>JARYGA010059718.1:2977500-5716666 GCA_030545235.1 Helianthus tuberosus | reverse complement strand
GTCTTGTGTGATTAGTTGTTTAATATCCGAAAGTTATGCCAAACAGTTACAATCATTTAATTGTTTCTTTATTTACAATTATCAATTAACAGTTTCCATCCTATCAATTGTTCGATCAAACCAAGTAATCATCAACAATTCATGTGAACTCTAATCATAAACAATCATAACAACAATCATCATTTCAATGCAGGAAGCCATCACATCTATTCTTTTTTATCAAAGTCAAAAAGGTCACCTAAGGTCTATGTATTTAAAAGGAATAAGTTACCATCCACCAAACCAAGTGTTGTCAGCCATAAACATCTGAATATTATATAATACTTGCATGTGAGTTTGGTGATTTAATTGTCAGAATCATGTGTAACAACATTTAGTATATGTCAGCCATTAAAGAATTGCACATGGAACTATTATTGTTTGAATGAATATACAACTGATTATAATCATCATCACACTAACAATTCAAAGCATAGAAACATAACAGCCAATTTTACAATCATTCGGTTCTCAATCATTAACCACATCAAATAACTAACAACCCTATGTTGATTTATAGTACTATACATGTGAGCCGATTTTTAAGAACATTAAGATTAATAGTTTACATCATCATCAATCATGTAACAATATACAACCATCGATCAATATTAAATCAAACCCTTCAGATTCGAATCGAATACATATATAGCCGATTATATTCATCCATGCTTAATCACATAAGATTCGAAACAATCATAACAATACATCATCAATCATGTCGAGTGTATACAACACACATCATAAAACCATCAAACAATAGTTAACATACTAACCGAATAGAAAAGGGACAAGAATTGATCCGAACAAGAGAATGAACTTCGATGAAGAGGATGTTTGGCTGCCTTATGTTTCGTGAGGGAGAGAGAGGAGAGCTAGGGTTTGTGTGTTTAGAATGTTTAGCAAAACAAATGAGAAGTATATCCTCTCCTAGTGTTATGCGACTTAGAGAAAGAGTGGGCCGAACCTTCACTGGGCTGCCCATTGATCCGAATACGAAGTGTAGCCCAAATGGGCTTGTGCGATCGGGTGAGTGTTGTGTGTTTGGGCCATTCATATACATACATACATACAACACAACATATAATCACATAACATTCAATAACATAACATTCCATTAAATCATCCAATTCACCTAGTCACACAAAGTTTACGTTACATCAAGGTACAAAGATAGGTTCGAAATACGAGTTGTCACATTATCCCCAAGTTGGAAGAAATTTCGTCCCGAAATTTAGCACGTACTCACTCAGGAAGCTAGTTAAGTTGCATGGTTTTCCTGGTTTTTCTGGGGTGTCACATCCTCCCCCCGTTGATCTGGAATTTCGTCCTGAAATTCCGTAGCTTCGGCCTCAGTAGTGGTTGTACTGTTTGCAAATAGTTGGGGATACTTTTGTTTCATCTGATCTTCGCATTCCCAGGTGAACTCTGGGCCGCGACGTGAGTTCCAACGAACTCGAACGAGAGGTATTCTAGTGCGCTTGAGGACCTTAACATCCCGGTCCGTGATTTCAACTGGTTCCTCGACGAATCGTAACTGCTCGTCGATAGTGAGCTCCTTCAAAGGAAATACGTGAGTCTCATCTGACAGGCACTTCTTCAGATTTGACACGTGGAAAACGTTGTGAACTGCACTGAGTTCCGCTGGTAAGTTCAGTCTGTAGGCCACCTTGCCTATTTTCTCAATGACTTCGAAAGGTCCAACGTATCGTGGGTTAAGTTTGCCCCGTTTCCCAAAACGAACCACACCCTTCCAGGGTGAAACTTTGAGTAGTACCCGCTCCCCAACCTGGAGCTCTAATGGTTTTCTGCCCTTATCGGCATAGACTTTCTGACGGTCACGAGCCGCCGCCATTCGTTGTCGTATCTGAGCAATTTTCTCTGTTGTGTCAACCACATGTTCTGGACCAGTAATCTGACTATCCCCCACCTCTGCCCAACAAAGAGGTGACCGGCATTTACGCCCGTACAATGCCTCCAATGGAGCAGCTTTAATGCTGGTGCGGTAGCTATTGTTGTACGAAAATTCAACAGGTGGCAGATGCTTTTCCCAGCTGTTGCCAAAGTCAATTACGCATGCCCTAAGCATGTCGTCAAGGGTCTGGATGGTGCGTTCAGACTGCCCATCCGTTTGCGGGTGATAAACTGTGCTCATATCTAATTGTGAGCCAAAGGACTTGTGCATTGCTTGCCACAGTTCTGATGTAAAACGTGCATCTCGATCCGAGATAATAGAGGTGGGCACCCCGTGCCTCGAGACAACTTCCTTAAGATATACGTCTGCTAGTGTGGAGAACTTATCCGTTTCTTTGATAGCCAAGAAGTGAGCAGACTTGGTGAGTCGATCCACGATCACCCAATTAGTATCATTACCACGTTGAGATCTAGGCAGGCCAGTAACAAAATCCATGGAAATTTGCTCCCATTTCCATTGTGGTATCTCTGGTTGTTGAAGTGGGCCTGAAGGTTTCTGGTATTCCGCCTTGACTCTCGCACAAGTCAAGCACTTGCTAATGTAAGTTGCTATGTGCGACTTCATGCTAGGCCACCAATATGTAGTTTTGATATAGTGGTACATCTTATCCGAACTAGGATGTACTGAGTAGCGAGACTTGTGTGCCTCATCCATTACAAGCTCTCGTAGGTTGCCATAAAGTGGGACCCAAATGCGTCCTGTTACGTAGTAAGCACCGTCTTCCCTCTGTTCCAATCGTTTCCTTGAGCCACATATGGCTTCAGCCCTGATGTTTTCTGGTTTCCATGCTTCTACATGAGCATCTTGTATCTGAGAAGGAAGACTAGACTGTATAGTGAGTTGTAAAGCTCGTACGCGCTTGGGCGCAGTGTCCTTTCGACTGAGGGCGTCAGCCACAACATTGGCTTTGCCTGGGGAGTACCTGATTGAGCATTCGTAATCATTCAGTAGCTCAACCCATCATCGTTGTCGCATATTCAGTTCCTTCTGTTTGAAGATATGCTCGAGGCTCCTGTGATCAGTATAGACAGCGTATTTGGTACCATACAGGTAGTGTCTCCATATCTTAAGTGTAAAAACAACAGCTCCCAGCTCTAAATCGTGTGTGGTGTAGTTCTTTTCGTGAACTTTGAGTTGCCGTGAGGTGTAGGCTATAACTTTATCCCGCTGCATCAATACACAACCAAGACCCTGAATAGATGCGTCGTAATAAACTACGAAGTCGTCTGTGCCCTCTGGCGATGAAAGAATAGGTGCACCGCAGAGCCTATCCTTTAAGTGCTGGAATGCTGATTCTTGTGTGTTTCCCCATCTATAAACAACACCTTTCTGCGTTAGCGAGGTGAGAGGCTGTGCGATCTTGGAAAAATCTTTAATGAACCTCCTGTAGTAACCTGCCAATCCTAAGAATTGGCGAATTTCCGTTGGGGTACGAGGTGCAGGCCAGCTCTTGATCGAATCTACCTTGGATGGATCAACGTGAATCCCATCCTTGTTCACCAAATGGCCTAAGAAGTGGACTTCACGAAGCCAGAAGTCGCATTTTGAAAACTTAGCGTACAGCTGTTCTGTTCGAAGGAGTTCCAAAATAAGTCGTAAATGTTGCTCGTGTTCCTCCTGACTCTTCGAATAGATGAGAATGTCGTCGATGAATACAATAAAGAACTTGTCTAGGTACGGCTTGCACACTCAATTCATCAAGTCCATGAAGACCGCTGGTGCGTTTGTCAGCCCAAAAGGCATTACCAAAAATTCATAGTGGCCATATCAAGTTCTGAAGGCTGTTTTGGAGACGTCCTCTTCTCGGACTCTCAGTTGGTGATATCCTGATCTCAAATCAATCTTCGAATAGTAGCTCGACCCTTGCAGTTGGTCGAATAGGTCGTCAATGCATGGAAGAGGATAGTGATTCTTCACAGTCACCTTGTTCAGCTCACGGTAGTCGATGCACATTCTGAACGTACCATCTTTCTTCTTCACGAATAGCACTGGAGCTCCCCAGGGCGAAGAGCTAGGACGAATAAAACCCTTATCTAAGAGTTCTTGTAGTTGCGTAGATGGCTCTTTCAACTCTGATGGAGCTAAACGATACGGTGTACGAGCTATGGGCGCTGCTCAAGGAGCTAGCTCGATTTGGAACTCGACCTGGCGATGAGGCGGGAGGCCAGGTAGTTCCTCAGGAAATACCTCAGGATAGTCGCGTACAATCGGAAAGTCTTGTATCTTCTTCTCTTTCTTCGAGGTGTCAGTAACGAGAGCCAAAATAGCAGTGTGGCCCTTTCGCAAACACTTCTGGGCCTTAAGGAAAGTGATGATGCTCTCAACAGCACCCCTCTTGTCGCCACGAATCATGAGTGGTTCATCATCTGAACGAGGAATACAGACAATCTTCTCATTGCAAAGAATCTCTGCTCGGTGTCGGGATAACCAATCCATACCAATAACGAGGTCGAAACCATCATACGCTGGGGTCATTCCTAGCATCACCCTGACCAATCACGAACACTCGACCCCTGGCACCATTGCCGTCGTTATTACCCCCATTGTTGCCTCCATTATTGTTCCCGTTTCCTTAGTTGTGGTTCTGATTCTGGTTCTGGGTCAACTGTGGGCAGTATCTCTTGAAGTGACCTTAAGCATCACACTGATAACATCCCTTGTTACCCTGTTGTTGCTGCTGATTTTGTGGAGCTTGTGGCTGCTGTTGTTGGTTCTTGTTTGCATGACGTGAGCTTCTACAATCTTTGGCTTCATGACCAAGCTTGTTGCATCTCTGACAACGATCTTTGTTGCACGGCCCGCTGTGGTGCAAATTACATCGATTCCATCCGGCCCTTGACTACCAGAAGGTTGCTGACCAGGACTCTGGTAGTCATCGATCTTTCGCTGTTGTGCCTGGGACTGAACCGTAGTCGAACCCTTGCTGGAGGTTCCATCCCACTTCCGTTTGTTGTCACAGGCAGTAGCAGAAGTAGTGGTCGTAGTAGCACCGCTACGTTTACGCAGCCTGTTCTGTTCCACTGCTTGGTCTGTGAGACGATGAGCAAGACGAGTAACGTCCTGGATAGTAGCAAAGTTAGCAGAAGTCACATGACTTAGAATATCTGGTACTAAGCCTTTGAGGTACAGCTCAATGCGCTTGATGGGAGGATCCACCACAGTTGGACATAACACTGCCAGTTCGTCGGATCGTTTCGTGTACGCTTCTATCTCTGACCCCGTCATCTTCAGGTTAAAGAACTCCACTTCCAGCTTGTGGATGTCATCATGACTACAGTATTCACGTTTGATCAGTTCCTTAAGAATCATTCCATGGGGTGGCATTAGCAGCCACCAGCCCCAGTATCTGAACTTGCGCGTTCCACCAAGTTAGCGCAGTGCCTTCGAGAGTACCAGTGGCATATTTCACCCCACGAGCCTAGGGGCATTCACACATTTCGAAGACTGACTCGTGCTTCTCAAACCAATGGAGGAGTCCAACAGTTCTTTTTAGGGCCACCAAAAATACTAGGACGACAGTCCATGAATGTCTTAAATGTGCATACAGGCGGCTGAGCGTTCTGACCTTGTTGCACGAGGAAGAAACGACAGGGTTAAGCGCGAGAGTTGGGTCATAAGAGTAGGATCTAACATCCTAGGATAGGTTCGTAACAGCAGGTTACACCTCCTGCCTGAGCGGCTGCGAGTGCTTCCGTAACTTGTTCGTTGATAAGAGCCGTCAGCTGGCTTGAGTTAGGTTCACACGTTCCCTCATGATCTCACATCAAAGGAAACACAAGTAGGAAAGGTGTCGCGAATGTGTGTAAGTGTGGAGTGACAGTAGGGAACAAGCACAAATGTGTTTTCAAACTATAGTTGCTACGTTTATCTAAGCATACCATGAGCAAAGTTCTATGCAATCTAGCAAGTAGGCAATATAAAACGTAAACCATATCACCTAGAATGTCGAGCCTTGCACGTGGAGTGAGCGTCGTTGTGGATCGTAGAGCACTGTACAGGTTATAGTCTGGTTTTAACAAAAACGTTTTCCTTTATTAAAACCAAGTTCTCTATAACCAATGGCTCTGATACCAATCTGTCACACCCCCAAAATCCACACGGGGAGTATCACCGCTTGGAGGCGTGGCTGACCAGGATCAAGCCACCAATCATATTGAACAAGTAGATAAGTAATCATAATTCAACAAACCAATATGAAAGGTGTTCAAAACCAAAGCATAGTTAAGTGTTTAGCAGAAGCATAATTTGTAAAAACCCATAACAAGTATTAAATATGAAATAAGGTAAAGTCTAAAGCATGGCAAACATCGCCATGTCCCACAACGACCGTTCCTCCCTATGCAAGCTCCATGGGTACCTAATGACCTGCAAGGCATGTAGCAACGAATCAACAACAAAGTTGAGCGAGTTCACAGTTGGTTGTTTGGTTAACGTATTCATTTCATAAACCGTATATATTCGTTTTATAAACCATGTATCGCGTTAATCCTTGCTGCCAGTCCAGGCATGCGTGCGATGATTAGTGGGGGCTTCCCATGTGTTACAAGACCACGCGTATCGACTGCTACGAAAACATAATATGTGCCCTAAGTCAATGTCTATCAGCATTGACCCTTTGCCCATAGTCCATTAGTACACGCCCGTCCGACTGGCACGGTGTGAGGTTTGTTAAACCTAATAGCGCTATTAACTAATGACCCGCTCGCCCTAGGCCTCGGCGATTAAGTCGATAATTGAGGGACTTCCTTTGATAGAGGTGATGGTCTTAAGATCGTGTACGTAGGCTTTACGTACGTGTCCTTCAATCCGGGGACAGTAGTAAGTATAACTGTACGTAGGTTTTATGTACGTGCCCTTCAACCGAGGACAGTAATAATTAGTTTAACAGTAATGGTTGTACGAGTAGTTATTCAATCCCCTTCCCAACCCCTGGGAATCCCATGCCTTGGCTAGTGTGAACTCACCTTGGTTTGCTCGGCAGATTACATAGAAAGGTCAAGTCTAGCAGCTAGTGGTCAACCACGTCCTAACATGGTTACCAATACAAGTTAGGTTTTTGGTTTCAAGTAGTGCATACAAGCATCACATAGATAGCACATAAGAAACACATACGGATCATGGTAACATGCAACATCACATTTAACAGTTATAACATATTCAAGATTGGGCTGGCACAAGCTTAACGGTCTTGTGCGAGTTATCCGTTGGAGCCCAATACTACCCGAACCAAAGTCAAGAAGCCCAAACAAAGCTATAAGCGTAACCACGGCCCAAGTAAATAAACTTAAACCTTGTGCGATCCAATTGAGTTGTGCGATCAGGCCTGGCCCAACCCAAAACGTATACCCGGCCCAACCAGTTTACTAAACATATAGCTTGTGCGACTTTAACAACCTTGTGCGACTGTGAGTGTCTTGTGCGAAGGGACCCTTGTGCGTCCAGTAGTCTTGTGTGATTAGTTGTTTAATATCCGAAAGTTATGCCAAACAGTTACAATCATTTAATTGTTTCTTTATTTACAATTATCAATTAACAGTTTCCATCCTATCAATTGTTCGATCAAACCAAGTAATCATCAACAATTCATGTGAACTCTAATCATAAACAATCATAACAACAATCATCATTTCAATGCAGGAAGCCATCACATCTATTTTTTTTTATCAAAGTCAAAAAGGTCACCTAAGGTCTATGTATTTAAAAGGAATAAGTTACCATCCACCAAACCAAGTGTTGTCAGCCATAAAAATCTGAATATTATATAATACTTGCATGTGAGTTTGGTGATTTAATTGTCAGAATCATGTGTAACAACATTTAGTATATGTCAGCCATTAAAGAATTGCACATGGAACTATTATTGTTTGAATGAATATACAACTGATTATAATCATCATCACACTAATAATTCAAAGCATAGAAACATAACAGCCAATTTTACAATCATTCGGTTCTCAATCATTAACCACGTCAAATAACTAACAACCCTATGTTGATTTATAGTACTATACATGTGAGCCGATTTTTAAGAACATTAAGATTAATAGTTTACATCATCATCAATCATGTACCAATAAACAACCGTCGATCAATATTAAATCAAACCCTTCAGATTTGAATCGAATACATATATAGCCGATTATATTCATCCATGCTTAATCACATAAGATTCGAAACAATCATAACAATACATCATCAATCATGTCGAGTGTATACAACACACATCATAAAACCATCAAACAATAGTTAACATACTAACCGAATAGAAAAGGGACAAGAATTGATCCGAACAAGAGAATGAACTTCGATGAAGAGGATGTTTGGCTGCCTTCGGTTTCGTGAGGGAGAGAGAGGAGAGCTGTCACACCCCGACCACGTGTAACATACAAAACGTGGCGGAAACATCGGGGAGTGTTGTAACAGAATTAATTGTTTCAAATCCCTGGCAAATTGAAGTTTCGTTTTATTGATTAAAAGTGTTACAATGTCTTAACAAACAAAGAAATACAACATAATTAACTAGTCTTGCATCTTTTATTGTCACTAAAGCCCAAGTCTGCCTATGTGTATCTTTATCATCTTATGCAACAGCTCCTGAAAAACACATGTGAAAATAGGTACGTCAGCATAAAAATGCCTGTGAGATACATAGGTTTTGTGAAAATAGGTTTCATGACTTATGTTTGAGAAAATGTTTAGTCATGAACCTTTTAATTTGCTTTGTTTTGTAAATTACTTGAAAAACAATAAGTTCAGATGATAAGTATAAATAATAGAATAATGCATGGCTAAATGAGTAACCATGTAAAATGAGGTTGTATTAATTAAGTTGTTTGTAAAACAATGTATTGTGTAAAGTATGTTATTTGTATAAAATGTTATATGTATCGAACTGAAATGATTCAAATAACGCTACGATATGTAATACCATACAAACACTTATATATAGGAAGTACCAGCGGTGTATCCACCATGCTTTTATCATATTACAACCGCATCGTTACTTAATCACTTAATCAAACCAAACCAAACAATGTAAGATGTCTATGTTTAAACCAATTGTCAAAAGTCCTTGTGTAAACCATGTCAAATATTGATAGTCCAAAAGTAGTCAAGTAATGTATAACCAAAATGATATGTATGGTAAGTAAAATTTAGACTACTTAAACCATAAGTAAAAATGTACAAAACAAAGTATTGAAGTAAAACTTGGTTTAAATCAAAGTTATGTTTTGTAAGATATATGCATGCTATACGGAATATGAACATTTATGCGGTATTGTGAAAATTCATACATCCAAGCCTTGAGACAGACGAATAACTATGTAAGAGTGAGTTATCAAAAGAATATGTATTCGGATTCGGTCATTCCTTACGTCCAAACAAACCCGAGATTTCAGGAATGGGATTTGTCAAGTCCTATGGTACCACTACCTACTACCGAGCGGCATGATCGGTGTTAATGAATGTACATTGTATCATTTAAACAAACTAAATGTCATACCAAAATGTAAGCATGTTTTATGAAGATAATGTACCTAGTATGCTAGAGTAAACATACAAGGTAGAGCTGTAAAACAATGTGTCCATATGTTACTGGAACATATGCAACAGAGATGCAATGTAAAACAATGTGCTAGCATGCCAAGTCATCATACATAGCAGAAAAAGGTAATGTAAAACAATGTGCTAGTATGCCAAGTCATCATACATAGCAGAAAAAGGTAATGTAAAACAATGTGCTAGTATGCCAAGTCATCATACATAGCAGAAAACAATGAAATCATGTACTATAAGTGTACTATTGAACATAACAAGTATATGATGTGAAAACAGGAAAGCATGAAAGTAACAAGTAGGCACATGTGTTCCACCCCAAAACAGTTTGAAAACAGTAAAAGAGGGGTCTATGTACTCACTTGAGATTGCTCAGAAGTCCTAAGATAACCACCAAGCAACGCTAGAGATCACGGAAATCAAACGGCACCTAATATAGGTAACTACATTAATAAATCGGACCTAAATCGGAAGATCTGATAGAATGAGGGTTTGTAAACCAAATGAGTATAGAGACTCGTGTCATATGGTTTATCAAAGCCTACATGCTAAATGAAACCTAACCTAATAGCTTACGACCCATTACGACCCGGTTAGGTAGCTTATGCTACTTTAACGCGTCGTTCGCGTGAAACGCGTTCGGACCGCCTAACTAGTCCTATGACAAGTGTTATATGCCTAAACATGTTACATAATTAGTTATGTGACAAAAGTTTAGGTTACATATGCTTAATTACCAATTATACATGAAAAGGGTATTCTGGTAATTTGCCTAAGGCATATAAACTACCTATCATACAACTACTTAAACGATGCGACCATTAGGTATAACCTCGGAAGGTTATTCCCTATATACTATAGTCACCTAATGTGTTTGGTCAGATCCTAATGATCGACCAAATGGGTCGGGTTTGAGGTATAAGCGATTTATCAGATCGCTTACCCTACGACCCTAGACAACGTGGTAATCAGTAGGCATAGTCCCAAGGGACTATAACCATCGTGATTACAATCACGTTGCGAAGTTCAAACGAACTTCGCATTGACCATTACTGGTCAACGCAGAAAGTCAAACAAAGTTTGACTTTCAGACTCTAAAAGACTCGAAAAGCGATAAAAGAACGAAAGAATACTTACGAAGGGTCCCCGAATGCTAATCCCGATCCAAGTAGCTCAGGTATGAAACAATGGTTTCAACTTAGAGCTCCTCAAATCAGAATTCTAGTGAGTTTAGCAATGGGGGTGGATGGCTATATATAGTTTTCGGTCCACCGTTAAGATCGTTTCATGGAATAACGTGATTGAATCATGTGCGTACACTTGTGGGAAAGTTATGGTGGCTAAATATAATCCTTATCAGTTGACTAGGCATGTATGAATGTGTGGGTGTGGTTTAAATACCTGATAACAGGCTGTTAAGTACTCTGCATCTGGTCTGCAGACCCCATACGCATCGTAGGGGAAAAACCCCTACGCATCGTATGGCTGAACTTTGGCAGATTTACACTTTTGGTCCCTGTTATGCAATAAGGTCATTTTTGACACGTTTAAGGCCCGTTAACCCCATTTCAAAGCTCTAAAATGAAGTTAAAGTATAGGGAACTTAAAACATGCTCAAAAATATCTCGGATGTCGGTTCGTTTAGCCGTACGGTTGCGATGTTCGGTTAATTACGACGGAATACGCATAAGCGCGAAAAACGATCCAAATGACGCGACGAATGGATTTTTGGCAAGCCAAACACTAAAGCATAATATAGTCAAGCTTACATAAATTTTTAGATGTCCGGATGTATTCAGAACATAAGTTATGCGCGAAAATGCAAACTTATGCACTTTTTGACACTTTTAGTCCCTGAATGACCCAAAAGTTTATTTTAGCCCACCGAACACCTCAAAGCCTTTTTCTAAGCTATGTAAAGGATATTTATGGTATGTTTAACTTATGGTCATGTTTCGGAATGTCTGTTACAGTTCAAATTGGCATACTTTCGCAGTTTGTCAACTTTAGTCCCTGTAAGCGATTTAACTTGATTTTGCCATACCAAAGCCTTCAAAACTTATTTCTAAGTTATGTAAAGGTTATTTAAGGTATTTTAAGCCTATTTCACTATTCCAGAGTGTTCATTGCATTAAACTGGTTATATTTACGCATCGGTGCGCGTATAACCTTCCAGAAAGCGATTTAGAGTTTGGAATTGAACAAAAATTGATATGTGCAAATGATACACATATTTTTAAAAATACCAAGTATGAAATATAATATTTCATTGCTACAGTATTTGTTTGATGGCCGTGGAGGCTCAGGTGTTACAGTCTCCCCTACTTTAGGAAATTTCGTCCCGAAATTTTATCTAGTGGAAACTTGTGAGAGTTTGAAACATGAAGTTGAAAAGATCGAACAATATTGGTTTAGGGTTCTGAACTTCTAGCAGCCTTAATAACATTATGCTTGCAATGTAAGAGGGATACTTATATACAAGTATATGAAGCGTCATTGGTGCGTCCACCATACCTCCATTACATCGTTCTCATTTTGTTATTGTTGTCACTATCGGTTCTTACACATAATAAATCTTACTGTGGTTACCGTGCACTGAATCTCATAATTATGTACGCGTCCATAATTAGACAATTCCTTGCACAGTTCACACAGTCTATTTTATAATGTGTAGGTGAAAACCAAAGAACAATCCTGTGATGAGTGTGACTAGACCGCCATAGAGTCTTTTTAATTAAATCAATAAATGATCTAAATAGACTATCAAGGAGTCTGTTCAGCTACATCACTAGATGTCGTTCTTTCACCAAATTGTGAATCAATCCTTTTGACTAGACCACTAAAAGGGTCTCTTATGAATCATGGAGTAGTACTATATAATCCAAGGGTCTTAACTATTACATAGAAGCCCATTAAGGATTTAAGGTAGTACCTTTTTGAATATCCTACTATGAATCCCTCATGTAAAGATATGAGAGATTCTGCGAGGACTTGGATAACAAATATCCAGAGTATAAAACACAAATTGCATAAAAGAAAACATAAGATGAATAAACACATAGTCACATAACCACAAAATTGTTTGTTAATTTGTCTTGTTAATTGCATACATGCATTTAAAGCACATTAGGAATCCATTCCGTGGATTTCATTTGGTACTTTAAACGTTATCAAGAATCTAACTATAAAGATAGAAAGATTCAAAAAGAAAATTCGATTTCGATTATTAGGAACCGAAATGTTCGAATTAAGGTACATAAGGAATCCAATTAAGGACTCTGATTTGTATAACAATTATCCTCAAGGATCTAATTGTGAAGATAAAAAGATCCCATATGGATTTTTTTTTAGAAGTTGAAGATGTTTTGAAACCTTGCACTGGATGTGCTTAAGTCAAAACATGAAGTAAAAATGCTTATGAAATTGAGATGCTAGATATGTCAAGGCGACATATGAAGCAGAATTTGAAGGTTAAGTCACTGTATGAGGAAAATATATTTGGAAAACTATGCATGGGGTTCTTTTAAGAAAAATGTGTTTACCGTTTTTGAAACCTTATATATAATACTTTTGAAATGATAGAATAGGTGTACTAGGTAAGTATATTTATAAAAATGTTTTAAAATCATGGGAGATGAATTTTGAAATTATGTATAAGGTTTTTGAAAATATGAATGAGGCTCTTCGAAATCATGCACTTGATGAGAAAATGTACTGTGTTAATATTGTTTTCAGACTATATGAAATATTTTGAAATTAGGAAGGTTGGTTTTGATAACATGGCCAATGTTTTTGAAATAACATAGACATTGCATTTAGAAAAAAATTGTTTTCAAACTATATGAAATGTTTTGAGATCATGAAGATTGTTTTTGAAATACCTGTACTGTATATGTTGAAAAATCAAAACGTAATGGGTATGAGATTCGAAAATATCCTTAGTTATCTAACCAAGGATTCAAAGGCACAGATGTGCAGAAGCATGATCACTCATAATGTCACTTTATTTTCCTGTACTTCGTATCTTAGAATGAAACGAGTACTTCAAATTTTTGAAGGAATCATGAGCGATCATTTGAAAGAGAGAATCACAAGAGTTGTTTGTAAGGAACATACTTCCTTGATGTAGGTATCATAGGAAAAGTCATACACACATGTAATTATACTTGTATATCAGAATTGTGAACAACAACTTTTATTTATGAACAAGACATATTGTTTCACATTACTAGAAATAGAAGAAACGAAGCATAAGAGAGCAACATTTTCTACTCAGCCAACTGCTCATCCGTGGGTCAGATTTGCATTAGCAAGTTTTGGGCAATCCCTTGGGAAATGGCCCATCACACCACAGTTGTAGCAAGACCCTCGTGAGAAACGAGCTTGAGCAGGTTTGTCGCCAGCTTGATTTGGTACAGCTGCAGTTGGGCAAACCCTTGCTGTATGACCTATAAGTCCACAAATCTGGCATTTGCGGCACCTCACACTAGGGTGATGATGAAGGCTACATTGGTTGCATAAGGGTGCAGTTCCATTGTACGGCTTCCTAGCAGAGGGTTGAGCTGGTTGGTTGGGGATGGCTTGACCATTGTAAGCGATCATAGCGGAGTTCTGAGAAGCCTTTCGCTTCCTTGACTTCTTAGGGGATCGTTCATCCATGGTCTTTGATTCCTCAGTTGGTTTCTTGGCTGATGGTGCTGGCTTGACTTCTGCTTCCTTTGGTGACTCTTGAGTGGCTTCATTGTTGAGACGAGAGCCTTCATTGTTGAGACGAGACATGGCAATGCCTAAATCCACAGACTTTAGAATCACTTCGCCTATTTGTTGGGCAAATTTGGCTGTTTGCTCAGACATTTGACCGTTGCTGAGAGGAATAGACATTCTAGAAGAAAATGAAAGATATAGGAAGAAACAAGTGAAAGTTTATTGGAAAATCAATACCGAATGGTAACGAATGAAAATTGTGATCATTTGTTTGTTACCTAAGGCAAACAAATGAGATGGTGACAAATCAAAGTAAATGGGTCAAAAATAATGTATCGCGAAGACATGCTCGCCTATAAGTGGACACTCATCCCAAGAATTCCCAGGTAAGCACAACTGGTCTCGCGTCTGATGAGATGTATACGAAGTGCTTGCCTAGACAGAAAACCCAGAATACAGGCATTCACCCTTCCAGTTTGCACGTGTTCACATTATTTAAAACCCAAAACCTTGACGAGATTTTGAAAACTCAAAGGGGTTCAAAACCTTATAACTGAGGGTTCAAAACCTAGTAATTAATCATCCTAGAACAGATGATTAGTTTTCAAAGCGGTTTTGAAATTTATGTTCTTGTTGTGGTTGTCGCCTAAGGATAGGTGACGGTATTGTTTTATGACTAAACACAAGTAAACTTGCGTTAGGGTCCTAAGAAGGTTATAGACTAGGTCAAAGTATTACTAATAACCTAATTCCCTATAACCATGAGCTCTGATACCATCTTTTCTGTCACACCCCGACCACGTGTAACATACAAAATGTGGCGGAAACATCGGGGAGTGTTGTAACAGAATTAATTGTTTCAAATCCATGGCAAATTGAAGTTTCGTTTTATTGATTAAAAGTGTTACAATGTCTTAACAAACAAAGAAATACAACATAATTAACTAGTCTTGCATCTTTTATTGTCACTAAAGCCCAAGTCTGCCTATGTGTATATTGATCATCTTATGCAACATGTCACACCCGCTCGTAGCGGAAGCGCGAGGTGTGATCTGATCAGTTCTCATTGCATAACAATATAAGTGAACATACTAAATGAATAAAACAAGCTCCAATGCCATTGTCATAATTGTTTCAAAAGAATGCAACATAAGTTGAATGTATTGGTTACAAACCATCAAATGAAAATAAGTTGTCATCGTTTTATACATCAAAATGTAAGTCTTAAAATGTCAAGACTTTGACCACTATATCACCGCAAAGAGGCGGTATATAACAGGCAAACCCTTCAATAGTTGGCATGGAGTATTGATACTTGTTTTCCTTGAACTGAAATCGTTGCATTGGTCCACTAATTCCGTGAAATACATGTAAGTTTGAAAACATCAACAAAAAGTTGAGCGAGTTCATGCAGTTTAGTTGTATGAGATGTATCTGTAAAATGTGAGTTGTATAAACTGTATCCATAAAATGTGAGTTGTATAAGATGTATCTGTATGTATGATGTATAAACTGTATCCATAAAATGTGAGTTGTATAAGATGTATCTGTATGTATGATGTATAAACTGTATCCATAAAATGTGAGTTGTATAAACTGTATCCATAAAATGTGAGTTGTATAAGATGTATCTGTATGTATGATGTATCTGTATGTATGATGTAGTATGTAAAGCGTCAATGAAATCGTTGATCATTAATGTTTCGCGAGGACATTAATATGTGTGACGAATTAGGAAGCAATCCAAACCTAGACGATTTTATGTCGACTCCTATCGACTGGGACACAAACGCACTCTTCTGTATGGGTCCACGACCAAGAGTGGGGCTCGCCAATACCCATTAGATCTAACCACTTGTACCTAGGTCCAAACTGGATTAATGGTACTTAGATGTATAAACCCTAATTCGCACATGATCTAAGGTGTTTCATTCCCTAACTTTAACATACGTTGAACATGTATTTTCCCCGATAGTTGTAAAGTTGTAAAACATTTAAATGAATAGGGGACATGAACTCACAGAATTGCGTCCGTGAATAGAAGTAATTATGATCTCGCGTGTGGTCATCTTGAACAATGCTGCGACCTACAAATGTTCTTTATTTGTTAGACACTTCGGTCTTTATAAATGACTTGAGTATAAGTCTTGTGTCTTGAATATGTGTAAGACTCGTATGTCTTTACTGTTCGTTAACTGTGTCTTAGATGAATGAGTTGTTCAACTGTTATATATATATATTTCACCAAATATATATATATATATATATATATGTCCTCTTGTATCTTGTGAGTTGTATAGTCGGATCTAGTCCGCTGAATTTCGTGTCTTATATGTATCAATTGTATAGTTGTGTTTCCAATAATGGTATCATTGGGCCAAGCCCATGTTTTCAAGTTATTGGGCTTAAATAGTGTTGGGCCTAAATAGTGTTGGGCCTCAAATAGTGTTGGGCCTCAAATAGTGTTGGGCCTCAAATAGTGTTGGGCCTCAATAGTGTTGGGCTTGAATAGTGTTGGGCTTGAATAGTGTTGGGCTTGAATAGTGCTGGGCTTGAATAGTGTTGGGCTTGAATAGTGTTGGGCTTGAATAGTGTTGGGCTTTGGCCCATATGTTTGGTGTTTGGGCTTAGCCCATGAATTTATGTTAAGCCCATTATGAAGATAAGTCCATTAAGAAAACTAAGCCCATTTGTAGAAAAAAATAGCCCAGTAAGTAAAATAAGCCCATTTGTTATAGAAAAATAGTCCATTAAATAAAGTAGCCCATTTGTTATAATTTAGCCCACTTGTAAGTGTAAGCCTTTCATTTTTATAAAAACCTTTTTATAAAAATTTACTAAGTATACTTGTTAGTAAATAAAAACTTACTAGTTTTTATAAGTTTATAAACACCCGAAATTTGTTATCGATAGCATATTTATATTTCGTGTCGAAAAATCGTCTAAACATCGTAGTAACTCCTCGGATTGGCGATTAACTTATGTATTCGTCCGTCGTTCGTTTTGACCGTAAATGATGTCCGATCCTTCGGATTGTCCGTACTCGTTTTTAAGGCGTAATTATATGAAGTCTTGTAAGACTTTTGTTATAAAGTGTCTTGAGTTTAAATGTGAAAATTAGATTCAAGTTCCTACTTTGATATATATAACTAATACACCAAGTATTATATATCACAAAAATTGATAAAGTGACCAAATATATATTTTCTAAAAATATATATTTATCTTGTCTTTTATTTTATAAAAACCTTTCTTTAACATCTTTTTAAATCTTGTAAAGATTTAACCAAAAATGATAGTTTTGTTAACATAATGTTTTTAAGAAAAAATGGCCATATAACCTTTGTATTAATCATTTAGCCATGTTTAATAAACATATCATTTTCTTTTCCAAATCACCATCAATTTACTCATAACATATTAACTAAAACATATGAGATTTTTATAACATAAACTTATCAAAATGATCTCCAAATCATGTAGGGTTTTGGACATGATCATAACATGTGCTAACTAGTTCAAAAACCAAGTTTACTTCTAGTTTTAACAACTTTTATAAAAATCTCATGTTGTATGTTACTTTTTATAATCTTGTGGAAGTATTGTTTTTAACTAAAAACCTTAAATACTTTCACAAGATCAATAATTATGATCATCCATTTGAACCTTTATGTTAAAAACCCTTTAACATAAACATGTATAATTGTTAGATCTTATTTTTTTAAAACATACTCTAACAATTTATTTAAATCATAATCATCACAACAAGATCAAATATGCATATCACAAGTCTTAAATCACAATATAAACCAACATAAATATATCATGTTTATTATCTTTGCTTCTTTGTATTTTTTTCATGTTTATTATGTATGATATCTTGGTTATTATTAGTTATAATAACAATCATAAACATAATATAAGTATGAGAAAAAAAAATAGAACTTGAAGCTTACTTCTAGCACTAGGCTAGGGATGATCTTGGAGATTATTAAGAACTAAGAAGATGATGATCTTGATGATTTAATATTCTTGAATGGATGAAAACCCTTTCTTTTACTTGCTAAAGCTTTAGATCCTCTTATGTTCCAAAGAAATTCATCTTGATCATGAAGGAGGTAATAAAAATAAATGGGTTTTTGAAGATGTTCTTATGAAAAAGATGAAGATAATGAGAGAGTTCTTGGTTGATGAAAGATGAAAATGTGTAGTAATGTGGTAGTAATTCCTTAGTGGTTAAGTGTTAAAATTGCTCATCAATTTTCATCCACTAAAATTAACCAACAAATATCTAGATATTTAGCAACATAAACAAGGGGTGTGGGACCCCTTGTTCACGGTTACAAATGAGGGGGGGGGGGGGCGGTCGTGTATGGTAAAATGTGTTAGTGAATTATAAGGTTTCAAATGAATTAATAAGATGTAAGTATTTAGGTGTTAAGGGTTTGCAATTTTTCGAGATGTTTCTTGACTTGAAATGACCATAAACTAGCTTTACAAGACCAAAAATAATGATCACTAGTTCGCTACATGTGCCAAAATATAGTTCGGCTAGATGTTTAGCGCTCGTTTCGCAAGTAAATAGTCGAAAGGTACGCTTATGGAAGTTGTAGGAAAAATTCCAGTTATGTGTGAAATTGATATTCCATAATTATTTTTATATGAAATTGGTGCCTAAACATCAATTTTTGCATCTTGTAATAAAATACAATTGCTGAATTTTGCGGAAAATTCATTAAATGGTCACTTTTAGCGTTTTTCGGATAGTTTTTAGTGCTACCGGGCATTGGTAAAATATTAACCAAACCCTTGTATTCCCATATAGGGTTTAATATATAATTGATGTTGGACTCTCGTCTGAGTCCTAAAGATGTCATTTTAGATGGTTTCTGCGGATCCTGAGTTTTCGTCAGCACGCTAGTTTACTAGGTACTACTCTAGTTGTTTAGATGCATTGTTTACATTGTTTCAAATGTAACCACTAAAAATGAATCATGTGCATCATAAATGAATATTACATGAGTATTCTATGATGTATATCATGAAATCATGCAGTTCGAATATTCAAAACACATATTTGTATAATGTAATTCGTTGCTTTAATTGTACGTAAATTACCAGAAAGTGGCAGTTGTCACATTCTCCCCCTGTTATTGAGAATTTCGTCCCGAAATTCAAGTTGAGTCATCCTTTGCAGGAGACTACTCAAACAGGTGAGGGTATTTTAATTTTGATTTGATCTGCACGTTCCCAAGTATATTCGGGTCCGTGTCGAGAGTTCCAACGAATTTTTGCTAATATGTTACGACTCCTTCGTGTTTTCTGGACCTTCCGGTCCGTGATCTCAACAGGTGATTTGGTGAATTGGAGTTTGTTATCAATATGAACCTCATCCTCCGGGATGAAAACTGTTTCTTGCGTTGGACTCTTCTTGAGATTCGACAATTGAAATATGTCGTGTACTCTACTTAGTTCTTCTAGTAACTTCAGTTCATAGGAAACGGTGCCAATCTTCTCTAAGATTTCAAATGGTCCTACATATCGTGGGTTAAGCTTTCCACGCTTACCGAACCTTGCTACGCCCTTCCAAGTCAAGATCTCCGACCTCGAAAGAGAATGGTTTATGTCTCTTGTCTGCGTAGCTCTTTTGTCGATCGCGAGCCGTCTTGATACAGTCTCGGATCTGAAAAATTTTATCCGTAGTCTCTTGGACTAGTTCCGGACCAATTAATTGACTATCGCCTGTTTCCGCCTAACATAGCGGAGAGCGACACTTTCGACCATAAAGAGCTTCAAACGGTGCAGCTTGTATACTAGTATTGTAGCTGTTATTGTAGGAAAAATCAACTAAAGGTAGATGAGTATCCCAATTGCTGCCTAAATCCATAACACATGCGCGAAACATATATTCGAGTGTTTGGATTGTCCGTTCGCTCTGGCCGTCAGTTTATGGATGAAAGGCCGTACTTGGATTCAAATGAGATCCAAAGGCCTGTTGAAATGATTTCCAAATTCTAGAAATAAAACGACCGTCTCTATCTGAAATGATTGAAATAGGCACTCCATGACGAGCCACTATTTCTTTGAGATAGAGTTCCGCTAGTTTCTCAGTATTATCCTTCTCCCAAATCGGTAAGAAGTGTGCGGACTTTGTTAGTCTATCGATGATTACACATATGATGTAGTGACCTCTTGAGGTCCTGAGTAACTTCGTAATGAAGTACATCGATATTTGTTCCTATTACCAAACGGGAATCTCGGGTTGTTGTAACAAGTCCGAGGGATTTTTCTACTCGACTTTGACTTTCGCGCAAGTCAAGCATTCTCCGATATAAGTCGCGATATCACTTTTGAGGTTAGGCCACCAGTAGTATTCTTTCACTACTTAGGCCTATGTGCTTCCTCAAAATATCATCTCGAAGGCCGCCAAAGAATGGAACCCAATTTCGACCCATAGGGTATAGAGTTCCATCTTCTTTCGGCACTAATTGTTCCTTCATGCCTTGAAGTGTTTCTGCTTGAATATGCTCTTCCTTGAGCGCTTGTGAATCATCTTCTCTAATGCTTGAACTCTTAGTGTTCTAACTCGCTCCTTGCGACTCAAGGCATCTGCTACAACGTTTGCCTTGCCCGGATGGTACTTTATTTCACAATCATAGTCGTTCAACAATTCAACAAACATCGTTGACGTATATTTAATTCTTTTTGGTTGAATATGCGTTGAAGACTTTTATGATCCGTGAAAATAATGCATTGAGTACCATATAAATAATGTCGCCATAATTTTTTTAAAGCGAATACCACCACGCCTAACTCAAGGTCGAGAGTGGTATAGTTCTTCTCGTGAACTTTTTAATTGGCGCGACGTGTACACAATAACTTTTTCACGTTGCACGAGTACGCAACCCAATCCTTGATGCGAAGCATCATAGTCTACAACAGAGTCATCGGTATCGTCGGATAATGATAAGATTGTAAAATGCTATGTACCAATCTTAAGAATAAGTTGTAAGGCTATATCTTGTTTTTCGATTTGGGGCGAATTTATTGTCTTTAACAACTCTAAAATGGTTCTCAAATGTTGCTCATGTTCATCAGTCAATCGAGAGTATATCAAAATGTCGTCAATAAACACTATGACGAATTTGTCGAGATACGGCTTGCACACACGATTCATTAAATCCATGAAGACCGCTGGTGCATTCGTTAAACCAAAAGGCATAACAAGAAACTCGTAATGACCGTAACGAGTCTTAAAAACCGTTTTCGGTATGCTTTCCTCTTGAATTCGTAACTAATGATACTCCGATCGTAAGTCTATCTTAGAGTAGAAGCTAGAACCTTTCATAAACCATTTGAGTTAGTTGGAAATTCATTTGTAACATGGTTTAGAAATATGAATTTTCGTTCATCGAAATGTTGTGCATTTTTGCAAAACTTGCATGTCTTTCCACCCCCAAAACCTTTATAAAGATGTATAGTGGTAAAGAGTGGGGGTTATGAACTCACAACATCCTTATTCGGTCAACTATAAGGTTCAGAAGGTGCTAATCGACATGGAGATTTGGCTATGGGTGCGGCTCCCGGTACCAAGTCGATGTGAAACTCGACTTGTTGATATGGTGGTAGTCCTGGCAAGACTTTAGGAATTTCTTCAGGAAATTATTTTATCAAAAGAATATCTGTCAGCTGTGGCCTAACGGCCTTCTTGCCTACAACAAGTGCTAGATAGGCAATACAACCTTTCCATAAGTACTTATGTGCTTTCATGCCATTGATGATCCGCAATGGGGTGTCACGCTTCTCTCCATGTATCACAAGTGTCTCTTCGTTCAGTAGTGGTAGGCGAATGATCTTCTCGTGACATAAGACTTCGACTCGATTATTGGATAGCCAATCCATGCCAACCACTACATCGAAAATACTCAACTGAACGGGTAAGAGATTGATATTGAATTTTAGCTCTAGACTCGACTAGTTTACCGTTTGCCAATTCTATAGAATAAGGAGACGTCTAGCTTACTTGACTCTAGGCCAAGTACATTTTGAATTCTATGTAGGAAAGACTTCCCTGTACAGATGTAGAGGACAACCCAATCCCTATGTTTAGATGTAGGATAACCCAATCCCTATGTATAGATGTAGGATAACCCAATCCCTATGTTTAGATGTAGGATAACCCAATCCCTAATTGTAGCTAGGACAATCCCGTCACTAGCCATGAAACTATGCATGTGAAATGTTGAGATAAAGCTAAAATCGGCAATTGTGTCAAATAATATGGATGTGAAATGTTGATTGGTAGGATACGTACCGGTGACCCTTAATGATTTGACATATCTCAGCTAATTTCCCATTAGCTAACTTGATATAGTAATGTGTGTCCAACATAACTCTAATTCGAGTATATGCTTAACATTTAAAAGTAATAGCTAAGCTCGGTGTTGGTATTAAAAGAATTGATACATGATGATCATAGAGTGTACGTACTCATGACTTCATTGGGATTTTGTGGAGTATTCATAGTTGTAACCACACACACACTTATTCACATTTAGGATTTCGGCAAGTTACCAGCATACATCCTGGTGCCAAAATCGTTTATGGCAGCAGTTGCCTTCATTTCTCTCATGGCGAGAGTTATTGTTTGAGTGATCGAGGTAGGGAGGGATGATGCTGTCATGCTTCGGATCTCCGAGGCTAAACCTGAAATGTAACACTCAGTGTGTTTAAATTCGGGTGTTTCCCAGTATGGAACAACCCTTGAGAGACCGTGAAAGCATCAAGTGTAACCATCAACATTGGCTCCATTTATGATCGAGTTCTTTTATAAAATCATATGAAAATAGATTTGAAAATCAGATGATATAAAAGAATGATGTATGGTTAAATAAATAACCAATGAAAATGTAGTGTATAAATATATCATGTCTTGAAATAGAATATTATGTCTTGTGTAGAGGATGTCGTGTCTTGTCCAAAAATGTCATGTCTTGTCTTTGTCGAAGAGGTTTGAATAACACCACGATATGCAATATAATATAAGCACTTATATATAGGAAGTACCAGCGGCGTATCCACCATGCTTTTATCATATTACACACGTCTCGTTATTTACAAAAATGTCTTGTGTATACCAACATCAAATGTCATGTACAACAATGTCATGCGTAACAGTGTCATGTATAAACCACGTCTTGTGTAAAAGCAATAGTTTTCAACACATAACTTTTAACTTAAACATTTGATTCTTTTGGCGCCATGATCTTTTTAATACACACTATTAAAAGAATCTAGACATGTATTTGGATAAATAAAGTCTATCATGTGCCCAAGAATGAAGAATGTAATCAATCGGTCATGGAAACCTCAAGACCATATTGTTCATACATGTTTGAATAAATGATAATGTGGATAACCAAAACCAAAAGGTGTAATGCCTCTTGCGTGTATTGGTCATATGTTTAAATGGAAAAAGAGAAAAATAATTCATTGAGGAGGGAAAACCAACTAATGGTCTTCGTCCATATAATATGTGTTCCCTACTTTATGGACCTCGATCGTCCAAAGTAAGGAAAATCCTTTGTCTTATTTGTCCATGTGACAATTATGGTAATAGTGCTTGAGTTTCACGAGCTCTAGCAAGATTATTAGAATCTCCAAAGATGTCGAATAGAATGTAATGAGGGAGTTGCAGCATGGTTCATGCCATACCATCCCTTGGAAAAAGACAAATGTCAAACGACGGAATTTATTGTATCACTTCCAATAAATATGATAAGGTGGAATATGATAAAGTAAGGTAAGGTAAAGTAGGGTAAAGTGTCATAGACACCATGGAACCAACCCATGTTCAAGAATTTCGAGAATGTTGAGGAAGATCCTCCATGAGTAGCTAACAAGTTTTGTTTGTTTAAATGACTAGTCTCAACTGAATCGTGATATAGATCGAATGTTAGGTGTGAACAAATATGTGTCGTCTTCCTGTATTGTATTGTATTGTATTGTATTGTATTGTATTGTATTGTATTGTATTGTATTGTATTGTATTGTATTGTATTGTATTGTATTGTATTGTATTGTATTGTATTGTATTGTATTGTATTGTATTGTATTGTATTGTATTGTATTGTATTGTATTGTATTGTATTGTATTGTATTGTATTGTATTGTATTGTATTGTATTGTATTGTATTGTATTGTATTGTATTGTATTGTATTGTATTGTATTGTATTGTATTGTATTGTATTGTATTGTATTGTATTGTATTGTATTGTATTGTATTGTATTGTATTGTAGGGTGTTATACTAACCACCACAGTTCGTGTTCTAATAGATAAGAAAATTTGAATCTCAAGTAATATCTTAAGAATTTTGAACGAATACTGATCATTAGCTTGACCCGCAGAGTCCACCAGAATTTCCATGCACTACAAGTTGTTATTACGTGGGCCCCCGTAATAATAGATTGTCTTGCATGGTCACCCTAGCATTCTCTCGTTCAGAGCAGGCGATCAGTCAGAGAGAGAGGACACTATTGTTTATATACCTTCAACATTGAAGGAAACTTCGTGATAGTTCACGTGTCAACGTCCGTTGTTGTTACTCGCAGGACGGTACGACGTTAGATGAAATAGAAATGGAAAGAATCTGTAACAATAACAATTGAAGGGGCACCTTCAAGATGAGTACTTCATCTTCCTTGTAGGGACAAGGGTATATCCACTTTGGTTAGTATGAGTCACGTGGATCTCGTCCCACTAATGGAGTTGTTGTCCAAGGTTACCACCTTCGCCTCGTCGTCATTATCATGGTCAGGCATCTCAGCATTCGCGAGAAAGCAACCATATTTTACGGAATTAAGTTTAAGATTTTACTTAGGAATCATGTTCGCCATAAGCTCCGTAATAGACATGAGGTCGATATTTTCATCGTGTGAGTAAAGAATAATAATAGAGTTTGAAGTCGAAGGTATTTTGTTCTTGGCAAAATATTTCATGCAACATATATATGAACCACCTATATATATAATCATGTAAAATCCTATCAATCAAGGATTTCTATCTTGTATAAGCTGAACTTGTAAACTGTTTATAATGCATAAACTGATAATGTAATGTATTGTAGGCACATAGTCTATTAATGCATTGTGTCTGTTTCTCATAGACTTCACCCATGGAAATGTCCTCGCTTGATTTTTGTGAAATGAATTTTTGTTGTAGTGGACCTTGAAAAATGTTTATGCAATGAAAACCTTTTGACTTGTCCAATTTTATTTATAATCTATTCAACATGAACAAGAGGTTTTCGTGAGAGATCCCTAGTGATTGTAGACTTAGACTCGAGAAAGAATCCTGGTTCACTACAATCGATGCTCTGATACCAATCTGTCACACCCGCTCGTAGCGGAAGCGCGAGGTGTGATCTGATCAGTTCTCATTGCATAACAATATAAGTGAACATAATAAATGAATAAAACAAGCTCCAATGCCATTGTCATAATTGTTTCAAAAGAATGCAACATAAGTTGAATGTATTGGTTACAAACCATCAAATGAAAATAAGTTGTCATCGTTTTATACATCAAAATGTAAGTCTTAAAATGTCAAGACTTTGACCACTATATCACCGCAAAGAGGCGGTATATAACAGGCAAACCCTTCAATAGTTGGCATGGAGTATTGATACTTGTTTTCCTTGAACTGAAATCGTTGCATTGGTCCACTAATTCCCTGAAATACATGTAAGTTTGAAAACATCAACAAAAAGTTGAGCGAGTTCATGCAGTTTAGTTGGATGAGATGTATCTGTAAAATGTGAGTTGTATAAACTGTATCCATAAAATGTGAGTTGTATAAGATGTATCTGTATGTATGATGTATAAACTGTATCCATAAAATGTGAGTTGTATAAGATGTATCTGTATGTATGATGTATAAACTGTATCCATAAAATGTGAGTTGTATAAACGGTATCCATAAAATGTGAGTTGTATAAGATGTATCTGTATGTATGATGTATGTGTATGTATGATGTAGTATGTAAAGCGTCAATGAAATCGTTGATCATTAATGTTTCGCGAGGACATTAATAAGTGTGACGAATTAGGAAGCAATCCAAACCTAGACGATTTTATGTCGACTCCTATCGACTGGGACACAAACGCACTCTTCTGTATGGGTCCACGACCAAGAGTGGGGCTCGCCAATACCCATTAGATCTAACCACTTGTACCTAGGTCCAAACTAGATTAATGGTGCTTAGATGTATAAACCCTAATTCGCACATGATCTAAGGTGTTTCATTCCCTAGCTTTAACATACATTGAACATGTATTTTCCCCGATATTTGTAAAGTTGTAAAACATTTAAATGAATAGGGGACATGAACTCACAGAATTGCATCCGTGAATAGAAGTAATTATGATCTCGCGTGTGGTCGTCTTGAACAATGTTGCGACCTACAAATGTTCTTTATTTGTTAGACACTTCGGTCTTTATAAATGACTTGAGTATAAGTCTTGTGTCTTGAATATGTGTAAGACTCGTATGTCTTTACTGTTCGTTAACTGTGTCTTAGATGAATGAGTTGTTCAACTGTTATATATATATATATCACCAAATATATATATATATATATATATGTCCTCTTGTATCTTGTGAGTTTTATAGTCGGATCTAGTCCGCTGAATTTCGTGTCTTATATGTATCAATTGTATAGTTGTGTTTCCAATAATGGTATCATTGGGCCAAGCCCATGTTTTCAAGTTATTGGGCTTAAATAGTGCTGGGCCTAAATAGTGTTGGGCCTCAAATAGTGTTGGGCTTGAATAGTGTTGGGCTTGAATAGTGTTGGGCTTGAATAGTGTTGGGCATTGGCCCATATGTTTGGTGTTTGGGCTTAGCCCATGAATTTATGTTAAGCCCATTATGAAGATAAATCCATTAAGAAAACTAAGCCCATTTGTAGAAAAAAATAGCCCAGTAAGTAAAATAAGCCCATTTGTTATAGAAAAATAGTCCATTAAATAAAGTAGCCCATTAGTTATAATTTAGCCCACTTGTAAGTGTAAGCCTTTCATTTTTATAAAAACCTTTTTAAAAAATTTACTAAGTATACTTGTTAGTAAATAAAAACTTACTAGTTTTTATAAGTTTATAAACACCCGAAATTTGTTATCGATAGCATATTTATATTTCGTGTTGAAAAATCGTCTAAACATCGTAGTAACTCCTCGGATTGGCGATTAACTTATGTATTCGTCCGTCGTTCGTTTTGACCGTAAATGATGTCCGATCCTTCGGATTGTCCGTACTCGTTTTTAAGGCGTAATTATATGAAGTCTTGTAAGACTTTTGTTATAAAGTGTCTTGAGTTTAAATGTGAAAATTAGATTCAAGTTCCTACTTTGATATATATAACTAATACACCAAGTATTATAAATCACAAAAATTGTTAAAGTGACCAAATATATATTTTCTAAAAATATATATTTTTCTTGTCTTTTATTTTATAAAAACCTTTCTTTAACATCTTTTTAAGTCTTGTAAAGATTTAACCAAAAATGATAGTTTTGTTAACATAATGTTTTTAAGAAAAATTGGCCATATAACCTTTGTATTAATCATTTAGCCATGTTTAATAAACATATCATTTTCTTTTCCAAATCACCATCAATTTACTCATAACATATTAACTAAAACATATGAGATTTTTATAACATAAACTTATCAAAATGATTTCCAAATCATGTAGGGTTTTGGACATGATCATAACATGTGCTAACTAGTTCAAAAACCAAGTTTACTTCTAGTTTTAACAACTTTTATAAAAATCTCATGTTGTATGTTACTTTTTATAATCTTGTGGAAGTATTGTTTTTAACTAAAAACCTTAAATACTTTCACAAGATCAATAATTATGATCATCCATTTGAACCTTTATGTTAAAAACCCTTTAACATAAACATGTATAATTGTTAGATCTTATTTTTTTAAAACATACTCTAACAATTTATTTATATCATAATCATCACAACAAGATCAAATATGCATATCACAAGTCTTAAATCACAATATAAACCAACATAAATATATCATGATTATTATCTTTGCTTCTTTGTATTTTTTTCATGTTTATTATGTATGATATCTTGGTTATTATTAGTAATAATAACAATCATAAACATAATATAAGTATGAGAAAAAAAAATAGAACTTGAAGCTTACTTCTAGCACTAGGCTAGGGATGATCTTGGAGATTATTAAGAACTAAGAAGATGATGATCTTGATGATTTAATATTCTTGAATGGATGAAAACCCTTTCTTTTACTTGCTAAAGCTTTAGATCCTCTTATGTTCCAAAGAAATTCATCTTGATCATGAAGGAGGTAATAAAAATAAATGGGTTTTTGAAGATGTTCTTATGAAAAAGATGAAGATAATGAGAGAGTTCTTGGTTGATGAAAGATGAAAATGTGTAGTAATGTGGTAGTAATTCCTTAGTGGTTAAGTGTTAAAATTGCTCATCAATTTTCATCCACTAAAATTAACCAACAAATATCTAGATATTTAGCAACATAAACAAGGGGTGTGGGACCCCTTGTTCACGGTTACAAATGAGGGGGGGGGGTCTTGTATGGTAAAATGTGTTAGTAAATTATAAGGTTTCAAATGAATTAATAAGATGTAAGTATTTAGGTGTTAAGGGTTTGCAATTTTTTGAGATGTTTCTTGACTTGAAATGACCATAAACTAGCTTTACAAGACCAAAAATAATGATCACTAGTTCGCTACATGTGCCAAAATATAGTTCGGCTAGATGTTTAGCGCTCGTTTCGCAAGTAAATAGTCGAAAGGTACGCTTATGGAAGTTGTAGGAAAAATTCCAGTTATGTGTGAAATTGATATTCCATAATTATTTTTATATGAAATTGGTGCCTAAACATCAATTTTTGCATCTTGTAATAAAATACAATTGCTGAATTTTGCGGAAAATTCATGAAATGGTCACTTTTAGCGTTTTTCGGATAGTTTTTAGTGCTACCGGAAAGTGGCAGTTTTTCGGATATTCATGCAGTTCGAATATTCAAAACACATATTTGTATAATGTAATTCGTTGCTTTAAATGTACGTAAATTACCAGAAAGTGGCAGTTGTCACACAACAGCTCCTGAAAAACACATGTGAAAATAGGTACGTCAGCATAAAAATGCCTGTGAGATACATAGGTTTTGTGAAAATAGGTTTCATGACTTATGTTTGAGAAAATGTTTAGTCATGAACCTGTTAATTTGCTTTGTTTTGTAAATCATTTGAAAAACAATAAGTTCAGATGATAAGTATAAATAATAGAATAATGCATGGCTAAATGAGTAACCATGTAAAATGAGGTTGTATTAATTAAGTTGTTTGTAAAACAATGTATTGTGAAAAGTATGTTATTTGTATAAAATGTTATATGTATCAAACTGAAATGATTCAAATAACGATACGATATGTAATACCATACAAACACTTATATATAGGAAGTACCAGCGGTGTATCCACCATGCTTGTATCATATTACAACCGCATCGTTACTTAATCACTTAATCAAACCAAACCAAACAATGTAAGATGTCTATGTTTAAACCAATTGTCAAAAGTCCTTGTGTAAACCATGTCAAATATTGATAGTCCAAAAGTAGTCAAGTAATGTATAACCAAAATGATATGTATGGTAAGTAAAATTTAGACTACTTAAACCATAAGTAAAAATGTACAAAACAAAGTATTGAAGTAAAACTTGGTTTAAATCAAAGTTATGTTTTGTAAGATATATGCATGCTATACTGAATATGAACATTTATGCGGTATTGTGAAAATTCATACATCCAAGCCTTGAGACAGACGGATAACTATGTAGGAGTGAGTTATTAAAAGAATATGTATTCGGATTCGGTCATTCCTTACGTTGAAGCAACCCCGAGATTTCAGGAATGGGATTTGTCAAGTCCTATGGTACCACTACCTACTACCGAGCGGCATGATCGGTGTTAATGAATGTACATTGTATCATTTAAACAAACCAAATGTCATACCAAAATGTAAGCATGTTTTATGAAGATAATGTACCTAGTATGCTAGAGTAAACATACAAGGTAGAGCTGTAAAACAATGTGTCCATATGTTACTGGAACATATGCAACAGAGATGCAATGTAAAATAATGTGCTAGCATGCCAAGTCATCATACATAGCAGAAAAAGGTAATGTAAAACAATGTGCTAGTATGCCAAGTCATCTTACATAGCAGAAAACAATGAAATCATGTACTATAAGTGTACTATTGAACATAACAAGTATATGATGTGAAAACAGGAAAGCACGAAAGTAACAAGAAGGCACATGTGTTCCACCCCAAAACAGTTTGAAAACAGTAAAAGAGGGGTCTATGTACTCACTTGAGATTGCTCAGAAGTCCTAAGATAACCACCAAGCAACGCTAGAGATCACGGAAATCAAACGGCACCTAATATAGGTAACTACATTAATAAACCGGACCTAAATTGGAAGATCTGATAGAATGAGGGTTTGTAAACCAAATGAGTATAGAGACTCGTGTCATATGGTTTATCAAAGCCTACATGCTAAATGAAACCTAACCTAATAGCTTACGACCCATTACGACCCGTTTAGGTAGCTTATGCTACTTTAACGCGTCGTTCGCGTGAAACGCGTTCGGACCGCCTAACTAGTCCTATGACAAGTGTTATATGCCTAAACATGTTACATAATCAGTTATGTAACAAAAGTTTAGGTTACATATGCTTAATTACCAATTACACATGAAAAGGGTATTCTGGTAATTTACCTAAGGCATATAAACTACCTATCATACAACTACTTAAACGATGTGACCATAAGGTATAACCTCGGAAGGTTATTCCCTATATACTATGGTCACCTAATGTGTTTGGTCGGATCCTAATGATCGACCAAATGGGTCGGGTTTGAGGTATAAGCGATTTATCAGATCGCTTACCCTACGACCCTAGACAACGTGGTAATCAGTAGGCATAGTCCCAAGGGACTATAACCATCATGATTACAATCACGTTGCGAAGTTCAAACGAACTTCGCATTGACCATTACTGGTCAATGCAGAAAGTCAAACAAAGTTTGACATTCAGACTCTAAAAGACTCGAAAAGCGATAAAAGAACGAAAGAATACTTACGAAGGGTCCCCGAATGCTAATCCCGATCCAAGTAGCTCAGGTATGAAACAATGGTTTCAACTTAGAGCTCCTCAAATCAGAATTCTAGTGAGTTTAGCAATGGGGGTGGATGGGTATATATAGTTTTCGGTCCACCGTTAAGATCGTTTCATGGAATAACGTGATTGAATCATGTGCGTACACTTGTGGGAAAGTTATGGTGGCTAAATATGATCCTTATCAGTTGACTAGGCATGTATGAATGTGTGGGTGTGGTTTAAATAGCTGATAACAGGCTGTTAAGTACTCTGCATCTGGTCTGCACACCCCATACGCATCGTAGGGGAAAAACCCCTACGCATCGTATGGCTGAACTTTGGCAGATTTACACTTTTGGTCCCTGTTATGCAATAAGGTCATTTTTGACACGTTTAAGACACGTTAACCCCATTTCAAAGCTCTAAAATGAAGTTAAAGTATAGGAAACTTAAAACATGCTCAAAAATATCTCGGATGTCGGTTCGTTTAGCCGTACGGTTGCGATGTTCGGTTAATTACGACGGAATACGCATAAGCACGAAAAACGATCCAAATGACGCGACGAATGGATTTTTGGCAAGCCAAACACTAAAGCATAATATATTCATGCTTACATAAATTTTCAGATGTCCAGATGTATTCAGAACGTAAGTTATGCGCGAAAATGCAAACTTATGCACTTTTTGACACTTTTAGTCCCTGAATGACCCAAAAGTTTAATTTAGCACACCGAACACCTCAAAGCCTATTTCTAAGCTATGTAAAGGATATTTATGGTATGTTTAACTTATGGTCCTGTTCCGGAATTTCTGTTACAGTTCAAATTGGCATACTTTCGCAGTTTGTCAACTTTAGTCCCTGTAAGCGATTTAACTTGATTTTGCCATACCAAAGCCTTCAAAACTTATTTCTAAGTTATGTAAAGTTTATTTAAGGTATTTTAAGCCTATTTCACTATTCCGGAGTGTTCATTGCATTAAACTGGTTATATTTACGCATCGGTGCGCGTATAACCTTCCAGAAAGCGATTTAGAGTTTGGAATTGAACAAAAATTGATATGTGCAAATGATACACATATTTTTACAAATCCCAAGTATGAAATATAATATTTCATTGCTACAGTATTTGTTTGATGGCCGTGGAGGCTCAGGTGTTACAAGAGCTAGGGTTTGTGTGTTTAGAATGTTTAGCAAAACAAATGAGAAGTATACCCTCTCCTAGTGTTATGCGACTAAGAGAAAGAGTGGGCTGAACCTTCACTGGGCTACCCATTGATCCAAATACGAAGTGTAGCCCAAATGGGCTTGTGCGATCGGGTGAGTGTTGTGCGTTAGGGTCGTTCATATACATACATACATACAACACAACATATAATCACATAACATTCAATAACATAACATTCCATTAAATCATCCAATTCACCTAGTCACACAAAGTTTACGTTACATCAAGGTACAAAGATAGGTTCGAAATACGAGTTGTCACAGTCAAAACTCCCGAGTTGCATTGGCGTGAGGTCGATAGGAAAAAGATGGTTGTTAAGGTTCAACTGGCAGTTACAAAGAACATAATCGAGAACAATGGGATCACCTGTCACACCCCGAAATATCAGAGCATTGGCGTGACTGGACTGGTATCTTCATTGCACAGCGGAAGCAAATAAGCTAAGTCTTTTAAAATGCGAACGCCCATTAAGTACTCGACTCTTCATGGTTCCCCTATTCCAACCGTGCCTTGTCTTAAAATGCAACCTGAGAAAGAAACATGCGAAAAAGTCAACATAAAGTTGAGCGAGTTCATAGTTTGTTTGTAAAAGATTTACAATAAATCTTTTTGAATAACCGGTTTTTGAAGTATTGTTGAGAAAACGAATTTAAAATCATTTTCTTGTCATGTTATACAGAAACTTTGTATGAAAACATGGCATGTGTCATGTATAAATCAAGTTTTCATATATAAATCAAGTTTTCATGTGTACCCCACGTACTCATGTATAATTCAAGTTTACTTGTGTACCCCATGTAATCAAGTATAAATCAAGTTTTCATATATAAATCAAGTTTTCATGTGTACCCCACGTACTCATGTATAATTCAAGTTTACTTGTGTACCCCACGTACTCAAGTATAAATCAAGTTTTAGTATGGTATGAATCTTATGTCAATAAAGTATTCCTGAAGTATCAGGATTGTTAATGGGTTGCAAGGCCATTAACATGTGACGCGACATAGGAAGTCACCAAACCTTAGGCCTTTTTCTAGTTGGCATATTCTGAGACACAAAAGCACTACTCGATACTCGCCCTCACCAAGAGTGTGGCTGCCCGGCACCCGTTAGATCTAACCTTTTGTTCTGCGGTCTAGGTATATAGTTGATTAATGGTGCTTATGGTACCCTATTCGTGACACGATTTCTCGTATCATTTCTCATAACGCATCCTACTTGGTACTCGTCCTCACCAAGTGCGCTTCTCGTATTCTTATATCTTATCACACTTGGTACTCGTCCTCACCAAGTGTGCTTCTTGTATTTTTATCATACCATTTGTATACATTTTAACATTTGTATTTTGTAAAGTCTTGTATTTGTATTTTCCTATAGTTTATAAAATTAGAATCTCCTGTGTAAGCATATTTTGAAAAATACGCTTGTTTGAAAAACCGGTATGAAACATAAGCTTTTCGTAAACCATTTGTGTCAGTTAAAACTTGCTTGTAAAATGGTTTAGAAATTTGTAATTCTCGTATGCTTTGCAAAATAGTGCATGTCTTTCCACCCTGAAAACATTTATAAAAATTTAAAACCGTAAAAGGTGGGGTTATGAACTCACCTGAATAGCCTTGTGCAAAGCTAGCTAATTACGACTTCGTGATGTCGTTTCCAAGACTTGACTCGCTAGGGTGCATTCTACAATATTCCTAACACGGAATATCTTATAAGTTTCTAAATGATGCGGTAACTAAACTACGTGTTACCGAGCTCTACCGAATCGTTAGTCGAACGGTTCAAGTAGTTAACTTATCGGAAATGATAGGTCATATTTGATAAGTGTCGTTTATTGTCGATAAAACCACTAAGTCTTGAAAAGACTTGATTCTCGAGAGATTTAAAAATAAATAAATATTTATATATAAAATATATAAATACTTCGCTGTAATTGCGTTAGCCGTCTCGAGTAGTCGTACGAAAATAATATATAATAACTTGTATTATATATATCACGTCTTGTGTATATTTGCCAAAGATATACGTATATGCCGTTTTGGCATTTGTAATAAATATAAAAAGTTATATTTATTTTGCGAAAGTATCATCGAGTTGTTTGAAGTTTGAAATAAATATAAAACTATATTCATTTTTATAAGGGAATTCGTGTGGTATAAATATAAAAAAGGTGGTAAATTACACTTTTCGTCCTTTATGTTTATACTAGATTGCAACGGATAGTCTTTAACTTCAATAATTACAGTTACGGTCCTTTATTTGCAAAACCCGTTACACTCTATGTCCTTTAGCACTAACTAAGTTAAAAATTTTAGTTAAATATGACATGTCCTTACATATAAGGGTAGGTTAGTAATTTTACTATTATACTTTAAATATATTTAAGATAATAAATAATTCTAATCTCATCCTCTACATCTCTATCTCATCTCATCTCAGATCTGGCACTCCCATCTTTCTCTGTCTCTCTCAAACCAACCCCCACCACCAGATCCAGCACACCACCGCCTCCATTTAGATCCACCACACTGTCACAACGTCTCCATCCACATCTACCTCACCGCTTCCTCCATCCATCCAAATCGCAGCACCGCAGAGTCTCAGAATATGTTTGAACGGCGGCGGCAAAGTCTCGGAATCTGTTTGAATCGCATCGAACGGAAGAGAAGGAACCGAGAGGTCAGACTTTTTACTTAGCATCACGGATCGAACCGAGAGGTGAAGCACACTGCTATCTGAACCTGAACCTTCTAGAACCTTTTTAATCTTCGGTTGCGGTGAAGCACTCCGTGGAGTAACATCTACTTCAATGCGTTTCGAAGAGGATTCATCTTCGTTTCTACTAGAATCTTCTGTTGCTAGCGTGTTATTATTAACCATTGGTGATGCAATCAAATTCTCATCATCAACAGTTTGGGTAGAGGTCACAGTAACCTTTTTATATATTTTTTTTGCCTAATTTTTTATTCTTGATCATTGCAATTTTAGCGTATTTGACTTCCGGAAACAGTTGGGTTGCAGATCGACAAAGGGTTAAGGGCGGTGGGTGTTGCCGGAGTGGTGGCAGCAGGATGTGGTGGTGGTGGCAAGATGTGGTCGTTAGGATTAGAAAATTGGGGAAGATGAAGCTTAGATGTAGTATTTTTTTGTTTTATTTATTAAACATTTATATAAAAACATGAATTGACCAAAATACCCTTTAAGTGAGTAAACATAACTGAAAATTTTAAGTTGGTTAGTACTAAAGGACGTAGAGTGTAACGGGTTTTACAAATAAAGGACTGTGACTGTAATTATTGAAGTTAAAGGCTATCCGTTGCAATCCGGTATAAACATAAAGGACGAACAGTGTAATTTGCCCATATAAAAACTATATTTATTTCTATAAAACGAATTCGTCGAATTTCCGAAGTTCAAAACAACTATGTTTGTCGTTGTAAATATTTTCCGAATCGCTGTTTTTGTAAGTTGTAAGTTGTTGTCGAAGGAAACTTTATATTTGTATCTCGTAAAAGTCGCTTTATAACAATAGTTGTCGTTTTACAAGAAAAGCACGTTTTTATAATAAAACTCGTTTTATTTTACGGGTTTTCTCGAAAAACGGGCAGAGTTTCCTCTGTTTTTGGACAGCCCTGACAACTAAGTGTCGTTATTTTTTATCAAGATTCAACAATTACTCAACCATTTTTGTGCATAGCCAGTTTGTATAAATGAAATAATAAATAAGACCAAGTTAATATTAACTAATAACTCATCGTTTTGTGCGGTTCGAGCTCGTTTTCCACGCATGAAATAAGGAATAATCAATGAAAATAATATTCATCCTAAATCTTTACCAAATCTTCGCGTCGTTTTCGCTAACCGATTTGACCAGTTGACTCATTGAGTTGACCGAGTCAACCGAGTTAACTGGGTTAACTGAGTTTGATCCGGGTTGACCGCGACTGACCCGAACCGAACCGGCTTCATGTTGACCGCCTTTGACTGGACCAAAGCTGCTATATCTCGAACCAAATCTGAACCGTCTGACCCAAAACATAGCCCGAATCATGCTTGAATCTGGACCCGATCGTGAATCATGAACAAACCATACATCTTCAACATCTCCTTATTTTTAACAAATCTTCAAACAAAATACAAAAAACAAGCAGGGGGTCTTACCACTGAAATCCGACGGACCGAAGCAAGGACCGCCGGTCCGAGACAAGGACCACCGGTCACCACCACCACCGCCGCCAACAGCAAACTCCACCGCTCCTGATGTCGTGAATGCCACCACCTGAATCGAAGCTCGTCGGATAAAGACATCGATCACCGGATAAACGAACCGACCGGCGGTCCGAGCCTTTGACCGCCGGTTCTCCCTCTCTCTTTCAGGTTATCGCCGCCGTACCACCACCTGGTGTTGGTCCGTTTTGTCGTCGAGATGGGGGGTCTGTGTCGGCTTGATGTGTGTGGGTGAGGGTGTCGAACTACCAGGTATCGCCGGCCGGTAGGACATGTCGCCGGCAAGGAGATCGATCAGAGGTGGGGGAGGTTGTTTGTGAACATCTGACTTGAAGATGAGAGCTCTGTGTGTATTGTTTGTGGGTTTCGAAATATGGAAGATTATGTTCCCTATGTTTGCAACTTATAACCGAGAGAGAGATGAGATAGGAGGTATAAGACTTGATTTTCATTTGTGTGTGGTTTGTAATTGTCTGCACAAGTGAAGCACAAGGGAAGGGGTGTGAACCCTTTTATAAAGTTTTTGAGATTTTTTTAATATTATGTGTGGATCTTGTATTTCACATTTTAGGGACATAATCTTTTGTAGAAATTTTGTTTAGATTGTATAAATCTCATGTAGATTTGATAAATCTTGTATAAATCCAGTAAATCTTGATAAGATTCTAATATCTTATGTGCAGGTTTAGGCTTGTAAGTTTTGGGCTTGGGTCCAGGGCCCACAAGCCCATCTCATGTGTAAGTGGCCCGTAATTCCTACGAGACCCGATATCGGGACCCAAACTCAATAAGCATAAAATATTCATGTAACATCCATATTTGTCGGCGCCGTCAGTATTTCGTATGGTTTCAGCGTATCATCGATTAATTTCCAATAGTATCTCCGCAGATCGTCACACGTACACTGTAGAACCGCATAAGCGTTCCTAAGCTTACTGAGGCCCTAATTAAATAAATTTGCGTCATAAACACTATTTAATGTCGCGTAAATCGCCTGTTAATCACGTAATTAAGGGCGTAAATTACCGGTTGTCACATTCTCCCCCTGTTAATAAAATTTCGTCCTCGAAATTTAGACTACGTCAACTCCTTAGAGTTACGTTATATGTAAGTAAATACGAATAATACCAAAGTGAACTATCATGAATTCGAATCAAGACTTATTCGAATGATGTGAATTCAAGGACATATCACAAGATGCAAATGAATTCTAGAAATGATTGTATCCAATAAGTGAACTTAGATTCAACAAGCTCAAAGGTAATAGTTTGCATGAGACGCTCGATCGTGATCAGCGCAAGCTGCAAGTTCTATCGACGCCACAAGGTGTCGTAGTGAATGAAACAATTCAAATATAGCGGTGACTGAACAAGTATCACCTATGTTTTGCATAAAACGCTCAATCATGATTAGCCCAAGCTACAAGTCTGTACTGACACCACAAGGTGTCGAAATCAACAAATGATTTAATGGAGTCGTAGACCAAACAAATCTACTACGACTCTAAACAATGAAACGCTTGTTAAAACGAATTCGAATATGATGTTTCCAATACATCATATGGTGTCTTGAATTGAATATGTGTAATGAACAAGTTCAAACAATTGAATTTGATTTCGGCGTAAGCCGACAATAAATACATTATCGACAAGAAAACTTTCGGCATGGTCAAAACGAAAAAAATCATGTATGTAACTTGAAAAGAAGAGAAATTTCAAGAAAGTGTGTTGACTTGATAACAAAGAAGCCAACAATTTCAATAATGCGAGTCATTCGAATCACAAGCGAAATAATATTTGAACTTTGATGAAACGCTTTATTCGAAACAAAACCATATGCGTATCAAATGATGCATGCGTAACATATGATTTTTCAAGAAATGAAGCAAGTGAATATTCGCTATACTGAAAGAAATGGTCGTGACACAATGACCATTAAGAGGAGTAGAGATACGAAAATCTACTCAGTAATTGTGAAAGTCGAAACTTCAATAAAAGAAATTTAAGGACTTTACCTGGGGTTGCATGTGATAACCAGTTGTTAGGTGACATTACCATGGAATGTCAAACATAGCGTATTCGTCGTTAATAAGTTAGGGGGAATGCGGAGACATACGTCTTCTTCTTAGCATGACTTGTGCCGTTTGCAGGACCGCGTGCCAACTGCCGCTTCCTCGAAAGTCGTATGTGACGTACTTCAACCTCCGTTGATGTATAGCTTAAGTTTCACATGTACTTTTGCAAGCCCTTGCTTCGTTTTGCGTAGGTTACCTGCTCGGCTAAATAAAATAGCATAGATGACATAAAAATGGCGTTTGTCCGAGTTAATAAACGTGGTACCTACGTGATGACCTTTAATGAACTCCTACATGAGCTTCCGAAGGTCTTAAATGCATGTTTCCTAAACTCTCAGGGTTTTATGTACTGTATGCGACTGTTTTGTGTACCGTGTGTAAAACACCACTTTAGCGTATGTTTGAAAACAAAATCTTGACTTTCTGTTTTTCGGCCACGGTTGGAGACCATATTCGAGTACTATGCGTTTTGTATGTATTCAACGTTTTAATAATCTAAGACCCCAGAGAAATATGAGGTTAGAGCCTAGGTATCTCTACAGAGAACCCTATTCGCTGTAACCTATAGCTCTTATACGAATCTGTCACACCCGGAAATATCAGAGCATTGGCATGACTGGACTGGTATCTTCGTTGCACAGCGGAAGCAAATAAGCTAAGTCTTTTAAAATGCGAACGCCCATTAAGTACTCGACTCTTCATGGTTCTCCTATTCCAACCGTGCCTTGTCTTAAAATGCAACCTGAGAAAGAAAAATGCAACCTGAGAAAAAGTCAACATAAAGTTGAGCGAGTTCATAGTTTGTTCGTAAAAGATTTACAATAAATCTTTTCGAATAACTGGTTTTTGAAGTATTGTTGAGAAAACGAATTTAAAATCATTTTCTTGTCATGTTATACAGAAACTTTTTATGAAAACATGGTATGTGTCATTTATAAATCAAGTTTTCATATATAAATCAAGTTTTCATGTGTACCCCACGTACTCATGTATAATTCAAGTTTACTTGTGTACCCCACGTAATCAAGTATAAATCAAGTTTTCATATATAAATCAAGTTTTCATGTGTACCCCACGTACTCATGTATAATTCAAGTTTACTTGTGTACCCCACGTACTCAAGTGTAAATCAAGTTTTAGTATGGTATGAATCTTATGTAAATAAAGTATTCCTGAAGTATCAGGACTGTTAATGGGTTGCAAGGCCATTAACATGTGACACGACATAGGAAGTCACCAAACCTTAGGCATTTTTCTAGTTGGCATATTCTGACACACAAAAGCACTACTCGATACTCGCCCTCACCAAGAGTGTGGCTGCCCGGCACCCATTAGATCTAACCTTTTGTTCTGCGGTCTAGGTATATAGTTGATTAATGGTGCTTATGGTACCCTAATCGTGACACGATTTCTCGTATCATTTCTCATAACGCATCCTACTTGGTACTCGTCCTCACCAAGTGCGCTTCTCGTATTCTTATATCTTATCACACTTGGTACTCGTCCTCACCAAGTGTGCTTCGTGTATTTTTTTCATACCATTTGTATACATTTTAACATTTGTATTTTGTAAACTCTTGTATTTGTATTTTCCCATAGTTTATAAAACTAGAATCTCGTGTGTAGGCATATTTCGAAAAATACTCTTGTTTGAAAAACCGGTATAAAACATAAGATTTTCGTAAACCATTTGTGTCAGTTAAAACTTGCTTGTAAAATGGTTTAGAAATTTGTAATTCTCGTATGCTTTGCAAAAAGTGCATGTCTTTCCACCCCGAAAACATTTATAAAAATTTAAAACCGTAAAAGGTGGGGTTATGAACTCACCTGAATAGCCTTGTGCAAAGCTAGCTAATTACGACTTCGTGATGTCGTTTCCAAGACTTGACTCGCTAGCGTGCATTATACAATATTCCTAACACGGAATATCTTATAAGTTTCTAAATAATGCGGTAACTAAACTACGTGTTACCGAGCTCTACCGAATCGTTAGTCGAACGGTTCAAGTATTTAACTTATCGGAAATGATAGGTCATATTTGATAAGTGTCGTTTATTATCGATAAAACCACTAAGTCTTGAAAAGACTTGATTCTCGAGAGATTTAAAAATAAATAAATATTTATATATAAAATATATAAATACTTCGTTGTAATTGCGTTAGCCGTCTCGAGTAGTCTTACGAAAATAATATATAATAACTTGTATTTTATATATCACGTCTTGTGTATATTTGCCAAAAATATACGTATGTGCCGTTTCGGCGTTTGTAATAAATATATTTATTTTGCGAAAGTATCATCGAGTTGTTTGAAGTTTGAAATAAATATAAAACTATATTTATTTTTATAAGGGAATTCGTGTGGTATAAATATAAAAACTATATTTATTTCTATAAAACGAATTCGTCGAATTTCCGAAGTTCAAAACAACTATGTTTGTCGTTGTAAATATTTTCCGAATCGTTGTTTTCATAAGTTGTAAGTTGTTGTCGAAGGAAACTTTATATTTGTATCTAGTAAAAGTCGCTTTATATCAATAGTTGTCGTTTTACAAGAAAAGCACGTTTTTATAATAAAACTCGTTTTATTTTACGGGTTTTCTCGAGAAATGGGCAGAGTTTCCTCTGTTTTTGGACGGCCCTGACAACTAAGTGTCGTTATTTTTTATCAAGATTCAACAATTACTCAACCATTTTTGCGCATAGCCAGTTTGTAAAAACGAAATAATAAATAAGACCAAGTTAATATTAACTAATAACTCATCGTTTTGTGCGGTTCGAGCTCGTTTTCCACGCATGAAATAAGGAATAATCAATGAAAATAATATTCATCCTAAATCTTTACCAAATCTTCGTGTCGTTTTCGCTAACCGATTTGACCAGTTGACTCGCTGAGTTGACCGAGTCAACCGAGTTAACTGGGTTAACTGAGTTTGATCCGGATTGACCGCGACTGACCCGAACCGAACCGGCTTCCTGTTGACCGCCTTTGACTGGACCAAAGCTGCTATATCTCGAACCAAATCTGAACCGTCTGACCCGAAACATAACCCGAATCATGCTTGAATCTGGACCCGATCGTTAATCATGAACAAACCATACATCTTCAACATCTCCTCATTTTAAACAAATCCTCAAACAAAATACAAGAAACAAGCACGGGGGGTCTTACCGCTGAAATCCGACGGAGCGAATCAAGGACCGCCGGTCCGAGACAAGGACCGCCGGTCACCACCACCACCGCCGCCAACAGCAAACTCCACCGCTCCTGATGTCGTGAATGCCACCACCTGAATCGAAGCTCGTCGGATAAAGACATCGATCACCGGATAAACGAACCGACCGGTGGTCCGAGCCTTTGACCGCCGGTTCTCCCTCTCTCTTTCAGGTTATCACCGCCGCACCACCACCGGAGTGGCGGTGGTCCGTTTTGTCGTCGAGATGGGGGGTCTGTGTCGGCTTGATGTGTGTGGGTGAGGGTGTCGGACTACCAGCTGTCGCCGGCCGGAAGGACATATCGCCGGTAAGGAGATCGATTAGAGGTGGGGGAGGTTGTTTGTGAACATCTGACTTGAAGATGAGAGCTCTGTGTGTATTGTTTGTGGGTTTCAAAATATGGAAGATTATGTTCCCTGTGTTTGCAACTTATAACCGAGAGAGAGATGAGATAGGAGGTATAAGACTTGATTTTCATTTGTGTGTGGTTTGTAATTATCTGCACAAGTGAAGCATAAGGGAAGGGGTGTGAACCCTTTTATAAAGTGTTTGAGATTTTTTAAAGATTTTGTGTGGATCTTGTGTTTCACATTTTAGGGACATAATCTTTTGTAGAAATTTTGTTTAGATTGTGTAAATCTCATGTAGATTTGACAAATCTTGTATAGATCCAGTAAATCTTGATAGGATTCTAATATCTTATGGGCAGGTTTAGGCTTGTGGGTTTTGGGCTTGGGCCCAGGGCCCACAAGCCCATCTCATGTGTAAGTGGCCCGTAATTCCTACGAGACCTGATATCGCGACCCAAACTCCATAAGCATAAAATATTCGTGTAACATCCATATTTGTCGGCGTCGTCAGTATTTCGTATGGTTTCAGCGTATCATCGTTTAATTTCCAATAGTAGGGCATAACATGCCTCTTTAAAATTCCATAAGCATAAAATATTCGTGTAACATCCATATTTATTTAAAACATTACATAAGTGAAATTACTTATTAGGGCATAACATGCCTCTTTAAAATTCTATTTATATACAAGTTCACATACCTCACGGGGGATCACTCAACACTCGGCCAAAGATGTATTTTTGTGAAACACTCGAGAGCGGCATGGAACTTATTCCTACCATAAGCTTGCCAAGTAATCAATCCTCCTCCTTTTTAACTAAAAACCTTTGTAAATATCAAGAGGACTTTTTGGGGAAGGGTTAGGCTTGGGTTAAAGGTAGGTGGTGGGTTAGTGGTTAGTAGAAAAGGGAGAAAGGCGTAAAAAGCGTCGGTTTTCGTGACTTTATTTTTATGACTTTTTATTCTAATGAAGCAATTTTTCAAACAAAGTTCTTTTTGATAACCTTGTTTGTTTATTTCTTTTGGCTTCATTATCATCAATTTTTTTTTGATAAGGAAGTCATAAGAAAAACCGAGCTTTGTTACTAAAATAAAGGGTTTAAAATGAAAAAGGGTTTTGGTGGGTAAAAAGGTGTTTGATTTGGGTTAAGAAATTAAAAGGTTTAGGCTCAAAGGGGTTAACTAGGGGGATTTTGGGTAGGTGGTAAAAAAAATATTGGTGTTGAAATAAAAAGGGTTAGTCCTAATGCCTCCATCATTTACTTACTTGGGTTTAAGTTGGTAAGGACCGGGAATGTATTGTCGTGGCAAGTTCTAGAGTCGTAAGAACCAAGTGGCTATTCACACAAGAAACGAAAAATGAGCATTTAGTTTAAAGATGTGTATTTGTATGCTCAATAAAGGCTCAAAACTCACTTTTTGTGGGAATGAGTTTTTATGTGATCAAGTATATATAATCAAATTTTAACTAGATTTGTGTTGGGATTGAACCCTATCAGAGGAACAGATAATTAAAGCCAAAACTGGATCAGAGCAGTGGATCCAGAATAAGCAGATGTTTACATACAAATCTCTCCCCTTGAATGTGATTTCATATCTGCTGACCTCCTATCTGCTGATCTTGCAAAGTGCTGACCTACAACTGCTGCTCAAGTATAGACCTGATGAAAGACCAAAGCTCTCCTGACTCAATCTTCTGCCTTGAGTCTAGTACTGCTGATCCGGACAAGCACTGCTGGGTTCACAGCAGTGGAAGGACGCTGCAGCTGTTTAAAGTGTCTTTTATGAATGCATTGTAATAGCAGTAGTTTAGTACATCAGTGTTTGTATAGATCAGAGGTTAGAGTTTGTTAGGAGGTTAGATGTCACTTTCATGGTGACGTCAGCTAAGATGCTCAGTGGTTTGCTAGTGCCTATAAATAGTTCAGTACTTTGTACTGTTCTATTAGCTCTTGCAAATACCGTCTTCTTTGCACAAACAAACGCTGAGCTCTGGCTGAGGGGGAGTTTGTATTCAAGCATTACTTGTAATCGTTGTTGAAAGTAAATTCAATCATTCGGTTCCTTGTTGAAAAATGTCTTGATAAAAGCAATACTCTCGTTTGATTGTATGCAAAGTTTGTTTTCATATTAATTCCGCTGCACAACTCCTTCATTTCCATCTTAATCTCAAACGAAAATACAATAAAAAAGAAACTCAGATCCAACAATTGGTATCAGAGCCTGGACAGTCAAATTGATTTAACAATCTTTTTTACGTAAATAGTTCAGCTCATAACAGTTGATACTGATCGTTTGTTCGTCCGTTGAAAAACAGAGCAAGGACTAATCACCATTAAAGTTGATTACTCAGTGTCTGTAAAACAACAAGAATGACGTCACAATCTTAGGATGATAAAAACAACATCGGCTCACTTTTTAAACCACCTATGTTAAAAAGAAATGAGTATAACATCTGGCAGAGGAGGATGGGTCACATCCTTGCTCAACAAAGCACAGTTTGTTGGAGGTCTGTCATTTATGGTCCCCATGTTCCTTCAGTGCCAAGCGCTGAAGATGCTAAAAAGTTCGTTCCAAAACCAGTTGAAAATTATACCGAAATCGACTTTCAAAAGATCGAACTGGATGCTAAAGCGTTTAGCATCATAGCATCAGCGCTGCCCAATGAGATATATGCTGGACTGTTACACTGTAACAGTGCCAAAGAGTTATGGGACGCACTTAAGGAACAGTTTGGGGGAACTGAAGAAGTCATAGAAAACAATAGGGAAATCCTCAACCAACAGTATGAAACATTTTGCTACGTTAAAGGTGAGTCACTAACGCAACAATTTGAGCGTTTCAGTTGTCTCATCAGTGAACTGAGGCTTGTTAACACCACTTTTACAAACTCAACTCAAAATAGCAGGTTCCTCAGGTCACTGCCAGAAAAATGGGACACCATAGCTTTTGTCACCCGAAACTCACCTGAGTTCAAGGATCTGACCTTGACCCAACTCCATGGTTGACTCCTGACCTACGAAAGGGAGTTGAACCGGAAAAGGAGGTTACAAGAGTCAGGAAAAGTTACGGATGATTACACTTTCAGTAACACTGCTCTTCTGGGTCAAGAAGAATCTGGGAGCAATGGTAAGAATCAGGGTTATGATCACTTCATTGACATAACTGCTGGTGCAAATTTTAACAACCCTGATCCTCACTCTGCTAGTTATGCATTCACTGCAAACGAAAACCAGATGTCAGATAATTTAAGCTTTGAACTAAATGATATGCAACATTTTGATCCCACTGATTTAGAGGAAATGGACATCCTACACCAACTGGCTTTGCTAAGTGTTAGAACTAGCAAATTTTACAAAAGAACAGGGCGAAAATTCCCAGGTTTACATGGGAATCTAAGGGTTGGGTTGGATAAATCGAAAATCAATTGCTACAAGTGTAATAGGTTGGGACATTTTGCTAGGGAATGTAGGAGTCAAACTACTGGTCCCATAATTACTCATCCTAGCTCAAATCCTAGACCTCAAAACCAAAGCACTGTGCACTATGCCAAGTATGCCCCAGCAGCTCAAGTGAACACTGCTCACTATGCTGCTGCCCCTGTGCCAGTACACTATGTCCAAACTACTGTTCCACAAATCCAATATGTTCAAACCCCTGCTCCACAGGTACAGGTGCAACCAGTTGAACCTCAAACCACTGCTCCAGCAGCAGTACAACCAGATCAACAAAGTTTTTTCACTCAAGGGTTTGTTGACTGGAGCAGTATGCCTGAAGATCTTAGTGATGAAAATTTTGCACTATATGCTTCTAATGATTCCTCTCATGATGAATTTTGTTTGATGGAATTAGAGTCAATACAGGAGGGGGTTGAAACTGACTAGGAAAAGCTGAGCTTTGAAGCAGTGGATGAGGTGACTGAAGCAGTGGTTACTGCTGTAGCTGGTGAACTACTGTTGGGAGAAAATTCAGGTACCCTGATTGAACCATTGACAGATCCATGGTCCAAAGAGGACAAAGAAGAAGAGAAAGAAGAAAAGGCCGGTGAAAAGAAGGTGAAAGCTGATGATGAAGAAGATCATCAATGTGATTGTGCTATGATGGCAGCTGCCAAGGTATCTCCTCAAGTTCTTGAAAAACTGTGTTCTGACAATTGCATAATTGCTTTTGCTAACATCAAAGAGGTGAATGAAAACCTTCGGGATAAAATCTTGACTGATGAGGTTAAATTTGAAAAGTCCTTAAAAGAACTTAAAAACAAATTGACCGAAAAAGAAAAAGAGATCAGCTGTCTAAAAGAAGAGCAAAGCATCACCAAAACCCAACTTCAAACTATGGTAGAAAAATACCAAGTTTGCAAAAAGGAGTTGGAATCCACCCAGATTACTTGTGAAAGATGGGTGGAATCCTGCAGAGGATATGAGGTGATGCTTGCTAAACAGATTGAAAGCAATGTGAAATTTGGGGTTGGTTATAGAAAATATGATGATGAACATATTGCTTTTGAAAAATCTGTCCAAACCACTGATGAAGCTACTGAGCTCATCCCCACAAACAAGAATGGCCAAGAAGTGAAAATCACTGACAATCATAGAAATTTCAAAAAATGGTTTGGTGAGAGGCCTACCACAAAAATCGTTTTCATGTCCTGAACATTGTATTTCCTGTTTAAAAGGAAAATAGCATAAAAGTTCTTTCAAGTCCATTGAAGAGTCCAAAACAACCCAGTGTTTGCAAATGCTACACATGGATTTGTTTGGCCCTGTTCAAGTCATGAGCCTCAAAAAGAAAAGATATTGTTTAGTTATTGTTGATGACTTTTCTAGGTTCACATGGACTTTCTTTTTGCACTCAAAAGATGAAACTGCAGGCATTTTGCAAGACTTTGTAATACAGGTTGAAAAGCAATTTGACCTTCCAGTGAAAAGCTTCAGGAGTGACAATGGCACAGAATTCAAAAATAGGGAGTTGGATGCCTTCTGTGTGAAGAAAGGGATTGTAAGGCAGTACAGCATCCCTAGAACACCAGAGCAAAATGGGGTAGTAGAAAGGAAGAACAGAACATTAATTGAGGCTGCCAGAACCATGCTTGCAGATTCAGGTTTTCCATTAACTTTCTGGGCAGAGGCAGTAAACACTGCTTGCTATGTTCAGAACAGAGTTTTAATAAACCCCAGGCACAAAAAGACTGCCTATGAAATTCTGTATAAAATTAAACCACTGATCTCATACTTCAAAGTGTTTGGCTGCCCATGCTTTATTTTGAACTTAAAAGATTCCATTTCAAAATTTGCAGCCAAAATTTATTGTGGTTATCATTTGGGATACTCAACCACTGCCAAGGCCTACAAAGTGTTCAATACACGGACCAAGGCAGTGGAGGAGACTTTGAATGTAAAGTTCAATGAACTTTCATCAATGAAAATCCCAGCAAACCCTACAGATCTGTTTGATCTTGAAAAATTCACTTTTAAAAATACTGCTGTCAAGACTAACAGTGCAGGTCCATCAGAGGATACATCACCAGACTATGGGTATGGAATCATCATCCCTCAAAGGTCTACCACAAAGGGAAAAGCACCAGCTGTCAAAGCTCAACCACTGCTACCTCAACAGTTGTTGACCAAAGTAGCCCATCAACCACTGCTTCCACATCCTCAAACACTGCTGACAAAAGTCCTCAAACAGTGGACAAAAGTCAGCAGTTGTCCACTTCATTACCTCCTATTCCACCACCTTTTGAAGCCACTACTGGATCATCAAAGTCCCCAGCAGTGGTTAGCTCAGATGATACACATTTGCAGCCTTCACCAACCAATGCCATCATACCATACCAAGGAGATTTAATCTTCTTGAGATCTCATCCACCTGATCAAATCATTGGCAACATAAATGAAGGGGTGCTCACAAGAAGCCAAACCCAAAACATTTATCTTTTTGCTGGTTTTCTATCACTCCATCAGCCAGTCAAGTACCAAGAGGCACTGAAAGACAACAGCTGGGTAGAAGCCATGCAAGAGGAGCTCCAACAGTTTAAAAGACAACAAGTATGGGAGCTTGTACCACTGCCAGAAGAGGTTAGTCCCATTGGCACAAAGTGGGTCTTCAAGAACAAAACTGATGAAAGGGGTATTGTTGTCAAGAATAAAGCCAGGCTTGTGGTTCAAGGTTACAGACAGGAAGAGGGGATTGATTATGATGAAACATTTGCCCCTGTTGCAAGATTGGAAGCCATTAGACTGTTCCTGGCCTTTGCTGTCAACCACAATATGAAGGTGTTTCAAATGGATATCAAAAGTGCTTTCCTCTATGGTACAATTCAAGAAGAGGTGTATGTTTGTCAACCTCCAGGTTTTGAGGATCCATTTTATCCAGATCATGTCTACAGGCTAAACAAAGCCTTGTATGGCTTGAAACAAGCACCAAGAGCCTAGTATGAAACTCTTTCCAACTTCCTACTCTCAAATGGTTTCAAAAGAGGTACCATTGATAAAACACTGTTTCTTAAATGGAGAGGGAAGGATTTAACGATTGTCCAAATTTATGTGGATGGCATTATTTTTGGAAGCACATGTAATAAAATGTGTGAAGAGTTTAGAGAACTCATGACAGCTGAGTTTGAAATGAGTGCAATGGGTGAGCTGCAATGCTTTCTTGGTCTCCAAGTACAGCAATTGCAAAATGGAACTTTCATTCATCAAAGCAAATATGCTAAAGAACTTTTAACCAAATTTGACATGAATGATTGTAAACCATGCAGCACACCCATGGCAACAAATAAGCTGGTCATGTCTGATGAAAAGGATGAGCTGATTGACCAAACACTTTATAGAAGCATGATAGGGTCTTTATTGTACCTAACTGCATCTAGACCAGACATCATGTTTGCAACATGTGTCTGTGCAAGAAGTCAATCAGCTCCCAGAAAATCAAATCTCATTGCTGTAAAAAGGATCTTCAGATACATAAAAGGTGCTCCCACACTTGGTATCTGGTATCCAGCTAATGGGAATATCAAGCTTTCAGGCTTTTCAGACAGTGACTTTGCTGGATGTCACACCACAAGGAAGTCCACATCAGGAGGGTGCCAGTTTCTAGGTGATTGCTTAGTTTCATGGCAAAGCAAAAAGCAAGCAGCTGTTTCAACATCCACTGCTGAAGCTGAATACATTGCTGCTGCAAGCTGTACAGCCCAACTCCTGTGGCTTCAAAATCAGTTACTGGATTTTGGTATCACTGCCTTAAAGACACCACTCATGTTGGACAGCCAGGCATCAGAAAATATCATCAAAAATCCAGTTTCCCATTCAACCACCAAACACATCGACATCAGACATCACTTTGTGAGGGATTGCTATGAAAAAGGTTTGATTTCTCTGCATCATGTCCCAACTAAAGACCAGCTGGCAGATGTGCTCACAAAAGCACTTGATACAGCCACTTTTGAAAGCTTAGTCTCTAGGATTGGGATGCTGAACATGGAATAACAAGCAACATCTTGTTTTTCTATGAATAAAAGCAACAAAATGTTTTCAGAAAATCAAAAATCCATCCTTAAAAATAGCTAAAAATGAAATTTTCATTAAAATCCTTAAAAGTTAGCCATTAACCACTGATTGTTCAAAAGTCTGCTCTACTTCAAAAGTCTGTCCACTGCTGAAAGTCAACCCCTGTTCTCTCATTCCATTTGATAACCTCTGTTGTTCAAAAGCAGTGTCTTATCCACTGATATACTATCCACTAATAGTGAAAATCATCCACTGCTCTACAACCACTGCCTTCATTAGTTACTTTCAGAAAAGTACTGTCCTTCACTATCACCAGGGGTTGTCACGTGGGCAGTACTTATTGATCAGACCTTTTGTAACGGCTGCCACGTCAGCATTCACTTTCTTCCCTATAAAATTCCCCATTCACTACCAAAACAGGGTTTTACTGTCGAATTGAATTCTTAAAAATTCTCTTTTCAAAGCAGTTTTTCATCTCATCTCTCAAAAATTTCTTCGATCATTCATCTTCAAAATGACAAAATCGAAGTCATCTTCAAAACCCTCATCCAAATCATCGTCTAAAACAGCCTCTCAAAAGGCAATCTCCACTGAAATCAAAGTACAAAACTTTGTTCACCGCCGATGCACCAATCTATTTGGCAACCCAAAGAGAGTTCTGGAAAAATGCAACCCTTGAAAAACAAGGAGACACTGCAACCACCATAAACTCTTCTATAAAGGGTAAAACTGTCCAAATTACGCCACATTCCATCTCAGATGTCTTTCAACTCGGTGATCAGGAAGGTAAAATTTCTTTCACTAAAAACGAGTTACAAACTGACTTCACTGAAAGAGGGTATGAATCCACAATGATGAAGAAACTTACCTTACAAAAAGGTTATTTTCCTTCTGCAACCAGATTTTTATTTCATACCCTCCTACTATGTGTTTCAAACAAAACCACTTCTTTCAATGAAATCCCTTTAAAGATTCAAAATCTGGGATATGCAATTCTTCAAGGAGAAAATTTAAACTATTCTCGGGAAATTTTTAAAGATTTGGTTAATAATGTTGAAACAAAATCATTCTTACTGTTTCCAATGTTTTTAAGTTACTATTTTGCAAAGCAATTCAGTAAGGATGATTTAGCTGTAATAAACCAAGGTGATTTTACTCAACTAAACAGTTTAACAACTGAAACTTTTTCAAGAATGCTAGCACCTTGTAAAACACAAGCAGAGGTGCCTGAGCAGATTTTAGCAGTTACAACTGCTCCTCAGGTATCTGCTGCTGAGCCCACTGCTCAAGGTGATCAAAGTAGCAGCACCACTGCTTTGAAACCCACACCTAAAATCCCCAAAAAGCCAAAACGAAAAACTCAAAAACCCCCAAAACCCATCAAAAAGGCAACTATGGAGGATGAGATACCAGAGTCCCTGCCTGTGACAACACAAATGTCACAAGAAACCACTGCTGCTACTTCCTCACAGCAGTTGGTACAAATATCTCAACCCATAACCGAAACTCCTCCTGCTTCTTCACAAAAAGAATATGTTGTACAAATAGGGTCTCCACATCATGATGCTCTGGAAACACTCGTTTCTATCATCCACAGCTCAATACCCGGGGCAAATCCATCTTCTACACCACCCATCACATCCACAATTCCTCCACTAACTAAACTGCTGTTGGATGCAATTGATTTGAACCAGGCACTCACCAGTCCTTCTCAATCACCTGTTAATGAGAATATACCTCAACAACTGACTGGGTCTGATGTATCAATCTTTGCTAACCCACCAACACAACCTGAGGAGGTTACACCCCATGAGTTACAAGTAACTCTTGGTGGTAATCCAAGTGAAGCAGCCACTACAACTGTTGAACCTATAGGTTTATAGTTGGATAGTGGTTACATTAATAAGACTTTCTTGGAGGCAATTCCTTACATAGCACCTCTGCCAACCACCAGTGGATTCATTTATTCTACTGACAACATCAAAAGGTTGTCAAGTGTTGAAGGAAGAAGACCCCAGTACCAAGAAAAAGGGGCATCAGTGGTTAATGTTTGGAGTACACTCCTTACATCTACCACTGATAAAACGACTGCTAGTGGGAAATCAGATGATCCTATTAACTAAGGTGATGGTTTAAATTACCAGAAATTGACGGATCGTATTGCAAAGCTTGATAACTCTGTTGCAGAACTCAAAGATATGCTACAACAGGTGTTACAAGTACAAAAGATACAATCAACTGCTGTTCCACCTCAAGCACCTGCTCCACAAAGGGCACCTGCTACAAATGAGCTCTGGAATCTATTTCAATCTTTTCTCCATCAACAAGCACAATTAGCAGATCAGCAACATGAAAAACATGTCCAACAGGTGAGAAATGCAATGGAGTCAAGGTTCAAGAACACTCAGGCTGATCTAAATGTTCTCAAAACTCAGATCTTGCACACCACTGGCACTGCTCCTCCAAAAGTACGCTACATTTATCAAATCCCAGAAGATAATGCCAAAAAGGGGGAGACAATTAAGGAGTGGAAAAAGAAGGGTATAGAGGATGGTCTCTATATTGAACCAGAAAATTCAAACATGACCAAACAGATCCCTTTGCCAGATGGCAGCAAGAAAATTGATGTGACCACAAATGCACTGGCAGAAGCAGTTGCAAGTGTAAAAAGGGATAGAGAGGCCAAAAGGAAAGCCAGGGTGGACAGGATGGATCATCCAGATCAGGGTACTTCTGGGTCAAAGGATCATGAAAATCCTGTTGAGGAAAAGAAGAAGCCTACTAGAAAAGTAAGGCAACCCAAATCCATTCCAACCAGACATTCAAAGTCTGCTCAAAAACCACCATACAAAACAGCTGATGCAACAGGAGTTACTAAACTACTGCTTGCCAAACAGTTGTTCCATCAACACACACCACTTCAACACACACAACATCCACTGCTTTACCATTATCACCACCAAAAACATCACCTGCTGACAAACAGTAGAAGACAGCAGATGTTATAACATCTGTTGTATTGACAACAGTGGTTGAAACACTAGTTGTTTCAACAGCTGTTAGTCAATCACAATCCACTGCCAAAACATCCACCACATCCAAAACATCATCAGTCCCTCCTACAAAAAGGAGAAGACTAATTCTCAAAGATGATGACACTTCACCACCACAAACATCTTCAAAATCTTTAGCATTTGTCACAATTCCAAAACCTGTTCCTCTCTCTTCAGTTAAAATGTACAAGCCCTTACCTCATGCAGGTGTTCAATTTCCTCTTGAATTAGCAGCTGTTAGAGAAGAAATAAAATCTTTTTACTTTGAGGATGACCCTGCCAAAAGGAGTTTGCCATCAATAAAAGGATATCCCTGGCCTAAAAATGTTGATGAATATTTGGAAATCAAGGCCAAGCAAGCAGAGGATATCTCAAAGAAAAACACACAAGGGAAATCTGATAAATAAATTGCACAGAAAAGTCAATATTTGCTCACACAAGTCAGATCCCTAGAGCAATTTGCAAAAAATGTTAGTCAACAAATTTCTGAAAGAGCAGCTGAAACTCTGAAGAAAGACTACATTGAAAGCATTATGGCTCACAAGAAGTACAAAGGAGATAGATACATGTACAAAGAGTGGACTGTTTCTAAACTTGAAAATGAAGCAGCAAGAATTCAAGATATGATAAAAAGGAAAGTCACTCACACTCCTCCTGACTGGGCAAAGTTCAGAAAGAATGTACCTGACAAACAGGAAGAGCAGAAGAGAATGAAAGAGGAACTGGTAGCAGCTGATTATGGAAACAAAAGACAAGTTGCTAGATGGAAAGAAGATGTGGTCAGGGCTACCTACAAAAAGTTGGAACAACTGAGAAAGAAAGATCCCACAGTTCCTCAAAAGCCTGACTATCCTGCAGCAGCGGTTTCAAAAAGACCATCAAAGCTGCAAATCAGGAGATCCACAGCTCCAGCTGGTGCAGCAGTCTTTAAAAGAAGGCCACAAAACAGCTGATTGCTGAAACCATCAAAGAGTTAATGGAAGGTGAAGACCTTGGAAAAGAAGGTCTAAAGAAAATGATCAGAGAAACTCTTGGTTTGGATCTACCTGCAAACACTGCTCAGCCAGTTATGAATAGGCCAGCCTCACCAAATACTTCTGCAAATAAACATCTCCCAAGAAACCCACCAGGCTCAAAAATACAAAAGTGGGAAACTGACAAACAGACCTGCGTATTGACTTTGCTCAGGTCTGGTGGAGAAGTGGATAAAATATCAAGGGAACAAGCTCTTGGCCTGAGTCTTGAAGATTTGCAGGATCTCCTTGATCTTCCACTTAGCAGGGATGATGAAGATACAGATGCCCTAGACTTTGAATTACAATTTAAAGGTCAGATAAGGGAGCTATTGATGAGGCAATAAAAAAAATTCCACAAATAATGAAGAGTTTTGGCATTATCTGTTCCAGGGGGAGATTGTTGGGATTGAACCCTATCAGAGGAACAGATAATTAAAGCCAAAACTGGATCAGAGCAGTGGATCCAGAATAAGCAGATGTTTACATACAAATCTCTCCCCTTGAATGTGATTTCATATCTGCTGACCTCCTATCTGCTGATCTTGCAAAGTGCTGACCTACAACTGTTGCTCAAGTATAGACCTGATGAAAGACCAAAGCTCTGCTGACTCAATCTTCTGCCTTGAGTCTAGTACTGCTGATCCGGACAAGCACTGCTGGGTTCACAGCAGTGGAAGGATGCTGCAGCTGTTTAAAGTGTCTTTTATGAATGTATTGTAATAGCAGTAGTTTAGTACATCAGTGTTTGTATAGATCAGAGGTTAGAGTTTGTTAGGAGGTTAGATGTCACTTTCATGGTGACGTCAGCTAAGATGCTCAGTGGTTTGCTAGTGCCTATAAATAGTTCAGTACTTTGTACTGTTCTATTAGCTCTTTCAAATACCGTCTTCTTTGCACGAACAAACGCTGAGCTCTGGCTGAGGGGGGGTTTGTATTCAAGCATTACTTGTAATCGTTGTTGAAAGTAAATTCAATCATTCGGTTCCTTGTTGAAAAATGTCTTGATAAAAGCAATACTCTCATTTGATTGTATGCAAAGTTTGTTTTCATATTAATTCCGCTGCACAACTCCTTCATTTCCATCTTAATCTCAAACGAAAATACAATGAAAAAGAAACTCAGATCCAACAATTTGTCATGCTGTTTCATAATTTTCTTATGTTGGTTCTTTTTATCATGATGCTATCGGTTGTAAATTTTGTAAAAATATCACCTTTTTAGAACTTGTAATTCCCAAACTAAACCAAGACAAGTAAAAAAATGAAAATTTTTTAAAAAATTTGGGGTGTTTAGCGGTTCCAATAGAGTTTTGTGTAAGGCTTGTAATTAGGACTTGCAAAATTCAAGGTTTTAGCATCCCCCCCACACTTAAATTACACATTGACCTTAATGTGTCCCAAAAATAAATTTTTAGGTTGATTGAATGTGTAAAAAGATGTGAAAAAGCAAAAATTTATGTTACTGGGCGTCTGGACATGGCCCCGTGTTGGATGAACACGGCCCCGTGGTCAGAGTGCCAGTAACGAGAACTTACAAAAGTGGACACGGGGGCGTGTTGGATGAACACGACCCCGTGTCTAGCAAAAGTCTACATATTTTAGAAAAACAGCAGGCCTGGGGCAATGGGCACGGGGGTGTGTTGGCTGAACACGACCCCGTGTGGACAAACTTCGAAGGTGTAAAATAGGTTTCTGGCTTCAGTTTTCCTGTCCCGACTTTAGTAGCACTAATGTTTAGTGCTCTAAGCCTTGTATGTACCTGTTTAACTAATAAATACCACACCAATCATAACAAGTATCCTAAATTACCATTGTTCAAGCATCCATGTCACAAAGTTAAAAAGAAAAATAAATGCAGAAAGTAAAAAGAGTTAAAGAAAGTAAATTGTTCAACAAACGGCACGCCGGCTGGAAATTGTTCGTGAGAAAAAGGGGTTAACCAGATAGACCTTCAATCGGCTGATCCTACCTCCACTCCTTCCGCTTAGTCCATGTCCTCGTCTTCATCATCATCTCCTCCTCCTCCTCCGTGCCCCGCCATGTACTCCCGGATGTTCCCAATGTCATCCTGTATGTCGGAGATGTTCCTCTCAATTGCTCCGACTCGGGTGTACGTGTTGCTGGCCATGTTGTAGGTGTTCCTGGTGCACATGAGGTTTTCCTGCAATAAATCATGTAAGCTTTGAAAATTAGGAAAACCACCTCCTTGTGGAGAGGATTGACCCGGATCACCCTGGGGCTGGTAATGGTATTGAGGAGGAGGTTGGAAGTGCGGAGCATGTAAGATGAGTGCCTCTTGCGGGTTCCATGCATGCCCCTGGAATCTTTGGAACCTGACCGTCCCATCTTATGCTTCATAAATCAGGTTCATTAAGCGGTAGATGACCATGTCCACTCTTCCCGACCATGGGCTCTTCTGGAAAGACGTGGGCATGTTCACGAAATGCTTGAAGAGACGGTATATCCACCCCAAAGAAGATAGGAGTCGGGGGAGTAGCAAACTGGTTCCAGTGCATGTTTCAGAGCAGGAGGTACGGAACATCAAGGTTGGTGCGGGTATGAATGCAATGAAGGATCACCAGATCTCGTAACCCTACAACGCCATTGGTATCATGCCTTTGGCTAAGAGAGTAAGTGAGGACCCTATGGATGTAACGGTAAAGAGGGTCCCTCAACTAAGTGCTCTTAGTGCTGCTGGGATTGTAGATGCCTTCACCTATTTGCACCCAAGCAGCCTGGCGTTGGTTTTCTGGTATTTCACGTAAACCTCTGGTGTTTTCTTCATCCCCCGCATCTTCCTCCGCATACAACCCAACTATTGCCCCAAACTGTGCTATCGAGATTGAGTACACAGTCCCCCCCCCCCCACATCGGAATTCTACCCCATCATTATCAAATGGATCGGCTCTTGTTCTTCAACAAAGTGGTCAATATCTTCTCTTGTATCGGGTGGTTCATCTTCATCTTCAATTAGGGGGTCATTATTGCCAAATGGATATTTCATTGAACGCTCAAGATCGACACTCTTTTTAAATGCCCCTAATTGAATAGATAGATTGTTGCGCTTCCGGTTTTTCAAAGCTTCGTGGGTTTTTACAAAGGGTCGTCCCAACACTAGAGGAGCGTCATCAAGGATGACAAAGTAGGTTGGGATTACCATTTGATTTGTTTGAACCAAGACATCCTCAACTATACCGATTGATTTTATTACTTTCCGATTGGATAGAAAAATGGGTATTTGAATTGGAGAAAAATCACTAATACTTAATTTTTCGAAAATGTAGTTTGGCATTATGTTAACACAAGATCTTTATCAATTGTGATATTACTATTAAATGAATTTTGAAAAAAACATGGAACCGTGTAATGTTAATTTCAAATGGATCTTCTATTATTAGCGAAGTTTGTTCATTAGCTAACTTAATGGTTACCGTTTCGTCAATTTTAGTGTTAGTGTTTAACTCTTTTAAAAACTTAGCATGAGTGGGAACTAAACAATGATTTTTGAAAGAAGGCGACAAGAGATTAACTTCGTCAAAATTAGACTCTTCTTGAATTTTAACATTGTCGGACTCACCTTTTTCATTATTTAACTAATGTGTCGGTTTTTCACTTATTTGTTCTTCCATTTTTACATTTTCAACTATCTCTTTTTTATTTAATTCTTCTCTTACTTGCGTGAGATTCTTTTATGCAATGTTCGATAGTTTTAATGTGTTCTATTATCCTATCGGCTATGTCGGTGATAGAGTAAGGATCGGGATCCTCAAAGCTTGAATCCGGTTGTTCGATCCTTTGTTCCTCATAATACTCAAAGGAAGTAGATGGTTCACACCATTTTTCTTCATTGTAAGTATATGATGGATAAGGGTCGTAATTTTGTTCTTCATAATACTCATACGAGGTGGGGTGTTCACGCCATGGTTCTTCATAATAAGCATATAAAGGTGGTGGCTCATATCTTGGGTCCTCAAAGTATGAGTATGAAGGCTCATACCTTGGTTCTTCAAAATATGAGTATGACGGAGGAGGTTCATACATTGGGTCTTCATAGGGTGTGTATGAAGTTGATGGCTCGTACCTAGGCTCCTCATAGTAGGTGTATGAAGTGGATGGTTGAAATAAGTCACAGTATTGAACCGAGTGCGGGTCACCACAAATGGTGAAATATTCTTCCCTATAATCATCCTCCTCATAGGTGTAGTTGTAAGCTCATGAGTATTGATCCATAAGAATCACTCAGTAGATCACAACAGAGTCTCGAAACCAGAAAACAAAAATAAAAACGGAAACAGAGGCTGGACACGGCCCCGTGTTCAGTGAGCACGGCCCGTGTTCAGATTCTGTATCTGGGGGTTTGAATAAAAGTTACTGGTTTTGTTGAGCACGGGGCGTGTTCAGTGAGCACGGCCCCATGTTTAGGCTAATGTAAATGCAAAATCTAACTAAAATGCAGAAAAATGCGCGTGTTTTAAAAAGGTTTTGAAAAAATGATTAGGCCGTCGATTTTAAGCATTCTTAAAATCCTTGTGTCCCCAGCAACGGCGCCAAAAACTTGATGTGCGTAAGTGTATAGTTTTTAATGTATATTTTAAGCCCTTTTTAACACTTTTAGCCAAGTCTTAAGTTTATAAAACACGATATTTACTAACACTAAACACACATATGGGCAAGTGCACCCATCATGATTGTAGTATAGTGTTGGTAAGATACCGAGGTCGTTCAAGGACACAAGAGCTTTTAGTACCGGTTTATCCTCAACGTCTAATCAAATCAGAAGTTAGAAAAAGGTTTTTAAACAAGAAAAATAAAACTAACTAAAATGCTGAAAAATAAAAATAAAAATAAAAACTAATAGACAAGATGAATCACTTGGATCTGACTCGTATTTAGTGTAACCTTTGATTATTTCCGCACTTTTGCACTTTTTAAGAGATTATCTTAGTTATTGTAGTAAGCCCCTCTTTTGAAGGTGACATTACCCTCAACCCATTAGTTTGAGTCAGCAAGGATACAATCCTAAAGGTTTGGATTATTGAAAGATAATTAATTAAGTTATTAATGCATAATGTGGTAGGCCCCTCTTTTGAAGGTGACGTTACCCTCGGCTACGTAGTCTGAGTCAGCAGGGATAGAGTCCTAAGTAGCCGGGTTAATATATTAATAGTAGTTTACATATGAGGGGATTAAGGTGTTCGGACCCCCGCCATCCAATACCAGTGGGTATTGAAGGAGCTCCTACTAAAGTTGACCCAGGTCCTTGCAGGATCTATAAACTGAACAAGGCAAGACTCTTACCAAACCGTTACCTTAACCCCCGACCAGGTAGCCAACATATCTCCATATAGACCGTGGAGATATGAATGGTGAAAATCTTTTATTTTATATAGACAGTAAAATAATGCCAAGACACCATGGACAAACGATATGGAAGACTCACCTTCAAAATAAGAAACTAGTTATTAAAGTCAATAATACATAATCAAATAAAAAGTGCGAAAAGATTAAAAATAAAAAGTATTACACAAAACACTTTTCTTCACCAAGTGATGTAAGAGACTTAGGCAAACACGACCTTTGATTGTCAAGAACTCTTACGATCAATCTTGGATCCCGAGAATACTCACACATTCTATGTTGGATGATGGATGATGGTGGTGGATGTGGGTTGTGATGGTGGTGGTGGGAGGTGGGTGGGTGAAGTGTGAGAGAGGTGGTTTGCCAAGGGATGACTTGCAAGTGAGCCAAGCACTCCTATTTATAGCCTGCACAGAAGCCCAGACACGGCCCCGTGTCCATTGAGCATGGCACCGTGTCCACCCATCTTCTCTTTCTTCATTAAATGCAGTTTGTCTGCATTCGTTGACTACGCCCCCGTGTCCGCTGGGCATGACCCCGTGTGCAGAAGCGTATCTGTACTATCAAGTTTTGCCTAGATTCTGCGAATCTTTACATTGACCACGACCCCGTGTCTACTGGGCATGCCCCCGTGGTGGGTGATAGAAGCTTCTATAACTTTGTCTTTTCTGCAGACACTTGGGCACGTCCCCTTGCTCAGTGAGCACGGGGCGTGTTCAGCCTTCTGTTCTCTTGTTTTCGCTTGGGGAGATGCTGTCGAGGGGTCGGACATGCCATGTTTATTCATTTTCTTGTATTATTGCTGGATTTGGCTGCATTTTTGCTTCTTTTGTTCGTTTAAGCTCTTTTAACCCTGAAAATACAAAAGGAAGACAAAAGCACACTTTTTCCAACATTAGTACTAAAAACGGGTTAGTTTTATGCCTCATTTGATGTACTTTATATGTTGCATTTTGCACACATCACCAACCCACCCAAGAATGGAATCGTCGAGCAAAAGACAACCTCTTGGAAGCAGCTTTTCTTGCCACCAGACCTTTCTCCAGCAACAAGGAATCTGATGCCGTCAGTAAACACATTCCTTAAATTGTAGCCATTTTTTGAGTGTTAATCCTTTGGTGTCTAATCCGCATATATATCACCATTGCTCTTGATTTTCTTGGTTGTATATCTCTTAAATGTCAACATATACACGTGTGATTTAGTTTACGAAGATTTTTCAATGCCGAGAACCTCGATCAGAGAGTAAAAAAGGCGTAAGGTTCACAATGGTGTAAAACAAAAATGGGATATACCGGGCTAGGATTCGAGTTACAGGAACAAGGGCCAAACCAAACACCCAAGAATGGAATCGTCGAGCGAAAACACTTACAACCTCATGGAAGCAGCTCTTCTTGCCACCAAACCATTCTCCATGTGTTAGAAATCTGATGCCATCACTAAACACATTCCTTAAATTGTAATGATTTTTTAGTGTTTATCTTTTGATGTCTAATCTGCATATATATCACCATTTCTCTTGATTTTCTTGACTGTATATCTCTAAAATGTCAACATATACACATGTGATTTAGTTTACGAAGATTTTTCAATGCCGAGAACCTTGATCAGAGAGTAAAAAAGGCATAAGGTTCACAATGGTGTAAAACTAAAATGGGATATACCGGGATAGGATTCGAGTTACAAGAACAAGGGCGAAACCAACCACCCAAGAATGGAATCGTCGATCGAAAACACTTGACAACCTCCTGGAAGCAGCTTTTCTTGCCACCAGACCTTTCTCCATCAATTAGGAATCTGATGCCGTCACTAAACACATTCCTTAAATTGTAGCCATTTTTTTAGTGTTTATTTTTTGGTGTCTAATCCGCATATATATCACAATTGCTATTGATTTTCTTGACTGTATATCTCTTAAATGTCAACATATACACGTGTGATTTAGTTTACGATGATTTTTCAATGCAGAGATCCTCGATCAGAGAGTAAAAAAGGCGTAAGGTTCAAAATGGTGTAAAACTAAAATGGCATATACCGGGCTAAGATTTGAGTTATAGGAACAAAGGCCAAACCAACCACCTAAGAATGGAATCGTCGAGCGAAAACACTTGACAACCTCCTCGATGTAGCTTTTCTTGCCAACTGACCTTTCTCCATCAACTAGGATTCTGATGCCGTCACTGAACACATTCTTTAATTTTTTGAGTGTTTATTTTTTGGTATCTTATCCGCATATATATCACCGTTGCTCTTGATTTTCTTGGCTGTATATCTCATAAATGTCAACACATACACGTGCGATTTAGTTTACGAAGATTTTTCAATGCCGAGAACCTCGATCAGAGAGTAAAAAGGCATAAGGTTCAAAATGGTGTAAAACTAAAATGGGATATACCGGGCTAGGATTCGAGCTACAGGAACAAGGGCCAAACCATCCACTGAAGAATGGAATCGTCGAGCGAAAACACTTGACAACCTCCTGGAAGCAGCTTTTCTTGCCACCAGACATTTCTCTATCAATTAGGAATCTGATGCTGTCACTAAACACATTCCTTAAATTGTAGCCATTTTTGACTGTTTATTTTTGGGTGACTAATCCGCATATATATCACCATTGCTTTTGATTTTCTTGACTGTATATCTCTTAAATGTCAACATATACACGTGTGATTTAGTTTACGAAGATTTTTCAATGCCGAGAACCTCAATCAGAGAGTAAAAAAGGCGTAAGTTTCACAATGGTGTAAAACTAAAATGGGATATACCGGGCTAGGATTTGAGTTACAGGAACTAGGGCCAAACCAACCACCCAAGAATGGAATCGTTGAAAACACTTGACAACCTCATGGAAGCAGCTTTTCTTGCCACCAAACCTATCTCCATTAGTTAGGAATCTGAGGCCGTCACTAAACACACTCCTAAAATTGTAGCCATATTTTTAGTGTTTATTTTTTCGTGTCTAATCCGCATATATATCACCATTGCTCTTGATTTTCTTTACTGTACATCTCTTCAATGTCAACATGTACACGTGTGATTTAGTTTACAGAGATTTTTTAATGCCGAGAACCTCAACCAGAGAGTAAAAAAGGCGTAAGGTTCACAATGGTGTAAAACTAAAATGGGATATACCGGTCTAGGATTCGAGTTACGGGAACAAGGGCGAAACCAACCACACAGAATGGAATCGTCGAGCGAAAACACTTGACAACATCCTGTAAGTAGCTTTTCTGCCATAAGACCTTTCTCCATCAATTAGGAATCTGATGCCGTCACTAAACACATTCCTTAAATTGTAGCCATTTTTTGAGTGTTTATATTTTGGTGTCTAATCCGCATACATATCACCATTGCTATTGATTTTCTTGACTGTATATCTCTTAAATGTCAACATATACACGTGTGATTTAGTTTACGAAGATTTTTCAATGCCGAAAACCTTGATCAGAGAGTATAAAAGGTGTAAGGTTCCAAATGGTGTAAAACCAAAATGGGATATACCGGGCTAGGATTCGAGTTACAGGAACAAAGGCCAAACCAACCACCCAAGAATGGAATCATCGAGCGAAAACAATTGACAACACCCTGGAATCAGCTTTTCTTGCCACTAGACCTTTCTCTATCAATTAGGATTATGATTCCGTCACTAAACACATTCCTTAACCTGTAGCCATTTTTTGAGTGTTTGTTTTTTGGTGTCTAATCCGCATATATATCACCATTGCTCTTGATTTTCTTGACTGTATATCTCTTAAATGTCAACATATACACGTGTAATTTAGTTTACGAAGATTTTTCAATGACGAGAACCTCGATTAGAGAGTAAAAAAGGCGTAAGGTTCACAATGGTGTAAAACAAAATTGGGGTATACCAGGTTAGGATTCGAGTTACAGGAACAAGGGCCAAACCAACCACACAAGAATGGAATCGTCGAGCGAAAACACTAGACAACCTCATGGAAGCAGCTTTTCTTGCCACCAGACCTTTCTCCAACAATTAGGAATCTGATGTCATCACAAAACACATTCCTTAAATTGTAGCCATTTTTAGAGTATTTATTTTTTGTGTCTAATCCGCATATATATCACCATTGCTCTCGATTTTCTTGACTGTGTATCTCTTAAATGTCAACATATACACGTGTGATTTAGTTTACGAAGATTTTTCAATGTCGAGAACCTCGATCATAGAGTAAAAAAGGCGTAAGGTTCACAATGATGTAAAACTAAAATGGGATATACCTAGCTAGGATTCAAGTTACAGGAACAAGGGCCAAAGCAACCACCCAAGAATGGAATCGTCGAGCGAAAACACTTGACAACCTCCTTGAAGTAGCCTTTCTTGCCACCAGACCTTTCTCCATCAATTAGGAATTTGATGCCATCACTAAACACATTCCTTAACTTGTACCATTTTTTGAGTGTTTATTTTTTGGTGTCTAATCCGCATATATATCACCATTGCTATTGATTTTCTTGACTGTATATCTCTTAAATGTCAACATATACACGTGTGATTTAGTTTACGAAGATTTTTCAATGCCGAGAACCTCGATCAGAGAGTAAAAAAGGCGTAAGGTTCACAATGGTGTAAAACTAAAATGAGATATACCGTGCTAGGATTCTTGTTACTAGAACAAAGGCCAAACCAACCACCCAAGAATGGAATCGTCGAGCGAAAACACTTGACAACCTCCTAGAATCAGCTTTTCTTGCCACCAGACCTTTCTCAATCAATTAGGATTCTGATGTCGTCACTAAACACATTCCTTAAATTGTAGCCATTTTTTGAGTTTTTATTTTTTGGTGTCTTATCCGCATATATATCACCATTGCTCTTGATTTTGTTGACTGTATATCTCTTAAATGTCAACATATACACGTGCGATTTTGTTTACGAAGATTTTTCAATGACGAGAACCTCGACCAGAGAGTAAAAAAGGTGTAAGGCTCACAATGGTGTAAAACTAAAATGAGATATAACGGGCTAGGATTCGAGCTAAAGGAACAAGGGCCAAACCAACCACCGAAGGATTGAATCGTTGAGCGAAAACACTTGACAACCTCCTGGAAGCAGCTTTTCTTGCCACCAGGAATTTCTCCATCAATTAGAAATGTGATGTCGTCACTAAACACATTCCTTAAATTGTAGCCGTTTTTTGAGTGTTTATTTTTTGGTGTCTAATCCACATATATATCACCATTGCTCTTGATTTTCTTGACTGTATATCTCTAAAATCTCAACATATACACGTGTGATTTAGTTTACGAAAATTTTTCAATGCCGAGAACCTCGATCAGAGAGTAAAAAAGGCGTAAGGTTCACAATGGTGTAAAACTAAAATGTGTTATACCGGGCTAGGATTCGAGTTACAGGAACAAGGGTGAAACCAACCACCCAAGAATGGAATCATCTAGCGAAAACACTTGACAACCTCCTGGAAGCTGCATTTCTTGCCACCAAACCTTTCTCCATTAGTTAGGAATATGATGTCGTCACTAAACACATTCCTTAAATTGTAGATATTTTTTTAGTTTTTATTTTTTGGTGTCTAATCTGCATATATATCACCATTGCTCTTGATTTTCTTGACTGTATATCTCTAAAATGTCAACGTATACACGTGTGATTTAGTTTACGAAAGTTTTTCAAGATCGAGAACCTCGATTAGAGAGTAAAAAAGGCGTAAGGTTCACAATAGTGTAAAACTAAAATGGGATATTCCGAGCTAGGATTCAGGATAGAGGAACAAGGGCGAAACCAACCACCCAAGAATGGAATCTTCGAGCGAAAACACTTGAAAACCTCCTGGAAGCAACTTTTCTTGCCACCAGACCTTTCCCCATCAATTAGGAATCTGATGCCGTCAACAAACACATTCCTTAACTTGTAGCCATTTTTTGAGTGTTTATTTTTTTTGGTGTCTAATTCGCCTATATATCCCCATTGCTCTTGATTTTCTTTACTGTATATCTGTTCAATGTCAACATATACATGTGTGGTTTAGTTTACGAAGATTTTTCAATGCCGAGAACCTCGATCAGAGAGTAAAAAAGGCGTAAGTTTCACAATGGTGTAAAACTAAAATGGGATACACCCGGCTAGGATTCGAGTTACAGGAACAAGGGCCAAACCAACCACCCAAGAACGGAATCGTCGAGTGAAAACACTTGACAACCTCCTGGAAGCATCTTTTCTTGCTACCAAACCTTCTTCCATGAGTTAGCAATCTGATGCCGTCACTAAACACATTCCTTAAATTGTAGCCATTTTTTAGTGGTTTTTTTTTTGTGTCTAATCCACATATATATCACCATTGCTATTGATTTTCTTGATTGTATATCTCTTAAATGTCAACATATACACGTGTGATATAGTTTACGAAGAATTTTCAATGCCGAAAACCTCGATCAGAGAGTAAAAAAGGCGTAAGTTTCCCAATGGTGTAAAACTAAAATGGGATATACCGGGCTAAGATTCGAGTTACAGGAACAAAGGCCAAACCAACCACCCAAGAATGTAATCGTCGAGCGAAAACACTTGACAACCACCTAGAATCAGCTTTTCTTGCCACCAGACCTTTCTCCATCAATTAGGATTCTAATGTCGTCACTAAACACATTCCATAACTTATAGCCATTTTTTGAGTGTTTATTTTTTGGTGTCTAATCCGCATATATATCACCATTGCTCTAGATTTTCTTGACTGTATATCTCTTAAATGTCAAAATATACATGTGTGATTAAGTTTACGAAGATTTTTCAATGCCGATAACCTTGATCAGAGAGTAAAAAAGGTAAGGTTCACAATGGGGTAAAACTAAAATGGGATATACCGGGCTAGGATTCGAGTTACTGGAATAAGGGTCAATCCAACCACCCAAGAATGGAATCGTCGAGCGAAAATACTTGATAACCTCCTGGAAGCAACTTTTCTTGCCACCAGACCTTTCTCCATCAATAAGGAATTTGATGCTGTCACTAAACACATTCCTTAAATTGTAACCGTTTTAAGGAATTTAATGCTGTCACTAAACACTTGATAACCTCCTGTAACCATTGCTCTTGATTTTCTTGAATGTGTATCTCATAAAGGTCAACATATACACGTGTGATTTAGTTTACGAAGATTTTTCAATGCCCAGAACCTCGATCATTGAATAAAAAAGGAGTATGGTTCATGTCACACCCCGACCGCGTAAAACAACAAAGCGCGGCAGAAAACGTCGGGGCGTGTTGTAACAGAATTATCGTTTCATAACCATGGATAGAAAAGTGTTTGGTTTTATTGACGCATGCATCCTAGAACGTCAATAAAGCAACAATACCTGAAACATATGTAAAAACAAAGTCAGCAAAGAAATGCTGGCGAGTACATAGGTTTTATATGTGTATCGGAATCATGGCTTGTTTTCATATATTGCAATACCTCGAAAACCTTGTTTTCAAAAAGTGTATAATGTTGCAACATGATTAACCAACTCAAATCAAGATGGTTATAATTTATAAAATTTCGTAGCCATGATTCTTAACCCAAAAGCTTTTTGTTTTTAGAAAACCATCTTGTAAAACATCTCGTATAAACTCGTTAATAAAACTCGTATATTATTTTGAAAACATCGTTGAGTGACATCGTTTCAATATCATTTACCCAAGTGAACTAAATAACGCCACGGTATGTAATATGTTGAAAACACTTATATATAAGAAGTACCAGCGGCGTATCTACCATGTTTTCACCATATTACCCCCGTCCCGTTATCTAAACACTAGCCAAAAACCAATTGTTTACCCAATTCGTTTAACATTGTCTCCAAATCGTTTCCAAATCATTTCCAAATCGTTTACTCGTTTAAATCATTTAGATCATCATCGTTTTAATTGTGAAAAACTTATATATGGTCGTCTCATTAATAACATTCAAACCTTTGTGACTCGTTCATCGTTCAACTCTTTCTTGCATTAACAAACCACCAAAGGGTAAGTTAACAATCATCAAATTCAGTCGTTACCCACAACACCCACACATAACCATGGGTATAGTGCAATAACGGGATTTGTCATATCCTATGGTACCATAACCTAATACTGATCGGCTTGATCAATGCTAATGAATGTCGTTCGTTATGTAACTACAACCAATAAGTTCGTTCACATTATCGAAATCGTTAATAGTTTAGTATAAATCATTCTATTCGTTTTTGAAATCATCGTTTAAACCTTGAAAACATTTTGTACATATGAATCACCCCAAAACAATTGAAAACAGTAAAATAGGGGAACTGTGTACTCACATGTAGTGCAAGGTATCCTCAATCAATAGTACTTCAACAAACTCGAGTAAACCAGAGAAATCAAGCAGCACCTAGTAATTGAACCACTAGTCAAACAATAGACGCCTAAATCGGAAGATCGGACAGAATGAGGTCTTGTAAACCAAATGAGTGTTGGAACTCATGTGATATAGTTTAACAAGGCCTACATCCTAAATGAAACCTAACCTAAGTGCTTTCGACCCATCGCGACTCATTAAGGTAGCTTATGCTACTTTAACGCGCCGTTCGCGTGAAACGCGTTCGGAATGCCTAACTAGTCCAATGATAAGTAAAATATGCCTCAACATGTTTAATATTGTTGTCTAATCAGTTTAGATACCAAAGGTTATGTTACATATGCTTAAAATGAATTTTGGCGTAAAAGGGCATTTTTGGTAATTTACCTAAGGCATATAAACTACCTATCATAAAACTACTTAAACGAAGCGACCATAAGGTATAACCTTGGAAGGTTATTCCCTATATACTATGGTCACCTAATGTGTTTGGTCGGATCCTAGTGATCGCCCAAACGGGTCGGGTTCGAAAGTATAAGCGATTGTTTAGATCGCTTACCTTTACGACCCTAGACAAGCACAAAACTAAAAGTGACGAGCTAAACATGTTAGAACATGTTTAACAAGGTTTGAAAATAGGTTTGGTATCAAAACAAATGGTTTTGATACCCACAAGTAGTTTGGTTACAAAATACGCGTAAATGCGCATTTTGGCCGAAACTACGACTCGTCACTGAGCCTAGATAACGTGGTAATCAGTAGGTATAGTCACAAGGGACTATAACCATCGTGATTATGCTCACGTTATGAAGTTCAAACGAACTTCACATTGACCATAAACTGGTCAATGCAGAAAGTCAAACGCAGTTTGACTCTAACGCTAAAACGAATGAAAAGAACGAAAGAACACTTACAACGGGTCCAAGAATGGAAGTTTTGAATCCGAATATTCTCAGGTATGAAGTGTTAAACACATCAACTTAGAGAACAAATTCAGATTTCAGAGGTGTTGGTTTTTGGGGTTGAGATCATGGGGTATTTATAGATTTCGTTGGACCGTTAAGATCGTTTATCGTAAACTGAGCTTTGATCTGGACCTTACATGTGTACCCATGGTTTTATAAAAACATGGGAGCCCCTAATATGGACTATGTTCATTGAATACCAGCCCATGGTTTTGCAAAACCATGGGTTAAAACCACCAATACTTCAAAATGGACTAGGTTCATTGAATCTGCCAGAAATTTCAAAAAAATGGTCCCTGGACTTGTAAAACTTGATTTTTGGCACTTTTAAGCCCCGTTAACCCCATTTCAAGGCTCTAAAATAAAGTTAAAGTGTAGGGAACTGAAAATATGCTCAAAAACATCTCGGATGTCGGTTCGTTTGGTCGTACGGTTGCGTTATTCGCTTAATTACGACGGAAGTCGTAACGAACGCAAAAACGATCCAAATTAAGTGACGAATGAAATTTTATCATGCCAAACACTAAAATAAAATATTTTAATGCTTACATAAATTTTTGGATGTCCGGATGTATTCAGAACGTAAGTTATGCGCGAAAATGCAAACTTATGCACTTTTTGACGCCTTTAGTCCCTGAATGACCCAAAAGTTTATTCTAGCACACCGAACCCCTCAAATCCTTTTTCTAAGCTATGTGAAGGATATTTATGGTATTTTTAACTTATGGTCATGTTACAGAACGTCTGTTACAGTTCAAATCGGCATAGTTTCACAGTTTGACAAAAATAGTCCCTGCGATCGAACAAAGTTGATTTCGACACACCAAACCATTCAAGACTTATTTCTAATTTATGTGGATGTTATTTAAGGTATGTTAAGCCTATGTCACTATACCGGAATGTTTGTCGCGTTATACTGACTGCGTTTACGTACCAGTTTGCGTATAACCTTCCAGAACGCGATTTAAAGCTTGCAATCGGAATCGAATCGAATTGAAAAGTCACCAAACACAAATACACACATAGAAACACCAAAACACATATAATAACACCAAAGCACATTGTTTTATTAATAATCATCATTGTTTTACATCGTACATCGATTACAGAACATAGTTGCCACAGTTCACAATGGTGTAAAACTAAAATGGGATATACCGGGCTGGGATTCGAGTTACAGGAACTAGGGCCAAACCAACCACCCAACAATGGAATCGTCGAGCGAAAAAACTTGACAACCTCCTGGAAGTAGCTTTTCTTTCCACCAGACCTTTCTCCATCAATTAGGAATCTGATGTCGTCAGAAAACACATTCCTTAAATTGTAGTCATTTTTTGAGTGTTTATTTTTTGGTGTCTAATCCGCATATATATCACCATTTCTCTTGATTTTTCTTGACTGTATATCTCTTAAATGTCAACATATACATATTTGATTTAGTTTACGAAGATTTTTCAATGCCGAGAACATCGATCAGAGAGTAAAAAAGGCGTAAGGTTGACAATGGTGTAAAACTAAAATGGGATATACCGGGCTAGGATTCGAGTTACAGGAACAAAAGCCAAACCAACCACGCAAGAATGGAATCTTCGAGTGAAAACACTTGACAACCTCCTGGAATCACCTTTTCTTGCCACTAGACCTTTCTCCATCAATTAGGATTTTGATGCCATCACTAAACACATTCCTTAAATTGTAGCCATTTTTGAGTGTCTATTTTTTGGTGTCTTATCCGCATATATATCACCATTGCTCTTGATTTTCTTGACTGTATATCTCTTAAATGTCAACATATACACGTGCAATTTAGTTTACGAAAATTCTTCATTGCCCAGAACCTCGACCAAAGAGTAAAAAAGGCATAAGGTTCACAATGGTGTAAAACTAAAATGGGATATACCGGGAAAGGATTCGAGTTACAGGAACAAGGGCCAAACCAACCACCCAAGAATGGAATCGTCGAGTGAAAATACTTGATACCTCCTAGAATCAGCTTTTCTTGCCACCAGACATTTCTTCATCAATTAGGAATCTGATGCCGTCACTAAACACATTCCTTAAATTGTACCCATTTTTTGTGTGTGTTTTTTTTTGGTGTCTAATCCGTATATATATCATCATTTCCCTTGATTTTCTTGACTGTATATCTCTTGAATGTCAACAAATACACGTGTGATTTAGTTTACGAAGATTTTTCAATGCCGAGAACCTCGATCAGAGAGTAAAAAAGGTGTAAGGTTCACAATGGTGTAAAACTAAAATGGGATATACCGGGCTAGGATTAGAGTTAGAGGAACAAAAACTAAACCAACCACCCAAGAATGGAATCGTCGAGCGAAAACACTTGACAACATCCTAGAAGCAGCTTTTCTTGCCACCAGACCTTTCTCCATCAATTAGGAAATTGATGCTGTCACTAAACACATTCCTTAAATTGTAGCCATTTTTAGAGTATTTATTTTTTGGTGTCTAATCCGCATATATATCACCATTGCTCTTGATTATCTTGATTGTAAATCTTTTAAATGTCAACATATACACGTGTGATTTAGTTTACGTAGATTTTTCAATGCCGAGAATCTCGATTATAAAATAAAAAAGGCGTAAGGGTCACAATGGTGTAAAATTAAAATGGGATATACCAGGTTAGGATTCGAGTTACAGGAACAAGGGCGAAACCAACCACCAAAGAATGGAATCGTCGAGCGAAAACACTTGACAACCTCCTGGAAGCAGCTTTTCTGGCCACCAGACCTTTCTCCATTAATTAGGAATCTGATGCCGTCACTAAACACATTCCTTAACTTGTAGCCATTTTTTGAGTGTATAATCCGCATATATATCACCATTGCTCTTGATTTTCTTGGCTGTATATATCTTAAATGTCAACATATACACGTATGATTTAATTTACGAAGATTTTTCATTGCCGAGAACCTCGATGAGAGAGTAAAAAAGGCGTAAGGTTCACAATGGTGTAAAACTAAAATGGGATATATTGTGCTAGGATTTGAGTTACAGGAACAAAAGCCAAACCAACCACCCAAGAATGAAATCGTCAAGCGAAAACACTTGAAAACCTCCTGGAATCAGATTTTCTTGCCACCAGACCTTTCTCCATCAATTAGGATTCTGATATCGTCAATAAACACATTCGTTAAATTGTAGCCATTTTTTGAGTGTTTATTTTTTGGTGTCTTATCTGCATATACCACCATTGCTCTTGATGTTCTTGACTGTATATCTCTTAAATGTCAACATATACATGTGCGATTTAGTTTACGAAGATTTTTCATTGCCCAGAACCTCGACCAGAGAGTAAAAATGGCGTAAGGTTCACAATGGTGTAAAACTAAAATGTGATATAACGGGCTAGGATTCGTGCTAAAGGAACAAGGGCCAAACCAGCCACCGAAGAATTGAATCATCGAGCGAAAACATTTGACAACCTCCTTGAACCAGCTTTTCTTGCCACCAGACATTTCTCCATCAATTAGGAATCTGATGCCGTCACAAAACACATACCTTAAATTATTTCCATTTTTTGTGTGTTTATTTTTTGGTGTCTAATCCGCATATATATCACCATTGCTCTTGATTTTCTTGAATGTATATCTCTTGAATGTCAACAAATACACGTGTGATTTAGTTTACGAATATTTTTAAATGCCGAGAACCTCGATCAAAGAGTAAAAACGGCGTAAGGTTCACAATGGTGTAAAACTAAAATGGGATATACCGGGCTAGGATTAGAGTTACAGGAATAAAAGCCAAACCAACCACCCAAGAATGGAATCGTCGAGCGAAAACACTTGACAACCTACTAGAAGCAGCTTTTCTTTCCACCAGACCTTTCTCCATCAATTAGGAAATTGATGCTATCACTAAACACATTCCTTAAATTGTAGCCATTTTTAGAGTATTTATTTTTTGGTGTCTAATAGGCATATATATCACCATTGCTTTTGATTATCTTGACTGTAAATCTCTTAAATGTCAACATTTACACGTGTGATTTAGTCTACGTAGATTTTTCAATGCCGAGAACCTCGATCAGAGAGTAAAAAAGGCGTAAGGTTCACAATGGTGTAAAACTAAAATGGGATATACCGGGCTAGGATTCGAGTTACAGGAACAAGGGCCAAACCAACCACCCAAGAATGGAATCTTCGAGCGAAAACACTTGACAACCTCCTGGAAATAGCTTTTCTTCCCACCAGAGCTTTCTCCATCAATTAGTAATCTGATGTCGTCACTAAACATATTCCTTATATTGTAGCCATTTTCTGAGTGTTTATTTTTTGGTGTATAATCCGCATATATATCACAATTGCTCTTGATTTTCTTGACTGTATATCTCTTTAATGTCAACATATACACGTGTGATTTAATTTACAAATATTTTTCAACGCCGAGAACCTCGATCAGAGAGTAAAAAAGGCGTAAGGTTCACAATGGTGTAAAACTAAAATGGGATATACCGGGCTTGGATTCGTGTTACTGGAACAAGGACCAAACCAACCACCAAAGAAAGGAATCGTCGAGCGAAAACACTTGACAACCTCCTGGAAGTAGCTTTTCTTGCCACCAGACCTTTCTCCATCAATTAGTAATCTGACGCCGTCAGTAAACATATTCCTTATATTGTAGCCATTTTTGGGGTGTTTATTTTTTGGTGTATAATCCGCATATATATCACCATTGCTCTTGATTTTCTTGACTGTATATCTCTTAAATGTCAGCATATACACGTGTGATTTAATTTACGAATATTTTTCAATGCCGAGAACCTCGATCAGAGAGTAAAAAAGGCGTAAAGTTCACAATGGTGTAAAACTAAAATGGGATATACCGGTATCGGATTCGAGTTATAGGAACAAGGGCCAAACCAACCACCCAAGAATGGAATTATCGAGCGAAAACACTTGACAACCTCCTGGAAGCAGCTTTTCTTGCCACCAGACTTTTTTCATTAATTAGGAATCTGATGCCGTCATTAAACACATTCCTTAAATTGTAGCCATTTTTTGAGTGTTTTTTTTTTGTGTCTCATCCTCATATATATCGCTATTGCTCTTGATTTTCTTCAGTGTATCTCTCTTAAATGTCAACATATACACATGTGATTTAGTTTACAAGATTTTTCAATGCCGAGAACCTCGATTAGAGAGTAAAAAACGCGTAAGGTTCACAATGGTGTAAAACTAAAATGGGATATACCGGGCTAGGATTCGAGTTACACGAACAAGGGCCAAACCAACCACCCAAGAATGGAATCATCGAGCGAAAACACTTGACAAACACCTGGAAGCAGCTTTTCTTGCCACCAGACCTTTCTCCATCAATTAGTAATCTGACGCCGTCACTAAACATATACCTTATATTGTAGCCATTTTTTGAGTGTTTATTTTTTGGTGTCTAATCCGCATATATATCATCATTGCTCTTGATTTTCTTGACTCTATATCTCTTAAATGTCAACATATACCCGTGTGATTTAGTTTACTAAGATTGTTCAATGCCGAGAACCTCGATCAGAGAGTAAAAAAGGCGTAATCTTCACACTGGTGTAAAACTAAAACGGAATATACCGGGCTAGGATTCGAGTTACAGGAACAGGGGACAAACCAACCACCCAAGAATGGAATCGTCGAGCAAAAACACTTGACAACCTCCTGGAAGCAGCTTTTCTTGCCCCAGACCTTTCTCCATCAATTAGGAACCTGATGCCATCGCTAAACACATTCCTTAAATTGTAGCGATTTTTTGAGTGTTTATTTTTCGGTGTCTAATCCGCATATATATCACCATTGCTCTTGATTTTCTTGACTGTATATCTCTTAAATGTCAACATATACACGTGTGATTAAGTTTACGAATATTTTTCAATTCCAAGAATCTCGATCTGAGAGTAAAAAAGGCGTAAGGTTCACAATGGTGTAAAACTAAAATGGGATTTATCGGGCTAGGATTCGAGTTACAGGAACAAGGGACAAACCAACCACCCAATAATGGAATCGTCGAGCGAAAACACATGACAACCTCCTGGACGCAGCTTTTCTTGCCACCAGAAATTTCCCCATCAATTAGGAATCTGATGCCGTCACTAAACATATTCCTTAAATTGTAGCCAATTTTTAAGTGCTTATTTTTTGGTGTCTAATCCGCATATATATCATCATTGCTCTTGATTTTCTTAACAGTATATCTCTTAAATGTCAACATATACACGTGTGATTTAGTTTACGAAGATTTTTCAATGCGGTGAACCTCGATGAGAGAGTAAAAAAGGCGTAAGGTTCACAATGGTGTAAAACTAAAATGGGATATACTATGCTAGGATTTGAGTTACAGGAACAAAAGCCAAACCAACCACCCAAGAATGGAATCGTCAAGCGAAAACACTTGACAACCTCCTGGAATCAGCTTTTCTTGCCACCAGACCTTTCTCCATCAATTAGGATTCTGATATCGTCAATAAACACATTCATTAAATTGTAGCCATTTTTTGAGTGTTTATTTTTTGGCGTCTTATCTGCATATACCACCATTGCCTTGATGTTCTTGACTGTATATCTCTTAAATGTCAACATATACATGTGCGATTTAGTTTACGAAGATTTTTCATTGCCCAGAACCTCGACCAGAGAGTAAAAATGGTGTAAGGTTCACAATGGTGTAAAACTAAAATGTGATATAACGGGCTAGGATTCGTGCTAAAGGAACAAGGGCGAAACCAACCACCGAAGAATTGAATCATCGAGCGAAAACATTTGACAACCTCCTTGAACCTTCTTTTCTTGCCACCAGACATTTCTCCATCAATTAGGAATCTGATGCCGTCACAAAACACATACCTTAAATTATTTCCATTTTTTGTGTGTTTATTTTTTGGTGTCTAATCCGCATATATATCACCATTGCTCTTGATTTTCTTGACTGTATATCTCTTGAATGTCAACAAATACACGTGTGATTTACTTTACGAATATTTTTAAATGCCGAGAACCTCGATCAAAGAGTAAAAATGGCGTAAGGTTCACAATGGTGTAAAACTAAAATGGGATATACCGGGCTAGGATTAGAGTTACAGGAACAAAAGCCAAACCAACCACCCAAGAATGGAATCGTCGAGCGAAAACACTTGACAACCTACTTGAAGCAGCTTTTCTTTCCACCAGACCTTTCTCCATCAATTAGGAAATTGATGCTATCACTAAACACATTCCTTAAATTGTAGCCATTTTTAGAGTATTTATTTTTTGGTGTCTAATACGCATATATATCACCATTGCTTTTGATTATCTTGACTGTAAATCTCTTAAATGTCAACATTTACACGTGCTATTTAGTCTACGTAGATTTTTCAATGCCGAGAACCTCGATCAGAGAGTAAAAAAGGCGTAAGGTTCACAATGGTGTAAAACTAAAATGGGATATACCGGGCTAGGATTCGAGTTACAGGAACAAGGGCCAAACCAACCACCCAAGAATGGAATCTTCGAGCGAAAACACTTGACAACCTCCTGGAAGTAGCTTTTCTTCCCACCAGAGCTTTCTCCATCAATTAGTAATCTGATGTCGTCACTAAACATATTCCTTATATTGTAGCCATTTTCTGAGTGTTTATTTTTTGGTGTATAATCCGCATATATATCACAATTGCTCTTGATTTTCTTGACTGTATATCTCTTTAATGTCAACATATACACGTGTGATTTAATTTACAAATATTTTTCAACGCCGAGAACCTCGATCAGAGAGTAAAAAAGGCGTAAGGTTCACAATGGTGTAAAACTAAAATGGGATATACCGGGCTTGGATTCGTGTTACTGGAACAAGGACCAAACCAACCACCCAAGAATGGAATCTTCGAGCGAAAACACTTGACAACCTCCTGGAAGTAGCTTTTCTTCCCACCAGAGCTTTCTCCATCAATTAGTAATCTGATGTCGTCACTAAACATATCCCTATATTGTAGCCATTTTCTGAGTGTTTATTTTTTGGTGTATAATCCGCATATATATCACAATTGCTCTTGATTTTCTTGACTGTATATCTCTTTAATGTCAACATATACACGTGTGATTTAATTTACAAATATTTTTCAACGCCGAGAACTTCGATCAGAGAGTAAAAAAGGCGTAAGGTTCACAATGGTGTAAAACTAAAATGGGACATATCGGGCTTGGATTCGTGTTACTGGAACAAGGACCAAACCAACCACCAAAGAAAGGAATCGTCGAGCGAAAACACTTGACAACCTCCTGGAAGTAGCTTTTCTTGCCCCAGACCTTTCTCCATCAATTAGTAATCTGACACCGTCACTAAACATATACCTTATATTGTAGCCATTTTTTGAGTGTTTATTTTTTGGTGTCTAATCCGCATATATATCATCATTGCTCTTGATTTTCTTGACTCTATATCTCTTAAATGTCAACATATACCCGTGTGATTTAGTTTACTAAGATTGTTCAATGCTGAGAACCTCGATCAGAGAGTAAAAAAGGCGTAATCTTCACACTAGTGTAAAACTAAAACGGAATATACCGGGCTAGGATTTGAGTTACAGGAACAGGGGCCAAACCAACCACCCAAGAATGGAATCGTCGAGCAAAAACACTTGACAACCTCCTGGAAGCAGCTTTCCTTGCCCCAGACCTTTCTCCATCAATTAGGAACCTGATGCCATCACTAAACACATTCCTTAAATTGTAGCGATTTTTTGAGTGTTTATTTTTTGGTGTCTAATCCGCATATATATCACCATTGCTCTTGATTTTCTTGACTGTATATCTCTTAAATGTCAACATATACACGTGTGATTAAGTTTACGAATATTTTTCAATTCCGAGAATCTCGATCTGAGAGTAAAAAAGGCGTAAGGTTCACAATGGTGTAAAACAAAAATGGGATTTATCGGTCTAGGATTCGAGTTACAGGAACAAGGGACAAACCAACCACCCAAGAATGGAATCGTCGAGCGAAAACACATGACAACCTCCTGGACGCAGCTTTTCTTGCCACCAGAACTTTCCCCATCAATTAGGAATCTGATGCCATCACTAAACATATTCCTTAAATTGTAGCCAATTTTTAAGTGCTTATTTTTTGGTGTCTAATCCGCATATATATCATCATTGCTCTTGATTTTCTTGACAGTATATCTCTTAAATGTCAACATATACACGTGTGATTTAGTTTACGAAGATTTTTCAATGCAGTGAACCTCGATCAGAGAGTAAAAAAGGCGTAAGGTTCACAATGGTGTAAAACTAAAATGGGATATACCGGGCTAGGAGTTGAGTTACAGGAACAAGGGCCAAACCAACCACCCAAGAATGGAATCGTCGAGCAAAAACACTTGATATCACACCCCGACTGCGTAAAACAACAATTCGCGGTGGAAACGTCGGGGAGTGGAGCGACATAATTATTGTTTCACAACACATGGTATTTAAAGTTTGGTTTTATTTATTAATTTGTTTACATTGTCTTGGAAATAACAGAAACATAACATAGGTTAAACTGTTCTTGCTTCATTTTAAGTCACTAAGGCCCGAGTCCGCCTAAGTATGTCACGAACATCATCAAACATTAGCTCCTGAAACACATTTGAAAATAGGCACGTCAGCATAAAAATGCCTGTGAGATACATAGGTTTTGTTGATGAAGGATTCATGACTTGTAGTTAAAAGAAAAAGTGTTTTAACAAAAAGTAGTCATGAATCTTGTAAAATGTTTTCTTTTATAAAATCATATGAAAATCGATATGAAAATCAAATGATATAAAAGAAAGGTGTATGGTTAAGTGAATAACCAAGTAAAAATGAGTTTGTATAAAATGTATCGTTTGTATAAAATATCATAAAAGCACTTATATATAGGAAGTACCAGTGGCGTATCCACCATGCTTTTATCATACTGCACAAGTTTCGTTATTTAAAATCACTTATCAATAAACCATCAAAATTTTCATGTTCAAACCAATGTCAAATGTTCATGTATAACAATGTTTAATGTCTCAATGTCATGTGTAAATCATGTCTTGTATAGAAAATGTCAAGTAACAACAATGTCTTGTATGGTGAATAAAAAGTATTTATCACACCCCCAAAAATACCCCAAGCGGAAACTCTCGCGAGGCGTGTGACGTACCAGAATCTAGCCACCAATCATATTGAACCATAACATAGTATTTAATAAAAGTTTCCATTTATTTCATAAGGTAAATTCAAAAATAATCCAAATCAAATACGTTCAGCGAAAGCATAAGATAAGTAGTTATTTCAGGTGTTTCAAAACAAGTGTGCAATAATCATTAAACTAGTATCCAAGAGCTACGACCCATGATCACTCCAGCACTTCCACATAGCATGTTCCAATCCATGAACCTAAGGACCTGCAAGCATGTAGAAAAGTGTATCAGACAGGATGGTGAGTTCACAGTTTGCTTTAACCATTAATACCAAGTAGTGATTTATGATTTGTTAAGTTGATAATAACTCGATACCGTAGACGGTCCTTTTTTCCCTTCTCCAATGCTCTATCAAACATTGGTCATGATTTAAAGTTATTAGTTCACGCCCGTCCTATCCAGGTACGTCGTGAGGGTGCCAAACCTAATAGCGCCATCAACTAATAACCCCATTGCCTACAAGCAACTAACCCGGTAGTATGATGGGACTTAAGTGATAGAGAGTGAGTGTATTATCCAACATTAACGTTTACTGAAAACCATTGCATATCCCTTGCAAGGATATGCGTATGTGAAATCCGCCTCACATCCCCTACAAGGATGTGGGTATTTTAAAACCGCCTCATATCCCCTACAGGGATATGGGTTTACGAAAATCTGTTTACAAGTTTTGACAGTTTGATTGTCCCCACCGGACGCATGCTTGTTTTAAGAGAAGTGAACTCACCTTAGTTTGCTCGGTATGTTTTGTTACTTGTTCAAACTTAAACAGTCACAGCCTATGGTGTTCATTATGATACTCGTTCCAAACTACAGTCTGTTTGTGAGCTTCTGTCCTAATGACGAAACTCCAGGGCGACAAAACATTAGATTTTCGTCGATGTATGTGTGACAAAACATTATGGTCATTCGTCGAGGGTTCTTGTGATGAAACATTAAGGTGTTTCATCAATGTATAGATGACGAAACTTCAGGGTATTCCGTCGATGAGTGAGTGACGAAACATCAAGATGTTTCGTAGATGGCCCTAACAGTTTCCATTTTTCATAACAGTTTTCATGTTTCTCAACCCTAGTCATGTCAAACGATCATATGCAATCATTACATAATCATAAGCCCCCTGAACAATCATCACGTATAATGTCACAATCTCGATTATTCAGTAATTGTTTACACAGATGACGTAATATGCATATGGCAACAGGATCATTAACAGAGCAGGGAGCATGACTGTATACAAGACATCAAAAACCTTAATAGTGAATCAATCAATGTACATTCAAACACAACAGTTATTAAGCATCTTACAGTCTAGATCATCATTGTTATTTACACTCATATGTTAAACCTAACCGTTGATCGTCCCAATGTTCTCATCCAAACTTCTAATATCATGCAATCATGTAGGCAACATATGCTAACCTTAATAAAGACAGAATCGAAGAATAGCTTTAGTCGAGAAAGGTATGTCGTCAGTTTCGAAGGAGGAGAGGAGAGGTGATATGAAGATTAGGGTTTTGCTAATAGATAACTACCGCACACAAGTGCAACACAAATAACATATAATTGAGTCGTATGCGGGCTTTACTTGGGCCAACAGCCCAACTGGTGAACAACTCTATCGAAGAAAGAGCATTCTTCGTCGTGCAAGGGTGATAACAAAACATCAATGTTTCGTTGAGCATGGATGATGACGAAACTCCAGTGTTTCGTCGAGTATGGGTTGGCAAAGAACATGTAATAAAGACTAATCCTAAGTTTTAATATCAACCAAACATAACACTATCTTAATTAATCGTTCACATGTTATATCATAAACAAATTACGAAAACAGAATTGTAACAAGTAACGTGTCGGGGAAAGACCTATGAAAACTCGGGTTGTCACATCATCCCCAACTTTAAAGAAATTTCATCCTGAAATTTGATAAGTACTCCGAAAGCGGCGAAGTGTCAAATCAGGATGACTGTGCATTTTCCCTAGGTGCCACATCATCCCCAACTTGATGGGGAATTTCGTCCCGAAATTCATTAGTTGCACCAGGTTTCGCTTGTTTCTTTGGGAAAAGGTGTGGATACTTAAGCTTCATCTGATACTCGTGTTCCCACGTGAACTCCGGCCCACGTCTTGAGTTCCAACAAACTCTCACGATCGCAATTCGGCTATGCTTTCGAACCTTGACTTCCCGGTCCATAATTTCAATTGGTTCTTCGATAAATTGCAACTTGTAGTCAATTTTGAGTTCTTGAAATGGTACTACAAGTGCTTCATCAGACAAATACTTCTTCAATTGTGAAACATGGAAAACATCATGGACGTTACCCAACTCAGCAGGTAACTCGAGCTTGTATGCCACCTTACCAATTCATTCTAGCATTTTGAATGGCCCGACTTAACACGGATTAAGCTTGCCACGTTTCCCAAAACGTACCACACTCTTCCAGGGTGAGACCTTTAACATTACTTGATCACCCATAACAAACTCCAAAGGTTTCCTACGCTTGTCAGCGTAGCTTTTTTGATGGTCACGCGCCGCCGCCATACGATTTCTGATTTGTACTATCTTCTCAGAAGTTTCGAGCACAAGCTCTGGGCCTGTGACTTGGCTGTCACCCACTTCAGCCCAGCAAAGAGGGGATGAACTTTTCCATCTGTATAAAGCCTCGAATGGAGCTGCCTGAATACTGGTATGGTAACTGTTATTGTAGGAAAACTCCACCAAGGGTAAGTGTCTCTCCCAACCCTTACCAAAATTGATAACACATGCTCGCAGCATGTCTTCCAATGTCTGGATGGTTTGCTCACTCTGACCATCCATTTGAGGGTGATAGGAAGTGCTCGTGTTAAGACGTGAGCCAAATGATTTGTGCATCGCTTGCCATAAATCGGATATGAAACACGGATCTCGATCAGAGATAATGGAGGTTGGCACCCCGTTCCTGGAAACCACTTCCTTTAGGTAGATACCAGCCAACTGCGAGAACTTGTCAATTTCTTTGACTGCGAGGAAGTGTGCAGATTTCGTGAGACGGTCAACGATCAGCCAGATGGTATCATTTCCATTTTGCGTTCTAGGTAGCCTAGTGACAAAATCCATGGTGATTTGTTCCCATTTCCATATTGGTATTTCTGGTTGCTGAAGTAGGCCTGAGGGTTTTTGATACTCCACCTTGACCTTTGAACAAGTCAAACATTTACTTACATAAGTCGCGATGTGGGCCTTCATCTTTGGCCACCAGTACAAAACCTTGAGATCCTGATACATTTTTATCCGAACCCGGATGAACAGATTATCTAGACTTGTGCGCTTCGTCCAACACAAGCTCCCTAAGGTTACCAAACAAAGGAATCCATACACGCTCCATGAAGTAGAGGATACCATCTGATCTCTCTACAAGTCATTTTTCCATGCCCCTTAAATACTCAGCTTCAATGTTTTCTTCTTTCAGTTCTTTAGTTTGTGCAGAACAGATTTGATTTGGGAGGTTTGAGTGAATGGTGAGCTCCAAGGTGCGAACACGTTTGGGTTTCGTTTCTTTTCGACTAAGGGCATAAACTACAACGTTAGCCTTTCCTGGATGATACTTGATTGCACAGTCGTAGTCATTTAAGAGTTCTACCCAGCGACGCTGTCGCATATTCAATTCCTTCTGATCGAATATATGCTGAAGGCTCTTGTGGTCAGTATAAATAGTGCATTTAGTACCGTACTAGTAATGCCTCCAGATTTTGAGCGCAAACACCACGGACCCCAACTCCAAGTCGTGAGTCATGTAATTCTTTTCATGGACCTTCAACTGTCGAGAGGCATAAGCTATAACTTTCTCACATTGCATCAACACGCAACCGAGACCTTGAATAGAGTCGTCACAATACACTACGAAATCTTCGGTACCTTTGGGTAGAGACAAAATCGGTGCACTGCAGAGTTTTTGCTTCAGAAGCTGAAAAGCGTCCTCATGTTTCATTCCCCAAGTATACATTAAACCCTTCTGTGTCAGAGCAGTGAGAGTTTGAGTGATCTTCGAAAAACCCTCGATGAATCTTCAATAGTAACCAGCCGGGCCAAGGAATTGTCGCACCTTCGAAGGGTTCGTTGGTTCTGCCCAATTCCTGATGGAGTCAATCTTAGCAGGATCCACGTGTATCCCCATTTCGTTAACGATGTGACCGAGGGAGTGTACTTCTGGAATCCAGAAGTCACACTTAGAAAATTTTGCGTAAAGCTGCTCCTTCCTCAGAAGTTCCAAGATAAGACGTAAATACCGTTCGTGGTCCTCATTGCTCTTAGAATAGATCAGAATGTCGTCGATAAACATGATGAAAAAATCATCAAGGTAAGGTTTACATACGCGGTTCATGAGATCCATAAATACCGCTGGTGCATTAGTTAACCCAAATGGCATGACCAAAAACTCGTAATGGCCTTACCGCGTGCGGAAAGCTGTTTTTGGAACATCCTCCTCTCGGACTCTCATCTGGTGATAACCCGATCTTAGATCAATCTTCGAGTAGAAGCTCGACCCATGCAACTGGTCGAATAGGTCGTCTATACGAGGTAAAGGATAACGATTCTTGACCGTCACCTTGTTGAGTTCGCGATAATCGATACACATACGAAAGGATCCGTCCTTCTTCTTTACAAACAACACCGGGGCTCCCCAATGCGAAGAACTGGGTCGAATAAAGCCCATATCTAGCAGTTCTTGTAGTTGATTAGACAATTCTTGCAACTCCCTAGGTGCAAGAAAATATGGTGCGCGAGCAATCGGAGCTGCTCCTGGTGTAAGATCAATGCGGAACTCCACCTAGTGATGTGGAGGTAAACCTGGAAGTTCCTCAGGAAAAACGTCAGGTAACTCCCGTACGACTGGTAAATCATTGATTTTCTTCTCTTTAGGCCGAGTATCAGTAACAAGTGCAAGAATAGCAGGGTAACCCTTTCGTAAACGTTTTGGGCTTTAATGGATGAATAGCAGTATCGATGACCCTGGATAGATAATGATTCGCCGCTAGGGAGAGGTACACGCACGATCTTCTCCTTGCAAAGTACGTCTGCTCCGTGTTTGGGCAACCAGTCCATAGCAATGACTATATCAAAACTACCAAGAGTGATGGGAAGAAGGTCAATGTCGAACAATTGACCTAGAAGATCGAGTTTACACCCTAAGAATACATGTGTGGCTTCTAACAACTTGCCATCAGGTAACTCCACTACATGCTTGTTTACAAGTGGCGCAGGACTTAACCCTAGCTGACGACTGAATCCCAAAGACACATAACTGTAGGATCGTTTTACCGACCGAAACGAGTCGTTCAGAGGTGTTCTACTCAATATGAAAGGCGGAAACAGACATATCGAGTTCGATTCAACTAGATATTCACTTTAAACTGTCTATATATTGATTTGACAAAGTTTTACAGCAAGACGACACTTCGGCAGCACTTCGGCTCGGGAAACCCACATATATCAATGACTCAAACGAAATCAGGCAACTCATATATATAGGCAAGCTAATTCCGTTTGAACATGTTCAAGCGGAATTAGTTCATACGGAATTACAGTTTCAAACGGAATCAGCAAGGTGATTTTGTTTGAAATCTTTGGGTGATTTCAAGCGAAATTACACTTTGTAATTTCGTTTGAACTTTCCTGTTAAACTATTTTCTTGTTTTCCGAGCCATGAACTATCTATTAACACAAGACTCGATACAAGACGAAGTCGACTGACGCATGCACCAACAGACTTCAATGTTGACGAGTCTTCAGTGTCGAGTCTTCAACATCTTCAGTTATCAATCTGCTCTTTCTGAAGTATCTGACACTGTAAAGCATCCTCAATCTTCTTTCTCTTTCTTCCAGAATCGCAATCTGGCTCAATGCTCATCTTGATCCATTCTCTTGATTCCTTAAAATCATCCGCATTAGCATTTCCAAGATAGTAACCTGGCTCACACTCTTTCCACAGGTTCAGGATCAATTCCTATCTCTACTATTTCCTGCACAAATCTCTACCCAAACATAAATTTCACAAACTTATAATTTGACAAATTTATTCTCTACATACCACTTGTAGATATAAACACATCATTTTCAAGTATCATATAATAAGGATTTAACAATTTTAAACTCTAATGACCACTTATATGCAAAAATTTAAAATTCGTTTTTTATTTAAACACAGACTGCCCCTCACGAAATGCTCATCATGTTTAGCACTTGGAATTTTGAAAATCAGTTCTCCAACATCAGTTGTCGAAAATCTTTTTGATTTTTTCAGAATTTATGCTAAAACACACTGAAAATCTTTTTGGATTTTTTAATATAACGAAATGTAGTTAAGGAATATTTACAGACAATATTTTTGTGAGTTTGTGTAAGAGGACAATATCAGTTTATGAGACAAATCACCAACACCATTAAGCTTTATACATTTTAAGTTCTAAATGATTCACTTAGATTTTCAGTATACTGATCCACTTAAATTTTCACACAAAGTTCAACTGTTTCGAGATACGAGATTAATGTCTTAAGAGACTTAAACTTATTCGCGTGTCCCACCTCAGGAATATACTCCTGTATCCATATCCCTATATTCAGTCTTACAGGTGAGTATACCAAAGATGATATCTGTAAAGTGTTAAATTGCGAGGGCCGTGAGAGCTCAGGCTATTGCTTCCGCAAAATCAGAGAGATGACGGCTTCGACTTTTGGTGTGTCCCCTTTAGAGGATCTTTTGTTTCAACAACACATGATTAGCTTTTTGTAATGTTTCATCATTTTTTATTCTGAGGGTGGGCTATATTTCAAGCAATGCAGAAAGTATTATACAGGGACTAGGCCATTGCTTCCGCAAAATCAGAAGTCCCGGGATAATACCCCAGATATCACTGAGTATAAAAACCTAGTATTTCAGAAAGAGTGACCTTTCAAACAAGATTTCGAGGGTTACCCATATATCTGAGAGATGTTCCCCATGATATAAGTAAGTTTGAAATTTAGGTTTATATCTCGTCACAATCTACTTAATGTGTAAAAACCTACTGGCACATCATCAGTGAGACCGTTTATCACATTTTATCTTTCCAATTCTTTAGCACGCTGTGATCGTCCACTGATGTACTATCATTTCCTCTTTTATACAACCAAACTCATTTTATTTTATCATGTTTTTCTCTTTTTCAAATTTTCAAATGTTTTTGGATTTTCTGAAAATTCTTACTCCCCCTAAAATGCAAAATCATTTAAAGAAAATTTGAAAACAAACTGTACAAGATAAAGTGACAACTGACATCGAATCACTTCAAATCGCCATCCACTTGGCATAAACAATCAGAACTCCCCCTTACAACAAACTATTTTCCCATTATGATTTCAAAACACTTAAGTTTGTTTTAATCAAATGGTTTTTCCGGAAAATAAGTTTTGTTGATTTTATCACTTGTAGAAATGGGGATTCATTCATCACTTTGTTCTACTTTAATCACATATAGAAATGTAACAATTTTAAATCAAACAACAAATACCACTTGTAGAAAATCAAGTACAACTTAATGTCCCTGATTTACCACTTGTAAGTCGAAATATCACTTTCATGAATTTCTCAAGAAATATGCCGATACCTGCTTCACACTTACCAACCTGGAAGCTCCGGCAAGTCATACTTTTTACATATGAAAAACAAACATCCAAGCTTCACCAAACTTGGATGTTTCCTCCTTAGTTTCACTCAGGTAGTAAGATGCCTTTTTGGTTTCATAAAACTCTTTAACCCCTGTGACTTTTCCCTCGACTATTTTTCCAAAAATCTTTTTAACATTTCCATTAAAAGCTTTTTTGACATCAAATTCTTTCTTTTCAGAATAGAATTGATTCGAGATCTCAACCTTTCCAACTTTTTGTTTAAAATTTTCAGCCCGCAATGGTGGAAAATTGACATCATCCATTGGCGGTACTGATGTTTCCAGTTTTATCTCAACTTGTGGCTCCACTGACTTTGTGGAATCAGATTCATCTCCAGATTTCACATCAAATTTCTTAACAATCCACTTCTGGATGTCAAGATTCACTCTTCTTTTGTAAAATCTTTTCGAACATTCACCAACTTCATATGTTTAGTTTTTTAAAACTTTGAATTTTTCAGTTGGTGGTTCAGTTTTGTCAACAATCTTTTCTTTAAGTTTAGAAACAACTTCCTGTTTTGTTTTGGTTGCCAATGGACAATTCCAGGCAATATGACCAACTTCTTGACATCGATAACAGGTTCTTGTCTCCTTTCTCTGATAAGCTCCATTCTTTTTAACTTTTTGTTTTTCAGCAAAGAACTCTTTGTTTGTTTGCTTCCAGAATGAGCTCTTTTGTTCTTCTTCCGAACTTGTCCCAGTATCGTTTTCTTCAGGCTTCTTATCTTGAAAGAATTCCATACCTGCAACAGTTGGATAAATTCGATCAATCAAATAATTAGAACTAGAATAACTTTGCAGTAAACGTCTAATTCTTTCATTCTCTATTTTTTCTTTCTCCAACTCCTGCTTCAGCTTTGCACATTCCTCAACGTAATGATTGATAGCTTTCTGTTTTGTCATCATCACAGCATTCATCATTGTCAATGCATCTTCTCTTTCAGAATTCATCTTTTGTAGACCAGTCACTGTTCTATTCAAAACATCATATGATTCTTTCACGTAGTTGAGATTAAACAATAAGTTTTCTTTCATCTTATCCTGTTCATTCAACTTCTCTTCTTTCTCTTCACACTGCTTGCAAGTTTTCAATCACTTTAAACAAGGTTTGATAACTTCAACAATCTTTTCTACTTCAATGATCTTTTCAACTTCGACTATCTTCTCAACTTCAATCATTTTCTCATCTTCAATCACCTGCTCAGCTTCAATCATTATCTCAGCAACTTTAACTTCTTCACTTTGTTTAGACTTCTCTTCTTGAATAACACTTTCACATTTCACATTTTTCTGTTCTTTTACTGCTCGTCTCTCCTTCAGCTTCTTCACTCTATCTGCAAAATAAAATTCAAAACTTTCAGGAGATAAATGAGCTTTAGCAATATTAATATGTATTTCTTCATCATCAGTATCATCAGTTGATGACTGATAAAACACTTTTGTCTGTTCTGAGCTATCATCTGAAGAACTAGATTCATCATCTTGATTCTTTTCCTCTCTTGCAAATGCTTTCATCCATTCAGTCATCAAATCTAGTTCATGAACAATCTGTGCAATGAGACCTGCTATTTTTGAATCGGGTGGAATGTATTTGTCCCAACTAAAACCTGCAGCCACTTTCTCATCATCTTGATCAATGATACCATAATAAGCTTTCTTATTTGCATATTAGATCATTTTAGTATGTGCAGTTTGTGGTTATTTTTGTTGATACGGTTGATGAGTAACTTGTTGATAAATGGCTTTTCGATAGTAATCATCTTTTCCAAACGGATTTTGTGCTCCACTTGCTTCTCGATTTTTACATTCTCTCTCGAAATGACCTTTCTCCCTGCATCGAAAACAAGTAACTTTAGATTTATCAAAACCCAAAGTAGATACATTAGCATCCATAAAATCATTTCTTCCTATAATCATTTTGAATTTTTCAGCTCTTCTCAAAACACTTGCTAAACACCACTTAATATCCATCAGCTCCATTTCTTCAGCATCAATCTGATCGTAATCCTCTTTGGTCAGCATGGGATTTCCAATCCTTCCTGCAACTAATCCTTCATAAGATTCCAATGCTGTAACAAGTAACGCTATATGACTTTTGACAACTTCTTCAGAAAAATTTTGACCATTCTGAAGATGCAATGCAATGTTGCAATTTAAGACATGTGTCACACCCCCAAAATCCACACGCGGAGTATCACCGCTTGGAGGCGTGACTGACCAGGATCAAGCCACCAATCATATTGAACAAGCATGTAAGTAATAATAAAATCCCACACAATACAATTGGTGTCTAATCAAAACATAGTTTATGTTATCAGCGGAAGCAAATAATTCAAAACCCAATAGTAAATTCAAAGTATTCAAGTTATCATGAACACTCAATGTCCATGCACCACAATGACTCTTCCCCATGCAAGCTCCTGCTAAACCTAGTGACCTGCAAAGCATGCAGTAACGAGTCAACAACAATGTCGAGTGAGTTCACAGTTGGTTGTCCAGTTTAGAGTTGTTCCAAAAACACATTTTTGTTCTTAACCAGCTATCCAGCCGTGGGGGTTACCCCATAGTTCGAAAAACGTTTTTTAGTTACCCATTCTTACATTGGCTATTCCAGCCCGGCTCTATGGCCGTGGGGGCTACCCCATGTTTAATTCACCAGACTCGTTGCCATATCGACTACTAACGTTCGTCATGTTTAAGTGCCCTAACATCTGTGTCTATCATTACTGACGTGCCATAGTCCATTAGTCCACGCCCGTCCTCTGCAGCACGGTGTGAGGTTTGTTAAACCTAATAGCGCTATTTAACTAATGACCCGTTCGCCATTGGCCTCGGCGATTAAGTCGATACAAAAGGAGGGACTTCGTTGATAGAGTTCTAGTCTAGTATGATTAAATCCGTCTCAACAGCACGAGGAATCTATGTTCCTGAATACGTCTCTACAGGACGAGGAATCTATGTTCCTGAATACGTCTCACAGGACGAGGAATCCCTATTCCTGAACCCATTCCCAACTCCTGGGAATCCCATGCTTTGTACAGAAGTGTGAACTCACCTTAGATTAGCTCGGCAGATAGTTACGGGTCGATTAAGCTCCTAGTGGTCACCCACGACCTAACATGGTTACCATACAAGTCAGGTCTAGGTTCAAATAGTGCACGTAGGTTTACACAAATTTAGCACATCAAGAACACGTAATGATCACGGCATACACATTGAACATGTTAAACAAATCAGTTAAACACATAACTCAAACTTGTACGATCCGAAAGATAAAGCCCAATAACAGGAGGCCCAACCTATTGTGCGATCAGCACAACTTGTGCGATCCACAATGGGTTGTGCGATCAGTTATAAACCCGGCCCAGTAATTCATATGCAGTCCAAAATGTAAACGGCCCAACATACAACCAAATTATCAACTTGTGCGATTCATGCAATTCATATAATCTTGTGCGACACAATGTAACTTGTGCGATTGGAATGTGCGGCCCAACATAACATCTTATCCCAAACCTGCTTGGCCCAGTTGTGAGATCTGCTAAAGTGGGCCTTGTGCGACTGGATCACACTTGTGCGATTGGTTATATTTTAACCAAAATCAAGGGATCAGTGACAATTGATTCAATAATTTCTAAAAATATTCAAACATGTTTCCAAACTCACTAACAAAAATCGTGATCGATTATCTTTAAAAATAGATCAAAACGGGTTAACATTCCTTGACTCGTATGAATTCATCCAATTACCACTTTGAACATAATTAACCTTAACCGCGTTCATCCAAGTCAAACAACCTAATTAGTAACAACTCATCATCAACAACAGTTACATAAAACCCTAATGATCCGTAACAGTTACTCAATCGGACTAAATCATTAAGTCATATAATCTGCTAAATCACTGTACAATCATAAGTATCGTTCAACCAAACCGAACACAACAATTAATACACCCGCTTATACTACCAGTCATCATATTTCCGATTTACCTTCAATCTAACTATACACATATGAAACCTCACATGACACTGACAACCCACATGCAAGTCTAAACCTAGCCGATCATATGATTTTATTTATTTGACTGCACATGCATCACATCACTAATAGTCAAGAAAAGGTTTACATATAGTGGCCGATAATCCAAGAGGTGATCCTAATCCAATTGACTAACTATCCAACATCACACATGCAAACATATAATAAATCAAGATAGTTTCTCAAAACCTAGGTAACCATACATATATGCTTTGTTAGATCCGATTGCACATAACGAAATCATCAAATAATAAATTATGAACTTACAAGTTAGTGGCCTCGATTAGATAAGATGATGTATCAAAAGTGTCAGATTCTCTCGATGTGGGGGAAAGGTTTCTGCTGTTCACATGTTTGGAAAGAAAGAAAGGTAGGGCAAATATGTGAGATGCATGACAACTATGCATATATTCGAAACAAGTGGGCCGGTGGTCAAGAGCTTGGGCCGAAATTTGCAATGAGAATATACAAGGTGTGTGTAGTGGGCTCGGTTAGTCCATGTTGTGAATGTTGTGGTTTAATCAACAATGTTGTTACATATACATAAATAATACACATAATACAATATTAACATATTATTAACATTAATCATCAAGTTCTCATAGTCACATAGTGTTCATATACGTTACATTCACACAAATATAGGTTCTGAAATACGAGTTGTCACATTATCCCCAAGTTGAAAGAAATTTCGTCCCGAAATTTAGCACGTACTCACTGAGGAAGCTAGTTAAGTTGCGATGTTTTCCTGGTTTTCCTGGGGTGTCACATCCTCCCCCCGTTTCCCGAAATTCCGTAGCTTCAGCCTCAGTAGTGGTTGTATCGTTGGCGAAAAGTTGGGGATACTTTTGTTTCATCTAATCTTCGCGTTCCCAGGTGAACTCTGGGCCGCGACGTGAGTTCCAACGAACTCGAACAAGAGAGATTCTAGTGCGCTTGAGGACCTTAACATCCCGGTCCGTGATTTCAACTGGTTCCGCGACGAATCGTAACTGTTCATTGATGGTGAGTTCCTTCAAAAGAACTACGAGGGTCTCATCTGACAGACACTTCTTTAGATTCGACACGTGGAAAACGTTGTGAACTGCACTGAGTTCTGCTGGTAAGTTCAGTTTGTAGGCCACCTTGCCTATTTTCTCTATGATTTCGAACGATCCAACGTATCGTGGGTTAAGTTTGCCCCGTATACCAAAACGAACCACACCCTTCCAGGGTGAAACTTTGAGTAGTACACGCTCCCCAACCTGGAGCACTAGTGGTTTTCTGCCCTTATCGGCGTAGACTTTCTGACGGTCACGAGCTGCCGCCATTCGTTGTCGTATCTGAGCAACTCGCTCTGTTGTGTCTACCACAAGTTCTGGACCAGTAATCTGACTATCCCCCACCTCTGCCCAACAAAGAGGTGACCGGCATTTACACCCGTACAATGCCTCAAACGGAGCAGCTTTAATGCTGGTGTGGTAGCTATTGTTGTACGAAAATTCCACAAGTGGCAGATGCTTCTCCCAGCTGTTACCAAAATCAATTACACATGCCCTAAGCATGTCTTCGAGGGTCTGGATGGTGCGTTCCGATTGCCCATCCGTTTGCGGGTGATAAGATGTGCTCATATCTAATCGTGAGCCAAAGGACTTGTGCATTGCTTGCCATAGTTCTGATGTAAAACGTGCATCTCGATCCGAGATAATAGAGGTGGGCACTCCGTGCCTCGATACAACTTCCTTAAGATATACGTCTGCTAGTTTGGAGAACTTATCCGTTTCCTTGATAGCTAAGAAGTGAGCAGACTTTGTGAGTCGATCCACGATCACCCAAATAGTATCGTTACCACGCTGAGATCTAGGCAGGCCAGTAACAAAATCCATGAAAATTTGCTCCCATTTCCATTGTGGTATCTCTGGTTGTTGAAGTGGGCCTGAAGGTTTCTGGTATTCCGCCTTGACTCTCGCACAAGTCAAGCACTTGCTAACGTAAGTTGCTATGTGGGCCTTCATGCTAGGCCACCAATATGTAGTTTTGATATCGTGGTACATTTTATCCGAACCAGGATGTACCGAGTAGCGAGACTTGTGTGCCTCATCCATCACAAGCTCTCGTAGGTTGCCATAAAGTGGGACCCAGATGCGTCCTGTAACATAATAAGCACCGTCTTCCTTCTGTTCTAAGCGTTGCCTTGAGCCGCGTAGGGCTTCAGCCCTGACGTTTTCTGGTTTCAATGCTTCTACCTGAGCATCTCGTATCGGAGAAGGAAGACTAGACTGTATAGTGAGTTGTAAAGCTCGTACGCGCTTAGGCGCAGTGTCCTTTCGACTGAGGGCGTCGGCCACAACATTGGCTTTGCCCGGGTGATATCTGATCGAGCATTCGTAGTCATTCAGTAGTTCTACCCATCGTTGCTATCGTATATTGAGTTCCTTCTGTTTGAAGATATGCTCGAGACTCCTATGATCAGTGTAGATGGCGCACTTGGTGCCGTACAGGTAATGTCTCCATATCTTGAGTGCAAAAACAACAGCTCCCAGCTCTAAATCGTGCGTTGTGTAGCTCCTTTCATGAACTTTAAATCGGCGTGAGGCGTAGGATATGACCTTGTCACGTTGCATCAATACACATCAAAGAACCTGAATGGATGCGTCGCAATAGACCACAAAATCGTCGATGCCCTCTGGCAATGAAAGAATAGGTGCGCTGCAAAGTCTATCCTTTAAGTGTTGAAACGCAGTATCCTGTGCATCACCCCATCGATAGGTAACGCCCTTCTGCGTTAGTGAGGTGAGAGGTTGTGTAATCTTGGAGAAATCCTTGATAAACCTTCTGTAATAACCTGCCAAGCCCAAGAATTGGTGAATTTCCGTTGGTGTACGAGGTGCAGGCCAGTTCTTAATCGAGTCTACCTTGGATGGATCAACATGAATCCCATCCTTGTTCACTACGTGGCCTAGGAAATGGACTTCACGGAGCCAGAAGTCACATTTAGAGAACTTAGCATAAAGCTGTTCTGTTCGAAGAAGTTCCAAAATGAGTCGTAAATGCTGCTCGTGTTTCCCCCTGACTCTTAGAATAGATCAGGATGTCGTCGATGAGAACAATAACGAACTTGTCCAGGTAAGGCTTGCACACTCGGTTCATCAAGTCCATGAAGTCCGCAGGTGCGTTTGTCAGCCCAAAAAGGCATGACCAAAAACTCATAGTGTCCATAGCGTGTTCTAAAGGCTGTTTTGGAGACGTGCTCCTCTCAGACTCTCAGCTGGTGATATCCCGATCTCAAATCAATCTTCGAGTAAAAGCTCGACCCTTGCAACTGGTCAAATAGGTCGTCAATGCGTGGAAGAGGATAACGATTCTTCACCGTCACCTTGTTGAGTTCTCGATAGTCGATACACATCCTGTAGGTACCGTCTTTCTTTTTCACAAATAGCACTGGAGCTCCCCAGGGAGAAGAGCTAGGACGAATAAAACTCTTATCCAAGAGTTCTTGTAGTTGCGTAGAGAGTTCTTCCAACTCTGATGGAGCTAATCGATAAGGTGCACGAGCTATAGGTGCTACTCCAGGAGCTAGCTCGATGTGAAACTCGACCTGACGATGGGGCGGAAGGCTAGGTAGTTCCTCAGGAATTACTTCAGGGAAGTCACGTACAATTGGAAAATCTTCTATCTTCTTGTCTTTCTTCGAGGTGTCAGTAACGAGAGCCAAAATGGCTGTATGGCCCTTACGTAAACACTTCTGGGCCTTAAGAAAATAGATGATGCTCACAACAGCACCACTCTTGTCGTCACGAATCATGAAAGGTTCATCCCCTGCACGAGGAACACGGACGATCTTCTCATTGTAGAGAACCTCTCCTCGATATTGAGGTAGCCAATCCATACCAATAACGATGTTGAAACCATCACAACGTTGGGATCATTCCTAACATTACCCTGACCAATCACGAACACTCGACCACTGGCACCAGTGTCGTCGTTATTACCCCCGTTGTTACCTCCATTATTGTTCCCGTTTCCTTGGTTGTGGTTTTGATTCTGGTTCTGGTTCAACTGTGGGTGGTGTCTCTTGAAGTAAGCTTCAGCACCACACTGATAACATCCCTTGTTACCCTGCTGTTGTTGCTGATTCTGTGGAGCTTGTGGCTGTTGTTGTCAGTTCTGGTTTGCAGGACGTAAGCTTCTACAATATTTGGCTTCATGACCAAGCTTGTTGCATCTCTGACAACGATCTTTGTTGCACGGCCCGCTGTGGTGCAAATTACATCGATTACAATTAGGGTGATTTCCTCGATATCCACCCTGCCCTTGACTACCAAAAGATTGTTGACCAGGACTCTGGTAGTCATCGATCTTTCACTGTTGTGCCTGGGACTGAACTGAATTCGAACCCTTGCTGGAGGTTCCATCCCATTTTCGCTTGTTATCACTGGGTGTAGCAGAAGTAGTAATAGCAGTAGCACCTATACGCTTAGGCAGCCTGTTCTGTTCCACTTCCTGGTCTGTGAGACGGTGAGCAAGATGAGTAATATCCTGGATGGTAGCATGGTTAGCTGCAGTCACATGGCTTTGAATTTCTGGTACCAATCCTTTGAAGAACAACTCGATGCGCTTGATGGGAGGATCCACCATAGTTAGACATAACACTGCCAGTTCATTGGATCGTTTCGTGTATGCTTCTATCTCTGACCTCGTCATCTTTAGGTTAAAGAACTCTACCTCCAGCTTGTAGATATCATCACGATTGCAATACTCCTCTTTGATCAGTTCCTTGAAGTTGTTCCATGGGGTGGCATTAGCAGCAACCAACCCCAGCATTTGTACTTGAGCGTTCCACCAAGTCAACGCAACGCCTTCGAGAGTACCATTGGCGTACTTCACCCTACTAGTCCCAGGGCATTCACACATCTCGAAAACAGATTCTAGCTTTCCCAAACCAGTGGAGGAGACCTACAGCTCCTTCGGTACCACTAAAGGTACTAGGTCGACAGTCCATAAAGGTCTTGTAGGTGCACACAGGTGGCTGAGCGTTCTGACCTTGTTGTGCAAGGAAGAAAAGACAGGGTTAAGCGCGAGAGTTGGGTCATGAGAGTAGGATCTAACATCCTAGGGTAGGTTCATAACAGCAGGTTATACCTCCTGCCTGAGCGGCTGCGAATGCTGCCGTAACTTGTTTGTTGATAAGAGCCGTCAGCTGGCTTGAGTTAGGTTCACACGTTCCCTCATGATCTTCACATCGAAGGAAACACAAATAGGAAAGATGTCGTGAATGTGTGTAAGTGTGAAGTGACGGAAGGGAGCAAGCACACATGTGTTTTCAGCTATAGTTGCTACGTTTATCTAGGCATACCATAAGCAATGTTCCATGTAATCTAGCAAGTAGGCAATGTAAACATAAATCATATCACCTAGAATGTCGAGCCTTGCACATGGAGCGAAGTGTCGTTGTGGACCGTAGAGCACTGTACAGGTTATAGTCTGGTTTTAACAAAAACTTTTCCCTTATTAAAACCAAGTTCACTATAACCAATGGCTCTGATACCAATCTGTCACACCCCCAAAATCCACACGCGGAGTATCACCGCTTGGAGGCGTGAGTGACCAGGATCAAGCCACCAATCATATTGAACAAGCATGTAAGTAATAATAAAATCCCACACAATACAATTGGTGTCTAATCAAAACATAGTTTATGTTATCAGTGGAAGCAAATAATTCAAAACCCAATAGTAAATTCAAAGTATTCAAGTTATCATGAACACTCAATGTCCATGCACCACAACGACTCTTCCCCATGCAAGCTCCTGCTAAACCTAGTGACCTGCAAAGCATGTAGTAACGAGTCAACAACAATGTCGAGTGAGTTCACAGTTGGTTGTCCAGTTTAGAGTTGTTCCAAAAACACATTTTTGTTCTTAACCAGCTATCCAGCCGTGGGGGTTACCCCATAGTTCGAAAAACATTTATTAGTTACCCATTCTTACGTTGGCTATTCCAGCCCAGCTCTATGGCCGTGGGGGCTACCCCATGTTTAATTCACCAGACTCGTTGCCATATCGACTACTAACGTTCGTCATGTTTAAGTGCCCTAACGTCTGTGCCTATCATCACTGACGTGCCATAGTCCATTAGTCCACGCCCGTCCTCTGTGGCACGGTGTGAGGTTTGTTAAACCTAATAGCGCTATTTAACTAATGGCCCGTTCGCCATTGGCCTCGGCGATTAAGTCGATACAAAAGGAGGGACTTCGTTGATAGAGTTCTTGTCTAGTATGATTAAATTCGTCTCAACAGGACGAGGAATCTATGTTCCTGAGTACGTCTCTACAGGACGAGGAATCTATGTTCCTGAATACGTCTCACAGGACGAGGAATCCCTATTCCTGAACCCATTCCCAACCCCTGGGAATCCCATGCTTTGTAGAGAAGTGTGAACTCACCTTAGATTAGCTCGGCAGATAGTTAAGGGTCGATTAAGCTCCTAGTGGTCAACCACGTCCTAACATGGTTACCATACAAGTCAGGTCTAGGTTCAAATAGTGCACGTAGGTTTACACAAATTTAGCACATCAAGAACACGTAATGATCACGGCATACACATTGAACATGTTAAACAAATCAGTTAAACACATAACCCAAACTTGTACGATCTGAAAGATAAAGCCCAATAACAGGCGGCCCAACCTATTGTGCGATCAGCACAACTTGTGCGATCCACAATGGGTTATGCGATCAGTCATAAACCCGGCCCAGTAATTCATATGCAGTCCAAAATGTAAACGGCCCAACATACAACCAAATTATCAACTTGTGCGATTCATGCAATTCATATAATCTTGTGCGACACAGTGTAACTTGTGCGATTGGAATGTGCGCCCAACATAACATCTTAGCCCAAACCTGCTTGGCCCAGTTCTGAGATCTGCCAAAGTGGGCCTTGTGCGACTGGATCACACTTGTGCGATTGGTTATATTTTAACCAAAATCACGGGATCAGTTACAATTGATTCAATAATTTCTAAAAATATTCAAACATGTTTCCAAACTCACTAACAAAAATCGTGATCGATTATCTTTAAAAATAGATCAAAACGGGTTAACATTCCTTGACTCGTAAGAATTCATCCAATTACCACTTTGAACATAATTAACCTTAACCGCGTTCATCCGACACAAACAACCTAATTAGTAACAACTCATCATCAACAACAGTTACATAAAACCCTAATGATCCGTAACAGTTACTCAATCGGACTAAATCATTAAGTCATATAAATTGCTAAATCACTGTACAATCATAAGTATCGTTCAACCAAACCGAACACAACAATTAATACACCCGCTTATACTACCAGTCATCATGTTTCTGATTTACCTTCAATCTAATTATACACATATGAAACCTAACATGACACTGACAACCCACATGCAAGTCTAAACCTAGCCGATCATATGATTTTATTTATTTGACTGCACATGCATCACATCACTAATAGTCAAGAAAAGGTTTACATATAGTGGCCGACAATCCAAGAGGTGATCCTAATCCAATTGACTAACTATCCAACATCTCACATGCAAACATATAATAAATCAAGAGAGTTTCTCAAAACCTAGGTAACCATACATATATGCTTTGTTAGATCCGATTGCACATAACGAAATCATCAAATAATAAATTATGAACTTACAAGTTAGTGGCCTCGATTAGATAAGATGATGTATCAAAAGTGTCAGATTCTCTCGATGTGGGGGAAAGGTTTCTGCCGTTCACATGTTTGGAAAGAAAGAAAGGTAGGGCAAATATGTGAGATGCATGACAACTATGCATATATTCGAAACAAGTGGGCCGGTGGTCAAGAGCTTGGGCCGAAATTTGCAATGAGAATATACAAGGTGTGTAGTGGGCTCGGTTAGTCCATGTTGTGAATGTTGTGGTTTAATCAACAATGTTGTTTACATATACATAAATAATACATATAATACAATATTAACATATTATTAACATTAATCATCAAGTTCTCATAGTCACATAGTGTTCATATACGTTACATTCACACAAATATAGGTTCTGAAATACGAGTTGTCACAACATGACCATTGTTGCTGTTTGAGCTTTGAACTTGATGACTTGAACTTGAAGCTTTCGGATTAACACTTGGATATGAAGAGAATCCACTGCTACTACTGCTTGAGTTTTGAATGATTGATTTAGATGAATTATCAACACTGAAAGCAGTTTGGATTTTCGGACTTGCTTCGACATTCTGAACACTCCCTTTGTAGTTCATTTTTACATCTTGTTGTGCACTAGGATTTTTCATTCTTGCAATCTTTTGCGGTTCTTGATCTTGACCTCCAATCTTTTCAATAAACTGAGAAATTGTCAAACCATCATATTCTCCAGTATTCTTCAAGATCATCAGAAATGTACCCCATTCTTTCTGTGGTAAAGCATCAGCTAATTTGTCGACCCATTCTTCTCGTTCTTTGTTGATATTTAACAATGACATTGAACGAACTAAGTGACAACATCTTTCAATCAGTTTCTTTATATCTTGTCCTGGCAAACTTGTGAACAAATCAAATTATTTCTTTAGCAATGCCTTTTTACTCTTAATCATCTTCTCACTTCCTTCAAATTTAATTCGAAATGCTTCCCAAATTGAGCGTGAAGTTTTATCATGTTGAAGCAATACGAATATATCTTCTTTAATAGCTTGCTGTAACAAACTGATCATCATCTTTTCTGCTTTGTACATGTCTCGTTCTTTATCTGTAAATGCATAAATCTTTTTCTCTACTCCCAAATCTGTACGTGGTAGCACATACTTTTTCTCAACACATTCCCAAGATCTCAAATGATTAGCTTGAACCCAGTTCTCAAAACGATCTTTCCAACCGTAATACTCCTCAATTCCCATTAACTTCGGGGGTTTTTGCAAAGTTCCAGTTTCATTTTCCATGTTCATGTTCTTAGCAATTTCAGCCGGAGTAGTCGGGGATGTAGCAAACGCGTTATAGAATTCCTCTTCCATGATTCGGTAAACTTTTTCACAAATCAGACACTTTCAAATGGAATTAAGTCTTCAAGCGAAATGACCCTCTTCAAACGGAATACCAATTCACACGGAATAAGGCCTTCAAACAGAATAACGATTTGAAGCGGAATCACTGATTTCGTTTGAACTTTCAAACGGAATACCTATTTGAAACGGAATACTCAAACGGAATACCAAATTCAAACGAAATTAACAGCAGTCTTCAAGCGGAATAACTAATTCCGTGTGAAATAATGTGCACTTTCAAACGGAATTATGCTGACATCATCATTTCGATCCAACTTTTCAAGAGAAATTACAAAAACTATCAATTTTAGATCGAATTAATGTCCAATACTCTCAAGGGTTTGTTAAAATACAATTTCGCACAATATATGAGAAAATTAACCGATTTTAACAGTGAAAAGTTGTTCAATTTTGAAAAGAAGTTGTAGAAGATAAAAAATCTGATGAAATCAAGCTGAAAACGATAGAACTCCTCCTCCTGAGCTCTGATACCACTTGTAGGATCATTTTACCGACCAAAACGAGTCGTTCAAAGGCGTTCTACTCAATATGAAAGGCGGAAATAGACATATCGAGTTCGATTCAACTAGATATTCACTTTAAACTGTCTATATATTGATTCGACAAAGTTTTACAGCAAGACGACACTTCGGCCGCACTTCGGCTCCGGAAACCCACATATATCAATGACTCAAACGAAATCAGGCAGCTCATATATATAGGCAAGCTAATTCCGTTTGAACATGTTCAAGCGGAATTAGTTCATACGGAATTACAGTTTCAAATGGAATCAGCAAGGTGATTTCGTTTGAAATCTTTGGATGATTTCAAGCGAAATTACACTTTGTAATTTCGTTTGAACTTGCCTGTTAACCTATTTCCTTGTTTTCTGAGCCATGAACTATCTATTCACATACAACACTCGATACAAGACGAAGTCGACAGACGCATGCACCAACAATAACTCTAGTTGGCACCAGAGTCGAATAATACATAAGGAATAATACCATTAACAGAGAATGTACCGATCGTGACGTTGCCATCGTTCCTTGCATCGCCTGCCCCAATAGTAAATGCCCTACAGCGAGTGCCATTCCCACCGTTATTCCCATTGTTGTTGTTTCCCACGTTGTTGTTGTTGTTGTTCTGGAGGTTATCCCATTGTTATTGTTGGCATTCTGGTTCAATTGTGGGAAATCTTTCTTGAAATGCCCTTCACTGCCGCACTGATAGCATCCCCTCTGATTACCCCGATTCTGTTGGGGTTGTTGCCTTTGTTGCTGTTGCTGGGATTGTTGCTGTTGTTGCTTGGGATAGGGAGCTCTACAATCTTTTGCCATGTGGCCCAGCTTGTCACACCTTTGACATGCCCGGCTACACTGGCCATAGTGGTGGAAACCATACTTATTGCACTTCGGCTGCTTTCCTGCGTAAGCAGAAGTCTGGCTGTAGTTCGGATTCTGATTAACCGAAGACGATTGACTAAAGCTGCGACTGCTGTTGTTATCAGGTTTTTTCTGTGACTGATTCAAGTTTGTTGTCTTATCTGCATCGTTCCACTTACGCTTGTTATCTGTGGTGGTGGTAACCATAGCAGCAGTGGTGGCAGAAACACACGGTGGTAGCGAGCCACGCTCCACCTCCTGATCTGTGATCTTGTGTGCTAAACGGATGATCTGAAGTAGATTGTTAAGGTTTGCAGCAGTGACATAACTCTTTACGGCTGGTGCTAGGCCCTTGATATACAACTCAATTCGTCGAGGTGGAGGTCGAGACAGGTTAGGCACAAAATTTCTAGTTCATGAGATAGTTTCGTCTAAGCCTCGATCTCGGACCCTTCCATCTTCAAATCGTAGTACTAGTTCTCGAGCTTCTGAATCTCATCACGACGACAGTACTCTTCCCGCATCAACTCCTTAAAATCATCAAATGTCGTTGCATTAGCCATTTCGATACCCAACATTTGCACCTGGGCATTCCACCAAGTTAAGGCACCATCCTCCAAAGTGCCTGTAGCATACTTCACACGATCCCCCTCGGGACAATTACACATAGCGAACACTGACTCAGCCTTCTCAAACCAACGCAGTAACCCCACAACCCCTTTAGTCCCACTGAACGTCTGTGGCTAGCAATCCATGAATGTCTTGAATGTGCAAGCAGACGGATGGTTCACTTGCTGACCTAATGAACGAAAGGACATACAACACAAGGGTAAGAGTTGTGTACGCGACACAAGAATAAAGAAGATTTGGCACATATTGTACCAGCTTGATAGGCCGCTAATGCCTCAGCCACATGGGTGTTAATCAGATTTGTCAACTCAGCCTGAGTCATCGCAATGTGTCCACGTCCATGGCCTCGTCCACTCATGATTCTATATAAGGAGGGGAACAAGTTTAAGAATCGAGATAAGGTAGGAGTCAAATCCCACGTTGACATCTATAAACTACAAAATTTACACCAAACAATAGGGCGGAACCCTTCTTACACTCGTTAAGCCTCACCGGGACTCACATGCACCCCACATTATTATTATGTGTCCACCCATAATAATAAGGCAATTTGCATGCTTATCTCAGTGCCTCTTAACTTACGCTAAAAGTTTCCCCCACATTCAAATAGTGAAACGAAAGGCATTACAGGATTAATAATCATAAGAGTCGAAGGGTAGTGCCACACTATCTAGCTCCACTAAGACATGCAACACAGGTAATCACTTCAAGGTATCAAATATGTTGTTTCATGCAAGTCGTGTGTGTATAACTACTAAGCAAGTAATGCATAAAGTAAACAGAGGACGAACCTTGCAATCTGGAGCTGAGTGTCATGGTCGATTTTCGAAGTTGTTCGGTTATAGTCTAGTTTTATGAAAATGTTTTAAAACGTAGTTCACTATAAGCTGGCTATGATACCAAACTGTCACACCCCCAAAAAAACCCCAAGCGGAAACCCCCGCGAGGCGTGTGACGTACCAGGATATAGCCACCAATCACATTGAACCATAATATAGTACTTAATAAAAGTTTCCGTTTATTTCATAAGGTAACTTCAAACATAATCCAAAACAAATACGTTCAGCGGAAGCATAAGATAAGTAGTTATTTCAGGTGTTTCAAAACAAGTGTGCAATAATCATTAAACTAGTATCCAAGAGCTATGACCCATGACCACTCCAGCACTTCCAGATAGCAAGTTCCAATCCATGAACCTAAGGACCTGCAAGCATGCAGAAAAGTGTATCAGACAGGCTGGTGAGTTCACAGTTTGCTTTAACCGTTAATACCAAGTAGTGATTTATGATTTGTTAGGTTGATAATAACTCGATACCGCAGAAATCCCTTTTTACCCTTCTCCAATGCTCTATCAAACATTGGTCATGATTTAAAGTTATTAGTTCACGCCCGTCCTATCCAGGTGCGTCGTGAGGGTGCCAAACCTAATAGCGCTATCAACTAATAACCCTGTTGCCCTACAAGCAACTAACCCGGTAGTATGATGGGACTTAAGTGATAGAGAGTGAGTGTATTATCCAACATTAACGTTTACTGAAAACCGTTGCATATCCCTTGCAAGGATATGCATATGTGAAATCCGCCTCACTTCCCCTACAAGGATGTGGGTATTTGAAAACCGCCTCATATCCCCTACAGGGATATGGGTTTATGAAAATCCATTTACAAGTTTTGACAGTTTGATTGTCCCCACTTGACGCATGCTTGTTTTAAGAGAAGTGAACTCACCTTGGTTTGCTTGGTATGTTTTGTTACTTGTTCAAACTTAAACAGTCATAGCCTATGGTATTCACGTATGCGATGTCAGTTTACATTCACATGGTTCAGATATAAATTATGATCATGATGTGCGTTCAAACAACAGTTTCCGAATAACACATAGCAGACATTCCAACTCATACATATCCACAATTCACACATGTGTTTCGCAACAGTATTCAACAGTTAAGTGTGCTAACCAAAACCGAATTATGTTTTCCCCAGACATAATCTGATATCATCAACAAGCAATGATCAACATACAGTCATTCATTATCATGCTCGTTCCAAACTACAGTCTGTTTGTGAGCTTCTGTCCTAATGACGAAACTCCAGGGCGACGAAACATCAGATTTTCATCGATGTATGTGTGACGAAACATTATGGTCATTCATCGAGGGTTCTTGTGATGAAACATTAAGGTGTTTCATCGATGTATAGATGACGAAACTTCAGGGTATTCCGTCGATGAGTGTGTGACGAAACATCAAGATGTTTCGTCGATGGCCATAACAGTTTCCATTTTTCCTAACATTTTTCATGTTTCTCAACCCTAGTCATGTCAAACGATCATATGCAATCATTATTTAATAATAAGCCCCCTAACCAATCATCACGTATAATGTCACAATCTCGATTATTCAGTAATTGTTTACACAGACGACGTCATATGCATATGGCAACAGGATCATTAACGGAGCAGGGAGCATGACTGTATACAAGACATCAAAAACCTTAATAGTGAATCAATCAATGTACATTCAAACACAACAGTTCTTAAGCATCTTACGGTCTACATCATCATTGTTATTTACACTCATATGTTAGACCTAAACGTTGATCGTCCCAATGTTCTCATCCAAACTTCTAATATCATGCAATCATGTAGGAGAAATAGATAAACAGAATGTTTGGGAAACATATGGTAACCTTAATCAAGACGGATTCAAAGAATAGCTTGAGTCGAGAAAGGTATGCCGTCGATTTCGAAGGAGGAGAGGAGAGGTGATATGAAGATTAGGGTTTTGCTAATAGATAACTGCCGCACACAAGTGCAACACAAATAACATATAATTAAGTCGTATGCGGGCTTTACTTGGGCAGATAGCCCAACTGGTGAACAGCTCTATCGACGAAAGAGCATTCTTCGTCGTGCAAGGGTAATGATGAAACATCAATGTTTCGTTGAGCAAGGATGATGAGAAACTCCAGCGTTTCGTCAAGTAGGGGTTGGCAAAGAACATGTAATAAAGGCTAATCCTAAGTTTTAATATCAACCACACATAACACTATCTTAATTAATCATTCACATGTTATATCACAAACAAATTACGAAAACAAAATTGTAACAAGTAACATGTCGGGGAAAGACCTGTGAAAACCCGGGTTGTCACAATATTTACTTAAACCACATGTATATGTCAATGTATAATCAAATGTCATGTGAAACCAAATGTCTTGTACAAAACAATGTCTTTGAATAAACCATTGTTTAGATCAAATGTTACGTTTTGCAAAATCAATGCTTTATTGATACAAACATCTATGTAGTAATGTTTATCGCATACATTCAGGCCTTGCGGCTGTCGGACAAACCCTTAACAAGTTAAAGGTTTATCAATTATGTTTTCAGATTATGTCATTGCCTAGAACCAAACAAACCTAGGAAGCCGGCAACGGGATTTGTCAAGTCCTATGGTACCACTACATACTATCGAGCGGCGTGATCAATGTTAATGAACGTATTTTTATCCCGTTAAACATACCAAATGTCATACCAAATGTAAGCATGTCATGTAAAAACAATATGCTAAGTAAACATACATAGTAGAAATGTCCATGAAATCAATTGTGCCAATATGTTGAGTAAACATATGCAGTAGAAATGTAATGTAAATCAATGTGTCCATACGCTGAGTAAACATATGCAACAAAAGTGTTTTTGAAATCAATGTGCTAGCATGCTCAGTCAACATACATAGCAAAGCATAATGGAAATAATGTACTATATGTGTACTAGTTGAACATAGCATGTATATGTCATAAAAGCATGAAAGTAACAAATAGGCACATGTGTATCACCCCGAAATATTTGAAAGCGGTAAAAGAGGGGACTATGTACTCACTTGATATTGCTAAATAGTCTTGGAATAAGGATCAAGTAAAGCTCGAAGGATCACAAAATCAATTGGCACCTAATATAGGTAACTATGTTAATAAACCGAACATAAATCGGAAGTTCGGATAGAATGAGATCTCGTAAACCAAATGAGTATTGGAACTCATATGATATGGTTTAACAAAGCCTACATTCTAAGTTGGAACCTATCCTAAGTGCTTATGACCCGTTATGACTCGTTAAGGTAGTTTACGCTACTTTATGTTTAATTATGTTGCATAATCAGTTTAAGTGCCAAAAATTAAGTTACAAATGCTTAAATTCAAGTTATGCATGAAAAGGCCATTTTGGTCATTTTCCTAAGGCATATAAATTACCTATCATACAACTAACTAAACGAGGTGACCATAAGGTATAACCTCAGAAGGTTATTCTCTATACAACTATGGTCATAAAATATGTTTGGTCGGATCCTAATGATCGACCAAACGAGTCGGGTTTGAAAGTCTAAGCGGTTGTTTAGACCGCTTAACTTACGACCCTAAATAAGCACTAAAATAAAAGTGACGAGTTAAACATATTAAAACATGTTTAATAAGTTAGAAAACAGTTCTGATATCAAAACAAAGTGTTTTAATACTCGAAAATAGTTTCGTTGCAAAATGCACATAATCGTGCATTTTGACCAAAACTTTGACTCGTCACTACACCTAATCAACGTGGTAATCAGTAGGTTTAGTCACAAGGGACTATAACCATTGTGATTACGCTCACGTTGCAAAGTTCAAACGAACTTTGTCTTGACCAAATCATGGTCAAAGTAGAAAGTCAAACACTGTTTGACTTTCATGCTTGAAATACATATCCAAGCATGAAAGAACACTTACAAGAGTCCAAACTTGGAAAGAAGATAAAGAAAAATGAAGTAGGAGGCCTTCAACAAGTTGTGAGAAACTCTCAAGAGCAGGTATGAAGGAGAGAATGAATGAGCAAGGAGTTTGAGCAAAAATGCTTGCTATTTATAGAAAATATAGTGCCATTGGATGAATGCCATGTGTATTTGATTGGATCAAGACATAATCTAGACCATACACTTGTCATACATTGATTGGGCAACTTGATGAGCACACAAACCCGCCCATAGAATGCTAAAACAAGGATCAAAACTGATTGCACAGCTGGGTTTTACAAGAAACTATTTTCTGATGTATGGGGCTTCCTTACGGACCGTAAGAGGTCCACTATATGGTTCGTATGGTTTGTGCAGAACAACATGTTTGGTTAATTGGCAGTTTTGGTCCCTGAGCTTGTTTTGGCGTGTTTTGGCACTTCTAACAGCCGTCAAACCCATTTTCAAGCTCTATGATGAAGTTAAAGTGTATTCAACTTGAATTATGCTAAAAAATGTCACGGATGTCAGTTTGTTTGACTGTATGGTCGCGTTGTTCGGTTAATTATGATGGAAATCGTAATGGACGCGAAAACGATCCAAATTAAGAAACGAATGAAGTTTTTGCGTTCCTACCACTAAAGTACAATATTTTAGTGATTACAAAAATTTTTGAATATCCGGATATGGTCAGAACGCAAGATATGCACGTAAATGCATACTTTCACAGTTTTGACGCTTTTAGTCCCTGTGATCAAATAAGCGTATTTTCGCACTCTGAACCCCTTAAAACTTATTTCTAAGCTATGTTAAGGGTATTTTAGGTATGTTTAGCTTATGATCTTGTTCCGGATTGTACGTAGCTATACGAATCGGCAGACTTTTGCAGTTTGTCGCAAATAGTCCTTGAGAGCGAATAAAGTTGTTTTTTGCCATACCAAACCCTTTAAAACTTATTTCTAAGTTATATAAAGGTTATTTAAGGTATGTTAAGCATATGTCACTGTTTCAGAGTGTTTGTCGCGTTAAACTGATTACGTTTAGGCATTAGTTTGCGTATAACTTTCCAGAAAGCGTTTAAGAGTTTGAAATCGAATAAAAATCAAAATGTGCAAATGTCAAACATAAATAAAAAGTATTGGGGTCAAAACACAATGTTTTATTGATAATTGAATTGCTCAAAGTTGTACAATGGTTACACAAACATAGATGTCACACTTGACAACCTCTTGGAAGCAGCTTTTCTTGCTACCAGAACTTTCTCCATCAATTAGGAATCTGATGCCGTCACTAAACACATTCCTTAAATTGTAGCCATTTTTTGGTGTCTAATCCGCATATATATCACCATTGCTCTTGATTTTCTTGACTGTATATCTCTTAAATGTCAACATATACACGTGTGATTTGGTTTACAAACATTTTTCAATGCCGAGAACCTCGATCAGAGAGTAAAAAAGGCGTAAGGTTCATAATGGTGTAAAACTAAAATGGGATATACCGGGCTAGGATTCGAGTTACAGGAACAAAGGACAAACCAACCACCCAAGAATGGAATCGTCGAGCAAAAACACATGACAACCTCCTGGACGCAGCTTTTCTTGCCACAAGAACTTTCTCCATCAATTAGGAATCCGATGTCGTCAATAAACACATTCCTTAAATTGCAGCCATTTTTTGAGTGTTTATTTTTTGGTGTCTAATCCGCACATATATCACCATTGCTCTTGATTTTCTTGACTGTATATCTCCTAAATGTCAACATATACACTTGTGATTTAGTTTACGAAGATTTTTCAATGCCGAGAACCTCGATCAGAGAGTAAAAAAGGCGTAAGGTTCACAATGGTGTAAAACCAAATGGGATATAACAGGCTGGGGTTCGAGTCACAGGAACAAGGGCTAAACCAACCACCCAAGAATGGAATCGTCGAGCGAAAACACTTGACAACCTCCTAAAAGCAGCTTTTCTTGCCACTAGACCTTTCTCCATCAATTAGGTATCTGATGCCATCGCTAAACACATTCCTTAAATTGTAGCCATTTTTTGAGTGTTTATTTTTTGGTATCTAATCTGCATATATATCGCCATTGCTCTTGATTTTCTTAACTGTATATCTCTTAAATGCCAACATATACACGTGTAATTAAGTTTTTGAAGATTTTTCAATGTTGAGAACCTCAATCAAAGATTAAAAAAGGCGTGAGGTTCACAATGGTGTAAAACTAAAATGGGATAAACCGGGCTAGGATTCGAGTTACAGGAACAAGGGCCAAACCAACCACCCAAGAATGGATTCGCCGAGCGAAAACACCAGACAACCTCCTGGAAGCAGCTTTTCTTGCCACCAGACCTTTCTCCATCAATTAGGAATCTGATGCCGTCACTAAACACATTCCTTAAATTGTAACCATTTTTTTAGTGTAAATTTTTTGGTGTCTAATCCGCATATATATCACCATTGCACTTGATTTTCTTGACTGTATATCACTTAAATGTCAACATATATACCTGTGATTTAGTTTACGAAGATTTTTCAATGCCGAGAACCTCGATCAGAGAGTAAAAAAGGCATAAGGTTTACAATGGTGTAAACTAAAATGGGATGTACCGGGCTAAGATTGGAGTTATCGGAACAAGGGCGAAACCAACCACCCAAGAAAGGAATCGTCAAGCGAAAACACTTGACAACGTCCTGGAAGCAGCTTTTCTTGCCACCTGACCTTTCTCCATCAATTAGGAATCTGATGCCGTCACTAAACACATTCCTTGAAATGTAGCCATTTTTGGAGTGTTTATTTTTTGGTGTCTGATTCGCATATATATCACCATTGCTCTTGATTTTCTTGACTGTATATCTCTAAAATGTTAACATATACACATGTGATTTAGTTTACGAAGATTTTTCAGTGCCGAGAACCTCGATCAGAGAGTAAAAAAGGCGTAAGGTTTGCAATGGTGTAAAACTAAAATGGGATATACTGGGCTAGGATTCAAGTTACAGTAACAAGGGCTAAACCAACCACCCAAGAATTGAATCATCGAGCGAAAACACTTGACAACCACCTGGAAGTAGCTTTTCTTTCCACCAGATCTTTCTCCATCAATTTGGAATCTGATGTCGTCACTAAACACATTCCTTAAATTGTAGCCATTTTTTGAGTGTTTATTTTTTGGTGTCTAATCCGTATATATATCATCATCGCTCTTGATTTTCTTGACGGTATATCTCTTAAATGTTAACATATACACGTGTGATTTAGTTTACAAAAATTTTTCAATGCCGAGAAACTCGATCAGAGAGTAAAAAAGGTGTAAGGTTCCCAATGGTGTAAAACTAAATTGGGATATACCGGGCTAGGATTCGAGTTACACCTTGGAAACTCCTTTGGATCTTCACACCAACTTGAAGTTTGCTTGAGATGGAGTTGGATTCTTCAAGAACAAGGTTGAAGATGAAGATGGGAGTGGTGGTGGGTGCTTACGGTTTTGGGAGAGAGAGAGAGGCAGGATTTGGAGTATTGAGTGAGTTGTGAAGATATGATGAAGATCTTGGAGGATTATAAAGAGATATTGGAAGATTTATAAAAGATTTAGACACAACACTTGTCAAGTAGGTTAGAGAAGTGGCAAGATGGTGGCATCTAAGGCCACCACCTACACCCACACTCACATACCATGCATCTTTACATATATATATAACACACATTGGTGAAAAGCAGGTATTTAACTGGATACCGGGTATTTTATCTAGCGTTTAAATCCCGGTTTATAGCGTTCTAAATTATTTTTATTATTTTATAAAAATAAACTCGTCAAAATATTAATGAAATAAATTTCAGTTGCCGAGACTGGCTGCGTTGTCTGCGTTTTGAAGTAGAAGCACTGTGTTACGCAGTAACACGCGGTTCGCGCTTAAAGTTGAAAAATAATGTTTTTAAGCGTTTTAATTTATTTTTCAACATGAACATGATTAAAAATAAAATTTTAATCATAACAGAATTTTTTCGCACCAACGTTCGTTTCGAAGTTTTGTCGTAATTAGTTCTAATGTTCGAATAAACATGTTTTTGCCATACCGAATCCATCAAAACTTATTTCTAAGTTATGTAAAGGGTATTTAGGGTATGTTTAGCTTATGTCACAGTTCCAGAGTGTACGTCGCGTTAAACTGATTACGTTCATGTAACGGTTTACGATTTTACTTCCAGAACAGGTTTGAGAGTTCGGAATTGAACAATGATTTAAAATGTACTAATGTCACAAATAATTAAACAAGTATTGAAGTCAAAAAACCATATTTTATTAAATACAAAGTTGTTCGGAACAGTACAAAGATTAAAAATACACAGATGTCACAGTCTCCCCTACTTTAGGAAATTTCGTCCCTAAATTTTTACTTAGAGGAAACTTGTGAAAACAAAGGCGGATATTTCGTCTTCATCTGTTCCTCACATTCCCAAGTAAACTCGGGGCCACGTTTGGATTCCCAGCGAACTTTGACCAATCGAATCCGTTTGTTCTTCAACTGTTTGAATGTACGGTCCACTCTCTCCACAGGTTTCTCGACAAAGTGCATCGTTTCATCGATTTGAATCTCATCAAGAGGAATGTGAAGATCAGCATCAGCTAAACACTTTCGCAAATTGGACACGTGAAAATTCGGATGAATATTTCCAAGCTCTGGAGGTAGCTCTAGTCGATAGGCAACCTTTCTAATTATTTCAACAATCTTAAATGGTCCAACATATCGGGGTCCAACATATCTGGGATGGTAGCTGCTGCAGTAGAACTTAGCCAGGGGTATGTGTCCTTCCAATCTTCACTAAGTCATTCACACACATGCTCGCAGCATGTCTTCGAGTGTCAGGATGGTTCGTTCACTCTGACCATCTGTCTGAGGGTGAGAAGCAGTGCTCATGTCTAGATCTGAGCCACATGATTTGTGTGCTGCTTGCCAAAAATTGGGTATAAACGCAGATCGCAATCAGGGGTAATGAAAGTTGGCACCACGTGCCTAGAAACCGCCTCTCTCAGAGGAATATTCATAAGCTGTGAAGACTTGTCAGTTTCCTTAATTGCAAGAGGGTGTACTGGTTACATGAGACAATCAACAATTACCCAGGTGATATTGTTTCCATTCTGGGTTTTAGGTAGTCCAGTGACAAAATCTATGGCAGTCTGTTCTCATTTCCAAATGGGTGTTTCTGGTTGCTGACACAAACCAGAAGGTTCTTGATATTCCACCTTGACTTTCGCACAAGTCAAACATCATTCACATTCATTTCTATATGGACCTTCATGCCCGGTTGCCAGTACCAGATATATAAATCCTAATATCCCCTATCAAAATCCGTACGACTAGAATAACGATGCTGGTGTTGCCGTATAGTGGAGTCCATATCCGTTCCATGAAGTAGCGAATATCGTCCAACTTGCCAAAAGTTGCTCCTCCATGCCCCGCATGGACCCAGCTTGAGAATTCTCTTCCTTCAGTGCTTCGGTTTGAACAGGCCGATTTTGATCGGGTAGGCTAGAGTCGATGGTGAGCTGCATGCTCATATGTGTTTAGGTTCCATAGTCGTAATCGCTCGCGAGAGTTCCTTCCAGCGATGCCATCATGTTTAGCTTTTTCGAAACAAGGGTACACGGGAGGCCCTTGTGATCGGTCTAGGTAGTGCATTTGGGTATCGTCCAAGTAAAGCCTCCAACTCAAATCCAAAGACCATAGTTTCCACCGCAGGTGGTGACTTGTGCAATCCTTCTTGTAAATCCACGCGTAAGCTATCACTTTCTCGTGTTGCATCGGCGTGTAACTGGGACCCCGATTCGAACTATCATGGTATACCACTAGATCACCCGTACCCTCAGGTAAAGACGATGTTCAGTGCGTTGCAGAGTTGGGATTCGAAAGCTGAAAAAACATCCTCCTGTTTTGTCTCCCACGAATACACAGCACCCTGCTGTGGTAAAGAGATTAAAGTTGTGCGATCTTCAAAAATGATGAACCTGTGATAGTATCTAGCGAGGCCAATGAATTTATGTATCCCCGAAGGGCTCTTTGGTGCCGATCAGTTTCAAATAAAATGGATCTTAGCGAGATCCTCGCGTATCCCCACTTCATTGACTACGTGACCAAGAAAGTGTACTTCTCAAATCCTGAAGTCACACTTAGGCAAACTTCGCATGGAGTTGCTCCTCCCCCTAGGAGCTCTAAGACGATATACAAGTGCCGCTCAGGGCGTTCCCTTCTCTTGGAAATGATTTAAAACATCATAGCTAAACACGATTGACGCATCTGGCGAGATGAGATTGACACATACTACTCATGTGATCCCTATGGCTGCTGGTGTGTTGGATAACTTAGACAATCATGAATAGAAAATCATTGTGGCCATACTATCTCTTTAACGCCGTGTTAGGAGTCATCCTCCCCTGGGTCTTCCATCAGGTGACAGTCTGATCTTAAGTCGGTTTCTGAATAGAAACTTGATCATTGCGACAGATCAAGCAGGTCATCTATGCGAGATAGTGGGTGACGGTTTATGATAGTCACCTTGTGGTAGTCTGTACACGTACAAAAGGACTCGTCCTTTGTTTCCACAATAGAGCACGTTTCCCCAAAACGAGGAGCTAGATCTATATAACTCCCATCCTGTAGTTTCCAGAAGTTGATTGTACAGTTCTTGCAACTTTCCATGCGCCAAACGATAAGGAGTACGAGTAATCATGGCTGTCTCTGGTAATGAGATTAATTTGGGACTCTACTTAATCAGTTGTGGAGGTAAACCTGAAAGTTCCTTGACTAGCACACTGAGAGGAGTCATGAACAATTGGTGGATCCTCGATCCTCTTTCCTTAGCCTTATTATCAGTAATGATTGCTAATACAGCGGGTTAATCCCTTCAAAGACGCTCATGACTTCCATTGCTGAAATGATACTAACCTTTACACCACACTGATGCTTTAGGACAGACGACTATTCGCCACTAGGGAGAGGGATACTTAAAATTTTCCCTTCATAAGGTATATCCGCGCGTTATCTAGATGACCAATCTGCACTAACTACTACAACAAAAATATCAAGGGTAGATGTTAAACACTTGCCCCACAAGGTTGAGTTTGCATCCAAACGAACATAGGAGGTTTCCATTGACTTGCCATCAGTCGGTTCCACCACAGGTTTGCTTTCCAGAAGCATCAGCGTAAATTAGAACAGAGACGAAGCGATTAGTTACCAAGAACGTGCAGGCCACCATGTTGCTATACTCCTGGCATTGTCTACGCCGATCTTAAATGCTCTTCCACAAGCACCATCTCCAGTGTTACTGTTTTCGTTACGAGAATTTCCAGTACCGCCATCGTTTCCCTTTGTTGTTGTCTTCTTGATTTAACAACATCCGATCCATGTCGTGGGCACCTCCGTTTCCATACTGTAGGCTACGATTACGAGTTCCTTGATGTTGTCGTGACTCTTGCCCCGAATGTCATTGCTTGAAACAAATCCCTACAATCTTTCATCAACAAGGTCCATCTTGTCGCTTTTTGTGTCACGTACTAAGACACTACTCACTGTGTGGGAAGTTACACATTCCAATCTATATTCAATTGTCATCGTTCATGCTCCGATTGATTCGTAGGAGTTGACACCCATAAGTCGCTGGCTAGGGTTATGTGACAACTGTGTTCTGTAATCATCGTATAATGTAAAATAATGTTGATTATCAATAAAACAATGTGCTTTGGTGTTATTATATGTGTTATTGTGTGTAATGATTTTACAATTTGATTCCATTCCGATTTAAAGCTTTAAATCGTTTTCTTGAAGGTTATACGCAAACTGGTGCATAAACGCAACGAGTTTAACGCGACGTACACTCCGGAACTGTAACATAAGCCAAACATACCATAAATATCCTTTACATAACTTAGAAATAAGTTTCGAAGGAGTCGGTATGGCAAAAACATGTTTATTTGAACTAAAGAACTAATTGCGACAAAACTGTGAAACGAACATTGGAGACCGCCCGGATAATATTTAAATCCCAAAAATATTCTATTATGATTACAATTTTATTTTTAATCAGGTTCGTGTTGAAAAATAAAATAAAATGCTTAAAAACGTAACTTTTCAAGTTTAAGCGCGTACCACGTGTTACTACGCAACACAATGCTTATACTGCAAAACACGGACAACGCAGCCAGTCTCGGCAACTGAAATTTATTTCAGTAATATTTTGACGAGTTTATTTTTATAGAATAATAAAAATAATTTAGAACGTCATAAACCGGGATTTAAACGCTAGATAAAATACCCGGTATCCAGTTAAATACCTACTTTTATCTAATATACCATCAAAATTACACTTGGACTCCCTCCCCCTTCTCAATTTACAGTCATATATTGTGTGGCCCCCACCAAATTTTTACAAGATCTCCAAATATTTCCCTTGATCTTTGCCAGATTGTTTATGACAAGTGTAATTGCATGCTTCACTTCAAATCCTCTATATCTTCTTCCATATCTCTACTAATATCTTCCAAGATCACAAATCACACTCCATCACCTTCTCTCCTCTCTCCCAAAATCATAACCCCATCACTCCCACCCATCTTCATCTTTTGCAACTTAGTTCATCAAGATTCAACTCCATTCCAAGCATATTTCAAGTGGTTGTGAAGATCCAAAGGGGTTTCCAAGATGCTTTCAAGTGATTTCAAGCTTCCTATCATCAAAATCTCATCCCACAACCTACTTGAATCTTGAAGGTATAACATTTATGTTTATATCATACTTTTGATTCTTGGTTGTTCTTGATGATTTGAAGTTTCTCTTGAATCTTGGAATTTTCACAAACTTGAAATCTAAAATGAAATGGGTCTTGATACAAATAAAAATGGTGTTGATATATATGTATATATAACCGTACATATATACATGTGTGTATGTGTTTCGAGCTTTATTTTTGATAAGTACATGTTTAGGTTGTTGCTTGTTCTTGAATAATAGTCAAAAATGCAAGTGGTTGATGATCCATGTATGATATGATAAATGTTCAAATAACATCAGCAAATAAACATAAATAAGTTGCATTTTGGATGCATTTAGTTCATGTAAAATGATGATGCTATGATAGTGTGCTTTAGGCACCTGTACATGAGAATACATGTTGATTTAAAGCTTAAGAAATGGTTAAAAATGAGTGTATGACAAAAATGATTTAGATCAGGTTATAAACACTAAAAATAACATTATTTGGTATATTATAGTGGCATGAAACTTTGACATAGGTGTGATAGCTTTGCATGTTGTACATATAGCTTAAAAAGTGGTAAATTATGTGAAATTTGCATGATTTATGTGCTTTATGAAAGACCTGAACTATCATGAGTATAACCACTATTTTATTCAGTAAATAACATGGGTTATGTTAAAATTTCAAGTCGTTTCGATTTGGGATGGTTCGGGTAACGTTTGATGCAAAACTATACGGTAAAACGGTTAAAAATCGGCTTTTCGGAGGATTTTATAAAACTGTTTTAGATCAGTAAGTAAACTGATATTTTTGATATAAAAATAAGTATTTTAACTTATATTAAGTTTACTTGGTGTTCGGTTAGTCATACGTGACTTCCGACGCCCAAAAATGTTACCGAATCGCTAAAAATAATGTTTTTCGACATACACTATAATGGATGTTCATGGGTAAATTTATGTGTTACAATGTGCTATGTGTTTTACAATATGTGTATGATGATGTGTTAGTGTTAACAAGACTATGTGTATTACGCTTGAGTATACATATACAAATACACCAATATAATAAAAAATAATAACTTTTTGAGAAAAATCTCAAAGTTATGTGAAAATTCTAAGTATCGGAGAAACTTATGTATTTTGTGGGTTTTTGATTATTAAATCATTCTTATTTAATTTAGGACAAATAAACAATTTGAGGAATTGTGTTAACATATAAAAACGCACCCAAAGGTGAGTACATAGATCCCCTCTTTTACTGTTTTCGATTGTTTTGGGGTGATTCATATGTATCAAACCGATTTTGATGTTTTAACGATGGTTTCAAAACGAGTAAGATGGTTTATACTAAACTAATAACGATTTCGATAATGTGAACGAGCTTGTTGGTTGTAGTTACATAACGAATGACATTCATTAATTTTGGCCGAACCGACCAGTATTAGGTTATGGTACCATAGGATCTGACAAATCCCGTTATCAGACTGCACCCATGATTATGTGTGTGTTAAGTGGGTAACGACTGAACCTGATGATTGTTAACTTACTCTTTGGTGGTTTGTTAATACGTGTTGAACGAGTTGAACGATGAACGAGCCACAAAGGTTTGAATGTTATTTGCGAGACGACCAAATGTAGTTTTCACAATTAAAATGAGAATGATTGGAATGAGAATGATATTAAACGATTGTACGATTTTGAACGATTGAACGATTATGAATGATTTAAACAATTGAACGATGATCTATAACGAGAATGAGTTAAACGATGTCACACAACGATGTTTACGAAACTATACAAACCATACGAGTTTTACTACGAGAACGATTTATGATTTGGTTTACATAAACAAATGTTTTGGTTAAGATTCATGGCATCGAGGTTTATAAATTATAACCAATCTGTTTTGACTTGATTATTCCTTTTACAATACAAACATTTTACAAAACAAGGTTTCAAATATCGATTAACGAAGTTGTACGAGATATTTCAACGAGCCATGAATCTGACACTCACACAAAAACTATGTGCTCGCCAACATTTCTTTGCTGACTTTGTTTTTTCATATGTTTCAGGTGATGTTGCTTAATGTTGATTGCAAATAGGATGCATGCTCACTTAGGACTGGACGAGGCGTTAGTGATTTAATAACGATGATAGACAATGTTTGACTTGCTTGTTTAACTTTAGGACAATGTTTAATATTTAATAAAACGAAACTCTTTTGTATCCATGGTTTGAAACAATAATTCTGTTACAACACTCCCTGACGTTTCCGCCACGATTTGTGGTTTTACGTGGTCGGGGTGTGACGGGTTAAGGATTCGATTAAGTCAATTTTCTTGTGTTTGTTGCCAGTAACCAGGGCCATTCTAATACTAAGGTCGGTGAGATACTACGATCATCCTCTTGTCCCTCGATCATGCAAGTTGGTCAAGTAATACACAGTATGTTGCTAGGGTGTTGCAGAAGTGATCGCACTTACAGAATCTAAAGCGTCAATACACAGAGTTCCAACCAATGAAGAGGAGCGAGAAAGGTATCGACCAATCATTCGATGCTGCGACATCCAACTCAAGGACGTTCGTACAAGCACCTAACATTCTACCCAGTTTGCTCGGCGTGCAGGTGGGTGTTCTAGTAATACTCGATAGCATCGAGATTCGTAAGGATTCAGAGAGGAGTGGGGAGATCACGTTTAAGTAGGAGGTAATCATTGCTAGGACTCCTATAGTTTTGGTTACGTTTTTCACTGATTAAATAACATAACAGGACCCCTTTTTCACTTGTTAGGCCTCCCTTGGACTCACATGCACCCCACATTATTATTATGTGTGCACCCACAATAATATTGTGATTTCCATGCTCATCTCAGTTCCTCCTAACTCGTGTCAAATGGTTCTTCAAACCCAGATATCAACGGAGGTTGTCAAAGTAATAAGATCACAAAAATTCAAGGACTATGGCATGCTATCTGCTCATCATAAAGTAAGCAAGCAATCCATGCCATCATGCTACAGTGACGAGTGTGTGTTCGTATATTACGTCATAAACAAATGTGTACTAGTCTTGTAATGTATGCAACAAGTGAGAAAGACGAACCTTGCAATCTGGAGCTTAGTGTCATGGTCGTATTCATGTATTCAGAACTGTTTGGTTATAGTCTGGTTTTACAAAAACGCTTTAAAACCAAGTTCACTATAACCAGTGGCTCTGATACCAAACTATCACACCCCCAAAATACCACATGCGGGAATACCACGGGACGTGTGACGTACCAGGATCTAGCCACTAATCACATTGAACTCATAACAAGATTTCTAATAAAAACTTTCATTCATTAAGAAAAAGTGTTACAAAACATATTTATAACTCGTTGTGTTTAGCGGAAGCATAATACAAGATTAACTAAAACCCAAGTGTATGAAATCAGCTAGTCTCTTCTCAAGTTTCCATGTTCCTTGACCCATGACCACTCCAACATCCCAGACAGCAAGTTCCACATCCACACGTATCAATAAACTGCGAGCATGCACACACGTGTATTAGACAATGCTAGCCAGTTCATAGTTTTACGAAAACGTTAGTTACCAAGTGTTTAGTTTTGTTCATTGATTTTAATGTTGATAATACCTCTGAAGAAACACAGAACTAATTATGTGACTAATCTGTTTGGTTTATGTTTCTACCATGATGGTTAATCTTCTTTATGGTTTCCTGAGCTCCTTAATGACTTGGGTTATCTGCTAAACAGAACACCGTTACTCGTTAATAGGGGAATATGGGGGTTTCCCTCTTAACCGGGCTCCGGCGTGAGAATAAGCGACTACTTTGGGAGAATTAAGTATTAAGAGTGAGAGTAGAGGGAATGGAATGAATCAACCTGTGAAGTGAAGGTCTCTATTTATAGCCGGAGAGGTGTAAGAGGGTGTGGGCTGATGGGCCTTGGGCCGGAAGGCGACAACCTGGAGGGTATGCTCTTTGTCTCGCTGGCGTCGACCGTTAGTAGCCTCTGAGAGTTCCTTGGTGATGGCGCATCATGATTGGTGCCACGTGTCATGGTTGTCGGCCTGGCCGCCCTTCTGCCGTCAGCAGGTAAGTGGAGATCGTGGGGCAGTTGTCTCTGCCTTGTGATTGTTGCCACATAGACGTCCTTAAGTACTTTTTGTCTCCTGCATGTCAGATGATCGTGGAGCACGATTGAACAGAGCCAGACGGACGTTGATTGGCTCTTTTCGTCTGCCACTTGTACCTTGTGTACTATTTGGATCGGCCTTGCGCCGTAGTCACGCATGATTCTTGGTGAGCACGTTACTACTCCGCGCGGGGCAGTGGCTTCCAAATGCTCTTTCAGAATGCTAAGTGTTAGAAATAGGGTCTCCACTTGCTCAGGCCTCGTGCCGGGTCATTACATGTGTTTGTAGCCAGCACGAGGTTGGCAATAAGAAATATGTTGAATAAGGAGTATGGTCCTGTGCGCGCCCTGACTGGAGGGTTGCGCGGCGTTTTTGGGACCATACCCCTTCAAGTCCCCCCAGTCCAGTGCTGCACCATGCGCGAGGCAAGTGGTTGGAGCTCTGGACTTAAAAAATTGTGGTAAAATGCTTGTTTATTGTTTGGTAGGCGTGCGCGTGCAAATGTTTCAACACTTGCTACGGCGCGGCTACGTGTCTAGCAGTTGATGCTTTGGGTAGCGATGTGCATTGCGCGACATGGGTAACTTCTTCATTAAGTTTTTGAACTTTTTAGGCGGGAAAATCCTCGAAATTTGGATCTCTGACAAGTTGGTGAGAAACGTAGTTGATGGTGACGTTTGAGATGACCGCTTACACGGCTGTCATCAAGTTGTCTCTGACGGTTGGATTTCCGTCAGGAGAGTGAGGCCCACGCACGCGTGTAAACGTCACTCCAGGAAACACGCCTTACGTGTCGCTCTCTGATTGGTCACGTGTGCGGCGATCTCGGCACGGTAACCCATCGCATTAAATGCGATGGGTATATATATCTGAAGAGACATGAGGGATTATCACTTTCTCTTCTACTCTTCTTTATTTCTTCTCGAATTCTTCTGAATCTTCAAAGTTTGAAGAACATGGTTGCAGATCTTCACATCCTTGAAGAAAATCGTAGCAGATCTTCAAGTCTGTTTGCAGAATATTCAAGACTTCTTTGTTGATTTATCAATGGCTGAAGAACACCATGAAGACAATCCCAGAGAGGAAGGCCCTGTTCCGGTTCTCCGGTGGGACCTAGGGCTTTTTGAACAAATTGTACGTGGTTTCCGGTTCCCACCGGAATGGGGTGCCCGGTATCCCGGCAAGAATTAAACGGCTGCCGACGCACCGCCGGGGTATATCACCTTGTTTGAAGACTTCTTTCATCAAGGTAACTTCCGATTGCCGGCGACGAACTTCATGGCCCATATTCTGCAGTTTTATGGGTTTCATATATCGCAATTGAGCCCTCCCGGGATGGTCCGGGTTCGGCATTTCGTGTTCCTGTGCTGGTCTCATGGCATAGAGCCAACTGTGGAGAGATTTAGAGTCTTCTATCAGTTGATCTGGAATATGGGGTTTTACTACTTTGCCAGTAGAGGCGCTGCCAAGAAGATATTGCTTAATCCTCCGAAGAGCTTTCATGAATGGAAACCGAAGTTATTTTATATCCACGAGGAGGTGATTCTGATCGCCATGACATTCCGCGCCAGGTCAGAGCCAATTGCAAAAGAGGATCTGGTGATCCCCAAGACTGAGGCTTGGTATCGGGATCTTACTGCCACCCCCAATCGCGTGTTTGGTGAGAACCTTTTAGTAGCGGCGCGGATGAGCGACCAATGGCTGCCTGACAGCCAGGAAGTTCCTATCTTGATGATTGAAGACAGAGGTTAGTGATCTTCTTAGTTTTACTGATTTTCTTTTTTGGTAACTTTGTGTTTATTTATGTAACTTGTCCTGTAGAGGCGCGCCTATATCAAGCTGCATTCTCCACCTTTGGTGGTTCTATGAGTGTGCGCCCACTCCAGGCTGGGGAAGAGTATTGGTACGAGCAGATCAGGGGTAATTTCATGTACCCGGTTGCTGATGCATTTGCCTCGCCGCCTACTGCAACCAAAGGTGTGCACATTCCTAAACCTCGTCCTTTGCGCTCTGTGACTTCTGCTGGGAAAGAGGTTGTCTATCTTTCCAGCGAGGAGTCTGTAGGGTCTTCGAACGGGGAGCTAAGTTCGTGGTCTAACGTCTTTGCAGGTGTGTTGCGCGGCCTGGGTATTGACCCTGAAGAGAAGAATAAGAAACCTTCCAGGAAGAAGAAGGTTATTACCTTGGAGCCTGAAGTGACAAGCAAAAGGGGTGGGAGTAGCCGCGCGACTGCCGGCGCCACTGAAAAAGGTACTCTTCGCTTTCGGCAAAGCAACTTGGAAGATTATGTTATTACGAGTGATTCACTCGAAGGCTTGTCGCGTATAGGAGAGAAGAAAGCTGGAGCTGCTGGTTCGAAGAGCTCTGGGAGCGCGGGTTCTCGTAACCCGGATGCTGGCGCTACTCCCTCCTCTGTTGCGCATGAAGAAGAGGAGGAAGAAGAAGAAGAGGAGGAAGCTGCTGAGAAGTTGATCAGCAGAAAAAGAAGTAGGAGCGAGACCACAGCTGGTGTGGTTGCTGCGCCGAAGACTGGTGCAGTTCCTCTGATCGGGAAACAAAGCAACTTGCGCTCTCTTTATAAGTTTTCCCCTGGTAAGTTTTTTCTTAGCTCCCTTTCTGTTGCTTTCTTTTCTTAATCCCTTAGCTTCTGCAGAGGCCAAGAGGAAGACTCCTGAGAAGAAGAGTGTAGTAATCACGGAGCCAGAGCCAAAGAGGCCAAAGATTACCATCAAATCTTCCAAAACTGCTGGGGCTGAATCTGCTAAGGATAAACATGTTGCTGAGGGTGATAAGGCGAAGGCTACCGAAGAGAAGAGGAAGGTTGATGAAGAGCGTAGGAAGAAGGCTGATGAGGACAAGAGGAAGAAAACTGAGGAAGAGAAAAAGGCTGAGGAGGCGAAGAGGAAGAAAGCCTCTGATATAGAGAAGGAGAAAGAGAAGAAAAAGGCTGTTGAAAAGCCTATTGATGATGCCTTGAGATATACCGGTGCCGCTGCTATTGCTACTCAAGAGAAAGCGCAGGGTCCAGAGTTTGTGAGCACCACTGGGCCTGAGAAGCCCCCTCAAGAGAGAAGAAAAGAGCCTGAGGTTGAAAAACCTACCCGCCCTTCGCATACTGATATCCCCCATCGCTCCAAGGTAACTTCTACGAGGGGATCAGGTCAGTATGTTTCTAGTGGCGCGAGCTCTGAAGGCGCTGGGGGTTATAACCCACAAGTCATCGGGGCGAAGGACACCCTTGGTGATATTTATTACAAGACTTATACTGAGGAGGAACGTGGTAATGCCCCTCACCAAGCTCCCTGGGGTCTGAAACAAAAGGACACCTTTCAAGAGTTCGGCCCTTGCCACGACTGGTTCTTAAACTCTTTCCCTCTTGCTGAGGTTAATCGGCAGAGGGCGAAGACTCATGATGGGCTAAATCGTACTTATGTGATCGGGGAGGCCAATACGCGCGCTGCTAACCATCAGATAGTTCGCGAGTGGCAGACAATGGTTAGGGAGCGGTCGGATTGGGAGAACTACCGCGAGCGTCTTGTCAGGCAAGTTAAGGAGTTTGAGAAAGCCCATGCCAAGTTTGAAGAAGACAAGGCAAAGTTTGAGGCTGATAGGAAAGCGGAGGAATGGGGGCGCGAGGGCCTGAAAACCAAACTTCAAGCTGCTGAACAGCAGTTGGCAAAGGAGAAGGCTGAGTTCAAACGTATATGTGAGAAAGACAATGAGCGCGCGCGCGCAGCTCGTAACAAGATTGTCGATCTTGAAGCCAAGGTTGTTGAGCTGACCTCGAAGGTGGAGGAGGCGCAAGTTGCGCAGGCTGCTAAGGAGCAGATTGAGGTTTGTAAAACTTATACCCTTTCCTTATGTGCTTTGTTTGCAAAATAGCCCAAGTCCTTTTGTCCTTTTTTAGGTTGAGTTGGCTGATGTGAAGTTGTAGCTGTCGAGCAAAGACAAGGATCTGCAGGCTAAGGATGTCGAGATCGCTGAGCTGAAACGCCATTTACAAGATCAAATGGACAAAAGCGAGTCCTTGGAGATCGATCTTGAAGCTGAGAAGGTGAAGGCTGCTACTGCTGAAGAAGCCAAACAACGGGCTGAAGAAGCGCGTGATGTTAGTACCGCAGCCCTCAATGTAGCGCAGACTAATTATTCTGAGGCTCAGGGCATTGTTGATACTCTTGTCTCTGATGCCGAGTGGATGCACGGTCGCGGAGTAGTGCTGGTATGCTATTTTTTCTTCCTTTGGACGTTTTATTTGTTAGGAGTTGTTTTTAATACGCAGTTTTCGTTATAGGTTGCTAACTTTGTCCTTAACGCTGGAGAACTAGATCGCGCTGTTGCTGCTTTGACAGATGCCACGCGCGCAGTTGGTCATCGAGGAGGGTATCTGGAATGTGCGCAACACGTTGAAGAGGTATTTGGACATGAGTTTGACGTTAGTCATTGCTCGGTGACTGACCAGACTAGTGCCGAGTTGACACGTGCTGAAAATGCTTATGATCACTTATCACTGCCTGTGATGGACTTAGTCGCGAAGGCTCTAGAGTATGACGACTGGTGTCAGCGCCTTAAGGCCATTCTTGATCCACCGATAACTGTTGAACTATCAGATGAAAAGGAGATTGCGGGCAATGATGGTGGTGATGAAGGTGATGATGGTGGAGATGGTTTTGAATAGACTAGTGCTATTAGGCTGTGTCTTGCAATTTTTCTTGAAGTTTTTGATGTAAACTTTTACGCGGTCGCGCGTTTGAATGCTATTTGTGTTTTGTATAACTATTGCGCAGTTGCGTTTATTAAACATAATGTTTGTTAGTTTCTTCTGTCACGTTACAATTATTGCACTGTTGTTTGAAACTTTGGTTAAGTTAGAGCGAATAAGTGTAAGTGTGGCTCTTGTTGGAGTGTACTTGCCCGGTCTCGCGCTATGTTTGCGGAGGACCTTGGAGGCATAACTCAAGAGCTCGTACTGGAGTGTTTTCGTGCTAATCAGAAGTTTAACATGCATTTGTAACGAAAGAAGTCATCGTGATGAAAGAAAACATGTCGTATGCTTTCATTGATTGAGAAACAGGCGCATAGGACAACATATATTGCTTGTAACGTAAAAAGGCGTTTAGCCGACATGTAGAAGTAAAGAGGCGCGTGGCCAACATCAGTGATTAAAGGCGCGGGGCCGAGAGTAATTACATATAGCATTTGCGCAGTTGTTGCGCATTCCACGTTCGCGGGATGATGTGACCATCCAGGGTCGCAATTTGTAAGCCCCTTTTCCTAGTACTTCGTGAATCAAGTATGGGCCTTCCCATTTGGGTGCTAGTTTCCCTGGGCGCTCAGCGTTTGAAACTTCGTTATCTCGGAAGACGTATTCTCATGGAGTGAAGGTACATATGCGGACTCTCGCATTGTAATACCTTTCCAGTTGTGTTTTGTACTTGGCTTCTTTAATTCGCGCAATTTCGCGCCTTTCTTCTAGCAAATCCAAGTCAAGACGACGCTCTGCCTCGTTGTCGATTGCGTTGACTGTTGTCAAGCGCGGAGAGGGCAGGCCAACTTCTGCCGGGATAACCGCTTCTGAGCCATAGACTAGGCTAAAAGGGGTTTCGCCGGTACTTGTCTTCGGCATGGTTCGGTGAGCCCACAAGATGCTCGGGAGCTCATCCACCCAGCCTCTGCGCTTTGTACCCAGTCGGGCCTTTATCCCATCGACGATACTCTTGTTCACACTTTCAACCTGCCCGTTGCCTTGGGGTGCGCAACGGAGGAGAAAGTGTGTTCGATTTTCATCTCTTTCGTCCACTTTTGGAGGTCCTCAGACGCAAAGTTGGTTCCGTTGTCTGTGACAATCTTGAGTGGGAGACCAAACCTGCAAATGATGTTTTCCTAGATAAACTTGCGCACCATCGTTGCAGTGGTTGAGGCAAGAGCTTTGGCCTCCACCCACTTAGTAAAATAATCAACGGCTACAATTATGAACTTGACGGCACCAGAAGCGTCTGGGAAGGGTCACACCATATCAATTCCCCACTGCTGAAAAGGCCAAGCAGTGGATACGGGGATAAGATCGTTCTTGGGGCGTAGGGTTTTTGGAGAGTGTCGCTAACAGGAGTCGCACTTGCGCAGCTCCTTTAGGGCATCAACATGCATCCCTGGCCAGTAATACCCAGCATTCATAATCTTTGCGACAACCATGCGTGGCCCTGCATGAATGCCGCAGATTCCTTCATGAATCTCCCTTATCAGATAACTCGCATCCTGGGGGTCCACGCAGCGCAGTAGTGGCCCCAAGAAGGACTTGCGGTATAAGATACCACCATTCATTTCGTACTGCAGAGCCTTGTTTTGAATCTTCCTTGCCTCTTCTTTGCTCTCAGGGAGTATTCCTTCTTGCAAGTATTGAATGATAGGGGTCATCCAGGATGGCTGCCATATCTCGATCACATTGACTTGTCGTAGCAGAACTGATGGATTCTTGAGAACTTCAATCCTTACATCTTTGGCGAGATGTTGAAAGGAGGTTGAAGCAAGCTTGCTCAAAGCGTCTGCTGGTTTGTTTTCAGAGCGGTTGATGTGCACTACCTTGTAGGACTTGAATTTTTGGAGCAACTCTTTCGCCTGATCCAAATATAGGGCCATAACTTCGCCCCTTGCATCGTATATACCGTTGATTTGGCTGGCTATCAAGAGTGAATCAACGTGTGCTTGTAGGTTTTTAGCTCCCATCTTTATGGCGAGGCGCAAGCCTGGCAGAAATGCCTCGTACTCCGCCTCGTTGTTGGTGTTTTTAAAATCCAACTTGATGGCGTAAGTAAATTCATGATTTTCGGGGCTCACAAGGCGCAATCCTGCTCCCGCGCCATCTTCGTTTGAGGCCCCATCGGTGTACAGCATCCATAACTCATTTGACGTGTCTTTTACGGGAGTTTCCACAAGCTCACAATCTTTGATTTTATCAGCTGGGACTTCTGTGATGAAGTCCGCTAGAACTTGACCCTTGATGGCTGGACGTGGCCGATACAAAATGTTGTGGCCTTCCAACTCGATTGCCCATTTTGCTAGCCGCCCAGATGTTTCTAGCTTTTGAAGTATCGTGCCGATATGGAAATTGGTAAGTACGGTGATCACATGCCCTGTAAAATATCTGCGCAGCCTTCGGGAGGCGTGTAGTAGCGCAAGCACCAATTTTTCCATCGTGGAATATCTTGTTTCTGGGTCAGTGAGTACTCCGCTGACGTAATAAATTGGAGTTTGGACTCCATTTCTCTCCACTAGCAATACCGACCCTACTGCCTTATCCGAAGAAGATAAGTATAGTACGAGTGGCTCTTTTTCAAATGGTGCAGTCAGAGTAGGGATCTCGATCAAGCATTCCTTCATTTGCTGAAAAGCGTCTTCGGCTTCAGGCGTCCATCTGAATTCTTTCTTCTTAACACAATTGCGCAAAGTGCAGATAAAAGGATACGACTTTGCGGCGTGGTTTGACAGAAAACGGTTAAGCGCGGCTAAGCGGCCGGCCAGCCGTTGCATTTCTTTGATTGTTCTTGGTGATGACATTCGCTCTATCGCCTGAACCTTCTCTGGATTCACCTTAAATCCGCCATTTGTGACTATGAAGCCTAACAATTTCCCTTCTTCCATACCAAAAGAACATTTGGCTGGATTCAATTTCATATTCATGCTTCTCAATGAGTTGAAAGTCTTTTCGATGTCTTTTAACATTTGATCCTCTTCGGGGCTTTTAATCACCAGATCATCGATGTAGACTTCTATATGCTTGCCAATGTCTCCTGCGAAGGTCTTATCCATCAGGCGCTGGTATGTTGCGCCAGCGTTTTTTAGGCCGAACGACATCTTTGTGTAGTAGAAAATCCCAAGATCAGTCCGAAAGGCTGTCTTGTCCTCATCTTCAAGTTTCACTTGAACCTGATGGTACCCTTTGTAGCAATCTAAGAAGCATTTCCATCTGTACGGCGCGAGAGAGTCTATCTTTTTGTCGATTTCAGGCAAAGAGTAGCAATCTTTAGGGCATGCCTTGTTAAGATCGGTATAATCGACACACATTTTCCAACCCCCGCTAGACTTCTCGACCATCACTGGGTTCGCTACCCAGCTTTGATAACGTACTTCTCTCAGAATTCCTGCTTTGAGTAGTTCGCATACTTGCTCATTCATTGCCTTGGTCTTGTCTGCACCTAGGCTGTGCCTTCTTTGCACTTTTGGTTCAACAGAGGGATAAGTATTTAAACAGTGTTCAGTAATGTCGCGTGGGACACCGGTCATATCGGCCGGAGTCCAGGCGAAGATGTCCATATTCCTGAACAGAATTTGCTTAAGATGTGTTCTGATGTTGGGCGAGATTGCGTGACCTATCGTCACCGTTTGTTCTGGGTATTTGCGATTTAACACCCATTTCTCTAGCTCGATTGTTGAAACCTTCGCCGCTTTCGTTGGGCGCATCTCTTCCGTCGACATCACTTCTTTCTTTGCATAGATAATTGCCACCCCAGTCTTTGTTGGGAACCCTATCACTGAGTGGGGGGTGGAAGTTATCATGCTCAGGTCGCCTTGCGTTTCTCTCCCAATCAACACCTCATGCCTCGACTTGACAGGCATCACCATGAAATTCACATTCGCTGTTCTTGAATGCTTCCCATCCGAGAGCCTGACTGGGAAGCTGATTTGGCCAAGTGGAAAAATCATCTCGTTGCAAAATCCTGACAGAGGATAGTCAACCGGCTCGAGTCTTGCTTTGTCTTCATCATCAAACTAATTAAAGAACTACTCATAGATGATGTCGGCTGTACTTCCTGGGTCAATGAAGACGTATTCAGTTTCGTAGTGGTCGATAATTCCGGTGATGACGATGGGTCGTGTGGCACGAGGACCCCCGCGTACTACCGGGAAAATGACCTGTTGCTCTTGCCAAGAAGGTTCATAAGGGCTCTTGCCTTTCTCTTTTGCGCTGTATCTTTGACCGTTAACCATATGGGTTTCAAGACGTCTGACTTTCTTGTGGCTCCCCGCATCATGGTGTTGGAGCTGTCGAGTTTCCTTGCGCACGTTTTTCACCAAGTGGCTTAGCTTCCTGCTTTTTAGCGCTCTTTCGATCTCTTGACGTAAACTGTAACAGTCGTCTGTCAAATGTCCCGTATCTTTATGGAAATCGCAGTACAGGTTGGGGTCTTGCCCCTTTTTGTTCGTCATAGGCCTTGGGGCCTTGAAATCGTGGTTCTCCGTCATCAACACCTCTTTTGGTGTTTTTATGAGTGGAGTCCAGTGCTTGTCTCTGTTGTCATCCCTGACTGCTTTTCGATAGCCGATTCTATCAATTGTGTCGTGCGCATCTTCTCTATAGCGCGGCCTCTCTTCGTTATGGGGACGATTGCCATAACCGCTAGAGTGGTTGGCTTTCCAACCAGGGTTTTTCCCTTTGCTTCGTCTGTTGTCGTCGCGCAAATGACCCGCTTTCGAAAATCGATCTTCAGAACCGTAACTCTTGTTTCTTGCGAGTGACTCCTCAGTTTGCGCGAAAATTTTCACAGCTTCCATGAGCTTATCCCATTCTTTGGGCATTCCATCTTTCCCCGTGATAGTCCTGATGAGACTATCACAGCGAATGGCTTTCTTGAAGTGGCAGCGCATGAGTTGTTCACTTACGCCACCGATTTCTAAGCACTCCTTGTTGAAGCGCGTGATGAAATCTTCCAGACCCTCGTTATCTCTGCGCCAGATGTCTTCAACCTCAGCTGTGTCGCGCTGGTATCGTACCTGTTGACTGAAGTGACTCAAAAACTGAGTCCTGAAATCCACCCATGACTTTATCTTTCCCGGTGGAAGGCTGTCGAACCAGGCGCGAGCAGCCCGGTAAGCGTTTGAATAAACAAATGACACCAACTGGGCATATTCCATCCACCCATACAACCCACGCTTGTGAAAACTCTGACGTGATCATCGGGATCAGTCAATCCGTTAAACTTTCCAACCGTCGGTGGTAACTTTTCTTTTTTAAGCGGCGCAAGCGCTATCTTTGGAATAAACTTTGAATGCTCTACAGCTTCAGTTGGTCGATATGGGAGGCGAAAGTCTTGCTCTGCCTCTTCAGTGTACCTGACATGTTGTGTTGGTTTGTAGTATTCATGGTTCCTCTGCAGCCGGTTGAAGACTGAAGAACCCTCATCGTCTTCCCAAGTTGGATCGTTCGGGTCAGTTTCTTCCCATTCATTGTTCATATTGCGCGGTGTGAGCCGGCTATGAACTGGGCCTCTTTGTACGTTTGACGGGTAGTCATAGTAGCTATCTGTTTCTCCCCGTGTATCACGCGTGTCTTGAACGCTTGGCCTTCGCATAGGGGGAGGTCTGTTTACCCTGCCTTGGATGTTTTGCTGCGGGGGTACTTGGCGCACCCCCTGACTTTGTCCCTGGGGAGTAACCAAGGACGGTTCTGTCGTTAAGACCGCTTGCTGTGCAATCAGAGATTAATATGCTGCGTTAATGGTGGCAATATTCTTGGCATACCACGAGGCTAGAGTTTCGCCCTCTGGTAGCCCTAATAACATCGAAACGTTCTGAGGTGGAGCTGGGTTTGACGGTCCAGCGCCATTGTTTCCTGGGGTTGCTATTTGAGTGATGCGGGTGATGCTCCCGCGCGGACCCCCCGTGTTGGTTACTTCGATTTCGCCAATTTCTTCGATGTGTTGAGGTTGGACGTTTTGATTGTCCAGCCCCAACGCTGCGTTAGAGTTTGCTTCGAAACCCACAAACTAAGGGATGATTCCTTGACCAGCCATGGTCGAAGGAAGAAAAAACCAAAACTCAGAAAAAGAAGATGGTAAGTGATTTTGTAGAAAAACCGGTGGGCGCCAATGAAGAAACACAGAACTAATTATGTGACTAATCAGTTTGGTTTATGTTTCTACCATGATGGTTAATCTTCTTTATGGTTTCCTGAGCTCCTTAATAACTTGGGTTATCTGCAAAACAGAACACCATTACTCGTTAAGAGGGGAATATGGGGGTTTCCCTCTTAACCGGGCTCCGGCGTGAGAATAAGCCACTACTTTGAGAGAATTAAGTATTAAGAGTGAGAGTAGAGGGAATGGAATGAATCAACCTGTGAAGTGAAGGTCTCTATTTATAGCCGGAGAGGTGTAAGAGGGTGTGGGCTGATGGGCCTTGGGCCGGAAGGCGACAACCTGGAGGGTATGCTCTTTGTCTCGCTGGCGTCGACCGTTAGTGGCCTCGGAGAGTTCCTTGGTGCTGGCCGCCCTTCTGCTATCAGCAGGTAAGTGGAGATCGTGGGGCAGTTGTCTCTGCCTTGTGATTGGTGCCACATAGACGTCCTTAAGTACTTTTTGTCTCCTGCATGTCAGATGATCGTGGAGCACGATTGAACAGAGCCAGATGGACGTTGATTGGCTCTTTTCGTCTGCCACTTTTACCTTGTGTACTATTTGGATCGGCCTTGCGCCGTAGTCACGCATGATTCTTGCTGAGCACTTTACTACTCCGCGCGGGGCAGTGGCTTCCAAATGCTCTTTCAGAATGCTAGGTGTTAGAAATAGGGTCTCCACTTGCTCAGGCCTCGCGCCGGGTCATTACATGTGTTTGTAGCCCGCACAAGGTTGGCAATAAGAAATATGTTGAATAAGGAGTATGGTCCTGCGCGTGCCCTGACAGGAGGGTTGTGCGGCGTTTTTGGGACCATACCCCTTCAACCTCGAATACAAGATGTCTCTTGATTTATTTTGCCCTTTCCCTAATGCTCCTATCAAAGCATTAGGCATGACTGGGTCATTAGTTCACACCCATCCTCTCAGGTACGGGGTGAGGGTGCCAAACCTAGATAGTGCTACCAACTAATACCTCGTTACCTCTCAAGTAACAAACATGATGGGACTTAAAGGTGATAAGATGAGTATATTGTCCAACATTCTAGATTTTACCCACAAGACGTATTCCTCTCAGGAATACCCAAATGATTTACCCAAAACCTATCCCTCTAAGGGATACCCAATGACTGTCCCAACCACTGGGACGCATGCTCAAGAGGAATGAACTCACCTTTGATTGCTCGGTATGTTACGTTACACTACCCATTCCAAATTGATCAACCAAACCCTAATGTGGTTACCAATAACAGTCAGTTTCATATGCATATAGAACACGTATTCTCTACACATACTACACTTGTAGCGTACACAGTTTCCACATATCATTATATAAGTCACAACAGTAATTCATGGAACATACCAGTTCATTATCATCATATATTCAAATAGTATATATTCGGGTCACATACTAGGTCATATTATTAGTTCATTTTCAATAAACACCCAACAGTCCATTATCACTCATCATAAAGTTATGCGGCCCATACACCTAGTTCAGCCCAATGTAGTGTGCGGTTCATAAACTACCCGGCCCACTAGGGTTCGAAGGAAATATGCAGCCCATAAGCACGGGCCCATTCGAAGAGTACGGCCCACACTCACGTGTATGGCCCAACAGACCTCTCAAGTTACACTACAAGGGGTGCGTTTGGGCCCATTTATTTGTTAAGCCCAATCGAGTGTGTGGCTGTGTAAATGTGTGCGATCATATTGATAGTGTGCGACTAAAGGGGTGTGTGCAAAATTTGTTGCCATATGCTGTGATAACCGTAACCACCCATGATCAATCCATTTTATCATTTGTTTCCATAACAATAGTTTACCACATGCACCCCTCCAATTCGACTAATCAGTTACGAAATTTAGTCCACAACAACCTCTATATCTTACAGTTTCATCATCCCCATTCATGACCAATCATATCAATTTACAATACAATTACAAGAAGTGCTCAATCATCATTCATCCAAACATATTGAGCATTCCATTTATTTAATTCATATAGACCCTACAACTAATTAAATCAACCATTGCAATTGCTCATATAATCATCATGTGAATCTGAATCAAAAGCTCAAAGATATCATGGCACACTAAATTCCTACACTATCTGATTTATTCTTACAATACCAAATACGAAACTCTTCCTTCGAACTATCATCATCGTCGAGCACTCTATCCTCTAAATGTTACCATTATGACTATCTACTCGGATCAGATTTATGAACAACCAATCCTTATTAACCCTAGTATGCATGAGTTTAAAAATGTGTTCCATTAACAATTCCATGCCATAAATCAGTATCACACATAGTTCTAGATTACATCTAGTGTTTGATAACATCTAATCCTACATCTCAGTTGGTATGTGGTATCACGTATCAAACAGTTACACATAGCCGAGCAAGATTAAACAAAGGTTAAATAAACATATTCATACTCTCATAACCATGATGGATTATTATTCTAATAACACATTGATCCACAAGAATGTTTGCAACCAAATATATCACATAATTAATCTATTGACCCACAACTAATATTAATGAATAACAAAACATACACTAACCTGGTTATGAGATACAAGAGGTGTTGGAGTCGAGAGGGGTGGGGCTACCGTCAATGATGGAAAATGAGGAAAAAGGGTAGGGTTTGTTATCCCTTTATGATTGTGATAGGTACATGACGATCACGTATGATCTAAACAAGTGCGCCAATCATCTAAACAAGTGGGCCGATACCATTTTGGGTTTTATTACTGTTTTCGGGTATCAAAGAAGCTAGGCCGAGACCCACTTAACTATGTGTGTGATCCTTTAAGCGGTGTGCGATTCTCTAAGATGTGCGACAAGATTTACGGGATCCTTAATTAACATATGATAACTTACATTGTACGAATAAATAAACTCTAAAAGATCAGTCTACGATTAGCATCACAGACACTCGACTATAACATGTGATGAGACATGAAGTGTAAATATGTGCACTAGAGATCAAGTTGTGACACCTGTGTCACTTCAACCATCAAAAAAATACCAAACCAATGAAATATTGTATTTCATACTTGGGATTTGTAAAAGATATGTGTATCATTTGCACATATCAATTCTTGCTCGATTTCGAGCTCTAAATAGCTTTCTAGAAGGTTATACGCAAACTGATGCTTAAATATAACCAGTTTAATGCAACAAACACTCTGGAACAGTGACATAGGCTTAACATACCTTAAATAACCTTTTCATAACATAGAAATAAGTTTTGGATGGTTTGGTTTGACGAAATCAAGTTTATTCGCTTACAGGGTCTAATTTCGAGAAACTGCGAAAGTATGCCGATTCATACTGAATTTTTTGCAGGATTAGGTGGTTTGACCACCAAAAGATCACCTCTAGGTGGTCTTGGAAGAAAAGAGTGAAACTAGGTATATAGTGATATGAGATAGCGATATTCATTGGTTATATATCAATAACGCTATTCCAAATCCATGTATTAATCAATATCACCATTCCATATACACACATTCATGAATATCGCCATTTCATACAAACATATATATCAATATCGCTATTCCAAATACATATATTAATCAATATCGCCATTCCATACACACACATTGATGAATATCGCCATTTCATACATACACATGCTTGGCTGTTAGATATATTGTGTAAGTGTCTAATAATGTTAATTTAACCCATGAATGTTGAAATGCATTTCTGAAACTATCTTGATTGTTAATGGCCTTGGATGAGTAATAAAATAGGAATGTTGTATGATTTTTGTAACTGGGTTTTGTTTGAATATTGTTGTTATGCTTTCATGGAGGGTACAAGTAGACATACGTATGGTACAACCTGGTCATGCACGTTCCTAATATTGTTAGAAATAATGATAATGTGTTAAGTGTGTATTTGTGATGGTCACGAAACTTGAACATGGAAATAGAAACTGGGCGTATGAAGATAATTCTATTAATGATAATAAATATGTGTAAACCTTGATTTGAATCCGAGTAGGGATCTGGGTCTCCATGTGTGAATGGTTGCTCGTAAGAAAACGCTGATAATAAGCTATAAAAGAATTCTGGGTATTTGTCATTGTGTTCTTGATACAACCTGGTCATGCTTGATAATTGCTAGGATGATTCATGTTAATATTGAAGCTGTAAGTATTAATAAAGATGACACGAATGTTGTGAGCTTTAGATGATTAATAATTCGGATTTACAAACATAGATATGAAACAATATGATCTATGTGACCTGGGTTTTCTCTTCATAAGCTTGAATCCATGCTTTCATGGTGTGTACAATACCATGTGACCGATTGAATGAAGAAAGAGAAGAGATGTTTCTCTTATTTGTTCTAATGTTTAGTGTGGGTGTCAATCAATATATATTTTCCACTAAAAGATAATATACATGTCATGTATTAAATCAATATATAGATAGGGGATAGCGATATTGATATATACTTTCATATCAAATAGCAATATTAAAGTATGTGTATACATGGGATAGCGATATTCTTATATATATGTTCTAGTTGGCGATATTAATGTATATATGTATATGATATAGCGATATTCATATATATATATGTGTTTGAGTTGGCGATATTGATGTATATATGTATATCAAATAGCGATATTGATGTATATATGTATATGATATAGCGATATTAAATAAAGTCCAGATTTGTGTCAGAAACACCCTGAATATCGCCATATCAAATAACTATATACCTACTTTCATTCTTTTATTCCAAGCCAACCTAGAGGTGATCTTTTGGTGGTCAAACCACCTATTCCTGCAAAAAAATCATTCATACTGTAACGAACATTCCGGAACTTGATCATAAGTTAAATATGCCCTAAATAACCTTTACATAGCTTAGAAATAGGCTTTGAGGTGTTTGTTGTGCAAAAATAAACTTTCTTCATCAATAGGGACTAAAAGCTTCAAAAAGTGCATAAGTTTGTATTTTCGCGCATATCTTACGTTCTGAATTTATCCGGACATCCAAATATTTATGTAAGCATAAAAATATTTTATTTTAGTGTTTCACATGATAAAATTCCATTCGTCGCGTAATTTGGATCGTTATATGCATCCGTTCGTGTTTCGTCGTAATTAACAGAACAACGTAACCGTACGGCCAAACGAACCGACATCCGAGATATTTTTGAGCATATTTTAAGTTCCCTATACTTTAACTTCATTTTAGAGCCGTGAAATGAGGTTAACGGGGCTTAAACGTGCCAAAAATGCATCAAAATGCATGTTTTTCAAGTGCAGGGGCCTGTTTTGACATTTCTGCCAAAGTTTGCTAGGCCTGGGGCGTAAGCCTTGATCAATTCTTACTCAGCTGATGAGAGCTCATCCGACAGAAACTTCATTTTCAGCATTCTGGGCATATTTCAGGGGTTTTAATGCAAAATTCTCAATACCTTGGGTTGAAAATTGTTGGTTTTTAGCATCCCATTGTATTCTAATACCTTGGGCCCAAGTGTAAGGCCAAGATTCAAGCTCGTTTTTCGATGAACAATCCTAACTGTTCTTGCTTTTCTATAAATACCCACCTCCACTCATTCCATTCTTCACACCTTGATCTGATTTGTTCTCTAAATTGGGGTTCTAACACTCCATACCTGAGAATAATTGGATCAAACTTCCATTCTTTGACCTCTTGTAAGTATTCTTTCGTTCTTTTTCGCGTTTTTAGCGTGAAAGTAAAACAAGTGTTTGACTTTCAGCTTTGACCAGTTTATGGTCAACACGAAGTTCGTTGAACTTCGCAATGTGAGCGTAATCACGATGGTTATAGTCCCTTGTGAATATACCTACTGATTACCACGTTGATTAGGCGTAGTGACGAGTCGTAGTTTCGGCCAAAATGCGTATTCATGCGTATTTTGTAACCAAACTATTCTTGGGTATCAAAACCGTTTGTTTTGATACCAAACTTGTTTTCAAACTTTGTTAAACATGTTTTAAACATGTTTAGCTCATCACTTTTAGATTAGTGGTTATGTAGAGTCGTAAGTCAAGCGGTCTAAACAACCGCTTAGACTTTCGAACTTGACCCGTTTGGTCGATCATTAGGATCCGACCAAACACATTAGGTTACCATAGTTGCATAGGGAATAACCTTCCGAGGTTATACCTTATAATCACTTCGTTTAGTTAGTTGTATGATAGGTAGTTTATATACCTTAGGTAAATGACCAAAATGCCCTTTTTATGTATAATTGATATTTAAGCATATGTAACCCAAACTTTTGTCACTTAACTGATTATGCAACATAATTAAAGTAGCGTAAGCTACCTAAACAGGTTGTAATGCATCGTAAGCACTTAGGTTAGGTTTCGTTTTAGTATGTAGGATTTGTAAAACCATATCATATGAGTTCCCACACTCATTTGGTTTACAAAACCTCATCCTATCCGATCTCCCGATTTAGGTCCGGTTTATTTACTTAGTTACCTATATTAGGTACCGTTTGATTTCCGTGATCCCTCTAGCTTGCTTGGTAGTTGTTCAAGACTCCTAAGCACTCTCAAGTGAGTACATAGTCCCCTCTTTTACTGTTTTCAAATGTTTTGGGGTGAAGCATGTGTACCTATTTGTTATGTTCTTGTTTTCAAAAGTATAATTGATTATACATATTAATACTTATCTTTTTACAAACTGAATGATTATTTATGGTTTAAACTCAAATTTTTCAAAGATTATAAAATTAATTGTTGGATAGTACTTATTTTATATTCACCAGACCGGTTGGTAGTATGATATAGCGCTATAGGATTTGACACCCCATTCATGTTGTCATGGAATGCCAGAAACCGATATTTTATCCAAATAGGGATTGCCTTCGTGGTATTTCTATAGTCTCCTAGGTGTATTTTGATGCACTAGGTTTGGTTGAATTCTTAAATCACATTTTTATTGTATATTTTGTTATACTCCCAAAAGTTTAGTATGATATACTCTCATGTGTGATATTGTACAAATAACATATATTTTGTTAAAAACCAAAACATAGTTTAATACGTTATTTATAAAACCAAAACATAGTTTAATATGTTATTTTTAAAACCAAAACATAGTTTAATATGTTATTTATAAAACCAAAGTATAGTTTAATATATAATTTATAAAACCAAAGCATAATTTAATATGTTATTTATAAAACAAAGTATACTTTTGATATACTACCAAAAATTATTATTTTGACGACTAAAGTATATTTAAATATACTATATGTTCAATCATTTTGGAACTGAAATATATTTTAACATATTAATTATTTGACTTTCTTAAAACCAAAGTATATTTATATATACTATAAACTTTTTATCAAAATATTATTTTGCAAACTATATATTTTATACAAACTCATTTTACTAAATTATTTATTTATGCATCTTTCTTTATATCATCTGATTTTCTTATTACTTGTTATATGATTTATAAAAGAAAAAATATTTTTAAGGTTCATGACTATTTTTTATTAAACATATTTTCCTTAAACTTACAAGTCATGAATCCTATTATAATAAAACCTATGTATCTCACAGGCATTTTTATGCAGATGTACCTATTTTTACACATGTTTCAGGTGCTGTTATGTGATGATTGATGATGTATGCTATACATAGGATGGACTCGTGCCTTAGCGACTTTAAAACTTGAAAGATAATATTTGTATTTATCTGATTAGTAATAAAACAATGAGTTAAATAATTCAATAAAAAGAAATTATTTAATCCATGGTTGTGAAACAATGATTCTGTTACGACACTCCCCGACGTTTCCGCCATGATTTGTTGTTTTACGTGGTCGGGGTGTGACAGAAAAGTTGGTATCAGAGCCAATGGTTATAGGGAATTAGGTTATTAGTAATGCTTTGACCTAGTCTATAACCTTCCAAGGACCCTAACACAAATTATCTTATGTTTAGTTTTAAAACAATACCGTCACTTATCCTTAGGTGACAACCATAACGAGAACACAAATTTCGATTCCTCTTTGAAAACTAATCATCTGTTCTAGGATGATTGATTACTAGGTTTTGAACCTTCTAAGTTTTCAAATTCTCGTCAAAGTTTGGGTCTAAATAATGTGAACACGTGCAAACTGGAAGGGTGGGTGCATGTACCCTGAGTCTTCTGTCTAAGGCTAGAGTGTTCGTACAAATCCGCAGTATTGGACCAGTCACTCTTACCTGGGAACTCTTGGGGTGAGTGTCCACTTATAGGCGAGCATGTCTTCGCGATACATTATGAAGACCTATTTACTTTGATTAAGCCTTTGTATGTCGTTTGTTCACTTCGTGGTTCGAACAAATGACCATCACCCATGTCTTTTAGTTGGTAATTATAACATCCTATTCTTACCCAATGCCATTTCACTTGTTTCCCCTCATGTTTTCTTGTTCTTTTTAGAAAATGCCTCCTCAACGAGAAGCACAGCCTCAAACTAATGAAGAAGTCGCAGCCCTTGTCGCTCAGGAAATGGCTGCTGTGCTTCCGGGCCTAGTAACCGAGATCCATCAGATATACAATAACAACAACAATGCTCAGTGTAATTTCAAGACCTTCAACTCTACTAAACCTTTGAAGTTTTCTGGGACCCAAGGAGCAACCGCGCTCCTACAATGGTTTGAAAGTTTGGAGAGCACATTCAGGCATGTGCAATGTCCGAATGAGCGTAAGGTTGAGTTTGCATCCAGCGTGTTTGAGAAGCCTGCTCTTATGTCACACCCCGACCGCGTAGAACATACAAATCGCGGCGGAAACATCGGGGCGTGTTGCAACAGAATTAATGTTTCACAACCATGGAAAATTAAAGTTTCGTTTTATTGATTAAAAGTGTTACAATGTCTAACAAACAAAGAAATACAACATAATTAACTAGTCTTGCATCTTTTATTGTCACTAAAGCCCAAGTCTGTCTATGTGTATCTTGATCATCTTATGCGACAGTTCCTGAAAAACACATGTGAAAATATGGTACGTCAGCATAAAAATGCCGGTGAGATACATAGGTTTTGTGAAAATAGGTTTCATGACTTATGTTTGAGAAAATGTTTAGTCATGAACCTTGTTATTTGCTTTGTTTTGTAAATCATTTGAAAATCGATAAGTTCAGATGATATGTATAAATAAGTGAATAATGTATAGTTAAATGAATAACCAAGTTAAATGAGTTTGTATAAGATAAGTTGTTTGTAAAGCAATGTCTTGTGAAAAGTATGTTAGTTGTATAAAATGTTATATGTATCAAACTGAAATGATTCAAATAACGCCACAATATGTAATACCATACAAACATTTATATATAGGAAGTACCAGCGGCGTATCCACCATGCTTGTATCATATTACACACGCATCGTTACTTAATCATATAATCAAACCAAACCAAACAATGTAAGATGTCTATGTTTAAACCAATAGTCAAAAGTCCTTGTATAAACCATGTCAAATGTTGATAGTCCAAAAGTAGTCAAGTAATGTATAACCAAAATGATATGTATGGCTAGTGAAAGGTATCAACTAAACCATATGCACAAGAACATAGTATCGAAGTAAAACTCGGTTTAAATCAATGTTATGTTTTGTGTAAATGCATGATTAATGTAAATCATGTAATATGTAACCAAAATGATATGTATGGTAAGTAAAATTTAGACTACTTAAACCATAAGTAAAAATGTACAAAACAAAGTATTGAAGTAAAACTGGTTTAAATCAAAGTTATGTTTTGTAAGACATATGCATGCTATACTGAATATGAACACTTATACAGTATGTTAAACGCAAACATTCAAGCCTTGAGACAGTCGGATAACCCTTTCAGTCAAGGTTATTAAAAGAATTGTATTCGGATTCAGTCATTCCTTACATCCAAACAAACCCGGGATGTCAGGAATGGGATTTGTCAAGTCCTATGGTACCACTACTTACTCCCGAGCGGCGTAGCAAATGTTAATGAATGTTATATAGACCCGTTAAACAAACCAAATGTCATACCAAAATGTAAGCATGTTTTATGAAGATAATGTACCTAGTATGCTAGAGTAAACATACAAGGTAGAGCTGTAAAACAATGTGTCCATATGCTGAGTAAACATATGCAACAGAAATGCAATGTAAAACAATGTGTCCATATGCTGAGTAAACATATGCAACAGAAATGCAATGTAAAACAATGTGTCCATATGCTGAGTAAACATATGCAACAGAAATGTACTAAGTATGCTAAGTTAACATACAAAGAAGAAAAGTCATGTAAATCAATGTGCTAGCATGCTATCAGTCAACATACATAGCGGAAATGTAATGAAATCATGTACTATAATGTACTAATGAACATAGCAAGTATATGATTTGAAAACAGGAAAGCATGAAAGTAACAAGTAGGCACATGTGTTCCACCCCAAAACAGTTTGGAAAACAGTAAAAGAGGGGTCTATGTACTCACTTGAGAATGCTCAGTAGTCCTTGAGTAACAACCAAACAATGCTAGAGATCACGGAAATCAAACGGCACCTAATATAGGTAACTATGTTAATTAACCGGACCTAAATCGGAAGATTGGGTAGTATTAGGGTTTGTAAACCAAATGAGTGTAGGAACTCATATGATATGGTTTAACAAAGCCTACATACTAAATGAAACTTAACCTAAGTCTTATCGACCCATTACGACCCGTTTAGGAAGCTTATGCTACTTTAACGCGTCGTTCGCGTAAAACGCGTTCGGAACGCCTAAATAGTCCTATGACAAGTGTTATATGCCTAAACATGTTACATAATCAGTTATGTGGCAAAAGTTTAGGTTACATATGCTTAATTACCAATTATACATGAAAAGGGTATTCTGGTAATTTACCTAAGGCATATAAACTACCTATCATACAACTACTTAAACGATGTGACCATAGGGTATAACCTCGGAAGGTTATTCCCTACACTATGGTCACCTAATGTATTTGGTCGGATCCTAATGATCGACCAAATGGGTCTAGTTCGAAGGTATAGGCGATTTATTAGATCGCCTACCCTACGACTCTAGACAACGTGGTAATCAGTGGGCATAGTCCCAAGGGACTACGACCAACGTGATTACACTCACGTTGCGAAGTTCAAACGAACTTCGCATTGACCATTACTGGTCAACGCTGAAAGTCAAACAAAGTTTGACTTTCGGACTCGAAAAGCAGTAAAAATAAGGAAAAGAACGAAAGAATACTAACCCAGGGTCCCCGAATGCTAATCCCGACTCAAGAACTCAGGTATGAAACAATGGTTTCAACTTAGAGCTCTCAAAATCAGAATTCTAGTGAGAAATGCAATGGGGGTGTTGGGTTATTTATAGTTTTCGGTCCACCGTTGAGATCGTTTCTTGGAAAAGGGGAAACGATCAAGGCCGTACACTTGTCCAAATGTTATGGTGGCTAAATCTTGATCTTATCTTGCTGATTAGGCGAATTAGAACATGTGGTTGTGGATCAAACAAGTGCAAACAGCTGTTCTGAACATTGAATCTGGTCTGCAGACCCCTAGCGCACCGCTACGCTTAAAGTGTAGCGCACCGCTAGGCACTATTTCGGCAGAATTACACTTTTGGTCCCTGAACTGTATTTAGGCCATTTTCGACACGTTTAAGGCCCGTTAACCCCATTTCAAAGCTCTAAAATGAAGTTAAAGTATAGGGAACTTAAAATATGTTCAAAAATATGATGGATGTCGGTTCGTTTGGCCGTACGAACGCGATGTTCGGTTAATTACGACGGAATGCGCATAAGCGCGAAAAACGATCCAAATGACGCGACGAATGGATTTTTCTTAAGGCGAACACTAAAATATAATGTAGTCATGCTTACATAAATTTTTGGGTGTCCGGATGTATTCAGAACGTAAGTTATGCGCGAAAATGCAAACTTGTGCACTTTTTGACACTTTTAGTCCCTGAATGACACAAAAGTTTATTTTAGCATACCGAACACCTCAAAGCCTATTTCTAAGCTATGTGAAGGATATTTATGGTATGTTTAACTTATGGTCATGCTCCGGAATGTCTGTTACAGTTCAAATTGGCATACTTTCGCAGTTTGTCAACTTTAGTCCCTGTAAGCGATTTAACTTGATTTTGCCATACCAAAGCCTTCAAAACTTATTTCTAAGTTAAGTAAAGGTTATTTAAGGTATGTTAAGCCTATGTCACTATTCCGGAGTGTTTGTTGCATTAAACTGGTTATATTTACGCATCGATGCGCGTATAACCTTCCAGAAAGTGATTTAGAGTTTGAAATTGAACAAGAATTGATATGTGCAAATGATACACATATTTTTACAAATCCCAAGTATGAAATATAATATTTCATTGGTTTGGTATTTGTTTGATGGCCATGAAGGCACAGGTGTTACAGTCTCCCCTACTTTAGGAAATTTCGTCCCGAAATTTATTTAGAGGAAACTTGTGAGAGCTTGAAAGTATGAAGTTGAAAAGATCGAACAACATTGGCTAGGTTTCTGAACTTCTAGTAACTTTAATAACATCATGATTGCAATGTGAGAGGGATACTTATATACAAGTATATGAAGCATCATTGGTGCGTCCACCGTACCTCCATTACATCGTTCTCATTTTGTTATTGTTGTCACTATTGGCTCTTACACATAATAAATCTTACTGGATTTCTGTGCACTAAATTTCATAATTATGTGCGCATTCATAATTAGAGAGTTCCTTGCACAGTTCACACAGTCTTAGTTTATAATGTGTAGGGTAAAACCAAATGAACAATCCTGTGATGAGTGTGACTAGACCGCCATAGAGTCCTTTTACTTAAATCATTAAATGATCTAAATAGACTATCAAGGAGTCTGTCCAGCTACATCACTAGATGTCATTCTTTAACCAGATTGCGAATCAATCTTTTGACTAGACCACTAAAAAGGGTCTGGAGTGGTACTATATAATCCAAGGGTCTTAACTATTACATAGAAGCCCATTAAGGATTTAAGGTAGTACCTTTTGAATATCCTGCTACGAATCTCTCATATGAAGATATGAAAGATCCTGCGAGGATTTGGATAACGAATATCCAGAGTATACCAAAAACACAAAAAAATGTATAAATGAAAAACACCAAATATGCAAACACATAATCACATAACCACAAAATTGTTTAACTAGAAGTTTGTTCTGCTAACAGAGTACATGTATTTAAAGCACACTAGGAATCCATCTCGTGGATTTCATTTGGCACTTTAAACATTATCGAGAATCTAACTATAAAGATAGAAAGATTCAAAAAGAAAATTCGATTTCGATTACTAGAACCGAAATGTTCGAATTAAGGTACATAAAGAATCCAATTAAGGACTCTGATTTGAATGATGATCATCCACAAGGATCTAAATGTGAAGATAAAAAGATCCCATATGAATTTTAGAAGTTGAAGATGTTTTGAAACCTTGCACTGGATGTGCTTAGGTCAAAACATGACGTAAGATGCTTATGAAGTTGAGATGCTTGATATGTCAAGGCGACATATGAAGCAGAATTTGAAGGTTAAGTAAATGTGTGAGGAAAATATATTTGGAAAACTATGCAGGGGAAAAATGTTTTTGAAACCTTATATATAATATTTTGAAATCATAAAGTAGGTGTATTAGATATATATTTTTACTAAAATATTTTAAAATCATGCGAGATAAATTTTGAAATTATGTATAAGGTTTTTGAAAATATGAATGATGCTTTTCGAAATCATGCACTTGATCAGAAAATGTATTGTGTTAATATTGTCTTCAGACTATATGAAATATTTTGTAATTAGAAAGGTTGGTTTTGATAACATGGCCAATGTTTTTGAAATAACATAGACAATGCATTTAGAAAAATTGTTTTCAAACTATATGAAATGTTTTGAGATCATGAAGATTGTTTTGAAATACTTGTACTGTGTATGTTGAAAAAAAATCAAAATGTAATGGGTATGAGATTTGGAAATACCCTTAGTTATTTAACCAAGGATTCAAAGGCACAGATGTGCAGAAGCATGATTACTCATAATGTCACTTTATTTTCTGTACTTTGTTTCTTAGAATGAAACGAGTACTTAAAATTTTCAAAGGAATCATGAGCGATCATTTGAAAGAGAGAATCACAAGAGTAGTTTGTAAGGAATATAGTTCCTTAATGTAGGTATCATAGGAAAATCATACACACATGTAACTATACTTGTATATCAGAATTTGTGAACAACGATTTATTTATAAACAAAACAAATTGTTTCACATTACAAGGAAACAAAAGAACAAAAGCATAAGACAGTAACATCCTTTGTTCAGCCGAATGCTCATCCAAGGGTTGGATTTGCATTAGCAAGCTTTGGGCAGTTGTTCCTGAAATGGCTCGTATCGCCACAGTTGTAGCAAGTACCACGTGGGAAACGAGCTTGAGTAGGGTTGACTTGGGGTTGGGTAGCAGCAAGGTTTGTAGCAGCTTTGTATTGGGCAACAAAGCGGCATGTGTTAATCAAATGTCCCCACCGTCCACAGTAGGTACATTGGGAGCAGGGTATGAGGTTTAAATGATGACGGTTGCATCGCTTGCACCATGGGGCAGTTCCCAAGTACGGCTTCCTAGCTGGTGGCATCGCTACCTGGCTAGGTCCTGCTTGATTAGATGTAACCTCTGCGAGTTTCCTTGAAGCCTTACGCTTCCTTAATTTTGGTGCTGGCTTGACTTCTGCTTCCTTTGGTGGTTCTTGAGTGGCTTCATTGTCGAGACGGGAGACTTCATTGTTGAGACGAGCCATGGCAATACCTAAATCCACAGACTTCAGTATCACCTCGCCTATTTGCTGGGCAAATTTGGCTGTTTGCTCGGACATTTGACCAGTGCTGAGAGGAATAGACATTCTAAAAGAAAATGAAAGACAGAGGAAGAAGCAAGTGAAAGGTTATTGGAAAAATTAATGCAGAATGTTAACGAATGAAAATTGCGATCATTTGTTTGTTACCTAGGGCAAACAAATGAGACGGTGACTAATCAAGGTAAACAGGTCTTATTAATGTATCACTGAAGACATGCTCGCCTATAAGTGAACACTCATCCCAAGAATTCCCAGGTAAGCACAACTGGTCTCGCGTCTGATGAGATGTATACGAAGTGCTTGCCTAGACAGAAAACCCAGAATACAGGCATTCACCCTTCCAGTTTGCACGTGTTCACATTATTTAAAACCCAAAACCTTGACGAGATTTTGAAAATTCAAAGGGATTCAAAACCTTATAACTGAGGGTTCAAAACCTAGTAATTAATCATCCTAGAACAGATGATTAGTTTTCAAAGTGGTTTTGAAATTTATGTTCTTGTTGTGGTCGTCACCTAAGGATAGGTGACAGTATTGTTTTATGACTAAACGCAAGTAAACTCGCGTTAGGGTCCTAAGAAGGTTATAGACTAGGTCAAAGCATTACTAATAACCTAATTCCCTATAACCATTGGCTCTGATACCATCTTTCTGTCACACCCCGACCGCGTAGAACATACAAATCGCGGCGGAAACATCGGGGCGTGTTGCAACAGAATTAATGTTTCACAACCATGGAAAATTAAAGTTTCGTTTTATTGATTAAAAGTGTTACAATGTCTAACAAACAAAGAAATACAACATAATTAACTAGTCTTGCATCTTTTATTGTCACTAAAGCCCAAGTCTGTCTATGTGTATCTTGATCATCTTATGCGACAGTTCCTGAAAAACACATGTGAAAATATGGTACGTCAGCATAAAAATGCCGGTGAGATACATAGGTTTTGTGAAAATAGGTTTCATGACTTATGTTTGAGAAAATGTTTAGTCATGAACCTTGTTATTTGCTTTGTTTTGTAAATCATTTGAAAATCGATAAGTTCAGATGATATGTATAAATAAGTGAATAATGTATAGTTAAATGAATAACCAAGTTAAATGAGTTTGTATAAGATAAGTTGTTTGTAAAGCAATGTCTTGTGAAAAGTATGTTAGTTGTATAAAATGTTATATGTATCAAACTGAAATGATTCAAATAACGCCACAATATGTAATACCATACAAACATTTATATATAGGAAGTACCAGCGGCGTATCCACCATGCTTGTATCATATTACACACGCATCGTTACTTAATCATATAATCAAACCAAACCAAACAATGTAAGATGTCTATGTTTAAACCAATAGTCAAAAGTCCTTGTATAAACCATGTCAAATGTTGATAGTCCAAAAGTAGTCAAGTAATGTATAACCAAAATGATATGTATGGCTAGTGAAAGGTATCAACTAAACCATATGCACAAGAACATAGTATCGAAGTAAAACTCGGTTTAAATCAATGTTATGTTTTGTGTAAATGCATGATTAATGTAAATCATGTAATATGTAACCAAAATGATATGTATGGTAAGTAAAATTTAGACTACTTAAACCATAAGTAAAAATGTACAAAACAAAGTATTGAAGTAAAACTGGTTTAAATCAAAGTTATGTTTTGTAAGACATATGCATGCTATACTGAATATGAACACTTATACAGTATGTTAAACGCAAACATTCAAGCCTTGAGACAGTCGGATAACCCTTTCAGTCAAGGTTATTAAAAGAATTGTATTCGGATTCAGTCATTCCTTACATCCAAACAAACCCGGGATGTCAGGAATGGGATTTGTCAAGTCCTATGGTACCACTACTTACTCCCGAGCGGCGTAGCAAATGTTAATGAATGTTATATAGACCCGTTAAACAAACCAAATGTCATACCAAAATGTAAGCATGTTTTATGAAGATAATGTACCTAGTATGCTAGAGTAAACATACAAGGTAGAGCTGTAAAACAATGTGTCCATATGCTGAGTAAACATATGCAACAGAAATGCAATGTAAAACAATGTGTCCATATGCTGAGTAAACATATGCAACAGAAATGCAATGTAAAACAATGTGTCCATATGCTGAGTAAACATATGCAACAGAAATGTACTAAGTATGCTAAGTTAACATACAAAGAAGAAAAGTCATGTAAATCAATGTGCTAGCATGCTATCAGTCAACATACATAGCGGAAATGTAATGAAATCATGTACTATAATGTACTAATGAACATAGCAAGTATATGATTTGAAAACAGGAAAGCATGAAAGTAACAAGTAGGCACATGTGTTCCACCCCAAAACAGTTTGGAAAACAGTAAAAGAGGGGTCTATGTACTCACTTGAGAATGCTCAGTAGTCCTTGAGTAACAACCAAACAATGCTAGAGATCACGGAAATCAAACGGCACCTAATATAGGTAACTATGTTAATTAACCGGACCTAAATCGGAAGATTGGGTAGTATTAGGGTTTGTAAACCAAATGAGTGTAGGAACTCATATGATATGGTTTAACAAAGCCTACATACTAAATGAAACTTAACCTAAGTCTTATCGACCCATTACGACCCGTTTAGGAAGCTTATGCTACTTTAACGCGTCGTTCGCGTAAAACGCGTTCGGAACGCCTAAATAGTCCTATGACAAGTGTTATATGCCTAAACATGTTACATAATCAGTTATGTGGCAAAAGTTTAGGTTACATATGCTTAATTACCAATTATACATGAAAAGGGTATTCTGGTAATTTACCTAAGGCATATAAACTACCTATCATACAACTACTTAAACGATGTGACCATAGGGTATAACCTCGGAAGGTTATTCCCTACACTATGGTCACCTAATGTATTTGGTCGGATCCTAATGATCGACCAAATGGGTCTAGTTCGAAGGTATAGGCGATTTATTAGATCGCCTACCCTACGACTCTAGACAACGTGGTAATCAGTGGGCATAGTCCCAAGGGACTACGACCAACGTGATTACACTCACGTTGCGAAGTTCAAACGAACTTCGCATTGACCATTACTGGTCAACGCTGAAAGTCAAACAAAGTTTGACTTTCGGACTCGAAAAGCAGTAAAAATAAGGAAAAGAACGAAAGAATACTAACCCAGGGTCCCCGAATGCTAATCCCGACTCAAGAACTCAGGTATGAAACAATGGTTTCAACTTAGAGCTCTCAAAATCAGAATTCTAGTGAGAAATGCAATGGGGGTGTTGGGTTATTTATAGTTTTCGGTCCACCGTTGAGATCGTTTCTTGGAAAAGGGGAAACGATCAAGGCCGTACACTTGTCCAAATGTTATGGTGGCTAAATCTTGATCTTATCTTGCTGATTAGGCGAATTAGAACATGTGGTTGTGGATCAAACAAGTGCAAACAGCTGTTCTGAACATTGAATCTGGTCTGCAGACCCCTAGCGCACCGCTACGCTTAAAGTGTAGCGCACCGCTAGGCACTATTTCGGCAGAATTACACTTTTGGTCCCTGAACTGTATTTAGGCCATTTTCGACACGTTTAAGGCCCGTTAACCCCATTTCAAAGCTCTAAAATGAAGTTAAAGTATAGGGAACTTAAAATATGTTCAAAAATATGATGGATGTCGGTTCGTTTGGCCGTACGAACGCGATGTTCGGTTAATTACGACGGAATGCGCATAAGCGCGAAAAACGATCCAAATGACGCGACGAATGGATTTTTCTTAAGGCGAACACTAAAATATAATGTAGTCATGCTTACATAAATTTTTGGGTGTCCGGATGTATTCAGAACGTAAGTTATGCGCGAAAATGCAAACTTGTGCACTTTTTGACACTTTTAGTCCCTGAATGACACAAAAGTTTATTTTAGCATACCGAACACCTCAAAGCCTATTTCTAAGCTATGTGAAGGATATTTATGGTATGTTTAACTTATGGTCATGCTCCGGAATGTCTGTTACAGTTCAAATTGGCATACTTTCGCAGTTTGTCAACTTTAGTCCCTGTAAGCGATTTAACTTGATTTTGCCATACCAAAGCCTTCAAAACTTATTTCTAAGTTAAGTAAAGGTTATTTAAGGTATGTTAAGCCTATGTCACTATTCCGGAGTGTTTGTTGCATTAAACTGGTTATATTTACGCATCGATGCGCGTATAACCTTCCAGAAAGTGATTTAGAGTTTGAAATTGAACAAGAATTGATATGTGCAAATGATACACATATTTTTACAAATCCCAAGTATGAAATATAATATTTCATTGGTTTGGTATTTGTTTGATGGCCATGAAGGCACAGGTGTTACATCTTACATGGTGGAACGGGGTGATGCGTGATAGGGGTGTCGATGTGGCACTAGCTCAAACTTGGGAGGATCTTCGAGCCCTAATGATGAAGGAGTTTTGTCCTCGTTAAGAGCTTAGAGCATTGGAAAGAGAATTCGACGATTTGAAGCAAGACAGTGGTGAACATCGAGCCTACACTGACCGTTTTGAGGAGCTGAGCCTGTTATGTCCTGCTATGGTTACGCCTGTTGAGAAGGAGACTGAAAAGTACATTGATGGTCTTCCTGACATAGTTCAGGATATCGTTACTGGCAGCAATCCTACTACCGTCAGACAGGCCATAGAACTGTCTGCCAAAACATACTTTAATATGTTATTTATAAAACCAAAACATATTTTAATATGTTATTTATAAAACCAAAACATACTTTAATATGTTATTTTTAAAACCAAAACATAGTTTAATATGTTATTTATAAAACCAAAGCATAATTTAATATGTTATTTATAAAACCAAAGCATAGTTTAATATGTTATTTATAAAACAAAGTATACTTTTGATATACTACCAAAAATTATTATTTTGACGACTAAAGTATATTTAAATATACTATATGTTCAATCATTTTGGAACTGAAATATATTTTAACATATTAATTATTTGACTTTCTTAAAACCAAAGTATATTTATATATACTATAAACTTTTTATCAAAATATTATTTTGCAAACTATATATTTTATACAAACTCATTTTACTAAATTATTTATTTATGCATCTTTCTTTATATCATCTGATTTTCTTATTACTTGTTATATGATTTATAAAAGAAAAAATATTTTTAAGGTTCATGACTATTTTTTATTAAACATATTTTCCTTAAACTTACAAGTCATGAATCCTATTATAATAAAACCTATGTATCTCATAGGCATTTTTATGTTGACGTACCTATTTTTACACATGTTTCAGGTGCTGTTATGTGATGATTGATGATGTATGCTATATATAGGATGGACTCGTGCCTTAGCGACTTTAAAACTTGAAAGATAATATTTGTATTTATCTGATTTGTAATAAAACAAAGAGTTCAATAATTCAATAAAAAGAAATGATTTAATCCATGGTTGTGAAACAATGATTCTGTTATGACACTTCCCGACGTTTCCGCCACGATTTGTTGTTTTACGTGGTTGGGATGTGACACAAGGATATCAAGTACCGCTAACCTTGAAGGTTCGTGTTGTCACAATGCAAGACGATACAGAGATTTAGCAATAGGATTAGCACCAGGTACTAGATCAATGCGAAACTCAACTTGGCGTGCTGGGGGTAAACCAGGTAATTCTTCAGGAAATACTTCAGGATAATCACGAACAATAGGGATATCTTAGATAGACTTACCTTTGCCTTTCTCCTCTACGACATGTGCCAGAAAGGTCACATAGTTCTTTCTTAGGTACTTTCGAGCTTGAGTACACGATATAAGTTTACGACCACTAGCAGGTTTCTCACCATGAACCTCTAAGATCTCACCATTCGAAAGCGGAACACGAACAATCGTTTCAAAACAAACTACCTCTACATGGTACTTGGCTAACTAATCCATTCCCACTATAATGTCGAAACTTCCAAGTTGCATTGGTGTGAGGTCAATAGGAAAAAGTTGGTTATTAATGTTCAACTGGTAATTTCGAAGAACAGAGTCGAGTACGGTGGGTTCACCACTAGCCACCTCTACTGTCAAGGGCTTTCCTAGTTTTGTTCTAGTCATGCAAAGCAAAGGTTCAGAAGATAATGACACAAAACTCTTATCGGCACCCGAATAAAAAAGAACAGAAGCAGGCTGATTGTTAACAAAGAGCGTACCATTGACCACCTCATTATCTGCACATGCCTTGTTTGCATTCATGTTAAAGACTCATCCACGAGCCTGAGCCTGATTTGCATTAGCCAACCTTGGGCATTGATTTCTGTAGTGGGTCAGATCCCCACAATTGTAGCAAGATCCAGGTAGATAGTGAGGTCGTGTAGCTTGTTCCGGTTGTTGAGCAGGCTATTGGGCAGGTTGCTGAGCAGGGTTCTGAGCTGCTTGATTCTGGTTAGGAGCAACACGTCATGTGTTGGAAAGATGACCAGATCTCCCACGGTTGGTACAATAACGCAACTGAACGTGTGGTTGATGGTGGCTGTTACACTTATTGCACAAAGGTGCATTGCCAATGTACTGTTTCTTGGCAGGTGGTTGCGTGGGCTAATTTGGAGCAGCTTGATTTGCCTGCACTGTAACAGCGAAATTCTTGGAAGCCTTGCGCTTCCTAGACTTCCTTGAAGACTTAGATTTCTTACCCTTCTTATTCTCACTCTTGTCAGAGGATTTCTTGTCACCCTTCTTATGGAGTTTACCTTTCCTGATTTGTGACTCAGTCAAGGTCGTAGCTAGCTCAATGGACTGACGAACAGTGGTAGGATTGCTACCAGTAACGATATCTTGTACGAGGTCAGGCAGACCGTCGAAATACCTTTCAATGGCTTTCTCCAATGGGGTAACCATTACGGGACAAAGTAAACTCAACTCCTCATATATGTCGGTATAAGCCCGATGTTCACCACTGTCTTGTTTCAAATCATCAAACTCCATTTCTAAAGCCCTGAGTTCGTGACGAGGACAATATTCGCTCATCATTAATGCCCTAAGCTTTACCCAGGTCTGAGCTAAAGCAACATCAGCACCACGATCTCTCATTACTCCATTCCACCAAGTAAGAGCCCTCTTTTGGAATACAATAGAAGCAAACTCAACTTTATGATTATCAGGACACTGAACATGACAGAAAGTACTCTCGATGCTCTCAAACCATTGTAGGAGCCCAGTTGCCCCTTCAGAACCACTAAACTTGAGTGCTTCAGCCGAGTTAAAACTTTTAAAGTTGCACGGAGCAAGTGCATTATTGTTGTTGTTGGCTTGGTTAATTTGAGCGATGAGATTTGGGAGTGCAGCAACCATTTGCTGCGCTATGATAGCCGCCAGTTCGGCGTTAGGTGGTTGTTGTACGTCTCGTCGAGGAGGCAGTCTAAAAGAGGAAACATGAGAGAAAACGAGTGAGATGATAAGATGGAAAATGAGATGTCATTGGATAAAAATGAGATGATACAAATATCGACAAAAAGTAAGGATGGTGGTCATTCGTTCATTACCACAAAGCAAACAAACGACACACAGTGACTAATCAAAGTAAATGGGTCATAATAATGTATCGCGAAGACATGCTTTAGCCTATAAGTGGACACTCACTCCAAGAGTTCGCAGGTAAGAGTGACTGGAACGATTATGTGGATTTGTACGAACACTCTAGCCTAGACAGAAAACTCGAGGTATAGGCACCCACCTTTCCAGATTACACGTGTTCACATTATTTAGACCCAAACTTTGATGAGATTTTGATAACTTGGAAGGCATAAGGCTAAAAGAATCATTCAAGAATGGATGATTGATTTTCAAAATCGTTTTGGAAATTCGTGTTCTTGTTTTGGTAATCACCTAAAGATAGGTGACGTTTATGTTTTAAGATCGAAACATAAGAAAACTTGTGTTAGGGTCCTAGAATGGTTATAGTCTAGGTCAAAGCATTACTAATAACCTAATTCCCTATAACCATGAGCTCTGATACCAACTCTTTTGTCACACCCTGACCGCGTAAAACAACAAACCGCGGCGGAAATGTCAGGGAGTGGAGCGACAGAATTATTGTTTCACAACCATGGTATTTAAAATTTTGTTTTATATAACACAAATTAAATTATTCTTGCATCTTTTATTGTCACTATGGCCTGAGTCCGCCTAAGTGTATCACGATCAACCTTTTGCATTAGCTCCTAAAAACACATGTGAAAATAGGTACGTCAGAATAAAAATGCCTGTGAGATACATAGGTTTTGTTGAAGTAGGATTCATGACTTGTAAGTTAAAAGAAATGTTTAACAAAAAGTTGGCCATGAATCTTGTAAAAAGTTTTCTTTTATAAATCATACGAAAATCGATATGAAATTCAAATGATATTAAAGAAAGGTGTATGGTTAACTGAATAACCAAGTAAAAGGAGATTGTATACAATATGTTGTTTGTAAACAAATGTCTTGCGAAAATCTGTCGTTTGTGTAAAATGTATCATGTCTTTGTTGAAATAATTAGATAACGCTATGATGTGTAATATCATAAAAGCACTTATATATAGGAAGTACCAGCGGCGTATCCACCATGCTTTTATCATATTACACACGCCTCGTTATTTAAATCACTTACCAAATAAACCACCAAAAATGTCTTGTTTAAACTAATGTCAAATGTTCATGTATAACAATGTTTAATGTCAAGTAACAAACAGTGTCTTGTATGGTGAATAAAGAGTATTACTCAAACCACATGTATATGTCAATGTATAATCAAATGTCATGTAGACCAAATGTCAATGTATGATGAATAAAAAGTATTTACTCAACCCCATAAGTAAAATGTACAAAACAATGTCTTTTAATAAAACTAAGTTTAAATCAAAAGTTATGTTTTGCAAAAACCCATGCTTTTATTGATACAAACATTTATGCGATAATGTTAAATGCATACATTCAAGCCTTGAGACTATAGGATAAACCTTTAAACAAATCAAAGGTTTATCAAAAATGTGTTCGGATTCTGTCATTCCTTACGTCCAAACAAACCTAGGATTCCAGGAATGGGAATTGTCAATTCCTATGGTACCACTACATACTACCGAGTGGCATGATCAGTGTTAATGAACGTATTTTAGTTTCATTAAACAAACCAAATGTTATACCAAATGTAAGCATGTTATGTGAAAACAATGTACTAAGTATGCTAAGTAAACATACAAAGCAGAAATGTCATGTAAGTCAATTCGCTAGCATGCTCAGTAAACATACATAGCAGAAATGTAATGTAAAACAATGTGTTCCTATGCTAAGTAAACATGTGTAACAAAAATGTTTGTGAAATCAATGTGCTAGCACGCTCAGTCAACATACATAGCAAAGCATAAATGAAATGATGTACTATATACGTACTAATGAATATAGCAAGTATATCTCATGAAAGCACGAAAAGCACGAAAGTAACAAGTAGGCACATGTGTATCACCACAAAATATTTGAAAACGGTAAAATAGGGGACTATGTACTCACTTGATATTGCTTAGTAGTCTTGAAATAGCAACCAAATAACGCTTGAAAGATCACGGAATCAAACGGCACCTAATATAGGTAACTATGTTATTAAACCGGACCTAAATCGGAAGATCGGATAAAATGAGGTCTCGTAAACCAAATGAGTATTGGAACTCATATAATATGGTTTAACAAAGCCTACATTCTAAATCAGAACCTATCCTAAGTGCTTACGACCCGTTACGACCCGTTAAGATAGTTTACACTACTTTGACGTGTCGCTCGCGCAAAAGCGCGTTCGGACCTCTTAACTAGTCCTATGACAAGTGTTATATTCCTTAACGTGTCTAATAATGTTGCATAATTAGTTTAGATGTCAAAATTTAGGTTACATATTCTTAAAATGAAATTATGCGTAAAAAGGGCATTTTGGTCATTTTCCTAAGGGATATAAACTACCTATAATACAACTAACTAAACAAAGTGACCATAAGGTATAACCTTGGAAGATTATTCCCTATACAACTATGGTCACAATATATGTTTGGTTGGATCCTAATGATTGACCAAACGGGTCGGGTTCGAAAGTCTAAGCGGTTGTTTAGACTGCTTAACTTATGACCCTAAACAAGCACTAAACTAAAAGTGACGAGTTAAACATGTTAAAACATCTTTAACTAAGTTAGAAAACAAGTTTGATATCAAAATAAAGTGTTTTGATACCCGAAAATAGCTTCGTTGCAAAATACGCATAAATACATATTTTGGCTGAAACTTTGACTCGTCACTACGCCTAATCAACGTGGTAATTGTGACAACTGTCAAAATTCCAGGTATCTATACAACTATTAAACCCTGATTAGTGCTTAATGACTGTGCTGAATTACAATTATCTGCTTAATGATTATTGCCATATGTCATGCATGTGCATCACATATTTTTTAATGACATACCATTATTGCATGAAAGCATATTTGACTCATATGATGCACGAAACACAGTTAACACAGTCATCTGATAAATCAAAAAAATGCTTAGAGAACTCAGCATATAGGCAGACAGTGTGTTAAGACACAGAATGGGCCAGAAACCAAGTATGAGACTAGTATAGTGTGTAGGAAAGTAAGGATCACAAAACTGCCTTCCTAGAGATAGTTTAAGTGCCAGAAACCGCCTAAAACTCACATAAAGTGTTGAATTCAGCAAAAATCAGCAATTTTCAGCATTTAAACAATCTAATATTATGCAGAAATATGGTTAAATGGTCCAGAATGCTTTCCTAAGTGTCGGGAATCAAAAGTGTCACAAAAGAGTACATAAAGCACACTAAACTGCATGTTTAGCACCTTAACAAACCGGTAACCAACCGAACAACCGGACACTACCTGAACGACCAAATTTTCACTAGAAGCATTGTTTTAACATTACCAAGCTAGTTATGATCCCCGAACATCATAACACACCAAAAATATCTCATAACTAGAAACCTAACTACATACTTGATTTTTAACCTAAACAAACTAACTTAGTTACAAGCCTAGCCTACTAAACCCCCCCCCCCCCCCACCTATGGATGGCCAACATAAGGCCCCACTCTTTGATTTTGTTTCAATATTATATTTGATCTTGCCTCCATTTTAATGACATATTATACAAGAGTTAAAGTGTTGAAATGGTTATAAGAACTAACCTAAGTGTTCTAACTTCATTCTTACACACACCAAAACACACACAAGTTTCTCCTTCTCCCCTTGGTGCTCTTGGCCGAAACTCAACACCCACACCCCACGATCATTCAATTTTTCTCATACATTTCAAGCACATCTAAAGGTGTTAGAGGTGACATAGAGAAACTAGGAGCTTGGAGAAGTTGAAGGACCTTGTTCATTTGCTTTTATCCACTTGATTTCTTCATTTGATCATCCCTAGCCTTGAGCTAGTGGTAAGAACCTTGATCTTGCAATTTTACTTCCATTTTAAGTGGTTAAAAGAAGAATCATAATCATAATCTTGAAGAACACTAAGAATCACAAGAAGTAAACTTGAACATAAGCTTAAAATTTGAAGAAATATTGATGAATATGAGTTATTATGCTTGTTGATTGTTCTTCATACATGCATTTGATGTTATTCATCATATGATATTGCTAGATCATGATTAAAAACATAATCTAGCAAGATGAGAGGATGAACATGTTAGAGATTAATGGATCATTGATGTGTGTGTGGCATTATATAATTTTTTGTATATTTTAGCCCTTTTTACACTTTAGTCAAGTTTTAAATTTATAAAACACGATATTTACTAACACTAAACACACATATGGGCAAGTGCACCCATCGTGAGCGTAGTATAGTTTTGGTAAGATACCGAGGTCGTCCAAGGACACAAGAACTTTTGGTACCGGTTTATCCTCAATGTCTAATCAAATCAAAATTTAGAAAAAGGTTTTTAAACAAGAAAATAAAAATGCTGAAAATAAAAATAAAAATAAAACAGATAGACAAGATGAATCACTTGGATCCGACTTGCCTTTAGTGTAACCTTTGATTATTTCCGCACTTTTGCACTTTTTAAGAGATTATCTTTGTTATAGTAGTAGGCCCCTCTTTTGAAGGTGACGTGACCCTCAACCCAGTAGTTTGAGTCAGCAAGGATACAATCCTAAAGGTTTGGATTATTAAAAGATAATTAATTAAGTTATTAATACATAATGTGCCAGGCCCCTCTTTTGAAGGTGACGTTACCCTCGGCTAAGTAGATTGACTCAGCAGGGATACAATCCTAAGTAGCCGGGTTAAAGTTTTAATAGTAGTTTACATATGAGGGGATCAAGAAATTCGAATCCCCGCCATCCAATACCAGTGGGAATTGAAGGAGCTACTACTAAGCTTGACCCGGGTCCTTGCAGGATCTATACACTGAACAAGGCAAGACGCTTACAAAACCATTCACTTAGCGCCCGACCAGGTAGCCAACATATCTCCAAATAGACCGTGGAGATATGAGTGGTGTAAATCTTTTATTTTATATAGATAGTAAAATAACACCAAGACACCACGGACAAATGATAAGGAAGTTTCACCGTCAACATAAGAAACTAGTTATTAATGTCAATAATACATAACCAAATAAAAAGTGCGAAAAGATTAAAAATAAAAAAGTATTACACTAAATGATTGTCTTCACCAAGTGATGTAAGAGACTTAGGCAAACATGGCCTTTGATTGTCAAGAACTCTTACTATTAATCTTGGATACCGAGACTACTACACACACTCTATGATGGATGATGGATGATGGTGGTGGATGTGGGTTGTAATGGTGGTGGTGGGTGGGTGAAGTGTGAGAGAGGTGGTTTGCTAAGGGATGCCTTGGAAGTGAACCAAGCACCTCTATTTATAGCCTTCACAAAAGCCTGAACACGGTCCCGTGTCCATTGGGCACGACCCCGTGTCCATCCATCTTCTCTTTCTTCATTAAATGCAGTTTGTCTGCATTAGTTGACCACGCCCACGTGTCTGCTAGGCACGGCCCCGTGTGCAGAAGCGTATCTATACTATCAAGATTTGCTTGAATTCTACGAATCTTAGCGTTGATCACGGCCCCGTATCCACTGGGCACGCCCCTGTGTTCAACGAGCACGGGACGTGTTCAGCCTTCTGATGTCTTGTTTTTGCTTGGGAAGATGTTGTTGAAGGGTCGGGCATGCCACGTTCATTGCTTTTCTTGTATTATTGTTAGATTTGGCTGCATTTTTGCTTTTTGTTCATTTAAGCTCATTTAATCCTGAAAATACAAAAGGAAGACAAAAGCACACTTTTTCCAACATTAGTACTAAAAAAAGGGTTAGTTTTATGCCTCATTTGATGTAATTTATATGTTGCATTTTACACACATCAAATACCCCCACACTTGAATTTTTGCTTGTCCTTAAGCAAAACTCTTTATTTTGTGGCTTACACACCCAAATGGAATGGGTAGAAGAGAAGGTTTTGGGCTTGTCTTGAGTGTCGGGATTCCAAGATCTTTATTAGGTTTTATTTTTATGTTATTTACAATCCTATTCGTTATGATTTATTTAGGACATTACATAAGAGAAATTACTTATTTGGGCATAACATGCCTCTTTAAAATTTCGTTTATATACAAGTTCACATACCTCACCGGAGATCGCTCAACACTCGGCCGAAGATGTATTTTTGTGAAACACTCGGGACCGTCATGGAACTTACTTCTACCATATGCTTGCCAAGTAATCAATCCTCCTCCTTTTTAACTATACACCTTTGTAAATTTCAAGAGGACTTTGGGGAAGGGTTAGGCTTGGGTTAAAGGTAGGTGGTTTTGGGTTAGTGGTTAGTAGAAAAGGGAGAAAGGCGTAAAAAGCGTCGGTTTCCATAAAACATTTTGTTTTTATTCTAATGAAGCATTTTTCAAACAAGGTTTCTTTTGATGAACTTGTTTGTTTATTGGTAAGCTTCATATATATATATATATATAATTTTTTTATAATCAAGATGTCACAAGAAAACCGAGCTTCGTACTAAAATAAAGAGGTTTAAAATAAAAAAAGTTTTGGTGGGTAAAGGTGTTTATTTTGGGTTTAAAAATAAAAAGCTTTAGGCTCAAAAGGGTTAACTAGGGGGATTTTGGGTAGGTGGTGAAGAAAAAAAAAATAATGGTGTTGAAATAAAAAGGGTTAGTCCTAATGCCTCCATCATTTAGTTACTTGGGTTTAAGTTGGTAAAGAGATGGAATGTATTGTCACGGCAAGTTCTAGAGTTGTAAGAAACCAAGCGGCTATTCACACAAGAAACGAAAAATGAGCATTTAGTTTAAAGATGTGTATTTGTATGATCAATAAAGGCTCAAAACTCACTTTTTGTGGGAATGGGTTTTTATGTGATTAAGTATATATAATCAAATTTTAACTAGATTTGTCATGCTGTTTCATAATTTTCTTATGTTGCTTCTTTTTATCATGACGCTATCGGTTGTAGATTTATAAAAATATAACCTATTTAGAACTTGTTATTCCCAAATTAAACCAACACAAGTAAAAAAAATATGAAATGTTTTGGAAAAATTTGGGGTGTTTAGCGGTTCCAATAGAGTTTTGTGTAAGGCTTGTAATTAGGACTTGCAAAATTCGAGGTTTTAGCATCCCCCCCCCCCCACACTTAAATTATAGATTGTCCTCAATGTGTCCCAAAAATAAGTTTTTAGGTTGATTGAATGTGTAAAAGGTGTGCTTAAACAAAAACTTTATGTTACTGGGCATCTGGACACGGCCCCATGTTGAATGAACACGTCCCCGTGTACAGATTGCCAGTAACGAGAACTTACAGAAGGTGGACACGGGGGCGTGTCTGGTGAACACGACCCCATGTCAAGCAAAAGTCTGCATAATTTTGACAAACAGCAGTTCTGGGCGATGGGCACGGGGGCGTGTCGGCTGAGCACGACCCCGTGTGGACAAACTGCAAAAGTGTAAAACAGGTTTCTGGCTTCGGTTTTTGCTGCCCCGACTTTAGTAGCACTAATGTTTAGTGCTCTAAGCCTCATATCTACCTGTTTAACTAATAAATACCACACCAAACAATAACCAACATCATAAATTACCAAAGTTCATCATCCACGTCACAAGTTAAAAAGAAAAAGAAATGCAGAAATTAAAAAGTGTTAAGGAAAGTAAATTGTTCAACAAATGGCACGCAGGCCATGAAATTGTTTTTGAGATAAGGGGTTTAACCTGTGAGACCTCCAACCGTGTGATGCCACCTCTGACTCCTCCCGCTCAATCCATGTCCTCGTCTTCATCATCATCATCACCTCCTCTGTGTCCTGCCATATACTCCCGGATGTTCCCAATGTCATCCTGCATGTCGAAGATATTTCTTTCTATCACTCCGACCCGGGCGTATGTGTTGCTGGCCATGTTGTAAGTGTTCCTGGTGCGCATAAGGTTTTCCTGCAATAAATCATGTAAGCTTTGAAAGTTAGGAAAACCGCCTCCTTGAGAGGAGGATTGACCTGGATCACCCTGGTGCTGGCAGTGGTAATGAGGAGGAGGGATGTCTGGAGCATGTAAGACGAGTGCTTCCTGCAGGTTCCATGCATGCCCTTGAACTCTTTGAAGACTAACCGTCCTGTCTTCCGCTTCGTAGATCAAGTTCATGGAGCGGCATATGACCATGTCCACTTTCCCCGACCATGGTCCCTTGTGGAAGGACCTCGGCATATGCACGAAGTGTTTGAAGAGGCGATATATCTACCCTCCAAAGAAGATAAGATTCGGGGGAGTAGAAAGCTGGTTCCAGTGCATGTTTCAGAGTAGGAGGTATGGAACATCAAGGTTGACCAGGTTGTGGACGCAATGGAGGACTGGTAGATCCCGTAAACCTACAACACCGCTGTTGTCGTGCCTTGGCTAAGAAAGTAGGTGAGGACCCTATGGATGTAGCGGTAAAGAGGGTCTCTCAACTGGGTACTCTTAGTTTGGCTTGGGTTGTAGTTACCCTCTCTGATTTGAGCCCAAGCAGCTTGGCGGTCATTTTCTTTAATCTCGTGGAGACCGCCGGTGTTTTCTTCATCCCCAGCATCTTCTTCAGAGTACAACCCTACCAGAGCCCCGAATTGAGCGATTGAGATCCGGTATCTGGTCCCTCCACAACGGAACTCTACACCTTCATTGTCAAATGGATCAGCTCTTGTCTTGAAGACGAACATGCTGTAAAATTCCATACTGTATTCGTGCATGGAGTGACGCCGAGTGCAAAGGGCAGCTCGTAGTGGGCCGGTGACAATGGTGTTGAATCGGTCTATTTGGTTCACTGTCTCAAGAGTGTCCATGCACACTTGTCTGGGGTCCTCTTCGGGCCTAGTCCTTAACACATCATAGCGTGCTTGAGCCGCCAACTCGTCTGCGTTGAACCTGGTGAATTTCTTGGCCATCTGAAAGAAAACACACCAACAATTAGTACGAAACAGTGAAATTTTTGGAGAAAATTGAGAATCAGTCGGCTGAACACGCCCCCATGTTCAGCGGACACGCCCCATGTCGTAGGAAAGTTGGCCGGACACGACCCCGTGCTCGCTGAGCTCGACCCCGTGTCCAGGCGTCTGTTTCCAAAAAATCTCAAATTTCGACCATGTTCTGAAAACCTAAAAACTTTTGGTCCAGTAGGGGCGGTTTTCCCCGAAAATGAAACCCCAAATGCCGTTTTTACCAAAACAAACCTTTTACCCCTTCAATTTTATCTTTTTCGGTTCAAAAACAAGGGTTTGGTGTTTTTATGAGAAATTAGGCAAATCTACAAACAATACAAGTTGGTTTTCTTTATATAACATGTATCTAAACTAATGCTAACAGATTTATGCAAAAATTTGAGGTTCGATCTGGTTCAAGTTGAAGAACCCTAGATTTTTTCCCAAATCTTGATGTTAAATTACATGCAAGAATTTAACTAACTAATTGTAAGGATAGAATCATACCTTGACATTGTTAGAAGGAGGGGAAACATTGAAATCTTGCAGAAAAATCACCGGAACCCGAGAGTTTTTGGGGAAACGGGGCGTGTGGAATGAAGAAACTGATTGAAAATGGGGGTTTTATCCCGACAGTTGCACGGACACGGCCCCGTGGGCGGGCAACTTAAATGTATATATATATATATATATACATTTAAGTTGCCCGCCCACGGGGCCGTGTCCGTGCAACTGTCGGGATAAAACCCCCATTTTCAATCAGTTTCTTCATTAATCTTAGTGCTCGTGTGAGTGCCCTGTTTCCCAAAACTTGGTTTTAGAGATCTTACTGATTTAGATGTTTTCCTGATTGTTCGTAACTTACCAGGTATGATGTCGATGCTTTCATTCTTCGATCGTTTGAAGCGAGATCTCTTCCTCCTCATCCTCAATAAATCCTTGATAAAGCTTTAGCCGTTGGCCATTGACTTTGAATGGAATTCCATTCTGAGATTTAATTTCGACTGCACCGTGTGGGAAAATATGGGTGATGGAAAAAGGTCCTGACCACCTAGACTTTAATTTACCAGGAAATAATCAAAGTTGTCAATTAAACAATAGAACCTGATCTCCTACTTGAAATTCATTAGGTTTAATGTGTTTATCGTGCAAATTTTTCATTCTTTCCTTATAAATTTCGGAGTTAGAATATGCATAATTCCTTAATTCGTCTAATTCATTTAATTGGCAAAATAGATTTTTACCTGCAACTTCTAAGTCTAATTCATTTAAATAGGCCTTGAGAGCTATTTCTACTAGAAAATGACAACTTTTTCCATATACGAGCTTATATGGGGTTGTACCTATTGTTGTTTTGTACGCTATGCAAAAAGCCCATAATGCATCGTCTAACTTATCGACCCATTCTTTTTTATTTAACCCTATGGTTTTTTCAAGTATTCTTTTTAAACCTCTATTAGTCACTTTGTCTTGTCCGTTTGTTTGAGGGTGATATGCCCTTGAGACCCGGTGATAGACCCCATACCTTGTTAAGATTTTTTCAAGTTGATGGTTACAAAAATGGGTACCTCTATCACTTATTAAAGCCTTTGGTGTTCTAAAACGAGAGAATAATCTTTTTAGAAATCTTACCACGACTCTTTCATCATTGGTTGGAAGTGCCTCGGCCTCGGCCCATTTAGACAAGTAATCTACCGCCACAAGTATATATTTGTTTCCTTTTGACGGTGGGAAGGGTCCCATAAAGTCGAGTCCCCACACATCAAAAATTTCAAAAACAAGAATGCCATTTTGTGGCATTTCGTTTTTGGAGGAAATATTACCTGTTCTTTGGCAAGCATCACATGTCTTGACAAGACTTTGGGCATCTTTGTAAATGGTTGGCCAATAAAATCCTGAATCAAATACCTTTCATGCAGTACTTGCGGCACCATGATGTCCTCCGTATGGACCTTCATGACAATGGCAGAGAATTCTTCTTGCTTCATTACCATGTACGGATCATCGGATGAGTTGGTCGGCACACATTTTGAAAAGATAAGGATCTTCCCAAAAGTAATGCTTTACATCCGCAAAGAATTTCTTCCTTTGATGATGTGGCCAACCTTTTGCGACTATACCGCTAGCTAGGTAGTTAGCATAGTCGGCGTACCATGGCTCTTCTCGGTATTCCACCATTTCCAGGGACTCCGTTGGAAATTTTTCGTTGATTTGCTCGTCCCTAGTTGCCTCCAAAGTTGGGTCTTCTAAGCGCGAAAGATGATCTGTTGCGGTGTTTTCTGCTCCTCTTTTGTCTTTTATTTCAATGTCAAATTTCTTGGAGGAGTAGAATCCACTGATTCAAAGGTGGTTTAGCATCATGTTTCTTGAAGAGATATCGAATGGCCGCATGACCTGTATAGACTATTATTTTAGAAAGAACAAGATAAGAATGAAATTTATCAAAAGCAAATACCACAGCTAGCAATTCCTTTTCTGTTGTTTTGTAATTTTCTTGTGCATCGTTAAGTGTTTTACTAGCACAATAAATTGGGTGAAAATGCTTATCTTTTCTTTGTCCCAAGACGGCTCCAACTGCAAAGTCACTTGCAACACACATGATTTCGAAAGGTAATTTCCAATCAGGCGCTATCATGATAGGTGCATTAACTAGCATTTCCTTTAGGGTTAGAAATGCTTGATTGCAATCCATGTCAAAGATGAAAGGGGCGTCTTTTTCAAGTAATTTTGTTAGAGGCCTTGAGATTTTTGAAAAGTCTTTGATAAATCGTCTATAAAATCCGGCATGCCCTAGGAAACTTTTGATAGCTCTAACGGAGGATAGGGGTGGTAATCGAGAAATAGTGTCTATTTTGGCTCGATCTACCTCCATTCCTTCGCTTGATATTTTGTGACCAAGTACTATTCCCTCCGTTACCATGAAATGGCATTTTTCCCAGTTAAGGGCAAGGTTAGTTTCCTCACATCGGGATAGCATTCGTTCAAGGTTATCGAGGCATTGGTCGTATGAATCTTCAAAGATAGAAAAGTCGTCCATGAAGACTTCCATTGTCTTTTCTATCATATCATGGAAGATGGCCACCATGCAATGTTGAAAGGTTGTGGGGGGCATTACATAGACCAAAAGGCATGTGTCTATAGGCAAAAGTTCCATAGGGACATGTAAATGTTGTCTTTTCTTGGTCTTCGGGTGCTATCGGAATTTGAAAGTATCCTGAAAAAGCATCCAAGAAACAATAAAATTTATGACCGGATAATATTTCTAGCATTTGATCAATAAAAGGTAAAAGTGATCTTTCGTTGTTGCCTCATTTAATCAATGATAATCTATACATACCCTCCATCCTGTGACGGTTCTCGTTGGTATTAATTCATTCTTTTCATTAGTTATTACCGTCATACCACCTTTCTTTGGAACTACTTGGACAGGACTTACCCAACGACTATCGGAGATAGGGTAAATAATCCGGCGTCAAGTAATTTGATGACTTCATTTTAACCACTTCTTGGTCATTTGGATTTACTCCACGTTGTGGTTGTACAACCGATTTATAGCCATCGTTCATTAAAATTTTGTGTGTGCACATGGAAGGACTTATTCCTTTGATATCTACAAGCTTCCAAGCGATCGCATTTTTGTGTTTTTTGAAAAGCGTAATTAATTTTTCTTTTTCTAAACTAGTTAATTTTGACGAAATAATTACAAGTGATTTACCATCTTTGTCTAGAAAAGCATATTCCAAACCTTTCGGAAGTTCTTTGAGCTCAAGAGGTGGGTCTTTAGGAGACTCCTTATTTGGTTGCTTATTTCGATCAAGAACCACAAAAGTTTGGTCTATGGCGACCTCTTCTTCAACAAAGTGGTCAATTTCTTCTCTTGTATCCGGTGGTTCATCCTCATCTTCAATTAGGGGGTCATTATTGCCGAATGGATATTTCATTGAACGCTCAAGATCAACACTTTTCTTAAATGCCCCTAATTGAATAGATAGATTGTTATGCTCTGGGTTTTCAAAACTTCATGGGTTTTTACAAAAGGTCGTCTCAACACTAGAGGAGCGTCATCAAGGATGACAAAGTCGGTTGGTATTACCATTTGATTTGTTTGGACCAAGACATCCTCAACTACCCCTATTGATTTTTTTACTTTCCGATTAGATAGAAAAATGGGTATTTGAAGTGGAGAAAAATCACTAATACTTAATTTTTTAAAAATGTAGTTTGGCATTATATTAACACAAAGATCTTTATCAATTGTGATATTACTAATAAAGGAGTTTTGAAAAAAAACATGGAACCGGTGTAATGTTAATTTAAAATGGATCTTCTTTTATTAGCGAAGTTTGATCATTTGTTAACTTAATGCTTACCATTTCGTCAATTTTAGTGTTAGTGTTTAACTCTTTTAAAAACTTAGCATGAGTGGGAACTAAACAATGATTTTCGAAAGAAGGTGACAAGAGATTAATTTCTTCAAAATTTGACTCTTCTTGAATTTTAACGTTGTCGGACTCACCTTTTTCGTTGTTTAACTCATGTGTTGGTTTTTCACTTACTTGTTCTTCCATTTTTGCATTTTCAACTATCTCTTCTTTATTACAAGTTAATTCTTCCCTTGTGCGGGACTCCTCTTACCTTGCGCGAGATTCTTTTATGCAACGTTCGATAGTTTTAATGTGTTCTATTATCCTATTGGCTATGTGGGTGTAGAGTAAGGATCGGGATCCTCAAAGCTTGAATCCATATGTTCGATCCTTGGTTCCTCATAATACTCATTTGAAGTAGATGGTTTACACCATTGTTCCTTATTGTAAGTATATGATGGATAAGGGTCGTAATTTTGTTCTTCATAATACTCATATGAGGTGGGTTGTTCACGCCATGGTTCCTCATAATAAGCATATGAAGGTGGTGGCTCATATCTTGGCTCCTAAAGTATGAGTATGAAGGCTCATACCTTGGTTCGTCCAAATATGAGTATGAGGGAGAAGGTTCATACCTTGGGTCTTCATAGGTTGTGTATGAAGTTGATGGCTCGTACCTGGGCTCCTCATAGTAGGTGTATGAAGTGGATGGTTGAAATAAGTCACAATATTGTACCGAGTGAGGGTTACTGCAAATGGTGTAATAATCTTCCCTATAATCATCCTCCTCATAGGTGTAGTTGAAATCTCTTGAGTATTGATCCAAAAGAATCACTCAGTAGACCACAACAGAGTCTCGAGACCAGAAAACAAAGATAAAAACGGAAAGAGAGGCTAGACACGACCCCGTGTTCAGTGAGCACGACCCGTGTTCAGATTCTGTATCTGGGTGTTTTAATAAAAGTAACTGGTTTTTTGTGCAGCACGGGGGCGTGTTCAGTGAGCACGACCCCGTGTTCAGACTCTGTATCTGGGTGTTTTATAAAAAAAATGTAGCACGGCCCCGTGTTCAATGAACACGGCCCCGTGTTCAGGCTATTGTAAATGCAAAAACTAACTAAAACGCAGAAAAATGTGCGCGTTTTAAAATGGTTTTGAAAAACTGATTAGGCCCTCCATTTTAAGCTTTCTTAAAATCCTTGTGTCCCCGGCAACGGCGCCAAAAACTTGATGCTTGTGTAGCGTTATATAATTTTATGTATATTTTTAGCCCTTTTTACACTTTAGTCAAGTTTTAAATTTATAAAACACGATATTTACTAACACTAAACACACATATGGGCAAGTGCACCCATCGTGAGCGTAGTACAATGTTGGTAAGATACCGTGGTCGTCCAAGGACACAAGAGCTTTTAGTACCGGTTTATCCTCAACGTCTAATCAAATCAAAATTTAGAAAAAGGTTTTTAAACAAGAAAATAAAAATTCTAAAAATAAAAATAAAACAGATAGACATGATGAATCACTTGGATCCTAATCGCCTTTAACGTAACCTTTGATTATTTCCGCACTTTTGCACTTTTTAAGGGATTATCTTTGTTATAGTAGTAGGCCCCTCTTTTGAAGGTGACGTTACCCTCAACCCGGTAGTTTGAATCAGCAAGGATACAATCCTAAAGGGTTGGATTATTGAAAGATAATTAATTAAGTTATTAATGTGTAATGCGGTAGGCCCCTCTTTTGAAGGTGACGTTACCCTCGGCTAAGTAGTTTGAGTCAGCAGGGATACAATCCTAAGTAGCCGGGTTAAAGTTTTAATAATGGTTTACATATGAGTGGATCAAGAAATTCAAATCCCCGCCATCCAATACCAGTGTGTATTAAAGGAGGTCCTACTAAGCTTTACCCAGGTCCTTGCAGGATCTATACACTGAACAAGGCAAGACGCTTACCAAACCATTTCCTTAACCCCCGACCAGGTAGCCAACATATCTCCATATAGACCGTGGAGATATGAATGGTGTAAATCTTTTATTTTATATAGACAGTAAAATAACGCCAAGACACCACGGCTAAATGATAAGGAAGTTTCACCTTCAACATAAGAAACTAGTCATTCATACATAACCAAATAAAAAGTGCGAAAAGATTAAAAATAAAAAGCATTACACTAAATGCTTATCTTCACCAAGTGATGTAAGAGAGTTAGGAAAACATGGCCTTTGATTGCGAAGAACTCTTACTATCAATCTTGGATCCCGAGATTACTACACACACTCTATGATGGATGATGGATGACGGTGGCAGTGGGTGGGTGAAGTGTGAGAGAGGTGGTTTTCCAAGGGATGCCTTTGAAGTGAACCAAGCACCTTTATTTATAGCCTGTACAGAAGCCCAGACACGGCCCCATGTCCATTGGGCACGGCCCCGTGTCCATCCATCTTCTTTTTCTTCATTAAATGTCGTAGGATCATTTTGTGACCCAAATGAGTCAATCGGAAGAGCTCTTATCTGTTTCAGAGGCGGAAACTAAGAAACAGACGTGAAAAAACAGTTTGTTTCACAATTAACTGTCTTGTATATTGATTAAAATCAGTTTACAGATCAAACAACGCTTCGGCAGCAATTCGGTACCGGAATGATGAAGTTACAAATGAAGCCGCTTGAGAGCTATTTATAGAGATGGGGTTTTGCTTGAAAGTGACATGATGTCAGTTCAAGCGAAATCAATAGACTTGATTTCGCTTGAAACTGTCAAATGTTCTTTCAAGCGAAATAGCATCATTCAAGCGAAATCAGCTTAAACAAATCCTAAAGCCTCCTAATTTCTCGTACAACACGCCCTGATCTAACACTTCTAATACAAGACTCGATACAAGATGAAGTCGACAGACGTATGCACCCACAGACTCCCCCTCGGATGTTGACGAGTCTTAAGTGTCGAGTCTTCAACATTTTCATTCTTTAACAGTCTTCAGGCTTCCAGAATCTCTATCTGGCTCTTATCACATACTGATTCTTTCTTCGAGTATCTCAACCTGGCTCTTTCCTCAAATCAAAACATTCTTCAGAATCTCTATCTCTAACAGACTCTCCCTCAACTTGTGCTGGAATCGTAGTCTCGCTTTCACAGGATCAGGATCGTGACCTGACTCTCTGTCTGCTCAGGGTCAGAAACCAGGCTATCCTGCACATCCTTAACCTCAAAATAAGATTTACAAATATAACAAAATTTTAATCTTTGATTACCACTTGTAAAAACATTATAAATTTTCAGAACAATTTACTTTTAAAAGACTTATTTTCACTTAAAAACTTTTCAATCACACTCTCCCAAACCTGTTCATCATGTTCAGCACTCGGAATTTTGAAAATCAACTCTTCAATATCAGTTGTCGAAAATCTTTTTGGATTTTTCCAAATTTTTGCTAAAACACACTGAAAATCTTTTTGGAATTTTGTTTTGAAATAAATACAGTAACGAAATATTTACAAGCAATATTTTTGTGAGTTTGTGTAAGAGGATCATATCAGTTTATGAGACAAATCACCAACACCGTTAAGCTTTAAACATTTTAACTTCTAAACAATTCACTTAGATTGTCAGTGTACTGATCCACTTAAATTTTCACACAAAGTTCAACTGTTTCGAGATATGAGATTTGTGTTTTAGATACTTAAACTTACTCGCGTGTCCCACCTCAGAATATACTACCGTATCCAGATCCCAATATTCAGTCTTACAGGTGAGTATACCTAGATGATATCTGTAAGGGGTTAATTGCGAAGACCGTGAGAGCTCAGGTCAGAACTTTCGTTTAGCAGAGAGATGACGGTTCGACTTTTGGTGGGTCCCCTTTAGAGGATCTTTTTTACAACAGCATTGATTAGCAATTTTATTGTCTCATCATTTTATGCTGAGGGCGGCGCTATATTTCAAGCAAGCGGAAAAGTATTCTCCGGGGACTAGGCCATTGCTTCCGCAAAATCAGAAGTCCCGGGATAGTACCCCAGATATCACTAAGCATAAAGACCTAGTATCTCAGAAAGAGGGGTCCTTCAAACAAGATTTCGGGGGTTACCCATATATCCGAGAGATGTTCCCCACGATATAAGCAAGTTTGAAATTTAGGTTTATATCTCGTCACAATCTACTAAATGTGCAAAAACCTACTGGCACATCATCAGTGAGACCGTTTATCACATTTTAACTTTCCATTTCTTTAGCATGCTGTGACAGTCCAACTGATATACTATCATTTCCTCTTTTATACAACAAAACTCATTTTTGATTTTATCATGTTTTTGACTTTTTCAAATTTTCTAGTGTTTTTGGATTTTCAGAAAATTTGTACTCCCCCTAAAATGCAAACACATTTTAGGAAATTTGAAAACAAACTGTACAATAAAACGACAACTACTGTGAATTGCTTCAATTCGCCATCCACTTGGCATAAACAATTGGAACTCCCCCTCACAACAAACTATTTTCCCATTGTGATTTCAAAACACTTAAGTTTATTTTAATCAAATGGTTTTTCCGGAAAATAAGTTTTGTTGATTTTATCTCTTGTAAGATAGGGGTTCATCATATTGTTTCTCAAAAATATCATTTGTAATAAAAACAAGTACAACTTAATGTTCTTGATTTACCACTTGTAAGTGAAAACCTTCTTCAACCTCTTGTAGGTTTACTTAACAACCCAAACCACTTGTAAATCAAAATATAACAATTTAAAGATATCACCTGTAGATTTACCAACCAAACGTTTCAAGAATGATGCCGATTCTTGCTCCACTCTTACCAACCTGGGAGCTCCAGCAAGTCAGGATTTTCAGTTAGGAAATATTTTCCCCCAAGCCTGACCAGCCTTGGGAGATTCTGGTACACATCTATCCCACCAACATTTTGATTTGTAAAATTCTTTTGCACTTTTAACCTTCCCATCAACCATCTTCCCGAATATATGTTTAACTTTGCCATTAAACACCTTTTCAGCATCAAATTCTTTGTTACCAGCAAGGAATTGATCTGAAATCTCAAATCTACCTTTTGATTTCAAACTATCTTTTGTCAATGGCGGAAAATTTTCTCCGTTCAACTCAGGAACGGAATTATCAACTTTTTTCTCAAAACATGACTCCTCTGATTTTATGGAATCAGATTCATTGTCAGAACTTCGTTCAGATTTTACAACCCATTTTTTTTTTTGTTTAAATCGACTTGTCTTTTGTAGAACCGTTTTGAAGTTTCACCAACTTCCACAGTCGATTTATCAACACTTTTTTTATCATTTCAAAGTTAGAAGATACTTCCTGTTTTGAATAAGTGGACTCTTGGCATTGCCAAACAATGTGTCCAGCCTTTTGACACTTAAAGCAGGTTCTTCTATCAACTCTTGAAGCAAATTTCTTCACATTCTTCTTTACTTGAGCAAGAAACTCTTGATTTGATTGTTTCAAGAAGGGTTTCTTCTGCTCATCTTCAGAACTTCCTCCTGAAACAAATGTTGTTTTTGGTTTATAATTTTTCTTATTTTTATAATTTTCTTAAGAACTAAAACCAAGACCTTGCTTTTTGAAATTACCGTTGTGGTTTGGTTTCTTTCGATAACCTGAACCATAACCGTAACCCTTTTTCTTGTTCAATATCTGTTGAACTATTGAAGTGTATTTTTTTGGTTTTTCATGAAGATTTAAATCTTTTATTTCAGAAATGTTAATTTCTGTTAGTTTGAAAACCTGTTTAATCATTTCAGTTTTTACACTTCTTATTGGAAATTCCTCATCAGAATATAATTTGTCTGAATCATTCAAAGTATATGCTACTTTGATTGGTCCATCATTCAAATTAGATTTTGATAACAGGAATTCTTTATTGTAAACCCTTTTAACCGGTGAGCTCGGACTCTTTTCTGACGAACTCGAACTTTTAGACTTAGACTCTGGTTTTGACTCTTCATCCATATCCAACACCTGATCGACCACTTTCTTTAATAACTCGAACTCATGATCAGTGTCAGACTCTGTGAATGTAACATCAATATTGTCTGGTAATTCATCAATGATTTCAGACTTTAACTTGATGTTGACTGCCTTTTTTAGACGCTCCTCATTAGGATTCCTGGGAGAATAACTTTCTTGGATCGGGGGCGCACATCTGTTATACTTGACACTTTGTTTCTTACCAGTATCAGTATCTTCAGTCTTTTTCTCCATGAATGCAACAGTAGGATAAACACGATCAATCAAGTAATCACATGTTGTATAGCTCAACAACAATCGTTTAATCCTTTCACTCTCAATCTTCTCGAGTTCCACTTCTTGTTTTAGCTTAGCACAGTCTTCAATATACTCATTTATGATGCTCTGCTTTGTCATTAATGTTGCGCTCATTTTTGTCATAGCATTTTCAATTTCTGAATTCGTTCTTTTTAGACTATCAATTGATTTGTTCAGCACATCATACGATTCCTTCACATACTTCACATCACACAGTAAATCTTCTTTAATCTTCTCCAACTCAAAAATCTTCTTATCTTTCTCCTCACCAACTTTGCAAGATTCTGAACACTTCAAGCACGGTTTAACGACCTCAACTATTTTTTCAACTTCAACAACTTTCTCTACTTCAACAATCTTTTCTATTTCAATAACTTTCTCAACTTCGACCAGTTTTTCAACTTCGACTACTTTTTCAACCTCAACAATTTGCTCCACCACTTTCTCCACTTCAACAATTTTCTCTACTACTTTCTCAATTTCTGGTTCAACATTCGCTTCTCCAGCTTCTGTCTTTGCCTTTTCATCAGCTAGCTTTCTTGCTGCTTCCAGGTCTTTCAACAATCTGGCAATCTTCTTCTGATATAGCATCTTCATTTTATCTGCAAAAAACAAATTAAAACTAGTAGAATCTATGCCTTTTCTAGCTTTGTTGAGATGTTCTTCCTCATCATCGGTATCCACATGACTTCCAAGATCTAGAAAAATCGGGATTCTTTTCTGATTAGTCTCATTTTCACCCTGAATTCTGGCAACAAAACCTGAACCAGATGGAATGTATTTATCCCAGCTAAATCCCTCTGCAACAAATTCATCATCTTGATTAATGATACCAAAATAAGCTTTTTTATTTGCATCTTCGATCATTTTCCTTTTGTCATCTACAATTGGCAGAGCATGTGCAGATTGTGGTTCCTTTTGTTGAGTAATCTGATGAAAATTTGTGACACCTGTGTCACTGCGACCATCAAACAAATGCCAATCCAATAAAATATTGTATTTCATATTTGGGATTTGTAAAAATATGTGTATCGTTTACACATATCAATTCTTGTTCGATTTCAAGCTCTAAATCGCTTTCTGGAAGGTTATACGCGCACTGATACGTAAATATAACCAGTTTAATGCAACGAACACTCCGGAATAGTGAAATAGGATTAACATACCTTAAATAACCTTTACATAACTTAGATATAAGTTTTGGAAGGTTTGGTGTGGTGAAATCAAAGTTTATTCGCTTACAGGGACTGAATTTGACAAACTGCGAAAGTATGCCAATTTGAACAGTAACAGACATTCCAGAACATGACCATAAGTTAAACACACCTTAAATATCCTTTACATAGCTTAGAAATAGGCTTTGAGGGGTTCGGTGTGCTAAAATAAACTTTTGGGTCATTCAGGGACCAAAAGCGTCAAAAAGTGCACAAGTTTGCACTTTCGCGCATAACTTACGTTCTGAATACATCTGGACATCCAAAAATTTATGTAAGCACTAAAATATTTTAGTTTAGTGTTTGGCATGAGAAAAATCCATTCGTCACGCAATTTGGATCGTTTTTCACGCTTATGCGCATTCCGTCATAATTAACCGAACAACGCGATTGTACGGCTAAACGAACCGACATCCGGCATATTTTGAGCATGTTTCATGTTCCCTATACTTTAACATCCTTGTGAAGCTTAAAAATGGTCTTGACGGGTGTTAGAAGTGCCAAAACACGACGATACGCGCTCAGGAACCAAACCTGCAAAACTGCAAAAAAAAAATATAAAAAAAAATAAATAAATAAAAAAATGCAGCAAAAAGCCATTTTAAACATTTTAACAAGTGTACGGCCTAGATCGTGCCCCCTTTTCCAAGAAACGATCCTAACGGTTGTGGGTTTACTATAAATACCCAACCCATTTTCACTCATTCCTCACTAGAATCTGATCTAAAAGACTCTAAGTTGAAACCATTGTTTCGTACCTGAGTTATTTGGATCTAGATTAGCATTCGGGGACCTTTCATAAGTATTCTTTCGTTCTTTTATCGCTTTCGAGTCCGAAAGTCAAACTTTGTTTGACTTTCTGCATTGACCAGTTTATGGTCGATGCGAAGTTCGTTTGAACTTCATAACGTGAGCGTGATCACGATGGTTATAGTCCCTAGTGACTATACCTACTGATTACCACGTTATCTAGGCTCAGTGACGAGCCGTAGTTTCGGTCAGAATACGTATTCTTGCGTATTTTGTAACCAAACTACTCTTAGGTATCACAACCATTTGTTGTGATACCAAACCTGTTTTCTAAACTTAGTTAAGCATGTTTTAACATGCTTAGCTCATCACTTTTAGGTTAGTGCTTATATAGGGTCGTCAGGTCAGCGATCTAAACAATCGCTTATACTTTCGAACCCGACCCGTTTGGTCGATCATTAGGATCTGACCAAGCACATTAGGTGACCATAGTATATAGGGAATAACCTTCCGAGGTTATACCTTATGGTCGCTTCGTTTAAGTAGTTGTATGATAGGTAGTATATATGCCTTAGGTAAATTACCAAAATGCCCTTTTGACGCCAAAATTCATTTTAAGCATATGTAACATAACTTTTGACATCTAAACTGATTTGACAACAATATTAGACATGTTAAGGCATATATTACTTGTCATAGGACTAGTTAGGCGGTCCGAACGCGTTTCACGCGAACGACGCGTTAAAGTAGCATAAGCTACCTAAACGGGTCGTAATGGGTCACAAGCACTTAGGTTAGGTTTCATTTAGTATGTAGGCTTTGTTAAACCATACTACATGAGTTCCCATACTCATTTGGTTTACGAACCCTCATTCAATCCGATCTTCCGATTTAGGTCCGGTTTATTAACATAGTTACCTATATTAGGTGCCGTTTGATTCCGTGATCTCTAGCATTGCTTGGTGGTTATCTTAGGACTTCTAAGCAATCTCAAGTGAGTACATAGACCCCTCTTTTACTGTTTTCCAAACTGTTTTGGGGTGGAACACATGTGCCTACTTGTTACTTTCATGCTTTCACATCATATACTTGCTATGTTCATTAGTACATTTATAGTACATGATTTCATTACATTTCATGCTATGTATGCCCATTATGTGCGTACTTAGTACATTGTTTTACATTACATTACATGCTATGTATGTCTATTGTGTGCATACTTAGTACTGTTATTTCACGTCACATGCTATGTATGTCTATTGTTGCATACTTAGTACAGTTCACATGCTATGTATGTCCAATCGTTGCATTGTTCATCATACTTAGTACATTTGTTATTCATCACATGCTTACATTTTGACATTTATATACACATTACATGATTTACATCTTGACATAAACATTTTGACATATTATTCAATACATTTGGCAATTGGTTTAAACATAGACATCTTATATTGTTGGTTTGGTTTGAGTAAGTGATTAAGTAACGAGGCGTGTGTAATATGATACAAGCATGGTGGATACGCCGCTGGTACTTCCTATATATAAGTGTTTGTATGGTATTACATGTCGTAGCGTTATTTGAATCATTCCAGTTTGAGACATATAACATTTTATACAAATAACATACTTTTCACAAGACATTGTTTTACAAACAACATATCTTATACAAACTCATTTTACATGGTTATTCATTTAACCTTACATTTATTTATACATATCATCTGATCTTATCGTTTTTCAAATAATTTACAAGACAAAGCAAATTACAAGGTTCATGACTAAACATTTTCTCAAACATAAGTCATGAATCCTATTTTCACAAAACCTATGTATCTCACAGGCATTTTTATGCTGACGTACCTATTTTCACATGTGTTTTCAGGAATTGATGCATAGGATTGATCAAGACATACTTAGGCGGACCTGTGCCTTAGTGACTTAAAACGAGACAAGAACTAGTTAATTTATGTTATGTACTCTTTATTTCTTGTTTAAAGACAATGTAACTCGCTTGTTTGATGAATAAAACGAAACTTTAATTTCCATGGTTGTGAAACATTAATTCTGTTACAACACTCCCTGACGTTTCCGCCACGTTTTGTATGTTCTACGTGGTCGGGGTGTGACAGAAAAGATGGTATCAGAGCCAATGGTTATAGGGAATTAGGTTATTAGTAATGCTTTGACCTAGTCTATAACCTTCTTAGGACCCTAACGCGAGTTTACTTGCGTTTAGTCATAAAACAATACCGTCACCTATCCTTAGGCGACTACCACAACAAGAACATAAATTTCAAAACCGCTTTGAAAACTAATCATCTGTTCTAGGATGATTGATTACAAGGTTTTGAACCCTCTGTTATATGGTTTTGAACCCCTTTGAATTTTCAAAATCTCGTCAAGGTTTTGGGTTTTAAATAATGTGAACACGTGCAAACTGGAAGGGTGAATGCCTGTATTCTGGGTTTTCTGTCTAGGCAAGCACTTCGTATACATCTCATCAGACGCGAGACCAGTTGTGCTTACCTGGGAATTCTTGGGATGAGTGTTCACTTATAGGCGAGCATGTCTTCGCGATACATTATTTTTGACCTATTTACTTTGATTAATCACCGAGGTCGTTTGTTGCTTTGTAGTAACAAACAAATGACCACTATCCTTGCTTTCATCAGATTTGTTTCATCTCATTCTTTTCGTCTAATTCTCTCACTCGTTTCCTTTCATGTTTCCTCTTTTAGAATGCCTCCACGACGCGAAAACCCGGTATCTATTGATGAGCTGGCAGCTGTCATTACACAGCAAATAACTGCTGCAATTCCGACCATCGTTGCCCAATGTCACCAAGCTATCAACAACAATAATGCTCTCTGCAACTTCAAGATGTTTAACTCGGCTAAGCCATCAAAGTTTTCCGGGTCTCAAGGAGCGACTGCACTTCTGCAATGGTTCGAGAGTCTAGAGAGCACCTTCAGGCATGTTCAATGTCCAAATGAGCGAAAGGTAGACTTCGCATCTAGTGTCTTTGAGAAACGAGCTTTGACGTGGTGGAACGGTGTGGTGAGAGATAGGGGTGCCGAAGTGGCACTGGCCCAAACGTGGGAAGAACTTCGAGCACTAATGATGAAGGAATTCTGTCCTCGTCATGAGATCAGGGCTTTGGAAAGGGAATTTAACGATCTTAAGCAAGACAGCGGTGAACATCGAGCATACACTGATCGATATGAGGAGCTGAGCCTGTTGTGTCCTACCATGGTTACGCCTTTGGATAAGGCAATCGAAAAATACATTGATGGTCTCCCTGACTCAGTTCAAGACATTGTTACTGGTAGTAACCCCACTACGGTTAGGCAGGCCATTGAGCTATCTGCAACCTTGACTGAATCTCAGATCAGGAAACATAAGCTTTTCCGAAAGGGTGACAAGAAACTGGTCGAGGAATCGAAACCAATTGAGGAATCAAAGACCATGGATGAACAGACTGGATCCCCTGAGCAGTCAAAGAAGCGAAAGGCTTCTCAAAACTTCGCCATGGTTACTCATAATGATCAAGCCGTCCCCAACCAACCAGCTCAACCCTCTGCTAGGAAGCCATACAATGGAACTTCACCTTTGTGCAACCAATGTGGCCTACATCCTCATGCCAATGTGAAGTGCCGCGAATGCCAAATTTGTGGACGTAAAGGTCATACAGCAAAAGTTTGCGTAGCAACAGTTGCACCAAATCAAGCTAACAACAATCCTGCTCAAGCTCGTTTTCCACCAGGTTCTTGCTACAAGTGTGGCGAGATGGGACATTTCCGAAGAAATTGCCCAAAGCTTGCTTATGCTAATCCAGCACAGAGATGAGCATCTGACCGACTAGAAGACAACACTCTTTAGAAATAATCACATCTTATGTATTATTTTCTCTTGTTGTCAAGGTCCATGAAACAGTTGTTAACATTGTTTATAAATAAATCTTTTATTTACATTGCAATGTATTTATGTGATTGTATGTATAAACAACACATCCCTTACAATACCGACAATCAAGGAATCATATTCCTTGAAAAGCAAACTACCCCCAACATTCTTCCATTTTACATTCTCTTGCGTTTTCCACAAAGATCCTAAGTACCCGTCTCCTGCAAAGAAACGAAGTACAAGGTACAAGTTATAATTCTGTACGAATACCCCAAGTACCACTATAAATTCTTAATAGGGTACCCAAGGGTATTTCCGTATGTCCTAAATTATTGTGTACCTTAATTCGAATATTGCGTTTTCCTGAAAACGAAAAATCGAATTTTTGGTAGATCATCCTATCTTCATGGATGGATTCTTAAAATGATTAAAGTGCCAAATGAAATCCACGAATTGGATTCCTGGTGTACTTTAAGTATCCGCGTCCAAAGATAACAAATTAATAACCAAGTTAAACAACTATGTGATTATGTGCTTATGTGTTTCCTTTTATGTTTTTGGTGTAATCCAAGTTTTGTTATCCAAATCCTCGTAGAATCTTCCATATCTTTGTATAAGGAAATTCATAGTAGGATATCCAAAGGTACTATATTAAATCCTCAATGGGCTTTTACTTAATAGTAAAGACCCTTGGATTATATTGTACTATTCCATAATTAGACCCCTGAGTGGTCTAGTTAAACAGATTGATCAAAAAAAAAAATCTGGTTAGGAATATCATGTGATGAGATAGCTGAAAGGACTCCTTGGTGGCCTAATTAAAAGGATCAATTGTTGATCTAATTAAAAGGACCCTATGGTAGTCTAGCCACACTCATCACAGGTTTGATTTTCCTCCCCTAAAACATTTCAAGACAAACTGTGCGGAATATGCAAGGAGTTACGTAATTATGGATGCAAACATAATTATGGAATTCAGTGCACAGAAACCACAGCAAGTTTTGTCGTGTATCTGAAGTTAACCATGTTCATTTTTGTTTCTGAAGAAATGGTGAAAAATGACTCATTTTGTTCATTTTTGTTTCTGAAGATGTTGTGAAAAATGACTCATTCTGTTCATTTTTGTTTCTGAAGAAATGGTGAAAAATGACTCATTCTGTTCATTTTTGTTTCTGAAGATGTTGTAAAAAAAATGACTCATTCTGTTCATTTTTGTTTCTGAAGAAATGGTGAAAAATGACTCATTCTGTTCATTTTTGTTTCTGAAGACGTTGTGAAAAATGACTCATTCTGTTCATTTTTGTTTCTGAAGATGTTGTGAAAAATGACTCATTCTGTTCATTTTTGTTTCTGAAGAAATGGTGAAAAATGACTCATTCTGTTCATTTTTGTTTCTGAAGAAATGGTGAAAAATGACTCATTCTGTTCATTTTTGTTTCTGAAGAGGTTGTGAAAAATGACTCATTCTGTTCATTTTTGTTTCTGAAGAAATGGTGAAAAATGACTCATTCTGTTCATTTTTGTTTCTGAAGAGGTTGTGAAAAATGACTCATTCTGTTCATTTTTGTTCTGAAGAAATGGTGAAAAATGACTCATTCTGTTCATTTTTGTTTCTGAAGAAATGATGAAAAATGACTCATTCTGTTCATTTTTGTTTCTGAAGAGGTTGTGAAAAATGAATCATTCTGTTCATTTTTGTTTCTGAAGAAATGATGAAAAATGACTCATTCTGTTCATTTTTGTTTCTGAAGATGTTGAGAAAAATGACTCATTCTGTTCATTTTTGTTTCTGAAGATGTTGTGAAAAATGACTCATTCTGTTCATTTTTGTTTCTAAAGATGTTGTGGAAAATGACTCATTCTGTTCATTTTCGTTTCTAAAGAAATCGTGGAAAATGATTCGTTTCGTTCATTTTCGTTAACTCATTTCCGTTCATTTTCGTTGCTGAAGAATATCCATCGAGGGAAATGAATATCCTTGTTTATTCCTTCATGTTCCATTTTCTAAAGAATGCCTGTTGAAAATAACTCTGTTCATTTTTCCTTTCTGAAAAATGTCCGTTAAAGAGAAATTACAGGATTATGCCTTACATATCTCTGGTGGTTATTTGACACAAAGTCAGAAATAGACTCCTACGAATAAATTTCGGGACGAAATTTCCTAAAGTATGGGAGACTGTGACACCTGTGTCACTGCGACCATCAAACAAATGCCAATCCAATAAAATATTGTATTTCATATTTGGGATTTGTAAAAATATGTGTATCGTTTACACATATCAATTCTTGTTCGATTTCAAGCTCTATATCGCTTTCTGGAAGGTTATACGCGCACTGATACGTAAATATAACCAGTTTAATGCAACAAACACTCCGGAATAGTGAAATAGGATTAACATACCTTAAATAACCTTTACATAACTTAGATATAAGTTTTGGAAGGTTTGGTGTGGTGAAATCAAAGTTTATTCGCTTACAGGGACTGAATTTGACAAACTGCGAAAGTATGCCAATTTGAACAGTAACAGACATTCCAGAACATGACCATAAGTTAAACACACCTTAAATATCCTTTACATAGCTTAGAAATAGGCTTTGAGGGGTTCGGTGTGCTAAAATAAACTTTTGGGTCATTCAGGGACCAAAAGCGTCAAAAAGTGCACAAGTTTGCACTTTCGCGCATAACTTACGTTCTGAATACATCTGGACATCCAAAAATTTATGTAAGCACTAAAATATTTTAGTTTAGTGTTTGGCATGAGAAAAATCCATTCGTCACGCAATTTGGATCGTTTTTCACGCTTATGCGCATTCCGTCATAATTAACAGAACAACGCGATTGTACGGCTAAACGAACCGACATCCGGCATATTTTGAGCATGTTTCATGTTCCCTATACTTTAACATCCTTGTGAAGCTTAAAAATGGGCTTGACGGGTGTTAGAAGTGCCAAAACACGACGATACGCGCTCAGGAACCAAACCTGCAAAACTGCAAAAAAAAAATATAAAAAAAAATAAATAAATAAATAAATGCAGCAAAAAGCCATTTTAAACATTTTAACAAGTGTACGGCCTAGATCGTGCCCCCTTTTCCAAGAAACGATCCTAACGGTTGTGGGTTTACTATAAATACCCAACCCATTTTCACTCATTCCTCACTAGAATCTGATCTAAAAGACTCTAAGTTGAAACCATTGTTTCGTACCTGAGTTATTTGGATCTAGATTAGCATTCGGGGACCTTTCGTAAGTAATCTTTCGTTCTTTTATCGCTTTCGAGTCCGAAAGTCAAACTTTGTTTGACTTTCTGCATTGACCAGTTTATGGTCAATGCGAAGTTCGTTTGAACTTCATAACGTGAGCGTGATCACGATGGTTATAGTCCCTAGTGACTATACCTACTGATTACCACGTTATCTAGGCTCAGTGACGAGCCGTAGTTTCGGTCAGAATACGTATTCTTGCGTATTTTGTAACCAAACTACTCTTAGGTATCACAACCGTTTGTTGTGATACCAAACCTGTTTTCTAAACTTAGTTAAGCATGTTTTAACATGCTTAGCTCGTCACTTTTAGTTTAGTGCTTATATAGGGTCGTCAGGTCAGCGATCTAAACAATCGCTTATACTTTCGAACCCGACCCGTTTGGTCGATCATTAGGATCTGACCAAGCACATTAGGTGACCATAGTATATAGGGAATAACCTTCCGAGGTTATACCTTATGGTCGCTTCGTTTAAGTAGTTGTATGATAGGTAGTATATATGCCTTAGGTAAATTACCAAAATGCCCTTTTGACGCCAAAATTCATTTTAAGCATATGTAACATAACTTTTGACATCTAAACTGATTTGACAACAATATTAGACATGTTAAGGCATATATTACTTGTCATAGGACTAGTTAGGCGGTCCGAACGCGTTTCACGCGAACGACGCGTTAAAGTAGCATAAGCTACCTAAACGGGTAGTAATGGGTCACAAGCACTTAGGTTAGGTTTCATTTAGTATGTAGGCTTTGTTAAACCATACTACATGAGTTCCCATACTCATTTGGTTTACGAACCCTCATTCTATCCGATCTTCCGATTTAGGTCCGGTTTATTAACATAGTTACCTATATTAGGTGCCGTTTGATTCCGTGATCTCTAGCATTGCTTGGTGGTTATCTTAGGACTTCTAAGCAATCTCAAGTGTGTACATAGACCCCTCTTTTACTGTTTTCCAAACATTTTGGGGTGGAACACATGTGCCTACTTGTTACTTTCATGCTTTCACATCATATACTTGCTATGTTCATTAGTACATTTATAGTACATGATTTCATTACATTTCATGCTATGTATGACCATTATGTGCATACTTAGTACATTGTTTTACATTACATTACATGCTATGTATGTCTATTGTGTGCATACTTAGTACAGTTGTTTCACGTCACATGCTATGTATGTCTATTGTTGCATACTTAGTACAGTTCACATGCTATGTATGTCCAATCGTTGCATTGTTCATCATACTTAGTACATTTGTTATTCATCACATGCTTACATTTTGACATTTATATACACATTACATGATTTACATCTTGACATAAACATTTTGACATATTATTCAATACATTTGGCAATTGGTTTAAACATAGACATCTTATATTGTTGGTTTGGTTTGAGTAAGTGATTAAGTAACGAGGCGTGTGTAATATGATACAAGCATGGTGGATACGCCGCTGGTACTTCCTATATATAAGTGTTTGTATGGTATTACATGTCGTAGCGTTATTTGAATCATTCCAGTTTGAGACATATAACATTTTATACAAATAACATACTTTTCACAAGACATTGTTTTACAAACAACATATCTTATACAAACTCATTTTACATGGTTATTCATTTAACCTTACATTTATTTATACATATCATCTGATCTTATCGTTTTTCAAATAATTTACAAGACAAAGCAAATTACAAGGTTCATGACTAAACATTTTCTCAAACATAAGTCATGAATCCTATTTTCACAAAACCTATGTATCTCACAGGCATTTTTATGCTGACGTACCTATTTTCACATGTGTTTTCAGGAATTGATGCATAGGATTGATCAAGACATACTTAGGCGGACCTGTGCCTTAGTGACTTAAAACGAGACAAGAACTAGTTAATTTATGTTATGTACTCTTTATTTCTTGTTTAAAGACAATGTAACTCGCTTGTTTGATGAATAAAACGAAACTTTAATTTCCATGGTTGTGAAACATTAATTCTGTTACAACACTCCCCGATGTTTCCGCCACGTTTTGTATGTTCTACGTGGTCGGGGTGTGACAAAATTGATTTCTGATAATAATTGTTCTTTTCTTGATTCCCGGTTGCTTCTTGGTTTTTGCACTCCCGTTTGAAGTGTCCCTTTCCTTTGCAACGAAAACAAGTGACTTTCGATTTGTCAAAACCCAGTTGAGAAGTAGCCATTCCTCGAAACTCATCTCTACCAGTGATTTGTTGAAACTTTTCTGCCCTCCTCCAAGCACTAGCTAAACACCACTTCACATCCAACAATTCAAGTTCCTCTGCATCAATTTGGTCATAATCTTCTTTTGTATGCATCGGATTTCCAATCTTGCCATCAATCAAACTTTCATAAGATTACAACATAGCAACAAGTGATACCATGTGTTGATTTGCTATTTTTGGAGACAAATTCTGACCATTTTGAATGTTCAAAGTGACGTTGCATTGAAGATTTGTTGAATTCGGTTGTTGAGGACTTGATGTTGTAAAGTTTTGATCAAAACTTGAAAACGAGGATGAAGATCCACCACTTTGTGTCACACTACTACCCTTTGTTCTAGACGAACTGTCAGCACTAAAACCAGTTTGAATCTTTGAGCTAGGACTGGGGTTAGCCTCAAACTTGTTCCCTTTGTAATACAAACTGACATCTTGTTTGGCATTTGGATTCGTCATTATAGCAGTTTTCTGAATATCCAGTTCCTGCTCTTCAATCCTTTGAATAAACTGTGCTAGATTCATATTCTCAGACTTTCTAGTGCGTTTCAAAATCATCAAATAAGTTCCCCACTTATGTTGTGGTAATGCTTCAGCTAGTTTATCGACCCACTCATCATCCTCTTTCTCAATGTTAAATCTTTTCATTTCCAAAACTAGATGACAATATCTATCAATGGTCTACTTTGTTGTTTCATGATCGAAAGCTGAAAACATATCAAACGATTTCTTCAATAATGCCTTTTTGTTTTTAATAATATATGCACTTCCTTTGAATTTCTAAATCAATGCTTCCCAAATTGACTTGGCTGTATTATCATGTTGGAGCAAAACAAAGATATCTTCTTTTATCGCTTGTTGAAGAATACTAATCATCATTTTCTCACTTGTAAATTTCAATTTGTCACCCTCTGAATAGTCACAAATAGCTTTTTCAATCCCACATTCGTTCTTTGGATTCTCATAATCTTTCAACAATGAACACCATGCATCAAATTTATAAGCTTGCACCCAATTCTCGATTCGATTTTTCCATCCTTGAAAATCTTCAATGTACATAAGTTTTGGCGGTTTCTGGTGAGTTCCCGTTTCATTCTCACTGTACACTGTTCCAGCAGCAGTAACATGTGCAATCGGTGTAGCAAATGCATTGTAAAAATCCTCGTCCATGCTTTGGAAAAATTTTCACAAAATACAAGTTCAAGCGTAATACTGATCCAAGCGAAATAACTATCTGAAGCGAAATCACCCTGAAATGAAATAACACCCTTGAAGTGAAATAATCTCCTCAAGCGAAATAGTCTCTCAAGCGAAACTACAAATTACAGCGAAATCAGCACTCTAAAGTGAAATCAGATGTAATTTCAAGCGAAACCTCAATTTCAAGAAAAATCTGATTAAATCTTCAAGCGAAACCACCTATTTCAAGTGAAATCAACCTTCTGATTTCGCTTGAAATGCTGCTGATGTCATTTTAGCGAACTGTTTTCAAGAGAAATAACGTATTTGATCAAGTTTTAAGCCTAATTAATGTCCAATTCTTTCAAGGATTACTTAAAACATAGTTTTGACCATAATAAGTGAAATATAGAACTTTTTGACTGTGAAAACTGTTTCAATTTCAAAAAGGTGTAGAAGTCAGAAAAACGGCTGTTTTGGCAAGAACTCTTCTTCATGAGCTCTGATACCACTTGTAGGATCGTTTGGTGACCCAAACGAGTCAATCGGAAGACCTCTTATCTGTTTCAGAGGCGGAAACTAAGAAACAGACGTGAAAAAACAGTTTGTTTCACAATTAACCATCTTGTATATTGATTAAAATCAGTTTACAGATCAAATGACACTTCGGCAGCAATTCGGTACCAGAATGATGAAGTTACAAACGAATCCGCTTAGAGCTATTTATAGAGATGGGGTTTCGCTTAAATGTGACATGATGTCAGTTCAAGCGAAATCAATAGACTTGATTTTGCTTGAAACTGTCAAATGTTCTTTCAAGCGAAATAGCATCATTCAAGCGAAATCAGCTTAAACAAATCCTAAAACCTCCTAATTTCTTGTACAACGTGCCCTGATCTAACACTTCTAGTACAAGACTCGATACAAGATGAAGTCGACGGACGTATGCACCAACAAATGCAGTTTGTCTGCATTAGTTGACCACGCCCCCGTGTCTGCTGGGCACGGCCCCATGTGCAGAAGCGTATCTGTACAATCAAGATTTGCTTGGATTCTACGAATCTTAGCGTTGACCACGGCCCCGTGTCCACTGGGCACGCCCCTGTGTTGGGAAATAGAAGCTTCTACAACTTTTTCTTTTCTTGAGACACTTGGGCACGCCCCCGTGTTCAACGAGCACGGTGCGTGTTCATTCTTCTGATGTCTTGTTTTTGCTTGGGAAGATGTTCTTAAGGGGTTGGGCATGCCACATTTATTCCTTTTCTTGTATTATTGTTAGATTTGGTTGCATTTTTGCTTCTTTTATTCATTTAAGCTCATTTAATCCTGAAAATACAAAAGGAAGACAAAAGCACACTTTTCCAACATTAGTACTAAAAAAAGGGTTAGTTTTATGCATCATTTGATGTAATTTATATGTTGCATTTTACACACGTCAATCATCCACACAAAGATCATGAACTTGAAAGAATAAAGTTGTTTCCTGTTAAGAAATGATCAAAGTAAGTTGTTAATCACGTAGATCTAAAAATTTCATGGATGATTTCTGTGACATCTGTGCCTCCACGGCCATCAAACAAATACCAAATCAATGAAATATTGTATTTAATACTTGGGATTTGTATAAATATGTGTATCATTTTGCACATATCAATTCTCGTTCGATTTCGAGCTCTAAATCGCTTTCTGGAAAGCTATACGCGAACTGGTGCGTAAACGTAATCAGTTTAACACGACAAACACTCCAGAATAGTGAAATAGGCTTAACATACCTTAAATAACCTTTACATAACCTATAAATAAGTTTTGGAAGGATTGGTGTGTCGAAATCAAGATTATTCGCTTACAGGGACTAATTTCGAAAAACTACGAAAGTATGCCAATTTGTACTGTAACAAACATTCCGGAAGATGAAAATAAGTTAAAGATAGCCTAAATATCCTTTACATAGCTTAGAAATAGGCTTTGAGGGGTTCAGTGTGCTAAAATAAACTTTTTGGTCATTCAGGGACTAAAAGCGTCAAAAGTGCCTAAGTTTGCATTTTCGCGCATATCTTACATTCTGAATACATCTGAACATCCAAAACTTTATGTAATCATTATAATATTTTATTTTAGTGATTGGCATGATAAAACTCCATTCGTCGCTTAATTTGGATCGTTTTTGCGTTCGTTACGACTTCCGTCGTAATTAACCGAACAACGCAACCGTACGAACACACGAACCGACATCCGAGATATTTTGGAGCATGTTTTGAGTTCTCTATACTTTAACTTCATTTTAGAACCTTGAAATGAGGTTAACGGGGCTTAAACATGTCAAAAAAGAGCCGAAATGCAAGATTCTGAAGTTCAGGGACCAAAATTGTCATTCTGCCATAGTTATCTTAGGAAGGGACCAAAATGAAAAATCTAAATTCCAGATTGTTCCAGCTATTCCCCTCATTTGCACATGGTTTTAATGAAACTATGGGCTCCCATGGTTTCACAAAACCATGGGCACATATGTACGGATGAGATCGAAGCTCGTTTTACGATGAACGATCCTAACGGTTCTAGTTTTCCTATATATACCCATCTCCTTTCACTTGCAAAACCCACAATGATCTGATTTTGGCTCTCTAAGTTGAAGTTTATGCTTCATACCTGAGAGTAAATCGGATCATAGCTTGCGGGGACCTTTTGTAAGTATTCTTTCGTTCTTTTATCACTTTTCGAGTCTGAAAGTCAAACTGCGTTTAACTTTCTGTATTGACCAGTTTATGGTCAATGTGAAGTTCATATTCACTTCATAACGTGAGCTTAATCACGATGGTTATAGTCCCTAGCCAAAAAATGCGCATTCTTGCGTATTTTGTAACCAAACTACTTATAGGTATCAAAACCATTTGTTTTGATACCAAATCAATTTTCTAAATTCGTTAAACATGTTTTAACATGTTTAACTCGACACTTTTTAGATTAGTGCTTGTGTAGAGTCGTAAGTCAAGCTGATTAAACACCCGCTTACACTTTCGAACACGACCAGTTTGGTCGATCATTAGGATCCGACCAAACATGTTTAGTGACCATAGTTACATAGGGAATAACCTTCCGAGGTTATATCTTATGGTCACTTAGGTTTAATTATTTGTATGATAGGTAGTTTATATGCCTTAGGTAAATGACCAAAATGCCCTTTTCATGCATAATTGGTAATTAGGCATATGTAACACAAACTTTTGTCACTTAATTGATTATGCAACATATTTAATCATATTTAGGCATATAATACTTGTCATAGGACTAGTTAGACGTCTCAAACACGCTTTGCGCGCACGACTCTTTAAAGTAGCATAAACTACCTTAATGGGTCGCAATGGGTCGAAAGCACTCAAGTTAGGTTTCGATTTAGAATGTAGGCTTTGTGTCACACCCCGACCGCGTAAAACAACAAAGCGCGGCGGAAACATCGGGGCGCGTTGCAACAGAATCATTGTTTCATAACCATGGATACAAAAAGTGTTTCGTTTTATTAAACATTGAATATTTACATCGTCTGAAAATCTAAATACACAATTTAACCATAGTCTATCATTGTTATTGAGTCACAAAAGCCTCGTCCAGTCCTATATGAGCATGCATCCTATCAATCGATATCATTCAACAATACCTGAAACATATGTGAAAACGAGGTCAGCAAAGAAATGCTGGCGAGTACATAGGTTTTGTAGGAGTGTCGAAATCATGGCTAGTTTAGATGTTGCAATACTTTATTAAAACCCTTGTTTTAAAAAGAGTATAATATTGCAACTTAATTAACCAACTCAAATCAAGCGGGTTATAGTTTATAAAACCTCGTAGCCATGACTCTTAACCCAAAAACATTTGTTTTAGTAAAGCAAATTGTGAAACATCTCGAATTAAATCGTAAATAAAACTCGTTAATAAATCTCGTTAAAAACTCGTATAGTTTATATCATATCGAAAACCTCGTTTGTGTGACATCGTTTGAAAATCGTTTACCCAAGTGAACTAAATAACGCCACGGTATGTAATATGTTGAAAACACATATATATAAGAAGTACCAGCGGCGTATCTACCGTGTTTTCACTACATTACACCCGTCTCGTTATCTAAACACTAACTAAAATCAATCGTTTACCCAAATCGTTTGACATCGTATCGTCCAAATCGTTTACATCGTCCAAATCGTTTACAAATCGTTTACATCGTCCAAATCATTTACAAATCGTTTACAACGTCCAAATCGTTTACAAATCGTTTACATCGTCCAAATCGTTTACAAATCGTTTACATCGTCCAAATCGTTTACAAATCGTTTACATCGTCCAACTCGTTTACATCGTCCAAATCGTTCTCGTTTTAATTGTGAATAACTTATATATGTGGTCATCTCGCTAATAACATTCAAACCTTCGTGACTCGTCCCTCGTCCCATTCTTTATCGCATTAACAAACCTCCATAGGGTAAGTTAACAAACATCAGATTCAGTCGCTACCCACAACCCCCACACATAACCATGGGTGTAGTATGATAACGGGATTTGTCAGATCCTATGGTACCATAACCTAATACTGGTCGGCCTGATCATTGCTAATGAATGTCATTTGTTATGTAACCCAACCAACAAGTTCGTTCACATTATCGAAATCGTTATTAGTTTTGTATAAATCGTCTTAATCGTTTTTGAAACCATCATTATAACATCGAAAATCGTTTTGATACCATCGTTGAAACCTTGAAAACATTTAGTACATATGAATCACCCCAAAACAATTGAAAGCAGTAAAATAGGGGAATAATGTACTCGCCTGAGAATGCTTAGAGGTCTTGAACAACAACCAAGCAAAGCTAGAGGGAGCATGGAATCAATCGGTACCTAATATAGGTAACTACGTTAATAAACCGGACCTAAATCGGAGGATCGGATAGGATGAGGGTTCGTAAACCAAACGAGTATAGAGACTCGTGTTATATGGTTTAACAAAGCCTACATACTAAATGAAACCTAACATAATTGCTTACGACCCATTACGACCCGTTTAGGTAGCTTACAACCCATTACAACCCGTTTAGGTAGCTTATTGTTGTCAAATCAGTTTAGATGTCAAAAGTTATGTTACATATGTTTAAAATGAATTTTGTCATCAAAGGGGTATTTTGGTAATCATTTATCAGATCGCTTACCCTTACGACCCTAGACATCGTGGTAATCAGTAGGCATAGTCCCAAGGGACTATAACCATCTTGATTACAATCACGTTGCGAAGTTCAAATGAACTTCGCATTGACCATAAACTGGTCAACGCAGAAAGTCAAACAAAGTTTGACTTTCGGACTCGAAAAGCAACAAAAGAAAGAAAAGAATGAAAGAATACTTACGAAGGGTCCCCGAATGCTAATCTCGATCCAAGTAACTCAGGTATGAAACAATGGTTTCAACTTAGAGTTTCTCAAATCAAAATTCTTGTGGGTTTTCCAAAAGAAGGCATGGGGTATTTATAGGATTTCCCGAACCGTTAGGATCGTTTCTTGGAAAAAGTGCTTCAATCTTGGCCATACACTAGAACCCATGGTATTGTAATACCATGTGCCCACAATACCAGCCCATAGATTCCCCAAAACCATGTGCAACAAGTGGAAAGGACCAGATTCGATGTATACGCAAACATCTTTCAGAAATGACAGTTTTGGTCCCTGTTATGTGTTTATGCCATTTCCGACACTTCTAAGGCCCGTAGAGCCAACTTTAAGGCCCTAAAATGATGCCTAAACATTTTGGACATGAAACATGCTCAAAAATATGTCGGATGTTATTTCGTTTGGTGGTACGAACGCGATGTTCGCTTAATTACGACGGAATGCGCACAAGCGCGAAAAACGATCCAAATGACACAACGAATGGATTTTTCTTATGCCAAACACTAAAATAAAATATTTTAGTGCTTACATAAATTTTTGGATGTCCGGATGTATTCAGAACGTAAGATATGCGTGAAAATGCAAACTTGTGCACTTTTTGACGCTTTTAGTCCATGAATGACCCAAAAGTTTATTTTAGCATACTGAACACCTCAAAGCCTATTTATAAGCTATGTTAAGGATATTTATGGTATTCTTAACTTATGGCCATGTTCCGGAATGTCTGTTACAGTTCAAATTGGCATACTTTTGTAGTTTGTCAAATTTAGTCCCTGTAGACGAATTAACTTGTTTTTGCCATACAAAAGCCTTCAAAACTTATTTCTAAGTTATGTAAAGGTTATTTAAGGTATGTTAAGCCAATGTCACTATTCCAGAGTGTTCGTTGCATTAAACTGGTTATATTTACGCATTAGTGCGCGTATAACCTTCCAAAGAGCGATTTAGAGTTTGAAATCGAACAAGAATCGATATGTGCAAATGATACACATATTTATACAAATCCCATGTAAGAAATACAATATTTCATTGGTTTCGTATTTGTTTGATGGTTGCAGTGACCCAGGTGTCACAGTCTCCCCTACTTTAGGAAATTTCGTCCCGAAATTTAATCAGAGGAAACTTGTGAGAGCTTGAAAATATGAAGTTGAAAAGACAAAACAACACTGGTTAGGGTTCTGAACTTCTAGTAACTTTAAATAACATTATGCTTTCAATGCAAGAGGGACACTTATATACAAGTATATGAAGCGCCATTGGTGCGTCCACCATACCTCCATTACATTGTTCACGTTTCGTTATTTGTCGTCACTATCGGTTCTTACACATGATAAATCTTACTGTGGTTTCCGTGCACTGAATTTTTATAATTATGTACGCGTCCATAATTACGCAATTCTTTGCATAGTTGACACAGTGTATTCAATAATGTGTAGAGGAAAACCATATGAATGAACCTGTGATGAGCGTGACTGGACCACCATAGAGTCCTTTCAGCTGTATCATCACATGCCATTCTTAACCAGATCTTGAATCAATCTTTAACTAGACCTCTCAAGGGTCTCTCTTCGAATCAAGAAATGGTACTATATAACCCAAGGGTCTTAACTACCACGTAGAAGCCCATAAGGATTTAAGGTAGTACCTTTTGAATATGCTACTATGAATCCCTCATATGAAGATATGAAAGATTCAATGAGGATTTGAAAATCGGATCACACAAAAACATATAGGAGAACACATAAACACATATCACATAATCGCATAATCGCATACTCGCATAATCGTTTAATCGTATAATCGTTTAATCTGTTATCTTTGGACACGGGTATTTAAAGCATATTAGGAATCCAATCCGTGGATTTCATTTGGCACTTTAAATATTTTCAAGAATCTAACTATCAAGATAGGAAGATCTTAAAAGGAATTTGGTTTGTCCTAATTGAGTTGTAATGTACATTTTAAGGTGTACAAGGAATTCAATCAGGGCTCCGATGTCAACGAAGATGTTGATCATGGTCGGCTTGGGACTTTGAATAGTTCGAGATGTTATCATTACAAACAATGACGAACTGATCCAAATAAGGCTTGCAGACTCTATTTATTAAGTCCTTAAAGATGGCTGGAGCATTTGTCAACCCAAAAGGCATGACTGTAAACTCGTAATGACCATACTTCGTGCAGAAAGCCGTTTTGGGAACATCTTCTTCGAGAATACGAAGTTGATGCCACCCAGAACGCAAATCGATCTTGAAAAAGCATGAAGCACCCTGCAGTTGATCGGAGAGATCTTTGTTTTAAGGTAGGGGATATCGATTCTTGATGGTAAGATTATAAAGCCTACGATAATCGATACACATTCGAAAAGATCCATCTTTCTTTTTCACGAAAAGGACAGGAGTTTCCCCAAGGTGAAAAGTTTGGACGGATGAATCCTTTATCAGACAACTCTTGAAGCTGTTTTGATAATTCTTGCATCTCGAGCAATGCAAGACGATAAGGTGCGTTCGCAATTGGGTTGGCATTGGGTACAAGGTCAAAATGAAATTTGACTTGACGAACTGGAGGCAAACCAGGCAGTTCATCAGAAAACACCTCTGGATAATCCCGAACAATCGGAATATCCTGAATACTCTTGCTCTTGCCTTTCTCCTTGGTGACATGTGCTAGAAAAGCAACATATCCTTTTCGTAAATAACTTTGGGCTTTTGATTTAAAAGAAACAAGCGTTTAAGGTTCTCGGGGAGGTCACAAGTGATCATAAAAATGACAGAACCACACGAGTAGTTTGTCTTTGTGTTGACCTCATAAGGTTGGATCAAACATTTATACAATTGCATTAGTTAAAGAAAATAAAAACCACAAATTTTTATTTATATAACAACCGCATTGTCTTTAAATGTTTCAAGATAACAACCAGAGGAAAATACAAAATACTAATCGTTCATCGCTGCATCGTTGATTGCCTCATTGATGTTATACACTCGTCCACGTGCTGGATTCACATTGACGTTGACGTTCTCATTCGGGTTTGCGTTAGCATTTGCATTTGCATTCGCCAGCCTCGGACAGTTGTTGCGGAAGTGACCATACTCTCCACAATTAAAACATGAACCCGGTGGGAATCTCGCAGCATTCCCTTGACCCTGAGCTGGAACCTGAGCAACCTGATTTTGTCCAAAACGACAAACATTGGCCATATGCCCAAGTCTACCGCACGTCGTGCATTGCCTGCAAGCTTGTTGTGCAACGTGATGACCGTTGCAACGAACACGGTGAGGTGCGGTACCATCGTATGCTTTCTTTGCAGGTAGCTGAGCCGGTGGGTTCTGCGGGTTCTGAGCAGTCTGGGCTGTAACAGCAAAATTTTGGGCACCCTTTCGCTTCCTCGATTTCTTCGACGTCTCTCCTTCCTTACCCTTACCCTTAATCTTGTTCTTCTCAGAATCAGTCGCCTTCTTTTTATCACCCTTGCGGGTGAGTTTACCCTTCCTGACTTGAGTTTCAGTGAGGGTAGCAGACAACTCGATAGCTTGGCGAAGGGTAGTAGGATTAACACCGGTCAAAATCTCCAGAATATAATCGGGTAGCCCATCAATATACCTCTCGATCGCCTTCTCCGGAGTGGTAACCATGGTGGGACACAATAGACTGAGTTCTTCAAAACGATCCATGTACGCACGGTGTTCATCCCCATCTTGCTTTAAGTCGTCAAACTCACGTTCCAAAACTCGAATTTCGTGACGGGGACAAAACTCCTTCTTCATGAGAGCCCGAAGCTCTTCCCATGTTTGTGCCAACGCCACTTCGGCACCCCTATCGCGCTTAATACCATTCCACCAGGTAAGCGCTCGCTTCTCAAACACCCTTGAAGCAAATTCAACCTTACGCGCATTCTGACACTGCACATGTATGAATGTGCTCTCGATACTCTCAAACCACTGTAGGAGCGCAGTTGCTCCTTGTGACCCAGAAAACTTAAGCGGCTTCGCAGAATTGAAATTTTTGAAATTACAATGTGCGTTATTGTTGTTGTTGTTATTGCCGTTGTTGTATAACTCGTGGATTTGGGTCACAATGCCAGGGAGTACAGCAGCCATTTGCTGAGAGACAAGGGCTGCGATCTCCTCAGCAGTAAAAGTTTGAGCATCGCGTCGAGGAGGCATTGTCTAACAAGGAAACAAGAGAAACGAGTGAGGTTGGAAAGCAAAAGAGGTATTGACGAAACAAAAGAGATGCGAACATTTGTTCGTTTCCTCGAACAAACAAATGACACGCAGTGACTGGTCAAAGTAAATGAATCAAAATAATGCATCGCGAAAACATGCTCGCCTATAAGTGAACACTCATCCCAAGAATTCCCAGGTAAGCACAACTGGTCTCGCGTCTGATGAGATATATACGAAGTGCTTGCCTAGACAGAAAACCCAGAATACAGGCCTTCACCCTTCCAGTTTGCACGTGTTCACATTATTTAGACCCAAACTTTGACGAGATTTTTGAAAACTTAGAGGGTTCAAAACCTTATAAAAGAGGGTTCAAATCCTAGTAATCAATCATCCTAGAATGGATGATTAATTTTTGAAGCAGATTCGAAATTGAGTTCTCGTTGTGGTCATCACCTAAGGATAGGTGATATGCATGTTTTAAGATCTAAACACAAGATAACTTGTGTTAGGTCCTAGAAGTTATAGTCTAGGTCAAAGAATTACTAATAACCTAATTCCCTATAACCATTGGCTCTGATACCAACTTTTCTGTCACACCCCGACCGCGTAAAACAACAAAGCGCGGCAGAAACATCGGGGCGGGTTGCAACAGAATCATTGTTTCATAACCATGGATACAAAAAGTGTTTCGTTTTATTAAACATTGAATATTTACATCGTCGGAAAATCTAAATACACAATTTAACCATAGTCTATCATTGTTATTGAGTCACTAAAGCCTCGTCCAGTCCTAGGTGAGCATGCATCCTATCAATCGATATCATTCAACAATACCTGAAACATATGTGAAAAAGAGGTCAGCAAAGAAATGCTGGCGAGTACATAGGTTTGGTAGGAGTGTCGAAATCATGGCTAGTTTAGATGTTGCAATACTTTATTAAAAACCTTGTTTTAAAAAGAGTATAATATTGCAACTTAATTAACCAACTCAAATCAAGCGGGTTATAGTTTATAAAACCTCATAGCCATGACTCTTAACCCAAAAACATTTGTTTTAGTAAAGCAAATTGTGAAACATCTCGAATTAAATCGTAAATAAAACTCGTTAATAAATCTCGTTAAAAACTCGTATAGTTTATATCATATCGAAAACCTCGTTTGTGTGACATCGTTTGAAAATCGTTTACCCAAGTGAACTAAATAACGCCACGGTATGTAATATGTTGAAAACACATATATATAAGAAGTACCAGCGGCGTATCTACCGTGTTTTCACTACATTACACCCGTCTCGTTATCTAAACACTAACTAAAATCAATCGTTTACCCAAATCGTTTAACATCGTATCGTCCAAATCGTTTTCAAATCGTTTACATCGTCCAAATCGTTTACAAATCGTTTACATCGTCCAAATCGTTTATAAATCCTTTACATCATCCAAATCGTTTACAAATCGTTTACATCATCCAAATCGTTCTCGTTTTAATTTTGAATAACTTATATATGTGGTCGTCTCGCTAATAACATTCAAACCTTCGTGACTCGTCCCTCGTCCCATTCGTTCTCGCATTAACAAACCTCCATAGGGTAAGTTAACAAACATCAGATTCAGTCGCTACCCACAACCCCCACACATAACCATGGGTGTAGTATGATAACGGGATTTGTCAGATCCTATGGTACCATAACCTAATACTGGTCGGCCTGATCATTGCTAATGAATGTCATTTGTTATGTAACCCAACCAACAAGTTCGTTCACATTATCTAAATCGTTATTAGTTTTGTATAAATCATCTTAATCGTTTTTGAAACCATCGTTATAACATCGAAAATCATTTTGATACCATCGTTGAAACCTTGAAAACATTTAGTACATATGAATCACCCTAAAACAATTGAAAGCAGTAAAATAGGGGAATAATGTACTCGCCTGAGAATGCTTAGAGGTCTTGAACAACAACCAAGCAAAGCTAGAGGGAGCACGGAATCAATCGGTACCTAATATAGGTAGCTACGTTAATAAACCGGACCTAAATCGAAGGATCGGATAGGATGAGGGTTCGTAAACCAAACAAGTATAGAGACTCGTGTTATATGGTTTAACAAAGCCTACATACTAAATGAAACCTAACATAATTGCTTACGACCCATTACGACCCGTTTAGGTAGCTTATGCTACTTTAACGCGTCGTTCGCGTGAAACGCGTTCGGACCGCCTAACTAGTCCTATGACAAGTAACATATGCCTTAACATGTCTAATATTGTTGTCAAATCAGTTTAGATGTTAAAAGTTATGTTACATATGTTTAAAATGAATTTTGGCATCAAAGGGGTATTTTGGTAATTTACCTAAGGCACATAAACTACTTATCATCAAATACTTAACGAAGCGAACATAAGGTATAACCTTGGAAGGTTATTCCCTATATACTATGGTCACCTAATGTATTTGGTCGGATCCTAATGATCGACCAAATGGGTCGGGTTCGAAGGTATAAGCGATTTATCAGATCGCTTACCCTTACGACCCTAGACAGCGTGGTAATCAGTAGGCATAGTCCCAAGGGACTATAACCATCGTGATTACAATCACGTTCCGAAGTTCAAACGAACTTTGCATTGACCATAAACTGGTCAACGCAGAAAGTCAAACAAAGTTTGACTTTCGGACTCGAAAAGCAACAAAAGAAAGAAAAGAACGAAAGAATACTTACGAATGGTCCCCGAATGCTAATCTCGATCCAAGTAAATTAGGTATGAAACAATGGTTTCAACTTAGAGTTTCTCAAATCAAAATTCTTGTGGGTTTTGAAAAAGAAGGCATGGGGTATTTATAGGATTTCCCGAACCGTTAGGATCGTTTCTTGGAAAAAGTGCTTCAATCTTGGCCATACACTAGCACCCATGGTATTGTAATACCATGTGTCACACCCCGACCGCGTAAAACAACAAATCGCGGTGGAAACATCGGGGCGTGTCGCGACAGAATTAATTGTTTCAAACCCATGGCAAACAAAGTTGTATTTTATTTATAAACAAAGGTGTTACATTGTTTCAAACAGGAAATTAAAGAGTTCAGAACATAATTAAACATAGTCTATCTTCTTTTAAAGTCTCTAAGGCACAGGTCCGCCCTAGTATCATGATCAACATCCTATGGAAAAGCTCCTGAAAACACATGTGAAAATAGGTACGTTAGCATAAAAATGCCTGTGAGATACATAGGTTTGTGAAAATAAGATTCATGACTTGTGTTTGAGAAAATGTTTCGTCATGAACCTTGTAATTTGATTTGTTTTGTAAATCACTTGAAAAACGATAAGATCAGATGATATGTATAAATAAGAGAATAGTGTATGGTTAAATGGATAACCATTGTAAACTGAGTTTGTATAAGATAAGTTGTTTGTAAAACAATGTATTGTGAAAAGTATGTTATTTGTATAAAATGTTATATGTATCAAACTGAAATGATTCAAATAACGCTACGATATATATTACCATACAAACACTTATATATAGGAAGTACCAGCGGCGTATCCACCATGCTTGTATCGTATTACATACGCATCGTTACTTAATCAATTAATCAAACCAAACCAAACAATGTAAGATGTCTATGTTTAAACCAATAGTCAAAAGTCCTTGTATAAATCATGTCAAATGTTTATAAGTCCAAAAGTAGTCAAGTAATGTGTAACAAATGTTATGTATGGTAAGTAAAATAAGACTACTTAAACCATAAGTAAAAATGTACAAAACAAAGTATTTTGAATATATCAAAAAGTTATGTTTTGTAAAGTGATGCATGATACATTGATACAAACATTTATGTGGTAAGTTAACGCATACATTCAAGCCTTGAGACAGTCGGATAACCCTTTCAGTCAAGGTTATCAAAAGAATTGTATTCGGATTCAGTCATTCCTTACATCCAAACAAACCCGGGATGTCAGGAATGGGATTTGTCAAGTCCTATGGTACCACTACTTACTCCCGAGCGGCGTAGCAAATGTTAATGAACGTTATAAAGACCCGTTTGTGCAAACCAAATGTCATAGCAGTTGTATACATGTCATATGAAAACAATGCACTAAGTATGCTAAGTTAACATACAAAGCAGAAAAGTCTTGTAAATCAAGGTGCTAGCATGCTATCAGTCAACATACGTAGCAGAAAGGTAATGTAAATCAATGTGCTAGCATGCTATCAGTCAACATACGTAGCAGAAAGGTAATGTAAATCAATGTGATTAGCATGTTATCAGTCAACATACATAGCAGAAAAGTCATGTAAATCAATGTGCTTAGCATGTTATCAGTCAACATACATAGCAGAAAAGTCATGTAAATCAATGTGCTTAGCATGTTATCAGTCAACATACATAGCAGAAAAGTAATGAAATCATGTACTATAATGTACTAACAAACATAGTCGGTATATGATGTGAAAACAGGAAAGCATGAAAGTAACAAGTAGGCACATGTGTTTCACCCCAAAACAGTTTGGAAAACAGTAAAAGAGGGGTCTATGTACTCACTTGAGATTGCTCAGATGTCTAAAGATGACCACCGAGTAATGCTATAGATCACGGAATCAGACGGCACCTAATATAGGTAACTATGTTAAAAACCGGACCTAAATCGGAAGACTGGGTAGCATTAGGGTTTGTAAACCAAATGAGTGTAGGAACTCATGTGATATGGTTTAACAAAGTCTACATGCTAAATGAAACTTAACCTAAGTCTTATCGACCCATTACGACCCGTTTAGGTAGCTTATGCTACTTTAACGCATCGTGCGCGTAAAACGCGTTCAGAACGCCTAACCAGCCCTATGACAAGTGTTATATGCCTAAACATGTTACATAATCTGTTATGTGGCAAAAGTTTAGGTTACATATGCTAAATTACCAATTATGCATGAAAAGGGTATTCTGGTAATTTACCTAAGGCATATAAACTACCTATCATACAACTACTTAAACGATGTGACCATAGGGTATAACCTCGGAAGGTTATTCCCTACCTACTATGGTCACCTAATGTATTTGGTCGGATCCTAATGATCGACCAAATGGGTCGAGTTCGAAGGTATAGGCGATTTATTAGATCGCCTACCCTACGACTCTAGACAACGTGGTAATCAGTGGGCATAGTCCCAAAGGACTATGACCAACGTGATTACACTCACGTTGCGAAGTTCAAACGAACTTCGCATTGACCATTACTGGTCAACGCTGAAAGTCAAACAAAGTTTGACTTTCTGACTCGAAAAGCAGTAAAAATAAGGAAAAGAACGAAAGAATACTAACCCAGGGTCCCCGAATGCTAAACTCAATTCGAAAATCTCAGGTATGAAACAAATGTTTCAACTTAGAGTTTCTCAAAGTGAATTTCTAGTGATTATGAACAATGGGGGGTGGGGTATTTATAGTATTCGGAGAACCGTTAAGATCGTTTCTTGGAAAAGGGGAAACGATCAAGGCCGTACACTTGTCGGGATGTTATGGTGCCTCAAAATGCACACACCATAGGGATTTGACATGTGGGAGGGGTTTTGGAAGTGCAAAACAGCTGCAACCAGCTGTTAAAACCATTTAATCTGGTCTGATACTCGGATGCGGCCCGCTTCAGGATGTTCCAAACACAATGCGGGCCGCTTTGGCCTGTCTGATCAGCAAACTTGTTTCAGAAATGACAATTTCAGTCCCTGCACGTGTTTAAGGCCTTTTCCGACACTTCTAAGGCCCGTAAAGCCAACTTTAAGGCCCTAAAATGTTGCCTAAACATTGTGGACATGAAACATGTTCAAAAATATGTCGGAGGATGGTTCGTTTGGTCGTACGAACGTGATGTTCGCTTAATTACGACGGAATGCGCATAAGCGCGAAAAACGATCCAAATGACGCGACGAATGGATTTTTCTTAAGGCGAACACTAAAATATAATGTAGTCATGCTTACATAAATTTTTGGATGTCCGGATGTATTCAGAACGTAAGTTATGCGCGAAAATGCAAACTTGTGCACTTTTTGACACTTTTAGTCCCTGAATGACCCAAAAGTTTATTTTAGCACACCGAACCCCTCAAAGCCTATTTCTAAGCTATGTAAAGGATATTTAAGGTGTGTTTAACTTATGGTTATGTTCTGGAATGTTCGTTACAGTTCAAATTGACATACTTTTGCAGTTTGTCATATTTAGTCCCTGTAAGCGAATTAACTTGATTTTGCCATACCAATGCCTTCAAAACTTATTTCTAAGTTATTTAAAGGTTACTTAAGGTATGTTGAGTATATGTTGAATGTTCCGTAGTATTTCTCGCATTAAACTGAGTACGTTTACGCACTAGTTTGCGTATAACTCTCCAGAAAGTGATGTAGAGTTTGAAATTACTTAAAAGTCAAAACATGAAAAAATGTAAAACATAACAAAACAAACATTGTGTTCAAATAACATTGATTTATTGATAACAGAACTGTTCATAGTGATTACAAGCACAGTTGTTACAGTCTCCCCTACTTGTGGAAATTTCGTCCCGAAATTTATTTAGAGGAAACTTGTGGAAAAAGATGTGGATATTTCGCCTTCATTTGATCTTCGCGTTCCCAAGTAAACTCAGGTCCACGTTTAGCTTCCCAGCGAACTTTGACCAAAGGAATGCGCTTGCGTTTAAGCCACTTGACTTCACGTTCCATGATTTCCACTGGTTTCTCAACAAATTTCAGTGTTTTGCCAACACGAATTTCGTCAAGCGGTATGGAGTAGTTCTCATCAGCTGTACACTTCTTGAGATTTGATATGTGAAAAGTTGGATGAACATTTCCTAGTTCAGGAGGTAACTCAAGTCTGTAGGCTACCTTTCCGATTCTTTCGACGATCTTGAATGGTCCAACGTATCTAGGTGCAAGTTTTCCTTTCTTTCCAAATCTGATCACACCTTTCCAAGGTGAGACCTTAAGTAATACTCGATCACCGACTTGAAATTCCAAGGCTTTGCGTTTTGGGTCCGCGTAAATCTTCTGACGGCTTCTAGCTGCCTGAAGGTTATCACGAACTTTCTTGACCTTGTCAGTTGTCTCTAAAATGAGGGCAGGTCCAGTAAGTTGAGCCTCGCCAATCTCATTCCAGCAGACTGGTGAACGACATTTTCGACCATAGAGAGCCTCGAAAGGAGCCATTTTGATGCTAGTGTGATAACTGTTGTTGTAGGAGAATTCAATCAATTTAAGATGTGAATCCCAGCTACCACCAAAATCGATCACACAAGCTCTAAGCATATCCTCCAAAGTCTGGATTGTTCTCTCAGATTGACCATCCGTTTGCGGATGATAAGCTGTGCTCAGATTAAGTTGGGTCCCCATAGCAGATTGCATGGTTCTCCAAAAATGAGAAGTGAAACGAGCATCTCTGTCAGAAATGATGTTCAACGGAACACCATGTCGAGCTATAATTTCATCCACATAGATTTGAGCAAGTCTGTCAGCAGGAAAATCCTCACGGATTGGCAAGAAATGCGCTGACTTAGTAAGACGATCAACAACTACCCAGATGGCATCATGACCTTTCTTTGTGCGCGGAAGTTTAGTAACAAGATCCATAGTAATGTTTTCCCATTTCCAAACTGGGATCTCTGGTTGCTCCAATAAACCAGAAGGACGCTGATGTTCAGCCTTAACCTTAAGACAAGTAAGGCATTTGGATACGTATAAGGCAATGTCTTTCTTCATACCAGGCCACCAATAGTGAATACGAAGATCCTTATACATTTTATCTGAGCCCGGATGAATAGAATAACGAGACTTATGGGCTTCATCCATAAGCAAGGCACGAAGATCATCCTGGCTTGGGACCCACAAACGGTCCATGAAGTAATATGATCCATTGTCCTTCAGTTCAAGAGCAGGTGTTATGTGATAAGGAAACTCCTTATCCATCAATCCTTGTGAAACACAAGATTGTTGAGACTGAGAAATGCGTGCTTGAATATCGGATCGAGCTTGAATAACAGATTGAACACGTACACAATGAAGCTTAGTACGTTCCTTACGACTCAATGCATCAGCTACGACATTCGCCTTACCAGGATGGTAGCGAATTTCGCAATCATAGTTGTTTAAAAGCTCAACCCAACGTCGCTGTCTCATGTTGAGTTCTTTTTGGTTGAAGATATGCTGAAGACTTTTGTGATCAGTGAAAACCACACATTTTGTACCGTACAAATAGTGTCTCCAGATCTTTAGAGCGAAAACAACTGCACCCAACTCAAGATCATGAGTGGTGTAGTTCTTCTCATGTATCTTCAATTGCCTCGATGCATAGGCTATGACTTTGTTCCTTTGCATCAGAACACAACCAAGACCCAATTTTGATGCATCACAATACACGACAAAATCATCATCACCCTCAGGCAATGATAGAACAGGCGCATCGCAAAGCTTCTGCTTCAAGTGTTGAAAAGCTTCCTCTTGTTTGTTTCCCCAATAAAAGGGCATTTTCTTCTGAGTTAGAGCAGTTAGAGGAACTGCAATTTTCGAGAAGTTTTCTATGAAGCGGCGATAATAACCCGCTAGACCAAGAAAAGAACGAACTTCAGTAGGAGTAGAAGGTGTATCCCAATCCTTAATCGCACTGATTTTGGAGGGATCTACATGAATACCTTGTTCGTTGATAACATGCCCCAAAAATTGAACTTCTTTAAGCCAGAATTCGCACTTGGAGAATTTGGCGAAAAGTTGCTCTTTCTTTAGGAGTTCCAGAGTAAGACGAAGATGTTGCTCGTGATCAGCTCGCGTCTTAGAGTAAATCAAGATGTCATCAATAAAAACAATGACGAACTGATCCAAATAAGGTTTGCAGACCCTATTCATTAAGTCCATGAAAACAGCAGGAGCATTAGTCACACCGAATGGCATGACTGTGAACTCATAGTGCCCATACCGAGTACGGAACGCTGTCTTGGGAATATCTTCTTCTTGCACCCGAAGTTGATGATATCCGGAACGTAGATCAATCTTCGAAAAATAAGAAGCGCCTTGTAACTGATCAAAGAGATCATCGATGCGAGGTAGGGGATATCGATTCTTGATGGTAAGCTTGTTAAGCTCACGATAATCGATACACATCCTAAAGGATCCATCCTTCTTCTTAACAAAAAGAACGGGAGCACCCCAAGGTGAAAAGCTAGGATGGATAAAACCTTTATCAGAGAGCTCCTGAAGCTGCTTAGACAACTCTTGCATCTCAGATGGTGCAAGACGATATGGAGCTCTGGCAATGGGATTTGCACCAGGTACGAGGTCAATGCGGAACTCGACTTGGCGTGCTGGAGGTAGACCAGGTAAATCTTCAGGGAACACTTCAAAATAATCCCGAACGACAGGAATATCTGAAATAGACTTACCCTTGCCTTTATCTTCTGTAACATGTGCTAAGAAAGCCACATAGTTCTTCCGCAGATATTTCCGAGCTTTAAAACAAGACATGAGTTTGAGACCACCGGTAGGCTTCTCACCTTGAACCTGCAGAATCTCGCCTGCCGAAAGCGGCACACGAACAATCTTCTCAGAACAAACTATCTCTGCGTGATGCTTGGATAACCAATCCATTCCCACAATAACGTCGAAGCTTCCAAGTTGCATAGGCGTGAGATCGATAGGAAAAAGATGATCGTTAAGATTCAATTGGCAGTTGTGAAGAACAGAATCAAGAATAATGGGTTCACCACCAGCAACCTCTACTGTCAAAGATTTACTTAGTTTCGTTCTAGACACGCGAAGCATAGGCTCAAAAGACAAAGACACGAAACTCTTATCGGCACCAGAATCGAAAAGAACAGATGCAGGCTGATTATTAATAAAGAACGTACCGTTCACCACATTATCATCAGCCTGTGCCTCTTGGGCATTCATGTTAAAGACTCGGCCTCGAGCCGGAGCTTGATTCTGATTCTGATTCTGGTTGACTAGCCTTGGGCACCGGTTCCTGTAGTGGGTCAGATCCCCACAATTGTAGCACGAACCAGGAGGAAAATGAGGTAGTGCAGCTTGGCCCTGTTGCGGGGCAGGAGGCTGAGCAACCTGTTGAGCTTGGTTATGGACTGCCTGGTTCTGATTGACAGGAATGCGGCAGTTGACAGCAAGATGACCAGATCTTCCGCAGTTGGTGCACTGACGACACTGGAGATGTGGTTGGTGATGGCCGTTACACCTGTTGCACAAAGGTGCATTGCCAAAATAAGTCTTCTTGGCAGGTGGTTGCGCAGGCTGATTTGGTGCAGCTTGAGCCTGTGCAGTAACAGCAAAATTTTGGGCACCCTTTCGCTTCCTTGATTTCTTTGATGCTTCACCTTCCTTACCCTTACCCTTATTCTTGTTTTTCTCAGAATTAGTCTCCTTCTTTTTATCACCCTTGCGGGTGAGTTTACCCTTCCTGACTAGAGTCTCAGTGAGGGTAGCAGACAACTCGATAGCTTGGCGAAGGGTAGTAGGATTAACACCAGTCAAAATCTCCAGAATAGAATCGGGTAGCCCATCAATATACCTCTCGATCGCTTTATCCGGAGGGGTAACCATGGTGGGACACAATAGACTGAGTTCTTCAAAACGATCCGTGTATGCACGGTGTTCAGCCCCATCTTGCTTTAAGTCATCAAACTCTCGTTCCAAAACTCGAATTTCATGACGGGGACAAAACTCCTTCATCATGAGAGCCCGAAGCTCTTCCCATGTTTGTGCCAACGCCACTTCGGCACCCCTATCGCGCTTAATACCATTCCACCAGGTAAGCGCTCGCTTCTCAAACACGCTTGAAGCAAATTCAACCCTACGCGCATTCTGACACTGCACATGTAAGAATGTGCTCTCGATACTTTCAAACCACCGTAGGAGCGCAGTTGCTCCTTGCGACCCAAAAAACTTAAGCGGCTTTGCAGAATTGAAATTCTTGAAATTACAGTGTGCGTTATTGTTGTTGTTATTGCCGTTGTTGTTAAATATATCGTGGACTTGAGTTACAACACCGGGAAGTACAACAGCCACTTGCTGAGAAACCAGGGCTGCGATCTCTTCAATAGTAAAAGTTCGAGGATCGCGTCGAGGAGGCATTCTAAAAGAGGAAAACATGAAAGAAAACGAGTGAGATGATTGGATGAAAAGAATGAGATGAAACAAAATCAACAAGAGCAAAGATGGTGGTCATTCGTCCGTATCACAGAGCAAACAAACAACACACAGTGACTAATCAAAGTAAATGGGTCAAAAATAATGTATAATGAAGACATGCTCGCCTATAAGTGAACACTCATCCCAAGAATTCCCAGGTAAGCACAACTGGTCTCGCGTCTGATGAGATGTATACGAAGTGCTTGCCTAGACAGAAAACCCAGAATACAGGCATTCACTCTTCCAGTTTGCACATGTTCACATTATTTAAAACCCAAAACGTTTGACGGGATTTTGAAAATTTGAAGGCACAAGGCCAAAAACCAAACTGAAAAGGGTTCAAAACCATATAAAAGAGAGTTCAAAACCTTACAATAGAGGGTTCAAAACCTTGTAATAATTTATTCAAAAACAGATGATTGTTTTTCAAAAGTCGTTTCGGAAAAATTTTGGTTCCTTGTTTTGATAATCACCTAAGGATAGGTGATGTAAATGTTTTAAGATCTAAACACAACTAATTTGTGTTAGGGTCCTAGAAAAGTTATAGTCTAGGTCAAAGCATTACTAATAACCTAATTCCCTATAACCATTGGCTCTGATACCAACTCTTCTGTCACACCCCGACCTCGTAAAACAACAAATCGCGGCGGAAACATCGGGGCGTGTCGCGACAGAATTAATTGTTTCAAACCCATGGCAAACAAAGTTGTATTTTATTTATAAACAAAGGTGTTACATTGTTTCAAACAGGAAATTAAAGAGTTCAGAACATAATTAAACATAGTCTATCTTCTTTTAAAGTCTCTAAGGCACAGGTCCGCCCTAGTATCATGATCAACATCCTATGGAAAAGCTCCTGAAAACACATGTGAAAATAGGTACGTCAGCATAAAAATGCCTGTGAGATACATAGGTTTGTGAAAATAAGATTCATGACTTGTGTTTGAGAAAATGTTTCGTCATGAACCTTGTAATTTGATTTGTTTTGTAAATCACTTGAAAAACGATAAGATCAGATGATATGTATAAATAAGAGAATAGTGTATGGTTAAATGGATAACCATTGTAAACTGAGTTTGTATAAGATAAGTTGTTTGTAAAACAATGTATTGTGAAAAGTATGTTATTTGTATAAAATGTTATATGTATCAAACTGAAATGATTCAAATAACGCTACGATATATATTACCATACAAACACTTATATATAGGAAGTACCAGCGGCGTATCCACCATGCTTGTATCGTATTACATACGCATCGTTACTTAATCAATTAATCAAACCAAACCAAACAATGTAAGATGTCTATGTTTAAACCAATAGTCAAAAGTCCTTGTATAAATCATGTCAAATGTTTATAAGTCCAAAAGTAGTCAAGTAATGTGTAACAAATGTTATGTATGGTAAGTAAAATAAGACTACTTAAACCATAAGTAAAAATGTACAAAACAAAGTATTTTGAATATATCAAAAAGTTATGTTTTGTAAAGTGATGCATGATACATTGATACAAACATTTATGTGGTAAGTTAACGCATACATTCAAGCCTTGAGACAGTCGGATAACCCTTTCAGTCAAGGTTATCAAAAGAATTGTATTCGGATTCAGTCATTCCTTACATCCAAACAAACCCGGGATGTCAGGAATGGGATTTGTCAAGTCCTATGGTACCACTACTTACTCCCGAGCGGCGTAGCAAATGTTAATGAATGTTATAAAGACCCGTTTGTGCAAACCAAATGTCATAGCAGTTGTATACATGTCATATGAAAACAATGCACTAAGTATGCTAAGTTAACATACAAAGCAGAAAAGTCTTGTAAATCAAGGTGCTAGCATGCTATCAGTCAACATACGTAGCAGAAAGGTAATGTAAATCAATGTGCTAGCATGCTATCAGTCAACATACGTAGCAGAAAGGTAATGTAAATCAATGTGATTAGCATGTTATCAGTCAACATACATAGCAGAAAAGTCATGTAAATCAATGTGCTTAGCATGTTATCAGTCAACATACATAGCAGAAAAGTCATGTAAATCAATGTGCTTAGCATGTTATCAGTCAACATACATAGCAGAAAAGTAATGAAATCATGTACTATAATGTACTAACAAACATAGTCGGTATATGATGTGAAAACAGGAAAGCATGAAAGTAACAAGTAGGCACATGTGTTTCACCCCAAAACAGTTTGGAAAACAGTAAAAGAGGGGTCTATGTACTCACTTGAGATTGCTCAGATGTCTAAATATGACCACCGAGTAATGCTATAGATCACGGAATCAGACGGCACCTAATATAGGTAACTATGTTAAAAACCGGACCTAAATCGGAAGACTGGGTAGCATTAGGGTTTGTAAACCAAATGAGTGTAGGAACTCATGTGATATGGTTTAACAAAGTCTACATGCTAAATGAAACTTAACCTAAGTCTTATCGACCCATTACGACCCGTTTAGGTAGCTTATGCTACTTTAACGCATCGTGCGCGTAAAACGCGTTCAGAACGCCTAACCAGCCCTATGACAAGTGTTATATGCCTAAACATGTTACATAATCAGTTATGTGGCAAAAGTTTAGGTTACATATGCTAAATTACCAATTATGCATGAAAAGGGTATTCTGGTAATTTACCTAAGGCATATAAACTACCTATCATACAACTACTTAAACGATGTGACCATAGGGTATAACCTCGGAAGGTTATTCCCTACCTACTATGGTCACCTAATGTATTTGGTCGGATCCTAATGATCGACCAAATGGGTCGAGTTCGAAGGTATAGGCGATTTATTAGATCGCCTACCCTACGACTCTAGACAACGTGGTAATCAGTGGGCATAGTCCCAAAGGACTATGACCAACGTGATTACACTCACGTTGCGAAGTTCAAACGAACTTCGCATTGACCATTACTGGTCAACGCTGAAAGTCAAACAAAGTTTGACTTTCTGACTCGAAAAGCAGTAAAAATAAGGAAAAGAACGAAAGAATACTAACCCAGGGTCCCCGAATGCTAAACTCAATTCGAAAATCTCAGGTATGAAACAAATGTTTCAACTTAGAGTTTCTCAAAGTGAATTTCTAGTGATTATGAACAATGGGGGGTGGGGTATTTATAGTATTCGGAGAACCGTTAAGATCGTTTCTTGGAAAAGGGGAAACGATCAAGGCCGTACACTTGTCAGGATGTTATGGTGCCTCAAAATGCACACACCATAGGGATTTGACATGTGGGAGGGGTTTTGGAAGTGCAAAACAGCTGCAACCAGCTGTTAAAACCATTTAATCTGGTCTGAAACTCGGATGCGGCCCGCTTCAGGATGTTCCAAACACAATGCGGGCCGCTTTGGCCTGTCTGATCAGCAAACTTGTTTCAGAAATGACAGTTTCAGTCCCTGCACGTGTTTAAGGCCTTTTCCGACACTTCTAAGGCCCGTAAAGCCAACTTTAAGGCCCTAAAATGTTGCCTAAACATTGTGGACATGAAACATGTTCAAAAATATGTCGGAGGATGGTTCGTTTGGTCGTACGAACGTGATGTTCGCTTAATTACGACGGAATGCGCATAAGCGCGAAAAACGATCCAAATGACGCGACGAATGGATTTTTCTTAAGGCGAACACTAAAATATAATGTAGTCATGATTACATAAATTTTTGGATGTCCGGATGTATTCAGAACGTAAGTTATGCGCGAAAATGCAAACTTGTGCACTTTTTGACACTTTTAGTCCCTGAATGACCCAAAAGTTTATTTTAGCACACCGAACCCCTCAAAGCCTATTTCTAAGCTATGTAAAGGATATTTAAGGTGTGTTTAACTTATGGTTATGTTCTGGAATGTTCGTTACAGTTCAAATTGACATACTTTCGCAGTTTGTCATATTTAGTCCCTGTAAGCGAATTAACTTGATTTTGCCATACCAATGCCTTCAAAACTTATTTCTAAGTTATTTAAAGGTTACTTAAGGTATGTTGAGTATATGTTGAATGTTCCGTAGTATTTCTCGCATTAAACTGAGTACGTTTACGCACTAGTTTACGTATAACTCTCCAGAAAGTGATGTAGAGTTTGAAATTACTTAAAAGTCAAAACATGAAAAAATGTAAAACATAACAAAACAAACATTGTGTTCAAATAACATTGATTTATTGATAACAGAACTGTTCATAGTGATTACAAGCACAGTTGTTACACCATGTTCCCACAATACCAGCCCATAGATTCCCCAAAACCATGTGCAACAAGTGGAAAGGACCAGATTCGATGTATAAGCAAACATCTTTCAAAAATGACAGTTTTGGTCCCTGTTATGTGTTTATGCCATTTCCGACACTTCTAAGGCCCGTAGAGCCAAATTTAAGGCCCTAAAATGATTCCTAAACATTTTGGACATGAAACATGCTCAAAAATATGTCGGATGTTGGTTCGTTTGGTCGTACGAACGCGATGTTCGCTTAATTACGACGGAATGCGCACAAGCGCGAAAAACGATCCAAATGACACAACGAATGGAATTTTCTTATGAAAAACACTAAAATAAAATATTTTAGTTCTTACATAAATTTTTGGATGTCCGGATGTATTCAGAACGTAAGATATGCGCGAAAATGCAAACTTGTGCACTTTTTGGCGCTTTTAGTCCCTGAATGACCCAAAAGTTTATTTTAGCATACCGAACACCTCAAAGCCTATTTCTAAGCTATGTTAAGGATATTTATGGTATGTTTCACTTATGGTCATGTTCCGGAATGTCTGTTACAGTTCAAATTGGCATACTTTCGCAGTTTGTCAAATTTAGTCCCTGTAGACGAATTAACTTGTTTTTGCCCTACCAAAGCCTTCTAAACTTATTTCTAAGTTATGTAAAGGTTATTTAAGGTATGTTAAGCCAATTTCACTATTCCAGAGTGTTCGTTGCATTAAACTGGTTATATTTACGCATTAGTGCGCGTATAACATTCCAGAGAGCGATTTAGAGTTTGAAATCGAACAAGAATCGATATGTGCAAATGATACACATATTTATACAAATCCCAAGTATGAAATACAATATTTCATTGGTTTGGTATTTTTTTGATGGTCGCAGTGACCCAGGTGTCACACTTTGTTAAACCATGTCATATGAGTTCCAATACTCATTTGGTTTACAAAACCTCATCCTATCCGATTTCCGACTTAGGTCCGGGTTATTTATATAGTTATTAGGTTGCCGTTTGTTTCCGTGCTCCCTCTAGCTTTGCTTGGTTTTTGTTCAAGACTTCTAAGCATTCTCAGGTGAGTACATAGTTCCCCTATTTTACTGTTTTCAATTGTTTTGGGGTAATTCATATGTGCTAAATGTTTTTAAAGTTTTAACGATGGTTTCAAAAATAAATGATATGGTTTATACAAAATTTATAACGATTTTGATATAGTAAACAAACTTGTTGGTCGTATTTACATAACGAATAATATCCATTAATTTTGGCCGAACCGACCAGTTATAGGTTATGGTACCATAGGATCTGACAAATCCCGTTATCAGACTGCACCCATGGTTATGTGTGGGTTAGGTGGGTAACGACTAAATCTGTGATTGTTAATTTACCCTTTAGTGGTTTATTAATGCGAGAAGCGATAGGCGAGATAGTCGAGTCACGAAGGTTTGGATGTTATTGGCGAGACAATCAAAAGTAGTTTTCATGATTTAAGACGAGAACGATTTAAACGACTAAAGCGATTTTTAACGAATTAAATGATTTGGGTAAACAATTGGTTTTCGGTTAGTGTTTAGATAACGGGACGGGTGTAATGTGATGAAAGCATGGTGGATACGCCGCTGGTACTTCCAATATATAAGTGTTTTCATCGTATTACATACCGTGGCGTTATTTAGTTCACTTAGGTAAACGATTTTGAAACGATGTCACACAAATGAGGTTTTCGAAATGGTATAAACCATACGAGTTTTATTAACGAGATTTATTAACGAGTTTTATTAACGAGATTTATTAACGAGTTTTATTAACGAGTTTTATTAACGAGATTTATTAACGAGTTTTATTAACGAGTTTTATTAACGAGATTTATTAACAAGTTTTTACGAGATGTTTTACAATTTGATTTAATAAATGTTTTGGGTTAAGAATTATGGCTACGAGATTTTATAAATTATAACCAACTTGATTTGAGTTGGTTTGTTATGTTGCAACACAATACTTTTCAAAACAAGGTTTTTTTTTAGTTAAGTATTGCAACTGGTAAACTAGTCATGAATCTGACACTCTCAAAAACCTATGTATTCGCCAGCATTTCTTTGCTGACTTTGTTTTCACATATGTTTCTAGTGTTGTTGAATGATGTTGATTGCTAGGATGCATGCTCACATAGGACTGGACGAGGCCTTAGTGACTTAATAACAATGATAGACTATGTTTAAATTGTTTATTTAGTTTTCCAGACGATGTAAATATTAAATGTTTAATAAAACGAAACTTCAAATTTCCATGTGTTTTGAAACAATGATTATGTTTCAACACTCCCCGACGATTCCGTCGTGATTTGTTGTTTTACGCGGTCGGGTGTGACAGAAAAGTTGGTATCAGAGCTCATGGTTATAGGGAATTAGGTTATTAGTAATGCTTTGACCTATTCTATAACCTTCCTAGGACCCTAACGCGAGTTTACCTGCGTTTAGTCATAAAACAATACCGTCACCTATCCTTAGGTGATAACCACAATGAGAACACAAAATTCGAATCCGCCTTGAAAACCAATCATCTGTTCTAGAATGATTGATTACTAGGTTTTGATACCTCTGTTTTAAGGTTTTGAACCCTTTAAGTTTTCAAAATCTCGTCAAAGTTTGGGTCTTATAATGTGAACACGTGCAAACTGGAAGGGTGAATGCCTGTACTCTGAGTTTTCTGTCTAAGGCTAGAGTATTCGTACAAATCCGCAGTATCGGACCAGTCACTCTTACTTGGGAACTCTTGGGGTGAGTGTTCACTTATAGGCGAGCATGTCTTCAGCGATACATTAATATGACCCGTTTACTTTGATTAATCACCGTCTCATTTGTTTGCCTTAGGTAACAAACAAATGATCGCAATTTCTATGCGTTGCCATTTTGTTTTAATTATCCTATAACATTTCACTTGTTTTCTCCTATGTCTTTCATTTCCTCTAGAATTTCTCTTCATCACAACGACACTCAAATGTCCAAGCAAACTGCCAAATTTGCCCAGCGAATAGGTGAAGTAATCCTGAAGACTGTGGATTTAGGTATCGCCATGTCTCGTCTCAATAATGAAGCCGCCTAAAAAGCATCAAAAGAAGCAGAAGCCGAGCCTTCGAAAAAGTCAAAGATGCGTAAAGCTCCAAAGGGTCCCGCAGCCGTTACACCAAAACAAGCCAAACCTAGCAGGTGGCAGCTCCACCAGCCAAGAAGCCGTACTTAGGAACTGCTCCTCTGTGCAATCAGTGTAACCTCCACCACTGTGCCAGTGTCAAATGTCAGAAATGTTTCAACTGTGGACTCATCGGTCATTTGGCACGAGACTGTCGTTCAGTCACTTTGCTAAACCAAGCTTTTCAGAACCCCGCTCAATTTGAAGCAGATCCAGCACAGGCTCATTTTCCTCCTGGTACTTGCTACACCTATGGCGAGACGGGTTATGTCAGGGACAGATACCTAAAGGTTTTTAATGCAAACCGAACCACGGATGAGCATTTGGCCGATTAGAAGAAGCTGCTGCTTTGAATAATCCGAATCTTATGTTTATGTTTCTAGTATTTTACTTTGAACTCAGAAATAATCGATTTTCTTTATAAATAAATCTTTAATTGCAATTATGATGTACAAATATAGTTGCATGCGTGTATGGCATACCCCTACGATACCTACACCAAAGAACCGTATTTGTAGTTCTCTCGTTCATATGATCGCTCATGATTTCCTCGAAAATTCTAAATGCTCGTTTCATTCTAAGAAACGAAGTGGCAATTTGAGTAATCTTCTTTTTCCTTTTGACCTCACACCGATGCAACTTGGGAGTTTCGACATTATCATAGGGATGGATTGGTTAACCAAACATCATGCTGAGGTGATTTGTTTCGATAAGATTTTTCGCATTCCTCTTTTGTCTGGCGATGTTCTGGAAGTTCTTAGCGAGAAACCTTATGGTGGATTGAAGCTCATGTCGTGTACGAAGGCCCAAAGTTATCTATGAAAAGGATATGTTGCTTTTCTGGCACATGTCACCGAGGAGAAAGGCAAGAGCAAGAGTATCAGGATATTCCGATTGTTCGGGATTATCCAGAGGTGTTTCCTGATGAACTGCCTGGTTTGCCTCCAGTTTGTCAAGTCGAGTTTCATTTTGACCTTGTACCCAATGCCAAGTCGATTGCGAAAGCACCTTATCATCTTGCACCGTCCGAGATGCAAGAGTTATCAAAACAACTTCAAGAGTTGTCTGATAAAGGATTCATCCGTCCGAGCTTTTCGCCTTGGGAAGCTCCTGTTCTCTTTGTGAAAAAGAAAGATGGATATTTTTGAATGTGTATCGATTATCGTGAGCTTAATAAGCTTACCATCGAAAATCGATATCCCCTACCTCAAATTGATGATCTCTTCGACCAGATGCAAGGTGCTTCATGCTTTTCCAAGATCGATCTGCGTTCTGGGTACTATCAACTTCGTGTTTTCGAAGAAGATATTACCAAAACTGCTTTCCGTTCAAGATATGGGCATTACGAGTTCACTGTCATGCCTTTTGGTTTGACGAATGCCCCAACTATCTTCATGGACTTAATGAATAGGGTCTGTAAACCTTATTTAGACATGTTCATTATTGTTGTCATCGACGATATTCCCATTTATTCAAAGTCTCGAGCCGATCACGAGCAACACCTCTGTTTGACCTTGGAACTCCTAAAGAAGGAACAACTTTTTGCTAAATTCTCCAAGTGTGAATTTTGTCTTAAAGAAGTTCAGTTTTTGGGTCATATAGTCAACAAGCAAAGTATTCATGTGGATCCATCCAAGTTTGTTGCAATTAAGGATTGGAATACACCAACGACACCTACAGAAATTCATTCTTGGTCTCGCTGGTTATTATCGTCGTTTTATTTCGAACTTCTCAAAGATTGCGGTTCCCCTCACTGCTTTGACTCGGAAGAATAAGCCTTATGAGTGGGGATCTAAGCAAGAAGAAGCGTTCCAAACACTAAAACGGAAGCTATGTGATGCTCCTGTTTTGTCCTTGCCCAATGGAAACGATGATTTTGTTGTCTATTGTGACGCGTCGAATCTAGGCCTTGGTTGTGTTCTTATGCTATGAGGTAAAGTCATAGCATATACGTCAAGACAGTTGAAAGTTCACGAAAAAAACTACACAACTCATGATCTTGAGTTAGGTGTTGTGGTATTTGCTCTCAAAATCTAGAGATACTACCACTATGGAACGAAGTGTGTGGTTTTCACAAAACCACAAAACTCTCCAGCACATTCTTAATCAGAAGGAGCTGAACATGAGGCAGCAACAATGGGTTGAGCTCTTGAACGATTACGATTTTTAGATTCGCTACCTTCCTTGTAAGGCGAATGTCGTAGCCGATGCGCTTGGTTGAAAGGAGCGAGTCAAGCTTCATTCTGTTCAAACTCTATCTGATATTCAATCTCGTGTCCATCAAGCACAACGATCTTGTGTAAACGAAGGCTTATTGAAATATGAGCTACCACTTCAACTCGAGCTTAAACTCGAAACGAAAGGTGATGGGTTGCCCTATTTTAAGGATCCTTGTGGATGACTATCGCTCAAATCGGAGTCCTTAATTGAATTCATTGTATGCTTTAATACATACATTATGATTCAATAAGGACAAAAACCGAATTTCCTTTTAAGATCTTCCTATCTTCATAGTTAGATTCTTGAAAATGTTTAAAGTGCCAAATGAAATCCACGAATTAGATTCCGGGTGTGCTTTAAATACTCGTATCCAAAGATAACAAATTAAAGGTCAAATTAAACAATTATGCGATTATGTGATTATGTGTTTATGTGTTCCCCTCTATGTTTTTGTGTGATCCGATATTCGTTATCCAAATCCTCATAGAATCTTCCATATCTTCATATGAGGGATTCATAGTACGATATTCAAAAGGTACTACCTTAACTCCTTAATGGGCTTCTACGTGGTAGTTAAGACCCTTGGGTTATATAGTACCATTCCATGTTTCACCCTTGAGTGGTCTAGTTTAAGATTGATTCAGAATCTGGTTAAGAATGGCATGTGATGATACAGCGAAAAGGACCCGATGGTGGTCCAGTCACACTCATCGCAGGTTCATTCATTTGGTTTTCCCCTACACATTATCAAATGAACTATGTGGACTATGCAAGGAATTATGTAATTATGGAATCGTACATATTATGAAATTCAGTGCACAGGAACCCAGTAAGATTTATCATGTGTAAGAACCGATAGTGACAACAATAACGAAACGTGAACAATGTAATGGAGGTACGGTGGACGCACCAATGGCGCTTCATATACTTGTATATAGGTGTCCCACTTACATTGCAAGCATGATGTTATTTAAAATTACTAGAAGTTCAGAACTCTAACCAGTGTTGTTTTATCTTTTCGATTTCATGTTTCAAGCTCTCACAAGTTTCCTCTAAATAAATTTCGGGGCGAAATTTCCTGAAGTAGGGGAGACTGTGACATCTGTGCCACCACGGCCATCAAACAAATACCAAATGAATGAAATATTTTATTTCATACTTGGGATTTGTATAAATATGTGTATCACTTGCATATCAATTCTCGTTCGATTTCGAGCTCTAAATCGCTTTCTGGAAAGTTATACGCGAACTGGTGTGTAAACGTAATCAGTTTAACACGAAAAACACTCTGAAATAGTGAAATAGGCTTAACATACCTTAAATAACCTTTACATAACTTAGAAATAAGTTTTGGAAGGTTTGGTGTGTCGAAATCAAGTTTATTCGCTTTTAGGGACTAATTTTGACAAACTGTGAAAGTATGCCGATTTGTACTGTAACGAACATTCTGGAACATGACCATAAGTTAAACATACCCTAAATATCCTTTACATAGCTTATAAATAGGATCTGAGGGGTTCGGTGTGCTAAAATAAACTTTTTGGTCATTTAGGGACTAAAAGCTTCAAAAGTGCATAAGTTTGCATTTTCGCGCATATCTTACGTTCTGAATACATCCGGACATCCAAAACATTATGTAATCATTAAAATATTTTACTTTAGTGATTGGAATGATAAAATTCCATTCGTCGCGTAATTCGGATCGTTTTTGCGTTCGTTACGACTTCCGTCTTAACCGAACAACGCAACCGTACGACCAAACGAACCAACATCCGAGATAGTTTTGAGCATGTTTTGAGTTCCCTATACTTTAACTTCATTTTAGAACCTTGAAATGAGGTTAACGGGGCTTAAACGTGTCAAAAATGAGCTGAAATGCAAGATTCTGAAGTTCAGGGACCAAAATTGTCATTCTGCCATAGTTATCTTAGGAAGGGACCAAAATGAAAAATCTAAATTCCAGCTTGTTCCAGCTGTTCCCCTCATTTTCACATGGTTTTAATGAAACTATGGGCTCCCATGGTTTCACAAAACCATGGGCACATGTGTACGGATGCGATCGAAGCTCATTTTAATATGAACGATCCTAACGGTTCTAGTTTTCCTATATATACCCATCTCCTTTCACTTGCAAAACCCACGATGATCTGATTTTGGCTCTCTTAGTTGAAGTTTATGCTTCATACCTGAGAGTAAATCAGATCATAGCTTGCGGGGACATTTTGTAAGTATTCTTTCGTTCTTTTATCGCTTTTCGAGTCTGAAAGTCAAACCGCGTTTGACTTTCTGCATTGACCAGTTTATGGTCAATGCGAAGTTCGTTTGAACTTCATAACGTGAGCGTAATCACGATGGTTATAGTCCCTAGTGACTATACCTACTGATTACCATATCTAGGTGTAGTGACGAGTCGTAGTTTCGGCCAAAATGCGCATTCTTGCGTATTTTGTAACCAAACTACTTATAGGTATCAAAACCATTTGTTTTCATACCAAATCTATTTTCTAAATTCGTTAAACATGTTTTAACATGTTTAACTCATCACTTTTTAGATTAGTGCTTGTGTAGAGTCGTAAGTCAAGCGGACTAAACACCCGCGTAGACTTTCGAACACGACCCGTTTGGTCGATCATTAGGATCCGACCAAACATGTTTAGTGACCATAGTTGCATAGGGAATAACCTTCCGAGGTTATACCTTTTGGTCACTTAGGTTTAATTAGTTGTATGAAAGGTAGTTTATATGCCTTAGGTAAATGACCAAAATGCCCTTTTCATGCATAATTGGCAACTAAGCATATGTAACACAAACTTTTGTCACTTAATTGATTATGTAACATATTTAATCATGTTTAGGCATATAATACTTGTCATAGGACTAGTTAGACGTCTCGAACGCGCTTTGCGCGCACAACGCGTTAAAGTAGCATAAGCTACCTTAATGGGTCGCAATGGGTAGAAAGCACTTAGGTTAGGTTTCGATTTAGAATGTAGGCTTTGTTAAACCATGTCATATGAGTTCCAATACTCATTTGGTTTACAAAACCTCATCCTATCCGATCTTCCGACTTAGGTCCGAGTTATTTATCTAGTTATTAGGTTGCCGTTTGTTTTCGTGCTCCCTCTAGCTTTGCTTGGTTGTTGTTCAAGACTTATAAGCATTTTCAGGTGAGTACATAGTTCCCCTATTTTACTATTTTCAATTGTTTTGGGGTGATTCATATGTGCTAAATGTTTTCGAGGTTTTAACGATGGTTCAAAAATAAATGATATGGTTTATACAAAATTTATAATGATTTTGATTTAGTAAACAAACTTGTTGGATGTATTTACATAATGAATAATATCCATTAGTTTTGGCCAAACCGACCAGTAATAGGTTATGGTACCATAGGATCTAACAAATCCCGTTATCAGACTGAACCCATGGTTATGTGTGGGTTAGGCGGGTAACGACTGAATCTGTGATTGTTAATAATATCCATTAGTGGTTTATTAATGCGAGAAGCGATAGGCGAGATAGTCGAGTCACGAAGGTTTGGATGTTATTAGCGAGACAATCAAAAGTAGTTTTCACGATTTAAGACGTGAATGATTTAAACGACTAAAGCGGTTTTTAATGAATTAAGCGATTTGGGTAAACGATTGGTTTTCGGTTAGTGTTTAGATAATGGGACGGGTGTAATGTGATGAAAGCATGGTGGATACGCCGCTGGTACTTCCTATATATAAGTGTTTTCATCGTATTACATACCGTTACGTTATTTAGTTCACTTGGGTAAACGATTTTGAAATGATGTCAGACAAACGCGGTTTTCGAAATGGTATAAACCATACGAGTTTTATTAACGAGATTTATTAACGAGTTTTATTAACGAGATTTATTAACGAGTTTTATTAACTAGTTTTATTAACGAGATTTATTAACGAGTTTTATTAACGAGATTTATTAACAAGTTTTTACGAGATGTTTTGCAATTTGATTTAATAAATGTTTTGGGTTAAGAATCATGGCTACGAGATTTTATAAATTATAACCAACTTGAATTGAGTTGGTTAATTATGTCGCAATACAATACTTTTCAAAACAAGGTTTTTTTTTTATTAAGTATTGCAAGATGTAAACTAGCCATGAATCCGACACTCTCAAAAACCTATGTACTCGCCACGATTTCTTTGCTGACTTTGTTTTCACAATGATAGACTATGTTTAAATTGTTTATTTAGATTTCCAGACAATGTAAATATTTAATGTTTAATAAAACGAAACTTCAAATTTCCGTGTGTTTTGAAACAATGATTCTGTTACAACACTCCCCGACGATTCCGCCACGATTTGTTCTTTTAAGCGGTCGGGGTGTGACAATTTCAAAAGAAACCAAGCTAAAAATATAAGTTTTACTAAATCTTGGTTCTTACATAAATAACCCCCATTTTTGTTGGATAAACAAGTGTAGAAACACTTGTGTAACAAGAAAATTTCATAAAGAAACATTTTTAGAAATTGTGATCATAAGTTGTAAAGATCTATCTTCTTCAAAAATGAAGTTTTTAAAGAATCAATCACACTTTAAAGGATAAAAAGGCTTACTAATGACACTAGTAAGTTACTACAAATTTTTTTGAAATTTCAAGTTCATGAAGTAGTAGATTATACTTCTTTTTGGCAAAGTTGGTAAGTAAAGGTTGTTTATTATTGATTGTGGATTGATTGTGTTGTTTTTACAAAAGAAAATGATATGCTTGAAAGCATGGAAACCTCCATTTTTAGGGGAAACTATGTCAAAATTTTCTAAAAATGTAAACACTTAGAAAAATATTTCTAAACAAATATTTACAAGTGTATTTTAAATCAAAAGTTGTTATAAAAAATTTGCCATAAATTTTGTTACAAAAATTATAATTATTGGAGGTTGGTTTTTAAAAATAAAAGTGACTAAATATGTATTTAGGAAATATATATTTAGATGACACCATGTGTGTGATTATTTGTTTATTTTGTGTATTAGTTATATTATTTTAGGACATGAAATGATATAACACTTCAAAATACCAAGAATTACAATCCAAAATATTACCAAAATTCCAAGGAATAAATATAAAAAATATTGGTAAAACTGAACTATGGATTAAGACTTACAAAACATTCCGGAAAATTTATTCACAAAGTATATTTTGGTAAATAATATTTTGGACACCAAGGAAACGAAAATATGATTTTTACAATTACTACAAGAGTATATCATATTTTTTACAAGGGAAAAATATATCATATTTTTTACAAGTATGAATATATATTTTTCTTGAAATTTTTAGAAGATATATTATTTTTAAGAAATATATATTTTCTTAAACAAGCATGAAATACAATATTTTTGGGGTGAAAGATATATTTTCTCAAATAAATATGAAATATATCATTTTTGGAGAAAATGAGTATATATATTTTCCAAGTTAGACATGAAAATATATTATTTTTGAAACTTATGAGAAAATACAAATAGTTTTGCCAAAAGAAAAATATAAATAATTTTTCTAAATAATATTTATTACAATATATATTTTGGAAATATATATTGGTGGACTTTTATTAAGGATATTGTTTTGGAAAATTAATACGAAATTAAGTATATGGATACTTAATGAATACAATAAAAATACGTATGCTCATACGTATAAATACACACCAGAATACGACCCTAATACATGGCAAAAATATACAAGTATAAGAATACGAATACAAATACACCCATCCTTCGGAAGGATATACAAGTATAAATACTTGGGAAGTATTAAGTTAAAATATATTGTTTTAACAATTATTCCAATATCTAATAAGTATAATTTAAGTTAAAATATTAATTATTTTAACAAATAATTATATAACTTGGAATAATATCGAAGATACGAAGAAACGTAACTCAAAGACATTAACACTAAGTTAAGGCATGACCCGCTCGTCTGATAGATCATAGTACATTGTAGGTAGTCGTGTTTATCCGAAGAAGCTTGAGTTACGGTCATTGAAGGCGCAAGACTGTGAGTTCATGACCCCCTTTTCTTTAACTGTTTTTTGTTTTATAACTTCCGGGGTGAAATACATGTTACAACTGTTTACAAACTTTTTGATTTGGTATGGGTAGTTAAGGAAGGGCACTGCTTGATCATGTGAGTGGTGGGTATAACACTTAAGGCCATTAATCCTCGTTGTAGGACCGAGGGACATGGGTGAAAGATCTATTTGGGTGTAGCGAGCCCACACCCATGTGGACCAGGGTGGCCCATGAGGTGACTGTGTCTTGTTCCCGGAGACAAATTTGCTAGGTTTGAGTTTTCCTGCATCACTCCACACATATCAATGGCCTTGTAAACCATTGGTGATCTGTTTTCCTTGTTGCTTTCATACCAGGAGTTTACAAACTTACATACATACTTTCAATGATTACAAAGTTATTCATACACACAAACAAACACATGAACTTGCTCAACTTTTGTTGATGTTTTCAAACTACATGTATTTCAGGGAATTAAATGTGGATCTGGCAGGCGTTCGGAAGTACCAAGTGTGGTTTAAGAATAAAAGATGTCATCCATAGGGTTTGGTCAGTGTGTCTTATCCTGGGCTAGACACGTCTTCCAAATCCTGGTTTTATTAAATGTCTTTTGTCGAGTCTTTGTGAACTCTTAAACAACTTGCATGGTTTGTACTCGAATTTGAATTTCTATGTCTTAAAACAATGTTGTCGTTACGTTTCTAAACTTATTTAATGGATGAACATCGTTGGTTTTATCATATAGTGGTTGTTATGATTGAATGCAATGATATTAAGCAAGTCACACATAATCACGCTTCCACAAAAGACAGTATGTGACAGTAATCAGTAGGTATAGTCACAAGGGACTATAACTATCGTGATTACGCTCACATTGCAAAGTTCAAACGAACTTTGTGTTGACCAAACACTGGTCAAAGTAGAAAGTTAAACACTGTTTGACTTTCATTATTGAAATGCATAAAAAGCATGCAAGAAGCTTACAAAAGGTCCAAGCTTGGATCAAGAACAAAGAAAACTCAAGATTTGAAGCCTTCAACCAGAGGGATAGCTTCACTTAGAGCAGATGAGAGCATAAAATGCAAATGAGCATGGAACAAGTTGGAAAAACCCAAGATATTTATAGGAATCATGAAGCCATAGGATCATTCCATGTGTTATGAAGCTTGATCATGACCCTACACTTCTTAAACAATGATTAGGCACCTTGCAAAACACACAAACCAGCTCATGGTATTCAAAAACCAAGGATTAAAACCATGATTCAGCAGCTGATTGCCGAAAACTAGTAATTTTGGAAAACGGCGCTGTCGCACCACACACCAGGAGCACCTGGGTCTGGCTTGGCATGAGGGAGCCTGTTTCTGCAAAAGTTTCATGTTTTGGCAGAACAGGTCCCTGCATGCTATAAAGTTGATTTTGACGCGTTTAAGCCCTGTTAACCGATTTTCAAGGCTCTATAATGATGTCAAAGTATAGGGGACATGAAATATGCTTGGAAATATCACGGATGTCGGTTCGTTTGGTCGTATGATCGCATTATTCGGTTAATTATGACGAAACTCGAACGGATGCGAAAAACGATCCAAATTATGCGACGAGTGGTATTTTAGCATTCTAATCACTAAAATAAAATATTTTAATGATTAAAAAATTTTTTGGATGTCTGAATATGTTCAGAATGTAAGATATGCGCGTAAATGCAAACTTATGCACTTTTTGACGCTTTTAGTCCCTGTTTGATCAAATAAGTTTATTTTCGCATACCGAATTCCTCAAAGCCTATTTCTAAGCTATGTAAAGGATATTTATGGTATGTTTAATTTATGATCATGTTCCGGAGTGTACGTTAATATACGGATCGACAGACTTTCGTAGTTTGTTGCAAATAGTCCCTGCGATCGAATAAACTTGTTTTTGCCACACCAAACCCTTCAAAACTAATTTCTGAGTTATGTAAAGGTTATTTAAGGTATGTTAAGCATATGATGATCTATCAGAGTGTTTTTCTCATTAAACTGATTACGTTTACGCATCAGTTTGCGTATAACAATCCAGAAAAGGATATAGAGTTTGAAATCGAACAAAAAACATAACGTGCAAAAATGTCAAACATAAATAAACAAATATTGGGATCAAATTACATTGTTTTATTGATAATTGAACTGTTCACAGTTTATACAATGATTACAACCACAAATGTCACACAAACAAACCACCCAAGAATGGAATCGTCGAGCGAAAACACTTGACAACTTCCTAGAAGCAGCTTTTCTTGCCACCAGACCTTTCTCCATCAATTAGGAATCTGATGCCGTCACTAAACCCATTCCTTAAATTGTATACATTTTTTGAATGTTTATTTTTTGGTGTCTAATCCGCATATATATCACCATTGCTCTAGATTTTCTTCATTGTATATCTTTTAAATGTCAACATAAACACGTATGATTTAGTTTACGAAGATTTTTCAATGCCGAGAACCTCGATCAGAGAGTAACAAAGGTGTAATGTTCACAATGGTGTAAACTTAAAATGGGATGTACCGGGCTAGGATTCGAGTCATAGGAACAAGGGCCAAACCAACCACCAAAGAATGGAATCGTCGAGCGAAAACACTTGACAACCTCCTGGAAGCAGCTTTTCTTGCCACCAGACCTTTCTCCATCAATTAGGAATCTTATGCCGTCACAAAACCCATTCCTTAAATTGTAGACATTTTTTTAGTGTTTATTTTTGGTGTCTAATCCGCATATATATCACCATTGCTCTTGATTTTCTTGGCTGTATCTCTCTTAAATGTCAACATATACACGTGTGATTTAGTTTACGAAGATTTTTCAATGCCGAGAATCTCAATCAGAGAGTAAAAAAGGCATAAGGATCACAATGGTATAAGCTAAAATGGGATATACCGGGCTAGGATTCGAGTTACAGGAACAAGGGCCAAACCAACCATCCAAGAATGGAATCTTTGAGCGAAAACAGCTTTTCTTGCCACCAGACCTTTCTCCATCAATTATGAATCTAATGCCGTCACTAAACACATTCCTTAAATTGTGGCCAGTTTTTGAGTGTTTATTTTTTGGTGTCTAATCCGCATATATATCACCATTGCTCTAGATTTTCTTCATTGTATATCTTTTAAATGTCAACATAAACACGTATGATTTAGTTTACGAAGATTTTTCAATGCCGAGAACCTCGATCAGAGAGTAACAAAGGTGTAATGTTCACAATGGTGTAAAATTAAAATGGGATGTACCGGGCTAGGATTCGAGTCATAGGAACAAGGGCCAAACCAACCACCAAAGAATGGAATCGTCGAGCGAAAACACTTGACAACCTCCTGGAAGCAGCTTTTCTTGCCACCAGACCTTTCTCCATCAATTAGGAATCTTATGCCGTCACAAAACACATTCCTTAAATTGTAGACATTTTTTTAGTGTTTGTTTTTGGTGTCTAATCCGCATATATATCACCATTGCTCTTGATTTTGTTGACTGTATCTCTCTTAAATGTCAACATATACACGTGTGATTTAGTTTACGAAGATTTTTCAATGCCGAGAATCTCAATCAGAGAGTAAAAAAGGCATAAGGATCACAATGGTATAAGCTAAAATGGGATATACCGGGCTAGGATTCAAGTTACAGGAACAAGGGCCAAACCAACCATCCAAGAATGGAATCTTTGAGCGAAAACAACTTTTCTTGCCACCAGACCTTTCTCCATCAATCAGGAATCTGATGCCGTCACTAAACACATTCCTTAAATTGTGGCCAGTTTTTGAGTGTTTATTTTTTGGTGTCTAATCCGCATATATATCACCATTGCTCTTGATTTTCTTGACTGTATATCTCTTAAGTGTCAACATATACACGTGTTATTTAGTTTACGAAGATTTTTCCATGCGGAGAACCTCGATCAGAGAGTAAAAAAGGCGTAAGGTTCACAATGGTGTAAAACTAAAATGGAATATACCGGGCTGGGATTCTAGTCACAGGAACAAGGGCCAAACCAAAAACCTAAGAATGGAATTATCGAGCGAAAACACTTGACAATCTCCTGGAAGCAACTTTTCTTGCCACAAGAACTTTCTCCATCAATTAGGAATCTGATGTTGTCACTAAACACATTCCTTAAATTGTAGCCATTTTTTGAGTGTTTATTTTTTGGTGTCTAATCCGCATATATATCACCGTTGCTCTTGATTTTCCTGATTGTATATCTCTTAAATGTCAATATATACACGTGTGATTTAGTTTACGAAGATTTTTAAATGCCGAGAACTTCGATCAGAGAGTTAAAAAGCGTAAGGTTCACAATGGTGAAAAACTTATATGGGATATACTGGGCTATGATTCGAGTTACAGGAACAAGGGCCAAACCAACCACCCAAGAATGGAATCGTCGAGCGAAAACACTTGACAACCTCCTGGAAGCAGCTTTTCTTACCACCAGAGCTTTCCCCATCAATTAGGAATCTGATGCCGTCACTAAACACATTCCTTAAATTGGAGCCATTTTTTGAGTGTTTATTTTTTGGTGTCTAATCCGCATATATATCACCATTGCTCTTGATTTTCTTGACCGTATATCTCTTAAGTGTCAACATATACAGGTGTGATTTAGTTTACAAAGATTTTTAAATGCCGAGAACCTCGATCAGAGAGTAAAAAAGGCGTAAGGTTCACAATGGTGTAAAACTAAAATGAGATATACCGGGCTAGGATTCGATTCACAGGAACAAGGACCAAACCAACCACCAAAGAATGGAATCGTCGAGCGAAAACACTTGACAACCTCCTGGAAGCAGCTTTTCTTGCCACCAGATCTTTCTTAATCAACTAGCAATCTGATGCCATCACTAAACAAATTCGTTAAATTGTAGCCATTTTTTGAGTATTTATTTTTTGTTGTCTAATCCGCATAAATTATGACACCTGTGTCACTTCAACCATCAAAAAAATACCAAGCCAATGAAATATTGTATTTCATACTTGGGATCTGTAAAAATATTTGTATCGTTTGCACATATCAATTCTTGTTCGATTTCAAGCTCTAAATCGCCTTCTGGAAGGTTATACGCGCACTGATGCGTAAATATAACCAGTTTAACGCAACAAACACTCCGGAATAGTGAAATAGGCTTAACATACCTTAAATAACCTTTACATAACTTAGAAATAAGCTTTGAAGGCTTTGGTATGGCAAAATCGAGTTAATTCGCTTACAGGGACTAAAGTTGACAAACTGCGAAAGTATGCCAATTTGAACTGTAACAGACATTCCGGAACATGACCATAAGTTAAACATACCATAAATATCCTTTACATAGCTTAGAAATAGGCTTTGAGGGGTTCGGTATGCTAAAATAAACTTTTGGGTCATTCAGGGACTAAAAGTGTCAAAAAGTGCACGAGTTTGCATTTTCGCGCATAACTTACGTTCTGAATACATCCGGACCTCCAAAAATTTATGTAAGCATGACTATATTATGCTTTAGTGTTTGGCTTGCCAAAAAAATCCATTCGTCGCGTCATTTGGATCGTTTTTCGCGCTTGTGCGCATTTCGTCGTAATTAAGCGAACATCGCGTTCGTACGACCAAACGAACCAACATCCGGCATATTTTTGAACATGTTTCATGTTCACAATGTTTAGGCATCATTTTAGGGTCTTAAAGTTGGCTTTACGGGCCTTAGAAGTGTCGGAAATGGCCTTAAACCCGTGCAGGGACCAAAACTGTAATTTCTGAAACTTGTATTCTGGTCAGAAGGGCCAGGCGGCCCGCCTCAGTTTCTGTTAATCCTCACGCGGGCCGCGTACACCTCCCAGATCAGATAAGATCGAATAGTCAGCATTTTCCAGCTGTTTTAACCACACCCACAACTTCTAACTTGACCTTTCAGCTGATTAAGAGCCCTTTTTAGACACCATAACTTTCCAACACTTGTACGGTTGCGATTAAGGCACGATATTCGACAAACGATCTTAACGGTTACCTGAAAACTATAAATACCCCAACCCCCATTACTTCAAACTCACTAGAATCTGATCAATTGTGCTCTAAGTTGAAACCTTTGTTTCATACCTGAGCTATTTTGATCTAGATTAGCATTCGGGGACCCTTCGTAAGTGTTCCTTCGTTCTTTTATTGCTTTTCGAGTCCGAAAGTCAAACTTTGTTTGACTTTCTGCATTGACCAGTTTATGGTCGATGCGAAGTTCGTTTGAACTTCATAACGTGAGCGTGATCACGATGGTTATAGTCCCTAGTGACTATACCTACTGATTACCACGTTATCTAGGCTCAGTGACGAGCCGTAGTTTCGGCCAGAATACGCATTCTTGCGTATTTTGTAACCAAACTACTTATGGGTATCAAAATCGTTTGTTTTGATACCAAACCTGCGTTCTAAACTTAGTTAAGCATGTTTTAGCATGCTTAGTTCGTCACTTTTAGTTTAGTGTTTATATAGGGTCGTAAGGTAAGCGATCTAAACAATCGCTTATACTTTCGAACCCGACCCATTTGGTCGATCATTAGGATCCGACCAAACACATTAGGTGACCATAGTGTATAGGGAATAACCTTCCGAGGTTATACCTTATGGTCGCTTCGTTTAAGTAGTTGTATGATAGGTAGTTTATATGCCTTAGGTAAATTACCAAAATACCCCTTTGATGCCGAAATTCGTTTTAATCATATGTAACATAACTTTTGACATCTAAACTGATTTGACAACCATATTAGACATGTTAAGGCATATATTACTTGTCATAGGACTAGTTAGGCGGTCCGAACGCGTTTCACGCGAACGACGCGTTAAAGTAGCATAAGCTACCTAAACGGGTCGTAATGGGTCACAAGCACTTAGGTTAGGTTTCATTTAGTATGTAGGCTTTATTAAACCATACTACATGAGTTTCCATACTCATATGGTTTACGAGCCTCATCCTATCCGATCTTCCGACTTAGGTCCGGTTTATTAATGTAGTTACCTATATTAGGTGCCGTTTGATATTCCGTGATCTCTAGCATTGCTTGGTGGTTATCTTAGGACTTCTGAGCAATCTCAAGTGAGTACATAGACCCCTCTTTTACTGTTTTCCAAACATTTTGGGGTGGAACACATGTGCCTACTTGTTACTTTCATGCTTTCCCGTTTTCACATCATATACCTGCTATGTTCGTTAGTACATTATAGTACATGATTTCATTACATTTTATGCTATGTATGTCCATTGTGTGCATACTTAGTACATTGTTTTACATTACATTTTGTTGCATATGCTCATTCAGTATATGAACACATTATATTACATTTTGAACCGTTTATAACTATTTGACTATGTGAACCGTTGAAATCATTTGACTATGTGAACCGTTTGTATCTGTGAACCGTTTGTATCTGTGAACCGTTTGTATATGTGAACCGTTTGTATCTGTGAACCGTTTGTATCTGTGAACTGTTTGTATCCGTGAACCGTTTGTATCCGTGAACCATTTGTATCTATGAAGCGTTTGTATCCGTGAACCATTTGTATCTATGAATCGTTTGTATCTGTGAACCGTGTGAACCGTATTTGACCATACATAAACATTTCTACAATTGTTAAACATTACTTTGGTGGTTTGGTTTGATTAAGTGATTAAGTAACGATGCGTGTGAAATATGATACAAGCATGGTGGATACGCCGCTGGTACTTCCTATATATAAGTGTTTGTATGGTATTACATATCGTAGCGTTATTTGAATCATTTTAGTTTGAGACATATAACATTTCATACAAATAACATACTTTTCACAATACATTGTTTTACAAGCAACTTAACTTATACAAACTCATTTATAATGGTTATTCATTTAACCATACAGTATTCTCTTATTTATACATATCATCTGATCTTATCGTTTTTCAAATGATTTACAAAACAAAGCAAACTACAAGGTTCATGACTAAACATTTTTTCCTAAACATAAGTCATGAATCTCATTTTCACAAAACCTATGTATCTCACAGGCATTTTTATGCTGACGTACCTATTTTCACATGTGTTTTTCAGGAGCTGTTGCATAAGATGATCAAGATACACATAGGCAGACTTGGGCTTTAGTGACAATAAAAGATGCAAGACTAGTTAATTATGTTGTATTTCTTTGTTTGTTAAGACATTGTAACACTTTTAAATCAATAAAACGAAACTTTAATTTCCATGGTTGTGAAACATTAATTCTGTTACAACACTCCCCGATGTTTCCGCCACGTTTTGTATGTTCTACGTGGTCGGGGTGTGACAGAAAAGATGGTATCAGAACCAATGGTTATAGGGAATTAGGTTATTAGTAATGCTTTGACCTAGTCTATAACCTTCTTAGGACCCCAACGCGAGTTTACTTGCGTTTAGTCATAAAACAATACCGTCACCTATCCTTAGGCGACGACCACAACAAGAACATAAATTTCAAAACCGCTTTGAAAACTAATCATCTGTTCTAGGATGATTGATTACAAGGTTTTGAACCCTCTGTTGTAAGGTTTTGAACCCTCTGTTATATGGTTTTTAACCCCTTTGAGTTTTCAAAATCTCGTCAAGGTTTTGGGTTTTAAATAATGTGAACACGTGCAAACTGGAAGGGTGAATGCCTGTATCCTGGGTTTTCTGTCTAGGCAAGCACTTCGTATACATCTCATCAGACGCGAGACCAGTTGTGCTTACCTGGGAATTCTTGGGATGAGTGTTCACTTATAGGCGAGCATGTCTTCGCGATACATTATTTTTGACCCATTTACTTTGATTAGTCACTGTTGGACCGTTCTACGACCTTTAAATGTCAGTTAAGGCAGTTCATCTTTACGTGTAAAGGCGGAAACGATGCACACAAAGTTACAACAGCTATTCTCTTTAATTTCTTCTCTTTTATTGCTTTCTGATTACAATTTGACAGAGTTTCGTTCCACAAGAAATGATCCCGGTCTCTCTACAAAATGACCAACACACTAACCTATATATAGCATGAAGATTTCACTTGAGACTGTTCAAGCCAAATCAGATTTCGCTTGAACCAGTTCAAGCTAAATCTGATTTCCCTTGAACCATTTCAAGGTAAATCTGATTTCCCTTGAACCATTTCATGCTAAATCTTGATTTAGCTTGAATTACACAAGAACACTTTCAAGTGAAATCTACAAGATAAACAAGTAAAACCCTAATGTGTGTTCGTTCAAACTATCTAGACACAAGACTTGATATAGACGTAGTCAACAGACATTCCGTGCACCAACAGACTCCCCCTTGGATGTTGATGAAGTCTTCAGCTCCTGAGTCTTCAGTCTTGGTCTTTTCTCCAACTCTGTCTTTTCATAAAAAACACTCTATCTTCACAGGTTTAGAATCACAACCTGAATCTAACTTCCATCTTCCCTTTGACTGTTGATCCAGACTCCCCCTTTCACAGACACCCCCTCTCGATATGCTAGAATCTGAGATATCTGGTTTAAGCTTTGACATTTAGCTGCAGTGGGAATTCCTGAAACCTGCAATCACTCATCCAACTATAAGAAACAACATTTAAAACATCCAAATATCGTAATCTGACAATTTAAACCTTCTAAACCACTTCTCATGAATTTGGCAGTTTCATCGAATCGTATCGGAAACTAGCTCTATAACAATATAAGCATCCAAATCCCCCACAGTTAATCATCCAAGTCCAACTTAATGACCTTGGAGATATCACAAACTTTTTTTTTTAAATTTTTTTATTTTAAAACTTCAAGTTTCAAATTAATGAACTTGTTTTATTTTCAGAAACACAATCAACATACTTAGATTTTGAAACTCAGCACTCAGACATCGGTTGTCAAAAATAAAGCAGAAATCAAAATCTTTTTGTATTTTTCTGAAAATATAAAGCAATAAAGAAATATGTGCAAACATATTTACAGACAATATTTTTGTTTGAGTATGCGACAGAGGATCATATCAGTTTTTGACAAGTCACAAGTACCGTTGAGCTTAAATTTCACTTTAAGAATTAAACAATTCACTTAGATTGTCGATATACTTGTCCACTTAAATTTTCATACAAATTTCAACTGATTCAGGATACGAATTAGGTGTATTAAGAACTTAAACCTATTCATGTGTCCCACCTCTTGAATATACTCCCGTATCCAGATCCCAATATTCAGTCTTACAGGTAATTATAACACAAATGATATCTGTAAGGGGTTAATAAATTATGAAGAATCATGAGAGCTCAGGTCAGAACCATCGTTCAGCAGAGAGATCATGACTCAACTTGTGGGTGTGTCCCCTATAGAGGATCTTTTTTACAACAGCATTGCTAAGCAATTTTATTGTCTTATCATGTATGCTGAGGGTGATGCTTATGTTTCAAAGCATTTGCGGAAAGTATTATTCGAGGACTAGGTCAGAACTACCGTTCAGCAGAAGTCCCGGAATAATACCCCAGATATCACTGAGTATAAAAACCTAGTATATCAGAATACAAGACCTTTCAAACGAGATTTCAGGGGTTACCTATATATCCAAGTAGTGTTCCCCACGAAATAAGCAAGTAAAGATTTAGATTTATATCCCGAAAAAGTTTACTAAATGTATAAAAATCTACCGACACATCCACGGTGAGATCGTTTAACACATTTAAACTTTCCATTTCTTTAGCATACTCTAACTGTCTACTGATGTACTATCATTTCCTCTTTTTACGCAAAAACTCAAATTTTTTTAAATTTTATCATGTTTTTGACTTTTTCAAATTTTCAAATGTTTTTGTATTTTCAAACAACAATTTTTCTCCCCCTAAAATACAAAACCATTTAAAGAAAATTTGACAACCAACACTGATAGCTTTGTCTCGCCATCCATTTTCTGCTAAAAGTGCTCTGATTTGCAGAAAATATAACATACCCCCATGATTTACAACCCATTGATCTTAACAGTTTGAAAACCGTTTTTCAATCTGATGAAAGTAATCATGTTTGTTCAGTCGTGAGGGTTTCGGCGTATTCAATCAACATACATTCAAAAAAAATTAAAAACAAACATATTTTGGTTTTTTTTTTCAAATTTTAACAAACTAAAAAAAAAACATATTTTTGGTTTTTAATTTTTCCAATTTTTAGAATTTTGAAAATATTGTTTATTTATGTACAGAAAACACTCAAACTAAACTCCCTGTTCAACCAAACCAGGGTCCTGCAACCTCTTCCTGTGCCAGGTTGCTCCAACTACCATTCTCACAATCTTTAGCTTCGTTGAGCACCTGCACATTCAAACTTTATCAATTATTTGAACAATTTAGCCCAGGTCTGTTGGACCTTAGGCATTTCAACACAATAATGTTCATTTAATTTCGGAAACTCTTTGTCATTTAAAACATTTTCAATTTTGACTTCAACTTTCTCATCTTTTACCGACGTCACTTGTTTCTTAATACTCCACATTTGACCTTCCGGAGTACCTCTTTTGTAAAAGTTTGTCTCTTTTTGAACCTTTTGATTTTGAACAACATTTTTAGGTTTCCAAAACTCTTGAGGTTTTGTCATATCAACAGATATTCTCCAACTCTGTGTTGTTCTCAATCTGGGTGTGTGAGAATCCCAGGTCTGTCTTGAATCGAACCTGTTCGGGTTTGATTTCCAATTTTGATTTGAAGCAAACTTGTTTGTATTGTACCTCCAAGTTTGTTTCGAATCAAATCTGGTTGACCTTGATTTCACATCCTCAAATTTCTGTTTTTCAACATCAACAGGCTTTGGATTTGGACACTTTCGTGCAACATGTCCAATCTGATCACATTTAAAACACACTTTCTTTGAAACATCCTTGGCCTGTTGTTGTTTCTTTTTCATAGCATCAAACTCTTCATTAGACTGTTGTCCAAATTTGAGCTTTTCCTTTTCTTTCAGACTTTTCCCTTGAACAAAACTCATCCTTTGTTGCAAATTTGGTTTTTTACTTTGATTCCAATTCTGTTTCTTTTTATAACCCAAACCAGCCTTCATGTTTTTCTTCTTAAAACCAGGTTTGTTATAAAAAGATTTATGACCTTTACCAGCAAACTTTGGAATCTCAGACTTCTCAATCTCAACCATTTTGAAAACTTTATCGACTTTCTCTGAAATCACATTCTGAATCGGGAATACAACATCCAAGAATAATTTGTCCGATCCAATCATGGTATAAACCAATCCTTTTGAATCATCATTTAAATTTTTCTTGGATTTTGTGTTTTTCAGATAACCATCATAAAGATTTCCTTCATCTTCATCCTGTGATTCAGACTTACCTTTTGTAGACTCTTCTTTCAAAACGCTATCAACAACCTTACTTACCACCTCTGAATCATGAGTGTCATTAGATTTGGCGTAAGTCACATCGATACTTTCAGGTAATTGGTCAACTATGTTCAAACCTTTTGCCACCTTTTCCTCATCATAAAAAGTATAATTGTTTCTCAATGGTGGTGGTACTTGATGAAATTCTGAACCAATACCCTTTTTGTTCTTGTCAGTATCTTTGTCATCCAGTTTGATGTTGAAAATGCGTTCGAGAATGTACGAGGAGTTATGATAACTTTGAAGTTTTGTAACAATCTTTTCTTTTTCAGCCAAGACTTGTTTAAGATTAGCAACTTCATCAACACACTTGTTTAATTCAAGTTGCTTTTCTCTAAACTGTCTCTCATACATTTCTTTGGTTGTTAAAGTTTCAGACAGTCTTTGATCAAAACTTTTGACTTGGCTCTTCAAAGTATCATAAGCTTCCTGTACTCTCTGACTTGACCATTTTAAAGAATCATACTGTTTTTGTAAATCAAGAAACTTAGTTTCTTTTTCACCACAATCAACACATTTTGCTGAACACAGTTGTCGATAAACCTCATTATCCTTTTCAAGACCTTGACATTTCTGTGTTAGCTTTTCAATTTTTAATTTTAAAATTTCTTCTTTGTCAATCATTTCTTTACATTTTGTTGTGAAAACATTTTCAAGTTTGCTTAATTCATTATCTTTTGTTTTTATGATGGCATCTTTTGCAGTACAGGCTTTGCACATTTCTATGCAATTCCTGCACTTGTTTTCTTTTTCCTCAACCATTTCAACATTCGATAGATCAGAAGATTTTCTAACCTCAGTCTCATTCAGCACCGGTTCTTCTGACTCAGCTTTCTGATCTTCCTCCTTTTCTTTTTTCTGAGCTTCTTCATTCTTCTGCGCTTCTTCAGCTCTCTGTTCCTCTCCAGCAAGCTTTGCAACAGTCTTCACTTCATCAATCATCTTCTTCAATTCTTCTTCTTTTCTTTTCTTCAGTTCTACCACCTTCGGTAAACTTGCTTCAAAAACTTCTTTTAACTTGTTCATCAAATTTGGCAAATAGCTTTTATCAGAAAGCCTTCTTGTGTTAAAAGTACCCTCACTTGGAAACACATTGGTTACAGCATCAAAATCCACTTTTGATGGATCAACTACTGGATTTCCCTGTGGATCCATGTAACACTCTAGTTCTTCATTCCATCTCTTAGCTCTTTGTGCTTCCTTAAATGGTTCATACAATTTGCCAATCTCCCATCTAGCACTATCTTTTCTCCACCAAGTATCATGATCATCATTCGCAACAAATGCATATCCAACTACATCTTCTTCAGGGCATACTTGACTCCAGTCGTAACCTTCATCGTCATATATAACTGCAAAAGCCCTTGATTTTTCTTCAGGCTGTTTCAATCTTGGTGGCTCAGACTTGTTCTGATGGTATATCGATTTCTTGTAATAATCTTCATTGAACGGATTTTCAGAATCATCAGCAGCATACGCATTCCTGCACTCGCGCTTGAAGTGACCTTTTTGTTTACATTTGAAACATGTCACCTTTGATTTATCGAATCCCAATTTGGTAGATGATCCACCAATTGTCTTTCTCCCCGTGATTTCCATGAACCGCTGTGCCCGACGAACAGCACTGGCCATGCACCATCTTATATCCATTAGTTCCATCTCCTCAGGGTCTAATTGATCATAATCTTCTTTCGTCAAGTTGGTGTTGCCAATCTTCCCTGCAACGAGGCTTTCATACGATTCAAGTACAGATGCCAAGAAAACCATCTGTTGTTTTGCCGATTCTTCGCTGAAATTCTGCCCATTCTTCAGATCCACTGCGATATTACACTGGAATAAATTCTTTGAAGCAGATTGATCAGAAATTGTTGAAGAAGATCCACTGTGAAAACCACTGTGAAGACTTTCATTGTTCACTGAACTTGAACTTTCTGCAGAAAATGCTGTTCTTGGAGACCCAGCCTGCGGTACATTTCCTCTGTAGTAAAGCTCTACATTCTGCTGATAAGCTGGATTGTTGACTTTAGATCTCTTTATCTCCAGCTCATGGCTTTCAAGCCTTTCAATCAGCAAATCTACTTTCAAATCTTCAGGCTTGATTGTATTTTTCAACATTAGAGCGAAGTATTGCCACTCTTGATCATTTGGCAATGAATCAAACAATTTATCCACCAGCTCCTCTTCAGAAGGTAAGATTTTGTGTCTGATCAGCTCCATTTTCAGATATCCGAATCTCTCAATCATTTTACAAACAGACTCATTTTTCATACAATTGAATAAATCAAACTCTTTACGCAACAATTTCTTTTTGTTTTTAACAATTTCATTACTTCCTACACATTTTCTCTCTAACGCTTCCCATAAACTCTTTGAAGTCTTTTCTTGTTCAAGCAATGAAATAATATCCTCTCTTACTGACTGTTTGATCAATGTTATCATCCTATGTTCAGCCACAACATTTTTTATATCTTTTTCTGTAAAATCTTTTGCATCTATTAACTCTCCTCCCTCTTTCACTGGTGCAACGTATTCATGTGTCAGTTTTAACCAGCTTTCAGTAGCGAAAGCTTTTACCCAACCCTCAAATCTGTTTTTCCACCAGTTATAATCTTCAACTTTCATTAGCTTCGGTGGCTTTTGTTGACTTCCATACATGTTCTCGTATTTCAAATTCTCCGAAATCTCCTTTGAATATTCTCTCATCTCGGATCTTCTATCCGTCGATTCGGAAGTGAATGCATTGTAAAATGTGTTGAAGAATACTTCACCGTCGCTTGACATTTTCAATCACCTAGAACAAACAAACAAACAAACTATCAATTTTAAATGGATTGAATACGTGAAAGTATGTGTTTGTGAAATCAATCTAAGACTCGTTGTCGAAGATTCGCGGATTCATTTCAATGTGGTTCGGGTAAAATCACTAAATGAATGAGCTAAAAAAATATATATATATGGATCCAATTTCTGAATTAGACTTGAGCCGAACAATATATGCAATCCAAAATGATTGGGCTTCAAAAGACAAATGCTTGTTCACGTGATATTGATGTTGAGACTTGGCTGAGATTTACACAAACTTACAACAACTTCAATTAAATTCAATTTCCTTTTATGACCGCCAAATGTGATTGGGCCGTTCACTTAAAATGGGCTGACAACCGTTGATAAAAAAACTCAATTCTATCACATGTATCAATAAACGGTGCTGACAAAACTAATGCAATTGTAGAATTAATGGCCAACAATATCTATCACTTCATTGGACCTTCACACCCACTAACCCGACAACATTATCAACAACATATGAATAGACCTTCATTTTTTAGATCAAACCAATTTATATCACTTTGCCGACAATCTCAAATTAATACTTCACATGACTCAATGCACTTTCAAGCGAAACTGTCTGATCCAAGTTCAATCAGTTCAAGCGAAATCCTGATAATCAATTTCGCTTCAACAGTTTCAAGCGAAATCCGAGATAACAAGTCTAAAAGATTCAAGCGAAATCCGAGATGATCAATTTCACTTTAACATTTTCAAGCGAAATCTGAGAATACATGTTCAACAGTTTCAAGCGAAATCAAACTAAACAATTTCGCTTCAACTTGATTCAAGCGAAATCGTCCAAATTTCAAGTCAATTTGTCTGATTTGAAACGAAATCAACTATTAACTTCGAACAATTTCAAGCGAAATTCTGTTTTAGGTCATTTTTAACAAGTTTTAATCTGAATTTTAGTCCGAAACTTTGTAGGCTTTGTTAAAACTCTGTTTTACACGATATATTCGAAAATCAGACCATTTCGACCGTTGGAACTCTTTCAGATCAGAAAAGTATAAAAAGAAATGAGTAGAAAGAAGAGAATCCGCTGCTATGGTATGAACTCCTCGTCCTGAGCTCTGATACCACTTGTTGGACCGTTCTACGACCTTTAAATGTCAGTTAAGGCAGTTCATCTTTACGTGTAAAGGCAGAAACAATGCACGCAAAGTTACAACAGCTATTCTCTTTAATTTCTTCTCTTTTATTGCTTTCTGATTACAATTTGACAGAGTTTCGTTCCACAAGCAATGATCTCGGTCTCTCTACAAAATGACCAACACACTAACCTATATATAGCATGAAGATTTCGCTTGAGACTGTTCAAGCCAAATCAGATTTCGCTTGAACCAGTTCAAGCTAAATCTGATTTCCCTTGAACCATTTCAAGGTAAATCTGATTTCCCTTGAACCATTTCAAGCTAAATCTTGATTTAGCTTGAATTACACAAGAACACTTTCAAGTGAAATCTACAAGATAAACAAGTAAAACCCTAATGTGTGTTCGTTCAAACTATCTAGACACAAGACTTGATATAGACGTAGTCAACAGACATTCCGTGCACCAACAGTCACTGTGTGTCGTTTGTTTACCTTGTGGTAACAAACAAATGACCACTACCCTTGCTTTCATCAGATTTGTTTCATCTCATTCTTTTCGTCTAATTCTCTCACTCGTTACCTTTCATGTTTCCTCTTTTAGAATGCCTCCTCGACGCGAGAACCATATAGCAACTGCCGAACTGGCAGAAATTATTGCACAGCAAATGGCTGCTCAATTCCCAAACCTCTTTGCTCAATGGAATCAAGCCAACAACAACAACAATGGTCCATGCAATTTCAAGAGTTTTAACTCGGCGAAACCACTCAAGTTTAGTGGTTCTGAGGGAGCAACTGGACTTCTTCAATGGTTTGAGAGCATTGAGAATACTTTCCGCCACGTGCAGTGTCCTGACAATCGCAAGGTCGAGTTTGCTTCGAGTGTGTTCCAGAAGAGAGCCCTTACGTGGTGGAACGGGGTTATGAGAGATCGTGGTGCAGAAGTTGCTCTTGCACAGACATGGGCTGAACTTAGGGCCCTTATGATGAAGGAATTCTGTCCTCGTCACGAGATCAGGGCTTTGGAAAGGGAATTCGACAATCTTGAGCAAGACAGCGGTGAGCATCGAGCCTACACGGACCGTTATGAGGAGTTGAATCTGTTATGCCCAAACATGGTCACGCCTTTGGATAAGGCAATAGAAAAGTACATTGATGGCCTCCCTGACTCAATACAAGACATTGTGACTGGCAGCAACCCTACTACAGTTAGACAGGCCATTGAGCTAGCTGCAACCTTAACTGAATCTCAAATCAGGAAACGTAAACTCTTCCGAAAAGGTGACAAGAAACCGGTCGAGGAATCGAAACCAACCGAGGAATCAAAGACCATGGATGAACAGACTGGATCTCCTAAGAAGTCAAAGAAGCGAAAGGCTTCTCAGAATTTCGCCGTGGTCGCTCACAATGATCAAGCCGTCCCCAATCAAGCAGCTCAACCCCCTGCTAGGAAGCCATACAATGGAACTGCACCCTTGTGCAACCAATGTAGCCTCCATCATCATGCCAATGTAAAGTGCCGCAAATGCCAAACTTGTGGGCTTATAGGCCATACAGCAAGAGTCTGCCCAGCTGCAGCTGCACCAAACCAACCTGGCAACAATCCTGCTCAAGGTCGTTTTCTACCAGGTTCTTGCTTCAACTGTGGCGAGATGGGCCATTTCCAAAGAAATTGCCCAAAGCTTGCTAATGCAAATCCAGCGCAGGGATGAACATCTGACTGAATGGAAGACAACGCTGTTTAGAAATAATCAAGCCTTATGTATTATTTTCTTTTGTTGTCAAGGTCCATGAAACAGTTGTTATCATTGTTAATAAATAAATCTTTTTATTTACATTGCAATGTATATTATGTGGTTGTATGTATAAACAACATATCCCCTACAATACCGACAATCAAGGAATCGTATTCCTTGAAAAGCAAACTACCCCCAAAATTTTTTTTTTCTCTATCTTATGATCTCTTGCGTTTTCTATGAAATTCCTAAGTACCCGTTTCTTCTAAGGAAAACGAAGTACAAGGCGCAAGTTACAACACTGAACGAATACCCAAAGTACCACTATAAATCTTTAATAGGGTACCTAAGGGAATTTCCGTGAATCCTAAAATTTGTTGTGTTCCTTAATTCGACTATTACGTTTCTTTGAAAACAAAATCGAATTTTTGGGAGATCTTCCTATCTCTTCAGATAGATCCCAGAGGACATTGAAGTCCATCGACTGATTTCCATATCCGTTCTCAATCGATAACAAATTAATAACAAATTAATAACCAAGTTAAACAACTATGTGATTATGTGCTTATGAACATTACAATACAAACTGTGCGGACTGTGCAAGGAATTACGTAATTATGGATGCATAATTAATTATGGAATTTAGTGAACAGAAACCACAGCGAGTTTTGTCATGTGCCTAGAAGTTAACTCTATTCATTTCCATTTCTGAGGAAGCACCCGTTGAAAATGGCTCCGTTTGTTCATTTTCGTTTCTGAAGATTTGTCCGTTGAGGAAATGAATATCCGTTTGTTTCTCCTTTTCATTTCCATTTCTGATGAAGCACCCGTTGAAAATGACTCCGTTTGTTCATTTTCGTTTCTGAAGATTGTCCGTTGAGGAAATGAATATCCGTTTGTCTATCATTTTCATTTCCATTTCGGAGGAAGCACCCGTTGAAAATGACTCCGTTTGTTCATTTTCGTTTCTAAAGATTGTCCGTTGAGGAAATGAATATTCGTTTGTCTATCCTCTTCAGTTCCATTTCTGAGGGAGCACCCGTTGAAAATGACTCCATTTGTTCATTTTCGTTTCTGAAGATTTGTCCGTTGAGGAAATGAATATCCATTTGTTTCTCCTTTTCATTTCCATTTCTGATGAAGCACCCATTGAAAATGACTCCGTAAGTTCATTTTACGTTTCTGAAGATTGCCCGTTGAGGAAATAAATCCCCGTTGTTTATTCCTTCATTTCCGCTTCTGAAGAATACTCGTTGAGGAAAATGACTCCGTCTGTTCATTTTCATTCTGAAGAATGTCTGTTAAGGAAATGACATGATTATTCCTTACATATCTCTGGTGGTTATTTGACACAAAGTCATAAATAGACTCCTACGAATAAATTTCGGGACGAAATTTCCTAAAGTAGGGGAGACTGTGACACCTGTGTCACTTCAACCATCAAACAAATACCAAGCCAATGAAATATTGTATTTCATACTTGGGATCTGTAAAAATATGTGTATCCTTTGCACATATCAATTCTTGTTCGATTTCAAGCTCTAAATCGCCTTCTGGAAGGTTATACGCGCACTGATGCGTAAATATAACCAGTTTAACGCAACAAACACTCCGTAATAGTGAAATAGGCTTAACATACCTTAAATAACCTTTACATAACTTAGAAATAAGCTTTGAAGGCTTTGGTATGGCAAAATCAAGTTAATTCGCTTACAGGGACTAAAGTTGACAAACTGCGAAAGTATGCCAATTTGAACTGTAACAGACATTCCGGAACATGACCATAAGTTAAACATACCATAAATATCCTTTACATAGCTTAGAAATAGGCTTTGAGGGGTTCGGTATGCTAAAATAAACTTTTGGGTCATTCAGGGACTAAAAGTGTCAAAAAGTGCACGAGTTTGCATTTTCGCGCATAACTTACGTTCTGAATACATCCGGACCTCCAAAAATTTATGTAAGCATGACTATATTATGCTTTAGTGTTTGGCTTGCCAAAAAATCCATTCGTCGCGTCATTTGGATCGTTTTTCGCGCTTGTGCGCATTTCGTCGTAATTAAGCGAACATCGCGTTCGTACGACCAAACGAACCAACATCCGACATATTTTTGAACATGTTTCATGTTCACAATGTTTAGGCATCATTTTAGGGCCTTAAAGTTGGCTTTACGGGCCTTAGAAGTGTCAGAAATGGCCTTAAACACGTGCAGGGACCAAAACTGTAATTTCTGAAACTTGTATTCTGATCAGAAGGGCCAGGCGGCCCGCCTCAGTTTCTGTTAATCCTCACGCGGGCCGCGTACACCTCCCAGATCAGATAAGATCGAATAGTCAGCATTTTCCAGCTGTTTTAACCACAACCACAACTTCTAACTTTACCTTTCAGCTGATTAAGAGCCCTTTTTAGACACCATAACTTTCCGACACTTGTACGGTTGCGATTAAGGCACGATATTCGACAAACGATCTTAACGGTTACCCGAAAACTATAAATACCCCAACCCCCATTACTTCAAACTCACTAGAATCTGATCAATTGTGCTCTAAGTTGAAACCTTTGTTTCATACCTGAGCTATTTTGATCTAGATTAGCATTCGGGGATCCTTCGTAAGTGTTCCTTCGTTCTTTTATTGCTTTTCGAGTCCGAAAGTCAAACTTTGTTTGACTTTCTGCATTGACCAGTTTATGGTCGATGCGAAGTTCGTTTGAACTTCATAACGTGAGCGTGATCACGATGGTTATAGTCCCTAGTGACTATACCTACTGATTACCACGTTATCTAGGCTCAGTGACGAGCCGTAGTTTCGGCCAGAATACGCATTCTTGCGTATTTTGTAACCAAACTACTTATGGGTATCAAAATCGTTTGTTTTGATACCAAACCTGCGTTCTAAACTTAGTTAAGCATGTTTTAGCATGCTTAGCTCGTCACTTTAATTTAGTGTTTATATAGGGTCGTAAGGTAATCGATCTAAACAATCGCTTATACTTTCGAACCCGACCCGTTTGGTCGATCATTAGGATCCGACCAAACACATTAGGTGACCATAGTGTATAGGGAATAACCTTCCGAGGTTATACCTTATGGTCGCTTCGTTTAAGTAGTTGTATGATAGGTAGTTTATATGCCTTAGGTAAATTACCAAAATACCCCTTTGATGCCGAAATTCGTTTTAATCATATGTAACATAACTTTTGACATCTAAACTGATTTGACAACCATATTAGACATGTTAAGGCATATATTACTTGTCATAGGACTAGTTAGGCGGTCCGAACGCGTTTCACGCGAACGACGCGTTAAAGTAGCATAAGCTACCTAAACGGGTCGTAATGGGTCACAAGCACTTAGGTTAGGTTTCATTTAGTATGTAGGCTTTATTAAACCATACTACATGAGTTTCCATACTCATATGGTTTACGAGCCCTCATCCTATCCGATCTTCCGACTTAGGTCCGGTTTATTAATGTAGTTACCTATATTAGGTGCCGTTTGATATTCCGTGATCTCTAGCATTGCTTGGTGGTTATCTTAGGACTTCTGAGCAATCTCAAGTGAGTACATAGACCCCTCTTTTACTGTTTTCCAAACATTTTGGGGTGGAACACATGTGCCTACTTGTTACTTTCATGCTTTCCCGTTTTCACATCATACACCTGCTATGTTCGTTAGTACATTATAGTACATGATTTCATTACATTTTATGCTATGTATGTCCATTGTGTGCATACTTAGTACATTGTTTTACATTACATTTTGTTGCATATGCTCATTCAGTATATGAACACATTATATTACATTTTGAACCGTTTATAACTATTTGACTCTGTGAACCGTTGAAATCATTTGACTATGTGAACCGTTTGTATATGTGAACCGTTTGTATCTGTGAACCGTTTGTATCTGTGAACCGTTTGTATCTGTGAACCGTTTGTATCCGTGAACCATTTGTATCTATGAACCGTTTGTATCCGTGAACCATTTGTATCTATGAATCGTTTGTATCTGTGAACCGTGTGAACCGTATTTGACCATACATAAACATTTCTACAATTGTTAAACATTACTTTGGTGGTTTGGTTTGATTAAGTGATTAAGTAACGATGCGTGTGAAATATGATACAAGCATGGTGGATACGTCGCTGGTACTTCCTATATATAAGTGTTTGTATGGTATTACATATCGTAGCGTTATTTGAATCATTTCAGTTTGAGACATATAACATTTTATACAAATAACATACTTTTCACAATACATTGTTTTACAAGCAACTTAACTTATACAAACTCATTTTACAATGGTTATTCATTTAACCATACAGTATTCTCTTATTTATACATATCATCTGATCTTATCGTTTTTCAAATGATTTACAAAACAAAGCAAACTACAAGGTTCATGACTAAACATTTTTTCCTAAACATAAGTCATGAATCTCATTTTCATAAAACCTATGTATCTCACAGGCATTTTTATGCTGACGTACCTATTTTCACATGTGTTTTTCAGGAGCTGTTGCATAAGATGATCAAGATACACATAGGCAGACTTGGGCTTTAGTGACAATAAAAGATGCAAGACTAGTTAATTATGTTGTATTTCTTTGTTTGTTAAGACATTGTAACACTTTTAAATCAATAAAACGAAACTTTAATTTCCATGGTTGTGAAACATTAATTCTGTTACAACACTCCCCGATGTTTCCGCCACGTTTTGTATGTTCTACGTGGTCGGGGTGTGACATATATATCACCATTGCTCTTGATTTTCTTGACTGTATATCTCTTAAAAGTCAACATATACACATGTGATTTTGTTTACGGAGATTTTTCTATGACGAGAACCTCGATCAGAGAGTAAAAAATAAGTAAGGTTCACAATGGTGTAAAACTAAAATGGGATATGCCCGGCTAGATTCGAGTTACAGGAACAAGGGACAAACCAACCACCCAAGAATAGAATCGTCGACCGAAAACACCTGACAACCTCCTGGAATCAACTTTTCTTGCCACCAGACCTTTCTCCGTCAATTAGGAATCTGATGCCGTCACTAAACACATTCCTTAAATTGTAGCAATTTTTTGAGTGTTTATTTTTTGGTGTCTAATCTGCATATATATCACTATTGCTCTTGATATTCTTGACTGTATATTTCTTAAATATCAACATATACACGTGTTATTTAATTTATAACAAATTTTCAATGCCGAGAACCTCGATCAGAGAGTAAAAAAGGCGTAAGGTTCACATTGGTGTAAAGCTAAAACAGGATATACTGGGGTAGTATTCGAGTTACAGGAACACGGTGTGACAACCGTCAAATTTGCAGGCATCCGAACAATTAATTAATTTTAATTATGTGCTTAACGACTGTGCGTGATTACAACTGACAATTTAAACTGCTCTATGATTCTATATCATATATACATGCATCATATTTTATACAGTCACTCCATTCATTACACACCAACATTAGTGACATACTTGATGCACTCAGCACAGTTAACACACTGAACGGTTGATTCAGAAATAATGCTGACAATGGCAGCACATAGACAGACAATGTTTTTATGGCCAGTATGAGCCAGGGATAGGATACTACACTGGTTTGGAGTGTAGGGAAGTGAGGACCATAAGACTGCGACATTAGGTGATAGATATAGTGCCGGGAAGTGCCTAAAACACACTTAAGATACAGAATTCTGCATTCTTTTATAAAATTCAGCATTTTATTATACCAGTAGAATACACAAATATGGCAGAGTGGTCTTGTATACTTTCCTAAGTGCCAAGAATGATTTCGTTACAAAAAGCTGCATAAAAGACACTATACGGTACAATTTAACACTTTAACGGAACGGTACTTAACCGAACAACCGGACATTACCCGGGGCACCAAATATTTGTCAAACACATTATTTTATTATTCTTGGCTAGTCATGATCCCCATATACCATAACACCCACTAAAATCCCTACTAACTAACTTATGGAATTAGATACTTGGACTTGAACTAGAATTAACCAACTTAGTCACAATTTTTACAATTTACCCCCCTCCCCCAACCGAATTTTCAGCCATGGGACCCACCCCATCATTACATTATATTTTGTTTAGATTTGGTGATATTCTCCTAATTTGTGGTTGGCCAAGAATATATGCAATCATCTCTCTAGGATTGTATAGGGTGGTTATGTGATCTCCAAGACACCCTATATCATCATTTCTTCTTCCTCACTATTCACTCCACCATTTTCCTTCTCTCTCTCTCTCCCTCTTGGTTGATTATATCCGCCACCACCACCATCACTTCAACACCCACCCTTTTGATCCACTATCAAGTCCAAATCAAGTGTTAGAAGGAACCTTGTAAAGCTTGGAGCTTGGAGTATTGAAGAAACACCACCCCTTGCATTCTCACGCCATTTTCATCATCATTTCTTATTCACAAGTTCATCCCTAGCCCTTGTGCTAGTTGTAAGTCTTCGACTTAACTCTTGAATCACTTCTACGTTGATTGCTCGAAAGATTGAAGTTAATATGTAACACAAATACATAAAAGAGAATGAACTAGAAAATGGACATAAACTTACATAAAATCTGGTTGGATTGAGTTGGTATAAGCATGCATGTTGTTTGATCATTGATTTCGCAATAAGACCATTGTTCGAACAATCGTTGACGCGTTTTAGTAACATATACACTCTAAAAAGCATGTTGGTTGGTATTTTCAGCCAACTTCAACAGGCTGTAACTGGGTCATTTTAAATCAAAAAACTTAATTTCTGGATTCTAAATTATGTAATTTTGAACAACCGAACAAATGGCACTAGAATCGTAATTTTTCGAGGTCGTTTACTATTTTTAAAGAACTGTTTTAAGACAGCGGCTCAAGCTGTGATTTTTCTGCTGAAAAAGTGTGTTGTATTCGGGGTCATAACTTGAAACCTGAGTAGAAACAGCTCATGAAATTTTACTGTAGATGGACACTGTTGTTGCCGTGATCCTCCAACTGGAATTTCGTCGATCGGTCATACGATTAATTTTTAGTGAATTTTTCTGTAGACTGCAATCAGAAAGCAACAAATCTGATTACAGTCATGTAAATGAATTTTTATATAATATTGGTAATGAACTGGGCCCCGATATTTTTACACAATATAATTTGGAACGTTTTTGACATTCTGTATAAAATTGGGAATTTTTGGAGAAGGTTAACCATTTTATTAAAATGCGCGAAAACAATCCAGTTTTGATTAATAAACCTGAAATGACATAGGTAGTATATTGCATGTATGATTGTCGGGTTGGCTATGTGAGAACAATCTACGGGATATTTGTAAAATAAAATGGTATGCTATTAAGCATGGACACCTCTATTTACAAAGGAGACTATGGCGAAATTTTCCGAAAATCCTAACACTTAGTAAACATTTTTCTAAACAAGTGGTTACTAGCATGTTTTAGACTATATTTTTCAAACATAAAACTCGCCATAATTTTTATAACGAAATACGGAGTATCGGAGGTTGGTTTTATACAGGAATATGGTTAAATATGTATTCTCTAAAATGGGACTTAAAAGTATAATTCCAATACGAACAGACACATGTAAAATATCCCATCCTTGGGAAGGAAATACGAATACATAAGTATAAGAAGTATTTTTACTAAAATATTAAAGACACTTTAAAACGTAACTCAAAGGAACTAATCAACACTAAGACAAGGCACGACCCGTTCGTCTAATAGACGTTAGACCATTGTAGGTAGTCGTGTTTGCTGAGGAGATCTGGGTTACGAGTACCGTAGACGCAATACAGTGAGTTCATGTCCCCCTTTTCTCTTAACTGTTTTCAGTTTTATACTCCGGGGGTGAAATACATGTTATAATTATTACAGACATTTACAGACTTTAATTTATATGGTATGGATAGCTTAAGGAGGGTTTTTACTACGCGCTCGTGTGAGTGGTGGGCACAACACTTAAGGCCATCAATCCTCGTTGTAGGACCGAGGGACATTAGTGATAGATCTATTTGGGTGTAGCGAGCCCCACTCCTGAGCCCGCTTAGTGGACCAGGCAGTGACTAAGTGCCCGACGCACAAATCCGCTAGGTTTGAGTCTTCCTGCATCACTTCACACATATCATTGGCTTTGCAACCCAATGGTGGTCTCTTTTTCCTTATTTGCTACATACCAGGGATTTTCTTTATACATACAGACATATTACAAAGGTTTATACATACTCACTTACACATGAACTCGCTAAACTTTATGTTGATTTTTCAAACTACATGTATTTCAAGAAACTAATGGATCTGGCACGGTATGCATACTTTTCAAGCTGCGTTTGAATAAAGAAGTCATCCAGAGTTGTAGGGTTTAGAAGGTGTAACCTCTTCCTGGACGGGTTACATATTTCAAAACCTAGTATTGTTTAAAGCCTTTTGCTAAGTTTTTAGGAACACAGTTAAATCAAGTCAAGGTTTGTAACTTATTTTGGAATTGATGTTTTAAGACAAGTATAATATGGTATTTTTCTAAACTTTATTTATGGATGAACAACTCATGTTTTTATCATATAGCATTGTTATGATTGATTGCTATGGTATTAAGAAGTCACACCAATAACCCACTCTTCCGCAAAAGTCAGGGTGTGATAGCTTGGTATTAGAGCCTCGATCATAGCGAACTAGGATTCTCTCTCGTGTCTAGACTATGATCATCAGGGCTCTCACGAAAACGTTTTCAAACATTTTTACATTGCATACACTATACATCCAGATCCAGGGAACAAACATTTTTACAAACAAAAGGCACAAATACACGTTTCCAAATTTAAATTTATAATTCAGTCTTAGAGACTGAGGGAGGATCAGCCTTAGAGGCTGAGGGAGGATCAGTCATAGAGACTGAGGGAGGATCAGCCTTAGAGGCTGAGGGAGGAATTTAGTCTTAGAGACTGGGAGGATGGTCTTAGAGACCAGAGATTTAGTCTTAGAGACTGGGAGGATGGTCTTAGAGACCAGGGAGTTAGTCTGAGAGACTAGGGAATCTAGTCTGAGAGACAGGGTAGGATAGTCTGGGGAGGACTAGGATGACTACTTGCTTACATTGATTGTGACTACATGCCTTCATTATTACTACATACATGCTTAATTGCTAATTATTGATAAACGGACACATGTGGTGGTTATTGCATACATAAATTGTTAATACTTACTATGGATATACATGCTACTCACCGGCACACATGTCACTCTATTTAGAGAACGAGTTATCAGACATTGATAACCCTACGACCACCGCCACAGTTAATAAGACTACATCTGCGCCAGAGACATTTACGTCAGACGCTGAGAGTGATCCTGATATGCTGACTAAGGACGAGGACGACTTCCAACAGTCCGCGCTACCATATTTTGGTGATACTTTACCCTTGTTGATGACTCCTCTGACAAGAATCCTCCTGACACTCTTGTTTTGGTCCATGACCACTCTATCACTGATCATCCCGATGGTGGACACACTAAGACCCCGATCCTCGATGATGCACCTCCTGTGGACATTCCTACTGAAGGTTGGCTACCACACTGTAATTACCGATTATATTAAATAATTCTACTGAAGGTTGGCTACTCGACGCGCAATATACGACTACATGTTTATTGATGGTCCGCCTGCTGACACCCATAGAAAATCAGACGAGGACACTGTTACTAATTTCACTTCTTAAGTCCCCTGTTAACAAGCCATCCTCTGATTCTAGCATGCATTCAGACTCCTTTGAGCCTGTGATATCTGCAACCTTAAAAACAGCTAGATTACGGCTTTCTACTACTGATGCAGACAACGATGACATGGCTGCTGCTCTATCACCTGCTCGAGGCACCACACCGTTACATGACCCAGAGCCTGCTTTTGAGCTAGCTTCTGCACCTTTTGGGTCAGCTTTATGTTACACCTGCTAAACCTACATCTTTGCTTGACCATGACCTTGTTTCTTTTTGGGTCTACCAGACATTGCACCCCATATATCTGACCCAGTACCTGCACGAATGATATCCTTATTGGTTGAAACGTATGTTCCTGCACCTTCAACCGTTGATGTTGCCCTTATAAAGACCGACGTCCATTGCGCCAACATGCCTATCGCTTTCATTCAAGACATACCCACAGCACGGGAAGATACACTAGGCCAGCAATCGCGTAACAATCCCAATGGCTACAACAGCATTTTCTACAGGCCGCACCAATTGCTACTTTCACCTCTACAACGCTGGACAAGCCATTTCGCTGGCTCCTATGCTACACTATGCTGATTTTAGACCCTTGTCCTCCCTCACATTATGGAGGCTACACACTAGATGGATTGCTCCTATAACATCAGCTACAGTTGGAGAATATGAGTCGCAAAATGTTGGAGTTTGAGCTGACACCAAGTCCTTCACCCTATTGCCAATATACTTTGGTCCTCCACGTTTATCAAAGATTCCTTTTGCGCTCTCACCTGCTGTTATTACACTTTTCCCAGGTTTTTTATGCTCATTTCTTTACGGTCGAGCAACAGATCAGTTAATTACTTCGACATATATACAAGTTCGCGGAGGAGTTCACGCACATTAACAATTTGCTCTTCTTTCCACCTCCACCCGTATAATGGTTTCGGGATTATGCGGATTGCGCTACGTTTGGGTAAAGACACTAATGATAAGCCGGGATTGTGGAGACTTTTAAAGGCCACTTCGGACTATGTGATTTTGATAGACTAATATATTTAATGGATAAGGGTAGGGTGACCTTGTGTCCCTATTGATATGATACATTTTGGAAGACAATACTTTGTGACCAATGACCAACGAAAGCTCAGTCGCTATGTCTTTCTCAAGCACGTTAATAACTTATTTATGTGTGTTATAATGCTACGTGCTTACTTGCTATGCTCTCATTAAACATGATTACCAAATTACTTGGTTATGCTACGATGATGACCTATTATGTGTATGTACTTATGACCACTAAACTACTATATGCGCTCCCTGAACAATAAGACCTGACCTAACCGACCTTCTTCTAGGAAGATGTCGACTCAAGGGAACACCGACATCAATAACCCTCTACCGACAACAGAGGCGGAAATGCAAGAGCGCCTCTTACAGGCCATCACACGGTATGAGGCCCTTCGCTCCGATTGTAGTGGAGGTACCTCAGGAAATAACTCCCCCAACGGCTGCACCTACGAGCAGTTCCTGAGCTGCCAGCCCCTACATTTCGATGGCACAGGGGGGTGCCATAGCCTTCGTGCGCTGGGTTGAGAAGACGGATTGTATTTTGCGCGCGAGCAAATGTGCCCCAGAGCATCAGGTCACGTAGATTTCCAGACTATTACAAAATGGGGCTCTGTTATGGTGGAAACTCAAGGTTCTGATGATGGGCGAGGCTGCCGCGTATGCTTTATCATGGGATGAGCTGAAAGAGCTAATGCATAAAAGTACTGTTCGAGAGCAGAAAGCCAGGGGGTGGAAACTGAGTTCTGGAACTTGAAGATGGAAGGATAAAAAATAACTGAGTACGTGGAAAAGTTTCAAGTTCTGTCGCATATTGTTCCCTACATGGTAGTTTCCGAGTTTAAGAAGATTGAGTGTTTCATTTGGGGATTGGCACCCCAAATCATGTGCATGGTGGCAACATCAAAGCCTGCAACAATCACTGAGGCCATCAATCTAAGTGTAGCCTTAACCGAAGAAGCAACCAGGACGAACAAATTTTCAACCTTGGAGGAGAAAAAGGAGACTCATGTAGAGTCATCTGGAGACAACAAGAGAAAGTTAGCAAATTTCAAACAGGGTACTCAGACGAATAGCAACAACCAGGCCAAAAAGAGAAAAGAGTACATGGGTAAACTACCTAAATGCGACAGGTGCCGACGTCATCATACCGGGCGATGTAAAAATGGGAAGTGTGACAACTGTGGCAAAGTGGGACACAACAGGGAAACGTGTTGGCGTGAGACGAAACGTGGAAAGAAAGGTAAGGGATGTTATAACTGCGGTGATATGGGGCACTTTAGGAAAGATTGCCCAAGGGAGATTAAACAAAATCATGGGAAGAATGTCTAACACCGCAGCTAGGGAGATACGCTAGGGATCCAAGCATGGATATCGGTACGTCCCGAATTACTTAATGTTATGCATCCGTATTGCCAAATACTGTTGCAAATTTTACAATTTGCACCTCTAGAGTTCGAGAGTATAATTGGCTTAAGTAGCGAGTAAGTAGATATTCCAGTACCATTAGAACTAGCTTAGGGGAAGCTAGTGGAAGCTAACACAGTAACTGGAATCGGCAAGATAGAACCCTGGAAGCGTAAGATTACACTTGATCGACTGCCAGTGAATGGGGAGACTTCAACAAGGTAGTTGGAGGGATTGGTCGACAAATGATCAATAGGAGATTGATATTCGCACCATGATGGCGAACGAAGGAGTGATCTTGACTCATGAAGCGGGATACGCCTCTGTAAATTACAAATCGCTTGAAGGCACAAAGGATGTTGCGTAAAGAATGTGATGTTTTCTTGGCTCATGTCGGGGACAAGAGAGCCGAAGAACCAAAGCCCGAAGATACCCCCGTGATCAGAGGATATCCTGAAGTCTTCCTCGAAGACTTGCCGGAATCGTCTCCTCAACGATTAGTCGAATCTCGCATCGATTTAATTCCAGGCACCGCACCTGTAGTCGATGCACCATAGCGACTTACATCTTCGGAAACGCAAGGATTGACAGTGTAGTTCCAGTAGTAAATAGAGAAGGAAGATAACAGACCAAAATTCCCTTTTGGGTAACCTCAGTTCCGCTCATCAAGAAAAAGGACGATGACTTTCAAATGATCGGAAGTCGGACGAGCTAGCCAACCAGGGTCGGTGGCTCTTGCTAAGGATTGGCGAATTACTTATTTGACTAACTGTGAGGGTCCGACTACCATTACACGACGGATCGACGATCGAGTGTTGTTAGCGATGAATTCAGGAAGAAAGTATACCGGGGAAATTGTGGGACAATAACTTGCTTTTTTTTTAAACGTACACAAAAATGGTGTTTCTTACACAATGCACACAACAGAGTTACACAGAATACGAAACCTTGAGGATCTAGAAAACCTATGCTTAGGACCCTTGGGAACCCAGGTCGAAACTTGTATAGGTTGCTACTTAGACACCATATCTGTTAACTCAATCGAACACCATTAACCTGACATCTATGACATTTCAGTTGACAAAACAAAAAGTACTTGAAATTCATTCGTTAAAATCTTCACTTTTGCCTCTAGCAAGTAGATGTTTGCATCTCTACTTCCCTGTTTGGTAGTTGCATCACGTTGATTTTCTTCGCTGAGAGCAAACGCTCAATTGCGTCGAATACTTGGTTGTTTCTCCATTTTAGCAAACACTCACTGTTTCATTACTTGAAAACTCACATGTTACGCATGCACCATCTGCTACGCATACGGTTTCATTTCAAACACTTCATTGAAGTTCAAATATTACGTTGCTAAATCTAATTACTGGTTTGTGATTCGAATGACCTACATTATTGAAATTATTGGCTCTTTTGCTATCAAGTTAACACACTCCTTGAAACCTCTCTTATTACAAATTACATTCATGGGTTATTTTTGTAACCATGCTGAGATTCCCTTATTGATACATATGTTTATTGTCGGCTTACGTTGAAACTACGTTCAATTACTTGAACTTATCCACTTCGCATATTCAGTTCAGGCACCATACGATGTATTGGGAGCATCATATTCAACTATTTTTGCAGAGATTCTTTCATTTCAAGTCGTAGTAGATTTGGTTGGTCTACGACTCCACTAAAACGTTTAATTTGTTTCAATACCTTGCGGTGACATTTTCACAAAATTGAAGCTTGCGCTAATTTGATTACTCACTTCGTACACGAAATTCAATTCCCTATTTAGTTGTTAACAATCCATTTTGGATCATCATGAATAAGGCGGTCTCAACATAATTGTGTGTTAAGGCAACGATACATATATTCATTTCATAAGCACAATGTACCTCCTAACGATTCTTTCGTTGTCAATCAAATGCCATGCGATACTCATTACTTTTCATCTTCGATTGGAAACAGTGGTCCTTTGATGTTCCGTATTAAATTGGAAACTCTATATCATTGTATAAATCAAATCTTCGGATTGTCTCAGTACACTTTCATTCGATTTCAAACGCGGTGAACTTGTTCAGTCACCACTATTATTGGATAATGCCATTACGACACCTTGTGGTGTCATCATAAACTTGTAGCTTGTGCTAATCATGGTTAACCGTTTCACACGAGGCCACACATACTTTTGTTTGATTTATCATTTAAACATTTCCGATGCAACTACGAATCAAGACGATGATACACCAGATTCGCTTGTATTCCATATGGTGTATCTTCACCATTCAAAAATGTTAACACACTAAACCCTACCATTCATCTATTCGGGAGTTGACAGATTAACTTACCATTTCATTTTAGTTGTTGACTTTGAATTCATAGCGGGTGCTATGGCTTGTGGAAACTCGTTTGCATTTTTCGACCAATCATTTGAGAATCTTATTAGTCAAATCTCCTCTTTTTGTGGAACACTACTAGCTGGATTACACTAGACTATACGTCAAATACGTACTGTACCTTTGACATCAAATGCTATAAGTACATACCTTTTAGCCATTGTATTCGTGTTGATATATATTCTTGGACTCACCTGATGTGAGTAAGGTTTGATTCGGTTCGGTGATTTTCTACCTCAGTATTATTCGTATACATAATCTTGTGACGTAAGCATAAGGAGTTAAGGTAGTACAAATTTCGAGGACGAAATTTTCTTAACGGGGGGAGAATGTGACAACCGTCAAATTGGCATGCATCCGAACAATTAATTAATTTTAATTATGTGCTTAACAACTGTGCTTGATTACAACTGACAATTTAAACTGCTCTATGATTATATATCATATATACATGCATCATACTTTATACAGTCACTCCATTCATTACACACCAACATTAGTGACATACGTGATGCACTCAGCACAGTTAACACACTGAACGGTTGATTCAGAAATAATGCTGACAATGCCAGCACATAGACAGACAATGTTTTTATGGCCAGTATGAGCCAGGGATAGGATACTACACTGGTTTGGAGTGTAGGGAAGTGAGGACCATAAGACTGCGACATTAGGTGATAGATATAGTGTCGGGAAGTGCCTAAAACACACTTAAGATACAGAATTCTGCATTCTTTTATAAAATTCAGCATTTTATTATACCAGTAGAATACACAAATATGGCAGAGTGGTCCTGTATACTTTTCTAAGTGCCAGGAATGATTTCGTTACAAAAAGATGCATAAAAGACACTATAAAGGAAAACAATTTAACACTTTAACAGAACGGTACTTAACCGAACAACCGGACATTACCCGGGGCACCAAATATTTGTCAAACACATTATTTTATTATTCTTGGCTAGTCATGATCCCCATATACCATAACACCAACTAAAATCCCTACTAACTAACTTATGGAATTAGATACTTGGACTTGAACTAGAATTAACCAACTTAGTCACAATTTTTACAATTTACCCCCCCCCCCCAACCAAATTTTCATCCATGGGACCCACCCATCATTACATTATATTTTGTTTAGATTTGGTGATATTCTCCTAATTTGTGGTTGGCCAAGAATATATGCAATCAACTCTCTAGGATTGTATAGGGTGGTTATGTGATCTCCAAGACACCCTATATCATCATTTCTTCTTCCTCACTAGTCACTCCACCATTTTCCTTCACTCTCTCTCTCCCTCTTGGCTGATTATATCCGCCACCACCACCATCACTTCAACACCCACCCTTTTGATCCACTATCAAGTCCAAATCAAGTGTTAGAAGGAACCTTGTAAAGCTTGGAGCTTGGAGTATTAAAGAAACACCACCCCTTGCATTCTCATGCCATTTTCATCATCATTTATTATTCACAAGTTCATCCCTAGCCCTTGTGCTAGTTGTAAGTCTTCGATTTAACTCTTGAATCACTTCTACGTTGATTGCTCGAAAGATTGAAGTTAATATGTAATACAAAGACATAAAAGAGAATGAACTAGAAAATGGACATAAACTTACATAAAATCTGGTTGGATTGAGTTGGTATAAGCATGCATGTTGTTTGATCATTGATTTTGCAATAAGACCGTTGTTAGAACAATCGTTGACGCGTTTTAGTAACATATACACTCTAAAAAGCATGCTGGTTGGTATTTTCAGCCAACTTCAACAGACTGTAACTGGGTCATTTTAAATCGAAAAACTGAATTTCTGGAGTCTAAATTATGTAATTTTGAACAACCGAACAAATGGCACTGGAATCGTATTTTTTCGAGGTCGTTAACTATTTTTAAAGAACTGTTTTAAGACAGCAGCTCAAGCTGTGATTTTTCTGCTGAAAAAGTGTGTTGTATTCGGGGTCATAACTTGAAACCTGAGTAGAAACAGCTCATGGAATTTTTACTGTAGATGGTCACTGTTGTTTCCATGATCCTCCAACTGGAATTTCGTCGATCGGTCATACGATTAATTTTTAGTGAATTTTTCCGTAGACTGCAATCAGAAAGCAACAAATCTGATTACATTCGGGTAAATGAATTTTTATATAATATTGGTAATGAACTGGGCCCCAATATTTTTACACAATATAATTTGGAACGTTTTTGACATTCTGTAAAAATTTGGGAATTTTTGGAGAAGGTTAACCATTTGATTAAAATGCGCGAAAACAGTCCAGTTTTGATTAATAAAGCTGAAATGACATAGGTAGTATATTGCATGTATGATTGTCGGGTTGGCTATGTGAGAACAATCTACGTGATATTTGTAAAAGAAAATGATATGCTATTAAGCATGGACACCTCTATTTACAAAGGAGACTATGGCGAAATTTTCCGAAAATCCTAACACTTAGTAAACATTTTTCTAAACAAGTGGTTACTAGCATGTTTTAGACTATATTTTTCAAACATAAAACTCGCCATAATTTTTATAACGAAATACGGAGTATCGGAGGTTGGTTTTATACAGGGATATGGTTAAATATGTATTCTCTAAAATGGGACTTAAATGTATAATTCCAATACGAACAGACACATCTAAAATATCCCTTCCTTGGGAAGGAAATACGAATACATAAGTTTTAGAAGTATTATTACTAAAATATTGAAGACACTTTAAAACGTAACTCAAAGGCACTAATCAACACTAAGACAAGGCACGACCCGTTCATCTAATAGACGTTAGACCATTGTAGGTAGTCGTGTTTGCTGAGGAGATCTGGGTTACGAGTACCGAAGACGCAATACAGTGAGTTCATGTCCCCCTTTTCTCTTAACTGTTTTCAGTTTTATACTCCGGGGGTGAAATATATGTTATAATTATTACTGACATTTACAGACTTTTATTTATATGGTATGGATAGCTTAAGGAGGGTTTTTACTACGCGCTCGTGTGAGTGGTGGGCACAACACTTAAGGCCATCAATCCTCGTTGTAGGACCGAGGGACATTAGTGATAGATCTATTTGGGTGTAGCGAGCCCCACTCCTGAGCCCGCTTAGTGGACCAGGCAGTGACTAAGTGCCCGACGCACAAATCCGCTAGGTTTGAGTCTTCCTGCATCACTTCACACATATCATTGGCTTTGCAACCCAATGGTGGTCTCTTTTTCCTTATTTGCTACATACCAGGGATTTTCTTTATACATACAGACATATTACAAAGGTTTATACATACTCACTTACACATGAACTCGCTAAACTTTATGTTGATTTTTCAAACTACATGTATTTCAGGAAACTAATGGATCTGGCACGGTATGCATACTTTTCAAGCTGCGTTTGAATAAAGAAGTCATCCAGAGTTGTAGGGTTTAGAAGGTGTAACCTCTTCCTGGACGGGTTACATATTTCAAAACCTAGCATTGTTTAAAGCCTTTTGCTAAGTTTTTAGGAACTCAGTTAAATCAAGTCAATGTTTGTAACTTATTTTGGAATTGATGTTTTAAGACAAGTATAATATGGTATTTTTCTAAACTTTATTTATGGATGAACAACTCATGTTTTTATCATATAGCATTGTTATGATTGATTGCTATGGTATTAAGAAGTCACACCAATAACCCACGCTTCCGCAAAAGTCAGGGTGTGACACACGGGCCAAACCAACCACCCAAGAATGGAATCGTCGAGTGAATACACTTGACAACCTCCTAGAAGCAGCGTTTCTTGCCACAAGACCTATCTCCATCAATTAGGAATCTGATGCCGTCAGTAAACACATTCCTTAAATTGTAGCCATTTTTTAAGTGTTTATTATTTGTTGTCTAATCCGCATATATATCACCATTGCTCTTGATTTTCTTGAATGTATATATCTTTAATGCCAACATATACACGTGTGATTTAGTTTACGAAGATTTTTCAATGCCGAGAACCTCGATCAGAGAGTAAAAAAGGCTTAAGGTTCACAATGGTGTAAAATTAAATGGGATATACCTGGCTAGTATTCGAGTTACAGGAACTAGGGCCAAACCAACCACCCAAGAAAGGAATCGTCGAGTGAAAATACTTGACAACCTCCTGAAAGCTGCGTTTCTTGCCACCAGACCTTTCTCCATCAATTAGCAATCTGATGCCGTCACTAAACACATTCCTTAAATTGTAGCCATTTTTTAAGTGTTTATTTTTTGTTGTCTAATCCGCCGTCACTAAACACATTCCTTAAATTGTAGCCATTTTTTAAGTGTTTATTTTTTGGTGTCTAATCTGCATATATATCACCATGGCTGTTGATTTTCTTGATTGTATATTTCCTAAATGTCAACATATACACGTGTGATTTTATTTACGAAGATTTTTCAATGCCGAGGACCTCGATCATAGAATAAAAAAGGCGTAAGGTTCACAATGGTGTAAAACTAAAACAGTATATATTGTTACAGGAACAAGGGCTAAACCAACCACCCAAGAATGGAATCGTCGAGTGAAAACACTTGACAACCTCCTGGAAGCAGCGTTTCTTGCCACCAGACCTTTCTCCATCAATTAGGAATCTGATGCCGTCACTAAACACATTCCTTAAAATGTAGCCATTTTATGAGTGTTTATTTTTTGGTGTCTAATCCGCATATATATCACCATTGCTCTTGATTTTCTTGACTATATATTTCTTAAATGTCAACATATACACGTGTGATTTAGTTTACGAAGATTTTTCAATGTCGGGAACCTCGATGTGACAGTTAAAAAGGTGTAAGGTTCACAATGGTGTAAAACTAAAACAGGATATACCGGGCTAGTATTCGAGTTACAGGAACAAGGGCCAAACCAACCACCCAAGAATGGAATCGTCAAGCGAAAACACTTTACAACCTCCTGGAAGCAGCGTTTCTTGCCACCAAACCTTTCTCCATCAATTAGGCATCTGATGTCGTCGCTAAACACATTCCATAAATTGTAGCCACTTTAGGAGTGTTTATTTTTTGGTGTCTAATCCGCATATATATCACCATTGCTCTTGATATTCTTGACTGTATATATCTCTTAAATGTCAAAATATACACGTGTGATTTAGTTTACAAAGATTTTTCAATGCCGAGAACCTCGTTGAGAGAGTTAAAAAGGCGTAAGGTTCACAATGGTGAAAAAGTAAAATGGGGTATGCCGGGCTAGGATTCGATTTACAGGAACAAGGGCCAATCTAACCACCCAAGAATGGAATCGTCGAGTGAAAACACTTGACATCCTCTTGGAAACAGCTTTTCTTGTGACCAGACCTTTCTCCATCAATTAGGAATCTGATGTCGTCACTAAACACATTCCTTAAATTGTAGCCATTTTTTGGGTGTTTATTTTTTGGTGCCTAATCCACATATATATTACATTCCTCTTGATTTCCTTGAATGTATATCTCTTAAATGTCAACATATACACATGTCATTAAGTTTACGAAGATTTTTTAATGCTGAGAACATAGATCAGAGAGTAAAAAAGGTGTAAGGTTCACAATGGTGTAAAACTAAAATGATATGTACCGGGCTAGGATTCGAGTTACAGGAACAAGGGCCAAACCAACCACTGAAGAATGGAATCATCGAACGAAAACACTTGACAACCTTTTGGAAGCAGCTTTTCTTGCCATCAGACCTTTCTCCATCAATTAGGAATCTGATGCCATCACTAAACACATTCCTTAAATTGTAGCCATTTTTTGGGTGGTTATTTTTTGGGGTCTAATCCGCATATATATTACAATTGCACTTGATTTTCTTGACTGTATATCCCTTAAATGTCAATATATACACATGTGATTTAGTTTACGAAGATTTTTCAAATGCCGAGAACCTCGATCAGTGAGTAAAAAAGGCGTAAGGTTCACAATGGTGTAAAACTAAAATGGGATATGCCGGGATAGGATTCGAGTTATAGGAACAATGGCCAAGCCAACCACCCAAGAATGGAATCGTCGAGCGAAAATACTTGACAACCTCCTGTAAGCAGCTTTTCTTGCCACCAGACATTTCTCCATCAATTAGGAATCTGATGCCGTCACTAAACACATTCCTTTAATTGTAGCCATTTTTTGAGTGTTTATTTTTTGGTGTCTAATCCGCATATATATCACTATTTCTCTTGATTTTCTTGACTGTATGTCTCTTAAATGCCAACATATACACGTGTGATTTAGTTTACGAAGATTTTTCAATGTCGAGAACCTCGATGAGAGAGTTAAAAAGGTGTAAGGTTCACAATGGTGTAAAACTAAAATGAGATATACCGGGCTAGGATTCGAGTTACAGGAAGAATGGAATCGTCGAGCTAAAACACTTGACAACCTCCTGGAAGCAGCTCTTCTTGCCACCAGACCTTTCTCCATCATTTAGGAATCTGATGCCGTCAGTAAACACATTCCCTAAATTGTTGCCATTTTTTAGTGATCATTTTTTGGTGTCTAATCCGCATATATACCACCATTGCTCTTGATTTTCTTGACTGTATACCTCTTAAATGTCAACATATACACGTGTGATTTAGTTTATGAAGATTTTTCAATGCCGAGAACCTCGATCAGAGAGTAAAAAAGGCGTAAGGTTCACAATGGTGTAAAACTAAAATGGGATAGACCGGTCTAGGATTCGAGTTACAGGAACAAGGGCCATACCAACCACTCAAGAATGGATCGTTGAGCGAAAATACTTAACAACCTCCTGGAAGCAGCCTTTCTTGGCACCAGACCATTCTCCATCAATTAGGAATCTGATTGTAACACCCCAAAATTTCGTAGGTTATAAAATAATATTATATTTGTGATGTTAAATAACAGAAAACGGTAACTATTAATCGGTACCGTAAGAAAATGATGATAAGACTAGAATATATGTAAGTAACTAAGTTAATCAAAGAAAAGGTAACCTAGTTAATATGAAAAGAAAGGATATGACATATTTTTAAAAAGAAAGGGACTAAATGTGTAAATTTGAAATGAAACTTGATAAAAAAAAGAGCCAGTGTTTTGTTCCTGGCTATGTACGATCGATCAAGAAGGGGAGCCAAGGGGGAATCCCTACTTCTTAAAAATCCTGCAAATTAAAGGAAGAAAAGGCTAAATTTTCAGTGCATGAGTTAGGAATTATGATCCCTTAAGTGTTCTTGGCATCAAGTAAGTCTAATTTCATGATTTGGTGATGTTTGATTAATTGGGTTATGTGAAATTTGTAATTTTTATGGAATCAAACATGAATGCAAGATGATATGAACATGTAGGAGTTGAAATTATGCTTGAATTTTCTCTATGATGATGAATTAGGGTAAAACCAACTTGTATGTTAAAAGATGGTTAAAAATATGTGAAGTTCTACATGCTAATTAGATTGATGTTGATGATTGAAGCAATATGTTAATGAAATTTTTATGAGTAATTGATTTAGAACTATGTGTTCATAGTTAGAATGGTAAATTGTGAAATTAGGGATATTTATTTTAATCAATGAGTAAACTATGGAAATTGTGCTTAAGATGCTTGTACATTATGCTAAACTAGCAATACGCACACAACGGGTTCGATGAAATGCTTAAGTTGGTTTAGTTGTGGTTTTACATGAATATTTGATAAGTCGATGTAACATGTTTATGATAATGACGTATGTGATTAGTAGACACCATAACGTACGATAAAGAATTATGAAAGTAATGAAAGCTAAGTGTATGAAGTTGTGATGTATAGGAGCAAAGAAAGAAGAAGGAACGAGTCAATCGAAGGAATTCGGAATGCAAGATCACGGTAAGTTCATATGAACTTCACTCTCTTTATATGTAAATTTATGAATGTAAATCTTGATATTTGAATCTTAGTGTTGAATTATTACTTTTGATCATGGAAGAATTGTATGAAGTCAAGAATTGGAAATGGATAAGGAAATGCAAAGTTAATGGATGTGTTTTTAACCCCTTAAAGTGGGTCGAAATGTTGGAAAGTATGATGTTGTAATGTTTAAGTAAGAACTAGTAGAAAACGGGACAAAATGGTGAAAATGTGTAGAAAGTGTATGGTATGTATTGATCATGTACGGGTGAGTCGAAAAGCTTACATGTTGAATGTTTCGAAAAGTAAGGGTAAAAGAGCATAAAGGAATTTATACTAGAATGGGAAGAATGATTTTAATAAGAATGTTGGTTAAATGAGAAATGAATGTTAAGTTTCGCTAACGGGTCGAATAAGAATAAGTATATAGAAGACTTGATAAAAAAAATGTTTTGAGAATTTAAGCTAATGAATGTTTGTGTTATGTATGATAGGTTAGTCCCACTCTTGTTGATGTAAGCTCGGACCGAACACACTACACTGCCCTTTTATGCGCTTCCGGTCAAAGTCTTATTTTGTAAATGGGTCAAAACACTTGTATGGTTATAACTTTTATGTCTTTTGAAACATGTCGTAGAATTAGTATTGAATGATGATTGTTAAAAGCAGGGAATTACATATAGTACGAACGGGTCATGCCTAATTTTCGTTAAAAATAATATGTCATTATTTGTACTTTCGAATGTGAAAAAAAATTGGCGTCTCAAGTTGGTATCCGAGCCGAGGTTTGAGGGATTCAAGCATTAGAGTTAAAATGCTTGAACTCAAACCGAAAGCTCGTATAAAGGTGTGTTCGTTCCGAAGCGCTATGCAAGTAAGTAAATTGTGAATTTTGATTATGCTTATAGTTAGAAATGGGAAAGGGATTTATAGACTAATTGCCTATAAACTGGGTTTTAAGACGAACGACGATGCTAAACGGGTCCGCATTTAAATTACCGACACGTAGGAAAAAAAGAATTAAGTAAAACGGACTAGTAAAACTGAAGTTATAAGGTTTTAAAGTTAGAATTTTGAAAGAAAGTTTGAGCTGGGCAAGTGCAACAATAATGAACCAAGCAGTCTGTCAAAAATGGGGCGTCGCGTTACGCGACACCCACCCGGAATCGTCGTCGCGTCGCGCAACCGTGCTTGCGGCCCGCGACAAACAAAGGGGCAAGCTCTCGCGGCCCGTGAGAGCGTAAGATGCTGGCAAAAAAATTTTTATTTGCTCTTTTGATTATGGGACTTGTTTTAGTTAGTTTCTAAGGCCTCGTAACCAATGTTTAAAGAAATTTTGATATCAAGAATAATGAGGAAAGGTACTTATGAATGGTGTTCGATCAAAGATTATGATCTACATGATACGACATGATCGTCAATGACGATAATGTATAAAGTATGCATTGTAAATTGAATACAATATGTTAACATGAGTTCAAATATGATGAAGAGAAGTATAAAAAGAAATCTAATGAATGAGATGAATGTTTTATGTAAATGCGGACAATGTAAACTTGAATGATAATGATATGGTATCTAATAAAGGTATGTAATTGTGGATGGCAGATGCAGTGAATGTAAATGATGATGATAATGATATTACCAATATTGATGGTAAAGATGATGCCCTATGATAAATGGTAGGCTGTGTGGTCACGAAATGACCATTAACACAGAGAATGATGAATGATATACGGTGTGGTCACGAAGTGACCGTTAACACCGAGGATGATGAATGGTATACGGTGTGGTCACGAAGTGACCGTTAACACCGAAGATAATGAATGGTATGCGGTGTGGGCATGAAATAGCCGTTAACACCGTGGATGATGAATGGAATGTGGTGTGGGCATGAAGTAGCCGCTAACACCGAGGATGATTGTCACACCCCGACCACGTAAAACCACAAATCGTGGCTGAAACGTCGGGGAGTGTTGTAACAGAATTATTGTTTCAAAACCATGGATTCAAAAGAGTCTCGTTTTATTTATTCATGAACATTGTCTTAGAGTTAAACAAGCAAGTCAAACATAGTCTATCATCGTTATTAAATCACTAAGGCCTCGTCCAGTCCTAAGTGAGCATGCATCCTATTCTCAATCAACATTAAGCAACATCACCTGAGACATATGTAAAAACAAAGTCTGCAAGGAAATGCTGGCGAGCACATAGTTTTTGTGTGAGTGTCAGATTCATGGCTCGTTGAAATATCTCGTACAACTTCGTTAATCGATATTTGAAACCTTGTTTTCTAAAATGTTTGTATTGTAAAATGAATAACCAAGTCAAACAGATTGGTTATAATTTATAAACCTTGATGCCATGAATCTTAACCCAAAACATTGGTTTATGTAAACCAAATCATAAATCGTTCTCATAATAAAACTCGTATTGTTTACATAGTTTCGTAACATCGTTGTGTGACATCGTTTAACTCGTTCTTGTTATAGATCATCGTTCATTTGTTTAAATCATTCATAATCGTTCAATCGTTCAAAATCGTACAATCGTTTAATATCGTTCTCGTTCCAAATCGTTCTCGTTTTAATTGTGAAAACTACTTTTGGTTATCTCGCTAATAACATTCAATCCTTCGTGACTCGTTCATCGTTCAACTCGTTCAACTCGTATTAACAAACCACCAAAGGGTAAGTTCACAATCATCAGGTTCCGTCGTTACCCACTTAACCCACACATAACCATGGGTGCAGTCTGATAACGGGATTTGTCGGATCCTAATACTGGTCGGTTCGGCCAAAATTAATGAATGTCATTCGTTATGTAACTACAACCAACAAGATCGTTCACATCATTGAAATCGTTATTAGTTTAGTATAAACCATCTTACTCGTTTTGAAACCATCGTTAAAACATCGAAATCATTTTTATACATATGAATCACCCCAAAACAATCGAAAACAGTAAAAGAGGGGATCTATGTACTCACCTTTGGGTGCGTTTTTATTCGTTAACACAATCCCTCAAATTGTTTACTCGTCCTAAATTAAATAAGGATGATTTAAGAATCAAAAACCCACAAAAATACCAAAGTTTCTCCGATACTTAGAATTTTCACATAACTTTGAGATTTCTCGAAAAGTTGTTATTTTTTATTAACTTGCTGTATTTGTATATATGTACTCAAGCGTCATACACATAATCTTGTCAACACTAACACATCATCATACACATATTGTAAAACACATAGCAGATTGTAACACATAAAATTTACCCATGAACAACCCATTCTAGTGTATGTCGAAAAACACTTATTTTAGCGATTCGGTAACATTTTTGGGCGTCGGAAGACACTTATGACTAACCAAACACCAAGTAAACTTAATATAAGGTAAAATACTTATTTTTATATCAAAAATATCAGTTTGGTTACTGATCTAAAACAGTTTTGTAAAAATCCTCCGAAAAGGTGATTTTTAACCGTTTTACCGCATAGTTTTGCATCAAACATTACCCGAACCATCCCAAATCGAAATGACTTGAAATTTTAACATAACCCATGTTATTTACTGAATAAAATGATGATTATACTCATGATAGTGCAGGTCTTACATAAAGCACATAAGGCATGCAAATTTCACATAATTTATCACTTTTTAAGCTATATGTACAACATGCAAAGCTATCAAACCTATGTCAAAGTTTCATGCCATTATAATATACCAAATAATGTCATTTTTAGTGTTTATAACCTGTTCAAAAATATTTTTGTTATATAACCATTTTTTTATCACTTCTTGAGATTTAAATCAACAACCATTCTCATGTACAAGTGCCTAAAGCACACTATCATGGCATCATCTTTTTACATGAACTAAATGCATCAAATATTTGATTTATTCATGTTTATTTGCTGATGTAATTTACATTTAACATATCATGCATAGATCATTAAACACTTACATTTTAACTATCATTCAAGAACAAGCAACAACATAAACAAGTACTTATCAAAAATAAAGCTCGAAACTCATACACACATGTATATATGTACGATCATATATACATATATATCACCACCATTTTTATTTCTATCATGACCCATTTCATTTTAGATTTCAAGTTTCTGAAAATCCCAAGATTCAAGAGAAACTTCAAATCATCAAGAATAACCAAGAATAAAGAGTATGATTTAAACATAAGTGTTATACCTTCAAGATTCAAGTAGGTTGTGGGATGAGATTTTGATGATAGGAAGCTTGAAATCACTTGAAAGCACCTTGGAAACACCCTTGGATCTTCACACCAACTTGAAGTTTGCTAGAAATGGAGCTTGATTCACTAGAACAAGATTGAAGGTTTGAAGATGGAGAGAGAGAGATGTGGACGGTTTGGGAGAGAGGAGAGAGAAGGATTTTGAGTGATCTTGTGAAGATATGAAGTGATACTTAGAAAGATATAGGAAGATATATGGGGATATGGAATGAAGCATGCAAATATAAGTGTCAAAACAAGATCCAATAGAATCTTGCATAAATATAGAAAATATTTTGGTGGGGCCACACATAAGTGACCGTAAATATGGGTGGGGGTGGGGGTCCATGTGTAATTTTGATGGTAAATTATATAAAACAGGTGTTTAACTGGGTACCGGGTATTTTATCTAGCGTTTAAATCCCGGTTTATGGCTGAAACAAATTTCAGTTGCCGAGATTTGGCTGCGTTGTCTGCGTTTTGCAGAAGAAGCACTGTATCGCGCAGAAACACGCAGTACGCGCTTAAACTTGAAAAATAACGTTTTTATGCGTTTTAATTTATTTTTCAACACGAACCTGATTAAAAATAAAATTTTAATCATAACAGAATATTTTTAGGATTTAAATATTATCCGGTCGGTCACCAGTGTTTGTTTCGCAGTTTTGTCGTAAATAGTTCTAAAGTTCGAATAAACATGTTTTTGCCATACCGAATCCTTCGAAACTTATTTCTAAGTTACGTAAAGGATATTTAGGGTATGTTTGGCTTACGTCACAGTTCCAGAGTGTACGTCGCGTTAAACTGATTGCGTTTATGCACCAGTTTGCGTATAACCTTCCAGAAAGTGATTTAATGCTTGAAATCGGAATCGAATCAAATTGTAAAATCAACAAACATAATAACACATTTAATAACACCAAAGCACATTGTTTTATTGATAACCAACATTTTTTTACATTATACGATGATTACAGAACACAGTTGTCACAGTCTCCCCTACTTTAGGAAATTTTGTCCCGAAATTTTATTTAGTGGAAACTTGTGAAAACAAATGCGGATATTTCGTCTTCATTTGGCCCTCATATTCCCAAGTAAACTCGGGGCCACGTTTGGATTCCCAGTGAACTTTGACCAATCGAATCCGTTTGTTCTTCAACTGTTTGAAAGTACGGTCCACTATCTCCACAGGTTTCTCGACAAAGTGCATTGTTTCATCGATTTGAATCTCGTCGAGAGGAATGTGAAGATCAGCATCAGCTAAACACTTTCGCAAATTGGACACGTGAAAAGTTGGATGCATATTTCCAAGCTCTGGAGGTAGCTCTAGTCGATAGGCAACCTTTCCAATTCTTTCAACAATCTTAAATGGTCCAACATATCGAGGTGCAAGTTTTCCTATTGACGGCTTCGAGCTGTCACAAGATTATCACGAATTTTCTTGATTTTGTCTGTTGTTTCCAGAATGAGCTCAGGTCCAGTAAGTTGAGCTTCACCGATCTCATTCCAACAGACAGGTGAACGACAGTTTAGACCGTAGAGAGCTTCGAATGGTGCCACATTAATACTAACATGATAACTGTTGTTGTATGAGAACTCGATCTGTGGAAGATAAGAATCCCAATTTCCACCAAAGTCTATTAAGCATGCTCTAAGCATATCCTCCAAAGTTTGAATCGTCCTCTCAGATTGTCCATCTGTTTGGGGATGATAAGCAGTGCTTAGATTCAGTTGGGTTCCCAAAGCAGATTGCATGGTCCTCCAAAAATGAGATGAAAACCAAGTATCATGATCGGAAATGATATCCAAAGGAACACCATGTCGTGATACAATCTCATCAACATAAATCTTGCAAATTTATCAGCAGATAGTTCCTCGCGAATCGGTATAAAATGAGCTGATTTCGTTAATCGATCGATAACAACCCAAATGGCATCATGACCTTTAGATGTACGCGGTAACTTAGTGATGAGATCCTTTGCAATGTTCTCCCACTTCCAAACCGGTATCTCAGGTTGTACAAGCAAACTAGAAGGTCGTTGATGTTCAGCCTTGACTTTGAGACAAGTTAGGCATTTCGATACATACAAGGCAACATCCTTCTTCATACCAGGCCACCAATACTGAGTACGAAGATCCTTGTACATTTTATCAGCACCAGGATGGATAGAATATTAAGAGTTGTGGGATTCGTTCATTACCAAGGTGCGAAGATCATCTTGTTTTGGAATCCACAAACGATCCTTGAAATATAGTAACCCATCAACCTTCGTTTCGAGTTTAAGTTCGAGTTAAAGCGGTCGCTCATACTTCAATAAGTCTTTGATCACACAAGATCGTTGAACTTAAAGGACACGAGATTGAATATCAGATAGAGTTCGAACAGAATGAAGCTTGACTTGTTCCTTTCAACTAAGCACATCGGCTACGACATTCGCCTTACCAGGATGGTAGCGGATCTCGCAATCATAATCGTTTAATAGTTCAACCCAACGTCGTTGCCTCATGTTCAGCTCCTTCTGATTGAGAATATGCTGGAGATTTTTGTAGTCTGTGAAAACCACACACTTCGTTCCATAGAGGTAGTGTCTCCAGATTTTAAGTGCAAAACCACAGCTCCTAATTCAAGATCATGAGTCGTATAGTTCTTCTCGTGAATTTTCAGCTGTCTAGATGCATAAGCTATAACTTTACCTCGTTGCATAAGAAAGCAACCAAGTACTAGATTTGACACATCACAATAGACAACAAAATCATCGTTTCCCTCAGGTAGAGATAAAACAGGAGCATCACAGAGCTTCTGTTTCAGCGTTTGGAACGCTTCTTCTTGCTTAGGTCCCCACTCAAAAGGCTTATTTTTCTGAGTCAAAGCAGTGAGTGGAACCGCGATATTTGAGAAATTAGAAATGAATCGACGATAATAACCAGCAAGACCAAGAAATGATCGAATCTCTTAAGGTGTCGTCGGTGTATTCCAATCCTTAATAGCTGCTATTTTGCAAGGATCCACATGGATACCCTGCTCATTGACTATATGTCCCAAAAACTGAACCTCTCTAAGCCAAAATTCACACTTCGAGAATTTAGCAAAAAGTTGTTCCTTCTTTAGGAGTTCTAATGTCAAACGAAGGTGTTGCTCGTGATCGGCTCGAGACTTCGAATAAATGAGAATATCATCGATAAACACAATGATGAACTTATCTAAATAAGGTTTACAAACTCTATTCATTAAGTCCATGAAGATAGCTGGGGTATTTGTCAAACCAAAAGGCATGACAGTGAACTCGTAGTGCCCATATCTCGTACGGAATGCAGTTTTGGGAATATCTTCTTCGAGTACACGAAGTTGATGATACCCAGATCGCAGATCGATCTTGGAAAAGCATGAAGCACCTTGCAGCCGGTCGAATAGATCATCAATTCTAGGTAGGAGATATCGATTCTTGATGGTAAGCTTATTAAGCTCATGATAATCGATACACATTCGAAAAGATCCATCTTTCTTTTTCACAAAGAGGACAGGAGCTCCCCAAGGCGAAAAGTTCGGATGGATGAATCCTTTATCAGACAACTCTTGAAGCTGTTTCGATAACTCTTGCATCCCCGATGGTGCAAGACGATAAGGTGCTTTCACAATCAGGTTTGCATTGGGTACAATGTCAATATGAAACTCGACTTGACGAACTTGAGGCAAACCAGGCAGTTCATCGGGAAACACCTCTGGAAAATCCCGAACAATCGGAATATCCTGAATACTCTTGCTCTTGCCTTTCTCCTCGGTGACATGTGCCAGGAAAGCAACACATCCTTTTCGCAAATAACTTTGGGCCTTTGTACACGACATAAGCTTCAAACCACTAGATGGCTTCTCGCCATGAACTTCCAGAATATCTCCAGATGGAAGAGGAATACGAACAATCTTATCGAAACAAACCACCTCAGCATGATGTTTGGTTAACCAATCCATCCCCATGATAATATCGAAACTCCCAAGTTGCATCGGCTTGAGGTCAATGGGAAAAAGATGGTTATCAAGGTTTAAATGACAATCACGAATAACATAATCGAGAACAAGAGGTTTACCAGTAGCAACTTCGACAGATAAGGGTTTCCTCAGCTTAGTTCTAGAGGTTTACCTTTGGGTGGGTTTTTATTTGTTAAAACAATCCCTCAAATTTTTTATTCGTCCTAAATTAAATAAGGATGATTTAATAATCAAAAACCCACAAAAATACCGAAGTTTCTCCGATACTTAGAATTTTCACCTAACTTTGAGATTTCTCGAAAAGTTATTATTTTTTATTAACTTGGTGTATTTGTATATATGTACTCAAGAGTAATACACATAATCTTGTCAACACTAACCCATCATCATACACATATTGTAAAACACATAGCACATTGTAACACATAAAATTTACCCATGAACAACCCATTCTAGTGTATGTCGAAAAACACCTATTTTAGCGATTCGGTAACATTTTTGGGCGTCGGAAGTCACGTATGACTAACCAAACACCAAGTAAACTTAATATAAGTTAAAATACTTATTTTTATATCAAAAATATCAGTTTGGTTACTGATCTAAAAGAGTTTTGTAAAAATCTTCCGAAAAGGCGATTTTTAACCGTTTTACCGCATAGTTTTGCATCAAACATTACCCGAAGCACCCCAAATCGAAACGACTTGAAATTTTAGCATAACCCATGTAAATTACTGAATAAAATAATGGTTATACTCATGATAGTGCAGGTATTAAATAAAGCACATAAGTCATGCAAATTTCACATAATTTACCACTTTTTAAGCTATATGTACAACATGCAAAGCTATCAAACCTATGTCAAAGTTTCATGCCATTATAATATACCAAATAATGTCATTTTTATTGTTTATAACCTGTTAAAAAATATTTTTGTCATATAACCATTTTTTATCACTTCTTGAGCTTTAAATCAACATGCATTCTCATGTACAAGTGCCTAAAGCACACTATCATGGCATCAACTTTTTACATGAACTAAACACATCAAATATGTGATTTATTCATGTTTATTTGCTGATGTAATTTACATTTAACATATCATGCATAGATCATTAAACACTTGCATTTTAACTATCATTCAAGAACAAGCAACAACATAAACAAGTACTTATCAAAAATAAAGCTCGAAACTCATACACACATGTATATATGTATGGTCATATATACATATATATCACCACAATTTTTATTTGTATCATGACCCATTTCATTTTATATTTCAAGTTTGTGAAAATCCCAAGATTCAAGAGAAACTTCAAATGATCAAGAACAACCAAGAATCAAGAGTTTGATTTAAACATAAGTGTTATACCTTCAAGATTTAAGTAGGTTGTGGGATGAGATTTTCATGATAGGAAGCTTGAAATCACTTGAAAGCACCTTGGAAGCACCCTTGGATCTTCACACCAACTTGAAGTTTGCTAGAAATGGAGCTTGATTCACTAGAACAAGATTGAAGGTTTGAAGATGGAGAGAGAGAGAGATGTCGACGGTTCGGGAGAGAGGAGAGAGATGGATTTTGAGTGATCTTGTGAAGATATGGAGTGATACTTAGAAAGATATAGGAAGATATATGGGGATATGGAATGAAGCATGCAAATACAAGTGTCAAAACAAGATCCAATAGAAGTTTGCAAAAATCTAGAAAATATTTTGGTGGGGCCACACAAAAGTGACCGTAAATAAGGGTGGGGGAGGGGGTCCATGTGTAATTTTGATGGTAAATTAGATAAAACAGGTGTTTAACTGGGTACCGGGTATTTTATCTAGCGTTCAAATTGTGACACCTGTGTCACTCCAACCATCATACAAATACCAAACAATGAAATATTTTGTTTCATACTTGGTATTTGTATAAATATGTGTATCGTTTGCACATATCAATTCTTGTTCGATTTCGAGCTTTAAATCGCTTTCTAGAAGGCTATACGCAATCTAATGCGTAAATACAAACAGTTTAATGCAACAAACACTCCGGAATATTGAAATAGGCTTAAGATTCCTTAAATAACCTTTACATAACTTAGAAATAAGTTTTGGAAGGTTTGGTGTGGCGAAATCAAGTTTATCCACTCACAGGGACTATTTGCGTCAACTTGCAAAAGTCTGCCGTTTCGCAAGGAAACGTATAGTCTGGAACATGATCGAAAGCTAAACATACCATAAATAACCTAAACATAGCTTATAAATAAGCTTTGAGTGGTTCGGTGTGTGAAAATATGCTTATTTGATCTTACAGGGACTAAAAGTGTCAAAAACGGCGTAAGTTTGCATTTTTGCGCATATCTTACGTTCTGACCACATTTGGACATCCAAAATTTTTGTACACACTAAAATCTTTTTATTTTAGTGATCGGCATCCAAAAATACCATTCGTCGCTTAATTTGGTTCGTTTTCGCGTCCATTTGAGTTTCGTCGTAATTTAACGAACAACGCGACCGTACGACCAAACAAGCTGACATCCGAGAGTGTTCCAAGCACATTTTGAGTCCTCTAAACTTTATTGACCTTGTAGATCCTTTAAAATGGCTTAACAAGGGTCAAAAGGGGCTGAAATGGGCTTAAAACAAGTGCAGGGACCTAAACTACCAAATCTGAAACTTTGGCTGATCTGGGGAGCTCAGGCGGGGCGCGTAAGGTTGTCCCTATACCTTACGCGGGCTATATGAAATGCCCAGCGACCAGAAACTCAGTTTTAGCAATCTGTTGCTAATTCAGGGGCTGTTTATGCATTTTCTTGGTGTGATGAGCAAGTTAACACCTCTCCAAGGCTTTGTACCTGCTTGTTACACTTGTGTGGCTAGGATTTTATGCTTGGGGACTACACAAACACTTGTTGTGATCCTATGAACTCCCCACAAGTATAAATAGCCAAGCCTTTCATTGTTTCATTTGCTTATTTCTCTCATTCCTTCTCTACATCTGCTTTGGGAGCTCTCTCATCCGATTTGGGAAGCTTATTCTTTGTAGAAAAGATAGCAAGGACCCTTAGTGAGCATTCTTTCATTCTTTTTATTGCTTACTAGTTTAAAAAGTCAAACAGTGTTTGACTTTCAGTTTGACCAGTCAATTGGTCAAGTCAAAGTTCAATTGAACTTTGTAACGTGATTGTAATCACGATGGTTATAATCCTTAGTGATTATACCTACTGATTACCACCTTAACTAGGTGTAGTGACGAGTCAAAGTTTCGGTCAAAATGCGTTTTAGCACGCATTTTGCGACAGAACTATTTTCGGGTATCAAAACCCATTGTTTTGATACTAAATCAGTTTTTCTAAGTAGGTTAAACATGTTTAGACATGTTTAACTCGTCACTACTAGTTTAGTGCTTGTTTAGGGTCGTAAGTTAAGCGGTATAAACAACCGCTTAGACTTTCGAACCCGACCCGTTTGGTTGATAATTAGGATCCAATCAAGCTTGCTTAGTAATCATAGTTGCATAGGGAATAACCCCTGAGGTTATACCTTATGATCACATAGGATTGGTTAGCTATTCGTTAATTGGTTTACATGCCCATAGGAAATGACTAAAATGCCCTTTTGAAGCATAAATACGTAATGTGCATATGTGAACACATTTTTGACATCTAATCTGAATTAGTAACATGTTAGGGTATAATTGGGCATGTAAGACTTGATATAGCTCATAGATAACCATCCGAACATAGTTTTGCGCAACCGACGCGTTATAGTAGCTTATGCTACCATAATGGGTGGTCGAAACGGGTCAAGAGCACTTAGGTAGACTTTCAATTCAGAATGTTAGCTCTATTAAATCATACCATATGAGTTCAGTTACTCATTTGATTTATAGAACATCATTCTATCCTATCTCCCGATTTATGATCCGTTTAATAACATAGTTACCTATATTAGGTGTTGTTTGATTCCGTACTCCCTCTAGGATCGCTTGGTTGTTATTCAAGACATCTAAGCACCCTCAAATGAGTACATAGTTCCCCTCTTTTACAGTTTTAAATGTTTTGGGGTGAAATATGTGTACCTATTTGTTATGTTCACGGTTTCAAAGTATAAGTGATTATACATATTAGCATTTATCTTTTGACAAACCGACTGATTATTTATGATCTAAACACAGATTTTCAAACATTATAAAATTAATTTTGGATAGTACATATTTTGTTCACCGGACCGATTGGTAGTATGATATAGCGCTATAGGATTTGACACCCCATTCCTGTTGTCATGGAATGTCTGAAACCAATTTGTTTCTCCATCCAAATAGGGATTTCCTTTGTGGTATCCCTATAGTCTCAAAGGTGTATTTTGATGCACTAGGTCTGATTGAATTCTTAAATCACATTATTTTTGTATATTAAGTTATACTCCCAAGGGTATAGTTTGATATACTCTCATGTGTGATATTATACAAAACAACAGATATTTTGTTAACTACCAAAACATATTTTAATATGTTATTTGTTCAACCAAAACATAGTTTATTATGTTATTCCTAAATCCAAAGTATACTTTTGATATACTATCGAAAACGATTATTTTGACATCTAAAGTATATTTAATATACTATCTAATTAACGATTTTAGAACCGAAGTATATTTTGATATATTATTTATTCGACTTTCTTATAACCAAAGTATATTTTCATATATACTACAAACCTTTTTATTAAGACAATGTATTTTCGAAACTAAACTTTTTACAAGGATTCATGGCTATTATTTTGTAAACATAAAACCTTTTTCTTATGTAAACTAAAGCCATGAATCTAATTCACAAAAACCTATGTAACTCATAGGCATTTTTATGCTGACGTACCTATTTTTACACATGTTTCAGGTACTGCTTCGTGATGATTGTTGATACATGCTATACATAGGATGGACTCGTGCCTTAGCGACTTTAAAATTTGAAAGATAATAATTGTATTTATTTGATTTGTTAAAAACAATGAGTTCAATGATTCAATAAAACGAAATTATTTAATCCATGGTTGTGAAACAATGATTCTGTTACAACACTCCCCGACGTTTCCGCCATGATTTATTTGTTTACGTGGTCGGGGTGTGACAGAAAAGTTGGTATCAGAGCCAATGGTTATAGGGAATTAGGTTATTAGTAATTCTTTGACCTAGACTATAACCTTCCTAGGAGTCTAACATAAGTTATCTTATGTTTAGTTTTAAAACAATACCGTCACCTATCCTTAGGTGACGACCAACGCAAGAATACAAAATCCGAATCCGCTTTGAAAATCAATCATCTGTTCTAGGATGATTTATTGTAAGGTTTTGAACCTTCAAAATTTTCAAAATCGCGTCAAAGTTTGGGTCTAAATAATGTGAACACATGCAACTGGAATGGTGAATGCCTGTACTCTGAGTTTTCTGTCTAAGGCTAGAGTGTTCGTACAAATCCGCAGTATCGGACCAGTCACTCTTACCTGGGACTCTTTGGGTGAGTGTTCACTTATAGGCGAGCATGTCTTCGGTGATACATTATATTGACCCATTTACTTTGATTAGTCTCTGCGTGACGTTTGTTTATTCGAGGTAACGAACGAATGATCACCTTCCTTATGTTTTATCGTTGTTTTCAATACCTCTTTTGTTTTCCAATCATCGACCTCACTCATTTCCCATGTTCCCTTTAGACAATGCCTCCTAGACATGATGCTCAAACTTTTACTGCTGAGGAAGTCGCAACCCTTGTTGCTCAACAAATGGCTGCAGTGCTTCCAGGTGTAGTAACTCAGATCCATGAGTTATATAACAACAATAACAACAACAACACCCAGTGTAATTTCAAGACCTTCAACTCTACCAAACCTTAGAAGTTTTCTGGAACTCAAGGAGCAACCACGCTCCTGCAATGGTTCGGAAGTTTGGAGAGCACATTCAGGCACGTGCAATGCCTGAATGAGCGTAAGGTTGAGTTTGCATCCAGTGCGTTCTAGAAGCGTGCTCTTACATGGTGGAACGGTGTGATGCGTGATAGAGGTGCCGATGTGGCACTAGCTCAAACTTGGGAAGAGCTTCGGGCTCTAATGATGAAGGAATTCTGTGCTCCTCATGAGCTCAGGGCTTTGGAACAGGAATTTGACGATCTTAAACAAGACAGCGGTGAACATCGAGCCTATACTGACCGTTTTGAGGAATTGAGACTGTTATGTCCTGCCATGGTCACGCCTGTGGATAAGGTGATTGGGAAGTACATTGATGGTCTTCCTGACTTAGTTCAGGATATCGTTACTGGCAACAACCCTGCTACTGTCAGACAGGCCATTGAATTGTCTGCCACCCTGACTGAATCCCATATCAGGAAGGGTAAGCGTTTTTGAAAAGGCGACCCAAGACCATCTGACAAGGCTGCTCAAGTTGAACCAAAGGAAAAACAGGCCAAGGTATCCAAGAAGAAGAAGCGTAAGGCTTCTCAAAACTGCGCCATAACTACTCAGAACGATCAGGTTGTACCAAACCAACCAGCACAACCTCGTAAGAGGAAAAATTATGTTGGTACCGCACCGTTGTGCAACAAATGTAACCGTCATCATTTGGAGCAAGAGCAGTGTCACAAATGTACCCACTGTGGACGTTTGGGACATTTGGTCGATACCTGCCGTTATGCAAATCAAGCTGCTGCAAATCCTGCTGCTATTCAGGCACGGTTCCCACCTGGGTCGTGTTATAACTGTGGTGACCTTACTCACTACAGAAACAATTACCCAAGACTTGTTAACGCAAATCCAGCACGTGGACGAGTGTTTAACATAAATGAGGAGAACGTAGACAACAATGCAGCAGTGAACAATTAGTCTTTTGTATTTCTTTGTCTGTTATCTTTTGACGTTGGAACAATTCAGTTGTTATATAAATAAAATTTGATATTTCAATTTTATTTTACAAACTCATACGATTGTATGAATGTTTGATCCAACCCTTCGATGCCGACGCTAAGACCAACTACTCGTGTGGTTCTGTTATTTTATGATCACTTGTGATCTTCCCAAAAGTCTTAAGTACTCGTTTCTTTTTAAGAAACAAAGAAGAATTCCTATTAAGATCTTCCTATCTTCATCCTAATATTTAAAGTGACGGAATTCATGGATTAGATTCCTAGTGTGCTTTGAATACTCGCATGCTCAATTAACAAGAAAATTAACAAAATAAAGATCAAGTTAATTAATTATGTGATTAGGTGCTTATGTGTTCTCTTATATGCTTCACATTTTTATGTGATTTATCCAAATCCTCGTAGAATCTTCCATATCTCCATATGAGGGATTCATAGTAGGATATCAAAAGGCACTATCTTAAATCCTAAATGGACTTCTACGTCATAGTTAAGTCCCTTGGATTATAAAGTACTATTCTATAATTGGACCCCTTGAGTGGTCTGGTCAAACAGATTGATTTAAAAATCTGGTTAGAAATATCATGTGATGATATAATTGAAAAGATCCCTTAAGTGATCAATTTAACGAGATCGTACGATGATCTAGTTAAGAAGATCATGTGTTGATCTAATTAAAAATATTGTTCGTTGATCTAATTAAAAAGATCTTTTGGTGGTCTAGTCAAGTCACTTCATGTTTATCCGATTGATTTTTCCCCTGCGCATTATGAAATGAACTATGCGGACTGTGCAAGGAATTACGTAATTATGGATGCATACATAATTATGGAATTCAGTACACAGAACCACAACAAGTTTTGTCATGTGTTAAGACCTATAGTGATGAGAATAACGAAACGAGAACAATGTAGAAAGGAGCATGGTGGATACGCCGCTGGTACTTCCTATATATAAGTGTTCCTTATTACATTGCGAACGTAGCATTATTTAAGTTACTAGAAGTCCTGGACCTTGACCAATGTTGTGTTATCTTACACTCTCCGATTCTGACTTTGTACACACACAAGTTTCCTATGATAGTCTTCATACGAAACGTTTTTCTGCCCGTAGTTCGAAACTCCATGTTTTGTTACTACAAAGACTTCACGTTGATAGTTGACAATTTCGCTAAGAATCCAAACATGGCCCAGAGTTTTACTTAGGGTACGAAGGATTTATTCGAAAGCGAAACGATCACAGTTGTCTTCACAAGTCTCCTCTAAAATTAAATTTCGGGACGAAATTTCCTAAAGTAGGGGAGACTGTGACACCTGTGTCACTCCAACCATCATACAAAGACCAAACCAATGAAATATTTTGTTTCATACTTGGGATTTGTATAAATATGTGTATCGTTTGCACATATCAATTCTTGTTCGATTTCGAGCTTTAAATCGCTTAATGCAACAAACACTCCGGAATAGTGAAATAGGCTTAACATGCCTTAAATAACCTTTACATAACTTAGAAATAAGTTTTGGAAGGTTTGGTGTGGCGAAATCAAGTTTATCCACTCACAGGGACTATTTGCGTCAACTTGCAAAAGTCTGCCATTTCGCAAGGCAACGTATAGTCCGGAACATGATCATAAGCTAAACATACCATAAATAACCTAAACATAGCTTCGAAATAAGCTTTGAGTGGTTCGGTGTGTGAAAATATGCTTATTTGATCTTACAGGGACTAAAAGTGTCAAAAACGGCGTAAGTTTGCATTTTCGAGCGTATCTTACGTTCTGACCACATCTGGACATCCAAAATTTTTGTACACACTAAAATATTTTTATTTTAGTGATCGGCATGCAAAAATTCTATTCGTCGCTTATTTTAGTAATTTAACGAACAGCACGACCGTACGACCAAACGAGCCGACATCCGAGAGTGTTCCAAACACATTTTGAGTCCTCTAAACTTTATTGACCTTGTAGAACCATGAAAATGGCTTAACGGGGCTCAAAAGGGGCTGAAATGGGCTTAAAACAAGTGCAGGGACCTAAACTGCCAAATCTAAAACTTTGGCTGATCTGGGAAGCTCAGGCGGGGCGCGTAAGGTTGTCCCTATACCTTACACTGGCTGTATGAAATGCCCAGCGACTAGAAACTCATTTTCAGCAATCTGTTACTAATTTAGGGGCTGTTTATGCATTTTCTTGGTGTGATGAGCAAGTTAACACCTCTCCAAGGCTTTGTACCTGCTTGTTACACTTGTGTGGCTAGGATTTTATGCTTGGGGACTACACAAACACTTGTTGTGATCATATGAACTCCCCTCAAGTATAAATAGCCAAGCCTTTCATTGTTTCATTTGCTCATTTCTCTCATTCCTTCTCTACATCTGCTTTGGGAGCTCTCTCATCAGATTTGGGAAGCTTATTCTTTGTAGAAAAGATAGCAAGGACCCTTAGTGATCATTCTTTCATTCTTTTTATTGCTTACTAGTTTAAAAAGTCAAACAGTGTTTGACTTTCAGTTTGACCAGTCAATTGGTCAAGTCAAAGTTCAATTGAACTTTGTAACGTGATTGTAATCACGATGGTTATAATCCATAGTGATTATACCTACTGATTACCACGTTTACTAGGTGTAGTGACGAGTCAACGTTTCGGTAAAAATGCGTTTTAGCACGCATTTTGCAACGGAACTATTTTTGGGTATCAAAACCCATTGTTTTGATACCAAATCAGTTTTTCTAAGTAGGTTAAACATGTCTAGACATGTTTAACTCGTCACTACTAGTTTAGTGCTTGTTTAGGGTCGTAAGTTATGAGGTATAAACAACCGCTTAGACTTTCGAACCTGACCCGTTTGGTCGATCATTAGGATCCGATCAAGCTTGCTTAGTGATCATAGTTGCATAGGGAATAACCCCTGAGGTTATACCTTATGATCACATAGGATTGGTTAGCTATTCCTTAATTGGTTTACATGCCCATAGGAAATGACTAAAATGCCCTTTTGAAGCATAAATCCGTAATATGCATATGTGAACACATTTTTGACATCTAATCTGAATTAGTAACATGTTAGGGTATAATTGGGCATGTAAGACTTGATATAGCTCATAGATAACCATCCGAACATAGTTTTGCGCAACCGACGCGTTATAGTAGCTTATGCTACCATAATGGGTCGAAACGGGTCAAGATCACTTAGGTAGACTTTCAATTCAGAATGTTAGCTCTATTAAATCACACCATATGAGTTCAATTACTCATTTGATTTATAGAACATCATTCTATCCTATCTCCTGATTTAGGATCCGTTTAATAACATAGTTACCTATATTAGGTGTTGTTTGATTCCGTACTCCCTCTAGCTTCGCTTGGTTGTTATTCAAGACATCTAAGCACCCTCAAGTGAGTACATAGTTCCCCTATTTTACTGTTTTAAATGTTTTGGGGTGATATATGTGTACCAATTTGTTATGTTCACGATTTCAAAGTATAAGTGATTATACATATTAGCAATTATCTTTTGACAAACCGACTGATTATTTATGATCTAAGCACAGATTTTTCAAAGATTATAAAATTAATTGTTGGATAGTACATATTTTGTTCACCAGACCGATTGGTAGTATGATATAGCGCTATAGGATTTGACACCCCATTCCTGTTGTCATGGAATGTCTGAAACCAATTTGTTTCTCCATCCAAATAGGGATTGCCTTTGTGGTATCCCTATAGTCTCAAAGGTGTATTTTGATGCACTAGGTCTGATTGAATTCTTAAATCACATTATTTTTTTATATTAAGTTATGTGTGATATTGTACAAAACCACAGATATTTTGTTAACTACCAAAACATATTTTAATATGTTATTTGTTCAACCAAAACATAGTTTAATATGTTATTCCTAAATCCAAAGTATACTTTTGATATACTATCGAAAATGATTATTTTGACATCTAAATTATATTTAATATACTATCTAATTAACGATTTTAGAACCGAAGTATATTTTGATATATTATTTATTCGACTTTCTTATAACCAAAGTATATTTTCATATATACTACAAACCTTTTTATCAAGACAATGTATTTTCAAAACTAAACTTTTTACAAGGATTCATGGCTATTATTTTGTAAACATAAAACCTTTTTCTTATGTAAACTAAAGCCATGAATCTAATTCACAAAAACCTATCTAACTCACAGGCATTTTTATGGTGATGTACCTATTTTTACACATGTTTCAGGTACTGCTTCGTGATGATTGTTGATACATGCTATACATAGGATGGACTCGTGCCTTAGCGACTTTAAAACTTGAAAGATAATAATTGTATTTATTTGATTTGTTAAAAACAATGAGTTCAATGATTCAATAAAACGAAATTATTTAATCCATGGTTGTGAAACAATGATTCTATTACAACACTCCCCGACGTTTCCGCCACGTTTTGTTGTTTTACGTGGTCGGGGTGTGACACAAATCGTTTTAACTCGTCCCAAAATCATATTCGTTTTAATTGTGAAATTACTTATGGTCTTCTCGCTAATCACATTCAAACCTTCGTGACTCGACAACCTCGTCTATCGTATTAACACACCACCAAAGGGTAAGTTAACAATCATCAGATTCGGTCGTTACCTACACAACCCCCACACATAACCATGGGTGTAGTCTGCTAACGGGATTTGTCAGATCCTATGGTACCATAACCTAATACTGGTCGGCTTGATCAATGCTAATGAATGTCATTTGTTATGTAACTACAACCAATAAGTTCGTTCACATTATCGAAATCGTTATTAGTTTAATATAAACCATCTTTATCGGTTTTGAAACCATCGTTAAATTATCAAAAAAAAAAAATCGTTTTGATACATATGAATCACCCCAAAACAATTGAAAGCAGTAAAATAGGGGAACTATGTACTCACATTGAATGAAAGGGTATCCTTGATCTAAAGAACTTAGCGAAGCTCAGACAAACCAAGGAAATTCAAGTAGTACCTAGTAATCGGATCACTAGTAAATAAATTGACACCTAAATCGGAAGATCGGATAGAATGAGATCTTGTAAACCAAATGAGTGTTGGAACTCATGTGATATGGTTTAACAAAGCCTACATCCTAACTCGGAACTTAGCCTAAGTGCTTTCGACCCGTTACGACCTATTAAGGTAGCTTATGCTACTTTAACGCGTCGTTCGTGCGAAACTATGTTCGGATGGTTAACTATGTGCTATGTCAAGTCTTACATGCCCAATAATACTTAAACATGTCACTAAATCATATTATATGTCAAAAACATCTTCACATATGAAAAATACGGGTTTATGCTTCAAAAGGGCGTTTTGGTCATTTCTTATGGGCACACAAGCTACATAACAAATAACTAACCAATCCTATGTGATCATAAGGTATAACCTCAGTGGTTATTCCCAATGCAACTATGATCACTAATCAAGCTTGATCGGATCCTAATGATCAACCAAACGGGTCGGGTTCAAAAGTCTAAGCGGTTGTTTAGACCGCTTAACTTACGACCCTAAACAAGCACTAACTAATAGTGACGAGTTAAACATGTTTAACTAACTTAGAAGACTGATTTGGTATCAAAACAATGGGTTTTGATACGCGAAAATAGTTCCGTTGCAAAATGCATGCTAAAACGCATCTTGACCGAAACTTTGACTCGTCACTATACCTAGTTAACGTGGAAATCAGTAGGTATAATCGCTGAGGATTATAACCATCGTGATTACAATCATGTTGCAAAGTTCAATTGAAATTTGACTTGACCAATGACTGGTCAAACTGAAAGTCAAACACTGTTTGACTTAGGAAAGCAATAAAAGAATGAAGGAAGCTTACAAAGGGTCCTAGCTATCTTTTCTACCAAGAATAAGTTTCCAATCAGAATAGAAAGCTCCAATTCAGATTGTAGAGAAGAAAAGAGAGGAATGAGCAATAGACGAGGAGGTTGGCCATGCTATTTATAGTTGTAGCAAATTCACAAGATTAAGACACTTGTTTGTGTGGCCAACAAGCATGAAATGTCATCCATACATGTGTTGTAAGCAGGTTAGAAGCCTTGGAGAAGAGATAACTTGCTCCCCAAAACATGGAAATTGCAAACAAGGGCCTGATCTTGCAAAACAGCAGCTGAAATCAAGTTTCTGGTTGCTGGGCATGCTTTACTGTCCGCAAGGGGACCCTTACGGTCCGTAAGGACCTTGCTGCAGACCAGCAAGTTTCATAAAATGACAGTTTTGGCCCCTGAGCTTGTTTCGTCGCGTTTTGGCACTTCTAACACCCGTCAAACCCATTTTTAAGCTCCATAATGAAGTTAAAGTATGTTTAACTTGAATTTTGATCAAAAATGTTAGGATGTCGGTTCGTTTGGCTGTACGGTTACGTTGTTCGGTTAATTACGACGAAAATCGTAACGGACGCGAAAACGATCCAAAATGCGAAACGAATGAAGTTTTTGCATGCCGATCACTAAAATAAAAATATTTTAGTGTATACAAAAATTTTGGATGTCCAGATGTGGTCAGAACGTACGATATGCGCGAAAATACAAACTTGTGCACTTTTTGACGCTTTTGATCCCTGTAAGATCAAATAAGCATGTTTTCGCATACCAAACCCCTCAAAGCTTATTTCTAAGCTATGTTCAGGTTATTTATGGTATGTTTAGCTTATGATAAAGTTTCGGACTCTTCGATACCATATGAATCGGTATAGTTTCGCAGTTTGACACAAATAGTCCCTACGATCGATTAGACTTGTTTTCAACACACCAAACCATCCAGAACTTATTTCTAAGTTATGTAAAGGTTATTTTTGGTATGTTAAGCCTATGTCACTATTCTGGAGTGTTTGTTGCATTAAACTGGCTGCGTTTACACACCAGTTTGCTTATAACTTTCTAGAAAGCGATTTAAAGCTTGAAATCGGAATTGAATCAAATCATAAAATCATCAAACACAAATACATATAGTAACACCAAAACACATTGTTTTATTGATATTTAACATTGTTTCACATGTACATTGATTGCAGAGCATAGTTGTCTCAGTCTCCCCTACTTTAGGAAATTTTGTCCTGAAATTTTTAACTAGAGGAAACTTGTGAGAACAATTGCGGATATTTTGCCTTCATTTGGTTCTCACGTTCCCAAGTAAACTCTGGGATGAATATTTCTAAGCTCTGGAGGTAGTTCTAGTCGATAGGCAACCTTTCCAACCCTTTCAACAATCTTAAATGGTCCAACATATCGTGGTGCAAGTTTTCCTTTCTTTCCAACTCTCACCACTCCCTTCCAAGGTGACACCTTGAGTAGGACATGGTCTCCGACTTGAAATTCTAAGGGCTTGCGTCGCATATCTGCATAACTCTTTTGACGGCATCTAGCTGTCACAAGATTATCATGGATTTTCTTGATTTTGTCTGTTGTTTCCAGAACAAGCTCAGGTCCAGTAAGCTGAGCTTCACCGGTCTCGTTCAAACAAACAGGTGAACGACATTTTTGACCATAGAGAGCTTCGAATGGTGCCATATTAATGCTAGCATGATAACTATTATTGTAAGATAACTCGATCAATGGAAGATGAGAATCCCAATTACCACCAAAGTCTATCACGCATGCTCTAAGCATATCCTCCAAAGGTTGAATCGTTCTCTCAGATTGTCCATTTGTTTGGGGATGATAAGCAATGCTTAGATTTAGTTGGGTTCACATGGCAGATTGCATGGCCTTCCAAAAATGAGATGAAAATCGAGCATCACGATCAGATATGATGTCCAAAGGAACACCATGTCGAGATACAATCTCATCAACATAAATCTTTGCAAGTTTATCAGCAGATAGATCCTCGTGAATCGGAATTAAATGAGCTGACTTTGATAATCGATCGATAACAACCTAAATAGCATCATGACCCTTAGATGTACGCGTTAATTTAGTGGTGAGATCCATCGCAATTTTCTCCCACTTCCAAACCGGTATCTCTAGTTGTACGAGTAAACCAGATGGTCGTTGATGTTCAGCCTTGACTTTGAGACAAGTTAGGCATTTCAATACATACAAGGCAACATCCTTCTTCATACCAGGCAACCAATACTGAGCACGAAGATCCTTGTACATTTTATCAGTACCGGGATGGATAGAATATCGAGACTTGTGAGATTCGTCCATCACTAAAGTGCGAAGATCGTCTTGTTTCGGAATCCACAAACGATCCTTGAAATAGAGTAAACCATCGTCCTTCGCTTCGAGCTTAAGCTCAAGTTGACGTGGTAATTCCTTACCCATCAAATTTTATGAAATACAAAATTGTTGAGCTTGAAGAACACGAGTTTGAATATCAGATAGAGTTCGAACAGAATGAAGCTTGACTCGCTCCTTTCGACTAAGCGCATCTGCTACAACATTCGCCTTACCAGGATGGTAGCGTATCTCACAATAGTAGTCATTCAAGAGTTCAACCCAAAGTCGTTGCCTCATGTTCAGCTCCTTCTGATTAAGAATATGCTGGAGACTTTTGTGGTCTGTGAAAACCACACACTTCGTGCCATAAAGATAGTGTCTCCAGATTTTGAGTGCGAAAACCACAGCTCCCAACTCAAGATCGTGAGTCGTATAGTTCTTCTGGTGAACTTTCAATTGTCTAGACGCATATGCTATAGCTTTGCCTCGTTGCATAAGAACACAACCAAGGCCTAAGTTGGACGCATCACAGTAGACAACGAAATCATCATTTCCCACAGGCAAAGATAAAACAGGAGCATCATATAGATTCTGTTTCAGCGTTTGGAACGCTTCTTCTTGTTTGGGTCCCCACTCAAAAGGCTTATTCTTTTGAGTCAAAGCAGTGAGTGGAACCACAATCTTCGAGAAGTTTGAAATAAAACGTCGATAATATACAGCGAGACCAAGGAAAGAACGAATTTATGTAGGTGTCGTTGGTGTATTCCAATCATTGATTGCAACAATCTTGGATGTATCCACATGAATACCTTGCTCGTTGACAATATGTTCCAAAAACTGAACTTCTTTAAGCCAAAATTCACACTTGGAGAATTTAGCAAAAAGTTGTTCCTTCTTCAGGAGTTCCAAAGTCAAACGAAGATGTTGCTCATGCTCGGCTCGAGACTTCGAATAAATGAGAATATCATCGATGAACACAATGATGAACTTGTCTAAATAAGGTTTACAGACCCTATTTATTAAGTCCATAAAGATAGCTGGGGCATTCGTCAAACCAAAAGGCATGACAGTGAACTCGTAATGCCCATATCTCGTGCGAAATGCAGTTTTGGGAATATCTTCTTCGAATACACGAAGCTGATGATACCCAGAACGCAGATCGATCTTGGAGAAACATGTAGCACCATGCAGCTGATCCAAGAGGTCATCAATCCAGGGTAGGGGATATCGATTCTTAATGGTAAGCTTGTTAAGCTCACGATAATCGATACACATTCGAAAAGATCCATCTTTCTTTTTCACAAAGTGGACAGGAGCGCCCCAAGGTGAATAACTCGGTCGGATGAATCCTTTATCAGATAACTCTTGAAGCTTCTTCGATAACTCTTGAATCTCAGACGGTGCAAGATGATAAGGTGCTTTCACAATCGGGTTGGCATTGGGTACAAGGTCAACATGAAACTCGACTTGACAAACTGGAGGCAAACTAGACAGTTCATCAGGAAACACCTCTGGATAATCCCGAACAATCGGAATATCCTGAATACTCTTGTTCTTGCCTTTCTCCTCGGTGACATGTGCCAGAAAAGCAACATATCCCTTTCGTAAATAACACTGGGCCTTCGTACACGACATGAGTTTCAATCCACCAGATGGTTTCTCTCCACGAACCTCTAGGACATCACCAGACGAAAGAGGGATACGAATGATCTTATCAAGACAAACTGTCACACCCCGACCATGTAGAACCTATAAAACGTGGCGGAAACATCGGGGAGTGTTGTAACAGAATCATTGTTTCATAACACATGGAACTTGAAATATTGTTTTATTGATTAAAAGAGTTACAATGTCTTGACAATCAAAGAAACATAACAAAATAACTAGTCTTGTATCTTTTATTGTCACTAAGGCCCATGTCCGCCTAAGTGTATCTTGATCAATCCTATGCTTCATTTCCTGAAACACATGTGAAAATAGGTACGTCAGCATAAAAATGCCGGCGAGTACATAGGTTTTGTGAAAATAAGATTCATGACATCTGTTTAAGAAAATGTTTAGTCATGAACCTTGTAATTTGCTTTGTCTTTGTAAATCATTTGAAAAACAATAAGTTCAGATGATACGTATAAATAAGAGAATAATGCATGGTTAAATGAATAACCATGTAAAAATGAGTTTGTATAAGTTAAGTTGTTTGTAAAACAATGTATTGTGAAAAGTATGTTATTTGTATAAAATGTTATATGTCTAAATTGAAATGATTTCAAATAACGCAACGATATGTAATACCATACAATCACTTATATATAGGAAGTACCAGCGGCGTATCCACCATGCTTGTATCATATTACACACGCCTCGTTACTTAAATCACTTACTCAAACCAAACCACCAATATAAGATGTCTATGTTTAAACCAATTGTCAAAAGTCCTTGTATAAACCATGTCAAATGTTGATAGTCCAAAAGTAGTCAAGTAATGTGTAACAAATGTTTATGTATGGCTAGTGAAATGCATCAACTAAACCATAGATGAAATGCACAAAACAAAGTATTGAAGTAAAACTTGGTTTAAATCAAAGTTATGTTTTGTAAAATATATGCATGCTATACTGAATATGAACATTTATGCGGTATTGTAAAAATTCATACATCCAAGCCTTGCGACAGTCGGATAACTATGTAAAAATGAGTTATCAAAACAATATGTATTCGGATTCGGTCATTCCTTACGTCCAAACAAACCCGAGATTTCAGGAATGGGATTTGTCAAGTCCTATGGTACCACTACCTACTACCGAGCGGCGTGATCGGTGTTAATGAATGTATAGTATATTTTAAACAAACCAAATGTCATACCAAAATGTAAGCATGTTTTATGAAGATAATGTACCTAGTATGCTAGAGTAAACATACAAGGTAGAGCTGTAAAACAATGTGTCCATATGTTACTGGAACATATGCAACAGAGATGCAATGTAAAATAATGTACTAAGCATGTACTAAATGGACATACATAGCATGTGATGTGATGTGATGTAAAACAATGTACTAAGTATGCACACAATGGACATACATAGCATAAAATGTAATGAAATCATGTACTAATAGTGTACTAATGAACATAGCATGTATATAATGTGAAAACATGGAAAGCATGAAAGTAACAAGTAGGCACATGTGTTCCACCCCAAAACGTTTGGAAAACAGTAAAAGAGGGGTCTATGTACTCACTTGAGATTGCTCAGAAGTCCTAAGATAACCAACAAGCAATGCTAGAGATCTCGGAATATCAAACGGCACCTAATATAGGTAACTACATTAATAAACCGGACCTAAATCGGAAGATCGGATAGAATGAGGGATCGTAAACCAAATGAGTATGGGAACTCATGTAGTATGGTTTAACAAAGCCTACATACTAAATGAAACCTAACCTAAGTGCTTACGACCCATTACGACCCGTTTAGGTAGCTTATGCTACTTTAACGCGTCGTTCGCGTAAAACGCATTCGGACCGCCTAACTAGTCCAATGACAAGTAACATATGCCTTAACATGTCTAATATTGTTTTCAAATCAGTTTAGATGTCAAAAGTTATGTTACATATGCTTAAAATGAATTTTGGCGTCAAAAGGGCATTTTGGTAATTTACCTAAGGTATATAAGCTACCTATCATACAACTACTTAAACGAAGCGACCATAAGGTATAACCTCGGAAGGTTATTCCCTATATACTATGGTCACCTAATGTGCTTGGTCGGATCCTAATGATCGACCAAACGGGTCGGGTTCGAAAGTATAAGCGATTGCTTAAATCGCTTACCTTACGACCCTATATAAGCACTAAACTAAAAGTGACGAGCTAAGCATGTTAAAACATGCTTAACTAAGTTTAGAAAACAGGTTTGGTATCAAAACAAATGGTTTTGATACCCATAAGTAGTTTGGTTACAAAATACGCAAGAATACGTATTCTGACCGAAACTACGGCTCGTCACTGAGCTTAGATAACGTGGTAATCAGTAGGTATAGTCACAAAGGACTATAACCATTGTGATTACAATCACGTTGCGAAGTTCAAACGAACTTCGCATTGACCATAAGCTGGTCAATGCAGAAAGTCAAACAAAGTTTGACTTTCAGACTCGAAAAGCAATAAAAGAACGAAAGAATACTCACGTAGGGTCCCCGAATGCTAATCTAGATCAAAATAGCTCAGGTATGAAACAAAGGTTTCAACTTAGAGCATTTGAGATCAGATTCTAGTGAGTTTAGAGGTTGGATGGCAAGGGGTATTTATAGTGAATGGTCCACCATTAGGATCGTTTGTCGAAATACGTGCCTTAATCTCATCCGTACATGTGTCGGAACCTTATGGTACCCAAAAAGGCCACTCACCTAAGAGTTTGACACTTGGCACTTGACCTTTGGAGAGTGTTAAGGGCTGTTAAAAGATGAGAAAAACGTTTTGCTGCATCTGGCCCCTGTTTACGGACCTAGTTTGGCAGATTTACAGTTTCAGTCCCTGCAACCTCAAAACTTGGTTTTCGATGCGTTTTTTTTGACACGTTTAAGCCCTGTTAACCCCATTTCAAAGCTCTAAAATGAAGTTAAAGTATAGGGAACTTAAAATGTGTTCAAAAATATCTCGGGTGTCGGTTCGTTTAGCCGTACGGTTACGTTGTTCGGTTAATTACGACGGAATGCGCATAAGCACGAAAAATGATCCAAATGGCGTGACGAATGGATTTTTCTTATGCCAAACACTAAAATAAAATATTTTAGTGCTTACATAAATTTTTGGATCTCCAGATGTATTCAGAACGTAAGTTATGCACGAAAATGCAAACTTGTGCACTTTTTGACGCTTTTAGTACCTGAATGAGCCAAAAGTTTATTTTAGCACACCGAACCCCTCAAAGCCTATTTCTAAGCTATATAAAGGATATTTAAGGTGTGTTTAACTTATGGTCATGTTCCGAAATGTCTGTTACAGTTCAAATTGGCATACTTTCGCAGTTTGTCAAGTTTAGTCCCTGTAAGCGAATTAACTTGTTTTTGCCATACCAAAGCCTTCAAAACTTATTTCTAAGTTATGTAAAGGTTATTTAAGGTATGTTAAGCCTATGTCACTATTCCAGAGTGTTTGTTGCATTAAACTGGTTATATTTACGAATCGGTGCGCGTATAACCTTCCAGAAAGCGATTTAGAGTTTGGAATTGAACAAAAATTGATATGTGCAAATGATACACATATTTTTACAAATCCCAAGTATGAAATATAATATTTCATTGGTTTGGTATTTGTTTGATGGCCGTGGAGGCACAGGTGTTACAGTCTCCCCTACTTTAGGAAATTTCGTCCCGAAATTTATTTAGAGGAAACTTGTGAGAGTTCAAAACATGAAGTTGAAAAGATCGAACAATATTGGTTAGGGTTCTAAACTTCTAGTAACCTTAATAACATTATGCTTGCAATGTAAGAGGGACACTTATATACAAGTATATGAAGCGTCATTGGTGCGTCCACCGTACCTCCATTACATCGTTCTCATTTTGTTATTGTTGTCGCTATCGGTTCTTACACATAATAAATCTTATTGGGTTTCTATGCACTAAATTTCATAATTATGTACGCGTCCATAATTAGACAATTCCTTGCACAGTTCACACAGTCTATTTTATAATGTGTAGTGTAAAACCAAATGAACAAACCTGTGATGAGTGTGACTAGACCGCCATAGAGTCCTTTTAATTAAGTCAATAAATGATCTAAATAGACTATCAAGGAGTCTGTTCAGCTACATCACTAGATGTCGTCCTTTAACCAGATTGTGAATCAATCTTTTTGACTAGACCTCTAAAAGGGTCTCTTCTGAAACATGGAGTGGTACTATATAATCCAAGGGTCTTAACTATTATATAGAAGCCCATTAAGGATTTAAGGCAGTACCTTTTGACTATCCTGCTACGAATCCCTCATATGGAGATATGAAAGATCCTGCGAGGATTTGGATAACAAATATCCAGAGTATAAAAACACAAAATGCATAAAACAAAACATAAGATGAATAAACACATAGTCACATAACCACAAAATTGTTTGTTAATTTGTCTTGTTAATTGCGTACATGCATTTAAAGCACACTAGGAATCCATTCCGTGGATTTCATTTGGTACTTTAAACGTTATCAATAATCTAACTATAAAGATAGAAAGATTCAAAAAGAAAATTCGATTTCGATTATTAGGAACCGAAATGTTCGAATTTAGGTACATAAGGAATCCAATTAAGGACTCTGATTTGTATGACAATTATCCACAAGGATCTAATTGTGAAGATAAAAAGATCCCATATGGATTTTAGAGGTTGAAGATGTTTTGAAACCTTGCACTGGACGTGCTTAAGTCAAAACATGAAGTTGAAATGCTTATGAAGTTGAGATGCTCGATATGCCAAGGCGACATATGAAGCGAAATTTGAAGGTTAAGTCAATGCATGAGAATTTATTTATTTTTTTTTGCAATACTATGCATGGGGTTCTAAAAATGTGTTCAATGTTTTTGAAACCTTATATATAATACCTTTGAAATCATAAAGTAGTTGTATTAGGTAGGTATATTCATAAAAATGTTTTAAAATCATGCGAAATGAATTTTGAAATTATGTATAAGGTTTTTGGAAAACATGAATGATGCTTTTGAAATCATGCACTTGATAAGAAAATATATTGTACTAATATTGTTTTCAGGCTATATGAGACATTTTGAAATCATGAAGGTTGTTTTTAAAATACAGACAAAGCTTTGTGCATTTGTTATGTTTAAGTAAATACACTATATTAAAAATGTTTTCGAACTATGTATAGGATGTTTTGAAATCATGTAGGTTGTTTTGAAAACTTATGTTATGCATGTTGAAGAAATCAGAACGTAATGGGTATGAGATTTGAAAATACTCTTAGTTATCTATCCAAGAATTCAAAGGCACAGATGTGTGAAAAGCACGATTACTCATAATTTCGATTTATTTCTTGTACTTCGTTTCCTAGAATGAAACGAGTACTTAGAATTTTCCAAAGGAATCATGAACAAACGCAAGAATGGGAAATTCGCAAAAGTAGTTTGTAAGGAATATAGTTCCTTAATGTAGGTATCATAGGAAAAGTCATACACATATGTAACTACAATTGTACATCAGAATTTGTGAACAATAATTTATTTATAAACAAAACAGATTGTTTCACATTACAAGAAAATAAAAGAACAAAAGCATAAGACAGCAACATCCTTTGTTCAGTCAAATGCTCATCCGAGGGTCAGATTTGCATTAGCAAGCTTTGGGCAATCCCTCCGGAAATGGCCCATCTCGCCACAGTTGTAGCAAGACCCCGGCGAGAAACGAGCTTGAGCAGGATTGTCATCAGCTTGATTTGGTACAGCTGCAGTTGGGCAAACCCTTGCTGTATGACCTATAAGTCCACAAATCTGGCATTTGCGGCACTTCACACTAGCATGATGATGGAGGCTACATTGGTTGCACAAGGGTGCAGTTCCATTGTATGGCTTCCTAGTAGGGGGTTGAGCTGGTTGGTTGGGGACGGCTTGATCATTGTGAGCGACCACTGCGAAATTCAGAGAAGCCTTTCGCTTCTTTGACTTCTTAGGAGATCGTTCATCCATGGTCTTTGATTCCTCGATTGGTTTCTTGGCTGATGGTGCTGTCACCTGACTAGGTCCTGCCTGTCTTGGTGACTCTTGAGTGGCTTCATCCTGGAGACGATACATGGTAGTAGTTAATTCAACAGTCTTCAGGACTACTTCGCCTATTCGTTGAGCGAATTTGGCTGTCTGCTCGGACATTTGACCGGTGCTGAGAGGAAGAGACATTCTAGAATCAAATGAAAGGCATAGGAAGAAACATGTGAAAGGTTATTCGATAATCAATACAGAATGGTAACGAATGAAAATTGTGATCATTTGTTTGTTTCCTAAGGCAAACAAATGAGATGGTGACAAATCAAAGTAAATGGGTCAAAAATAATGTATCGCGAAGACATGCTCGCCTATAAGTGAACACTCATCCCAAGAATTCCCAGGTAAGCACAACTGGTCTCGCGTCTGATGAGATGTATACGAAGTGCTTGCCTAGACAGAAAACCCAGAATACAGGCATTCACCCTTCCAGTTTGCACGTATTCACATTATTTAAAACCCAAGACCTTGACGAGGATTTGAAAAACTCAAAGGGGTTCAAAACCATATAACAGAGGGTTCAAAACCTTACAATAAAGGGTTCAAAACCTAGTAATCAATCATCCTAGAACAGATGATTAGTTTTCAAAGTGGTTTTGAAATTTATGTTCTTGTTGTGGTTGTCGCCTAAGGATAGGTGACAGTATTGTTTTATGACTAAACGCAAGTAAACTCGCGTTAGGGTCCTAAGAAGGTTATAGACTAGGTCAAAGTATTACTAATAACCTAATTCCCTAAAACCATGAGCTCTGATACCAACTTTTCTGTCACACCCCGACCATGTAGAACCTATAAAACGTGGCGGAAACATCGGGGAGTGTTGTAACAGAATCATTGTTTCATAACACATGGAACTTGAAATATTGTTTTATTGATTAAAAGAGTTACAATGTCTTGACAATCAAAGAAACATAACCAAATAACTAGTCTTGCATCTTTTGTTGTCACTAAGGCCCATGTCCGCCTAAGTGTATCTTGATCAATCTTATGCTTCATTTCCTGAAACACATGTGAAAATAGGTACGTCAGCATAAAAATGCCGGCGAGTACATAGGTTTTGTGAAAATAAGATTCATGACATCTGTTTAAGAAAATGTTTAGTCATGAACCTTGTAATTTGCTTTGTCTTTGTAAATCATTTGAAAAACAATAAGTTCAGATGATACGTATAAATAAGAGAATAATGCATGGTTAAATGAATAACCATGTAAAAATGAGTTTGTATAAGTTAAGTTGTTTGTAAAACAATGTATTGTGAAAAGTATGTTATTTGTATAAAATGTTATATGTCTAAATTGAAATGATTTCAAATAACGCAATGATATGTAATACCATACAATCACTTATATATAGGAAGTACCAGCGGCGTATCCACCATGCTTGTATCATATTACACACGCCTCGTTACTTAAATCACTTACTCAAATCAAACCACCAATATAAGATGTCTATGTTTAAACCAATTGTCAAAAGTCCTTGTATAAACCATGTCAAATGTTGATAGTCCAAAAGTAGTCAAGTAATGTGTAACAAATGTTTATGTATGGCTAGTGAAATGCATCAACTAAACCATAGATGAAATGCACAAAACAAAGTATTGAAGTAAAACTTGGTTTAAATCAAAGTTATGTTTTGTAAAATATATGCATGCTATACTGAATATGAACATTTATGCGGTATTGTAAAAATTCATACATCCAAGCCTTGCGACAGTCGGATAACTATGTAAAAATGAGTTATCAAAACAATATGTATTCGGATTCGGTCATTCCTTACGTCCAAACAAACCCGATATTTCAGGAATGGGATTTGTCAAGTCCTATGGTACCACTACCTACTACCGAGCGGCGTGATCGGTGTTAATGAATGTATAGTATAGTTTAAACAAACCAAATGTCATACCAAAATGTAAGCATGTTTTATGAAGATAATGTACCTAGTATGCTAGAGTAAACATACAAGGTAGAGCTGTAAAACAATGTGTCCATATGTTACTGGAACATATGCAACAGAGATGCAATGTAAAATAATGTACTAAGCATGTACTAAATGGACATACATAGCATGTGATGTGATGTGATGTAAAACAATGTACTAAGTATGCACACAATGGACATACATAGCATAAAATGTAATGAAATCATGTACTAATAGTGTACTAATGAACATAGCATCTATATAATGTGAAAACATGGAAAGCATGAAAGTAACAAGTAGGCACATGTGTTCCACCCCAAAACGTTTGGAAACAGTAAAAGAGGGGTCTATGTACTCACTTGAGATTGCTCAGAAGTCCTAAGATAACCACCAAGCAATGCAAGAGATCTCGGAATATCAAACGGCACCTAATATAGGTAACTACATTAATAAACCGGACCTAAATCGGAAGATCGGATAGAATGAGGGCTCGTAAACCAAATGAGTATGGGAATTCATGTAGTATGGTTTAACAAAGCCTACATACTAAATGAAACCTAACCTAAGTGCTTACGACCCATTACGACCCGTTTAGGTAGCTTATGCTACTTTAACGCGTCGTTCGCGTAAAACGCGTTCGGACCGCCTAACTAGTCCTATGACAAGTAACATATGCCTTAACATGTCTAATATTGTTGTCAAATCATCTTAGATGTCAAAAGTTATGTTACATATGCTTAAAATGAATTTTGGCGTCAAAAGGGCATTTTGGTAATTTACCTAAGGCATATAAGCTACTTATCATACAACTACTTAAACGAAGCGACCATAAGGTATAACCTCGGAAGGTTATTCCCTATATACTATGGTCACCTAATGTGCTTGGTCAGATCCTAATGATCGACCAAACGGGTCGGGTTCGAAAGTATAAGCGATTGTTTAAATCGCTTACCTTACGACCCTATATAAGCACTAAACTAAAAGTGACGAGCTAAGCATGTTAAAACATGCTTAACTAAGTTTAGAAAACAGGTTTGGTATCAAAACAAACGGTTTTGATACCCACAAGTAGTTTGGTTACAAAATACGCAAGAATACGTATTCTGACCGAAACTACGGCTCGTCACTGAGCCTAGATAACATGGTAATCAGTAGGTATAGTCACAAAGGACTATAACCATTGTGATTACAATCACGTTGCGAAGTTCAAACGAACTTCTCATTGACCATAAGCTGGTCAATGCAGAAAGTCAAACAAAGTTTGACTTTCAGACTCGAAAAGCAATAAAAGAACGAAAGAATACTCACGTAGGGTCCCCGAATGCTAATCTAGATCAAAATAGCTCAGGTATGAAACAAAGGTTTCAACTTAGAGCATTTGAGATCAGATTCTAGTGAGTTTAGAGGTTGGATGGCAAGGGGTATTTATAGTGAATGGTCCACCATTAGGATCGTTTGTCGAAATACGTGCCTTAATCTCATCCGTACATGTGTCGGAACCTTATGGTACCCAAAAAGGCCACTCACCTAAGAGTTTGACACTTGGCACTTGACCTTTGGAGAGTGTTAAGGGCTGTTAAAAGATGAAAAAAAACGTTTTGCTGCATCTGGCCCCTGTTTACGGACCTAGTTTGGCAAATTTACAGTTTCAGTCCCTGCAACCTCAAAACTTGGTTTTCGATGCGTTTTTTTTTTGACACGTTTAAGCCCTGTTAACCCCATTTCAAAGCTCTAAAATGAAGTTAAAGTATAGGGAACTTAAAATGTGTTAAAAAATATCTCGGGTGTCGGTTCGTTTAGCCGTACGGTTACGTTGTTCGGTTAATTACGACGGAATGCGCATAAGCGCGAAAAATGATCCAAATGGCGTGACGAATGGATTTTTCTTATGCCAAACACTAAAATAAAATATTTAGTGCTTACATAAATTTTTGGATGTCCGGATGTATTCAGAACGTAAGTTATGCACGAAAATGCAAACTTGTGCACTTTTTGACGCTTTTAGTACCTGAATGAGCCAAAAGTTTATTTTAGCACACCGAACCCCTCAAAGCCTATTTCTAAGCTATATAAAGGATATTTAAGGTGTGTTTAACTTATGGTCATGTTCCGGAATGTCTGTTACAGTTCAAATTGGCATACTTTCGTAGTTTGTCAAGTTTAGTCCCTGTAAGCGAATTAACTTGGTTTTGCCATACCAAAGCCTTCAAAACTTATTTCTAAGTTATGTAAAGGTTATTTAAGGTATGTTAAGCCTATGTCACTATTCCAGAGTGTTTGTTGCATTAAACTGGTTATATTTACGCATCGGTGCGCGTATAACCTTCCAGAAAGCGATTTAGAGTTTGGAATTGAACAAAAATTGATATGTGCAAATGATACACATATTTTTACAAATCCCGAGTATGAAATATAATATTTCATTGGTTCGGTATTTGTTTGATGGCCGTGGAGGCACACGTGTTACACAAACCACCTCAGCATGATGTTTGGTTAACCAATCCATCCCCACGATAATGTCAAAACTCCCAAGTTGCATTGGCGTGAGGTCGATAGGAAAAAGACGGTTATCGAGGTTCAATTGACAACGATGAAGAATAGAATCGAGTACGAGGGGTTTACCAGTAGCAATTTCAACAGATAAGGGTTTCCTCAGTTTAGTTCTAGGTATCGCAAGTAAAGGCTCAATGGATAACGAAACAAAACTCCTATCGGCACCAGAATCAAAAAGAACAGATGCAAGTTGATTGTTAACAAGGAACGTACCGTTAACAACCTCGTTGCCTGCCCTCGCTTCATTTGCGTTCAGATTAAATGTTCTTCCACGAGTGGGATTTACATTCGCATTCGCGTTGACATTCAGATTCGCATTCGTATTTACCAACCATGGGCAGTTGTTGCGGAAATGACCCATTTCTCCGCAATTAAAACACGAACCAGGTGGGAATCTCACAGCATTCCCCTGAACTTGTGCTGGAACCTGAGCAGCCTGATTCTAGCCCAAACGACAAATGTTGGCCAGATGCCCAAGTCTACCACACGTAGTACACTGTTTACAGGCCAGCTGGGCAACATGGTGACCGTTGCATCGGGCACAGTGAGGTGCAGTACCAGCATATGCTTTCTTTGCAGGAGGTTGAGTCGGTGGGTTCTGAGGGTTCTGCGCAGTGACTGCAAAGTTCTGGGAAGCCTTGCGCTTCCTCGACTTTTTAGAAGACTCACCCTGCTTCTTACCCTTACCCTTACCCTTGTCAGAATCGGTCGACTTCTTTTTATCACCCTTGCGGATGAGTTTACCCTTCCTGACTTGGGACTCAGTCAGGGTAGCCGACAACTCGATCGCGTGACGAACGGTAGTAGGATTAACACCGGTCACAATATCCTGAATGGAATCGGGTAAACCATCGATATATCTCTCGATTGCTTTCTCCAGTGGGGTAACCATAGTGGGACACAACAGACTAAGCTCCTCGAATCGATCCGTATAGGCATTGTGTTCTCCCCCATCTTGCTTAAAATCATCAAACTCTCATTCCAAAGCTCGAATCTCGTGACGGGGACAGAACTCTCTCATCATGAGAGCTCAGAGCTCTTCCCAAGTTTGTGCTAATGCCACTTCGGCACCCCTATCGCGCATAATACCGTTCCACCAGGTAAGAGCTCGCTTCTCAAACACGCTTGAAGCTAATTCAACTTTATGCGCATTTGGACACTGCACATGTCTGAATGTGCTCTTGATACTCTCGAACCACTGCATGAGTGCAGTTACTCCTTGTGACCAAGAAAACTTAAGTGGCTTCGCAAAATTGAAATTCTTGAAATTACACTGAGCATTATTGTTGTTATTATTGTTGTTGTATAACTCATGGATTTGGGTCACAATGCCTGGAGGTACAGCAGCCATTTGCTGAGAGAAAAGGGCTGCGACTTCCTCAGCAGTAAAATTTCAAGCTTAGCGTCGAGGAGGCATTGTCTACCAAGGAAACATGAGAAACGAGTGAGATTGATAATTGGAAAAACAAAAGAGGTATTGAAAACATCGACAAAACACAAGGAAGGCGATCATTCGTTTGTTACCTCGAACAAACAAACGGCACGCAGTGACAAATCAAAGTAAATGGGTCAATATAATGTATCACTGAAGACATGCTCGCCTATAAGTGAACACTCACCCCAAGAGTTCCCATGTAAGAGTGACTGGTCCGATACTGCGGATTTGTACGAACACTCTAGCCTTAGACAGAAAACTCAGTGTACAAGCATTCACTCTTCCAGTTTGCACGTGTTCACATTATTTAGACCCAAACTTTGAGGAGATTTTGAAAATTCAGAGGGCATAAAGCCGAAAATGAATCAAACTAGAAGGGTTCAAAACCTTACAATCAATCATCCAAGGATATATGATTAATTTTTGAAGCGGATTTGTTATTGTGTTCTCGTTGTGGTTATCACCTAAAGATAGGTGACGACATTTTTTTAAAATCTAAATGCAAGATAACTCGCGTTAAGGTCCTAGAAAGTATAGTCTAGGTCAAAGCATTACTAATAACCTAATTACCTATAACCATTGGCTCTAATAACAACTCTTCTGTCACACCCCGACCACATAAAACAACAAACCATGGCGGAAACGTCGGGGTGTGTTGTAACAGAATCATCGTTTCAATAACCATGGTAATTAAAAGTTTCGTTTTATTGATTTATTAAGTAATGCACATTGTCTTTAAACCAAAACAAACAAACTACACATTGTTTATAAGTGTTTTTAAGTCACTAAAGCCTCGTCCAGGTCCTATGTGACACAAGCTTCTTAGCAAGCAACATCAAGCAATACCACCTGAAACGTATGTAAAAATAAAGTCAGCAAAGAAATGCTGGCGAGCACATAGGTTTTACAAAAGTATCGGAATCATGGCTCGTTTATATATATTGCAATACCTCGAAAACCTTGTTTTGAAAAGTATATAATATTGCAACATGATTAACCAACTGAAATCAAGATGGCTATAATTTATAAAATCTCGTAGCCATGATTCTTAACTGAAAGACTTTTGTTTTAGTAAACCAATTCGTAAAACATCTCGTTAAAACTCGTTAATAAAACTCATATGGTTTATATCATTTCGAAAACCTTGTTGTGTGACATCATTTCAAATCGTTTCCCAAGTGAACTAAATAATGACATGAAATGTAATATGATAAAAGCAATTATATATAAGCTGTACCAGCGACGTATCTACCATGCTTCTATCATGTTACACCCATCCCATTACCTAATCACAACCCAAACCAATCGTTCATTCAAATCGTTTTATCTCGTTTAAGTCGTTCCAAATCGTTTTAACTCGTCCCAAAATCGTATTCATTTTAATTGTGAAATTACTTATGGTCGTCTCGCTAATAACATTCAAACCTTCGTGACTCGATGACCTCGTCTATTGTATTAACAAACCACCAAAGGGTAAGTTAACAATCATCAGATTCGGTCATTACCTACATAACCCCCACACATAACCATGGGTGTAGTCTGATAACGGGATTTGTCAGATCCTATGGTACCATAACCTAATACTGGTAGGCTTGATCAATGCTAATGAATGTCATTTGTTATGTAACTACAACCAACAAGTTCTTTCACATTATCGAAATCGTTATTAGTTTAATATAAATCATCTTTATCGTTTTTGAAACCATCGTTAAATTATCAAAAAAAAATCGTTTTGATACATATGAATCACCCCAAAAAAATTGAAAGCAGTAAAATAGGGGAACTATGTACTCACATTGAATGAAAGGGTATCCTTGATCTAAAGAACTTAGCGAAGCTCAGACAAACCAAGGAAATTCAAGTAGTACATAGTAATCGGATCACTAGTAAATAAATTGACACCTAAATCGGAAGATCGGATAGAATGAGGTCTTGTAAACCAAATGAGTGTTGGAACTCATGTGATATGGTTTAACAAAGCCTACATCCTAACTCGGAACTTAGACAAAGTGCTTTCGACCCGTTACGACCTATTAAGGTAGCTTATGCTACTTTAACGCGTCGTTCACGCGAAACTATGTTCGGATGGTTAACTATGTGCTATGTCCAGTCTTACATGCCCAATAATACTTAAACATGTTACTAAATCAGATTATATGTCAAAAACATGTTCACATATGAAAAATACGGGTTTATGCTTCAAAAGGGTGTTTTGGTCATTTCTTATGGGCATACAAGCTACTTAACAAATAACTAACCAATCCTATGTGATCATAAGGTATAACCTCAATGGTTATTCCCTATGCAACTATGATCACTAATCAAGCTTGATCGGATCCTAATGATCGAGCAAACGGGTCGGGTTCAAAAGTCTAAGCGGTTGTTTAGACCGCTTAACTTACGACCCTAAACAAGCACTAACTAATAGTGACGAGTTAAACATGTTTAACTAACTTAGAAGACTGATTTGGTATCAAAACAATGGGTTTTAATACCCAAAAATAGTTCTGTTACAAAATACATGCTAAAACGCATCTTGACCGAAACTTTGACTCTTCACTATACCTAGTTAACGTGGAAATCAGTAGGTATAATCGCTGAGGATTATAAAGATCGTGATTACAATCACGTTGCAAAGTTCAATTGAACTTTGACTTGACCAATGACTGGTCAAACTGAAAGTCAAACACTGTTTGACTTAGGAAAGCAATAAAAGAATGAAGGAAGCTTACAAAGGGTCCTAGCTATCTTTTCTACCAAGAATAAATTTCCAATCAGATTAGAAAGCTCTAATTCAGATTGTAGAGAAGAAAAGAGAGGAATAAGCAATAGATGAGGAGGTTGGCCACGCTATTTATAGTTGTAGCAAATTCACAAGATTAAGACACTTGTTTGTGTGGCCAACAAGCATGAAATCTCATCCATACATGTGTTGTGAGTAGGTTAGAAGCCTTGGAGAAGAGACAACTTGCTCCCCAAAACATGGAAATTGCAAATAAGGGCCTGATCTTGTAAAACAGCAGCTGAAATCAAGTTTCTGGTCACTGGGCATGCTTTACGGTCCGCAAGGGGACCCTTACGGTCCGTAAGGACCTTGCTGCCGACCAGCAAGTTTCATAAAATGATAGTTTTGGCCCCTGAGCTTGTTTCATCGCGTTTTGGCACTTCTAACACCCGTTAAACCCATTTTTAAGCTCCATAATGAAGTTAAAGTATGTTTAACTTGAATTTTGCTCAAAAATGTTACGGATGTCGGTTCGTTTGGCTGTACGGTTACGTTGTTCGGTTAATTACGACGGAAATCGTAACGGACGCGAAAATGATCCAAATTGCGAAACGAATGAAGTTTTTGCATGCCGATCACTAAAATAAAAATATTTTAGTGTATGCAAAAATTTTGGATGTCCAGATGTGGTCAGAACGTAAGATATGCGCAAAAATGCAAACTTGTGCACTTTTTGACGCTTTTGGTCCATGTAAGATCAAATAAGCATGTTTTCGCATACCGAACCCCTCAAAGCTTAATTCTAAGCTATGTTTAGGTTATTTATGGTATGTTTAGCTTATGATCAAGTTCCGGACTCTTCGATACCATATGAATCGGTATAGTTTCACAGTTTGACACAAATAGTCCCTGCGATCGAATAGACTTGTTTTCAACACACAAAACCTTCCAGAACTTATTTCCAAGTTATGTAAAGGTTATTTTAGGTATGTTAAGCCTATGTCACTATTCCGGGGTGTTTGTTGCGTTAAACTGGCTGCGTTTACATGCTAGTTTGCGTATAACTTTCTAGAAAGCGATTCAAAGCTTGAAATCGGAATTGAATCAAATCATAAAATCATCAAACACAAATACATATTGTAACACCAAAACACATTGTTTTATTGATAATTAACGTTGTTTCACATGTACGTTGATTACAGAGCACAGTTGTCACATTCTAAATTATTTTTATTATTCTATAAAAATCAACTCGCCAAAATATTACTGAAATAAATTTCAGTTGCCCAGATTTGGCTGCGTTGTCTGCGTTTTGCAGTAGAAGCACTGTGTCGCGCAGAAACACGCGGTACGCGCTTAAACTTGAAAAATAACGTTTTTAAGTGTTTTAATTTATTTTTCAACACGAACCTAATTAAAAATAAAATTTTAATCATAACAGAATATTTTCAGGATTTAAATATTATCCGCGCGGTCACCAGTGTTCGTTTCACAGTTTTGTCGTAAACAATTCTAAAGTTCGAATAAACATGTTTTTGCCATACCGAATCCTTTGAAACTTATTTCTAAGTTATGTAAAGGATATATAGGGTATGTTTGGCTTACGTCACAGTTCTGGAGTGTACGTCGCGTTAAACTGATTGCATTTATGCACCAGTTTGCGTATAACCTTCCAGAAAGAGATTTAAAGCTTGAAATCGAAATCGAAACAAATTGTAAAATCAACAAACACAATAACACATATAATAACACCAAAGTACATTGTTTTATTGATAACCAACATTGTTTTACATTATACAATGATTACAGAACACAGTTTTCACAATGATGAAGGGAATGCAGTATGGTCACTAAGTGACTATTAACCCCCGGAATTATGAAATAAAAGCATGATGACCATAATTAAAAGCACAAAGGTCAATAAGACGTAAGCGTGATGGCATAAAGTAACATATAAAGAAGTGAAAAATATATATAAGATTATCAAATGTGTAATAAGTAAGAGATGAAAGTCCTTGAAATATGTTAGGCATATTAACATATTTCCTAAACTATGATGTAGAATATTTCTTAAGGCAAATTCAACAGTTTCATTAAGTTTCTGAAAATGCAACCTATGATAATTAGGATCCTCTAAATATCAACCGGGTCATGTCGAAATGTTTCGATGTAAGAACGTATATGATTGGAAGGTTGTGAATGAAGTTCTAGTTGGGTTTATCAACCCTATAATGAGAGATATGTGGTGTGGTCATAAAGGACCGTTAACACCTAGTATGAAAGAAAGGAAAGTATAAAATTCAAAATGTTAGAATGAAATGAACATGACCAAAGAATAAATTTTAATAACGATCTCGAATAATAAGGTAGATGGCTGACGAAAATGAAGAAATTGTTAGTTTTAATGTGTCCCGAGTAGCGGATGGTGCGAGAAAGTAAGTAGAAAGGAAGAGGGATTCTATTTCCCATATGAACGAAAGGCATGCATGATGTTGCCTACCATGACCGATGTTGATGATGATGTATAATTGGAATGAAAGTTATTGAAATATGGTTATGAATACGTCAATGTAACTTGAGATGACATGGAAAGTATATGAAGTAATGAATGTAGAAAATGTTTAATGTAGATGACGGACGAAGGAAATACAAACAATAACAAATGACACGGTAGAAAGGAATAAAAGCAATGATTACGAAAGGAGATGGTATGGTCCTAGAATGTAATGAAAGGTAGGAATGAAAATTATGATTAAGCTTAGAAAATATTGAACATGAAAGGATGATAGAATAGAATGAATTTGTTATGAAGTTAAGATAACTATGTGTTGACTTTTATAAGTCAAACTAGTGTAGTATAATAATCGAGAAAGTAAGAATATGCATGATCCGTGAGAACTGGTCGGATAAAATATGATGATTTATGGCGATGGAAGTTAAATGGCAATGTACCCGTTAAAGCGGAATTGTCATGTGTGAAATTCTAATGAAATAATGTAAAGATGAAGTGACTAGGTAATGGATCAAATAATGAGGAAAAAGCCAAAATTGTGTTAGTAGTATGTTTTTATCCAAACTAACAAAGTAAATGTTAGTAGAATTAAAATTTTAAAGGAAGATATTTATGTGATAAGCATGGATAGAGCCTTAAGAAAGGGTTGAAGACGGATGAAAGTTAGAGTCGTTAGGTGGTAAAGAAAGTATGAAAGCAAATGAGGAGATGCTTTTTCTCCATCAAACTAAAAGATAAGTATAAGCATAACAAGTGGCATAGATAGCCTGGTGGGTCAAGCTTAATATAGGACTAATAGAACACATACCTATATATATATATATATATATATATATATATATATAAGTGATGCGTATGTGAACGTATGTGAGATATGTTGCCGCTGGTCGTGGGAATATGAGTAGGGATATGTTGATAGTTAATCGTCGTAGACCTAAACGGGATATACAAGTAAGAGTAAAACATATGACAAATGTGGTAACATGTGATGTTGTAAATAATTATATATGTACATAGAAAGATGTTGAGATAATAAGATTATGATGAAAGAAGTAAGCTCCGAACACGTTGCGTATTAAGCATGTGATGATCGACTTATGAGGACTAAAATGAATAATGGGCGAAGACCTAGATGGATTATTTAAGCACCGACGAGGATAGAGATTTTTGTAAGACATGGTAAAATGATAACAAGTATGTCTAAAATCAATAAGGAAGTACATATGTGCGAATTAGTCCATATTGTAGGAATGGATTAACAAGCAACTAATAGTAATAGAGTTACTAAATGTTGAGGCAAGTCTATGTATATGTATATATACACACACGCACATACATTAGTAGTCAAGGTTTTTAAGTCACAAGAGGGGGGTGACTAGGAAGAATGATGATATTAATAATAGAGGAATCAAGTAGTAGGCTCATGGTGAGCATTATTGTTTCTAACGGCATAGTGAAGGAACAAGTACGGTTAGTGACTTAGAAGGCAGAAGTAAATGACTCATAATGCCAGTAAATAAATGTTAATCTTTATATCAATACAGGAAATAATGGCGGCCCTAAATTCTTGTTTATTGTAAAGTAAGGTTATTAGATGTCTTGAAATGTCATGATGGAAAGATGGTAAGAGTCGAACCGCATATCTGAAAATGCGTAGTAGAAAGGGAAGAAAATTGAAGAACTGTTAAGAAAGCAGGGCGCACACTTAGTATGTCAAATTTAGAATAATTTGAAAGAACTGTATGGAAGATGTGAAAGGTTAACGTCGAAGGAAGTTAGAATGAAAATATAAGAATACTTAACTATCAGAGGTGGAACGTTACATGAAGAATGGTTGAGTGGCATATGTAATAAGCTTATAATACCATATGTAGCGGAAACCTAGGTAAGTATATATATATGAGAATTAACCCTTTGAGGTACAATGTTAAGTAATTGTCTTAGTAAATACAATTGCTAGAAGGAATGACATGGATGACAGCTATGGAATGTGATGACAAGTATAGCTGAGTGTGACACCTAGAGTGTAATATGAGTTACCCAAATGTAAGTGTTGATTACACGATCATACTGATAACGTGATTGAAGACTTATGTTGACCCTTGTAACCTAGGGATAGACAGTAAACAAGTTAGAGCAAGACAGTATGTACGCGATTTATATATGTCACACCCCCAAAATCCACACGCGGAGTATCACCGCTTGGCGGCGGGACTGACCAGGATCAAGCCACCAATCATATTGAACATTGTAAGTAATAAATAAAATTCAATCCAACAATACGAAAGGTGTTCAAAACTAAACATAGTTAAGTGTTTAGCGAAAGCATAAATGTGAAAACCCAACATAAATATTAAGTTCGAAATGTTATAATGTTTTTAACATGGCACCCACTATCCATGTCCCACAACGACCGCGCCTCCCTGTGCAAGCTCCATGAGTACCTATCGACCTGCAAGGCATGTAACAACGAGTCAACAACAAAGTTGAGCGAGTTCACAGTTGATTATTCAGTTATTGAGTTCGTTTCAGAAATCATAAGTTTGTTTCAGAATCACGTGTTACCCAATATCCTTGTTTCCCAAACCTTTACGATATTTAGTGGGGGCTTCCCATGTTGTATATTGCTAGACTAGTTGTATCTATAGGTGTCCTTCCCAATCCGAGGACAGTGGTAAGTATGAGATTACCTAGGTTTTACGTAAGTGCCCTTCCCAATCCGAGGACCGTGGTAAATATGAGATTACGTAGGTTTTATGTAAGTGCCCTTCCCAATCCGAGGACAGTGGTACGTAGCGAGTACGTAGGTTTAGCGCTGGCGTCCTTCCCAATCCAAGGACGGTGTTAAGTAGTCTAGTAGTGGTATATGTACAAGTTCTGTCGTAGTTAATCAATCCCATTCCCAACCCACCGGGAATCCCATGCCTTAGAAGTGTGAACTCACCTTGGTTTGCTTGATATGCTTAACTACTCGTTTTCCAATTAATCAGTCAAAGCCTATGGTTTGCATGTACACACAATCAGTAGACATTTACAAGTTTCGACTAACAGTCAAGATCATCACGTACATGCAAGTAACAACCATCATATAGCATTTATCAGTTATACAGGCTCATGCAACCATGATTTACATTTAACAGTACATGACTAACCTAGTTAATCCTTAACAAACTTAACTGAGTTACTGTGCATGTTTAATAACTCGACGAAACACAATGGTTTCGTTGTGAACCCCTTCGACGAAACATCCCCTATTTCGTCGTGATTACCCTCGGTGAAACACATTTGTTTCGTCGTGCCAGTTTCGTCGTGATTGGCATTTCGTCCAGGATGCAATTCAGTTACGTCATGTTATCAGTTTATTACACTAAAACCCTAACTGCCGATTACGATTAACATCAAACAATCCACATATCATCAACAGTGATCATCAAAACTTCTCATGAAATCATAACATCCTAACTATCATTTGGCTAACCTCATTTAGATCGATTAAAGAAATAGTTTTGTCAAACATTAGAGTAAATCATATACTGATCATACATCCTCCCCTTACTAAGCTATCATACCATCCGTTCATAACACAGGCTAGACGAAACATAACACAATCATAAACATATATCAATCATTCGTTATCAAGACTAGACACTTTCATACAATCCTAAAACTAGTAACCCTCGCTCTAAACATTTACAACAGCACTCAATCCTGATATTGATGTCAATACGCACATAAACAGTCAAGTGTCTTGATCAAAAAGAACGAATTAACATACCGATCAAATGCAAAGACACGAGAGGAATTGTTTTAAAGATACAAGGGTTCCGATGAGGAGGTGTTGTCTGCCGTCGAGAGGTGTAGGGGAAAAACTAGGGTTCGCAAGTTATGATTCACGTAAAATAATCAAATGTGACTGGGCCTATCCTGGGCCAAAGCCCATGTCCACGAAACTCCATGTTTCGTCGATGGATACATGACGAAACCCCTTGTTTCGTCAAGTAAGGGTTGTAGCGAATCATAAGTTGTTTCGTCGAGCTTACTAGCGTGAAACCCTAACTGTCATTAAGTTAAACACATCACAAGTTTATAACACTAAACACACAACACAATAGTCATATAACATCTCAACATATATTAAACACGTATGGTTACAAGGCAAACAAGTCGTGTAAGTAAACAACTGAAAAGTTGACGTACAATTAACGTGAAGATGGAATCTTGGAAACTCGAGTTGTCACATTATCCCCAACTTGAAACAAATTTCATCCCGAAATTTAGCATGCGGTTACTGATTTGGGGATAGTTAAGTTGTGTGGTTTTATGGTTCTTCTTGGGGTGTCACATCATTTCCCCGTTGATTTGGAATTTCTTCCCGAAATTCTGTAGTAGCTTCAGCCTCAGTAGTGGTTACATTGTTCTTGAACAACTGGGGATACTTGAGTTTCATTTGGTCTTCTCGTTCCCAGGTGAACTCTGGGCCACGACGGGAGTTACAACGAACTCGAACAAGAGGTATTCTGGTGTGCTTGATAACTTTCACATCTCGGTCAGTAATCTCTACTAGTTCCTCGACGAATCGCAACTGGACGTCTATAGTGAGATCCTTAAAAGGAACTATGAGGGTCTCATCTGACAGACACTTCTTCAGATTTGACACGTGAAATACGTTGTGAACTCCACTGAGTTCTGTTGGTAGGTTCAGTTTGTAGGCCACTTTGCCTATTTTCTCTATGATTTCGAAAGGTCCAACGTATCACGGGTTAAGTTTACCTCGTTTTCCAAAGCGGACTACACCTTTCCAAGGTGAGACTTTGAGTAGCACTCGATATCCAACCTGGAACTCGAGTGGTTTCCTACGTTTATCAGCGTAGCTTTTCTGACGGTCACGAGCTGCCGCCATTCGTTGTCGTATCTGTGCAATCCTTTCTGTTGTGTCTACTACAGGTTCTGGACCCGTGATCTGGCTGTCACCAACTTCTGCCCAACAAAGAGGTGATCGGCATTTACGTCCGTACAATGCCTCAAATGGAGTGGCTTGAATGCTGGTGTGGTAACTGCTGTTATACGAAAACTCCACCAAAGGGAGGTGTTTTTCCCAGCCGTTTCCGAAATCGATCACACATGCCCTAAGCATGTCTTCAAGGGTTTGGATAGTGCGTTCAGACTGCCCATCCATTTGTGGATGATATGCTGTGCTCATGTCTAAACGTGAGCCAAAGGACTTGTGCATTGCTTGCCACAATTCAAAAGTAAAACGCGCATCACGATAAGAAATAATGGAGGTTGGCACTCCATGCCTCGAAACCACTTCCTTTAAGTAAATGTCTGCTAGAGTAGAGAACTTGTCTGTTTCCTTGATAGCCAAGAAGTGTGCAGATTTAGTTAATCGGTCCACTTTCACCCAAATAGTATCATTTCCACGTTGAGATCTAGGCAGGCCAGTAATAAAATCCATGGAAATTTGTTCCCATTTCCGTTGTGGTATCTCTGGTTGTTGAAGTAGGCCCGATGGTTTCTGATATTCGGTCTTGACTCTCGCATATGTCAAACATTTGCTGACGTTAGTTGCTATGTGGGCTTTCATACTAGGCCACCAATACATAGTTCTGAGAACGTGGTACATCTTATCCGAGCCAGGATGTACCGAGTAACGAGACTTATGTGCTTCATCCATTACAAGTTCTCGTTAATTGCCATAGAGTGGGACCCAGATGCGTCCTGTTACGTAGTAGGCGCCTTCGTCCTTTTTTTCTAACCGTTGCCTTGAGCCGCGTAGGGCTTCAGCCCTGACGTTTTCTAGTTTCAATGATTCTGCCTGAGCATCCCGTATCTGAGTAGGAAGACTAGATTGGATGGTAAGTTGTAATGCTTGCATGCGCTTAGGCGTAGTGTCCTTTCGACTGAGGGCATCGGCCACAACATTGGCTTTGCCCGGATGGCACTTGATCGCGCATTCGTAATCATTCAAGAGTTCGACCCATCGGCGTTGTTGCATGTTCAATTCCTTCTGTTTGAAGATATGCTCGAGACTCCTATGATCGGTGTAAATGGTGCACTTGGTACCGTACAAGTAATGTCTCCATATCTTAAGTGCGAAGACAACAGCTCCCAGCTCCAGATTGTGTGTAGTGCAATTCCTTTCGTGAACTTTAAGTTGGCGTGATGCATAAGCAATAACTTTATCCCGTTGCATCAACAAGCAACCCAAACCCTGAATTGATGCATCGCAATAAACCACAAAATCGTCTGTGCCCTCTGGCAATGAAAGAATAGGTGCGCTACATAGTCTATCCATTAAGTGTTAGTACGCTGATTCTTGAGAATCACCCCAATGATAGGTGACCCCCTTCTGAGTCAGTAGAGTAAGCGGCTGCGCAATGTTCGAGAAGTCTATGATGAACCTTCTGTAGTATCCTGCTAAACCCAAGAATTGGCGGATTTCTGTTGGTGTACGCGGTGCAGGCCAGTTCTTGAATGAGCCTACCTTGGATGGATCAACATGAATCCCATCCTTGTTTACCACGTGGCCTAGAAAGTGGACTTCACGAAGCCAAAAGTCGAATTTCGAAAACCTGGCATACAATTGTTCTGTTCGAAGGAGTTCTAAAATAAGCCGCAAGTGTTGCTCGTGCTCCTCCTTACTTTTAGAATAGATCAGAATGTCATCAATAAAAACGATAACGAACTTATCCAGGTATGGTTTGCACACTCGGTTCATAAGATCCATGAAAACAGCAGGTGCGTTTGTTAACCCGAATGGCATGACCAGAAACTCGTAGTGGCCGTATCGAGTTCTGAATCCTGTCTTAGAGATATCCTTGTCTCGGACTCTCAGTTGATGGTAGCCTGACCTCAGATCAATCTTTGAGTAGTAGCTCGACCCTTGCAGCTGATCGAACAAGTCATCAATGCGTGGAAGAGGATAGCGATTCTTCACGGTCACCTTATTGAGTTCACGGTAATCTATGCACATACGGAAGGTACCGTCTTTCTTCTTCACAAATAATACTGGAGCTCCCCAGGGCGAAGAGCTAGGACGAATGAAACCCTTATCCAAGGGTTCTTGCAATTGCTTGGACAGTTCTTCCAGTTCAGTTGGAGCTAAGCGATAAGGTTCTCGAGCTATGGGCGCTGCTCCAGGAGCTAGCTCGATTTGGAATTCGATCTGGCGATGAGGCGGTAGCCCAGGTAAATCTTCAGGGAACACTTGAGGAATATCACGTACTACTGGAATATCCTAGATTCTCTTCTCTTTCGTTGATGTGTCAGTAACAAGTGCTAAATTAGCGGTGTGGCCCTTTCGCAAACACTTCTGAGCCTTAAGAAAGGGGATGATGCCCACCACAGCACCACTCTTGTCGCCTTGAATTTCGAGAGGTTCTTTACCAGAACAAGGAATACGAACAATCTTCTCTTTGCATAGGATCTCTGCTTGCTATTGGGATAACCAATCCATCCCAATGACGATGTCGAAACTACCCAGAACTATGGGAATAAGATTGATGGAGAAAGTCTGACCCGCTAAAACAAGATTACAACCCTTAATTATATGCGTAGCCTCTAGGCTTTTACCATTTGCTAACTCTACTATGTGCTTGGTGTTCATAAGTGTTGGTCTGCGCTTGAGCATTTGACTAACTTTTAGAGACACATAACCAGTATCGGCACCCGAATCAAATAAAACAGTAACATAAAAGTCGTCGAGAAGGAACTTACCCATCACTACATTAGGATCATTCCTTGCGTCACCCTGACCCAGCACGAACACTCGACCCCTGGCACCGTTTTCATCATTGTTTCCTCCATTGTTGCCCCCATTATTGTTCCCGTTTCCTTGGTTGTGGTTCTAATTCTGATTATGATTTAATTGCGGGCAGTGTCTCCTGAAGTGACCTTCAGCGCCACATTGAAAGCATCCCCTGTTGCCATGTTGCTGTTGCTGATTCTACGGTGCTTGCTGTTGCTGCTGACGATTCTGATTTGCAGGGCATGAGCTCCTGCAATCCTTGGCTTCATGACCCATCTTGAGACACCTCTAACAACGTCCCTTGTTACACTGACCACTGTGGTGTCTGTTGCATTTGTTGCACTTTGGGTGGTTTCCTCGATATCCACCCTACCCTTAACTACCAAAAGATTGCTGACCAGGACTCTGGTAGTCATCAATCTTTCGCTGCTGCGCCTGGGACTGAACTGTAGTCATACCCTTGCTGGAGGCTCTATCCCATTTTCGTTTGTTGTCACTGGGAATAGCAGAAGTAGTAGTTGCAGTAGCACCTATACGCTTAGGCAGCTTGTTCTGTTCCACTGCCTGGTCTGTGAGATGATGGGCAAGACGAGTAACATCCTGGATGGTAGCAAGGTTAGCAGCAGTCACATGGCGTTGAATCTCGGGTACTAAGCCTTTGAGGTACAGCTCGATACGCTTAATGGGAGGTCCACCATAGTTGGACATAACACTACCAGTTCGTTGGATCGCTTCGTATACGCCTCTATCTCTGACCCCGTCATCTTCAGGTTAAACAACTCCACTTCCAGTTTGTGGTTGTCATCATGATTACAGTATTCTCGCTTGATCAGTTCCTTGAAGTCGTTCCATGGGGTGGCATTAGCAGCTGCCAGCCCTAACATTTTAACTTACGTGTTCCACCAAGTTAGCGCAACGCCTTCGAGAGTACCAGTGGCATACTTCACCCTACGAGCCTCAGGGCATTCACACATTTTGAAGACCGATTCGAGCTTCTCGAACCAGTGGAGGAGTCCTACGGCTCCTTCAGTGCCACTGAAAGTACTAGGATGACTGTCCATGGACGTCTTGAATGTGCATACAGGTGGTTGAGCGTTTTGACCTGTTGTGTATAAGATCAGGACAAGGTTAAACACAAGAGTTGGTTTATGAGGGTAGGATCTAAAGATCCTAGAGTGAGTTGCGACTACAGGGTATACCTCCTGCTTGAGCGGCTGCAAGTGCCGCAGTAACTTGTTGGTTAATCAAAGCCGTCAACTGGGCTTGAGTTAGGTTAACGCGTCCACTCATGATCTTAATATCAAAGGAAACATGGGTGAGAAAGGTTCGCAAAAAATGCGATGACAGAAGAGAGTAAGCACACAAGTGTTTTCAAACAATAGTTGTTACGTTTATCTAAGCATACCATGAGCAAAGTTCTATGTAGCTAGCAAGTACGCAATATAAACATAAATCATATCACCTATAGTGTTGAGTCTTGCACGTGGAGCGAAGCGTCGTTGTGGATTGTTGAGCACTGTACAGGTTATAGTCTGGTTTTAACAAAAACTTTTTCCCCTTACTAAAACCAAGTTCACTATAACCAATGGCTCTGATACCAATCTGTCACACCCCCAAAATCCACACGCGGAGTATCACCGCTTGGAGGTGGGACTGACCAGGATCAAGCCACCAATCATATTGAACATTGTAAGTAATAAATAAAATTCAATCCAACAATACGAAAGGTGTTCAAAACAAAACATAGTTAAGTGTTTAGCGGAAGCATAAATGTGAAAACCCAACATAAATATTAAGTTCGAAATGTTATAATGTTTTTAACATGGCACCCACTGTCCATGTCCCACAACCACCGCGCCTCCCAGTGCAAGCTCCATGAGTACCTATCGACCTGCAAGGCATGTAACAACGAGTCAACAACAAAGTTGAGCGAGTTCACAGTTGATTGTTCAGTTATTGAGTTCGTTTCAGAAATCGTAGTTTGTTTCAGAATCACGTGTTACCCAATATCCTTGTTTCACAAACCTTTACGATATATAGTGGGGGCTTCCCATGTTGTATATTGCTAGACTAGTTGTATCTCTAGGTGTCCTTCCCAATCCGAGGACAGTGGTAAGTATGAGATTACGTAGGTTTTCCGTAAGTGCCCTTCCCAATCAGAGGAGAGTGGTAAATATGAGATTACGTAGGTTATACGTATGTGACCTTCCCAATCCAAGGACAGTGGTACGTAGCGAGTACGTAGGTTTAGCGCTGGCGTCCTTCCCAATCTGAGGACGGTGGTAAGTAGTCTAGTATTGGTATATGTACAAGTTCAGTCGTAGTTAATCAATCCCATTCCCAACCCACCGGGAATCCCATGCCTTAGAAGTGTGAACTCACCTTGGTTTGCTCGGTATGCTTAACTACTCATTTTCCAATTAATCAGTCAAAGCCTATGGTTTGCATGTACACACAATCAGTAGACATTTACAAGTTTTGACTAACAGTCAAGATCATCACGTACACGCAAGTAACAACCATCATATAGCATTTATCAGTTATACAGGCTCATGCAACCATTATTTACTTTTAACAGTACATGACTAACCTAGTTAATCCTTAAGAAACTTAACTGAGTTACTGTGCATGTTTAATAACTCGACGAAACACACTGGTTTCGTCATGAACCCCTTCGACGAAACATCCCCTGTTTCGTCATGATTACCCTAGGTGAAACATATTTGTTTCGTCGTGTCAGTTTCGTCGTGATTGGCGTTTCGTCCAGGATGCAATTCAGTTACATTGTGTTATCAGTTTATTACACAGAAACCCTAACTGCCGATTACGATTAACATCAAACAATCCACGTATCATCAACAGCGATCATCAAAACTTCTCATGAAATCATAACATCCTAACTATCATTTGGCTGACCTCATTTAGACCGATTCAAGAAATAGTTTCGTCAAACATTAGAGTAAATCTTATACTGATCATACATCCTCCCCTTACTAAGCTATCATGCCATCCGTTCATAACACAGGCTAGACGAAACATAACACAATCATAAACATATATCAATCATTCGTTATCAAGACTAGACACTTTCATATAATCCTAAAACTAGCAACCCTCTCTCTAAACATTTACAATAGCACTCAATCCTGATATCGATGTCAATACGAACATATATAGTCAAGAGTCTTGATCAAAAAGAATGAATTATCATACCGATCAAATACAAAGACATGAGAGGAAATGTTTTCAAAATAAAAGGGTTCCGATGAGGAGGTGTTGTCTGCCGTCGAGAGGTGTAGGGGAAAAACTAGGGTTCGCAAATTATGATTCACGTAAAATAATCAAATGCGACTGGGCCTATCCTGGGCCCTAGCCCATGTCCATGAAACTTCATGTTTCGTCGATGGATACATGACGAAACCCCCTGTTTTGTCAAGTAAGGGTTGTAGTGAATCATAAGTTGTTTCGTCGAGCTTACTAGCTTGAAACCCTATGTGTCATTAAGTTAAACACATCACAAGTTTATAACACTAAACATACAACACAATAGTCACATAACATCTCAACGTATATTAAACACGTATGGTTACAAGGCAAACAAGTCGTGTAAGTAAACAACTGAACAGTTGACGTACAATTAACGTGAAGATGGAATCTTGGAAACTCGAGTTGTCACAGTATAAACGTATAAGTTAAGTTGTGGTTAACCATGCAATTATGATAGATCATCAGGGAAAGAAATATTGGTCTCGTGTTATACGTAGGTACTGCAAGAAATTGTATGAAAGAACTACCAAGCAAGGGACATGAAAGAATTTTTTCTTGATTTTAGCCCTGGAAGGATGGGGGGTATGTAGAAGCTAAATACTTAGAAACTATTGAAGGATGTTTGATTTGTGATTTTATATGAATGAATAGGAATGAACAGTACGAATATTATGATAATTATTTTCCCCTAAGTAGATGTTAGAGGTATACGGGGATGAATACTCTTACATATAAGTTTTAAAAAATCAGCTTGAACAATAATCATTAAATAATGTAATAGGATCACCTTGTTTCATACAAGGGTGAATTACCAAGTGTATTAGACAAGTTTAGAGTTGTAACGACGGATTCATCACGAGGGATGATCGAATGAAAGCATGTTATCAAAGTTCGAGGTATGTAATTATGAAGGGTTACAGATAAACTTGTCAGAATGTATGTGTTCAGGTTTCGGGGACGAAACCTTCTTTAAGGGGGGTGGACTTGTAACACCCCAAAATTTCGTATGTTATAAAATAATATTATATTCGTGATGTTAAATAACTGAAAACGATAACTATTTATCGGTACCGTAAGAAAATGATGATAAGACTAAAATATATATAAGTAACTAAGTTAACCAAAGAAAAGGTAACCTGGTTAATATGAAAAGAAAGGATATGACATATTTTTAAAAAGAAAGGGACTAAATGTGTAAATTTGAAATGAAACTTCATAAAAAAAAGAGCCAGTGTTTTGTTCCTGGCTATGTACGATCGATCAAGAAGGGGAGCCAACGGGGAAACCCTACTTCTTAAAAATCCTGCAAATTAAAGGAAGAAAAGGCTAAATTTTTAGTGCATAAGTTAGGAATTATGATCCCTTAAGTGTTCTTGACATCAAGTAAGTCTAATTTCATGATTTGGTGATGTTTGATTAATTGGGTTATGTGAAATTTGTAATTTTTATGGAATTAAACATGAATGAAGGATGATATGAACATGTAGGAGTTGAAATTATGCTTGAATTTTCTCTATGATGATGAATTAGGGTAAAACCCAGTTGTATGTTAAAAGATGGTTAAAAATTTGTGAAGTTCTACATGATAATTAGATTGATGTTGGTGATTGAAGCGATATGTTGATGAAATTGTTATGAGTAATTGATTTAGAACTATGTGTTCATAGTTAGAATGGTAAATTGTGAAATTAGGGATAGTTATGTTAATCAATGTGTAAACTATGGAAATTGTGCTTAAGATGCTTGTACATTATGCTAAACTAGCAATACGCACACAACGTGTTCGATGAAATGCTTAAGTTGTGACACCTGTGTCACTTCAACCATCATACCAATACCAAACCAATGAAATATTGTATTTCATACTTGGTATTTGTATAAATATGTGTATCGTTTGCATATATCGATTCTTGTTCAATTTCGAGCTCTAAATCGCTTTCTGGGAATTTATACGCGAACTGATGCGTAAACGTAATCAGTTTAATGCGACAAACACCCTAGAATAGTGACATAGGCTTAACAAACCTTAAATAACCTTCACATAACTTAGAAATACGTTTTGGATGATTTGGTGTGTTTAAAACAAGTTTGTTCAATCACAGGGACTATTTGTGTCAAACTGTGGAACTATGCCGATTTGCATAGTAAGGAATACTCCGAAACTTGATCATAAGTTAAACATACCTTAAATATCCTTTACATAGCTTAGAAATAGGCATTGAGGGGTTCGGTATGCTAAAATAAACTTATTGGTCATTCAGGGACTAAAAGCGTCAAAAAGTGCATAAGTTTGCATTTTCGCGCATATCTTACGTTATGAATATATCCGGACATCCAAAAAATTTATGTAATCATTAAAATATTTTATTTTAGTAATTAGCATGATAAAATTCCCTTCGTCGCGTAATTTGGATCGTTTTTGTGTCCGTTACGATTTCCGTCGTAATTACCCAAACAACGCAACCGTACGACCAAACGAACCGACGTCTGAGATATTTTTTGAGCACATTTCATGTTCCCTATACTTTAACTTCATTTTAGAGCCTTAAAAGGGGGTTAACGGGGCTTAAACGTACAGAAAACTGACTTTTTAAACATGCAGGGACCATTTTTGACATTTCTGGAAACTCAGTTCAGATTCATTGAATCTGGTCGATTTTTGTAGTTTTGATGGGTCTTAATGGCTGATTTGGATACTATGGGCTGTTATTTAATGGTTTTTAACATTCCCATGGTTTTAAAAACCATGTGCCCACATGGAATGTCACACCCCCAAAATACCACCTAGGGAATGTCCCTGTTAGGCGTGCGACATACCAATAACGTGCCACTAATTACATTGAACGTGTACAAGTTTCAAAATAAAATCCTTAATGACTAATAAAAATACCATCAACAAGTTTAAGTGAAAACCAAAGTATTCAGCGGAGGCAAAATTAAACAGTTTCAAAACCAATGTATAGTATCAAGAAATCAATAACATAAATCCATCCAGTCGACCCATGACCACTCCAGCTACTCCAGACAGCAAGTTCCAATGCATGACATCTAACAACCTACAAGCATTCAAACAAGTGTGTCAGACAACGCTGGTGAGTTCAAAGTTTTGTTAACGAGTTTAGTTTACCAAACACATGTATAAAACAGTTTATCAATTTGATTTGATGTTGTTATTAACTCGATTACCGAAATGGCTACAAGATGTGTTTGCCCAACCCCAATGTCTCTATCAAAATATTGGTCATGCTTTAAGGAAATTAGTTCGCCCCCGTCCTCCCCGGTATGGTGTGAGGGTGCCAAACCTAATAGCGCTATCAACTAATAACCTCGTTGCCTCCCCGACAACTGTTGGTAGATGTAAGGGGTCTTATGTGATAGAAACTGAGTAATAATAACAAACATCCTAATAAACTAGCATTCCTCCCCAGAACGTTACCCGATATCCCTCCCTGGGATGCATGCTTGGAAAAAGGCAGTGAACTCACCTTTGATTGCTCGGTAAGATTTGTTACTTGTTATACAGATGACCAAACACGTCCTAAAAGAGTTACCGATAACAATCAGTGTCACACAGGCTTTGGTCACTTATTTCTTATTCATATCACACAAATTGCACCCATGTATTTCACGTACGTCATACAAGCATCAGGGTGATAGTATATTTACAATACACGTTCATGTCACAAATTCACACGTCACATGTTACATATCCACTAACATCTCATTGTACTATTCATACGGTGCACCACAAAATGATATACATACATAAATATATCTACATTACTTAAACAGTTTTGCCATCTAATATAATTATCATAGGGTCCTAAGCACATGCTGCATTTATATGTAATACACCTACAATACATCGGCCCAGGTTACAAGAACTCATCAGCCCATTAAATCAATTAAATTAATTTTATATTTGAGTCCCAACCCCTTAAAGCCCAGCCGTGTTTTCTACACTAAGTGTACAGCCCATTTACAATTTACAAACATCACAAACAAACACCAAGAACCCCCTTGTATCTGATCATGTCATGTTATATATATATGTACTGATGTTCGGCCCAATCTAACAAGTGATTACATTTAACCTGCTGCCCAATGTCTAGTTTTACACCCACTTATCCAACCTACTGTTACCCTTATTGTTCCTTTCCCTAGCCCAAACCTGACCGGCCCAAATAGAGGTGTGCCCTAAGACCCTTGTGACTTTGTGTGGTCCACCAACTAATCAGCCCATGTGTGTGTGTATCTAATACAAATACTATGTTATTAATCCATATACACAACATAATTCACCCTAATCAATCTTAAAAACTTGACTAATTAATATTTGCATCTAATACAAATATTAAACTTCACTAACTAAAACATATGAACCCTGAATGTAGTGACATCAAGATCGACTATAGGGTACTATCAAACTTACTAACCCAACACAGTTAATAAATCACAACAAGACCCACAAGATTCCAATTACAACCTCATACAAGTTCACGTATAATCATCAAGCAATAATCATCAATCTCATTTAATTTACGCATATACACAATTTCATACAAATATGGATATCACAAATAAAAACCACTAACCAAGAATCTACCGAACAAAGTGTTATCTTGAAGGGGGGTCCTGTTGCCGCACGTACGTATGGGATAGTAGGATTTTGTGAGTTGGTTGTTTGAGATTAAGAGATCATAAGGGTAACATATTATACGTGAATAAGTTGGTCGGTTATTTCCTACGTTGGCCGGCTGTGCTAATCGGCTCAAGCCCAAGTGACAAATTCATGATAAACAAATACATATATAGAATGTGCTAATGGGCTACCATGGTAAACAAATACATATATATCAATTAAATTAAGTGGGCTGCCGAACCCACTTGTGTTTATATCACTTGTTTTGGGCTTTTAATGAACTGGGCCGGAGTATAACAACTCTAAGGTGAGCCGGTTCTAGCACGATTTACGAAAAACAAGTTTAACACGATTATGAATATGGACGACGAATAATGAAGATCAAAATTACAAAACTAACCCTAGGAGTTCGAGTTGTCACATCATCCCCAACTTGAAAGAAATTTCATCCTGAAATTTGATTAGTAAGCACAGAGAATGAAGTGAGAAATCAAGATTGTTGCACGTTTTCCCTAGGTGCCACATGATCCCCAACTTGAAAAGGAATTTCATCCTGAAATTTGCCAGTGTTACTAGAATTAGACTTTTCATTAGGAAAGAGTTGAGGATACTTGAGTTTCATCTGATCTTCTCACTCCCATGTGAACTCCGGTCCACGCCTTGAGTTCCAACGAACTCTCACAATCAGAATACGACTATGTTTACACACCTTGACCTCCCGATCCATAATCTCGATAGGTTCTTCGACAAACTGCAACTTGTCATAGATCTTCAGCTCTTGAAACGGTACGACCAATGTTTCATCAGATAAACACTTCTTTTATTGCGACACATGGAACACATCATGAACATTACCCAACTCAGCAGGTAACTCAAGCTTGTAAGCCACTTTACCGATTCGTTCCAGGATTTTAAATGGCCCAACGTAAGGTGGATTAAGCTTGCCGCGCTTCCCAAAGCATACAACACCCTTACACGGCTAAACTTTCAACATAACACGATCATTAACTTCGAATTCCAAAGGTTTTCTACGCTTGTCAGCGTAGCTTTTCTTGTCACACCCCGACCACGTAAAACGTCAAATCATGGCGGAAACGTCGGGGAGTGTTGTAACAGAATTATTGTTCCACAACCATGGTAATTAAAATTACATTTTATTTAATAACCAAAGGTGGAATACAATGTCTCAAAACAAGAACCAAAGAGTACATAACATAATTAGACTAGTTCTATCTTTATTTTAAGTCTCTAAGGCACAGGTCCGCCCTACTGTGTCACGATCATCCTATGCAACAGCTCATGAAACACATGTGAAAATAGGTACGTCAGCATAAAAATGCCTGTGAGATACATAGGTTTTGTGAAAATAGGATTCATGACTTATAAGTTTAGAAAAAGGTTGTTTAACAAAGGTCAGTCATGATCCTTATAAAATGTTTTGTTTTGTAAATCATTTGAAAAGCAATGATAAAATAGATGATATGTAAAAGAGTAATGTGAGGTTAAATGAATAACCAAGTAAAATGAGTTTTGTATAAAATAAGTTGTTTGAAAACAATGTCTTTGTGAAAAAGATGTTATTTGTATAAAATGTTATATGTCTAAATTGAAATGATTCAAATAACGCTACGATATGTAATACCATATAAGCACTTATATATAGGAAGTACCAGCGGCGTATCCACCATGCTTGTATCATATTACACACGCCTCGTTACTTGAATCACTTTACCCAAACAAACCATCAATGTAGATTGCCATGTCTAAACCATTTGTCAAATGACTTTGTGTAAACCGTGTCAAAATGTTTATGTCAAATATAGTCCATGAAATGTGTATATCAATATCAAAATGTCTATGTCAAATGTCTATCATATAATGTGTAAACAAAATGTCATGTATGGCAAGTGAAATATATCAGCTAAACCATAGGTAAAATGCACAAAACAATGTATTGAAGTAAAACGTGGTTTAAATTAACGTTATGTTTTGTGGAAATGCACGCTATACTGAATACAAACATTTATACGGTATTGTGAAAATGCATACATTCAAGCCTTGTGACTGTGGTGATAAACCCTTAAACAAATGAAACGACTATCTGTCTTATGTTTTAATCGAATTCGGTCATTCCTTCCATCCAAACATACCTAGGATACCAGGAACAGGAGTTGTCAATTCCTATGGTACCATTACCTACTAACGAGCAGCGTGATCAAAGTTAATGAATGTATATGGTCCCACTTAAACAAACCAAATGTCATATCAAAATGTAACCATGTGATGAAAATGATGTACCTAGTATGCTAAGTAAACATACAAGGTAGAGGTGTAAAACAATGTGTCCATATGTTATGAGAACATAGGCAACAGAGATGCAATGTAAAACAAATGTACTAAGTATGATGAACATACGTAGCATGAAAAGGTAGTGTAAAACAATGCACTAGGTATGCACTAAATAGACATACATAGCGTGAAATGTAATGAAAACAATGTACTAAGTATGCGCTAAATGAACATACATAGCATAAAATGTCATGTAAAATGATGTACTAAGTATGCACACAATGGACATACATAGCAAAATCATAATAAAATCATGTACTAATAAGTGTACTAATGAACATAGCAAGGATATGATATGAAAACATGGAAAGCATGAAAATAACAAGTAGGCACATGTGTTTCACCCCAAAATGTTTGAAAAACAGTAAAAGAGGGGTCTATGTACTCACTTGAGATTGCTTTAATAGACTTTAGATATCCACCAAGCAAAGCTAGAAGATTACGGAATCAAACGGCACCTAATATAGGTAACTACATTAATAAACGGACCTATTCGAAGGATCGGGTAGTACGAGGGTTCGTAAACCATATGAGTGTTGGAACTCATGTAATATGGTTTAACACAGCCTACATACTAAAACAAAACCTGGCATAAGTGCTTTTGACCTGTTACGACCCGTTTAGGTATCTTATGCTACTTTAACACGTCGTTCGCGTAAAACGCGTTCGGACTGCCTAACTAGCCCTATGACAAGTAAGATATGCCTTAACATGTTTAATATTGTTGTTAAATCAGTTTATATGGCAAAAGTTATGTTACATAGGCTTAAAATGAATTTTGGCGCAAAAAGGGCATTTTGGTAATTTACCTAAGGCATAGGAACTACTTATCATACAACTACTTAAACGACGTGACCATAAGGTATAACCTCGGAAGGTTATTCCCTATACAACTATGGTCACCTAAAATGTTTGGTCAGATCCTAATGATCGACCAAATGGGTCGGGTTCGAAAGTATAAGCGATTGATTAGATCGCTTACCTTTACGACCCTAGACAAGCACAAATCTAAAAGTGACGAGCTAAACATGCTAGAACATGTTTAGTTAAGTTTAGAAAATAGGTTTGGTATCAAAACAAACGGTTTTGATACCCTAGAGTAGTTTGGTTACAAAATACGTGAGAACACGCATTTTGGCCAAAACTACGACTCGTCACTAAGCCTAGATAACGTGGTAATCAGTAGGTTTAGTCACTAGGGACTAAAACCATCGTGATTACGCTCACGTTATGAAGTTCAAACGAACTTCGCATTGACCATAAACTGGTCAATGCAGAAAGTCAAACGCAGTTTGACTTTCAAGCATAAAAATGCGTAAAAAGAACGAAGGAACACTTATAAAGGGTCCCCGCAAGTATTTGATCCAATCCACTCTCAGGTAGGAAGCATATACTTCCACTTAGAGAGTATAAAATCAGATCAAATGGTGGGTTGCAACAAGAAATGGTGGGTGGTATTTATAGGAAAGATAGAACCATTAGGATTGTTTATCGGGAAACGAGCTTCGATCTAGGGTGTCCAAGTGTGCCCCTTGTTTTCTAATACCATTAGAGCCCATAGAAATGGCCCATGGTGTTGCAAAAACCGTTTGCAAGTGGATTACATGGCTGGAACAGCTGGAAGCAGGCTGTTAAACACTTTCTGCATATCTGGGAAGGCCTCGCGGCCTGCGTAAGAGACAATAGAAGCTTACGCGGCCCGCCTGGGAAGCACAGATCAGCAACAAGTTTGCAGAATTACAGTTTTGGTCCCTGTTGTGTTTTAAAGCCATTTCCGACATGTTTAAGTCCCATTAAGCCAACTTTAAGGCCCTAAAATGATGCCTAAACATTGTGGACATGAAACATGCTCAAAAATATGCCGGATGTCGGTTCGTTTGGTCGTACAATCGCGATGTTTGCATAATTACGACGGAGTGCGCATAAGCGCGAAAAACGATCCAAATTGCGCGACGAACGGAAATTTCTTATGCCAAACACTAAAATAAAATATTTTAGTGCTTACATAAATTTTTGGATGTCAGGATGTATTCATAACGTAAGTTATGCACGAAAATGTAAACTTGTGCACTTTTTGACGCATTTAGTCCCTGAATGAGCATAAAGTTTATTTTTGCACACCGAACCCCTCAAAGCCTATTTCTAAGCTATGTAAAGGCTATTTAAGGTGTTTTTAACTTATGATCAAGTTCCAGAATGTTCGTTACAGTTCAAATTGGCATACGTTTGCAGTTTGTTAAGTTTAGTCCCTGTAAGCGAATAGACTTGATTTTACCATACCAAAGCCTTCAAAACTTATTTCTAAATTATGTAAAGGTTATTTAAGGTATGTTAAGCATAAATTGATGTTCAGAGTATTTGTCGCGTTAAACTGACTTCATTTACGCACCAGTTTGCGTATAACTCTCCAGAAAGCGATATAGAGTTTGAAATTGAATAGAAATCAAAACATGAAAACATCAAACATAAACAAACAAACATTGGGATCAAATAGCTTTATTTCATTAATAACTGAATTGTTTATAATGATTACAAGCACAGATGTCACAGTCTCCCCTACTTGTGGAAATTTCATCCCGAAATTTGTTTAGAGGAAACTCGTGGGAAAAGATGTGGATACTTCGCCTTCATTTGATCTTCACGTTCCCAAGTAAACTTAGGTCCATGTTTAGATTCCCAGCGAACTTTAACCAAAGGAATGCGCTTGCGTTTAAGCCATTTGACCATACGGTCCATGATTTCCACTGGCTTCTCAACAAAATGTAGTGTTTTATCAACACGAATTTCATCAAGGGGTATGTGGAGGTTCTCATCAGCTAAACACTTCCTGAGATTGGACACATGGAAGGTTGGATGAACATTTCCAAGTTCAGGAGGTAACTCAAGTCTGTAGGCTACCTTACCGATTCTTTCGACGATCATGAATGGTCCAACATATCTAGGTGCAAGTTTTCCTGTCTTTCCAAATCTGATCACACCATTCCAAGGTGAGACCTTGAGTAATACTCAATCACCGATTTGAAATTCCATGGGCTTGCGTCCTTGGTCTGCGTAACTCTTTTGACGGCTTCGAGCTGTCTGAAGGTTATCACGAACTTTCTTAATCTTATCATTTGTCTCTAGAATGAGGTTAGGTCCGGTAAGCTGAGCCTCACCTATTTCATTCCAGCAGACTGGTGAACGACATTTTTGACCATAGAGAGCCTCGAAAGGAGCCATGTTGATGCTGGAGTGATAACTGTTGTTGTAGGAGAATTCAATCAATGGAAGATGTGAATCCCAACTACCACCAAAATCGATCACACAAGCTCTAAGCATATCCTCCAAAGTCTGGATTGTTCTTTCAGTTTGGCCATCTGTTTGTGGATGATATACTGTGCTCAGATTAAGTTGGGTCCCCATAGCAGATTGCATGGTTCTCCAAAAAACGAGAAGAAAAGCGAGCATCTCTGTCAGAAATAATGTTCAAAGGAACACCATGTCGAGATACGATTTCATCCACATAGATTTCAGCAAGTTTTTCAGCAGAAAAATCCTCACGGATTCGCAAGAAATGCGCTGACTTAGTAAGACGATCAACAACTACCTAGATGGCATCATGACCTTTCTTAGTGTGCGGAAGTTTGGTAATGAGATCCATAGCGATGTTTTCCCATTTCCAAACTGGGATCTCTGGTTGCTCCAAAAGATCAGAAGGATGTTGGTGTTCAGCCTTGACCTTAAGACAAGTAAGGCATTTTGAAACGTAAAAGGCAATATCCTTCTTCATACCTGGCCACCAATACTGAGTACGAAGATCCTTATACATTTTGTCTGAGCTAGGATGGACAGAATAACGAGACTTATGAGCTTCATCCATAAGCAGAGTGCGAAGACCATCTTGGCTTGGCACCCACAAACGGTCCATGAAATAGTATTATCCATTGTCTTTCAAAACAAAATCAGGCTTAATGTGATAGGGTAATTCCTTACCCATCAAGTCTTGTGAAATGTCACACCCCGACCACGTATAACATACAGAACGTGGCGGAAAACATCGGGGAGTGTTGTAACAGAATTATTTGTTTCATAACCATGGCATACAAAGTTGTATTTTATTTATCAACATAAGAGTTACATTGTTTTAAACAGGAAATAAAGAGTTCAGAACATAATTAAACTAAGTCTATCTTCATTTTATGTCTCTAAGGCACAGGTCCGCCCTAGTGTCACGATCATCATCCTACGCAAAAGCTCCTGAAAACACATGTGAAAATAGGTACGTCAGCATAAAAATGCCTGTGAGATACATAGGTTTTGTGAAAATAGGATTCATGACTTAAGTTTAAGAAAAAGTTGTTTAGCAAAAGTCAGTCATGAACCTTGTAAATTGTTTTGTTTTGTAAATCATTTAAAAAGCGATAAGATCAAATGATACGTATAATTAAAAGAATAATGTATGGTTAAATGTATAACCAAGTAAAATGAGTTGTATAAAGTAAATTGTTTGTAAACCAAAGTCTTGTGAAAATCATGTTACTTGTGTAAAATATACAAGTCCAAATTGAATGATTTAAAAAACGCTATGATGTGTAATATAATACAAACACTTATATATAGGAAGTACCAGCGGCGTATCCACCATGCTAGTATCATATTACTCACATCTCGTTACTTAAGTCACTTAAACAAACCAACAATGTATAAAGTCTATGTTTAAACCAATTCTCAAAAGTCCTTGTCTAACTCATACCAATGTTAATAGTCCAAAAGTAGTCAAGTAATGTGTAACAATGTTATGTATTGTATGTAAAGTATTGTCACATAATCCAAATGTAGAAATGTACAAAACAAAGTATTTTGAATATATCAAAAGGTTATGTTTTGCAAAGTAATGCATGTTACATTGATACAAACATTTATGTGGTAAGTTAACGCATACATTCAAGCCTTGAGACAGTCGGATAACCCTTTCAGTGAAGGTTATCAAAAGAAATGTTTTCGGATTCAGTCATTCCTTACATCCAAACAAACCCGAGATGTCAGGAATGGGATTTGTCAAGTCCTATGGTACCACTACTTACTCCTGAGCGGCGTAGCTAATGTTAATGAACGTCTATAAGTCTCGTTTGTGCAAACCAAATGTTATAGCAATTGTATACATGTCATATGAAAACAATGTACTAAGTATGCTAAGTTAACATACAAAGCAGAAAAGTCATGTAAATCAATGTGCTAGCATGCTATCAGTCAACATACATAGCAGAAATGTAATGTAAAACAATGCACTAAGTATGCACACAATTGACATACATAGCATAAAATGTAATGTAAAACGAGGTACTAAGTACGCACACAATGGGCATACATACCATGAAATGTAATGAAATCATGTACTATAATGTACTAACAAACATAGTAGGTATATGATGTGAAGACAGGAAAGCATGAAAGTAACAAGTAGGCACATGTGTTTCACCCCAAACAGTTTGGAAAACAGTAAAAGAGTGGTCTATGTACTCACTTGAGATTGCTCAGAAGTCCTAAGATAACCACCAAGCAATGCTAGAGATCACGGATATCAAACGGCACCTAATATAGGTAACTATGTTAATAAACCGGACCTAAATCGGAGGATTTAGATAGAATGAGGGTTCATAAACCAAACGAGTATGGAGACTCGTGTCATATGGTTTAACAAAGCCTACATACTAAATGAAACCTATCCTATGTGCTTACGACCCATTACGACCCGTTTAGGTAGCTTATGCTACTTTAACGCGTCATTCGCGTGAAACGCGTTCGGACCGCCTAACTAGTCCTATGACAAGTGTTATATGCCTAAACATGTTACATAATCAGTTATGTGACAAAAGTTTAGGTTACATATGCATAATTACCAATTATGCATGAAAAGGGTATTCTGGTAATTTACCTAAGGCATATAAACTACCTATCATACAACTACTTAAACGAAGCGACCATAAGGTATAACCTCGGAAGGTTATTCCCTATAAACTATGGTCACCTAATGTGTTTGGTCGGATCCTAATGATCGACCAAATGGGTCGCGTTCGAAGGTATAAGCGATTTATTAGATCGCTTACCCTTACGACCCTAGACAACGTGGTAATCAGTAGGTAAGAGTGACTGGTCCGATTTTGTGGATTTGTACGAACACTCTAGCCTTAGACAGAAAACCCAGGGTACAGGCATTCACCCTTCCAGTTTGCACGTGTTCACACTATTTAGAACCCAAAACTTTGACGAGATTTTGAAAACTTGGAAGGCACAAGGCCAAAAGAATCATTCAAAAACAAATGATAGATTTTCAAAATCAAATGAAAAATCAAAAGGGTTCAAAAGCATATAATAAATCTTTAAAAAACAGAAGATTATTTTTCAAAAATTGTTTTAGAAAAATTTGGGTTCTTGTTTTGGTGATCACCTAAGGATAGGTGAAGTGCATGTTTTAAGATCTAAACACAAGATAACCTGTGTTGGGGTCCTAGAAAGGTTATAGTCTAGGTCAAAGCATTTCTAATAACCTAATTCCCTATAACCATTGGCTCTGATACCAACTCTTCTGTCACACCCCGACCACGTAAAACATCAAATCGTGGCGGAAACGTCGGGGAGTGTTGTAACAGAATTATTGTTCCACAACCATGGTAATTAAAATTACATTTTATTTAACAACCAAAGGTGGAATACAATGTCTCAAAACAAGAACCAAAGAGTACATAACATAATTAGACTAGTTCTATCTTTATTTTAAGTCTCTAAGGCATAGGTCCGCCCTACTGTGTCACGATCATCCTATACAACAGCTCCTAAAACACATGTGAAAATAGGTACGTCAGCATAAAAATTCCTGTGAGATACATAGGTTTTGTGAAAATAGGATTCATGACTTATAAGTTTAGAAAAAGATTGTTTAATAAAGGTCAGTCATGATCCTTATAAAATGTTTTGTTTTGTAAATCATTTGAAAAGCGATGATAAAGTAGATGATATGTAAAAGAGTAATGTGAGGTTAAATGAATAACCAAGTAAAATGAGTTTTGTATAAAATAATTTGTTTGTAAAACAATGTCTTTGTGAAAAATATGTTATTTGTATAAAATGTTATATGTCTAAATTGAAATGATTCAAATAACGCTACGATATTTAATACCATACAAGAACTTATATATAGGAAGTACCAGCGGCGTATCCACCATGCTTGTATCATATTACACACGCCTCGTTACTTAAATCACTTTACCCAAACAAACCATCAATGTAGATTGCCATGTCTAAACCATTTGTCAGATGACTTTGCGTAAACCGTGTCAAAATGTTTATGTCAAATATAGTCCATGAAATGTGTATATCAATATCAAAATATCTATGTCAAATGTCTATCATATAATGTGTAAACAAAATGTCATGTATAGCAAGTGAAATATATCAGCTAAACCATAGGTAAAATGCACAAAACAATGTATAGAAGTAAAACGTTGTTTAAATCAACATTATGTTTTGTGGAAATGCACGCTATACTGAATACAAACATTTATACGGTATTGTGAAAATGCATACATTCAAGCCTTGTGACTGTGGTGATAAACCTTTAAACAAATGAAAGGACTATCTGTCTTATGTTTTAATCGAATTCGGTCATTCCTTCCATCCAAACATACCAAGGATGTCAGGAACGGGAGTTGTCAATTCCTATGGTACCATTACCTACTAACGAGCAGCGTGATCAAAGTTAATGAATGTATATGGTCCCACTTAAACAAACCAAATGTCATATCAAAATGTAAGAATGTGATGAAAATGATGTACCTAGTATGCTAAGTAAGCATACAAGGTAAAGGTGTAAAACAATGTGTCCATATGTTATGAGAACATATGCAACAGAGAAGCAATGTAAAACAAATGTACTAAGTATGAGGAACATAGATAGCGTGAAAAGGTAGTGTAAAATAATGCACTAGGTATGCACTAAATAGACATACATAGCGTGAAATGTAATGAAAACAATGTACTAAGTATGCGCTAAATGAACATACATAGCATAAAATGTCATGTTAAACGATGTACTAAGTATGCACACAATGGACATACATAGCAAAAACATAATAAAATCATGTACTAATAAGTGTACTAATGAACATAGCAAGGATATGATATGAAAACATGGAAAGCATGAAAATAACAAGTAGGCACATGTGTTTCACCCTTAAATGTTTGAAAAACAGTAAAAGAGGGGTCTATGTACTTACTTGATATTGCTTCAATAGACTTTAGATATCTACCAAGCAAAGCTAGAAGATTACGGAATCAAACGGCACCTAATATAGGTAACTACATTAATAAACGGACCTATTCGGAGGATCGGGTAGTACGAGGGTTCGTAAACCATATGAGTGTAGGAACTCATGTAATTTGGTTTAACAAAGCCTACATACTAAAACGAAACCTAGCCTAAGTGCTTTTGACCCGTTACGACCCGTTTAGGTAGCTTATGCTACTTTAACGCGTTGTTCGCGTAAAACGCGTTCGGACCACCTAACTAGCCCTATGACAAGTAAGATATGCCTTAATGTGTTTAATATTGTTGTTAAATCAGTTTAGATGGCAAAAGTTATGTTACATAGGCTTAAAATGAATTTTGGTGCAAAAAGGGCATTTTGGTAATTTACCTAAGGCATAGGAACTACTTATCATACAACTACTTAAACGACGTAACCATAAGGTATAACCTCGGAAGGTTATTCCCTATACAACTATGGTCACCTAAAATGTTTGGTCGGATCCTAATGATCGACCAAATGGGTCGGGTTTGAAAGTATAAGCGATTGATTAGATCGCTTACCTTTACGACCCTAGACAAGCACAAATCTAAAAGTGACGAGCTAAACATGCTAGAACATGTTTAGTTAAGTTTAGAAAATAGGTTTGGAATCAAAACAAACGGTTTTGATACCCTAGAGTAGTTTGGTTACAAAATACGCGAGAACACGCATTTTGGCCGAAACTACGACTCGTCACTGAGCCTAGATAACATGGTAATCAGTAGGTTTAGTCACTAGGGACTAAAACCATCGTGATTATGCTCACGTTATGAAGTTCAAACGAACTTCGCATTGACCATAAACTGGTCAACGCAGAAAGTCTATGGTCAATGCAGAAAGTCAAACGCAGTTTGACTTTCAAGCATAAAAACGCATAAAAAGAACGAAGGAACACTTAAAAAGGGTCCCCGCAAGTATTTGATCCAATCCACTCTTAGGTAGGAGGCATATACTTCCACTTAGAGAGTATAAAATCAGATAAAATGGTGGGTTGCAACAAGAAATGGTGGGGGTATTTATAGGAAAGCTAGAACCGTTAGGATCGTTTATCGGGAAACGAGCTTCGATCTAGGCCGTCCAAGTGTACCCGTTGTTTTCTAATACCATTAGAGCCCATAGAAATGGCCCATGGTGTTGCAAAAACCGTTTTGCAAGTGGATTACATGGCTGGAACAGCTGGAAGCAGGCTCTTAAACACTTTCTGCATATCTGGGAGGGCCTTGCGGCCCGCGTAAGAGACAGCAGAAGCTTACGCGGCCCGCTTGGGAAGCACAGATCAGCAACAAGTTTGCAGAATTACAGTTTTGGTCCCTGTTGTGTTTTAAAGCCATTTCCGACATGTTTAAGGCCCGTTAATCCAACTTTAAGGCCCTAAAATGATGCCTAAACATTGTGGACATGAAACATGCTCAAAAATATGACGGATGTCGGTTCGTTTGGTCGTACGATCGCGATGTTTGCTTAATTATGACAGAGTGCGCATAAGCGCGAAAAACGATCCAAATTGCTTGGCGAATGGAAATTTCTTATGCCAAACACTAAAATAAAATATTTTAGTGCTTACATAAATTTTTGGATGTCCGGATGTATTCAGAAAGTAAGTTATGCACGAAAATGCAAACTTGTGCACTTTTTTACGCTTTTAGTCCCTGAATGAGCATAAAGTTTATTTTTGCACACCGAACCCCTCAAAGCCTATTTCTAAGCTTTGTAAAGGCTATTTAAGGTGTGTTTAACTTATGATCATGTTCTAGAATGTTCGTTACAGTTCAAATTGGCATACTTTCGCAGTTTGTGAAGTTTAGTCCATGTAAGCGAATATACTTGATTTTGCCATACAAAAGCCTTCAAAACTTATTTCTAAGTTATGTAAAGGTTATTTAAGGTATGTTAAGCATAAATTGATGTTCGTAGTATTTTTCGCGTTAAACTGACTACGTTTACGCACCAGTTTGCGTATAACTCTCCAGAAAGCGATATAGAGTTTGAAATTGAATAGAAATCAAAACATGAAAACATCAAACATAAACAAACAAACATTGGGATCAAATAGATTTATTTCATTGATAACTAAACTATTTATTATAATTACAAGCACACATGTCACATTTCTGACGATCTCGCACTGCTGCCATATGATTCCTGATCTTAACAATCTTTTCCGACGTTTCAAGAACAAGTTCCGGACCTGTAATCCGGCTGTCACCCACCTCAGCCCAACAAAGAGGAGAACGACATTTATGACCGTACAACGCTACAAACGGAGCTGCCTGAATGATAGTATGGTAACTGTTGTTGTAGGAGAACTCGATCAATGGCAGATGCTTCTCCCACCCTTTCGCAAAATCGATCACACATGCTCGCAGCATGTCTTTAAGTGTCTGAATCGTGCGCTCACTCTGACCGTCCATCTGTGGGTGATAAGCAGTACTCATATCAAGACGTGAGCCGAACGCTTAATGCATCTATTGCCATAAATCAGATATGAAACGAGGATCACGATCAGAGATAATAGAAGTTGGCGCTGCATGCCTAGAAACCATTTCTTTCAGATATACAGCCGCCAATTGAGAGAACTTATATGTTTCTTTAATCGCTAGAAAATGCGCGGACTTCGTGAGACGGTCGACAATCACCCAAATAGTATCGTTTCTGGCCTGAGTTCTCGGTAGCCCTGTGACAAAATCCATAGCAATCTGCTCCCATTTCCACATGGGTATCTCTGGCTGCTGAAGTAGACCCGAGGGTTTCCGATATTCCACCTTGACTTTTCTGACAACTGGCACAAACAGGTAATTTCCGTACATTTTAATTATTAATTAATGACTGCAATTATGTGCTTAATTATTAGCAATGTCTGAACACATACTAAACAAGTGAATTCATGCATGTTTTATACTACAAATATTGCTTTATGCATAAACGAGAGCGTTGCGTCAGAAATACTAGTAAACTCACCGGTAAGACACTCTGTGTCAACAAAACTGCAGAAAGCAGTCAGACAATAAAATTGGAGCCTAGTTGTAGGTCCAATAACAAAAACTCGTTAAAACCCAAGAGTATATAAAAGGGTTTAATATCTAGGCATACGATAGCAAAAATACGCACTAAAAAGCACCCGAAACGCACTTTAAGTGCAGAATTATATATAATTCAGCTATAATCAGCATTATGGCACTGAAATTTTATGCTGAAATTACGTTTGTTTATCCAAAATACTTCCCTAAGTGACGGGAATTAAAAGTGTCACAAAAAGATACTTATTAGACACTAAAAGGTACAATTTAGCACTTTAACGAACCGGTATATAACCGAACAACCGGATATACCCGGAACACTAAAATAATGCTAGAAGCATTGTTTACACTTTTCTGAGCTAGTTAGGGTCCCCAAACACCCTAACACCCGTTATATTACACTACACACTAATAACCTATTTAAATCCCTAACTAAACTAACTAGACACTTAACTATACATTTGAAAATCAACCATATACCCCCCCTAAATCCGATCGGTCCCCCATGTGGTGACACACCACCCATTTGTTGATTATTTTATTTATCATGTCTAGTATCTAAATGACATATTACCTAATGGTTAAAACACTAAGTTGGATTATAAGTGTACATGAGGGATTAAGCATTTCATTTCACCTAACAACAAACATCAGCTCACCTCTTTCTCTTCTCCCCTTGTGTTCGGCCGAGAACACTAGCACCACCACCATCCACTTGCAAGTTTCCATCAACTATTTTACATACATACATAGAAGCAAGGGATCATACAAGAAGGCTTGGTGCACTCGGAAACTCAAGAACCTCTCTATACTTCTTTTATCCACCTTGTTTATGTCATGATTCTTCCCTAGCCTCGAGCTAGTAGTAAGTGCCTCTAAACATCCTCTTGTTCTTGTTTAAAGTGGTTAAAGGTGATTTAACGGTTAAAACTCAAGAACACACAAGATCAAAACTAAAAGTCTTGAAAGAAAGATAAACTAGTTGGATAAAGAGAAGTTATGTGTGTAAATCATGTAAATCTTGTAAAGTTGTTATTATTTGATGTTGTTTGTTGCTAGAAGTGGGATGGATCATCATCTAACCATACTAGATCAGGTTCAAGAAAATGAACTGGAAGTATGTTAGTGCTAGAGATGTGAAAGATGATGAACCCTTCCACTCATGAAACATGAACTTGAGTAAAAGTAATTTTTCTTGTAAAATAAGACTCTAAACATGTAGATCTAAAGATCTACAAGTGGTCTTTCGGAAGAACCAAGCGGAAAATGCTAGTTTTGTTAAAACCCGGACCTTACATAAACTAAAAGCATTTTAGTGAATAAACAAGTGTGTAAACACTTGTGTCACAAGAAAAATTTAACAAGAAATATGTTTGGTAAATCATGACTAGAAGTTGTGAAACTTCAAGATCTTTAAAAATAAAGTTTTTAAGAAAGTAAACTTATTTTTAAAGATAACAAGACCCACTAAATATGTTAGTAACTTACTACATATTTTTACAAACTTTCAAGTTCATAAGTTGTGGTATATGCTTGTTTTGACAAGTTTGATAGATAAAGATTGTATTGTTGATATTGTTGTTGATTTAAAAGAAAATAAACACATATTTCGAAAACATGGGAAACCTCCATTTTTAGGGGAAACTCTGTCAAAATTTTTATAAATTTTGACACTTAGAAAAATATAAGTTTTTGAGAAACTTATTCCCTAAAAATGTATTTAAAAATATTACCAAGTTTTCCCTAATTTTTTTTTGGTGACAAGAAATGAGGATTTCTTCAAGAATAAAAATGGATATTAGGTATGTATATATTTTTGAGAAAAATATATATATTATTTGATCACCAACTTTTGTGCTAAGTGTATATAGTATGTGTTATACGTGCTAGTGTATTAAGACTTAAAAATACACTAAATACTCATGAGAAGTATAAACACAAAGATCCACATACAACATACAAGATACATAATTCGGGTGCAAAGTGCAAAACACTAGATACTTATATTAATTTATGAGAAAATAATATAAGTAAGATATTTAGTTAAAAAATATAAAGTATTTTTTTTTAAAACAACAATACAAATACAAAAGAGAGTGACTGCACTTGTGCGACACAAGTCTAATGACTAACATTAAGAAAACGCGTATAGGTCACGACGTTAATTAAACAAATCCGGTGAAGTTTACGACGCACAGGAACGCAAAGTTGTGAGTTCATGCTCCCCTTTTTCTTTAACTGTTTTCAGTTTTATAACTTCGGGGGTGAAATACATGTACAAATGTTACAATGTTTATAAATGGTATGATAACAAGAAACACACTTGGTGAGGACGAGAACCAAGTATGATGTGATATGAGAAATGATACGAGAAATCATGTCACGAATAGGGTACCATAAGCACCATTAATCAACAATATACCTAGACCGCAAAACAAAAGGTTAGATCTAACGGGTGTCGGGCAGCCACACTCTCGGTGAGGGCGAGTATCGAGTAGTGCTTTTGTGTCTTAAAATATGCCAACTAGAAAAATGCCAAAGGTTTGGTGACTTCCTATGTCGTGTCACATGTTAATGGCCTTGCAACCCATTAATAATCCTGATACTTACAGGAATACTTTATTTACAAAAGATTCATACCATACTAAAACTTGATTAATACTTGAGTACGTGGGGTACTCAAGAAAACTTGAATTATACTTGAGTACGTGGGGTACTCAAGAAAACGGGAATTATACTTGAGTACGTGGGGTCCTCAAGAAAAACTTGAATTATACATGAGTACGTGGTGTACACATGAATACTTGATTTATATATGAAAACTTGATTTATACATGACATAAACTACGTTTTCATACAAAGTATACAAACGCGAAATACAAAAACTGCATGAATTCACACCAACATTATGTTGACGTTTTTTTTTTCAAAACTCACATGTATTTCAGGTAACTAGGATGGATGTGCGCGTGGTCTTACTCATACTCGTGGATGTCGCTTATGCTTATCTTTAAATAAAGTGTAAACTTTTTACGATAATGTTTTATGTTATCGAGCGATGTAAACGCTAAACTTATGTTTTTCAAATTATGGTATTTGATGTTTTTATGAGCATGTAGAATGTTTACTAATCGTATGCAATGAAAACCTTTCATGCTCACACCTCGTGCTTCCGCCGCAGAAAGGGGTGTGACAGATTGGTATCAGAGCTGCGATTGTAGTGAACCAGGATTCCTTCTCGAGTCTAGTCTACAATCTCTAGGATCCTTTCACGAAAACAATTTTTCAAAGAGTTTTCATTGCATAAAACGTCCCGCGACATCCACTACCTGAAACTGTCTACAAGATTCAAGAAAAGACACTACGAGACTTAGGGTGCACATGAGTAGCACTTGTCTTTAACTGAAAAATTACTTGCAATTATGTGTGATAATTAGCATATACTAGAAGTAGAATGTCACAAGTATACGTGACTTTACCTGAAAGAAATGGCCTATCTGAAGGAAGAAATACGCGGATGAAACGAACTGTGCGGACTGGGCAAGGAGTTACGTAATTATGGATGCATACATAATTATGGAATTCAGTGCATAGAAACCCCAACAAGTCTTGTCACGTATAGATTCCCTCAGTGGAAGCCTACTAAGTACTTTGCTGGAGTAATAATTGTTTGATGTCACTTAGGTGGTATATATACTTGTGAATATATATGATACTACTGTCTAGTGTGACGATATCAAACAAATGTATAACCCTGTTGTGTTATGTTCTGTCAAAATATGGCACCCAGGAAAGCTGTGAATGCTCGCAATGACGATCAACCTACTCCTCCCCCACTGCCAAGAACTGCTGAAGAGCTGAACGCTCTACTGGAAGAAAGGATCTCCGCTGCTATGTCCCAATACAAAGCAACCCGTACTGCTGACAGTGGAGGACCAAGCAACGCTAGACGTAACGGGCATGGAGATTCGTCTGGAGGCAGCGCAACTCAAGGTAACCTTAAGACAATGTACTAAGCATGGAGAAATTTATGAACGGTCTTTGTTTCATTATTTCTTCGATTGCTCACATGTGAATTGGTTGAATCAATTCCAGGCTGCACTTTCAAGCAGTTCCTCGACTACAAGCCAATGAACTATGACGGCACAGGAGGTGCAGTAGCATTTGTGCGCTGGACGGAGAAGACTGAAGCTACTATCCGCATGAGCAAGTGTACCGCGGATCAGCAAGTCACTTTTGCTACCGGATTGTTTGTCGATGAAGCTCTGACTTGGTGGAACCTGCAAGCCCAAACTTTGGGTGATGATGCCGCTTATGGCCTAACTTGGGATGAACTGAAAGAAAGAATGAGAGAGAAGTACTGCTCTCGTGCTGAACTCCAAAGACTGGAAACGGAGTTCTAGCATTTGACTATGGAAGGTGCTGATATTAATGGTTATACTCGAAGGTTCCACGATCTGTCTAGAGTGCTTCCCTACATGGTGACTCCGGAATTCAAGTGCGTTGAACGCTACATTTGGGGACTGGCCCCAGAATTTTGTGGCATGGTGACGTCAGCCAAACCACAAACAATCACTGAGGCTGTAACTCTGGCTGTCAGCCTTACTGAAGATTGTGTTAGTATGAAGAAGTTATCGCTGAACCCCACTGAAAAGACCGAGACGCATGCTGAGTCGTCCGGTGACAAGAAAAGGAAACATGCAAATCTGAATCAAGCAACTCATAACAACAAAGGTTTCAACAACAAGAAGTGTGACGCTAACCTGCCTCAGGAGACGAAAACCCCTGCAACCAAAGGATACCAAGACATCATGCCTAAATGCCAAAGGTGTAAGTTTCATCATGAAGGAGCTTGTCGCATTCCAAGGTGCGACAAATGTGGTAGAATGGGTCATCAAACAGAAGACTGTTGGGGAAAAGGAAAGAATCGGAATGAAAATGGTGCTGGTGCAAGAATGGTAACGGGAAAGGGCGGAACCAAGGATGCTTCTTTTGTGGAAGCAATGAGCATTTCATGAAGGACTGCCCAAAGGGAAACAATGCTCAGGCTCGAGCATTTGTGATTGGAGCAAAGGACGCACGCGAGGACCCTAATGTGGTCACCGGTACGTTTCTCATTAACAATCACTTTGCATCCATATTATTTGACACTAGCACCGATTATAGCTTCATGTCTGTGGAATTTAAACGCATGCTTGGAATAGAATCTAGTAGATTAGAAATTCCTTATTCTATTTAGCTAGCCAATGGTAAACTCGTTGAATCGGGCGAAGTTGTTAGAGGCTGCACACTAGAACTTGGTGAACAAAGATTTAACATCGACCTCTTACCTATTCAATTGGGTAGCTCTGATGTAGTAGTCGGAATGGACTGGTTGTCCAAGAACAAAACTGAGGTTATTTGTCATGAGAAAATCATTCGCATCCCTTTGGCGAATGATGAAACTCTCATCATGCATGGAGAAAAACGAGACGCGCCTCTACGAATCATCAGTTGTATGAAAGCACAGAAGTGCTTAAGGAAAGGATGTGTCGCCTTCCTAGCACACGTTATAGACAAGAAGGATGTGGAGCCAAAACTCGAAGACATTCCTGTGGTGAAGGAATTCCCTGATGTTTTTCCCGAAGATCTGTCAGGACTACCTCCGCAACGACAAGTTGAATTTCATATAGACTTGGTTCCAGGAGCCGCTCCTATGGCCAAGGCTCCCTATCGACTTGCACCATCCGAAATGCAAGAACTATCTACACAACTCCAAGAGTTGTTGGATAAAGGATTCATAAGGCCAAGCTTCTCGCCCTGGGGAGCTCCAGTATTATTCGTGAAGAAGAAGGATGGAACACTCCGGATGTGTATTGATTACAGAGAACTGAACAAGCTCACTATCAAGAATCGGTACCCGCTACCGAGGATTGATGACTTATTTGATCAATTGCAAGGATCCAGCTACTATTCCAAGATCGACCTTCGATCTGGATACAATCAGCGAAGAATCCAAGAAGAAAGCGTGCCAAAGACTGCTTTCAGAATGCGATATAGGCATTACGAATTTCTTGTGATGCCATTCGGACTGACGAATGCACCAGCGGTCTTTATGGATCTGATGAACCGCGTATGCAAACCATATCCCGATAAATTCGTGATTGTATTTATTGATGATATCCTGATTTACTCGCGAACGAAAGAAGAACACGAGGAACATCTCAGAACCATCTTGGAGCTATTGAAGAAAGAGAAACTTTTGAAGTTCTCAAAGTGCGAATTCTAGATTCGCGAAGTACAATTTCTTGGTCACGTTGAGAATGAGAAGGGCATTCATGTAGACCCATCCAAGATTGAAGCAATAAAGAATTGGGAAGCTCCCAAGACCCCAACTGAAGTTCCAAAATTTTTGGGCTTAGTGGACTATTATCGGCGATTCATCGAGAATTTCTCAAAGATAGCTCAACCGCTAGCGACCCTTACTCAAAAATACAAGAAATACGACTGGGGTCACAAATAAGAAGAAGCCTTCCAGTTACATAAGAACAAGCTATGCGATGCACCAATACTATCATTACCCGAAGGCACAGAAGACTTCGTGGTATACTGCGACGCCTCACGACAAGGCTTGGGTTGCGTGCTCATGCAATGCCAGAAAGTCATCACTTACGCTTAAAGACAATTGAAGGTACATGAAAGAAACTACACCACTCACGACCTGGAGCTGGGAGCAGTGGTATTCGCCTTGAAGATTTGGAGACATTATTTATATGGTACTCGATGTACAATCTTCACAGATCCCAAAAGCTTACAACACATATTTGATCAGAAGGAATTGAATATGCGTCAGCGACGTTGGGTCGAGCTGCTGAACGATTATGACTGTGAGATTAAGTACCATCCTGGAAAGGCAAATGTTGTAGCAGACGCATTAAGCCGAAAAGAAAGGGCTAAGACCCTAAGGGTTCGGGCATTGGAAATGACCATACGAACGAACCTCACTACACGCATTCGTGATGCACAACAAGAAGCCCTTAAGATGGAAAACTGTAAAGCTGAATACCTTCAGGGTATGCTGAAATATATATTGCCAAACGAAGAGGGAGCCTTAAACTTCAAGAAGCGTATTCGGGTTCCACTCTATGGCGGTATTCGAGAAGTCATCCTTGATGAAGCGCATAAATCGAGATACTCGATCCATCCAGGATCGGACAAGATGTATCAATACCTAAAAGAATACTATTGGTGGCCGAGACTCAAAAGTGATGTTGCTGTTTATGTTGGAAAATGCCTAACCTATGCTAAGGTTAAGGCTGAATATCAGAAACCGTCCGGCCTACTACAACAGCCAGAGATACCCATGTGGAAGTGGGAGCAAATCTCGATGGATTTCATAACGAAATTACCCAGAACCCCGAGAGGGCACGATATGATATGGGTAATAGTTGATCGGTTAACAAAGTCTGCGCACTTCCTACCGATCCGAGAAAAAGAAAGCACTGGAAAGCTTGCTGAGATATACTTAAAGGAAATCGTGGCACGTCATGGAGTGCCGATCTCGATTATTTCAGACAGAGATGGACGCTTTGTCTCAAGAATCTTGCAATCCTTTCAGGAAGCCTTTGGATCTCAATTAGATCTAAGCACGGCCTTCCATCCGCAAACAGACGGCCAGAGCGAACGGACTATACAAACGTTAGAAGATATGCTTAGCGCATGTGTCATGGATCTGGGCGGCAGCTGGGATACTCATCTACCTTTAGTTGAGTTTTCCTACAATAACAGCTATCATACGAGCATAAAAGTCGCACCGTTCGAAGCTCTGTATGGCCGCAAGTGCCGATCGCCCTTGTGTTGGGCAGACGATGGAGATAAACATATGGTTGGTCCTGAACTTGTACAAGAGACAACCGACAAGATTGCGCAGATCCGAGAGCGCATTAAGGCGGCTCGAGATCGACAAAAGAGCTACGCTGATCTGAAGAGAAAACTAGTAGAATTCGAGGTGGGAGACAAAGTGTTGTTAAAAGTCTCACCTTGGAAGGGCGTAGTAAGATTTGGAAAACGTGGAAAGCTGAATCCACGATACATCGGACCATTCAGAATTTTGCAAAGAATTGGTACCGTGGCATACAAGTTGGAATTACCGGAAGAACTTAATGGAGTACATGATACGTTTCATGTATCCAACCTCAAGAAGAGTCCAACACAAGAAGACGTGATCATCCTTGTGGATGAAGTACATATTGATGACGCCCTCCGATTTACAGAACAACCCGTGGAGGTTACCGACTGGAAAGTCAACAAGACCAGGAGGAGCACTATTAAACTTGTCAAAGTACGTTGGAGCTCTAAGCACAGACCCGAGTACACATGGGAACGTGAAGACCAGTTCAAAGAAAAGTATCCCCACCTATTCAAGAAGACTGCTGTGAGAGTTAGTTCAGCCTGAATTTCGGGGCGAAATTCTTTTAAGGGGGGGAGACTGTGACAACTGGCACAAACTGGTAATTTCCGTACACTTTAATTATTATTTAATGACTGCAATTATGTGCTTAATTGTCAGCAATGTCTGAACACATACTAAACAAGTGAATTCATGCATGTTTTATACTACAAAATATTGCTTTATGCATAAATGAGAGCGTTGCGTCAGAATTACTAGTAAACTCACCGGTAAGACACTCCGTGTCAACAAAACTGCAGAAAGCAGTCAGACAATAAAATTGGAGCCTAGGTGTAGGTCCAACAACAAGAATACATTAAAACCCAAGAGTATATACAAGGGTTTAATATCTAGGCATACGATAGCAAAAATACGCACTAAAAAGCAACCGAAACGCACTTTAAGTGCAGAATTATATATAATTCAGCTATAATCAGCATTATGGAACTAAAATATTATGCAGAAATTACGTTTGTTTATCCAAAATACTTCCCTAAGTGACGGGAATTAAAAGTGTCACAAAAAGATACTTATTAGACACTAAAAGGTGCAATTTAGCACTTTAACGAACCGGTATATAACCGAACAACCGGATATACCCGGAACACTAAAATAATGCTAGAAGCGTTGTTTACACTTTTCTGAGCTAGTTAGGGTCCCCGAACACCCTAACACCTGTTATATTACACTACAGACTAATAACCTATTTAAATCCCTAACTAAACTAACTAGACACTTAACTATACATTTGAAAATCAACCATATACCCCCCCTAAATCCGATCGGTCCCCCATGTGGTGACACACCACCCATTTGTTGATTATTTTATTTATCATGTCTAGTATCTAAATGACATATTACCTAATGGTTAAAACACTAAGTTTGTTGGGATTGAACCCTATCAGAGGAACAGATAATTAAAGCCAAAACTGGATCAGAGCAGTGGATCCAGAATAAGCAGACGATTACAGTTAGTTCATGCAAATCTCTCCCCTTGAAAGTGGCTTTGTATCTGCTGATCTCCTATCTGCTGATCTTACTTAGTGCTGACCTACAACTGCTGCTTTGCATCTACTGACCAATGTCAAAGACTGATGGAAGACCAAAGCTCTGCTGACTCAATCTACTGCCTTGAGTCTAGTACTGCTGATCCGGACAAGCACTGCTGTGTTCACAGCAGTGGAAGGATGCAGCAGCTGTTTAAGTGTCTTTAATGTAATGAATTGTAATAGCAGTAGTTTGTACATCAGTGTTTGTATAGATCAGAGGTTAGAGTTTGTTAGGAGGTTAGATGTCACTTTCATGGTGACGTCAGCTAAAGATGCTCAGTGGTTTGTAAGTGCCTATAAATAGTTCAGTACTTTCTAATGTTCTATCAGCTCTTGCAATACTGTCTTCTTTGGACGAACAAACTACTGAGCTCTGGCTGAGGGGGAGTTTGCATTCATTCATCAATCATTGTAATCGTTGTTGAAACAAATTCAATCTTTCGATTCATTGTGTAAAGATGTTTGATTAAAGTATTACTCTCGTTTGATTGTATGCAAAGTTTGCTTTCATCTTAATTCCGCTGCACAACTCTTCCATTTCCATCTTAATTTCAAACGAAAATACAATAAAAAAGAAACTCAGATCCAACAATTGGTATCAGAGCTTGGACAGTCAAATTTGATTTAACAATCATTTTGACGTAAATAGTTCAGCTCATAACAGTTGATACTGATCGTTTGTTCGTCCGTTGAAAAACAAAGCAAGGATTAATCACCATTAAAGTTGATTTCTCAGTGTCTGTAAAACAACAAGAATGACGTCACAATCTCAGGATGATAAAAACAACATCGGCTCGCTTTTTAAACCACCTATGCTAAAAAGAAATGAGTACAACATCTGGCAGAGGAGGATGGGTCACATCCTCGCTCAGCAAAGCACAGGTTGTTGGAAGTCTGTCATTTATGGTCCCCATGTTCCTTCAGTGCCAAGTGCTGAAGATGCTAAAAAGTTCGTTCCAAAACCAGTTGAAAATTATACCGAAACCGATTTTCAAAAGATCGAACTAGATGCAAAAGCGTTCAGCATCGTAGCATCAGCGCTGCCCAATGAGATATATGCTGGACTGTTACATTGTAACAGTGCCAAAGAGTTATGGGACGCACTTAAGGAACAGTTTGGGGGAACTGAAGAAGTCATAGAAAACAATAGGGAAATCCTGAACCAACAGTATGAAACATTTTGCTACATTAAAGGCGAATCACTAACGCAACAATTTGAGCGTTTCAGTTGTCTCATCAGTGAACCGAGGCTTGTTAACACAACTTTTACAAACTCAACTCAAAATAGCAGGTTCCTCAGGTCACTGCCAGAAAAATAGGACACCATAGCTTTTGTCACCCGAAATTCAGCTGAATTCAAGGATCTGACCTTGACCCAACTCCACAGTCGACTCCTGACCTACGAAAGGGAGTTGAACCAGAAAAGGAGGTTACAAGAGTCAGGAAAAGTTACCGATGATTACACTTTCGGTAATACTACTCTTCTGGGTCAAGAAGAATCTGGGAACAGTGGTAAGGATCAGGGTTATGATCACTTCATTGACATAACTGCTGGTGCAAATTTTAACAACCCTGATTCACTCTGCTAGTTATGCATTCACTGCAAATGAAAACCAGATGTCAGACAATTTAAGTTTTGAATTAAATGATTTGCAACATTTTGATCCCACTGATTTAGAGGAAATGGACATCCTGCACCAACTGGCTTTGCTAAGTGTTAGAACTAGCAAGTTCTACAAAAGAACAGGGCGAAAATTCCCAGGTTTGCATGGGAATCTAAGGGTTGGGTTGGATAAATCGAAAATCAAGTGCTACAAGTGTAATAGGTTGGGACATTTCGCTAGGGAATGTAGGAGTCAAACTACTGGTCCCATAATTACTCATCCTAGCTCAAATCCTAGACCTCAAAACCAAAACACTGTGCACTATGCCCAATATGCCCCAGCAGCTCAAGTGAACACTGCTCACTATGCTGCTGCCCCTGTGCCAGTACATTATGTCCAAACTACTGTTCCACAAATCCAATATGTTCAAACCCCTGCTCCACAGGTACAAGTGCAACCTGTTGCACCTCAAACCACTGCTCCAGCAGCAGCACAACCAGATCAACAAAGTTTTTTCACTCAAGGGTTTGTTGACTGGAGCAGTATGCTTGATGACCTTAGTGATGAAAATTTTGCACTCTATGCTTCTAATGATTCTTCACATGATGAGTTTTGTTTGATGGCATTAGAGTCAATAAAGGAGGGGGTTGAAACTAAGGAAGAACAGCAGTGCTTTGAAACAGTGGAAGAGGTGACTGAAGCAGTGGTTACTGCTGTGGCTGGTGAACTACTGTTGGGAGAAAGTTCAGGTACCCTGATTGAACCAATGATAGATCCATGGTCCGTAGAGGACAAAGAAGAAGAGAAAGAAGAAAAGGCTGGTGAAAAGAAGGTGAAAGCTGATGATGAAGAAGATCATCAATGTGATTGTGCAATGATGGCAGCTGCCAAGGTATCTCCTTAAGTTCTTGAAAAACTGTGTTCTGACAATTGCATAATTGCTTTTGCTAACATTAAAGAGGTGAATGAAAACCTTCGGGATAAAATCTTGTCTGATGAGGTCAAATTTGAAAGGTCTTTAAAAGAACTTAAAAACAAATTGACTGAAAAAGAAAAAGAGAACAGCTGTCTAAAAGAAGAGCAAAGTATAACCAAAACCCAACTTCAAACTATGGTAGAAAAATACCAAGTTTGCAAAAAGGAGTTGGAGTCCGCCCAGATTACTTGTGAAAGATGGGTGGAATCCTGCAAAGGATATGAGGTTATGCTTGAAAAACAGAGAAAAAGCAATGTGAAATTTGGGGTTGGCTATAGAAAACATGATGATGAAAACACTGCTTTTGAAAAATCTGTTCAAACCACTGATGTAACCACTGAGTTCATCCCCACAAACAAGAATGGCCAAGAAGTGAAAATCACTGAAAAACTTGGTAACAAAATCACATTTGACAGACCAATGGAATCCTCTACTTTTGAAGAACTTGAAAAATATCAGTTTAAACCCACTTGGTCTGACGAGTGTGATATTCTTGAAAATTTCAAGCCAATGGACTTTACATCAACTGATGGTGTTAAAGCTCCAAAAGCTAAACTCATACCTCTCAAGGACATCCCAGCAGTGGTTAAAACCTCTGCTACAAAGGAGTCCGAACAGAGAAAGAAGAAAGAAAAAATTGATAACTTGTTTTGTGAATTCTGTGAGAAAAGGAATCATCTAACAAAAGATTGTTTCCACTTAAAAGCTTATGATCTAAACAGAACAAGTGTCATTGTCCCAGCAGGAAGCTGCATTGTTTGTGGTAAGACAAACCACAAAACTCAAGCATGTGTGTATCTCAAAAACTTTGATGTGAAAAAGAATGAGTACATGGCTAAAACATCCTTGAGTCCACCATCATCATCAACATCTGTCAAATTCACCAAGAAACAACCACTGTTTATGCAAGTTCAAACAGCTGTCACAAAACAGCTGAACCAAACATCTGTCAAAAGAGATGTTCAGGTTACTGATGCACCCCCTGCCAATCAGTTCAGAAAAGGCAGAGAAAAACAGTCTTACCAAAGGATTCCTCACGTTTATGAAGCCTACAAAAGGCCCTCTAAACCCAAAGTGAACAAGCATCCTTTTGGTTACCAGCAGATGATTGGTCAGGACCTAAAACAGTGGTTAGAGAAACACTGTCCTAAAACAGTCCAAACCCCTGACCTAACCACTGTCCATCATTCTGCATCCATCCCAGACACTGTTGAGACCCCATCCAAAGCCTTGTTGGCTTTGGAGACCTTAATGAACTAATCCTTTTACTTCATGTGCAGGGAGCTTCTGCATGCTTTGATAGTCTTTGGTATGTAGATAGTGGAGGCTCCAGGCACATGACAGGATGTAAAGCCCTCCTCAAAGACTTTAAAATCCATGGAGGGGGTGATATATCCTTTGGGAATAATAGTAAAGGAAAAGTTCTGGGGTCGGGTACAGTGGAGTCTGGAAAAGTAAAATTTGAAAATGTTAATCTAATAGACAATCTAAAATTCAACCTTCTGAGTGTGTCCCAAATGAGTGACAAGGGATTTGGGTCATTCTTCACAAAAGACTGTTGTAGGATTGTTGGACCAGAAATGGTCAAAAAGATTGAAGCAATAATCAACTCTGGTCAAACTAAACTTGTTGCTCAAAGAAGTGGCAATGTTTATGTTGTTGACATGTCAAAAGAGTGTCCCAGAGCTGATGCCTGTCTGTTCTCAGCTGCCTCTAACAAAGAGACAGAGCTTTGGCACAGAAGGCTGGGACACACAAATCTTAAGACAATCACAGAAATTTCAAAAAATGGTTTGGTGAGAGGCCTACCACAAAAATTGTTTTCATGTCCTGAACATTGCATTTCCTGTTTAAAAGGAAAACAGCATAAAAGTTCTTAGAAGTCCATTGAAGAGTCCAAAACAACCCAGTGTTTGCAAATGCTACACATGGATTTGTTTGGCCCAGTTCAAGTCATGAGCCTCAAAAAGAAAAGATATTGTTTGGTTATTGTTGATGACTTTTCTAGGTTCACATGGACTTTCTTTTTGCACTCAAAAGATGAAACTGCAGGCATTTTGCAAGACTTTGTAATACAGGTTGAAAAGCAATTTGATCTTCCAGTGAAAAGCTTCAGGAGTGACAATGGCACAGAATTCAAAAATAGGGAGTTGGATGCCTTCTGTGTGAAGAAAGGGATTGTAAGGCAGTACAGCATCCCAAGAACACCAGAGCAGAATGGAGTAGTGGAAAGGAAGAACAGAACTCTGATTGAGGCTGCCAGAACCATGCTTGCAGATTCAGGTTTGCCATTAACTTTCTGGGCAGAGGCAGTAAACACTGCTTGCTATGTTCAGAACAGAGTTTTAATAAACCCCAGGCACAAAAAGACTGCCTATGAAATTCTGTATAAAATTAAACCACTGATCTCATATTTCAAAGTGTTTGGCTGCCCATGCTTTATTTTGAACTTAAAAGATTCCATTTCAAAATTTGCAGCCAAAATTGATTGTGGTTATCATTTGGGATACTCAACCACTGCCAAGGCCTACAAAGTGTTCAATACATGGACCAAGGCAGTGGAGGAGACTTTGAATGTAAAGTTCAATGAACTTTCATCAATGAAAATCCCAGCAAACCCTGCTAATCTATTTGATCTTGAAAAATTCACTTTTGAAAATACTGCTGTCAAGACTAACAGTGCAGGTCCATCAGAGGATACAACACCAGACTATGGGTATGAAATCATCATCCCTCAAAGGTCTGCCACAAAGGGAAAGGCACCAGTTGTTCAAAACAGCTGTCAAAGCTCAACCACTGCTACCTCAACAGTTGTTGACCAAAGTAGCCCATCAACCACTGCTTCCACATCCTCAAACACTGCTGACAAAAGTCCTCAAACAGTGGATAAAAGTCAGCAGTTGTCCACTTCATTACCTCCTATTCCACCACCTTTTGAAGCCACTGCTGGATCATCAAAGTCCCCAGCAGTGGTTAGCTCAGATGATACACATTTGCAGCCTTCACCAACCAATGCCATCATACCATACCAAGGAGATTTAATCTTCTTGAGATCTCATCCACCTGATCAAATCATTGGCAACATAAATGAAGGGGTACTCACAAGAAGTCAAACCCAAAACATTTGTCTTTTTGTTGGTTTTCTATCACTCCATCAGCCAGTCAAGTACCAAGAGGCACTGAAAGACAACAGCTGGGTAGAAGCCATGCAAGAGGAGCTCCAACAGTTTAAAAGACAACAAGTATGGGAGCTTGTACCACTGCCAGAAGAGGTTAGTCCCATTGGCACAAAGTGGGTCTTCAAGAACAAAACTGATGAAAGGGGTATTGTTGTCAAGAATAAAGCCAGGCTTGTGGTTCAAGGTTACAGACAGGAAGAGGGGATTGATTATGATGAAACATTTGCCCTGTTGCAAGATTGGAAGCCATTAGACTGTTCCTGGACTTTGCTGTCAACCACAATATGAAGGTGTTTCAAATGGATACCAAAAGTGCTTTCCTCTATGGTACAATTCAAGAAGAGGTGTATGTTTGTCAACCTCCAGGTTTTGAGGATCCATTTTATCCAGATCATGTCTACAGGCTAAACAAAGCCTTGTATGGCTTGAAACAAGCACCAAGGGCCTGGTATGAAACTCTTTCCAACTTCCTATTCTCAAATGGTTTCAAAAGAGGTACCATTGATAAAACACTGTTTTTAAAATGGAGAGGGAAGGATTTAATGATTGTCCAGATTTATGTGGATGACATTATTTTTGGAAGCACATGTAACTCAATGTGTGAAGAGTTTAGAGAACTCATGACAGCTGAGTTTGAAATGAGTGCTATGGGTGAGCTGCAATGCTTTCTTGGTCTCCAAGTACAGCAATTGCAAAATGAAACTTTCATTCATCAAAGCAAATATGCTAAAGAACTTTTAACCAAATTTGATATGAATGATTGTAAACCACGCAGCACACCCATGGCAACAAATAAGCTGGTCATGTCTGATGAAATGGATGAGCTGATTGACCAAACACTTTATAGAAGCATGATTGGGTCTTTATTGTACCTAACTGCATCTAGACCAGACATCATGTTTGCAACATGTGTCTGTGCAAGAAGTCAATCAGCTCCCAGAAAATCAAATCTCATTGCTGTAAAAAGGATCTTCAGATACATAAAAGGTGCTCCCACACTTGGTATCTGGTATCCAGCTAATGGGAACATCAAGCTTTCAGGTTTCTCAGACAGTGACTTTGCTGGATGCAACACAACAAGGAAGTCCACATCAGGAGGGTGCCAGTTTCTAGGTGATTGCTTAGTTTCATGGCAAAGCAAAAAGCAAGCAGCTGTTTCAACATCCACTGCTGAAGCTGAATACATTGTTGCTGCAAGCTGTACAGCCCAACTCCTGTGGCTTCAAAATCAGTTACTGGATTTTGGTATCTCTGCCTTAAAGACACCACTCATGTTGGATAGCCAGGCAGCAGAAAATATCATCAAAAATCCATTTTCCCATGCAACCACCAAACACATCGACATCAGACATCACTTTGTGAGGGATTGCTATGAAAAAGGTTTGATTTCTCTGCATCATGTCCCAACTAAAGACCAGCTGGCTGATGTGCTCACAAAGGCACTTGATACAGCCACTTTTGAAAGCTTGGTCTCTAGAATTGGGATGCTGAACATGGAATAACAAGCAACACCTTGTTTTTCTATGAATAAAAGCAACAAAATGTTTTCAGAAAATCAAAACTCCATCCTTAAAAATAGCTAAAAAAGAAAATTTTTCATTAAAATCCTTAAAAGTCTGCCATTAACCACTGATTGTTCAAAAGTCTGCTCTACTTCAAAAGTCTGTCCACTGCTGAAAGTCAACCCCTGCTCTCTCATAACTTGATAAACTCTGTTGTTCAAAAGCAGTGTCTTATCCACTGATACGCTATCCACTGATAGTGAAAATCATCCACTGCTTTCATACCACTGCCTTCATCTGTCCCTATCACACAAGTACTGTCCTTCACTTTCAACAGGGGTTGTCACGTGGGCAGTACATATTGGTCAGACTTTTTGTAACGGCTGCCACCTCAGCATTCACTTTCTTCCTTATAAAATCCCCCATTCACCACCAAAACAGGGTTTTACTGTCGAATTGAATTCTTAAAAATTCTCTTCTCAAAGCAGTTTTTCTTCTCATTTCTCACAAATTTCTTTGATCATTCATCTTCAAAATGACAAAATCGAAGTCATCTTCAAAACCCTCATCCAAATCCTCATCGAAAACAGCCTCTCAAAAGGCAATCTCCACTGAAATTCCACATAAACCAAATCACAATCTCCTGGGTCTTCTCACAAAACCAGGAACCACCAAAGTTTTCGATTCCATCATTGATATCATGGCAAAATCAAAGTACAAAACTTTGTTCACTGCCGATGCACCAATCTATTTGGCAACCCAAAGGGAGTTCTGGAAAAATGCAACCCTTGAAAAACAAGGAGACACTGCAACCACCATAAACTCTTCTATAAAGGGTCAAGTTGTCCAAATCACGCCAAAATCCATTTCAGAGGTCTTTCAACTCGGTGATCAGGAAGGTAAAATTTCTTTCACTAAAAACGAGTTACAAACTGACTTCATTGAGAGAGGGTATGAAGCCACAATGATGAAGAAAATTACCTTAGAAAAAGGTTATTTTCCGTCTGCAACCAGATTTTTATTTCATACCCTCCTACTATGTGTTTCAAACAAAACCACTTCTTTCAATGAAATCCCTTTAAAGATTCAAAATCTGGGATATGCAATTCTTCAAGGAGAAAATTTTAACTATTCTCGGGAAATTTTTAAAGATTTGGTTAATAATGTTGAAACAAAATCATTCTTACTGTTTCTGAGGTTTTTAAGTTATTATTTTGAAATGACATTCAGTAAGGATGATTTAGCTGCAATAAACCAAGGTGATTCTACTCAAATAAACAGTTTAACAAATGAAACTTTTTCAAGAATGTTAGCACCTTGCAAAACACAAGCAGAGGTGCCTGAGTAGATTTTAGCAGTTACAACTGCTCCTCAGGTATCTGATGCTGAGCCCACTGCTCAAGGTGATCAAAGCAGCAGCACAACTGCTTTGAAACCCACACCTAAAATCACCAAAAAGCAAACAAAAAGAAAAACACAAAAACCCCCCAAAACCATCAAAAAGGCATCTCTGGAGGATGAGATACCAGAGCTCCTGCCAGTGACAACACAAAAGTCACAAGAAACCACTGCTGCTACTTCCTCACAGCAGTTGGTACAAATATCTCAACCCATAACCGAAACTCCTCCTGTTTCTTCCCAAAAAGAACAGGTTGTACAAATAGGGTCTCCACATCATGATGCTCTGGAAACACTCGTTTCTATCATCCACAGTCCAATGCCCGGGACACATCCTATTTCTACACCAATCATCACATCCACAATTCCCTCACCAATAAAACCACTGTTGGATGCAATTGATTTGAACCAGGCATTAACCAGTCCTTCTCAATCACCTATCAATGAGAATATACCGCAACAACTGACTGGGTCTGATGTATCAATCTTTGCTAACCCACCAACACCACCTGAGGAGGTTACACCCCTTGAGTTACAAGTAACTCTTGGTGGTAGTCCAAGTGAAGCAGCCACTACAACTGTTGAACCTACAGGTTTACAGTTGGACAGTGGTTACATTAATAAGACTTCCTTGGAGGCAATTCCTTTTATAGCACCTCTGCCAACCACCAGTGGATTTATTTATCCTACTAGCAACATCAAAAGGTTGTCAAGTGTTGAAGGAAGAAGACCCCAGTACCAAGAAAAAGGGGCATCAGTGGTTAATGTTTGGAGTATACTCCCTACATCTACCACTGATAAAACCACTGCTCGTGGGAAATCAGATGATCCCATTAACTTGGGTGATGGTTTAAAGTACCAGAAATTGACGGATCGTATTGCAAAGCTTGATAACTCTGTTGCAGAACTCAAAGATATGCTACAACAGGTGTTACAAGTTCAGAAGGTACAATCAACTGTTATTCCACCTCAAGCACCTGCTACAAATGAGCTCTGGAATCTATTTCAATCTTTTCTCCAACAACAAGCACAATTAGCAGATCAGCAACATGAAAAACATGTACAACAGCTGAGAAATGCAATGGAGTCAAGGTTCAAGAACACTCAGGTTGATTTAAAGGCTCTCAAAACTCATATCTTGCACACCACTGGCACTGCTCCTCCAAAAGTACGCTACCTTTATCAACTCCCAGAAGATAATGCCAAAAAGGGGGAGAAAATTAAGGAGTGGAAAAAGAAGGGTATAGAGGATGGTCTTTATCTTGAACCAGAAAATTCAAACATGACCAAAAAGATCCCTTTGCCAGATGGCAGCAAGAAAATTGATGTGACAACAAATGCACTAGCAGAAGCAATTGCAAGTGTAAAAAGGGATAGAGAGGCCAAAAGAAAAGCCAGGGTGGACAGAATGGATCATCCAGATCAGGGTACTTCTGGGTCAAAGGATCATGAAAATCCTGTTGAGGAAAAGAAGAAGCCTACTAGAAAAGTAAGGCAACCCAAATCCATTCCAACCAGACGTTCAAAGTCTGCTAAAAAACCACCATACAAAACAGCTGATGCACCAGGAGTTACAAAAACTACTGCTTGCCAAACAGTTGTTTCATCAACACACACCACTTCAACACACACAACATCCACTGTTCTACCATAATCACCACCAAAAACAACACCTGCTGACATACAGCAGAAGACAGCAGATGTTATAACATCTGTTGTAATGACAACAGTAGTTGAAACACCGGTTGTTTCAACAGCTGTTAGTCAATCACAATCCACTGCCAATACATCTACCACCACTGTTCCATCCAAAACATCATCAGTCCCTCCCACAAAAAGGAGAAGACTAATTCTCAAAGATGATGACAATTCACCACCACAAACATCTTCAAAATCTTTAGCACTTGTCACAATTCCAAAACCTGTTCCTCTCTCTTCAGTTAAAATGTACAAGCCCTTACCTCCTGCAGGTGTTCAATTTCCTCTTGAATTAGCAGCTGTTAGAGAAGAAATAAAATCTTTTTACTTTGAGGATGACCCTGCCAAAAGGAGTTTGCCATCAATAAAAGGATATCCCTGGCCTAAAAATGTTGATGAATATTTGGAAATCAAGGCCAAGCAAGCAGAGGATATCTCAAAGAAAAACACACAAGGGAAATCTGATAAAGAAATTGCACAGAGAAGTCAATATTTGCTCACACAAGTCAGATCCCTAGAGCAATTTGCAAAAAATGTTAGTCAACAAATTTCTGAAAGAGCAGCTGAAACTCTGAAGAAAGACTACATTGAAAGCATCATGGCTCACAAGAAGTACAAAGGAGAGAGATACATGTACAAAGAATGGACTATTCCTGAACTTGAAAATGAAGCTACAAGAATTCAAGACATGATAAAAAGGAAAGTCACTCACACTCCTCCTAACTGGGCAAAGTTTAGAAAGAATATACCTGACAAACAGGAAGAGCTGAGGAGAATGAAAGAGGAATTGGTAGCAGCTAATTATGGAAACAAAAGACAAGTTGCTAGATGTAAAAAAGATGTGGTCAGGGCTACTTACAAAAAGTTGGAACAATTAAGAAAGAAAGATCCCACAGTTCCTCAAAAGCCTGACTATCCTGAAGCAGCGGTTTCAAAAAGACCATCAAAGCTGCAAATCAGGAGATCCACAGCTCCAGTTGGTGCTACCATCTACAAAAGAAGGCCACAGAGACAGCTGATTGCTGAAACCATCAAAGAGTTAATGGAAGGTGAAGACCTTGGAAAAGAAGGTATAAAGAAGATGATCATGGAAACTCTTGGTTTGGATCAAACTGCAAGTACTGCTCAGCCAGTCATGAATAGGCCAGCCTCTCCAAATACTTCTGCAAATAAACATCTCCCAAGAAACCCACCAGGCTCAAAAATACAAAAGTGGGAAACTGACAAACAGACCTGCGTATTGACTTTGCTCAGGTCTGGTGGAGAAGTGGAGAAAATATCAAGGGAACAAGCTCTTGGCCTGAGTCTTGAAGATTTGCAGGATCTCCTTGATCTTCCACTTAGCAGGGATGATGAAGATATAGATGCCCTAGACTTTGAATTACAATTTAAAGGTCAGATAAGGGAGCTGTTGATGAGGCAATAAAGATTTCCACAAATAATGAAGAGTTTTGGCATTATCTGTTCCAGGGGGAGATTGTTGGGATTGAACCCTATCAGAGGAACAGATAATTAAAGCCAAAACTGGATCAGAGCAGTGGATCCAGAATAAGCAGACGATTACAGTTAGTTCATGCAAATCTCTCCCCTTGAAAGTGGCTTTGTATCTGCTGATCTCCTATCTGCTGATCTTAATTAGTGCTGACCTACAACTGCTGCTTTGCATCTACTGACCAATGTAAAAGACTGATGGAAGACCAAAGCTCTGCTGACTCAATCTACTGCCTTGAGTCTAGTACTGCTGATCCGGACAAGCACTGCTGGGTTCACAGCAGTGGAAGGATGCATCAGCTGTTTAAGTGTCTTTTATGTAATGAATTGTAATAGCTGTAGTTTGTACATCAGTGTTTGTATAGATCAGAGGTTAGAGTTTGTTAGGAGGTTAGATGTCACTTTCATGGTGACGTCAGCTAAAGATGCTCAGTGGTTTGTAAGTGCCTATAAATAGTTCAGTACTTTGTACTGTTCTATCAGCTCTTGCAATACCGTCTTCTTTGCACGAACAAACTACTGAGCTCTGGCTGAGGGGGAGTTTGCATTCATTCATCAATCATTGTAATCGTTGTTGAAACAAATTCAATCTTTCGATTCATTGTGTAAAGATGTTTGATTAAAGTATTACTCTCGTTTGATTGTATGCAAAGTTTGCTTTCATCTTAATTCCGCTGCACAACTCTTCCATTTCCATCTTAATTTCAAACGAAAATACAATCAAAAAGAAACTCAGATCCAACAAAGTTGGATTATAAGTGTACATGAGGGATTAAGCATTTCATTTCACCTAACAACAAACACTAGCTCACCTCTTTCTCATCTCCCCTTGTGTTCGGCCGAGAACACTAGCACCACCACCCCACTTGCAAGTTTCCTTCAACTATTTTACATACATACATAGAAGCAAGGGATCATACAAGAAGGCTTGGTGCACTCGGAAACTCAAGAACCTCTCTATACTTCTTTTATCCACCTTGTTTACGTCTTGATTCTTCCCTAGCCTCGAGCTAGTAGTAAGTGCCTCTAAACATCCTCTTGTTCTTGTTTAAAGTGGTTAATAGGTGATTTAACGGTTAAAACTCAAGAACACACAAGATCAAAACTAAAAGTTTTGAAAGAAAGATAAACTAGTTGGATAAAGGGAAGTTATGTGTGTAAATCAGGTAAATCTTGTAAAGTTGTTATTATTTGATGTTGTTTGTTGCTAGAAGTGGGATGGATCATCATCTAACCATACTAGATCAGGTTCAAGAACATGAACTAGTAGTATTTTAGTGCTAGAGATGTGAAAGATGATGAACCCTCCCACTCATGAAACATGAACTTGAGTAAAAGTAATTTTTCTTGTAAAATAAGACTCTAAACATGTAAATCTAAGGATCTACAAGTGGTCTTTCGAAAGAACCAAGCGGAAAATGCTAGTTTTGTTAAATCCCGGACCTTACATAAACTAAAAGCATTTTAGTGAATAAACAAGTGTGTAAACACTTGTGTCACAAGAAAATTTTAACAAGAAATATGTTTGGTAAATCATGACTAGAAGTTGTGAAACTTCAAGATCTTTAAAAATAAAGTTTTTAAGAAAGTAAACTTATTTTTAAAGATAACAAGACCCAGTAAATATGTTAGTAACTTACTACATATTTTTACAAACTTTCAAGTTCATAAGTTGTGGTATATGCTTGTTTTGACAAGTTTGATAGATAAAGATTGTATTGTTGATATTGTTGTTTATTTAAAAGAAAATAAACACATGTTTCGAAAACATGGGAAACCTCCATTTTTAGGGGAAACTCTGTCAAAATTTTTATAAATTTTGACACTTAGAAAAATATAAGTTTTTGAGAAACTTATTCCCTAAAAATGTATTTAAAAATATTACCAAGTTTTCCCTAATTTTTTTTTGGTGACAAGAAATGAGGATTTATTCAAGAATAAAAATGGATATTAGGTATGTATATATTTTTGAGAAAAATATATATATTATTTGATCACCAACTTTTGTGCTAAGTGTATATAGTATGTGTTATACGTGCTAGTGTATTAAGACTTAAAAATTCACTAAATACTCATGAGAAGTATAAACACAAAGATACACATACAACATACAAGATACATAATTTGGGTGCAAAGTGCAAAACACGAGATACTTATATTAATTTATGAGAAAATAATATAAGTAAGATATTTAGTTAAAAATATAAAGTATTTTTTTAACACAACAATACAAATACAAAAGAGAGTGACTGTACTTGTGCGACACAAGTCTAGTGACTAACGTTAAGAAAACGCGTATAGGTCACGACGTTAATTAAGCAAATCCAGTGAAGTTTACGACGCACAGGACGCAAAGTTGTGAGTTCATGCTCCCCTTTTTCTTTAACTGTTTTTAGTTTTATAACTTCGGGGGTGAAATACATGTACAAATGTTACAATGTTTATAAATGGTATGATAACAAGAAACACACTTGGTGAGGACGAGAACCAAGTATGATGTGATATGAGAAATGATACGAGAAATCATGTCACGAATAGGGTACCATAAGCACCATTAATCAACAATATACCTAGACTGCAGAACAAAAGGATAGATCTAACGGGTGCCGGGCAGCCACACTCTCGGTGAGGGCGAGTATCGAGTAGTGCTTTTGTGTCTTAGAATATGCCAACTAGAAAAATGCCTAAGGTTTGGTGACTTCCTATGGCGTGTCACATGTTAATGGCCTTGCAACCCATTAACAATCCTGATACTTACAGGAATACTTTATTTACATAAGATTCATACCATACTAAAACTTGATTTATACTTGAGTACGTGGGGTACTCAAGAAAACTTGAATTATACTTGAGTACGTGGGGTACTCAAGAAAACGGGAATTATACTTGAGTACATGGGGTACTCAAGAAAAACTTGAATTATACATGAGTACGTGGTGTACACATGAATACTTGATTTATAAATGAAAACTTGATTTATACATGACACAAACTACGTTTTCATACAAAGTATACAAACGCGAAATACAAAAACTGCATGAATTCACACCAATATTATGTTGACGTTTTTTTTTTTCCAAAACTCACATGTATTTCAGGTAACTAGGATGGATGTGCGCGTGGTCTTACTCATGCTCGTGGATGTCGCTTATGCTTATCTTTAAATAAAGTGTAAACTTTTTAAGTTAATGTTTTATGTTATCGGGCGATGTAAACGCTAAACTTATGTTATTCAAATTATGGTATTTGATGTTTTTATGAGCATGTAGAATGTTTACTAATCGTATGCAATGAAAACCTTTCATGATCACACCTCGTGCTTCCACCGCAGAAAGGGGTGTGACAACTTTAGCACAAGTCAAACACTTACTCATGTATGTCGCTATGTGAGCCTTCATCTTCGGCCACCAATACATGACCCTGAGATCCTGATACATTTTGTCTGAGCCCGCGTGAACAGAATACCGAGACTTGTGCGCTTCGTCCATCATAAGCTCTCTAAGATTACCATACGAAGGAACCCATACCCATTCCATAAAATAACGAATGCCGTCAGATCTCTCCACAAGTTGCTTTTCCATGCCTCGTAAGTACTCAGCCTCGATGTTCTATTCCTTCAATGCCTCGATCTGAGGGGAACGAATCTGAAAAGGTAAACCAGAGTGAATAGTAAGTTGTAGAGTGTGAACACGCTTAGGCTTCGTCTCCTTTCGGATAAGGGCATCAGCCACGACATTAGCTTTCCCTGGATGATACTTGATGGCACAATCGTAGTTGTTCAGTAATTCCACCCAGCGACGCTGTCGCATATTCTGTTCCTTCTGGTCGAAGATATGCTGAAGGCTTCTGTAATCGGTGTAGATGGTGCATTTGTTACCGTACAGATAGTGCCTCCAGATCTTCAACGCAAAAACCACAGCTCCTAAATCCAAGTCGTGAGTCGTATAATTCTTCTCGTGTACCTTCAACTGTCGAGAAGCATATGCTATCACCTTGTCGCGTTGCATCAATACGCAACCAAGACCCTGAATCGATGCATCACAATAAACCACAAAATCCTCGGTACCCTCAGGTAGAGATAAAATCGGCGCGCTACATAGCTTCTGCTTCAAAAGCTGGAAAGCCTCCTCCTACTTCGTCCCCCATGAATAAACTACGTTCTTTTGTGTCAAGGGGGTAAGATGTTGAGCAATCTTTGAGAAATTTTGAATAAACCGACAGTAGTACCCTGCAAGACCAAGAAATTGTCGTACCTCCGAAGGATTCTTCGGTGCCGCCCAATTCATAATAGCATCGATCTTAGCAGGATCCACGTGTATCCCCTTTTCGTTAACAATATGCCCAAGAAAGTGTACTTCTCGAATCCAGAAATCACACTTAGAAAACTTCGCGTAAAGCTGCTCCTTCCTCAGGAGCTCCAATATAAGATGTAGATGTGGCTCATGGTCCTCCTCGTTCTTGGAGTAGATCAAGATTTCGTCGATGAAAACAATAATAAAGTCATCGAGATACGGTTTGCACACGCGGTTCTCCATGAAGACCGCTGGTGCGTTAGTCATCCCAAACGACATGGCCAAAAACTCGTATTGCCCATAACGCGTCCTAAAAGCCATCTTTGGGACATCCTCCTCTCTGACTCTCACCTAATGATAGCCCGACCTTAAGTCGATCTTAGAGTAAAAACTAGACCCTTGCAACTGGTCAAACAAGTCGTCAACGCGCGGTAAAGGGTAGCGATTCTTGATTGTCACCATGTTGAGCTCATGATAATCTATGCACATCCTAAAGGACCCATCCTTCTTCTTCACAAACAGTATTGGGGATCCCCAAGGCGAAGAGCTAGGTCTGATAAAACCCCTATCCAACAGCTCTTGGAGTTGATTCGACAACTCCTGTAACTCTCCTGGCGCAAGACGATAAGGAGCACAAGCAATCGGGGCTGCTCCTGGCATGAGGTCAATCTGAAATTCCACCTGACGATGTGGAGGTAAACCAGGGAGTTCTTCAGGGAATACATCAGGAAAATCACAAACCACTGGAAGGTCCTCGATCCTCCTCTCATCCGACTGCGAGTCAGTAACAAGAGCTAAAATAGCAGGGTAGCCCTTACGTAAACACTTCTGAGCCTTCATTGCCGAGATAATACCAACCATAGCACCACTATGATGACCCTGAACTGATAAAGATTCTCCGCTAGGGAGAGGAATGCGCACGATCTTCTCCTTGCAGAGAATTTCCGCCTGGTGCTTGGACAACCAATCCATGCCAATGACCACATCAAAACTTCCAAGAGTAACAGGGAGTAGGTCAATGTCAAACACTTGACCCATGAGATCAAGTTTACAACCAAACAGAACATGATAAGCCTCTATTGATTTACCATCAGCTAATTCTACTACATGCTTATTTACAAGAGATGTGGGAGTTAACCCTAACTGACGACTGAACTCCAAGGACACATAAATCCAATCGGCACCCGAGTTGAATAAAACATAAGCAAATAAATCATTTATCGAAAACGTACCAGTCACTACATTGCCATCATTCCTGGCTTCCCCAGCTCCAATAGTGAACACCCTCCCGTGTGCACCATTTCCCCCATTGCCCCCATTGTTGTTGTTCCTGTTGTTATTGTTCCCAGCATTGTTGCTGTTATTGGCATTCTGATTCAGCTGAGGGTAATCCCGCTTGATGTGGCCCTCGTCCCCGCACTGGAAACACCCTTTCTTAAAACCCAGATTCTACTGAGGTTGCTGCCTTTGCTGTCCCTGCTATTGCTACTGCTTTGGCTGTGGGGCTCTACAGTCTTTGACCTCCTGGCCCACCTTCTCGCATCTATGACAAGTTCGAACACACTGTCCATAATGATGATAACCACACTTGTTGCATTGTGGCTTCTTTCCAACATAAGAACCCTGATTTTGGTTGCTGCTCTGGCCTTGATTAACTGAAGAAGACTGACTAAAATTGCGGTTGTTGCTATTATCTGGCCTTTTCTGAGATTGACTAGCACTCGTCGCTTTGTCAGTATCGTTCCACTTGCGCTTGTTATCACTGGCTGGTGTGGTAGCTATAGCAGTCGAGGTAGCAGCAGAGACGCGTGGCGGCAAGTTGCCACGTTCGACCTCTTGGTCAGTAATCTTATGTGCCAAACGGACGATACGGGGTAGATTGTCTAGGTTTGCAGCTGTAACGTACCCCTTAACAGCTGGTGCTAAGCCCTTGAGATACAACTTGATTCACCGATGTGGGGGTCGAGACAGGTTGGGGCACAAAGTTGCTAAATCATTAGACCTCCTCGTAAATGCTTCAATCTCAGATCCCTCCATTTTCAGATTGTAGTACTCGTTCTCCAGTTTCTGAACCTCATCATGAGGACAATACTCCTCCCTCATCAACTCCTTAAAGTCATCCCAAGTGGTGGCATTTGCCATTTCGATACCCAACATCTGAACTTGGGTATTCCACCATGTCAGGGCACCATCCTCGAGTGTGCCTGTAGCATACTTCACTCTGTCCCCAACAGGACAGTTACACATCGCAAATACCGATTCTGCCTTTTCAAACCATCGTAGTAGTCCTACAGCCCCTTTAGTCCCATTGAAGGTCTGTGGCTTACAATCCATGAACATCTTGAACGTACAAACAGGTGGAACAGGTGGATTGTTTTGATTCGCAGGTTGACCTAAAACGAAAGAACGTACAATGCACAGGTAAGATTCGAGTATATGACACAAGGATAGAAAGTAATTGGCACATATCGTACCAGCCTGGTAAGCCGCTAGGGCTTCAGCTACACGAGTGTTGATCATGTTTGTTAATTCGGCCTGCGTCATAGCAATGTGGCCACGTCCACCACCTCGGCCTCCTCCACGTCCACTCATGGTTCTATATAAGAGAAGGGAACAGTCTTAAGGGTCGAAATGAGGTAAAAGTCAAGTATCACGTTAAAATCTACAACTATCAAGTTTACACACGATAGGGCAGAACCCTTCTCACGCTCGTTAAGCCTCACTGGGACTTACACGCACCTCATGTTTTTATTATGTGTGCACCCATAATAATAACGCAATTTGCATGCTTATCTCAGTGCCTCTTAACTTGCGCTCAAAGTTTCTCCCCGCATAGTAAGGCAGTGGGTACTACAGGACTATAATTCACAAAAGTCGAAGAGTAGTGTTACACTATCAAATCACCATAATATCTAATATATCGTTTCATGCAAGCTGTGAGTGTGTGACTACTAAAGAAGTGATGCACAAGGTAACAGAAGACGAACCTTGCAATCTGGAGCTGAGTGTCATGGTCAATTTTGGATCTGTTCGGTTATAGTATGGTTTTAGGAAAACATTTTAAAACCAAGTTCACTATAACCAGTGGCTCTGATACCAAACTGTCACACCCCCAAAATACCACCTAGGGAATGTCCCTGTTAGGCGTGCGGCATACCAATGACGAGCCACTAATTACATTGAACGCGTACAAGTTTCAAAAGAAAATCCTTAATGATTAATAAAAATACCATCAACAAGTTTAAGTGAAAACCAAAGTATTCAGCGAAAGCAAAATAAAACAGTTTCAAAACCAATGTATAGTATCAAGAAATCAATAACATAAATCCATCCAGTCAACCCATGACCACTCCAGCTACTCCAGACAACAAGTTCCAATGCAAGACATCTAACAACCTACAAGCATGCAAACAAGTGTGTCAGACAACGCTGGTGAGTTCAAAGTTTTGTTAAAGAGTTTAGTTTACCAGATACATGTATAAAACAATTTATCAATTTGATTTGATGTTGTTATTAACTCGATTACCAAAATGGCTACAAGATGTGTTTGCCCAACCCCAATGTCTCTATCAAAACATTGGTCATGCTTTAAGGAAATTAGTTCACGCCCGTCCTCCCTGATACGGTGTGAGGGTGCCAAACCTAATAGCGATATCAACTAATAACCTCGTTGCCTCCCCGGCAACTATTGGTAGATGTAAGGGGTCTTATGTGATAGAAACTGAGTAATAATAACAAACAACCCAATAAACTAGCATTCCTCCCCAGAAGGTTACCCGATATCCCCCCCGGGATGCATGCTTAGAAAAAGGCAGTGAACTCACCTTTGATTGCTAGGTAAGATTTGTTACTTGTTATATAGTTAACCAAACATGTCCTAAAAGAGTTACCGATAACAATCAGTGTCACACAGGCTTTGGTCACATATTTCTTATTCATATCACACAAATTGCACCCTTGTATTTCACGTACGTCATACAAGCATCAGGGTGATAGTATATTTACAATACACGTTCATGTCACAAATTCACACGTCACATGTTACATATCCACTAACATCTCATTGTACTATTCATACGGTGCACCATAAAATGATATACATACATAAATATATCTACATTACTTAAACAGTTTTGCCATCTAATATAATTATCATAGGGTCCTAAGCACATGCTGCATTTATATACAATACACCTACAATACATCGGCCCAGGTTACAAGAACTCATCAGCCCATTAAATCAATTAAATTAAGTTTATATTTGAGTCCGAACCCCTTAAAGCCCAGCCGTGTTTTCTGGACTAAGTGTACAGTCCATTTACAATTTACAAACATCACAAACAAACACCAAGAACCACCTTGTATCTAATCATGTCATGTTATATATATATATATATATATATATATATATATATATATATATATGTTCTGATGTTCGGCCCAATCTAACAAGTGATTACATTTAACCTGCAGCCCAATGTCTAGTTTTACACCCACTTATCCTACCTACTGTTACCCTTATTGTTCCTTTCCCCAACCCAAACCTGATCGGCCCAAATAGAGGTGTGCCCTAAGACCCTTGTGACTTTGTGACTTTGTGTGGTCCACCAACTAATCATCCCATGTGTGTGTGCATCTAATACAAATACTATGTTATTAATCCATATACACAACATAATTCACCCTAATCAATCTTAAAAACTTCACTGATCAATATTTGCATCTAATAAAAATATTAAACTTCACTAACTAATACATATGAACCCTGAATGTAGTGACATCATGATCGACTATAGGGTACTATCAAACTTACTAACCCAACACAATTAATAAATCACAACAAGACCCACAAGATTCCAATTACAACCTCATACAAGTTCACGTATAATCACCAAGCAATAATCCTCAATCTCATTTAATTTACACATACACATAATTTCATACAAATATGGATATCACAAATAAAAACCACTAACCAAGAATCTGCCGAACAAAGTGTTATCTCGAAGGGGGGGGGGGGGTCCTGTTGCCGCACGTACGTATGGGATAATAGTATTTTATGAGTTGGTTGTTTGAGGTTATGAGATCATAAGGGTAACATATTATACGTGAATAAGTAGGTCGGTTGTTTCCTATGTTGGCTGGCTGTGCTAATGGGCTCATGCCCAAGTGACAAATTCATGATAAACAAATACATATATAGAATGTGCTAATGGGCTGCCATGATCGAATGTGCTAATGGGCTGCCATGGTAAACAAATACATATATATCAATTAAAATAAGTAGGCTGCCGAACCCACTTGTGTATATATCACTCGTTTTGGGCTTTTAAGGAACTGCACCGGAGTATAACAACTCTAAGGTGAGCCGGTTCTAGCACGATTTACGAAAAACAAGTTTAACATGATTATGAATATGTACGACGAATAATGAAGATCAAAATTACAAAACTAACCCTAGGAGTTCGAGTTGTCACATCATCCCAAACTTGAAAGAAATTTCGTCCCGAAATTTGATGAGTAAGCACAGAGAACGAAGTGAGAAATCAAGATTGTTGCACGTTTCCCCTAGGTGCCACATGGAAGGCCATGATTCAAGCTCGGTTTACGATAAACGATCTTAACGGTTCTATGAAAACTATATAAACCCCACCCCACTTCATTTCATTTCATTTCACTCATGATCGGAATAATTCTCTAAGTTGAAGCTTAAATGCTTCATACCTGAGAATTTATAGATCATATCTTCCTAGCGTGGACCCTTTGTAAGCTTCTTTCGTTCTTTTATGCGTTTTTAAGCATGAAAGTCAAACAGTGTTTGACTTTCAACTTTGACCGGTCAATGGTCAACACGAAGTTCGTTTGAACTTCTTAACGTGAGCGTAATCACAATGGTCATAGTCCCTTGTGACTATACCTACTGATTACCACGTTATTTTTAGGCGTAGTGACGAGTCATAGTTTCGGTCAAAATGCTTATTCTTGCGCATTTTGCAACCAAACTATTTTTGGGTCTCAAGACCCTTTGTTGTGATATCAAATTTGTTTTCTAACTTCGTTAAACATGTTTTAACATGTTTAGCTCGTCACTTTTAGATTAGTGCTTATATAGGGTCGTAAGATAAGCGGTCTAAACAACCGCTTAGACTTTCGAACCCGACCCGTTTGGTCGATCATTAGGATCCGACCAAACATGTTTTGTGACCATAGTTGTATAGGGAATAACCTTTCAAGGTTATACCTTATGGTCATTTCGTTTAAGTAGTTGTATGATAGGTAGTTTATATGCCTTAGGTAAATGACCAAAATGCCCTTTTTACGCATAAATTCATTTTAAGCATATGTAACATAAATTTTGACATCTAAACTGATTAGGCAACATTATTAGACATGTTAAGGCATATATTACTTGTCATAGGACTAGTTAGGCGGTCCGAACGCTTTTTACGCGAACGACGCGTTAAAGTAGCGTAAGCTACCTAAACGGGTCGTAAGCACTAGGTTAGGTTTCGATTTAGTTTGTAGGCTTTGTTAAACCATATTACATGAGTTCCTACACTCATTTGGTTTACGAAACCTCATCCTATCCAATCTCCCGATTTAGGTATGGTTTATTAACATAGTTACCTATATTAGGTGCCGTTTGATTTCCGTAATCCCTCTAGCTTTGCTTTGTTGTTATTCAAGACTTCCAAGCAATCTCAAGTGAGTACATAGTCCCCACTTTTTCTGTTTTCAATGTTTTAGGGTGAAACATGTGTACCTATTTGTTATGTTCATGTTTTCAAAGTATAATTGATTATACATGTTAGTACTTATCTTTTGACAAACTGAATGATTATTTATTGTTTAAACACTAATTTTTCAAAGATTATAAAATTAATTGTTGGATTGTACTTTGTTTATAAATTCACCGGACCGATTGGTAGTATGATATAGCGCTATAGGATTTGACACCCCATTCCTGTTGCATGGAATGTCAGAAATCGATTTTTATCCAAATAGAGATTGCCTTTGTGGTATTTCTATAGTCTCCAAGGTGTATTTTGATACACTAAGGTTTGAATGAATTCTAAAATCACACTTTTGTTGTATATTTTGTTATACTCCCAAAGGTATAGTTTGATATGCTCTCATGTGTGATATTGTAAAAACAACATATATTTTGTTAATTACTAAAAACATAGTTTGATATGTTATTTACAAAACCAAAGCATAGTTTAATATGTTATTAATAAAACCAAAGTATACTTTTGATATACTACTGAAAACTATTATTTTGACAACTAAAGTATATTTAATATACTATTTGTTTAACTATTTTAGAACTGAAATATATTTTAATATATTACTTATTCGACTTTCTTAAAACCAAAGTATATTTTTTTATATATACTACAAACCTTTTATCAATACATTGTTTTACAAACAATATATTTTATACAAACTCATTTTACTTGGTTATTTAATTATCTATGCATCATTCTTTTATATCATTAAATTTATTATAAATTTTCGCATAATTTATAAAGAAAACATTTTTAAGTTCATGACAACTTTTTGTTAAACATTCTTTTAAACTTACAAGTCATGAATCATGCATTAATAAAACCTATGTATCTCACAGGCATTTTTATGCTGACGTACCTATTTTTACACATGTTTCAGGTGCTGCTATGTGATGATTGTTGATACATGCTATACATAGGTGGACTCGTGCCTTAGGGACTTTAAAACTTGAAAGATAATATTTGTATTTATTTGATTTGTAATAAAACAATGAGTTCAATAATGCGATAACACAAAATTATTTAATCCATGGTTGTGAAACATTGATTCTGTTACGACACTCCCCGACGTTTCCGCCATGATTTGTTGTTTTACGTTGTCGGGGTGTGACAGAAAAGTTGGTATCAGAGTCAATGGTTATAGGGAATTAGGTTATTAGTAATGCTTTGACCTAGACAATAACCTTCCTAGGACCCTAACACAAGTTATCTTGTGTTTAGATCTTAAAACAATACCGTCACTTGTCCTTAGGTGACAACCACAATAAGAACACAAATTTTGAATCCGCTTTGAAAACTAATCATCTGTTCTAGGATGATTGATTACTAGGTTTTGAACCTTCTAAGTTTTCAAAATATCGTCAAAGTTTGGGTCTTATAATGTGAACACGTGCAATCTAGAAGGGTGGATGCCTGTATCCCGAGTTTTCTGTCTAAGGCTAGAGTGTTCGTACAAATCCACATAATCGGACCAGTAACTCTTACCTGGGAACTCTTGGGGTGAGTGTCCACTTATAGGCTAAAGCATGTCTTCGCGATACATTATGAGGACCTATTTACTTTGATTCAGCTTTCCTATGTCATTTGTTTGCTTCGTGTTTTGAACAAATGACCATCACCCATGCTTTTTGGTCGGTAATTGTAACATCTTATTCTTACCCAATGCCATTTCACTTGTTTTCTTTCATGTTTCCTTGTTCTTTTTAGACAATGCCTCCTCGACGAGATGCACAACCCGTAACTAATGAAGAAGTCGTAGCCCTTGTCGCTCAGTAAATGGCTGCAACGCTTCCGGGCATAGTAGCCCAGATCCATCAGTTATATAACATCAATAACAACAACAACACCCAGTGTAATTTCAAGAACTTCAATTCCGCTAAACCTTTAAAGTTTTCTGGGTCTCAAGGAGCAACCGCGCTCCTGCAATGGTTCGAAAGTTTGAAGAGCATATTCAGGCATGTGCAATGTCAGAATGAGCGTAAGGTTGAGTTTGCATCCAGTGTATTCGAGAAGCATGCTCTTACATGGTGGAACGGTGTGATGCGTGATAGGGGTGCTGATGTGGCACTAGCTCAAACTTGGGAAGAGCTCTGAGCTCTAATGATGAAAGATTTCTGACTTCGCCATGAGCTTAGAGCGTTAGAAAGAGAATTTGACGATTTAAAGCAAGACAGTGGTGAACATCGAGCTTACATTGACCGTTATGAGGAACTGAGCATGTTGTGTCCTGCCATGGTTACGCCTGTGGAGAAGGCGATTGAAAAGTACATTGATGGTCTTCCTGACTTAGTTCAGGATATCGTTACTGGCAGCAACCCTACTACCGTCAGACAGGCCATTAAATTGTCTGCTACCCTGACTTAATCCCAGATCAAGAAGGGTAAGCTTTTTCGAAAGGGCGACCCAAGACCATCTGACAAGACTGCACAAGCTGAACCAAAGGAAAAGTTAGCCGAGACACGCAAGAAGAAGAAGCGCAAGGCATCTCAAAACTGCGCCATAACTGCTCGGAACAATCAGGTTGCACCAAACCAGTCAACACAACCTCGTAAAAGGAAAAATTATGTTGGTACCGCACCTTTTTGCAACAAATGCAACCGTCATCATCTAGAGCAAGTGCAGTGTCACAAATGTACCCACTGTGGGCGATTGGGACATTTGGTCGATACTGCTGTTATGCAAACCAAGCTGCTACAAATCCTGCTGCTGTTCAAGCATGGTTCCCACCTGGGTCATGTTATAACTATGGTGATCTTACTCAATACAGAAACAATTGCCCAAGACTTGTTAACGCAAATCCAGCGTGTGGACGAGTGTTTAACATAAATGAGGTGAATGCGGACGACAATGCAGTAGTAAACAATTAGTCTTTTGTATTTCTTTGTTTGTTATGTTTTGGATGTTTAAATCAACTCAGTTGTTATATAAATAAAATTTGTTGTTTCAATATATTTTAAAATGTTATGTTTGAATGTATGGTTGATACAACCCTACGATGCCAACACCAAGGAAATGTGTTCCTTATAAGACAAACTACTCGTGTGGTTCTTTCATTTTTATGATCACTTGTGATCTCCCCGAAAACCTTAATCACTCGTTTCTTTTTAAGAAACAAAGCCAAATTCCTATTAAGATCTTCCTATCTTCATAGCTAGATTCTTGAAAATGTTTGAAGTGTCAAATGAAATCCACAGGATTGGATTCCTGGTGTACTTTAAATACTCATGTACAATTAACAAAATGTTAACAAAGTGAAGATCAACGTTAAACAATTATGTGATTATATGTTTTGTGTTTTTGTGTATCCAAATCCTCGTAGAATCTTCCATATCTCCATATGAGGGATTCATAGTAGGATATCCAAAGGTACTACATTAAATCCTTAATGGGCTTCTATGTTGTAGATAAGTCCCTTGGATTATGAAGTTCTATTAAAAAATTAAACCCCTTGAGAGGTCTAGTTTAATGGAGTGATTCAAAAATCTGGGTAGGAATATCATGTGATGATATAGCTGAAAAGATCCCTTAAGTGGTCTATTTAAGGAGATCGTACGATGGTCTAGTTAAGGAGATCATGTGTTGATCTAGTTAAAAAGATCATTCGTTGATCTAGTTAAAAAGATCCTTTGGTGGTCTAGTCAAGTCACTTCATGTTTATTCAATTGATTCTTTTTCCCCTACACATTATGAAATGAACTGTGCGGACTGTGCAACGAATGTAATTATGGATGCATACATAATTATGGAATTCAGTGCACAGAAACCACAACAAATTTTGTCATGTGTTAAGACCTATAGTGATGAGAATAATGAAATGGGAACAATATAGAAAAGGGCATGGTGGATACGCCGCTGGTACTTCCTATATATAAGTGTTCCTTATTACATTGCGAACGTAGCGTTATTTAAGTTACTAGAAGTCCTGGACCTTGACCAATGTCTTTTTATTTTATAATCTCCAACTCCGATTTCGAGCACACACAAGTTTCCTATGATAGTCTTCATAAGAAACGTTCTTCTGTCCGTAGTTCGAAACTCCATGTTTTGTTACTACAAGGTAAATACATCAGCATAAAAATGCCTGTGAGTAACATAGGTTTAGTGTTGAAGATTCATGACTTTGAATGTCAAAAGAAATGTTTAATGAAAAGTAGTCATGAATCTTATAAAATATTTTCTTTTATAAAATCATATGAAATTCAAATGATATAAAAGAAGGATGTATGGTTATGTAAATTACCAAATGAAAATAATATGTAAAAAATATGTCATGTCTTGTCTTTGTTGAAGTGGTTTAGATAACACCACGATATGCAATACAATAAAAGCACTTATATATAGGAAATACCAGCGGCGTATCCACCATGCTTTTATCATATTACACACGTCTCGTTACTTAAATCACTTATTAATAACCATGAAATAATGTCTTGTATAAATGTCAATGTCAAATGTCAAATGTCCAGTATAAACCATGTCTTGTATGGCGAATAAATAGTATTTACTCAAGCCAAATGCATAATGTCATGTATAAACAAATGTCTTATGTAATCAAAATGTCATGTACAGAACAAGGTTTTTGAATAAACAAAAGTTTAAAACAAAAGTTATGTTTTGAAAACCATTGCTTTTATCGATATGAACATTTATGTGGTTTGTCTATCGCATACACTCATGCCTTGAGACTGTCGGTTAAACCCTTATCAGGATCAAGGTTTATAAAAAAAAATGTATTCGGATTCTTTCATTCCCCTTCCGAAATACCTAGAAAGCGGGAACGGGGTTTGTCAAGTCCTATAGCGCTATTACATACTATTGAGCGGCGTGATCAATGTTAATGAATCTACTACTAACCCGTTAAACATACCAAATGTCCTTTTCAATGTAAGCATGTCATGAGAAATGTCTTTGTAAAACAATGCATTAGGCATACTTAGTCAATATGCTAATAAAATGTATTTGAAACCAAATGTTAGGTATACTAAGTCAATATACCGTAAAAATGTCTCTGAAATAATGTATTATATGCAATATGTAATAAAACATGTATAATGTCGTGAAAACGAAAAGTAAAGTTATGCACATATGCTTCACCCAAAAACATTTGAAAACGTAAAATAGGGTAACTATGTACTCACCTTTGGGTTCGTTTTTATATGTTAACACAATCCCTCAAATTGTTTATTCATCCTAAGTTAAGTAAGAACGATTTACTAATCAAAAACCCACAAAAATACATAAGTTTCTCCGATACTTAGAATTTTCACATAACTTTGAGATTTTCTCGAAAAGTTATTATTTTTGATTATATTGGTGTATTTATATATATATATATATATATATATATATGAGTTCATATATATTTTAAAAACTTTGTGACTTGAACGATTTTATTGGTGACCCTCATCATGTTATAAGCAATATATCTACGATTTGTGCGTCGTAACATATATACTTATTGTGACATAAAATAAATATCGTAATACACATAATCTTGTCAAGTACTAACATGTTATCATACACATATTATAAAACACATAACACATTGTAACACATAAAATTTACCCATGAACAACCCATTATATTGTATGTTGAAAAACACGTATTTTAGCGATTCGGTAACATTTTTGGGCGTCGGGAGTCACGTATGACTAACCAAACACTAAGTAAACTTAATATAAGTTAAAATAATTATTTTTATATCAAAAATATCAGTTTACTTACTGATCTAAAACAGTTTTATAAAAATCCTCTGAAAAGTCGATTTTTAACCGTTTTACCGCATAGTTTTGCATCAAACGTTACCCTAAGCATCCCAAATCGTAACGACTTGATATTTTAACATAACCCATGTTATTTACTGAATAAAATAGTGGTTATACACATGATAGTGCAGGTCTCACATAAAGCACATAAATCATGCAAATTTCACATATTTTACCACTTTCTAAGCTATATGTACAACATGCAAAGCTATCAAACCTATGACAAAGTTTCATGCCATTTTAATATACCAAATAATTTTATTTTTAGTGTTTATAATCTGTTCTAAAATATTTTTGTCATACAATCATTTCTTTATCATTTCTTGAGCTTTAAATCAACATGTATTCTTATGTACAAGTGTCTAAATCATACTATCATATCATCATCATTTCATATGAATTTAAATGCATCAAACATGTAATTTATTCATGTTTAGTTACTGATTTAATGGAACATTCATCATATCATGCACAAATCATCAAACACTTGCATTTTAACTATCATTCAAAAACAAGTAACAACTTAAAAATTCTCAAATATGTCTAATAAATTTTTGGTCATTTACATGTCAAAATACTAACATTATTTCAAATTATAACTCAGGATTCAATCACTCCTTTATATCTCAAACATATTTATACATAATCTTGTTCATGCAAGCAAACATCCTAAACAAGTGTTTATCAAAAGTCAACTCAAATCTCATACACACACACACACACACATATATATATACATATATATATATACGGTTATATGTACACACATATATACCACCATTTTTATTTTGTATGAAGACCCATTTCTTTTTAGATTTCAAGTTTGTGAAAAATTACAAGATTAAAGAGAAACTTCCAATCATCAAGAACAACCAAGAATCAAGTGTATGATTTAAACATAGACTTTATACCTTCAAGTTTCAAGTGAGTTTTTGATGAGATTTTGATGATATGGGGCTTGAAATCACTTGAAAACACCTTGGAAACTCCTTTTGGATCTTCACACCAACTTGAAACTAGCTTGGAATGGAGTTTGATCTTCAAGAACAAGGTTGTAAAATTGGAAATGGAGGTGATGGTGATGGTGATGGTGGTGTTTACGGTTTGGGAGAGAGAGTGAGGGAGATGGAGTGAAGTGTGAAGTGTGGAATGATGGTGTATTTATAGGACAAGATCATATAATATCTAAGTGAATCCAAGTAATATCAAATGAGATTTTGGGAGATCTTGGCAAGATTCTGGTGGGGTCACCCCCATGTGACCGTAAATAATATAGGGGGGGGGGTAAATGTAATTTTTAATGGTAAATGTAAGTAACTAGTTGGAGGTTAAGTGTAAAGTCTAGTGTTTTTAATCCCGGTTTATAGCGTTTTATATTATTTTTATTATTCTATAAAAATAAACTCGCCAAAATGTTACTGAAATAAATATCAGTTGCCGAGACTGGCTGCGTTGTCCGCGTTTCGCAGTATACGCACTGTGTTACACAGTAACAAGTAGTACGCGCTTAAACTTGAACAATAAAGTTTTTAAGCGTTTTAATTTATTTTTTCAACACGAACAAGATTAAAAATAAGATTCTAATCATAACAGAATATTTTTGGGATTTAAATATTATCCGGGCGGTCACCAACGTTCGTTACGCAGTTTTGTCGCAATTAGTTCTTAAGTTCGAATAAACAAACATGTTTTTGCCATACCGAATCCTTCAAAACTTATTTCTAAGTTATGTAAAGGGTATTTAGGGTATGTTTGGCTTATGTCACAGTTCCGGAGTGAAGGTCACGTTAAACGGATTATGTTTACGTAACGGTATATGATTTCACTTCCAGAACAGGTTTGAGAGTTCAGAATTGAACAATGATTGAAAACGTACTAATGTCACAAATAATTAAACAAATATTGAAATTAAAACACCATATTTTATTAAATACAAAGTTTCTCAGAATAGTACAAGGATTAAAAATACACAGATGTCACAGTCTACCTTACTTTTGGAAATTTCCTCCTGGATTTTAATTAGAGGAAACTTGTGGGAAAAGTTGTGGATATTTCGCCTTAATTTGATCCTCTCATTCCCATGTAAACTCTGGGCCACGTTTGGATTCCCAGCGAACTTTGACTATCCGTATGCGCTTGCGCTTGAGCTTCTTGACTTGATGGTCCAATATTTCCACATGTTTCTTGACGAAGTGCATCGTGTTATCGACACGAATTTCATCAAGGGGGATGTGGAGGTTTTCATCAGCCAAACACTTTTTCAGACTGGACACGTGGAAAGTTGGATGAACATTTCCAAGTTCAGGAGGCAGCTCAAGTCTGTAGGCTACTTTTCCGATTCTTTTAACGATCTTGAATAGTCCGACATATCGTGGTGCAAGTTTTCCTATCTTCCCAAATCTGATTACACCTTTCCAAGGAGATACCTTGAGTAGGACGAGATCACCAACTTGGAATTCCAAAGGCTTGCGTCGTCTATCCGCGTAACTCTTCTGACGGCTTCTAGCTGTTAAGAGGTTGTCGCGAATTTTCTTGACTTTGTTTGTAGTCTCTAGAATCCAATCTCATTCCAGCAGACCAGCGAATGACATTTTCGACCGTATAAAGCTTCGAAAGGAGCCATGTTGATGCTAGAGTGATAACTATTATTGTAGGAGAATTCGATCAATGGAAGATGCGAATCCCAACTACCACCAAAGTCGATCACACAAGCTCTAAGCATATCCTCCAACGTCTGGATTGTTCTTTCAGATTGTTCATCCGTTTAAGGATGATAAGCTGTGCTCAAATTTAGTTGGGTTCCAATAGCAGATTGCATGGTTCTCTAAAAGTGAGATGAGAATCGAGCATCTTGGTCTGATATGATGTTCAAAGGAACACCATGTCAGGATACAATCTCATCTACATAGATCTTAGCAAGCTTTTCAGTAGAGAGATCCTCACGGATTGGCAAGAGGTGAGTAGATTTTGTCAAACGATCAACTACTACCCAAATGGCATCATGACCTCTAGTAGTGCGCGGTAGTTTGGTAATGAGATCCATGGAAATTTTTTCCCATTTCCAAACCGGTATCTGTGGTTGTTCCAATAATCCAGACGGATGTTGATGTTCTGCCTTAACCAATACTGGGTTTGAAGATCCTTATACATTTTGTCTGCACCAGGATGAATTGAATAACGAGACTTATGAGCTTCATCCATCAACAAGGTGCGGAGATTGTCTATACTTGGGACCCATAAACGGCCCATGAAATAGAATATCTCAAAGTCTCTCAATTCAAGCTCAGGTTTAATGTGACACGGTAATTCTTTACCCATCAAGCCTTGTGTAACAGAAGTATGTTGAGCTTGGAAGATGCGGGTTTGAGTATCAGATAGAACTTGAACACAATGAAGCTTGACTCTTTCTTTTCGACTTAACGCATCGGCTACGACATTCGCCTTTCCAGGATGGTAGCGAATCTCGCAGTCGTAGTCGTTTAGAAGTTCTACCCAACGTCGTTGCCTCATGTTTAGTTCTTTCTGATTGAAGATGTGTTAGTGACTTTTGTGGTATGTGAAAACCACACATTTTGTTCTATAAAGGTAGTGTTTCCAAATCTTGAGAGCAAAAACCACAGCGCCCAACTCAAGATCATGAGTTGTGTAGTTTTTCTCGTGGATTTTCAATTGTCTTGACGCCTAGGCTATGACTTTGTTTCTCTGCATGAGAACACAACCAAGGCCTAGATTCGATGTGTCACAATATACGACAAAGTTGTCGTTTCCCTCTGGTAAAGACAACACAGGAGCGTCGCAGAGTTTATGTTTCAAGGTCTGAAAAGCTTCTTCTTGTTTGGGTCCCCTCTCAAAAGGTTTAATGTTTTGAGTTAAGGCTGTCAGAGGAACCGCAATCTTGGAGAAGTTTGCAATAAAGCGGCGGTAATAACCCGCGAGACCTAGAAATGAACGAACCTCGGTAGGAGTAGTTGGTGTATTCCAATCCTTAATCGCACTGATTTTGGCGGGATCTACATGTATACCTTGTTCGTTAACAATATGTCCCAAAAATTGAACTTCCCTAAGCCAAAATTCACACTTGGAGAATTTAGCGAAAAGTTGTTCCTTCTTTAGGAGTTCCATTGTTAGACGGAGATGTTGTTCATGGTCCATTCGTGTCTTGGAATAAATCAAGATGTCATCAATGAAGACGATGATGAATTTATCTAAATAAGGCTTACAAACTCTGTTCATTAAGTCCATTAAGATGGCAGGAGCATTTGTTAAACCGAAAGGCATAATAGTAAACTCATAGTGGTCGTATCGTGTGCGGAGAGCAGTCTTGGGAATATCTTCTTCGGATACGCGAAGCTGATGATACCCAGAACGTAGATCAATCTTTGAAAAGCAGGTAGCACCCTGAAGCTGATTAAAGAGATCATCAATGCGAGTTTGTGGATATCAATTTTTGATGGTGAGTTGTTAAGCTCACGTTAATCGATACACATTCGGAATGATCCATCCTTCTTCTTTACAAATAGGACATGTGCGCCCCAAGGGGAAAAGCTCGGATGAATAAATCCTTTGTCTGATAACTCCTGCAGCTACTTCGATAACTCTTGCATCTCGGACGGTGCAAGACAGTATGGAGATTTAGCAATCGGGTTAGCACCAGGTACAAGGTCAATACGGAACTCGATTTGACGTGCTTGGGGTAAACCAGGTAAGTCTTCAGGAAAAACCTCAGGATAATCCCGAACGACAGGGATGTCTTGAACAGTTTTACCCTTGTCTTTCTCCTCTACGACTCGTGCCAAGAAAGCCACATAATTCTTTCTTAGGTATCTCTGGGCTTGGGTGCTTGTCATCAGTTTAAGGCTACTAGCTGGTTTCGCTCCACGAACTTCTAAGACTTCACCAGACGAAAGAGACACACGAACAATCTTGTCAAAACAAACCACTTCTGCACGGTATTGGGTCAACCAATCCATCCCTACTATAACGTCAAAACTCCCAAGTTGCATTGGCGTGAGATCAATGGGAATAAGATGATCGTTGAGGTTCAACTGGCAATTTCGAATGACGAAATCGAGTACAAAGGATTCACCACTGGCTAACTCTAATGTCAAGGGTTTTCCGAGTTTTGTTCTAGGCTTTGAAAGCAATGGTTCAAAGGCTAGGGATACAAACCTCTTGTCGGCACCCGAATCAAAAAGAATAGAAGCAAGTTGGTTGTTAACATAGAATATACCATTCACCACCTCATTGTCAGCACGCGATTCATTTGCATTGATGTTGAATGCTCGTCCACGATCCGGGTTCGCATTAGCCAACTTCGGGCATTTGTTGCTATAGTGAGTCAAATATCCATAATTGTAGCAAGACCTAGGCTGAAAAGGAGGTCGTGCAGGATTTACTGGCTGTTGGGCAGGGTTTTGTGCCGCTTGATTCGGAGCAGGAGGAGAGCGACATGTGTTAGCCAAATGGCCATATCTTCCACAGTTGTTGCAAAGACGACACTGAAGATGTGGTTGATGAAGGCAATTGCACTTGTTACAAAGAGGTGCAGTACTAACATATTGTTTCTTGGCAGGTGGTTGTGCTGGCTGGGTAGGAACAGCTTGATTGGTCTGTGCAACAACGGCAAAGTTCTTGGAAGCCTGACGCTTCCTAGATTTCTTCAAGGTTTCAGCTTTCTTTCCCTTCTTCTTCTCTGTCTTGTCAGATGGTTTCTTGTCACCCTTGCGGTGGAGTTTATCCTTCTTTACTTAAGACTCAGTCAAAGTTGCTGCTAGCTCAATAGCTTGTCTAACCGTGGTAGGGTTGCTGCCGGTGAAAATATCCTGAATGGGATCAGGAAGGCCATCTATGTACTTCTCAATCGCCTTGTCCAAAGGCGTGACCATGGTGGGATACAGCAGGCTCAGTTCTTCATATCGGTCTGTGTAGGCACGGTACTCTCCACTATCTTGCTTGAGATCGTGGAATTCGTTTTCCAGCGCCCTCAGTTCATGACGAGGATAAAACTACTTCATCATAAGTGCACGAAGTAAGCGCCCTTTTCTGAAACACACTTGACGCAAACTCATCCTTTCGCTCATTCGGGCATTAAACGTGACGAAACATACTCTCGAGACTCTCGAACCACTGTAGGAGGCCCGTTGCTCCTTCTGACCCAGAAAACTGAAGCGGTTTTGCCAAATTGAAAGTCTTAAAGTTTCATGGAACAGGTGCTTTGTTATTGTTGTTTGCTTGGTTTAACTGAGTTACTAGGTTCAGGAGTACAGCAGCAATTTGCTGAGCGATCGAGGCTGCCATTGCGGCATCTTGAGTTTGATCACGTCGAGGAGGCATCTAAAAGAAAAGGAACACAAGCAAATGTGTGAGATTGACATAAGACAATCAAAAGGAGTATTGGAAAAATCGACAACACAAAGGAAGGTGGTCATTTGTTCGTTACTTAAAACAAACAAACAACACAGTGACTAATCAAAGTAAATAAGTCTACATAGCGCATAATGAAGACATGCTTTAGCCTATAAGTGGATACTCACCCCAAGAGTTCCTAGGTAAGAATGACTGGTCCGATTATGTGGATTTGTACGAACACTCTAGCCTTAGACAGAAAACTCAGGGTACAGGCACCCACCCTTACAGATTGCACGTGTTCACATTATTAAGACCCAAACTTTGACGAGATTTGAAAACTTTAAAGGCGTAAAGCCTAAAAACAAATCATCTAAGGATAGATGATTGATTTTCAAATGGAAATGAGATTTGTGTACTTGTTTTTGGTAATCACCTAAGGATAGGTGATAGTATTGTTTTAAGATCGAAACACAAGTTAACTTATGTTAGGATCCTAGAAAGGTTATAGTCTAGGTCAAAATTTTACTAATAACCAAATTCCTTATAACCATGAGCTCTGATACCAACTCTTCTGTCGCACCCCGACCGCGTAAAACAACAAACCACGACGCAAACGTCAGGGAGTCGCGTGGAAGAATTATTGTTTCAAAACACATGATAATTAAAGTTAAGTTTTACAAGCTTAAATTATTACATTGTCTTAGTTCAAACAAAACACATAACATAAAATATGATAACTTTCTTGATTTTAGATTGCTACGGCCCAAGTCACCCTAAGTGTAGCTCGCTCACATCAAACATTCGCTCCTGAAACATATGTGAAAGTAAATACGTCAGCATAAAAATTCCTATGAGTAACATAGGTTTAGTGTTGAAGATTCATGACTTTGAATGTCAAAAGAAATGTTTAATGAAAAGTAGTCATGAATCTTATAAAATATTTTCTTTTATAAAATCATATGAAAATCAAATGATATAAAAGAAGGATGTATGGTTATGTAAATAACCAAATGAAAATAATATGAATAAAATATGTCATGTCTTGTCTTTGTTGAAGTAGTTTAGATAACGCCACGATATGCAATACAACAAAAGCACTTTTATATAGGAAGTACCAGCGGCGTATCCACCATGCTTTTATCATATTACACACGTCTCGTTACTTAAATCACTTATTAATAACCACGAAATAATGTCTTGTTTAAATGTCAATGTCCAATGTCAAATGTCCAGTATAAATCATGTCTTGTATGGCGAATAAATAGTATTTACTCAAGCCAAATGCATAATGTCATGTATAAACAAATGTCTTATGTAATCAAAATGTCATGTACAAAACAAGGTTTTTGAATAAACAAAAGTTTAAAACAAAAGTTATGTTTTGAAAACCATTTCTTTTATCGATATGAACATTTATGTGGTTTGTCTATCTCATACACTCAAGCCTTGAGACTGTCGGATAAACCCTTATCAGGATCAAGGTTTATAAAAAAATGTATTCGGATTCTGTCATTCCTCTTCCGAAATACCTAGAAAGCGGGAACGGGATTTGTCAAGTCCTATAGCGCTATTACATACTACTGAGCGGCGTGATCAATGTTAATGAATGTACTACTAACCCGTTAAATATACCAAATGTCCTTTTCAATGTAAGCATGTCATGAGAAATGTCTTTGTAAAACCATGCATTAGGCATACTAAGTCAATATGCCAATAAAATGTCTTTGAAACCAAATGTTAGGTATACTAAGTCCATATACCATAAAAATGTCTCTGAAAGCATGGTGGATACACCGCTGGTACTTCCTATATATTAGTGCTTTTATTGTATTGCATATCGTGGCGTTATCTAAACCACTTCAACAAAGACAAGACATGACATATTTTATACATATTATTTTTCATTTGGTTATTTACATAACCATACATCCTTCTTTTATATCATTTGATTTTCATATGATTTTATAAAAGAAAATATTTTATAAGATTCATGACTACTTTTCATTAAACATTTCTTTTGACATTCAAAGTCATGAATCTTCAACACTAAACCTGTGTTACTCACTGGCATTTCTATGCTGATGTATTTACTTTCACATATGTTTCAGGAGCGAATGTTTGATGTGAGCGAGCTACACTTAGGGCGACTTTGTCCTTAGCAATCTAAAATCAAGAAAGTTATCATCTTTTATGTTATGTGTTTTGTTTGAACTAAGACAATGTAATAATTTAAGCTTGTAAAACTTAACTTTAATTATCATGTGTTTTGAAACAATAATTCTGCCACACGACTCCCCGACCTTTCTGCTGCAGTTTGTTGTTTTACACGGTCGGGGTGTGACAGAAGAGTTGGTATCAGAGCTCATGGTTATAGGGAATTAGGTTATTAGTAAAATTTTGACCTAGACTATAACCTTTCTAGGACCCTAACACAAATTACCTTGTGTTTAGATCTTAAAACAAAACCATCACCTATCCTTAGGTGATTACCAATACAAGTACACAAATCTCAATTCCATTTGAAAATCAATCATCTATCCTTAGATGATTTACTTTTAGGCTTTACACCTTTAAAGTTTTCAAATCTCATCAAAGTTTGGGTCTTAATAATGTGAACACGTGCAATCAGGAAGGGTGGGTGCCTATACCCTGAGTTTTCTGTCTAAGGCTAGAGTGTTCGTACAAATTCACATAATCGAACCAGTTACTCTTACCTGGGAACTCTTGGGGTGAGTGTCCACTTATAGGCTATAGCATGTCTTCATTATGCATTATGTAGACCTATTTACTTTGGTTAGTCACTGTGTTGTTTGTTTGTTTTATGTAACGAACAAATGACCACCTTCCTATGGTTTGTCGATATTTTCAATACCCCTTTTTGATTGTCTTATGTCAATCTCACACATTTCCTTGTGTTCCTTTTCTTTTAGATGTCTCCTCGACGTGATCAAACTCAAGACGCCGCAATGGCAGCCTTGATCGCTCAGCAAATTGCTGTTGTACTCCCGAACCTAGTAACTCAGATAAACCAAGCAAACAACAATAACAACGCACCTGTTCCGTGCAACTTTAAGACTTTCAATTCGGCTAAACGGCTTTAGTTTTCTGGGTCAGAAGGAGAAACTGGGCTCCTATAGTGGTTTGAGAGTCCCGAGAGTACGTTTCATCACGTTCAATGCCCGAATGAGCGAAAGGTTGAGTTTGCATCTAGTGTAATTCAGAAAAGGGCGCTTACTTGGTGGAATGGTGTGATGAGGGATAGTGGTGCCAACGTGGCAATGGCTCAAACATGGGAAGAGCTTCATGCACTTATGATGAAGGAGTTTTGTCCTCGTCATGAACTAAGGGCATTGGAAAACGAATTCCATGATCTCAAGCAAGATAGTGGAGAGCACCGTGCCTACACAGACCGATACGAAGAACTGAGCCTGCTGTGTCCCACCATGGTTATACCTTTGGACAAGGCGATTGAGAAGTACAGGCCTTCCTGATCCCGTTCAGGATATTTTCATCGGCAGCAACCCTACCACGGTTAGACAAGCTATTGAGCTAGCTGCAACTTTGACTGAGTCTCAAGTCAAGAAGGGTAAACTCCACCGCAAGGGTGACAAGAAACCATCTGACAAGACAGATAAGACGAAGGGAAAGAAAGTTGAAACCTCAAAGAAATCTAGGAAGCGACAGGCTTCCAAGAACTTTGCCGTTGTTGCACAGACCAATCAAGTTGTTCCTACCCAGCCAGCACAACCACCTGCCAAGAAACAGTATGTTGGTACTGCACCTCTTTATAACAAGTGCAATTGTCATCATCAACTACATCTTCAGTGTTGTCTTTGCAACACCCGTGGAAGATTTGGCCATTTGGCTTGGGTCTTGCTACAATTTTGGAGATCTGACTCACTACAAGAACAAGTGCCCGAAGTTGGGTAATGCGAACCCGGCTCGTGGACGAGCATGCAACATCAATGCCAATGAAGCGCATGCCAACAATGAGGTGGTGAATGGTATGTTCTATGTTAACAAACAACTTGCTTCTATTCTTTTTGATTCGGGTGCCGACAAGAGTTTTGTATCCCTAGCCTTTGAACCATTCCTTGCAAAGCCTAGAACAAAACTAGGAAAACCCTTGACACTAGAGTTAGCCAGTGGTGAATCCCTTGTACTTGATTCCGTCATTCGAAATTGCCATTTGAACCTCAACGATCATCTTTTTCCCATTGACCTCACGCCAACACAACTTGGAAGTTTCGACGTTATAGTAGGGATGGATTGGTTGACCAAATACCGTGCAGAAGTGGTTTATTTTGACAAGATTGTTCGTGTGCCTCTTTTGTCTGGTGAAACCTTAGAGGTTCGTGGAGCGAAACCTGCTAGTAGCCTTAAATTGATGACAATCACCCAAACCCTGAGATACCTAAGAAAGAATTATCTGGCTTTCTTGGCACGTGTCGTAGAGGAGAAAGACAAGGGTAAAACTATTCAAGACATCCCTGTCGTTCGGGATTATCCTGAGGTTTTTCCTGAAGACTTACCTGGTATACCCCCAGCATGTCAAATCGAGTTACGTATTGACCTTGTACCTGGTGCTAACCCGATCGCTAAATCTCCATACCGTCTTGCACCGTCTGAGATCCAAGAGTTGTCGAAGCAGCTGCAGGAGTTATCAGACAAGGGATTTATTCATCCAAGCTTTTCCCCTTGGGGCGCGCCTGTTCTTTTTATAAAGAAGAAGGATGAATCTTTCCGAATGAGCTTAACAAACTCACCGTCAAAAATCGATATCCACTACCTCGCATTGATGATCTCTTTGATCAGCTTTAGGGTGCTACCTGCTTTTTGAAGATTGATCTACGTTCTGGGTATCATCAGCTTCGTGTATCCGAAGAAGATATTCCCAAGACTGCATTCCACACACGATACGGCCACTATGCGTTTACTGTTATGCCTTTCGGTTTAACGAATGCTCCTGCCGTCTTCATGGACTTAATGAACAGGGTTTGTAAGCCTTATTTAGATAAATTCATCATTGTCTTCATTGATGACATCTTGATTTATTCCAAGACACGAACTGACAATGAACAACATCTCCGTCTAACAATGGAACTCCTAAAGAAGGAACAACTTTTCGCTAAATTCTCCAAGTGTGAATTTTGGCTTAGGGAAGTTCAATTTTTGGGACATATTGTTATCGAACAAGGTATACATGTAGATCCCGCCAAAATCAGTGTGATTAAGGATTGGAATACACCAACTACTCCTACCGAGGTTCGTTCATTTCTGGGTCTCGCGGGTTATTACCGCCGCTTTATTGCAAACTTCTCCAAGATTGCGGTTCCTCTCACAGCCTTAACTCAAAAGAATAAACCTTTTGAGTGGGGACCCAAACAAGAAGAAGCTTTTCGGACCTTGAAACATAAACTTTGCAACGCTCCTGTGTTGTCTTTACCTGAGGGAAACGACAACTTTGTTGTATATTATGTCGCATCGAATCTAAGCCTTGGTAGTGTTCTCATGCAGAGAAACAAAGTCATAGCCTACGCGTAAAGACAATTGAAAATCCATGAGAAAACCTACACAACTCATGATTTTGAGTTGGGCGCTGTGGTTTTTGCTCTCAAGATTTGGAGACACTACCTTTACGGAACAAAATGTGTGGTTTTCACAGACCACAAAAGTATCCAACACATCTTCAATCAGAAAGAACTAAACATGAGGCAACGATGTTGGGTAGAACTTCTAAACGACTACGACTGCGAGATTCGCTATCATCCTGGAAAGGCAAATGTCGTAGCCGATGTGTTAAGTCGAAAAGAAAGAGTCAAGCTTCATTGTGTTTAAGTTCGATCTGATATTCAAACCCACATCTTCCAAGCTCAACATACTTGTGTTACACAAGGCTTGATGGGTAAAGAATTACTGTGTCACATTAAACCTGAGCTTGAATTGAGAGACTTTGGGATATTCTATTTCATGGGCCGTTTGTGGGTCCCAAGTATAAATAATCTCCGCACCTTGTTAATGGATGAAGCTCATAAGTCTCGTTATTCAATTCATCCTGGTGCAGAAAAAATGTATAAGGATCTTCGAACCCAGTATTGGTGGCCGGGAACGAAGAAAGACATTGCCTTATATGTATCAAAATGCCTTACTTATCTGAAGGTTAAGGCAGAACATCAACATCCCTCTGGATTATTAGAACAACCAGAGATACCGGTTTGGAAATGGGAAAACATTACCATGGATCTCATTACCAAACTACCGCGCACTAATAGAGGTCATGATGCCATTTGGGTAGTAGTTGATCGTTTGACAAAATCGGCTCACTTCTTGCCAATTCGTGAGGATCTCTCTGCTAAAAAGCTTGCCAAGATCTATGTAGATGAGATTGTATCCCGACATGGTGTTCCTTTGAACATCATATCAGACCAAGATGCTCGATTCTCATCTCACTTTTGGAGAACCATGTAATCTGCTATGGGAACCCAACTAAATTTGAGCACAGCTTATCATCCTCAAACGGATGGAAAATCTGAAAGAACAATCCAGACATTGGAGGATATTATTAGAGCTTGTGTGATCGACTTTGGTGGTAGTTGGGATTCGCATCTTCCATTGATCGAATTCTCCTACAATAATAGTTATCACTCCAGCATTAACATGGCTCCTTTCGAAGCTTTATATGGTTGAAAATGTCATTCGCCAGTCTGCTGGAATGAGATTGGTGAAGCTCAGCTCACTGGACCTGAACTCATTCTAGAGACTACAGACAAAGTCAAAAAAATTCACGACAACCTCTTAACCGCTAGAAGCCGTCAAAAGAGTTACACGGATAGACGACGCAAGCCTTTGGAATTCCAACTTGGTGATCTCGTCCTACTCAAGGTATCTCCTCGGAAAGGTGTAATCAGATTTGGGAAGAAAGTAAAACTTGCACCACGATATGTCGGACCATTCAAGATCATTGAAAGAATCGGAAAAGTAGCCTACAGACTTGAGCTGCCTCGTGAACTTGGAAATGTTCATCCAACTTTCCACGTGTCCATTCTGAAAAAGTGTTTGGCTGATGAAAACCTCCACATCCCCCTTGATGAAATTCATGTCGATAACACGATGCACTTCGCCGAGAAACCTGTGGAAATATTGGACCATTAAGTCAAGAAGCTCAAACGCAAGTGCATACGAATAGTCAAAGTTCGCTGGGAATCCAAACGTGGCCTAGAGTTTACTTGGGAATGAGAGGATCAAATGAAGGCGAAATATCCACACCTTTTCCCACAAGTTTCCTCTAAATAATGATATCGCTTGAATGGTATATATAGATGTTGAGATTTCGCTTGAGAGAGACAAATGACAGTTCAAGCGAAATATCACATGTTGATTTCGCTTGAAACTGCCAATGATTCTTTCAAGCGAAATAGCTTCCTTCAAGCGAAATCACCACAAACACACCATAAAATCTACTATTTACTCGTACAACGCACCCTGATCTAACGCATCTAATATAAGACTCGATACAAGACGAAGCCGACAGACGCATGCACCAACAGACTCCCCCTCGAATGTTGATGAGTCTTAAATGTCGAGTCTTCAATGTCTTCAGTCTTTATCAGTGTTTGGGCTTCCTTTCTCTAAAATTTTCTTCTAGGATCTCAACCTGGCTCTTACTTCAAATCAAAAACATCTTCAGCTAAATTCTCCCTCGAATGTGGATAATCTCCAGGATCTGAGACTGGCTCTTAAGCTTTCTAATTCTCTTGATCAGATCTCTTGATTCTTTAAGTTCATCAGCATCAGCAGTTCTACAATCGTGACCTGGCTCACACTTTCCACAAGTTCAGAATCGATTCCTGGCTCTAATCTGTATAAACTCTACCCAAAAATAAATTTTCTGATAAATTTATACTCTGCTTACCACTTGTAGAGCAAATTGTAAAATGTTGTAACATTTATAGTCTCTGATGAACCACTTGCAAGAATATCAACTTCATAAAAATTTTCTCATTTAAACATCGACTCCCCCTCTCAAAATGCTCAAACTTGTTCTTTTCAAAACACATTCTCCAAACCAATTTTCGTCATGTTTAGCACTTGGAATTTTGAATATCAGCTCTCCAACATCAGTTGTCAAAAATCTTTTTGTATTTTTCAAAAATTTATGCTAAAACACACTAAAATCTTTTTGGATTTTGAGTTTAAAGAAACACAGTAAAGAAATATATACAAACAATATTTTTGTGAGTTTGTGTAAGAGGATCATATCAGTTTTTGTGACCAATCACTAGCACCGTTAAGCTTTAAACATTTTCAATTCTAAACGATTCACGTTGATGACAATATTCTTGTCCACTTAAGCTCAATCTGAAAACTTTCAAAATGCTTACTGATACGTTTAAGATATATTAATTCTGCACTAAGTTCTTATGGACCCCACGATCTCAGCATATCCCCTCATCATGCAATACACTGACTCAAGTAATGCCTTTAAACTTTTATCAACTGTGAATTGTGCGAAAACAACACAGAATGTTTAAACATTAACAATCAGGTCGATCTTTCGATACGCAGAGAATGTCCAATGTTTAAACAAAATAAGAAAAATAAAACAAGTTGAAATTGTTTAGGCTTTAATCACCAGATCGATACTCCCGTATACGCAGAGGTGATCCAAAGCTTAAACGAAACACTAAAGAAAATAAAGCAGAACGTTTAGGCACTAACATCCAGGTCGATACTCACGTATACGCAGAGGATGTCCAATGCTTAAACAAAATAAAGAAATAAAACAAGTTTAAATCTTTGCAAAATAAAATGCACAATCACAGTGAATTTTCAGCAAAGTTGTGAAAGTTCACAGACTTAACCAGTTTTATGTCTTTCGACAATCAGCGATTACCGAGTAGGCACACAATCAAGAAGGACAAAACTAAGTACTATGCTTTCGACCATGTTTCCCACTAGAACTAGGCTTTATCATTTAAGTTTGTATCGTTCTCACAAATCTACTAGTCTAGCTGAGCCTACCGTCACATCTTTAGTGAGACCGTTTATCACATTTGACATTACATTTCTTTAGCATGCTGTGACAATCCAACTGATCTACTATCATTTCCTCTTTTTAGCAACAAAACTCATTTTTGCATTTTTCAATGTTTTTGAATTTTTCAAATTTTCAAATGTTTTTGGATTTTCTGAAAATTTTTTACTCCCCCTAAAATTCAAACACAGTTTAGAAAATTTGAAAATAAACTATAAAATAAAATGACAACTGATATCAAATTGCTTCAAATCGCCATCCACTTGGCATAAACAATCAGAACTCCCCCTTACGACAAAACACTCTCCCATAGTGATTTCAAAACACTTAAGTTTTTTTTAATCAAAATGGTTTTTCTGGAAAATTAGTTTTGTGAGTCATTTCTCAAATATGGGGATCATTCATCACCTTGTTTTCTTCAACCACTTGTAAAAAAAAACTAACATTTTAAGATCAAACCACAAACGTCACTTGTAGAAAATCAAGTACAATTTAATGTCTCTTGATTTACCACTTGTAAGTGAAAAACTTTCCTCAACCTCTTGAAAGTTCACTTATATGATTCTTTCACATAGTTGAGATTGAACAATAACTGTTCCTTCATCTTCTCAAACTCTGCCAGCTTCTCGTCTTTTGCTGCACATTCTTTGCAAGCTTCAAGACACTTTGAGCAAGGCTTGATGACTTCCACAATCTTTTCAACTTCGATTATGTTCTCAACTTCAACTACCTTTTCTGTTTTAGTTACCTTCTCAGTCTCAGCAATCTTTTCAGCAACAAATGTAACTTCTTCACTTTGAATAATCTCATCTTTTTGAGCAATAGTTTCAATTTTCATTTTCTTTTGTTCTTTTGCAGCTTGTTTCTCCTTCAGTTTCTCCAAGCGACCTGCAAAATAAAAATGAAAGCTTTCAGGAGAGAGATGAGATTTTGCAACGTTAATATGTCTTTCTTCTTCATCATCACTACTGTCATCAGTTGGTGATTGATCAAACTCTATTGACTTGTCAGAACTATCATCTAAAGAACCAGAATCAGATGATGTTTGATCAAAAACAATTTTCCTTTTTGAACTATCATCTGAACTTTGTGAGTTTTCATCAGATGAAACAGACTTTTCTTCTTCATTCTTCACACTAACACCAATTGATTTCATCCATTCTGTAAACAAATCTGGTTCTTTCACGATCTTAGCAATGAAAGCTTTAAACTCTCCTTTTTCATCCACAAACATATCCCAGCTAAAACCTTCAGGTAATCTTTCATCATCCTGATTGATTAAACTTGCTTTGCTGTTGGATGAAATGTATTTGTTCCAGTTAAAATCTTCTTGATTCACCAAACATGCTCTCTTTGAATCCTCTATCACTTTTCAACCATGAGCTACTTGTGGTTCTTGTTGTTGTTGTTGACCAACTTGTTGATATATGGCTTTCCGGTAGTATTTATCTTTTCCGAATGGATTCTTTGTTTCACTTGCTTCTCTATTCTTGCATTCCCTCTTAAAATGACCTTTCTCCCTGCACCGAAAACAAGTAACTTTAGATTTATCAAAACCTAAAGTAGAAACATGTGCATCAAGAAAATCATTTCTTCAAGTGATCAATTTGAACTTTTCTGCTCTTCTTAGGACACTAGCTAGACACCATTTGATATCCATGAGCTCCATCTCTTCAGCGTCTATCTGATCGTAATCCTCTTTTGTCAGCATAGGATTCCCGATTCTCCCTGCAACTAAGCCTTCATAAGATAGTAACACGGAACCAAGTAATGCCATGTGATCTTTTGCAACTTCTTCAAAGAAACTTTGACCCTCAGGAAGATTCAAAGCAATGTTGCATTGTATCACATAACCATTTCCAATGTTAGAACTTTGATGCTGAAAGCTTGATGTTGTATCTTTTGGATTAACACTCGGATATGAAGAGAATCCACTGCTTTTGTTTGAACTTTGATCAACTTTTTCAGATGAATCTCCAGCACTAAACGCAGTTTGTATCTTCGGGCTTCTTTCAACTTCTTGAACACTGCCTTTGCAGTACATTTTTACATCTTGTTGACCACTCGGAATATTCATCCTCGTAATCTTTTGCTGTTCAAGATCTTGACCCTCAATCTTCTCAATGAACTGAGAAATTGTCAACCCATCATATACCCCAGTGTTCTTTAAGATCATCAAATAAGTACCCCATTCCTTTTGAAGTAAAGTGTTAGCTAACTTGTCGACCCATTCTTCACGATCTTTGGTTATACTTAGCATCGACATAGATCGCACTAAGTGGCAATATCTTTCAATTAGCTTCTTTGTATCTTCCCCGGGCAAACTTGTGAATAGATCAAATTCTTTCTTAGGCAATGCCTTTTTACTCTTAATCATATTTTCACTACCCTCAAACTTGATTCTAAGAACTTCCCAAATTGATTTTGATGTCTTGTCATGTTGAAGCAACACAAAGATGTCTTCTTTGATAGCTTGTTGAAGTAAATTGATCATCATTTTCTCAGCTTTATACATATCTCATTCTTGGTCACTGAATTCAGAAATTGTTTTCACAACTTGCAACTCTGTACGTGGCAGAACATACTTCTTCAGAATACATTCCCATGATCTCAGATGATTAGCTTGAACCCAATTTTCGAACCTATCTTTCCATCCGTAGTACTCTTCAATACTCATTAGCTTAGGGGGTTTTTGTAACGTTCCAGTTTCGTTTTCCAAATTCATGTTCTGAGCAATGGAAGCCGGAGTAGTCGGAGATGTTGCGTACGCGTTGTAAAATTCTTCACTCATGATTTGGTAGCACGTTTTTCAAAAACAGCACACTTCAAGCGGAATAAGCTTTCAAGTGAGATACCCTTTTCAAGCGGAAACACAAACTTGCAATTTCAAGCTAAATACTCAACAAAACAACTTCAAGCGAAATACCAACTAATAGTTTCAAGCGGAATAACTACTTTTGAGTGAAATCACTAAATGTTCGTTCAAGCGGAATCTAGTCTAAGGTCCATTTTACCACTTTTTAAGCTGAATTTTAAGCTGAAACTTTCAAGGGTTTGATACAATGCACTTTTATACAATATGTGAGAAATTGAACCGATTTTGACCGTTAAATCTTGTTGTATTGAAGAAAGAAGGTGTAGAAGTAAGAAAACACAATGAAAACAGGCTGTAATCTGCAGAACTCCTCCTCTTGAGCTCTGATACCAGTTGTAGGATCGTGTGTTGACCCGAACGAGTCGTTCAGAGGAGTTTTGATCTGTTTCAGATGTGGAAAATAAGAAACAGACTTAGACACAGCTTGCAATTCACTTTAAACACCTTTCTGATTGATATAACACTGATTACAATCACAGGATAAACCGGCATCACCGCGGTATCCAAATCCAGAACTATTTCAAATGATATCGCTTGAATGGTATATATAGATTTTGAGATTTCGCTTGAGAGAGACAAATGACAGTTCAAGCGAAATATCACATGTTGATTTCGCTTGAAACTGCCAATGATTCTTTCAAGCGAAATAGCTTCCTTCAAGCGAAATCACCACAAACACACCATAAAATCTACTATTTACTCGTACAACGCACCCTGATCTAACACATCTAATATAAGACTCGATACAAGACGAAGTCGACAGACGCATGCACCAACACTAATGAATGCTTTTTGGATAAATACATTCCAAAATCAAAATCCAAAAACAACTTAAGTGATGAACCTAGTCTTGTGATGTATAAGATGGCGGGATTTGATAAGTTGTATTCGGATCGTGATTTTCCTTTAGAGAATGTGAATGTTGGTAAATTGAGAAATGTGTTCAAGTTAATCGAGATTGATCTGTCTGAGATACAAGGTTTAAATCAGACAAAGAGGCGAATGAATTTTGAAAAAAGATAAAGCTTACTACAAGAAACCAGTTGTTCCACTGCGTTTTTATAACAACAATAAAAACAGATGGTCGGGTGGATATCAGGGTGGTAAGAATTATCAGAAAAAGAATGTTCAAAACAGAAGGTTTGCTGAGAAAAAGGTGTTTGTAAAAAGTTCAAGTTCGAGTTCACTTTCTGATGAAGAATCTAAATTTTTTTCAAAATCAAACAAAGAGTTCTTTGAGAAGAAGGCCTCACAGCCTCAGTCTGAAGGCACAAGTCGGGTGGTTGACACCCAAACATGCTTCAAATGTAATCAAGTTGGACATATTGCACGAAAGTGTACCAACTTGAAGCCTAAGACTGAAGTTGTTAAGATTCAGAAAAGGAAAGTTGATGTGAAAGGAAAAGCTCCAATGGTTGTTGAGCAAAAGGTTTTGAAAAATGAAAGCATCAAAGTTAAAACTGAACCTGTTAAAAATGTGGTAACTAAAAATGACAAGTTTTACAAATGGGTTGCTTTGCCTCAACAAGCGTGGAAGCCAAAATCAGTTGAAAAGAACTCAAGTTCTCCAAAACCAAAGGTTTCTGAGACTGCAAAATCATCATCTTCAACTAAGAAGATGCATGTACCTTTGGATTACTATGAGAAACTTGAACCACAAGAGACTACTACTTCTGAAAAGGAGTATGTTTCAAAGAAAGATCAATCATCTGGTCAACCTTCTCAAAATGATTTCTTTTTATACCAAAAGGTTGAGATTGGATCTGAGGAGAGCTTAAAGATGAATGACAAGAATTTTCCGCCACTTTACACCGTTAAATCTCACATCAAAGTCAACCTACCTGAGTCGAAAGAGGCTTGGGTAGCATCAACATCTCACTAAGTGTTTGTGATATGTGTAGGAGCTTCCTAGATCCGTTTCACGTTGGATTATGGATAGTGGAGCTTCTCGACGCATGACGGGGAAGAAGACCCTACTGTATGATGTTCGTGATTTTAATGGAGGTTATCTGGGATTCGTAGGAAATCAAGGAGGTAGGATAGTTGGAGAAGGAACTTTATCTAACGGAATTGTAACGTTTGAAAGAGTAAATTACATCGCCGAGCTCGAAAACAATCTTCTGAGTATCTCTCAGATTTGTGATCGTATGTATACAACGCACTTTACAGACAAAGAATGTTTGATCTTGAAACCAGGATTTGTTGTTCCCGAAGAGTGGGTTATCATGAGAGCACCCAGAGTCAATGATCTGTATGTGTTGGATATGAGTGTAGCAACTACTACCACGGGTCAGGCTCTTTGTTTTATGTCAAGAGCAACGGAAAAAGAATCACAGTTATGGCATCGAAAGATGGGCCATATTCATCTGAGAAAAATGAATCACCTGGTGCATAACGACTTAGTTATTGGTGTTCATGTGAAAGGTTTTCATCTTGAGGGGGAGTGCATTAGTTGTGTCAAAGGCAAGCAAAAGAAGAAATCTCACCCTGGAAAGAAAGTCAACTCAGTCTCAAGACCTTTAGAGAGACTCCATATAGATCTGTTTGGTCCAGTGAATGTCAAAAGCATAACTGGGGATCTCTATTGTCTTGTAGTGACAGACGATTATTCAAGATCTTCTTGGGTATTGTTTATGAAGTTAAAAGATGAGACGTTTGATCATTTGTTGACGCTTTTCAAGAAGATAGAAAACTTGTACCAAACCCGCATCAGAAGATTATGTAATGACAATGGTACTGAGTTCAATAATTACAAAATGGAATAATATTGTGATGAAAGAGGTATATTGCATGAATTTAGCACGCCTTACACTCCGCAGCAGAATGGAGTAGCTGAAAGAAAGAACAGGACGCTAATTGAAACGGCCAGGATGATGCTTGCTGATTCTAAACTACCTGTTAATTTCTGGGCAGAAGTAGTGTTAGCCGCATGCTATACACTCAACCGGGTTCTCACAGTGAAGAAATTCAACACGACATGTTTCGAGCAGATCAATAACTGCAAACCGAACCTGAAGTATTTAGAACCGTTTGGGTCTCCCTGCACTGTTCTAGAGCCTTTCTGAAAACTTGGTGCAAAGACATCATTGAAGGAATATTTGTGGGTTACTCAAGTCCATTAAAGCGAGTTTTTGTTCCAAGTTTGAAGTGGATTATTGAAGCACACAATGTTGAATGCCAAGGTTACACAATGCCACCGCAAAATCCCGGCGACTCATGGCGTTTTCACTATGACACTTTGTGGAATTCGTTTGACATGGAAGAGGAAGAAGAAGAAGATTTCTTTAATGAGTTGGATATTCTGAGAGAGTATGAGTCATTGCAGGAAAGGTTCCCAGCTGAGTATTCTAGACGTCAAAAAGCTTCCAATGATGACGAAGCCGTTCCAAGTAATGCTGGAGAACATGATGATATTCAGCAAAATCTTGACAATCAGATGGCAGTCAATGATAATCTAGAATCTGATGTCAGACCTGTATTTGATCGTGGTAATTCAGATTCTGAGGGGAGCAGATCCAGATTTCAAGTCAAATAATTTCAGTCAGTGAACAAGGAGCAAATCAGAATGTTACAAATTTGGAAGGCGAGGTAGATGTTCCAGGCGAGGTGATGCCAAGAACTCTTTCGTATCATCCAGAATAGCTGATTTTTGGAGAATTACAATCAGGCGTTCGCACTAGACGTCAAATTGACCAAGGCCTTACTTGTTTTTATTCTACAGCAGCTCCTTTACAAACTGAGTTTTCACTTAGTTGTTTTATTTCGCAGATCGAACCGCGAACATATAAGGAGGCGTTAACTGAAGATTCTTGGGTCAATGCGATGCAAGAGGAGCTGAGTCAGTTTGAGAAGTTAGGAGTGTGGAAATTGGTAGATATTCCTGATGGTCAAAGGAAGATAAACACCAAGTGGGGGTTCAAGTGCAAGATAGATGATCGAGGGGTTATTATTCGTAACAAAGCTCGACTCGTAGTTCAGGGTTTCAGTTAGCAGGAGGGTATTGATTTCGCTGAAGTATATGCTCCGGTTGCTAGACTTGAAGCGATAAGAATCTTCCTAGCATTTGCATCTTGGAAATATTTTAAAGTTTATCAGCTAGATGTTAAATAGGCGTTTCTCTACGGGAAGGTAAAAGAGGAGGTATATGTCGGATAACCACCGGGCTTCACCGATCCAATCCACAAAGACAAGGTTTATTTGCTGGATAAAAGCGCTGTATGGTTTACACCAGGGCCCGAGAGCTTGGTACGAGACTTTGTCTCAACACCTGCTAGCCAACAACTTCATCCAAGGAAAAGTGGATGCCACTCTCTTCACCAAAGAGGTCGACGGACATCTTCTGATAGTTCAAATTTATGTGGACGACATCATATTTGGGTCTACAAATGAGAATCTGTGCAAAGAATTTGAAAGTGTTATGAAGCAGAAATTTGAAATGTCATCGATGGGTGAGATAAATTCTTCTTGGGACTTCAAGTTGATCAACTGCCTAAGTTAATTTTCATACATTAGACGAAGTATGTTCATGACATCTTAGAGAAATTCGGGATGTCAGGTTCTACTCCAGCTTCCACCCCGTTAGCGACGAACCATGGGATAAACCCTGATCTCACCGGAGAGAAGGTAGATGAAACATTATATCGTTCCATGATCGGATCCCTGATGTACTTGACAGCTTCAAGACCCAATATTATGTATCCAACCTGCCTCGCAGCAAGATTTCAATCTAACCCAAGAGCTTCGCATATGGTGATTGTGAAACGGATATTATGCTACCTAAAAGGAACTCCATCATTGGGGTTGTGGTATCAATGAAAAGGCGATTTCACACTCGAAGGGTATTCCGATTCTGATTTCGGATGTTGCAAAGTTAACGCTAAATCAACAACAGCGGGGTGCAGTTTTTTGGATCATGATTGGTTACCTGGCAATGCAAGAAGCAGACCTCTATAGCTTTGTCTACATGTGAAGCTGAGTATGTATCTGCTAGCAGTTGCTGCTCTCAGATCTTGTGGATCCAGCAACAGATGCACGACTACGGTTTGCAATTTCTCAACACCCCTATCTTTGTTGATAATGAGGCAGCAATAAACATTACTAAAAATCTTGTTCATCATGCTAAAACGAAACACATTGAAATTCGTCATCACTTCATCCGAGATTGTTTCGAGAAGAAGTTGATACGAATTGAGAAAATCCACACTGACGAACAAAAAGCTAATTTACATACCAAAGCATTTGATAAAACTCGTTTTCAATACTTGTTAAAATTGAACGGTATGAAGGAGACATTGTAGATGATGTTGAGAAGCAATCTGCAATGGTTTGTCGATTTTTTACTTGTTTTGGTATTTAGGGGGAGTATTGGGTAATATTTCAGAAAATACAAAAACAATAAAAAAGTTAAAAATCCAAAAACATGAGATATTTTCAAAATCCAAAAAAAATAGAAAATCAGAAAAGAGCTTATGTAAAAAGGGAAAATGATAGTACATTGGCTTGACAGTTACGGTATGCTAAAGAATTGTAATGTTTAAAAAATTTTAAACAGTCTCGCTGATGATGTGCCGATAGGTTTTTAAACATTTAGTAGTTTGTTCGGGATATAAACCTAAATTCAAACTTGCTTATTTTGTGGGGAACACTACTTGGATATATAGGTAACCCCTGAAATCTTGTTTGAAGGATCCCTCTTTCTGATATACTAGGTCTTTATACTCAGTGATATCTGGTGTATTATCCCAGGACTTCTGATTTTGCGGAAGCAATGGCCTAGTCCCCGTATAACACTTTACTGCTGCTTGAAATAAAAGCCTGCCCTCAGCATAAAAAATGAAGAAACATTGCAAAATGCTAATCATGTGCTGTTGTTAAAAGATCCTCTAAAGGGGACCCACCAAAAGTCAAAGCCGTCATCTCTCTGCTGAACGGAAGTTCTGACCTGAGCTCTCACGGTCCTCGCAATTTAACCCCTTACAGATATCATCTGTGGTATACTCACCTGTAAGACTAAATATTGGGATTTGGATACAGGAGTATATTCAAGAGGTGGGACACATGAATGAGTTTAAGTCACTAATTCACCCAATTCGTATCTTGGATAGATTGAAAATTGTGTGAGAATTTAAGTGGATCAGTATATCGACAATCTAAGCAAATTGTTTAATTCTAAATATGAAATTAAAGCTTAACGGTACTTGTGACTTGTCGAATAGCTGATATGATTCCCTAACACGCTCACCAAAATATGTTTGTAAATAGTTTACATTTACTGCATTTTATTTCTGTAATTCATTTCTAGTCTAGAAACTTTATTAAAAATTCAAAAAGATTTTACATTTCTGCTTTATTTTTTTCGACAAACCAAAGTGGAAAGCTGATCTTCAGATTCGAATTTGAAGCAGATGCAGGAAGTTTCTGAGCTGGAAGATGAGTTGTGAGCTTATTATGTTAAACCTGTGAAATTGAAAAGTTTAAACAAGTTCATTAATTTGAAACTTGTAAATTTCATAAAATTGTTTGATCTAGTTTGTACAGAATGTCAGTGTGATTTGTCTCAGGTCAACCAAGGTCATTAAATTGGACTTGGTAGACAAATTAAGTACACAGGGTCATTAATTTGGACCTGGATACTTAAGTGGATTTCTAAATTCTGACAAAACCAACAAATGAGGTCAAATGGTAAGTTTGGATTGAAATTGTCATAATCATAAATCTTATGTTAAGGTAGAGATTGTGCAGGTAACAAGTTTGTTATTAAGAAAACAGCATAGCAAAATCTCAGTTAACTGATAGGGGAAGTCTAAAGATTTAAAAGTCAGATACAGATTTTGGATCTACATTCAAGGGGGAGTTTGAAAGTTGTTAAAGATTCAGATTTTGTGATTCATGCTAGCTGTTGATAGAAGAAGAGAAGAATTGAAGGAAGTTTTTATTGTTAGACAATTTGGATAGAGCAAGAAGATAGACAAAGACTAAAGACTGAAGATTTGATGCTAAAGACTTCGTCAATATCCAAGGGGGAGTCTGTTGGTGCACAAATGTCTGTTAACTTCGTCTTTATAGAGTCTTATGTCTAGATAGGATAAACCAGTGCTCAGCAGGTTAGAAAATAGGGTTTGTATGTGTGTAAGTGAGTAATTTCGCTTGAAAGTGTCACATACAGTTTCAAACGAAATTAATCATGTTAATTTCGTTTGAAATAGACAGTGACTTGTTCAAACAGAATTACCACTCTATAAATACCTGAGCCTGGTTCATCATTTGAAACGGAATTAGAGACGTTGATTCAGAGCCGAGGTGCTGCCAGATTGTTATTTGATCTGTAAAAAGCTTTGGAATCAATAAAAGTAAGATAATTAGGCTGTATCAAGCTGTGTTTACATCGATATCACTGATTCCGCCTTTGATATTGATTCTGAACTCTTCAGATTGGCTCGTTAGGGTCACACAATGATCCAACAAGAGGGGTTTCCTGATGAACTTTCTGGTTTGCCCCTAGTTCGTCAAGTCGAGTTTCATATTGACCTTGTACCCAATGCCAACCCGATTGCGAAAGCACCTTATCGTCTTGCACCGTCGGAGATGCAAGAGTTATCAAAACAGCTTCAAGAATTGTCTGATAAAGGATTCATCTGTCAGAGCTTTTTGCCTTGGGGAGCTCCTGTCCTCTTTGTGAAAAAGAAAGATGGATCTTTTCGAATGTGTATTGATTATCGTGAGCTTAATAAGCTTACCATCAAGAACCGATATCCCCTACCTCGAATTGATGATCTCTTCGACCAACTGCAAGGTGCTTCATGCTTTTCCAAGATCGATCTGCATTCTGGGTATCATCAACTTCGTGTTCTCGAAGAAGATATTCCCAAAACTGCTTTTCGCACGAGATATGGGCATTACGATTTCACTGTCATGCCTTTTGGTTTGACAAATACCCCAGCTATCTGTTTTGACTTAATGAATAGGGTCTGTAAACCTTATTTAGACAAGTTCATCATTATGTTCATCAACGATATTCTCATTTATTCGAAGTCTCGAGCCGATCACGAGCAACACCTTCGTTTGACTCTGGAACTCTTGAAGAAGGAACAACTTTTTGCTAAATTCTCCAAGTGTGAATTTTGGCTTAAAGAAGTTCAATTTTTGGGTCATATTGTTAACGGACAGGGTATTCATGTGGATCCATCCAAAATAGCTGCTATTAAGGATTGGAATACACCGACGACACCTACAGAGATTCGATCTTTTCTTGGTCTTGCTGGTTATTATTGTCGATTCATTTCTAATTTCTTGAAGATCGCGGTTCCACTCACTGCTTTGACTCAGAAAAATAAGCCTTTTGAATGGGGACCCAAGCAAGAAGAAGCTTTTCAAACGCTGAAACAGAAGCTATGTGATGCTCCTGTTTTATCTCTACCCGAAGGAAACGATGATTTCGTTGTCTACTGTGATGCATCTAATTTAGGCCTTGGTTGTGTTCTTATGCAACGAGGCAAAGTTATAGCTTATGCGTCTAAACAGTTGAAAGTTCACGAGAAGAACTACCCGACTCATGATCTTGAGTTAGGAGCTGTGGTTTTCACGCTTAAAATTTGGAGACACTACCTCTATGGAACGAAGTGTGTGGTTTTCACAGACCACAAAAGTGTCCAACATATTCTCAATTAGCAGGAGCTGAACATGAGGCAACGACGCTGGGTTGAGCTCTTAAACGATTACGATTACGAGATCCGCTACCATCCTGGTAAGGCGAATGTCGTAGCCGATGCGCTTAGTCGAAAAGAGCGAGTCAAGCTTCATTCTATCCAAGCTCTATCCGATATTCAAACTCGTGTCCATCAAGCTCAACAATTTTGTGTTTCACAAAATTTGATAGGTAAGGAATTAGCACATCAGCTTGAGCTTAAGCTCGAAAGGAATGACGATGATTTGCTTTATTTCAAGGATCGTTTGTAGATTCCGAAACAAAACGATCTTCGCACCTTGGTAATGGACGAATCTCATAAGTCTCGATATTCTATCCATCCTGGTGCTGATAAAATGTACAAGGATCTTCGTACTCAGTATTGGTGGCCTGGTATGAAGAAGGAAGTTTCCTTGTATGTATCGAAATGCCTAACTTGTCTCAAAGTTAAGGCTGAACATCAACGACCTTCTAGTTTGCTTGTACAACCAGAGATACCGGTTTGGAAGTGGGAGAACATTGCGATGGATCTCATCACTAAATTACTGCGTACATCTAAGGGTCACGATGCGATATGGGTTGTTATCGATCGTTTAACGAAATCAGCTCATTTTATTCCGATTCGCGAGGATCTATCTGCTGATAAACTTGCAAAGATTTATGTTGATGAGATAGTATCTCGACATGGTGTTCCTTTAGATATCATTTCCGATAGTGATGCTCGGTTTTCATCTCATTTCTGGAAGACCATGCAATCTGCTTTGGGAACCCAACTAAATCTAAGCACTACTTATCATCCCCAAACAGATGGTCAATCTGAGAGGGCGATTCAAACTTTGGAGGATATTCTTAGAGCATGCGTGATAGACTTTGGTGGTAATTGGGATTCTCATCTTCCATTGATTGAGTTCTCCTACAACAATAGTTATCATGCTAGTATTAATATGGCACCATTCGAAGCTCTCTACGGCCGAAAATGTCGTTCACCTGTCTGTTGGAATGAGATTGGTGAAGCTCAGCTTACTAGACCTGAGCTCATTCTAGAAACAGCATACAAAATCAAGAAAATCCACGATAATCTTGTGACAGCTCAAAGCCATCAAAAGAGTTATGCGGATATGCGATGCAAGCCCTTAGAATTTAAAGTCGGAGACCGTGTCCTACTCAAGGTGTCACCTTGGAAGGGAGTGGTGAGATTTGGAAAGAAAGGAAAACTTGCACCACGATATGTTGGACCATTTAAGATTGTGGAAAGGATTGGGAAGGTTGCCTATCGACTAGAGCTACATCCAGAGCTTGGAAATATTCACCCGACTTTTCAGGTGTCCAATTTACAAAAGTGTTTAGCTGATGCTGATCTTCACATCTGTGACAACTCGAGTTTCCAAGGTTTTTCCTCCACACGTTACTTGTTTCATACTGTGTTAGTGATTCGTTGCATTAAAATATGTGCACTGTGATTTGTTTGTGTTTGATTTATGTTTGGTATATGGTTGTATAAATTATGAACTTGTGAATTGTTTGAGTGCCTAAGTAAATAAACTAAATTCATGAACGATGAAACATGGATTGTGTCATTAACCACTCGACGAAACACCACCCTTTTTCACTATCACCCATACCCGACGAAACTCTGAAGTTTCGTCGCTCCCACATGTGTTTCGTCGCCATTAAGATGGGCTCATGGCTCAGACCAGGCCCAAACATGTCTCGCACATATATACTTACGTATACGGCATGGGGATTTAGTTAGAGAACCCTAGTATCATTTTCTCCCCTCCCCTGTATTCGACAGCAGACACCGTACCTCGAAGTTCTTGTGTGTTCCGTTCTGTAACTGGTTAGTATTCGACCGTTCGATTAAATCTGTTGTTCATCGTATGATTGTTGTGTGTGGCGAATCTGGTGGCAATTTGCTTCATACTTGCTTAGGGTTTATAATTGCTTTATACAATTGATTTGTGATGAGTGTAATCTCTTGTTTTAAGGATCTTTTTTAGAAAACATTTATGCACGATGGAATGATTAGGGTTCTATTATTGTAATACTAAATTAAATGGATTCAATACTGTCTAAAAGTGTTAATGGGTTAGGGTTTGCAGAACGTATGACGATGTTGGTTTTGTTTGGTAAATCAGTAGGTAAATTGAGAGGACATAATCTCTGTTGATCTATTAGAAATCGAAAAATTGTTAGTAAGGGCAAACAGGCTAGCTATGGATCACAGTAACATGAGTAGGATGGATGTGACTATTGTATGATTGCTGTAGGATTGTATGATTGCTGTGTGATGATGATTGGCGGTTATGGTTTCTGGGTAATTATCTGTTACACGACGTAACTGACTTAATGGACAAAATGCCAATGTCGACGAAACTAGGGATGTTTCACCGAGGGTAACCACGACGAAACAGGTGGAGTTTCGCTGAAGGGATGCACGACGAAACACTTGGGTTTCGTCAAGTGGGAGTCATGACGAAACAGGGAGTTTCGTCAAGGGTTAAACATGCACAGTAACTTGGTTAGATCTGTTAGAGGTTAACTGGGTTAGTTGGTTGTTGTTAATGATAGGCATGACTTGCATGAGCTTGTATAACTGTTAAATGCTACTCGAATACATGTGATGATCATGACTGTTACTTGAACTATGTGCTTATCAACTGATTACGCATGTGTAAACACTATAGGCTTGGATTGAATTATTTGTGAGCGAGTAATAATCTTACCGAGCAAACCGAGGTGAGTTCACACTTCTAAGGCATGGGATTCCCGGTGGGTTAGGAATGGGATTGAATAACTACGACATAACTTGTACATTTACCACTACTAGACTACTTAGCACCATCCTCGGATTGGCAAGGACGCCAGCGCTAAACCTACGTACTCGCTACGTTCCACTGTCCTCGGATTGGGAAGGTCACTTACATAAAACCTACGTAAATCTCATACTTACCACTGTCCTCGGATTGGGAAGGGCACTTACGTAAAACCTACGTAATCTCATACTTACCAATGTCCTCGGATTGGGAAGGGCATTTACGTAAAACCTATGTAATTTGATACTTATCACTGTCCTCGGATTGGGAAGGACACCTATAGATACAACTAGTCTAGTAACATGCAACATGGGAAACCCCCACTAAATATCGTAAAGATTTGGGAAACAAGGGTACTGGGTAACACATGATTATGAAACAAACTTACGATTTCTGAAACGAACTCAATAGCTGAATAAACAACTGTGATTTCGCTCAACTTTGTTGTTGACTCGTTGTTACATGCCTTGGTGGTCGATAGGTACACATGGAGCTTGCACAGGGAGGCGCGGTCGTTGTGGGACATGGACAGTGGACGCCATGTTAAAAACATTATAACATTTCGAATTTAATACTTATGTTAGGTTTTCACATTTATGCTTCCGCTAAACACTTAACTATGTTTTGTTTTGAATACTTTTCGTATTGTTGGATTGAATTTTATTTATTACTTACAATGTTCAATATAATTGGTGGCTTGATCCTGGTCAGTCACTCCTCCAGGCGGTGATACTCCGCGTGTGGATTTTGGGGGTGTGACAGATTGGTATCAGAGCCATTGGTTATAATGAACTTGGTTTTAATAAGGGGAAAAAGTTTTTATTAAAACCAGACTATAACCTGTACAGTGCTTAATGATCCACAACAGCGCTTCGCTCCACGTGCAAGACTCAACACTATAGGTGATATGATTTATGTTTATATTGCCTACTTTCTAGTTACATAGAACTTTGCTCGTGGTATGCTTAGATAAACGTAACAACTATTGTTTGAAAATACTTGTGTGCTTACTCTCTTCTGTCATCGCATTTTTGCGAACCTTTCTCACCCATGTTTCCTTTGATACGAAGATCATGAGTGGACGTGTTAACCTAACTCAAGCCCAGTTGACGGCTTTGATTAACCAACAAGTTGATGCGGCACTTGCAGCCGTTCAAGCAAGAGGTATACCCTGCAGTCGCAACTCACTCCAGGATCTTTAGATCCTACCCTCATAAACCAACTCTTGTGTTTAACCTTGTCCTGTTCTTATACACAACAGGTCAGAACGCTCAGCCACCTGTATGCACATTCAAGACGTTCATGGACTGTCGTCCCAGTACTTTCAGTGGCACTGAAGGAGCCGTAGGACTCCTCCACTGGTTTGAGAAGCTCGAATTGGTCTTCGAGATGTGTGAATTCCCTGAGGCTCGTAGGGTGAAGTATGCCACTGGTACTCTTGAAGGCACTGCGCTAACTTGGTGGAACGCGCAAGTTCAAATGTTAGGGCTGGCAGGTGCTAACGCCACCCATGGAACGACTTCAAGGAACTGATCAAGCGAGAATACTATAATCGTGATGATATCTACAAGCTGGAAGTGGAGTTCTTTAACCTGAAGATGACGGGGTCAAAGATAGAGGCGTATACGAAGCGATCCAACGAACTGGCAGTGTTATGTCCAACTATGCTGGATCCTCCCATTAAACGTATCGAGCTATACCTCAAAGGCTTAGTACCCGAGATTCAAAGCCATGTGACTGCTGCTAAACTTGCTACCATCCAGGATGTTACTCCTCTTGCTCATCGTCTCACAGACCAGGCAGTGGAACAGAACAAGCTGCCTAAGCGTATCGGTGCTACTACCACTACTACTACTTCTGCTATCCCCAATGACAACAAACAAAAACGGGATGGAGCCTCCAGCAAGGGTTCGACTACAGTTCAGTCCCAGGCGAAGCAGCGAAAGATCGATGACTACCAGAGTCCTGGTCAGCAATCTTCTGGTAGTCAAGGGCAGGGTGGATATCGAGGAAACCACCCAAAGTGCAACAAATGCAACAGGCACCACAGTGGTCAGTGCAACAAGGGACGTTGTCAGAGGTGTCTCAAGATGGGTCATGAAGCCAAGGATTGTAGGAGCTCACGGCCTGCAAATCAGAATCGTCAGCAACAACAGCAAGCACCACAGAATCAGCAATAGCAACAGGGCAACAGGGGATGCTATCAGTGTTGCGCTGAAGGTCACTTCAAGAGACACTGCCCACAGTTAAATCAGAATCAGAACCACAACTAAGGAAACGGGAACAATAATGGGGGCAACAATGGGGGAAACAATGATGGCAACGGTGCCAGGGGTCGAGGGTTCGTGCTGGGTCAGGGGGACGCAAGGAATGATCCTAACGTAGTGATGGGTAAGTTCCTTCTCGATGACTTTTAAGTTACTGTTTTATTTGATTAGGGTGCCGATACCAGTTATGTGTCTCTAAAAGTTAGTCATATGCTCAAGCGCACACCAACACTTATGAACACCAAGCACATAGTAGAGTTAGCAAATGGTAAAAGCCTAGAGGCCATGCATATAATTAAGGGTTGTAATCTAGTTTTATTGGGTCAGACCTTCTCCATCAATCTTATTCCTATTTCTGGGTAGTTTTGATATCGTCATTGGGATGGATTGGTTATCCCAACAGCAAGCAAAGATCCTTTGCAAAGAGAAGATTGTTCGTATTCCCCGTTCTGGTAAGGAACCTCTCGAAATTCAAGGCGACAAGAGTGGTGTTGTGGTGGGCATCATCTTCTTTCTTAAGGCCCAGAAGTGTTTGCGAAAGGGCCACACCGTTATTTTAGCACTTGTTACTGACGCATCATCGAAAGAGAAGAGAATAGAGGATATTCCAGTAGTACGTGACTTTCCTCAGGTGTTTCCTGAAGAATTACCCGGGCTACCGCCTCAACGCCAAGTTGAATTCCAAATCGAGCTAGCTCCTGGAGTGTAACACCTGTGTCATTTCAACCATCAAACAAATTCCCAACCAATGAAATATTGTATTTCATACTTGGGATTTGTAAAAATATGTGTATCGTTTACACATATCAATTCTTGTTAGATTTCAAGCTCTAAATCGCTTTCTGGAAGGTTATACGCGCACTGATGCGTAAATATAACCAGTTTAATGCAACGAACACTCCGGAATAGTGAAATAGGCTTAACATACCTTAAATAACCTTTACATAACTTAGATATAAGTTTTGGAAGGTTTGGTGTGGTGAAATCAAAGTTAATTCGCTTACAGGGACTAAAGTTGACAAACTACGAAAGTATGCCAATTTGAACTGTAACAGACATTCCGGAACATGACCATAAGTTAAACATACCATAAATATCCTTTAAATAGCTTAGAAATAGGCTTTGAGGGGTTCGGTGTGCTAAAATAAACTTTTGGGTCATTCAGGGACTAAAAATGTCAAAAAGTGCACAAGTTTGCATTTTCGCGCATAACTTATGTTCTGAATACATCCGGACATCCAAAAATTTATGTAACCACTAAAATATTTTATTTTAGTGTTCGCCATAAGAAAAATCCATTCGTCACGTCATTTGGATCGTTTTTCGCGCTTGTGCGCATTCCGTCGTAATTAAGCGAACATCGCGATCGTACGACCAAACGAACCAACATCCGGCATATTTTTGAACATGTTTTGAGTTCCCTATACTTTAACTTCATTTTAGAGCCTTGAAATGAGGTTAACGGGGTTCAAACGCATCGAAAAAGGCCTTAAAACACCACAGGGACCAAAACTGTCAATTTTGAAACTTTTCTGAAGCTGGTGCAAGCTAGCGTAGCGCGAGCCCTATAGGCTTTACCAGTCGCGCTACGCGACTGCCTATGCTGGACAGAAAATATGCAGAAATATCAGTTTTGCACTTTCGGGACCAGATTCGATGTATTAGCCGTTGTTTAATTCACAACCACACATTCTAACATGCTTAGTCAGCGGATAAGGATGGAATTTAGGCACCATAACTTTGCAACACATGTATGGATGGAATTTAAGCACCTAAACACCATAACTTTGCAACACATGTATGGATGGAATTTAAGCACCTAAACACCATAACTTTGCAACACATGTACGGATGGGATTAAGGCACGTTTTCCATGAAGCGATCTTAACGGTTCGGGTATTCCTATAAATACCCCAACACCCCCATTGCTAACATCACAAGAATTCTGATTTTGAGAGCTCTAAGTTGAAACCATTGTTTCATACCTGAGTTCTTGGATCGGGATTAGCATTCGGGGACCCTTCGTAAGTATTCTTTCGTTCTTTTCCTTATTTTACTGCTTTTCGAGTCAGAAAGTCAAACTTTGTTTGACTTTCAGCGTTGACCAGTAATGGTCAATGCGAAGTTCGTTTGAACTTCGCAACGTGAGTGTAATCACGTTAGTCATAGTCCCTTGGGACTATGCCCACTGATTACCACGTTGTCTAGGGTCGTAGGGTAAGCGATCTGATAAATCGCTTATACCTCGAACCCGACCCAGTTTGGTCGATCATTAGGATCCGACCAAACACATTAGGTGACCATAGTAGGTAGGGAATAACCTTCCGAGGTTATACCCTATGGTCACATCGTTTGAGTAGTTGTATGATAGGTAGTTTATATGCCTTAGGTAAATTACCAGAATACCCTTTTCATGTATAATTGGTAATTAAGCATATGTAACCTAAACTTTTGTCACATAACTGATTATGTAACATGTTTAGGCATATAACACTTGTCATAGGACTAGTTGGGCGGTCCGTACGCGTTCTACGCGCACGACGCGTTAAAGTAGCATAAGCTACCTAAACGGGTCGTAATGGGTCGAAAACACTTAGGTTAAGTTTCATTTAGTATGTAGGCTTTGTTAAACCAAATGACACGAGTCTCTACACTCGTTTGGTTTACAAACCCTAATGCTACCCGATCTTCCGATTTAGGTCCGGTTTATTAATGTAGTTACCTATAGTAGGTGCCGTTTGATTCCGTGATCTCTAGCTTTGCTTGGTGGTTATCCTAGGACTTCTGAGCAATCTCAAGTGAGTACATAGACCCCTCTTTTACTGTTTTCCAAACTGATTTGGGGTGGAACACATGTGCCTACTTGTTACTTTCATGCTTTCCTGTTTTCACATCATATACCTGCTATGTTCGTTAGTACATTATAGTACATGATTTCATTTCATTTCATGCTAGGTGTGCCCATTGTGTGCATTACTTAGTACATCGTTCTACATTACATTTCATACTACGTATGTCCATTGTGTGCATACTTAGTACATTGTTTTACATTGCTTTTCTGTTACATATGCTTATCCAGCTTATGAACACATTATACTACATATTGAACCGTTGTAAACATTTGACTATGTGAACCATTGTAATCATCTGACTATGTGATCCGTTGATATCTGTGAACCGTTTGTATCTGTTAACCGTTTGTATCTGAGAACCGTTTGTATCTGTGAACCGTTTGTATCTGTGAACCGTTTGTATCTGTGAACCGTTTGTATCTATGAACTGTGTGAACCGTTTTTGACCATACATAAACATTTCTACAACTGTTAAACATTACTTTGGTGTTTTGGTTTGATTAAGTGATTAAGTAACGATGTGTGTGTAATATGATACAAGCATGGTGGATACGCCGCTGGTACTTCCTATATATAAGTGTTTGTATGGTATTACATATCGTAGCGTTATTTGAATCATTTCAGTTTGATACATATAACATTTTATACAAATAACATATTTTTCACAAGACATTGTTTTACAACAACTTATCTTATACAAACTCAGTTACATGGTTATTCATTTAACCATACATTATTCTTTTATCTATACATATCATCTGGACTTATTGATTTTCAAACGATTTACAAGACAAAGCAAATTACAAGGTTCATGACTAAACATTTCTCAAACAGAAGTCATGAATCTTATTTTCACAAAACCTATGTATCTCACAGGCATTTTTATGCTGACGTACCTATTTTCACATGTGTTTTTCAGGAACTGTTGCATAAGATGATCAAGATATACATAGGCAGACTTGGGCTTTAGTGACAATAAATGATGCAAGACTAGTTAATTATGTTGTATTCCTTTGTTTGTTAAGACATTGTAACACTTTTATCAATAAAATGAAACTTCAATTGCCATGGATTTGAAACGATTAATTCTGTTACAACACTCCCCGATGTTTCCGCCACGTTTTGTATGTTCTACGTGGTCGGGGTGTGACAGAAAAGATGGTATCAGAGCCAATGGTTATAGGGAATTAGGTTATTAGTAATGCTTTGACCTAGTCTATAACTTTCTTAGGACCCTAACGCGAGTTTACTTGCGTTTAGTCATAAAACAATACCGTCACCTATCCTTAGGCGACTACCACAACAAGAACATAAATTTCAAAACCGCTTTGAAAACTAATCATCAGTTCTAGGATGATTTATTACAAGGTTTTGAACCCTCTATTGTATGGTTTTGAACCCTCTGTTATATGGTTTTGAACCCCTTTGAATTTTCAAAAATCTCGTCAAGGTTTTGGGTTTTAAATAATGTGAACACGTGCAAACTGGAAGGGTGAATGCCTGTATTCTGAGTTTTCTGTCTAGGCAAGCACTTCGTATACATCTCAACCAGACGCGAGACCAGTTGTGCTTACCTGGGAATTCTTGGGATGAGTGTTCACTTATAGGCGAGCATGTCTTCGCGATACATTATTTTTGACCTATTTACTTTGATTATTCACCGAGGTCGTTTGTTGCTTTGTAGTAACAAACAAATGACCACTACCCTTGCTTTCATCAAATTTGTTTCATCTCATTCTTTTCGTCAAATTCTCTCACTCGTTTCTTTTCATGTTTCCTCTTTTAGAATGCCTCCTCGACGCGAGAACCAGATAGCAACTGCCGAACTGGCAGAAATTATTGCATAGCAAATGGCTGCTCAATTCCCAAACCTCTTTGCTCAATGGAATCAAGCCAACAACAACAACAATGGTCCATGCAATTTCAAGAGTTTTAACTCGGCGAAACCACTCAAGTTTAGTGGTTCTGAGGGAGCGACTGGGCTTCTTCAATGGTTCGAGAGCATTGAGAATACCTTCCGCCATGTGCAGTGTCCTGACAATCGCAAGGTCGAGTTTGCTTCGAGTGTGTTCCAGAAGAGAGCCCTTACGTGGTGGAATGGGGTTATGAGAGATCGTGGTGCAGAAGTTGCTCTAGCACAGACATGGGCTGAACTTAGGGCCCTTATGATGAAGGAATTCTGTCCTCGACACGAGATCAGGGCTTTGGAAAGGGAATTCGACAATCTTGAGCAAGACAGCGGTGAGCATCGAGCCTACACGGACCGTTATGAGGAGTTAAGTCTGTTATGCCCAAACATGGTCACGCCTTTGGATAAGGCAATCGAAAAGTACATTGATGGCCTCCCTGATTCAATACAAGACATTTTGACTGGTAGCAACCCTACTACAGTTAGACAGGCCATTGAGCTATCTGCAACCTTAACTGAATCAAAGATCAGGAAAGGTAAACTTTTTCGAAAAGGTGACAAGAAGCCGGTCGAAGAATCGAAACCAATCGAGGAATCAAAGATCATGGATGAACAGACTGGATCCCCTAAGAGGTCAAAGAAGCGAAAGGCTTCTCAGAACTACGTTGTGGTCGCTCACAATGATCAAGCCGTTCTCAACCAACCAGCTCAACCCCCTGCCAGGAAACCCTACAACGGAACTGCACCCTTGTGCAACCAATGTGGCCTACATCATCATGCTGGGGTGAAGTGCCGCACATGCCAAGTTTGCGGACTTATAGGTCATACAGCTAGGGTTTGCCCAACCGCAGCTGCACCAAATCAAGCTGGCAACAATCCTGCTCAAGCTCGTTTTCCACCGAGATCTTGCTACAACTGTGGCGAGATGGGCCATTTTCGTAGGAATTGCCCAAGGCTTGCTAATGCAAATCCAGCGCAGGGATGAGCATTTGATTAACCAGAAGACAACATCGTTTAGAAATAATTACGTCCCATGTATTATTTTCTTTTGTTGTCACGATCCATGAAACAGTTGTTGTTATCATTTGTTTATAAATAAATCTTTTATTTACATTGAAATGTATTTATGTGATTGTATGTATAAACAACATATCCCCTACAATACCGACAATCAAGGAACCGCATTCCTTGAAGAAACAGACTACTTCCAAATTTCTTCCGTTGTATGATCTCTTGTGTTTTCCACGAAAATCCTAAGTACCCGTTCCTTCCAAGAGAAACGAAGTACGAGGTGCCAAGTTAATTGCAATCAATAACAAGATAATAACAATTAAATAACTATGTGATTATGTGCTTATGAACATTACAAGACAAACTGTGCGGACTATGCAAGGAATTACGTAATTATGGATGCATACATAATTATGGAATTTAGTGCACAGAAACCACAGCGAGCTTTGTCATGTACCTAGAAGTTAACCCTATTCATTTCCAATTCTGATGAAGTATCCGTTGAGGAAAAATGAACTAGCTATTCATTTTTCACTTCTGAAGAATATCCGTTGAGGAAATGAATATCCGTTTATCCTTCATTTCCAATTCTGAAGAATAACCGTTGAGGAAAATGACTCCGTTTGTGCATTTTCGTTCTGAAGAGTATCCGTCGAGGGAAATGAATATCCGTTTATTTAATCCTTCATTTCCGAACCTGAGGAAACAACCGTTGAAAATGACTCTGTTTGTTCATTTTCGTTTCTGAAGATTATCCGTTGAGGAAATGAATATCCGTTTGTCTACCATTTTCATTTTCGAACCTGAGGAAACAACCGTTGAAAATGACTCTGTTTGTTCATTTTTGTTTCTGAAGATTATCCGTTGAGGAAATGAATATCCGTTTGTCTACCATTTTCATTTCCGAACCTGAGGAAACAACCGTTGAAAATGACTCTGTTTGTTCATTTTCGTTTCTGAAGATTATCCGTTGAGGAAATGAATATCCGTTTGTCTACCATTTTCATTTCCGAACCTGAGGAAACAACCGTTGAAAATGACTCTGTTTGTTCATTTTCGTTTCTGAAGATTATCCGTTGAGGAAATGAATATCCGTTTGTCTACCATTTTCATTTCCGTTCCTGAGGAAACAACCGTTGAAAATGACTCCGTTTGTTCATTTTCGTTTCTGAAGATTTGTCCGTCAAAGAAATGAATATCCGTTTGTCTATTCTTTTTCATTTCCGTTTATGAGGAAGCACCCGTTGAAAATGACTCCGTTTGATCATTTTCGTTTCTGAAGATTCTCCGTTAAGGAAATGAATCCCCGTTTGATTATTCCTTCATTTCCGTTTCTGAGGAAGCACCCGTTGAAAATGACTCCGTTTGATCATTTTCATTTCTGAAGATTTGTCCGTCAAAGAAATGAATATCCGTTTGTCTATTCTTTTTCATTTCCGTTTCTGAGGAAGCACCCGTTGAAAATGACTCCGTTTGATCATTTTCGTTTCTGAAGATTATCCGTTTGATCATTTTCATTTCTGAAGATTGTCCGTTAAGGAAATGACAGGATTATGCCTTACATATCTCTGGTGGTTATCTGATACAAAGTCACAAATAGACTCCTACGAATTAATTTCGGGACGAAATTTCCTAAAGTAGGGGAGACTGTAACACCTGTGTCATTTCAACCATCAAACAAATTCCCAACCAATGAAATATTGTATTTCATACTTGGGATTTGTAAAAATATGTGTATCGTTTACACATATCAATTCTTGTTAGATTTCAAGCTCTAAATCGCTTTCTGGAAGGTTATACGCGCACTGATGCGTAAATATAACCAGTTTAATGCAACGAACACTCCGGAATAGTGAAATAGGCTTAACATACCTTAAATAACCTTTACATAACTTAGATATAAGTTTTGGAAGGTTTGGTGTGGTGAAATCAAAGTTAATTCGCTTACAGGGACTAAAGTTGACAAACTGCGAAAGTATGCCAATTTGAACTGTAACAGACATTCCGGAACATGACCATAAGTTAAACATACCATAAATATCCTTTACATAGCTTAGAAATAGGCTTTGAGGGGTTCGGTGTGCTAAAATAAACTTTTGGGTCATTCAGGGACTAAAAATGTCAAAAAGTGCACAAGTTTGCATTTTCGCGCATAACTTATGTTCTGAATACATCCGGACATCCAAAAATTTATGTAAGCACTAAAATATTTTATTTTAGTGTTCGCCATAAGAAAAATCCATTCGTCACGTCATTTGGATCGTTTTTCGCGCTTGTGCGCATTCCGTCGTAATTAAGCGAACATCGCGATCGTACGACCAAACGAACCAACATCCGGCATATTTTTGAACATGTTTTGAGTTCCCTATACTTTAACTTCATTTTAGAGCCTTGAAATGAGGTTAACGGGGTTCAAACGCATCGAAAAAGGCCTTAAAACACCACAGGGACCAAAACTGTCAATTTTGAAACTTTTCTGAAGCTGGTGCAAGCTAGCGTAGCGCGAGCCCTATAGGCTTTACCAGTCGCGCTACGCGACTGCCTATGCTGGACAGAAAATATGCAGAAATATCAGTTTTGCACTTTCGGGACCAGATTCGATGTATTAGCCGTTGTTTAATTCACAACCACACATTCTAACATGCTTAGTCAGCGGATAAGGATGGAATTTAGGCACCATAACTTTGCAACACATGTATGGATGGAATTTAAGCACCTAAACACCATAACTTTGCAACACATGTATGGATGGAATTTAAGCACCTAAACACCATAACTTTGCAACGCATGTACGGATGGGATTAAGGCACGTTTTCCATGAAGCGATCTTAACGGTTCGGGTATTCCTATAAATACCCCAACACCCCGATTGCTAAAATCACAAGAATTCTGATTTTGAGAGCTCTAAGTTGAAACCATTGTTTCATACCTGAGTTCTTGGATCGGGATTAGCATTCGGGGACCCTTCGTAAGTATTCTTTCGTTCTTTTCCTTATTTTACTGCTTTTCGAGTCAGAAAGTCAAACTTTGTTTGACTTTCAGCGTTGACCAGTAATGGTCAATGCGAAGTTCGTTTGAACTTCGCAACGTGAGTGTAATCACGTTGGTCATAGTCCCTTGGGACTATGCCCACTGATTACCACGTTGTCTAGGGTCGTAGGGTAAGCGATCTGATAAATCGCTTATACCTCGAACCCGACCCAGTTTGGTCGATCATTAGGATCCGACCAAACACATTAGGTGACCATAGTAGGTAGGGAATAACCTTCCGAGGTTATACCCTATGGTCACATCGTTTGAGTAGTTGTATGATAGGTAGTTTATATGCCTTAGGTAAATTACCAGAATACCCTTTTCATGTATAATTGGTAATTAAGCATATGTAACCTAAACTTTTGTCACATAACTGATTATGTAACATGTTTAGGCATATAACACTTGTCATAGGACTAGTTGGGCGGTCCGTACGCGTTCTACGCGCACGACGCGTTAAAGTAGCATAAGCTACCTAAACGGGTCGTAATGGGTCGAAAACACTTAGGTTAAGTTTCATTTAGTATGTAGGCTTTGTTAAACCAAATGACACGAGTCTCTACACTCGTTTGGTTTACAAACCCTAATGCTACCCGATCTTCCGATTTAGGTCCGGTTTATTAATGTAGTTACCTATAGTAGGTGCCGTTTGATTCCGTGATCTCTAGCTTTGCTTGGTGGTTATCCTAGGACTTCTGAGCAATCTCAAGTGAGTACATAGACCCCTCTTTTACTGTTTTCCAAACTGTTTTGGGTGGAACACATGTGCCTACTTGTTACTTTCATGCTTTCCTGTTTTCACATCATATACCTGCTATGTTCGTTAGTACATTATAGTACATGATTTCATTTCATTTCATGCTAGGTGTGCCCATTGTGTGCATTACTTAGTACATCGTTCTACATTACATTTCATACTACGTATGTCCATTGTGTGCATACTTAGTACATTGTTTTACATTGCTTTTCTGTTACATATGCTTATCCAGCTTATGAACACATTATACTACATATTGAACCGTTGTAAACATTTGACTATGTGAACCGTTGTAATCATCTGACTATGTGATCCGTTGATATCTGTGAACCGTTTGTATCTGTGAACCGTTTGTATCTGAGAACCGTTTGTATCTGTGAACCGTTTGTATCTGTGAACCGTTTGTATCTGTGAACCGTTTGTATCTATGAACTGTGTGAACCGTTTTTGACCATACATAAACATTTCTACAACTGTTAAACATTACTTTGGTGTTTTGGTTTGATTAAGTGATTAAGTAACGATGTGTGTGTAATATGATACAAGCATGGTGGATACGCCGCTGGTACTTCCTATATATAAGTGTTTGTATGGTATTACATATCGTAGCGTTATTTGAATCATTTCAGTTTGATACATATAACATTTTATACAAATAACATATTTTTCACAAGACATTGTTTTACAACAACTTATCTTATACAAACTCAGTTACATGGTTATTCATTTAACCATACATTATTCTTTTATCTATACATATCATCTGGACTTATTGATTTTCAAACGATTTACAAGATAAAGCAAATTACAAGGTTCATGACTAAACATTTTCTCAAACAGAAGTCATGAATCTTATTTTCACAAAACCTATGTATCTCACAGGCATTTTTATGCTGACGTACCTATTTTCACATGTGTTTTTCAGGAACTGTTGCATAAGATGATCAAGATATACATAGGCAGACTTGGGCTTTAGTGACAATAAAAGATGCAAGACTAGTTAATTATGTTGTATTCCTTTGTTTGTTAAGACATTGTAACGCTTTTATCAATAAAACGAAACTTCAATTGCCATGGATTTGAAACGATTAATTCTGTTACAACACTCCCCGATGTTTCCGCCACGTTTTGTATGTTCTACGTGGTCGGGGTGTGACATGGAGCAGCTCCCATAGCTTGAGCACCTTATTGCTTAGCTCCAACCGAACAAGAATAACTGTCCAAACAATTGCAAGAACTCTTGGATAAGGGTTTCATTCGTTCTAGCTCTTCACCCTGGGGAGCTCCAGTATTATTTGTGAAGAAGATAGACGGTACCTTTCATATGTGCATATATTACCGCGAACTAAACAAGGTGGCCGTGAAGAATCGCTATCCTCTTCAGCTGCAAGGGTTGAGCTACTATTCGAAGATTGACCTGAGGTCAGGCTACCATTAGCTGAGTGTCCGAGATGAGGATATCTCTAAAACAGCATTCAGAACTCGTTACGGTCATTACGAGTTTCTGGTTATGCCTTTCGGCTTGACGAATGCACCAGCAGTCTTCATGGATCTTATGAACAGAGTGTGCAATCCCTACCTGGATAAGTTTGTTATAGTATTCATTGACGACATTCTGATCTACTCTAAGAGTCAGGAGGAGCACGAGCAACATTTGCGACTTAATTTGGAACTTCTTCGAACAGAGCAACTTTATGCTAAGTTTTCCAAATGCGACTTCTGGCTTTGTGAAGTCCACTTTCTAGGCCACGAGGTAAACAAGGATGGGATACATGTCGATCCATCCAAGGTAGACTCAATTAAGAACTGGCCTGCACCCCGCACCCCAACAGAAATCCGCCAATTCTGGGGTTTGGCGGGCTACTACCGAAGGTTCATCAAGGATTTCTCCAAGATTGCGCAACCTCTCTCTTCACTAACTCAGAAAGGTGTCACCTATCATTGGGGTAATACACAAGAATATGCATTTCAGCACTTAAAAGACAGACTTTGTAGCGCACCGATTCTTTCATTGCCTGAAGGCACAGACGATTTTGTGGTTTATTGCAACGCGTCAATTCAAGGTCTTGGTTGCATGTTGATGCAATGGGATAAATTCATTGCTTATGCATCGCGCCAAGTTAAAGTTCACGAAAGGAATTACACTACACACGATTTGGAGCTGGGAGCTGTTGTTTTCGCACTCAAGATATGGAGACATTACCTGTACGGTACCAAGTGCACCATTAACACCGATCACAGGAGTCTCGAGCATATTTTCAAATAGAAGGAGTTAAACATGCGTCAACGTCGATGGGTCGAACTCTTGAATGACTACAAATGCGCGATCAAGTACCATCCACGCAAAGCCAATGTTGTGGCTGATGCCCTTAGTCGAAAGGACACTACGCCTAAGCGCGTGCGAGCATTACAACTTACCATCCAATCTAGTCTTCCTACTCAGATACGGGATGCTCAGGTCGAAGCATTGAAAGCAGAGAACGTCAGGGCAGAGTCCCTACGGGGGTCAAGGAAACTATTAGAACAAAAGGAAGACGTCGCTTACTACGTTACAGGGCGCATCTAGGTCCCACTCTATGGCAATTTACGCGAACTCGTAATGGATCAAGTAGATAAGTCTCGTTACTCGGTACATCCTGGTTCGGATAAGATGTACCACGATCTCAGAACTACGTATTGGTGGCCTAGCATGAAAGCTCACATAGCAACTTACGTTAGCAAGTGTTTGACTTGTGCGAGAGTCAAGACTGAATATCAGAAACCATCGGGCCTACTCCAACAACTAGAAATACCACAATGGAAATGGGAGCAAATTTCCATGGATTTCGTTACTGGCCTGCCTAGGTCTCAACGTGGAAATGATACTATTTGGGTGATCGTAGATCGACTCACAAAGTCTGCACACTTTTTGGCCATCAAAGAAACAGACAAGTTCTCTACTCTAGCAGACATTACTTAAAGGAACTGGTTTCATGGCACGGGGTGCCGACATCTATTATCTCTGATCATGATGCACGTTTTACTTCAGAACTATGGCAAGCAGTGCACAAATCTTTTGGCTCTTGATTAGACATGAGCACAGCTTATCACCCGCAAACAGATGGGCAGTCTGAACGCACCATTCAAAATCTAGAAGACATGATGCGTGCATGTGTAATCGATTTTGGCAACGGCTGGGAAAAACACCTCCCTTTGGTGGAGTTTTCGTACAATAACAGCTACCACACCAACATCCGAGCCGCTCTGTTTGAGGCATTGTACGGACGTAAATGTCGATCACCTCTTTGATGGGCAGAAGTTGGTGACAGCCAAATCACAGGTCCAGAACTTGTAGTAGACACAACAGAAAGGTTTGCTCAGATACGTCAATGAATGGTGGCAGCTCGTGACCGTCAGAAAAGCTACGCTGATAAGAGTAGAAAACCCCTAGAATTTCAGGTCGGGGACCGGGTCCTACTTAAAGTCTCACTTTGGAAGGGTGTGGTTCGCTTTGGAAAAAGGGGCAAACTCAATCCGCGTTACGCCAGACCATTCAAAATCATAAAGAAAATAGGCAAAGTGGCCTACAAACTGAACCTACCAACAGAACTCAGTGGAGTTCACAACGTATTTCACGTGTCAAATCTGAAGAAGTGTCTGTCAGATGAGACCCTCACAGTTCCTCTGAAGAAGCTCACTATCGACGATCAGTTGTGATTCATCGAGGAACCAGTTGAAATCATGGACCGGGATGTTAAGGTCCTCAAGCGCACCAGAATACCTCTTGTTCGAGTTCGTTGGAACTCCTGTCGTGGCCCAGATTTCACCTGGGAACGAGAAGACCAAATGAAACTTAAGTATCCCCAGTTGTTCAAGGACAATGCAACCACTACTGAGGCTGAAGCTACTACAGAATTTCGGGACGGAATTCCAAATCAACGGGGGGATGATGTGACACCCCAGGAAAATCAGGAAATAACACAACAACATAACTAGCTTCCTCAGTAACCGCATGCTAAATTTCGGGAAAAAATTTCTTTCAAGTTGGGGATAATGTGACAACTCGAGTTTCCAAGGTTTTTCCTCCACACGTTACTTGTTTCAGTCTGTGTTAGTGATTCGTTGCATTAAAATCTGTGCACTGTGATTTGTTTGTGTTTGATTTATGTTTGGTATATGGTTTATGGTTGTATAAATTATGAACTTGTGAATTGTTTGAGTGCCTAAGTAAATAAACTAAATTCATGAACGATGAAACATGGATTGTGTCATTAACCACTCGACGAAACACCACCCTTTTTCACTAGCACCCATACCCGACGAAACTCTAAAGTTTCGTTGCTCCCACATGTGTATCAACGCCATTAAGATGGACTCATGGCCCAGACCAGGCCCAACCATGTCTCGCACATATATACTTACGTATACAGCACGGGGATTTAGTTTGAGAAACCTAGTATCATTTTCTCCCCTCCCTTGTATTCGACTGCAGACACCGTACCTCGAAGTTCTTGTGTTTTCCATTCCATAACTGGTTAGTATTCGGCCATTCAATTAAATCTATTGTTCATTGTATGATTGTTGTGTGTGGCGAATCTGGTGGCTATTTGCTTCATACTTGCTTAGGGTTTATAATTGTTTTATACAATTGATTTGTGATGAGTGTAATCTCTTGTGGTAAGGACTTTTTTTAGAAAACATTTATGCACGATGGAATGATTAGGGTTCTATTATTGCAATACTAAATTAAATGGATTCCATACTGTCTAAAAGTGTTAATGGGTTAGGGTTTGCAGAACGTATGACGATGTTGGTTTTGTTTGGTAAATCAGTAGGTAAATTGAGAGGACATAATCTTTGTTTGATCTAATAGAAATCAAGAAATTGTTAGTAAGGGCAAACAGGCTAGCTATGGATCACAGTAACATGAGTAGGATGGATGTGACTATTGTATGATTGTTGTAGGATTGTATGATTGCTGTGTGATGATGATCGGCGGTTAGGGTTTCTGGGTAATTATCAGTTATATGACGTAACTGATTTATGGACAAAATGCCGATGTCGATGAAACTGGGGGTGTTTCACCAAGGGTAATCACGACGAAACAGGTGGAGTTTCGCCGAAGGGATGCACGACGAAACACTTGGGTTTTGTCAAGTGGGAGTCATGACGAAACAGGGGGTTTCGTCAAGGGTTAAACATGCACAGTAACTCAGTTAGATCTGTTAAAGTTTAACTGGGTTAGTTGGTTGTTGTTAATGATAGGCATGACTTGCATAAGCTTGTATAACTGTTAAATGCTACTCGAATACATGTGATGATCATGACTGTTACTTGAACTATATGCTTATCAACTGATTACGCATGTGTAAATACTATAGGCTTGGATTGAATTATTTGTGAGCGAGTAATAATCTTACCGAGCAAACCGAGGTGAGTTCACACTTCTAAGTAATGGGATTCCCGGCGGGTTGGGAATGGGATTGAATAACTACGACACAACTTGTACATTTACCACTACTAGACTACTTACCACCGTCCTCGGATTGGGAAGGACGCCAACGCTAAACCTACATTCTCGCTACATACCGCTGTCCTCAGATTGGGAAGGGCACTTACGTAAAACCTACGTAATCTCATACCTACCACTGTCCTCGGATTGGGAAGGGCACTTACGTAAAACCTACGTAATCTCATACTTACCACTGTCCTCGGATTGGGAAGGGCACTTACGTAAAACCTACGTATTCTCATACTTATCACTGTCCTCGGATTGGGAAGGACACCTATAGATACAACTGGTCTTGTAACATGCAACATGGGAAGCCCCCACTAAATATCGTAAATATTTGGGAAACAAGGATACTGGGTAACACATGATTATGAAACAAACTTACGATTTCTGAAACGAACTCAATAGCTGAATAAACAACTGTGATCTCGCTCAACTTTGTTGTTGACTGGTTGTTACATGCCTTGCAGGTCGATAGGTACTCATGGAGCTTGCACCGGGAGGCGCGATCGTTGTGGGACATGGACAGTGGGCGCCATGTTAAAAACATTATAACATTTAGAATTTAATACTTATGTTGGGTTTTCACATTTATGCTTCCGCTAAACACTTAACTTTGTTTTGTTTTGAACACTTTTGGTATTGTTGAATTGAATTTTATTTATTACTTACAATGTTCAATATGATTGGTGGCTTGATCCTGGTCAGTCACTCCTCCAGGCGGTGATACTCCGCGTGTGGATTTTAGGGGTGTGACAACATCCCTCTCGACGAGATCCGAATCGATGAAACGATGCACTTTGTCAAGAAACCCGTGGAGATAGTGGACCGTGCATTCAAACAGTTGAAGAACAAACGGATTCGATTGGTCAAGGTTCGTTAGGAGTCCAAATGTGGCCCAGAGTTTACTTGGGAACGTGAGGACCAGATGAAGACGAAGTATCAGCATTTGTTTTCACAAGCTTCCTCTAGTTAAAATTTCGGGACGAAATTTCCTGAAGTAGGGGAGACTGTGATAACTGTGCTCTGTAATCGATGTATAATGTAAAACAACGTCAGTTATTAATAAAACAATGTGCTTTGGTGTTATTATATGTGTTTTGGTGTTATTATATGTGTAATTGTGTTTGATGATTTTACAATTTAATTCAATTCCAATTCCAAGCTTTAAAACGCTTTCTAGAAGGTTATACGTAAACTGGTGCGTAAACGCAGTCAATTTAACGCAACAAACACTCCAAAATAGTGACATAGGCTTAACATACCTTAAATGACCTCCACATAACTTAGAAATAAGTTTGGATGGTTTGGTGTGTTGAAATCAAGTTTATTCGATCGCAGGGACTATTTGTGTCAAACTACGAAACTATACCGATTTGTATAGTAACGAACATTTTGGAACTTGATCATAAGTTAAACATACCCTAAATATCCTTTACATAGCTTAGAAATAGGCTTTGAGGGGTTCGGTATGCTAAAATAAACTTTATTGATCAATAGGGACTAAAAGCGTCAAAAAGTGCATAAGTTTGCATTTTCGTGCATCTCACATTCTGAAATAAACTTTATTGATCAATAGGGACTCAAAGACATCCAAATATGTATGTAATCATTAAAGTATTTTATTTTAGTGATTGGCTTGATAAAATTCCATTTGTCGCTTAATTTGGATCGTTTTTGTGTCCATTACGACTTCCGTCGTAATTAATCAAATAACGCAACCGTACGACCAAACGAACCGACATCCGAGATGTTTTTGAGCATGTTTCATGTTCCCTATACTTTAACTTCATTTCAGATCCTTGAAATGGGGTTAACGGGATTTAAACGCATCGAAAATGGCTTAAAAGGGCTGCAGGGACCATTTCTGACATTTTCAAACTTTTCTAGATCTCGCACCTGGTGGCGCTGCGCCACCACCATCTGTCTCTGCCGTGGCGCGACGCGAGCACTCTATCTGGGCAGAAAACTTGATTTTCAGCATTTTTCAGCAATGGGATTGAACTTGGGGGTCTTTTTTGTAACTTTTGCAAAACCTTGAGCTGGCTTTCGACCCCCATTATATTCTAATATCATGTACCCACATGTATGGCCAAGATTACACCCTCAAAACACATGGAATGATCCTATTATTCTTACCTTCCTATAAATAGCAAGCTTCCTCATTTGGGTTTTTCACACCTTGATTCAACTTATGTGCTAAGTTGAGGTTTTAACACCTCATACCTGAGTAACTTTGAATCAAAACACCTTCTTGGACCCTTTGTAAGTCCTCTTCTAGCTTGTTTTGAATTTCAAGCATAAAAGTCAAACAGTGTTTGACTTTCAGCTTTGACCAGTCAATGGTCAACACAAAGTTCATTTGAACTTTGCAACGTGAGCATAATCACGATGGTTATAGTCCCTTGTGACTATACCTACTGATTAGCACGTTGACTAGGCGTAGTGACGAGTCGTAGTTTCGGCCAAAATGCGTATTTATGCGTATTTTGTAACCAAACTACTCTTGGGTATAAAAACACTTTGTTTTGATATCAAAACCGGTTTTCTAACTTAACTAAACATGTTTTAGCATGTTTAGCTCTTCACTTTTAGTTTAGTGCTTGTGTAGAGTCGTAAGTCAAGCGGACTAAACACCCGCTTAGACTTTCGAACTCGACCCATTTGGTCGATCATTGGGATCCGACCAAACATGTTTAGTTACCATAGTCGCATAGGGGTTAACCTTCCGAGGTTATACCTTATGGTCACTTAGGTTTAATTAGTTGTATGATAGGTAGTTTATATGCCTTAGGTAAAATGACCAAAATACCCTTTTCATGCATAATTGAATTTTAAGCATATGTAACCTAACTTTTGTAACCTAAACTGATTATGCAACATATTTAAACATGTTTAGGCATATAATACTTGTCATGGGACTAGTTAGACGCGTCGAATGCGCATTTGCGTGAACGACGCATTAAAGTAGCGTAAGCTACCTTAATGAGTCGCAATGGGTCGAAAGCACTTAGGTTAGGTTCCGATCTAGAATGTAGGATTTGTTAAACCATATCACATGAGTTCCAACATTCATTTGGTTTACAAAACCTCATTCTATCCGATCTTCTGATTTAGGTGTCGATTGTTTGACTAGTGATTCCATTTCTAGGTACTGCTTGATTTCTCTGGTTTACTTGAGTTTGTTGAAGTTCTATTGATTGAGGATACTTTGCACTTCATGTGATTACATAGTTCCCCTATTTTACTGTTTTCAATTGTTTTGGGGTGATTCATATGTATTTAAATGATTCTGATATTTAAACGATGGTTTCAAAAACGATTTAAATGGTTTATATTAAACTAATAACGCTTTCGATAATGTGAACGAACTTGTTGGTTGTAGTTACATAACGAATGACATTCATTAATTTTGGCCGAACCGACCAGTATTAGGTCATGCTACCATAAGATCTGACAAATCCCGTTATCAGACTACACCCATGGTTATGTGTGGGTTATGTGGGTAACGACTGAATCTGTGATTGTTAACTTACCTTTTGGTGGTTTGTTAATGCGAGAAGCGATAGTCGAGTCACGAAGGTTTGAATGGTATTAGCGAGATGACCAAAAATAGTTTTCACAATTAAAACGAAGATGATTTAAACCATTTAAACGAGTTAACGATTTGGAAACGATTTGAATAAGTTAAACGAGTTGGATAAACGATTGGTTTTTGGTTAAGTGTTTAGATAACGGGACGGGTGTAATGTGATCAAAACATGGTTGATACGCCGCTGCTACTTCATATATATAAATGTTTTCATCATGTTACATGCCGTGGCATTATTTAGTTTACTTGAGTAAACGATTTTGAAACGATGTCACATAACGATGTTTTCGAAAGGATATAAACCATACTAGTTTTGTTAACAAGTTAATACGAGATGTTTTACAATTTGGTTTACTAAAACAAATGTTTTTGGGTTAAGAATCATGGCTACGAGGTTTTATAAATTATAACCCACTTGATTTGAGTTGGTTAAAATACGCTGCAATACTATGTACTTTTCAAAACAAGGTTTTTAATAAGGTATTGCAGCATGTAAACTAGCCATGAATCCGACACTCTTATAAAACCTATGTGCTCACCATCATTTCTTTGTTGACTTTGTTTTTACATATGTTTCAGGTGATGTTGCTTGATGTTGATTACTAGGATGCATGAGTCACATAGGATCTGGACGAGGCCTTAGTGACATAATAACAGTGATAATCGATATGTAACTCGTTTGTTTTTTGTTAAAACAATGTAAATTATTTATTGAATAAATAAAACGAAACTCTTTTTGTATCCGTGGTTGTGAAACAATAATTATGTTACAACACTCCCCGACGTTTCCGCCAAGATTTGTTGTTTTACGTGGTCGGGGTGTGACATGTTGACGTTCCGAGTCCTCCTTCACCACCGGCAACATCAGCTTTCATCTTTGTTCTCGGGTCACAACACGGTTTCGAGTCAATCTTCATTTGGTTCCAAGTTACAGTCTCGACTCACTGCTCTACTAGTCTCGAGTCATCAATTTTCATATTCATCTTCTGATTTCTCGAGGTCTCGAGTCAACTGGTCTCGACTCCAAAGTTTCTGAAATACACAAAGGTTTCGATATCACATCTGTTTTTGAGTCCGTGTTTTTGATTTTTTGGTTTCGTTTTTTATCATAATCATCATCTCCGGTCTCGAGCTCATCTTCTCCGACCTCACCGCCAGCCATAACATCACCATTTCATCACCCTTCATCGTCATCATCAACCAACTCTGACTGTCTTCGTCCACCATCATTCAACCTGCACTACGTCTCCAATCAACGGTAAACTATCTACATATTCTCCGATCACGAGCACCGGTTACTATCATCACCTACATCGGAAGCCATAAGTTCATCACCACCGAAGAGCGATCACCATCTCCGTCGATTGGGTAGACGTTTGGATTTTTAATTTTAAGGTTTTAGATTATAATAATATAATAATTATAATAATTATTAATCATTAGGTCATCATTGCATAATCATTATATAATCTTTATTTAATAATAATAAGTTTATTCTTTTTAAAAATAAAAAAATAAAAAGGGTTTATTTATAAATAAAAAACGGAGGGTTTGTTTGTGATAACGGTTTTGAAAGACTTTTGAGGTGCGGTTCAAAAAGCAGGTTCATTCGATTGAAAGGGTTTGAGTTAGCGAGTATACAGGTTCTCGCTTTGGGCTTGTGTTGAGGAAATAGTTAAACGCGCACATTTTCGGGGGATCACACTTTCGGGGGATTACATTTTTGGGGGATCACATCTTAAAAAAGTCTTCTAAGAGAGAGGTGCTTGAGCAGGAACTCCAAGGATTCAGATACTTATATGGTGAATCTATAGACGCACTTACAGGCTAGTTTGCTGAACTACTCTCTGAAATGGAGAAGGCAGAGACGGTGGTGTCTACTCACATGAGCAACAGAAAGCTTCTGGATGCTATAAAAGGGCTTCTAGATCAGGCGAACTGTAGTTCGTTTAGAAATGTTAATCAGATAATATTGACAACCGACTGCTACTGTTACAAAATGAAGTCAGATGAGCTGATCTCACTAATCAAATCATATGACAATGCTGACAAGCAGTCTACTCAAGGCAACACATCTAATGCAGTTTGCTCACCCACTCCTACTCCTACTGCACCATTGCCTGCTGCAGTTTGCTCATCCACTAGAGAAGAGATACTTTCTGTCTTTTGCACTCCTGAGTATAGAGAAAGAAATGAGGCATATCGGTTACACAACGCTAAGTTGATCCAAGATTACAAAGATATAAAAAATAAAAGTTTTACTTTAGTAAAAAATGAAAAGCTTTATAAAGAAAAAAATGAAGCTCAAAAGAAAGATATTGCTAAATTGAAAGAGGAACTCAGCGTTAAAAATTGTAACCGTATGTATGACATAGAAATCAAGAATAATTTGATCAAAGAGCTAGAAGAGATCAAGAATAAATATCAAATCAATGAAATCAATATTAAAAAGTATGATACTTCTAGCAAATTGGTCAAGGATATTTGTGATATTCAATTGGAATACAAGAAAAAGAAAGGGTGTGGTTTGGGTTATAATAAGGTTCCTCCTCCTTACAATCACAACTACACTTATATGCCTTACTCTGTGGAGGAGCTGATTAATGAGGATACGATGACTTAAGGTCCAAAAACTGATAAGTCATCGATCAATAGTAAATCAGTTGAAAATCGGGAAACTCATCCGATACAATTTTATTCTAAAGGCACTTTTGATACTAACGCTTTGTTTTTCCATGCAGATGAAGTAACTGACGTAACAGGTGAAAATGTAGTTGGGGATGAACAAGCATCAGAGTCTGTGTTAGGATCTGAGTTTGATTTGATTGTGTTTGTTTAACTAAAATGAAGAAGAACAGAAACAATTGCAGCGGAAATAAATGAATAAACTTTCAACACAATCAAAGAGAGAACAATTTTAAGCACATGTTTAACATAGAATCGAATGATTTCATTTGTTTAGAATACTCAAAACTAATGCATGCATGCATGCACAAAGTCTCCCCCTCAGCCTGAGCTCATAGTGATTGTTCATACAGAATGACTTGGTGATGAAGAGAGCTAATAGAACAATACAGGGTACTGTTCTATTTATAGTACGAAACAAACCACTGTGGCATCTTCGCTGACGTCACCATCAAAGTGACATCTAACCTCCTAACAACCTCTAACAACTGTTCTTTACAAACACTGCTATCTAACTACTGATTACAAATATAATACAATAAAGAAGGTAAACTACTGCTTCTTCATTCCACTGCTTTAGCCCCAGCAGTGCTTTATGTCTTCCGCAGTACTTGAACCATAGCAGCAGATTGAGCAACAGTCCTTTGTCTTCATCAGTTGTTGTAGAATGGCAGTACTTAGAGGACATCAGATGTTAGGCCACATTGAAGGGGAAAGACTGATGTAAACAACTGCTTATTGAGAATCCACTGATCTGATCCAGTTTTGGCATTAATCAATTGTTCCTTTGTAGGGTTCAATCCCAACAATCCTCCCTGGAACAGATGATGCCAAAACTCTTCATTATTCTAGATTTTTATTGCCTTATCAATAATTCCCTGACTTGACTTTTGAATTGTAATTCAAAGTCCATGGAATCTACATCATTCTCATCCCTGCACAGTGTAAGCTCAAGGAGATCTTGTAGATTTTCAACACTCAGTCCCAGTGCTTGTTCCCTTGATATATGCTTCACTTCACCATTGGATTTGAGCAGAGTCAATACGTGGGTATTTTGCTCAGACTTCCACTTTAGTATTTTTTGACTCCTTTGGGTTTCTTGGCAGAGTTTTTTGTCACACCCCCAAAATCCACCATGCAGAGTATCACCGCTTGGAGGCGTGACATGACCAGGATCGAGCCACCAATCATATTGAACAACGAATTTAAGTAAATAAAACCAACCACGATACGATTGGTGACCAAAAGAGAGTAACCGACTTTAAGTTAACAGCGGAAGCATAAATCGTAAGTCCAAACATAAGTTCATAGTTCATAAGTTTATAGACCAAAACATAAGTTCCATAAGTTTATAAAGTTTAATTAATAAGCATGGGACATAACAGTCCGCATCCAACAACAACCTCCTCCTCGTGCAAGCTCCATAACCATCTAGCAACCTGTAAGGCATGTAACAACGAGTCAACAACAAAGTTGAGTGAGTTCACATTTGGTTGTTTAGTTTAAGTTGTTCTGAAAAACGTGGTTTGACTTTCGTTGGCTTATTTGCCGTGGGGGTTACCCCATAGTTGAAAGTATGTTTAACCAGTTCCTTTTATTACCCAAACCATATCCATAATCAGTGGGGACTTCCCCATGTGAACCACTAGACCGATATCGACAACTGGCGAAAAATAGTTGTGCCCTACGTCAATGTTCTACCATCATTGACAGTTTGCCATAGTCCATTCATACACGCCTGTTCGGATGACAAGGTATGAGGTTTGTTAAACCTAATAGCGCTATTAACTAATAACCCGCTCGCCATTGGCCTCGGCGATTAAGTCGATATAAAATGAGGGACTTCATGATAGAGTTTTGTCTAGTAAGTTTTAAGGTTGTTGTCCTACCCAAGGAGGACGAACATACGTATTCTACCCAAGAAGAATACGCTGGATTAATATTGGCATCCTACCCAAGGAGGATGGCCGTACATATCCTACCCAAGGAGGATATGTAGGTTTCGTTTTAATTCTTTAACCCATTCCCAAACCACCGGGAATCCCATGCCTTGTAGAAAGTGTGAACTCACCTCGGTTGTTCGGTTTGACTCTCAAAAATAGCTAATAGTCAAGGTCAGTCAATCACGTCCTAGTATGATTACCACTCAGTTTATTAGTGACTTCAAATAAGCACAAAGTTCCCACACGCATCTACCACATAACATGCATCACTTTAACGGTTCATGCCCATATAAACTTCCCATCTATTCCAGTTCATAAGCAAATATACGACATTGCACATAACACTTATATTGACATATAACATGTTAGATTATTCTCAGATAACCTACCCGACATTTAGACACGCAAATCACTACTTATGTCGTTTCAGCTTTAATCTTCAAAACCGGGCAGTTTTCGGGGATTTTAATAGAATAGTTAACTTGTTCCAAAAATTCCCAACTATTTACAGAAGGTATTAAACGATCCAAATATTATTGTGTAAAAATCTCGGGATCCAATTCATCACTAATATTTTATAAAAATTCGTTTTCCGGACTGCAAGCAGATTCATCTTTTTCTAATTGCAATCCACGGAATAATTTATTAAAAATTCATTGTACGTCCTATTTACTAAATTCCAATGGGAGATTTACAAATACATCAGCGGTCATCTACTGTATAAATTCATGATCTGACTCTATACAGAATCCAAGTTATGACAGAAAAAAGGACGCTTATTTTCAGCAGTAAAAATGCAGCATGAGCTGCTGTTACAAAACGGGTCTTTAAAAATAGTAAACGAGGTCCAAAAATTATGATTCCAGTGCCATTAGAACCGTATTTTATAATAATTAAATCTAGAGTTTGGAAAATACATTTTCTGCGTTATTAAGGTCTAGTTACAGCCAACTGAAGTTGGTTGTAATCACTAAACAGCCTCCTGTTTTTCAGCTTTTAACATTCTAATGCGAGTTATATTGGTTCCGTTAACATGTTCAGCGGATAACGACATTTCTAGTAATCAATATTAATAGTAAATCATCAAGTAATCAACAACATGTTCACCACAACATTCTACTACAACATTTCATCATGTAATTCTTCATGTAAAGCTTTATGTTCATTTTCTTGTTCTAACTCTTTTAGTGTTTTAAACATACAAGTCTTACTACAACTTTTAACCATAAAATCAAGATGATCAAAAGTTTGACAAGGACTTACTACTAGCACAAGGCTAGGGTATAATCTAGTGAGGAAGATGATGAGAAATGATGATGAACAAGCAAGAAACAAGGTCCTTTTAAAGCACCACAAGATGCAAGCTCCTATAACACTTCTTCTACACTTGAATGAGACTTGAAAATGAATGAAGGTGGTGGTTTAGTGGTGGTGATGGTGGCGGTTTGGGGTGAGCCGAAAGAGAGAGAAGAGATGTGAGGGAGTTTTCTTGGAAAATAAAGATGTAAACTTGTAGATCTAAAGATCTATAAGTGGTTTTTCGAAAGAACCAAGTGAAAAATATTAATTTTGTTAAAACTTGGATCTTGTAAGAACTAAAAACATTTTTAGTAAGTAAACAAGTATATGAACACTTGTGTAACAAGAAAATTTAACAAAGAAATATTTTTGGAAATCATGACTAGAAGTTGTGAAAATACACATTCTTTAAAAATAAAGTTTTTAAGAAACTAATCATATTTTTAAAGATAACAAGACCTATTAAGTATGTTATTAACTTACTACATATTTTTACAAACTTTCAAGTTCATAAGTTTATGGTTCATGTTCATTTTTGTCAAAATTGATGATCAAAAAAATTGTATGTTGTTGATTGTTAAATTGTTTGATTGATTTTACAAAAGAAAATGATATGCTAAAAAGCATGGACACCTCCATTTACAGAGGAAACTCTTGCGAAATTTCTCTAGAATTACAACACTTGGAAATAATTTTTCTAACAAGCGTTTACAAATATATTTTTAACTTGGTTTTCAAAATAAACTTCGCCATGATTTTTATCACAAAAATACCAAGTACCGGAGGTGGATTTTCATAGATAAAATTTATTAAATATATATTTTATAACAAGCGTTTACTGTCACACCCCCAAAATCCACTCGCGGAGTATCACCGCTTTAAGGCGTGACTGACCAGGATCAAGCCACCAATCATATTGAACATAGCATGCAAATAAAAGTAGTTTATAAAATCCAACACAATACAATTGGTGTCCAAACAAAACATAGTTTAAGTTGTAAGCGGAAGCATAATGTTTAAAACCGTAACATAAGTTCAAGCGTTTCAAATGTTTAGCATGGCACACAACTGTCCATGTCCCACAACGACTCTTCCCACTCCGTTGCAAGCTCCATATATACCTAACGACCTGCAAGGCATGTAACAACGAGTCAACAACAAAGTTGAGCGAGTTCACAGTTGATTGTTCAGTTATTGAGTTCGTCTCAGAAATCATAAGTTCGTTTTATAACCATGTATTACCCAGTATCATTAATTTCCAAAAACTTTTTCACGATATTTAGTGGGGTCTTCCCATGTTGTATGTTACTAGACTAGTCGTATCCATATGTGTCCTTCCCAATCCGAGGACAGTGTTAAGTATGAGTGTACGTAGGTTTTACGTACGTGCCCTTCCCAATCCGAGGACAGTAGTAAGTATGAGTGTACGTATGTTTTACGTACGTGCCCTTCTCAATCCGAGGACAGTAGCAAGTATGAGTGTACGTAGATTTTACGTACGTGCCCTTCTCAATCCGAGGACAGTAGGAAGTATGAGTGTACGTAGGTTTTACGTACGTGCCCTTCTCAATCCGAGGACAATAGCGGTAGTCTAGTAGTGTTGATAATATAAATAGTTATTCAATCCCATTCCCAACCCACCGAGAATCCCATGCCTTAGGAGTGTGAACTCACCTTGGTTTGCTCGGTATGCTAAATTACGTGCTCACAAATAATCAGTTAAGTCCTATAGTATGCACGTATACACAATCAGTTTTTGTTCGAAAACTTTCATATACAATCCATTTCACAAAGTGTGCCCAAGCAATCATCATGTATCACATAAGCAGTTAAACAAATTCATGCAATTCAAGCCTTACATAAATGTCATTCACAGTTTGTTCTAACAGGGTTATACATTAACATGCTTGACAGGGTTAACTGGCTTAACAAAGTTGACATACTTAACAAGTTAACAGACTAGACAGAATTAGCATACATATCAGGAATAATACACTAACACAGTTAATTAACTAACAGAGTTAACAAACCATTAGAGTTACATACTTAACAGAGTTACATAATTTAACAGAGTTAATAAGGTTAACTGAGTTAACAAACTTAACTTAACAGAGTTATCATGCTAACGGAGTTATCACACTTAACTACTATTACTTATTAGTTTCACGAGGAACCTAAAGTACTTAAAGGTTTCACGAGGAACCTTAACCTTCCCCTACGGGGAACCTTAACCTTCCTCACGAGGAACCTTAACCTTCCTCAACTGAAGGTTCCCCTGGTAAGCATGATCATCGTCATCAGTTACAGAACACAGGAACCCTAGTCACCACTAACAGATGATCAACAACATCAAACAACCATTCAATCAGATCAGAACATACAGTCATATAAATTACTAATCATCGTGCGATCAAGATCATCATTCAATCATCAGCAATAAATCAAAAACAACCGTCCATCCAAATCAGTTAACGAATCATTCTAATAAGTTTAACAACATTAAAAGATCCTATTCTAATGAACGACACACTAATTTCAATCATCAACTTGAAACCCAATTCCTTTATTATCTCAGGAAAGATATCAAATCATCATGCCTTTCTACAAATACGCCACTATTAATACGCATACATATCCAATCACACCTCAGGCCATAATACTATCAGTGAGTCTATGAGCGCGTACATACCGGAAGAATTGAGACAGAATAAAGAACTTCGAGTGGGTTAGTAACAGCCGCCGGGTGTCACACCCCGACCACGTAGAACATACAAAACGTGGCGGAAATGTCGGGGAGTGTTGTAACAGAATTAATTGTTTCAAATCCATGGCAATTGAAGTTTCGTTTTATTGAATAAAGTGTTACAATGTCTTATCAAACTAGGAAATACAACATAATTAACTAGTCTTGCATCTTTTATTGTCACTAAAGCCCAAGTCTGCCTATGTGTATCTTGATCATCTTATGCAACAGTTCCTGAAAAACACATGTGAAAATAGGTACGTCAGCATAAAAATGCCTGTGAGATACATAGGTTTTGTGAAAATAGGTTCCATGACTTATGTTTGAGAAAATGTTTAGTCATGAACCTTGTAATTTGCTTTGTTTTGTAAATCATTTGAAAAACAATGAGTTCAGATGATATATATAAATAAGTGAATAATGTATGGTTAATTGAATAACCATAGTAAAATGGATTTGTATAAGATAAGTTGTTTGTAAAACAATGTCTTGTGAAAAGTATGTTATTTGTATAAAATGTTATATGTCTCAAACTGAAATGATTCAAATAACGCTACGACATGTAATACCATACAAACACTTATATATAGGAAGTACCAGCGGCGTATCCACCATGCTTGTATCATATTACACACGCCTCGTTACTTAATCACTTACTCAAACCAAACTATCAAGATGAAATGTTTAACAAGTATAGAAATGTTCATGTATAGTCAAATACGGTTCACACGGTTCACAGATACAAACGGTTCACAGATACAAACGGTTCACAGATACAAACGGTTAACAGATACAAACGGTTCACAGATATCAACGGATCACAGATACAACGGTTCACAGATATCAACGGATCACATAGTCAAATGATTACAACGGTTCACATAGTCAAATGTTTACAACGGTTCAATATGTAGTATAATGTGTTCATATGCTGGATAAGCATATGCAACAGAAAAGCAATGTAAAACAATGTACTAAGTATGCACATAATGGACATACATAGCATAAAATGTATTGAAATCATGTACGATAATGTACTAACGAACATAGCAGGTATATGATGTGAAAACGGGAAAGCATGAATGTAACAAGTAGGCACATGTGTTCCACCCCAAAACAGTTTGGAAAAACAGTAAAAGAGGGGTCTATGTACTCACCTGAGATTGCTCAGTAGTCCTTGAGTAACAACTAAACAATGCTAGAGATCGCGGATATCAAACGGCACCTAATATAGGTAACTACATTAATAAACCGGACCTAAATCGGAAGACTGGGTAGCATGAGGGTTTGTAAACCAAATGAGTGTAGGAACTCATGTGATATGGTTAATCAAAGCCTACATACTAAATGAAACTTAACCTAAGTGTCTACGACCCATTACGACTCATTTAGGTAGCTTATGCTACTTTAACGCGTCGTTCGCGTGAAACGCGTTCGGACCGTCTAACTAGTCCTATGACAAGTTTTATATGCCTAAATATGTTACATAATCAGTTATGTGACAAAAGTTTAGGTTACATATGCTTAATTACCAATTATACATGAAAAGGGTATTCTGGTAATTTACCTAAGGCATATAAACTACCTATCATACAACTACTCAAACGATGTGACCATAGGGTATAACCTCGGAAGGTTATTCCCTACCTACTATGGTCACCTAATGTGTTTGGTCGGATCCTAATGATCGACCAAACTGGGTCGGGTTCGAGGTATAAGCGATTTATCAGATCGCTTACCCTACGACCCTAGACAACGTGGTAATCAGTGGGCATAGTCCCAAGGGACTATGACCAACGTGATTACACTCACGTTGCGAAGTTCAAACGAACTTCGCATTGACCATTACTGGTCAACGCTGAAAGTCAAACAAAGTTTGACTTTCTGACTCGAAAAGCAATAAAATAAGGAAAAGAACGAAAGAATACTTACGAAGGGTCCCCGAATGCTAATCCCGATTCAAGAATCTCAGGTATGAAACAATGGTTTCAACTTAGAGGTTCTCAAATCAGAATTCTAGTGATTTTAGCAATGGGGGGTATGGGGTATTTATAGGAATACCCGAACCGTTAAGATCGTTTCATGGAAAATGTGCCTTAATCCCATCCGTACATGTGTTGAAAAGTTATGGTGTTTAGGTGTTTAAATTCCATCCATACATGTGTTGCAAAGTTATGGTGCTAAAATTCCATCCTTATCCGCTGACTAAGCAAGTTAGAATGTGTGGTTGTGAATTAAACAACGGCTAATACATCGAATCTGGTCCTGAATGCGAAAACGATCCAAATGACGTGACGAATGGATTTTTCTTATGGCGAACACTAAAATAAAATATTTTAGTGCTTACATAAATTTTTGGATGTCCAGATGTATTCAGAACGTAAGTTATGCGCGAAAATGCAAACTTGTGCACTTTTTGACACTTTTAGTCCCTGAATGACCCAAAAGTTTATTTTAGCACACCGAACCCCTCAAAGCCTATTTCTAAGCTATGTAAAGGATATTTATGGTATGTTTAACTTATGGTCATGTTCCGGAAGGTCTGTTACAGTTCAAATTGGCATACTTTCGCAGTTTGTCAAATTTAGTCCCTGTAAGCGATTAAACTTTGATTTCACCACACCAAACCTTCCAAAACTTATATCTAAGTTATGTAAAGGTTATTTAAGGTATGTTAAGCCTATTTCACTATTCTGGAGTGTTCGTTGCATTAAACTGGTTATATTTACGCATCAGTGCGTGTATAACCTTCCAGAAAGCGATTTAGAGCTTGAAATCGAACATGAGTTGATATGTGCAAAAGATACACATATTTATACAAGTCCAAAGTATGAAATACATTATTTCATTGGTTTGGCATTTGTTTGATGGTTGAAATGACACAGGTGTTACAGTCTCCCCTACTTTAGGAAATTTCGTCCCGAAATTAATTCGTAGGAGTCTATTTGTGACTTTGTGTCAGATAACCACCAGAGATATGTAGAGCATAAACCTGTCATTTCCTTAATGGACATTCTTCAGAACGAAAATGAACAAACGGAGTCAATTTCCTCAAAGAGTATTTTTCAGAAGCGGAAATGAAGGAATAAACAAACGGGGATTCATTTCCTTAACGGAAAATCTTCAGAACAAAAATGAACAAACGGAGTCATTTTCAACAGATGCTTCCTCAGAAACGGAAATGAAAATGATAGACAAACGGATATTCATTTCCTCAACGGACAAATCTTCAGAAACGAAAATGAACAAACGGAGTCATTTTCAACAGATGCTTCCTCAGAAACGGAAATGAAAATGATAGACAAACGGATATTCATTTCCTCAACGGACAAATCTTCAGAAACGAAAATGAACAAACGGAGTCATTTTCAACGGTTGCTTCCTCAGAAACGGAAATGAAAATGATAGACAAACGGATATTCATTTCCTCAACGGACAAATCTTCAGAAACGAAAATGAACTAACAGAGTCATTTTTCAACGGTTGTTTCCTCAGGTTCGGAAATGAAGGGATTAAACAACGGATATTCATTTCCTCAACGGATAATCTTCAGAAACGAAAATGAACTAACGGAGTCATTTTTCAACGGTTGTTTCCTCAGGTTCGGAAATGAAGGGATTAAACAACGGATATTCATTTCCTCAACGGATAATCTTCAGAAACGAAAATGAACTAACGAAGTCATTTTCATCGGTTGTTTCCTCAGGTTCGAAAATGAAGGATTAAACAACGGATATTCATTTCCTCAACGGATAATCTTCAGAAACGAAAATGAACTAACGGAGTCATTTTCATCGGTTGTTTCCTCAGGTTCGGAAATGAAGGATTAAATAAACGGATATTCATTTCCCTCGACGGATACTCTTCAGAACGAAAATGCACAAACGGAGTCATTTTCCTCAACGGGTATTCTTCAGAATTGGAAATGAAGGATAAACGGATATTCATTTCCTCAACGGATATTCTTCAGAAGTGAAAAATGAATAGCTAGTTCATTTTTCCTCAACGGATACTTCATCAGAATTGGAAATGAATAGGGTTAACTTCTAGGTACATGACAAAGCTCGCTGTGGTTTCTGTGCACTAAATTCCATAATTATGTATGCATCCATAATTACGCAATTCCTTGCATAGTCCGCACAGTTTGTCTTGTAATGTTCATAAGCACATAATCACATAGTTGTTTAATTGTTATTAATTTGTTATCTTTGGACGCGGATACTTAAAGCACACCAGGAATCCAATTCGTGGATTTCATTTTGGCACTTTAATCATTTCAAGAATCTATCTATGAAGATAGAATAATCTTAAAAGAAATTCGGCTTTGTCCTTATTGAATTGTGATGTACGTATTGAATCATACAAGGAATTCAATTAAGGATTCCGATGAATGATACCCATCCACAAGGATCTAATTATGAGGATAGAAAGATCCTACATGGATTTTGGAATTTGTGTAACGAGAGGTGTTCCGACACCTTGCACTAGGCGTGCTTAATTCGATACACAAGGTAGAAAGTTCATGAGGTTGAGGCGCCAGATATGCCAAGCAACATATGAAGCAGAGTTTGAAGGTTGAGCAGCAGCAGGATTTGTAACAGCTTTGCTTTGGATTGCTAAGCGGCACATGTTAACCAAATGTCTCCATCGTCCACCGTGGGTATATTTGAAACAAGGTATTTGATTTGAATAATGACGATGGCATTGATTGCACCAAGGAGCAGTTCCCTTATACAGCTTCATCCCTGAGGCGAGTCATGGTGATAGCTAAGTCAACGGTCCTCTGGAGTACGACGCCTATTCGCTGGGTAATTGCAGCACCTGGTTCGGACATTGTTGTTGCGATGAAGAGGCTCCATGAAGAAAATAGAAGACATGGGAGGAAACAAGGGAAAGATAGTCGAGAGAAAATGACAACGCATGAAGATTGTGACCATTTGTTTGTTACCAAAGGCAAACAAATGAGACAGTGACTAATCAAAGTAAATGGGTCAAAAATAATGTATCGCGAAGACATGCTCGCCTATAAGTGAACACTCATCCCAAGAATTCCCAGGTAAGCACAACTGGTCTCGCGTCTGGTTGAGATGTATACGAAGTGCTTGCCTAGACAGAAAACCCAGAATACAGGCATTCACCCTTCCAGTTTGCACGTGTTCACATTATTTAAAACCCAAAACCTTGACGAGATTTTGAAAATTCAAAGGGGTTCAAAACCGTATAACAGAGGGTTCAAAACCTTACAATAGAGGGTTCAAAACCTTGTAATAAATCATCCTAGAACAGATGATTAGTTTTCAAAGCGGTTTTGAAATTTATGTTCTTGTTGTGATTGTCGCCTAAGGATAGGTGACGGTATTGTTTTATGACTAAACGCAAGTAAACTCGCGTTAGGGTCCTAAGAAAGTTATAGACTAGGTCAAAGCATTACTAATAACCTAATTCCCTATAACCATTGGCTCTGATACCATCTTTTCTGTCACACCCCGACCACGTAGAACATACAAAACGTGGCGGAAATGTCGGGGAGTGTTGTAACAGAATTAATTGTTTCAAATCCATGGCAATTGAAGTTTCGTTTTATTGAATAAAGTGTTACAATGTCTTATCAAACTAGGAAATACAACATAATTAACTAGTCTTGCATCTTTTATTGTCACTAAAGCCCAAGTCTGCCTATGTGTATCTTGATCATCTTATGCAACAGTTCCTGAAAAACACATGTGAAAATAGGTACGTCAGCATAAAAATGCCTGTGAGATACATAGGTTTTGTGAAAATAGGTTCCATGACTTATGTTTGAGAAAATGTTTAGTCATGAACCTTGTAATTTGCTTTGTTTTGTAAATCATTTGAAAAACAATGAGTTCAGATGATATATATAAATAAGTGAATAATGTATGGTTAAATGAATAACCATAGTAAAATGGATTTGTATAAGATAAGTTGTTTGTAAAACAATGTCTTGTGAAAAGTATGTTATTTGTATAAAATGTTATATGTCTCAAACTGAAATGATTCAAATAACGCTACGACATGTAATACCATACAAACACTTATATATAGGAAGTACCAGCGGCGTATCCACCATGCTTGTATCATATTACACACGCCTCGTTACTTAATCACTTACTCAAACCAAACTATCAAGATGAAATGTTTAACAAGTATAGAAATGTTCATGTATAGTCAAATACGGTTCACACGGTTCACAGATACAAACGGTTCACAGATACAAACGGTTCACAGATATCAACGGATCACAGATATAACGGTTCACAGATATCAACGGATCACATAGTCAAATGATTACAACGGTTCACATAGTCAAATGTTTACAACGGTTCAATATGTAGTATAATGTGTTCATATGCTGGATAAGCATATGCAACAGAAAAGCAATGTAAAACAATGTACTAAGTATGCACATAATGGACATACATAGCATAAAATGTATTGAAATCATGTACTATAATGTACTAACGAACATAGCAGGTATATGATGTGAAAACGGGAAAGCATGAATGTAACAAGTAGGCACATGTGTTCCACCCCAAAACAGTTTGGAGAAACAGTAAAAGAGGGGTCTATGTACTCACCTGAGATTGCTCAGTAGTCCTTGAGTAACAACTAAACAATGCTAGAGATCGCGGATATCAAACGGCACCTAATATAGGTAACTACATTAATAAACCGGACCTAAATCGGAAGACTGGGTAGCATGAGGGTTTGTAAACCAAATGAGTGTAGGAACTCATGTGATATGGTTAATCAAAGCCTAGATACTAAATGAAACTTAACCTAAGTGTCTACGACCCATTACGACTCATTTAGGTAGCTTATGCTACTTTAACGCGTCGTTCGCGTGAAACGCGTTCGGACCGTCTAACTAGTCCTATGACAAGTGTTATATGCCTAAATATGTTACATAATCATTTATGTGACAAAAGTTTAGGTTACATATGCTTAATTACCAATTATACATGAAAAGGGTATTCTGGTAATTTACCTAAGGCATATAAACTACCTATCATACAACTACTCAAACGATGTGACCATAGGGTATAACCTCGGAAGGTTATTCCCTACCTACTATGGTCACCTAATGTGTTTGGTCGGATCCTAATGATCGACCAAACTGGGTCGGGTTCGAGGTATAAGCGATTTATCAGATCGCTTACCCTACGACCCTAGACAACGTGGTAATCAGTGGGCATAGTCCCAAGGGACTATGACCAACGTGATTACACTCACGTTGCGATGTTCAAACGAACTTCGCATTGACCATTACTGGTCAACGCTGAAAGTCAAACAAAGTTTGACTTTCTGACTCGAAAAGCAATAAAATAAGGAAAAGAACGAAAGAATACTTACGAAGGGTCCCCGAATGCTAATCCCGATTCAAGAATCTCAGGTATGAAACAATGGTTTCAACTTAGAGGTTCTCAAATCAGAATTCTAGTGATTTTAGCAATGGGGGGTATGGGGTATTTATAGGAATACCCGAACCGTTAAGATCGTTTCATGGAAAACGTGCCTTAATCCCATCCGTACATGTGTTGAAAAGTTATGGTGTTTAGGTGTTTAAATTCCATCCATACATGTGTTGCAAAGTTATGGTGCTAAAATTCCATCCTTATCCGCTGACTAAGCAAGTTAGAATGTGTGGTTGTGAATTAAACAACGGCTAATACATCGAATCTGGTCCTGAATGCGAAAACGATCCAAATGACGTGACGAATGGATTTTTCTTATGGCGAACACTAAAATAAAATATTTTAGTGCTTACATAAATTTTTGGATGTCCGGATGTATTCAGAACGTAAGTTATGCGCGAAAATGCAAACTTGTGCACTTTTTGACACTTTTAGTCCCTGAATGACCCAAAAGTTTATTTTAGCACACCGAACCCCTCAAAGCCTATTTCTAAGCTATGTAAAGGATATTTATGGTATGTTTAACTTATGGTCATGTTCCGGAAGGTCTGTTACTGTTCAAATTGGCATACTTTCGCAGTTTGTCAAATTTAGTCCCTGTAAGCGATTAAACTTTGATTTCACCACACCAAACCTTCCAAAACTTATATCTAAGTTATGTAAAGGTTATTTAAGGTATGTTAAGCCTATTTCACTATTCTGGAGTGTTCGTTGCATTAAACTGGTTATATTTACGCATCAGTGCGTGTATAACCTTCCAGAAAGCGATTTAGAGCTTGAAATCGAACATGAGTTGATATGTGCAAAAGATACACATATTTATACAAGTCCAAAGTATGAAATACATTATTTCATTGGTTTGGCATTTGTTTGATGGTTGAAATGACACAGGTGTTACACCGGGTGCAAGGGAGAGAAGAAAAGTCTAGGGTTTTGGGTAATATTACGTAACTGATGCATGATCAGTTTCAATATAAGGTGAGGAGTTGGGCCAAACTTCCCTGGGCCGAGGCCCGTTCCTGACGAAGCTTCCAAGCTTCCTCGAACTACCGGGTGTGGCGAAGGTTGGCGCCGGTTTTAAGCTTCCTCAAGCTTCGTCGAGTGAGTGTGGATGGCGAAGGTTTCGATGTTTGTCGAAGTTCTAAGTTCGTCGAGCATGGGTGACGAAGGTTGATAATTACATCATATATTTAAATTTCATAGTTTAAACGTTTAATGCAACTTATAAAATAATTACACCAATATATGTCAAGCAAGAACAAGGTTGTCACATTATCCCCAACTTGAAAGAAATTTCGTCCTGAAATTTAGCACGTGGTTACTGAGGAGGCTAGTTGTGTTGTGTTGTTTCCTGGTTTTCCTGGGGTGTCACATCATCCCCCCCCCTCCCCCCCCCCCCCCCGTTGGTTTGGAATTTCGTCCTGAAATTCTGTAGTAGCTTCAGCCTCAGTAGTAGTTGCAATGTTTCTGAACAACTGGGGATACTTGAGTTTCATTTGATCTTCTCGTTCCCAGGTGAACTCTGGGCCACGACGGGAGTTCCATCGAACTCAAACAAGAGGTATTCTGGTGTGCTTGAGAACCTTAACGTGTCGGTCAGTGATTTCAACTGGTTCCTTGATGAATCGCAACTGATCGTCGATAGTGAACTCCTTCAGAGGAACTATAAGGGTCTCATCTGACAGACACTTCTTTAGATTTGACACATGAAAAACATTGTGAACTCCACTAAGTTCTGCTGGTAGGTTCAGTTTGTAGGCCACTTTACCTATCTTCTCAATGACTTTGAACGGTCCGACGTAACGAGGATTAAGTTTACCCCTTTTTCCAAAGCGAACCACACCCTTCCAGGGTGAAACTTTGAGTAGCACTCGATCCCCAACTTGGAATTCGAGTGGTTTCATGCGCTTATCAGCGTAGCTTTTCTGGCGATCACGAGCTGCCGCCATTCGTTGCTGTAGTTGTGCGATCCTTTCTGTTGTGTCTACTACAAGTTCTGTGCCTGTGATTTAGCTGTCGCCAACTTCTGCCCAACAAAGAGGTGATCGGCACTTACGCCCGTACAGTGCCTCAAACAGAGCGGCTTGGATGCTGGTGTGATAACTGTTATTATACGAAAACTCCACTAACGGAAGATGTTTTTCCCAGCAGTTGCCAAAATCGATTACACATGCGCGAAGCATGTCTTCTAGAGTTTGGATGGTGCGTTCAGACTGCCCATCCATTTGCGGGTGATAAGCTGTGCTCATGTCTAAATGAGAGCCAAAAGATTTGTGCATTGCTTACCATAGTTCTGAAGTAAAACGTGCATCACGATCAGAGATAATAGAGGTTGGCACCCCGTGCCTCGAGACAACTTCCTTAAGATAAACGTCTTCTAGAGTAGAGAACTTATCCGTTTCCTTGATAGCCAAGAAGTGTGCAGACTTTGTGAGTCGATCCATGATCACCCAAATAGTATCATTTCCACGTTGAGATCTAGGTAGGCCAGTAACGAAATCCATGGAAATTTGCTCCCATTTCCATTTTGGTATTTCTGGTTGTTGGAGTAGGCCTGATGGTTTCTGGTATTCAGTTTTGGCTCTTGCACAAGTCAAACATTTGCTGACGTAAGTTGCTATGTGGGCTTTCGTGCTAGGCCACCAGTACGTAGTCTTCAAATCGTGGTACATCTTATCCGAACCAGGATGTACTGAGTAGCGAGACTTATGTGCTTCATTCATCACCAACTCGCGTAAATTTCCATAGTGTGGGACCCAAATGCGCCCTATAACATAGTAAGCGCCGTCTTCCTTTTGTTCTAACCGCTGCCTTGAGCCGCATAGGGCTTCAGCCCTGACGTTTTCTGGTTTCAATGCTTCTACCTGAGCATCCCGTATCTGAGTAGGAAGACTAGATTGGATGGTAAGTTGTAATGCACGCACGTGTTTAGGTGTAGTATCTTTTCGACTGAGGGCGTCGGCCACAACATTGGCTTTACCCGGATGGTACTTGATCGCGCATTCGTAGTCATTCAAGAGTTCGACCCATCGACATTGTCGCATGTTCAACTCTATATGTTTGAAGATATGTTCGAGACTCCTGTGATCGGTGTAAATGGTGCACTTGGTACCGTACAGGTAATCTCTCCATATCTTGAGTGCGAAAATAACAGCTCCCAGCTCCAAATCGTGTGTAGTGTAATTCCTTTCGTGAACTTTAAGTTGGCGTGATGCATAAGCAATAAATCTATCACATTGCATCAACACGCAACCCAGACCCTGAATTGATGCATCGCAATAAACCACAAAATCGTCCGTGCCCTCTGGCAATGAAAGAATAGGTGCGCTACAAAGTCTATCCTTTAAGTGTTGAAATGCTGATTCCTGTGCATTATCCCAACGATAGGTGACACCTTTCTGAGTTAGGAAAGTAAGTGGCTGCGCAATCTTGGAAAAGTCTTTGATGAACCTTCTGTAGTAGCCCGCCAAACCCAAGAATTGGCGAATTTCTGTTGGTGTACGGGGTGCAGGCCAGTTCTTGATCGAATCTACCTTGGATGGATCAACATGAATCCCATCCTTGTTTACCACATGGCCTAGGAAATGGACTTCACGAAGCCAGAAGTCGCATTTCTAAAACTTAGCATAAAGTTGCTCTGTTCGAAGCAGTTCTAAAATAAGCCGTAGATGATGCTCGTGTTCCTCCTGACTCTTAGAATAGATCAGGATGTCGTCGATGAATACAATAACAAACTTATCCAGGTAGGGCTTGCACACTCTGTTCATAAGATCCATGAAGACTGCAGGCGCGTTTGTCAGTCCAAAAGGCATAACCAGGAACTCATAATGCCCATAACGAGTCCTGAATGCTGTCTTAGAGATATCCTCATATCGGACTCTCAGTTGATGGTAGCCTGACCTCAAGTCAATCTTAGAATAGTAGCTCAACTCTTGCAGCTGATCGAACAAGTCTTCAATGCATGAAAGTGGATAGCGATTCTTTACGGTCACCTTGTTTAGTTCACGGTAATCTATGCACATTCGGAAGGTACCTTCTTTCTTCTTCACAAATAATACTGGTAATTGTTTGGACAGTTCTTCCAGTTCGGTTGGAGCTAAGCGATAAGGTGCTCGAGCTATGGGCGCTGCTCCAGGAGCTAGCTCGATTTGGAATTCAACCTGGCGATGAGGCGGTAGCCCAGGTAAATCTTCAGGGAACACTTGAGGAAAATCACGTACAACTGGAATATCCTCTATCTTCTTCTCTTTCGTTGATGCGTCAGTAACAAGTGCTAAAATAGCAGTGTGGCCCTTTCGCAAACACTTCTGGGCCTTAAGAAAGGAGATGATGCCCACAACAGCACCACTCTTGTCGCCTTGAATCACGAGAGGTTCTTTACCAGAATGAGGAATACGAACAATCTTCTCTTTGCAAAGGATCTCTGCTTGCTGTTGGGATCACCATTCCATCCCAATGACGATGTCGAAACTACCCAAAACTATAGGAATGAGATCGATAGAGAAAGTCTGACCAGCTAATACGAGATTACAACCCTTAAAAATGTGTGTGGCTTCTAGGCTTTTACCGTTTGCTAACTCTACGACATGCTTGGTGTTCAAAAGTGTTGGTGTGCGTTGAAGTATTTGACTAACTTTTACAGACACATAACTGGTATCGGCACCCGAATCAAATAAAACAGTAACATAAAAGTCGTCAAGAAGAAACTTTCCCATTACTACGTTGGGATCATTCCTAGCATCACCCTGACCAATCACGAACACACGGCCCCGGGCGCCATTGTCTCCATTGTTTCCCCCATTGTTGTTTCCATTCCCTTGGTTATTGTTCTGATTCAGATTCTGATTTAACTGCGAGCTTTGTCTCTTGAAGTGACCTTCAGCGCCACACTGATAGCATCCCCTGTTGTTGTTGCTGATTCTGCGGTGCTTGCTATTGCTGTTGACGATTCTGATTTGCAGGCCGTGAGCTCCTGCAATCCTTGGCTTCATGACCCATCTTGAGACACCTCTGACAACGTCCCTTGTTGCACTGACCACTATGGTGCCTGTTGCATTTGTTTCACTTTGGGTGGTTTCCCCGATATCCACCCTGCCCTTGACTACCATATGATTGCTGACCAGGACTCTGGTAGTCATCAGTCTTTCGCTGTTGTGCCTGAGGCTGAACTGTAGTCGAACCCTTGCTGGAGGCTCCATCCCATTTTCATTTGTTGTCACTAGGAGTAGCAGAAGTAGTAATAGCAGTAGCACCTATACGCTTAGGCAGTTTGTTCTATTCCACTTCCTGGTCTGTGAGACGATGAGCAAGACGAGTAACATCCTGGATAGTAGCAAGGTTAGCAGCAGTCACATGGCTTTGGATCTCTGGTACTAATCCTTTTAGGTACAACTCGATGCGTTTGATGGGAGGATCTACCATAGTGGGACATAAAATTGCCAGCTCGTTTGATCTTTTTGTGTACACTTCAATCTCTGACCCTGTCATCTTCAAGTTAAAGAACTCCACTTCCAGCTTGTGAATGTCATCACGATTACAGTACTCTCGCTTGATCAGCTCCTTAAAATCGTTCCATGGGGTGGCATTAGCAGCAACTATCCCCAGCATTTGAACCTGAGCATTCCACCACGTGAGCGCTATGCCCTCGAGAGTACCAGTAGCATACTTCACCCTACGAGCCTCAGGGCATTCACACATTTCGAAGACCGACTCGAGCTTCTCGAACCAGTGGAGGAGGCCTACAGCTCCTTCAGTACCGTTGAAAGTAGTAGGTCGGCAATCCATAAAGGTTTTGAACGTGCATACAGGTGGCTGAGCATTCTGACCTGTTGTGTATAAGAACACGACAAGGTTAAACACAAGAGTTGGTTTATGAGGGTAGGATCTAAAGATCCTAGAGTGAGTTGCGATTGCAGGGTATACCTCCTGCTTGAGCGGCTGCAAGTGCCGCAGCAACTTGTTGGTTAATCAAAGCCGTCAACTGGGCTTGAGTCATGTTAACGCGTCCACTCAAGATCTTCTTATCAAAGGAAACATGGGTGAGAAAGGTTTGCGAAAATGCGATAACAGGAGAGAGTAAGCACACAAGTGTTTTCAAACAATAGTTCTTACGTTCATCTAAGCATACCATAAGCAAAGTTCTATGTAACTAGCAAGTAGGTAATATAAACATAAACCATATCACCTATAGTGTTGAGTCTTGCACGTGGAGTGAAACATCGTTGTGGATCGTTGAACACTGTACAGGTTATAGTCTGGTTTTACCAAAAAGTTTTTCCCCTTCTTAAAAACCAAGTTCACTATAACCAATGGCTATGATACCAATCTGTCACACCCCCAAAATCCACTCGCGGAGTATCACCGCTTTAAGGCGTGACTGACCAGGATCAAGCCACCAATCATATTAAACATAGCATGCAAATAAAAGTAGTTTATAAAATCCAACACAATACAATCGGTGTCCAAACAAAACATTGTTTATGTTGTAAGCGGAAGCATAATGTTTAAAACCGTAACATAAGTTCAAGCATTTCAAATGTTTAGCATGGCACACAGTTGTCCAAGTCCCACAACGACTCTTCCCACTCTGTTGCAAGCTCCATAGATACCTAACGACCTGCAAGGCATGTAACAACGAGTCAACAACAAAGTTGAGCGAGTTCACAGTTGATTGTTCAGTTATTGAGTTCGTCTCCGAAATCATAAGTTCGTTTCATAACCATGTATTACCCAGTATCATTAATTTCCCAAAACTTTTTCACAATATTTAGTGGGGGCTTCCCATATTGTATGTTACTAGACTAGTCGTATCCATATGTGTCCTTCCCAATCCGAGGACAGTGTTAAGTATGAGTGTACGTAGGTTTTACATACGTGCCCTTCCCAATCCGAGGACAGTAGTAAGTATGAGTGTACGTAGGTTTTACGTACGTGCCCTTCTCAATCCGAGGACAGTAGCAAGTATGAGTGTACGTAGGTTTTACGTACGTGCCCTTCTCAATCCGAGGACAGTAGCAAGTATGAGTGTACGTAGGTTTATGTCACACCCCGACCACGTAGAACATACAAAACGTGGCGGAAACGTCGGGGAGTGTTGTAACAGAATTAATGTTTCACAACAATGGAAATTAAAGTTTCGTTTTATTAATCAAACATGAGAGTTTACATTGTTATAAACAAGAAACAAAGAGTACATAACATAAATTAACTAGTTCTTGTCTCGTTTTAAGTCACTAAGGCACAGGTCCGCCTAAGTATGTCTTGATAAGTCCTATGCATCATATCCTGAAAAACACATGTGAAAATAGGTACGTCAGCATAAAAATGCCTGTGAGATACATAGGTTTTGTGAAAACAGAATTCATGACTTATGTTTTGAGAAAATGTTTAGTCATGAACCTTGTAATTTGCTTTGTCTTGTAAATCATTTGAAAAATGATAAGATCAGATGATATGTATAAATAAGAGAATAATGTATGGTCAAATGAATAACCATGTAAAATGAGTTTGTATAAAATAAGTTTGTTTGTAAATCAATGTCTTGTGAAAAGTATATTATTTGTATAAAATGTTATATGTCTCAAATTGAAATGATTCAAATAACGTTACAATATGTAATACCATACAAACACTTATATATAGGAAGTACCAGCGGCGTATCCACCATGGTTGTATCATATTACACACGCCTCGTTACTTAATCACTTACTCAAACCAAACCACTAAGTTGTAATGTTTAACAATTGTAGAAATGTTTATGTATAGTCAAATGTCTATTGTCAATTGTAAATCAGGTCAACATATACAAATGGTTCACACGGTTCAACAGTTACAAACGGTTCACACGGTTCAATAGTTACAAACGGTTCATAAAATCAAATGGTTACGACGGTTCACATAGTCAAATTGTTACAACGGTTCAAAATGTAGTATAATGTGTTCATATGCTGGATGAGCATATGCAACAGAAATGCAATGTAAAACAATGTACTAAGTATGTACGTAATGGACATACATAGCATAAGTGTAATGTAAAACAATGTACTAAGTATGCACACAATGGGCGTACATAGCATGAAATGTATTGTAAAGTGATGTACTAAGTATACACACAATGGGAATACATAGCATAAAATGTAATGGAATCATGTACTATAATGTACTAACGAACATAGCAAGTATATGACGTGAAAACAGGAAAGCATGAAAGTAACAAGTAGGCACATGTGTTTCACCCCAAAACAGTTTGGAAAACAGTAAAAGAGGGGTCTATGTACTCACTTGAGATTGCTTAGTAGTCCTTGAGTAACAACCAAACAATGCTAGAGATCGCGGATATCAAACGGCACCTAATATAGGTAACTATGTTAATAAACCGGACCCAGATCGGAGGATTGGATAGAATGAGGGTTCGTAAACCAAACGAGTATGGAGACTCGTGTAATATGGTTTAACAAAGCCTACATACTAAATAAAACTTAACATAAGTGCTTAAGACCCATTACGACCCGTTTAGGTAGCTTATGCTACTTTAACGCGTCGTTCACGTGAAACGCGTTCGGACCGCCTAACTAGTCCTATGACAAGTAAAATATGCCTTAACATGTCTAATATTGTTGTCAAATAAGTTTAGATGTCAAAATTTATGTTACATATGCTTAAAATGAATTTTGGCATCAAAGGGGTATTTTGGTAATTTACCTATGGCATATAAACTACCTATCATACAACTACTTAACGAAGCGACCATAAGGTATAACCTCGGAAGGTTATTCCCTATATACTATGGTCACCTACTGTGTTTGGTCGGATCCTAATGATCGACCAAATGGGTCGGGTTCGAAGGTATAAGCGATTTATCAGATCGCTTACCCTACGACCCTAGACAACGTGGTAATCAGTAGGCATAGTCCCAAGGGACTATAACCATCGTGATTACAATCACGTTGCGAAGTTCAAACGAACTTCGCATTGACCATAAACTGGTCAACGCAGAAAGTCAAACAAAGTTTGACTTTCGGACTCGAAAAGCAATAAAAGAACGAAGGAATACTTACGAAGGATCCCCGAATGCTAATCGTGATTAAAGTAGCTCAGATATGAAACAAAGGTTTCAACTTAGAGCTTCTCAAATCAGATTCTAGTGAGTTTGAACCAAATGGGGGGTGGGGTATTTATAGTATTTCCCGAACCGTTAAGATCGTTTCTTGGAAACCGTGCTTTGATCTTGGCCATACACCTCAAGATAATGGTTTTACAAAACCATGTGAGCCCCTAGTATTGCCCAATACCATGTGCACATCAAAACCAGCCCATAGATTCCCCAAAACCATGTGCAACAAGTGTAACGGACCAGATTCGATGTATCAGCAAACATCTTTCAGAAATGACAGTTTTGGTCCCTGTTGTGTGTTTAAGCCATTTCCGGCATGTTTAAGGCCCGTTAAGCCAACTTTAAGGCCCTAAAATGATGCCTAAACATTTTGGACATGAAACATGCTCAAAAATATGTCAGATGTCAGTTCGTTTGGTCGTACGAACGCGATGTTCGCTTAATTACGACGGAATGCGCATAAGCGCGAAAAACGATCCAAATGACGCGACGAATGGATTTTTCTTATGCCAAACACTAAAATAAAATGTTTTAGTGCTTACATAAATTTTTGGATGTCCGGATGTATTCAGAACGTAAGTTATGCGCGAAAGTGCAAACTTGTGCACTTTTTGACGCTTTTAGTCCCTGAATGTCCCAAAAGTATATTTTAGCACACCGAACCCTCAAAGCCTATTTCTAAGCTATGTAAAGGATACTTGTGTTATGTTTAACTTATGGTAATGTTCTGGAATGTCTGTTACAGTTCAAATTGGCATACTTTCTCAGTTTGTCAACTTTAGTCCCTGTAAGCGATTTAACTTGATTTTGCCATACCAAAGCCTTCAAAACTTATTTCTACGTTATGTAAAGGTTATTTAAGGTATGTTAAGCCTATTTCACTATTCCGGAGTGTTTGTTGCATTAAACTGGTTATATTTACGCATCAGTGCGCGTATAACCTTCCAGAAGGCGATTTAGAGCTTGAAATCGAACAAGAGTTGATATGTGCAAACGATACACATATTTTTATAAATCCCAAGTATGAAATACAATATTTCATTGATTTGGTGTTTTTTTGATGGTTGGAGTGACACAGGTGTCACAGTCTCCCCTACTTTAGGAAATTTCGTCCCGAAATTAATTCGTAGGAGTCTATCTGTGGCTTAGTGTGAAGTAACAATCAAAGATAAGCAAGGAATAATCCTGTTATTTCTCTTTAACGGACATTTTTCAGAAATGAAAAATGAACGGAGTTATTTTCAACAGGCATTCTTCAGAAATGAAAAAGAACGGAAGGAGTCATTTTCCACAACCTTTTCAGAAACGAAAATGAATGGAACGAGCCATTTTCCACAATCTCTTCAGAAACGAAAATGAACAGAACGAGTCATCTTCCAGGATTTCTTCAGAAACGAAAATGAACGGAACGAGTCATCTTCCACGATTTCTTCAGAAACGAAAATGAACAGAACGAGTCATCTTCCACGATTTCTTCAGAAACGAAAATGAACGGAACGAGTCATCTTCCACGATTTCTTCAGAAACGAAAATGAACGGAAGGAGTCATCTTCCACGATTTCTTCAGAAACGAAAATGAACGGAACGAGTCATCTTCCACGATTTCTTCAGAAACGAAAATGAACAGAACGAGTCATCTTCCATGATTTCTTTAGAAACGAAAATGAACGGAACGAGTCATCTTCCACGATTTCTTCAGAAACGAAAATGAACGGAACGAGTCATCTTCCACGATTTCTTTAGAAACGAAAATGAACAGAATGAGTCATCTTCCACAATTTCTTCAGAAACAAAAATGAACGGAACGAGTCATCTTCCACGATTTCTTCAGAAACAAAAATGAACGGAACGAGTCATCTTCCACGATTTCTTTAGAAATGAAAACGAACAGAATGAGTCATTTTCCACGATTTCTTCAGAAACGAAAATGAACAGAATGAGTCATTTTCCACAATTTCTTCAGAAATGAAAATGAACATAATGAGTCATTTCTAGACACACCACCAAACTTGCTGTGGTTTCTGTGCACTGAATTCCATAATTATGTATGCATCCATAATTACGCAATTCCTTGCACAGTCCGCACAATTTGTTTTGTAATGTGAAGGGGAGGAAAAATCAAACCTGTGATGAGTGTGACTAGACTACCATAAGGTCCTTTTAATTAGATCGACAAATGATCCTTTTAATTAGGCCACCAAGGAGTCCTTTCAGCTATCTCATCACATGATATTCCTAACCAGATTTTTGGATCAATCTGTTTAACTAGACCTCTCTAGGGGTCTAATTATGGAATAGTACAATATAATCCAAGGGTCTTTACTATTACGTAAAAGACCATTGAGGATTTAATATAATACCTTTGGATATCCAACTATGAATCCCTTATACGAAGATATGGAAGATTTTACGAGGATTTGGATAACAAAGCTTGGATTACACAAAAACATAAAATGAAACACATAAGCATATAATCACATAGTTGTTTAATTTGTTATTAACTTGTTATCGATAGAAAATGGATATGGAAACCAGTCAATGGACTTCAATGTCCTCTGGGATCTATCTAAAAAGATAGGAAGATCTTCCAAAAATTCGATTTTTGTTTTCAAAGAAACGTAATATTCGAATTAAGGAACACATCAATTTTTGGATTTACGGAAATACCCTTAGGTACCCTATTAAGGATTTATAGTGGTACTTTGGGTATTCGTCTAGTGTTGTAACTTGCGCCTTGTACTTCGTTTTCCTTGGATGAAACGGGTACTTAGAAATTTCGTGGAAAACGCAAGAGATCATAAAATGGAAAAACTTTGGGTGTAGTTTGCTTTTCAAGGAATACGATTCCTTGATTGTCGGTATTGTAAGGGATATGTTGTTTATACATACAACCACATAAATACATTGTAATGTATATAAAAGATTTATTTATAAACAATGATAACAATTGTTTCATAGACCTTGACAACAAAAGAAAATAATACATAAGACGTGATTATTTCTAAAGGGTGTTGTCTTTTAGTCGGTCCGATGCTCATCCCTGCGCTGGATTAGCATTTGCAAGCTTTGGGAAATTTCTTCGGAAATGACCCATCTCGCCACACTTGTAGCAAGAACCTGGTAGAAAGCGAGCTTGAGCAGGATTGTTGTCAGCTTGATTTGGTGCAACTGCTGCAATGCAAACTTTTGGTGTATGACCTTTACGTCCACAAATTTTGCATTCACAGCACTTCACATTAGCATGATGATGAAGGTTACATTGGTTGCACAAAGGTGAAGTCCCATTGTATGGCTTCCTAGCAGGGGGTTGAGCTGGTTGTTTGGGGACGGCTTGTGACACCTGTGTCACTCCAACCATCAATCAAATGCCAAACCAATGAAATATTGTATTTCATACTAGGGATTTGTAAAAATATGTGTATCGTTTGCACATATCGACTCTTGTTCGATTTCAAGCTTTAAATCGCTTTCTGGAGGGTTATACGCGCTCTAATGTGTAGATATAACTAGTTTAATCCAACAAACACTCCGGAATAGTGAAATAGGCTTAACATACCTTAAATAACCTTTACATAATTTAGATATAAGTTTTGGAAGGTTTGGTGTGGTGAAATCAAAGTTAGATCGCTTACAGGGACTAAATATGACAAACTGCGAAAGTATGCCAATTTGAACTGTAACAGACCTTCCGAAACATGACCATAAGTTAAACATACCATAAATATCCTTTACATAGCTTAGAAATAGGCTTTGAGGTGTTCGGTGTGCTAAAATAAACTTTTGTGTCATTCAGGGTCTAAAAGTGTCAAAAAGTGCACAAGTTTGCATTTTCGCGCATAACTCACGTTCTGAATACATCCAGACATCCAAAAATTTATGTAAGCATGACTATATTATATTTTAGTGTTCTCCATAAGAAAAATCCATTCGTCGCGTCTTTTGGATCGTTTTTCGCGCTTATGCGCATTCCGTCGTAATTAAGCGAACATCGCGTTCGTACGACCAAACGAACCAACACCCGGCATATTTTTGACCATGTTTCATGTCCAAAATGTTTAGGAAACATTTTAGGGCCTTAAAGTTGGCTTTACGGGCCTTAGAAGTGTCGGAAATGGCCTTAAACACGTGCAGGGACTGAAACTGTCATTTCTGAAACTTTGTTCTGATCTGTGACTGCTAGGCGGCCCGCCTCAGGATCCTTACATCCTCACGCGGCCCGCGAGGCCCCTTCTGACCAAATTAAATGAATCAAACAGCAGGTTGCAGCTGTTTAATCCTCCACCACACAATCCCAATAGTCTAGTCAGCTGATAAGGATGGAATTTTAGTCACCATAAGGTCCCGACACTTGTACGGGTGGGATTAAGGCACGTTTTCCATGAAACGATCTTAACAGTGGACCTTATACTATAAATACCCCACCCCCAATGCTTCATAATCACTAGAATTTTGATCTTAGAAACTCTAAGTTGAAACCATTGTTTCATACCTGAGATTCTCGGATCGAAATTAGCATTCGGGGACCCTTCGTAAGTATTCTTTCGTTCTTTTCCTTATTTTATTGCTTTTCGAGTCAGAAAGTCAAACTTTGTTTGACTTTCAGCGTTGACCAGTAATGGTCAATGCGAAGTTCGTTTGAACTTCGCAACGTGAGTGTAATCACGTTGGTCATAGTCCCTTGGGACTATGCCCACTGATTACCACGTTGTCTAGAGTCGTAGGGTAGGCGATCTAATAAATTGCCTATACCTTCGAACTCGACCCATTTGGTCGATCATTAGGATCCGACCAAATACATTAGGTGACCATAGTAGGTAGGGAATAACCTTCCAAGGTTATACCCTCTGGTCACATCGTTTAAGTAGTTGTATGATAGGTAGTTTATATGCCTTAGGTAAATTACCAGAATACCCTTTTCATACATAATTGGTAATTTAGCATATGTAACCTAAACTTTTGCCACATAACTGATTATGTAACATATTTAGGCATATAACACTTGTCATAGGACTAGTTAGACGTTCCGAACGCGTTTCACCCGCACGATGCGTTAAAGTAGCATAAGCTACCTTAATGGGTCGCGATGGGTCGTAGACACTTAGGTTAAGTTTCATTTAGTATGTAGGCTTTGTTAAACCATATCATATGAGTTCCTACACTCATTTTGTTTACAAACCCTAATGCTACCCAATCTTCCGATTTAGGTCCGGTTAATTAACATAGTTACCTATATTAGGTGCCGTTTGATTTCCGTGATCTCTAGCATTGTTTGGTTGTTACTCAAGGACTACTGAGCAATCTCAAGTGAGTACATAGACCCCTCTTTTACTGTTTTCCAAACATTTTGGGGTGGAACACATGTGCCTACTTGTTACTTTCATGCTTTCCTGTTTTCACATCATATACTTGTTATGTTCATTAGTACATTATAGTACATGATTTCTTGAAAAGATTGATTGTTAACAAACTCTAAAATACTTGGGTACTCATGTTCTAATTAAAATATTATGACACAAAATGAGTTGCCTTAGTAAAAAGGTTTTTCATCATCTGGGATACTAAACCACTGTCAGAAAACTATAAAGGCTACAAAATGTGTAATTGACATGTGGCAAAACCTTGAATTAAAAGTTCTGTGAATATTACTGATATACTGGTCTTTCAAATCTTTACCATTACCCCTAACCACTGTTTTGCTCAAACATCTGCTTCCTAAATAGTGTCCACTACTGAAAGTCAACCACTGACCTTTCGTTTTCTTGGCAAGCACTGATGCTCAAAATCAGTGTCTTATCCACTGATATGCTATCCACTGATAGTAAAAATCACACACTGCTCTCATATTGTTACCGTTGTACCACTGATATATGCTTCATCAGTGGCTCTCAAAACAACTGTCCTCCATAAAACATCTCTTCATCAGCGGATTGACACGTGGTCAGTTTTTAGCCTTCAAATCTTTGTAACCGCTGCCACATCAGCACTTAATTTTCCCTAAATAAAACCCTGATCAAAACCCCAACAGGGTTTTACACTGTCGAATTGAATTCTAAAAATTCTCTTCTCAAAGCAGTTTCCAACCTCCCATTTCAAATCATTCTTCGTCTTTCTTCGTCTTTCCAACCTCCATTTCACCAAAATGACGAAATCAGGATCAAAATCAAAATCATCATCTTCCAAAGAGGTCGCTCAAACGGCCGCGGAATCCATTGAAATCCCGTACAAATCCCCTCACAATTATTTGGGTCTACTCACAAAACCCACCAACAACCACAACTTCGATTCAATCATTGATATTCTTTCAGCATCAGTACAAAACTTTGTTAATTGCTGATGCTCCAATTTATCAACAAACCCAGAGAGAGTTTTGGAAAAATGCTACCCTTGAAACACAAGGCGAGACCGTCATTGCCATCAACTCCTCTATACAGGGTAAAGCGATTCAAATTACTCCACTATCAATTTCAGAAGTCTTTAAGCTCGATGATCAGAAAGGTAAAACTTCTTTTTCTAAAACCGAGTTGAAAACTGATTTCTTGAAAAGGGGGTATGCAGAACAACCAAAAAAGGACACCTTACAAAAAGGTTTCTTTCCTTCTGCACCTAGGTTTTTATTCCACACACTTTTGATGCGTGTTTCAAATAAAACAACTGCTTTTAACGAAATACCATTAAAGATCCAATGTCTGGGTTATGCTATTTTAAAAAATGAAAATTATAATTATTCCCAGGAGATCTTTGATGATTTGGTGAAAAATGTTGATAGCAAAGCATTTTTACATTTTCCAAGGTTTCTAAGCTACTATTTTAAACAAAAATTTGAAAAAGAAAATGAAAATTTGCTCAAACAAGGTGTTTATTTTCAAATAAAAGGTTTAACACCTGAAACATTCACTAGAATGTTGACACATATAAAAACAAAAACAGAGGTGCCTGAGCAGAATTTAGCAGCTACCCCTGCTCCTCAGACATCTGCTGTTGAGTGCACTGCTCCAGGTGATCATAGCAGCACAACCACTGCTTTGAAACCCACACCTGCCATCACCAAAAAGGCCAAAAAGAAATCATCCAAAAAGCCCACCAAACCCTCTAAAAAGGCAACTCTGGAAGATGAGATCCCAGAGTTAATGCCAGTGACAACACAAATGTCACCACAAACAACTGCTGCTACTTCCTCACAGCATTTGGTAGAAAGATCTCCACCATTGCCTCAAACTCCACCTGCATCCTCACAAAAGGATCAGGTTGTAAGCACATGGACCCCACATTATGAAGCTCTGGATTCAATTGGATCTATATTCCTCAGTCCTGGTCCCAAGGACATGTCTCTTTCAACACCCATACCCTCACCAATTACATTACCACAATCCATAATATCCTTGTTGCATGCAGTTGCTATAGCTCAGACACAAACCAGTTCCTCTCTATCACCTATCACTGAGAGTATACTCCCACAAGTGACTGGGTCTGATGCTACTACCCCTGCTATCCCAGCAACAACTGAGGAGGTTACACCCCCTGAGTTACAAGTAACTCTTGGTGGTAGTTCAAGTGGAGCAGCAACTACAAGTGATGGATCAACAGATCTGCATTTCGACAGTTGTTTCATAAGTAAGACTCCCTTGAAGGCAATTTCTTCTATAGCACCTCTGGTAACCACCAGTTAGTTTGTTTTAACCACCGGTACCCTCAAAAGGTTATCAAGTGTTGAAGAGAGAAGACCCTAGAACCAAGAACAAGGGGCATCAATGGGTGATTTTTGGGACTTAGTTCCTAAGTCACACATTGGTACAACCACTGCTGGTGGGGAATCAGATGATCCCATTAACGTGGGTGATGATTTAAAATATCAGGAATTGACGGGTAGAGTTTAAAAACTTGAAACATCAGTTGTTGAAATAAAGGATATGGTGCAACAGCTGTTAAAAGCTCAAAAAGCACAACCCACTACTGTTCCAGCTCGAGCACCTGCATAACCTGCACCTGCTGTAAATGAGTTGTGGAACTTATTCCAACCCCTGCTTGAAAAACAAAACAAATGGCTGATCAGCAGCATGCAATACATGTACAAATGCTGACAAACATGGTGGAATCAAGATTCAAAGATACTCAAGCAGACATCAAGGCTATAAAGGCCAGCATCCAAAGCACCACTGGAAAAGTTCCCCCCACTATCCTCTTCATGGATAACCCCCTTCCAGATAATGCCAAAAAGGGGGAGAAAATCAAGCAGTTGAAGAAAGAGGGAATTGAGGATGGTGTTTACATTGAACCGGAAAAAGAAAAACAGACATCTAAACCTCAAACCACAAAATCTCAAATTCTATCCAAACAGCTGATATGTTAGTGGTTTCAAAAACAACTTGTCAAACAGTTGCCATCTCTTCAACACACACCACTACAACACACACTACCACTGCCCTACCATCACAACCTAAAACTACATCATAACTCACCAAACTACCACCAGCTCAAAAGCAGAACACATCAACTGACACATCAGTAATTGTAATGTCAACAGAGGTTGAAACACCAGTTGTTTCAACAGCTGTTTGTCAGTCATCCACCATTGCTCTCATCAATATCACATCACCACCATCACCTCCTGCTAAAGAGCAGAAGACATCAGATGTTACAACATCTGTTGTAATGACAACAGTAAGTCAAACACCGGTTGTCTCAACACCTGTTGTTCTAAAAATTTACACCAGGAAAAGACAAACAACTCAGACAGGTGATGACAAATATGATCCTATTGCTGTAAAATATCCACTGGAACCTGAAGCTGCAAAAAATGAGATGAGACAATTCTACACTGAGGATGATCCTTCAAAAAGAAGATTTCCTTCTCTCATAGGCTTCATAATCCCAGAAGATATGGATGAATATCACAAGCTCAAAGCAAGGCAGGCTAAAATAAGAGCAAAAGTTGAATGTGAAGGTCAAAGTGACGAAGCCATCTCTAGAAAATTGGAATTCTTGCTCACTAAGGTCAAGCAGATGGAAGACTATGCACAAGATCTAAACAAAGAAAAGACAGATCAACGAAATAAAATGAGAAAAGAATATCTTGCATATATCATGAAAGAAAAATTCTATCCTGCTAAAGAAAAACAATTTGAAGAATGGCCAATAGTTGCTTTAAAGCATCAGGAAAACAGGATTGAAAGAATTAAAAACGATCCAAGAAAGAAGAAGACAGCTCCAAATTGGAACAAATACAAAAAGCTCATTGCTTGTCACACCCCGACCACGTAAAACAACAAAACGTGGCGGAAACATCGAGGCGTGTTGTAACAGAATTAATGTTTCATAACCATGGATATCAAAAGTGTTTCGTTTTATTAATCATTGAATAATTACATCGTTTGGAAATCTAAATAGACAAATTAAACGTAATCTATCATTGTTATTTAGTCACTAAGGCCTTGTCCAGTCCTATGTGAGCATGCATCTTATCAATTGATAACATTCAACAATACCTGAAACATATGTGAAAACGAGGTCAGCAAAGAAATGCTGGCGAGTACATAGGTTTTGTAGGAGTGTCGAAATCATGGCTAGTTTAGATGTTGCAATATTTTATTTAAAAACCTTGTTTTGAAAAGAGTATAATATTGCAACTCAATTAACCAACTCAAATCAAGCGGGTTATAATTTGTAAAACCTCGTAGCCATGACTCTTAACCCAAAAACATTTGTTTTAGTAAATTATTTGGAAAAACAATGATAAGTTCAGGTAATATGTATCAGTAATAGAATAATGCATGATTAAATGAATAACCATGTAAAATGAGTTTGTATAAGATAAGTTGTTTGTAAATAAATGTCTTGTGAAAAGTATGTTACTCGTATAAAATGTTCTATGTCTCAAACTGAAATGATTCAAATAACGCTACAATATGTAATACCATACAAACACTTATATATAGGAAGTACCAGCGGCGTATCCACCATGCTTGTATCATATTACACACGCATCGTTACTTAATCACTTAATCAAACCAAACCAAACAATGTAAAATGTCTATGTCAAATATCCATATCAAATGTCTATGTCAAATATCCATGTATGGCAAGTGAAATGTCTCAACTAAACCATATGCACAAAAACAAAGTATTGAAGTAAAAACTTGGTTTAAATCAAAGTTATGTTTTGTGGGAAATACATGATCAAATGTAAATCATGTACAAATGTTTACCCAATCGTTAAACCATCGTGTGAAAACCAATCGTTTACCCAATCGTTAAAACATCGTGTGAAAACCAATCGTTTACACAATCGTTAAATTCGTTTTAGGTCGTGAAACTACTTAAATGATCGTCTCGCTAATAACATTCAAACCTTTTTGACTCGCATTAATAAACCCTTACCAAAGGATAGATTAATAATTCGCATTAATAAACCCTTACCAAAGGATAGATTAACATCTCGCATTAATAAACCCTTACCAAAGGATAGATTAACATTTCGCATTAATAAACCCTTACCAAAGAGTAAATTAACATTTACAGATTCAGTCGCTACCCACAACACCCACACATAACTACGGGTGTAGTAACTAACGGGATTTGTCAGATCCTATGGTACCATAACCTAATACTGGTCGGCTTGATCATTGCTAATGAATGTCATTTGTTATGTAACTACAACCAACAAGTTTGTTCACTTTATGAAATCGTTATTAGTTTTGTATAAATCGCCTTAATCGTTGTTGAAACCATCGTTATAACATCGAAAACATTTAGCACATATGAGTCACCCCAAAACAATTGAAAACAGTAAAATAGGGGAAGAATGTACTCGCCTGAGAATGCTTGGAGGTCTTGAACAACAACCAAACAAAGCTTGAGGGAGCACGGAATCAATCGGCAATCTAAAACTATATAAATAAACCGGATCTAAATCGGGAGATCGGATAGGATGAGGCTTGGTAAACCAAACGAGTTTTGGAACTCATATGATATGGTTTAACAAGACCTACATACTACAATGAAACCAAACCTAAGTGCTATCGACCCATCGCGGCCCATTACGACCCGTTTAGGTAGCTTATGCTACTTTAACGCGTCGTTCGCGTGAAACGCGTTCGGACCGCCTAACTAGTCCTATGACAAGTGTTATATGCCTAAACATGTTACTTAATCAGTTATGTGACAAAAGTTTAGGTTACATATGCTTAATTACCAATTATACATGAAAAGGGTATTCTGGTAATTTACCTAAGGCATATAAACTACCTATCATACAACTACTTAAACGATGTGACCATAGGGTATAACCTCGGAAGGTTATTCCCTACCTACTATGGTCACCTAATGTATTTGGTCGGATCCTAATGATCGACCAAATGGGTCGAGTTCGAAGGTATAGGCGATTTATTAGATCGCCTACCCTACGACTCTAGACAACGTGGTAATCAGTGGGCATAGTCCCAAGGGACTATGACCAACGTGATTACACTCACGTTGCGAAGTTCAAACGAACTTCGCATTGACCATTACTGGTCAACGCTGAAAGTCAAACAAAGTTTGACTTTCTGACTCGAAAAGCAGTAAAATAAGGAAAAGAACGAAAGAATACTAACCCAGGGTCCCCGAATGCTAATCCCGATTCAAGAATCTCAGGTATGAAACAATGGTTTCAACTTAGAGATCCTCAAATCAGAATTCTAGTGCATAATGAGGTTGTGTGGGTTGGGTATTTATAGGAATACCCGAACCGTTAGGATCGTTTCATGGAAAACGTGCCATGAATCCAACCCGTACACTTGTCGGAACCTTATGGTGACTAGAATGCCATCCTTATCTGATGACTAAGCAATTGGAAATGTGTGGGTGTGGTTAAATCTGCTGAAAACAGGCTGTTTTAAACATTTCACCTGGTCAGAAGACCCCCTGCGCATCGTAGGGCAAAAGTCCCTGCGCATCGTAGGGGTTAAGTTTGGCAGATTTACAGTTTTGGTCCCTGAACTGTATTTAGGCCATTTTTGACACGTTTAAGGCCCGTTAACCACATTTCAAAGCTCTAAAATGAAGTTAAAGTATAGGGAACTTAAAACATGCTCAAAAATATCTCGGATGTCGGTTCGTTTGGTCGTACGAACACGATGTTCGCTTAATTACGACGGAATGCGCACAAGCGCGAAAAACGATCCAAATGACGCGACGAATGGATTTTTCTTATGGCGAACACTAAAATATAATGTAGTCATGCTTACATAAATTTTTGGGTGTCCGGATGTATTCAGAACGTGAGTTATGCGTAAAAATGCAAACTTGTGCACTTTTGACACTTTTAGTCCCTGAATGACACAAAAGTTTATTTTAGCATACCGAACACCTCAAAGCCTATTTCTAAGCTTTGTGAAGGATATTTATGGTATGTTTAACTTATGGTCATGCTCCGGAATGTCTGTTACAGTTCAAATTGGCATACTTTCGCAGTTTGTCAACTTTAGTCCCTGTAAGCGATTTAACTTTGATTTCACCACACCAAACCTTCCAAAACTTATATCTAAGTTATGTAAAGGTTATTTAAGGTATGTTAAGCCTATTTCACTATTCCGGAGTGTTCGTTGGATTAAACTGGTTATATTTACGCATCAGTGCGCGTATAACCTTCCAGAAAGCGATTTAGAGCTTGAAATCGAACAAGAGTTGATATGTATAAACGATACACATATTTTTACCAATCCCAAGTATGAAATATAATATTTCATTGGTTCGGTATTTGTTTGATGGCCGTGAAGGCACAGGTGTTACAGTCTCCCCTACTTTAGGAAATTTCGTCCCGAAATTTATTTAGAGGAAACTTGTGAGAGCTTGAAAATATGAAGTTGAAAAGATCAAACAACTTTGGTTAGGGTTCTGAACTCCTAGTAACCTTTAATAGCATCATGATTGCAATGTAAGAGGGATACTTATATACAAGTATATGAAGCGTCATTGGTGCGTCCACCGTACCTCCATTACATTGTTCTCATTTTGTTATTGTTGTCACTATCGGTTCTTACACATAATAAACCTTACTGGGTTTCTGTGCACTAAATTTCATAATTATGTACATGTCCATAATCAGATAATTCCTTGCACAGTTCACACAGTCTATTTTATAGTGTGTAGGGGAAAACCAAATGAACAATCCTGTGATGAGTGTAACTAGACCGCCATTGAGTCCTTTTGATTAAATAAATGAATGATCTAAATAGACTATCAAGGAGTCTGTTCAGCTACATCACTAGATGTCGTTTTTCTAACCAAATTGTGAATCAATCTTTTTGACTAGACCACCAAATGGGTCTCTTATGAATCATGGAATGGTACTATATAACCCAAGGGTCTTAACTACTAAGTAGAAGCCCATAAGGATTTAAGGTAGTACCTTTTTGAAAATCCTACTATGAATCCCTCATATGAAGATATGAAAGGTTCTATGAGGATTTGAAAATCGGATCACACAAAAACATAAAGGAGAACACATAACACATAACCACATAGTCGCATAATCGCTTATTCGTATAATCGTTTAATTTGTTATCTTTGGACATGGGTATTTAAAGCATACTAGGAATCCAATCCGTGGATTTCATTTGGTACTTTAAATATTTTCAAGAATCTAACTATAAAGATAGAAAGATTCAAAAAAGAAAATTCGATTTCGATTATTAGGAACCGAAGTGTTCGAATTAAGGTACATAAAGAATCCAATTAAGGACTCTGATTTGAATGATGATCATCCCCAAGGATCTAATTGTAAAGATAAAAAGATCCCATATGAATTTTAGAAGTTGAAGATGTTTTGAAATCTCGCACGGGATGTGCTTAAGTCAAAACATGAAGTTGAAATGCTTATGAAGTTGAGATGCTAGATATGTCAAGGCGACATATGAAGCAGAATTTGAAGGTTATGTAAATGTGTGAGGAAAATATATTTGGAAAACTATGCATCGGTTAAAAAAAATGTTTTTGAAACCTTATATATATAATATTTTGAAATCATAAAGTAGGTGTATTAGATAGATATTTTTACAAAAATATTTTAAAATCATGCGAGATGAATTTTGAAATTATGTATAAGGTTTTTGAAAATATGAATGATGCTCTCCGAAATCATGCACTTGATAAGAAAATGTATTGTGTTAATATTGTCTTCAGACTATATGAAATATTTTGAAATTTGAAAGGTTGGTTTTGATAATATGGCCAATGTTTTTGAAATAACATAGACAATGTATCTTGAAAAATTGTTTTCGAACTATATGAAATGTTTTGAGATCATGAAGATTGTTTTGAAATACTGGTACTGTGTATGTTGAAAAATCAAAACGTAATGGGTATGAGATTTGAAAATGCCCTTAGTTATCTAACCAAGGATTTAAAGGCACAGATGTGCGAAAAGCACGATTACTCATAATGTCACTTAATTTTTCTGTACTTTGTTTCTTAGGGTGAAACGAGTACTTAAAATTTTCGAGGGAATCATGAGCAATCATTTGAAAGAGAGAAATCACAAGAGTAGTTTGTAAGGTGCATAGTTCCTTGATGTAGGTATCATAGGAAAAGTCATACACCTAGCAGGGGGTTGAGCTGGTTGGTTGGGGACTGCTTTACCATTGTGAGCGACCATGGCGAAGTTCTGAGAAGCCTTTCGCTTCTTTGACTTCTTAGGGGATCGTTCATCCATGGTCTTTGATTCCTCGATTGGTTTCTCGTCTGGTGGTGCTATCACCTGACTAGGTCCTGCCTGTCTTGGTGACTCTTGAGTGGCTTCATCCTGGAGATGATACATGGCAGTAGCTAATTCAACAGTCTTCAGGGCTACTTCGCCTATTCGCTGAGCGAATTTTTGGCTGCTTGCTCAGATATCTGGGCGTCATCGTGATGAAGAGACATTCTTGAAGAAAAAGAAAGGCATAGGGAGAAATAGGTGAAAGATTATTGGACAATCAAAACAGAATGATAACGCATGAAAATTGCGATCATTTGTTTGTTACCTAAGGCAAACAAATGAGACGGTGACTGATCAAAGTAAATGGGTCTTATTAATGTATCACTGAAGACATGCTCGCCTATAAGTGAACACTCATCCCGAGAATTCCCAGGTAAGCACAACTGGTCTCGCGTCTGATGAGATGTATACGAAGTGCTTGCCTAGACAGAAAACCCAGAATACAGGCATTCACCCTTCCAGTTTGCACGTGTTCACATTATTTAAAACCCAAAACCTTGACGAAGTTTTGAAAACTCAAAGGGGTTCAAAACCATATAATAGAGAGTTCAAAACCTAGTAATCAATCATCCTAGAACAGATGATTAGTTTTCAAAGCGGTTTTGAAATTTATGTTCTTGTTGTGGTCGTCGCCTAAGGATAGGTGACGGTATTGTTTTATGACTAAACGCAAGTAAACTCGCGTTAGGGTCCTAAGAAGGTTATAGACTAGGTCAAAGCATTACTAATTACTAATAACCTAATTCCCTATAACCATTGGCTCTGATACCATCTTTTCTGTCACACCCCGACCACGTAAAACAACAAAACGTGGCGGAAACATCGAGGCGTGTTGTAACAGAATTAATGTTTCATAACCATGGATATCAAAAGTGTTTCGTTTTATTAATCATTGAATAATTACATCGTTTGGAAATCTAAATAGACAAATTAAACGTAATCTATCATTGTTATTTAGTCACTAAGGCCTTGTCCAGTCCTATGTGAGCATGCATCTTATCAATTGATAACATTCAACAATACCTGAAACATATGTGAAAACGAGGTCAGCAAAGAAATGCTGGCGAGTACATAGGTTTTGTAGGAGTGTCGAAATCATGGCTAGTTTAGATGTTGCAATATTTTATTTAAAAACCTTGTTTTGAAAAGAGTATAATATTGCAACTCAATTAACCAACTCAAATCAAGCGGGTTATAATTTGTAAAACCTCGTAGCCATGACTCTTAACCCAAAAACATTTGTTTTAGTAAATTATTTGGAAAAACAATGATAAGTTCAGGTAATATGTATCAGTAATAGAATAATGCATGATTAAATGAATAACCATGTAAAATGAGTTTGTATAAGATAAGTTGTTTGTAAATAAATGTCTTGTGAAAAGTATGTTACTCGTATAAAATGTTCTATGTCTCAAACTGAAATGATTCAAATAACGCTACAATATGTAATACCATACAAACACTTATATATAGGAAGTACCAGCGGCGTATCCACCATGCTTGTATCATATTACACACGCATCGTTACTTAATCACTTAATCAAACCAAACCAAACAATGTAAAATGTCTATGTCAAATATCCATATCAAATGTCTATGTCAAATATCCATGTATGGCAAGTGAAATGTCTCAACTAAACCATATGCACAAAAACAAAGTATTGAAGTAAAAACTTGGTTTAAATCAAAGTTATGTTTTGTGGGAAATACATGATCAAATGTCAATCATGTACAAATGTTTACCCAATCGTTAAACCATCGTGTGAAAACCAATCGTTTACCCAATCGTTAAAACATCGTGTGAAAACCAATCGTTTACACAATCCTTAAATTCGTTTTAGGTCGTGAAACTACTTAAATGATCGTCTCGCTAATAACATTCAAACCTTTTTGACTCGCATTAATAAACCCTTACCAAAGGATAGATTAATAATTCGCATTAATAAACCCTTACCAAAGGATAGATTAACATCTCGCATTAATAAACCCTTACCAAAGGATAGATTAACATTTCGCATTAATAAACCCTTACCAAAGAGTAAATTAACATTTACAGATTCAGTCGCTACCCACAACACCCACACATAACTACGGGTGTAGTAACTAACGGGATTTGTCAGATCCTATGGTACCATAACCTAATACTGGTCGGCTTGATCATTGCTAATGAATGTCATTTGTTATGTAACTACAACCAACAAGTTTGTTCACTTTATGAAATCGTTATTAGTTTTGTATAAATCGCCTTAATCGTTGTTGAAACCATCGTTATAACATCGAAAACATTTAGCACATATGAGTCACCCCAAAACAATTGAAAACAGTAAAATAGGGGAAGAATGTACTCGCCTGAGAATGCTTGGAGGTCTTGAACAACAACCAAACAAAGCTTGAGGGAGCACGGAATCAATCGGCAATCTAAAACTATATAAATAAACCGGATCTAAATCGGGAGATCGGATAGGATGAGGCTTGGTAAACCAAACGAGTTTTGGAACTCATATGATATGGTTTAACAAGACCTACATACTACAATGAAACCAAACCTAAGTGCTATCGACCCATCGCGGCCCATTACGACCCGTTTAGGTAGCTTATGCTACTTTAACGCGTCGTTCGCGTGAAACGCGTTCGGACCGCCTAACTAGTCCTATGACAAGTGTTATATGCCTAAACATGTTACTTAATCAGTTATGTGACAAAAGTTTAGGTTACATATGCTTAATTACCAATTATACATGAAAAGGGTATTCTGGTAATTTACCTAAGGCATATAAACTACCTATCATACAACTACTTAAACGATGTGACCATAGGGTATAACCTCGGAAGGTTATTCCCTACCTACTATGGTCACCTAATGTATTTGGTCGGATCCTAATGATCGACCAAATGGGTCGAGTTCGAAAGTATAGGCGATTTATTAGATCGCCTACCCTACGACTCTAGACAACGTGGTAATCAGTGGGCATAGTCCCAAGGGACTATGACCAACGTGATTACACTCACGTTGCGAAGTTCAAACGAACTTCGCATTGACCATTACTGGTCAACGCTGAAAGTCAAACAAAGTTTGACTTTCTGACTCGAAAAGCAGTAAAATAAGGAAAAGAACGAAAGAATACTAACCCAGGGTCCCCGAATGCTAATCCCGATTCAAGAATCTCAGGTATGAAACAATGGTTTCAACTTAGAGATCCTCAAATCAGAATTCTAGTGCATAATGAGGTTGTGTGGGTTGGGTATTTATAGGAATACCCGAACCGTTAGGATCGTTTCATGGAAAACGTGCCATGAATCCAACCCGTACACTTGTCGGAACCTTATGGTGACTAGAATGCCATCCTTATCTGATGACTAAGCAATTGGAAATGTGTGGGTGTGGTTAAATCTGCTGAAAACAGGCTGTTTTAAACATTGCACCTGGTCAGAAGACCCCCTGCGCATCGTAGGGCAAAAGTCCCTGCGCATCGTAGGGGTTAAGTTTGGCAGATTTACAGTTTTGGTCCCTGAACTGTATTTAGGCCATTTTTGACACGTTTAAGGCCCGTTAACCACATTTCAAAGCTCTAAAATGAAGTTAAAGTATAGGGAACTTAAAACATGCTCAAAAATATCTCGGATGTCGGTTCGTTTGGTCGTACGAACACGATGTTCGCTTAATTACGACGGAATGCGCACAAGCGCGAAAAACGATCCAAATGACGCGACGAATGGATTTTTCTTATGGCGAACACTAAAATATAATGTAGTCATGCTTACATAAATTTTTGGGTGTCCGGATGTATTCAGAACGTGAGTTATGCGTAAAAATGCAAACTTGTGCACTTTTGACACTTTTAGTCCCTGAATGACACAAAAGTTTATTTTAGCATACCGAACACCTCAAAGCCTATTTCTAAGCTTTGTGAAGGATATTTATGGTATGTTTAACTTATGGTCATGCTCCGGAATGTCTGTTACAGTTCAAATTGGCATACTTTCGCAGTTTGTCAACTTTAGTCCCTGTAAGCGATTTAACTTTGATTTCACCACACCAAACCTTCCAAAACTTATATCTAAGTTATGTAAAGGTTATTTAAGGTATGTTAAGCCTATTTCACTATTCCGGAGTGTTCGTTGGATTAAACTGGTTATATTTACGCATCAGTGCGCGTATAACCTTCCAGAAAGCGATTTAGAGCTTGAAATCGAACAAGAGTTGATATGTATAAACGATACACATATTTTTACCAATCCCAAGTATGAAATATAATATTTCATTGGTTCGGTATTTGTTTGATGGCCGTGAAGGCACAGGTGTTACATTGCTGACCTTACATCTGAGTATAAAAGAAAGAAGCAAGAGCTAGTGGATGCTAAGGTGGATACTGCTGAAGCCATAGCAAAATGGACAAAGAAGTATACCGACGAAGCTTATGAAAGGCTTAAGAAAAGAAGGATAACAGTCTCAGACACTTCTAAGAAGCCTGACTACAAAAAGCTAGAACCGCAGATTGATGCTCTTAAAACACTGATCACTTCAGCAGATAACTCTATCCTTGTGGAAAACCAAGAAAAAGGAAAACTGCTGACCAGTGAAGAAAAAAAAAGAAAAGAAAGCTGAGTAATTCACAGAAGCCATCAAGAAAATGGATCTAAAAGAAGACAAATTAGCAAAGCTTCAAGACCTTGCCAAAAAGGTATTAACCAAACCTGCATCACCAAACACTTCAGACATGAAAGCCATTGAGCTAGATCAAAAGAAGAGGCAAGAGCAGATTGAAAGAGAGGCTGCATAAGATATAGTTGTAGCAAATAATGTCAACGAAATGGCCTTCAAACAAATGTCTGAAAGTTTACAACTTTTCACAAAACCAATTTCTCCAAACTCATCTGAAAATAAATATCTCCCAAGAAACCCATTGGGTTCAAAAGTACTAAAGTGGATGTCTGATCAAAAGACCCACGTATTGACCTTGGTCAGATCCAATGGCGAAGTGAAGTACATATCATGGAAATAATCACTAGGTCTTGGTGTTGAAGATTTGCAGGATCTCCTTGAACTTTCACTGTGCAGGTATGAGGATGACTCAAGTTCCAAGGACTTTGAAGTAGAATTTAAAAGGCAAGTTAAGGAGCTTCTGATGAGAAATAAAAATCCAGAATAATGAAGGGTTTTGGCATTTTCTGTTCCAGGGGGAGATTGTTGGGATTGAACCCTACCAGAGGAACAGATAATAAAAGCCAAAACCGGATCACGACAGTGGATTCACAATAAGCACCTGTTCACATTAGGCTTTCCCCTTGAAAGTGATTATAACAACTGATGGATATCTATCCACTGTCCATATACAACTGCTGACAAAGCCCTGAAGAAGTAAACACTGCTGGTTCTATCTACTGATGACAAAGAACTGCCCACTCAATGACTGATCAACTTTGAGGAAAGCACTGATGGAAGAAGATAGCAGTAGTTTAGTGTATTACTTGTCTTATGTAGAATCAGTGGTTAAGATTAGCAGTGTTTGCATAGGAACAATTGTTATAGGTTGTTAGGTTATTAGATGTCGCTTTCATGGTCACGTCAGCTGAGATGCCTCAGTGGTTTGGTTTGTCTATAAATGGAGCAGTACTCTGTACTGTTACATTTGATTGTTTTGAGTGAGTTCTTCTCCTCAATTCAATGCTTTCATCTTGTGCAACCAACCATGGAGTATCAGGCTGAGGGGGAGTTTAGTTTGTAAGCATGCTTGTAGTCTTTTGATTTGTTTCGTAAATCTTTCAACATATTGTGAAGCATGTGTTTATCAAAACTATTTCTCTTTTTTATTGTGTTTATAAAGTTTGTTAATCATTTTCGCTGCACTTTACATTGTTTCATATTCAGTCATATTTCAAATCATACAAACAAACACAATCATGAGTGCTTCCAATCCTAACATAACGGGATGGGTGTAATGTGATGAAAACATGGTAGATACGCCGCTGGTACTTCTTATATATAAGTGTTTTCATCATATTACATACCGTCGCGTTATTTAGTTCACTTGGGTAAACGATTTTGAAACGATGTCACACAACGATGTTTTCTAAATAATATAAACCATACGAGTTTTATTGACGAGTTTTTACGAGATGTTTTACAATTTGATTTAATTAAACAAATGTTTTGGTGTTAAGAATCATGGCTACGAGATTTTATAAACTATAACCCACTTTATTTGAGTTGGTTATATATGTTGCAATACTAACTCTCTAGACCTTTACCTGCTGTTGTTAGCCGCCCGGCGAAGAAGCCTTTCGGGGCTTCCCTCGCCTGGCTACACCTTCCCTTTCTCCCCTGAAGGCATTCAACCCTCCCCAAGACAACAGAGCCATCATTGTGGGGAGGGTAAAGAGCATCCAATGCAAAGCGGCCTTTCATTCCCTTGTTTCGTCGTGGCACACCCCTCCCGCAAGCACCCCCCGGCTCAGGGGGGACCAGAAAAGGTCTTTCGTTTTCCCCCCTTCGTCGGCCCTTGCCGCCTTCCTTAACAAGCCCTCGAGCCTCCTTTGCGCCGCCTTCCTAATAGAAGCCGCCGGGTTGACCTCGAAGGCCGAATTCTATGGTAGAGAACGCTGTAATAATAATTGGGCCATGAGAGACTTTTTTAAGTATTGAGTGAGGGCTGTACTGTAAGAGACGAGCTAGACCTCGATAGCCTCAATGGATGGCCCCCGTGATGTCAAATCGAGCGGATCCAGAGAAGAGAGGCGCCGGGCGAACCTCCGAGAAAGAATTCTATGTTGGGCCTCATTCACTCCAATTCCTGTATCGCCGATCTACTCATTCGAGGGGGCAAGGATAGCTCATTCAAGGTGGATCGGAGAACCGACCAAACTCTTGGTTATGTAAAGATCATGTTCGCCCGTCAGGTCACACTCTTTATTGTCATAGCCGCATTCCAGTGAATACTGATGGAGTCGGGAATTGAAAGATCTCTATTCTCGCAAGAGGTAATCTCCTCCAGTCAAACCGACTCCGAGCTACTTCCTTAGTAGCGGGAAGCGGTTCTATTGCTTCCTTCGTTAGGATAGGGTTATGGTTCTCGGGTATCCAATCAATTAATCCCCCAAACCGGGGAAGCTTAAGCGGAAATGAAAGAGTAGGGTGAGGGAAAAGAAAAGGGGGGAAGCAACTCAATTTAAGGCTTCGCTCCCAGATCGCTTCGTGAGCTCATTTAGTAGACAGCGAGTGTGCGCCCCTTTAGAGAAGAGATAGGGGCGAGTACTATACGAGCTCGTAAGTAAAGTACGGAACGAGCCTTGTCTACGAAGCAGAGCGACCTCGTCTTGCTTGCTTCTGGCGAAGCTTCTAGCACTGGATAATAGGCATGGAAGGAATACGACTTTTTAGGTCGACCACTACACTACATAGAAGCGATAGCGAAGCCAAGCCGTATAAAGGCGAGCAGCCCTTATAGCAATAGCAAACGGCCTACTTATAGCCCTTCCCAATTTCCAGTAGTAAACTTCCCCTACTCTTTTTTTAAAAACAAGGTTTTTAATTAGGTATTGCAACAAGTAAACTAGCTATGAATCCGACACTCTCATAAACCTATGTGCTCGCCCAACATTTCTTTGCTGACTTTGTTTTTACATATGTTTCAGGTGTTGATTGAATGTTGTTGATTGCTAGGATGCATGCTCACATAGGACTGGACGAGGCCTTAGTGACTTAGTAACAATGATAGACTATGTTTAACTCGTTTCTTTAGATTTCAAGACGATGTAAATGGTTAATCATTAAATAAAACGAAACTTCAAATTTCCGTGTGTTATGAAACAATAATTCTGTTACAACACTCCCGACAATTCCGTCGCGATTTATTGTTTTACGCAGTCGGGGTGTGACATGAGAACCTCGATCAGAGAGTAAAAAAGGCGTGAGGTTCACAATGGTGTAAAACTAAAATGGGATATACCAGGCTAGGATTTAAGTTACAGGAACAAGGGCCAAACCAACCACCCAAGAATGGAATCATCGAGCGAAAACACATGACAAGCTCCTGGAAGCAACTTTTCTTGCCATTAAACCTTTCTCCATCAATTAGGAATCTGACGCCGTTACTAAACACAGTCCTTAAATTGTAGCCATTTTTTGATTGTTTATTTTTTGGTGTCTAATCCGCATATATATCACCATTGCTCTTGATTTTCTTTACTGTATATCTCTTAAATGTCAACATATACACGTGTGATTTAGTTTATGAAGATCTTTCAATGCCGAGAACCTCGACCAGAGAGTAAAAAAAGGCGTGAGGTTCACAATGGTGTAAAACTAAAATGGGATATACCGGGCTAGGATTCGAGTTACAGGAACAACGGCCAAACCAACCACACATGAATGGAATTGTCGAGCGAAAACACTTAACAACCTCCTTGAAGCAGCTTTTCATGCCACCAGACCTTTCTCCATCAATTAGGATTCTGATTCCGTCACTAAACACATTCCTTAAATTGTAGCCATTTTTTGACTGTTTAATTTTCGGTTTCTAATCCACATATATATCATCATTGCTCTTGATTTTCTTGATTGTATAACTCTTAAATGTCAACATATACACATGTGACTTAGTTTACGAAGATTTTTCAATGCCGAGAACCTCGATCAGAGAGTAAAAAAGGCGTAAGGTTCACAATGCTGTAAAACTAAAATGGGATATACCGGGCTAGGATTTGAGTTAAAGGAACAAGGGCCAAACCAACCACCCAAGAATGGAATCGTCGAGCGAAAACACTTGACAACCTCCTGGAAGCAGCTTTTCTTGCCACCAGACCTTTCTCCATCGATTAGGAATCTGATGTCGTCACTAAACACATTCCTTAAATTGTAGCCATTTTTTGAGTGTTTATTTTTTGGTGTCTAATCAGCATATATATCACTATTGCTCTTGATTTTCTTAACTAAATATCTCTTAAATGTCAAAATATACACGTATGATTTAGTTTACGAAGATTTTTCAATGCCGAGAACCACGATCAGAGAGTAAAAAAGGCGTAAGGTTCACAATGGTGCAAAACTAAATGGGATATACAGGGCTAGGATTTGAGTTACAGCAACAAGGGCCAAACCAACCACCCAAGAATGGAATGGTCTAGCGAAAACACTTGACAACCTCCTGGAAGCAGCTTTTCTTGCCACCAGACCTTTCTCCATCAATTAGGAATTTGATGCCGTCATTAAAAAAATTCCTTAAATTGAAGCAATTTTTGAGTGTTTATTTTTTGGTGTCTAATCCGCATTAATTTATCACCATTGCTCATGATTTTTTTGACTGTATATCTCTTAAATGTCAACATATACATGTGTGATTTAGTTTACGAAGATTATTTAATGCTGAAAACCACGATCAGAGAGTAAACAAGCCGTAAGGTTCAAAGTGGTGTAAAACTAAAATGGGATATACCGGGTTAGTATTCGAGTTACAGGAATAAGGCCCAAACCAACCACCCAAGAATGGAATCGTCAAGCGAAAACACTTGACAACCTCCTGGAAGCAGTTTTTCTTGCCACCGGACCTTTCTACGTCAATTAGGAATTTGATCCCGTTACTAAACACATTCCTTAAATTGTAACCATTTTTTAGTGTTTATTTTTAGTGTCTAATCAGCATATATATCACCATTGCTCTTGATTTTCTTGACTGTGTATCTCTTAAATGTCAACATATACACGTGTGATTTAGTTTACGAAGATTTTTCAATGCCAAGAACCTTGATTAGGGAGTAAACAAGGTGTAAGGTTCACAGTGGTGTAAAACTAAAATGGGATATACCGGGCTAGGATTCGAGTTACAGGAACAAGGGCCAAAGCAACCACCCAAGAATGGAATCGTCGAGCGAAAACACTTGGCCACCTCCTGGAAGCAAGTTTTCTTGCCACCGGACCTTTCTCCGTCAATTAGGAATCCGATGCCGTTACTAAACACATTCCTTAAATTGAGCCATTTTTTGAGTGTTTATTTTTTTGCTGTCTAATCCGCATATATATCACCATTGCTCTTGATTTTCTTTATTGTATATCTCTTAAATTTCAACATATACACGTGTTATTTAGTTTAGAAAGTTTTTTCAATGCGGAGAACCTCGATCAGAGAGTAAAAAAGGCATGAGGTTCACAAAGGTGTAAAACTAAAATGGGATATACAAGGCTAGGATTCAAGTTACAGGAACAAGGGCCAAACCAACCATCCAAGAATGGAATCGTCGAGAGAAAACACTTGACAACCTCCTTGAAGCAACATTTCTTGCGACTAGACCTTTCTCTATCAATTAGGAAACCGATGCCATCACTAAACACATTCCTTAAATTGTAGCCATTTTTTCAGTGTATATTTTTTGGTGTTTAATCCGGATATATATCACCATTGCTCTTGATTTTCTTAACTGTATATCTCTAAAAATGTCCACATATACACATGTGATTCATTTTACGAAGATTTTTCAATGCCAAGAACCTCGATCAGAGAGTAAAAAAGGTGTAAGGTTCACAACGGTATAAATCTAAAATGGGAAATACCAGGCTAGGATTTGAGTTACAGGAACAAGAGCTAAACCAACCACCCAAGAACGGAATCGTCGAGCAAAAACACTTGACAACCTCCTAGAAGCAGCTTTTCTTGCCACAAGACCTTTCTTCGTTAATTTGGAATCTGATGCCGTCACTAAACACATTCCTTAAATTGTAGCCATTTTTTGAGTGTATATTTTTTGGTGTCTAATCCGCATATATATCACCATTGCTCTTGATTTTCTTAACTGTATATCTCTTAAATGTCAACATATACACGTGGATTTAGTTAACGAAGATGTTTCAATGCCGAGAACCACGAACAGAGAGTAAAAAAAGGCGTAAGGTTAACAATGTTGCAAAACTAAAATGGGATATACCAGGATAGGATTCGAGTTACAGGAACAAGGGCCAAACCAACCACCCAAGAATGGAATCGCCTAGTGAAAACACTTTATAACCTCCTGGAAGCCGCTTTTCTTGCCACCGAACCTTTCTCCATCAATTAGGAATCTGATGTCGTCTCTAAATACATTCCCTAAATTGTAGCCATTTTTTAGTGTTTATATTTCGGTGTCTAATCCTCTTATATATCACCATTGCTCTTGATTTTCTTGACTGTATATCTGTGAAATGTCAACATATACACGTGTGATTTAGTTTACGAAGATTTTTCTATGCCGAGAACCTCAATCAGAGAGTAAACAAGGCGTAAGGTTCACAGGGGTGTAAAACTAAAATGAGATATACCAGGCTAGGATTCGAGTTACAGGAACAAGGGCCAAAGCAACCACCCAAGAATGGAATCGTCGAACTAAAACACTTGACAACCACCTTGAAGCAACTTTTCTTGCCACCGGACCTTTCTCCATCAATTAGGAATCTGATGCCGTCACTAAACGCATTCCTTAAATTGTAGCCATTTTTGAGTGTTTATTTTTCGGTGTCTAATCCGCATATATATCACCATTGCTCTTGATTTTCTTGATTGTATATCTCTTAAATGTCAACATATACACGTGTGATTTAGTTTACGTAGATTTTTCAATGCCGAGAACCTCGATCAGAGAGTAAACAAGGCGTAAGGTTCAAAGTGGTGTAAAACTAAAATGGGATATACCGGGCTAGGATTCGAGTTACAGGAACAAGGGCCAAACCAACCACCCAAGAATGGAATTGTCAAGCGAAAACACTTGGCAACCTCCTGGAAGCAAATTTTCTTGCCACCGGACCTTTCTCCATCCACTAGGAATCCGATGCAATTACTAAACACATTCCTTAAACTGAGCCATTTTTTGAGTGTTTATTTTTTGGTGTCTAATCCGCATATATATCACCATTGCTCTTGATTTTCTTTATTGTATATCTCTTAAATGTCAACATATACATGTGTGATTTAGTTTATGAAGATTTTCCAATGCCGAGAATCTCGATCAGAGAGTTAAAAAAGGCATGAGGTTCACAAAGGTGTAAAACTAAAATGGGATATACCAGGCTAGGATTCGAGTTACAGGAACAAGGGCCAAACCAACCACTCAAGAATGGAATCGTCGAGCAAAAACACTTGACAACCTCCTTGAAGCGGCTTTTCTTGCCACTAGACCTTTCTCCATCAATTAGGAATCTGATGCCGTCACTAAACACATTCCTTAAATTGTAGCCATTTTTTGAGTGTTTATTATTTGGTGTTTAATCCGCATATATATCACCGTTGCTCATGATTTTCTTGACTGTATATCTCTAAAAATGTCAACAAATACACGTGTGATTTAGTTTACGGAGATTTTTCAATGCCGAGAACCTCGATCAGAGAGTAAAAACGGCGTAAGGTTCACAATGGTGCAAAACTAAAATGGGATATACCAGGCTAGGATTCGAGTTACAGGAACAAGGGCCAAACCAACCACCCAAGAATGGAATCATCTAGCGAAAACACTTGACAACCTCCTAGAAGCAGCTTTTCTTGCCACCGGACCTTTCTCCATCAATTAGGAATCTGATGCCGTCATTAAAAACATTCCTTAAATTGAAGCAATTTTTTAGTGTTTATTTTTCGGTGTCTAATCCGCATATATATCACCATTGCTCATGATTTTTTGACTGTATATCTCTTAAATGTCAACATATACACGTGTGATTTAGTTTACGAAGATTATTTAATGCCGAGAACCTCGATCAGAGAGTCAATAAGGCGTAAGGTTAACAGTGGTGTAAAACTAAAATGGGATATACCGGGCTAGGATTCGAGTTACAGGAATAAGGGCCAAACCAACCACCCAAGAATGGAATCATCAAGCGAAAACACTTGACAACCTCCTGGAAGCAGTTTTTCTTGCCACCAGACCTTTCTACATCAATTAGGAATCGGATGCCGTCACTAAACACATTGCTTAAATTCTAACCATTTTTTAGTGTTTATTTTTTGGTGTCTAATCCGCATATATATCACCATTGCTCTTGATTTTCTTGACTTTATATCTCTTAAATGTCAACATATACACGTGTGATTAAGTTTACGAAGATTTTTCAATGCCGAGAACCTCAATCAGAGAGTAAACAAGGTGTAAGGTTCACAGTGGTGTAAAACTAAAATAGGATATACCGGGCTAGGATTCGAGTTACAGGAACAAGGGCCAAAGCAACCACCTAAGAATGGAATCGTCGAGCGAAAACACTTGGCAACCTTCTGGAAGCAAGTCTTCTTGCCACCGGACCTTTCTCCGTCAATTAGAAATCCGATGCCGTTACAAAACACATTCCTTAAATTGAGCCATTTTTTGAGTGTTTAAATTTTGGTGTCTAATCCGCATATATATCACCATTGCTCTTGATTTTCTTTACTGTATATCTCTTAAGTTTCAACATATACACGTGTGATTTAGTTTACGAAGTTTTTTCAATGCAGAGAACCTCGATCAGAGAGTAAAAAATGGCATGAAGTTCTCAAAGGTGTAAAACTAAAATGGGATATACCGGGCTAGGATTCAAGTTGTAGGAACAAGGGCCAAACAAACCACCCAGAATGGAATCGTCGAGAGAAAACACTTGAAAACCTCCTTGAAGCAGCATTTCTTGCCACTAGACCATTTTTCATCAATTAGAAATCTGATGCCGTCACTAAACACATTCCTTAAATTGTAGTCATTTTTTCAGTGTTTATTTTTTGGTGTTTAATCCGCATATATATCACCATTGTTCTTGATTTTCTTGACTGTATATCTCTAAAAATGTCAACATATACACGTGTGATTTAGTTTACGGAGATTTTTCAATGCCGAGAACCTCAATCAGAGAGTAAAAAAGGCGTAAGGTTCACAATGGGATAAAACTAAAATGGGATATACCGGGCTAGGATTTGAGTTACAGGAACAAGGGCCAAAGAAACCACCCAAGAATGGAATCGTCGATCGAAAACACTTGACAACCTCCTGGAAGCAGCTTTTCTTGCCACCAGACCTTTCTCCATCAATTTGGAATCTGATGCCGTCACTAAACACATTCCTTAAATTGTAGCCATTTTTTGAGTGTTTATATTTTGGTGTCTAATCCGCATATATATCACCATTGCTCTTGATTTTCTTAATTGTATATCTCTTAAATGTCAACATATACACGTGTGATTTAGTTTACGAAGATAATTCAATACCGAGAACCTCGATCAGGGAGTAAAAAAGGTGTAAGGTTCACATTGGTGCAAAACTAAAATGGGATATACCTGGATAGGATTCGAGTTACAGGAACAAGGGCCAAACCAACCACCCAAGAATGGAATCGTCAAACGAAAACACTTGACAACCTCCTAGAAGCAGCTTTTCTTGCCTTCGGACCTTTCTCCAACAATTAGGAATCTGATGCCGTCACTAAACACATTCCTTAAATTGTAGCCGTTTTTTTTGTGTTTATATTTCGGTGTCTAATCCGCTTATATATCACCATTGCTCCTGATTTTCTTGACTGTATATCTCTGAAATGTCAACATATACATGTGTGATTTAGTTTATGATGATTTTTCAATGCCGAGAACCTCGATCAGAGAGTAAAAAAGGCGTAAGGTTAACTGTGGTGTAAAACTAAAATGAGATATACAGGGCTAGGATTCGAGTTACAGGAACAAGGGCCAAACCAACCACCCAAGAATGGAATCGTTGAGCTAAAACACTTGACAACCACCTGGAAGCAACTTTTCTTGCCACCAGACCTTTCTCCATCAAATAGGAATCTAATGCTGTTACTAAACACATTCCTTAAATTGTAGCCATTTTTTGAGTGTTTGTTTTTTGGTGTCTAATCCGCATATATATATATCACCATTGCTCTTGATTTTCTTTACTGTATATCTCTTAAATGTCAACATATACACGTCTGATTTAGTTTAAGAAGATTTCTCAATGCCGAGAAACTCGATCAGAGAGTAAATAAGGCGTAAGGTTCACAATGGTGTAAAACTAAAATGGGATATACCGGGCTAGGATTCGAGTTACAGGAACACGGGCCAAACCAACCACCCAAGAATGGAATCGTCTAGTGAAAACACTTGACAACCTCCTGGAAGCAGCTTTTCTTTCCACCGGACCATTCTCCATTAATTAGGAATCTGATGCCGTCACTAAACACATTCCTTAAATTGTAGCCATTTTTTGAGTGTTTATTTTTCAGTCTCTAATCTGCATATATATCACCATTGCTCTTGATTTTCTTGACTGTATATCTCTGAAATGTCAACATATACACGTGTGATTTAGTTTACGAAGATTTTTCAATGACGAGAACCTCGATCTGAGAGTAAACAACGCGTAAGGATCACAGTGGTGTAAAACTAAAATGGGATATACCGGGCTAGAATTCGAGTTACAGGAACAAGGGCCAAACCAACCACTCAAAAATGGAATCGTCGAGCGAAAACACTTGACAACCTCCTGGAAGCAACTTCTCTTACAACCAGACCTTTCTCCATCAATTAGGAATCTGATGTCGTTACTAAGCTCATTCCTTAAATTGTAGCCATTGTTTGAGTGTTTATTTTTTGGTGTCTGATTCGCATATATATCACCATTGCTCTTGATTTTCTTAACTGTATATCTCTTAAATGTCAAAATATACACGTGTGATTTAGTTTACGGAGATTTTTCAATGCCGAGAACCTCGATCAGAGAGTAAAAAAGGCGTAAGGTTCGCAATGGTGCAAAACTAAAGTGGGATATACCGGGCTAGGATTCGAGTTACAGGAACAAGGGCCAAAGCAACCACCCAAGAATGGAATTGTCGAGCGAAAACACTTGGCAACCTCCTGGAAGCACGTTTTCTTGCCACCGGATCTTTCTCTGTTAATTAGGAATCTGATGCCGTTACTAAACACATACCTTAAATTGAGCCATTTTTTGAGTGTTTATTTTTTGGTGTCTAATCCGCATATATATCACCATTGCTCTTGATTTTCTTTACTGTATATCTCTTAAATATCAACATATACACGTGTGATTTAGTTTACGAAGTTTTTTCAATGCGGAGAACCTCGATCAGAGAGTAAAAAAAGGCATGAGGTTCACAAAGGTGTAAAATTAAAATGGGATATACCGAGCTAGGATTCAAGTTACAGGAACAAGGGCCAAACTGTCACACCCCGACCACCTAAAACAACAAAGCGTGGCAGAAACGTCGGGGGGTGTCGTAACAGAATTATCGTTTCATAACCATGGATACAAAAGTGTTTCGTTTTATTGATAATATTAAACATTTACATTGTCTTAACACATAACAAACAAGTTTTATATCGACTATCATTGTTTTATGTCACTAAGGCCTCGTCCAGATCCTATGTGAGGCATGCATCCTCGAACGTCAATCAAGCAGCAACACCTGTAACATATGTAAAAACAAAGTCAGCAAAGAAATGCTGGCGAGTGCATAGATTTTATAATAGTATCGGAATCATGGCTTGTTTACTTATATTGCAATACCTCGAAAACCTTGTTTTTTAAAAGTGTATAATATTGCAACATTATTAACCAACACAAATCAAGATGGTTATAGTTTATAAAAATTTCGTAGCCATGATTCTTAACCCAAAAGCTTTTTGTTATAGAAAACCATCTTGTAAAACATCTCGTATAAACTCGTTAATAAAACTCGTATATTATTTCGAAAACATCGTTGAGTGATATCGTTTACCCAAGTGAACTAAATAACCCCACGGTATGTAATATGTTGAAAACACTTATATATAAGAAGTACCAGCGGCGTATCTACCATGTTTTCACCACATTACACCTGTCCCGTTATCTAAACACTAGCCAAAAACCAATCGTTTACCCAGATCGTTTACCATCATTTCCAAATCTTTTCCAAATCGTTCCCAAATCGTTCCCAAATCGTTTACTCATTTAAATCGTCCTGGTTTTAATTGTGATAACTTATATATGGTCGTCTCGTTAATAACATTCAAACCTTTGTGACTCGTTCATCGTTCAACTCGTTCTTGCATTAACAAACCTCCAAAGGGTAAGTTAACAATCATCAGATTCAGTCGTTACCCACAACACCCACACATAACCATGGGTATAGTGCAATAACGGGATTTCTCATATCCTATGGTACCATAACCTAATACTGGTCAGCTTGATCAATGCTAATGAATATCGTTCGTTATGTAACTACAACCAAAAAGTTCATTTACATTATCTAAATCGTTAATAGTTTAGTATAAATCGTTCTATTCGTTTTTGAAATCATCGTTTAAACCTTGAAAACATTTTGTACATATGAATCACCCCAAAACAATTGAAAACAGTAAAATAGGGGAACTATGTACTCACATAGTTACCACGAAACATGTGAAAGAGGGGATCTATGTACTCACATGTAGTGCAAGGTATCCTCAATCAATAGTACTTCAACAAACTCGAGTAAACCAGAGAAATCAAGCAGTACCTAGTTATTTAACCACTAGTCAAACAATATTAATGCGTCGTGCGCGCATAGCGCGTTCGAGACGTCTAAGTAGTCCTATGACAAGTATTATATGCCAATACATGTTTAATCATGTTGTATAATCAGTTATGTGACAAAAGTTTAGGTTACATAAGCTTAATTACCAATTATACATGAAAAGGGTATTCTGGTAATTTACCTATGGCGTATAATCTACTTATCATACAACTACCTAAACTAGGTGACCATAAGGTATAACCTCGGAAGGTTATTCCCTATGTAACTATGGTCACTAAACATGTTTGGTCGGATCCTAATGATCGACCAAACGGGTCAGGTTCAAAAGTATAAGTGATTGTTTAGATCGCTTACCTTTACGACCCTAGACAAGCACAAAACTAAAAGTGATGAGCTAAGCATGTTAAAACATGCTTAACTAAGTTAGAAAACAATTTTGGTATCAAAACAAACGGTTTTGATACCTAAGAGTAGTTTGGTTACAAAATACGCAAGAATACGTATTTTTGCCGAAACTACGACTCGTCATTGAGCCTAGATAACGTGGTAATCAGTAGGTATAGTCTCTTGAGACTATAACCATCGTGATTACTCTCACGTTATGAAGTTCAAACGAACTTCACATTGACCATAAACTGGTTAATGCAGAAAGTCAAACGCAGTTTGACTTTAACGCTAAAATAAATGAAAAGAACGAAAGAACACTTACAAAGGGTCCCCGCAAGATTGATTTTCCAAGTATTCTCAGGTATGAGGTTATGAAACACCCCAACTTAGAGAATTTTCAAAAATAAAGTGGGTTTGCAAGTGAATTTGATGGGGTATTTATAGTGTTCAGAGAGCCGTTAAGATCATTTATCGTAAATGGTGCTTCAATCTCATCCCTACACTTGTTTACAACCCCATGTGCATCAAAATGGCCCCCCATTATCAGGAAGAGACATGTGCAATTGGGTTTTGTGAGTGCAACAGCTGGAAACAGGCTGGAAACAGCTTTCTGATGTTATGGCACCAGCTTACGGACCCTAAGCTATGGTCCATACGGTCCGTAAGGGACCTGCAGACCAGCTACTTTCACTTAATTACAGTTTAGCCCCTGCACCTTGTTTCGTTGCGTATCGGCACTTCTAACACCTGTCAAACCCATTTTCAAGCACCACAATGATGTAAAAGCATAGGGAACATGAAACATGCTCAAAATTATCTCGGATGTGGTTCGTTTGGCCGTACGATTGGGTTGTTCGCTTAATTACGACGAAATGCGCATAAGCGCGAAAAACAATCCAAATTGCACGACGAATGGATTTTTCTTATGCCAAACACTAAAATAAAATATTTTAATGCTTACATGAATTTTTGGATGTCCGGATGTAATCAGAACGTAAGATATGCGCAAAAGTGCAAACTTATGCACTTTTTGACGCTTTTAGTCCCTGAACCCCTCAAAGCCTCAAAGCCTATTTCTAAGCTATGTAAAGGATATTTAGGGTATGTTTAACTTATGATCAAGTTCTAGAATGTTCGTTACAGTTCAAATCGGCATAGTTTCACAGTTTGACACAAATAGTCCGTGCGATCGAACAAAGTTGATTTAGACACACCAAACCATTCAAAACTTATTTCTAAGTTATGTGGAGGTTATTTAAGGTATGTTAAGCCTATGTGTCACACCCCGACCACGTAGAACATACAAAACGTGGCGGAAACATCGGGGAGTGTTGTAACAGAATTAATCGTTTCAAATCCATGGCAATTTAAGTTTCGTTTTATTGATTAAAAGTGTTACAATGTCTTAACAAACAAGGAAATACAACATAATTAACTAGTCTTGCATCTTTTATTGTTACTAAAGCCCAAGTCTGCCTATGTGTATCTTGATCATCTTATGCAACAGCTCCTGAAAAACACATGTGAAAATAGGTACGTCAGCATAAAAATGCCTGTGAGATACATAGGTTTTGTGAAAATAGGTTTCATGACTTATGTTTGAGAAAATGTTTAGTCATGAACCTTTTAATTTGCTTTGTTTTGTAAATCATTTGAAAAACAATAAGTTCAGATGATAAGTATAAATAATAGAGTAATGCATGGTTAAATGAGTAACCATGTAAAATGAGTTTGTATTAGTTAAGTTGTTTGTAAAACAATGTATTGTAAAAAGTATGTTATTTGTATAAAATGTTATATGTATCAAACTGAAATGATTCAAATAACGCTACGATATGTAATACCATACAATCACTTATATATAGGAAGTACCAGCGGCGTATCCACCCTGCTTGTATCATATTACACACGCATCGTTACTTAATCACTTAATCAAACCAAACCAACAATGTAATAAGTCTATGTTTAAACCAATAGTCAAAAGTCCTTGTATAAACCATGTCAAATGTTTATAATCCAAAAGTAGTCAAGTAATGTATAACCAAAATGATATGTATGGCAAGTAAAATTTAGACTACTTAAACCATAAGTAAAAATGTACAAAACAAAGTATTGAAGTAAAACTTGGTTTAAATCAAAGTTATGTTTTGTAAGATATATGCATGCTATACTGAATATGAACATTTATGCGGTATTGTGAAAATTCATACATCCAAGCCTTGAGACAGACGGATAACTATGTAAAAGTGAGTTATCAAGAGAATATGTATTCGGATTCGGTCATTCCTTTCATCCCCTTTCCCTGGGATGTCCGGAACGGGATTTGTCAAGTCCTATGGTACCACTACCTACTAACGAACGGCGTAGCTAATGTTAATGAATGTATTGTCCCATGTAAACAAACCAAATGTCATACCAAAATGTAAGCATGTGAAAAACAATGCACTAAGTATGTAATCAAATGAACATACATAGCGTGAAATGTCATGTAAAACGATGTACTAAGTAATGCACAAAATGGGCACACCTAGCATGAAATGTCATGTAAAACGAGGTACTAAGTAATGCACAAAAATGGGCACACCTAGCATGAAATGTCATGTAAAACGATGTACTATAATGTACTAACGAACATAGCAGGTATATGATGTGAAAACAGGAAAGCATGAAAGTAATAAGTAGGCACATGTGTTCCACCCCAAAACAGTTTGGAAAACAGTAAAAGAGGGGTCTATGTACTCACTTGAGATTGCTCAGAAGTCCTTGAGTAACAACCAAACAATGCTAGAGATCGCGGATATTAAACGGCACCTAATATAGGTAACTATGTTAATTAACCGGACCTTGATCGGAAGATCGGGTAGCATTAGGGTTTGTAAACTAAACGAGTGTAGAGACTCGTGTCATTTGGTTTAACAAAGCCTACATACTAAATGAAACTTAACCTAAGTGTTTACGACCCATTACGACCCGTTTAGGTAGCTTATGCTACTTTAACGCGTCGTTCGCGTGAAACGCGTTCGGATCGCCAAACTAGTCCTATGACAAGTGTTATATGCCTAAACATGTTACATAATCAGTTATGTGACAAAAGTTTAGGTTACATATGCTTAATTACCAATTATACATGAAAAGGGTATTCTGGTAATTTACCTAAGGCATACAAACTACCTATCATACAACTACTTAAACGATGTGACCATAGGGTATAACCTCGGAAGGTTATTCCCTACACTATGGTCACCTAATGTATTTGGTCGGATCCTAATGATCGACCAAACTGGGTCGGGTTCGAAGGTATAAGCGATTTATTAGATCGCTTACCCTACGACCCTAGACAACGTGGTAATCAGTAGGCATAGTCCCAAGGGACTATAACCAACGTGATTACACTCACGTTGCGAAGTTCAAACGAACTTCGCATTGACCATTACTGGTCAACGCTGAAAGTCAAACAAAGTTTGACTTTCTGACTCGAAAAGCAGTAAAATGAGGAAAAGAACGAAAGAATACTTACCCAGGGTCCCCGAATGCTAATCCCAATCCAAGAACTCAGGTATGAAACAATGGTTTCAACTTAGAGCTCTCAAATCAGAATTCTTGTAAGTTTTAAAGCAATGGGGGTTGGGGTATTTATAGTATTCGGTCCACCGTTAAGATCGTTTCAAGGAAACCGTGCCTTAATCCCATCCGTACATGTGTCGGGACCTTATGGTGACTAAAATTCCATCCCTATCACATGACTAGACAAATTAGAATGTGTGGTGGAGGATAGAACAGCTGCAATCTGATGTTAAATGCAGAGAACCTGGTCTGGGGCTGCTTTACGGACCTCAAAGCTGTTAATGTTGAGGTCCGTAAGGCTAAGTTTGGCAGATTTGGCAGATTTGGTCCCTGTCATGAAATCAGCCCATTTTCGACACGTTTAAGGCCCGTTAACCCCATTTCAAAGCTCTAAAATGAAGTTAAAGTATAGGGAACTTAAAATGTGTTCAAAAATATGTCGGATGTTGGTTCGTTTAGCCGTACGAACGCGATGTTCGCTTAATTACGACGGAATGCGCATAAGCGCGAAAAACGATCCAAATAACGTGACGAATGGATTTTTGGCAATCCAAACACTAAAGCATAATATAGTCATGCTTGCATAAATTTTTGGATGTCCGGATGTATTCAGAACGTAAGTTATGCGGAAAAATGCAAACTTGTGCACTTTTTGACACTTTTAGTCCCTGAATGACCCAAAAGTTTATTTTAGCACACCGAACCCCTTAAAGCCTATTTCTAAGCTATGTAAAGGTTATTTATGGTGTTTTTAACTTATGGTCATGTTCCGGAATGTCTGTTACAGTTCAAATTGGCATACTTTCGCAGTTTGTCAACTTTAGTCCCTGTAAGCGATTTAACTTGATTTTGCCATACCAAAGCCTTTAAAACTTATTTCTAAGTTAAGTAAAGGTTATTTAAGGTATGTTAAGCCTATGTCACTATTCCGGAGTGTTTGTTGCATTAAACTGGTTATATTTACGCATCGGTGCGCGTATAACCATCCAGAAAGCGATTTAGAGTTTGAAATTGAACAAGAATAGATATGTGCAAATGATACACATATATTTTTACAAATCCCAAGTATGAAATATAATATTTCATTGGTTTGGTATTTGTTTGATGGCCGTGGAGGCACAGTTGTTAGAGTCTCCCCTACTTTTGTCACACCCCGACCACGTGGAACATACAAAACGTGGCGGAAATGTCGGGGAATGTTGTAACAGAATTAATTGTTTCAAATCCATGGCAATTGAAGTTTCGTTTTATTGATTAAAAGTGTTACAATGTCTTAACAAACTAAGAAAAACAACATAATTAACTAGTCTTGCATCTTTTATTGTCACTAAAGCCCATGTCTGCCTATGTGTATCTTGATCAGCTTATGCAACAGTTCCTGAAAAACACATGTGAAAATATGGTACGTCAGCATAAAAATGCCGGTGAGATACATAGGTTTTGTGAAAATAGGTTTCATGACTTATGTTTGAGAAAATGTTTAGTCATGAACCTTGTTATTTGCTTTGTTTTGTAAATCATTTGAAAATCGATAAGATCAGATGATATGTATAAATAATGTATAATGTATGGTTAAATGAATAACCATGTAAAATGAGTTTGTATTAGATAAGTTGTTTGTAAATTAATGTCTTGTGAAAAATATGTTATTTGTATAAAATGTTCTATGTCTCAACCTGAAATGATTCAAATAACGCTACGATATGTAATACCATACAAACACTTATATATAGGAAGTACCAGCGGCGTATCCACCATGTTTGTATCATATTACACACGCATCGTTACTTAATCACTTAATCAAACCAAACCAAACAATGCAAGATGTCTATGTTTAAACCAATTGCCAAAATGTAAGCATGTAATGAATAATAAGTGTACTAAGTATGCAACAACATACATACATAGCATGTGAACTGAAATATATGTACTAAGTATGCAACAACAGACATACATAGCATGTGAACTGAAATATCTGTACTAAGTATGCAACAACAGACATACATAGCATGTGAACTGAGATAATGTGTCCATATGCTGAGTAAACATATGCAACAGAAATGTAATGTAAAACGATGTACTAAGTATGCTAAGTTAACATACAAAGCAGAAAAGTCATGTAAATCAATGTACTAATAGTGTACTAATGAACATAACCAGTATATGATATGAAAACAGGAAAGCACGAAAGTAACAAGTAGGCACATGTGTTCCACCCCAAAACAGTTTGGAAAACAGTAAAAGAGGGGTCTATGTACTCACTTGAGATTGCTCAGAAGTCCTAGGATAACCACCAAGCAATGCTAGAGATCGCGGAAAATCAAACGGCACCTAATATAGGTAACTACATTAATAAACCGGACCTAAATCGGAAGACTGGGTAGCATGAGGGTTTGTAAACCAAATGAGTGTAGGAACTCATGTGATATGGTTTAACAAAGCCTACATACTAAATGAAACTTAACCTAAGTCTTATCGACCCATTACGACCCGTTTAGGTAGCTTATGCTACTTTAACGCGTCGTTCGCGTAAAACGCTTTCGGAACGCCTAACTAGTCCTATGACAAGTGTTATATGCCTAAACATGTTACATAATCAGTTATGTGGCAAAAGTTTAGGTTACATATGCTTAATTACCAATTATACATGAAAAGGGTATTCTGGTAATTTACCTAAGGCATATAAACTACCTATCATACAACTACTTAAACGATGTGACCATAGGGTATAACCTCGGAAGGTTATTCCCTACCTACTATGGTCACCTAATGTATTTGGTCGGATCCTAATGATCGACCAAATGGGTCGAGTTCGAAGGTATAGGCGATTTATTAGATCGCCTACCCTACGACTCTAGACAACGTGGTAATCAGTGGGCATAGTCCCAAGGGACTACGACCAACGTGATTACACTCACGTTGCGAAGTTCAAACGAACTTCGCATTGACCATTACTGGTCAACGCTGAAAGTCAAACAAAGTTTGACTTTCTGACTCGAAAAGCAGTAAAAATAAGGAAAAGAACGAAAGAATACTAACCCAGGGTCCCCGAATGCTAATCCCGACTCAAGAACTCAGGTATGAAACAATGGTTTCAACTTAGAGCTCTCAAAATCAGAATTCTAATGAGAAATGCAATGGGGGTGGATGGGTATATATAGTTTTCGGTTAACCGTTGAGATCGTTTCATGGAAAAGAGGGCACGATCAAGGCCGTACACTTGTCGGAAAGTTATGGTGCCTCAAAATGCTCACCACCATAAGGAATCAACACTTGGCAAGGGGTTAGGGAGTGGAAACCAGCTGCAAACAGGCTGTTCAAACATTGCACCTGGTCTGGAGACCCCATACGCATCGTATGGTATATATACCATACGCATCGTATGGGTTAACTTTGGCAGAATTACAGTTTTGGTCCCTGAACTGTATTTAGGCCATTTTTGACACGTTTAAGGCCCGTTAACCCCATTTCAAAGCTCTAAAATGAAGTTAAAGTATAGGGAACTTAAAACATGCTCAAAAATATCTCAGATGTCGGTTCGTTTGGCCGTACGAACGCGATGTTCGGTTAATTACGACGGAATGCGCATAAGCGCGAAAAACGAACCAAAAGACGCGACGAATGGATTTTTGGCAATCCAAACACTAAAGCATAATATAGTCATGCTTACATAAATTTTTGGATGTCCGGATGTATTCAGAACGTAAGTTATGCGCGAAAATGCAAACTTGTGCACTTTTTGACACTTTTAGTCCCCGAATGACCCAAAAGTTTATTTTAGCACACCGAACACCTCAAAGCCTATTTCTAAGCTATGTAAAGGCTATTTATGGTATGTTTAACTTATGGTCATGTTCCGGAAGGTCTGTTACAGTTCAAATTGGCATACTTTCGCAGTTTGTCAACTTTAGTCCCTGTAAGCGATTAAACTTTGATTTCACCACACCAAACCTTCCAAAACTTATATCTAAGTTATGTAAAGGTTATTTAAGGTATGTTAAGCCTATTTCACTATTCTGGAGTGTTCGTTGCGTTAAACTGGTTATATTTACGCATCAGTGCGTGTATAACCCTCCATAAAGCGATTTAAAGCTTGAAATCGATCTTGAGTTGATATGTGCAAAAGATACACATATTTATACAAGTCCAAAGTATGAAATACAATATTTCATTGGTTTGGCATTTGTTTGATGGTTGAAATGACACAGGTGTTACAGTCTCCCCTACTTTAGGAAATTTCGTCCCGAAATTAAATTCGTAGGAGTCTAACTGTGGCTTTGTGTCAAATAACCACCAGAGATATGAAAGGCATAATCCTGTCATTTCCTTAACGGACAATCTTCAGAAATGAAAATGAACAAACGGAGTCATTTTCCTCAACGAGTATTCTTCAGAAACGGAAATGAAGGAATAATCAAACGGGGATTCATTTCCTTAACGGAGAATCTTCAGAAACGAAAATGATCAAACGGAGTCATTTTCAACGGGTGCTTCCTCAGAAACGGAAATGAAAATGAATAGACAAACGGATATTCATTTCTTTGACGGACAAATCTTCAGAAACGAAAATGAACAAACGGAGTCATTTTCAACGGTTGCTTCCTCAGAAATGGAAATGAAAATGAATAGACAAACGGATATTCATTTCCTTGACGGACAAATCTTCAGAAACGAAAATGAACAAACGGAGTCATTTTCAACAGTTGCTTCCTCAGAAAATGGAAATGAAAATGAATAGACAAACGGATATTCATTTCCTTGACGGACAAATCTTCAGAAACGAAAATGAACAAACGGAGTCATTTTCAACAGTTGTTTCCTCAGAAATGGAAATGAAAATGAATAGACAAACGGATATTCATTTCCTTGACGGACAAATCTTCAGAAACGAAAATGAACAAACGGAGTCATTTTCAACAGTTGCTTCCTCAGAAATGGAAATGAAAATGAATAGACAAACGGATATTCATTTCCTTGACAGACAAATCTTCAGAAACGAAAATGAACAAACGGAGTCATTTTCAACAGTTGCTTCCTCAGAAATGGAAATGAAAATGAATAGACAAACGGATATTCATTTCTTTGACGGACAAATCTTCAGAAACGAAAATGAACAAACGGAGTCATTTTCAACGGTTGCTTCCTCAGAAATGGAAATGAATAGATTTAACTCCTAGGCACATGACAAAACTTGCTGTGGTTTCTGTACACTAAATTCCATAATTATGTATGCATCCATAATTACGTAATTCCTTGCACAGTCCGCACAGTTCGTTTTGTAATGTTGTGGGGAAGAATATAGCACTTGTGATGACGGTGACTAGACTACCATAGGGTCCTTTTAATTAGATCCACCGAGGATCTTCTTAATTAGGCCACTAAGGAGTCCTTTCAGCTATATCATCACATGATATCCCTAACCAGATTTTTGGATCAATCTGTTTAACTAGACCACTAAAGGGGTTTAATTATGAAGTAGTACATTATAATCCAAGGGACTTTAACTACAACGTACAAGTCCATTAAGGATTTTTAGGTAGTGCCTTTGGGTATCCTACTATAGATCTCTTGTACAAGGATATGAAAGATTCTACGAGGATTTGGATATCATAATTTGGATGACACATAAAAGATAACACATAAGCACATAGCCACATAATTGTTTAATTGTTATTATCCTGTTATCGATTGCTATAAACTTGGCACCTCGTACCTCGTTTCTCTTGGAAGAAACGGGTACTTAGAATTTTCGTGAAAAACGCAAGAGATCGTATAGTGGAAGAAATTTGTGGGTAGTCTGTACTTCAAGGAATGCGGTTCCTTGATTGTCGGTATTGTAGGGGATATGTTGTTTATACATACAATCACATAAATACATTGCAATGTATATAAAAGATTTATTTATAAACAATGATAACAACAACTGTTTCATGGATCGTGACAACAAAACAAAATAATACATAAGACGTGATTATTTCTAAGCGCTGTTGTCTTCTGGTTGGTCGTATGCTCATCCCTGCGCTGGATTTGCATTAGCAAGCCTCGGGCAATTCCTACGAAAATGGCCCATCTCGCCACAGTTGTAGCAAGATCCCGGAGGAAAACGAGCTTGAGCAGGATTGTTGCCAGCTTGATTTGGTGCAGCTGTGGTTGGGCAAACCCTCGCTGTATGACCTATAAGTCCGCAAACTTGGCATGTGCGGCACTTCACACCAGCATGATGATGTAGGCCACATTGGTTGCACAAGGGTGCAGTTCCGTTGTAGGGTTTCCTGGCAGGAGGTTGAGCTGGTTGGTTGGGGACGGCTTGGTTATTGAGAGCGACCACAGCGAAGTTCTGAGAAGCCTTTCGCTTCTTTGACCTCTTAGGAGATCCAGTCTGTTCATCCATGGTCTTTGATTCCTCGACTGGTTCCGATTCCTCGACCGGTTTCTTGTCACCTTTTCGGAAAAGCTTCTTCTTCCTGATGTGGGATTCTGTTAGGGTGGCAGACAGTTCAATGGCTTGTCTGACAGTAGTAGGGTTACTGCCAGTAACAATATCCTGAACTAGGTCAGGAAGACCATCAGTATATTTCTCGATCGCCTTATCCACAGGAGTAACCATAGCGGGACACAACAGGCTCAATTCCTCAAAACGGTCAGTATAGGCTCGATGTTCACCACTGTCTTGCTTCAAATCATCAAACTCCCTCTCCAAAGCTCGCAATTCATGACGAGGACAGAACTCCCTCATCATAAGAGCTCTAAGCTCGGCCCAAGTCTGTGCTAGTGCAACTTCAGCACCCCGGTCTCTCATAATCCCGTTCCACCACGTAAGAGCCCTCTTCTGAAACACACTCGAAGAAAACTCGACCTTGCGATTTTCAGGACATTGAACGTGACGGAATGTATTCTCAATGCTCTCGAACCACTGTAGAAGCCCAGTTGCTCCCTCGGAACCACTAAACTTGAGCGGTTTGGCCGAGTTGAAACTTTTGAAGTTACATGGAGCATTGTTGTTGTTGATGGCTTGTATTATTTGAGCACAAAGATTTGGGAAGGCAGCAGCCATTTGCTGCGCGATGATTTCCGCCAGCTCGGCAGGCGCCATCTGATTTTCGCGTCGAGGAGGCATTCTAAAAGAGGAACATGAAAGGAAACGAGTGAGTGATTTAGACGAAAAGAATGAGATGAAACAAATCTGATGAAGGCAAGGATAGTGGTCATTTGTTCGCTTTACAAAGCAAACAATCTACACACAGTGACTAATCAAAGTAAATGGGTCAAAAATAATGTATTGCGAAGACATGCTCGCCTATAAGTGAACACTCATCCCAAGAATTCCCAGGTAAGCACAACTGGTCTCGCGTCTGATGAGATGTATACGAAGTGCTTGCCTAGACAGAAAACCCAGAATACAGGCATTCACCCTTCCAGTTTGCACGTGTTCACATTGTTTAAAACCCAAAACCTTGACGAGATTTTTGAAAACTTAAAGGGTTCAAAACCTTACAATAGAGGGTTCAAAACCTTGTAATAAATCATCCTAGAACAGATGATTAGTTTTCAAAGCGGTTTTGAAATTTTTGTTCTTGTTGTGGTCGTCGCCTAAGGATAGGTGACGGTATTGTTTTATGACTAAACGCAAGTAAACTCGCGTTAGGGTCCTAAGAAAGTTATAGACTAGGTCAAAGCATTACTAATAACCTAATTCCCTATAACTATTGGCTCTGATACCATCTTTTCTGTCACACCCCGACCACGTGGAACATACAAAACGTGGCGGAAATGTCGGGGAGTGTTGTAACAGAATTAATTGTTTCAAATCCATGGCAATTGAAGTTTCGTTTTATTGATTAAAAGTGTTACAATGTCTTAACAAACAAAGAAAAACAACATAATTAACTAGTCTTGCATCTTTTATTGTCACTAAAGCCCATGTCTGCCTATGTGTATCTTGATCAGCTTATGCAACAGTTCCTGAAAAACACATGTGAAAATATGGTACGTCAGCATAAAAATGCCGGTGAGATACATAGGTTTTGTGAAAATAGGTTTCATGACTTATGTTTGAGAAAATGTTTAGTCATGAACCTTGTTATTTGCTTTGTTTTGTAAATCATTTGAAAATCGATAAGATCAGATGATATGTATAAATAATGTATAATGTATGGTTAAATGAATAACCATGTAAAATGAGTTTGTATTAGATAAGTTGTTTGTAAATTAATGTCTTGTGAAAAATATGTTATTTGTATAAAATGTTCTATGTCTCAACCTGAAATGATTCAAATAACGCTACGATATGTAATACCATACAAACACTTATATATAGGAAGTACCAGCGGCGTATCCACCATGTTTGTATCATATTACACACGCATCGTTACTTAATCACTTAATCAAACCAAACCAAACAATGCAAGATGTCTATGTTTAAACCAATTGCCAAAATGTAAGCATGTAATGAATAATAAGTGTACTAAGTATGCAACAACATACATACATAGCATGTGAACTGAAATATATGTACTAAGTATGCAACAACAGACATACATAGCATGTGAACTGAAATATCTGTACTAAGTATGCAACAACAGACATACATAGCATGTGAACTGAGATAATGTGTCCATATGCTGAGTAAACATATGCAACAGAAATGTAATGTAAAACGATGTACTAAGTATGCTAAGTTAACATACAAAGCAGAAAAGTCATGTAAATCAATGTACTAATAGTGTACTAATGAACATAACCAGTATATGATATGAAAACAGGAAAGCACGAAAGTAACAAGTAGGCACATGTGTTCCACCCCAAAACAGTTTGGAAAACAGTAAAAGAGGGGTCTATGTACTCACTTGAGATTGCTCAGAAGTCCTAGGATAACCACCAAGCAATGCTAGAGATCGCGGAAAATCAAACGGCACCTAATATAGGTAACTACATTAATAAACCGGACCTAAATCGGAAGACTGGGTAGCATGAGGGTTTGTAAACCAAATGAGTGTAGGAACTCATGTGATATGGTTTAACAAAGCCTACATACTAAATGAAACTTAACCTAAGTCTTATCGACCCATTACGACCCGTTTAGGTAGCTTATGCTACTTTAACGCGTCGTTCGCGTAAAACGCGTTCGGAACGCCTAACTAGTCCTATGACAAGTGTTATATGCCTAAACATGTTACATAATCAGTTATGTGGCAAAAGTTTAGGTTACATATGCTTAATTACCAATTATACATGAAAAGGGTATTCTGGTAATTTACCTAAGGCATATAAACTACCTATCATACAACTACTTAAACGATGTGACCATAGGGTATAACCTCGGAAGGTTATTCCCTACCTACTATGGTCACCTAATGTATTTGGTCGGATCCTAATGATCGACCAAATGGGTCGAGTTCGAAGGTATAGGCGATTTATTAGATCGCCTACCCTACGACTCTAGACAACGTGGTAATCAGTGGGCATAGTCCCAAGGGACTACGACCAACGTGATTACACTCACGTTGCGAAGTTCAAACGAACTTCGCATTGACCATTACTGGTCAACGCTGAAAGTCAAACTGTCACACCCCGACCACGTGGAACATACAAAACGTGGCGGAAACATCGGGGAGTGTTGTAACAGAATTAATGTTTCAAATCCATGGAAATTGAAGTTTCGTTTTATTGATTAAAAGTGTTACAATGTCTTAACAAATAAATAAATACAACAAAATTAACTAGTCTTGCATCTTTTATTGTCACTAAAGCCCAAGTCTGCCTATGTGTATCTTGATCATCTTACGCAACAGTTCCTGAAAAACACATGTGAAAATATGGTACGTCAGCATAAAAATGCCGGTGAGATACATAGGTTTTGTGAAAATAGGTTTCATGACTTATGTTTGAGAAAATGTTTAGTCATGAACCTTGTTATTTGCTTTGTTTTGTAAATCATTTGAAAATCGATAAGACCAGATGATATGTATAAATAATGTATAATGTATGGTTAAATGAATAACCATGTAAAATGAGTTTGTATTAGATAAGTTGTTTGTAAATCAATGTCTTGTGAAAAATATGTTATTTGTATAAAATGTTCTATGTCTCAAACTGAAATGATTCAAATAACGTTACGACATGTAATACCATACAAACACTTATATATAGGAAGTACCAGCGGCGTATCCACCATGCTTGTATCATATTACACACGCATCGTTACTTAATCACTTAATCAAACCAAACCAAACAATGTAAAATGTTCATGTCAAGATGTAAATCATGTCAAATTGTCTATGTCAAATATCCATGTTAAATGTCTATGTCAAATATGTCATGTATGGGAAGTGAAAGGTCTCAACTAAACCATATGCATAAAACAAAGTATTGAAGTAAAACTTGGTTTAAATCAAAGTTATGTTTTATGTAGTAAATGCATGATCAATGTAAATCATGTAATATGCGTCCAAAATGTAAGTATATGATGAATAAGAAATGTACTAAGTATGCTACAACAAACATACATAGCATGTGAACTGAAATATCTGTACTAAGTATGCAACAACATACATACGTAGCATGCGACCTGTACTAAGTATGCAACAATAGACATACGTAGCATGTGATGTAATGTAAAACAATGTACTAAGTAATGCACACAATGGCACACCTAGTATGAAATGTAATGAAATCATGTACTATAATGTACTAATGAACATAGGAAGTATATGATTTGAAAACAGGAAAGCATGAAAGTAACAAGTAGGCACATGTGTTCCACCCCAAAACAGTTTGGAAAACAGTAAAAGAGGGGTCTATGTACTCACTTGAGATTGCTCAGTAGTCCTTGAGTAACAACCAAACAAAGCTAGAGATCACGGAAATCAAACGGCACCTAATATAGGTAACTATGTTAATTAACCGGACCTAAATCGGAAGATTGGGTAGCATTAGGGTTTGTAAACCAAATGAGTGTAGGAACTCATATGATATGGTTTAACAAAGCCTTCATACTAAATGAAACTTAACCCAAGTGTCTACGACCCATTACGACCCGTTTAGGAAGCTTATGCTACTTTAACGTGTCGTTCGCGTGAAACGCGTTCGGACCGCCTAACTAGTCCTATGACAAGTGTTATATGCCTAAACATGTTACATAATCAGTTATGTGACAAAAGTTTAGGTTACATATGATTAATTACCAATTATACATGAAAAGGGTATTCTGGTAATTTACCTAAGGCATATAAACTACCTATCATACAACTACTTAAACGATGTGACCATAGGGTATAACCTCGGAAGGTTATTCCCTACCTACTATGGTCACCTAATGTGTTTGGTCGGATCCTAATGATCGACCAAATGGGTCGAGTTCGAAGGTATAGGCGATTTATTAGATCGCCTACCCTACGACTCTAGACAACGTGGTAATCAGTGGGCATAGTCCCAAGGGACTATGACCAACGTGATTACACTCACGTTGCGAAGTTCAAACGAACTTCGCATTGACCATTACTGGTCAACGCTGAAAGTCAAACAAAGTTTGACTTTCTGACTCGAAAAGCAGTAAAATAAGGAAAAGAACGAAAGAATACTAACCCAGGGTCCCCGAATGCTAATCCCGACTTCAAGAACTCAGGTATGAAACAATGGTTTCAACTTAGAGCTCTCAAAAATCAGAATTCTTGTAAGTTTTGCATTGGGGTGTTGGGGTATTTATAGTATTCGGTCCACCGTTGAGATCGTTTCTTGGAAAAGGGGAAACGATCAAGGCCGTACATGTGTTGGAACCTTATGGTGACTAAAATATGATCTTATCAGCTGACTAAGCATTTTAGAACATGTGGTTGAGGTTGTAACAGCTGCAGCCTGCTGTTTAGAAACTCTGAATCTGGTCAGCAGACCCCTAGCGCACCGCTACGCTTAAAGTGTAGCGCACCGCTAGGCACTATTTCGGCAGAATTACACTTTTGGTCCCTGAACTGTATTTAGGCCATTTTCGACACGTTTAAGGCCCGTTAACCCCATTTCAAAGCTCTAAAATGAAGTTAAAGTATAGGGAACTTAAAATGTGTTCAAAAATATCTCGGATGTCGGTTCGTTTAGCCGTACGGTTGCGACGTTCGGTTAATTACGACGGAATGCGCATAAGCGCGAAAAACGATCCAAATGACGCGACGAATGGATTTTTCTTATGGCGAACACTAAAATATAATGTAGTCATGCTTACATAAATTTTTGGATGTCCGGATGTATTCAGAACGTAAGTTATGCGTAAAAATGCAAACTTGTGCACTTTTTGACACTTTTAGTCCCTGAATGACACAAAAGTTTATTTTAGCATACCGAACACCTCAAAGCCTATTTCTAAGCTATGTAAAGGATATTTGTGGTATGTTTAACTTATGGTCATGCTCCAGAAGGTCTGTTACAGTTCAAATTGGCATACTTTCGCAGTTTGTCAACTTTAGTCCCTGTAAGCGATTAAACTTTGATTTCACCACACCAAACCTTCCAAAACTTATATCTAAGTTATGTAAAGGTTATTTAAGGTATGTTAAACCTATTTCACTATTCCGGAGTGTTTGTTGCATTAAACTGGTTATATTTACGCATTAGTGCGCGTATAACCTTCCAGAAAGCGATTTAGAGTTTGAAATCGAACAAGAGTTGATATGTGCAAAAAGATACACATATTTATACAAGTCCAAAGTATGAAATACAATATTTCATTGGTTTGGAATTTGTTTGATGGTTGAAATGCCACAGGTGTTACAGTCTCCCCTACTTTAGGAAATTTCGTCCCGAAATTTAGTTTTAGAGGAAACTTGTGGAGGCAGCTGTGACGGTTTTGCTTTCAGACAATCCATTGAGCCCTTAAGTAAAACTCTGGGCCATGTTAGGATTCTTAGCAAAGATGTCAACCCTCAAATTGAAGTCATTGTAGTAACAAAACATGGAGTTTTGAACTATAGACAGGAGAACAGTTCCCGTGAGGAATTATCAAAGGAAACTTGTGTGTGCTTGAAATCAGAATTGGGTAGTGTGAGAATAAATGACATTGGTCAAAGTCCAAGACTTCTCCCGTATCATTACTCTTGCCACTGTTGGTCTTAACACATGACAAAACTCCCTGTGGTTCCTATGCACTGAACTCCATAATTATGTAGGCCTCCATAATTACGTAGTTCCTTGCACAGTCCGCACAGTTTATTTCATAATGCGTATGGGGAAAACTTAAACGAATAATCTCTTGAACTAGACCTCACGAGGGTCTATCTAACTACATAAACACATGATACATTTAACTAGATTGTCGAACCAATCTATTTAACTTAACTACTCAAGAGAATTATTTAACTACTACATCGACGTAGGATGTATTTAACTAGATTGTCGAACCAATCTATTCAACTAAACTACCCAAGAGGAATATTTAACTACTACACCGACGTAGGATGTATTTAACTACTACACCGACGTAGGATGTATTTAACTAGATTGTCGAACCAATCTATTTAACTTAGATCGACGTAGGATCTCTTTAACTACTACACCGACGTAGGATGTATTTAACTAGATTGTCGAACCAATCTATTTAACTTAGATCGACGTAGGATCTCTTTAACTACTACACCGACGTAGGATGTATTTAACTTTAGATCGACGTAGGATCTCTTTAACTCAACTATCTAAGAGAAACATTTAACTACACCGACGTAGGATGTATTTAACTTTAGATCGACGGAGGATCTATTTAACTTTAGATCGACGTAGGATCTCTTTAATTTTTCAACACATGTTTCCCTTAAACTTTGGAATAGTACTTTATAATCCAAGGGACTTAACTACAACGTGGAAGTCCATTAAGGATTTAAGATAGTACCTTTTTGAATATCCTACTACGAATCCCTCATATGAAGGTATGAAAGATTCTACGAGGATTTGGATAACGAATATCCAGAGTATACAAAAACACAAAATGCATAAACACATAGTCACATAACCACAAAATTGTTTATCTAGATCATTAATTTGTAAGTTTTGTTTTGTTAATTATGTACATGCATTTAAAGCACACTAGGAATCCATTTCATGGATTTCATTCGGTACTTTAAACATTAACCAGAATCTAACTATGAAGATGGAAAGATCTTCCAAAAATTCGATTTCGTTTTCAAGAAAACGTAATATTCGAATTAAGGAACACAAAAATTTGAAGATACGGAAATACCCTTAGGTACCCTATTAAGAATTTATAGTGGTACGTTGGGTATTCACACAGAGTTGTAACTTGCGCCTTGTACTTCGTTTCTTTGCAAGAGACGGGTACTAAGGATTTCCGTGGAAAACGCAAGAGATAATAAAATGGAGGAAATTTCGGGGTAGTCCGTTCTTCAAGGAATACGATTCCCTTGATTGTCGGTATTGTAGGGAATACGTTGTTTATACATGCCATCATATTTGTACATTGCAATGCAAAATAAAAAGATTTATTTATAAACAACCACAACAACAACTGTTTCATGGACCTTGACAACAAAAGAAAATAATACATAAGGCTTGATTATTTCTAAACAACATTGTCTTCTAGTTGGTCCGGTGCTCATCCCTGCGCTGGATTCGCATTAGCAATCTTTGGGCAATTTCTTCGGAAATGGCCCATCTCGTTACAGTTGAAACAAGGACCTCGTGGAAGACGAGCTTGAGCAGGATTTACTTGAGGTTGGTTTGGACCAGTTTGGTTCGGGGTAAAACGACAAGCATTTGCCAGGTGACCGAGTCGCCCACATGATGCACACAAACGACACTGTAGGTGAGCTAAGTGGTGTGCATTACATTTGTCGCATATCGGTGCAGTACCGGCATAAGGTTTCCTTGCAGGAGGCTGAGCTGGTTGGTGGCGGATGTTTTGGTTGGGTTGAGCAGCAATCGCAAAATTCTGCGAAGCCTTACGCTTCTTATTCTTGGACACCTCAGCATGTTCTTCCTTTGGTTCCACTTGAGCAGTCTTGTCGGATGGTCTTGGGTCGTCTTTTCGAAAAAGCTTCTTCTTCCTGATGTGGGATTCTGTTAGGGTGGCAGACAGTTCAATGGCTTGTCTGACAGTAGTAGGGTTACTGCCAGTAACAATATCCTGAACTAGGTCAGGAAGACCATCAGTATATTTCTCGATCGCCTTATCCACAGGAGTAACCATAGCGGGACACAACAGGCTCAATTCTTCAAAACGGTCAGTATAGGCTCGATGTTCACCACTGTCTTGCTTCAAATCATCAAACTCCCTCTCCAAAGCTCGCAATTCATGACGAGGACAGAACTCCCTCATCATAAGAGCTCTAAGCTCGGCCCAAGTCTGTGCTAGTGCAACTTCAGCACCCCGGTCTCTCATAATCCCGTTCCACCACGTAAGAGCCCTCTTCTGAAACACACTCGAAGAAAACTCGACCTTGCGATTTTCAGGACACTGAACGTGACGGAACGTATTCTCAATGCTCTCGAACCACTGTAGAAGCCCAGTTGCTCCCTCGGAACCACTAAACTTGAGCGGTTTGGCCGAGTTGAAACTTTTGAAGTTGCATGGAGCATTGTTGTTGTTGATGGCTTGTATTATTTGAGCACAAAGATTTGGGAAGGCAGCAGCCATTTGCTGCGCGATGATTTCCGCCAGCTCGGCAGGCGCCATCTGATTTTCGCGTCGAGGAGGCATTCTAAAAGAGGAACATGAAAGGAAACGAGTGAGAGAGTTAGACGAAAAGAATGAGATGAAACAAATCTGATGAAAGCAAGGGTAGTGGTCATTTGTTTGTTACTACAAAGCAACAAACGACACACAGTGACTAAATTAAAGTAAATGGATCAAAAATAATGTATCGCGAAGACATGCTCGCCTATAAGTGAACACTCATCCCAAGAATTCCCAGGTAAGCACAACTGGTCTCGCGTCTGATGAGATGTATACGAAGTGCTTGCCTAGACAGAAAACCCAGAATACAGGCATTCACCCTTCCAGTTTGCACGTGTTCACATTATTTAAAACCCAAAACCTTGCTGAGATTTTGAAAACTTAAAGGGGTTCGAAACCATATAACAGAGGGTTCAAAACCTTGTAATTAATCATCCTAGAACAGATGACTAGTTTTCAAAGCGGTTTTGAAATTTATGTTCTTGTTGTGGTCGTCGCCTAAGGATAGGTGACGGTATTGTTTTATGACTAAACGCAAGTAAACTCGTGTTAGGGTCCTAAGAAAGTTATAGACTAGGTCAAAGCATTACTAATAACCTAATTCCCTATAACCATTGGCTCTGATACCATCTTTTCTGTCACACCCCGACCACGTGGAACATACAAAACGTGGCGGAAACATCGGGGAGTGTTGTAACAGAATTAATGTTTCAAATCCATGGAAATTGAAGTTTCGTTTTATTGATTAAAAGTGTTACAATGTCTTAACAAATAAATAAATACAACAAAATTAACTAGTCTTGCATCTTTTATTGTCACTAAAGCCCAAGTCTGCCTATGTGTATCTTGATCATCTTACGCAACAGTTCCTGAAAAACACATGTGAAAATATGGTACGTCAGCATAAAAATGCCGGTGAGATACATAGGTTTTGTGAAAATAGGTTTCATGACTTATGTTTGAGAAAATGTTTAGTCATGAACCTTGTTATTTGCTTTGTTTTGTAAATCATTTGAAAATCGATAAGACCAGATGATATGTATAAATAATGTATAATGTATGGTTAAATGAATAACCATGTAAAATGAGTTTGTATTAGATAAGTTGTTTGTAAATCAATGTCTTGTGAAAAATATGTTATTTGTATAAAATGTTCTATGTCTCAAACTGAAATGATTCAAATAACGTTACGACATGTAATACCATACAAACACTTATATATAGGAAGTACCAGCGGCGTATCCACCATGCTTGTATCATATTACACACGCATCGTTACTTAATCACTTAATCAAACCAAACCAAACAATGTAAAATGTTCATGTCAAGATGTAAATCATGTCAAATTGTCTATGTCAAATATCCATGTTAAATGTCTATGTCAAATATGTCATGTATGGCAAGTGAAAGGTCTCAACTAAACCATATGCACAAAACAAAGTATTGAAGTAAAACTTGGTTTAAATCAAAGTTATGTTTTATGTAGTAAATGCATGATCAATGTAAATCATGTAATATGCGTCCAAAATGTAAGTATATGATGAATAAGAAATGTACTAAGTATGCTACAACAAACATACATAGCATGTGAACTGAAATATCTGTACTAAGTATGCAACAACATACATACGTAGCATGCGACCTGTACTAAGTATGCAACAATAGACATACGTAGCATGTGATGTAATGTAAAACAATGTACTAAGTAATGCACACAATGGCACACCTAGTATGAAATGTAATGAAATCATGTACTATAATGTACTAATGAACATAGGAAGTATATGATTTGAAAACAGGAAAGCATGAAAGTAACAAGTAGGCACATGTGTTCCACCCCAAAACAGTTTGGAAAACAGTAAAAGAGGGGTCTATGTACTCACTTGAGATTGCTCAGTAGTCCTTGAGTAACAACCAAACAAAGCTAGAGATCACGGAAATCAAACGGCACCTAATATAGGTAACTATGTTAATTAACCGGACCTAAATCGGAAGATTGGGTAGCATTAGGGTTTGTAAACCAAATGAGTGTAGGAACTCATATGATATGGTTTAACAAAGCCTTCATACTAAATGAAACTTAACCCAAGTGTCTACGACCCATTACGACCCGTTTAGGAAGCTTATGCTACTTTAACGTGTCGTTCGCGTGAAACGCGTTCGGACCGCCTAACTAGTCCTATGACAAGTGTTATATGCCTAAACATGTTACATAATCAGTTATGTGACAAAAGTTTAGGTTACATATGATTAATTACCAATTATACATGAAAAGGGTATTCTGGTAATTTACCTAAGGCATATAAACTACCTATCATACAACTACTTAAACGATGTGACCATAGGGTATAACCTCGGAAGGTTATTCCCTACCTACTATGGTCACCTAATGTGTTTGGTCGGATCCTAATGATCGACCAAATGGGTCGAGTTCGAAGGTATAGGCGATTTATTAGATCGCCTACCCTACGACTCTAGACAACGTGGTAATCAGTGGGCATAGTCCCAAGGGACTATGACCAACGTGATTACACTCACGTTGCGAAGTTCAAACGAACTTCGCATTGACCATTACTGGTCAACGCTGAAAGTCAAACAAAGTTTGACTTTCTGACTCGAAAAGCAGTAAAATAAGGAAAAGAACGAAAGAATACTAACCCAGGGTCCCCGAATGCTAATCCCGACTTCAAGAACTCAGGTATGAAACAATGGTTTCAACTTAGAGCTCTCAAAAATCAGAATTCTTGTAAGTTTTGCATTGGGGTGTTGGGGTATTTATAGTATTCGGTCCACCGTTGAGATCGTTTCTTGGAAAAGGGGAAACGATCAAGGCCGTACATGTGTTGGAACCTTATGGTGACTAAAATATGATCTTATCAGCTGACTAAGCATTTTAGAACATGTGGTTGAGGTTGTAACAGCTGCAGCCTGCTGTTTAGAAACTCTGAATCTGGTCAGCAGACCCCTAGCGCACCGCTACGCTTAAAGTGTAGCGCACCGCTAGGCACTATTTCGGCAGAATTACACTTTTGGTCCCTGAACTGTATTTAGGCCATTTTCGACACGTTTAAGGCCCGTTAACCCCATTTCAAAGCTCTAAAATGAAGTTAAAGTATAGGGAACTTAAAATGTGTTCAAAAATATCTCGGATGTCGGTTCGTTTAGCCGTACGGTTGCGACGTTCGGTTAATTACGACGGAATGCGCATAAGCGCGAAAAACGATCCAAATGACGCGACGAATGGATTTTTCTTATGGCGAACACTAAAATATAATGTAGTCATGCTTACATAAATTTTTGGATGTCCGGATGTATTCAGAACGTAAGTTATGCGTAAAAATGCAAACTTGTGCACTTTTTGACACTTTTAGTCCCTGAATGACACAAAAGTTTATTTTAGCATACCGAACACCTCAAAGCCTATTTCTAAGCTATGTAAAGGATATTTGTGGTATGTTTAACTTATGGTCATGCTCCAGAAGGTCTGTTACAGTTCAAATTGGCATACTTTCGCAGTTTGTCAACTTTAGTCCCTGTAAGCGATTAAACTTTGATTTCACCACACCAAACCTTCCAAAACTTATATCTAAGTTATGTAAAGGTTATTTAAGGTATGTTAAACCTATTTCACTATTCCGGAGTGTTTGTTGCATTAAACTGGTTATATTTACGCATTAGTGCGCGTATAACCTTCCAGAAAGCGATTTAGAGTTTGAAATCGAACAAGAGTTGATATGTGCAAAAAGATACACATATTTATACAAGTCCAAAGTATGAAATACAATATTTCATTGGTTTGGAATTTGTTTGATGGTTGAAATGCCACAGGTGTTACACAAACAAAGTTTGACTTTCTGACTCGAAAAGCAGTAAAAATAAGGAAAAGAACGAAAGAATACTAACCCAGGGTCCCCGAATGCTAATCCCGACTCAAGAACTCAGGTATGAAACAATGGTTTCAACTTAGAGCTCTCAAAATCAGAATTCTAGTGAGAAATGCAATGGGGGTGGATGGGTATATATAGTTTTCGGTTAATCGTTGAGATCGTTTCATGGAAAAGAGGGCACGATCAAGGCCGTACACTTGTCGGAAAGTTATGGTGCCTCAAAATGCTCACCACCATAAGGAATCAACACTTGGCAAGGGGTTAGGGAGTGGAAACCAGCTGCAAACAGGCTGTTCAAACATTGCACCTGGTCTGGAGACCCCATACGCATCGTATGGTATATATACCATACGCATCGTATGGGTTAACTTTGGCAGAATTACAGTTTTGGTCCCTGAACTGTATTTAGGCCATTTTTGACACGTTTAAGGCCCGTTAACCCCATTTCAAAGCTCTAAAATGAAGTTAAAGTATAGGGAACTTAAAACATGCTCAAAAATATCTCAGATGTCGGTTCGTTTGGCCGTACGAACGCGATGTTCGGTTAATTACGACGGAATGCGCATAAGCGCGAAAAACGAACCAAAAGACGCGACGAATGGATTTTTGGCAATCCAAACACTAAAGCATAATATAGTCATGCTTACATAAATTTTTGGATGTCCGGATGTATTCAGAACGTAAGTTATGCGCGAAAATGCAAACTTGTGCACTTTTTGACACTTTTAGTCCCTGAATGACCCAAAAGTTTATTTTAGCACACCGAACACCTCAAAGCCTATTTCTAAGCTATGTAAAGGCTATTTATGGTATGTTTAACTTATGGTCATGTTCCGGAAGGTCTGTTACAGTTCAAATTGGCATACTTTCGCAGTTTGTCAACTTTAGTCCCTGTAAGCGATTAAACTTTGATTTCACCACACCAAACCTTCCAAAACTTATATCTAAGTTATGTAAAGGTTATTTAAGGTATGTTAAGCCTATTTCACTATTCTGGAGTGTTCGTTGCGTTAAACTGGTTATATTTACGCATCAGTGCGTGTATAACCCTCCAGAAAGCGATTTAAAGCTTGAAATCGATCTTGAGTTGATATGTGCAAAAGATACACATATTTATACAAGTCCAAAGTATGAAATACAATATTTCATTGGTTTGGCATTTGTTTGATGGTTGAAATGACACAGGTGTTACAACTTTAGGAAATTTCGTCCCGAAATTTATTTAGAGGAAACTTGTGAGAGCTTGAAAACATAAAGTTGAAAAGATCGAACAATATTGATTAGGGTTCTGAACTTCTAGTAACCTTTAATAACATCATGATTGCAATGTAAGAGGGATACTTATATACAAGTATATGAAGCGTCATTGGTGCGTCCACCGTACCTCTATTACATCGTTCTCATTTCGTTATTGTTGTCACTATCGGCTCTTACACATAATAAATCTTACTGGGTTTCTGTGCACTAAATTTCATAATTATGTACGCGTCCATAATCAGACAATTCCTTGCACAGTTCACACAGTCTATTTTATAGTGTGCAGGGGAAAACCAAATGAACAATCCTGTGATAAGTGTGACTAGACCGCCATAGAGTCCTTTTAATTAAATCAATAAATGATCTAAATAGACTATCAAGGAGTCTGTCCAGCTACATCACTAGATGTCGTTCTTTAACCAAATTGTGAATCAATCTTTTTGATTAGACCACTAAAGGGTCTCTTATGAATCATGGAGCAGTACTATATAATCCAAGGGTCTTAACTATTACATAGAAGCCCATTAAGGATTGAAGGTAGTACCTTTTGAATATCCTGCTACGAATCTCTCATATGAAGATATGAAAGATCCTGCGAGGATTTGGATAACGGATATCCAGAGTATTAAAAACACAAAAAAAAATGCATAAAAGAAAACATAAGATGAATAAACACATAGTCGTATAATCACAAAGATTGTTTATTTGTTAATTTGTTTTGTTGACAGAGCACATGCATTTAAAGTACAATAGGAATCCATCTCGTGGATTTCATTTGGTACTTTAAACATTATCAAGAATCTATCTATAAAGATAGAAAGATTTTTAAAAGAAAAATTCGATTTCGATTATAAGGAACCGAAATGTTCGAATTTAGGTACATAAGGAATCCAATTAAGGACTCTGATTTGAATGATGATCATCCACAAGGGTCTCAATATGAAGATAAAAAGATCCCATATGGATTTTAGAAGTTGAAAATGTTTTGAAACCTTGCACTGGATGAGCTTAGGTCAAAACATGATGTAAAATGCTTATGAAGTTGAGATGCTTGATATGTCAAGGCGACATATGAAGCAGAATTTTGAAGGTTAAGTCAATGTATGAGGAAAATATTTTTGAAAACTATGCATGGGGTTCTTTTAAGAAAAATGTGCTTAACGTTTTTGAAACCTTATATATAATACTTTTTGAAATCATAACGTAGGTGTATTAGGTAGATATATTTACAAAAAATGTTTTAAAATCATGCGAGATGAATTTTGAAATTATGTATAAGGTTTTTGAAAGACATGAATGATGCTTTTCGAAATCATGCACTTGATCAGAAAATGTATTGTGTTAATATTGTCTTCAGACTATATGAAATATTTTGAAATTAGGAAGGTTGGTTTTGATAACATGGCCAATGTTTTTGAAATAACATAGACAATGCATCTAGAAAAATTGTTTTCAAACTATATGAAATGTTTTGAGATCATGAAGAATGTTTTTGAAATACTTGTACTGTATATGTTGAAAAAAACAAAACGTAATGGGTATGAGATTTGAAAATATATCCTTAGTTATCTAACCAAGGATTCAAAGGCACAGATGTGCGAAAAGCACGATTACTCATAATGTCACTTAATTTTCTGTACTTTGTTTCTTAGAGTGAAACGAGTACTTAAAATTTTCGAGGGAATCATGAGCAACCATTTGAAAGAGAGAAATCACAAGAGTAGTTTGTAAGGTACATAGTTCCTTGATGTAGGTATCATAGGAAAAGCCATACACACCTAGCAGGGGTTTGAGCTGGTTGGTTGGGGACGGCTTTACCATTGTGAGCGACCATGGCGAAGTTCTGAGAAGCCTTTCGCTTCTTTGACTTCTTAGGGGATCGTTCATCCATGGTCTTTGATTCCTCGATTGGTTTATTGGCTGATGGTGTTGTCGCCTGACTAGGTCCTGCCTGTCTTGGTGACTCTTGAGTGGCTTCATCCTGGAGATGATACATGGCAGTAGCTAATTCAACAGTCTTCAGGACTACTTCGCCTATTCGCTGAGCGAATTTTGGCTGCTTGCTCAGATATCTGAGCGTCATCGTGATGAAGAGACATTCTTGAAGGAAAAGAAAGGCATAGGGAGAAACAGGTGAAAGGTTATTGGACAATCAAAACAGAATGATAACGCATGAAAATTGCGATCATTCGTTTGTTACCTAAGGCAAACAAATGAGACGGTGACTAATCAAGGTAAACAGGTCTTATTAATGTATCACTGAAGACATGCTCGCCTATAAGTGAACACTCATCCCAAGAATTCCCAGGTAAGCACAACTGGTCTCGCGTCTGATGAGATGTATACGAAGTGCTTGCCTAGACAGAAAACCCAGAATACAGGCATTCACCCTTCCAGTTTGCACGTGTTCACATTATTTAAAACCCAAAACCTTGACGAGATTTTGAAAATTAAAAGGGATTCAAAACCATATAACAGAGAGTTCAAAACCTAGTAATCAATCATCCTAGAACAGATGATTAGTTTTCAAAGCGGTTCTGAAATTTATGTTCTTGTTGTGGTCGTCGCCTAAGGATAGGTGACGGTATTGTTTTATGACTAAACGCAAGTAAACTCGCGTTAGGGTCCTAAGAAGGTTATAGACTAGGTCAAAGCATTACTAATAACCTAATTCCCTATAACCATTGGCTCTGATACCATCTTTTCTGTCACACCCCGACCACGTAGAACATACAAAACGTGGCGGAAACATCGGGGAGTGTTGTAACAGAATTAATCGTTTCAAATCCATGGCAATTTAAGTTTCGTTTTATTGATTAAAAGTGTTACAATGTCTTAACAAACAAGGAAATACAACATAATTAACTAGTCTTGCATCTTTTATTGTTACTAAAGCCCAAGTCTGCCTATGTGTATCTTGATCATCTTATGCAACAGCTCCTGAAAAACACATGTGAAAATAGGTACGTCAGCATAAAAATGCCTGTGAGATACATAGGTTTTGTGAAAATAGGTTTCATGACTTATGTTTGAGAAAATGTTTAGTCATGAACCTTTTAATTTGCTTTGTTTTGTAAATCATTTGAAAAACAATAAGTTCAGATGATAAGTATAAATAATAGAGTAATGCATGGTTAAATGAGTAACCATGTAAAATGAGTTTGTATTAGTTAAGTTGTTTGTAAAACAATGTATTGTAAAAAGTATGTTATTTGTATAAAATGTTATATGTATCAAACTGAAATGATTCAAATAACGCTACGATATGTAATACCATACAATCACTTATATATAGGAAGTACCAGCGGCGTATCCACCATGCTTGTATCATATTACACACGCATCGTTACTTAATCACTTAATCAAACCAAACCAACAATGTAATAAGTCTATGTTTAAACCAATAGTCAAAAGTCCTTGTATAAACCATGTCAAATGTTTATAATCCAAAAGTAGTCAAGTAATGTATAACCAAAATGATATGTATGGCAAGTAAAATTTAGACTACTTAAACCATAAGTAAAAATGTACAAAACAAAGTATTGAAGTAAAACTTGGTTTAAATCAAAGTTATGTTTTGTAAGATATATGCATGCTATACTGAATATGAACATTTATGCGGTATTGTGAAAATTCATACATCCAAGCCTTGAGACAGACGGATAACTATGTAAAAGTGAGTTATCAAGAGAATATGTATTCGGATTCGGTCATTCCTTTCATCCCCTTTCCCTGGGATGTCCGGAACGGGATTTGTCAAGTCCTATGGTACCACTACCTACTAACGAACGGCGTAGCTAATGTTAATGAATGTATTGTCCCATGTAAACAAAACAAATGTCATACCAAAATGTAAGCATGTGAAAAACAATGCACTAAGTATGTAATCAAATGCACATACATAGCGTGAAATGTCATGTAAAACGATGTACCAAGTAATGCACAAAATGGGCACACCTAGCATGAAATGTCATGTAAAACGAGGTACTAAGTAATGCACAAAAATGGGCACACCTAGCATGAAATGTCATGTAAAACGATGTACTATAATGTACTAACGAACATAGCAGGTATATGATGTGAAAACAGGAAAGCATGAAAGTAATAAGTAGGCACATGTGTTCCACCCCAAAACAGTTTGGAAAACAGTAAAAGAGGGGTCTATGTACTCACTTGAGATTGCTCAGAAGTCCTTGAGTAACAACCAAACAATGTTAGAGATCGCGGATATCAAACGACACCTAATATAGGTAACTATGTTAATTAACCGGACCTAGATCGGAAGATCGGGTAGCATTAGGGTTTGTAAACTAAACGAGTGTAGAGACTCGTGTCATTTGGTTTAACAAAGCCTACATACTAAATGAAACTTAACCTAAGTGTTTACGACCCATTACGACCCGTTTAGGTAGCTTATGCTACTTTAACGCGTCGTTCGCTTGAAACGCGTTCGGATCGCCTAACTAGTCCTATGACAAGTGTTATATGCCTAAACATGTTACATAATCAGTTATGTGACAAAATTTTAGGTTACATATGCTTAATTACCAATTATACATGAAAAGGGTATTCTGGTAATTTACCTAAGGCATATAAACTACCTATCATACAACTACTTAAACGATGTGACCATAGGGTATAACCTCGGAAGGTTATTCCCTACACTATGGTCACCTAATGTATTTGGTCGGATCCTAATGATCGACCAAACTGGGTCGGGTTCGAAGGTATAAGCGATTTATTAGATCGCTTACCCTACGACCCTAGACAACGTGGTAATCAGTAGGCATAGTCCCAAGGGACTATAACCAACGTGATTACACTCACGTTGCGAAGTTCAAACGAACTTCGCATTGACCATTACTGGTCAACGCTAAAAGTCAAAAAAAGTTTGACTTTCTGACTCGAAAAGCAGTAAAATAAGGAAAAGAACGAAAGAATACTTACCCAGGGTCCCCGAATGCTAATCCCAATCCAAGAACTCAGGTATGAAACAATGGTTTCAACTTAGAGCTCTCAAATCAGAATTCTTGTAAGTTTTAAAGCAATGGGGGTTGGGGTATTTATAGTATTCAGTCCACCGTTAAGATCGTTTCAAGGAAACCGTGCCTTAATCCCATCCGTACATGTGTCGGGACCTTATGGTGACTAAAATTCCATCCCTATCACATGACTAGACAAATTAGAATGTGTGGTGGAGGATAGAACAGCTGCAATCTGATGTTAAATGCAGAGAACCTGGTCTGGGGCTGCTTTACGGACCTCAAAGCTGTTAATGTTGAGGTCCGTAAGGCTAAGTTTGGCAGATTTGGCAGATTTGGTCCCTGTCATGAAATCAGCCCATTTTCGACACGTTTAAGGCCCGTTAACCCCATTTCAAAGCTCTAAAATGAAGTTAAAGTATAGGGAACTTAAAATGTGTTCAAAAATATGTCGGATGTTGGTTCGTTTAGCCGTACGAACGCGAAGTTCGCTTAATTACGACGGAATGCGCATAAGCGCGAAAAACAATCCAAATGACGTGACGAATGGATTTTTGGCAATCCAAACACTAAAGCATAATATAGTCATGCTTGCATATATTTTTGGATGTCCGGATGTATTCAGAACGTAAGTTATGCGTAAAAATGCAAACTTGTGCACTTTTTGACACTTTTAGTCCCTGAATGACCCAAAAGTTTATTTTAGCACACCGAACCCCTTAAAGCCTATTTCTAAGCTATGTAAAGGTTATTTATGGTGTGTTTAACTTATGGTCATGTTCCGGAATGTCTGTTACAGTTCAAATTGGCATACTTTCGCAGTTTGTCAACTTTAGTCCCTGTAAGCGATTTAACTTGATTTTGCCATACCAAAGCCTTTAAAACTTATTTCTAAGTTATGTAAAGGTTATTTAAGGTATGTTAAGACTATGTCACTATTCCGGAGTGTTTGTTGCATTAAACTGGTTATATTTACGCATCGGTGCGCGTTTAACCTTCCAGAAAGCGATTTAGAGTTTGAAATTGAACAAGAATAGATATGTGCAAATGATACACATATATTTTTACAAATCCCAAGTATGAAATATAATATTTCATTGGTTTGGTATTTGTTTGATGGCCGTGGAGGCACAGGTGTTACACTATGTCACTCTTCCAGAGTGTTTGTCGCGTTATACTGACTGCGTTTACGCACCAGTTTGCGTATAACCTTCCAAAACGCGATTTAAAGCTTGCAATCGTAATCGAATCGAATTGAAAAGTCACCAAACACAAATACACACATAGAAACACCAAAACACATACAATAACAAAAAAGCACATTGTTTTATTAATAATCATCATTGTTTTACATCGTACATCGATTATAGAACACAGTTGTCACAGTCTCCCCTACTTCAGGAAATTTCATCCTGAAATTTTAACTAGAGGAAGCTTGTGAAAACAAATGCGGATATTTCGTCTTCATCTGGTCCTCACATTCCCAAGTAAACTCTAGGCCACATTTGGATTCCCAGCGAACTTTAACCAAATGAATCTGTTTGTTCTTCAACTGTTTGTATGTACGTTCCACTATCTCCACAGGTTTCTCGACAAAGTGCATCGTTTCCTCAATTCGAATCTCATCAAGAGGAATGTGTATATCAGTGTCAGCTAAGCACTTTCAAAGATTGGACACGTGAAAAGTCGGGTGAATATTTTCAAGCTCTGGTGGTAGCTCTAGTCGATAGGCAACCTTTCCAATTCTTTCCACAATCTTAAATGGTCCCACATATCGAGGTGCAAGTTTTCCTTTCTTTCAAAATCTCACGACTCCCATCCAAGGTGAAACCTTGAGTAGTACACGATCTCCAACTTGGAATTCTAAGGGCTTACGTCCCAAATCCGCATATCTCTTTTGATAGTTTCGAGCTGTCACAAGATTATCACGGATTTTCTTGATTTTGTCTGTTGTTTCTAGAACGAGCTCAGGTCCAGTAAGCTGAGCTTCACCGGTCTCGTTCCAACAGTCAGGTGAACGACATTTTCGACCGTAGAGAGCTTCGAATGGTGCCATATTAATGCTAGTATGAAAACTATTGTTGTAAGAGAACTCGATCAGCGGCAGATGAGAATCCCAATTACCACCAAAGTCTATCACGCATGCTCTAAGCATATCCTCCAAAGTTTGAATCATTCTCTCAGATTGGCCATCTGTTTGGGGATGATAAGCAGTGCTTAGATTCGGTTGGGTTCCCAAAGCAGATTGCATGGCCTTCCAGAAATGTGATGAAAATCGAGCATAACGATCGGAGATGATATCCAAGGGCACACCATGTCGTGATACAATCTCGTCTACATAGATTTTGGCAAGCTTCTCTGTAGAGAAATCCTCATGGATTGGTAAGAAGTGAGCAGATTTTGTCAAACGATCAACTACAACCCAAATAGCATCGTGACCTTTAGATGTACGCGGTAACTTAGAGATGAGATCCATCGCAATATTCTCCCACTTCCAAACTGGTATCTCTGGCTGTACAAGCAAGCCAGAAGGTCGTTGATGTTCAGCCTTGACTTTGAGACAAGTTAGGCATTTCGATACATACAAGGCACCATCCTTCTTCATGCCAGGCCACCAGCACCGAGTACGAAGATCCTTGTACATTTTATCAGCACCAGGATGGATAGAATATCGAGACTTATAAGATTCGTCCATTACCAAGGTGCGAAGATCATCTTGTTTTGGAATCCACAATCGATCCTTAAAATAGAGCAAACCATCATCGTTCGCTTCGAGCATAAGCTCAAGTTGTCGTGGTAATTCCGTACCCATCAAATTTTGTGAAACACAAAATTGCTGAGCTTGAAGGACACGAGATTAAAGATTAGATAGAGTTCGAACAGAATGAAGCTTAACTCGTTCTTTTCGACTAAGCGCATCAGCTACGACATTCGCCTTACCAGGATGGTAGCGAATCTAGCAATCATAGTCGTTCAAGAGTTCAACCCAACGTCGTTGCCTCATATTCAGCTCTTTCTGATTAAGAATATGTTGGAGACTTTTGTGGTCTGTGAAAACCACACACTTTGTTCCATAGAGGTAGTGTCTCCAGATTTTAAGCGTGAAAACCACAGCTCCTAATTCAAGATCATGAGTCGTATAGTTCTTCTCGTGAACTTTCAGCTGTCTAGATGCATATGCAATAACCTTACCTCGTTGCATAAGGACGCAACCAAGGCCTAAATTGGACGCATCGTTATAGACAACGAAATCATCGCTTCCCTCGGGCAGAGATAGAACAGGAGCATCACATAACTTCTGCTTCAGCGTTTGGAACGCTTATTCTTGCTTGGGTCCCCACTCGAAAGGCTTATTCTTCTGAGTCAAAGCAGTGAGTGGAACCGCAATCTTTGAGAAATTCGAAATGAATCGACGATAATATCCAGCAAGACAAAGAAAAGATCGAATCTCTATAGGCGTCGTCGGTGTATTCCAGTCCTTGATAGCAGCAATCTTGGATGGATCCACATGAATACCCTTCTCATTGACTATATGACCCAAGAATTGAACTTCTTTAAGCCAGAATTCACACTTGGAGATTTTAGCAAAAAGTTGTTCCTTCTTTAGGAGTTCCAATGTTAAGCGAAGGTGTTGCTCGTGCTCAGTTCGAGATTTTGAATAATGAGAATATCATCGATGAACACAATAATGAACTTGTCCAAATAAGGTTTGCAGACCCTATTCATTAAGTCCATAAAGATAGCTGGAGCATTTGTCAAACCAAAAGGCATGACAGTGAACTCGTAATGCCCATATCTTGTGCGGAAAGCATTTTTGGGAATATCTTCTTCGAGAACACGAAGTTGATGATACCCAGAACGCAGATCGATCTTGGAAAAGCATGAAGCACCCTGCAGCTGGTCGAAGAGATCATCAATTCGAGGTAGGGGATATCGATTCTTGATGGTGAGCTTATTAAGCTCACGAAAATCGATACACATTCGAAAAGATCCATCTTTCTTTTTCACAAAGAGGACAGGAGCTCCCCAAGGTGAAAAGCTCGGTCGGATGAATCCTTTATCAGATAACTCTTGAAGCTGTTTTGATAACTCTTGCATCTCCAACGGTGCAAGACGATAAGGTGCTTTTGCAATAGGGTTGGCATTGGGTACAAGGTCAATATGAAACTTAACTTGACGAACTGGAGGCAAACCAGGAAGTTCATCAGGAAACACCTCCGGATAATCCCGAACAATCGTAATATCCTGAATACTCTTGCTCTTGCTTTTCTCCTCGGTGACATGTGCCAGAAAAGCAACATATCCTTTTCGTAAATACCTTTGGGCTTCCAAACACGACATAAGCTTCGAACCATCAGATGGCTTCTCTCCACAAATTTCCAGAACATCGCCAGAAGACAAAGGAATATGAACAATCTTATCGAAACAAACCACCTCAGCGTGGTGTTTGGTTAACCAATCCATTCCAATGATAATATCGAAACTCCCAAGTTGCATCGGTGTGAGGTCAATAGGAAAAAGAGGGTTATCAAGGTTTAACTGACAATCACGGATAACAGAATCGATAATAAGAGGTTTACCAGTAGCAACTTCAACAGATAAGGGTTTCCTCAGTTTAGTTCTACGTATCGCAAGCAAAGGCTCAAAAGATAACAAAATAAAACTTCTATCGGCACCAGAATCAAAAAGAATAGATGCAGGTTGATTGTTAATAAGAAACGTACCATTGACAACCTCGTTGTCAGCTCTCGCTTTGATTGCATTCAAGTTGTATGCTTGCCCACGAGCGGGATTCACATTAACATTGACGTTCGCATTCGGGTTCGTGTTAGCATTCACGTTTGCATTCACCAGTCTCGGACAGTTGTTATCGAAGTGACCATACTCTCCACAATTAAAACATGAACCCGGTGGGAATCTCACAGCATTCCCCTGACCCGGAGCTGGAACCTGAGCAACCTGATTCTGTCCCAAACGACAAACATTGGCCAAATACCCAAGTTTACCACACGTCGTACATTGCCTGCAAGCTTGTTGTGCAACGTGATGACCGTTGCAACGAGCACAATGAGGTGTGGTACCAGCATACGCTTTCTTTGTAGGTGGCTGAGCCGGTGGGTTCTGCGGGTTCTGAGCAGTCTGTGCTGTAACAGCAAAATTCTAGGCACCCTTTCGCTTCCTCGATTTCTTTGACGTCTCTCCTTCCTTACCCTTACCCTTTTTCTTGTCCTTCCCTGAGTCAGTCGCCTTCTTTTTATCACCCTTCCGGGTGAGTTTACCCTTCCTGACTTGAGACTCAGTCAGGGTAGCAGACAACTCGATTGCTTGACGAAGGGTAGTAGGATTAACACCGGTCACAATCTCTAGAATAGAATCGGGTAACCCATCGATATATCTCTCGATTGCTTTCTCTAGAGGGGTAACCATGGTGGGACACAATAGACTGAGTTCTTCAAAACGATCCATGTACGCACGGTGTTCAGCCCCATCTTGCTTTAAATCGTCAAACTCTCGTTCCAAAGCCTGAGTTTCGTGACGGGGACAAAACTCCTTCATCATGAGAGCCCGAAGCTCTTCCCATGTTTGTGCCAACGGCACTTCGGCACCCCTGTCGCTCATAATACCATTCCACCAGGTAAGCGCCCGCTTCTCGAACACGCTTGAAGCAAATTCAGCCTTACACGCTTTCGGACACTGCACATGTCTGAATGTGCTCTCGATACTCTCAAACCACTGCAGGAGCGCAGTTGCACCTTGCGACCCAGAAAACTTAAGCGGCTTCGCAGTATTGAAGCTCTTGAAGTTACACGGCGCATTGTTGTTGTTATTATTGTTGTTGTATATCTCGTGGACTTGGGTCACAACGCCGGGAAGCATAGCAGCCACTTGCTGAGAGACCAAGGCTGCGATTTCTTCAATAGTGAAAGATTGTGCTTCACGTCGAGGAGGCATTGTCTAACAAGGAAACAGATGAAACGAGTAAGGTTGAAAAGCAAAAGAGATATCGACAAAACGCAAGAGAGGTGATCATTCGTTCGTTACCTCGAACAAACAAATGACACGCAGTGACTAATCAAAGTAAATAGGTCAAAAATAATGTATCGCGAAGACATGCTCGCCTATAAGTGAAAACTCACCCCAAGAGTTCCCAGGTAAGAGTGACTGGTCCGATTATGTGGATTTGTACGAACACTCTAGCCTTAGACAGAAAACTCAGAGTACAGGCACTCACTCTTCCAGTTTGCACGTGTTCACATTATTTAGACCCAAACTTTGACGAGATTTTTGAAAACTTAGAGGGTTCAAAACCTTACAACAGAGGGTTCAAAACCTTACAACAGAGGGTTCAAAACCTAGTAATCAACCATCCTAGAACAGATGATTAGTTTTTGAAGCGGGTTCGAAAATTGTGTTCTCGTTGTGGTTATCACCTAAGGATAGGTGACGATTTTGTTTTTAAAAATCTAAATGCAAATAAACTTGCGTTGGGGTCCTAGAAGTTATAGTCTAGGTCAAAGAATTATTAATAACCTAATTCCCTATAACCATTGGCTCTGATACCAACTCTACTGTCACACCCAGACTAACAGAATTATCGTTTCATAACCATGGATACAAAAGTGTTTTGTTTTATTGAAAATATTAAACATTTACATTGTCTTAACACATAACAAACAAGTTTTATATCGACTATCATCGTTTTATGTCACTAAGGCCTCGTCCAGATCCTATGTGATGCATGCATCCTAGAACGTCAATCAAGCAACAACACCTGAAACATATGTATAAACAAAGTCAGCAAAGAAATGCTGGCGAGTACATAGATTTTATAAGAGTATCAGAATCATGGCTTGTTTACTTATATTGCAATACCTCGAAAACCTTGTTTTTTAAAAGTGTATAATATTGCAACATTATTAACCAACTCAAATCAAGATGGTTATAGTTTATAAAAATTTCGTAGCCATGATTCTTAACCCAAAAGCTTTTTGTTATAGAAAATCATCTTGTAAAACATCTCGTATAAACTCGTTAATAAAACTCGTATATTATTTCGAAAACATCGTTGAGTGATATCGTTTCAGTATCGTTTACCCAAGTGAACTAAATAACGCCACGGTATGTAATATGTTGAAAACACTAATATATAAGAAGTACCAGCGGCGTATCTACCATGTTTTCACCACATTACACCCGTCCCGTTATCAAAACACTAGCCAAAACCAATCGTTTACCCAAATCGTTTAACATCGTTTCCAAATCGTTTCCAAATAGTTTCCAAATCGTTCCCAAATAGTTCCCAAAACGTTTACTCGTTTAAATCGTTTAAATCGTCCTCGTTTTAATTATGATAACTTATATATGGTCGTCTCGTTAATAACATTCAAACCTTTGTGACTCGTTCATCGTTCAACTCATTCTTGCATTAAAAAACCTCCAAAAGGTAAGTTAACAATCATCAAATTCAGTCGTTACCCACAACACCCACACATAACCATGGGTATAGTGCAATAACAGGATTTCTCATATCCTATGGTACCATAACCTAATACTGGTCGGCTTGATCAATGCTAATGAATGTCGTTCGTTATGTAACTACAACCAACAAATTTGTTCACATTATCAAAATCATTAATAGTTTAGTATAAATCGTTCTATTCATTTTTGAAATCATCTTTTAAACCTTGAAAACATTTTGTATATATGAATCACCCCAAAATAATTGAAAACAGTAAAATAGGGGAACTATGTACTCACATAGTTACCACGAAACATGTAAAAGAGGGGATCTATGTACTCACATGTAGTGCAAGGTATCCTCAATCAATAGTACTTCAACAAACTCGAGTAAACCAGAGAAATCAAGTAGTACCTAGTAATTTAATCACCAGTCAAACAATAGACGCCTAAATCGGAAAATCGGACAGAATGAGGTCTTGTAAACCAAATGAGTGTTGGAACTCATGTGATATGGTTTAACAAGGCCTTCATCCTAAATGAAACCTAGCCTAAGTGCTTTCGACCCATCGCGACCCATTAAGGTAGCTTACGCTACTTTAACGCGTCGTGCGCGCAAAGCGTGTTCGAGACGTCTAACTAGTCCTATGACAAGTATTATATGCCAATACATGTTTAATCATGTTGTATAATCAGTTATGTGACAAAAGTTTAGGTTACATAAGCTTAATTACCAATTATACATGAAAAGGGTATTCTGGTAATTTACCTATGGCGTATAATCTACTTATCATACAACTACCTAAACTAGGTGACCATAAGGTATAACCTCGGAAGGTTATTCCCTATGCAACTATGGTCACTAAACATGATTGGTCGGATCCTAAAGATCGACCAAATGGGTCAGGTTCGAAAGTATAAGCGATTGTTTAGATCGCTTACCTTTACGACCCTAGACAAGCACAAAACTAAAAGTGACGAGCTAAGCATGTTAAAACACGCTTAACTAAGTTAGAAAACAAGTTTGGTATCAAAACAAATGGTTTTGATAACTAAGAGTAGTTTGGTTACAAGATACGCAAAAATAGGCATTTTGGCCGAAACTACGACTCGTCACTGAGCCTAGATAAAGTGGTAATCAGTAGGTATAGTCTCTTGAGACTATAACCATCGTGGTTACGCTCACGTTATGAATTTCAAACGAACTTCACATTGACCATAAACTGGTCAATGCAGAAAGTCAAACGCAGTTTGACTTTAATGCTAAAGCGAATGAAAAGAACGAAAGAACACTTACAAAGGGTCCCTGCAAGATTGATTTTCCAAGTATTCTCAGGTATGAGGTGATGAAACACCCCAACTTAGAGAATTTTCAAAAATCAAGTGGGTTTGCAAGTGAATTTGATGGGGTATTTATAGTGTTCGGAGAGCCGTTAAGATCGTTTATCGTAAATCGTGCTTCAATCTCATCCCTACACTTGTTTACAACCCCATGTGCATCAAAATGGCCCCCCATTATCAGGAAGAGACATGTGCAATTGGGTTTTGTGAGTGCAACAGCTGGAAACAGGCTGGAAACAGCTTTCTGATGTTCTGGCACCAGCTTACGGACCCTAAGCTATGGTCCATACGGTCCGTAAGGGACATGCAGACCAGCTACTTTCACTTAATTACAGTTTAGCCCCTGCACCTTGTTTCGTTGCGTATCGGCACTTCTAACACCCGTCAAACCCATTTTCAAGCACCACAATGATGTAAAAGCATAGGGAACATGAAACATGCTCAAAATTATCTCGGATGTGGTTCGTTTGGCCATACGATTGCGTTGTTCGCTTAATTACGACGGAATGCGCATAAGCGCGAAAAACAATCCAAATTGTACGACGAATGGATTTTTCTTATGCCAAACACTAAAATAAAATATTTTAATATTTACATGAATTTTTGGATGTCCGGATGTAATCAGAACGTAAGATATGCGTAAAAGTGCAAACTTATGCACTTTTTGACGCTTTTAGTCCCTGAATGAGCATAAAGTTTATTTTAGCACACCGAACTCCTCAAAGCCTATTTCTAAGCTATGTAAAGGATATTTAGGGTATGTTTAACTTTTGATCAAGTTCCGGAATGTTCGTTACAGTTCAAATCGGCATAGTTTCGCAGTTTGACACAAATAGTCTCTATGATCGAACAAAGTTGATTTAGACACACCAAACCATTCAAAACTTATTTCTAAGTTATGTGGAGGTTATTTAAGGTATGTTAAGCCTATGTCACTATTTCGGAGTGTTTTTCGCGTTATACTGACTGCGTTTACGCACCAGTTTGCGTATAACCTTCCAGAACACGATTTAAAGCTTGCAATCGTAATCGAATCGAATTGAAAAGTCACCAAACACAAATACACACATATAAACACAAAAAAACATATAATAACACCAAAGCACATTGTTTTATTAATAATCATCATTGTTTTACATCGTACATCGATTATAGAACACAGTTGTCACACAAACCAACCACCCAAGAATGGAATCGTCGAGAGAAAACACTTGACAACCTCCTTGAAGCAGCATTTCTTGCCACTAGACCTTTCTCCATCAATTAGGAATCTGATACCATCACTAAACACATTCCTTAAATTGTAGTCAGTTTTTCAGTGTTCATTTTTGGGTGTTTAATCCGCATATATATATCACCATTGCTCTTGATTTTCTTGACTGTATATCTCTAAAAATATCAACATATACACGTGTGATTCAGTTTACGAAGATTTTTGAATGCCGAGAACCTCGATCAGAGAGTAAAAAAGGCGTAAGGTTCACAATGGTATAAAACTAAAATGGGATATACCGGACTAGGATTTGAGTTACAGGAACAAGGGCCAAACCAACCACCCAAGAATGGAATCATCGAGCAAAAACACTTAACAACCTCCTAGAAGCAGCTTTTCTTACCACCAGACCTTTCTCCATCAATTTGGAATCTGATGCCGTCAATAAACACATTACTTAAATTGTTGCCATTTTTTGGGTGTTTATTTTTTGGTGTCTAATCCGCATATATATCACCATTGCTCTTGATTTTCTTAACTGTATATCTCTTAAATGTCAACATATACACGTTTGATTTAGTTAATGAAGATGTTTCAATGCTGAGAACCTCGATTAGAGAGTAAAAAAGGCGTAAGCTTCACAATGTTGCAAAACTAAAATGGGATATACCAGGATAGGATTCGAGTTACAGGAACAAGGGCCAAACCAACCACCCAAGAATGGAATTGTCGAGCGAAAACACTTGGCAACCTCCTGGATGCAAGTTTTCTTGCCACCAGACCTTTCTCCATCAATTAGGAATCCGATGCCATTACTAAACACATTCCATAAATTGAGCCATTTTTTGATTGTTTATTTTTTGGTGTCTAATCCGCATATATACCACCATTGCTATTCATTTTCTTTACTTTATATCTCTTAAATGTCAACAATTACATGTGTGATTTAGTTTATGAAGATTTTCCAATGCCGAGATTCTCGATCAGAGAGTAAAAAAAGGCATGAGGTTCACAAAGCTGTAAAACTAAAATGGGATATACCGGGTTAGGATTCGAGTTACAGGAACAAAGGCCAAACCAACCACCCAAGAATGGAATCGTCGAGTGAAAACACTTGACAACCTCCATGAAGCAGCTTTTCTTGCCACCAGACCTTTCTCCATCAATTTGGAATCTGATGCCGTCACTAAACACATTCCTTAAATTGTAGCCATTTTTTGAGTGTTTATATTTTGGCGTCTAATCCGCATATATATCACCATTGCTCTTGATTTTCTTAACTGTATATCTCTTAAATATCAACATATACACGTGTGATTTAGTTTACGAAGATTTTTCAATGCCGAGAAACTCGACCGGAGAGTAAACAAGGTGTAAGGTTCACAATGGTGCAAAACTAAAATGGGATATACCGGGATAGGATTCGAGTTACAGGAACAAGGGCCAAACCAACCACCTAAGAATGGAATCGTCTAGCGAAAACACTTGACAACCTCCTGGAAGAAGCTTTTCATGACACCAGACCTTTCTCCATCAATTTGGAATCTGATGCCATCACTAAACACATTCCTTAAATTGTAGCCATTTTTTGAGTGTTTATATTTTGGCGTCTAATCCGCATATATATCACCATTGCTCTTGATTTTCTTAACTGTATATCTCTTAAATGTCAACATATACACGTGTGATTTAGTTTACGAAGATTTTTCAATCCCGAGAAACTCGATCGGAGAGTAAACAAGGTGTAAGGTTCACAATGGTGCAAAACTAAAATGGGATATACCGGGATAGGATTCGAGTTACAGGAACAAGGGCCAAACCAACCACCTAAGAATGGAATCGTCTAGCGAAAACACTTGACAACCTCCTGGAAGAAGCTTTTCATGCCACCAGACCTTTCTCCATCAATTAGGAATCTGATGCCATCACTAAACACATTCCTTAAATTGTAGCCGTTTTTTTAGTGTTTATATTTCGGTGTCTCATCCGCTTATATATAACCATTGCTCTTGATTTTCTCGACTGTATGTCTCTGAAATGTAAACATATACACGTGTGATTTAGTTTATGATGATTTTTCAATGCCGAGAACCTCGATCAGAGAGTAAACAAGGCGTAAGGTTCACAGTGGTGTAAAACTAAAAGGAGATATACCGGGGCTAGGATTCGAGTTACAGGAACAAGGGCCAAACCAACCACCCAAGAATGGAATCGTCAAGCTAAAACACTTGACAACCACCGGACCTTTCTCCATCAATTAGGAATCTAATGCCGTTACTAAACACATTCCTTAAATTGTAGCCATTTTTTGAGTGTTTGTTTTTTGGTGTCTAATCCGCATATATATCACCATTGCTCTTGATTTTCTTTACTGTATATCTCTTAAATGTCAACATATACACGTGTGATTTAGTTTATGAAGATTTTTCAATGCCGAGAAACTCGATCAGAGAGTAAATAAGGCGTAAGGTTCACAATGGTGCAAAAAATAAAATGGGATATACCGGGCTAGGATTCGAGTTACAGGAACACGGGCCAAACCAACCACCCAAGAATAGAATTGGCTAGCGAAAACACTTGAAAACCTCCTAGAAGCAGCTTTTCTTGCCACCGGACCATTCTCCATTAATTAGGAATCTGATGCCGTCACTAAACACATTCCTTAAATTGTAGCCATTCTTTGAGTGTTTATTTTTCAGTGTCTAATCTGTGTATATATCATCGTTGCTCTTGATATTCTTGACTGTATATCTCTGAAATGTCAACATATACATGTGTGATATAGTTTACGGAGATTTTTCAATGACGAGAACCTCGATTTGAGAGTAAACAACGCGTAAGGATCATTGTGGTGTAAAACTAAAATGGGATATACCGGGCTAGAATTCGAGTTACAGGAACAAGGGCCAAACCAGCCACCCAAAAATGAAATTGTCGAGCGAAAACACTTGACAACCTCCTAGAAGCAACTTTTCTTACAACCGGACCTTTCTCCATCAATTAGGAATCTGATGCTGTTACGAAACTCGTTCCTTAAATTATAGCCATTGTTTGAGTGTCTATTTTTTGGTGTCTAATTCGCATATATATCACCATTGCTCTTGATTTTCTTAACTGTATATCTCTTAAATGTCAACAAATACACGTGTGATTTAGTTTACGGAGATTTTTCAATGCCGAGAACCTCGATCAGAGAGTAAAAAAGGCGTAAGGTTCTCAATGGTGCAAAACTAAAATGGGATATACCTAGCTAGGATTCGAGTTACAGGAACAAGGGCCAAACCAACCACCCAAGAATGGAATTGTCTAGCGAAAACACTTGACAACCTTCTGGAATCAGCTTTTCTTGCCACTGGACCTTTCTCCATCAATTAGGAATCTGATGCTGTCACTAAAGACATTCCTTAAATTGTAGCCATTTTTTAGTATTTATTTTTTGGTGTCTAATCCGCATATATATCACCATTTCTCTTGATTTTCTTGACTATATATCTCTTAAATGTCAACATATACACGTGTTATTTAGTTTACGAAGATTTTTCAATCCCGAGAACCTCGATCAGAGAGAAAACAAGGCGTATGGTTTGTGACACCTATGTCACTTCAACCGTCATACAAATACCAAACCAATGAAATATTGTATTTCGTAATTGCGATTTGTGTAAATATGTGTACCGTTTGCAAATATCAATTCTTGTTAGATTTCAAACTTTAAATCGCTTTCTAGAAAGTTATACGCGAACTGATGCGTAAACGTGACCAGTTTAATGCAACAAACACTCCGGAATAGTGAAATAGGCTTAACATATCATAAATAACCTTTACATAACTTAGAAATATGTTTTGGAAGGTTTGGTATGGCGAAATCAAGTTTATTCACTCACAGGGACTATTTGCGTCAACTTACAAAAGTCTGCCGACTCGTAAGGCAACATATAGTTTGGAACATGATCATAAGCTAAACATACCATAACTAACCTAAACATGGCTTAGAAATAAGCTTTGAGTGGTTCGGTGTGTGAAAATATGCTTATTTGATCTTCCAGGGACTAAAAGTGTAAAAAACGGGGTAAGTTTGCATTTTCGCGCATATCTTACGTCCTAACAACATCTGGACATCCAAAATTTTTTTACACACTAAAATATTTTTATTTTAGTGAACGGCATGCAAAAATACAATTCGTCGCTTAATTTGGATCGTTTTTGCGCGTCCGCTTGAGTTTCGTCGTAATTTAACGAACAACGGTACCGTACGACCAAAAGAGCTAACATCCGAGAGTTTTCCGAGCACATTTTGAGTCCTCTAAATTTTATTGACCTTGTAGAGCCTTGAAAATGGCTTAACAGGGGTCAAAAGGGCCTGAAATGAGCTTAAACCAAGTGCAGGGACTTGAACTGTAATATATGAAACTTTGGCTGATCTGGGAGGGCCAGGCGGGCCGCGTAAGCCCCCTCCCTATCCTTACGCAGGCCGTGTGAGGATCCCAGCGACCAAAAATCATTTTTCAGCTGCTGTTTCATAATTCAGGGGCCAATATTGCAATTTCTTTGTGTGGTAGCCAAGTTATCACCTCTCCAAGGCTTTGTACCTGCTTGTGACAATTGTAGGGCTATGATTCTTGCTTGGAGGCTACAAAAACATGTGTAATGATCTTGTGAGTTTGCATCAAGTATAAATAGCCCAACCTTTTCATTTGTTCAATGCTCATTTCTTCTCATTTCTCTTCTAATCTGATTTGGGAGCTCTCTAAAGTGATTAGGAAGTTCCTCTTTGGTTTTCTTATTATATTTCTTCAAGCATTGGACCTTTATGAGTATTCTTTCATGCTTATTCTTTATGTTAGTGCAGAAAGTCAAAAAGTTTGGCTAACAGTTTGACTTTCGATTTTGACCATCAATTGGTTAAGTCAAATTTGAATTGAACTTTGTTACGTGATTGTAATCACGATGGTTATAATCCTTAGCGATTATACCTACTGATTACCACGTTAACTAGGCATAGTGACGAGTCATAGTTTCGGTCAAAATGTGTTTTAGCACGCATTTTGCCACGGAACTACTTTTAGGTATCAAAACACTATGTTTTGATACCAAATCAGTTTTCTAAGTTAGTTAAACATGTTTTGACATGTTTAACTCGTCGCTATTAGTTTAGTGCTTGTTTAGGGTCGTAAGTTAAGCGATCTAAACAACCGCTTAGACTTTCGAACCCGACCCGTTTGGTCGATCATTAAGATCCGACCAAGCATGATTAGTGATCATAGTTGCATAGGGAGTAACCACTGAGGTTATACCTTATGATCACATAGGATTGGTTAGTCATTTGCTAGTTAGCTTGTATGCCCATAGAAAATGACCAAAATGCCCTTTTGAAGCATAAATCCATAATGTGCATATGTGAACATATTTTTGACACCTAATCTGATTTAGTAACATGTTTAGGTATAATTGGGCATGTAAGACTTAACATAGCACACAGTTAACCATCCGAACATAGTTTTGCGCAAACGACGCATTATAGTAGCTTATACTACCATAATGGCTTGAAACGGGTCAAAAGCACTTAGGTAGACTTTCAAATCAGAATGTTAGCTCTATTAAATCATACCATATGAGTTCAATTACTCAATTTATTTATAGAACATCATTCTATCCTATCTCCCGGTTTAGGAGTCGTTTAATAACATAGTTACCTATATTAGGTTCCGTTTGATTCCGTACTCCCTCTAGCTTCGCTTGGTTGTTATTCAAGACATCTAAGCACTCTCAAGTGAGTACATAGTCCCCTCTTTTACTGTTTTCAATGTTTTGGGGTGAAGCATGTGTACCTATCTGTTATGTTCATGATTTTAAAGTATAATTGTTTATACATATTAGTACTTATCTTTTGACAAACTGAATAATTGTTTACGGTTTAAACACTAATTTTTCAAAGATTATAAAATTAATTGTTGAATTGTACATATTTATGTTCACAAGACCGATTGGTAGTATGATATCGCGCTATAGGATTTGACACCCCATTCCTGTTGTCATGGAATGTCTGAAACCAATTTATTTTTCTCCATCTAAATAGGGATTGCCTTTGTGGTATTCCTATAGTCTCAAAGGTGTATTTTGATACACTAGGTCTGACTGAATTCTTATATCACACTTTTATTGAATATTTTATTATACTCCCAAAAGTATAGTTTGATATACTCTCATGTCTGATATTATACAAAACAACATATATTTTGCTAACTACCAAAACATATTTTAAATATGTTATTTATTCAACCAAAACATAGTTTAATATGTTATACATAAATCCAAAGTATACTTTTGATATACTATCATAAACGATTATTTTGACAATCAAAGTATATTTAATATACTATCTGTTTAACGATTTTGGAACCGAAATATATTTTGATATATTACCTAACCGACTTTCTTAAAACCAAAGTATATTTTTATATATACTACAAACATTTTATTCAAAACATTATTTTATAAACTCATTTTACTTAATTATTTATTGATGCATCATTCTTTTATATCATCAAAATTCTCCTAAATTTTCACATGATTTTACAAAGAAAATATTTTTAGGTTCATGAATCATGCATAAACAAAACCTATGTATCTCACAGGCATTTTTATGCTGACGTACCTATTTTACACAAGTTTCAGGTACTGCTTTGTGATGATTGTTGATACATGCTATACATAGGATGGACTCGTGCCTTAGCGACTTTAAAACTTGAAAGATAATAACTGTATTTATTTGATTTGAAATAAACAATGAGTTCAATAATTCAATAACACGAAATTATTTAATCCATGGTTGTGAAACAATGATTCTGTTACAACACTCCCCGACGTTTCCGCCACGTTTTGTTGTTTTACGTGGTCGGGGTGTGACGGAAAAGTTGGTATCAGAGCCAATGGTTATAGGGAATTAGGTTATTAATAATGCTTTGACCTAGACTATAACCTTCCTAGGACCCTAACACAAGTTATCTTGTGTTTAGTTATAAACAATACCGTCGCCTATCCTTAGGTGACAACCACAATAAGAATACAAAATTCCAAATCCGCTTTGAAAACCAATCATCTGTTCTAGGATGATTGATTACTAGGTTTTGAACCCTCTGTTATAAGGTTTTGAACCCTCTTAGTTTTCAAAATCTCGTCAAAGTTTGGGTCTAAATAATGTGAACACGTGCAAACTGAGTTTTCTGTCTAAGGCTAGAGTGTTCGTACAAATCCGTAGTATCCGACCAGTCACTCTTACCTGGGAACTCTTGGGGTGAGTGTTCACTTATAGGAGAGCATGTCTTCTGTCACACCCCGACCACGTAGAACATACAAAACGTGGCGGAAACGTCGGGGAGTGTTGTAACAGAATTAATTGTTTCAAATCCATGGCAATTGAAGTTTCGTTTTATTGATTAAAAGTGTTACAATGTCTTAATCAAACAAGAAATACAACATAATTAACTAGTCTTGCATCTTTTATTGTCACTAAAGCCCAAGTCTGCCTATGTGTATCTTGATCATCTTATGCAACAGCTCCTGAAAAACACATGTGAAAATAGGTACGTCAGCATAAAAATGCCGGTGAGATACATAGGTTTTGTGAAAATAGGTTTCATGACTTATGTTTGAGAAAATGTTTAGTCATGAACCTTGTTATTTGCTTTGTTTTGTAAATCATTTGAAAATCGATAAGATCAGATGATATGTATAAATAATGTATGGTTAAATGAATAACCATGTAAAATGAGTTTGTATTAGATAGGTTACTTGTAAAAAAATGTCTTGTGAAAAATATGTTATTTGTATAAAATGTTCTATGTCTCAACTTGAAATGATTCAGATAACGCTACAATATGTAATACCATACAAACACTTATATATAGGAAGTACCAGCGGCGTATCCACCATGCTTGTATCATATTACACACGCCTCGTTACTTAAATCACTTACACAAACCAAACCAACAATGTAAGATGTCTATGTTTAAACCAATTGTCCTACCAAAATGTAAGCATATGATGAATAAGAAATGTACTAAGTATGCTACAACAGACATACATAGCATGTGAACTGTACTAAGTTATGCACACAAATGGGCACACGTAGCATAAACACAATGAAATCATGTACTATAATGTACTAATGAACATAGCAAGTATATGATGTCAAAACAGGAAAGCATGAAAGTAACAAGTAGGCACATGTGTTCCACCCCAAAACAGTTTGGAAAACAGTAAAAGAGGGGTCTATGTACTCACCTGAGATTGCTTAATAGTCCTAAGATAACCACCAAGCAATGCTAGAGATCACGGAAATCAAACGGCACCTAATATAGGTAACTATGTTAATAAACCGGACCTAAATCGGAAGATTGGGTAGCATGAGGGTTTGTAAACCAAATGAGTGTAGAAACTCATGTGATATGGTTTAACAAAGCCTACATACTAAATGAAACTTAACCTAAGTGTCTACGACCCATCGCGACCCATTAAGGTAGCTTATGCTACTTTAACGCATCGTGCGCGTGAAACGCGTTCGGACCGTCTAACTAGTCCTATGACAAGTGTTATATGCCTAAACATGTTACATTATCAGTTATGTGACAAGAGTTTAGGTTACATATGCTTAATTACCAATTATACATGAAAAGGGTATTCTGGTAATTTACCTAAGGCATATAAACTACCTATCATACAACTACTTAAACGATGTGACCATAGGGTATAACCTCGGAAGGTTATTCCCTACCTACTATGGTCACCTAATGTGTTTGGTCGGATCCTAATGATCGACCAAACTGGGTCGGGTTCGAAGGTATAAGCGATTTATCAGATCGCTTACCCTTACGACCCTAGACAACGTGGTAATCAGTAGGCATAGTCCCAAGGGACTATAACCAACGTGATTACACTCACGTTGCGAAGTTCAAACGAACTTCGCATTGACCATAAACTGGTCAATGTAGAAAGTCAAACAAAGTTTGACTTTCAGACTCGAAAGACTCGAAAAGCAATAAAAGAACGAAAGAATACTTACCCAGGGTCCCCGAATGCTAATCCCGATCCAAGAATCTCAGGTATGAAACAATGGTTTCAACTTAGAGCTTCTCAAATCAGAATTCTAGTGATTTTAGCAATGGGGGTGGATGGGTATTTATAGTATTCGGTCCACCGTTAAGATCGTTTCATGGGAACCGTGCTTTAATCGCAACCGTACGAGTGTCGGAACCTTATGGTGGCTAAAAGTTGATCCTTATCAGCTGACTAAGCAATTGGGATTGTGTGGTGGTGGATCAACCAGCTGCAACTTGCTGAAAACAACATTGAATCTGGTCTGATATGCGGACGCGGCCCGCTTCAGGATTAGACAAATACAATGCGGGCCGCCTGGGATGTCTGATCAGCCCACATGTTTCAGAAATGACAGTTTCAGTCCCTGCACGTGTTTAAGCCCATTTCTGGCACTTCTAAGGCCCGTAAAGCCAACTTTAAGGCCCTAAAATGATGCCTAAACATTGTGGACATGAAACATGCTCAAAAATATGCCGGGTGTTGGTTCGTTTGGTCGTACGAACGCGATGTTTGCTTAATTACGACGGAATGCGTATAAGCGCGAAAAACGATCCAAATGACGCAACGAATGGATTTTTGGCAAGCCAAACACTAAAATAAAATATTTTAGTGCTTACATAAATTTTTGGATGTCAGATGTATTCAGAACCTAAGTTATGCGTAAAAATGCAAACTTGTGCACTTTTTGACGCTTTTAGTCCCTGAATGACACAAAAGTTTATTTTAGCATACCGAACACCTCAAAGCCTATTTCTAAGCTATGTAAAGGATATTTATGTTATGTTTAACTTATGGTCATGTTCCGGAATGTCTGTTACAGTTCAAATTGGCATACTTTCTCAGTTTGTCAACTTTAGTCCCTGTAAGCGATTTAACTTTGATTTCACCACACCAAACCTTCCAAAACTTATATCTAAGTTATGTAAAGGTTATTTAAGGTATGTTAAGCCTATTTCACTATTCCGGAGTGTTCGTTGGACTAAACTGGTTATATCTACACATCAGTGCGCGTATAACCTTCCAGAAAGCGATTTAGAGCTTGAAATCGAACAAGAGTTGATATGTGTAAACGATACACATATTTTTACAAATCCCAAGTATGAAATACAATATTTCATTGGTTTGGCATTTGTTTGATGGTTGAAGTGACATAGGTGTCACAGTCTCCCCTACTTTAGGAAATTTCGTCCCGAAATTTATTCGTAGGAGTCTATTTGTGACTTTGTGTTAAATAACCATCAAAGATGAACAAGGCATAATCCTGTAATTTCTCTTTAACGAACATTTTTCAGAAATGAAAATGAACGGAGTTATTTTCAACAGGCATTATTCAGAAACAAAAATGAACAGAATAAGTAATTTTCCACAACATCTTCAGAAACAAAAATGAACAAAATAAGTCATTTTCCACAACATCTTCAGAAACAAAAATGAACAGAATAGTCATTTTCCACAACATCTTCAGAAACAAAAATGAACAGAATAAGTCATTTTCCACAACATCTCCAGAAACAAAAATGAACAGAATAGTCATTTTCCACAACATCTTCAGAAACAAAAATGAACGGAATAGTCATTTTCCACAACATCTTCAGAAACAAAAATGAACAGAATAGTCATTTTCCACAACATCTTCAGAAACAAAAATGAACGGAATAGTCATTTTCCACAACATCTTCAGAAACAAAAATGAACAGAATAGTCATTTTCCACAACATTCCACAACATCTTCAGAAACAAAAATGAACAGAACGAACTCTAGACACATGACAAAACTCGCTGTGGTTTCCGTGCACTGAATTTCATAATTATGTATGCATCCATAATTACGCAATTCCTTGCATAGTCCGCACAATTTGTTTGTAATGTGAAGGGGAGGAAAAATCAAACCTGTGATGAGTGTGACTAAACTACCATAGGGTCCTTTTAATTAGATCGACAAAGGATCCTTTTAAATTAGGCCACCAAGGAGTCCTTTCAGCTATATCATCACATGATATTCCTAACCAGATTTTTGGATCAATCTGTTTACCTAGACCACTCAGGGGTCTAATTATGGAATAGTACTATATAATCCAAGGGTCTTTACTACAACGTAGAAGCCCATTGAGGATTTAATATAGTACCTTTGGATATCCTACTATGAATTCCTTATACGAAGATATGGAAGATTCTACGAGGATTTGGATAACAAAAACTTGGATTACACAAAAACATAAAAGGAAACACATAAGCACGTAATCACATAGTTGTTTAATTTGTTTATTAATTTGTTATATTTGGACGCGGATACTTAAAGCACACCAGGAATCCGATTCGTGGATTTCATTTGGCACTTTAATCATTTCAAGAATCTATCTATCAAGATAGGATAATCTAAAAAGGAATTCGGCTTTGTCCTTATTGAATTGTGATGTACGTATTGAATCATACAAAGAATTCAATTAAGGATTCCGATGAATGATACCCATCCACAAGGATCTAATTATGAGGATAGAAAGATCCTACATGGATTTTTGGAGTTTGTGTAACGGGAGGTGTTCCGACACCTTGCACTAGGCGTGCTTACGTCGATACACAAGGTAGAAAGTTCATGAGGTTGAGGCGCCAGATATGTCAAGCGACATATGAAGCAGAGTTTGAAGGTTGAGCAGCAGCAGGATTTGTAACAGCTTTGCTTTGGATTGCAAAGCGGCTCATGTAAATCAAATATCTCCATCGTCCACCGTGGGTACATTTGAAACAGGGTATTTGGTTCGGGTAATGGCAGTGGTATTAATTGCACCAAGGAACAGTTCCCTTTATACAGCTTCATCCCTGAGACAAGTCATGGGGATAGCTAAATCATCGGTCCTCTGGAGTATGACGCCTATTTGCTGGGTAGTTGCAGCACCTGGTTCGGACATTGTTGTTGCGATGAAGAAGCATCTTGAAGATAACGAAAGGCATAGAAGGAAACAAGCGAAAGATAGTCAAAAGAAAATGACAAGGCATGAAGATTGCGACCATTTGTTTGTTACCAAAGGCAAACAAATGAGACATTGACTAATCAAAGTAAGCGGGTCAATATAATGTATCGCGAAGACATGCTCGCCTATAAGTGAACACTCATCCCAAGAATTCCGAGGTAAGCACAACTGGTCTCGCGTCTGATGAGATGTATACGAAGTGCTTGCCTAGACAGAAAACCCAGAATACAGGCATTCACCCTTCCAGTTTGCACGTGTTCACATTAATAAAAACCCAAAACCTTGATGAGATTTTGAAAACTCAAACGGGTTCAAAACCATATAATAGAGAGTTCAAAACCTTGTAATCAATCATCCTAGAATAGATGATTAGTTTTCAAAGCGGTTTTGAAATTTATGTTCTTGTTGTGGTCGTCACCTAAGGATAGGTGACAGTATTGTTTTATGACTAAACGCAAGTAAACTCGCGTTAGGGTCCTAAGAAGGTTATAGACTAGGTCAAAGCATTACTAATAACCTAATTCCCTATAACCATTGGCTCTGATACCATCTTTTCTGTCACACCCGACCACGTAGAACATACAAAACGTGGCGGAAACGTCGGGGAGTGTTGTAACAGAATTAATTGTTTCAAATCCATGGCAATTGAAGTTTCGTTTTATTGATTAAAAGTGTTACAATGTCTTAATCAAACAAGAAATACAACATAATTAACTAGTCTTGCATCTTTTATTGTCACTAAAGCCCAAGTCTGCCTATGTGTATCTTGATCATCTTATGCAACAGCTCCTGAAAAACACATGTGAAAATAGGTACGTCAGCATAAAAATGCCGGTGAGATACATAGGTTTTGTGAAAATAGGTTTCATGACTTATGTTTGAGAAAATGTTTAGTCATGAACCTTGTTATTTGCTTTGTTTTGTAAATCATTTGAAAATCGATAAGATCAGATGATATGTATAAATAATGTATGGTTAAATGAATAACCATGTAAAATGAGTTTGTATTAGATAGGTTGCTTGTAAAAAAATGTCTTGTGAAAAATATGTTATTTGTATAAAATGTTCTATGTCTCAACTTGAAATGATTCAGATAACGCTACAATATGTAATACCATACAAACACTTATATATAGGAAGTACCAGCGGCGTATCCACCATGCTTGTATCATATTACACACGCCTCGTTACTTAAATCACTTACACAAACCAAACCAACAATGTAAGATGTCTATGTTTAAACCAATTGTCCTACCAAAATGTAAGCATATGATGAATAAGAAATGTACTAAGTATGCTACAACAGACATACATAGCATGTGAACTGAAATATCTGTACTAAGTATGCAACAACAGACATACATAGCATGTGAACTGAAATATCTGTACTAAGTATGCAACAACAGACATACATAGCATGTGAACTGTACTAAGTAATGCACACAAATGGGTACACGTAGCATAAACACAATGAAATCATGTACTATAATGTACTAATGAACATAACAAGTATATGATGTCAAAACAGGAAAGCATGAAAGTAACAAGTAGGCACATGTGTTCCACCCCAAAACAGTTTGGAAAACAGTAAAAGAGGGGTCTATGTACTCACCTGAGATTGCTTAATAGTCCTAAGATAACCACCAAGCAATGCTAGAGATCACGGAAATCAAACGGCACCTAATATAGGTAACTATGTTAATAAACCGGACCTAAATCGGAAGATTGGGTAGCATGAGGGTTTGTAAACCAAATGAGTGTAGAAACTCATGTGATATGGTTTAACAAAGCCTACATACTAAATGAAACTTAACCTAAGTGTCTACGACCCATCGCGACCCATTAAGGTAGCTTATGCTTAATTACCAATTATACATGAAAAGGGTATTCTGGTAATTTACCTAAGGCATATAAACTACCTATCATACAACTACTTAAACGATGTGACCATAGGGTATAACCTCGGAAGGTTATTCCCTACCTACTATGGTCACCTAATGTGTTTGGTCGGATCCTAATGATCGACCAAACTGGGTCGGGTTCGAAGGTATAAGCGATTTATCAGATTGCTTACCCTTACGACCCTAGACAACGTGGTAATTAGTAGGCATAGTCCCAAGGGACTATAACCAACGTGATTACACTCACGTTACGAAGTTCAAACGAACTTCGCATTGACCATAAACTGGTCAATGTAGAAAGTCAAACAAAGTTTGACTTTCAGACTCGAAAGACTCGAAAAGCAATAAAAGAACGAAAGAATACATACCCAGGGTCCCCGAATGCTAATCCCGATCCAAGAATCTCAGGTATGAAACAATGGTTTCAACTTAGAGCTTCTCAAATCAGAATTCTAGTGATTTTAGCAATGGGGGTGGATGGGTATTTTTAGTATTCAGTCCACCGTTAAGATCGTTTCATGGGAACCGTGCTTTAATCGCAACCGTACAAGTGTCGGAACCTTATGGTGGCTAAAAGTTGATCCTTATCAGCTGACTAAGCAATTGGGATTGTGTGGTGGTGGATCAACCAGCTGCAACTTGCTGAAAACAACATTGAATCTGGTCTGATATGCGGACGCAGCCCGCTTCAGGATCAGACAAATACAATGCGGGCCGCCTGGGATGTCTGATCAGCCCACATGTTTCAGAAATGACAGTTTCAGTCCCTGCACGTGTTTAAGCCCATTTCCGACACTTCTAAGGCCCGTAAAGCCAACTTTAAGGCCCTAAAATGATGCCTAAACATTGTGGACATGAAACATGCTCAAAAATATGCCGGGTGTTGGTTCGTTTGGTCGTACGAACGCGATGTTCGCTTAATTACGACGGAATGCGCATAAGCGAGAAAAACGATCCAAATGACGCAACGAATGGATTTTTGGCAAGACAAACACTAAAATAAAATATTTTAGTGCTTACATAAATTTTTGGATGTCCGGATGTATTCAGAACCTAAGTTATGCGTAAAAATGCAAACTTGTGCACTTTTTGACGCTTTTAGTCCCTGAATGACACAAAAGTTTATTTCAGCATACCGAACACCTCAAAGCCTATTTCTAAGCTATGTAAAGGATATTTATGGTATGTTTAACTTATGGTCATGTTCCAGAATGTCTGTTACAGTTCAAATTGGCATACTTTCGCAGTTTGTCAACTTTAGTCCCTGTAAGCGATTTAACTTTGATTTCACCACACCAAACCTTCCAAAACTTATATCTAAGTTATGTAAAGGTTATTTAAGGTATGTTAAGCCTATTTCACTATTCCAGAGTGTTCGTTGTATTAAACTGGTTATATCTTCACATCAGTGCGCGTATAACCTTCCAGAAAGCGATTTAGAGCTTGAAATCGAACAAGAGTTGATATGTGTAAACGATACACATATTTTTACAAATCCCAAGTATGAAATACAATATTTCATTGGTTTGGAATTTGTTTGATGGTTGAAGTGACACAGGTGTCACATCTTCGGTGATACATTATATTGATCCATTTACTTTGATTAGTCACTGCGTGTCATTTGTTTGTTCGGGGTAACGGATGAATGATCGCCTTCCTTGTGATTCATCGATGTTTTCAATACCTCTTTTGTTTTTTTTTAAATCATCGACCTCTCTCGTTTCTCATGTTCCCATGTTCCTTTTAGACAATGCCTCCTCGACGTGATGCTCAACCTTTTACTGCTAAGGAAGTCGCTGCCCTTGTTGCTCAACAAATGGCTGTAGTGCTTCCAGGTGTAGTAACTCAGATTCATGAGTTATACAACAACAATAATAACAATAACACCCAGTGTAATTTCAAGACCTTCAACTCTACTAAACCTTTGAAGTTTTCTGGATCTCAAGGAGCAACCGCGCTCCTGCAATGGTTTGAAAGTTTGGAGAGCACATTCAGGCACGTGCAATGCCTGAATGAGCGTAAGGTTGAGTTTGCATCCAATGCATTTGAGAAGCGTGCTCTTACATGGTGGAACGGTGTGATGCGTGATAGAGTTGCTGATGTGGCACTAGCTCAAACTTGGGAAGAGCTTCAGGCTCTAATGATGAAGGAATTATGTCCTCGTCATGAGCTCAGGGCCTATATTGAGCCTATACTGACCGTTATGAGGAATTGAGCCTGTTATGTCCTTCCATGGTCACGCCTGTGGATAAGGCGATTGAGAAGTACATTGATGGTCTTCCTGACTTAGTTCAGGATATCGTTACTGACAGCAACCCTACTACTGTCAGACAGGCCATTGAATTGTCTGCCACACTGATTGAATCCCATATCAGGAAGGGTAAGCTTTTTTGAAAAGGCGACCCAAGACCATCTGACATGGCTGCTCAAGTTGAACCAAAGGAAAAACAGGCCGAGATATCCAAGAGGAAGAAGCGTAAGGCTTCTCAAAACTGTGCCATAACTGCTCAGAATAATCAGGTTGCACCAAACCAACCAGCACAACCTCGTAAGAGGAAAAAATATGTTGGTACCGCACCTTTGTGCAACAAATGCAACCGTCACCATTTGGAGAAAGAGCAGTGTCACAAATGTACCCACTGTGGAAGATTGGGACATTTGGTCGATTCCTGCCGTTATGCAAATCCTGCTGCTGTTCAAGCACGGTTCCCACCAGGGTCGTGTTATAACTGTGGTGACCTTACTCACTACAGAAACAATTGCCCAAGACTTGTTAACGCAAATCCAGCGTGTGGACGAGTGTTTAACATAAATGAGGCAAACACGAACAACGATGCAGCAGTGAACAATTAGTCTTTTGTATTTATCTGTCTGTTATCTTTTGACATTGGAACAATTCAGTTGTTATATAAATAAAATTTGATGTTTCAATTTTATTTTACAAAACTGATACGATTGTGTGAATGTTTGATCCAACCCTTCGATGCCGACACTATGAAAAACTACTCGTGTGGTTCTGTCATTTTATGATCACTTGTGATCTCCCCGAAAATCTTAAATACACGTTTCTTTTTAAGAAACAATGACAAATTCCTATTAAGATCTTTCTACCTTCATAGTTAGATTCTTGAAAATGTTTAAAGTGCCAAACGGAATTCGCATATTGGATTCCTGGTGTGCTTTGAATACTCGTATGCTCAACTAACAAGAAAATTAACAAAATGAAGATCAAGTTAATCAATTATATGATTATGTGCTTATGTGTTTTCTTATATGTTCCATGATTTTATGTTATTTATCCAAATCCTCGTAGAATCTTCCATATCTCCATATGAGGGATTCATAGTAGGATATAAAAAGGTACTATCTTAAATCCTTAATGGACTTCTACGTCGTAGTTAAGTCCCTTGGATTATAAATTACTATTATATAATTGGACCCCTTGAGTGGTCTGGTCAAACAGATTGATTCAAAAATCTGGTTAGGAATATTATGTGATGATATAATTAAAAAGATCCCTTAAGTGATCAATTTAAAGAGATCGTACGACGGTCTAGTTAAGAAGATCATGTGTTGATCTAATTAAAAAGATTGTTCGTTGATCTAATTAAAAAGATCCTTTGGTGGTCTAGTCAAGTCACTTCATGTTTGTTCGATTGATTTTTCCCCTATGCATTATGAAATGAACTGTGCAGATTGTGCAAGGAATTACGTAATTATGGATGAATACATAATTATGGAATTCAGTGCACAGAAACCACAGCAAGTTTTGTCATGTGTTAAGACCTATAGTGATGAGAATAACGAAACGGGAACAATGTAAAAAGGGAATGGTGGATACGCCGCTGGTACTTCCTATATATAAGTGTTCCTTATTACATTGTGAACGTAGCGTTATTTAAGTTACTAGAAGTCCTGGACTTTGATCAATGTCATTTTTTTGTACACTCTCCGATTCTGATTTCGAGCACACACAAGTTTCTCATAATAGTCTTCATAAGAAACGTTCTCCTGTCCGTAGTTCGAAACTCCATGTTTTGTTACTACAAGGATATCATTTTGACAGTTGACAAATTCGCTAAGAATCCAAACATGGCCCAGATTTTTACTTAGGGTATGAAGTATTTATTCGAAAGCGAAAAGACCACAGTTGTCTTCACAAGTTTCCTCTAAAATTAAATTTCGGGACGAAATTTCCTAAAGTAGGGGAGACTGTGACACCTGTGTCAATTCATTCATCATAAAAATACAAAACCAATGAAATATTGTATTTCATACTTGGGATTTGTGTAAATATGTGTACCGTTTGCACATATCAATTCTTGTTAGATTTCGAGCTTTAAATCGCTTTCAAGAAAGTTATACGCGAACTGATGCGTAAACATGACCAGTTTAATGCAACAAACACTCTGGAATAGTGAAATAGGCTTAACATACCATAAATAACCTTTACATAACTTAGAAATAAGTTTTGGAAGGTTTGGTATGGCGAAATCAAGTTTATTCACTCACATGGACTATTTGCGTCAACTTACAAAAGTCTGCCGACTCGTAAGGCAACGTACAGGCCGGAACATGATCATAAGCTAAACATACCATAACTAACCTAAACATACCTTATAAATATGCTTTGAGTGGTTCGATGTGTGAAAATATGCTTATTTGATCTTCCAGGGACTAAAAGTGTCAAAAACGGCGTAAGTTTGCATTTTCGCGCATATCTAACGTTCTGACCACATCTGGACATCCAAAATTTTTGTACACACTAAAATATTTTTATTTTAGTGATCGGCATGCAAAAATACCATTCATCGCTTAATTTGGATCGTTTTCGCGTACGCTTGAGTTTCGTCGTAATTTAACGAACAACGCGACCGTACGACCAAATGAGCCGACATCCTAGAGTTTTCCGAGCACATTTTGAGTCCTCTAAACTTTATTGACCTTGTAGAGCCTTGAAATAGGCTTAACAGGGGTCAAAAGGGCCTGAAATGAGCTTAAACAAAGTGCAGGGACATGAACTGTAATATATGAAACTTTGGCTGATCTGAGAGGGCCAGGCGGGCCGCGTAAGCCCCCTCCCTATCCTTACGTAGGCCGTGTGAAGACCCTAGTGACCAGAAATCTTTTTTAGCTATTGTTTCATAATTCAGGGGCCAATATTGCAATTTCTTTGTGTGGTAGCCAAGTTATCACCTCTCCAAGGCTTTGTACCTGCTTGTGACAATTGTAGGGCTATGATTCTTGCTTGGAGGCTACACAAACATGTGTAATGATCCTGTGAGTTTGCATCAAGTATAAATAGCCAAACCTTTTCATTTGTTCATTGCTCATTTCTTCTCATTTCTCTTCTAATCTGATTTGGGAGCTCTCTCAAGTGATTAGGAACTTCCTCTTTGGTTTTCTTATTATCTTTGTTCAATCATTGGACCTTTGTGAGTATTCTTTCATGCTTATTCTTTATGTTAGTGTAGAAAGTCAAACAGTTTGGCCAACCGTTTGACTTTCGGTTTTGACCATCAATTGTTCAAGTCAAAGTTCAATTGAACTTTGTTACGTGATTGTAATCACGATGGTTATAATCCTTAGCGATTATACCTACTGATTACCACGTTAACTAGGCGTAGTGACGAGTCAAAGTTTCGGTCAAAATGCGTTTTAGCACGCATTTTGCCATGGAACTACTTTTAGGTATCAAAACACTATGTTTTGATACCAAATCAGTTTTCTAAGTTAGTTAAACATGTTTTGACATGTTTAACTCATCACTATTAGTTTAGTGCTTGTTTAGGGTTGTAAGTTAAGCGATCTAAACAACCGCTTAGACTTTCAAACCTGACCCGTTTGGTCTATCATTAAGATCCGACCAAGCATGATTAGTGATCATAGTTGCATAGGGAATAACCACTGAGGTTATACCTTATGATCACATAGGATTGGTTAGTCATTTGCTAGTTAGCTTGTATGCCCATAGAAAATGACCAAAATGCCCTTTTGAAGCATAAATCCATAATGTGCATATGTGAACATATTTTTGACATCTAATCTAATTTAGTAACATGTTTAGGTATAATTGGGCATGCAAGACTTAACATAGCACATAGTTATGTGACAACCCGCACTAAACCAGGTATCCGTACGACTTAACTAATGATTAATTACTGCTTAATTACTGTGCTTGTTTGAACTAGCTGATGAACTGCTACTTGATATCTGATACATGTACTTACTTGCATCATACTTTACTTATCGTCACTACATTATTTACATGCTGAACCCTAGTGACAACCATGATGCACAAAAAGCACAGTAGCACTATAACGGATAACCTATTGAACATGCTGATAAAGCTAGCATCAGGCAAACACTGCCTCTAAGGCCTGTAAGAGCCTGAAATATTTTGCTACACTAGTGGTGAGTGTAAGGATACAAGGGTTGTAGAACTGCGTCTCTAGGAATAAGTCACAATGACTGGATGTGCCTAAAACGTACTCTAAGTACAAAACTCAGCACTTTACACAATAATTCAGCTTTTAGCTAACTAATAAAGTGCCAAAACATGAAAAAAATATTACTAGACACTTTCCAAGTGTCAGAAATGAGTTGTGTCACTCAAAAGGGTAATAACGACACTTTAAAGCTTTGTTTAGCGCTTTAACGGATTACTATCCAACCGAACAACCGGACTATACCCGGAACATAAAAATATTGTCATTTACATTGTTTTTTTTTTTGAGCCAGTTAGGGTCCCCGAATACCCCAACACCCGTCATAATATTTAACACACAAGTAACATATATCAATTCCTAACCAAATGAACTAGTTTCTAACTAATCACTTCAAAGCAAACTATTTACCCCACCACCATCTGATCGGTGCTCCCCTTGTAGGGAACACACCACCAATTCTTTTTATTATAATAATCTCAAGGTTTGTTATCAAGGCTACACATTATTTGGAGGATAATGGTATTGTATGGTTTGTAAATTACTTATAAGAATAATACCTTTCATTCATTTTCAACAATCAAAAATCGTGAGCTCTCTCTCCCTCTCGCTAAGGCTCTCGGCCGAACCCCACTAACACCATCTCACCTTTATCAAATTTCAATCTTGCCATTCCACATACATATCAAGGTGTTAGAGCTCATACGAGGAGACCCGGTGCCTACGGAATCGCGAGGACCTCACCACAACGTTATTATCCACCTATTTTTCGACTAGTTTCTTCCCTAGCCTCGAGCTAGTAGTAAGTTGCTTGAAACACACACTTGATCTATTTTTAAGTGGTTAAAAGGAACTTTGTCGGTTAAAATCTACGAACACACAAAAAGACATGGTAAAAGTCTACTAAATAATATAAACAAAGGGGTTAATTGATGAATATTTGTGTAAAACTTGTGAGACTTGTTTTATTATGATTATTTAGTGTTGATTTATGCTAGTAGTAGCCCGGATCGTCATCTAACCCGGCTAAGTCATGTTCATGGAACATGACCTAGTGTATGTTATAGTGTGAGGAGTGGTTAGATGAAGACCACCACTACCTATAACCATGAACTTGTATAAAAACAATTTTTCTTATAAAATGGGGTTCTAAACTAGTAGATCTACGGATCTACAAGTGGTATTTTCAAAGGACCAAGTGTCAAAAGAAACCATATTTTTAGAAGCCGGGTCTTTCATAAACTAAAGATGTTTTTATGAACCCACAGGTGTGTAAACACTTGTGTGACAAAAAGTTTTAACAAGATAATTATTTTTGAAATTTTGTCTAGAAGATGTACAAATGCATTTTCTGTAAAAATAAGGATTCCGAGAAACCGACCTCATTTATAAAAGTAGAAAGATCTATTAAAAATAATGGGAAGTTACTACACGCATTTACACAACCCACAAGTTCATGCGTTTGCGATATTTTTGAACTAGTATGATGTTGGAATAAAGTTGTTGTTGACTAAGAAAAATGGTTGATTTGATTTGTTAAAGAAAATGATACGCTTGAAAGCGTGGCCACCTCCAGTTACAGAGGAAACTCTGGCGAAATTTTTCCAAAAACCTAACACTTAGAACTATTTACACTACAAGTGTTAGACTTATTTTTGACATGTTTTCGAAATATAAATTTCGCCATGACTTTATTTACTAAATATTCGGAGGTGGGATTTTCACAAAATTTAACGTGATAAATATATTTTTCACACACTGTTTATGATTATTTTGTGAAAATACATAAATATTATTTTTAGAGTAAAAATAATATTTACGAACGTTAACGATTCCAAAATAATACGAACGCTTTCACCATAAATATATAACTTACACCTGTAATTATATTACCACTCGATTGTTAAACATAACTTACGCACTTACGGAAATATTTATGAACGCGTATTTTAACAACGTATTATTGGAGAAAAATTATGTGAAATTGGAAATATATACATATATTAAGTGAGACTTCATGATATAATTTGAACGCACATGTATTGAATCCCCCATCCTTGGGAAGGAAAATAATTACCAAGTATTTACAAAATGTAAACACGAAATAGTTGTCTAACTATTTCCCAAAAACATAAACCATGAAGCTAAGGCACGGCCGTCCGTCTAATAGAATTAGTACGTGTAGGTCGTCACACAGCTGCGTGAGCAGGAGATACTTGGTAGAGACGCTTCACTGTGAGTTCATGTCCCCCTTTTCTCTTAACTGTTTTCAGTTTTTAACTGCGGGGGTGAAATACATGTTACTGTGATTACGAATGTTTCTTACATGGTATGGTCAGCTAAGGAAGGAACTGTTAGGTTATGTGATTGGGTAGGTGAAACCTTAAGAACATTAGTCCTCGTAGTGCGATCGAGGGATACGAGTGATAGGCCTATTTGATCATAACAAACACCACCCATGCGCCCGCAGGTTGGACCATGTGGTGACCTTGTCTTAACACCACCCATGCGCCCGCAGGTTGGACCATGTGGTGACCCCGTCTTAACACCACCCATGCGCCCGCAGGTTGGACCATGTGGTGACCTTGTCGTAACACCACTCATGCGCCCGCAGGTTGGACCATGTGGTGACCTTGTCCTATCCCCTCCCATGCGCCTGCAGGTTGGACCATGTGGATACACAATAACTGATATGTTTCCTTATTTGCTTTCATACCATAGTTTACAAAACATTCATACTTGCAATGATTACAAAGGTTTATTCGCGCGCACATACTAAACACATGAACTCGCTCAACATTATTGTTGATTTTTCAACTTACATGTATTTCAGGAAATTAACGGATCTGGCACGGTATGGCATGTTTTCCCGCTGCACTAGTTACGAGATCATCCGGGTTTGGGGAATGTGACTCTTTCCTGGACAAGTCACAGTCCTTAAACTGTGTTTATGTCATGTTGATGTTTGTGATTGTTAAGACAAAGTTGTTGTATTTGGTTTTCAAAACTTAATTAAATGGATGATCTTGCATGGTTTTTGTAACACCTGTGCCTCCACGGCCATCAAAAAAATACCGAACCAATGAAATATTATATTTCATACTTGGGATTTGTAAAAATATGTGTATCTTTTTCACATATCAATTCTTGTTCGATTTCAAGCTCTAAATCGCTTTCTGGAAAGTTATACGCGCACTGATGCGTAGATATAACCAGTTTAAATGCAACGAACACTCCGGAATAGTGACATAGGCTTAACATACCTTAAATAACCTTTACATAACTTAGAAATAAGTTTTGAAGGCTTTGGTATGGCAAAATCAAGTTAAATCGCTTACAGGGACTAAAGTTGACAAACTGCGAAAGTATGCCAATTTGAGCTATAACAGACATTCCGGAACATGGCCATAAGTTAAACATACCATAAATATCCTTTATATAGCTTATAAATAGGCTTTAAGGGGTTCGGTGTGCTAAAATAAACTTTTGGGTCATTTAGGGACTAAAAGCGTCAAAAAGTGCACAAGTTTGCATTTTCGCGCATAACACACATTCTGAATACATCCGGACATCCAAAAATTTATGTGAGCATGACTATATTATATTTTAGTGTTCGCCTTAACAAATATCCATTCGTCGCGTCATTTGGATCGTTTTTCGCGCTTGTGCGCATTCCGTCGTAATTAACCGAACATCGCAACCGTACGGTTAAACGAACCGACATCCGAGATATTTTTGAGCACATTTTAAGTTCCCTATACTTTAACTTCATTTTAGAGCTTTGAAATGGGGTTAACGGGCCTTAAACGTGTCGAAAATGGCCTAAATACAGTTCAGGGACCAAATATGTAAATCTGCCAAACTATGGCCTAGCGGTGCGCTACACTTTTAATGTAGCGGTGCGCTAGCCAAGTTCAGACCAGATTCAGTGTCTTTAACAGCCTTTTTCAGCAGATTTAACCACAACCACATGTTCCCAATTGTCTAGTCAGTTGATAAGGATGGAATTTTAGGCACCATAAGGTCCCGACACATGTACGGATGGGATTAAGGCACGTTTTCCATGAAACGATCTTAACGGTTCAACGAAAACTATAAATACCCCATCACCCCCAACCTCATTACTTACAAGAATCTGATCTATTTGACTCTAAGTTGGAACCATTGTTTCATACCTGAGTTATTGTGATCACGATTAGCATTCGGGGACCCTTCGTAAGTATTCTTTCGTTCTTTTCCTTATTTTATTGCTTTTCGAGTCAGAAAGTCAAACTTTGTTTGACTTTCAGCGTTGACCAGTAATGGTCAATGCGAAGTTCGTTTGAACTTCGCAACGTGAGTGTAATCACGTTGGTCATAGTCCCTTGGGACTATGCCCACTGATTACCACGTTGTCTAGGGTCGTAGGGTAGGCGATCTAATAAATCGCCTATACCCTCGAACCCGACCCAGTTTGGTCGATCATTAGGATCCGACCAAATACATTAGGTGACCATAGTGTAGGGAATAACCTTCCGAGGTTATACCCTATGGTCACATCGTTTAAGTAGTTGTATGATAGGTAGTTTATATGCCTTAGGTAAATTACCAGAATACCCTTTTCATGTATAATTGGTAATTAAGCATATGTAACCTAAACTTTTGTGACATAACTGATTATGTAACATGTTTAGGCATATAACACTTGTCGTAGAACTAGTTAGGCGGTCCGAACGCGTTATACGCGAACGACGCGTTAAAGTAGCATAAGCTACCTAAACGGGTCATAATGGGTCGAAAGCATTTAGATTAAGGTTTCAATTAGTATGTAGGCTTTGTTAAACCATATGACACGAGTCTCTACACTCGTTTGGTTTATGAAACCTCATTCTATCAGATCTTCCGATTTAGGTCCGGGTTAATTATGTAGTTACCTATATTAGGTACCGTTTGATTTCCGGGACTCCTCTAGCTTACTTGGTAGTTGTTCAAGACTCCTAAGCACTCTCAGGCGAGTACATTATTCCCCTCTTTTACTGTTTTCAACTGTTTTGGGGTGACTCATATGTGCTAAATGTTTTACAATAATTTCAATAACAATTACAATGTAGTTTCAAGAACAATAACAATTATTTCAAGAACGCTAACAATGATTTCAAGAACGAATACAATGATTTCAAAAACTAATAACAATTTCAAAAAGTGAACAAACTTGTTGGTTGTAGTTTACATGACCGATGACATTCATTAGCAATGATCAAGCCGACCAGTATTAGGTTATGGTACCATAGGATCTGACAAATCCCGTTATTTACTGCACCCATTGTTATGTGTGGGGGTTGTGGGTAGCGACTGAATCTGTAATTATTAACTTATCCTTTGGTAAGGGTTTGTTAAGAACGAGAGCGAGAGCGAGATGGAGCGAGGAACGCGTCAAGAAGGTTTGAATGTTATTAGAGAATCGACCATAAAGTAGTTTCACAATTAAAACAAGAACGATTTGGACAATTAAAACAAGAACGACTAGAACGAATTTACAAAATGGGTTAACGATTGGGTAAACAGTGGGACATGATTTACATTTGATCATGCATTTACACGAAACATAGTATTGGTTTAAACCAAGTTTTACTTCAATACTTTGTTTTGTGCGCTTCACCTATGGTTTAGTTGATGCATTTCACTAGCCATACATATCATTTTGGTTGTACATTACATGATTTACATTGTACATGAACATTACTTTGGTGGTTTGGTTTGATTAAGTGATTAAGTAGCGATGCGTGTGTAATATGATACAAACATGGTGGATACGCCGCTGGTACTTCCTATATATAAGTGTTTGTATGGTATTACATATTGTAGCGTTATTTGAATCATTTCAGTTTGAGACATAGAACATTTTATACAAGTAACATACTTTTCACAATACATTGTTTTACAAACAACTTAACTTATACAAACTCATTTTACATGGTTATTCATTTAACCATACATTATTCTCTTATTTATACATATCATCTAAACTTATTGTTTTTCAAATGATTTACAAAGACAAAGCAAATTATAAGGTTCATGACTAAACATTTTCTTAAACTGAAGTCATGAATCTTATTTTCAACAAAACCAATGTATTCGCCAGCATTTCTTTGCTGACCTCGTTTTCACATATGTTTCAGGTATTATTGGATGATATCGATTGATAGGATGCATGCTCACATAGGACTGGACAAGGCTTTAGTGACTCAATAACAAAGATAGACTATGTTTAAATAGTGTATTTAGATTTCCAGACGATGTAATTATTCAATGTTCAACAAAACGGAACTTTAATTGCCATGGATTTGAAACGATTAATTCTGTTACAACACTCCCCGACATTTCCGCCACGTTTTGTATGTTTTACGTGGTCGGGGTGTGACAGAAAAGATGGTATCAGAGCCAATGGTTATAGGGAATTAGGTTATTAGTAATGCTTTGACCTAGTCTATAACCTTCTTAGGACCCTAACGCGAGTTTACTTGCGTTTAGTCATAAAACAATACTGTCACCTATCCTTAGGCGACGACCACAACAAGAAAAAAAAAATTTCAAAACCGCTTTGAAAACTAATCATCTGTTCTAGGATGATTGATTGCAAGGTTTTGAACCCTCTGTTATATGGTTTTGAACCCCTTTGAATTTTTCAAATTCTCGTCAAGGTTTTGGGTTTTTAATAATGTGAACACGTGCAAACTGGAAGGGTGAATGCCTGTATTCTGGGTTTTCTGTCTAGGCAAGCACTTCGTATACATCTCATCAGACGCGAGACCAGTTGTGCTTACCTGGGAATTCTTGGGATGAGTGTTCACTTATAGGCGAGCATGTCTTCGCGATACATTATTTTTGACCCATTTACTTTGATTAGTCTCTGTGTGTCGTTTGTTTACCTTGTGGTAACAAACAAATGACCACTACCCTTGCTTTCATCAGATTTGTTTCATCTCATTCTTTTCGTCTAATTCTCTCACTCGTTTCCTTTCATGTTTCCTCTTTTAGAATGCCTCCTCGACGTGAAAACCAGATAGCGACTGCCGAGCTGGCAGAAATCATTGCACAGCAGATGGCTGCTCAGTTTCCAAACCTCTTTGCTCAATGGATCCAAGCCAACAACAATGTTCCATGCAAATACAAGGATTTTAACCAGGCTAAACCACTCAAGTTTAGTGGTTCTGAAGGAGCGACTGGGCTTCTTCAATGGTTCGAGAGCATTGAGAATACTTTTCGCCACGTGCAGTGCCCGGATAATCGCAAGGTCGAGTTTTCTTCGAGCGTGTTTCAGAAGAGGGCTCTCACATGGTGGAACGGGGTTATGAGGGATCGTGGTGCAGAAGTTGCTCTGGCACAGACATGGGCTGAACTTAGGGCCCTGATGATGAGGGAATTCTGTCCTCGTCATGAGCAGCGAGCTTTGGAGAAGGAATTTGATGAATTGAAGCAAGATAGTGGTGAGCACAGGGATTATACTGATCGGTTTGAAGAGTTGAGTCTGTTTTGCCCAACTATGGTTACCCCACTCGACAAGGCTATCGAAAGGTACATCGACGGCCTACCTGACTCGGTACAAGACATCCTTACTGGTAGTAACCCTGCCACACTCCGTCAGGCGATCGAGTTATCAGCGACATTGACCGAGTCACAGATTCGGAAGAACAAGTTACACAGGAAGGGTGACAAGGGCAAGAAACAGTCAGCTGACAAGGAGGATAGCAAGAAAGGTCAAAACAAGAAGGGTAAGGAAGGTGAGACATCGAAGAAATCAAAGAAGCGGAAGGATGCCCAAAATTTTGCTGTTACAGCACAGACTGCTCAGAATCCGCGGAACCCACCAGCTCAGCCACCTGCAAAGAAAGCATATGCCGGTACCGCACCTTATTGTGCACGCTGCAACGGTCATCACGCAGTACAACAAGCTTGCTGGCAATGCACGACGTGTGGTAAACTTGGGCATTTGGCCAAGGTTTGTCGTTTGGGACAAAATCAGGCTGCTCAGGTTCAAGCTCCGGTTCAAGGGAATGCTGCGAGATTCCCACTGGGTTCATGTTTCAACTGCGGAGAGATTGGTCACTTCCGCCACAACTGTCCTAGGCTGGTGAATGCAAATGCTAACGCAAACCCGAATGCGAACGTCAACGTCAATGTGAATCCAGCACGTGGACGAGTGTATAACATCAATGAGGCACTCAATGATGATGGAGTGAACAATTAGCATTTTGTATTTCCTATGGTTGTTATCTTGTAACATTAAAGACAATGCGGTTGTTATATAAATAAAAATTTATGGTTTTATTTTGTAACTAATGCAATTGTATGAATGTTTGATCCAACCTTATGGTATCAACACAAAGACAAATTACTCGTGTGGTTCTGTCATTTTCATGATCACTTGTGACTCCATAAGAACCTCAAACACTTGTTTCTTTTAAATCTGAAGTATCTTATCGTCTTGCACCGTTCGAGATGCAAGAATTATCAAAACAGCCTCAAGAGTTGTCTGATAAAAGATTCATCCGTCCGAACTTTTCACCTTGGAGAAACTCCTGTTCTCTTTGTGAAAAGAAAAACGGATCTTTTCAAATGAATATCGATTAACGTAAGCCTATTAAGCTTACCATCAAGAATCGATATCCCCTACCTTAAATCAACGATTTCTCCGATCAACTGCATAGCGTTTCATGCTTATCCAAGATCGATTTGCGTTTTGGGTATTATCAACTTTGTATTCTCGAAGAAGATATTCCCAAAACGGTTTTTTTTGCATGAAGTATGGCCATTACGAGTTTACAATCATGCCTTTTGGGTTGACAAATGCTCCAGCCATCTTCAAGGACTTAATAAATAGAGTCTGCAAGCCTTATTTGGATCAGTTAGTCATTGTTGTTAATGACATCTTGATCTATTCATATCCCGAGCCGATCATGATCAACACCTTCGTTGACATTGGAACCCCTAAAGAAGGAACAAACTTTTCGCTAAATCCTCCAAGAGGAAAATTTTGGCTTAAAGAAGTTCAGTTTTTGGGTCATGTAGTCAACAAGCAGAGTATTCTTGTGGATCCATCCAAATTGCTGCAATTAAGGATTTGGTTCCCAGTATGCTTTAAATACCCGTATTCAAAGATAACAAATTAAACAATTATGCGATTATGTGTTATGTGTTTATGTGTTCTCCTCTATGTTTTGTGTGATCCGATTTTCAAATCCTCGCAGAATCTTTCATATCTTCATATGAGGGATTCGTAGCAGGATATTCAAAAAGGTACTACCTTAAATCCTTAATGGGCTTCTATGTAATAGTTAAGACCCTTGGATTATATAGTACTACTCCATGATTCATAAGAGACCCTTTAGTGGTCTAGTAAAAAAGATTGGTTCACAATTTGGTGAAAGAACGACATCTAGTGATGTAGCTGAACAGACTCCTTGATAGTCTATTTAGATCATTTATTGATTTAATTAAAAGGACTCTATGGTGGTCTAGTCACACTCATCACAGGATTGTTCATTTGGTTTTCCCCTACACATTATAAAATAGACTGTGTGAACTATGCAAGGAATTGTCTAATTATGGACGCGTACATAATTATGAGATTCAGTGCACGGTAATCACAGTAAGATTTATTATGTGTAAGAACCGATAGTGACAACAATAACGAAATGAGAACGATGTAATGGAGGTACGGTGGACGCACCAATGACGCTTCATATACTTGTATATAAGTATCCCTCTTACATTGTAAACATGATGTTATTAAAGTTACTAGAAGTTCAGAACCCTAACCAATGTTGTTTGATCTTTTCAACTTTAATGTTTTCAAGCTCTTACAAGTTTCCTCTAAATAAATTTCGGGACGAAATTTCCTAAAGTAGGGGAGACTGTAACACCTGTGCCTCCACGGCCATCAAACAAATACCGAACCAATGAAATATTATATTTCATACTTGGGATTTGTAAAAATATGTGTATCTTTTGCACATATCAATTCTTGTTCGATTTCAAGCTCTAAATCGCTTTCTGGAAAGTTATACGCGCACTGATGCGTAGATATAACCAGTTTAAATGCAACGAACACTCCGGAATAGTGACATAGGCTTAACATACCTTAAATAACCTTTACATAACTTAGAAATAAGTTTTGAAGGCTTTGGTATGGCAAAATCAAGTTAAATCGCTTACAGGGACTAAAGTTGACAAACTGCGAAAGTATGCCAATTTGAGCTGTAACAGACATTCCGGAACATGGCCATAAGTTAAACATGCCATAAATATCCTTTATATAGCTTATAAATAGGCTTTAAGGGGTTCGGTGTGCTAAAATAAACTTTTGGGTCATTTAGGGACTAAAAGCGTCAAAAAGTGCACAAGTTTGCATTTTCGCGCATAACACACATTCTGAATACATCCGGACATCCAAAAATTTATGTGAGCATGACTATATTATATTTTAGTGTTCGCCTTAAGAAAAATCCATTCGTCGCGTCATTTGGATCGTTTTTCGCGCTTGTGCGCATTCCGTCGTAATTAACCGAACATCGCAACCGTACGGTTAAACGAACCGACATCCGAGATATTTTTGAGCACATTTTAAGTTCCCTATACTTTAACTTCATTTTAGAGCTTTGAAATGGGGTTAACGGGCCTTAAACGTGTCGAAAATGGCCTAAATACAGTTCAGGGACCAAATATGTAAATCTGCCAAACTATGGCCTAGCGGTGCGCTACACTTTTAACGTAGCGGTGCGCTAGCCAAGTTCAGACCAGATTCAGTGTCTTTAACAGCCTGTTTTCAGCAGATTTAACCACAACCACATGTTCCCAATTGTCTAGTCAGTTGATAAGGATGGAATTTTAGGCACCATAAGGTCCCGACACATGTACGGATGGGATTAAGGCACGTTTTCCATGAAACGATCTTAACGGTTCAACGAAAACTATAAATACCCCATCACCCCCAACCTCATTACTTACAAGAATCTGATCTATTTGACTCTAAGTTGGAACCATTGTTTCATACCTGAGTTATTGTGATCACGATTAGCATTCGGGGACCCTTCGTAAGTATTCTTTCGTTCTTTTCCTTATTTTATTGCTTTTCGAGTCAGAAAGTCAAACTTTGTTTGACTTTCAGCGTTGACCAGTAATGGTCAATGCGAAGTTCGTTTGAACTTCGCAACGTGAGTGTAATCACGTTGGTCATAGTCCCTTGGGACTATGCCCACTGATTACCACGTTGTCTAGGGTCGTAGGGTAGGCGATCTAATAAATCGCCTATACCCTCGAACCCGACCCAGTTTGGTCGATCATTAGGATCCGACCAAATACATTAGGTGACCATAGTGTAGGGAATAACCTTCCGAGGTTATACCCTATGGTCACATCGTTTAAGTAGTTGTATGATAGGTAGTTTATATGCCTTAGGTAAATTACCAGAATACCCTTTTCATGTATAATTGGTAATTAAGCATATGTAACCTAAACTTTTGTCACATAACTGATTATGTAACATGTTTAGGCATATAACACTTGTCGTAGAACTAGTTAGGCGGTCCGAACGCGTTATACGCGAACGACGCGTTAAAGGAGCATAAGCTACCTAAACGGGTCATAATGGGTCGAAAGCATTTAGATTAAGGTTTCAATTAGTATGTAGGCTTTGTTAAACCATATGACACGAGTCTCTACACTCGTTTGGTTTACGAAACCTCATTCTATCAGATCTTCCGATTTAGGTCCGGGTTAATTATGTAGTTACCTATATTAGGTACCGTTTGATTTCCGGGACTCCTCTAGCTTACTTGGTAGTTGTTCAAGACTCCTAAGCACTCTCAGGCGAGTACATTATTCCCCTCTTTTACTGTTTTCAACTGTTTTGGGGTGACTCATATGTGCTAAATGTTTTACAATAATTTCAATAACAATTACAATGTAGTTTCAAGAACAATAACAATTATTTCAAGAACGCTAACAATGATTTCAAGAACGAATACAATGATTTCAAAAACTAATAACAATTTCAAAAAGTGAACAAACTTGTTGGTTGTAGTTTACATGACCGATGACATTCATTAGCAATGATCAAGCCGACCAGTATTAGGTTATGGTACCATAGGATCTGACAAATCCCGTTATTTACTGCACCCATTGTTATGTGTGGGGGTTGTGGGTAGCGACTGAATCTGTAATTATTAACTTATCCTTTGGTAAGGGTTTGTTAAGAACGAGAGCGAGAGCGAGATGGAGCGAGGAACGCGTCAAGAAGGTTTGAATGTTATTAGAGAATCGACCATAAAGTAGTTTCACAATTAAAACAAGAACGATTTGGACAATTAAAACAAGAACGACTAGAACGAATTTACAAAATGGGTTAACGATTGGGTAAACAGTGGGACATGATTTACATTTGATCATGCATTTAAACGAAATGTCACACCCCGACCATGTATAACATACAAAGCGTGGCGGAAACATCGGGGAGTGTTGCAACAGAATTAATTGTTTCATAACCATGGCATACAAAGTTTTATTTATTTATTAAACAAGGGTGTTACATTGTTTCAAACAGGAAAATTAAAGAGTTCAGAACATAATTAAACATAGTCTATCTTCTTTTAAAGTCTCTAAGGCACAGGTCCGCCCTAGTATCATGATCAACATCCTATGGAAAAGCACCTGAAAACACATGTGAAAATAGGTACGTCAGCATAAAAATGCCTGTGAGATACATAGGTTTGTGAAAATAAGATTCATGACTTGTATTTGAGAAAATGTTTAGTCATGAACCTTGTAATTTGCTTTGTCTTGTAAATCATTTGAAAAACGATAAGATCAGTTGATATGTATAAGTAAATGTAAGGTTAAATGAATAACCATGTAAAATGAGTTTGTATAAGATAAGTTGATTGTAAAACAATGTCTTATGAAAAGTATGTTATTTGTATAAAATGTTATATGTATCAAACTGAAATGATTCAAATAACGTTATGCTATGTAATATTATACAAACACTTATATATAGGAAGTACCAGCGGCGTATCCACCATGTTTGTATCATATTACACACGTATCGTTACTTAATCACTTAATCAAACCAAACCATAAAGATGTAAAATGTTCATGTACAAACCAATTGTCAAGTGTTATTGTGTAAACCATGTCAAAATGTCTATGTCCAATGTAAACCACCAAATGTGTATATCAATGTCAAAATGTTTATGTTCAATGTAGATCATGTAATGTGTAACCAAAATGTCATGTATGGTAAGTGAAATGTATCAACTAAACCATATGTAAAATGCACAACAACAAGGTATTGAAGTAAAACACAGTTTAAATCAAAGTCATGTTGTGTGTAACAAATGCATGCTATACTGATACAAACATTTATGCGGTATTGTTAATATGCATACATCCAAGCCTTGAGACTGAGGCGATAAACCCTTAAACAAATTAAAGATTTATCTAAATTATGTATATCGAATTCGGTCATTCCTTTCTGTCCCCTTTCCCTGGGATGTCCGGAATGGGAGTTGTCAATTCCTATGGTACCACTACCTACTAACGAATGGCATGATCAATGTTAATGAATGTATTGTCCCATGTTAAACAGACCAAATGTTATACCAAAAATGGAAGCATGTGATGCACTAAGTATGTAATCAAATGAACATACATAGCGTGAAAATGTAATGTAAAACGATGTACTAAGTAATGCACACAATGGGCACACCTAGCATGAAATGTAATGTAAAATAATGTACCAAGTAATGCACACAATGGGCACACCTAGCATGAAATGTAATGTAAAACAATGTACCAAGTAATGCACACAATGGGCACACCTAGCATGAAATGTAATGTAAAACAATGTACTAAGTAATGCACACAATGGGCACACCTAGCATGAAATGTAATGTAAAACAATGTACTAAGTAATGCACACAATGGGCACACCTAGCATGAAATGTCATGTAAAACGATGTACTAAGTAATGCACACAATGGGCACACCTAGCATAAAATGTATTGAAATCATGTACTATAATGTACTAACGAACATAGCATGTATATGATGTGAAAACGGAAAGCATTAAAGTAACAAGTAGGCACATGTGTTCCACCCCAAAACAGTTTGGAAAACAGTAAAAGAGGGGTCTATGTACTCACTTGTGATTGCTCAGATGTCTAAAGATAATCACCAAGTAATGCTAGAGATCTCGGAATCAAACGGCACCTAGTATAGGTAACTATGTTAATAAACCGGACCTATCTCGGAAGACTGGGTAGCATTAGGGTTTGTAAACCAAATGAGTGTAGGAACTCACGTGATATGGTTTAACAAAGCCTACATGCTAAATGAAACTTAACCTAAGTCTTATTGACCCATTATGATCCGTTTAGGTAGCTTATGCTACTTTAACGTATCGTGCGCGTGAAACGCGTTCGGACTGCCTAACTAGTCCTATGACAAGTATTATATGCCTAAACATGTTAAATAATCAGTTATATGACAAAAGTTTAGGTTACATATGCTAAATTACCAATTATGTATGAAAAGGGTATTCTGGTAATTTACCTAAGGCATATAAACTACCTATCATACAACTACTTAAACGTCGTGACCATAAGGTATAACCTCGGAAGGTTATTCCCTACACTATGGTCACCTAATGTATTTGGTCGGATCCTATTGATCGACCAAACTGGGTCGGGTTCGAAGGTATAGGCGATTTATTAGATCGCCTACCCTACGACCCTAGACAACGTGGTAATCAGTGGGCATAGTCCCAAGGGACTATGACCAACGTGATTACACTCACGTTGCGAAGTTCAAACGAACTTCGCATTGACCATTACTGGTCAACGCTGAAAGTCAAACAAAGTTTGACTTTCTGACTCGAAAAGCAGTAAAATAAGGAAAAGAACGAAAGAATACTTACGAAGGGTCCCCGAATGCTAATCTAGATCAATATAGTTCAGGTATGAAACAAAGGTTTCAACTTAGAACACAATTAATCAGATTCTAGTGAGAAATAAGGTTGGCGTAATGGGGTATTTATAGTTTTCGGTGAACCGTTGAGATCGTTTCATGGAAAAGGAGGCACGATCAATACCGTACACTTGTCGGAATGTTATGGTGACTAATTTGGCCACTCACCATAAGGTATCAACACTTGGCAAGGGAAATGGGAGTGGAAACCAGCTGCAAACAGGCTGTTTAAACATTGCACCTGGTCTGGAGACCCCTAGCGCACCGCTACGCTAAAAGTGTAGCGCACCGCTAGGCTTAAGTTTGACAGATTTACACTTTTGGTCCCTGTCATGCATTCAGCCCATTTTCGACACGTTTAAGGCCCGTTAACCCCATTTCAAAGCTCTAAAATGAAGTTAAAGTATAGGGATCTTAAAATGTGCTCAAAAATATCTCCGATGTCGGTTCGTTTAACCGTACGGTTGCGTTGTTCGGTTAATTACGACGGAATGCGCACAAGCGCGAAAAACGATCCAAATGACGCGATGAATGGATTTTTCTTATGGCGAACACTAAAATATAATATAGTCATGCTTACATAAATTTTTGGATGTCCGGATGTATTCAGAACGTAAGTTATGCGCGAAAATGCAAACTTGTGCACTTTTTGACACTTTTAGTCCCTGAATGACCCAAAAGTTTATTTTAGCATACCGAACCCCTCAAAGCCTATTTCTAAGCTATGTAAAGGATATTTAAGGTGTGTTTAACTTATGGTCATGTTCCGGAATGTTCGTTACAGTTCAAATTGACATACTTTCGCAGTTTGTCATATTTAGTCCCTGTAAGCGAATTAACTTGTTTTTGCCATACCAAAGCCTTCAAAACTTATTTCTAAGTTATGTAAAGGTTATTTAAGGTATGTTGAGTATATGTTGATGTTCCGGAGTATTTCTCGCATTAAACTGAGTACGTTTACGCACTAGTTTGCGTATAACTCTCCAGAAAGCGATGTAGAGTTTGAAATTACATAAAAGTCAAAACATGAAAAATGTATAACATAACAAAACAAACATTGGGATCAAATAACATTGTTTTATTGATAACAGAACTATTCATAGTGATTACAAGCACAGTTGTTACAGTCTCCCCTACTTGTGGAAATTTCGTCCCGAAATTTATTTAGAGGAAACTTGTGGAAAAAGATGTGGATATTTCGCCTTCATTTGATCCTCGCATTCCCAAGTAAAATCGGGTCCACGTTTAGCTTCCCAGCGAACTTTGACCAAAGGAATGCGCTTGCGTTTAAGCCACTTGACTTCACGTTCCATGATTTCCACTGGTTTCTCAACAAATTTCAGTGTTTTGCCAACACGAATTTCGTCAAGCGGTATGGAGTAGTTCTCATCAGCTGTACACTTCTTGAGATTTGATATGTGAAAAGTTGGATGAACATTTCCCAGTTTAGGAGGTAACTCAAGTCTGTAGGCTACCTTTCCGATTCTTTCGACGATCTTGAATGGTCCAACGTATCTAGGTGCAAGTTTTCCTTTCTTTCCAAATCTGATCACACCTTTCCAAGGTGAGACCTTAAGTAATACATGATCACCGACTTGAAATTCCAAGGGTTTGCGTTTTGGGTCCGCGTAAATCTTCTGACGGCTTCTAGCTGCCTGAAGGTTATCACGAACTTTCTTGACCTTGTCAGTTGTCTCTAAAATGAGGGCAGGTCCAGTAATTTGAGCCTCGCCAATCTCATTCCAGCAGACTGGTGAACGACATTTTTGACCATAGAGAGCCTCGAAAGGAGCCATTTTGATGCTAGTGTGATAACTGTTGTTGTAGGAGAATTCAATCAATTTAAGATGTGAATCCCAGCTACCACCAAAATCGATCACACAAGCTCTTAGCATATCCTCCAGGGTCTGGATTGTTCTCTCAGATTGACCATCCGTTTGCGGATGATAGGCTGTGCTCAGATTAAGTTGGGTCCCCATAGCAGATTGCATGGTTCTCCAAAAATGAGAAGTGAAACGAGCATCTCTGTCAGAAATGATGTTCAAAGGAACACCATGTCGAGCCACAATTTCATCTACATAGATTTGAGCAAGTCTGTCAGTAGGAAAATCCTCGCGGATTGGCAAGAAATGTGCTGACTTTGTAAGACGATCAACGACTACCCAGATGGCATCATGACCTTTCTTTGTGCGCGGGAGTTTGGTAACAAGATCCATAGTAATGTTTTCCCATTTCCAAACTGGGATCTCTGGTTGCTCCAATAAACCAGATGGACGCTGATGTTCAGCCTTAACCTTAAGACAAGTAAGGCATTTGGATACATATAAGGCAATGTCTTTCTTCATACCAGGCCACCAATAGTGAATACGAAGATCCTTATACATTTTATCTGAGCCCGGATGAATAGAATAGCGAGACTTATGGGCTTCATCCATAAGCAAGGTACGAAGATCATCCTGGCTTGGGACCCACAAACGGTCCATGAAGTAATATGATCCATTGTCCTTCAGTTCCAGAGCAGGTGTTATGTGATAGGGAAATTCCTTATCCATTAATCCTTGTGAAACACAAGATTGTTGAGCTTGAGAAATGCGTGCTTGAATATCGGATCGAGCTTGAATAACAGATCGAACACGTACACAATGAAGCTTAGTACGTTCCTTACGACTCAATGCATCAGCTACGACATTCGCCTTACCAGGATGGTAGCGAATTTCGCAATCATAGTCGTTTAGAAGCTCAACCCAACGTCGGTGCCTCATGTTAAGTTCTTTCTGGTTGAAGATATGCTGAAGACTTTTGTGGTCAGTGAAAACCACACATTTTGTACCGTACAAATAGTGTCTCCAGATCTTGAGAGCAAAGACAACTGCACCCAACTCAAGATCATGAGTGGTGTAGTTCTTCTCATGTATCTTCAACTGCCTCGATGCATAAGCTATGACTTTGTTCCTTTGCATAAGAACACAGCCAAGACCCAATTTCGATGCATCACAATACACAACAAAATCATCATCACCCTCAGGCAATGATAGAACAGGCGCATCGCAAAGCTTCTGCTTCAAGTGTTGAAAAGCTTCCTCTTGTTTGTATCCCCAATAAAAGGGCATTTTCTTCTGAGTTAGAGCAGTTAGAGGAACTGCAATCTTCGAGAAGTTTTCTATGAAGCGGCGATAATAACCCGCTAGACCAAGAAAAGAACGAACTTCAGTAGGAGTAGTAGGTGTATCCCAATCCTTAATCGCACTGATCTTGGAGGGATCTACATGAATACCCCGTTCGTTGATAACATGCCCCAAAAATTGAACTTCTTTAAGCCAAAATTCGCACTTGGAGAATTTGGCGAAAAGTTGCTCTTTCTTTAGGAGTTCAAGGGTAAGACGAAGATGTTGCTCGTGGTCAGCTTGCGTCTTAGAGTATATCAAGATGTCATCAATAAAAACAATGACGAACTGATCCAAATAAGGTTTACAGACCCTATTCATTAAGTCCATGAAAACAGCCGGAGCATTAGTCAAACCGAATGGCATGACTGTGAATTCATAATGCCCATAACGAGTACGGAACGCTGTCTTCGGAATGTCTTCTTCTTGCACACGAAGTTGATGATATCCGGAACGTAGATCAATCTTCGAAAAATAAGAAGCACCCTGTAGCTGATCAAAGAGGTCGTCTATGCGAGGTAAGGGATATCGATTCTTGATGGTAAGCTTGTTAAGCTCACGATAATCGATACACATCCTAAAGGATCCATCCTTCTTCTTGACAAAAAGAACTGGAGCACCCCAAGGTGAAAAACTAGGACGTATAAAACCTTTGTTAGAGAGCTCTTGAAGCTGTTTAGACAACTCTTGCATCTCAGATGGTGCAAGACGATATGGAGCTCTGGCAATGGGATTTGCACCAGGTACGAGATCAATGCGGAACTCGACTTGGCGTGCTGGAGGTAGACCAGGTAAATCTTCAGGGAACACTTCAGAATAATTCCGAACGACAGGAATATCTGAAATAGACTTACCCTTGCCTTTATCTTCTGTAACATGTGCTAAGAAAGCCACATAGTTCTTCTGCAGATACTTCCGAGCTTTAAAACAAGACATAAGTTTGAGACCAACGGTAGGCTTCTCACCTTGAACCTGCAGGATCTCGCCTGTCGAAAGCGGCACACGAACAATCTTCTTAGAACAAACTATCTCTGCGTGATGCTTGGATAACCAATCCATTCCCACAATAACGTCGAAGCTTCCAAGTTGCATAGGCGTGAGATCGATAGGGAAAAGATGGTCATTTAGGTTCAATTGGCAGTTGTGAAGAACAGAATCCAGAATAATGGGTTCACCACTAGCAACCTCTACTGTCAAAGATTTGCCTAGTTTCGTTCTAGACACGCGAAGCATAGGCTCAAAAGACAAAGACACGAAACTCTTATCGGCACCAGAATCGAAAAGAACAGATGCAGGCTGATTATTAATAAAGAACGTACCGTTCACCACATTATCGTCAGCCTGTGCCTCTTGGGCATTCATGTTAAAAACTCGGCCTCGAGCCGGAGCCTGATTCTGGTTCTGGTTCTGGTTCGCCAGTCTTGGGCACCGATTCCTATAGTGGGTCAGATCCCCACAATTGTAACAAGCACCTGGTGGGTATTGTGGTCGTGCAGCTTGACCCTGTTGCGGAGCAGGAGGCTGAGCAACTTGTTGAGCCGGGTTCTGAACTGCGCGATTCTGAGCAAACCGACAAACATCGGCAAGATGACCTGACTTCCCACAGCTAGTACAGAAACGGCACTGATGTTGCGGCTGATGGTGACTGTTGCACCTATTGCACAAAGGTGCATTCCCTGTATAGGGTTTCTTCGCTGGAGGCTGTGCGGGTTGATTGGGAACTGCCTGATTAGCTTGGGCAGTGACAGCAAAATTTTGGGAAGCCTTACACTTCCTTGACCTCTTCGAAGAACCAGAGTTCTTCCCATTCAAGTTTTGACCTTTCTTGCTATCACTCTTGTCAGCCGACTGTTTCTTGCCCTTGTCACCCTTCCTGTGTAACTTGTTCTTCCGGATCTGCGACTCAGTCAGTGTCGCTGATAACTCGATTGCCTGACGAAGTGTGGCAGGGTTACTACCAGTAAGAATGTCTTGTACTGAGTCAGGTAGGCCATCGATGTATCTCTCGATAGCCTTGTCGAGTGGGGTAACCATAGTCGGGCAAAGCAAACTCAACTCTTCAAACCGATCAGTATAAGCCCTGTGCTCACCACTATCTTGCTTTAAATCATCAAATTCCTTCTCCAAAGCTCGTTGCTCATGACGAGGACAGAATTCCCTCATCATAAGGGCTCTGAGTTCAGCCCAAGTCTGTGCGAGAGCAACTTCTGCACCCCTATCTCTCATAACCCCGTTCCACCATGTCAAAGCCCTCTTCTGAAATACGCTCGAAGCAAACTCAACTTTGCGATTATCCGGACACTGCACATGGCGAAAAGTATTCTCACTGCTCTCGAACCACTGAAGAAGCCCAGTCGCTCCTTCAGAACCACTAAACTTGAGTGGTTTAGCCTGATTAAAATCCTTGTATTTGCATGGAACATTGTTGTTGTTGTTGGCTTGATTCCATTGAGCAAAGAGATTTGGAAACTGAGCAGCCATCTGTTGCGCAATAATTTCTGCCAGCTCGGCAGTAGCTATCTGGTTCTCGCGTCGAGGAGGCATTCTAAAAGAGGAAAACATGTAAAGGAACGAGTGAGATGATTGGATGAAAAGAATGAGATGAAACAAAATCAACAAAAACAAAGATGGTGGTCATTCGTCCGTATCACAAAGCAAACAAACGACACACAGTGACTAATCAAAGTAAATGGGTCAAAAATAATGTATTAGCGAAGACATGCTCGCCTATAAGTGAACACTCACTCCAAGAATTCCCAGGTAAGCACAACTGGTCTCGCGTCTGGTTGAGATGTATACGAAGTGCTTGCCTAGACGGAAAACCCAGAATACAGGCATTCACCCTTCCAGTTTGCACATGTTCACATTATTTAAAACCCAAAACGTTTGACGGGATTTTGAAAATTAGAAGGCACAAGGCCAAAAACCAAACTTGAAAAGGGTTCAAAACCATATAACAGAGGGTTTAAAACCTTACAATTGAGGGTTCAAAACCTTGTAATAAATCATTCAAAAACAGATGATTGTTTTTCAAAAATCGTTTCGGAAATTTTTTTGGCTTTTGTTCTGATAATCACCTAAGGATAGGTGATGTGTATGTTTTAAGATCTAAACACAAATAATTTGTGTTAAGGTCCTAGAAAAGTTATAGTCTAGGTCAAAGCATTACTAATAACCTAATTCCCTATAACCATTGGCTCTGATACCAACTCTTCTGTCACACCCCGACCACGTATAACATACAAAGCGTGGCGGAAACATCGGGGAGTGTTGCAACAGAATTAATTGTTTCATAACCATGGCATACAAAGTTTTATTTATTTATTAAACAAGGGTGTTACATTGTTTCAAACAGGAAAATTAAAGAGTTCAGAACATAATTAAACATAGTCTATCTTCTTTTAAAGTCTCTAAGGCACAGGTCCGCCCTAGTATCATGATCAACATCCTATGGAAAAGCACCTGAAAACACATGTGAAAATAGGTACGTCAGCATAAAAATGCCTGTGAGATACATAGGTTTGTGAAAATAAGATTCATGACTTGTATTTGAGAAAATGTTTAGTCATGAACCTTGTAATTTGCTTTGTCTTGTAAATCATTTGAAAAACGATAAGATCAGTTGATATGTATAAGTAAATGTAAGGTTAAATGAATAACCATGTAAAATGAGTTTGTATAAGATAAGTTGATTGTAAAACAATGTCTTATGAAAAGTATGTTATTTGTATAAAATGTTATATGTATCAAACTGAAATGATTCAAATAACGTTATGCTATGTAATATTATACAAACACTTATATATAGGAAGTACCAGCGGCGTATCCACCATGTTTGTATCATATTACACACGTATCGTTACTTAATCACTTAATCAAACCAAACCATAAAGATGTAAAATGTTCATGTACAAACCAATTGTCAAGTGTTATTGTGTAAACCATGTCAAAATGTCTATGTCCAATGTAAACCACCAAATGTGTATATCAATGTCAAAATGTTTATGTTCAATGTAGATCATGTAATGTGTAACCAAAATGTCATGTATGGTAAGTGAAATGTATCAACTAAACCATATGTAAAATGCACAACAACAAGGTATTGAAGTAAAACACAGTTTAAATCAAAGTCATGTTGTGTGTAACAAATGCATGCTATACTGATACAAACATTTATGCGGTATTGTTAATATGCATACATCCAAGCCTTGAGACTGAGGCGATAAACCCTTAAACAAATTAAAGATTTATCTAAATTATGTATATCGAATTCGGTCATTCCTTTCTGTCCCCTTTCCCTGGGATGTCCGGAATGGGAGTTGTCAATTCCTATGGTACCACTACCTACTAACGAATGGCATGATCAATGTTAATGAATGTATTGTCCCATGTTAAACAGACCAAATGTTATACCAAAAATGGAAGCATGTGATGCACTAAGTATGTAATCAAATGAACATACATAGCGTGAAAATGTAATGTAAAACGATGTACTAAGTAATGCACACAATGGGCACACCTAGCATGAAATGTAATGTAAAATAATGTACCAAGTAATGCACACAATGGGCACACCTAGCATGAAATGTAATGTAAAACAATGTACCAAGTAATGCACACAATGGGCACACCTAGCATGAAATGTAATGTAAAACAATGTACTAAGTAATGCACACAATGGGCACACCTAGCATGAAATGTAATGTAAAACAATGTACTAAGTAATGCACACAATGGGCACACCTAGCATGAAATGTCATGTAAAACGATGTACTAAGTAATGCACACAATGGGCACACCTAGCATAAAATGTATTGAAATCATGTACTATAATGTACTAACGAACATAGCATGTATATGATGTGAAAACGGAAAGCATTAAAGTAACAAGTAGGCACATGTGTTCCACCCCAAAACAGTTTGGAAAACAGTAAAAGAGGGGTCTATGTACTCACTTGTGATTGCTCAGATGTCTAAAGATAATCACCAAGTAATGCTAGAGATCTCGGAATCAAACGGCACCTAGTATAGGTAACTATGTTAATAAACCGGACCTATCTCGGAAGACTGGGTAGCATTAGGGTTTGTAAACCAAATGAGTGTAGGAACTCACGTGATATGGTTTAACAAAGCCTACATGCTAAATGAAACTTAACCTAAGTCTTATTGACCCATTATGATCCGTTTAGGTAGCTTATGCTACTTTAACGTATCGTGCGCGTGAAACGCGTTCGGACTGCCTAACTAGTCCTATGACAAGTATTATATGCCTAAACATGTTAAATAATCAGTTATATGACAAAAGTTTAGGTTACATATGCTAAATTACCAATTATGTATGAAAAGGGTATTCTGGTAATTTACCTAAGGCATATAAACTACCTATCATACAACTACTTAAACGTCGTGACCATAAGGTATAACCTCGGAAGGTTATTCCCTACACTATGGTCACCTAATGTATTTGGTCGGATCCTATTGATCGACCAAACTGGGTCGGGTTCGAAGGTATAGGCGATTTATTAGATCGCCTACCCTACGACCCTAGACAACGTGGTAATCAGTGGGCATAGTCCCAAGGGACTATGACCAACGTGATTACACTCACGTTGCGAAGTTCAAACGAACTTCGCATTGACCATTACTGGTCAACGCTGAAAGTCAAACAAAGTTTGACTTTCTGACTCGAAAAGCAGTAAAATAAGGAAAAGAACGAAAGAATACTTACGAAGGGTCCCCGAATGCTAATCTAGATCAATATAGTTCAGGTATGAAACAAAGGTTTCAACTTAGAACACAATTAATCAGATTCTAGTGAGAAATAAGGTTGGCGTAATGGGGTATTTATAGTTTTCGGTGAACCGTTGAGATCGTTTCATGGAAAAGGAGGCACGATCAATACCGTACACTTGTCGGAATGTTATGGTGACTAATTTGGCCACTCACCATAAGGTATCAACACTTGGCAAGGGAAATGGGAGTGGAAACCAGCTGCAAACAGGCTGTTTAAACATTGCACCTGGTCTGGAGACCCCTAGCGCACCGCTACGCTAAAAGTGTAGCGCACCGCTAGGCTTAAGTTTGACAGATTTACACTTTTGGTCCCTGTCATGCATTCAGCCCATTTTCGACACGTTTAAGGCCCGTTAACCCCATTTCAAAGCTCTAAAATGAAGTTAAAGTATAGGGATCTTAAAATGTGCTCAAAAATATCTCCGATGTCGGTTCGTTTAACCGTACGGTTGCGTTGTTCGGTTAATTACGACGGAATGCGCACAAGCGCGAAAAACGATCCAAATGACGCGATGAATGGATTTTTCTTATGGCGAACACTAAAATATAATATAGTCATGCTTACATAAATTTTTGGATGTCCGGATGTATTCAGAACGTAAGTTATGCGCGAAAATGCAAACTTGTGCACTTTTTGACACTTTTAGTCCCTGAATGACCCAAAAGTTTATTTTAGCATACCGAACCCCTCAAAGCCTATTTCTAAGCTATGTAAAGGATATTTAAGGTGTGTTTAACTTATGGTCATGTTCCGGAATGTTCGTTACAGTTCAAATTGACATACTTTCGCAGTTTGTCATATTTAGTCCCTGTAAGCGAATTAACTTGTTTTTGCCATACCAAAGCCTTCAAAACTTATTTCTAAGTTATGTAAAGGTTATTTAAGGTATGTTGAGTATATGTTGATGTTCCGGAGTATTTCTCGCATTAAACTGAGTACGTTTACGCACTAGTTTGCGTATAACTCTCCAGAAAGCGATGTAGAGTTTGAAATTACATAAAAGTCAAAACATGAAAAATGTATAACATAACAAAACAAACATTGGGATCAAATAACATTGTTTTATTGATAACAGAACTGTTCATAGTGATTACAAGCACAGTTGTTACACGAAACATAGTATTGGTTTAAACCAAGTTTTACTTCAATACTTTGTTTTGTGCGTTTCACTTATGGTTTAGTTGATGCATTTCACTAGCCATACATATCATTTTGGTTGTACATTACATGATTTACATTGGACATGAACATTACTTTGGTGGTTTGGTTTGATTAAGTGATTAAGTAGCGATGCGTGTGTAATATGATACAAACATGGTGGATACGCCGCTGGTACTTCCTATATATAAGTGTTTGTATGGTATTACATATTGTAGCGTTATTTGAATCATTTCAGTTTGAGACATAGAACATTTTATACAAGTAACATACTTTTCACAATACATTGTTTTACAAACAACTTAACTTATACAAACTCCTTTTACATGGTTATTCATTTAACCATACATTATTCTCTTATTTATACATATCATCTAAACTTATTGTTTTTCAAATGATTTACAAAGACAAAGCAAATTATAAGGTTCATGACTAAACATTTTCGTAAACTGAAGTCATGAATCTTATTTTCAACAAAACCAATGTATTCGCCAGCATTTCTTTGCTGACCTCGTTTTCACATATGTTTCAGGTATTATTGGATGATATCGATTGATAGGATGCATGCTCACATAGGACTGGACAAGGCTTTAGTGACTCAATAACAAAGATAGACTATGTTTAAATAGTGTATTTAGATTTCCAGACGATGTAATTATTCAATGTTCAATAAAACGGAACTTTAATTGCCATGGATTTGAAACGATTAATTCTGTTACAACACTCCCCGACATTTCCGCCACGTTTTGTATGTTTTACGTGGTCGGGGTGTGACAGTTTTATTTCATATAGCTTTGTTATGGTTAAGCTATGGTATTAAGAAGTCACACCAAATTAACCACGCTTCCGCAAAGCCAGGGTGTGACAGCTTGGTATCAGAGCTCTGATCATAGCGAACTAGGATTCTTTCTCGAGTCTAGACTATGATCACTAGGGCTCTCACGAAAACATTTTACTGCATACCACTTAAGTCCAGATCCAAAACTTTTTACAAACAAATGTTGAGCACATTTTATTATTTATTGGCTCAGCCTGGAGGGCTGAGGGTCGGTCTGGAGGATCGAGGCTCGGTCTAGGTGAGCGAGGTAGTTGGCTAGTGAGGCTAGGAAGAGTAGGCTCAGTCATGAAGGCTGAGGCTCGGTCAAGGGGACCGAGGCTCGATCTAAGAGGTCGAGGTGGAGGATAGAGCAGTCTTAGAGACTGGGAGAAATTGGCTAGTGGGACTAGGAGAATGATTTGAATGCTTACTTGTTGACTTATGTGATTATATGATTATATGATTGATTATTATACGTATATGCGTTTGTGTTACAAACATCATGCTTTCATCATATACTAGAAAGATGGACACTACGAATCCCATGGCCATAGTGTCAGACGACATAGTTTCATCGAAGCACGAGGTGTACATTTCCGATACTACCGGCACAAACAATGACGACTTTCAGCCCTTTTGCGCTGCCTGAAGTCGTAGCAGAGCCTACTGATGGCCATCTTGTTGGGAGTTTGCCACTCGCGGTGATCCCTGCTCCTGTGCCCCCTTGCCGCTTATCCTGTTGATGATATGCCCCCCCCAACGTGGCCTCTAACGACGATAACGACCTACTAGAGGAGGACCCATTCGAGGGTAGGACCCTATTGCTGCTGGTATTAGACTACTGCATGCGGACGCTTCTGCAGGGGAAACTCATGCCAATTCCCCTATCCCAGACTCATTTGAGTTTCTGACATCCGCATCTTTGCACATACAGGGAGTGCAGCACCACTCACACGACGCCGACCCTGATATGGCGTCATCAGCTGCCCCAGTTCTCGCACACAGATTTGAGTTTGATCGCGATATTGAGGACGATTCTGTTTTTCCACCTGGTTTTGATCCAGACCATGACATTGAGTTCATGCACTTAGACCAGCCTTTGGAGGATCCTGTAACCCCTGTGTTTGTTGATCCAACTGATCTTGAGATGGAGTTTTTGATCCGGAGCTAGCCGTGGCCCCTGAGCCAGGCGTTGCTCCTAACCCCGCATTGTAGCATAACCCTGTCCATGCCGATGCACCTGCTATTGCTCCTTGATTGATCATCTGCTTGGACGAGAGAAAATTTGGGGTAACTGTGCAAGACAATTTATTATTACGGGGGCCCACGTAATAACGACTTGTAGTGCACAGAAATCCTGGTGGACTCTGCGGGTCAAGCTAATGAAAACCAATGTAGCAGGAATTATCTAAAACACGAATGACCAAGGCGAGGCGATGTAGCCTCGAGTTCATTCTATTACAAGCAACAAGCCAAATTGCCAAGCCTATGTGAAGGCTCAGAAATTTATTTCCCCACTCATACATTGAGTATATTTGCGTGTGAAATTGGGTGAATACATGATGGCTTATGTTGCTATATACACCTCATAGACAATTGAAACGTTGTCTAACCCGCTTCACACCACTTCGACAAAAGGGAATGTCACCCAGACGTGACACAAACACCAGTACGTTGCCAAGGACAGAAGCCGAGCTACAAGGACACATCTCACAGATAAATGCACGACATAAAGCCATCCTCTCTAAGTACAACGATGGCATTACTAGAGATAACCCTCCAAACTGGCTGCACCTATAAACGGTTCCTGAACTGCAAGCCTTTGAACTTTGACGGAACAGGAGGCGCCGTGGCATTTGTTCGTTGGTCCGAAAAGACCGACTCCATTCTAAGAATGAGTAACTGTTCGCCCCAACAGGGTGTTACTCATATCTCGGGGTTATTTCTAGATGGCACACTCTCATAATGGAACCTCCAGGTTCAGACCCTTGGTACAAGATACTGCTAATGCACCGAGCTGGGACGAGCTCAAAGGAATGATGGAGAAGAAATACAATTCTAGGGCTGGAAACCAGAAGCGTGAGGTAGAGTTCCGGAATTGAAAATGGACGGACCAGAGATTCCTGAATACATCCAGCAATCTCACGACTTGTCTAGGGTCGTCCCCTACTTAGTCAAACCGGAGTTCAAAAGGAGGGAACGATTCATTTGGGGACTTGTACCCCAGATCAGGGGCATGGTTACTACCTCGAAGCCCTCAACCATTGTAGAGGTTATCAATATGGGTGATTTATTTATAACATGAGGTGCTATGTGTTGATATTGTTGTATACTTACGTACACTTAACTTACTATGACCTGACCCATACGATCATCATTTAGAAAATGCCTCCAAGACGGGATGTACGCATACCCACCAACGAGGCGGAACTTCTGGGAATCATTGCTGCAGTCATCGCACAATACGAGGCCCATCACTCTGAGCGCAACGGAGGTACCTCAGGAAATAACCCACCCAACGGCTACACTTACAAGCAGTTCTTAGGCTGCCAGCCCCTACATTTTGACGGCACTGGGGGTGCCGTAACCTTCGTACGCTGGATTGAGAAGATGGACACTGTTCTGCGTGCGAGCAAATGCGCCCCAAGAGATCAGGTCACGTACATTTCCGGGCTGTTCCGAGATAGGGCTCTGTCATGGTGGAAACTTCAGGTTCAGACAATGGGCGAGGCTGCTGCGTATGCCTTATCATGGGACGAGCTGAAAGAGCTAATGCATAAAAAGTACTGTTCGAGAACAGAAAGCCAGAAGGTAGAAACTGAGTTCTGGAACTTGAAGATGGAAGGTCCAAAAATAGTTGAGTATGTGGAGAAGTTCCAAGTTCTTTCGCGTATCGTTCTATACATGGTTACACCAGAATACAAGCGAATCGAGCGCTTCATTTGGGGTTTAGCTCCTCAAATCATAAGTATGGTAACCTCCTCCAAGCCTGCGACAATCACTGAGGCCATCAATCTATGTATAGCCTTGACGGAAGAGGCAATCAGGATGAACAAATTTTCAACCTCTAAAAAGAAGAAGGAGACTCATGTAGAGTCATCCGGGGACAACAAGAGAAAGTTGGCGAATTTCAAACAGGGTACCCAGTCGAGTAACAACAACAAGGTCAAAAAGAGAAAAGAGTACACGGGTATTCTACCAAAGTGCGACAACTGTCGACGTCACCATAACGAGCGGTGTAGATATGGAAAATGTGGTAACTATGGCAAGGTGGGACATGTCAAGGAAACGTGTCGGCAAGGTACTAAACATGGAAATAGAGGTCAAGATGGTAACGAAAATCGCGGAGGAAATAACGACGACAACAACTATCAAGGCAGGGAAGCTGACGATCAAGATTGTGGCCAAGCATGTTTTAATTGCGGTGATGTGGGGCATTTCAGGAAGTATTGCCCTAAGGACACTCAGGCACGTGGATGAAAGCTCAACAGCGGGGATAGAATCCAAGCGTGGATATCGGTACGTCTCAAAATAGTCAATGTTATGCTCTATTTGATAGTATTGTCAAATTTTAGCTTCAGAAAATATAGTTGTTTTAGTAGTAAGTAACCTAGATACCCAGTTCTCGATAGAACAAGCCTAACGGAAGCTTCGATGTGATAATTGGGATGGACTGTTTGTCGAACAACTCGGCGGAGATTGTCATCCGCGCCCCGACGACGAACGGAGAAATGATTGTGACTCATGGAGCAGGATACGCTCCTACGGATTATCTGACAAAGAAGACACGAAAATTTTCGCACACAGGATGTGTTGCCTTCCTGGCACACATTGTGGATAAGAAGGCTGCTGAGCCAAGAATCGAAGACATCCCTGTCGTGAGGGAATACCCAGAAGTCTTCCCAGAAGACTTACCTGGACTGCCACCTCAGAGGCAAGTAGAGTTCCGCATTGACTTAGTTCCAGGCGCCGCGCCTGTGGCTAAGGCACCTTATAGACTTGCTCCGTCTGAGATGCAGGAACTGTCGACACAGCTTCAAGAGTTGTTAGACAAGGGTTTTATCCGACCAAGCTTCTCGCCTTGGGGAGCTCCGGTCCTGTTTGTCAAAAAGAAGGACGGTAGTTTTCGTATGTGTATCGACTACCGGGAGCTGAACAAGCTGACGATCAAGAATAGATACCCTCTGCCAAGAATCGATGATCTGTTTGATCAACTGCAAGGCTCAAGCTTTTATTCAAAGATCGATCTTCGATCTGGATACCATCAGTTAAGGATACAAGAGGAGAGTATCCCAAAGACAGCCTTCAGAACTCGTTATGGACACTACGAGTTCCTTGTCATGCCGTTTGGTTTGACAAACGCACCTGCAGTCTTTATGGATTTGATGAATAGAGTTTGCAAGCCGTACTTGGACAAGTTCGTGATTGTGTTTATCGACGACATCTTGATTTATTCAAAGACGAAGGCTGAACACGAGCAGCATTTTAGAGCCATTCTAGAGCTGCTGAAGAAAGAACAGCTGTATGCAAAATTCTCCAAGTGCGAATTTTGGCTACGTGAAGTCCAATTCCTTGGACACGTGGTAAATGGAGATGGAATCCACGTGGATCCAACAAAGATCGAAGCGATCAAGAATTGGGAAACGCCAAAGACGCCAACTGAGATTCGACAATTCTTGGGTTTGGCTGGCTACTATCGAAGGTTCATTGAGGATTTCTCAAAAATCGCTCAACCATTGACGCTCCTCACCCAGAAAGATAAGAAGTTTGATTGGGGAATCAAACAGGAAGAAGCATTCCAGATACTGAAGGATAAGCTCTGCAATGCGCCAATCTTAGCACTACCGGAAGGTACTGATGATTTTGTGGTATACTGCGACGCATCGCGTCAAGGATTAGGTTGTGTGTTGATGCAACGCCAAAAGGTTATTGCTTACGCATCGCGTCAACTGAAAGTGCACGAAAAGAACTATACCACACATGATTTGGAACTTGGCGCAGTGGTTTTTGCACTAAAGATCTGGAGACACTACCTTTATGGTACGAAGTGTACAATCTTTACAGATCACAAGAGCCTACAGCACATATTCAACCAGAAGGAGTTGAATATGAGGCAAAGACGATGGGTTGAGTTGCTGAACGATTACGACTGCGAGATAAAGTATCACCCAGGGAAGGCGAATGTAGTCACCGATGCCCTAAGTCGTAAAGAGAGAATCAAACCCATAAGGGTTAGAGCTTTGGAAATGATTATCCAAACCGATATTTCCTTGCGCATTTGTGCCGCGTAAAAGGAAGCTCTCAAAGAAGGAAACCTTGAAGAAGAATATCTCCGTGGGATGGAGAAGCTACTGGTACCAAACGAGGAAGGAACGCTATGCTTCGAGAAAAGGATTTGGGTTCCTCTGTTTGGTGGTTTGAGGAAAGTTATTTTCGATGAAGCTCACAAATCACGGTACTCTATCCATCTTGGAGCGGATAAGATGTACCAAGATCTCAAAGATTACTATTGGTGGCCTAGGATGAAAGGCGATGTTGCTGTTTACGTGAGCAAATGTTTAACGTGCTAAGGTTAAAGCCGAATACCAGAAGCCTTCAGGACTTCTGCAACAACCTGAGATTCCCAAGTGGAAATGGGAACAAATCTCAATGGATTTTATTACAAAGCTACCAAGAACGCCGAGAGGCCATGACACTATCTGGGTGATAGTGGATCGATTAACGAAGTCAGCACACTTCTTACCTATCAGGGAGAAGGATAACACTAGCAAATTGGCTGAAATTTACATGAGAGAGATCGTCGCGCGCCATGGAGTACCTCTCTCAATCATCTCTGATAGAGACGGAAGGTTTGTGTCAAGGATATGGCAATCCTTCCAAGAAGCCTTTGGCTCACAATTGAATCTGAGCACTGCGTTTCATCCGCAAACTGACGGCCAGAGCGAGCGAACGATACAGACTTTGGAGGACATGCTGAGAGCGTGTGTTATGGATATGGGCGGTAGCTGGGACAAACATTTGCCTTTGGTCGAATTTTCATACAACAACAGCTACCACACCAGTATTGGTGTCGCGCCATTTGAAGCCCTTTACGGACGCAAGTGCCGATCACCCTTATGTTGGGCTGACGCAGGTGATAAGCAGCTTGCTGGTCCCGAAATCGTCCAAGAAACGACAGACAAAATCGCGCAGATTCTTAAACGCATCGAAGCAGCTCGCCACCGACAGAAGGCCTATGCGGATCCAAACCGAAAATATGTGGATTTCCAAGTTGGAGAAATGGTGTTATTGAAAGTTTCACCCTGGAAAGGGGTGGCACGCTTCGGAAAGCGTGGGAAGTTAAATCCGCGCTACATTGGTCCTTTCAGAATTCTGGAAAGAATAGGACTAGTAGCATACAAGTTGGACCTACCTGCTGAACTGAATGGTGTTCACGATACATTTCACGTATCCAATCTAAAGAAAAGTCCAACTCAAGTCACCGTTGCCATTCCCACCGACGAGATTCATGTTGACGACACGCTCCACTTTGTTGAAGAACCTGTTGAGGTCACGGATTGGAAAGTTAACAAGACCCGCCGGAGCAGTGTCAAGCTCGTCAAGGTTCGTTGGAATGCCAGACATGGTCCTAAATACACCTGGGAACGCGAGGACCGGATGAAAGAGAAATACCCCCACCTTTTTCCTAAGAACCCTGCATCTAGTAGCAGAACTTAAAATTTCGGGACGAAATTTATTTAACGGGGGGAGAATGTGACAACCCGCACTAAACCAGGTATCCGTACGACTTAACTAATGATTAATTACTGCTTAATTACTGTGCTTGTTTGAACTAGCTGATGAACTGCTACTTGATATCTGATACATGTACTTACTTGCATCATACTTTACTTATCGTCACTACATTATTTACATGCTGAACCCTAGTGACAACCATGATGCACAAAAAGCACAGTAGCACTATAACGGATAACCTATTGAACATGCTGATAAAGCCAGCATCAGGCAAACACTGCCTCTAAGGCCTGTAAGAGCCTGAAATATTTTGCTACACTAGTGGTGAGTGTAGGGATACAAGGGTTGTAGAACTGCGTCTCTAGGAATAAGTCACAATGACTGGATGTGCCTAAAACGTACTCTAAGTACAAAACTCAGCACTTTACACAATAATTCAGCTTTTAGCTAACTAATAAAGTGCCAAAACATGAGAAAAATATTACTAGACACTTTCCAAGTGTCAGAAATGAGTTGTGTCACTCAAAAGGGTAATAACGACACTTTAAAGCTTTGTTTAGCGCTTTAACGGATTACTATCCAACCGAACAACCGGACTATATCCGGAACATAAAAATATTGTCATTTACATTGTTTTTTTTTCTGAGCCAGTTAGGGTCCCTGAATACCCCAACACCCGTCATAATATTTAACACACAAGTAACATATATCAATTCCTAACCAAATGAACTAGTTTCTAACTAATCACTTCAAAGCAAACTATTTACCCCATCACCATCTGATCGGTGCTCCCCTTGTAGGGAACACACCACCAATTCTTTTTATTATAATAATCTCATGGTTTGTTATCAAGGCTACACATTATTTGGAGGATAATGGTATTGTATGGTTTGTAAATTACTTATAAGAATAATACCTTTCATTCATTTTCAACAATCAAAAATCGTGAGCTCTCTCTCCCTCTCGCTAAGGCTCTCGGCCAAACCCCACTAACACCATCTCACCTTTATCAAATTTCAATCTTGCCATTCCACATACATATCAAGGTGTTAGAGCTCATACGAGGAGACCCGGTGCCTACGGAATCGCGAGGACCTCACCACAACGTTATTATCCACCTATTTTTCGACTAGTTTCTTCCCTAGCCTCGAGCTGGTAGTAAGTTGCTTGATGTAACACCTGTGCCTTCACGGCCATCAAACAAGTACCAAACCAATGAAATATTATATTTCATACTTGGGATTTGTAAAAATATGTGTATCATTTGCACATATCGATTCTTATTCAATTTCAAACTCTAAATCGCTTTCTGGAAGGTTATACGCGCACCAATGCGTAAATATAGCCAGTTTAATGCAACAAACACTCCGGAATAGTGAAATAGGCTTAACATACCTTAAATAACCTTTACATAACTTAGATATAAGTTTTGGAAGGTTTGGTGTGGTGAAATCAAAGTTAAATCGCTTACAGGGACTTAAGTTGACAAACTGCGAAAGTATGCCAATTTGAACTGTAACAGACCGTCCAGAGCATGACCATAAGTTAAACATACCATAAATATCCTTCACATAGCTTAGAAATAGGCTTTGAGGGGTTCGGTGTGCTAAAATAAACTTTTGGGTCATTCAGGGACTAAAAGTGTCAAAAAGTGCACAAGTTTGCATTTTCGTGCGTAACTTACGTTCTGAATACATCCGGACATCCAAAAAATTATATAAGCATGACTATATTATATTTTAGTGTTCGCCTTAAGAAAAATCCATTCGTTGCGTCATTTGGATCGTTTTTCGCGCTTGTGCGCATTCCGTCGTAATTAAGCGAACATCGCGTTCGTACGACCAAACGAACCGACATCCGAGATATTTTTGAGCATGTTTTAAGTTCCCTATACTTTAACTTCATTTTAGAGCTTTGAAATGGGGTTAACGGGCCTTAAACGTGTCAAAAATGGCCTAAATACAGTTCAGGGACCAAAACTGTAAATCTGCCAAACTTAACCCCTACGATGCGCAGGGACTTTTGCCCTACGATGCGCAGGGGGTCTTCTGACCAGATACAATGTTTAAACAGCCTGTTTTCAGCTGTTTAAACCACCACCACATGTTCCTACTTGCTTAGTCATGTTGATAAGAACCATTTTAAGCTTCCATAAGGTTCCGACAAGTGTACGGCCTTGATCGTTTCCCCTTTTCCAAGAAACGATCTCAACGGTGGACCGAAAACTATAAATAACCCAACACCCCCATTGCATTTTCTCACAAGAATTCTGATTTTGAGAGCTCTAAGTTGAAACCATTGTTTCATACCTGAGTTCTTGAAGTCGGGATTAGCATTCGGGGACCCTGGGTTAGTATTCTTTCGTTCTTTTCCTTATTTTACTGCTTTTCGAGTCCGAAAGTCAAACTTTGTTTGACTTTCAGCGTTGACCAGTAATGGTCAATGCGAAGTTCGTTTGAACTTCGCAACGTGAGTGTAATCACGTTGGTCATAGTCCTTTGGGACTATGCCCACTGATTACCACGTTGTCTAGAGTCGTAGGGTAGGCGATCTAATAAATCGCCTATACCTTCGAACTCGACCCATTTGGTCGATCATTAGGATCGGACCAAATACATTAGGTGACCATAGTAGGTAGGGAATAACCTTCCGAGGTTATACCCTATGGTCACATCGTTTAAGTAGTTGTATGATAGGTAGTTTATATGCCTTAGGTAAATTACCAGAATACCCTTTTCATGCATAATTGGTAATTTAGCATATGTAACCTAAACTTTTGCCACATAACTGATTATGTAACATGTTTAGGCATATAACACTTATCATAGGGCTAGTTAGGCGTTCCGAACGCGTTTTACGCGAACGACGCGTTAAAGTAGCATAAGCTTCCTAAACGGGTCGTAATGGGTCGATAAGACTTAGGTTAAGTTTCATTTAGCATGTAGGCTTGTTAAACCATATCATATGAGTTCCTACACTCATTTGGTTTACAAACCCTAATGCTACCCAATCTTCCGATTTAGGTCCGGTTAATTAACATAGTTACCTATATTAGGTGACGTTTGATTTCCGTGATCTCTAGCATTGTTTGGTTGTTACTCAAGGACTACTGAGCAATCTCAAGTGAGTACATAGACCCCTCTTTTACTGTTTTCCAAACTGTTTTGGGGTGGAACACATGTGCCTACTTATTACTTTCATGCTTTCCTGTTTTCATATCATATACCTGCTATGTTTGTTAGTACATTATAGTACGTCGTTTTACATTGACATTTTATGCTATGTATGTATATAGCGTGCATACTTAGTACATCGTTTTACATGACATTTTATGCTATTTATGTTCATTTAGTTCATACTTAGTACATTGTTTTACATCACATCACATCACATGCTATGTATGTTCATTTGTTGCATACTTAGTACAGATTCATTTCATCACATGCTTACATTTTGGTATGACATTTGGTTTGTTAAATGGGACAATACATTCATTAACATTAGCTACGCCGTTCGTTAGTAGGTAGTGGTACCATAGGAATTGACAACTCCCGTTCCGGACATCCCAGGGAAAGGGGACAGTAAAGGAATGACCGAATTCGATGACATTTAAGACAGATAAACCTTTAATTTGTTTAAAGGGTTTATCACCACAGTCGCAAGGCTTGGATGTATGCATTGGAACAACACCGCATAAATGTTCATTATCAGTATAGCATGCATTTACACAAAACATAACGTTGATTTAAACACAGTTTTACTTCAATACTTTGCTTTTGTGCATATGGTTTAGTTGAGACATTTCGCTAGCCATACATGACATTTTGACATAGACACTTTGACATAGACATTTTAACATGATTGACATTGATCATGCATATAGACATTTTAACATGATTGACCTTGATCATGCATTTTCACAAGACATAATGCTGATTTAAACTAAGTTTTACTTCAATACTATGTTCTTGTGCATATGGTTTAGTTGACACATTTCGCTAGCCATACAGGACATTTTGACATAGACATTAGACATAGACATTTTAACATGATTGACCTTGATCATGCATTTTTCACAAGACATAATGTTGATTTAAACCAAGTTTTACTTCAATACTATGTTCTTGTGCATTTCACCTATGGTTTAGTTGATGCGCTTTCACTAGCCATACATATCACATTTGTTTTACATTACATGATTTACATTGATCATGCATTTTGACATATTATTCAATACATTTGGCAATTGGTTAAACATAGACATCTTACATTGTTTGGTTTGGTTTGATTAAGTGATTAAGTAACGATGCGTGTGTAATATGATACAAGCATGGTGGATACGCCGCTGGTACTTCCTATATATAAGTGTTTGTATGGTATTAGTAGCGTTATTTGAATCATTTCAGTTTGATACATATAACATTTTATACAAATAACATACTTTTCACAAGACATTGTTTTACAAAACAACTTATCTTTTACAAACTCATTTAACTTGGTTGTTCATTTAACCATACATTATTCACTTATTTATACATATCATCTGATCTTATCGATTTTCAAATGATTTACAGAACAAAGCAAATAACAAGGTTCATGACTAAACATTTTCTCAAACATAAGTCATGAAACCTATTTTCACAAAACCTATGTATCTCACCGGCATTTTTATGCTGACGTACCATATTTTCACATGTGTTTTTCAGGAGCTGTTGCATAAGATGATCAAGATATACATAGACAGACTTGGGCTTTAGTGACAATAAAAGATGCAAGACTAGTTAATTATGTTGTATTTCTTTGTTTGTTAAGACATTGTAACACTTTTAATCAATAAAACGAAACTTCAATTGCCATGGATTTGAAACATTAATTCTGTTACAACACGCCCCGATGTTTCCGCCGCGATTTGTATGTTCTACGCGGTCGGGGTGTGACAGAAAAGATGGTATCAGAGCCAATGGTTATAGGGAATTAGGTTATTAGTAATGCTTTGACCTAGTCTATAACCTTCTTAGGACCCTAACGCGAGTTTACTTGCGTTTAGTCATAAAACAATACTGTCGCCTATCCTTAGGCGACAACCACAACAAGAACATAAATTTCAAAACCGCTTTGAAAACTAATCATCTGTTCTAGGATGATTGATTACTAGGTTTTGAACCCTCTATTGTAAGGTTTTGAACTCTCAGTTATAAGGTTTTGAATCCCTTTGAATTTTCAAAATCTCGTCAAGGTTTTGGGTTTTAAATAATGTGAACACGTGCAAACTGGAAGGGTGAATGCCTGTATTCTGGGTTTTCTGTCTAGGCAAGCACTTCGTATACATCTCATCAGACGCGAGACCAGTTGTGCTTACCTGGGAATTCTCGGGATGAGTGTTCACTTATAGGCGAGCATGTCTTCAGTGATACATTAATAAGACCTGTTTACCTTGAGTAGTCACCGTCTCATTTGTTTACCTTAGGTAACAAACAAATGATCACAATTTTCATTCGTTAACATTCAGCATTAATTTTCCAATAACCTTTCACTTGCTTCTTCCTCTGTCTTTCATTTTCTTTTAGAATGTCTATTCCTCTCATCACTGGTCAAATGCCCGAGCGAACAGCCAAATTTGTCCAGCAAATTGGCGAAGTGATTCAGAGGACTGTGGATTTAGGCATTTCCATGGCTCGTCTCAACAATGAAGCCTCTCGTCTCGACAATGAAGCCACCCAAGAGCCACTGAAGGAAGCAGAAGTCAAGACTGCACCAAAGACAAGGAAGCGTAAGGCTTCAAGGAAACCCGCAACGGTTACACCTAATCAAGCGGGACCTAGCCATGTGGCAAGGCCACCAGCTAGGAAGCCATACAACGGAATTGAACCCTTGTGCAACCAATGTACCCTTCATCATCACCCTAATGTGAAGTGCCGCAAATGCCAAATCTGTGGACTTAAAGGTCATACAGCAAAGGTTTGCGTAGCAGCAGTACCAAATCAAATAGGCCCCAATCGGGTGGCAACACCACCTGTTAGGAAGCAATACAAGGGAACAGCCCCAATATGCGACAAATGTAATGCACACCACTTAGCTCACCTACAGTGTCGTTTGTGTGCATCATGTGGGCGACTCGGTCACCGGGCAAATGTTTGTCGATTTACCCCAAACCAAAGTAGTCCAAATCAACTCCAAGTCAACCCTACTCAAACTCGCTTTCCACCAGGTTATTGCTACAAGTGTGGCGAGATGGGACATTTCCGAAGAAATTGCCCAAAGCTTGCTAATGCAAATCTGACCCAAGGATGAGCAGTTGACAGAGTAGAAAATGTTGCTGTCTTATGCTTTTGTTCTTTTGTTTCCTTGTAATGTGAAACAATCTGTTTTGTTTATAAATAAATCGTTGTTCACAAATTCTGATATACAAGTATATTTACATGTGTGTTTGTTTTCCTATGATACCTGCATTAAGGAACTATGTTCCTTACAAACTACTCTTGTGATTCTCTCTTTCAAATGATCGCTCATGATTCCTGTGAAAATTTTAAGTACTCGTTTCACTCTAAGAAACAAAGTACAGAAAATTAAGTGACATTATGAGTAATCGTGCTTTTCGCACATCTGCGCCTTTAAATCCTTGGTTAGATAACTAAGGGTATTTTCAAATCTCATACCCATTACGTTTTGATTTTTCAACATACACAGTACCAGTATTTCAAAACAATCTTCATGATCTCAAAACATTTCATATAGTTTGAAAACAATTTTTCTAGATGCATTGTCTATGTTATTTCAAAAACATTGGCCATGTTATCAAAACCAACCTTTCAAATTTCAAAATATTTCATATAGTCTGAAGACAATATTAACACAATACATTTTCTGATCAAGTGCATGATTTCGAAAAGCATCATTCATGTCTTTCAAAAACCTTATACATAATTTCAAAATTCATCTCGAATGATTTTAAAACATTTTTGTAAATATATCTACCTAATACACCTACTTTATGATTTCAAAATATTATATATAAGGTTTCAAAAACATTTTTTTTCCCATGCATAGTCTTCCAAATATATTTTTCCTCACACATTTACTTAACCTTCAAATTCTGCTTCATATGTCGCCTTGACATATCTAGCATCTTAACTTCATAAGCATTTTACTTATGTTTTGACTTAAGCACATCCAGTGCAAGATTTCAAAACATCTTCAACTTCTAAAATTCATATGGGATCTTTTTATCTTCATATTTAGATCCTTGTGGACGATCATCATTCAAATCAGAGTCCTTAATTGGATTCCTTATGTACCTTAATTCGAGTATTTCGGTTCTTTATAATCGAAATCGAATTTTCTCTTCAATAATCTTTCTATCTTTATAGTTAGATTCTTGATAACGTTTAAAGTACCAAATGAAATCCGTTGAATGGATTCCTAGTGTGCTTTAAATGCATGTACGCAAGTAACAAGACAAATTAACAAACAATTTTGTGGTTATGTGATTATGTGTTTACATATTTGGTGTTTTTCATTTATACATTTTTTTGTGTTTTTGGTATACTCTGGATATTCGTTATCCAAATCCTCGCAGGATCTTTCATATCTTCATATGAGAGATTCGTAGCAGGATATTCAAAGGTACTACCTTAAATCCTTAATGGGCTTCTATGTAATAGTTAAGACCCTTGGATTATATAGTACCACTCCAGACCCTTTTTAGTGGTCTAGTCTAAAGGATTGATTCACAATTTGGTTAAAGAATGACATCTAGTGATGTAGCTGGACAGACTCCTTGATAGTCTATTTAGATCATTTATTGATTTAGTCTACGGGACTCTATGGCGGTCTAGTCACAATCATCACAGGATTGTTCATTTGGTTTTACCCTACGCATTATAAAATAGACTGTGTGAACTGTGCAAGGAATTGTCTAATTATGGAGGCCTACATAATTATGAAATTCAGTGCATAGAAACCCAGTAAGGTTTATTATGTGTAAGAGCCAATAGTGACAACAATAACAAAATGAGGACGATGTAATAGAGGTACGGTGGACGCACCAATGATGCTTCATATACTTGTATATAAGTATCCCTCTTACATTGCAGTCATGATGTTATTAAGGTTACTAAAAGTTCAAGAACCCTAACCAATGTTGTTCGATCTTTTCAACTTCATGTTTTAAACTCTTACAAGTTTCCTCTAAATAAATTTCGGGACGAAATTTCCTAAAGTAGGGGAGACTGTAACACCTGTGCCTTCACGGCCATCAAACAAGTACCAAACCAATGAAATATTATATTTCATACTTGGGATTTGTAAAAATATGTGTATCATTTGCACATATCGATTCTTATTCGATTTCAAACTCTAAATCGCTTTCTGGAAGGTTATACGCGCACCAATGCGTAAATATAGCCAGTTTAATGCAACAAACACTCCGGAATAGTGAAATAGGCTTAACATACCTTAAATAACCTTTACATAACTTAGATATAAGTTTTGGAAGGTTTGGTGTGGTGAAATCAAAGTTAAATCGCTTACAGGGACTTAAGTTGACAAACTGCGAAAGTATGCCAATTTGAACTGTAACAGACCGTCCGGAGCATGACCATAAGTTAAACATACCATAAATATCCTTCACATAGCTTAGAAATAGGCTTTGAGGGGTTCGGTGTGCTAAAATAAACTTTTGGGTCATTCAGGGACTAAAAGTGTCAAAAAGTGCACAAGTTTGCATTTTCGTGCGTAACTTACGTTCTGAATACATCCGGACATCCAAAAAATTATATAAGCATGACTATATTATATTTTAGTGTTCGCCTTAAGAAAAATCCATTCGTTGCGTCATTTGGATCGTTTTTCGCGCTTGTGCGCATTCCGTCGTAATTAAGCGAACATCGCGTTCGTACGACCAAACGAACCGACATCCGAGATATTTTTGAGCATGTTTTAAGTTCCCTATACTTTAACTTCATTTTAGAGCTTTGAAATGGGGTTAACGGGCCTTAAACGTGTCAAAAATGGCCTAAATACAGTTCAGGGACCAAAACTGTAAATCTGCCAAACTTAACCCCTACGATGCGCAGGGACTTTTGCCCTACGATGCGCAGGGGGTCTTCTGACCAGATACAATGTTTAAACAGCCTGTTTTCAGCTGTTTAAACCACCACCACATGTTCCTACTTGCTTAGTCATGTTGATAAGAACCATTTTAAGCTTCCATAAGGTTCCGACAAGTGTACGGCCTTGATCGTTTCCCCTTTTCCAAGAAACGATCTCAACGGTGGACCGAAAACTATAAATAACCCAACACCCCCATTGCATTTTCTCACAAGAATTCTGATTTTGAGAGCTCTAAGTTGAAACCATTGTTTCATACCTGAGTTCTTGAAGTCGGGATTAGCATTCGGGGACCCTGGGTTAGTATTCTTTCGTTCTTTTCCTTATTTTACTGCTTTTCGAGTCCGAAAGTCAAACTTTGTTTGACTTTCAGCGTTGACCAGTAATGGTCAATGCGAAGTTCGTTTGAACTTCGCAACGTGAGTGTAATCACGTTGGTCATAGTCCTTTGGGACTATGCCCACTGATTACCACGTTGTCTAGAGTCGTAGGGTAGGCGATCTAATAAATCGCCTATACCTTCGAACTCGACCCATTTGGTCGATCATTAGGATCGGACCAAATACATTAGGTGACCATAGTAGGTAGGGAATAACCTTCCGAGGTTATACCCTATGGTCACATCGTTTAAGTAGTTGTATGATAGGTAGTTTATATGCCTTAGGTAAATTACCAGAATACCCTTTTCATGCATAATTGGTAATTTAGCATATGTAACCTAAACTTTTGCCACATAACTGATTATGTAACATGTTTAGGCATATAACACTTATCATAGGGCTAGTTAGGCGTTCCGAACGCGTTTTACGCGAACGACGCGTTAAAGTAGCATAAGCTTCCTAAACGGGTCGTAATGGGTCGATAAGACTTAGGTTAAGTTTCATTTAGCATGTAGGCTTGTTAAACCATATCATATGAGTTCCTACACTCATTTGGTTTACAAACCCTAATGCTACCCAATCTTCCGATTTAGGTCCGGTTAATTAACATAGTTACCTATATTAGGTGACGTTTGATTTCCGTGATCTCTAGCATTGTTTGGTTGTTACTCAAGGACTACTGAGCAATCTCAAGTGAGTACATAGACCCCTCTTTTACTGTTTTCCAAACTGTTTTGGGGTGGAACACATGTGCCTACTTATTACTTTCATGCTTTCCTGTTTTCATATCATATACCTGCTATGTTTGTTAGTACATTATAGTACGTCGTTTTACATTGACATTTTATGCTATGTATGTATATAGCGTGCATACTTAGTACATCGTTTTACATGACATTTTATGCTATGTATGTTCATTTAGTTCATACTTAGTACATTGTTTTACATCACATCACATCACATGCTATGTATGTTCATTTGTTGCATACTTAGTACAGATTCATTTCATCACATGCTTACATTTTGGTATGACATTTGGTTTGTTAAATGGGACAATACATTCATTAACATTAGCTACGCCGTTCGTTAGTAGGTAGTGGTACCATAGGAATTGACAACTCCCGTTCCGGACATCCCAGGGAAAGGGGACAGTAAAGGAATGACCGAATTCGATGACATTTAAGACAGATAAACCTTTAATTTGTTTAAAGGGTTTATCACCACAGTCGCAAGGCTTGGATGTATGCATTGGAACAACACCGCATAAATGTTCATTATCAGTATAGCATGCATTTACACAAAACATAACGTTGATTTAAACACAGTTTTACTTCAATACTTTGCTTTTGTGCATATGGTTTAGTTGAGACATTTCGCTAGCCATACATGACATTTTGACATAGACACTTTGACATAGACATTTTAACATGATTGACATTGATCATGCATATAGACATTTTAACATGATTGACCTTGATCATGCATTTTCACAAGACATAATGCTGATTTAAACTAAGTTTTACTTCAATACTATGTTCTTGTGCATATGGTTTAGTTGACACATTTCGCTAGCCATACAGGACATTTTGACATAGACATTAGACATAGACATTTTAACATGATTGACCTTGATCATGCATTTTTCACAAGACATAATGTTGATTTAAACCAAGTTTTACTTCAATACTATGTTCTTGTGCATTTCACCTATGGTTTAGTTGATGCGCTTTCACTAGCCATACATATCACATTTGTTTTACATTACATGATTTACATTGATCATGCATTTTGACATATTATTCAATACATTTGGCAATTGGTTAAACATAGACATCTTACATTGTTTGGTTTGGTTTGATTAAGTGATTAAGTAACGATGCGTGTGTAATATGATACAAGCATGGTGGATACGCCGCTGGTACTTCCTATATATAAGTGTTTGTATGGTATTAGTAGCGTTATTTGAATCATTTCAGTTTGATACATATAACATTTTATACAAATAACATACTTTTCACAAGACATTGTTTTACAAAACAACTTATCTTTTACAAACTCATTTAACTTGGTTGTTCATTTAACCATACATTATTCACTTATTTATACATATCATCTGATCTTATCGATTTTCAAATGATTTACAGAACAAAGCAAATAACAAGGTTCATGACTAAACATTTTCTCAAACATAAGTCATGAAACCTATTTTCACAAAACCTATGTATCTCACCGGCATTTTTATGCTGACGTACCATATTTTCACATGTGTTTTTCAGGAGCTGTTGCATAAGATGATCAAGATATACATAGACAGACTTGGGCTTTAGTGACAATAAAAGATGCAAGACTAGTTAATTATGTTGTATTTCTTTGTTTGTTAAGACATTGTAACACTTTTAATCAATAAAACGAAACTTCAATTGCCATGGATTTGAAACATTAATTCTGTTACAACACGCCCCGATGTTTCCGCCGCGATTTGTATGTTCTACGCGGTCGGGGTGTGACACTTGAAACACACACTTGATCTATTTTTAAGTGGTTAAAAGGAACTTTGTCGGTTAAAATCTACGAACACACAAAAAGACATGGTAAAAGTCTACTAAATAATATAAACAAAGGGGTTAATAGATGAATATTTGTGTAAAACTTGTGAGACTTGTTTTATTATGATTATTTAGTGTTGATTTATGCTAGTAGTAGCTCGGATCGTCATCTAACCCGGCTAAGTCATGTTCATGGAACATGACCTAGTGTATGTTATAGTGTGAGGAGTGGTTAGATGAAGACCACCACTACCTATAACCATGAACTTGTGTAAAAACAATTTTTCTTATAAAATGGGGTTCTAAACTAGTAGATCTACGGATCTACAAGTGGTATTTTCAAAGGACCAAGTGTTAAAAGAAACCATATTTTTAGAAGCCGGGTCTTTCATAAACTAAAGATGTTTTTATGAACCCACAAGTGTGTAAACACTTGTGTGACAAAAAGTTTTAACAAGAGAATTATTTTTGAAATTTTGTCTAGAAGATGTACAAATGCATTTTCTGTAAAAATAAGAATTCCGAGAAACCGACCTCATTTATAAAAGTAGAAAGATCTATTAAAAATAATGGGAAGTTACTACACGCATTTACACAACCCACAAGTTCATGCGTTTGCGATATTTTTGAACTAGTATGATGTTGGAATAAAGTTGTTGTTGACTAAGAAAAATGGTTGATTTGATTTGTTAAAGAAAATGATACGCTCGAAAGCGTGGCCACCTCTGGTTACAGAGGAAACTCTGGCGAAATTTTTCCAAAAACCTAACACTTAGAACTATTTACACTACAAGTGTTAGAATTATTTTTGACATGTTTTCGAAATATAAATTTCGCCATGACTTTATTTACTAAATATTCGGAGGTGGGATTTTCACAAAATTTAACGTGATAAATATATTTTTCACACACTGTTTATGATTATTTTGTGAAAATACATAAATATTATTTTTAGAGTAAAAATAATATTTACGAACGTTAACGATTCCAAAATAATACGAACGCTTTCACCATAAATATATAAGTTACACCGGTAATTATATTACCACTCGATTGTTAAACGTAACTTACGCACTTACGGAAATATTTATGAACGCGTATTTTAACAACGTATTATTGGAGAAAAATTATGTGAAATTGGAAATATATACATATATTAAGTGAGACTTCATGATATAATTTGAACGCACATGTATTGAATCCCCCATCCTTGGGAAGGAAAATAATTACCAAGTATTTACAAAATGTAAACACGAAATAGTTGTCTAACTATTTCCCAAAAACATAAACCATGAAGCTAAGGCACGGCCGTCCGTCTAATAGAATTAGTACGTGTAGGTCGTCACACAGCTGCGTGAGCAGGAGATACTTGGTAGAGACGCTTCACTGTGAGTTCATGTCCCCCTTTTCTCTTAACTGTTTTCAGTTTTTAACTGCGGGGGTGAAATACATGTTACTGTGATTACGAATGTTTCTTACATGGTATGGTCAGCTAAGGAAGGAACTGTTAGGTTATGTGATTAGGTAGGTGAAACCTTAAGAACATTAGTCCTCGTAGTGCGATCGAGGGATACGAGTGATAGGCCTATTTGATCATAACAAACACCACCCATGCGCCCGCAGGTTGGACCATGTGGTGACCTTGTCTTAACACCACCCATGCGCCCGCAGGTTGGACCATGTGGTGACCCCGTCTTAACACCACCCATGCGCCCGCAAGTTGGACCATGTGGTGACCTTGTCGTAACACCACTCATGCGCCCGCAGGTTGGACCATGTGGTGACCTTGTCCTATCCCCTCCCATGCGCCCGCAGGTTGGACCATGTGGATACACAATAACTGATATGTTTCCTTATTTGCTTTCATACCAGAGTTTACAAAGCATTCATACTTGCAATGATTACAAAGGTTTATTCGCGCGCACATACTAAACACATGAACTCGCTCAACATTATTGTTGATTTTTCAACTTACATGTATTTCAGGAAATTAATGGATCTGGCACGGTATGGCACGTTTTCCCGCTACACTAGTTACGAGATCATCCGGGTTTGGGGAATGTGACTCTTTCCTGGACAAGTCACAGTCCTTAAACTGTGTTTATGTCATGTTGATGTTTGTGATTGTTAAGACAAAGTTGTTGTATTTGGTTTTCAAAACTTAATTAAATGGATGATCTTGCATGGTTTTATTTCATATAGCTTTGTTATGGTTAAGCTATGGTATTAAGAAGTCACACCAAATTAACCACGCTTCCGCAAAGCCAGGGTGTGACAAGTTAACCATCCGAACATAGTTTTGCGCAAACGACGCATTATAGTAGCTTATACTACCATAATGGGTCGAAACAGGCCAAAAGCACTTAGGTAGACTTTCAAATCAGAAAGTTAGCTCTATTAAATCATACCATATGAGTTCAATTACTCATTTTATTTATAGAACATCATTCTATCCTATCTCACGGTTTAGGAGTCGTTTACTAACATAGTTACCTACATTAGGTGCCGTTTGATTCCGTACTCCCTCTAGCTTCGCTTGGTTGTTATTCAAGACATCTAAGCACTCTCAAGTGAGTGCATAGTCCCCTCTTTTACTGTTTTCAAGGTTTTGGGGTGAAGCATGTGTACCTATCTGTTATGTTCATGATTTTAAAGTGTAATTGATTATACATATTAGTACTTATCTTTTGACAAACTGAATAGTTGTTTATGGTTTAAACACTAATTTTTCAAAGATTATAAAGTTAATTGTTGAATTGTACATATTTATGTTCACAAGACCGATTGGTAGTATGATATCGCGCTATAGGATTTGACACCCCATTCCGGTTGTCATGGAATGTCTGAAACAATTTATTTTTCTCCATCCAAATAGGGATTGCCTTTGTGGTATTCCTATAGTCTCAAAGGTGTATTTTGATGCACTAGGTCTGACTGAATTCTTAAATCAAACTTTTATTGTATATTTTATTATACTCCCAAAAGTATTGTTTGATATACTCTCATGTGTGATATTGTACAAAACAACATATATTTTGCTAACTACCAAAACATATTTTAAATACGTTATTTATTCAACCAAAACATAATTTAATATGTTATACATAAATCCAAAGTATACTTTTGATATACTATCGTAAACGATTATTTTGACAATCAAAGTATATTTAATATAATATCTGTTTAACGATTTTGGAACCGAAATATATTTTCATATATTACCTAATCGACTTTCTTAAAACCAAAGTATATTTTTATATATACTACAAACATTTTATTCAAAACATTATTTTATAAACTCATTTTACTTGATTATTTATTTATGCATCATTCTTTAATATCATCAAAATTCTCCTAAATTTTCACAGAATTTTATAAAGAACATATTTTTAGGTTCATGACTACTTTTTGTTAAAACATTCTTTTTAACTTATAAGTCATGAATCATGCATAAACAAAACCTATGTATCTCACAGGCATTTTTATGCTGACTGTCACACCCCGACCGCGTATAACAACGGACCGCGGCGGAAACGCCGGGGAGTGATCGCGACAGAATTAATTGTTTCATAACCATGGCATACAAAGTTTTATTTATTTATTAAACAAGGATGTTACATTGTTTCAAACAGGAAATACAGAGTTTATAACATAATTAAACATAGTCTAGCTCCATTTTATGTCTCTAAGGCACAGGTCCGCCCTAGTATTGTGATCAACATCCTACGGAAAAGCACCTGAAAACACATGTGAAAATAGGTACGTCAGCATAAAAATGCATGTGAGATACATAGGTTTGTGAAAAATAGGATTCATGACTTGTATTTGAGAAAATGTTTAGCCATGAACCTTGTAATTTGCTTTGTCTTGTAAATCATTTGAAAAACAATAATATCGGTTGATATGTATAAGTAAATGTAAGGTTAAATGAATAACCATGTAAAATGAGTTTGTATAAGATAAGTGGATTGTAAAACAATGTCTTATGAAAAGTATGTTATTTGTATAAAATGTTATATGTATCAAACTGAAATGATTCAAATAACGTTACGCTATGTAATATTATACAAACACTTATATATAGGAAGTACCAGCGGCGTATCCACCATGTTTGTATCATATTACACACGTATCGTTACTTAATCACTTAATCAAACCAAACCATTCAAGATGTAAAATGTTCATGTACAAACCAATTGTCAAGTGTTATTGTGTAAACCATATCAAAATGTCTATGTCCAATGTAAACCACCAAATGTGTATATAAATGTCAAAATGTTTATGTTCAATGTATATCATGTAATGTGTAATCAAAATGTCATGTATGGTAAGTGAAATGTATCAACTAAACCATATGTAAAATGCACAACAACAAGGTATTGAAGTAAAACACAGTTTAAATCAAAGTCATGTTGTGTGTAACAAATGCATGCTATACTGATACAAACATTTATGCGGTATTGTTAATATGCATACATCCAAGCCTTGAGACTGAGGCGATAAACCTTTAAACAAATTAAAGATTTATCTAAGTTATGTATATCGAATTCGGTCATTCCTTTCTGTCCCCTTACCCTGGGATGTCCGGAACGGGAGTTGTCAATTCCTATGGTACCACTACCTACTAACGAATGGCATGATCAATGTTAATGAATGTATTGTCCCATGTTAAACAAACCAAATGTTATACCAAAAATGGAAGCATGTGATGCACTAAGTATGTAATCAAATGAACATACATAGCGTGAAAATGTAATGTAAAACGATGTACTAAGTAATGCACACAATGGGCACACCTAGCATGAAATGTAATGTAAAACAATGTACTAAGTAATGCACACAATGGGCACACCTAGCATGAAATGTAATGTAAAACAATGTACTAAGTAATGCACACAATGGGCACACCTAGCATGAAATGTCATGTAAAACGATGTACTAAGTAATGCACACAATGGGCACACCTAGCATGAAATGTCATGTAAAACGATGTACTAAGTTATGCACACAATGGGCACACCTAGCATGAAATGTCATGTAAAACGATGTACTAAGTAATGCACACAATGGGCACACCTAGCATGAAATGTCATGTAAAAATGATGTACTAAGTAATGCACACAATGGGCACACCTAGCATAAAATGTATTGAAATCATGTACTATAATGTACTAACGAACATAGCATGTATATGATGTGAAAACGGAAAGCATTAAAGTAACAAGTAGGCACATGTGTTCCACCCCAAAACAGTTTGGAAAACAGTAAAAGAGGGGTCTATGTACTCACTTGAGATTGCTCAGTTGTCTAAAGATAACCACCGAGTAATGCTATAGATCACGGAATCAAACGGCACCTAATATAGGTAACTATGTTAATAAACCGGACCTAAATCGGAAGACTGGGTAGCATTAGGGTTTGTAAACCAAATGAATGTAGGAACTCATGTGATATGGTTTAACAAAGCCTAAATGCTAAATGAAACTTGACCTAAGTCTTATCGACCCATTACGATCCGTTTAGGTAGCTTATGCTACTTTAACGCATCGTGCGCGTAAAACGCGTTCGGACCGCCTAACTAGTCCTATGACAAGTATTATATGCCTAAACATGTTACATAATCAGTTATGTGGCAAAAGTTTAGGTTACATATGCTAAATTACCAATTATGCATGAAAAGGGTATTTTGGTAATTTACCTAAGGCATATAAACTACCTATCATACAACTACTTAAACGATGTGACCATAGGGTATAACCTCGGAAGGTTATTCCCTACCTATTATGGTCACCTAATGTGTTTGGTCGGATCCTAATGATCGACCAAACTGGGTCGAGTTCGAAGGTATAGGCGATTTATTAGATCGCCTACCCTACGACTCTAGACAACGTGGTAATCAGTGGGCATAGTCCCAAAGGACTATGACCAACGTGATTACACTCACGTTGCGAAGTTCAAACGAACTTCGCATTGACCATTACTGGTCAACGCTGAAAGTCAAACAAAGTTTGACTTTCTGACTCGAAAAGCAGTAAAATAAGGAAAAGAACGAAAGAATACTTACGAAGGGTCCCCGAATGCTAAACTCAATTCGAAAATCTCAGGTATGAAACAAATGTTTCAACTTAGAGTTTCTCAAAATGAATTTCTAGTGATTTTGAACAAAGGGGTGTTGGGGTATTTATAGTTTTACCCGAACCGTTAGGATCGTTTGTTGAATAATGTGCCTTAATCCAAGTCGTACATTTGTCCAATTGTTGTGGTAACTAAAAATGGGTCCAAATGAGCTTAATGTGCAGATTGGGAGCTTGTGGGTGAGGTTAAAACAGCTGGATCATGCTGACTGTTAAGTCTGATCTGTTCAGCAGAACCCATACGCATCGTAGGGGAAAAACCCCTGCGCATCGTAAGACCCCTTACGCATCGTAGGGGAAAAGTGGCTGCGCATCGTATGACACAATTTAGGCAGATTTACACTTTTGGTCCCTGTTATGCAATAAGGTCATTTTTGACACGTTTAAGGCCCGTTAACCCCATTTCAAAGCTCTAAAATGAAGTTAAAGTATAGGGAACTTAAAACATGTTCAAAAATATCTCGGATGTCGGTTCGTTTGGCCGTACGGTCGCGATGTTCGGTTAATTACGACGGAATACGCATAAGCGCGAAAAACGATCCAAATGACGCGACGAATGGATTTTTCTTAAGGCGAACACTAAAATATAATATAGTCATGCTCACATAAATTTTTGGATGTCCGAATGTATTCAGAACGTAAGTTATGCGCGAAAATGCAAACTTGTGCACTTTTTGACACTTTTAGTCCCTGAATGACCCAAAAGTTTATTTTAGCACACCGAACCCCTCAAAGCCTATTTCTAAGCTATGTAAAGGATATTTATGGTATGTTTAACTTATGGTTATGTTCCGGAATGTTCGTTACAGTTCAAATTGATATACTTTCGCAGTTTGTCATATTTAGTCCCTGTAAGCGAATTAACTTGTTTTTGCCATACCAAAGCCTTCAAAACTTATTTCTAAGTTATGTAAAGGTTATTTAAGGTATGTTGAGCATATGTTGATGTTCCGGAGTATTTCTCGCATTAAACTGAGTACGTTTACGCACTAGTTTGCGTATAACTCTCCAGAAAGTGATGTAGAGTTTGGAATTGAACAAAAGTCAAAACATGAAAAATGTAAAACATAACAAAACAAACATTGGGATCAAATAACATTGTTTTATTGATAATAGAACTGTTCACAATGATTACAAGCACAGTTGTTACACTGACGTACCTATTTTTACACATGTTTTAGGTACTGCTTTGTGATGATTGTTGATACATGCTATACATAGGATGGACTCGTGCCTTAGCGACTTTAAAACTTGAAAGGTAATAATTGTATTTATTTGATTTGAATTAAACAATGAGTTCAATAATTCAATAAAAAGAAATAATTTAATCCACGGTTGTGAAACAATGATTCTGTTACAACACTCCCTGACGTTTCCACCACGTTTTGTTGTTTAACGTGGTCGGGGTGTGACAAGGTTCACAGTGGTGTAAAACTAAAAATGGGATATACCGGGCTAGGATTGGAGTTACAGGAACAAGGGCCAAACCGACCACCTAAGAATGGAATCGTCGAGCGAAAACACTTGACAACCTCCTAGAAGCAACTTTTCTTACCACCGGACCTTTCTCCATCAATTAGGAATCTGATGCCTGTTATGGTTGGTTTTATACTCATATATCCTGGATTATATTCTGACTGTGTTATTTTTTATTGTGATCAGGATACCAGATCAGGATATTGGTAGCATCCTGATGCAGTATCCAGATAATAACTAATTAGTTCACGTGCAGATTAACATGGCAAGCTTATAACGTTCGAGTGGACCAGTTCTCCCAAAGACTCGGACTAATCAGTTGAAAAGGGGACGTTGAAGCCGGACGAAGTGGTCTACAACGTTCACAAAGGGAATATTTACAGTATCCCAGTTTTATAGGCTAGTTTGTTATTTCCTTTGCTATATATAGGAATGATCGGATCAATAGGAACACACAATCTTTTCACACAATCTCGCTTTCTACTAGCTGTAACCACTCTCAAACACTTACACTTGTACTTGAATCTTATTGTAATACTTAGTTGATCCGCATTGTATCCTGCACTGTATCCTGGCATTTGAAGTAATAAGAAGAACAAGGCAGCTGTGATTATCAGCTCCCGGGGTTTTGTGCCGGCAATCTAGATTGATCAAGGGCTTTCCTCATACATCTCGTGTCACCCTTTACTTTTCTGTTCATTGTTTGATTATAGATATAGCTTGATATCCTGAGCTATATCCTGAAAACTGTTTGTCACACCCCAAAATACAACATGAGGTAACCCCCGCCAGGCGTGTGACGTACCAGTGTGACAACCCGACTTTCCAAGGTCTTTCCCCGACACATTACTCGTCTTCTAGTTATGTTATTTTTTTCATGATCTGTTATGTTGTACTTTGCGCACCTTGCTAGATGATGTATTAACTGTCTTAGTGATTGATTAATTACTGTTATAATATTTAAGTAATTGTTGGAAATCTGGAATTGTAAACTTATAACATAACTCATGTCACTCAACGAAACCCTAGGTGTTTTGACGAAACCTTATGCGACGAAATCTTAGGCGACGAAACCCTAGGTGACGGAAAAACGGAGTTTCACCACTATCTTCATGACGAAACCTTGGGGTTTGGTCGAGGTGGAGGTTTCTTCGGGAATGGGCTTCGGCACAAGAGGGTTTCGCCGGCCCAACTACTGTTATGTTATAAAACCAACTGATCAGTTACGAGAAATCATTTTAGAAACCCTACAACACTCTCACTCACTCTGTGCGACGGCAGAAAGAACCCCGAAGCATCTTTCGTTATCTTGATTCATCTAAACCTCTCGGTACTACGGTTAATGTCTTCCCTCGTTGATGTATTAATCCGAATACGTGGAGTAGTGTGTAATGCTTTGTAAAAACACTGTTGAATCTTGTGTATGTGTAATTAAGGTTTTTATGAACATGATGAATCTAGATCGGGAATGTTAAGAACTCAATGATTTGTATATGATTGATGGATTAATTCTGAACCGGTAGTAAATCTTGACTTACGTTTGTAATCGTGTTGAATCTATACTAGTGTTATACCTGACTAGCGCTATCCATGATTGAGATTGCTATGGTTTATTGTTTGTATTGATGATCAATGATTTGGACTTTTACATTGGTTAATGATCATGTTAAAACTGTAAACACCGTTTAGGGTTGCTAGATTATGAAGGGTAATCGCTGTTTGATTCGTAAAATTGCACACTTGATGTTTCTGTAACTGGTCCCAATGAAACCTGTGATGTTTCGTCGAATACATTTTTGACGAAACCTAGGGTCATATTTTCCATCAACGAAACCTATGAGTTTTTGCCACCCATATAGCCGACGAAACCTAGGGGGGTTTCGTCACAAGGGAGTTTCGCTGAAAGGGGTATTATGTGTAACAGTGTGAATGTGTTGTGAATACTTGTAATTGTTAACTGATGCGTGATATAACTGATGCATGATATACTTGTAATTGTTAGCTGATGCATGATATAACTGATGCATGATATACTTGTAATTGTTAACCGATGCATGATATACATGAGGATGTGAACTGTAGAATGAAATTCAAGCTGTGTGAGTACATTAAGTAACGTATTCCCAAACTGATATTGTTTGATAATCATGATAGGGTGGTTAAACTAATGGGAACGGGTAATTATACATACCGAGCAAACCAATGTGAGTTCACTGCTCTTTTCTAAGCATGCATCCCGGTGGTTTTGGACATCTGGTAAATATTCCAGGAAGGAATGCTGGGTAAAGGGGTTTAACTGGAATGTTAAACTTGGATGTTGGTTATTATACTCAGTATCTATCATATAAGACCCCTTACATCTACCTTTGTTGCCGGGAAGGAAACGAGGTATTTAGTTGATAGCGCTATTAGGATTCGCACCCTCACACCGTGCCGAAAGGATGGGCTTGAACTAATTACCTTGATGTCACACCCCGACCACGTAAAACAACAAAACGTGGCGGAAACGTCGGGGAGTGTTGTAACAGAATCATTGTTTCACAACCATGGAATGAATAATTTTGTTTTATTGAATTAATGAACTCACTGTTTTATTACAAATCAGATAAATATAACTATTATCTTTCAAATTTTAAAGTCGCTAAGGCACGAGTCCATCCTATGTATAGCATGCACCATCAATCATCACATATAGCACCTGAAACATGTGTAAAAATAGGTACGTCAGCATAAAATGCCTGTGAGATACATAGGTTTTATTGTAATTAGGATTCATGACATATAAGTTTACAAAAGTTGTTTAAAAAAAGTTGTAAAAGGTTTTCTTTTATAAATCATACTAAAATTTATAAGAAATCGGATGATATAAATTAATAATACATAAGAAATTAAATAGTTAAGTAAAATGAGTTTGTATAAAATATACTTTTTGAAAAACAATAATTTGATAAAAAGGTTTATAGCATATATAAAAATATACTTTAGTTTTAAGAAAGTCGAATAAGTAATATATTAAAATATATTTCAGTTCCAATGTCGTTAACCCAAGTGTACTAAATAACGCCACGGTATGTAATGTGATAAAAACACTTATATATAAGAAGTACCAGCGGCGTATCTACCATGTTTTCATCATATTACACTCGTTCCATTATCTAAACACTAATACAAAACCCAAGTGTAAAACAAATAGTATATTAAATATACTTTAGTTGTTAAAGTAATAATTTTCAGTAGTATATTAAAAGTATACTTTGGATTGGTAAATAACATATTAAACTATGTTTTGGTTTGAAAATAACATATTAACTATGCTTTGATTTTAAAAATAACATATTAAACTATGTTTTAATGATTAACAAAATATATGTTGGTTTTGTACATTATCACATATGAGAGCATATCAAATTATACTTTTGGGAGTATAACTAAATATACAAAAATAATGTGATTTAAGAATTCATTCAGACCTAGTGCATCAAAATACACCTTTGAGACTATAGAAATACCACAAAGGCAATCCCTATTTGAATGGAGAAAAATAAATTGGTTTCAGACATTCCATGACAACAGGAATGGGGTGTCAAATCCTATAGCGCTATATCATACTACCAACCGGTCTGGTGAACAAAAATAAGTACTATTCCAAACATTAATTCTATAATCTTTAAGAAAAATTAGAGTTTAAACCATAAATAATCATTTAGTTTGTAAAAAGATAAGTATTAACACGTATAATCAATTATACTTTGAAATCATGAAAGTAACAAATAGGTACACATGCTTCACCCCAAAACGGTTTGAAAACAGTAAAAGAGGGGACTATGTACTCACTTGAGGGTGCTTAGAAGTCTTGAACAACTACCAAGCAAGCTAGAGGGAGCACGAAAATCGAACGGCACCTAATAGAGGTAACTACATAAATAAACCCGGCCTAAATCGGAAGATCGGATAGGATGAGGTCTCGTAAACCAAATGAGTGTGGGATCTCATATGATATGGTTTAACAAGGCCTACATACTAAAAGGAAACCTAACCTAAGTGCTTACGACCCATTATGACCCGTTTAGGTAGCTTATGCTATTTTAACGCGTCGTTCGCGCAAAACGCGTTCGGACTGCCTAACTAGTCATATGACAAGTATTATATGTCTAAACATGTTTAATTATGTTGCATAATTAGTTATGTGACAAAAGTTTGGGTTACATATGCTTAAATATCAATTATGCATTAAAAGGGTATTTTGGTAATTTTCCTAAGGCATATAAACTACCTATCATATAACTAGCTGAACGACGTGACCATAAGGTATAACCTCGGAAGGTTATTCCCTATACAACTATGGTCACTAAACATGTTTGGTCGGATCCTTATGATCGACCAAACGGGTCTAGTTGGAAAGTCTAAGCACCGCTTGACTTACGACTCTACATAAGCACTAAACCTAAAGTGACGAGCTAAACATGCTAAAACATGTTTAGTTAAGTTAGAAAACAGGTTTGGTATCAAAACAAATGGTTTTGATACCTAAAAATAGTTTGGTTACATAATACGCGAGAATACGCATTTTTGGCCGAAACTACGACTCGTCACTAAACCTAGATAACGTGGTAATCAGTAGGTATAGTCACTAGGGACTATAACCATCATGATTGCGCTCACGTTATGAAGTTCAAACGAACTTCGCATTGACCATAAACTGGTCAATGCAGAAAGTCAAACGCAGTTTGACTTTCAGACTCGAAAAGCGATAAAAGAACGAAAGAATACTTACAAAGGGTCCCCGCAAGATTTGATCCGATTTACTCTCAGGTATTGTCACACCCCGACCACGAAGAACATACAAAACGTGGCGGAAACATCGGGGAGTATTGTAACAGAATTAATTGTGTCAAATCCATGGCAGTTGAAGTTTCGTTGTATTGATTAAAAGTGTTACAATGTCTTAACAAACAAAGAAATACAACATAATTAACTAGTCTTGCATCTTTTATTGTCACTAAAGCCCAAGTCTGCCTCTGTGTATCTTGATCATCTTATGCAACAGCTCCTGAAAAACACATGTGAAAATAGGTACGTCAGCATAAAAATGCCTGTGAGATACATAGGTTTTGTGAAAATAGAATTTATGACTTATGTTTGAGAAAATGTTTAGTCATGAACCTTGTTATTTGCTTTGTTTTGTAAATCATTTGAAAATCGATAAAATCAGATGATATGTATAAATAAGAGAATAATGTAAGGTTAAATGAATAACCATGAAAAATGAGTTTTGTATAAGATGGGTTGTTTGTAAAACAATTGTGAAAAGTATGTTATTTGTATAAAATGTTATATGTATCAAACTGAAATGATTCAAATAACGCTACGATATGTAATACCATACAAACACTTATATATAGGAAGTACCAGCGGCGTATCCACCATGCTTGTATCATATTACAAACGCATCGTTACTTAATCACTTAATCAAACCAAACCAAACAATGTAAGATGTCTATGTTTAAACCAACTTCCAAATGTATTGAAATAATATGCTAAAATGTTTATGTCAAGATGTAAATAATATAATGTATAACCAATGTCAAAAGTGTTTATGTGTCAAATGTAAACCATGTAATGTGTAACCAAAATGATATGTATGGCTAGTGAAATGCATCAACTAAACCATATGCACAAGAACATAATATTGAAGTAAAACTTGGTTTAAATCAAAGTTATGTCCTGTGGAAATGCATGATCAATGTAAATCATGTAATATGCGTCCAAAATGTAAGTATGTGATGAATAAAAAATGTACTAAGTATGCAACAATAGACATACGTAGCATGAAATGTAATGAAATCATGTACTATAATGTACTAACGAACATAGCATGTAAATGATGTGAAAATAGGAAAGCTTGAAAGTAACAAGTAGACACATGTGTTCCACCCCAAAACAGTTGGAAAACAGTAAAAGAGGGGTCTATGTACTCACCTGAGATTGCTTAATAGTCCTAAGATAACCACCAAGCAATGCTAGAGATCACGGAAATCAAACGGCACCTAATATAGGTAACTATGTTAATAAACCGGACCTAAATCGGAAGATTGGGTAGCATGAGGGTTTGTAAACTAAATGAGTGTAGAAACTCATGTGATATGGTTTAACAAAGCCTACATACTAAATGAAACTTAACCTAAGTGTCTACGACCCATCGCGACCCATTAAGGTAGCTTATGCTACTTTAACGCATCGTGCGCGTGAAACGCGTTCGGACCGTCTAACTAGTCCTATGACAAGTGTTATATGCCTAAACATGTTACATTATCAGTTATGTGACAAGAGTTTAGGTTACATATGCTTAATTACCAATTATACATGAAAAGGGTATTCTGGTAATTTACCTAAGGCATATAAACTACCTATCATACAACTACTTAAACGATGTGACCATAAGGTATAACCTCGGAAGGTTATTCCCTACCTACTATGGTCACCTAATGTGTTTGGTCAAATCCTAATGATCGACCAAATGGGTCGGGTTCGAGGTATAAGCGATTTATCAGATCGCTTACCCTACGACCCTAGACAACGTGGTAATCAGTAGGCATAGTCCCAAGGGACTATAACCAACGTGATTACACTCACGTTGCGAAGTTCAAACGAACTTCGCATTGTCCATAAACTGATCAATGTAGAAAGTCAAACAAAGTTTGACTTTCAGACTCGAAAGACTCGAAAAGCAATAAATGAACGAAAGAATACTTACCCAGGGTCCCCGAATGCAAATCCCGATCCAAGAATCTCAGGTATGAAACAATGGTTTCAACTGAGAGCTTCTCAAATCAGAATTCTAGTGATTTTAGCAATGGGGGTGGATGGGTATTTATAGTATTCGGTCCACCGTTGAGATCGTTTCATGGAAAACGTGCCTTAATCCCACCCGTACAAGTGTCGGGATGTTATGGTGTCTAAAAATGAGTTCTTATCAGCTGACTAAGCAAGTGAGAACATGTGGTTGAGGATCAAACAGCTGTAACCTGCTGTTTGATTCATTTAATCTGGTCAAAAGGGGCCACGCGGCCCGCTTCAGGATGCCCATAATCTAATGCGGGCCGCCTGAGCATGTCAGATCAGAAACATGTTTGAAAAATGACAGTTTCAGTCCCAGCACGTGTTTAAGGCCATTCCCGACACTTCTAAGGCCCGTAAAGCCAACTTTAAGGCCCTAAAATGTTGCCTAAACATTGTGGACATGAAACATGCTCAAAAATATGCCGGGTGTTGGTTCGTTTGGTCGTACGAACGCGATGTTCGCTTAATTACGACGGAATGCGCATAAGCGTGAAAAACGACCCAAATGACGTGACGAATGGATTTTTCTTATGCCGAACACTAAAATAAATTATTTTAGTGCTTACATAAATTTTTGGATGTCCGGATGTATTCAGAACGTAAGTTATGCGCGAAAATGCAAACTTGTGCACTTTTTGACACTTTTAGTCCCTGAATGACACAAAAGTTTATTTTAGCATACCTAACACCTCAAAGCCTATTTCTAAGCTATGTGAAGGGTATTTATGGTATTTTTAACTTATGGTCATGCTCCAGAATGTCTGTTACAGTTCAAATTGGCATACTTTCGCAGTTTGTCAACTTTAGTCCTTGTAAGCGATTATACTTTGATTTCACCACACCAAACCTTCCAAAACTTATATCTAAGTTATGTAAAGGTTATTTAAGGTATGTTAAGCCTATTTCACTATTCCGGAGTGTTCGTTGGATTAAACTGGTTATATCTACACATCAGAGCGCGTATAACCCTCCTGAAAGCGATTTAAAGCTTGAAATCGAATAAGAGTCGATATGTGCAAACGATACACATATTTTTACAAATACCAAGTATGAAATACAATATTTCATTGGTTTGGAATTTGTTTGATGGTTGAAGTGACACAGGTGTCACAGTCTCCCCTACTTTAGGAAATTTCGTCCCGAAATTTATTCGTAGGAGTCTATTTGTGACTTTGTGTTAAATAACCATCAAAGATGAACAAGACATAATCCTGTAATTTCTCTTTAACGAACATTTCTCAGAAATAAAAAATGAACGGAGTTATTTTCAACAGGCATTATTCAGAAACAAAATTGAACAGAATAGTCATTTTCCACAACATCTTCAGAAACAAAAATGAACAGAATAGTCATTTTCCACAACATCTTCAGAAACAAAAATGAACAGAATGAGTCATTTTCCACAACATCTTCAGAAACAAAAATGAACGGAAAAGTCATTTTTCACAATATCTTCAGAAACAAAAATGAACGGAAAAGTCATTTTTCACAACATCTTCAGAAACAAAAATGAACGGAAAAGTCATTTTTCACAATATCTTCAGAAACAAAAATGAACAGAATAGTCATTTTCCACAACATCTTCAGAAACAAAAATGAACGGAACGAACTCTAGACACATGACTAACTAGCTGTGGTTTCCGTGCACTGAATTTCATAATTATGTATGCATCCATAATTACGCAATTCCTTGCGTAGTTCGCACAATTTGTTTGTAATGTGAAGGGAAGGAAAAATCAAACCTGTGATGAGTGTGACTAGACTACCATAGGGTCCTTTTAATTAGATCGACAAATGATCCTTTTAATTAGGCCACCAAGGAGTCCTTTCAGCTATATCATCACATGATATTCCTAACCAGATTTTTGGATCAATCTGATTACCTAGACCACTCAGGGGTCTAATTATGGAACGGTACAATATAATCCAAGGGTCTTTACTATTATGTACAAGCTCATTGAGGATTTAATATAGTACCTAAAGATATGGAAGATTCTACGAGGATTTGGATGACAAGAATTTGGATCACACAAAAACATAAAGGAAACACATAAGCACATAATCACATAGTTGCTTAACTTGTTTATTAATTTGTTATCTTTGGACGCGGATACTTAAAGCACGCCAGGAATCCAATCCGTGGATTCCACTTGGCACTTTAATCATTAGAATCTAACTATGAAGATAGGAAGATCTTAATAAGAATTCGGCTTTGTCCTTATTGAATTGTAATATACGTATTAAGGCATACGAATAATTCAATTAAGGGCCCCGATTTGAGTGATATTCATCCACATGGATCTAATTATGAGGATAGAAAGATCCTATATGGATTTTGCAATTTGTGTAACGAGAGGTGCTTCGACACCTTGCACTAGGCGTGCTTAAGTCGATACACAAGGTAGAAAGTTCATGAGGTTGAGGCGCTAGATATGCCAAGGCGACATATGAAGCAGAACTTGAAGGTTAAGCAGCAACAAGGTTTGCAACAGCTTTGCTTTGAACAGCAAAGCGACACATGTTAACCAAATGTCTCCATCGTCCATCGTGGGTACATTTGTAACAGGGTATTTGGTTCAGATGATGATAGTGGCATTGGTTGCACCAAGGAGCAGTTCCCTTATACGGCTTCATCCCTGAGACGAGTCACGGTGATAGCTAAATCAACGGCCTTCTGGTAGTACGACGCCTAATTGATGGACAATTGCAGCACCTAGTTCGGACATTGTTGTTGCAACGTAGAGGCACCATGTAGAAAATGGAAGACATGGGAGGAAACAAGGGAAAGATAATCAAAAGAAAATGACAACGCATGAAGATTGCGACCATTTGTTTGTTACCAAAGGCAAACAAATGAGACATTGACTAATCAAAGTAAGCGGGTCAATATAATGTATCGCGAAGACATGCTCGCCTATAAGTGAACACTCATCCCAAGAATTCCCAGGTAAGCACAACTGGTCTCGCGTCTGATGAGATGTATACGAAGTACTTGCCTAGACAGAAAACCCAGAATACAGGCATTCACCCTTCCAGTTTGCACGTGTTCACATTATTAGAAACCCAAAACCTTGACGAGAGTTTTGAAAATTCAAAGGGGTTCAAAAACCATATAACAGAGGGTTCAAAACCTTGTAATAAATCATCCTAGAACAGATGATTAGTTTTCAAAGCGGTTTTGAAATTTATGTTCTTGTTGTGATTGTCGCCTAAGGATAGGTGACGGTATTGTTTTATGACTAAACGCAAGTGAACTCGCGTTAGGGTCCTAAGAAGGTTTTAGACTAGGTCAAAGCATTACTAATAACCTAATTCCCTATAACCATTGGCTCTGATACCATCTTTTCTGTCACACCCCGACCACGTAGAACATACAAAACGTGGCGGAAACATCGGGGAGTGTTGTAACAGAATTAATTGTGTCAAATCCATGGCAATTGAAGTTTCGTTTTATTGATTAAAAGTGTTACAATGTCTTAACAAACAAAGAAATACAACATAATTAACTAGTCTTGCATCTTTTATTGTCACTAAAGCCCAAGTCTGCCTATGTGTATCTTGATCATCTTATGCAACAGCTCCTGAAAAACACATGTGAAAATAGGTACGTCAGCATAAAAATGCCTGTGAGATACATAGGTTTTGTGAAAATAGAATTCATGACTTATGTTTTAGAAAATGTTTAGTCATGAACCTTGTTATTTGCTTTGTTTTGTAAATCATTTGAAAATCGATAAAATCAGATGATATGTATAAATAAGAGAATAATGTAAGGTTAAATGAATAACCATGAAAAATGAGTTTTGTATAAGATGGGTTGTTTGTAAAACAATTGTGAAAAGTATGTTATTTGTATAAAATGTTATATGTATCAAACTGAAATGATTCAAATAACGCTACGATATTTAATACCATACAAACACTTATATATAGGAAGTACCAGCGGCGTATCCACCATGCTTGTATCATATTACACACGCATCGTTACTTAATCACTTAATCAAACCAAACCAAACAATGTAAGATGTCTATGTTTAAACCAACTTCCAAATATATTGAAATAATATGCTAAAATGTTTATGTCAAGATGTAAATAATATAATGTATAACCAATGTCAAAAGTGTTTATGTGTCAAATGTAAACCATGTAATGTGTAACCAAAATGATATGTATGGCTAGTGAAATGCATCAACTAAACCATATGCATAAGAACATAATATTGAAGTAAAACTTGGTTTAAATCAAAGTTATGTCCTGTGGAAATGCATGATCAATGTAAATCAAGTAATATGTGTCCAAAATGTAAGTATGTGATGAATAACAAATGTACTAAGTATGCAACAATAGACATACGTAGCATGAAATGTAATGAAATCATGTACTATAATGTACTAACGAACATAGCATGTATATGATGTGAAAACAGGAAAGCTTGAAAGTAACAAGTAGGCACATGTGTTCCACCCCAAAACAATTGGAAAACAGTAAAAGAGGGATCTATGTACTCACCTGAGATTGCTTAATAGTCCTAAGATAACCACCAAGCAATGCTAGAAATCACGGAAATCAAACGGCACCTAATATAGGTAACTATGTTAATAAACCGGACCTAAATCGGAAGATTGGGTAGCATGAGGGTTTGTAAACCAAATGAGTGTAGAAACTCATGTGATATGGTTTAACAAAGCCTAAATACTAAATGAAACTTAACCTAAGTGTCTACGACCCATCGCGACCCATTAAGGTAGCTTATGCTACTTTAACGCATCGTGCGCGTGAAACGCGTTCGGACCGTCTAACTAGTCCTATGACAAGTGTTATATGCCTAAACATGTTACATTATCAGTTATGTGACAAGAGTTTAGGTTACATATGCTTAATTACCAATTATACATGAAAAGGGTATTCTGGTAATTTACCTAAGGCATATAAACTACCTATCATACAACTACTTAAACGATGTGACCATAAGGTATAACCTCGGAAGGTTATTCCCTACCTACTATGGTCACCTAATGTGTTTGGTCGAATCCTAATGATCGACCAAATGGGTCGGGTTCGAGGTATAAGCGATTTATCAGATCGCTTACCCTACGACCCTAGACAACGTGGTAATCAGTAGGCAGAGTCCCAAGGGACTATAACCAACGTGATTACACTCACGTTGCGAAGTTCAAACGAACTTCGCATTGACCATAAACTGGTCAATGTAGAAAGTCAAACAAATTTTGACTTTCAGACTCGAAAGACTCGAAAAGCAATAAAAGAACGAAAGAATACTTACCCAGGGTCCCCGAATGCTAATCCCGATCCAAGAATCTCAGGTATGAAACAATGGTTTCAACTTAGAGCTTCTCAAATTAGAATTCTAGTGATTTTAGCAATGGGGGTGGATGGGTATTTATAGTATTCGGTCCACCGTTGAGATCGTTTCATGGAAAACGTGCCTTAATCCCACCCGTATAAGTGTCGGGATGTTATGGTGTCTAAAAATGAGTTCTTATCAGCTGACTAAGCAAGTGAGAACATGTGGTTGAGGATCAAACAGCTACAACCTGCTGTTTGATTCATTTAATCTGGTCAGAAAGGGCCACGCGGCCCACTTCAGGATGCCCATAATCTAATGCGGGCCGCCTGAGCATGTCAGATCAGAAACATGTTTGAAAAATGACAGTTAACATGTTTGAAAAATGACAGTCCCTGCACGTGTTTAAGGCCATTCCCGACACTTCTAAGGCCCGTAAAGCCAACTTTAAGGCCCTAAAGTGTTGCCTAAACATTGTGGACATGAAACATGCTCAAAAATATGCCGGGTGTTGGTTCGTTTGGTCGTACGAACGCGATGTTCGCTTAATTACGACGGAATGCGCATAAGCGCGAAAAACGATCCAAATGACGTGACGAATCGATTTTTCTTATGCCGAACACTAAAATAAATTATTTTAGTGCTTACATAAATTTTTGGATGTCCGGATGTATTCAGAACGTAAGTTATGCGCGAAAATGCAAACTTGTGCACTTTTTGACACTTTTAGTCCCTGAATGACACAAAAGTTTATTTTAGCATACCTAACACCTCAAAGCCTATTTCTAAGCTATGTGAAGGGTATTTATGGTATGTTTAACTTATGGTCATGCTCCGGAATGTCTGTTACAGTTCAAATTGGCATACTTTCGCAGTTTGTCAACTTTAGTCCCTGTAAGCGATTATACTTTGATTTCACCACACCAAACCTTCCAAAACTTATATCTAAGTTATGTAAAGGTTCTTTAAGGTATGTTAAGCCTATTTCACTATTCCGGAGTGTTCGTTGGATTAAACTGGTTATATCTACACATCAGAGCGCGTATAACCCTCCAGAAAGCGATTTAAAGCTTGAAATCGAAAAAGAGTCGATATGTGCAAACGATACACATATTTTTACAAATCCCAAGTATGAAATACAATATTTCATTGGTTTGGCATTTGTTTGATGGTTGAAGTGACACAGGTGTCACAGGTATGAAGCATAAACTTCAACTTAGAGAGCCAAAATCAGATTCAAATATGGGTTTTGAAGTGAAATGGGATGGGGTATTTATAGATATGGCACAACCGTTAAGATCGTTCGTCGAGAAACGTGCTTCGATCTAGGCCGTACACATGGGCCCCTTGTTTTGCAAAACCATGGGCGCCCCTAGTTTAAGCCCATGGTATCAAAATACCATTAAATACCAGCCCATAGTTTGCAAAACCATGGTCTAAAACCATCAAAATCTCAAAATTGGACTAGGTTCATTGAATTAGGTCAGAAATTTCAAAAATGGTCCCTGCACTTGAAAAACTTGATTTTTTTGGAACTTTTAATCCCCGTTAACCCCATTTCAAGGCTCTAAAATGAATTTAAAGTATAGGGAACTTAAAATATGCTCAAAAACATCTCGGATGTCGGTTTGTTTGGTCGTACGGTTGCGTTGTTCGGTTAATTACGACGGAAATCGTAATGAATGCAAAAATGATCCAAATTACGCGACGAATGGAATTTTATCATGCCAATCACTAAAATAAAATATTTTAATTATTACATAAATTTTTGGATGTCTGGATTTATGCAGGACGTAAGATATGCGCGAAAATGCAAACTTATGCACTTTTTGACGCTTTTAGTCCCTGAATGACCAATAAAGTTTATTTTAGCATACCGAACCCCTCAAAGCCTATTTATAAGCTAAGTAAAGGTTATTTAGGGTATGCTTAACTTAAGATCAAGTTCCAGAATGTTCGTTACTATACAAATCGGTATAGTTTCGCAGTTTGACACAGATAGTCCCTACGATCGAACAAGCATGATTTCTACACACCAAACCATCCAAAACTTATTTCTAAGTTATGTGGAAATTATTTAAGGTATGTTAAGCCTATGTCACTATTCTGGAGTGTTTGTTGCGTTAAACTGGTTATATTTACGCATCGGTGCGCTTATAACCTTCCAGAAAGCGATTTAAAGCTTGAAATCGAACAAGAATTGATATGTGCAGGCGATACACATATTTATACAAATCCCAAGTATGAAATACAATATTTCATTGGTTTGGAATTTGCTTGATGGTTGAAGTGACACAGGTGTCACACTTGACCACTAGACCAACGCTTTGATAGAGGCATTGGGGTTTGGGCAAACACATCTTGTAGCCATTTACGGTAATCGAGTTAATAACATCATCAAATCAAACTGTTGAACTGTTTTATACACACATCTGGTAACTAAATGCGTTAACAAAACTTTGAACTCACCAGCATCGTCTGACACACTTGTCTGCACGCTTGCAGGTCGCTAGGTACTTGATAAGGACTTGCTATCTGGGAGTAATGGAGTAGCCATGGGTCGAGACACTTGGATGTTTGCTTTATTGAATATGAACACTTGTTTTGAAACATTTGACTTATAGTTTACATTATTGCTTCCGCTGAATAACTACTTGGGTTTAACTTATGTTTTGAATTTACACTTTGAAAGCAATGGAATGTTTTATCTATTTATAATGCGTAGTTCAATGTGATTGGTGGCTTGGATCCTGGTACGTCGCACGCCTCGCGGGGGTTTCCGCATGTGGTATTTGGGGGGTGTGACAGTTTGGTATCAGAGCCACTGGTTATAGTGAACTTGGTTTTAAAAACGCTTTTATAAAACCAGACTGTATCCGAAAAACTTCGAAAATCGACCATGGCACTCAGCTCCAGATTGCAAGGTTCGTCTTCTGCTTACTTTATGCATTACTTGATTAGTAGTCACACAGTCACAAGCTTGCATAAAACGACACATTAGATATTATGATGCCTCGATAGTGTGACACTACTCTTCGACTATTGTGAATCGCAATCCTATGATACCTTTCGCTGTGTTAGTTGAATGTGGGGGAAACTTCTAGCGCAAGTTAAGAGGCACTGAGGTAAGCATGCAAATTTCCTTATTATTGTGGGTGCACACATAATAATAACGTGAGGTGCATGTAAGTCCTAGTGAGGCTTAACAAGTGTGAGAAGGGCTCTGCCCTATTGTGTGAAAACTTGGTGGTACGTAGATATTAACATGGTACTTGACTATTACCTCACTTCGACTCCTAAATTTGTTCATTTCCACATATAGAATCATGAGTGGATGAGGACACGGACGTGGTAACATCAACATGACTCAAGCTGAGTTAACAAATTTGATAAACACACGCGTAGCTCAGGCTCTAGCAGCCTATCAAGCTGGTACGAAATGTACCAAATACTTTTAATCTTGTGTTGCATGCACAACTCTTATTTATGTGTTGTATTTTCTTTCATCCATCACACCCGAACAACTAGCCTGCTTGCACGTTTAAAACATTTATGGATTGTAAGCCGCAGACCTTTAGTGGGACTAAAGGGTCTGTAGGACTCTTACGCTGGTTTGAGAAGGCGGAGTCCATATTCACGATGTGTAACTGTCCTGTTGGGGACAGAGTGAAGTATGCTACGGGCACACTCGAAGACGGTGCCCTGACATGGTGGAATGCCCAGGTTCAGCTGTTGGGTATCGAGGCGGCGAACGCCACTACTTGGGACGACTTTAAGGAGTTGATCAGGGAGGAGTATTGTCCTTGCGATGAGATTCAGAAATTGGAGAACGAGTATTATGATCTGAAGATGGTGGGATCGAAGATTGAAGCATACGCGAAGCGGTCACATGAGTTGGCTATCTTGTGCCCGAATTTGTCCCGACCGATGTCTCGAAGAATTGAGTTGTTCATCAAGGGATTACTTCCACGAGTGAAGGGTTTGGTTACTGCAGCAAACCTCAATAACTTGACTTAGATTGTCCATTTGGCTCACAAAATCACCGATCAGGAGGTGGAGAGTAATTCACTGCCACCACATGTTTCTGCTATTCCTACAACCACCGCTACTACGCCTGCTAGTGATAACAAACAGAAATGGAACGACACTGACAAAGCAACCAGTGCAAGCCAATCTTAGAAAAGGCCTGACAACAACAGCAACCGCAGTTTCAGTCAGTCGTCCTCAGTAAACCAAGGCCAGGGCAGCAATCAGAACCAAGGTTCTTATGTGGGGAAGAAGCCACAGTGCAACAAGTGTGGCTATCATCACTATGGGAAGTGTGTCCGTGCTTGCCGTAGGTGCGAGAAAGTGGGCCATGAGGCCAAAGACTGTAGAGCCCCACAGCCAAAGCAGCAGCAGCAGCAAAGTCAGCAGTATCAGAGACAGCAAAGGTAGTAACCCCATCAGAATCAGGGTTTCAAGAAAGCTTGTTATCAGTGTGGGGATGAGGGCCACTTTAAGAGGGATTGCCCTCAGTTGAATTAGAATGCTAACGACATCAACAACCGCCAGAACAACAATGCCGGAAACAACAACAACAATGGCAACAATGGGGGTAATGGTGCTCGGGGAAGGGGACTCGTGCTTGGTGCCGGTGATGCTAGGAACGACGGCAATGTCGTGACTGGTATGTTTTCTGTGAACAACCTTATTGCTTCTGTGTTATTTGATTCCGGTGCCGATTGGAGTTATGTGTCCCTAGAGTTTAGCCAGCGATTAGGGTTAACTCCAACTCCTTTAGAGGTTAAGCATGTAGTAGAACTAGCCGATGGTAAAATGATAGAAGCGTCACATGTTCTTTTTGGGTGTAAACTAAATCTCGTGGGTCAAGTGTTTGATATTGACCACCTTCCTGTTACTCTCGGTAGCTTTGATGTTGTGATTGGTATGGATTGGCTGTCTAAGCACCAAGCTGAGATTCTGTGTAAGGAAAAGATTGTACGTATCCCTCTCCCTGATGGGGAGTCATTATCAGTTCAAGGGCATCATAGTGGGACGATGGTTGGTATTATCTCGGCTATGCAAGCGCAGAAATGTCTACGAAAGGGGTATCCTACAATTCTAGCACTAGTTACTGACACTCCATCTGAAGAAAGAAAGATCGAGGATCTGCCAGTTGTACGTGAATTTTCCGATGTATTTCCTGAGGAACTTCCTGGTCTACCTCCTCACCGTCAAGTGGAATTCCAGATTGATCTTGCGCCAGGAGCACCCCAATTGCTCGTGCTCCTTATCGTCTAGCACCTGGAGAGTTGCAAGAGCTGTCTAACCAGCTGCAAGAGTTATTGGACAGAGGCTTTATTAGACCCAGTTCTTCGCCTTGGGGAGCCCCAGTCTTGTTTGTGAAGAAGAAAGATGGGTCCTTTCGCATGTGTATTGATTATCGGGAACTCAACAAGGTGACTATCAAGAACCGTTATCCATTTCCATGCATTGACGACTTGTTTGACCAGTTGCAAGGGTCAAGTTTTTATTCAAAGATCGACTTAAGATCGGGCCATCATCAAGTGAGAGTCCGAGAGGAAGATGTTCCGAAAATGGCTTTTCGAACGCCTTATGGGCACTATGAGTTTTTGGTTATGCCTTTTGGATTGACGAATGCGCCAGCGGTCTTCATGGATCTCATGAACCGTGTATGCAAACCGTATCTCGACAATTTCATTATAGTATTCATTGACGACATTTTGATCTACTCTAAGAGCAAGGAAGATCACGAGCGGCACCTGCGTCTTATTTTGGAACTTCTAAGGAAGGAGCAGCTCTATGCGAAGTTTTCTAAGTGTGACTTCTGGATTCGGGAGGTACACTTTCTTGGGCACATTGTTAATGAATTGGGGATACACGTGGATCCTGCAAAAGTTGACACTGTTAGAAATTGGGCGGCACCAAAGAATCCTTCGGAGGTGCGGTAATTTCTTGGTCTCGCTGGGTATTATTGAAGATTTATCAATGACTTTTCGAAGATCACACAACCTCTTACTTCATTAACACAGAAAAGCGTTGTATACTCTTGGAGAACGAAACAAGAAGAGGCTTTCTAACTATTGAAACAGAAACTCTGCAGTGCGCCAATTTTGTCTTTACATGAAGGTACCGAAGATTTCGCGGTATACTGTGATGCATCTATTCAGGGTCTCGGCTGCGTATTGATGCAACGCAACAAGGTGATAGCTTACGCCTCACGTCAGTTGAAGGTTCACGAGAGGAATTACACGACTATGATTTGGAATTGGGGGCTGTCATTTTCGCGTTGAAGATCTGGATGCATTACCTGTATGGTACTAAATGCACTATTTATACCGACTACAGGAGCCTTCAGCACATTTTCAATCAAAAGGATTTGAATATGCGACAGCGTCGCTGGGTGGAACTTTTAAATGATTATGATTGTGCAATCAAATATTATTTGGGTAAGGCCAACATTGTAGCTGACGCACTTAGCAGAAAGGAATCGAAACCCAAGCATGTTCACGCTTTGCAGCTCACTATTCATTCTAACTTGCCTGACCAGATCCGTTCAGCTCAGGTCGAGGCATTGAGGGAAGAAAACTATGAAGCCGAGTATTTACAGGGTATGGAGAAATGACTCGAGAAAAGGTTAGATGGCATTTACTATTTCATGGAGCGGATATGGATTCCGTTGTTTGGTAACCTTAGAGAACTTGTGATGGATGAAGCGCACAAGTCTCGGTACTCTGTTAACCCAGGTTCGGATAAGATGTATCAGGACCTCAAAATCATGTATTGGTGGCCTAAGATGAAAGCTCACATCGCAACTTATGTGAGTAAATGTTTAACCTGCTCGAAAGTTAAAGTGGAATACCAGAAGCCGTCTGGATTACTACAACAGCCAGAAATACCCATGTGGAAATGGGAGCAAATCGCAATGGATTTCGTTACCGGGCTACCTAGAACTCAAAACGGGAATGACACAATTTGGGTAATCGTTGATTGTCTCACAATGTCAGCGCACTTTCTAGCAATCAAGGAAACGAAAAAGTTTTCACAACTAGCTGCTATCTATCTTAAGGAAGTGGTTTCTAGGCACGGGGTACCGACATCTATCATTTCTGACCGAGACCCACATTTTATTTCGGATTTATGGCGGTCGATGCACAAATCGTTCGGATCGCGCCTCGACATGAGTACTGCTTTATGGCAGTCAAAGTGAACGAACCATCCAGACACTAGAAGACATGTTGCGGGTGTGCCTAATTGACTTTGGCAACGGTTGGGAGAAACACTTGCCCCTGATAGAGTTTTCGTACAATAATAGTTACCATACCAGTATTAAGGCAGCTCCATTCGAAGCATTGTATGGATGAAAATGTCGTTCACCTCTCTATTGGGCTGAGGTGGGTGACAGTCAGATTATAGGCCCAGAACTTGTACTTGAAACCTCCAAGAAGATTGTCCAGATCAGGAATCGCATGGTGGCAGCACATGATCGTCAGAAAAGCTACGCTGACGAGCGTAGAAAACCTTTGGAGTTTGAAGTTAATGATCGCTATATGTTGAAGGTCTCTCCCTGAAAGGGTGTAGTGCATTTTGGGAAACGCTGCAAGCTTAACCCTAGATATGTTGGGCCATTCAGAATTCTGGAGCGAATTGGTAAAGTGGCCTACAGGTTGGAGTTACCTGCTGAGTTGGGTAACGTCCATGACGTGTTCCATGTTTCACAGTTGAAGAAGTGTTTGTCGGATGAAACACTTGTTGTACCATTTCAAGAGCTGAAGATCGACGACAAGTTGCAATTTGTCGAAGAACCAATTGAGATTAAGGATCGAGAAGTTAAGGTTCGCAAGCACTGTCGTATTCTAATTGTGAGAGTTCGTTGGAACTCATGACATGAACCGGAGTTCACGTGGGAGCGTGAAGATCAGATGAAGCTTAAGTATCCACATTTGTTTCCTAACGACAAGTCCAAGCCTAAGTTTGCTACAACTAGTGAATTTCGAGACGAAATTCCCATTCAAGTTGGGGATGATGTGGTACCCGCGGAAAACCCACAGTCATCCTGAGTTACCGCTTTGCTGTTTTGGGGTTACTTGTCAAATTTCGGGACGAAATTTCTTTCAAGTTGGGGATGATGTGACAACCCGACTTTCCAAGGTCTTTCCCCGACACATTACTCGTCTTCTAGTTCTGTTATTTTTTTTCATGATCTGTTATGTTGTACTGTGCGCACCTTGCTAGATGATGTATTCACTATCTTAGTGATTGATTAATTACTGTTATAATGTTTAAGTAATTGTTGGAAATCTGGAATTGTAAACTTATAACATAACTCATGTCACTCAATGAAACCCTAGGTGTTTTGATGAAACCTTATGCGACGACATCTTAGGCGACGAAACCCTAGGTGACGGAACAAGGGAGTTTCGCCACTATCTTCATGACGAAACCTTGGGGTTTCGTCTAGGTGGAGGTTTCGTCGGGAATAGGCTTCGGCCCAAGAGGGTTTCGCCGGCCCAACTACTGTTATTTTATAAAACCTACTGATCAGTTACGAGAAATCATTTTAGAAACCCTACAACACTCTCTCTCACTCTGTGCGACGGCATAAAGAACCCCGAAGCATCTTTCGTTGTCTTGATTCATTTAAACCTCTCGGTACTACGGTTAGTGTCTGCCCTCGTGGATGTATTAATCCGAATATGTGGAGTTGTGTGTAATGCTTTGTAAAAACACTGTTGAATCTTGTGTATGTGTAATTAGGGTTTTCATGAACATGATGAATCTAGATTGGGCATGTTAAGAACTCAATAATTTGTATATGATTGATGGATTAATTTTGAACCGCTAGTAAATCTTGACTTACGTTTGTAATCGTGTTGAATCTATACTTGTGTTATACCTGACTAGGGCTATCCATGATTGAGATTGCTGTGGTTTGTTGTTTGTATTGATGATCAATGATTTGGACTTTTTCATTCGTTAATGATCATGTTAAAACTGTGAACACCATTTAGGGTTGCTAGATTATGAAGGGTAACCACTGTTTGATTCGTAAAACTGCACACTTGATGTTTCTGTAACTGGTCCCAACGAAACCTGTGATGTTTCGTCGCACACATTTCCGACGAAACCTAGGGGTTTTGTCATATTTGCCATCAACGAAACCTATGGGGTTTCGCCACCCATATAGCCGACGAAACCTAGGGGGTTTCGTCACAAGGGAGTTTCGCCGAAAGGGGTATTTTGTGTAACAGTATGCATGTGTTTTGAATACTTGTAATTATTAACTGATGCATGATATAACTGATGCATAATATACTTGTAATTGTTAACTGATGCATGATATAACTGATGCATGATATACTTGTAATTGTTAACCGATGCATGATATACATGAGGATGTGAACTATAGAATGAAATGCAAACTGTGTGAGTACATTAAGTAACGTATTCCGAAACTGATATTGTTTGATAATCATGATATGGTGGTTAAACTAATGGGAACAGGTAATTATACATACCGAGAAAACCAAGGTGAGTTGACTGCTCTTTTCTAAGCATGCGTCCCGGTGGTTTGGGACATCTGGTAAACGTTTCGGGAAGGAATGCTGGGTAAAGGGGTTTAACTGGAATGTTAAACTGGGATGGTTATTATACTCAGTATCTATCATATAAGACCCCTTACATCTACCGTTGTTGCCGGGAAGGCAACGAGGTATTTAGTTGATAGCGCTATTAGGATTGGCACCCTCACACTGTGCCGAAAGGATGGGCGTGAACTAATTACCTTGACCACTTGACCAATGCTTTTATAGAGGCATTGGGGTTTGGGCAAACACATCTTGTAGCCTTTTACGGTAATCGAGTTAATAAAATCATCAAATCAAACTGTTGAACTGTTTTATACACACATCTGGTAACTAAACGCTAACAAAACTTTGAACTCACCAACGTCGTATGACACACTTGTCTGCATGCTTGCAGGTCGCTAGGTACTTGATATGGACTTGTTATCTGGGAGTGATGGAGTAGCCATGGGTCGAGACACTTGGATGTTTGCTTTATTGAATATGAACACTTATTTTGAAACATTTGACTTATAGTTTACATTATTGCTTTCGCTGAATAACTACCTGGGTTTAACTTATGTTTTGAATTTACACTTTGAAAGCAATGGAATGTTTTATCTATTTATAATGCGTAGTTCAATGTGATTGGTGGCTTGGATCCTGGTACATCGTACGCCTTGCGGGGGTTTCCGCATGTGGTATTTGGGGGGTGTGACAACCAGGATCTAGCCACCAATCACAGTGTGTGACAGCTGCCACTTTCTGGTAATTTTTGTACATTTAAAATCAATCATTCAAGTTATACAATTATCGGTCTGGAATGTCCGGACTGCATTATTACATGACATATACTTAAAATACACATGGAATACATATTTATGATGCACATGATTCATTTTTATTGATTAGATTTGAAACAATTTAAACAATGCGTCGAAACAAATTGAATAGTACCTAGTAAACTAGTGTGCTGACAAAAACGCAGGATTCGCAGAAACCATCTAAATGACATCTTTAGGACCCAGACGAAAGTCCAACATCTAATATACATTAAACCCTAACTAGGAATGCAAGGGTTTGGTTTAATACCTTCCCGAAGTCCGATAACACTAAAAACTGCCCGAAAAGCACTAAAAGTGACAATTTCAACACTTTTCCGCAGAAATTAGAATTTCTGCATTATAAGTTATATGCAATGTACAAAAGGGTAGTTTAACCTAGAATTCATATGAGGATACCTTCGGGTATCATCCAAACCAATAACTATATCAATTCACACAACTTACACAAGCTTAGCGTTCGAATAACGACTAACGGAAACAAAGCCAAACGAATATCCGAACGATATCGGATCTTTTTATTGTGACCATCTAATGTTATTTGGATTATTTAAGGCTAGTAATGGTCACTTAACACCTTGAAACATTTGAAATTGTTTGATCGATGTGTGACCCTAATGAGTCAATCAGAAGAGTTTAACATCAATATCAAAGGTGGAATCAATGATATCGACGTGAATACAACTAGATTCTCCTTAATTATCTTTCTTTTTTTGATTCCAAATCTTTTACAGATCGTTTGACAAACTGGCAGCACCTCGGCTCTGAATCGGAAAAGTTACAAATAAACTAGCAACACACCTATATATAGTGGAGTTAATTTCGCTTGAAAGTGCCACTGACCATTTCACACGAAATTACCAACTCAAATTTCGCTTGAAATGGTCAGTGCCATTTCATACGAAATTACCCAATCTCACACAAACCCTAGTTTTAACCTGCTGTGTGCTAGTTTATCCTATCTAGACATAAGACTCGATAAATACGAAGTTAACAGACTTTGTCTATCTTCTTGCTCTGTACAATTTGTTTGACATTGTAAGCATCCTTCAAATCTTCTATTCTTCTATCAACAGCTAGCATGAATCACAAAATCTGAATCTTTAACAACCTTTAAGCTCCCCCTTGAATGTAGATGTAGAATCTGTATCTGACTTTTAAGTTTTCAAACTCCCCCTATCAGTTAGCTGGGATTTGCTATGCTGCTTTCAATAACAAACCTATTACCTGCACAATCTCTACCTAAACATAAGATTTATGATTATGACAATTTCAATCTAAACCTACCATTTGACTTTATTTGTTGGTTTTGCCAGAATTTAGAAATCCACTTAAGTGTCTAGGTTCAAATTAATGACCCTAAGTACTTAATTTGTCTACCAAGTCCAACTTAATGACCTTGGTTAACCTGAGACAAAGCACACTGACATTTTGTATAAACTAGTTCAAACAATTTTCTGAAATTTACAAGTCTCAATTTAATGAACTTGTTTTGACTTTTTAATTTCACAGGTTTAACATGTTTAGCTCACAACCCATCTTCCAGCTCAGAAACTTCCTGCATCTGCTTCAAATTTCGAATCTGAAGATTAGCTTTCCACTTTAGTTTGTCGGAAAATAAAGCAGAAATGTAAAATCTTTTTGGATTTTTAATAAAGTTTCTAAACTAGAAATGAAATACAGAAATGAAATGCAGTAAAAGTAAACTATTTACAAACATATTTTTGGTGAGCGTGTTAGGGAATCATATCAGCTATTCGACAAGTCACAAGTACCGTTAAGCTTTGATTACATACTCAGAATTAAACAATTCGCTTAGATTGTCGATATACTGATCCACTTAAATTCTCACACAATTTTCAATCTGTCCAGGATACGAATTAGGTGAATTAAGAACTTAAACTCATTCATGTGTCCCACCTCTTGAATATACTCCCGTATCCAAATCCCAATATTCAGTCTTACAGGTGAGTATACCACAGATGATATCTGTAAGGGGTTAAATTGCGAGGGTCGTGAGAGCTCAGGCTATTGCTTCCGCAAAATCAGAGAGATGACGGTTTCGACTTTAGGTGTGTCCTCTTTAGAGGATCTTTTTTACAACAGCACATGATTAACATTTTTCAATGTTTCATCATTTTTTATGCTGAGGGCGGTGCTAATATTTCAAGCAAGCGGTAAAGTATTATACGGGGACTACGCCATTGCTTCCGCAATATCTGAAGTCCCGGGATAACACCCCAGATATCACTGAGTATAAAGACCTAGTATCTCAGAAAGAGGCATCTTTCAAACAAGATTTCAGGGGTTACCTATATATCCAAGTAGTGTTCCCCACGAAATAAGCAAGTAAAGATTTATGTTTATATCCCGAATAAATCTACTAAATATGCAAAAACCTATCGGCACATCATCAGCGAGACTGTTTAAGACTTTTAAACTTTACATATCTTTAGCATACTGTAACTGTCAAGCCAATGTACTATCATTTTCCCTTTTTACACAAGCTCATTTCTGGTTTTCTATTGTTTTTGTATTTTGAAATATCTCATGTTTTTGGATTTTTGAAGTTTTTACTGTTTTTGTATTTTCTGAAAATATTACCCTATACTCCCCCTAAATACCAAAACAAGTAAAAAATCGACAAACCATTGTAGATTGCTTCTCAACATCATCTACAGTTGTACCTTCATCTACGCCAAGAATCTCCTTTGACACCGATAAAAGCTTCATACCGTTCAATTGTAATAGATATTGAAAACGATTTTTATCAAACGCTTTGGTATGTAAATCAGCTTTTTGTTCGTCAGTGTAGATTTTCTCAATTCGTATCAACTTCTTCTCGAAACAGTCTCGGATGAAGTGATGACGAATTTCAATGTGTTTCGTTTTAGCGTGATGAACAGGATTTTTAGTGATGTTTATCGCTGCCTCATTATCAACAAAGATAGGGTTATTAAGAAATTGCAAACCGTAGTCACGCATCTGTTGCTGGATCCACAAGATCTGAGAGCAGTAACTGCTAGCAGATACATACTCGGCTTCACATGTGGATAAAGCCACAGAGGTCCGCTTCTTGCTTTGCCAGGTAAGCAATCGTGGTCCAAAAAACTAGCACCCCGCTGTTGTTGATTTAGCGTTGACTTTGCAGCATCCGAAATCGGAATCGGAATACCCTTCGAGCGTGAAATCGCCTTCTCTTGGATACCACAACCCCAATGATGGAGTTCCTTTTAGGTAGCGTAATATCCGTTTAACAATCACCATAGGTGAAGCACTCGGGTTAGATTGAAATCTTGCTGCGAGGCAGGTTGGATACATAATATCGGGTCTTGAAGCAGTCAGGTACATCAGCGATCCGATCATGGAACGATACAATGTTTCATCTACCTTCTCTCCGGTGAGATCAGGGTTTATCCCATGGTTCGTCGCTAATGGGGTGGAGGCTGGAGTAGAACCTGACATCCCAAATTTCTCTAAGATATCATGAACATACTTCGTTTGATGTATGAAAATTCCCTTAGGTAGTTGATCAACTTGATGTCCCAAGAAGAATTTTATCTCACCCATCGATGACATTTCAAATTTCTGCTTCATAACTCTTTCAAAATCTTTGCACAAACTTTCATTTGTAGACCCAAATATGATGTCATCCATGTATATCTGAACAATCAGAAGATGTCCGTCGACTTCTTTGGTGAAGAGAGTGGCATCCACTTTTCCACGGATGAAGCTATGGGATAGCAGGTGTTGAGACAATGTCTTGTACCAGGCTCTCGGGGACTGGTGTAAACCATACAGCGCTTTATCTAGCAAATAAACCTTGTCTTTGTGGATTAGATCGGTGAAGCCCGGTGGCTGTCCGACATATACCTCCTCTTTTACCTTTCCATAGAGAAATTCCGATTTAACATCTAGCTAATAAACTTTAAAACTTTTCCAAGATGCAAATGCTAGGAAGATTCTGATCGCTTCAAGTCTAGCAACCGGAGCATACACTTCAGTGAAATCTATACCCTCCTGCTGACTGAAACCCTGGACTACGAGTCGAGCTTTGTTACGAATAATAACCCCTCGATCGTCTCTCTTGCAATTGAACACCCACTTGGTGTTTATTTTCCTATGACCATCAGGCAAGTCTACCAATTTCCACACTCCTAACTTCTCAAACTGACTTAGCTCCTCTTGCATCGCGTTGACCCAAGAATCTTCAGTTAATGCTTCCTTGTATGTTCGCGGTTCAATCTGCGAAATAAAACAACTAAGTGAAAACTCAATTTGTAACGGAGCAACTGTAGAATAAAAACAAGTAAGGCCTTGGTCAATTTGACGTCTTGTGCAAACACCTGATTGTAATTCTCCATTAATCAGCTCTTCTGGATGGTACGAAAGAGTTCTCGGCATCACCTCGCCTGGAACATCTACCTCGCCTTCCAAATTTGTAACATTCTGATTTGCACCTTGTTCACTGACTGGAATTGTTTGACTTGAAATCTGGATCTGCTCCCACTCAGAATCTTAATCACCACGATCAAATATAGGTCTATCATCAGATTCTTGATTATCGTTGATTGCTGTCTGATTGTCATGAGCATGTTCTGAGGATTGTTGAATATCATCATGTTCTCTGGCATTGCTTGGACTGACTTCATCATCATTTGATGTTTGCCGTTGACGTCTAGAATACTTAGCTGGAAACCTTTCTTGTGATTCTTCATATTCTCTCAGAATATCCAACTCGTCAAAGAAATCTTGTTCTTCTTCTTCTTCTATGTCAAACGAATCCCACAGTGTATCGTAATTAAAACGCCATGAGTCACCTGGATTCTGAGGTGGCATGGTATAACCATAACACTCAACATTGTGTGCTTCGATTATCCGCTTCAAGCTTGGAACAAAGACTCGTTTCAATGGACTTGCATAACCCACAAATATTCCCTCAATGCTCTTTGCACCAAACTTTCCAAAAGGTTCTAGAACTGTACAGGAAGACCCAAACGGTTCTAAATACTGCAGGTTTGGTTTGCGGATGTTGATTAACTCAAAACACGTCTTGTTGAATTTCTTCACTGTTAGAACCCGGTTGAGTGTATAGCAAGCTGCTGATACTGCTTCTGCCCAAAAGTTGACTGGTAGTTTCGAATCAGCAAGCATCGTCCTAGCTGTTTCAATTAGCGTCCTGTTCTTTCTTTCAGCTACTCCATTTTGCTGCGGAGTGTAAGGAGCAGTAAATTCTTGCCGTATACCTCTCTCATCACAATACTCTTCCATCATGTTGTTCTTAAACTCTGTACCGTTGTCACTTCTGATTCTTCTGATTCGAGTTTGGTACAAGTTTTCAGTTTTCCTGAACAACGCCATCAAACTTTCAAACGTCTCATCTTTTGTCTTCAGAATTGATACCCATGAAAATCTCGAGTAGTCATCTGTTACTACTAGACAGTAGAGATCTCTAGTTATGCTTTTGACGTTTACTAGACCAAAAAGATCCATATGAAGTCTCTCTAACGGTCTTGAGACTGAGTTAACTTTCTTTCCAAGGTGAGATTTCTTCTTTTGCTTGCCTTTGACACAGCTAATGCACTACCCCTCAAGATGAAAACCTTTCACATGAGCACCAATAACTAAGTCGTTGTGCACCAGGTGATTCATTTTTCGCAAGTGAATATGGCCCATCTTTAGATGCCATAACTGTGACTCTTTTTCTGTTGCTCTTGACATAAAAAGTGAGCCTGACCCGTGGTAGTAGTTGCTACACTCATGTCCAACACGTACAGATCATTGACTCTGGGTTCTCTCATGATAACCCACTCTTTGGGAACAACAAATCCTGGTTTCAAGATCAAACATTCTTTGTCTGTAAAGTGCGTTGTATACATACGATCACAAATCTGAGAGATGCTCAGAAGATTATTTTCAAGCTCGGCGATGTAGTTTACTCTTTCAAACGTGACGATACCATTCGATAAAGTTCCTTCACCCACTATTCGACCACCTTGATTTCCTGCAAATCCCACATAACCTCCATTAAACCCTCTAACATCATATAGAAGGGTCTTCTTCCCCGTCATGTGCCGAGAAGCTCCACTATCCATAATCCAACGTGAAACGGATCTTGGAAGCTCCTACACATATCACAATCACTTACTTAGATTTTGAAGCCACCCAAGCCTTTTCTGACTCAGGTAACTTGACTTTGATGTGAGTTTTAGCAGTGTGTAGTGGCGGAAAATTTTTGTCATTCATCTTTAAGCTCTGCTCAGATCCAATCTAAACCTCTTTGTATAAAAAGAAATCATTTTTTGGAGGTTGACCAGATGATTGGTCTTTCTTAGGTACATTCTTCTTTTCAGAAGTAGTAACCTCTTGTGGTTCAAGTTTCTCATAGTAATCCATAGGAACATTCATCTTTACCGAAGTGGTAAAAGACGATTGATTTTCTTTTTCAGAAACCTTTGATTTTGGAGAATTTGATTTCTTGTCAACTGATTTTGGTTTCCATGCTTGTTAAGGCGAAGCAACCCGTTGGTAAAATTTGTCAATTTTAGTTACCACATTCTTTACGGATTCAGTTTTGATTTTTGTGTTTTCATTTTTCAAAACTTTCTTCTCAACAACCATTGGTGCTTTGCCTTTTGCATTAGTTTTCTTTTTCTGACTCTCAGCAACTTCAGACTTAGGCTTTAAGTTGGTGCACTTTCGTGCAATGTGTCCAACTTTGTTGCACTTAAAGCATGTACGAGTATCAACTACCCGACTTGTTCATTCGGTCTGAGGCTGTGAGGCCTTTTCTTCAAAAAATTCTTCATTGGTTTTTGAAAATATTTCAGATTCCTGCTCGGAATGAGAACTCGAGCTTTTTACAAACACCTTTTTCTCAACAAACTTCTTGTTTTGAAAGTTCCTTCTTTAATAATTCTTACCACCCTGATATCCACCCAACCAATTGTTTTGATAATTGTTAGAAAAACGTGGTGGTACAACAGGTCTTTTGTAGTAAGCTTTATCTTTTTCAATATTTAATTGCCGTTTGGAACATTTCAAACTTTCAATCTCAGACACATCAATTTCAATCAACTTGAACACATTTCTCAATTTTCCAACATTCACATTCTCCAAAGGAAAATCACGATCCGAATACAACTTATCAGATCCCGCCATCCTGTACATCACAAGATTATGTTCTTCATTGTATTTATCCAAAAAGCATTCATCATCCTCAGTAGTATCACTTTCAGACTTTAAAACATTTTCAACCATGTTTTTCACAACTTCAGATTATACACTATCTTCATCAGATGATGTGGTAAATGTGACATCAATCGTGTCTGGAAGTTTAACTTCATTTTCTTCTTCATCATTAACCAACCCTGATTTTTTCTTTGAAAAATTGTTTAAAACTGGTGGTGGAACCTGATGAAACCCAACCCCGGTTCCATCAAAGTATACATCTTCGCCTACTTTGTTCTTTCCAATTGGTTTAGGAACGATATGTTGAAGAACAAAACTTGCGGAGTTGTAACTGTTCAGTTTCAACTGAACTCGTTCATTCTCAATTTTAGCTTCTTGAAACTAAAGCTTCAACTTAGCAATTTCATCCAGTTGTTGATTGATAAGCTCTTCTTTTACCCTAAGAACACCTGACAGTTGAACATTTTCTTTGTATATCTTACCATTTCTCTCATCAGAATCTTTTACCGTTTTAGCTTCTCAAAATTTTCTGAAAGTTGACGATTTTCATGAATTAGCTTTTCATTTTCTTTCCTAATTCTTTCTACGTCACTTTTATCATTTTCGATTTTCTCAATTAATTCTTTTAATCGTTCATTTGAAGCTTTTAACATTTTATCACGGTTTAAGATCTAATCTTCAACGTCTCTGACTCTTCCTGTCAGTTCTTCAACCTTTTTAACATTGAGGTAAGCAAATGTACTACAAACCTTGTAGTCTTTCATGCAATATTTGCAGTCGCTCTCAGTTTTAGCTTTCTTACCTGACTCATTGGTTGCATCATTCTGACTGACCTTGGTTTTAGACTCAGTGCCAGAACCAGAAACTACCTCTAGCTCTGTCACAGCAAACACTTTGTCAGCTATCTTCTTCAAATTCTCAGCCGTGAATTCTTGTGACGTGTCAATAATCCCGTCATCAATTTTCTTTGACTGCTACTCTTTATCCTTATCTTTGACTTTTTCATCAGCTTTTTCTTTATCTTCTCCTCCTCCCCACCACAATCTCTGATTTGCTTCTTCTTCATCGGCAATTTGTTTGATAAAATTTTCAACATCAATAGTATTTGCATCAACAGCAATGTTTCCGTTTGGAACTAGGTAACATTCTCTATCAACATCCCATCTTTTCGCCTGTTTAGCTTATTTGTATGTACGATAGATTCTACTCATCCTGTTCTGAGCTAACATCTTTCTGTTGACGTATTTCACTTCTTCAGTTCTTGAGTCTTTGAAAGGAATAATCTTTGTCACAAACGCATAGCCCACTGCGTCTTCTTCTGGTAACACTTCACTCCAATCATATCCCTCATCGTCATGAATAACAGCAAGTGCTCTGGATTTTTCTTTGGAATTTTCTTCTATCTGCTTCATTCTGGGAGGTTCGGATTTGTTCTGATGATAGATTGCTCTTTTGTAGTAATCTTCACGGAACGGATTTGCCGTATCATCAGCATATGCATTTCGACATTCTCTTTTAAAATGACCTTTTTGTTTACATTTAAAGCACGTGACCTTCGACTTATCAAACCCAAGTTTTGTGGAAGATCCTCCAATTGAATGTCTGCCTGTAATCTCCATGAATCTTTGCGCTCGTCTGACTGCACTAGCCATACACCACCTGATATCGATTAACTCCATCTCATCTGGGTCAATCTGGTCATAGTCCTTCTTGGTGAGGTTAGTGTTTCCAATCTTTCCCGCAATGAGGCTTTCATAAGATTCTAACACAGATGCTAAGAACAACATTTGCTGCTTGGCGGATTCTTCACTGAAATTCTGTGCATTATTTAGATCCACAGCAATGTTGCATTGAAACAGATTCTTTGGAACTGACTGACCTTGAGCAGTTGAAGTTGAACCTCCAAGATAACCACTGCAGGGAGTTTCTTGATTCACCGTGTTTGAATTTTCTACTGAAAATGTTGTTTTTGGTGACACAGATTTCAGGATTATACTTCCTCTATAATATAGCTCAACATTCTGCAGATATGAGGAATGATTGACTTTGTTTGATTTCTTGATCTCCAGCTCATGACTCTCCAATCTTTCGATCAACAAATCAAGTGTCAGATCCTCCGACTTGATTGTGTTCTTCAGCATCAAGGCAAAGTATTGCCTGTCTTTATCATCCGGTAGCGAGTCAAACAGTTTGTCAACTAATTCTTCTTGAGTGTACACGATTCCATGTCTTGCAAGTTCCAACTTCAGATGCCCGAATCTTTCGATCATCTTAGATACAGATTCATTTTTCAAACATCCAAACAAATCAAATTCTTTTCTTAAAAACTTCTTTTTGTTTTTAACTATCTCGGCACTACCCATACATTTCACTCTCAGTTTCTCCCATAGATCTTTTGCATTTGTGTACTCGATCATGATATTATGTCGTCTCTCACAGACTGATGAAGCAACGCAATGCACTTTTGTTCAGCAACAAAACTTTCTACATTATTAGTGCCTTCTAAATTTTCATAATCTGATCTTCCAATATTGTAACCATTCTTCAAGCTTTTCCAGCTTGGATATGCAAATGCTTTTAGCGACTCTTCAAACCTTTTAGCCCATCTATTGTATTCTTCAATCGCCATCAATTTGGGAGGTTTGTTGTACGTCCCATAAGCACTCTCCACACTCAAAGCATCAGAAAGAGTTTTCTTCGCACTCGGATTTGAAACGTTTTCATTTGTGTTGTTTGATGTATCATCTCCGGTGTTTCCCGTGAAAGCAAACATGTCACTGAAAGGATTCATAAACTCACCCATCTTTACTTATCTGAAACAATCAACAAACACTTAGAAAATTTTTTGATTTTTTAACAAAAACAGTTTCAAGCGAAATTATTTCTTCAGTCGAAATACCCAACTCAAACGAAAACAGGGTTTTCACACGAGATAGTGTTTTCAAACGAAATCACCAAGAGAAACCTAATTTCGTGCAGAATTAGCTTGGTTTCAAGCGAAATCAAGCCAATTTGGTGTGGAATCAAGCCAATTTCGTGTGAAACTATCAAACGAAATCTGATTTCGAGTGAAATTAGTGGTTGTTTCAAATGGAATTAGTGATTTCGTGTGAAATCAAAGTACTTTCAAACGAAATTAGTCACAAAAGCTAATTCTGTGCGAAATCACAAGTGCTAATTCGAGCGGAATTATGATGACATCATCAAATCGGCCACCATTTTGTCAAATTGATCCGATTTTTGTTCGAATTTTGGTCTAATTCTTTCAAGGATTCAATAAAATGATGTTTTGATTGTAATGTGAGAAAATTAAGCCATTTTGTCCATTAAATCTCGTTTAATTTTGAAAAGAACGAGTAGAAGTGATGAAAACAAGCTGAATTGGTATAAACTCTTCTTCCTGAGCTCTGATACCACTTGTTGGATCAATGTGTGACCCTAACGAGTCAATCAGAAGAGTTTAATATCAATATCAAAGTCAGAATCAATGATATCGACGTGAATACAACTAGATTCTCCTTAATTATCTTTCTTTTATTGATTCCGAAGCTTTTACAGATCGTTTGACAAACTGGTAGCACCTCGGCTCTGAATCGGAAAAGTTACAAATGAACTAGCAACACACCTATATATAGTGGAGTAAATTTTGCTTGAAAGTGCCACTGACCATTTCACACGAAGTTACCAAGTCTAATTTCGCTTGAAATGGTCAGTGCCATTTCATGCGAAATTACCCAATCTCACACAAACCCTAGTTTTAACCTGCTGTGTGCTAGTTTATCATATCTAGACACAAGACTCGATAAAGTCGAAGTTAACAGACATTTGTGCACCAACAGAAATCCATAAACATAAAAACACTTAAACTTTTTACTACATTTTTACATCATATAAACACTTAAACATTTCAACACATCAAGGACCACCCCCACACACTTATGAACATTTTTTATGAGGGTCCCACATGTCTTCAACTTGCCAAAAATATCTAGATATTTATCTAATTACATGTGGTGAATTAATGGATGAATAAAGTCATGGTATACTTATCTAAAATAGATATTTTCCATCATTCTTACACCATCTTTTACACACACTTAAGAACCTATTTTTCCTTCCAAAAAATCAGCCATATACACCCTTAAATCACCTTACTTTCAAGCTTATTCTTGATGATCAAGTTGTACTTCTATGGAGCATAAGAAGTTCTAAGGCACCTACAAGTTAAAGCAAGCATTTTCATCCATTCAAGAGCTTTCTACCATCAAGATCATCATCTTCTTTGTTTCTTTATCATCACCTAGATCATCCCTAGCCATAAGTGCTAGAAGTGAGCTTCTAAATCTATTTTTCATACTTATTTATGTATATGATGTTTAAAAACATGATATAACTAAAAGAAGCATACAAAATATTATGAAGATACAAAGAAGCAAAATAATAATCATGATATATGTTTGTTTATGTTGTGATTTATGACTTATTACTTGCATATTTGATCTTGTCATGATGAATATCATAAGAATAAATTGTTAGATGATGTTTAAATACATGATTTAACAAGTATACATGTTTATGTTATAAGGGTTTTTGTTAAACATGAAGGTTTAATGGATGATCATATTCTTTGATGTTGTTAAGGTATTTAGTGTTTTTCATTAAAAACAACCCTTCTATAAAATTATGAAAACAAACATACAAGATGGGATTTTCATAAAAGTGGTTAAAACTAGAAGACATATGTAATGATCATACCCAAAACCCTACATGATTTTATTTCATTTTGATATGTTTATGTTATAAAATCTCATATGTTTTTATAAAAGATGTTATGAGTAAATTGATGGTGAATTTGAAAAGAAAATGATATGTTTACTAAACATGGCTAAGTGCTTAATACAAAGGTTATATGGCCAAATTTTCTTAAAATTCATATGTTAACAAAACTATAATTTTTGGCTAAATATTTACAAAATTAAAAAGATTGTTAAAGAATGGTTTTTGATAAAAGCAAAGTTAGATGAATATATATTTTTGAGAAAATATATATTTGGTCATTTAACAACTTATGTGCAATATGTGATACTTGGTGTATTAGTTATATGTATCAATTAGGAACTTGAATATAATGACACAAATAAACACATGACATATTACAATCAAAGTCTTACAAGGTTACATATAAATACGCCTTAAAGGCATTATACAGACGATCTGAATGATCGGACACAAATTATGGTCAAATCGGATGACAGAGAAAACCATCAACATATCGCCAATCCGAGGAGTTACTACGACGCTTAGGCGATCTTTCGACGCGAATACATATAAATCACCGACAACAATATCCGGATGTTTTAAACTTATAAAAATTACTAGATATGTACAAATGGGTATATTTTACAAATGGGCTTAATTTACAAATGGGTATAATTTACAAATGGACTTATATTACAAATGGGCCTACATTTCACAAATGGGCTTATACTTATTAATGGGCTTATCTTCCTAAAATGGGCTTAACATAAATACATGGGCTAAGCACAATATCAAAACTTATGGGCTAAGCCTAATACCAAACATATGGGCCAAGGCCCAATAACATTAAGCCCAATACTATTTAGGCCCAATACTATTTAGGCCCAATACTCTTAAGGCCCAATATAATTTAGGCCCAATACTCTTAAGGCCCAATACTATTTAGGCCCAATACTCTTATGGCCCAATACTATTTAGGCCCAATACTATTTAGGCCCAATACTCTTAAGGTCCAATACTATTTAGGCCCAATACTCTTAAGGCCCAATACTATTTAGGCCCAATACTATTTAGCCCCAATACTATTTAGGCCCAATACTCCTAAGGCCCATTACTATTTAGGCCCAATACTCTTAAGGCCCAATACTATTTAGGCCCAATAACATTTGGGCCCAATAACATAAATTCTTGGGCTAGGCCCAATAACTTTAAGACATGGGCTCGGCCCAATGACATGAAAACGTGGGCTCGGCCAAATGACATATAATTGATGAAAATACAATTATACAATTTATTCTTATAAGACATAAAATCACGAGGACAAGATCCAATGATACAACTCACAAGATACAAAATTACATATATATATATATATATATATATATATATTTGGTGAAATATATATATAACAGTTTAACAATTCATACATCTAATACACAGTTCAACGAATAACAAATACAAACAAGTCTTAATACATATTCAAGATAGAAGACTTCTACATGAGCCAATACAAAGACCGAAGTGTCTAACAAATCTAGGACCTTTGTAGGCCGTGATACAATTCAAGACAACTACAAGTGAGCTTACAATTACATACAATTTACGGATGCAATTCTGTGAGTTCATGTCCCCTTTTCATTTTAAATGCTTTTCAAGCTTTACAACTATCGGGGAAAATACATGTACAATAGTATGATAAGTCAAGGAATGAAACACCTTAGATCATGTGCGAAATTAGGGCCATAACTAAAGCACCATTAATCCAAGTTTGGACCAAGGAACAAAAGGGTTAGATCTAATGGGTTTTGGCGAGCCCCACTCATGGCCATTCGTTTGCTTAGGAGTGCTTTTGTTGCCCTACGACATGGTGTCGATACAATTAAAATCGTCTAGGGTTGGATTGCTTCCTATTTTGTCACACATATTAATGTCCTTGCAAAACATTAATGATCACGATTTCATTGACGCTTTTCATACTACATTTGATACAAATACAAATACATCTCACATTTTATAGATACATCTTATATCCAGTTTGGATACAATTACAATTGAGACAAATACATATTACATGATGTTTTGATACAGATACATCTTATACAGCTAAACTGCATGAACTCGCTCAACTTTTGTTGATGTTTTCAAACTTACATGTATTTCAGGGAATTAGTGGACCAATGCAAAGATTTCAGTTCAAGGAAAACAAGTATCAATATTCCATGCCAACTATTGAAGGGTTTGCCTGTTATATACCGCCTCTTTACGGTGATATAGTGGTCAAAGCCTTGAGTTTTTTAGACTTACATTTGATGTGTGAAACAATGACAACTTATTTTCATTTGATGGTTTGTAAACAATGTACTTAACTTATGTTGCGATCTTTTGAACAATTATGACAATGGCATTGGAGCATGTTTTATTCATTTAGTATGTTTACTTATATCATTATGCAATGAGAACCGAACAGATCACACCTCGCGCTTCCGCTACGAGCGGGTGTGACAGTTTGGTATCAGATCTTCGATTGTAGTGAACCAGGATTCTTTCTCGAGTCTAGTCTACAATCACTAGGAACCTCTCACGAAAACAATTTATATAAGAATGGGAAGTTTTCATTGCATAAACATTTTTCAAGGTCCACTACAAACAAAAATTCATTTCATAAAAACCAAGAAAGGACATTTCCATGGGTGAAGTCTATGAGAGATAGGCTCAATACATTAACAAACAATGTGCCTACAATACATTAAATTTGAATGCTTAGACAAGATAGACACATTACATTATCAGTTTACACATCATAAACAGTTTACAAGTTCAGCATATACAAATTCAACTTATGCAAGATAGAAATCCTTGTTAGATAGGATTTCATGTGATTATATATATATATGATTTATTTATATTTGTGTTGTATAAAATATTTTGACAAGAACAAAATACCTTCGACTTCAAACTCTATAATTATTCTTAACTCGCATGATGAAAATATCGACCTCACGTCTACTGCGGAGCTTTTGGCGAACATGATTCCAAAGTGAACTCTTAAACTTTATTTCGTAAATATGGTTGCTTTCTCGCGAATGCTGAGATGCCTAACCATGATAGTGACGACGAGGCGGAGGTGGTAACCTTGGACAACAACTCCATTAGTGAGACGAGGTCCCTGTGACTCAACTAATCAAGATTGATACACTCCTGTCCAGACAAGGAAAATGAAGTACTCATCTTGAAGGTGCCCCTTCAGTTGTTATTGTTATGAATTATCTCTATTTCTATTCTATCTAACGCTGTGCCACTTCGCGAGTAATGACAATGGGCGTTAGCCATGGACTATCATAAAGGTCCCTCCTATGTTGAAGGTATGTAGACAATAGTGTCCTTTCTCTGACTGATCGTATGCTTCGAACGAGAGAATGCTAGGGTGACCATGCAAGGCGATTTATTATTACGGAGGCCTATGTAATAACAAATTGTAGTGCATGGAAATTCTGGTGGACTCTGCAGGCCAAGCTAGTGATCACTATCCATTCGAAATTCTTAAGTTATTACTTGGGATTCAATTCTTCCTATCTAGTAGAACATGAACTGAGGTGGTTAGTATAACACCCTACAATACAATAGAATATAATACAGGAAGACGACACGTATTTGTTCACACCTAACATTCGATCTATATCACGATTCAGTTGAGACAAGTCATTTAAACAAACAAAACTTGTTAGCCACTCATGGAGGATTTTCCTCAACATTCTCAAAATTCTTGAACATCGGTTGGTTCCATGGTGTCTATGACACTTTACCCTACTTTACCTTACCTTACCTTATCATATTCCACCTTATCATATATAATGGAAATGATACAATAAATTCCGTCGTTTGACATTTGTCTTTTCCCAAGGAATGGTATGGCATGAGCCATGCTGCAACTCCCTCATTGCATTCTATTCGACATTTTTGGAGATTCTAATAATCTTGCTAGAGCTCGTGAAACTCAAGCACTATTACCATAATTGTCACATGGACAAGTAAGACAAAGGATTTTCTCTGCTTAGGACAATCGAGGTCCATAGAGTAGGGAATACATATTATATGGACGAAGACCACTTGTTGGTTTCCCCTCCTCAATGAATTATTTTTCTTTTTCCATTTAGACATATGACCAATACACGCAAGAGGCATTACACCTTTTGGTTTTGGTTATCCATATTGTCATTTATTCAAACATGTATGAACAATGCAGTCTTGAAGTTTCCATGACCGATTGATTGCATTCTTCATTCTTGGGCACATGATAGACTTTATTTATCCAAATACATGTCTAGATTCTTTTAATAGTGTGTATTAAAAAGATTATGGAGCCAAAAGAATCAAATGTTTAAGTCAAAAGTTATGTGTTGAAAATCATTGCTTTTACACAAGACATGGTTTATACTTGACATTGTTACGCAAGACATTGTTATACATGGCATTTGACGTTGGTATACACAAGACATTTTTGGTGGTTATTTGTAAGTAATGAGACGTGTGTAATATGGTAAAAGCATGGTGGATACGCCACTGGTACTTCCTATATATAAATGCTTATATTATATTGCATATCGTGGTGTTATTCAAACCTCTTCAACAAAGACAAGACATGACATTTTTGCATAAGACATGACATCCTCTACACAAGACATAATATTCTATTTCAAGACATGATATATTTATACACTACATTTCTATTGGTTATTTATTTAACTACACATCTTTCTTTTATATCATCTGATTTTCATATCTATTTTTATATGATTTTATAAAAGAACTCGATCATAACTGGAGCCAATGTTGATGGTTACACTTGATGCTTTCACGGTCTCTTAAGGGTTGTTCCATACTAGGTAACACCCGAATTCAAACACACTGAGTGTTACATTTCGGGTTTAGCCTCAGAGATCCGAAGCATGACCGCATCATCCCTCCCTACCTCGATCACTCAAACAATAACTCTCGCCTTGAGAGAAATGAAGGCAATTGCTGCCATAAACGATTTTGGCACCAGGATGTATGCTTGTATGCTGGTAACTTGCCGAAATCCAAAATGCGACAAGTGAGACATTCATCATGAGGCCAATTGCTAAAGCGCCAAGGGTAGCAGTGTGCTGAGACCGGGCGTAAAACAAATGCTAGTAAGACGATAATACTTAAGAATGGACCAAGCTAGTGAATAAGTGTGTGTGTGTGGTTAGAACTATGAATACTCCTCAAAAACCCAATGAAGTCATGAGTACGTACACTCTACGATCATCATGTATCAATTCTTTTAATACCAACATCGAGCTTAGCTAGTGTCTTTAAATGTTAAGCATATACTCGAGTTAAAGTCATCTTGGACACACGGTACTATATCAAGTTAGCTAATGGGGAATTAGCTGAGACATGCCAAATCATTGAGGGTCACCGGTACGTATCCTATCAATCAAAATTTCACATCTATATTATTGATACCATTGCCCATTTTTTTTCTTTATCTTAACCTTTCACATGCATAGTTTCATGGCTAGAGACGGGATTGTCCTAGCTACAATCAAGGATTGGGTTATCCTACATCTAAACATAGGGATTGGGTTGTCCCCTACATCTGTACAGGGAAGTCCTTACAACATAGAATTTAAATTGTACTTGGCCTAGAGTCAAGTAAGCTAGACGTCTCCTCATTCTATAGAATTGGCAAAATGTAAACTGCTTAGTCAGGAGCAGAAATTTCATATCGACCTCTTACCCATTGAGTTGGGTATTTTCGATGTAGTGGTTGGCATGGATTGGTTATCCAATAATCGAGCTGAAGTCTTCTGTCATGAGAAGACCATTCGCTTACCACTACTGAATGAAGATACACTTGTTATCCATGGAGAGAAGCGCAACACATCATTGCGGATCATCAATTGAATGAAGGCACAGAAGTGCTTACGAAAAGGTTGTACTGCCTTCCTAGCACAAGTTGACGACAAGAAGGCCGTTATGCCACAGCTGACAGATATTCCTGTGGTAAAAGAATTTCCTGAAGTCTTTCCTGAAGACTTGCCAGGACTACCAGCATATCGATAAGTCGAGTTTCACATCGACTTGGTACCAGGAGCCGCATTCATATCCAAATATCCATATTGATTAGCACCTTCTGAACCTTGTAGTTGACCGAATAAGGATGTTGTGAGTTCATAACCCCCACTCTTTACTATTATACATCTTTATAAAGGTTTTGGGGGTGGAAAGACATGCAAGTTTTGCAAAAGTGCACAACATTTCGATGAATGAAAATTCATATTTCTAAACCATGTTACAAATGAATTTCCTAACTCAAATGGTTTATGAAAGGTTCTAGCTTCTACTCTAAGATAGACTTACGATGGGAGAATCATTAGTTATGAATTCAAGAGGAAAGCATACCGAAAACTGCTTTTAAAACTCGTTATGGTTATTACGAGTTTCTCGTTATGCCTTTTGGTTTAACGAAAGCAACAGTGATCTTCATGGATTTAATGAATCGTGTGTGCAAGCCGTACCTCGACAAATTTCATAGTATTTATTGATGACATATTAATATACTCGCAATCGACTGATGAACACGAACAACATTTGAGAACCATTTTGGAGCTACTAAAGAAGGGGAAACTATACGCGAAATTTTCCAAGTGCGAATTTTGGATTCGCGAGGTACAATTTTTCAGGCATGTAATGAATGAGAAAGACATTCAAGTAGACGCAGCTAAGATTGAAGCAAGTGAGAATTGGGAAGTGCCTAAGACTCCAACTGGAGTCCGACAATTTTTTTTGGGATTAGCGGGATATCATCGGAGATCTATTGAGATTTTTTTTTAAATTACTCAATTGCTAACCTCCCTCACTCATAAAGACAATAAATTCGCCCCAATCGTAAAACAAGAAATAGCATTACAACTTATTCTTAGGATTGGTGCATAGCATTTTACAATCTTATCATTATCCGACGATACCGATGACTTTGTTGTAAACTATGATGCTTCGCATCAAGGATTGGGTTGCGTACTCGTGCGACGTGAAAAAGTTATCATGTATACGTCGCGCCAATTAAAAAGTTCACGAGAAGAACTATACCACTCTCGACCTTGAGTTAGGGGCGGTGGTATTCGCTTTAAAAATTATGGCGATATTATTTAAATGGTACTCAATGCATTATTTCACGGATCATAAAAGTCTTCAACACATACTCAACCAAAAAGAATTAAATATGCGTCAACGATGTTGGGTTGAATTGTTGAACGACTATGATTGTGAAATAAAGTACCATCCGAGCAAGGCGAATGTTGTAGCTGACGCCTTGAGCTGCAAGGTGCGAGTTAGAACACTGAGGGTTCAAGCATTAGAGAAGATGATTCACAAGCGCTCAAGGAAGAGCATATTCAAGCAAAAACACTTCGAGGCATGAAGGAACAATTAGTGCCAAAAGAAGATGGAACTTTATACCTTATGGGTCGAAATTGGGTTCCATTCTTTGGCGGCCTTCGAGATGATATTTTGAACAAGCACATAGGCCTAAATATAGAAAGAATACAATTGGTGGCCTAACCTCAAAAGTGATATCTTGACTTATGTAGGAGAATGCTTGACTTGCGCGAAAGTCAAAGTCGAATAGCAAAATCCCTCGGGATTGGTACAATAACCCGAGATTCCCGTTTGTAAATGAGAACATATATCGATGTACTTTATTACGAAGTTACCCAGGACCGCAAGAGGTCAAGGCATGATATGGGTAATCTTTGATAGATTGACAAAGTTCGCACACTTCTTGCTGATTCGGGAGAAGGATAGTACCGAGAAACTAGCGGAACTCTATCTCAAAGAAATTGTGGCTCGTCATGGAGTACCTATTTCAATCATCTCTAACCGAGACGGTCATTTTGTTTCAAGAATTTGGAAATCATTTCAACAGGCCTTTGGATCTCATTTGAATCTAAGTACGACCTTTCATCCACAAACTGACGGCCAGAGTGAACAGACAATCCAAACACTCGAAGATATGCTTCGTGTGTATGTTATGGATTTAGGCGGCAATTGGGATACTCATCTACCTTTAGTAGAGTTTTCCTATAATAACAGCTACCATACTAGTATACAGGCTGCATCGTTTGAAGCTCTTTATGGTTGATAGTGTCGCTCTCTGCTATGTTGGGCGGAAACAGGCGATGGACAATTAATTGGTCCAGAACTAGTCCAAGAGACTACGGATAAAATTTTTCAGATCCGAGATCGTATCAAGACGGCTAGCGATCAACAAAAGAGCTACACAGACAAGAGACATAAACCATTATCTTTCGAGGTCGGAGACAAAGTCTTATTGAAAGTCTCGCCTTGGAAAGGCGCAGCGAGATTCGGTAAGCATGGAAAGCTTAACCCATGTTACATTGGACCATTTGATATCTTAGAAAAGTTTGGCACAGTTGCCTACAAGCTGAAATTACCAGACGAACTCAGTAGAGTGCATTACAGGTCTTATGTATTGAATCTTAAAATGAGTCCAACGCAAGAAACGGTTATCATCCCTGCGGATGAGATTCATGTTGGCGACAAACTCCAATTCACCGAAGAACCTGTTGAGGTCATGGACTAGAAGGTCCAAAAATCATGGAGGAGTTGTATCAAATTATTAAATGTACGTTGGAACTCTCGATACGGACCCGAGTATACTTGGGAATGTGAAAATCAACTCAAAGCCAAATCCTCACATGTTCGAGAAGTCTCCTGCAAAGGATGACACAGCTTGAACTTCGAGACTAAATTCTCAATAACATTCAAGTTATACAATTATCAGTATGAATGTCCGAACTGCATTATTACATGACATACACTTATAATACTCATGGAATACATATTTATGATGCACATGATTCATTTTTATTGATTACATTTGAAACAATTTAAACAATGCGTCAAAACAACTAGAATAGTACCTAGTAAACTAGTGTGCTGACAAAAATGCAGGATTCGTAGAAACCATCTAAATGACATCTTTAGGACTAAGACGAAAGTCCAACATCTAATATACATTAAACCCTAACTAGGAATGCAAGGGTTTGGTTTAATACCTTTCCGAAGTCCGATAACACTAAAAACTGCCTGAAAAGCACTAAAAGTGACAATTTCAACACTTTTCCGCAGAAATTCTGCAGAATTTCTGCATTGTAAGTTATATGCAATGTACAAAAGGGTCATTTAACCTAGAATTCATATGAGGATACCTTCGGGTATCATCCGAACCAATAACTACATCAATTCACACAACTTACACAAGCTTAGCGTTCGAATAACGACTAACCGAAACAACGCCAAACGAATATCCGAACGATATCGGATCTTTTTTTTTAGTGACCATCTAATGTTATTTGGATTATTTAAGGCTAGTAATGGTCACTTAACACCTTGAAACATTTGAAATCCATAAACATGAAAAACACTTAAACTTTTTACTACATTTTTACATCATATAAACACTTAAACATTTCAACACATCAAGGACCACCCCCACACACTTATGAACGTTTTTTATGAGGGTCCCACATGTCTTCAACTTGCCAAAAATATCTAGATATTTATCTAATTACATGTGGTGAATTAATGGATGAATAAAGTCATGGTATACTTATCTAAAATAGATATTTTCCATCATACTTACACCATCATTTACACACACTTAAGAACCCATTTTTCCATCCAAAAAAATCAGCCATATACACCCTTAAATCACCTTACTTTCAAGCTTATTCTTGATGATCAAGTTGTACTTCTATGGAGCATAAGAAGTTCTAAGGCACCTACAAGTTAAAGCAAGCATTTTCATCCATTCAAAAGCTTTCTACCATCAAGATCATCATCTTCTTTGTTTCTTTATCATCACCTAGATCATCCCTGGCCACAAGTGCTAAAAGTGAGCTTCTAAATCTATTTTTCATACTTATTTATGTATATGATGTTTAAAAACATGATATAACTAAAAGAAGCATACAAAATATTATGAAGATACAAAGAAGCAAAATAATAATCATGATATATGTTTGTTTATGTTGTGATTTATGACTTATTACTTGCATATTTGATCTTGTCATGATGAATATCATAAGAATAAATTGTTAGATGATGTTTAAATACATGATTTAACAAGTATACATGTTTATGTTATATGGGTTTTTGTTAAACATAAAGGTTTAATGGATGATCATATTATTTGATGTTGTTAAGGTATTTAGTGTTTTTCATTAAAAACAACACTTCTACAAAATTATGAAAACAAACATACCAGATGGGATTTTCATAAAAGTGGTTAAAACTAGAAGTAAAGAATGGATTTGAACTAGTTAACATATGTAATGATCATACCAAAAACCCTACATGACTTGATTTCATTTTGATTAGTTTATGTTATAAAATCTCATATGTTTTTACTAAAGATGTTATGAGTAAATTGATGGTGAATTTGAAAAGAAAATGATATGTTTACTAAACATGGCTATGTGCTTAATACAAAGGTTATATGGCCAAATTTTCTTAAAATTCATATGTTAACAAAACTATAATTTTTGGCTAAATCTTTACAAAATTAAAAAGATTGTTAAAGAATGGTTTTTGATAAAAGAAAAGTTAGATGAACACATATTTTTGAGAAAATATATATTTGGTTATTTAACAACTTATGTGCAATATGTCATACTTGGTGTATTATTTACATGTATCAATTAGGAACCTGAATATAATGACACAAATAAACACATGACATATTACAATCAAAGTCTTACAAGGTTACTTATAAATATGCCTTAAAGGCATAATATGGACGATCCGAATGATCGGACACAAATTATGGTCAATTCGAACGACGGACAAAACCATAAATATATCGCCAATCCGAGGAGTTACTACAACGCTTAGGTGATCTTTGGACGTGAATACATATAAATCACCGACAACAATATCCAGATGTTTTAAACTTATAAAAATTACTAGATATGTACAAATGGGTATATTTTACAAATGGGCTTAATTTACAAATGGGCATATTTTATATATCAGCTTAATTTATGTAGGATCGTGTACGAACCCGAATGAGTCTATCAGAGGAGTTTTACTTCGTTTCAGGTGCGGAAAACAAGAAAAAAAGGTAGAAACAGCTTAATCTTCACTTTAAACACTCTTCTGATTGATATTATAGCAATTACAATCAGGAAACACACCGGCAGCACTTCGGTACAAAATTCTAATTCACCACCAAATGACACAGACACTAGCCTATTTATAGTGTTTCTGATTCCCCACGAAATGACATGGTGTCATTTCGAGCGGAATTAGAACTTAACTTTCGAGCGGAATTAGAACTTAACTTTCGAGCGGAATTAGAAACTTATGTGATTTAGCTTGAAATGACAAGGTGTCATTTCGAGCGGAATCACCTCTAAAAACCACTATCTCATTTTTCGTGCCCTGATCTAACTATTACAGTACAAGACTCGATACAAGACGAAGTTGACAGATGCATGCACTAACATACTCCCCCTCAGATGTTGACGAGTCTCACGTGTCGAGTCTTCGCATCTTTAGTCTTGATCAGTCTCTGGGCTTCATTCTTTCACTCAACATTAACAGACTCCCCCTAACAATGTGCTGGCATCCCTTCAGTTCATCAGCAATATCTGCTTCAGGATCATAGTCTGACTTTCACTCTCCTCTCTTAGTCTTCAGGTATCGGAAACCTGGCTCTTTAAAACGCAAGCTTGTCAGGATCGAATGACCTGGCTCTTCCTGAGGTTGTTCCAAGATCGTAACCTTGCTTTTATCCAACTCAGGTATTCTCAGGATTGATAAATCCAGCTCTTTCATAATCCTGCACAATCTCTACCTCAAAGTAAATTTTCTAAATTTAACAATTCAGTGTATGCACTAACACTGACTCTCCCTAAAAAATAACTCAATATTCTTGATGAACCATTTTAAAATTTGATCAAAACACATTTGAATTTTGACAATCAGCTCTCCAATATCAGTTGTCGAAAATCTTTTTGGATTTTTCAAAAATTTATGCTAAAACACACCGAAAATCTTTTTAGATTTTTTGAATATATAGAAATGCAGTAAAGAAATATTTACAGACGATATTTTTGTGAGTTTTGTGTAAGAGGATCATATCAGTTCTTGACAAGTCACAAGTACCGTTCAGCTTAGTTACACATTAAGAATTAAACAATTCACTTAGGTTGCCGATATACTGATCCACTTAAATTTTCACACAAATTTCAACTGATTCAAGATATGAGTTAGATGTTTTAAGGACTTAAACTCATTCATGTGTCCCACCTCTTGAATATACTCCCGTATCCAGATCCCAATATTCAGTCTTACAGGTGAGTATACCACAGATGATATCTGTAAGGGAATAAATTATAGTACGAAACCGTGAGAGCTCAGGTCAGAACTTCCGTTCAGCAGAGAGATGACGGCTCGACTTTTAGTATGTCCCCTTTAGAGGATCTTTTGAATTACAACAGCAATGACTATCAATTTTATTGTTTCATCAATTTGCTGAGGGCAGCGCTATTTTTCAAGCATGCGGAAAGTATTCTCTGGGGACTAGGCCATTGCTTCCGAAAAATCAGAAGTCCCGGGAGAATACCTCAGATATCACTGAGCATAAAGACCTAGTATCTCAGAAAGAGGGACCTTTCAAACGAGATTTCAGGGGTTACCTATATATCCAAGTAGTGTTCCCCACAAAATAAGCAAGTTTGAATTTTAGTTTATATCCCGAAAAAGCTTAATAAATGTGTAAAAACCTATCGGTACATCATCAGTGAGACTGTTTAACACTATTTAATCAATACATTTCTTTAGCATACTGTGACTGTCTACTGATGTACTATCATTTTCTCTTCTTTGACACTAAAACTCATTTTTGAATTTTTATCATGTTTTTGCCTTTTTCAAATTTTCTAATGTTTTTGGATTTTCTGAAAATTACTCCCCCTAAAATGGAAACACATTTAAAGAAATTTGAAAACAAACTATACAATAAACTTGACAACCGATATCGAATCGCATCAATTCGCCATCCACTAGGCATAAGCAATCAGAACTCCCCCTTTCACAAAACTATTTTCTCATTATAATTTCAAAACACTTAAGTTTGTTTTAACCAAAATGATTTTTCCAGAAAATAAGTTTTTTTTTGATTTTACCACTTGTAAGTTCGGGGTCTGGTTCATCACATTGTTTTTCAAAATACCAATTGTAAGTTTGGTCCAATCAAGTTCAACCTAATGACCTTGATTAACCATTTGTAGGAAAAACAAGTACAACTTAATGTCCTTAATTTATCGCTTGCAAGTGAAAACCTTCCATAAACCACTTGTAGGAATAACACATCTACATAAAATCATTTTACCAATAAAGATGCCGATTCCTGCTTCACACTTACCAACCTGGAAGCTCCGGCAAGTCACACTTATCCTGTAAAAATTCAACTATTTTTAAAATTCAACTATTTTTAAAATTCAATCACACAATCAATTACTTAAGAAAGATGCCGATTCCTGATCCACGATTACAAACTTGGGATCTCCGGCAAGTCAGATGTTCAAGGGAAAAGAATTTCCACCCAAGTCTGACCAACCTTGTGACAACCCGTGATTTACGGCACTTAATTACGTGATTAACAAGTGATTAACGCGATAATAAATAGTGTTTACAGCGCGAACTAACTTAATTAGGCCTTTGGAGTGCCTGGGAACGTTTGTCGGACTTTACAGTGCGCGTGTGGTGATTTACAGAAAATCTGCAGAATATTCCGCGACAACGGACTAATACCGTACGAAATACTGACGACGCCGACGAACACGGATTTCTACGAATATTTTATGCTCATGGAGTTTGGGTCGCGATATCGGGTCTCGTAGGAACTACGGGCCACTTACACATGAGGTGGGCTTGTAGGCCCCGGGCCCAAGCCCAAAACACACAAGCCTAAACCTGCGCATATTATACTAGATCTGTTACTTGAAGATCTAAACAAGATCTCTCTAAATCTAGGAAATCCTATCAAATACTTGCAAATCAATACAAAATATTATAAAATCCCTGCAAAATCTTACAAAAGATTTGCACAATTAATAGAAATCTAGTTTCAGTGGACATACCAATTGACCTGAATGTAAATTGGATATTTGATAGTCAATGTCCCTTATTCACTCTATTAATACTGGCCTCTCTCCATCTCTTAATACACACTTCAAACAAACTCAAAGCAACCACAGACATAAGTCTGTGGTCTCTCCCTCTCGATAACATATACACAGACAAGGCCAAACACCCTCCCACAATTACCCTCTCACTCTCGATCAATGCATCTGATGTATGCATCAGAATACATTACACAAACCACACACACCCTCACATTTGCTCTCTCTCCCTCTCGGCGAACATCAGGCGGAACCGGGCGGAGCCAGTGGCGGAGCTCCGGCGAGGTGCGGCGGCGACCAGCAGAGAAGAGAGAGAGAGAGGCAGAGAGAGAACGGCGTGGAGAGAGAGAGTGTGTCGGATATGAGAAAGACGGGGCAGAGGTGACGGTCCGGCGGTCGGCATCTCGGACCAGAAGTCGGCATCTCGGACCTGCGGTCGGTATCAAGGTCCGGCGGTCTGTGACTTTATCCGACGAGTTATTCCGGTAATCACTTCTTATTTCTTTTATTTCTCGCAAATCTGAAGATGGTGATGATGATTTTGTTTATATGGCCACTGTTAGAGATGACGATTGGTAATAGTAGTTCAGTCACGGCTCAGGGCTACAAGTGAACAGCTCCGGTTCGACTTCGGTTCGCGGTCAGACGGCTCGGTATGGTTTGACTCGTTCAAACTGAGTCAACTCAGATCAACGGGGCAGACATGATGTTGTTCGGGTTCGGGTTTGTGGCTCGGTGCAACTCGGTCAGATTCAAGTGCGGGTCTCGGGTCAACTCGGTCAAACCGAGTCAACCTGGTCAACTCAGTCAACTGAGCTGGTCAACTCAGTTGACCCGGTCAACTCAGTCAAGCAGCTCGACGTGTCGACTCGAAGAAGTGGTAAAGATTTAACGAGATTATTTACGTTATATTATGGTTTTATTACGTGAAACGAGCTCTCGAAACCGACTGATTATAAGTTACATTCGTTATATATTTGACAAAGTTTGCATATAGTTGAATCTTGATTGAATATTGTTGAATTTTGATAAAATTACGACAACTTGGTTGTCCGGGGCGTCCAAAAATAGAGGAAACTCTGCCCGTTTTTCGAGAAAAATCCGTAAACACGACACGTATTACAGTTTCAAAAACGACACTTAATGGAATTCGAGTCTATAATATTTCAAACCTTGATATTTCCAAACGCTTTTACAAATAAATATAATGTTATATTTATTTCGAACGTCGTTAACTCGTATACTTTTACAAAATAAATATAGTTATATATTTATTCTAAATGTCGTACAACGCGAAATCTTTTACAAAAATAAATATGGTTTATATTTATTTTCAAACATAACAACTCGACGATTTCTTTATAAAATAAATATAACTCTTCATATTTATTTTATACGCCTAGACGGCATATACGTATATTTTCGGCAAATATACTCAAGACGTGATATATAATACAAGTTATTATATATTATTTTCTTACGAAACGCAATATACGATACGAGTTTGTTAGATGATATTTTCATACAAATAATCTGTTTGTACACGTACGACTACTCGAGACGTCTAACGCGATGATAACGATATATTTATATATTTTTATATAAATATTTATCTATTTTAAGTCTCTCGGAAACTAAGTCTTTTTCAAGACTTATTAAATTGCTACTGACATTAAACGAGACTTAACAAGTATAACTTAATTATTTTCATTAAGTTAATAACTTACTCGAATCGTTCGATTAACGATTCGGTAGAGCTCGATGACACGTAGTTTAGATACTGCGTTTATTTAGAAACTTATTAGATATTCCGTGTTAGGAATATTGTAGAATGCACGCTAGCAAGTCAACTCTTGGAAACGACATCACGAAGTCGTAAATTAGCTAGCTTTGCACAGGAATATTCAGGCGAGTTCATAACCCCTACTTTTTACTGCTTTACATTTTTGTAAATGTTTTCGGGGTGGAAAGACATGCACATTTTGCAAAAACATACAAAGTTTTGAACTAACGCAAAACTCGTATTTCTAAATCATATTACGAAGGGATTTCGAGGAACACAAATGATTTACGAAAGGTTTATACTAAACATACCGGTTTTTTTACAAAAACAAATGCTTACTTTCGAAATGTAAATGATGTTCGGCCAGGGTGACCGGGGATTTGGTTAGGGTAACCAGGAAATCTGGTCAGGGTGACTAGGAGCCTGGTCAGGGTGACTAGGGATTTATTTTATACACGGTATGTTAACGTAAGGAGGTTTTAGATCATGTGAATGGGTAGTTAGAACACCGAGGGACTCGAGCGGTAGATCTATCTGGGTGTAGCGAGCCCAGCTCTAGGCCAAACGGACCTCTCGGAGGCTAACCACAACGGACCTGGAGTGACTTGGTTGCCCAACGCAGAAATCGGCTAGGTTGTATCTTACTATTTGCATTTCACAACATACTAATGGCCTTGCAAACCATTGGTGATCACAAGTCCTCTTACACTGCTACATACCAGGAATTTTATTCGTACGAAACATACTTGTTCATACAAATTAAATACCATGTTTTCTACAAAATTTAAGGCATAAGATTATGCGGGTCAAAGTCAGGGTGGGCATTGATGATTATACGAACATTACAAAAACATGGTTTTATGAACATAACGTGTTACAAACACAACGTTTCCATATAACTTTGCAAGAAAATGGTTTTTAAATTCATTTTCTCAATACTACTTCAAAAACCGGTTATTCCAAAGATTTATTTCAAATCTTTCACAACTCAAAGGATTTATCTCAAACCTTTCACAACTCAAAAGATTTATTTCAAATCTTTTACAAACAAACTATGAACTCGCTCAACTTTATGTTGATTTTTATCGCATGTTTCTTTCTCAGGTTACAGTTCTAAGACAAGGCACGGTTGGAATAGGAGAACCATTGGAGACTCGAGTACTTAGCGGGCGTTCAGTTTCTAGAAGTCTTTGCCTAATTGCTTCCGCTGTGCAATGACGATACCAGTCTAGTCACGCCAATGCTCTGATAATTTCGGGGTGTGACAGATTGGTATCAGAGCTATAGGTTACAGCGAATTAGGTCTCTGTTGTGATACCTAGGCTCTAACCTCGCTTTTCTCTGGGAACTTAGAATATTGAAACCTGAATACATACAGAACGCCTAGTACTCAAACATGGTCTCCAACCGTTGCCGAAAAACAAACAGTCAAAAAAAAAAAAAAAAAATTTTGTTTTCAAACATACGCTATTGTGATGTTTTACACACGGTACACGAAACGATTACATACAGTACCCAACACTCTGAGAGTTTAGAAAACATGCATTCAAGACCTTCGGAAAAGGGAGTCAGTCTGAGAGGCTGGGAGGCTAGTGGGACTAGGAAGAGCAGTCTGAGAGGCTGGAAGGCTAGTGGGACTAGGAAGAGCAGTCTGAGAAGCTGGAAGGCTAGTGGGACTAGGAAGAGCAGTCTGAGAGGCTGGGAGGCTAGTGGGACTAGGAAGAGCAGTCTGAGAGGCTGGAAGGCTAGTGGGACTAGGAAGAGCAGCTGGGAGGCTAGTGGGACTAGGAAGAGCAGTCTGAGAGGCTGGGAGGCTAGTGGGACTAGAAAGAGCAGTCTGAGAGGCTGGGAGGCTAGTGGGACTAGGAGGAGCAGTCTGAGAGGCTGAGAGAATTTGGCTAGTGGGACTAGGGAGTCAGTCTGAGAGGCTGGGAGGATAGTCTAGTGGGACTAGGAGATTCAGTCTGAGAGGCTGGGAGGATAGACTAGTGGGACTAGGGGAGATTACTTGATCGTTTATTGGTGACCAACATGCTTATTTGATTACATGATTGATTATTTGCGCATGTGTGTGTTCATTAAAGGTCATCAAGAAGGCACCGCGAATATTAACTCGGGCACGCGCTGTTATCCATATTGTCTATAATACTTAACTTCCCTAGCAGGCAGCCTACGCAAAACGCTAGCACATGAGAATACATGGAGCTCAATTTTTACGCCAACGGATGTCGGGGTACATCACCTTCTACGCGGCACACAACGCTAGTGCACAGGTATACGTGAAGCTTAAGCTATACGTCAACGGAAATTGAAGTACGACACGTACGATTATCAAGGCGAGGCCTTTGAAAAGACACGATGGCGCAATTCAATGACGACGCTAGGCTCCTGTCAGCAGGAGAACTAACAATCAGGAAACGATAACTTGTCACGCGATCCTGCAACGACACGAATCACGCCAGGGAGAAGACTATTGTCTCTGCATCCCCCCCCCCTCTCTACCTAACTAACGACGAATACGCTATGTTCGACATTCCATGGTAATGTCACCTAACAATTGGTCGTCACACGAAACCCCAGGTAAAGTCCTCAAATTTCTTTATTGGAATTTCGACTCTCGCATTTACTGAGTAGATTTTCGTATCTCTACTCCTCTTAAGGGTCATTATATCACGATCATTTCTTTCCAAGTTACATACATGGTTTTTCGTTGTGACCATGCCGAAAGTTTTCTTGTCGATACATATATCTATTGTCGGATTGCGCTAAAACCAAGTTCAATTGTTTGAACTTGCTCGTTACACTTATTCGATTCGAGACACCATATGATGTATTGGGAGCATCATATTCAAATCAATTTTTAACGAACACTTCATTTGTTCCGAGTCGTGGTAAACTTGTTTGGTATTCGACTCCATTAATTTGTTTGTTGATTCCGACACCATGTGATGGTGATTTTCGTTAATTTGAAGCTTGCGCTGAACTCATTTACGCATCTTATGCACGGATCTAAATATTTATTTATTGATTGTTTTCCAATCCACTTCGGTTTATTATATCAAGGCAGTCTTAATACAATAGTGTGTTAAGACAATGGTACACCAATTCACTTCATATTCCGGTGTACCTCATAACAGTTCTTTCAACATCGATCGAATGCTTTGCGACATTCATTGCTTCTTCACCTTCGATCGAAAACATTGTTTCATTGATGTTCCATTTTCAATTGAAAATCCTATGATGCCATTTGAAACGAACTTTCGGATTCACTTTATTACGTTTTCATTTGACTTCAAACACGGTGAATTTGTTTGATCACCGCTATTATTGAATTATTTCAATCACTACGACACTTTGTGGTGTCAGTACAAACTTGTAGCTTGGGCTAATTATGATTGAGCGTTTTATGCAAAACACAGGTGATACCTGTTCAATCACCTCTATTATTAAATTGTTTCATTCATTGCGACACCTTGTGGCGTCGGTATGACTTGCAGCTTGCGCTAATCACGATCGAACGTTTCATGCAAACTATTACATTTGAGATTGTTGATTCTAAGTTCATCCAGTGGATGTTATTGCTTCTAGGACTCAGTTACTTATTGTGAACGTTCTTATGGAATTCGATTGGTCGAAGTTCCTGTTGGATCCCTGTTAACTTAGTCACATTAGTGACTGTACCTATACGTCTCGTTTCCTTTGACATCAATTACTGAGACACTTTTCTTTTAAACTGTTGGGATTCCTATTGTGAAGGAATGCCCTTGAATTCACATGATTCGAATAAGTCTTGTTCGATTACGCGGTCACTCACTTTGTTATTATTCGGACTTACCTGCGAACAACACAATTCTGAGGGGATAACATAGTCTAAATTTCGAGGACGAAATTTCTGTAACAGGGGGAGAATGTGACAACCCGTGATTTACGGCACTTAATTACGTGATTAACAAGTGATTAACGCGATAATAAATAGTGTTTACAGCGCGAACTAACTTAATTAGGCCTTTGGAGTGCCTGGGAACGTTTGTCGGACTTTACAGTGCGCGTGTGGTGATTTACAGAAAATCTGCAGAATATTCCGCGACAACGGACTAATACCGTACGAAATACTGACGACGCCGACGAACACGGATTTCTACGAATATTTTATGCTCATGGAGTTTGGGTCGCGATATCGGGTCTCGTAGGAACTACGGGCCACTTACACATGAGGTGGGCTTGTAGGCCCCGGGCCCAAGCCCAAAACACACAAGCCTAAACCTGCGCATATTATACTAGATCTGTTACTTGAAGATCTAAACAAGATCTCTCTAAATCTAGGAAATCCTATCAAATACTTGCAAATCAATACAAAATATTATAAAATCCCTGCAAAATCTTACAAAAGATTTGCACAATTAATAGAAATCTAGTTTCAGTGGACATACCAATTGACCTGAATGTAAATTGGATATTTGATAGTCAATGTCCCTTATTCACTCTATTAATACTGGCCTCTCTCCATCTCTTAATACACACTTCAAACAAACTCAAAGCAACCACAGACATAAGTCTGTGGTCTCTCCCTCTCGATAACATATACACAGACAAGGCCAAACACCCTCCCACAATTACCCTCTCACTCTCGATCAATGCATCTGATGTATGCATCAGAATACATTACACAAACCACACACACCCTCACATTTGCTCTCTCTCCCTCTCGGCGAACATCAGGCGGAACCGGGCGGAGCCAGTGGCGGAGCTCCGGCGAGGTGCGGCGGCGACCAGCAGAGAAGAGAGAGAGAGAGGCAGAGAGAGAACGGCGTGGAGAGAGAGAGTGTGTCGGATATGAGAAAGACGGGGCAGAGGTGACGGTCCGGCGGTCGGCATCTCGGACCAGAAGTCGGCATCTCGGACCTGCGGTCGGTATCAAGGTCCGGCGGTCTGTGACTTTATCCGACGAGTTATTCCGGTAATCACTTCTTATTTCTTTTATTTCTCGCAAATCTGAAGATGGTGATGATGATTTTGTTTATATGGCCACTGTTAGAGATGACGATTGGTAATAGTAGTTCAGTCACGGCTCAGGGCTACAAGTGAACAGCTCCGGTTCGACTTCGGTTCGCGGTCAGACGGCTCGGTATGGTTTGACTCGTTCAAACTGAGTCAACTCAGATCAACGGGGCAGACATGATGTTGTTCGGGTTCGGGTTTGTGGCTCGGTGCAACTCGGTCAGATTCAAGTGCGGGTCTCGGGTCAACTCGGTCAAACCGAGTCAACCTGGTCAACTCAGTCAACTGAGCTGGTCAACTCAGTTGACCCGGTCAACTCAGTCAAGCAGCTCGACGTGTCGACTCGAAGAAGTGGTAAAGATTTAACGAGATTATTTACGTTATATTATGGTTTTATTACGTGAAACGAGCTCTCGAAACCGACTGATTATAAGTTACATTCGTTATATATTTGACAAAGTTTGCATATAGTTGAATCTTGATTGAATATTGTTGAATTTTGATAAAATTACGACAACTTGGTTGTCCGGGGCGTCCAAAAATAGAGGAAACTCTGCCCGTTTTTCGAGAAAAATCCGTAAACACGACACGTATTACAGTTTCAAAAACGACACTTAATGGAATTCGAGTCTATAATATTTCAAACCTTGATATTTCCAAACGCTTTTACAAATAAATATAATGTTATATTTATTTCGAACGTCGTTAACTCGTATACTTTTACAAAATAAATATAGTTATATATTTATTCTAAATGTCGTACAACGCGAAATCTTTTACAAAAATAAATATGGTTTATATTTATTTTCAAACATAACAACTCGACGATTTCTTTATAAAATAAATATAACTCTTCATATTTATTTTATACGCCTAGACGGCATATACGTATATTTTCGGCAAATATACTCAAGACGTGATATATATAATACAAGTTATTATATATTATTTTCTTACGAAACGCAATATACGATACGAGTTTGTTAGATGATATTTTCATACAAATAATCTGTTTGTACACGTACGACTACTCGAGACGTCTAACGCGATGATAACGATATATTTATATATTTTTATATAAATATTTATCTATTTTAAGTCTCTCGGAAACTAAGTCTTTTTCAAGACTTATTAAATTGCTACTGACATTAAACGAGACTTAACAAGTATAACTTAATTATTTTCATTAAGTTAATAACTTACTCGAATCGTTCGATTAACGATTCGGTAGAGCTCGATGAAACGTAGTTTAGATACTGCGTTTATTTAGAAACTTATTAGATATTCCGTGTTAGGAATATTGTAGAATGCACGCTAGCAAGTCAACTCTTGGAAACGACATCACGAAGTCGTAAATTAGCTAGCTTTGCACAGGAATATTCAGGCGAGTTCATAACCCCTACTTTTTACTGCTTTACATTTTTGTAAATGTTTTCGGGGTGGAAAGACATGCACATTTTGCAAAAACATACAAAGTTTTGAACTAACGCAAAACTCGTATTTCTAAATCATATTACGAAGGGATTTCGAGGAACACAAATGATTTACGAAAGGTTTATACTAAACATACCGGTTTTTTTACAAAAACAAATGCTTACTTTCGAAATGTAAATGATGTTCGGCCAGGGTGACCGGGGATTTGGTTAGGGTAACCAGGAAATCTGGTCAGGGTGACTAGGAGCCTGGTCAGGGTGACTAGGGATTTATTTTATACACGGTATGTTAACGTAAGGAGGTTTTAGATCATGTGAATGGGTAGTTAGAACACCGAGGGACTCGAGCGGTAGATCTATCTGGGTGTAGCGAGCCCAGCTCTAGGCCAAACGGACCTCTCGGAGGCTAACCACAACGGACCTGGAGTGACTTGGTTGCCCAACGCAGAAATCGGCTAGGTTGTATCTTACTATTTGCATTTCACAACATACTAATGGCCTTGCAAACCATTGGTGATCACAAGTCCTCTTACACTGCTACATACCAGGAATTTTATTCGTACGAAACATACTTGTTCATACAAATTAAATACCATGTTTTCTACAAAATTTAAGGCATAAGATTATGCGGGTCAAAGTCAGGGTGGGCATTGATGATTATACGAACATTACAAAAACATGGTTTTATGAACATAACGTGTTACAAACACAACGTTTCCATATAACTTTGCAAGAAAATGGTTTTTAAATTCATTTTCTCAATACTACTTCAAAAACCGGTTATTCCAAAGATTTATTTCAAATCTTTCACAACTCAAAGGATTTATCTCAAACCTTTCACAACTCAAAAGATTTATTTCAAATCTTTTACAAACAAACTATGAACTCGCTCAACTTTATGTTGATTTTTATCGCATGTTTCTTTCTCAGGTTACAGTTCTAAGACAAGGCACGGTTGGAATAGGAGAACCATTGGAGACTCGAGTACTTAGCGGGCGTTCAGTTTCTAGAAGTCTTTGCCTAATTGCTTCCGCTGTGCAATGACGATACCAGTCCAGTCACGCCAATGCTCTGATAATTTCGGGGTGTGACAAACCTTGGGTGTTTTTAGCTCATTTAGCTCTTGTTCAGTTGGGTTAAAAGTTGCTTTCTTTGTTGCGTAAAAATCGTTAACACTTTTTACTTTCCCATCAAGCATTTTCCCAAAAAATTTCTTAACATTCCCATTGAATGTTTTCTCGACATCAAATTCCTTCTTATCAGAAAAAAATTGATTTAAGATCTCAACCTTACCAACTTTCTGTTTAATCTTCTCAAACTTTAGTGATGGAAATTCATCATCATTCACTGAAGCTAAAAAAATTACCTCTTTTACCTCACCTTGTGGCTCTTCTGGCTTTGTGAAACCAGAATCATCGCCGACTTTCTCTTCAAACTTCTTAGCAATCCACACTTAATTATTCTTGGCTTTCTTTTTTTAAAAATTCTTTTTAGAACATTCACCAACCTCATAAGTTGAATTTTCAAACATTTTGAATTTTTCGGTTAGTGGTTCAACATCAACAACTATTTCTTTCAGTTTTTCAGAAACTCCCTGTTTAATCTTAGCATTTTTCGGACAGTTCCATGCAATGTAACCAGCTTCATTGCATTTGAAACATGTTCGAGTCTCTTTTTGATGAAACACTCCAGTTCCATTCCTTTTCTTCTCAGCAAGAAACTTCTGGTTTGATTGTTTCCAGAACGGTTTCTTCTGTTCTTCTTCTGCACTTCCACCTGAAACAAATTTTGTTTTTGTTTTAGAATTTTTCTCATTTTTATAATTTTCTGGTGGAATAAAGCCTAATCCTTTCTTTTTGTAGCTACCATTATGGTTTGGTTTCTTTTGAAAACCAGAACCAGAATTGTAACCTTTTTTCTTGTTTAATCGTTGTTGAACTCTTGAAGTGTATTTTTTAGGTTTTCCAGTAAGATTTAAATCTTTTATTTCAGAAATCTTAATTTCTGTCATTTTGAAAACCTTTTTGATCATTTCAAATCTAACACTTCTTATTGGAAACTCTTTGTCAGAGTATAATTTGCAGAATCATTTAAAGTGTATGCAACTTCAAATGTTTCATCATCCAAATTTGCTTTTGATAAAAAAAATTCTTTACTATAAGACCGTTAAACCGACGATTTTGGACTGTTGATTGACGAACTTGAATCTCCAGACTAAGACTTTGACTCAGACTCCTCATCAGTATCCAACACCTGATCGACCACCTTTTAATTAACTCAGACTCATGATCAGTGTCAGACGATGTAAAAGTAACATCAATGTTTTCTGTTAATTCATTAGTTGTTTCGGTTTTTCACTTTATATTGACTGCTTTTTTGACTTGCACCTCATTTGGTTTTCTGGGAGAATACCCTTCCCAGATCGGAGGCGGACACTTGTTATAGGTAACACTCGGTTTCTTACCAGTATCCTTCTTCTTTGTCTTCTCATCTTGGAAAGCTTCCATACCTGCAACAGTAGGATAAATTCGATCAATAAGATAATCAGAACTAGAATAACACTGTAATAATCGTCTGATTCTCTCATTTTCAATTCTCTTGGTCTCCAACTCTTGCTTCGACTTTGCACTTTCTTCGATGTAAAAGTTAATAGCTTTCTGCTTCGTCATCAATGTTGCATTCATCATCGTCAAAGCATTTTCTCTTTCAGAGTTTGTCTTTTGAAGACCAGTTATTGTTCTGTTCAAAACATCATAAGACTCCTTTACATAGTTAAGATTGAACAGCAATTGTTCCTTCATTTTCTCAAGCTCAGCCAGCTTTTCATCCTTTGTTGCACATTCTTTGCAAGTCTCCAAACACTTTCTTATCTTCAGTCACCTTTTCTGGTTCAACAATCTCCTCAACAACACTTTTTACTTCTTCATTCTGAACAGCTTCCTTTGTTTGATCACCACTTTCAGACTTATGTTTCATTTGTTCTTTTGCGGCTTGTTTCTCTTTCAGCTTCTCCAAGCGATCTGCAAAATAAAAATGAAAAATTTCAGGAGAAAGATGAGTTTTAGCAACATTAATATGTCGTTCTTCTTCATCATTACTACTATCAACAGTTGGTGATTGATTAAACTCAATTGATTTTTCAGCATTATCATCCGAAGAACCAGAATCAGCTGGTGTTTGATAAAAAAAAACTTCCTTTTCTGAACTTTCATCACTTTGTGAACTTTCATCTGAGCTCTGTGAGCTTTCTTCAGATGCAACAGACTCTTTCTCCACATTCTTCACAGTTTCACCAATAGACTTCATCCATGTGGTAAACATATCTGGTTGTTTCACTATTTTAGCAATGAAAGCTTTTAATTCTCCTTTTTCATCAACAAACATATCCCAGCTAAAACCTTCAGGAAATTTTTCATCATCTTGAAAATTCCAGTTAAAGTTCTCTTGATTCCCCAAACATGCACTTTTTGAATCCTCGATCACTTTTCTACCATGAGCCACCTGTGGTTCTTGTAGTTGTTGCTGACCAACTTGCTGATATATGGCTTTCCGGTAGTAGTCATCTTTTCCGAATGGATTCTTTACATCACTAGCTTCTCTGTTCTTGCATTCCCTCTTGAAATGACCTTTCTCCCTGCATCGAAAATAAGTAACTTTAGATTTATCAAAACCTAAAGTAGAAACATGTGCATCAAGAAAGTCATTTCTTCCAGTAATCAGCTTGAATTTTTCAGCTCTTCTAAGGACACTAGCTAGACACCATTTGATGTCCATTAGTTCCATTTCTTCGGCGTCTATCTGATCGTAATCCTCCTTTGTGAGCATAGGATTCCCGATCCGCCCTGTGACTAAACCTTCATAAGATAGTAGCACGGAACCCAGCAACGCCATGTGATCTTTCGCAATCTCTTCAGAAAAACTTTGACCGTCTGGAAGATTCAAAGCAATGTTGCATTGTATCACATAACCATTTCCTGTTTTTGTGCTTTGAGAATGGAAGCTTGATGTAATATCTTTAGGATTGACACTCGGGTATGAAGAGAAACCACTGCTACTTTTAGAACTTTGATTAACTTTTTCCGATGAATCACCAACACTAAATGCAGTTTGGATTTTCGGGCTTCTTTCAACTTCTGGAACACTGCCTTTGTAGTACATTTTTACATCCTGTTGACCACTTGGACTGTTCATCCTCGCAATCTTCTGCTGTTCCAAATCTTGACCCTCAATCTTCTTGATAAACTGAGAAATCGTTAACCCATCATAAACCCCAGTATTTTTCAAAATCATCAAGTATGTGCCCCATTCCTTTTGTGGTAAAGCGTCAGCTAACTTGTCTACCCACTCTTCATGATCTTTTGTTATACTAAGCATCGACATGGATCGCACCAAGTGGCAATAACGTTCAATTAGTTTCTTTGTATCTTCACCCGGTAGACTGCTGAATAAATCAAACTCTTTCTTGAGCAACGCCTTCTTACTCTTAATCATGTTCTCACTACCCTCAAACTTGACTTTCAAAGCATCCCAGATTGACTTTGAAGTTTTGTCATGTTGTAGCAACACAAAGATGTCTTCTTTGATAGCCTGCTGAAGTAAACTGATCATCATCTTTTCAGCTCGGTACATGTCACGTTCTTTGTCACTAAATTCTGAGAGTTCTTTGATAACTTGTAAATCTATCCGTGGTAGAACATACTTCTTCAGAATACATTCCCAAGATCTAAGATGGTTAGCTTGAACCCAGTTTTTGAAGCGATCCTTCCATCCGTAATATTCTTCAATGCTCATTAGTTTCGGGGGTTTTTGTGTTGTTTTGGTTTCATTTTCCAAATTCATGTTTTGAGCAATCGAAGCCGGAGTAACCGAAGATGTAGCGAAACAATAGTTGTTCTGTAAGGGCTTCCATTACTTGCTTCAATTGCATTGATTTCTCTTTTCTGGCCTCAGACTTGTACCTAATATTCTAAAGATCAAAACCGTGAGTCAAGTCAAATAACTCCTCTTTCGTAGTACACTTCTTGCTGAATACGTTTTTCTTGCTTCCTCCAATTGGTAATAGGACATCCTCTCCGAAGCTAAGGAAGTATTTCAATGAAGGCATCGGGTGATTTCACCCTTTAAGTAAGGCGAATTGACAAAGCCTAGTCTAAGAGAAGGATGAAGTAGCAAAGGGGAACTAAATAGCCTTACAAGGAATGGGGTTAGAGAAGGCGGTGAAAGGGTATTGAGCTAGAATGAAACTACAGGGCAACTCTTTATAAAGGAGGGAATCCGTATTTTTGGACGTATTGCCAATGCTTGAACAAGACAGCTTAGACCTACTAGAGCGATACCAGAAAAAGGACAGAAATCGATCTCTTTAAAGACAGAAAGACCGGTAACCAAGCAATATAGAAAGAAATGACCGATTGCCATACATAGACCGATGAAAGAGAACAGACTGTTGTTGGCAGGATAAATCCCCTTATTACAGAAAGAGATCGAACGGAATCTTTTTTCTTCTATTATGAGATTTCGAATGACATCTATAAAAACTAGATGATTCAACGAGTACCGATGCTTTGCTTTGGCGTAGGTGTCTGTTAAATGTTGTTTGGGATGGTCTAGTAGTTGCTACGTTTTCATCTACGGTTGACGGAACGCAGAGCAAGGACTTCCTGCCCGATCCGATTCCGGGGTTAAAAGAAAAGGCTGTGGACAAGAAAGCGGTTAAAACTGCCCCTTATGATGAAGGGAGGGGAGCTGCATCGACCCTTTCAGTGGTTTTAGGTTGTAGAAATCGTTATCCATGGTTCTTGTAGTTCAAGAGGAATAGCCTAACAATCAAATTCATGCGGAAAAGTAATCTGCCAAACTGAACTTCGATATTGATCTACTGATATTAATTGGAATGATGAAAGAAATGGGCTTCAATCAAGACATTTGGGCCGCTAGAAATTCACCTGGGCTGACTTGATCACTTGGACATATCTCATGCATATTCTGTAGAACAAAAAATGTTTGGCCGACAATCTGTATTATCCAATTAATTCTATTGGACATCAAAGTCCACTAAACCGACACTTTCAAACATCACAAAAACTTGATTAGACCGAAAAGTTTGTATAGTGGGCTTGACACATGTGATATTAAACCCTTGCTGATAGAACCGAGAATTAGTGGGCTGCAAATGACTTTAATACCAACAAAATGTAACTGGACCGAAACTCTTGTTCATATGTGCTGCCTTTTCAAATCTTGTGGCCGATAACAATATCGTTCAACATATATGATTTGGCTGATTCTTACACTATACTGACAACATGTTCACGTTCTTCAAAAACAAACTTTTGGAGCGGAATCTAAATTGATGACAGTTTGGATTTTCGAGCGGAATCTTGAGTTGAAGCTTGGAGCCGAATCAGACTCAATCAGTAACTTGAAGCGGAATCAGAAACAATATGTTGGAGCAGAATCAGAAGTATGGCAGTCTGGAGCGAAATCAGAAGTATGTTGGAGCTGAATCAGAAGTATTCTCGAGCGGAATCAGGAACTTACGAACGGAATCAGACCAATGATACTAATCTGGAGTGGAATTAAAAACTTTCGGTTCGAGCGGAATCACTTCTCGAGTCCATTTCACCCACTTTTAGTCTGAATTTTAACTTGTAACTTTCAAGGGTTTGTTAACATGTAATTTTACACAAGCTGTAAAAAATTGGAACGATTTTGACCGTGAAATCTTCCCGAACTGATGAAAAAAGGTGTAGAAGATAGAAAATGCAATAAAAAACAGCTGTATTCTGCAGAACTCCTCCTCCTGAGCTCTGATACCACTTTTAGGATCGTGTACGAACCAGAATGAGTCTATCAGAGGAGTTTTACTTCGTTTCAGGTGCGGAAAACAAGAAACAAAGGTAGAAACAGCTTAATCTTCACTTTAAACCCTCTTCTGATTGATATTATAGTAATTACAATCAGGAAACACACCGGCAGCACTTCAGTACAAAATTCTAATTCACCACCAAATGACATAGACACTAGCCTATTTATAGTATTTCTGATTCCCTACGAAATGACATGGGGTCATTTCGAGCGAAATTAGAACTTAACTTTCGAGCGGAATTAGAACTTAACTTTCGAGCGGAATCACCTCTAAAATCCACTATCTCATTTTCGTGCCCTGATCTAACTATTACAGTACAAGACTCGATACAAGACGAAGTTGACAGATGCATGCACTAACAATTTACAAATGGGTTTATATTACAAACGGGCCTATATTTCACAAATTGGCTTATATTACAAATGGGCCTACATTTCACAAGTGAGCTTATACTTACTAATGGGTTTATCTTCCTAAAATGGGCTTATCTTCCTTAAATGGGCTTAACATAAATACATGCGCTAAGCCCAATATCAAAACTTATGGGCTAAGCCCAATACCAAATATATGGGCAAAGGCCCAATAACATTAAGCCTAATACTATTTAGGCCCAATACTATTTTGGCCCAATACCCTTAAGGCCCAATACTATTTAGGCCCAATACTCTTAAGGCCCAATACTATTTAGGCCCAATACTATTTAGGCCCAATACTATTTTGGCCCAATAACATTTGGGCCCAATAACATAAATTCTTGGGCTAGGCCCAATAACATTAAGACATGGGCTCGGCCTAATGACATGAAAACATGGGCTCGGCCAAATGACATATAATTGGTGAAAATAAAATTATACAATTTATTCATATAAGACATAAAATCCAGAGGATAAGATCCGATGATACAACTCACAGGATACAAAATTACATATATATATATATATATATATATATATATATATATATATATATATATATATATATATACTAGCCGTTTACCCGCGCGATGCGGCGGGAAACATATCACCTAGGTTGGTGAGTTTAGGGCTATATACGGAACGGTTTGGTGTTGAGCCATAACCAAAACCAAATTCGCGATGCAACAGAAAACATAACACTTGTTAGTAATTGTAAGGGTGTGCATGAGTCTGCCCCGCGCCTTTAATAACTATGGTGGAAGCTAAATTCGTCTCGATATCCAACTATCTCGGATGGTGAGAAAGGTATTACTTGTTTATGTTGACAGCTCCTAATTATGATCAAGTTAAACAAGCATATGCTACAATTCACTAAGTTTAGACACACCAACACATTGCAGGTATAACCAAAATATTCAGAATACAAATCACAAGTTTTAACAACAAATCTACTCTACACAAAGCTACATTACCTCAAATTTCAACTTTAACCAAGTCGATGAACTAAGACTTGTTGAAACTTGTACTCAAATTTCGCAAATCACAAGTTTCAACAACATATCTACTCTACACAAGTGTTTACACAGGGAGCTCATCTTCAAGAAAATTGTACTCGAATTTGAATTTGTTTTTTATTCTTTGGCACTGGGTCCCACGGTCGAACATAAGCCACTGGGGTTGTCACCAAATGCACCAAGGTCCGACACACTTCTTCTACCAATCACCCCCAAGCTAGCGGTTTGACCAGGCTGTAACGATTGACCAAGAGAGACCCGCGCGTTGCGGCGGGGTCCACAATTTACAGCCGCGTTCTGCCCATTCTCGTTTGTTTATCATTTGTTTTGGTTTTTGTTAGGTTCTGAATTACGGTGGGGTCGTATTTATTTTTTGCCACAATATTCATCGTCCAAACCGAATTATTATAAACAACTGATAGCTGATGAGGTTTTAATGACCTCTCTCTAAGCCACGATATGATATATTTATCTAGTGCCCATGAGCTCCGAATTAAGAGGAAAAGTTGTTGGAAATAAACCATGAATAATATTTGAACAAATATATGAAACTGGTATGGGATTATGATCATATGAACAACCACAAAATGAACAAATATATGAAACTGACCTCCACTTAATTGTCAATATTGCAGAAAGAATTACTGGAGTATGAACACAGGAACAACCACAAGATGATATATATTTTATTGATCACTTCATATTTACATTAGGAATTTAGGATTACACAAATATATTCTAAGCCAACAGGTGTGATTAATCATCACAATTTTTGTAGGCACCAGTTGGGATATAACTTAATAATAACCTTACATATAAGTGCTTTAGTTGGAGTACTTGACAATCTCAAAACTATATACATGCACTCTGAGTTGATCATCAACGTTAGTAGGAGATTGTTTGTAATCATAACTAATACCTTAGCCTCAGGCTCCTTCTCCTCAGATTCATTTGCAACATTCTCCTTTTTCTCATCCTTTGACTCTTCCTCGGCCGAGGGCTTGGCAGAAACCACAGTTCTCGCCTTTCATTCACCACTTCTTCGGTATCACTGTGAAAAAGCATAGTAAAAACTGCTAACTCAGAAATAAATATACTACATATGGCGAGTTTCACACAATTTCATTGAGTTTTTCGCTTTATGTCATCTATATCTATGCGAAGTGTAACAAGATAGATTTTGCAATCAGGCCCGAAAAAAGTGATTTACCCAAAATGTAACAATATACAAAAAAACATGAGCAAGAATTGCTTGTATGTCAACCCAAGCCCCCTTCTAAGTTCCAATGGGACAAAATAATTGAAGTAATGGTATCTAATAATTAAAGCCACTTTTCTACAGGAGGTAAATTCAACAAAATAATATACAATTGAAATGACCAAAATGCCCTCAAAGTTCTAATGGATTTTGGCAAACATGTGGACAACATATATGTAGGAAAAGCAATTTATAAGTATGTCAAGAAAGATCATGTATAAATACATCAAATCTTTTCCACTACAACTGACTTAGCAAACAATCCATGAAATTAAAAAAAAAAAAACAATAATCAAACAAAAAAAACAAGCAGTTAATAATATCATATCACAATTTTCGTCCTCTTTTCACCCTATCTGAAGAAAGAAATTACCATAGTCATAGATACGTGCATGGCTTTTCCTTTTCCGCTATTGTTTCTCTTTTTCGGTTTCTTTTATAGACTTTTTACCGTTCCACACACACATCAATCAGTAGTCATGGGCTGACTCATGCAGCACCTAAACCGAGCCTTGCGGACCATGGTCATGATCTCAGTTTCAGTATGTTCAAGCATTCTGACCACCTCGGTAAAGGGTGGTCTGACATCTGAGTTCCCGTCGCAACAACGTGTCATTGATTCACTCAGAACTGGAAGGCAGTCATGTGATGGTGGGTCGGACACCTTTATTGACGACACCAAATGCAGCCTGGACAGCTGTCATGTTCTAGAATAGAAGTATCCCTGTGATGAGTTCACATAGCACAATCCCGAAACTATAAACGTCTACCTTCTGCGTGTAAGGCCTGTGCTGGATCATTTCCCTGCAGTAGCAAAAAACTATCAATTGGAGTTACATAATCAACTTTGAAGTAGAAATAACATACGAGATCAAGAGCCTCTTCTAAAATTTCCAAATCGTCATCATAATCGATGTTGTTCCCTTCTCAACTCTATTGGTCTTGGAGATGGTGTTTGAGGCTCTTCACATTCACTATAAGACCTGGTAAAAGTCAAAACGTATGACTTGTTAGAAATATAAAAACGACCCATTTCAACCTTGACCTGTTTTGACCTATCAAACATCTTGCCTGACCCACCTAGCTTCTGAAGAGTACATAAAAAGTTCGTAAATAATTCTTCAAAATTAGAGCTTTAAAAGAGTGTGCTTGCCTTTCTTCTGCAACTGACGACAAAGTGCATTTAAAGTCATCTGCTGTATCAACCATACATGCAGGGCAAATGTACGTTTTTGGTGCCCATGATAATCTAATACAATCAAAATGATACACCATTCATCACATTTATCACAAGCAATCATCGGTCTCTGATCATATGGTTTCCTACATATGCAGTAAAGCATACTGTGTTCTCTTAATAACTGCAAGTACAAAAAGTCGGAAGCCATGGTAAGTTACAATTAAAAGTCATTAAAGGTAAACATCGAAGCCTGAAGCTACATACGATTTTAGTGGTTTTTGTTTGTTACCTTACTTTCCTTATCAAAGTGCACTGGAATATTTTCTCCTTCAGCTATAAGTTCAAACACTTTGGGCAATTCAAGTGCACCAGAATCTGCTGAAACCTGTGCAGTAGTATAAAAGGTATTGATTGACTCGCCCCATAAGAGATGTTTGTTAATGGAGATTATAAAAAAGAAAAAGAAAAAGAAAAGAAAACCTTTTTGGCTTTCATTGCCATTGCAAACTTATTTGCTTCATTGTCTCAAGTCTATGCCAATAATAATCTTCCAAAGCAATGTTTATAGTGTGACCCTGCAGATATCATCATTTACCAGGGTCAGTTTATAGCATAGCAAATATCGTATATGTAAATGGCAACTTATATCCAAACAGCCATATTAAAGATAAGATACGCCAAATTCTTAGTTTTATATAGTAAACATTATTATCGTGGGTACCTCAAAAATACAAGATACGGGAACCGCAAAACTCAAAAATACAAGATACGGGTACGGCAAAAAAAATATTATTAAAAAATAAAAATATATTATATATCGATGATGTGTTTCTTGAGAAGACATATCGATGAAGATGTGTTTCTTTTCATCAAAATTTAACCTCGAAACTAAAACCACCCTAGCCACTTGTTGAACTCGGCTCGTAAAAACTTCGGCTCGAGCCCAATCGAGACAACTCTAAAAAATTAAGACACATTTCTAAAAAAATATACATATGTACACACAAATACATACGACCCAATGATTCGAGCCACAGAGCCGAGCCATCAAGTCGTTCATCTCCTGAAGTATGAAATTAACTTTACACCATTAGAATTTAAAAAGAGCACAATTCAGTAAAATAAAAAAGTAAACTCGGTATTGCAAATTTGCAATAGTACCGTGGCATTTCAGGTCGACGTTGCCTAGCAGTAGTGGGAATTTGGGGCTCATTTGGGTCTTCACCTCTTTGTTTCTTCAATTCTTTACGGGTGTCTGGAAATTAATTTTAAAATGGTATAGATTAGTGGTGTAACAGTGTCACACTATCTCACATCAATTGACATTGAATCACAAAGATTAGAGAAGAGTAGTGTACTTTTGAACTTCTCATAGGCTGCAAAAAAATCTGCAGGGTCATGCAGCTGATCCGTTTGAAAAGTCGGTTCAAGAATTGTCGAAGACTGGCCGTCATGTCAATAGTATAGCACATTAAGCACAATCCAAATTTCTAAACTAAATATATGTGTACTTATGTAGAGTTAAGTGAACTGGCAAGATATTGTACATGTTCTAATAATAAATTGCAACATACTTTGAAAGTTATTATAAGTAGTAGCGTACTTTATTGGTGAAAACAAATGGAATTAGGGCTGCAATTCTGCAAACGAACTGAACTTTTAGTAAACAATTCGTAAACCGTCCGACGGGAAATGAACAAACACGAACAAGAATTTCGTTCGTTTAGTTAAATGAACGAACATGAATACAGGTCGCGTTTGTTCATTTCTGTTCGTGAACAATCGGGAACGTGTTCGTTTATGTTCATTTGTGTCTATAGTTCATTAGTGTTTTTAATTTTTATGTTTTATTTAACTACTTCACAGTTCCGAGTTCCGACAAATAAAACATTTAATAAGCATCAATGGTGTTCATGTACGCTTGTTTCTGTTCATGAAAATTAGTTTGTGTTTGTTTGTGTTCATGAACGTTCGTTTGCGTTCAGTAACTAAAATTAACATACAAACACGAACAAGTTCATTTCCTTAACGAACGAACATGAACAAAAAAATCTCGTTAGGTAATTGTTCATGATCAGTTCGTGAACAAATATATGTTTGTTCGGTCCGTTTGCAGCTCTAAATGGCATTTTATATGAATGGTTAAAAATGAAAAAAAAAAAAAAAACAAGTTGCCAGTTGGTAAAAGATGAAAGCATGTTGCTTGATTGGTAGCAAAATATGAACACTTTACAATTACTGAATTTTCATCATACGCGACAATTACTTATAACTTTCATACATACATACTGATTTCAAACAGCCGACCCTATTCATGTGAGAGCATAACAAAGTATGTATAATCTTTACCTTGTATCAGCCTTCATTGATAACTTAGCACGCTTCCGGGCCAAAGCTAGTCTATTCTTTTGAGGGTTTTCATTCTCCTTCATATTATCTTCAGAGTTTTCGTTAGTGTTCAGGAATTCTAAAACGCTATCTATAACTGATTTTGCTTCCTCAAAATGCTTGTCAGGGTTTTGTAATACCTTAAACAGAGAACAACATTTAACTCAAACTGAACTGATCTTAAAGTACACAGATTTGCTATCTATTTCACAGATCCATGTCAAATACTCTTTCACCAAATGGCAATTTATGACTTTCATCTTTTTAAACGTAATAGCATTTAACTAAAACTGTACAAATCTGAAAGTATTATAACAGATCTGAATCTATTTCACAGATCCATATCAAATACATATCGTTGAAGAACACAACACATATTTGAAACTATTTCACATATGCACGACCACTATATTTGAAGAACACAACACAAATCTGAAATGTCAAATAACAAACAAAAATGTCCATATGTTTAAAAACAACATACCGAGAAGTTGAACCCAGTAGAGTAGATCTAATGTCGGAATCGCTGGAGAAAAAAACCCTAAAATTTCACAGATCTAAGTCAAATAACAAACAAAAATTGCTGATAAGGTTACAAAGACGGTACCGAGAAGTCGAATCGATCTTGTGTCACTATGCCAGAAAATACATCGCCGTCTGGTGAAAGAAAACCCTACAATTTCACATATCTGTGTCAAGTAACAAAAATAAAATGCCGCAGATCTAAAAGTTTCAACAACAAATCTGACCTTAGGGTTGTCGAGTGGTCGGAATGGCCAAGTTAACCAGACAACCACCATCAATAGTAGCCGAAGATAGCAAAATCTGAACCAATCTGGTGATATCTTCATCAAACGCTTCGGGTGTTTCTGAATCGCCGCAACAGAGAGAGAGACAGAGACGGATAGGAATGAGATGAATATGTGAAACCCTAATTTGTGTGCGTGTTTTTTGTTTGACAAAAGGGTATTATTGGAAAGTGAGGTTATGTTGTGCTTAAAAGACTTGTACATCATGCTTAGGGGTGTTTTAAGGAAATTTCAATGACCTTAAGAAGTCCTTTGGATATGTATATTATATATAGTATAGATATAGATATATTTGGTGAAATATATATATATATATGTATATATATATATAACAGTTTAACAATTCATACATCTAATACACAGTTCAACGAATAACAAATACAAACAAGTCTTAATACATATTCAAGATAGAAGACTTGTACATGACATAATACAAAGACCGAAGTGGCTAACAAATCTAGGACCTTTGTAGGTCGTGATACAATTCAAGACAACTGCAAGTGAGGTTACAATTACATACAATTTACGGATGCAATTCTGTGAGTTCATGTCCCCTTTTCACTTTAAATGCTTTTCAAGCTTTACAACTATCGGGGAAAATACATGTACAATAGTATGATAAGTCAAGGAATGAAACACCTTAGATCATGTGCGAAATTAGGGCCATAACTAAAGCACCATTAATCCAAGTTTGGATCAAGGAACAAAAGGGTTAGATCTAATGGGTTTTGGCGAGCCCCACTCATGGCCATACGTTTGCTTAGGAGTGCTTTTGTTGCCCTACGACATGGTGTCGATACAATTAAAATCGTCTAGGGTTGGATTGCTTCCTATTTCGTCACACATATTAATGTCCTTGCAAAACATTAATGATCACGATTTCATTGACGCTTTTCATACTACATTTGATACAAATACAAATACATCTCACATTTTTCAGATACATCTTATATCCAGTTTGGATACAATTACAATTGAGACAAATACATATTACATGCTATTTTGATACAGATACATCTTATACAGCTAAACTGCATGAACTCGCTCAACTTTTGTTGATGTTTTCAAACTTACATGTATTTCAGGGAATTAGTGGACCAATGCAAAGATTTCAGTTCAAGGAAAACAAGTATCAATACTCCATGCCAACTATTGAAGGGTTTGCTTGTTATATGCCGCCTCTTTGCGGTGATATAGTGGTCAAAGCCTTGAGTTTTTTAGACTTACATTTGATGTATGAAACAATGACAACTTATTTTCATTTGATGGTTTGTAAACAATGTACTTAACTTATGTTGCGATCTTTTGAACAATTATGACAATGGAATTGGAGCATGTTTTATTCATTTAGTATGTTTACTTATATCGTTATGTAATGAGAACCAAACACATCACACCTCGCGCTTCCGCTACGAGCGGGTGTGACACATTGAACTAACCATAATATGTTTAATAAAATTCCATTCATTAAATAAAACGTTCATAGAATATAATCCAAGTTAAATATGTGACAACTGGCACAAAACCAGTAACTTCCGTACAGTTTAATTATTATTAAATATCTTCAATTATGTGCTTAAATGTCAACATAGTCTGATTTCATGCTATACAGGTGAATTCATGCACGTTTTATACCTCAAATTTGGCTTTATGCATTAATGATTAGCGTTGGGTCAGAAAGACTAGTAAACTCACCGGTAAGACACATTGTGTCAGCAATTCTGCAGAATGCAGTCAGACAATAGAATTGAGGCCTAGGAGTATGTCCAACATCTAAAATACATTAAAACCCAAATATGGATACAAGGGTTAACATATAGACTTTCCGGAAGCTAGAAAATGCACTAAAAAGCTCCCGAAACGCACCTCAAGTGCAGAATTCTGCACAATCAGCAATAAATCAGCTATAATCAACTTTTTAACACATAAATATCTTGCAGAATTCATGTTTTATTATCCAGAATACCTTCCTAATTGTCGGGAATTAAAAGTGTCACAAAAGGGTACATAAGGAACACTAAATGGCATAATTTAGCACTTTAACGAACCGGTATCTAACCGAACAACTGGACATTACCCGAAACACCAAAATTATACTAGAAGCATTGTTTTAATGTTTCTGAGCTAGTTAAGATCCCCGAACACCCTAACACACTATATAACATCTAATACACATGAACACAAACTAATACACTTAGAATCCTAACTAATCATCTAACTAACCATTAAACACCAACTAAATACCCCCCCCCCCTTTAAGTGGACGGTCACAAGGGTGACCCCACCATGATCTTCTCTTGATCCTCCTTGATTCCCCTAATCTTGTGAAGATTTACTTAGAGATTTGCTTGTACTACTAGAAACACAATATCCTTTGGTTAAAGCATAAGCATGGTTATAACATGAACTTGAACCCTCATTCTTACCCACACTTAATCACCACTTCATCTCCTCCCCTTGCTCCCCACTTTCGGTCGAGATCACCCACAAGCACCACCACCTTCATCAATCCATTCTCATCCATTTTAAAGATATCACAAGGTGTAAGAAGGTATACAAGTAAGCTTGGAGCTTTTGGAGAGTGAAGGACCTTCACCATTTGCTATTAACCACCTAGTTTATCATCTTCATCTTCTTGAGTTTCATCCCTAGCCATTAGAGCTAGTAGTAAGCTTCTTGATCACTAATTTAAGTCATGTTTATGTGTGTACAAGATTCACCATCTAAACAACTTAAACCTCTAATGTTAAAAATGAATGGATCTAACATATTCATGAAGAAAATAAGTGATTACATGAATTTTTAATGTATGTAATGAAGTTGTTTATGTTGTATCTTGAGTTTATGATTAGATCAAGCATGTTAAAGCTTAGATCTACCAAGTTTAAGCATGGATCTTAAAGGATCCAAGGTTAGACTAGAAGATGAACATATGAAGCATAATGTGAACTTGAGATAGAAGTTTTTACACATAAACTTGTAGTCTTGAAGTAACAAAGTGTGTGTTAAACTAATTTTCAAAACTAATATCTATGAAAAGTTTGTTAAAAGTTTAACACAAAGCTTGTTTATGAAAGATCTAAAAATATTAAGCAAGGATCTTGAAAGATCCATGGTTGAACATGATGTTAAAAATAATGATCCTTCTAATAAACATAAAAGTAGTTTTTGAACATGATTTACAAGGTTTGAAAACATAAAACTCATGGATGAATGAGTTAGTGGATTAAAGTCTCACATGAGTTTGTTTAAAATACAAAGGAACACTTGTTTTTGAAAAGATCATAATATGTAAGGTGTAGATCTAAAAGACTACACATTTCTAACAAGAGACAAGTTCACCATGATGTTTCATATGAAGAAGTTAGTGTTTATTGTTCATGATTGATGTTGGAAAATTGTTTTGATGTTGAAAAGAAAATAAACACATGTTTTGAAAACATGGGAAACCTCCATTTTTAGGGGAAACTATGTCAAAATTTTCATAAAATTTTGACACTTAGAAAAATATAAGTTTTGGTGAAACCTATTCCATAAAAATTTACCTAAAAATATTTACCAAGGTTTCTCTAATTTTTGTGTAAAATTACAAGTCAAGAAATGGTGATTTCTTCAAGTTAAAATCAATACTAAGAATGTATATTGTAGGACCGGTTTGACTCCGAACGATTGCGAACCGACTCGTACGACGTGCGGATTCCGTGCACGAGCAAGACCGAAACACACGAGACGTACAATAAACGTGATTCTATTTAAAGATCTGAAATCGTTACAGGAACCGTGAATCACCTAGACACTTTCTCTCTCTAGTTTCTCTCTCTAGAACAAGAGCTCTCAAATGTAGCAAATGAGCAAAAGTGTCAAAAGTCCTAAATTCTAACCCTAAGGGTTCTATTTATAGGCAAAGGATATAAGAGCTTTCCTCTTATTTACAATATTGCCACCTTGCCTTTTCTATCTAATATTACAATGTAAGGCTAGAAATAAACTGATTCAGCTACGACTTGAGATGACGAAGGCGATAGACACAAATGTACTAACAGACTCCCCCTTGGATATTGCCGCAGTCAATCTCAATCATTTAATCAGACTCGTAGCTTTTGGTCTTTCTTTCTCTCTCTCTCTGAATCTTCTCGAACAGAATCCCGGTGGATCTGTCTTCAGCTTCAGCTTCTCCTTTCTGTAGACTCTTTTCTTCATCAGGCTCCCCCTTTCGTCAAGCTCCCGTGCTTTGGGATCGACACCTGTCTTTCAGATTACAAGCTCCCCCTTGCTTTGAGCTCGTCTTCAGACTCCCCCTTAGACTCTACTATCGGGATCGTAGTCTGGACTATCTGCAATTACTCATACGTTTATAAGTAACAACATTTTAAACTACCAGGAATCATAATCTGACAATTCAATCTCCTCAAAATCACTTCTCATGAATTTGGCAGTTTCATCGAATCGTATCGAAAACTAGCTCTATAATAATATAAGCATCCAAATCCCCCACAGTTAATCATCCAAGTCCAAATTAATGACCTTGGAGATATCACAAACTGTTTTTGAATTTTGATTAAAATTTCAAGTATCAAATTAATGAACTTGTTTTATTTACAGAAACACAATCAGCATACTTAGATTTTGAAACTCAGCTTCCCAGACATCAGTTGTCGAAAATAAAGCAGAATCAAAATCTTTTTGTACTTTTCTGAAAAATATAAAGCAGTAAAGAAATATGTACAAACATATTTACAGACAATATTTTTGTTTGAGTATGCGTCAGAGGATCATATCAGATTTTGACAAATCACAAGTACTGTTGAGCTTAAAACACTTTAAGAATTAAACAATTCACTTAGATTGTCGATATACTGATCCACTTAAATTTTCACACAAATTTCAACTGATTCAGGATACGAATTAGGTGAATTAAGAACTTAAGCTCATTCATGTGTCCCACCTCTTGAATATACTCCCGTATCCAGATCCCAATATTCAGTCTTACAGGTAATTATAACCCAAATGATATCTGTAAGGGGTTAATAATTTATGAAGAATCATGAGAGCTCAGGTCAGAACCATCGTTCAACAGAGAGATCATGACTCGACTTTTGGGTGTGTCCCCTTTAGAGGATCTTTTTTACAACAGCATTGCTAAGCAATTTTATTGTCATATCATTGATGCTGAGGGTGATGCTATATTTCAAGCATTTGCAGAAAGTATTATTCGAGGACTAGGTCAGAACTACCGTTCAGCAGAAGTCCTGGAATAATACCCCAGATATCACTGAGTATAAAGACCTAGTATATCAGAAAAAGGAACCTTTCAAACGAGATTTCAGGGGTTACCTATATTTCCAAGTAGTGTTCCCCATAAAATAAGTAAGTTTGAATTTAGGTTTATATCCCGAAAAAGTTTACTAAATGTGCAAAAACCTACCGACACATCCACAGTGAGATCGTTTAACACATTTAAACTTTCCAATTCTTTAGCGTACTGTGATAGTCTACTGATGTACTATCATTTCTTCTTTCTACACAAAAAACTCAAATTTTTTAATTTTATCATGTTTTTGGCTTTTTCAAAATTTTCAAATGTTTTTGTATTTTCTAACAACAATACTCCCCCTAAAATGCAAAACCATTTAAAGAAAATTTGACAACCAACACTGATAGCTTTGTCTCGCCATCCATTTTCTGCTTCAAGTGTACTGATTTGCAGAAAATTATAACGTACCCCCATGATTTACAACACATTGATCTTTTACAGTTTGAAAACCGTTTTTCAATCTTATGAAAATAATCATGTTTGTTCAGCCGTGAGGGTTTCGGCATATTTAATCAAAACTCCCCCTTACAACAAACTATTTTCCCATAATGATTTTTCCGGAAAAATTAGTTTGTTTACCCATCACTTGTGGGTTCAGGGTCATCTCATCACCTTGTTCTCTTTTAACCATTTTGAAGATTTAACAATATAAGATCAAACACCACTATCACTTGTAGAAAATCAAGTACAACTTAATGTCCTTGATTAACCACTTGTAAAACGAAATATGTCACACCCCCAAAATCCACCATGCGGAGTACCACCGCTTGGAGGCGTGACGTGACCAGGATCGAGCCACCAATCATACTGAACAACGTACTTAAGTAAATAAAGACAACCACAATACGATTGGTGACCAAAAGCTAGTTAACCAAGTTTTTAATTTAGACAGCGGAAGCATAAACGTAAAGTTCAAAACATAAGTTCGCAGTTCATAAGTTTAAAGTCCAACCCTTAGATTTAATAAGTTCAAAATGTTTTAAATATTAAACACTGGACGTAACCGTCCGTACACCACAACGACTCCTTCCTCGTACAAGCTCCAAGTGTTTAGCGACCTGTAAGGCATGTAACAACTAGTCAACAACAAAGTTGAGTGAGTTCACGTTTGGTTGTTAGTTTTAAGTTGTTTCTGAAAAACGTGGTTTGACTTTCGTTGGCTTAATTGCCGTGGGGGGTTACCCCGTAGTTGAAAGTATGTTTAACCATTTCCTTTTTCTTTACCCAAACCATATCCATAATCAGTGGGGGCTTTCCCCGTGTGAACTACTAGACGGTATGATATCGACTGCTACGCAAATAAGTTGTGCCCTATATCAGTGTCTATCATCACTGACAATCTGCCATAGTCCATTAGTACACGCCCGTCCGACTGGCACGGTGTGAGGTTTGTTAAACCTAATAGCGCTATTAACTAATGACCCGCTCGACATTGGCCTCGGCGATTAAGTCGATATAATGAAGAGGGACTTAATGATAGAGTTTTGTCTAGCTAGTTTTAAGGTCGTTGTCCTGCACCAGGAGGACAACAACGTACGTATTCTGTACCAGGAGAATTCGTAGGTTTAATAATGACATCCTACCCATAGGAAGGATGGCCGTACATATTTCCCCAAAGGGATATGTAGATTTAGTTTTAATTCTTTAACCCATTCCCAAGCCACCGGGAATCCCATGCCTTGTAGAAAGTGTGAACTCACCTCGGTTTGCTCGGTTAGGTTCTCAAATATAGTTAACAGTCAAGGTCGGTCAATCACGTCCTAATAAGGTACGGATAACAATCAGTTTCTCATGCATAACACGTATCCTACGTATGCTTTATTTGCACATTACTTCGTCCACATAACAGGTACACACTTTAACGATTTATGCCCATATAAAGTTCCCATCCATTCCCCACTCATAAAAAGACATACGATATTGCACGTAACACATATAGCATGTTAGATCATTCACAGATAGCATACTCGACATTTAGACACGCAAATCACTACTAATGTCGTTTTAGCTTTATTAATCAGAACTGGACTGTTTTCCCAATTTACTGCAGTAAAAATCAGCCTTAGCTTCTGTCACGAAAACAGATTTTTAAAATAGTAACCGACTTCAGAAATATACGATTCCAGCGCCATTTTCTTTGTTTTTCAAAATGACACGATTTAGGCTTTTGAAATTCTGTTTTTCGAGTTTTTAAAGTCCGTTTTCAGCCTGTTGAAGGCGGCTGAAACAGTGACTCAGCATGCTGTTTCGTGATTTAGGTGTTATTAAATCGTGTTACAAGTGTCCGATTAACGGGTTTAACAAGAAAACAACTTTTAAACATCAAGTATGTGTTAACCAATCCTTAAACCTACAAGATTCCACTTCATAAATCATACACAAGTAAACTTTTATGTAGATTTTATGTTCATAACTTATGTTTCATATTTTTCTAATATTCTTGTAATTTAGTGATTTAAACAACAATACTTCATGCGATAAGCCAATATTTCGAACAAGATGAGATCAAGTATGAAGAAACATACTACTAGCCTCTAGATAGGGAGGAATCTAATGAAATGTGATGAGAAAATGATGGTGAAAGAAGACTAGAATGAGCTCCTTTGAGGGTTCTTCAAGATGCACCTTCGATGATTGCACTTTGAAGCTTGAAGGGAATGTATAAGATGAAGGAGATGATGATGTTTAGAGGGGGTGAGGGTGGTTTTGCTTTGGGCAGCCGATCAAGAGGGAGAGAGAGTGAAATGGATGGGTAAAAATCTTGTGAAATGATATGTTGCAAGATATGGCCATACATATATATGATTTAGTTACTTCTACAAGTAAGAGATCCATTAAACAATTCATATAAAATCTATCAAGATATAAGAGGTATGGAAGTATGACATGTGGGGTCCCATTTTGGGAACCAAATCGTGGGGGGGGGGGGGTATAAGTGAAAAATTGTGACTAAATTAGTAAAGGGAAGTTAGGATGTAAGTAATGTGGTGTATTGATTTCTAGCGGGTGTTATGGCATACGGGGATCATGACAAGCCATAAATAATAAAATAACATGTTTGACAAATATTTGGTGTCCCGGGTAATGTCCGGTTGTTCGGTCGGACACTGTTCCGTTAAATTGTTTAATTGTTCCGTAAGGCGTCTTATTTATATATTTTTGTAACGAAATAAATTCCTAACACATAGGAAAATACATCGGACCATTTAGTGACTTTTCTGTATACTACCAGTATGTTAACATGCTCATGTAAGTATAGTTCAGTAATAAGAGAGCAGTTAAATATTTCAACACAGTCACCAAGCACTTAAATTATTATTAAATAAATTGTACGGAATACATGTGAATTGAGGGTTGTCACATTCTCCCCCTGTTAAGAGAATTTCCTCCCGAAATTTAGCGCGTGGTTACTGAGGAAGCTAGTTAAGTTGCGTTGTGTCACACCCCCAAAATCCACACGCGGAGTACCACCGCTTGGTGGCGTGACTGACCAGGATCAAACCACCAATCATATTGAACATATAAGTAAAAGTAAATGTAATCCATCACAATACAATTGGTGTTAAATCAAAAGCATAGCATAAGTAGCGGAAGCATAGTTACGAACATCCAACACAAGTGTTTAGTTTAAAGGGTCAAAAAGTTTTCATCAAAACATCCACAATCCGTGCCCACAACGACCGCGCCTCCCGTGCATGCTCCAAGAGTACCTATGGTCCTGCAAGGCATGTAACAGAGAGTCAACAACTAGTTGAGCGAGTTCACAGTTAATAGTTCAGTTATAGTGTTCGTATCATAAATCAGTTGTTCGTTTTGTAAACCATGTTTCTTATTAATTCCTATCGCGGTCCTCCAGACATCTGTGCGAAGGTTAGTGGCCGTATCGCGGCCTTTTCAGGCATCTGTGCGAAGATTAGTGGGGGCTTCCCATGTGTAGACTAGTCGTATTTGTACGTGCCCTTCTTGATCCAAGGACCGTAGCGAGTGTGAGTGTACGTAGGTTTTACGTACGTTAAGGTTGTTGTCCTACCCAAGGAGGACGAACGTACGTATTCTACCCAAGGAGAATACGCAGGATTAATATTGGCATCCTACCCATGGAGGATGGCGGTACATATCCTACCCAAGGAGGATATGTAGGTTCCATTTTAGTTTCTTAACCCATTCCCAACCCACCGGGAATCCCATGCCTTAGAAAGAGTGTGAACTCACCCTGGTTTGCTCAGTTTGTTAGTGCTTCTAGTGTAAATAAATGATTAGGTCCGTTACACACGACCTAGGGTACATTGCACATAAACTCGATGTGAGTGTTACATTCAATTAGGGTTTACATCTCCTTGATGTCCAAACAACTGTGATTCGTGTGGTAATTGTGTACAGAATGATAACACACCGTAATATACAGTTACGTTCAGCAATATACAGTATCCTATAATCATATATATAGAAGAAGTACAGTAGCATGTTGTTCCTCATACAGGATCTTGAACTTGACATCATAATAAACTCATTCTTTTCAAGCTTCAATCATGTAATATTTCTAAAGTTCGGTTCATGTTTTCAATTTAAACTTCAGACAACAGATTACTCATGAAACTCAGATCAATCCAAACAACATAAAGGTAGGACTTGGTTCCTTATGATAAAACTAGGGACAAATCTTCCCTATGATAAAGCTAAGGACAAAGTTCCTTAGGATAAAGTTAGGATAAAGCTAAGGACAAAGTTCCTTAGGATAAAGCTAAGGACAAAGTTCCTTAGGATAAAGCTAAGGCTTAGGATAAAGCTAAGGACAAAGTTCCTTAGGATAAAGCTAGGACTAGCATTCCCCTTGAAAAGCTCGGACAACACACATTAGCTTCCATAGGTTAAAACTACGACAATCCATCAAGTATAAAACTCTGACTCAAGACATCAAGCATAAAACTCGGACTCAAGAGTCCTTATAAAATTCGGACAGGAGAACTCCCCTTGCCAAAAACTCGGACCAAACACCCCTGATAAAACTCGGACCATACGCGTAATAACAGTTACGTTTTTACGATCAGGAAACCCTAATTTCATACATTAGCATTTGCAGTAATCAAATCAACAATCAAACATCTTTATCATATCAGACATATTTGTGTCATGCAAGTGATTTCACAACTAATCATATCCATTTCATAATATTCAGAATCAATCAATAAACACAGAATCATTATATGTAGAACTAGTGTTTTGCAAGAATCACATAATCAAGGATTAACAACCAATAATCATTAACCGTTTACCTTAGATTGATTCTAGATGAAGAGAGATCAAAAGTGATGAAGAGCTTGTGCCACCAAGAATGATGAAGAAGATGGTTGCAAGAGAGGATTGTAAAGGAAGATGTGAAAGTACGTATGATGATTGGGGAAAGGGATTAGGGTTAAGAGTTATAAAGATTTCACTTACTACTCTACTCACCCCTAAGTATCATCTTTTACATAAAACACACCCATCACAATATAATTTACAGTTTCATCACCAAGTTCATGTATTTGTCAAATCATTCGAAAGATCACATAATTTCAATAATGCTAAATGATTGCATGACAAAATTAACTATGCTAGGTTAAGGCATTAACCTGAAGTTACGGGTTGTCACATTATCCCCAACTTGAAAGAAATTTCGTCCCGAAATTTAGCATGCGGTTACTGAGGAAGCTAATTAAGTTGTATCTTTTACTGTTTTTCCTGGGGTGTCACATTTATCCCCCCGTTGATTTCGAATTTCGTCCCGAAATTCTGTGGTAGCTTCAGCCTCAGTAGTGGTTGCACTGTTTTCGAACAACTAGGGATATTTGAGTTCCATTTGGTCTTCTCGTTCCCAGGTATACTCTGGGCCACGACGGGAGTTCCAATGAACTCGCACAAGAGGTATTCTAGTGTTCTTAAGGACCTTAACATCCCGGTCCGTGATTTCAACAGGTTCCTCGACGAAATGCAACTGTTCGTCGATAGTGAGCTCCTTCAAAGGAACTATGAGGGTCTCATCTGACAGACACTTCTTCAGATTCGACACGTGAAAGACGTTGTGAACTGCACTAAGTTCAGCTGGTAAGTTCAGTCTGTAGGCCACTTTGCCTATTTTCTCTATGACTTCGAATGGTCCAACGTATCGTGGATTAAGTTTGCCGCGTTTGCCAAAACGAACAACACCCCTCCAGGGTGAAACTTTAAGTAGTGCTCGGTCCCTAACCTGGAACTCGAGTAGTTTTCTGTCTTTATCTGCGTATGCTTTCTGACGGTCACGAGCTGCCGCCATGCGTTGTCGTATTTGAGCAATCTTTTCAGTAGTATCAACGACCATTTCTGGGCCTGTGATTTGACTATCACCCACCTCTGCCCAACAAAGAGGTGACCGGCATTTACGTCCGTACAATGCCTCGAATGGAGCAGCTTTAATGCTGGTGTGGTAACTGTTGTTGTACGAGAACTCCACTAACGGGAGATGTTTTTCCCAGCCGTTTCCGAAATCGATTACACATGCACGAAGCATGTCTTCTAGAGTTTGAATAGTGCGTTCAGACTGCCCATCCGTCTGAGGGTGATAAGCTGTGCTCATGTCTAATCGAGAGCCGAAAGATTTGTGCATCGCTTGCCAAAGTTCTAAAGTGAAACGTGCATCACGATCAGAGATAATGAAGGTTGGCGCCCCGTGCCTTGAAACCACTTCTTTTAAGTAGATGTCTGCTAGTGTAGAGAACTTGTTTGTTTCTTTAATAGCCAAGAAGTGTGCAGACTTTGTGAGTCGATCCATGATCACCCATATAGTGTCGTTTCCGCGCTGAGATCTGGGTAGGCCAGTAACAAAATCCATGGAAATTTGTTCCCATTTCCATTGTGATATCTCAGGTTGTTGGAGTGGGCCTGATGGTTTCTGGTATTCCGCTTTGACTCTCGCACAAGTCAAACACTTGCTAACGTAAGTTGCTATGTGAGCTTTCATGCTAGGCCACCAATATGTAGTTTTCAAATCATGGTACATCTTATCCGAACCAGGATGTACTGAGTAGCGAGACTTATGAGCTTCATCCATTACAAGCTCGCGTAAATTGCCGTAGAGTGGAACCCAAATGCGTCCTGTTACATAGTAAGCGCCATCTGCCTTTAGTTCTAACCGTTGCCTTGAGCCGCGTAGGGCTTCAGCTCTAACATTTTCTGGTTTCAATGCTTCTACCTGAGCATCTCGTATCTGAGAAGGAAGACTAGACTGAATAGTGAGTTGCAACGCTCGTACACGCCTAGGTATAGTATCCTTTCGACTGAGAGCATCGGCCACCACATTGGCTTTGCCCGGATGGTACTTGATGGCACATTCATAATCGTTCAGTAGTTCAACCCATCGTCGTTGACGCATGTTTAACTCTTTCTGCTTTAAGATATATTCGAGACTCCTGTGATCTGTGTAGATGGTGCACTTGGTATCGTACAGGTAATGTCTCCATATCTTGAGTGCAAAAACAACTGCTCCAAGCTCTAAATCATGTGTAGTGTAATTCTGTTTGTGAATCTTAAGTTGGCGCGAAGCATAAGCAATGACTCTATCCCGTTGCATCAACACACATCCAAGACCCTGGATAGATGCGTCACAGTAGACTACAAAATCTTCCGTGCCTTCAGGCAATGAGAGGATAGGCGCACTACAAAGTCTATCATTTAAGTGCTGAAATGCTGTCTCCTGTGAATTACCCCAACGATAAGCAATACCTTTCTGTGTCAGTAATGTGAGCGGCTGTGCAATCTTTGAGAAGTCTTTGATGAACCGTCTGTAATAACCCGCCAAACCCAAGAATTGGCGTATTTCTGTCGGTGTGCGAGGTGCAGGCCAGTTCTTTATCGAATCTACCTTGGATGGATCAACATGAATCCCATCCTTGTTTACCACTTGGCCTAGGAAATGGACTTCACGAAGCCAGAAGTCGCATTTTGAAAACTTGGCGTACAGCTGTTCCGTTCGAAGGAGTTCCAACATAAGTCGTAAATGATGCTCGTGTTCCTCCTGACTCTTCGAATAGATCAGGATGTCATCGATGAAAACAATGACAAACTTGTCAAGATAAGGTTTGCACACCCTGTTCATCAGATCCATGAAAACCGCAGGTGCGTTCGTTAGCCCGAACGGCATGACTAAAAACTCGTAGTGGCCGTAGCGAGTTCTGAATTCTGTTTTGGAGACATCCTCATCCCGGACTCTCAGTTGATGATAACCTGACCTCAGATCAATCTTCGAGTAATAACTCGACCCTTGCAACTGGTCGAATAAGTCGTCGATGCGTGGAAGAGGATAGCGATTCTTCACGGTCACCTTGTTCAGTTCTCGATAATCTATGCACATGCGGAAAGTTCCGTCTTTCTTCTTCACAAATAATACTGGAGCTCCCCAGGGTGAAGAGCTAGGACGTATGAAACCCTTTTCCAAGAGTTCTTGCAATTGCTTAGACAGTTCTTCCAGTTCATTTGGAGCTAAGCGATAAGGTGCTCGAACTATGGGTGCTGCTCCTGGAGCTAGTTCGATCTGAAATTTGACTTGGCGATGAGGCGGTAATCCAGGTAACTCTTCGGGAAACACCTGAGGAAAATCGCGTACTACAGGAATATCCTCAATCTTCTTCTCTTTCGTCGATGTATCTGTAACGAGTGCTAAAACAGCTGTGTGGCCCTTTCGCAAACATTTCTGAGCCTTCAAGAAGGAGATGATGCCACTCACGACACCACTCTTGTCGCCTTGAACTTCGAGAGGTTCTTTGCCAGTACGGGGAATACGAATGACCTTCTCCTTGCATAAGATCTCTGCTTGCTATTGGGATAACCAATCCATACCAATGACGATGTCAAAACTACTCAGAGTTATGGCAATGAGATCGATAGAGAAAATCTGACCAGCGAGGATAAGATTACAACCCTGAACTACGTGTGTGGCTTCTAGACTTTTACCGTTAGCTAACTCTACGACATGTTTGGTGTTCAAAAGTGTTGGCACACGTTTAAGCATTTGACTAACTTTCAGAGACATATAACTGGTATCCGCACCCGAATCAAATAATACAGTAATATAAAAGTCGTCGAGAAGAAACTTACCCATAACCACATTAGGATCGTTCCTTGCATCACCCCGACCAATCACAAATGCACGACCCTTAGCACCATTGTTGTTGTTGTTTCCCCCATTGTTGTTCCCATTGCCCTGATTATTGTTGTTGTTATTCTGATTATGGTTTAACTGGGGCAGTTCCGCTTGAAGTGACCTTCAGCCCCACACTAAAAGCATCCCCTGTTACCTTGCTGTCGCTGCTGGTTCTGTGGAACTGGTGGTTGTTGCTGTTGGTTCTAATTCGCAGGTCGTGAGCTCCAGAAGTCCTTAGCTTCATGACCCATCTTGAGACACCTCTGACACGACCCCTGTTGCACTGACCATTTGTGGTGTCTGTTGCACTTGTTGCACTTTGGGAGGTTTCCTCGATATCCACCCTGCCCCTGACTACCAGAAGATTGCTGACCAGGGCTCTAGTAGTCATCAATCCTTTGCTGCTGTGCCTGGGACTGAACTGAAGTCGAACCCTTGCTAGAGGTTCCATCCCATTTTAGTTTATTGTCACTGGGAGTAGCAGAAGTAGTAATAGTAGTGGTAGTAGCACTGATACGTTTAGGCAGCCTGTTCTGTTCCACTGCCTGGTCTGTGAGACGATGAGCAAGACGAGTAACATCCTGGATAGTAGCAAGGTTGGTAGAAGTCACATGACTTTGAATCCCTGGTACCAAGACTTTGAGGTACAGCTCAATGCGTTTGATGGGAGGATCCACCATAGTTGGACATAACACTGCCAGTTCGTTAGATCGCTTCGTATACGCCTCTATCTTTGACCCCGTCATCTTCAAGTTAAAGAACTCCACTTCCAGTTTGTGGATGTCATCGCGGTTACATTATTCACGTTTGATCAGTTCCTTAAAATCATTCCATGGGGTGGCATTAGCAGCCGCCAGCCCCAGCATCTGAACTTGCGCGTTCCACCAAGTTAGCGCAGTGCCTTCGAGAGCACCAGTGCCGTACTTCACCCTACGAGCCTCAGGGCATTCACACATCTCGAAGACCGATTCGAGCTTTTCAAACCAATGGAGGAGTCCAACGGCCCCTTTAATGCCACTAAAAGTACTAGGACGACAGTCTATGAAAGTTTTGAACGTGCACACAGGTGGCTGAGCGTGTTGACATGTCGTGTGCGTAAGAGTAAACATATTTAAGCACGAGTGTTGGGTTACAAAAGTAGGATCTAAAGATCCTAGAGTAAGTGGTGATGGGAGGTTACACCTCCTGCCTGGGCAGCTGCGAGTGCTGCAGTAACTTGTTTAGTGATCGAAGCCGCCAACTGGGCTTGAGTTAGGTTAACGTGTCCGCTCATGATCTTGATATCAAGGAGAACATGAGTGAGAGAGGTTCGTGAAGGTGCGATGACAGAAGAGAGTAAGCACATAAGTGTTTCAATCAACAGTTGTTACGTTTATCTAAGCATACCATGAGCAAAGTTCTATGTATCTAGCAAGTAGGTAATGTAAACATGAACAGTATTACCTATAGTGTTGAGTCTTGCACGTGGAGCGAAGCGTCGTTGTGGATCGTTGAGCACTGTTCTGGTTGTAGTCTGGTTTTAATAAAAACGTTTTCCCCTTATTAAAACCGAGTTCTCTATAACCAATGGCTCTGATACCAATCTGTCACACCCCCAAAATCCACACGCGGAGTACCACCGCTTGGAGGCGTGACTGACCAGGATCAAGCCACCAATCATATTGAACATATAAGTAAAAGTAAATGTAATCCATCACAATACAATTGGTGTTAAATCAAAAGCATAGCATAAGTAGCGGAAGCATAGTTACGAACATCCAACACAAGTGTTTAGTTTAAAGGGTCAAAAAGTTTTCATCAAAACATCCACAATCCGTGCCCACAACGACCGCGCCTCCCGTGCAAGCTCCAAGAGTACCTATGGTCCTGCAAGGCATGTAACAGAGAGTCAACAACTAGTTGAGTTAGTTCACAGTTAATAGTTCAGTTATAGTGTTCGTATCGTAAATCAGTTGTTCGTTTTGTAAACCATGTTTCTTATTAATTCCTATCGCGGTCCTCCAGACATCTGTGCGAAGGTTAGTGGCCGTATCGCGGTCCTCCAGACATCTGTGCGAAGGTTAGTGGCCGTATCGCGGCCTTTTCAGGCATCTGTGCGAAGATTAGTGGGGGCTTCCCATGTGTAGACTAGTCGTATTTGTATGTGCCCTTCTGGATCCAAGGACCGTAGCGAGTGTGAGTGTACGTAGGTTTTACGTACGTTAAGGTTGTTGTCCTACCCAAGGAGGACGAACGTACGTATTCTACCCAAGGAGAATACGCAGGATTAATATTGGCATCCTACCCATGGAGGATGGCGGTACATATCCTACCCAAGGAGGATATGTAGGTTCCATTTTAGTTTCTTAACCCATTCCCAACCCACCGGGAATCCCATGCCTTAGAAAGAGTGTGAACTCACCTTGGTTTGCTCGGTTTGTTAGTGCTTCTAGTGTAAATAAATGATTAGGTCTGTTACACACGACCTAGGGTACATTGCACATAAACTCGATGTGAGTGTTACATTCAATTAGGGTTTACATCTCCTTGATGTCCAAACAACTGTGATTTGTGTGGTAATTGTGTACAGAATGATAACACACCGTAATATACAGTTACGTTCAGCAATATACAGTATCCTATAATCACATATATAGAAGAAGTACAGTAGCATGTTGTTCCTCATACAGGATCTTGAACTTGACATCATAATAAACTCATTCCTTTCAAGCTCCAATCATGTAATATTTCTAAAGTTCGGTTCATGTTTTCAATTTAAACTTCAGACAACAGATTACTCATGAAACTCAGATCAATCCAAACAACATAAAGGTAGGACTTGGTTCCTTATGATAAAACTAGGAACAAATCTTCCCTATGATAAAGCTAAGGACAAAGTTCCTTAGGATAAAGTTAGGATAAAGCTAAGGACAAAGTTCCTTAGGATAAAGCCAAGGACAAAGTTCCTTAGGATAAAGCTAAGGACAAAGTTCTGTAGGATAAAGCTAAGGCTTAGGATAAAGCTAAGGACAAAGTTCCTTAGGATAAAGCTAGGACTAGCATTCCCCTTGAAAAGCTCGGACAACACACATTAGCTTCCTTAGGTTAAAACTAGGACAATCCATCAAGTATAAAACTCTGACTCAAGACATCAAGCATAAAACTCGGACTCAAGAGTCCTTATAAAATTCGGACAGGAGAACTCCCCTTGCCAAAAACTCGGACCAAACACCCCTGATAAAACTCGGACCATACGCGTAATAACAGTTACGTTTTTACGATCAGGAAACCCTAATTTCATACATTAGCATTTGCAGTAATCAAATCAACAATCAAACATCTTTATCATATCAGACATATTTGTGTCATGCAAGTGATTTCACAACTAATCATATCCATTTCATAATATTCAGAATCAATCAATAAACAAATAATCATTATATGTAGAACTAGTGTTTTGCAAGAATCACATAATCAAGGATTAACAACCAATAATCATTAACCGTTTACCTTAGATTGATTCTAGATGAAGAGAGATCAAAAGTGATGAAGAGCTTGTGCCACCAAGAATGATGAAGAAGATGGTTGCAAGAGAGGATTGTAAAGGAAGATGTGAAAGTACGTATGATGATTGGGGAAAGGGATTAGGGTTAAGAGTTATAAAGATTTCACTTACTACTCTACTCACCCCTAAGTATCATCTTTTACATAAAACACACCCATCACAATATAATTTACAGTTTCATCACCAAGTTCATGTATTTGTCAAATCATTCGAAAGATCACATAATTTCAATAATGCTAAATGATTGCATGACAAAATTAACTATGCTAGGTTAAGGCATTAACCTGAAGTTACGGGTTGTCACACATTGTTTTCCTGATTTTCCTGGGGTGTCACATCATCCCCCCGTTGATTTGGAATTTCGTCCCGAAATTCTGCAGTAGCTTCAGCCTCAGTAGTGGTTGCGTTTTTCTTAAACAGTTGGGGATACTTGAGTTTCATTTGGTCTTCTCGTTCCCAGGTATACTCTGGGCCACGACGAGCATTCCAACGAACTTGGACCAGAGGTATCCTGGTATGCTTGAGGATCTTAACATCTCTATCCGTAATCTCTACAGGTTCCTCGACGAATCGCAGCTGGTCGTCGATAGTGAGTTCCTTCAGAGGAATTATGAGGGTCTCATCTGACAGACACTTATTCAGATTCGACACATGGAAAACATTGTGAACTCCGCGGAGTTCTTCCGGTAGATCTAACCTGTAGGCGACTTTGCCAATTTTCTCAATGACTTCGAATGGTCCGACATAGCGCGGATTGAGTTTGCCTCGTTTGCCAAAGCGGACCACACCTTTCCAAGGTGAGACTTTGAGTAGCACTCGATCCCCAACCTGGAGCTCGAGTGGTTTTCTTCCCTTATCAGCGTAGCTTTTCTGACGGTCACGAGCTGCCGCCATACGCTGTCGTATCTGAGCAATCTTCTCGGTGGTATCTACCACAAGTTCTGGGCCAGTGATTTGGTTGTCACCAACTTCTGCCCAATAGAGAGGTGATCGGCATTTGCGTCCGTATAATGCCTCAAACGGAGCGGCTTGGATGCTGGTGTGGTAGCTGTTGTTATATGAAAACTCCACTAACGGGAGGTGCTTTTCCCAGCCATTACCAAAATCGATCACACATGCCCTAAGCATGTCTTCAAGGGTTTGGATGGTGCGTTCAGATTGCCCATCCGTCTGTGGGTGATAAGCGGTGCTCATATCTAAACGTGAGCCAAAGGACTTGTGCATTGCTTGCCATAGTTCAGAAGTAAAACATGCGTCACGATCAGATATAATAGAGGTTGGCACTCCGTGTCTTGATACCACTTCCTTTAGATAAATGTCTGCAAGAGTAGAAAACTTATCCGTTTCTTTGATAGCCAGAAAATGTGCAGACTTGGTCAGTCGATCTACGATCACCCAAATGGTATCGTTTCCGCGTTGAGATCTGGGCAGGCTGGTAACGAAATCCATGGAAATTTGCTCCCATTTCCATTTCGGGATCTCCGGTTGTTGAAGTGGGCCTGATGGTTTCTGATATTCAGACTTGACTCTCGCACAAGTCAAGCACTTGCTGACGTAGGTTGCTATGTGGGCTTTCATGCCAGGCCACCAGTATGTGGTCTTTAAGTCGTGGTACATCTTATCCGAACCAGGATGTACTGAATAACGAGACTTATGTGCTTCATCCATCACAAGCTCGCGTAAGTTGCCATAGAGTGGAACCCAAATACGCCCTGTTACATAGTAGGCGCCGTCTTCCTTTTGTTCTAGCCACTGCCTCGATCCTCGTAGGGACTCAGCCCTGATGTTCTCTGTTTTCAATGCTTCAACCTGAGCATCGCGAATCTGAGTGGGAAGGTTAGATTGGATGGTAAGCTGTAGAGCACGTACACGCCTAGGTGTGGTATCCTTTCGACTGAGGGCGCCGGCCACAACATTGGCTTTGCCCGGATGATACTTGATCGCGCATTCGTAATCGTTCAAGAGCTCAACCCATCGGCGTTGACGCATGTTTAACTCCTTTTGCTTGAAGATATGCTCGAGACTCCTGTGATCAGTGTAAATGGTGCATTTGGTACCGTACAGGTAATGTCTCCATATCTTAAGTGCGAATACAACTGCTCCCAGCTCCAGATCGTGAGTAGTGTAATTTCTTTCGTGAACTTTGAGTTGGCGTGATGCGTAGGCAATGACCTTGTCACGTTGCATCAACACGCAACCAAGTCCTTGGATGGAAGCGTCGCAATAAACCACGAAATCATCGGTGCCTTCAGGCAATGAGATGATAGGCACGCTACAAAGTCTATCCTTTAGGTGTTGAAAAGTGGATTCCTGTGCATTACCCCAATGGTAGACGACACCCTTCTGGGTCAGTGAAGTGAGAGGTTGCGCAATCCTTGAGAAATCCTTGATAAACCTACTGTAATATCCTGCCAAACCCAAGAATTGGTGGATTTCTGTTGGTATGCGGGGTGCAGGCCAATTCTTGATTGAGTCAACTTTGGATGGATCAACATGAATCCCATCCTTGTTTACCACATGGCCTAGAAAGTGGACTTCGCAAAGCCAGAAGTCACATTTCGAAAACTTGGCATACAACTGCTCCTTTCGAAGAAGTTCAAGCATAAGTCGCAGATGCTGCTCGTGTTCCTCCTGACTCTTAGAATAGATCAGGATATCGTCGTTGAACACAATAACGAACTTATCCAGGTAAGGTTTGCATACTCGGTTCATGAGATCCATGAAGACCGCTGGTGCATTCGTCAGCCCGAATGGCATAACCAGAAACTCGTAATGGCCGTAACGAGTTCTGAATGCTGTTTTGGAGACGTCCTCATCTTGGACTCTCAGCTGATGGTATCCTGATCTCAAATCAATCTTGGAGTAATAGCTTGACCCTTACAGCTGGTCGAACAAGTCGTCAATACGCGGAAGAGGATAACGATTCTTCACAGTCACCTTGTTGAGTTCGCGGTAGTCAATACACATTCTGAAGGTACCATCTTTCTTCTTTACGAACAAGACTGGAGCTCCCCAGGGCGAAGAGCTAGGACGTATAAAACCCTTTTCCAAGAGTTCTTGTAGTTGTGTAGACAGTTCTTCAAGTTCTGATGGAGCTAGACGATATGGTGCTCGAGCTACTGGCGCTGCTCCAGGAGCTTGCTCGATTTGAAACTCAACTTGGCGATGAGGAGGAAGACCAGGTAATTCCTCAGGAAACACCTCGGGAAAATCGCGCACAATAGGGATGTCTTCAATTCTCTTTTCTTCCGTTGATGTGTCAGTAACGAGTGCCAGAATGGCAGTGTGGCCCTTTCGCAAACACTTCTAGGCCTTAAGGAAAGAGATGATGCCTTCGACAGCACCACTCTTGTCGCCACGAATCACGAGAGGTTCTTCACCAGAACGAGGAATGCGGACGATCTCCTCGTTGCAAAGGATTTCCGCTTGGTGTTGAGATAACCAATCCATCCCAATAACGACGTCGAAACTACCAAATGTGATAGGAATAAGATCGTTAGAGAAAGTCTGACCAGCTAAGACGAGGTTACAACCTTTGACTACGTGTGTGGCTTCAAGACTTTTACCGTTTGCTAGTTCTACCATGTGTTTGGTGTTTAGAAGTGTTGAGGTACGCTTAAGCATCTTAACTAACTTTTAAGGACACGTGACTAGTATCGGCACCCGAATCAAATAAAACGGTAACAAAGAAATCATACAGAAGAAACTTACCCATCAAAACGTTGGGTTCGTTCCTTGCATCATCCTCCCCAATCACGAACGCACGTTCCCTGGCCCCATTGCCATCATTGTTTCCCCCATTATTGTTTTCGTTCCCCTGATTGTTGTTGTTGTTGTTCTGTTTCCGGTTCAACCGGGGACAGTTTCTCTTGAAGTGACCTTCAGCACCACACTGATAGCATTCCTTGTTACCCTGCTGTTGCTGTGGGTTCTGTGGAGCTTGTGGCTGCTGTTGCCGATTCTGATTCGCAGGACGTGAGCTCCTGCAATCTCTGGCTTTATGCCCAAGCTTGTTACATCTCTAACAACGATCCTTGTTGCACGGCCAGCTGTGGTGCAGTCTACATCGTTTGCACATAGGGTGGTTTCCCCTGTATCCACCCTGACCCTGATTTCCAGAAAACTGCTGACTGGGGTTCCTCTGTTCATCTGTCCTTCGCCTCTGGGACTGAGACTGAACTGGAGTGGAATCCCTGTCCGAATTTCCATCCCACTTGCGCTTGTCATTGCTGGGGGCACCAGTAGCAATAGTGCTAACGCGCTTGGGCAGCTTGCCCCCTTCCACCGCCTGATCGGTGAGTTGGTGTGCCAGACGAATGACTTGCTGGATTGTGGAAAGGTTGGCCTCAAATACAGACCCTTGGATCTCTGGGACTAAGCCTCTGAGGTATAGCTTGATCCGTCTAGATATGGGTTGGGACAAGTTAGGACATAAGGCAGCCAAGTCGTTGGACCTTTTTGTGTATGCCTCAATCTCTGATCCTTCCATTTTCAAACCATGATACTCTATTTCAAGTTCCAGAATGTCGTCCAGGTGGCAGAATTCTTCCTTAATCAAATCCTTGAAGTCGCTCCAGAGGGTGGCATTCGCGTCTGCCAACCCGAGCATCTGGACTTGTGTGTTCCACCAAGAATACGCTTTCCCCTGCAACATGCTGGTAGCGTACTCTACTCGTTTGCTGGCAGGGCTTTCACTTTCTTCGAATGTATCTTTGATTCTTCGGGTCCAGTGTAGAAGGTCGATTGCCCCTCCAGTGCCGTCGAAAGTGGGAGGTTTGCATTCCAAGAAAGCCCTGAAGGTGCCCATGCGTTGTTGAGAGTGCATGGGTTGGCTCCCTGATTGGGTTGCTAAGGCTTCAGCAATCCGTTCGTTAATCAAAGTCATCAGCTGACCCTGGGTCATGTCGAGACGTCCACTCATGATCTTCACATCGAAGGAACTTACGTAAGAAAGGTGTCGCAAAGTGCGTAAGTGTGGAGTGATAGAAAGAGTAAGCACACAAGGTTTCAAGCAATAGTTGTTACACTAACTAAGCATACCATGATCAATTGTGCTGCTTAAACTAGCAGGCAGGCAATAGAAACATAAACCATATTACCTATAGTGTTGAGTCTTGCACGTAGAGCGAAGCGTCGTTGTGGATCGTTGAACACTGTACAGGTTATAGTCTGGTTTTATCAAAAAGCTTTTTGTGACACCTGTGTCACTGCGACCATCAAACAAATACCAAGCCAATTAAATATTGTATTTCATACTTGGGATCCGTAAAAATATATGTATCATTAGCACATATCAAATTTTGTTCGATTTCAAGCTTTAAAATCACTTTCTGGAAGGTTATACGCGATCTGATGCGTAAATATAACCAGTTTAATGCAACAAACACTCCAGAATAGTGAAATAGGCTTAACATACCTTAAATAACCTTTACATAACTTAGAAATAAGTTTTGAAGGCTTTGGTATGGCAAAATCAAGTTAAATCGCTTACAGGGACTAAACTTGACAAACTGCGAAAGTATGCCAATTTGAACTGTAACAGACATTCCGGAACATGACCATAAGTTAAACATACCATAAATATCCTTCACATAGCTTAGAAATAGGCTTTGAGGGGTTCGGTGTGCTAAAATAAACTTTTGGGACATTCAGGGACTAAAAGCGTCAAAAAGTGCACAAGTTTGCATTTTCGCGCATAACTTACGTTCTGAATACATCCGGACATCCAAAAATTTATGTAAGCACTAAAATATTTTATTTTAGTGTTTGGAATAAGAAAAATCCATTAGTCGCGTCATTTGGATCGTTTTTCGCGCTTGTGCGCATTCCGTCGTAATTAAGCGAACATCGCGTTCGTACGACCAAACGAACCAACATCCGGCATGCTTTTGAGCATGTTTCATGTCCACAATGTTTAGGCAACATTTTAGGGCCTTAAAATTGGCTTTACGGGCCTTAGAAGTGTCGGAAATGCCTTAAAACACGTGTAGGGACCAAAACTGTAACTTCTGAAAGTTGTTTCTGATCTGCAACTGTCAGGCGGCCCGCCTGAGCTTCTGGTAATCCTGAAGCGGGCCGCGTCCGACTTCCGGACCAAATTAAGTGTTTTTAATCACAAGTTGCAGCTGTTTGATCCTCCACCACACATTCTAAATAGTCTAGTCAGCTGATAAGGATGAAATTTTAGTCACCATAAGGTCCCGACACTTGTACGGGTGGGATTAAGGCACGTTTTCCATGAAACGATCTTAACGGTGGACCTGTTACTATAAATACCCCACCCCCCATGCTTCAAAATCACAAGAACTTTGATTTGAGAAACTCTAAGTTGAAACTATTGTTTCATACCTGAGATTTTTGAATCGAAGTTAGCATTCGGGGACCCTTCGTAAGTATTCTTTCGTTCTTTTCCTTATTTTATTGCTTTTCGAGTCAGAAAGTCAAACAAAGACTTTTTTTGACTTTCAGCGTTGACCAGTAATGGTCAATGTGAAGTTCGTTTGAACTTCGCAACGTCAGTGTAATCACGTTGGTCATAGTCCCTTGGGACTATGCCCACTGATTACCACGTTGTCTAGAGTCGTAGGGTTGGCGATCTAATAAATCGCCTATTCCTTCAAACTCGACCCATTTGGTCGATCATTAGGATCCGACCAAATACATTAGGTGACCATAGTAGGTAGGGAATAACCTTCCGAGTTTATACCCTATGGTCACATCGTTTGAGTAGTTATATGATAGGTTGTTTATATGCCTTAGGTAAATTACCAGAATACCCTTTTCATGCATAATTGGTAATTTAGCATATGTAACCTAAACTTTTGCCACATAACTGATTATGTAACATGTTTAGGCATATAACACTTGTCATAGGGCTGGTTAGGCGTTCCGAACGCGTTTTACGCGCACGATGCGTTAAAGTAGCATAAGCTACCTAAACGGATCGTAATGGGTCGATAAGACTTAGGTTAAGTTTCATTTAGCATACAGGCTTTGTTAAACCATATCACATGAGTTCCTACACTCATTTGGTTTACAAACCCTAATGCTACCCAGTCTTCCGATATAGGTCCGGTTTATTAACATAGTTACCTATATTAGGTGCCGTTTGATTCCGTGATCTCTAGCATTGCTTGGTGATTATCTTAAGACATCTGAGCAATCTCAAGTGAGTACATAGAACCCCTCTTTTACTGTTTTCCAAACTGTTTTAGGGTGGAACACATGTGCCTACTTGTTACTTTCGTGCTTTCCTGTTTTCACATCATATACCTGCTATGTTTGTTAGTACATTATAGTACATGATTTCATGACATTTCATGCTAGGTGTGCCCATTGTGTGCATGACTTAGTACATCGTTTTACATTACATTTCATGCTAGGTGTGCCCACTGTGTGCATTACTTAGTACATTGTTTTACATCGTATTTTTGTTGCATATGCTCATCCGGTATATGAACACATTATACTACATTTTGAACCATTGAACCAATTGACTATGTGAACCGTTGTGATCATTTGACTATGTGAACCGTTGATATCTGTGAACCATTTGTATCTGTGAACCGTTTGTATCTGTGAACCATGTGAACCGTATTTGACCATACATAAACATTTCGACAATTGTTAAACATTACTTTGTTGGTTTGGTTTGATTAAGTGATTAAGTAACGATGCGGGTGTAATATGATACAAGCATGGTGGATACGCCGCTGGTACTTCCTATATATAAGTGTTTGTATGATATTACATATCGTAGCGTTATTTGAATCATTTCAGTTTGAGACATAGAACATTTTATACAAATAACATACTTTTCACAAGACATTGTTTTACAAACAACTTATCTAATACAAACTCATTTTTACATGGTTATTCCTTTAACCATACATTATTCACTTATTTATACATATCATCTGAACTTATCGTTTTTCAAATGATTTACAAGACAAAGCAAATTACAAGGTTCATGACTAAACATTTTCTCAAACATAAGTCATGAATTCTATTTTCACAAAACCTATGTATCTCACCGGCATTTTTATGCTGACGTACCTATTTTCACATGTGTTTTCAGGAGATGAAGCAAAGGACTTATCAAGACATACTTAGGCGGACCTGTGCCTTAGTGACATTAAAAGATGCAAGACTAGTTAATTATGTTGTACTTCTTTGTTTGTTTAGACATTGTAACACTTTTAATTAATAAAACGAAACTTCAATTACCTTAGATTTGAAACAATTAATTCTGTTACAACACTCCCCGACATTTCCGCCACGTTTTGTATGTTCTACGTGGTCGGGGTGTGACACTTTTCCCTTTTTAAAACCAAGTTCACTATAACTAATGGCTCTGATACCAATCTGTCACACCCCCAAAATCCACCATGCGGAGTACCACCGCTTGGAGGCGTGACGTGACCAGGATCGAGCCACCAATCATACTGAACAACGTACTTAAGTAAATAAAGACAACCACAATACGATTGGTGACCAAAAGCTAGTTAACCAAGTTTTTAATTTAGACAGCGGAAGCATAAACGTAAAGTTCAAAACATAAGTTCGCAGTTCATAAGTTTAAAGTCCAACCCTTAGGTTTAATAAGTTCAAAATGTTTTAAATATTAAACACTGGACGTAACCGTCCGTACACCACAACGACTCCTTCCTCGTACAAGCTCCAAGTGTTTAGCGACCTGTAAGGCATGTAACAACTAGTCAACAACAAAGTTGAGTGAGTTCACGTTTGGTTATTAGTTTTAAGTTGTTTCTGAAAAACGTGGTTTGACTTTCGTTGGCTTAATTGCCGTGGGGGGTTACCCCGTAGTTGAAAGTATGTTTAACCATTTCCTTTTTCTTTACCCAAACCATATCCATAATCAGTGGGGGCTTTCCCCGTGTGAACTACTAGACGGTATGATATCGACTGCTACGCAAATAAGTTGTGCCCTACATCAGTGTCTATCATCACTGACAATCTGCCATAGTCCATTAGTACACGCCCGTCCGACTGGCACGGTGTGAGGTTTGTTAAACCTAATAGCGCTATTAACTAATGACCCGCTCGCCATTGGCCTCGGCGATTAAGTCGATATAATGAAGAGGGACTTAATGATAGAGTTTTGTCTAGCTAGTTTTAAGGTCGTCGTCCTGCACCAGGAGGACAACAACGTACGTATTCTGCACCAGGAGAATTCGTAGGTTTAATAATGACATCCTACCCATAGGAAGGATGGCCGTACATATTTCCCCAAAGGGATATGTAGATTTAGTTTTAATTCTTTAACCCATTCCCAAGCCACCGGGAATTCCATGCCTTGTAGAAAGTGTGAACTCACCTCGGTTTGCTCGGTTAGGTTCTCAAATTTAGTTAACAGTCAAGGTCGGTCAATCACGTCCTAATAAGGTACAGATAACAATCAGTTTCTCATGCATAACACGTATCCTACGTATGGTTTATTTGCACATTACTTCGTCCACATAACAGGTACACACTTTAACGATTTATGCCCATATAAACTTCCCATCCATTCCCCACTCATAAACAGACATACGATATTGCACGTAACACATATAGCATGTTAGATCATTCACAGATAGCATACTCGACATTTATACACGCAAATCACTACTAATGTCGTTTCAGCTTTATTAATCAGAACTGGACTGTTTTCGAGCATTTTAATAAAATAGTTAACCTTTTCCAAAAATTCTCAAATTTTTACAGGATGTCATAAACGTTCCAATTTTTATTGTGTAAAAATATCGGGGTCCGGTTCATTACCAATATTTTGTAGAAAATCGTCTACCGAACTGTGATCAGATTTGTCACATTCTGATCACAGTTTACGGAATAATTCGTCTAAAATTTCTCGGAAGTCCATTTGACAAAATTCCAGTTCGAGGATCACAAATACATCCGTGACCATCTTTTATAAAAGTTTCAGGGGCTGGTTCGGTTCAGGTTTTAAGTTGTGATCGAAAACGCACAGCCCAATTTACTGCAGTAAAAATCAGCCTTAGCTGCTGTCACAAAAACGGATTTTTAAAATAGTAACCGACTTCAGAAAAATACGATTCCAGAGCCATTTTCTTCGTTTTTCAAAATGACACGATTTAGGCTTTTGAAATTCCGTTTTTCGAGTTTTTAAAGTCCGTTTTCAGCCTGTTGAAGGCGGCTGAAACAGTGACTCAGCATGCTGTTTCGTGATTTAGGTGTTATTAAATGGTGTTACAAGTGTCCGATTAACGGGTTTAACAAGAAAACAACTTTTAAACATCAAGTATGTGTTAACCAATCCTTAAACCGACAAGATTCCACTTCATAAATCATACACAAGTAAACTTTTATGTAGATTTTATGTTCATAACTTATGTTTCATATTTTTCTAATATTCTTGTAATTTAGTGATTTAAACAACAATACTTCATGCGATAAGCCAATATTTCGAACAAGATGAGATCAAGTATGAAGAAACTTACTACTAGCCTCTAGCTAGGGAAGAATCTAATGAAATGTGATGAGAAAATGATGGTGAAAGAAGACTAGAACGAGCTCCTTTGAGGGTTCTTCAAGATGCACCTTCCATGATTGCACTTTAAAGCTTGAAGGGAATGTATAAGATGAAGGAGATGATGATGTTTAGAGGGGGTGAGGGTGGTTTTGGTTTGGGCAGCCGATCAAGAGGGAGAGAGAGTGAAATGGATGGGTAAAAATCTTGTGAAATGATATGTTGCAAGATATGGCCATACGTATATATGATTTAGTTACTTCTACAAGTAAGAGATCCATTAAACAATTCATATAAAATCTATCAAGATATAAGAGGTATGGAACTATGACATGTGGGGTCCCATTTTGGGAACCAAATCGTTGGGGGGGGGGGGTATAAGTGAAAAATTGTGACTAAATTAGTAAAGGGAAGTTAGGATGTAAGTAATGTGGTGGATTGATTTCTAGCGGGTGTTATGGCATACGGGGATCATGACAAGCCATAAATAATAAAATAACATGTTTGACAAATATTTGGTGTCCCGGGTAATGTCCGGTTGTTCGGTCGGACACTGTTCCGTTAAATTGTTTAGTTGTTCCGTAAGGCGTCTTATTTATATATTTTTGTAACGAAATAAATTCCTAACACATAGGAAAATACATCGGACCATTTAGTGACTTTTCTGTATACTACCAGTATGTTAACATGCTCATGTAAGTATAGTTCAGTAATTAGAGAGCAGTTAAATATTTCAACACAGTCACCAAGCACTTAAATTATTATTAAATAAATTGTACGGAATACATGTAAATTGAGGGTTGTCACAAAATATCACAGTTACCATCCTGTGAATTTCTCAAGAATGATGCCGATACCTGCTTCACACTTACCAACCTGGAAGCTCCGGCAAGTCAGGAATTCAACTAACAGATTTTGACACCCAAGCCTGACAAGTCTTAGGTGTATTTTGAGCTTTTCTCTTTTCTTCATAAAATTCTTTTACTCCCTTTTCCTTACCATCAGCCATCTTACTAAAAATATGTTTAACATTGCTATTAAACATTTTTCCAGTATCAACACCTTTTGATTTTAGGTTTGCGGCACGTAATGGTGGAAAATCCTCATCATTTATTAAAGGAACTGTTTCTTCCTTTTTTACCTCAACTTGTGGCTCATCTGATTTTGTGGAATCAGATTCATTGCCTGAACTTGGCTTGTCTGACTTTGATGAGCCAGATTCATCGCCAATAACTTTCTTTTTCTTCTTGTTTGTCCTCAGATTTGCATCTGAAGAATTCGATTTGCTTGACTTTGCCGTCGAGTGTATCGATTCATCATAACTTTTATTTGAACCAACCGGTGAACCCGAAGACAAAATCCTTTCCAAATAATCTCGTGCTTTCTTCCTCTTTTTCCTCAGTTTGTCTTTTTGCCCCTGCGAAAGCTTCACTTTCTGTTCTAGAACCTTTTGTTCTTTGGGCTTGACATTGACTGGTTTCTTTATCATTCTTTGAGATTCAACCCTTGATCTTCCCATCGATCTCCTTGGGCAATCTCTGGCAATATGTCCTCTGATGTGACAATTATAGCATCTTCGTGTTTCATAATTCCAATTCTGGCAGTTAACAGCAATGTGTCCTCTAACACCACAAGTGTAGCACACTCTGTTATCATACCATTCATTTCTTTCAGTCCAAACCTTCAGATCATAACATTGTTTGGCTTGGTTATAACCATTTCTCCTCTTCAATGCTGGATTTGTCTCTTGAGCACTGTGGTCAAACCTGCACCACTTATTACCAACATTTTGTGAGTTTTCATTTTTAAATTTTTGTAATTTTTCAAAATGATTGGATGACTTATCTGATGAGCTTTTATTTTCATTTTTAGGATTTATCAAATTTTTATCTTTTTGTTTCTGTTCTACACTCTTCTTAACAGATTTTTGTTTAGAACATTCACCTGTTTCAGTAGATTGCAAAACAGTATTTTTAATTTTTTCTTGTAAATCTAAAAATATTTTTCTTTTCTTTTCTTTTTCATCATCAGATATTTCATCACAATTTTCAATTTTGACTTTGTCAAAATTTGTGACATTGTCACTTATTGGAACAGAATTGATCGGTTTTGGACAGACATGTGATGTAGAATTCACAAAACCTTTCAATTTCTTTTCTAGATCGTCAATTTTATACCTGGCATTCTCAACTTCTTTCTCAAGTTGAGAAATCTTCTCAAGATGAAGATTTATTGCCTTCTCATTTTCATTTTTATTCTCTTCTAAACCAGATTTTTCATTTTCTAAAATCTTTATTTTCTCTTGGAAATCAGTTTCTTTTTCTTTTAAAACTTTATTCTCCAATTTTATCCAAGAAACATCTTTATTTTCAATTTTAATCTTTTCAAAACCTTTTTCAATTTCCAATTTTTCATTTTCTAAAGATGTCATTTCATTTTGAAAATCTTTTTCTTTTTCTTTTAAATTTTTGTTTTCCAATGTCAAACTCTCCACATTCTTCAGGAGTTTGACATTGTCTGCTTCAGATTTTTCACATTTTGAGCACACAACTTCCGATTTTGCAGTTTCATCTTTCTTGGATTCTTCTTCTTTTCTTTTCTTCATCTCTACCACCTTCAGTAGACTTGCTTCACAAACCTCTCTTATCTTGTTTTCCAAATCAGGCAAATATGCTTTATCAGACAACCTTCGTGTGTTGAAAGTAGCTTGCCTTGGAAGCAAATTTGTTACAGCTTTGAAATCCACTTTTGATGGGTCAACAACTGGATTACCTCGTGGATCCATGTAACATTCCAACTCTTCATTCCATCTTTTTGCTCTCTGGGCTTCTTTGAATGGTTCGTTTAATTTTCCGATTTCCCATCTTGCATAATCTGCTTTCCACCATCTATCAGGATCAGCCTCACTGCTTGACATCTTCAAATAGTTTCTTGAAATTCACAATTTGTATATCTTCAATCAACTGAAAACAAACAAAACAAACTTAATCAGTTTAAACAGACTGAATACGTAACAGTGTGTTTTGATGAACTCAATCTAAGACTCGTGTCGAAGATTTGCAAACTCGTTTCAATGTTGTTCCGGGTGAAATCACTTGTAATTTGGCCGACAATCTTGAATCAACAAACTCACTAATTCCAAAGACAATTGAACCGATGACCAGTGTATTGGGCTATCAACTTTGGACAATGATTATCAATCACATGGGCTTTCATCTATTATCACATGCAAACTGAATAGAATCTTGGGCCAAACAACACCTATATTCTCATGAATTTAATGAGCTGACGTGTTTCAATACAATTGAATATACTTGTGATATAGTGGCCGACAAACAGAAATGAATCAAATTATTTCATTGGACCTCAAACTTAAAAAGTTTTTCTTCACATGCAATATGATCAGTCAATTGAATCAAAATGATTGGGCCGATGCTCTTAGATTCACGTGATGTATTCAATGAACTTTCAACTCATGCGACTTCATTCAAACTATATGATCTGATTCAAATTCACTTCGTATGACCAGAACACAATCTCAAACGAACTGTTTCACTTCGTTACAATTTTAACTCTTCAAACGAACTGAAATCAAACTTCAGACGAACTAAGAGGGTTCAAACGACCTAAGGTTCACACAAAGTAAGTTCAGACGGACTGATCCTTCAGACGAACTGAACTTCTAAACAAACTGAACCTGTCACTACGTATGACCTTTCAGACGAACTAGGTCACTTTGTATGATCTTTCAGACGAACAGACTGAAACAAACGAACAACTGTTTCAGACGACCTGACCAATTTCATACGATCTGTCCTCAATTCGTATGAACTGAGGAATGATTTCAGACGAACTGCCACTTTACAAACGACCTGAAACAATTTTTTCAAACGACCTGGAGGATGAACAAATGAACTGAACCATAATCCATTCAAACTCCGATTATTTGAAGAAATTGAAACCGTAGGTTTGTTCTACAGTAAATTCCGATTGCAATGAAGTTATTTCTGTTCAATATCGTCCACTAATTTGTCGTAGATCTGAGTTCAAATAACCAGTTCGTATGATATAAATCTGAAACCACTAATTTGTCGTAGTTCGTATGATGTTTATGATAGATATGAACCAGTCAATGAGTCGTCTTTGGATAATTGCTTTATATCCACAAGCTCTGATACCACTTGTAGGACCGGTTTGACTCCGAACGATTGCGAACCGACTCGTACGACGTGCGGAATCCGTGCACGAGCAAGACCGAAACACACGAGACGTACAATAAACGTGATTCTATTCAAAGATCTGAAATCGTTACAGGAACCGTGAATCACCTAGACACTTTCTCTCTCTAGTTTCTCTCTCTAGAACTAGAGCTCTCAAATGTAGCAAATGAGCAAAAGTGTCAAAAGTCCTAAATTCTAACCCTAAGGGTTCTATTTATAGGCAAAGGATATAAGAGCTTTCCTCTTATTTACAATATTGCCACCTTGCCTTTTCTATCTAATATTACAATGTAAGGCTAGAAATAAACTGATTCAGCTACGACTTGAGATGACGAAGGGGATAGACACAAATGTACTAACATATATTTTTGGGGAAAATATATATTTAGTGATCAACAATTTTTTTGCTAAATGTATATTGTGTGTATTATATGTAGTAGTATATTAAGGACTTTAAAATACACTAAATACTCCCAAGGAATATGAATACAAAAATACACATACAACTACATGAGAAAACTTAAGTATACACATATACAAAAATCGGGTGAATAACGAGAATGATTATATATATTTTATAGCATGACAAAATATATATATTTCTTACAAGTCTTAAAAATATATTGTTTTTAAGAATATAATTCCGGAAAGTAATAGAAATCGAAGTATTGATTCTTGGTGAAAAATAGAAAATACACAAGTATTTACATAAAATACAAAGAATACTTGTACCAAAATAATATTGAGGATATTATTTTAAGAAATACTTATATTTATTTTTGAGAAAATAATATAAGTAACATACATGAAAAGTTAAAAATATAAATTATTTTTAACATCTATTACCTTGAAAGGGGACTACATGAATGAATATATATTTGAGAAGTAAAATATATATTTACAAAAATACATTACATACATAATGTGCGAAGGCATGGCAAACGGGCGAGACTCGACAAACAAGGGCACGACCCTCACAAAGATTGAACATACAAAGGACATATACATAAATAAAAGATGGTGACTTGTACTTGTGTGATACAAGTCTAGTGACTAACATACAAAGAATACGTATAGGTCATGACGTTACAAAATCAACCGGTGAAGTTTACGGTGCAGGAAACGCAAAGTTGTGAGTTCATGTCCCCACTTTTAAACTTTTACATGCTTTATAAACTTGGGGAAAATATATGTGTTATGGTATGTTGGATACAAAAAAACTAAGGAATGATACTTTAGATCATGTCATGAATAGGGTACCAGAAGCACCATTAATCATGTACATACTAAGACCGCGGAACAAAAGGTTAGATCTAATGGGTTTCAGGCAGTCACACTCTTGGTCATAACTAGTACCAAGCAGTGCTTTTGTGTCTCTAGTCTTGAATCGACAACTAAATGCCTATGGTTTGGATGCTTCCTATGTCGTGTCACATGTTAATGGCCTTGCAAACCATTAGCGATCTCGATTTCCTTATATTTACAGAAATACTTGATTCATACAAATTACATACCATGTTTTCTACAACGAATGCTTGAATGTTTATACAAAAACTGCATGAACTCACACCAACTTAAATGTATTTCAGGAAACAAGTCGGATCTTGGGCGCTGGTGTTGTTTTCAAGATGTAAATTTCAATGCCATCCACATTTGTTGTATCATCACTTGAGGGTTTTAGTTGAAACTTAAATGACTTGTGTTGTAATATTTCAAACCTTTGAATGGATGAACATCATTTTTATCATATAGTTGTTTATTATAATCGAATGAAATGAGAACCAAGCAAGTCACACGTATACGCTTCCGCTAAAGTCAGGGTGTGACAGTTTGGTATCAGAGCTTCGATTGTAGTGAACTAGGATTCCTTCTCGAGTCTAGACTACAATCATTAGGACTCTCTCACGAAAACATTTTAACAAAAGGTTTTCCATTGCATTTACAAAAAGCGCTAAGTTCTATGAATCCAACATTTTTTAAAGGAAAGAACAAACGCGAGTTATATGAGACATGTAGCAATTATTTGCTTGTGTATACTAAGTAACGTTATTATATATGCATATATGTGTAAGGAATGATTATTGAGGATATACCTTCGACTTCGAATCCTATTATTGTTCTTGACTTGTGCAATGAGATTATCGACCTCGCGTACACTTCGGAGCTTATGGTTGATTACCAAATGAGGCCCCGAGCTTGATTCTATAGAAAATGGCTGTTCTTCCCCCTTGAATGCGAAGGTGCCTAACTACGACAGTGACTACGAGGCGGAGGAGGCAACCTTGGACAGCGACCTTATCAGTGAGACAAGACTCTGGCAGCTTTTACGAAGCGAGATTGACGACACTCCCATCCAATCATATTCTTAATTAGATGAAGTACTCATCTTGAAGGTGCCCCTCCAACTTCCAGGAATTCCCCTTATTCCTATTACATCTAAAGCATTGTGCCTATACGTGCGTAGCGATAACAAATGATGGCGTATGGACCATCATAATGGTCCTTTCCATGTCGGAGGTATAAGGACAGTAGTGTCCCCCCTGTGGTTAATCATCTACTTTGAACAAGGGAAAGTTTGGGTGACCGTGCAAGACAATTTATTATTACGGGGGCCCACGTAATAATGACTTGTAGTGCATGGAAATCCTGGTGGACTCTGCGGGCCAAGCTAATGATCACCACCCATCCAAAACTCTCTAGGTGTTCACACCTTCATATAGTAGGGCAATACCTAGATAATTGCTATAGCACCTTACAAATGGGAAACATGTCTTTGCCTACTTCGTGTCTAACACTTCTACCCATATTACAACACCGACGCACCCATCAATACTTCCACCCTCATTATCCCGTTGTGCACCCCATCGTTTGGGTAATGCATTCACCCCCTGGGAACCACAGCAAAGGAAACGCTGGCCAAGTTTATTCCGAACCTTTACCTGCAACAAGAGCTGAGCCTAAAAGCTCTGTGGAACCAACAAGTTGTTGAAGCAATCGTCCAATACGAAGCAAACAACAAGCTTGAGGAAACCGTTGTGACTAGGAAGGTCAAGGCATTCATTTTCACAACCAAGATAGGTGATAGAAACCTACCAAGGAGAACTACCAAAGTGTGATAGAGGTGGTTTTTATCACATAGGTCCGTGCAGGACTCGTAGGTGTGAAATTGGGGCAAAACCCGGCATAGCAAGGAGGCATGCTGGTCTGGTATGAGACTTGTGAATGGAATTTAGGACAGTAATGGCAATGGCAAAGGCCCAGAATTGCTATGGATGTGGAGACAAAAGGACACTATCGGAAGGACTGTTAGAAGAAAAGTTCAAGCTCTTGGGAGCATTTTCATGAAGGGAATACGTAAGGCACCCTAGGACCGAACGTAGTTACGAGTAAGTTCCTTATAAACCGACGCATTACACCCATTCTATTTGATACCGGCGCCGACTTTGGTATTAAGTCTATGGAACTTAAGGATATACTTGGCTTAGGAACAAGTAAGCTAGACTCCCCACATGCTATAGAGTTGGCAAATGGGAAATCAGTCGAACTGGATAAAATTATTATGGGATGTATACTTGGACTTGGGGAAACAAAAATTCTCCATCAACCTTCTACCAATGGGTTTAGTTAGTTTTGATGTAGTAGTCATCATGGATCAGATATCCAAGAATTAGGCTGAAGTTGTTTGTCACGAGAAAATCATCTACACCCCTCTTGCGAATGATGAGACACACATCGTGTAGGGAGAAAAATGAGGCACGCCTCTGCGAATCATCAACTGTACGAAGGCGCATAAATGCCTACGCAAAGGATGCGTTGCATTCTTGGCGCACGTAGTAGATAAGAAGGCTGAGGAGCAGAAACTCGAAGACATTCCTGTGGTGAAGGAATTCCCAGATGTTTTTCCCTAAGATCTGCCAGGACTACCTCCGCAACGACAAGTCGAATTCCATATAGACTTGGTTCCAGGCGCCTCTCCTGTAGCCAAGGCACCCTATCGGCTTGCACCATCCGAAATGCAAGAATTATCTACACAACTCCAAGAGTTGTTGGATAAAGGATTCAAAAGGCCAAGCTTCTCACCTTGGGGAGCTCCAGTATTGTTCGTAAAGAAGAAGGATGGAACACTGTGGATGTGTATCGATTATAGAGAGTTGAACAAGCTCACTATCAAGAATCGGTACCCACTACCGAGGATTGACAAGGATCGAGCTACTATTCCAAGATCGACCTTCGATCTGGATACCATCAGTTAGGCATCCAAGAGGAGAGCGTACCAAAGGCTGCATTCCGAACACGTTATGTGCATTACGAATTCCTTGTGATGCCATTCGGATTTGTACGAACACTCTAGCCTTAGACAGAAAACTTAGGGTACAGGCATTCAGTCTTCCAGTTTGCACGTGTTCACATTATTTAGACCCAAACTTTGACGAGATTTTGAAATTTCAGAGGGCATAAAGACAAAAATGAATCAAACTGGAAGGGCTCAAAACCTTACAATCAATCATCCAAGGACAGATGATTAATTTTCAAAACGGATTTGTTATTGTCTTCTCGTTGCGGTTATCACCTAAGGATAGGTGACGGTGTTGTTTTAAAATCTAAACGCAAGATAGTTGGTGTTAGGGTCCTAGAATTTTATAGTCTAGGTCAAAGCATTACTAATAACCTAATTCCCTATAACCATTGGCTCTGATACCAAATCTTCTGTCACACCCTGACCACATTAAAACAACAAACCATGGCGGAAACGCCGGGGAGTGTTGTAACAGAATCATCGTTTCACAACCATGGTAATTCAAAAGTTTTGTTTTATTGATTTATCAAGTAATTTACATTGTCTTAAAACCAAACAAACAATTTAAACATCGTCTACTATCGTTTTTATGTCACTAAGGCCACGTCCAAATCCTAAGTGAACATGCGCCCGAGCAATCATCACGCAACATCACATGAAACATATGTAAAAATAAAGTCATCAAAGAAATGCTGGCGAGCACATAGGTTTTATAAGAGTATCGGAATCATGGCTCGTATATATATATATATTGCAATACCTCGAAAACCTTGTTTTGAAAAGTATATAATATTGCAACATGATTAACCAACTCAAATCAAGATGGCTATAATTTATAAAATCTCGTAGCCATGATTCTTAACTCAAAGACTTTTGTTTTAGTAAACCAATTCGTAAAACATCTCGTTAAAAACTCGTTAATCAAACTCGTATGGTTTATATCATTTCAAAAACCTCGTTGTGTGATATCGTTTCAAATCGTTTCCCAAGTGAACTAAATAATGACATGAAATGTAATATGATAAAAGCAATTATATATAAGATGTGCCAGCAGCGTATCTACCATGCTTCTATCATGTTACACCCATCCCATTATCTAATCACAACCCAAACCAATCGTTCGTTCAAATCGTTTTATCTCATTTAAGTCGTTCCAAATCATTTTAACTTGTCCCAAAATTGTATTCGTTTTAATTGTGAAACTACTTATGGCCGTCTCGCAAATAACATTCAAACCTTCGTGACTCGACTACCTCGTCTGTCGTATTAACAAACCACCAAAGGGTAAGTTAACAATCATCAGATTCGGTCGTTACCTACATAACCCCCACACATAACCATGGTTGTAGTCTGATAACGGGATTTGTCAGATCCTATGGTACCATAACCTAATACTGGTCGGCTTGATCAATTCTAATGAATGTCATTTGTTATGTAATTACAACCAACAAGTTCGTTCACTTTATCAAAATCGTTATTAGTTTAATATAAACCATCTTAATCGTTTTTGAAAACATCGTTGAAATATCGAAATCGTTTTAATACATATGAATCACCCCAAAATGATTGAAAATAGTAAAATAGGGGAACTATGTACTCACATTGAATAGAAGGGTATCCTTGATCTAAAGAACTTAGCGAAGCTCAGACAAACCAAGGAAATTCAAGTAGTACCTAGTAATCGGATTACAAGTAAATAAATCGACACCTAAATCGGAAGATCGGATACAACGAGGTCTTATAAACCAAATGAGTGTTGGAACTCATGTGATATAGTTTAACAAAGCCTACATTCTAAATCGGAACCTAACCTAAGTGCTTTCGACCCGTTATGACCCATTAAGGTAGCTTATGCTACTTTAACGCGTCGTTCGCGTAAAAGCGCGTTCGAGACGTCTAACTAGTCCTATGACAAGTATTATATGCCTAAACACGTTTAATTTAGTTGCATAATAAGTTAAGTGACAAATGTTTAGGTTGCATATTCTTAAAATCCAATTATGCATAAAAAGGGCATTTTGGTCATTTACCTAAGGCATATAAATTACCTATCACACAACTACTTAAACTAGGTGACCATAAGGTATAACCTTGGAAGGTTATTCCCTATGCAACTATAGTCACTAAACATGCTTGGTCGAATCCTAATGATCGACCAAACGGGTCGAGTTCGAAATTCTAAGCGGTGGTTTAGACCGCTTGACTTACGACTCTAAACAAGCACTAAACTAAAAGTGACGAGCTAAGCATGTTAGAACATGCTTACCTTAAGTTAGACAATAGGTTTTGATATCAAAACAAAGTGTTTTGATATCCTAAAGTAGTTTGGTTGCAAAATACGCTTAAATGCGCATTTTGACCGAAACTACGACTCGTCACTACACTTAGTCAACGTGGTAATCAGTAGGTATAGTCATTAGGGACTATAACCAACGTGATTACGCTCACGTTGCGAAGTTCAAATGAACTTCTAGTTGACCAACTCGTGGTCAAAGCTGAAAGTCAAACACTGTTTGACTTTTAAGCTAAGTAAGCAATAAAATAATGAAAGAGGCCTTACAAAGGGTCATTCCAAGTTTTTCTCTGGTAGGAAGTGAAATATCACAACCACTTAGAGAAAATCTCAGATCAAATGTGAGGAAATGGAATGAATGGCATGTCACACCCTGGCTTTGCGGAAGCGTGGTAAATTTTGGTGTGACTTTTTAATACCATAGCTTAATCATAACAAGCTATATGAATTTAAAAACCATGCAAGTCATCCATTAAGTTTGAAAATAACATACAATACCATTGTTTGACGAGAACATACTCCAACAACAATAACCTTGTTCAAAAGACATAACAACTTATAACATAAACATAAACGTGATTTAGGGACTGTGTCTTGTCCAGGTAAGAGACACATCCCCTAAACCCTGATGACTTCATGACAATATGCAGCGGAAAACGTTCCATACCGTGCCAGATCCGTTTAATTTCCTGAAATACATGTGAGTTGAAAAATCAACAATAATGTTGAGCGAGTTCATGTGTTTAGCATGTGCGCGCGAATAAACCTTTATAATCATTGAATGCTTTGTAAACTCTGGTATGAAGCAAATAAGGAAACATATTAGTTAATGTGTAACCACATGGTCCAACCTTAGGGCGCATGGGTGGGGATAGGACAAGGTCACCACATGGTCCAACCTTAGGGCGCATGGGTGGTGTTATGACAAGGGCACCACATGGTCCAACCTTAGGGCGCATGGGTGGTGTTATGACAAGGGCACCACATGGTCCAACCTTAGGGCGCATGGGTGGTGTTATGACAAGGGCACCACATGGTCCAACCTTAGGGCGCATGGGTGGTGTTATGACAAGGGCACCACATGGTCCAACCTTAGGGCGCATGGGTGGTGTTATGGCCAGGTCACCACATGGTCCAACCTTAGGGCGCATGGGTGGTGTTTGTCATGCTCAAATAGACCTACCACTCGTATCCCTCGATCGCACTACGAGGACTAATGTTCTTAAGGTTCCACCTATCCAATCACATAACCTAACAGTTCCTTCCGTAGCTGACCATACCATGTAAGAAATATTCATAAACATTGTAACATGTATTTCACCCCCGCAGTTAAGTAAACTGAAAACAGTTAGAGAAAAGGGGGACATGAACTCACAGTGAGTGCGTATCTCAATCAAGCGTCTCCAATATAGTAAGCTGTGCAACGACCTACAAGTGCTAATTCTATTAGTCGGACGGCCGTGCTTTAGCTTTACAGTTTATGTTTGCGGGAAATAGTTAGACAACTATTTCGTGTTACATGTCGTATATACTTGATAGTTATCTTCCTTCCCAAGGATGGGGGATTTAATACATGTGCGTAAGTTACGTTTTATCAATCTTGTGGTAATGTAATTACCGGTGTAACTTATATGTTTGTGGAAGCGTTCGCAAAGTTTTGGAATCATTAACGCTTGTAAATATTATTTTTACCCTAAAATAATATTTATGTATTTCACAAAATAATCATAAACAGTGTTGTGACAAATATATTTATCACGTTAATCTTTGTGAAAATCCCACCTCCGAATATTTAGTAAAATATAGTGCTGGCGAAATTTATGTTTTGAAAACATGTCCAAAGATAGTTCTAACACTTGTTGTGAAAAAGTCTAAGTGTTAGATTTTTAGAAAATTTCGCCAGAGTTTCCTCTGTAACTGGAGGTGGCCACGCTTTCAAGCGTATCATTTTCTTTTAACAAATCAACTCAACAATCTTCTTTATTCGATCAAACAATTTCCGACACATCAAACTAGTCAATAAATATGTAAATTTGCATAGTCGCATGAACTTGTAGTTTTTCCGAATCTATATTATAAATCCCATTTATATACGTAGATCTTTATATAATGTACTTTCAATCTTGTAAAAACCTCGTTTTTAGAGAAGTCCGACTTTACAACCTCTAGTTATTTTTCCCAAAAATAGTCATTTTGTCGAAATATGCGTCACACAAGTGTTTACACACTTGTGTGTTCTAAATAGCACTCTTGGTATTGTAAGAACCGTTTCTTAGAAAACATGATTTCTTTTAAAGTGTGGTCCTTCAAAAGTACCACTTGCAGATACGTAGATCCGCTAGTTTTAAACACCATTGTACCGGTTAAATCGCTTTTACACAACTAAAAATTCTTTTACACAAGTTCATGCTCTAAGTGTGGTAGTGTTTCACCTTTAACCCTTGTATCATTCAAAAACGAGCTTATGTGATGATACATGATTTTACAAAGTCGGGTTAAACGGAGATTCGAGCTACCACATCATAGATCGGGTCTAGATAAACACAAATTTCAAGTCCTACGACTTTTACACAAGACATGTGTTATTAACCACCATTTTTGTAGTTTTAGTAGACTTTAAAGTTCCAAAACACATGTTTACGATATTTAACCGACGAAAGTTCTTTTAACCACTTTAGATAAGCGTAAAAACGAGTTTTAAACAATATACCTCTAGCTCGGGGCTAGGGAAGAATCGTGACGAAAAAGAGGTGGATAAAAGCTAACGGTGGAGGTCCTTCGTGTTCCGCTTGCTCCGAGGCTCCTAATACGTGACCCTCGACACTTGTATGAACTTAGAATTGCTTGAACAAGAACCAAAAAAATTATGGATGGATAGGGATGCTTGGCCGTAGCTAGTTAGAGAGAAGAGAGAGAGTTGAGTTGTGAACTTGTGAGGTGATAATGTTCTTGAGAGTTAAGTGCTTATTTATAGGAGATTTAGATGCTATTATCCCTTGGTCCCAATGTCCCCTAGATATTAATCACAACTTAATAAAATAATCATCCTTGTACTCTTGTGTTCCCTTGGTTGGGCCGATTCCATTAGGGGGGGGGGTGGGTCTAGTTTGGTTCAAACTTGGTTAGTTAGTGTTTAGTTTGGTTGAAAGGGTTAACTAAGTAATTAACTTAGTTAGTTGTGTATTATGTGTTATGACGGGTGTTAGGGTAATCAGGGACCCTAACTGGCTCAGAAAAATATATTTAGTGAAAATAGTAATATTTTCATGTTCCGGGTAAAGTCCGGTTGTTCGGTTGGATAGTGATCCGTTAAAGTCTTTTGTAACGCTTTAAAGTGTCGTTATTACATTTTTAGTGACACATTTCGTTTCCAACACTTTAGAAAGTGTCTGGTGTTATTTTCTCATGTTCTGGCACTTTACTAGTCAGCTAGAAGCTGGTTTATTTATTAAAGTGCTGTGTTTGGTACTTAAAGTATGTTTTTGGCACATCCGAATCAGTGTATCTTATCCCTAGAGACGCGGTACCATAACCCTTATATCCCTACACTCACTACCAGTGTAGTCAAAATATATGAGGCTCTTAACAGGCCTTAGAGGCAGTGTCTGCCTGATGCTGGTTATATCAGCATGTTCACTGTGTATCCGTTTAGTGCTACTGTGCTTTTTGTGCATCAAGTTTGTCACTAGGGTTCAGTATGTAATTAATGTAGTGACAGCAAATAAAGTATGATGCGAGTAAGTGCATGTTTCAACATGCAGGTAGCAGTTTATCAGCTAGTTCAAACAAGCACAGTAATCAAGTAGTAATTAATCAGTAATTAAGTTGTACGGATACCTGGTTTAGTGCGGGTTGTCACATTCTCCCCCCGTTAAATAAATTTCGTCCCGAAATTTAAGTTCTGCTTGTAGATGCAGAGTTCTTAGGAAAATAAGTGGGGGTATTTCTCTTTCATCCGGTCCTCACGTTCCCATGTGAATTCAGGACCATGTCTGGCATTCCAACGAACTTTGACGAGTTTGACACTGCTCCGGCGGGTCTTGTTAACTTTCCAATCCGTGACCTCGACAGGTTCTTCAACGAAGTGGAGCGTGTCGTCAATATGAATCTCGTCGGTAGGAATGGCAACGTCAATTTGAGTTGGACTTTTCTTTAAATTGGATACATGAAATGTATCGTGAACACCATTCAGTCCAGCAGGTAGGTCCAACTTGTATGCTACAGTTCCAATTCCTTCCAGAATTTTGGAGAGACCAATGTAGCGCGGATTTAACTTTCCATGCTTCCCAAAGCGTGCCACCCCCTTCCAGGGTGAAACTTTTAATAACACCATTTCTCCGACTTGGAAGTCCACATGCTTCCGGTTTGGATCCGCGTAGGCCTTTTGCCTGTGGCGAGCGGCTTCGATGCGTTTAAGTATTTGCGCGATCTTGTCTGTCGTCTCTTGGACGATCTCGGGACCAGCAAGCTGCCTATCACCTGCGTCAGGCCAACATAGGGGTGATCGGCACTTGCGTCCGTATAGGGCCTCAAATGACGCGACACCAATACTGGTGTGGTAGCTGTTGTTGTACGAAGATTCGACCAAAGGTAAGTGTTTATCCCAGCTACCTCCTAAATCCATAACACATGCCCTCAGCATGTCTTCCAACGTTTGTATTGTTCGCTCGCTCTGGCCATCAGTTTGCGGATGGAATGCAGTGCTCAGATTTAATTGTGAGCCAAAAGATTCTTGGAAAGATTGCCATATTCTTGACACAAATCTTCCGTCTCTATCAGAGATGATCGAGAGTGGTACTCCATGACGTGCTACGATCTCTCTCATGTAAATCTCCGCAAGTTTACTAGTACTGTCTTTCTCCCTGATTGGCAGAAAGTGTGCGGACTTTGTTAGGCGGTCAACAATCACCCAAATCATACCATGGCCTCTTGGCGTTCTTGGCAGTTTCGTGACAAAATCCATTGAGATTTGTTCCCATTTCCACTTGGGAATCTCAGGTTGTTGCAGAAGTCCCGAAGGCTTCTGGTATACCGCCTTGACCTTAGCGCACGTTAAACATTTGCTCACGTAAACAGCAACGTCGCCTTTCATCCTAGGCCACCAATAGTAATCTTTTAGATCCTGGTACATCTTATCCGATCCAGGGTGGATAGAGTACCGTGACTTGTGCGCTTCGTCGAAAATAACTTCCCTTAATCCACCAAACAGAGGAACCCAAATCCTTTTCTCAAAACATAACGTTCCTTCCTCGTTTGGTACCAAAAGCTTCTCCATTCCCCGGAGATATTCTTCCTCAAGATTTCCCTCCTTGAGAGCTTCCTTTTGTGCAGCGCGAATGCGCAAGGAAAGATCGGTTCGTATGATCATTTCCAATGCTCTAACCCCTAATGGGCTTGATTCTTTCTTTACGACTTAGGGCATCGGCGGCTACATTCGCCTTCCCTGGGTGATATTTTATCTCGCAGTCGTAATCGTTCGGTAACTCAACCCATCGTCTTTGCCTCATATTCAACTCCTTCTGGTTGAATATATGCTGTAGGCTCTTGTGATCTGTGAAGATTGTACACTTCGTACCATACAGGTAGTGTCTCCAGATCTTTAGTGCAAATACCACTGCGCCGAGCTCCAAATCATGTGTGGTATAGTTCTTTTCGTGCACTTTCAACTGACGCGATGCGTAAGCAATAACCTTCTGGCGTTGCATCAACACGCAACCCAATCCTTGGCGCGATGCGTCGCAGTGTACCACAAAGTCATCAGTACCTTCCGGTAGAGCTAAGATTGGCGCATTGCAGAACTTATCTTTCAATATCTGAAACGCCTCTTCCTGTTTGATTCCCCAATCAAACTTCTTATCTTTCTGGGTGAGGAGCGTCAACGGTTGAGCGATTTTCGAAAAATCCTCGATGAACCTTCTATAGTAGCCAGCCAAACCCAAGAATTGTCGAATCTCGGTTGGCGTCGTAGGCGTTTCCCAATTCTTGATTGCCTCGATCTTTGTGGGATCAACATGGATTCCATTTCCATTAACCACATGTCCAAGAAACTGGACCTCGCGTAGCCAAAACTCGCACTTAGAGAATTTGGCGTACAGTTGTTCCTTCTTTAGCAGCTCCAATACAGCTCTTAGATGCTGTTCGTGGTCAGCCTTTGTCCTTGAATAAATCAAGATGTCGTCGATAAACACAATCACGAACTTGCCCAAGTATGGCTTGCAAACTCTATTCATCAAGTCCATAAAGACTGCAGATGCGTTTGTCAGACCAAATGGCATAACGAGGAACTCGTAGTGTCCATAACGAGTTCGGAAGGCTGTTTTCGGGATACTTTCCTCCTGTATCCTTAATTGATGGTATCCAGATCGAAGATCGATCTTTGAATAATAGTTCGAGCCTTGCAGTTGATCAAACAGATCGTCGATTCTTGGCAGAGGATACCTGTCCTTGATCGCCAGCTTGTTCAATTCTCTGTAGTTGATGTTTATTTGAATTTCATCATCCTCCTTTTTGATGGGTAACAATGGGATTACCCCAAAAAGGAATTTTTGGTCTGATATCTTCCTTCTCCATCCGTTACCAACGCTTCTCTGTCAACCCTTGCATCTCCGAAAATGTAAGTTGCTATGATGCATCGACTACGGGTGTAGTGCCCGGAATTAAGTCGACGCGGGATTCGACTAATCGTGAGGAGATGATTCCGGCAAGTCTTCGGGGAAGACTTCGGGGTATTCTCCAACCACAAGGATACCTTTGAGTTTTGGTTCTTCGACTTCCTTTTCCATAACATGAGCCAAGAATGCAACACATCCTTTGTGCGAGAATTTTTGGGTCTTCTTATAATCCGCATGAGCGTATCCTGCTCCATGAGTCACGATCATTCCTCCGTTCGTTGTCGGGGCGTGGACGTCAATCTCCGCATGGTCATTCGACAACCAGTCCATCCCAATTATCACGTCGAAGCTTCCGTTAGGCTTATTCTATCGAGAACTGGGTATCTAGGTTACTTACTACTAAAACAACTGTATTTTCTGAAGCTAAAACTTGGCAATACTGTCAAATAGAGCATAACATTAACTTTTATGAGACGTACCGATATCCACGCTTGGATTCTATCCCCGCTATTGAGCTTTCATCCACTTGCCTGAGTGTTCTTAGGGCAATACTTCCTGAAATGCCCCACATCACCGCAATTAAAGCATGCTTGGCCACAGCCTTGGTCGTTACCACCCCTGCCTTGATAGTTGTTGTCGTCGTTATTTCCCCCGCGATTTCCGCTACCATCTTGACCTCTATTTCCATGTTTAGTACCTTGCCGACACGTTTCCTTGACATGTCCCACCTTGCCACAGTTACCACATTTTCCATATCTACACCGCCCGTTATGGTGACGTCGACAGTTGTCGCACTTTGGTAGGATACCCGTGTACTCTTTTCTCTTTTTGGCCTTGTCGTTGCTACTCGACTGGGTACCCTGTTTGAAATTCGCCAACTTCCTCTTGTTATCCCCAGATGACTCTACATGAGTTTCCTTCTTCTCCCCAGAGGTTGAAAATTTGTTCATCCTGATTGCCTCTTCCGTCAGGGCTACACTTAGATTGATGGCCTCAGTGATTGTTGCAGGCTTTGATGCCGTTACCATGCTTATGATTTGGGGTGCCAATCCCCAAATGAAACGCTCAATCCTCTTAAACTCCGGATCTACCATGTATGGAACGATACGCGATAGAACTTGGAACTTCTCCACATACTCAACTATTTTTGGACCTTCCATCTTCAAGTTCCAGAACTCAGTTTCTACTTTCTGGCTTTCTGTTCTCGAACAGTACTTTTTATGCATGAGCTCTTTCAGCTCGTCCCATGATAGAGCATATGCAGCAGCCTCGCCCATTGTCTGAACCTGAAGTTTCCACCATGACAGAGCCCCATCTCGGAACAGCCCGGAAATGTACGTGACCTGATCTCTTGGGGCGCATTTGCTCGCACGCAAAACAGTATCCGTCTTCTCAATCCAGCGTACGAAAGTTACGGCACCCCCAGTGCCGTCAAAATGTAGGGGCTGACAGCCTAAGAAATGCTTGTAAGTGCAGCCGTTGGGTGGATTACTTCCTGAGGTATCTCCGTTGTGCTCGGAGCGATGGGCGTCGTATTGTGCGATGACTGCAGCAATGATTCCCTGAAGTCCCGCCTCGTTGGTGGGTATGCGTACACCCCGTTTTGGAGGCATTTTCTGAAAGATGTTTCACGTAGGTTAGGTCATCGCAAATAAAATGCATGTATGCATTCATCATTATCAACACATAACATCTCATGCTATCAATAAATCATCCGCATAACATCTCATGATATAAATAAATTAGCCTCTGCAATGGTCGAGGCTTCGAGGTAGTAACCATACCCCTGATCTGGGGTGCAAGTGTCCAAGTGAATCGTTCAATCCTTTTGAACTCCGGTTTGACTAAGTAGGGGGGGCGACCCTAGATAAGTCGTGCGATCGCTGGACAAGTTCAGGAATTTCTGGTTCGTCCATTTTCAAATTCCAGGACTTCACATCAAGTTTCTGAGTTTCTGTCCTAAAACAACATTTCTTCTCAATCGTTTCCTTGAGCTCGTCCCAGCTCAGTGTATAAGCAGCGTCTGTGCCAAGGGTCTGAACCTGGAGGTTCCATTAAGAGAGTGTGCCATCTAGAAATATCCCTGAGATGTAGGTAACACTCTGTTGGGGCGAACAGTTACTCATTCTTAGAGTGGAGTTGGTCTTTTCGGACCAACGAACAAATGCAACGGTGCCTCCGATTCCGACAAAGTTCAAAGGCTTGCAGTTCAGGAACTGTTTATAGGTGCAGCCAGTTGGAGGGTTATCTCCAGTAATGCCGTCGTTGTACTTAGAGTGGAGGTCTTCATGTCGTGCATTTATCTTTGAGATGCGCTTTTGCAGCTCGTCTTCTGTCCCCAGTAACGTACCGGTGCTTGTGTCACGTCTGGGTGACATTCCCTTTTATTGAAGTGGTGTGAAGCGGGTTGGACAACGTCTCAATTGTCTACGGGGTGTATATATAGCAACGTAAGCCATCATGTAATCACCCCATTTCACACGCAAATATACTCACTGTATAAGTGGGGAAATAAATTCCTGAGCCTTCACATAGGCTTGTCAACTTGGCTTGTTTCTTGTAATAGAATGAACTCGAGGCTACATCGCCTAGGTCATTTGTGTTTAAGTTATTGGTTATCATTAGCTTGACCTGCAGAGTCCACCAGGATTCCTGTGCACTACAAATCGTTATTACGTGGGCCCCCGTAATAATAAATTGTCTTGCACAGTTACCCCAAATTTTCTCTCATCCAAGCAGATGATCAATCAAGAAGCAACAGCCGGTGCATCGGCATGAACAGGGTCATACTCCAATGCGGGGTCAGGAGCAACGCCTGGCTCAGGGGCCACGGCTAGCTCCGAATCAAAAACTCCATCTCCAAATCAGCTGATTCAACAATCACAGGGGTTACAGGATCCCCCAAGGGCTGGTCTAAGTGCATGAACTCAATGTCATGGCCTGGATCAACACCAGGCGGAAAAACAGAATTGTCCTCATAATCGCGATCAAACTCAAAGCCGTGTGTGGGATCCGGTGCAGCTGATGATGCCATATCAGGGTCGGCGTCGTGTAAGTGGTGCTGCATTCCCTGTATGTGCGAAGATGCGGGTGTCAGAAACTCAAATGAGTCTGGGATAGGGGAATGGTCATAAGTTTCCCCTATAGGAGCGTCCGCATGTAGTAGTCTAATACCAGCAGTAATAAGGCCCTGCCCTCGAATGGGTCCTCCTCCAGTAGATCGTTATCGTCTTCAGAGGCCTCGTTGGGAGGGCGTATCATCAACAGGATAAGCGGCAAGGGGCACAGGAGCAGGGATCACCGCCAGTGGTAAAATCCCAACAAAATGGCCATCAGTAGGCTCTGCTACGACTTCAGGCAGTGCACAAAGGGCTGAAAGTCGTCATTGTCTGTGCCGGTAGTATCAGAAATGTACACCTCGTGCTTCGTTGAACTATGTCGTCTGATACTATGGTCATGGGGTTCGTAGTGCCCATCTTTCTAGTACTTGATGAAAGTATAACGTTTGTAACACAAACACATATACGTATAATAATCAATCATATAATCAGTTAATCACATAAGTCACCAAGTAGGGTATCACATACTTCTCCTAGTCTTACTAGTCAATTTCATTCAGTCTACAAGACTGCTCTATCCTTCACTTAAACCAAACCTCGATCCTCCAGATCGAACCTATAACAAATCAACGTGCTCAACTACCTTGACCATCTCGATCCTCCAGATCGATCCTCAGCCCTCCAAGCTGAACTTATAATTAATAAAATGTGCTCAACATTTGTTTGTAAAAAGTGTGGATCTGGACTTAAGTGGTATGCAAAAAAATGTTTTCGTGAGAGCCCTAGTGATCATAGTCTAGACTCGAGACAGAATCCTAGTTCGCTATGATCAGAGCTCTGATACCAAGCTGTCACACCCTGGCTTTGCGGAAGCGTGGTAAATTTTGGTGTGACTTCTTAATACCATAGCTTAATCATAACAAGCTATATGAATTTAAAAACCATGCAAGTCATCCATTAAGTTTGAAAATAACATACAATACCATTGTTTGACGAGAACATACTCCAACAACAATAACCTTGTTCAAAAGACATAACAACTTATAACATAAACATAAACGTGATTTAGGGACTGTGTCTTGTCCAGGTAAGAGACACATCCCCTAAACCCTGATGACTTCATGACAATATGCAGCGGAAAACGTTCCATACCGTGCCAGATCCGTTTAATTTCCTGAAATACATGTGAGTTGAAAAATCAACAATAATGTTGAGCGAGTTCATGTGTTTAGCATGTGCGCGCGAATAAACCTTTATAATCATTGAATGCTTTGTAAACTCTGGTATGAAGCAAATAAGGAAACATATTAGTTAATGTGTAACCACATGGTCCAACCTTAGGGCGCATGGGTGGGGATAGGACAAGGTCACCACATGGTCCAACCTTAGGGCGCATGGGTGGTGTTATGACAAGGGCACCACATGGTCCAACCTTAGGGCGCATGGGTGGTGTTATGATAAGGGCACCACATGGTCCAACCTTAGGGCGCATGGGTGGTGTTATGACAAGGGCACCACATGGTCCAACCTTAGGGCGCATGGGTGGTGTTATGACAAGGGCACCACATGGTCCAACCTTAGGGCGCATGGGTGGTGTTATGGCCAGGTCACCACATGGTCCAACCTTAGGGTGCATGGGTGGTGTTTGTCATGCTCAAATAGACCTACCACTCGTATCCCTCGATCGCACTACGAGGACTAATGTTCTTAAGGTTCCACCTATCCAATCACATAACCTAACAGTTCCTTCCGTAGCTGACCATACCATGTAAGAAATATTCATAAACATTGTAACATGTATTTCACCCCCGCAGTTAAGTAAACTGAAAACAGTTAGAGAAAAGGGGGACATGAACTCACAGTGAGTGCGTATCTCAATCAAGCGTCTCCAATATAGTAAGCTGTGCAACGACCTACAAGTGCTAATTCTATTAGTCGGACGGCCGTGCTTTAGCTTTACAGTTTATGTTTGCGGGAAATAGTTAGACAACTATTTCGTGTTACATGTCGTATATACTTGATAGTTATCTTCCTTCCCAAGGATGGGGGATTTAATACATGTGCGTAAGTTACGTTTTATCAATCTTGTGGTAATGTAATTACCGGTGTAACTTATATGTTTGTGGAAGCGTTCGCAAAGTTTTGGAATCATTAACGCTTGTAAATATTATTTTTACCCTAAAATAATATTTATGTATTTCACAAAATAATCATAAACAGTGTTGTGACAAATATATTTATCACGTTAATCTTTGTGAAAATCCCACCTCCGAATATTTAGTAAAATATAGTGCTGGCGAAATTTATGTTTTGAAAACATGTCCAAAGATAGTTCTAACACTTGTTGTGAAAAAGTCTAAGTGTTAGATTTTTAGAAAATTTCGCCAGAGTTTCCTCTGTAACTGGAGGTGGCCACGCTTTCAAGCGTATCATTTTCTTTTAACAAATCAACTCAACAATCTTCTTTATTCGATCAAACAATTTCCGACACATCAAACTAGTCAATAAATATGTAAATTTGCATAGTCGCATGAACTTGTAGTTTTTCCGAATCTATATTATAAATCCCATTTATATACGTAGATCTTTATATAATGTACTTTCAATCTTGTAAAAACCTCGTTTTTAGAGAAGTCCGACTTTACAACCTCTAGTTATTTTTCCCAAAAATAGTCATTTTGTCGAAATATGCGTCACACAAGTGTTTACACACTTGTGTGTTCTAAATAGCACTCTTGGTATTGTAAGAACCGTTTCTTAGAAAACATGATTTCTTTTAAAGTGTGGTCCTTCAAAAGTACCACTTGCAGATACGTAGATCCGCTAGTTTTAAACACCATTGTACCGGTTAAATCGCTTTTACACAACTAAAAATTCTTTTACACAAGTTCATGCTCTAAGTGTGGTAGTGTTTCACCTTTAACCCTTGTATCATTCAAAAACGAGCTTATGTGATGATACATGATTTTACAAAGTCGGGTTAAACGGAGATTCGAGCTACCACATCATAGATCGGGTCTAGATAAACACAAATTTCAAGTCCTACGACTTTTACACAAGACATGTGTTATTAACCACCATTTTTGTAGTTTTAGTAGACTTTAAAGTTCCAAAACACATGTTTACGATATTTAACCGACGAAAGTTCTTTTAACCACTTTAGATAAGCGTAAAAACGAGTTTTAAACAATATACCTCTAGCTCGGGGCTAGGGAAGAATCGTGACGAAAAAGAGGTGGATAAAAGCTAACGGTGGAGGTCCTTCGTGTTCCGCTTGCTCCGAGGCTCCTAATACGTGACCCTCGACACTTGTATGAACTTAGAATTGCTTGAACAAGAACCAAAAAAATTATGGATGGATAGGGATGCTTGGCCGTAGCTAGTTAGAGAGAAGAGAGAGAGTTGAGTTGTGAACTTGTGAGGTGATAATGTTCTTGAGAGTTAAGTGCTTATTTATAGGAGATTTAGATGCTATTATCCCTTGGTCCCAATGTCCCCTAGATATTAATCACAACTTAATAAAATAATCATCCTTGTACTCTTGTGTTCCCTTGGTTGGGCCGATTCCATTAGGGGGGGGGTGGGTCTAGTTTGGTTCAAACTTGGTTAGTTAGTGTTTAGTTTGGTTGAAAGGGTTAACTAAGTAATTAACTTAGTTAGTTGTGTATTATGTGTTATGACGGGTGTTAGGGTAATCAGGGACCCTAACTGGCTCAGAAAAATATATTTAGTGAAAATAGTAATATTTTCATGTTCCGGGTAAAGTCCGGTTATTCGGTTGGATAGTGATCCGTTAAAGTCTTTTGTAACGCTTTAAAGTGTCGTTATTACATTTTTAGTGACACATTTCGTTTCCAACACTTTAGAAAGTGTCTGGTGTTATTTTCTCATGTTCTGGCACTTTACTAGTCAGCTAGAAGCTGGTTTATTTATTAAAGTGCTGTGTTTGGTACTTAAAGTACGTTTTTGGCACATCCGAATCAGTGTATCTTATCCCTAGAGACGCGGTACCATAACCCTTATATCCCTACACTCACTACCAGTGTAGTCAAAATATATGAGGCTCTTAACAGGCCTTAGAGGCAGTGTCTGCCTGATGCTGGTTATATCAGCATGTTCACTGTGTATCCGTTTAGTGCTACTGTGCTTTTTGTGCATCAAGTTTGTCACTAGGGTTCAGTATGTAATTAATGTAGTGACAGCAAATAAAGTATGATGCGAGTAAGTGCATGTTTCAACATGCAGGTAGCAGTTTATCAGCTAGTTCAAACAAGCACAGTAATCAAGTAGTAATTAATCAGTAATTAAGTTGTACGGATACCTGGTTTAGTGCGGGTTGTCACATGGCATGGCTTTATATAGTTTTTGCAAAACCATTAAGATCATTTCTTGGTAAGGAAGGAATGATCTTGGCCATACAATTGTTAGGAGCTGATTAGATGCCTTGGGGAGGTGTTAACTTGGTCCCCAAAACATGAAAATTGCGTACAAGGGCCTCAAGAATGAGCTGGGAAGCTGCTGTGAAGTTTTTAAAATTCTGATGTACTGGGGTCTGCTTACGGACCGTAAGCATATGTCCATATGGTCCGTAAGGACCTTGCAGACCAGCAACTTTCAAAAATGGCAGATTTAGTCCCTGATGTCCCAAACTTGATTTCCGATGCATTTTTGATACGTTTAAGCCCCGTTAACCCCATTTAAAAGCTCTAAAATGAAGTTAAAGTATAGGTAACTTAAAACATGCTCAAAAATATCTCGAGTGTTGGTTCATTTGGTCGTACGGTTGCGTTATTCGGTTAATTACGACGAAACACGAACGAACGCGAAAAACGATCCAAATTACGCGACGAGTGGAATTTTTGCATGCCGATCACTAAAATAAAAATATTTTAGTGTGTACAAAAGTTTTGGGTGTCTAGATGTGGTCAGAAGGTAAGATATGCGTGAAAATGCAAACTTACGTCGTTTTTGACACTTTTAGTCCCTGTAAGATCAAATAAGCATATTTTTGCACATCGAACCACTCAAAGATTATTTCTAAGCTATGTTTAGGTTATTTATGGTATCTCTAGCTTATGATTAAGTTCCAGACTCTTCGATACCATACGAATCGGTATAGTTTCGCAGTTTGACACAAATAGTCCCCGCGATCGAATATACTGTTTTCAACACACCAAACCATCCAAAACTTATTTCTAACTTATGTAAAGGTTATTTTAGGTATGTTAAGCCTATGTAACTATTCTGGAGTGTTTTTCGCGTTAAACTGACTGCGTTCACGCACCAGTTTGCGTATAACTTTCTAGAAAGCGATTTAAAGCTTGAAATCGAAATCGAATCGAATCGTAAAATCATCAAACACAAATACACATATAGTAACACCAAAACACATTGTTTTATTGATAATTAACATTGTTTTGCATTGATCATCGATTACAGAGCACAGTTGTCACAGTCTCCCCTACTTTAGGAAATTTCATCCCGAAATTTTAACTAGAGGAAACTTGTGAGAACAATTGCGGATATTTCGCCTTCATTTGGTCCTCATGTTCCCAAGTAAATTCTGGGCCACGTTTGGATTCCCAGCGAATCTTGACCAAATGAATTCGTTTGTTCTTCAACTATTTGTATGTACGGTCCACTATCTCCACAGGTTTATCGACAAAGTGCATCGTTTCATCGATTTGGATCTCGTCGAGAGGAATGTGAAGATCAGCGTCAGCTAAACACTTTCGCAAATTGGGCACGTGAAAATTTGGATGAATATTTCCAAGCTCTGGAGGTAGCTCTAGTCGATAGGCAACCTTTCCAACTATTTCAACAATCTTAAATGGTCCAACATATCGTGGTGCAAGTTTTCCTTTATTTCTAAATCTAACCACTCCCTTCCAAGGTGATACCTTGAGTAGGACATGGTCTCCGACTTGAAATTCTAAGGGCTTGCGTCGTAAATCTGCATAACTCTTTTGACCGCATCTATCTGTCACAAGATTATTGTGAATTTTCTTGATTTTGTCCGTCGTTTCCAGAATGAGCTCAGGTCCAGTAAACTGAGCTTCACCGGTCTCGTTCCAACAAACAGGTGAACGACATTTTCGACCGTAGAGAGCTTCGAATGGTGCCATATTAATGCTAGCATGATAACTATTGTTGTAAGTGAACTCGATCAATGGAAGATGAGAATCCCAATTTCCACCAAAGTTTATCACGCATGCTCTAAGCATATCCTCCAAAGTTTGAATCGTTCTCTCAGATTGTCCATCTGTTTGGGGATGATAAGCAGTGCTTAGATTTAGTTGGGTTCCCATAGCAGATTGCATGGCCTTCCAAAAATGAGATGAAAATCGAGAATCACGATCAGATATGATGTCCAAAGGAACACCATGTCGAGATACAATCTCATCAACATAAATCTTTGCAACTTTATCAGCAGATAGATCCTCGTGAATCGGAATAAAATGAGCTGATTTCGTTAATCGATCGATTACAACCCATATAGCATCATGACCCTTAGATGTACGTGGTAATTTAGTGATGAGATCCATCGCAATGTTCTCCCATTTCCAAACTGGTATCTCTGGTTGTACAAGCAAACCAGAAGGTCGTTGATGTTCAGCCTTGACTTTGAGAAAAGTTAGGCATTTTGATACATATAAGGCAACATCTTTCTTCATACCAGGCCACCAGTACTGAGTACAAAGATCCTTGTACATTTTATCAGCACCAGGATGGATAGAATATCGGGACTTATGAGATTCGTCCATCACTAATGTGCGAAGATGATTTTGTTTCGGAATCCCCAATCGATCCTTGAAATAGAGTAAACCATCGTCCTTCGCTTCGAGCTTAAGCTCAAGTTGACGTGGTAATTCCTTACCCATCAAATTTTGTGAAATACAAAATTGTTGATCTTGAAGAACACGAGTTTGAATATCAGATAGAGCTCGAACAGAATGAAGCTTGACTCGCTCCTTTCGACTAAGCGCATCGGCTACGACATTCGCCTTACCAGGATGGTATCGAATCTCGCAATCGTAGTCATTCAAGAGTTCAACCCAACATCGTTGCCTCATGTTCTGCTCCTTCTAATTAAGAATATACTGGAGACTTTTGTGGTCTGTGAAAACCACACACTTCGTGCCATTAAAGATAGTGTCTCCAGATTTTGAGAGCGAAAACCACAGTTCCCAACTCAAGATCGTGAGTCGTATAGTTTTTCTCGTGAACTTTCAATTGTCTAGATGTGTATGATATAACTTTGCCTCGTTGTGTCACACCCCCAAAATCCACCATGCGGAGTATCACCGCTTGGAGGCGTGACATGACCAGGATCGAGCCACCAATCATATTGAACAACCCAATTAAGTAAATAAAACCAAACACAATACGATTGGCGACCAAAAGGAAGTAGACCGACTTTAGGTTAACAAAGTTCAGATTTAAACAGCGGAAGCATAAAACGTGAAACCAAATGATAAGTTCCATAGTTCATAAGTTTAAAGTCCATAACGTAGGTTTAATAAGTTCATAAGGATTAGATGTTTAGTACGGGACTTAACAATCCGTATTCCATAACAACCTCCTCCTCGTGCAAGCTCCATCTAGCGACCTGTAAGGCATGTAACAACGAGTCAACAACAAAGTTGAGTGAGTTCACGTTTGGTTGTTTAGTTTTAAGTTGTTTCTGAAAAACATGGTTTGACTTTCGTTGGCTTATATGCCGTGGGGGTTACCGCTTTGTTGAAAGTATGTTTAACCAGATTCTTTTTATTACAGTGGGGGGTTTCCCCATGTAAACCACTAGACTGTCCTGATATCGACAACTGACGAATACGTGCCCTACATCAATGTTCTATCATCATTGACAGTTTGCCATAGTCCATTAGTACACGCCCGTTCGGACGACACGGTGTGAGGTTTGTTAAACCTAATAGCGCTATTAACTAATGACCCGCTCGCCATCGGCCTCGGCGATTAAGTCGATATAAATTTGAGGGCTTAGGTGATAGAGTTTTGTCTAGTAAGTTTTAAGGTTGTTGTCCTACCCAAGGAGGACGAACGTACGTATTCTGCACAAGGAGAATTCGTAGGATTTATAATGGCATCCTACCTATGGAGGATGGCCGTACATATCCTACCCAAGGAGGATATGTAGATTTCATTTTAGTTTCTCAACCCATCCCCAAACCACCGGGAATCCCATGCCTTGTAGAAAGTGTAAACTCACCTTGGTTTGCTCGGTTAGATTCTCAAATATAGCTAACAGTCAAGGTTGGTCAATCACGTCCTAAGATGATTACTAGTTAGTCATTTAGTGGTTTTCAAATAGAGCACAAAGTTCCTACACGTATCTAACACATAACATGCATTACTTTAACGGTTTATGCCCATATAAACTTCCCATCTATTCCCGTTCATAAGCAAACATACGACATCGCACATAACACTTTTATTGACACATAATCATCTTAGATCATTCACAGATAACATACTCGACATTTAGACATGCAAATTACAACTTATGTCATTTCAGCATTAATATTCAAAACCGGGCTGTTTTCGGACATTTTAATAAAATAGTTAACTTATTCTAAAAATTCCCAAATTTTTAACGAATGTCTTAAACGATCCAAATATTATTGTGTAAAAATATCGGGGTCCGGTTCATTACCAATATTTTATAAACATTCATTTTCCGGACTAAAATCAGATTTATCTTTTTCTGATTGCAGTCGACGGAATAATTTATTAAAAATTCATCGTAAGTCCGATTTATGAAATTCTAGTGTGATAATTACAAATACATCAGTGGTCATCTACAGTATAATTTTCATGATTTAACTCTACACAGAATTCAAGTTATGACTGAAAACAAAACACATATTTTCAGCAGAAAAATGCAGCTCTAGCTGCTGTTACAAAATGACACTTTAAAAATAGTAAACGAAGTGCAAAAATTATGATTCCGGTGCCATTAGAACCGTATTTCATAATAACACGTTATAGACTCAAAATATCAGTTTTTTGTTGAGTTATGACCTGTTTACAGCCAACTGAAGTTGGCTGTAAAAGCTTGGACAGATTCTGTTTTCAGCCTTTAGCTTTCTAATTCGTGTTCGATTGATTCCGTTAACATGTTTAGTGATCACAACAACATCAAACATCAATATTAACCAGCAAATCATCAGGAAATCAATCAAGAATCATAACAACACAAGATCTACATGATTTACAGACATAACTTCTCTTTATCCATCTTTTATTCCTTATGTTTAAGACTTTAAGTTATGTTCATTGGTGTTCCTTAACATTTCACCATTTAATTATCTATTAACCACTAAAATCAAGAACAAGATGGTGATTAGAAGCACTTACTACTAGCACAAGGCTAGGGAAGAAACAAGGTGTAAAAGTGGTGGATAAAAGGAATCTAGAGAGGTTCTTGAACTTCCGAGTACACCGGGCTTCGTTGTTCACCTTCTTACACCTATGGATGCTTGTAGATTGCTTGAAGATGATCAAGTGATGGTGGTGGTGCTCTTGGGTTCAGCCGAGACTAGAGGGAGGGAAGAGAGAGTATGATGGTGTGTTGAATGATGGAGATGATAAGAAGCTTGGACTCTTGCTGTATACCTATAACCATTTAAGAACATTAACCCTTGTGTAATGTGTCATGTAGGAGGGAACATAATCTAATAAACAATTGAACTAAAATTAATTTGTGTAAGGGCCATGATGGCCATAGATTAGGTGGGGGGGGGGGGGTATAGGTTAGTTGTTAACTAGTTTAGTTAGCTTATGGTTACAATCCTAGTATTCTAGTTAGGTATTAGTTACTAGATATTTATGTAGTGTGTGTTATGTTATTCAGGGGCCATAACTAATTCAGAAAAATAAAAAAAATGCCTCTGGTAATATTTTAGTGTTCCGAGTAATGTCTGGTTATTCGGTTCGGTGTTGTTCTGTTAAAGTGCTTAATTAATCCATAAAGTGTCCTACATATATATTTTTGCAACGCTTTTAATTTTTAACACTCAGGAAGGCGTACCGGACTATTTAGTATTTTTTCTGTACACTACTAGTATGTTAACAAGCACATGTAATTGTAACACAGAAATCAGAAAGCAGTTAAATGATTCAGCACTGTCATGAAGTACTTTAATTAACATTAATAGATTGTACGGTTACATGTAAATTTGAGGGTTGTCACATTCTCCCCCTCTTAAGAGAATTTCATCCCGAAATTTAGCGCGTGGTTGCTGAGGAAGCTAGTTAAGTTGTGTTGTTTTCCTATTTTTTATGGGGTGGCACATCATCCCCCCGTTAATTTGGAATTTCGTCCCGAAATTCTGCAGTAGCTTCAGCCTCAGTAGTGGTTGCGTTTTTCTTAAACAGCTAGGGATACTTGAGTTTCATTTGGTCTTCTCATTCCCAGGTATACTCTGGGCCTCGACGGGAATCCCAACGAACTCGGACAAGAGGTATTCTTGTGCGCTTGAGAATCTTAACATCTCGATCAATAATCTCTATAGGTTCCTCGACGAATCGCAGCTGGTCGTCGATAGTGAGTTCCTTGAGAGGAACTATGAGGGTCTTATCTGACAGACACTTCTTCAGATTTGACACGTGGAATACGTCGTGAACTCCGCTGAGTTCTTCAGGTAGATTCAACCTGTAGGCGACATTGCCAATCTTCTCAATGATTTTGAAGGGTCCAACGTATCGCGGGTTGAGTTTGCCTCGTTTGCCAAAACGGACTACACCTTTCCAAGGTGAGACTTTGAGTAGCACTCGATCCCCAACCTGGAACTCGAGTGGTTTTCTTCCCTTATCAGCATAGCTTTTCTGACGGTCACGAGCTGCCGCCATTCGCTTTCGTATCTGAGCAATCCTTTCGGTTGTATCTACTACAAGTTCTAGGCCAGTGATTTGGCTGTCACCAACTTCTTCCTAACAAAGAGGTTATCGGCATTTGCGTCCGTACAATTCCTCGAACGGAGTGGCCTGGATGCTGGTGTGGTAGCTGTTGTTATATGAAAACTCCACTAGTGGGAGGTGCTTTTCCCAGCCATTACCAAAATCGATTACACACGCCCTAAGCATGTCTTCAAGGGTTTGGATGGTGCGTTCAGATTGCCCATCCGTCTGTGGATGATAAGCGGTGCTCATATCTAATCGTGAGCCAAAAGACTTGTGCATAGCTTGCCACAATTCCGAAGTAAAACGCGCGTCACGATCAGAAACGATGGATGTTGGCACTCCGTGCCTTGATACCACTTCCTTTAGGTAGATGTCCGCTAGAGTAGAAAACTTGTCAGTTTCCTTGATAGCCAAGAAGTGTGCAGACTTAGTCAATCGATCCACGATCACCCAAATGGTATCATTTCCGCGTTGAGATCTGGGCAGGCCAGTAACGAAACCCATGGAAATTTGCTCCCATTTCCATTTCGAGATCTCTGGCTATTGTAGTAGGCCTGATGGTTTCTGATATTCGGTCTTGACTCTCGCACAAGTCAAACATTTGCTAACGTAGGTTGCTATGTGGGCTTTCATGCCAGGCCACCAGTATGTAGTTTTTAGGTCGTGGTACAACTTATCCGATCCAGGATGTACAGAATAACAAGACTTATGTGCTTCATCCATCACAAGCTCGCGTAAGCCTCCATAAAGTGGAACCCAGATGCGTCCGTTAACATAGTAGACACCGTCTTCCTTTTGTTCTAGCCGCTGCCTCGATCCTCGTAAGGATTTAGCCCTGATGTTCTCTGCTTTCAATGCTTCAACCTGAGCATCGCGAATCTTAGTGGGAAGGTTAGATTGGATGGTAAGCTGTAAAGCATGTACACGCTTCGGTATAGTATCCTTTCGACTGAGGGCGTCGGCCACCACATTGGCTTTGCCCGGATGTACTTGATCGCGCATTCGTAGTCATTCAAGAGCTCGACCCATCGGCGTTGTCGCATGTTTAACTCCTTTTGCTTGAAGATATGCTCGAGACTCCTGTGATCGGTGTAAATGGTGCACTTGGTACCGTACAGGTAATGTCTCCATATCTTAAGTGCAAAAACACCTGCTCCCAGCTCCAAGTCATGCGTAGTGTAGTTCCTTTCGTGAACTTTAAGTTGGCTCGATGCATAGGCAATGACCTTGTCACTTTGCATCAATACGCAACCAAGTCCTTGGATGGAAGCGTCGCAATAAACCACAAAATCATCTGTGCCTTCAGGCAATGAGAGGATAGGCGCGCTACAAAGTCTATCCTTTAAGTGCTGAAATGCGGACTCCTGTGCATCACCCCAACGATAGGTAACACCCTTCTGAGTCAGTGAAGTGAGAGGTTGCGCAATCTTTGAGAAATCCTTGATAAACCTTCTGTAATATCCTGCCAAACCCAAGAATTGGCGTATTTCTGTTGTTGTGCGGGGTGCAGGCCAGTTCGTGATCGAGTTAACCTTGGATGGATCTACATGAATCCCATCCTTGTTTACCACATGGCCTAGAAAGTGGACTTCGCGAAGCCAGAAGTCACATCTCAAAAACTTGGCATACAACTGCTCTGCTCGAAGAAGTTCCAGCATAAGTCGTAGATGCTGCTCGTGTTCCTCTTGACTTTTAGAATAGATCAGGATATCATCGATGAAAACAATAACGAACTTACCTAGGCACGGCTTGCACACTCGGTTCATGAGATCCATGAAGACCGCTGGTGCATTCGTCAATCCGAAAGACATAACCAGAAACTTGTAATGGCCGTAACGAGTTCTGAACGATGTTTTGGAGACGTCCTCCTCTTGGACTCTCAGCTGATGGTATCCCGATCTCAAATCAATCTTAGAGTAATAGCTTGACCCTTGCAACTGGTCGAACTAGTCGTCAATACGTGGAAGAGGATAATGATTCTTCATGGTCACCTTGTTAAGTTCGCGATAGTCAATACACATTCTGAAAGTACCATCTTTCTTCTTCACGAATAGTACTGGGGCTCCCCAGGGTGAAGAGCTAGGACGTATAAAACCCTTCTCCAAGATTTCTTGTAGTTGCGTGGACAGTTCTTCAAGTTCTGATGGAGCTAGACGATAAGGTGCTCGAGCTACTGGTGCTGCTCCAGGAGCTAGCTCGATTTGGAACTCAACTTGGCAATGAGGCGGAAGACCAGGCAATTCCTCAGGGAATACCTCAGGAAAATCGCGCACAATAGGGATGTCTTCAATTCTCTTCTCTTCTGTTGATGTGTCAGTAACGAGTGCTAGAATGGCAGTATGGCCCTTTCGCAAACACTTCTGGGTCTTAAGGAAAGAGATAATGCCGACAACAGCACCACTCTTATCGCCATGAATCACGAGGGGTTCTTCACCAGAACGAGGAATGCAGACGATTTTCTCCTTGCAAACAATCTCCGCTTGATGATGAGATAGCTAATCCATCCCAATAACGACATCGAAACTACCCAGTGTGATAGGAATAAGATCGATAGAGAAAGTCTGGCCAGCTAAGATGAGGTTACAACCTTTAACTACGTGTGTGGCTTCAAGACTTTTACCGTTTGCTAGTTCTACTGTGTGTTTGGTGTTCAGAAGTGTTGGAGTGCGCTTAAGCATTTGGCTAACTTTTAAGGACACGTAACTAGTATCGGCACCCGAATCAAATAAAACAGTAACAAAGAAGTCGTCCAGAAGAAACTTACCCATCATCACGTTGGGATCGTTCCTTGCGTCACCTTGACCTAGCACGAAAACACGACCCCTTGCCCCATTACCATTGTTGTTTCCCCCATTGCCGCCTCCATTGTGGTTCCCGTTTCCTTGGTTGTTGTTGTTCTGATTCTGGTTCAGTTGGGGCCAGTTCCTCTTAAAGTGGCCTTTAACTTCACACTGAAAGCATCCTTTATTGCCCTGCTGTTGCTGCTGATGGTGGTTCTGTGGAGCTTTTTGTTGTTGTTGGCGATTCTGATTTGCTGGTCGCACACTGCTGCAATCCTTTGCTTCATGACCAAACTTGTTACACCTCAGGCAACGACCTTTGTTGAACTGCCCGCTGTGATGCTTGTTGCACCGGTTGCACTTGGGGTGGTTCCCTCGGTATCCACCCTGTCCTTGGTTACCGGAGGATTGCTGACCTGGACTCTGGTAATCATCAGTCTTTCGCTGCTGAGACTGAACTGAAGTAGAACCCTTTCCGGAGTTCCCATCCCATTTTCGCTTGTTTTCACTAGGAGCATCGAGAGCAGCTGTGGCACTGATACGTTTGGGTAGCCTGTTTTGCTCCACCGCCTGGTCGGTGAGACGATGAGCCAACTTGATGATTTGCTGAATGGTACCCAGGTTAGCCGAAGTCAAGTGACTTTGAATCTCTGGTACAAGGCCCTTGAGATACAGCTGATTACGTTTGATGGGAGGGTCCACCATAGTTGGACATAAGATTGCCAGCTCATTTGACCTCTTAGTATACGCCTCAATCTCAGACCCCGTCATCTTCAGATTGAAAAATTCCACCTCTAGCTTGTGGATGTCATCCCGACTACAATACTCCTCTTTGATCAGTTCTTAAAAACCATTCCACGGGGTGGCATTAGCAACTGCCAGTCCTAGTAGTTGAACATGTGCTTTCCACCAGGTTAACGCAGCACCTTCAAGCGTTCCAGTAGGATATTTCACCCTACGATCTTCAGGGCATTCGCACATCTCAAAAACAAACTCAAGCTTTTCAAACCAGTGAAGAAGGCCTACTGCTCCTTCTGAGCCACTGAAAGTAGAAGGTCGGCAGTCCATGAACGTTTTGAACGTGCACACAGGAGGCTAAGCATGTTGACCTGTTGCGTGAGAATAAAAGATAAGGTTAAGCATGAGGGTTGGTTAGTGAAGGTAGGATGTAAACGTCCTAAGATGGGTTGATATGGTAGGTTATACCTCCTGCTGGATTTGCTGCGAGGGCCTCAGCAACTCGTTCGTTGATCAAAGCCGTCAACTGGGCTTGAGTGAGGTTGATACATCCTCCGCGTCCGCTCATGATCTTCATAATGAAGCAACGTAAGTGAGAAAAGTGTCGCGAAAGTGTGTAAGTATGGGACGACAGTAGAGAGTAAGCACACAAGGTTCAAATAGCAATTATCACGTTAACTGGTGCATAGTGTGAATTATCTAACCGACAATATAAACATAAATCATACCACCTATTGTGTCGAGTCTTCCACGTGGAGCAAAGCGTCGTTGTGGATCGTTGAGCTCTGTACAGGTTATACTCTGGTTTTATCAAAAAGCTTTCCCCTTTTTAAAACTAAGTTCACTATAACCAATGGCTCTGATACCAATCTATCACACCCCCAAAATCCACCATGCGGAGTATCACCGCTTGGAAGCGTGACATGACCAGGATCGAGCCACCAATCATATTGAACAACCCAATTAAGTAAATAAAACCAAACACAATATTATTGGTGACCAAAAGGAAGTAGACCGACTTTAGGTTAACAAAGTTTAGATTTAAACAGCGGAAGCATAAAACGTGAAACCAAAACATAAGTTCCATAGTTCATAAGTTTAAAGTCCATAACGTAGGTTTAATAAGTTCATAAGGATTAGATGTTTAGTACGGGACTTAACAATCCGTATTCCACAATAACCTCCTCCTCGTGCAAGCTCTATCTAGCGACCTGTAAGGCATGTAACAACGAGTCAACAACAAAGTTGAGTGAGTTCATGTTTGGTTGTTTAGTTTTAAGTTGTTTATGAAAAACGTGGTTTGACTTTTGTTAGCTTATATGCCGTGGGAGTTACTCCTTAGTTGAAAGTATGTTTAACCAGATTCTTTTTATTACCCAAATCATACCCATAATTATTGGGGGTTTTCCCCATGTAAACCACTAGACTGTCCTGATATCGACAACTGACGAATACGTGCCCTACATCAATGTTCTATCATCATTGACAGTTTGCCATAGTCCATTAGTACACGCCCGTTCGGACGGCATGGTGTGAGGTTTGTTAAACCTAATAGCGCTATTAACTAATGACCTGCTAGCCATCGGCCTCGGTGATTAAGTCGATATAAATTTGAGGGCTTAGGTGATAGAGTTTTGTCTAGTAAGTTTTAAGGTTGTTGTCCTACCCAAGGAGGATGAACGTACGTATTCTGCATAAGGAGAATTCGTAGGATTTATAATGGAATCCTACCTATGGAGGATGGCCGTACATATCCTACCCAAGGACGATATGTAGATTTCATTTTAGTTTCTTAACCCATCCCCAAACCACCGGGAATCCCATGCCTTGTAGAAAGTGTGAACTCACCTCGGTTTGCTCGGTTAGATTCTCAAATATAGCTAACAGTCAAGGTTGGTCAATCACGTCCTAATATGATTACCAGTTAGTCATTTGGTGGTTTTCAAATAGAGCACAAAGTTCCTACACGTATCTAACACATAACATGCATTACTTTAACGGTTTATGCCCATATAAACTTCCCATCTATTCCCATTCATAAGCAAACATACGAAATCGCACATAACACTTTTATTGACACATAATCATGTTAGATCATTCACAGATAACATACTCGACATTTAGACATGCAAATTACAACTTATGTCATTTCAGCATTAATATTCAAAACCGGGCTGTTTTCGGACATTTTAATAAAATAGTTAACTTATTCCAAAAATTCCCAATTTTTTTACAAAATGTCTTAAACGATCCAATTATTATTGTGTAAAAATATCGGGGTCCAGTTCATTACCAATATTTTATAAAAATTCATTTTCCGGACTAAAATCAGATTTATCTTTTTCTGATTGCAGTCCACGGAATAATTTATTAAAAATTCATCGTAAGTCCGATTTACGAAATTATAGTGCAAGAATTATAAATACATCGGTGGTCATCTACAGTACAATTTTCATGATTTAACTCTACACATAATTCAAGTTTTGACTGAAAACAAAACGCATATTTTCAGCAGAAAAATGCAGCTCTAGCTGCTGTTACAAAATGACACTTTAAAAATAGTAAGCGAAGTCCAAAAATTATGATTCCGGTGCCATTAGAACCGTATTTCATAATAACACGTTATAGACTCAAAATATCAGTTTTTTGTTGAGTTATGACCTGTTTACAGCCAACTGAAGTTGGCTGTAAAAGCTTGGACAGATTCTGTTTTCAGCCTTTAGCTTTCTAATTCGTGTTCGATTGATTCCGTTAACATGTTTAGTGATCACAACAACATCAAACATCAATATTAACCAGAAAATCATCAGGAAATCAATCAAGAATCATAACAACACAAGATCTACATGATTTACACATATAACTTCTCTTTATCAATCTTTTATTCCTTATGTTCAAGACTTTAAGTTATGTTCATCATAACTTGGCTAGGGAAGAAACAAGGTGTTAACTTGGCTAGAGAGGTTCTTGAACTTTCGAGTGCACCGGGCTTCGTTGTTCACCTTCTTACACCTATGGATGCTTGTAGAATGCTTGAAGATGATCAAGTGATGGTGGTGGTGGTGCTCTTGGGTTCAGCCAAGACTAGAGGGAGGGAAGAGAGAGTATGATGGTGTGTTGAATGATGGAGATGATAAGAAGCTTAGACTCTTGGTGTATACTTATAACCATTTAACAACATTAACCCTTGTGTAATGTGTCATGTAGGACGGAACATAATCTAATAAACAATTGAACTAATATCAATTTGTGTAGGGGCCATGATGGCTGTAGATTAGGTGGGGGGTATAGGTTAGTTGTTAACTAGTTTAGTTAGCTTATGGTTACAATCCAAGTATTCTAGTTAGGTATTAGTTACTAGATATTTATGTAGTGTGTGTTATGTTATTCGGGGGCCATAACTAATTCAGAAAAATAAAAACAATGCCTCTGCTTATATTTTAGTGTTCCGGGTAATGTCCGGTTGTTCGGTTCGGTGTTGTTCCATTAAAGTGCTTAATTAATCCGTAAAGTGTCCTACATATATATTTTTGCAACGTTTTTAATTTTGAACACTCAGGAAGGCGTACCGGACTATTTAGTAATTTTTTTGTACACTACTAGTATGTTAACAAGCACATGTAAGTGTAACACAGAAATCAGAAAGCAGTTAAATGATTCAGCACAGTCATCAAGTACTTTAATTAACATTAATAGATTGTACGGTTACATGTAAATTTGAGGGTTGTCACACGTTGCATGAGGACACACCCAAGGCCTAAGTTGGATGCATCGCAGTAGACAACGAAATCATCGTTTCCCTCAGGCAAAGATAAAATAGGAGCATCACAGAGCTTCTGTTTCAGTGTTTGGAATGCTTCTTCTTGCTTGGGTCCCCACTCAAAAGGCTTATTCTTTTGAGTCAAAGCAGTGAGTGGAACCGCAATTTTCGAGAAATTCGAAATGAAACGACGATAATATCCAGCAAGACCAAGAAAAGAACAAATTTTTGTAGGTGTCATCGGTGTATTCCAATCCTTAATTGCAACAATCTTGGATGGATCCAGATGAATACCTTGCTCATTGACAATATGTCCCAAAAACTGAACTTCTTTAAGCCAAAATTCACACTTGGAGAATTTAGCAAAAAGTTATTCATTCTTCAGGAGTTCCAAAGTCAAACGAAGATGTTGCTCGTGTTCGGCTCGAGACTTCGAATAAATGAGAATATCATCGATGAACTTGTCTAAATAAGGTTTACAAACCCTATTCATTAAGTCCATTAAGATAGCTGGGGCATTCGTCAAACCAAAAGGCATGACAGTGAACTCGTAATGCCCATATCTCGTGCAGAATGCAGGTTTGGGGATATCTTCTTCAAATACACAAAGCTGATGATACCCAGAATGCAAATCGATCTTGGAGAAACATGTAGCACCTTGCAGCTGATCAAAGAGGTCATCAATTCGGGGTAGGGGATATCGATTCTTGATGGTATGCTTGTTAAGCTCACGATAATCGATACACATTCGAAAAGATCCATCTTTCTTTTTCACAAGGAGGACAGGAACGCCCCAAGGTGAATAACTCGGATGGATGAATCCTTTATCAGGAAACTCTTGAAGCTGTTTCGATAATTCTTACATCTCAGACGGTGCAAGACGATAAGGTGCTTTCGCAAATGGGTTGGCATTGGGTATAAGATCAATATGAAACTCGACATGACGAACTGGAGGCAAACCAGGCAGTTCATCAGGAAAGACCTCTGGATAATCCCGAACAATCGGAATATCCTGAATACTCTTGTTCTTGCCTTTCTCCTCGGTGACATGTGCCAGAAAAGCAACATATCCCTTTCGTAAATAACTCTGGGCCTTCGTACACGACGTGAGTTCAATCCACCAGATGATTTCTCTCCACGAACCTCTAGGACATCACCAGACGAAAGAGGCATACGAATGATCTTATCAAAACAAATCACCTCAGCATGATGTTTAGTTAACCAGTCAATCCCCACGATAATGTCGAAACTCCCAAGTTGCATCGGCGTGAGGTTGATAGGAAAAAGATGGTTATCGAGGTTCAATTGACAACCATGAAGAACAGAATTGAGTATGAGGGGTTTACCAGTAGTAATTTCAACAGGTAAGGGTTTCCACAGTTTAGTTCTAGGTATCGCAAGTAAAGGCTCAAAGGATAACGAAACAAAACTCCTATCGGCACCAGAATCGAAAAGAACAGATGCAAGTTGATTGTTAACAAGAAACGTACCGTTAACAACCTCGTTGTCTGCCCTCGCCTCATTCGCGTTCAGATTGAATGCTCGTCCACGAGCGGGATTCACATTCGTGATCGCGTTACCATTCGGATTCTCCTTTACCAATCTAGGGCAGTTGTTGCGGAAATGACCCATTTCTCTACAATTGAAACACGAACCAGGTGGGAATCTCGCAGCATTCCCCTGAACTTGTGCTGGAACCTGAGCAGCCTGATTTTTGCCAAAACGACAAATGTTGGCCAAATGCCCAAGTCTACCACACGTAGCACACTGTTTACAGGCCTGTTGGGCAACATGGTGACCATTACATCGAGCACAGTAAGGTGCGGTAACAACATATGCTTTCTTTGTAGGAGGTTGAGTCGGTGGGTTCTGGGCAGCCTGTGCTGTAACAGCAAAGCTCTGGGAAGCCTTTCGCTTCCTCGACTTCTTCGACGACTCACCTTGCTTCTTACCCTTACCCTTACCCTTGTCAGAATCGGTCGACTTCTTTTTATCACCCTTGCGGGAGTTTACCCTTCTTGACTTGGGACTCAGTCAGGGTAGCCGACAACTCGATCGCGTGACGAATGGTAGTAGGATTAACACCGGTCACAATATCCTGAATGGAATCGGGTAAACCATCAATATATCTCTCGATTGCTTTCTCCAGTGGGGTAACCATAGTGGGACACAACAAACTAAGCTCCTCAAATCGATCCGTATAAGCACAGTGTTCTCCCTCGTCTTGTTTTAAATCATCGAATTCTCGTTCCAAAGCTCGAATCTCATGACGGGGACGGAACTCTCTCATCATGAGAGCTCGAAGCTCTTCCCAAGTTTGCGCTAATGCCACTTCGGCACCCCTATCACGCATCACTCCATTCCAACATGTAAGAGCTCGCTTCTCAAACACACTTGAAGCAAATTCAACTTTACGAGCATTCGGACACTACACATGTCTGAATGTGCTCTCGATACTCTCGAACCACCGCAGGAGCGCAGTTGCTCCTTGTGACCAATAAAACTTAAGCGGCTTCGCAGAATTGAAATTCTTGAAATTACATTGTGCGTTATTGTTGTTATTATTGTTGTTGTATAACTCGTGGATTTGGGTCACAAAGCCTGGAAGTACAGCATCCATTTTCTGAGAGACAAGGACTGCGACTTCTTCAGCACTAAAAGTTTGAGCATCACGTCGAGGAGGCATTGTCTAAAAAGGAAACATGAGAAACAAGTGAGGTCGACAATTAGAAAAACAAGAGAGGTATTGAAAACATCAACAAACACAAGAAGTGCGATCATTTGTTCATTACCTCGAACAAACAAACGACACGCAGTGACTAATTAAAGTAAATGGGTCATAATAATGTATCACTGAAGACATGCTCGCCTATAAGTGAACACTCACCCCAAGAGTTCCCAGGTAAGAGTGACTGGTCCGATACTGCGGATTTGTACAAACACTCTAGCCTTAGACAGAAAACTCAGGGTACAGGCATTCACTCTTCCAGTTTGCACGTGTTCACATTATTTAGACCTAAACTTTGACGAGATTTTGAAATTTCAGAGGGCATAAAGCCCAAAATGAATCAAACTGGACGGGATCAAAACCTTACAATTAATTTTTGAAACGGGTTTGTTATTGTGTTCTCGTTGTGGTTATCACCTAAGGATAGGTGATGATATTGTTTTAAAATCTAAATGCAAGATAGTTCGCGTTAGGGTCGTAGAAAGTTATAGTCTAGGTCAAAGCATTACTAATAACCTAATTCCCTGTAACCATTGGCTCTGATACCAACTCTTCTGTCACACCCCGACCACGTTAAAACAACAAACCGTGGCGGAAACGTCAGGGAGTGTTGTAACAGAATCATCGTTTCACAACCATGGTAATTCAAAAGTTTCATTTTATTGAATTATCAAGTAATTTACATTGTCTTAAAACCAAACAAACAATTTAAACATCGTCTACTATCGCTTTTATGTCACTAAGGCCACGTCCAAATCCTAAGTGAACATGCTCCCTAGCAATCATCACGCAACATCACCTGAAACATATGTAAAAATAAAGTCAGCAAAGAAATGCTGGCGAGCACATAGGTTTTATAAGAGTATCAGAATCATGGCTCGTATATATATATATATATATATATATATATATATATATATATATATATATATATATATATATATATATATATTGCAATACCTCGAAAACCTTGTTTTGAAAAGTATATAATATTGCAACATGATTAACCAACTCAAATCAAGATGGCTATAATTTATAAAATCTCGTAGCCATGATTCTTAACTCATAGACTTTTGTTTTAGTAAACCAATTCGTAAAACATCTCGTTAAAAACTCGTTAATAAAACTCGTATGGTTTATAGCATTTCGAAAACCTCGTTGTGTGATATCGTTTCAAATCGTTTCCCAAGTGAACTAAATAATGACATGAAATGTAATATGATAAAAGCACTTATATATAAGATGTACTAGCGGCATATCTACCATGCTTCTATCATGTTACACCCTTCCCATTATCTAATCACAACCCAACCCAAACCAATCGTTCGTTCAAATCGTTTTATCTCGTTTAAGTCGTTCCAAATCGTTTTAACGAGTCCAAAAATTGTATTCGTTTTAATTGTGAAACTACTTATGGTCGTCTCGCTAATAACATTCAAACCTTCGTGACTCGACTACCTCGTCAATCGTATTAATAAACCACCAAAGGGTAAGTTAACAATCATCAGTTTCGGTCGTTACCTACATAACCCCCACACATAACCATGGTTGTAGTCTGATAACGGGATTTGTTAGATCCTATGGTACCATAACCTAATACTGGTCGGCTTGATCAATGCTAATGAATGTCATTTGTTATGTAACTACAACCAACAAGTTCGTTCACTCTATCGAAATCGTTATTAGTTTAATATAAACCATCTTAATCGTTTTTGAAAACATCGTTGAAATATCGAAATCGTTTTAATACATATGAATCACCCCAAAATGATTGAAAATAGTAAAATAGGGGAACTATGTACTCACATTGAATATAAGGGTATCCTTGATCTAAAGAACTTAGAGAAGCTCAGACAAACCAAGGAAATTCAAGTAGTACCTAGTAATTGGATTACTAGTAAATAAATCAACACCTAAATCGGAAGATCGGACATAACGAGGTCTTGTAAACCAAATGAGTGTTGGAACTCATGTGATATGTTTTAACAAAGCCTACATTCTAAATCGGAACCTAACCTAAGTGCTTTCGACCCGTTATAACCCATTAAGGTAGCTTATGCTACTTTAACGCGTCATTCGCGTAAAAGCGCGTTCGAGACGTCTAACTAGTCCTATTACAAGTATTATATGCCTAAACACATTTAATTTACTTGCATAATCAGTTAAGTGACAAATGTTTAGGTTACATATGCTTAAAATCCAATTATGCATAAAAAGGGCATTTTGGTCATTTACCTATGGCATATAAATTACCTATCACACAACTACTTAAACTAGGTGACCATAAGGTATAACCTCGGAAGGTTATTCCCTATGCAACTATGGTCACTAAACATGCTTGGCCGGATCCTAATGATCGACCAAACGGGTCGAGTTCGAAAGTCTAAGCGGTGGTTTAGACGGCTTGACTTATGACTCTAAACAAGCACTAAACTAAAAGTGACGAGCTAAGCATGTTAGAACATGCTTAGCTTAAGTTAGAAAACAGGTTTTGATATCAAAACAAAGTGTTTTGATATCCTAAAGTAGTTTGGTTGCAAAATACGCTTAGATGCGCATTTTGACAGAAACTACGACTCGTCACTACACTTAGTCAACGTGGTAATCAGTAGGTATAGTCACTAGGGACTATAACCATCGTGATTATGCTCACGTTGCGAAGTTCAAACGAACTTCTCGTTGACTAACTCGTGGTCAAAGCTGAAAGTCAAACACTATTTGACTTTTAAGCTAAGAAAGCTATAAAAGAATGAATGAGGACTTACAAAGAATCCAAATAGATTTGATTCCAAGTTTTTCTCAGGTAGGAAGTGAAATATCACAACCACTTAGAGAAAATCTCAGATCAAATGTGAGGAAATGGAATGAATGGCATGGCTTTATATAGTTTTTGCAAAACCATTAAGATCATTTCTTGGTAAGGAGGGAATGATCTTGGCCATACAATTGTTAGGAGCTGATTAGATGCCTTGGGGAGGTGTTAACTTGGTCCCCAAAACATGAAAATTGTGTACAAGGGCCTCAAGAATGAGCTGGGAAGCTGCTGTGAACTTTCTGAAATTCTGATGTGCTGGGGACTGCTTACAGACCGTAAGCATATGTCCATACGGTCCGTAAGGACCTTGCAGACCAGCAACTTTCAAAAATGGCAGATTTAGGCCCTGAAGTCCCAAACATGATTTCCGATGCATTTTTGGTACGTTTAAGCCCCGTTAACCCCATTTCAAAGCTCTAAAATGAAGTTAAAGTATAGGGAACTTAAAACATGCTCAAAAATATCTCGAGTGTTGGTTCATTGGTCGTACGGTTGCGTTATTCGGTTAATTACGACGAAACACGAACGAACGCGGAAACGATCCAAATTACGCGACGAGTGGAATTTTTGCATGACGATCACTAAAATAAAAATATTTTAGTGTGTACAAAAATTTTGGATGTCCAGATGTGGTCAGAACGTAAGATATGCGCGAAAATGCAAACTTACGTCGTTTTTGACACTTTTAGTCCCTATAAGATCAAATAAGCATATTTTTGCACACCGAACCACTCAAAGCTTATTTCTAAGCTATGTTTAGGTTATTTATGGTATCTCTAGCTTATGATCAAGTTCCGGACTCTTCAATACCATACGAATCGGTATAGTTTCGCAGTTTGAAACAAATAGTCCCTACGATCGAATAGACTTGTTTTCAACACACCAAACCATCCAAAACTTATTTCTAAGTTATGTAAAGGTTATTTTAGGTATGTTAAGCCTATGTCACTATTCTGGAGTGTTTTTCGTGTTAAACTCACTGCGTTCACGCACCAGTTTGCGTATAACTTTCCAGAAAGCGATTTGAAAGCTTGAAATCGAAATCGAATCGAATCGTAAGATCACCAAACACAAATACACATATAGTAACACCAAAACACATTTTTTTTTTGATAATTAACATTGTTTTGCATTGATCATTGATTACAGAGCACAGTTGTCACAGTTGTTTAGTTTTATAACTTTGTTTTAAAAACCATAAGTTGTTTCGTAAACCATGAGTTAACCAGTATCTTTGTTTCCCAAACCATATCCAAAATTAGTGGGGGCTTCCCCATGTGAACCACTAGACCGTTACCATATCGACTACTGACGAAAGTAAGTTGTGCCCTAAGTCAATGTCTATCATCATTGACTGTTTGCCATAATCCATTAGTACACGCCCGCCCGTCCGACCGGCACGGTGTGAGGTTTGTCAAACCTAATAGCGCTATTAACTAATGACCCGCTCACCATCGGCCTCGACGATTAAGTCGATATAAATGAGGGACTTAATGATAGAGTTTTGTCTAGTAAGTTAAGGTTGTTGTCCTACCCAAGGAGGACGAACGTACGTATTCTACCCAAGGAGAATACGCAGGATTAATTTAGGCATCCTACCCATGGAGGATGGAGGTACATATCCTACCCAAGGAGGATATGTAGGTTCCGTTTTAATTCTTTAACCCATTCCCAAACCACCGGGAATCCCATGCCTTATAGAAAGTGTGTGAACTCACCTCGATTTGCTCGGCAGATAGTTTACTTGTTTAATAGTTTTGATCAACCACGTCCTATTTATGGTTACCATGTTTTATTCAGATTTGCATATAAGTATTTCACGTATTGGCACACATTACAAATTAAGTAGCATACAAGGTACACACAACACAGGAGTACACGTACGGTGTATATAATTAACAATACTTTAGATAGCCAAATGTATAACACTAGGTGTATGGACCAACTAGTTTATAACCCAATACGGGAGTGTTCGGCATAGTCACATACTGTCACACCCCGACCACGTAGAACATACAAAACGTGGCGGAAATGTCGGGGAGTGTTGTAACAGAATTAATTGTTTCAAATCCATGGCAATTGAAGTTTCGTTTTATTGATTAAAAATGTTACAATGTCTTAACAAACAAAGAAATACAACATAATTAACTAGTCTTGCATCTTTTATTGTCACTAAAGCCCAAGTCTGCCTATGTGTATCTTGATCATCTTATGCAACAGCTCCTGAAAAACACATGTGAAAATAGGTACGTCAGCATAAAATTGCCGGTGAGATACATAGGTTTTGTGAAAATAGGTTTCATGACTTATGTTTGAGAAAATGTTTAGTCATGAACCTTGTTATTTGCTTTGTTTTGTAAATCATTTGAAAATCGATAAGATCAGATGATATGTATAAATAATGTATGGTTAAATGAATAACCATGTAAAATGAGTTTGTATTAGATAAATTGTTTGTAAATCAATGTCTTGTGAAAAATATGTTATTTGTATAAAATGTTCTATGTCTCAACTTGAAATTTTTCAGATAACGCTACAATATGTAATACCATACAAACACTTATATATAGGAAGTACCAGCGGCGTATCCACCATGCTTGTATCATATTACACACGCCTCGTTACTTAAATCACTTACTCAAACCAAACCAACAATGTAAGCATATGATGAATAAGAAATGTACTAAGTATGCTACAACAGACATACATAGCATGTGAACTGAAATATCTGTACTAAGTATGCAACAACAGACATACATAGCATGTGAACTGAAATATCTGTACTAAGTATGCAACAACAGACATACATAGCATGTGAACTGTACTAAGTAATGCACACAAATGGGCACACCTAGCATAAACACAATGAAATCATGTACTATAATGTACTAATGAACATAGCAGGTATATGATGTGAAAACAGGAAAGCATGAAAGTAACAAGTAGGCACATGTGTTCCACCCCAAAACAGTTTGGAAAACAGTAAAAGAGGGGTCTATGTACTCACCTGAGATTGCTTAATAGTCCTAAGATAACCACCAAGCAATGATAGAGATCACAGAAATCAAACGGCACCTAATATAGGTAACTATGTTAATAAACCGGACCTAAATTGGAAGATTGGGTAGCATTAGGGTTTGTAAACCAAATGAGTGTAGGAACTCATGTGATATGGTTTAACAAAGCCTACATACTAAATGAAACTTTAACCTAAGTCTTATCGACCCATTACGACCCGTTTAGGTAGCTTATGCTACTTTAACGCGTCATTCGCGTGAAACGCGTTCGGACCGCCTAACTAGTCCTATGACAAGTGTTATATGCCTAAACATGTTACATTATCAGTTATGTGACAAGAGTTTAGGTTACATATGCTTAATTACCAATTATACATGAAAAGGGTATTCTGGTAATTTACCTAAGGCATATAAACTACCTATCATACAACTACTCAAATGATGTGACCATAGGGTGTAACCTCGGAAGGTTATTCCCTACCTACTATGGTCACCTAATGTATTTGGTCGGATCCTAATGATCGACCAAAAGGGTCGGGTTCGAAGGTATAAGCGATTTATCAGATCGCTTACCCTACGACCCTAGACAACATGGTAATCAGTAGGCATAGTCCCAAGGGACTATAACCAACGTGATTACACTCACGTTGTGAAGTTCAAACGAACTTCGCATTGACCATAAACTGGTCAATGTAGAAAGTCAAACAAAGTTAGACTTTCAGACTCGAAAGACTCGAAAAGCAATAAAAGAACGAAAGAATACTTACCCAGGGTCCCCGAATGCTAATCCCGATCCAAGAATCTCAGGTATGAAACAATGGTTTCAACTTAGAGCTTCTCAAATCAGAATTCTAGTCATTTTAGCAATGGGGGTGGATGGGTATTTATAGTATTCGGTCCACCGTTGAGATCGTTTCATGGAAACCGTGATTCGATCACATCCGAACACTTGTTGAAAGGTTATGGAAGCTAAATATGATCCTTATCTGATGACTAAGCAATTTAGAACATGTGGTGGAGGATAAAACAGGTGCAACCTGATGTTAAATGCATTTAATCTGGTCCAGATGTCGGACGCGGCCCACTTCAGGATGCCCATAATCTAATGCGGGCGGCCTGAGCATGTCAGATCAGAAACATGTTTGAAAAATGACAGTTTCAGTCCCTGCACGTGTTTTAAGGCATTTCCGACACTTCTAAGGCCCGTAAAGCCAACTTTAAGGACCTAATATGTTGCCTAAACATTGTGGACATGAAACATGCTCATAAATATGTCGGATGATGGTTCGTTTGGTCGTACGAACGCGATGTTCGCTTAATTACGACGGAATGCGCATAAGCACGAAAAACGATCCAAATGACGCGACGAATGGATTTTTCTTATGCCAAACACTAAAATAAAATATTTTAGTGCTTACATAAATTTTTGGATGTCCGGATGTATTCAGAACGTAAGTTATGCGCGAAAATGCAAACTTGTGCACTTTTTGACACTTTTAGTCCCTGAATGACCCAAAAGTTTATTTTAGCATACCGAACCCCTCAAAGCCTATTTCTAAGCTATTTAAAGGATATTTATGGTATGTTTAACTTATGGTCATGTTCCGGAATGTCTGTTACAGTTCAAATTGGCATACTTTCGCAGTTTGTCAAATTTAGTCCCTGTAAGCGAATATACTTGATTTCGGCATACCAAACCTTCCAAAACTTATTTCTAAGTTATGTAAATGTTATTTAAGGTATGTTAAGCCTATTTCACTAGTCCGGAGTGTTCGTTGGATTAAACTGGTTATATCTACACATCAGAGCGCGTATAACCCTCCAGAAAGCGATTTAAAGCATGAAATCGAACAAGAGTCGATATGTGCAAACGATACACATATTTTTACAAATCCCAAGTATGAAATACAATATTTCATTGGTTTGGCATTTGATTGATGGTTGAAGTGACACAGGTGTCACAGTCTCCCCTACTTTAGGAAATTTCGTCCCGAAATTTATTCGTAGGAGTCTATTTGTGACTTTGTGTTAAATAACCATCAAAGATGAACAAGACATAATCCTGTATTTTCTCTTTAACGAACATTTTTCAGAAATGAAAAATGAACGGAGTTATTTTCAACAGGCATTATTCAGAAACAAAATTGAACAGAATAGTCATTTTCCACAACATCTTCAGAAACAAAAATGAACAGAATAGTCATTTTCCACAACATCTTCAGAAACAAAAATGAACAGAATAGTCATTTTCCACAACATCTTCAGAAACAAAAATGAACAGAATAGTCATTTTCCACAACATCTTCAGAAACAAAAATGAACAGAATAAGTCATTTTCCACAACATCTTCAGAAACAAAAATGAACAGAATAGTCATTTTCCACAACATCTTCAGAAACAAAAATGAACAGAATAGTCATTTTCCACAACATCTTCAGAAACAAAAATGAACATAATAAGTCATTTTCCACAACATCTTCAGAAACAAAAATGAACAGAATAGTCATTTTCCACAACATCTTCAGAAACAAAAATGAACGGAATAGTCATTTTCCACAACATCTTCAGAAACAAAAATGAACAGAACGAACTCTAGACACATGACAAAACTCGCTGTGGTTTCCGTGCACTGAATTTCATAATTATGTATGCATCCATAATTACGCAATTCCTTGCATAGTCCGCACAATTTGTTTGTAATGTGAAGGGGAGGAAAATCAAACCTGTGATGAATGTGACTAGACTACCATAGGGTCCTTTTAATTAGATCGACAAATGATCCTTTTAATTAGGCCACCAAGGAGTCCTTTCAGCTATATCATCACATGATATTCCTAACCAGATTTTTGGCTCAATCTGTTTACCTAGACCACTCAGGGGTCTAATTATGGAATGGTACAATATAATCCAAGGGTCTTTACTATTACATACAAGCCCATTGAAGATTTAATATAGTACCTTTGAATATCCTACTATGAATTCCTTATACGACGATATGGAAGATTCTACGAGGGTTTGGATAACAAGAATTTGGATCACACGAAAACCTTAAAGAGAACACATAAGCACAAAATCACATAGTTGTTTAACTTTTTTATTAATTTGTTATCTTTGGACGCGGATACTTAGAGCACACCAGGAATCCAATTCGTGGATTTCATTTGGCACTTTAATCATTTCAAGAATCTATCTATGAAGATAGGATAATCTTAAAAGGAATTCGGCTTTGTCCTTATTGAATTGTGATGTACGTATTGAATCATACAAAGAATTCAATTAAGGACTCCGATGAATGATACCCATCCATAAGGATCTAATTATGAGGATAGAAAGATCCTACATGGATTTTTGGAGTTTGTGTAACGAGAGTGTTCCGACACCTTGCACTAGGCGTGCTTACGTCGATACACAAGGTAGAAAGTTCATGAGGTTGAGGCGCCAGATATGCCAAGCGACATATGAAGCAGAGTTTGAAGGTTGAGCAGTAGCAGAATTTGTAACAGCTTTGCTTTGGATTACAAAGCGGCACAGGTTAACCAAATGTCTCCATCGTCCACCGTGGGTACATTTGAAACAAGGTATTTGATTTGAATAATGACGATGGCATTGATTGCACCAAGGAGCAGTTCCCTTATACAGCTTCATCCCTGAGGCGAGTCATGGTGATAGCTAAGTCAACGGTCCTCTGGAGTACGACGCCTATTCGCTGGGTAATTGCAGCACCTAGTTCGGACATTGTTGTTGCGATGAAGAAGCATCTTGAAGATAACGAAAGGCATAGGAGGAAACAAGCGAAAGATAGTCAAAAGAGAATAACAACAGATGAAGATTGTGACCATTTGTTTGTTACCAAAGGCAAACAAATGAGATGGTGACTAATCAAAGTAAATGGGTCAATATAATGTATCGCGAAGACATGCTCGCCTATAAGTGAACACTCATCCCAAGAATTCCCAGGTAAGCACAACTGGTCTCGCGTCTGATGAGATGTATACGAAGTGCTTGCCTAGACAGAAAACCCAGAATACAGGCATTCACCCTTCCAGTTTGCACGTGTTCACATTATTTAAAACCCAAAACCTTGACGAGATTTTGAAAATTCAAAGGGGTTCAAAACCATATAACACAGGGTTTAAAACCTTACAATAGAGGGTTCAAAACCTTGTAATAAATCATCCTAGAACAGATGATTAGTTTTCAAAGCGGTTTTGAAATTTATGTTCTTGTTGTGGTCGTCGCCTAAGGATAGGTGACGGTATTGTTTTATGACTAAACGCAAGTAAACTCGTGTTAGGGTCCTAAGAAGGTTATAGACTAGGTCAAAGCATTACTAATAACCTAATTCCCTATAACCATTGGCTCTGATACCATCTTTTCTGTCACACCCCGACCACGTAGAACATACAAAACGTGGCGGAAATGTCGGGGAGTGTTGTAACAGAATTAATTGTTTCAAATCCATGGCAATTGAAGTTTCGTTTTATTGATTAAAAATGTTACAATGTCTTAACAAACAAAGAAATACAACATAATTAACTAGTCTTGCATCTTTTATTGTCACTAAAGCCCAAGTCTGCCTATGTGTATCTTGATCATCTTATGCAACAGCTCCTGAAAAACACATGTGAAAATAGGTACGTCAGCATAAAATTGCCGGTGAGATACATAGGTTTTGTGAAAATAGGTTTCATGACTTATGTTTGAGAAAATGTTTAGTCATGAACCTTGTTATTTGCTTTGTTTTGTAAATCATTTGAAAATCGATAAGATCAGATGATACGTATAAATAATGTATGGTTAAATGAATAACCATGTAAAATGAGTTTGTATTAGATAAATTGTTTGTAAATCAATGTCTTGTGAAAAATATGTTATTTGTATAAAATGTTCTATGTCTCAACCTGAAATGTTTCAGATAACGCTACAATATGTAATACCATACAAACACTTATATATAGGAAGTACCAGCGGCGTATCCACCATGCTTGTATCATATTACACACGCCTCGTTACTTAAATCACTTACTCAAACCAAACCAACAATGTAAGCATATGATGAATAAGAAATGTACTAAGTATGCTACAACAGACATACATAGCATGTGAACTGAAATATCTGTACTAAGTATGCAACAACAGACATACATATCATGTGAACTGAAATATCTGTACTAAGTATGCAACAACAGACATACATAGCATGTGAACTGAAATATCTGTACTAAGTATGCAACAACAGACATACATAGCATGTGAACTGTACTAAGTAATGCACACAAATGGGCACACCAAGCATAAACACAATGAAATCATGTACTATATTATACTAATGAACATAGCAGGTATATGATGTGAAAACAGGAAAGCATGAAAGTAACAAGTAGGCACATGTGTTCCACCCCAAAACAGTTTGGAAAACAGTAAAAGAGGGGTCTATGTACTCACCTGAGAATGCTTAATAGTCCTAAGATAACCACCAAGCAATGCTAGAGATCACGGAAATCAAACGGCACCTAATATAGGTAACTATGTTAATAAACCGGACCTAAATCGGAAGATTGGGTAGCATTAGGGTTTGTAAACCAAATGAGTGTAGGAACTCATGTGATATGGTTTAACAAAGCCTACATACTAAATGAAACTTTAACCTAAGTCTTATCGACCCATTACGACCCGTTTAGGTAGCTTATGCTACTTTAACGCGTCGTTCGCGTGAAACGTGTTCGGACCGCCTAACTAGTCCTATGACAAGTGTTATATGCCTAAACATGTTACATTATCAGTTATGTGACAAGAGTTTAGGTTACATATGCTTAATTACCAATTATACATGAAAAGGGTATTCTGGTAATTTACCTAAGGCATATAAACTACCTATCATACAACTACTCAAACGATGTGACCATAGGGTGTAACCTCGGAAGGTTATTCCCTACCTACTATGGTCACCTAATGTATTTGGTCGGATCCTAATGATCGACCAAAAGGGTCGGGTTCGAAGGTATAAGCGATTTATCAGATCGCTTACCCTACGACCCTAGACAACGTGGTAATCAGTAGGCACAGTCCCAAGGGACTATAACCAACCTGATTACACTCACGTTGCGAAGTTCAAATGAACTTCGCATTGACCATAAACTGGTCAATGTAGAAAGTCAAACAAAGTTAGACTTTCAGACTCGAAAGACTCGAAAAGCAATAAAATAACGAAAGAATACTTACCCAGGCTCCCCGAATGCTAATCCCGATCCAAGAATCTCAGGTATGAAACAATGGTTTCAACTTAGAGCTTCTCAAATCAGAATTCTAGTCATTTTAGCAATGGGGGTGGATGGGTATTTATAGTATTCGGTCCACCGTTGAGATCGTTTCATGGAAACCATGATTCGATCACATCCGAACACTTGTTGAAAGGTTATGGAAGCTAAATATGATCCTTATCTGATGACTAAGCAATTTAGAACATGTGGTGGAGGATAAAACAGCTGCAACCTGATGTTAAATGCATTTAATCTGGTCCAGAAGTCGGACGTGGCCCGCTTCAGGATGCCCATAATCTAATGCGGGCCGCCTGAGCATGTCAGATCAGAAACATGTTTGAAAAATGACAGTTTCAGTCCCTGCACGTGTTTTAAGGCATTTCCGACACTTCTAAGGCCCGTAAAGCCAACTTTAAGGCCCTAAAATGTTGCCTAAACATTTTGGACATGAAACAAGCTCAAAAATATGTCGGATGATGGTTCGTTTGGTCGTACGAACGCGATGTTCGCTTAATTACGACGGAATGCGCATAAGCACGAAAAACGATCCAAATGACGCGACGAATGGATTTTTCTTATGCGAAACACTATAATAAAATATTTTAGTGCTTACATAAATTTTTGGATGTCCGGATGTATTCAGAACGTAAGTTATGCGCGAAAATGCAAACTTGTGCACTTTTTGACACTTTTAGTCCCTGAATGACCCAAAAGTTTATTTTAGCATACCGAACCCCTCAAAGCCTATTTCTAAGCTATGTAAAGGATATTTATGGTATGTTTAACTTATGGTCATGTTCCGGAATGTCTGTTACAGTTCAAATTGGCATACTTTCGCAGTTTGTCAAATTTAGTCCCTGAAAGCGAATATACTTGATTTCGGCCTACCAAACCTTCCAAAACTTATTTCTAAGTTATGTAAAGGTTATTTAAGGTATGTTAAGCCTATTTCACTAGTCCGGAGTGTTCGTTGGAATAAACTGGTTATATCTACACATCAGAGCGCGTATAACCCTCCAGAAAGCGATTTAAAGCTTGAAATCGAACAAGAGTCGATATGTGCAAACGATACACATATTTTTTCAAAGCCCAAGTATGAAATACAATATTTCATTGGTTTGGCATTTGATTGATGATTGAAGTGACACAGGTGTCACACATACACAATTACATAACACATAGCACCTATGTCACACCCTCAAAATCCACACGTGGAGTATCACCGCTTGGAGGCGTGACTGACCAGGATCAAGCCACCAATCATATTGAACATTACAGAAATAAGTAAAATTTAACCACACAATATGAAAGATGATCAAATCAAAAACGTAGTTAAGTGTTTAGCGGAAGCATAATTGTAAAACCCAATGTAAGTATTAAGTACGAAATAAAGTAATGTTTTTAGCATGGCACACACTGCCATGTCCCATAACGACTGCGCCTCCCTGTGCAAGCTCCATGAGTACCTAACGACCTGCAAGGCATGTAACAACGAGTCAACAACAAAGTTGAGCGAGTTCACAAGTTGGTTTTTTAGTTATTGCATTCGTTTCGTAAATCATATGTTCGTTTGTAACCCATGTATCGTATTAATTCGTATCGCAGTCACCCTGACATGTTTGCGAAGATTAGTGGGGGCTTCCCATGTGTTGCTAGACCGTGCGTATCGACTACTATGAAAATATAAGTGGTGCCCTAAGTCAATGTCTATCAGCATTGACCCTTTGCCCATAGTCCATTAGTACACGCCCGTCCGACTGGCACGGTGTGAGGTTTGTTAAACCTAATAGCGCTATTACCTAATGACCCGCTCGCCATAGGCCTCGGCGATTAAGTCGATATAAATGAGGGACTTCAGTGATTGAGGTTTGGTCCAGTGTGTAATCTTGGCATCCTACCCACGGAGGATGGTTGTAGTTATCGTTTAAATCATTAACCCATTCCCAACCCTTGGGAATCCCATGCCTTGGAAAGTGTGTGAACTCACCTTGGTTTACTCGGCAGATACACAGAAAGGTTACTTGAGCTATAAGTGGTCAACCACGTCCTAACATGGTTATCATACAAGTCAAGTCTAGGTTCAAGCAGTGCACATACGTTTCACATAGCTTAACAGGATATGGACACATATTGATCATGGCAAACCCCTAATACAAGTTAACACATTAACAGTAGCAGTCAAGTACCAAACATGTCCAAACTTGTGTGACCCAAAAGATAAAACCCAATAAACAGGCGGCCCAACCTGTTGTGCGATTAGCATGACTTGTGCGATCCACAATGGGTTGTGCGATTGGAAACTAACCCGGCCCAATGATCAATCCCAACATGTACACGGCCCAAATAGTTATCAAAAACATAACTTGTGTAATCCAATAGTCTTGTGCGACTACTAGTATCTTGTGCGACTGAACTTGTGCGTCTGGCACTTGTGCGATCAGATCAGGTCTTGTGTGACCTGATCTTGTGCGACTGGGAGGGAACTTGTGCGATCCGTTTTACCATCCGAATTTTATGCTATTTAGTTACAATTAATCAACAGTTTCCTATCTTACATTGAATCAAGATAACAGTTTGCAACTCATACAATCATTCGATCAAAACAAACAATTATATACCATTTTTGAGAACCCAAATCGTGTCAAGCATGAACAACAATCTTAACCTTTGATCATAATAACAGATTCATGTTCTAGATCACTATTATGCATATCATCATAACAATCCAACACATTATCCACCTATACTCGTCTAATAGCCGATTAACATGCAATCGATTCTAGATTATCAACAACATCATATGATTAACAACTCCATATTGATCTAAGATGCTATACATGTGAGTCGATTTACATAAACTAAAACTTAACAACTTTCATCATATTCAATCTCAAGATATCACTAAATCATCATGTAATACAAATGGATCACAACATCATACAACCAATACTACAAACACTAACCGGTTGAGAGAAGGATAGGATCGATCCAAGTATGAAAGCTTCGAGAGATGGGGATGTTTGCCGTCGGCTTCAAGAGGAGGGGAGCTTAGGGTTTGGTGTGTTTCCTTGCGTTTGTAAGTTATGAGGAACAAACTTCCTAAAGGATAGATGTATGCGCATAAGAAGAGTGGGCCGATCCCAGTTTTGGGCTGCCCTTGGCTGCGGGTTCGAACCAAAAATGATGCTTAATGGAATTTGAGTTTATAATACTTCAAACCTTGATAATTCCAAATGCTTTTACAAATAAATATAATGTTATATTTATTCCGTACGTCGTTAACTCGTATACTTTTACAAAATAAATATAGCTCATATACATATTTCGTATATCAAACAACACGACTTTGTTGTATAAAATAAATATAGTTGTATATTTATTTCAAACACGCGAAATCTTTTATAAATAAATATAACTTTTTATATTTATTATGAACGCCGAAATGGCATATACATATATTTTGGCAAAAATATACAAGACGCAATATATATAATACAAGTTTATTATATATTACTTTCATACGAATATTCCTACATACTCAAACGACTTCTCGCGGCAGTTTAACTTAGTCATTTTCAATAAGTTAACTATTTACTGTCAAATCGTTCGATCAACGATTCGGTAGAGCTCGGTAACACGTAGATTAGTTACCACATTATTCTAAACTTATTAGATATTCCATGTTAGGAATATTGTAGAATTCACGCTAGCAAGTCAAGTTTTGGAAACGACATCACGAAGTCGTAATTAGCTAGCTTTGCACAGGAATATTCAGGTGAGTTCATGCTCCCCCTTTTCTTTAACTGTTTTCAGTTTTTTTAACTTCGGGGGTGAAATACATGTACAAATATTATAATGTTTATAAATGGTATGATAATAAGAAACACACTTGGTGAGGACGAGAACCAAGTAGGATGCGTTATGAGAAATGATAATAAGAAACGCACTTGGTGAGGACGAGAACCAAGTAGGATGCGTTATGAGAAATGATAATAAGAAACGCACTTGGTGAGGACGAGAACCAAGTAGGAAGCGTTATGAGAAATAGTGTCACTAATAGGGTACAGAAGCACCATTAATCAACAATATACCTAGACCGCGGAACAAAAGGTTAGATCTAACGGGTTCCGGGCAGCCACACTCTCGGTGAGGGCGAGAATCGAGTAGTGCTTTTGTGTCTCAGAATATACCAATTAAATGCGTAAGGTTTGGTGACTTCCTATGTCGTGCCACATGTTAATGGCCTTGCAACCCATTAACAATCCTGATATTTACAGGAATACTTTAATTACATGAAATGCATACCATACTAAAACTTGATTAATACTTGAAGTACGTGGGGTACTCAAGAAGATTAGAATTATACATAAATACTTAAAGTACGTGGGGTACTCAAGAAAACGGGAATTATACTTGAAGTACGTGGGGTACTCAAGAAGATTAGAATTATACAGAAGTACTTGAAGTACGTGGGGTACTCAAGAAAATTAGAATTATACATGAAAACTTGATTTATACATGACACAAACTATGTTTTCATACAGAGTTTCAAGTAACTCGACAAGAAAATGATTTTAAATTCGTTTTCTCAACAATACTTCAAAAACCGGTTATTCAAAAAGATTTATTTCAAATCTTTTACAAACAAACTATGAACTCGCTCAACTTTATGTTGATTTTTCGCATGTTTCTTTCTCAGGTTGCTTATCAGAAATTATGGAACGGTTAGAATAGGAGAACCATGAAGAGTCGAGTACTTAGTGGGCGTTCACATACTAAAAGTCTTAGCTTATTTGCTTCCGCTGTGCAATGAAGATACCAGTCCAGTCACGCCAATGCTCTGATAATTTCGGGTTGTGACAGATTGGTATCAGAGCTATAGGTTACAGCGAATTAGGTTTCTGTAGAGATACCTAGGCTCTAACCTCACATTTCCTCTGAGAACTTAGAATATTAAAACTTGAATACATACAGAACGCTTAGTACTCGAATATGGTCTCCAACCGTTGCCGAAAATCAAACAGTCGAAATTTTGATTTCAAACATACGCTATAGTGGTGTTTTACACACGGTACACAAAACAATCGCATACAGTGCACAAAACTCTGAGAATTTAGGAAACATGCATTTAAGACCTTCGGAAACTCATGTTGAAGTTCATTAAAGGTCATCACGTAGGTACCACGTTTATTAACTCGGACAAACGCCATTTTGATGTCATCTATGCTATTTAGCCGAGCAGGTAACCTACGCAAAACGAAGCACGGGCGTGCAAAAGTACACGAGAACTCAATCAACGGAGGTTGAAGTATGTCACATACGACTATCAAGGCGATGCCTTTGAAAAGACGCGATGGCGCGATTCAACGACGACGCTAGATTCCTGTCAGCAGGAGAACTAACGATCAGGAAGCGGAAACTTGTCACGCGATCCTGCAAGCGACACGAGTCATGCTAAAAAAAGAAGACGTATGTCTCTACATTCCCCCTATCGCATTAACGACGAATACGCTATGATTGACATTCCATGGTAATGTCACCTAACAACTGGTTATCACATGCAACCCCAGGTAAAGTCCTTAAATTTCTTTTATTGAAATTTCAAATTTCACATTTACTGAGTAGAATTTGTATCTCTACTCCTCTTAATGGTCATTGTGTCGTGACCATTTCTTTCAGTATAGCGAATATTCATTTGCTTCGTTTCTTGAAAACTCATATGTTACGCATGCATCGTTTGTTACGCATGTGGTTTCGTTTCGAATAAGCGTTTCATCAAAGTTCAAATATTATTTCGCTAAATCTAATTATTGATTTGTGATTCGAATTGTGACAACCCACACAAAACCAGGTATCCGTACAACTTAATTAATGATTAATTATTACTTGATTTCTGTGCTTGATTGAAACTAGCTGATAAACTGCTACCTGCATACTGATACATGCACTTACTTGCATCATACTTTATTTGCTGTCACTACATTATTTACGTGCTGAACCCTAGTGACAAACATGATGCCCAAAAAGCACAGTAGCACCAAACGGATACACAGTAAACATGCTGATATAACCAGCATCAGGCAAATACTGCCTCAAGGCCTGTTAAGAGCCTCATATATTTTGACTACACTGGTAGTGAGTGTAGGATATAAGGGTTGTGTTACCGCGTCTCTAGGGGATAAGATACACTGATTCGGATGTGCCAAGAACGTACTTTAAGTACCAAACACAGCACTTTAACAATTTAACCGGCTTCTAGCTGACTAGTAAAGTGCCAGAACATGAGAAAATAACACTAGACACTTTCTAAAGTGTCAGGAAACAAACGTGTCACTAAAAATGCAATAACGACACTTTAAAGTCTTTTGTAACACTTTAACGGATTACTACCCACCCGGACTTTACCCGGAACATGAAAATTTTATTATTTTCACTTATTACTCTTTTTCTGAGCCAGTTAGGGTCCCTGATTACCCTAACACCCGTCATAACACGTTACACGTAACTAACGGAGTTTAACACTTAACTAACCGAATTAACATAACTAAACACCAACTATTTAGTTGGAATCGGCTAGAGACCCCCCCCCCCCATGACCGAACTCGGTCACCAATGTGACCCCACCCTTGTACTTGAGATCTTGGATAATCTTGTGTTGCCTAATATCTACACTACATATAAACCATTGGACATTAACACTAAACTTCCTATAAATACACACACTAACTCTAGAGATCACACCACTTATCACAACACAACTTTCACTCTCTCTTCTCTTCTTGTGGCTCTCGGCCGAACCCCAACCCACACACCATCACACTTTTCGGTTCTTGTCTCTCCATTCCAAGATCATTCACACATCACAAGACACGTATTAGAAGGTTTGGTGCAAGCGGAACACGAAGGACCACTCTCGTTGGCTTTTATCCACGCGTTTTTCGTCACGAATCTTCCCTAGCCCCGAGCTAGAGGTATAACCTTTAAAACTTGTTCTTACACTCATCTAAAGTGGTTAAAAGAACTTTCGTCGGATAAATATCGTTAACACGCGTTCTGAATCTTTAAAGTCTACTAAAATCACTAAAATGGAGGTTAATAGCATATAACTTGTGTAAAAGTCGTAGGACTTGAAATTTGTGCTTATTGTGACCCGATCTATAATGTGGTAGCTCAAAACTTCGTTTAACCCGACTTTGTAAAATCACGTATCTTCACATAAGCATGTTTTCGATAGATACAAGGGTTAAAGGTGAACACTACCACATTTTAGAGACATGAACTTGTAAAGAATTATTTTACTTGTGTAAAAGTATTTTAACCGGTAAAATGGTGTTTAAAACTAGCGGATCTACGTATCCGCAAGTGGTATTTTTGAAAGACCACACTTTAAAGAAATCATGTTTTTCTAAAAGATGGATCTTGCACTAATAAATATGATTTTATAAACCACAAGTGTATAGACACTTGTAAAATAAAGAGATCCGACAAAGAAGTGTATTTGTCACTTATTACTAGAAGTTGTAAAGACGGTTTTCTCTAAACACGAGGTTTTTACGAGATTAAAGTTACTTTATATAGAAAACTACATATATAAGGATGATATGCATTATTAATGCGGAAAAACTGCAAGTTCATGCGATTATGCAAATTTACATACTTGTTGACTAGTTTGATGTGTCGGAAATTGTTTGATTGAATAAAGAAGTTGATTGAGTTGATTTGTTAAAAGAAAATGATACGCTTAAAAGCGTGGCCACCTCCAGTTACAGAGGAAACTCTGGCGAAATTTTCTAAAAACCTAACACTTAGACTTTTTACACAACAAGTGTTAGAACTATTTTTGGGCATACTTTTGAAACATAAATTTCGCCAGTACTATATTTTACTAAACATTCGGAGGTGGGATTTTCACAAAGAATAACGTGGTAAATATATTTGTCACAACACTGTTTATGATTATTTCGTGAAATACATAAATATTATTTTAGAGTGAAAATAATATTTACAAGCGTTAATGATTCCAAAACTTTGCGAACGCTTCCATAAACATATAAGTTACACCGGTAATTACATTACCACAAGATTGATAAAACGTAACTTACGCACATGTATTGTATCCCCCATCCTTGGGAAGAAGAATAACTATCAGGCATATACAAAATGTAACACGAAATAGTTGTCTAACTATTTCCCGCAAACATAAACTGTAAAGCTAAAGCACGGCCGTCCGTCTAATAGAATTAGCACTTGTAGGTCGTTGCACAGATTACTGCTTCAGAGACGCTTGATAGAGTTTACGCATCCACTGTGAGTTCATGTCCCCCTTTTCTCTAACCGTTTTCAGTTTTCTTAACTGCGGGGGTGAAATACATGTTACTTTGTTTACAAGTACTTTATACACGGTATGAATAACGTAAGGAGGTTTAGATCATGTGAATGGGTAGTTAGAACCCCGAGGGACTCGAGCGGTAGATCTATTTGGGTGTAGCGAGCCCAGCTCCCGGTCCAACAGAACAGGCCTCACGAAGGACTAACAGAACGGATCCGGAGTGACTTGGTACCCAACGCAAAATCAGCTAGGGTTGTATCTTACTTACTTGCATTTCACGACATGCTAATGGCCTTGCAAACCATTGGTGATCACAAGTCCTCTTACACTGCTACATACCAGGAAACTTTTATACTTACAAGTGTTTTACTTACTCACTTGCACATGAACTCGCTCAACATTATTGTTGATTTTTCAACTCACATGTATTTCAGGAAATTAACGGATTCTGGCACGGTATGAACGTTTTCCGCTGCAACCTTTCATGAAGTCATCTGGGTTTAGGGTTGTGCCTCTTTCCTGGACAAGGCATAATCCCTAAATCACGTTTATGTTTTATTTTAAGTTGTAATGTTATTGAACAAGGTTATGGATACTAGAGTATGTCCGCGTTAAACAATGGTAATGTATGTTGATTTCTAAACTTAATGATGACTTGCATGGTTTTTAAATTCATATAGCTTTGTTATGATTAAGCTATGGTATTAAGAAGTCACACCAAAATTAACCACGCTTCCGCAAAGCCAGGGTGTGACAGCTTGGTATCAGAGCTCTGATCATAGCGAACTAGGATTCTGTCTCGAGTCTAGACTATGATCACTAGGGCTCTCACGAAAACATTTTCTGCATACCACTTAAGTCCAGATCCACACTTTTTACAAACAAATGTTGAGCACATTTTATTAATTATAAGTTCAGCTTGGAGAGCTGAGGATCGATCTGGAGGATCGAGATGGTTAAGGTAGTTGAGCACGTTGGTTTGTTATAGGATCGATCTGGAGGATCGAGGTGAATAAGGTAGTTGAGCACGTTGATTTGTTATAAGGTTCGATCTGGAGGATCGAGGTCTGGTTTAAGTGAAGGATAGGACAGTCTTGTAGACTAGATGTTTTTGGCTAGTAAGACTAGGAGAAATTATGTGATGCCCTACTTGGTGACTTATGTGATTGTCTGATTATGTGATTGACTATTTGTGCATACTTGTGTTTATGTTACAGATACATGGATCCGGCTGATTCAGGTGGTTCAGACATCACCAACCCCATGCATGTTGTGTCAGATGATTTAGAGTCCTCGGAGCACGAGGTGTACACGTCAGACTTTACCAGTACCGACGATGACGACTTCCAGCCATTCGCCCTACCTGATGGCGACGATGAGCTCCCTATTGATATTCCGGCCGGGGATTTGCCACTAGCGGTGATCCCTGCTCCCATACCCCTCGCTGCTTACCCTGTTCAGGAGTTACCATTCGACGGCGACGAGGACGACGTCGACTTGTTCGAGGAGGAGCCTATGGAGGACGTTCAGGGCGAGGCCCTACCCGCTGTTGCCCCTCTACTGATTGCAGATGCTCCGGCTGCGGAGGCACCTGCACATTCCCCAGCCCAGGACTCCTCTGAGTCTGTGGCTTCTGCACCGACACATACCCTTAGTGCGCAGCACTACTCTCACGAGTCAGATTCTGATCATGCATCTTCTGTCGCCCCCATCCCCAGTCCCACTTTTGACCACGAGGACGTGGAGGATTCCGACCCTATGTTTCCCCCAGGGTTCGACCCTGATCGTGACTTGGAGTTTGTCCCGATGGACCAGTTTATGGAGGATCCAGCGGATCCTGTTGACCCTTTTGATCCTATTGATCCTGAGTTCGATTTTGATATGGCATTTGATGACGTTGAGCCTGCCATTGCTCTTGAGCAGGCAGCTGCTCTTGATCCTTTACCAGAGCATGACCCTGTGCATGCCGAGGTACCTGTTGAGCCCATTGCTGATGATCACCACATTGATGTTCCCGTTGATCCTATTGATCCGTTACCCATTGTTGATGCACCAGTTGACCCCCCTATCGAGCACTTGGCACCCGTTCACCCTGTTGTAGCCCCTTTATTTGATCCCGTTCCCATAGAGCCCGGACATGCACCATTCGCAGCTCATATGGATCCACCGGACGAGTCTGCCCAGCATGGCTGGATACCAGCAGACGAGGACGTTCCCCCATTCCCTCCACAGGTTTCTGTTGCACCACACGTCGACTTTTCGTTTCAGGTTCCCATGTTTATACCTCCAGCAGGGCCTGGAGAGGGCTCTTCAGCCCACCCATCAGGGCATGTACCGATGCCCATGCCTTTCTTACCACAGATGCCTTTTGTTCCACCTATTACTGCTCCTTTTGGGATGGCACCCTTTGACCCCACACGTGAGCCACTGCTGTGGTCACCATTTTCCCCTATGCCACCCACTGATCCATACCACAGGTTCCACGTGGGACACACTATCGAGGATGTATTGATGTCATTTGTACACCAGCATGAGTCGCATGAGCAGCGACTACAGGAGTTGGAGAGAGCCCGCCTGCAGCCATGTCAGTGCCATGGCCGGGCACCCTCTCCGTTACAGCCGTTTCGACCATTACCCCCTGACTATGCTGCTCGTCTTGCTACTTTGGAGCAGCAGATTGCCTCCGTTATTCGCACGCAGCAGGCGATGGAGGCAGATTGGCTAGAGATGCGCCGTTTGTTTTATACCCGTTTTCCTCCTCCACCACCACCATCTGCTTAGAGCTCATCGATGCCACATGGGTAGGCGAGTGAGAAGGCGGCGATTGCTTTTACTTACACAGCATTTTTGAGGAGACTACGTTATGATTTGACTTTTGTTATGTACTTGATGTTGTATTGATACTGATGTAGCTTTTGACAGGGGTGATGTAGCCCCAGTGATTGATGATCGTATGTATACACTTACGATGTGGTCTCATTATTATGGCAATCGCAGTTTTCTCACCATATTTTGGATTCGCTTGATTACTTATTTGCATTGTTATGGTATGGGTTGTGTGTGATTGATATTTGTGATATGTGATAACATGAGATGCTGTGTGATTATATTATTACTACCGTTATATACGTACGCTATATTACGAACTGATTTACGTATCGTAACATCGGAGCCTTCTATGGCCTAATCAACTTAAACCATCTTTTAGAAAGATGCCGCCAAGACGACAACAACAGCCTATGCCTACCACTCAGGAAGAGCTACAACAAGTCATTGCTGCTGCCATAGCGCAGTACGCAGCTTCTCAGCCAGGAGGGAGCGGAAGTGTTAATCAAGGCAATAACAATCCACCTCACGGTAATACCACGCCATTCGAACCTTCCATGAACTAGTTGGAGATTTTAGCGATGACGCTAATGCCAACCACATGTTTTAACATACGTGCAGGATGCACCTACAAGCAGTTCTTAGACTGCAAACCAGTTAACTTCAATGGCACAGGAGGTGCAGTTGCCTTTACCCGCTGGGCTGAGAAAACCGACTCCGTCATACGCATGAGCAAGTGTGCTGAGGACCAACAAGTCACATACATTTCAGGGCTATTTCTCGACGGAGCCCTATCTTGGTGGAACTTACAAGTCCAAACCTTAGGCGAAGCTGCCGCCTACGCCCTGACTTGGGCCGAATTGAAAGAACTGATGCGCAAGAAGTACTGTTCACGCGCAGAAATTCAGAGGTTGGAGACTGAATTCTGGCACTTAAAGATGGATGGTCCGAAAGTAGCAGAGTACGTTCAGAGGTTTCATGACCTATCTCAAGTGGTTCCTTACATGGTTACGCCTGAATACAAACGAATCGAGCGCTTCATTTGGGGTTTGGCTCCCCAAATAATAAGCATGGTAACCTCCTCCAAACCAGCGACTATCACTGAAGCCATCGATTTGAGCGTGGCTCTCACCGAGGAGGGGATTCGTTTAAACAAGTTTGGTAATGTAAAGGCAAAGGAGAAAGAGACGCATGTTGAGTCGTCCGGAAGTAACAAAAGAAAGTTTTCAAACTTCAAACAAAGTGTTAGCGGTGATGGTAAGAGAGGAGCACCAAGCACGCCAGCTCAGGGTGCAGCTGGTAGTGGAAGAAGAGGAAAGGGATATATGGGCACCCATCCCAGGTGTAGTGCCTGCCAGCGTCACCATTCTGGTCATTGTGGGCTAAAAGTGTGTGAAGCATGTGGGAAACGTGGTCACTCTAAGGACACCTGTTGGGTTGGCACTGGCCGAGGAGGCCAGGGAGGATATGGAAATAGGAATGATAACCGTGGTGGAAATGGGAATCGCCAGCAAGGAAATTTTGGAGGAAACAGAAACCGAAGCAACAATGCAAACCAGGCTGGCAATGCCAACCAGAACAACACCCCAGCTGGAAATGGGGATGGTAATGGGCAAAGGCTCGGATGCTACAACTGCGGGGAAATCGGGCATTTTAAGAAGAATTGCCCAACACTGAATCAAGCCCGTGGTAGAGTGTTCCAACTTGAAGCTAGAGAAGCACGTCAAGATCCAAATGTTGTTACCGGTACGTTCCCTATCAATCAACGCTATGCATCCGTTTTATTTGATACTGGTGCCGACTATAGCTTCGTATCGCTATAATTTAAGAATATGCTTGGGTTAACTGAAAATAAGTTAGACATACCCTATTCGATCGAATTAGCTAATGGAAAGTTAGTTGGAGCCGACGAAGTAATCAGAGGTTGTGTGATAGAATTGGGAGAGCGCGAGTTTACTCTGGATCTACTACCGGTCCCATTGGGAAGCTTCGACGTGGTAGTAGGAATGGATTGGTTATCCAGGAACAAGGCGGAGATAGTATGTCACGAGAAAGTTGTTCGTATCCCAACTGACGATGGTGAGACAATTGTGGTTCACGGAGAGAAGCGTGACACACCGCTAAGATTCATCAGCTGCTTGAAGGCAAGGAAGTGTTTACGGAAAGGATGTGTTGCTTTTCTGGCACACATCGTAGACAAGAAGGCTGCCGAGCCAACAATCGAAGACATCCCTGTCGTAAGGGAGTATCCAGAAGTCTTTCCAGAAGACTTACCTGGACTGCCACCTCAGAGGCAAGTGGAGTTTCACATTGACTTAGTTCCAGGCGCCGCGCCTGTGGCTAAGGCACCATACAGACTTGCTCCATCAGAGATGCAGGAATTGTCAACACAGCTTCAGGAGCTGTTAGATAAAGGTTTTGTCCGACCAAGCTTCTCGCCTTGGGGAGCACCGGTCTTGTTTGTCAAGAAGAAAGACGGAAGTTTCCGTATGTGTATTGACTACAGAGAATTGAACAAGCTGACGATAAAGAACAGGTATCCACTGCCAAGGATCGACGATCTGTTCGATCAACTTCAAGGTTCAAGCTGTTACTCTAAGATCGATCTTCGATCTGGATACCATCAATTAAGGATACAGGAGGAAAGTATCCCGAAAACAGCCTTCCGAACTCGTTATGGACACTACGAGTTCCTCGTGATGCCATTTGGTTTAACCAATGCGCCTGCAGTGTTTATGGACTTGATGAATAGAGTTTGCAAGCCATACTTAGACAAGTTCGTGATTGTATTCATCGACGACATCCTGATTTACTCAAAGACGAAGGCTGAACACGAACAACATCTTAGAACCATTTTGGAGCTGCTAAAGAAGGAACAACTGTACGCCAAATTCTCCAAGTGCGAGTTTTGGCTACGCGAAGTCCAGTTTCTTGGACATGTGGTTAATGGGGATGGAATTCATGTTGATCCCACAAAGATCGAGGCAATCAAGAATTGGGAAACGCCTACAACGCCAACCGAGATTCGACAATTCTTGGGTTTGGCTGGCTACTATCGAAGGTTCATCGAGGATTTTTCGAAAATCGCTCAACCGTTGACGCTCTTGACCCAGAAGGATAAGACGTTTGATTGGGGAATCAAACAGGACGAAGCGTTTCAGATATTGAAAGATAAGCTCTGCAACGCGCCAATCTTAGCTCTACCGGAAGGTACCGACGATTTTGTGGTATACTGCGACGCATCGCGTCAGGGATTGGGTTGTGTGTTGATGCAACGCCAGAAGGTCATTGCTTACGCATCCCGCCAACTGAAAGTGCACGAAAAGAACTATACCACCCACGATTTAGAGCTTGGCGCAGTGGTTTTCGCTTTAAAGATCTGGAGACACTACCTGTATGGTACGAAGTGCACAATCTTCACAGATCACAAGAGCTTGCAACACATATTCAACCAGAAAGAGCTGAATATGAGACAGAGACGATGGGTTGAATTGCTGAACGATTACGACTGCGAGATCAAGTATCACCCGGGAAAGGCGAACGTAGTAGCCGATGCCCTAAGTCGTAAAGAAAGAATCAAACCCATAAGGGTTAGAGCTTTGGAAATGATTGTACGAACCGACCTTCCCTCGCGCATTCGTGCTGCACAAAAGGAAGCTCTCAAGAAGGGAAACCTTGAGGAAGAATATCTCCGGGGAATGGAGAAGCTTTTGGTACCAAACGAGGAAGGGACGTTACATTTTGAGAAAAGGATTTGGGTTCCTCTGTTTGGTGGATTTAGGGAAGTTATTTTCGACGAAGCGCACAAGTCACGGTACTCTATCCACCCTGGATCGGATAAGATGTACCAGGATCTTAAAGATTACTATTGGTGGCCTAGGATGAAAGGCGACGTTGCTGTCTATGTGAGCAAATGTTTAACGTGCGCTAAGGTCAAGGCAGAATACCAGAAGCCTTCGGGACTTCTGCAACAACCTGAGATTCCCAAATGGAAATGGGAACAAATCTCAATGGATTTTGTTACAAAACTGCCAAGAACGCCAAGAGGCCATGATATGATTTGGGTGATTGTTGACCGCCTAACAAAGTCCGCACATTTTCTGCCAATCAGGGAGAAAGACAGTACTAGTAAACTTGCGGAAATTTACATGAGAGAGATCGTAGCACGACATGGAGTACCACTCTCGATCATCTCTGATAGAGACGGAAGATTTGTGTCAAGAATATGGCAATCTTTCCAAGAATCTTTTGGCTCACAATTAAATCTGAGCACTGCATTCCATCCGCAAACTGATGGCCAGAGCGAGCGAACAATACAAACGTTGGAAGACATGCTGAGGGCATGTGTTATGGATTTAGGAGGTAGCTGGGATAAACACTTACCCTTGGTCGAATTCTCATATAACAACAGCTACCACACCAGTATTGGTGTTGCGCCTCTTGAGGCCCTATACGGACGCAAGTGCCGATCCCCACTATGTTGGTCTGACGCAGGTGATAGGCAGCTTGCTGGTCCCGAGATCGTCCAAGAGACGACAGATAAGATCGCGCAAATACTCAAACGCATCGAAGCCGCTCGCCACAGGCAAAAGGCCTACGCGGATCCAAACCGGAAGCATGTGGACTTCCAAGTCGGAGAGATGGTATTATTGAAGGTTTCACCCTGGAAAGGGGTAGCGCGCTTTGGAAAGCGAGGAAAGTTGAATCCACGCTACATTGGTCCCTTTAGAATTCTGGAAAGAATTGGGACAGTAGCATACAAGTTGGACCTACCTGCTGAACTAAATGGTGTTCACGATACATTTCATGTATCCAATTTAAAGAAAAGTCCAACTCAAGTTGACGTTGCCATTCCTATCGACGAGATTCATATTGACGACACGCTCCACTTCGTTGAAGAACCTGTCGAGGTCACGGATTGGAAAGTTAACAAGACCCGCCGGAGCAGTGTCAAACTCGTCAAGGTACGTTGGAATGCCAGACATGGTCCTGAATTCACATGGGAGCGTGAGGACCGGATGAAGGAAAAGTACCCCCACTTATTTCCCAAGAACACTGCATCTACAAGCAGAACTTAAAATTTCGGGACGAAATTTATTTAACGGGGGGAGAATGTGACAACCCACACAAAACCAGGTATCCGTACAACTTAATTAATGATTAATTATTACTTGATTTCTGTGCTTGATTGAAACTAGCTGATAAACTGCTACCTGCATACTGATACATGCACTTACTTGCATCATACTTTATTTGCTGTCACTACATTATTTACGTGCTGAACCCTAGTGACAAACATGATGCCCAAAAAGCACAGTAGCACCAAACGGATACACAGTAAACATGCTGATATAACCAGCATCAGGCAAATACTGCCTCAAGGCCTGTTAAGAGCCTCATATATTTTGACTACACTGGTAGTGAGTGTAGGATATAAGGGTTGTGTTACCGCGTCTCTAGGGGATAAGATACACTGATTCGGATGTGCCAAGAACGTACTTTAAGTACCAAACACAGCACTTTAACAATTTAACCGGCTTCTAGCTGACTAGTAAAGTGCCAGAACATGAGAAAATAACACTAGACACTTTCTAAAGTGTCAGGAAACAAACGTGTCACTAAAAATGCAATAACGACACTTTAAAGTCTTTTGTAACACTTTAACGGATTACTACCCACCCGGACTTTACCCGGAACATGAAAATTTTATTATTTTCACTTATTACTCTTTTTCTGAGCCAGTTAGGGTCCCTGATTACCCTAACACCCGTCATAACACGTTACACGTAACTAACGGAGTTTAACACTTAACTAACCGAATTAACATAACTAAACACCAACTATTTAGTTGGAATCGGCTAGAGACCCCCCCCCCCCATGACCGAACTCGGTCACCAATGTGACCCCACCCTTGTACTTGAGATCTTGGATAATCTTGTGTTGCCTAATATCTACACTACATATAAACCATTGGACATTAACACTAAACTTCCTATAAATACACACACTAACTCTAGAGATCACACCACTTATCACAACACAACTTTCACTCTCTCTTCTCTTCTTGTGGCTCTCGGCCGAACCCCAACCCACACACCATCACACTTTTCGGTTCTTGTCTCTCCATTCCAAGATCATTCACACATCACAAGACACGTATTAGAAGGTTTGGTGCAAGCGGAACACGAAGGACCACTCTCGTTGGCTTTTATCCACGCGTTTTTCGTCACGAATCTTCCCTAGCCCCGAGCTAGAGGTATAACCTTTAAAACTTGTTCTTACACTCATCTAAAGTGGTTAAAAGAACTTTCGTCGGATAAATATCGTTAACACGCGTTCTGAATCTTTAAAGTCTACTAAAATCACTAAAATGGAGGTTAATAGCATATAACTTGTGTAAAAGTCGTAGGACTTGAAATTTGTGCTTATTGTGACCCGATCTATAATGTGGTAGCTCAAAACTTCGTTTAACCCGACTTTGTAAAATCACGTATCTTCACATAAGCATGTTTTCGATAGATACAAGGGTTAAAGGTGAACACTACCACATTTTAGAGACATGAACTTGTAAAGAATTATTTTACTTGTGTAAAAGTATTTTAACCGGTAAAATGGTGTTTAAAACTAGCGGATCTACGTATCCGCAAGTGGTATTTTTGAAAGACCACACTTTAAAGAAATCATGTTTTTCTAAAAGATGGATCTTGCACTAATAAATATGATTTTATAAACCACAAGTGTATAGACACTTGTAAAATAAAGAGATCCGACAAAGAAGTGTATTTGTCACTTATTACTAGAAGTTGTAAAGACGGTTTTCTCTAAACACGAGGTTTTTACGAGATTAAAGTTACTTTATATAGAAAACTACATATATAAGGATGATATGCATTATTAATGCGGAAAAACTGCAAGTTCATGCGATTATGCAAATTTACATACTTGTTGACTAGTTTGATGTGTCGGAAATTGTTTGATTGAATAAAGAAGTTGATTGAGTTGATTTGTTAAAAGAAAATGATACGCTTAAAAGCGTGGCCACCTCCAGTTACAGAGGAAACTCTGGCGAAATTTTCTAAAAACCTAACACTTAGACTTTTTACACAACAAGTGTTAGAACTATTTTTGGGCATACTTTTGAAACATAAATTTCGCCAGTACTATATTTTACTAAACATTCGGAGGTGGGATTTTCACAAAGAATAACGTGGTAAATATATTTGTCACAACACTGTTTATGATTATTTCGTGAAATACATAAATATTATTTTAGAGTGAAAATAATATTTACAAGCGTTAATGATTCCAAAACTTTGCGAACGCTTCCATAAACATATAAGTTACACCGGTAATTACATTACCACAAGATTGATAAAACGTAACTTACGCACATGTATTGTATCCCCCATCCTTGGGAAGAAGAATAACTATCAGGCATATACAAAATGTAACACGAAATAGTTGTCTAACTATTTCCCGCAAACATAAACTGTAAAGCTAAAGCACGGCCGTCCGTCTAATAGAATTAGCACTTGTAGGTCGTTGCACAGATTACTGCTTCAGAGACGCTTGATAGAGTTTACGCATCCACTGTGAGTTCATGTCCCCCTTTTCTCTAACCGTTTTCAGTTTTCTTAACTGCGGGGGTGAAATACATGTTACTTTGTTTACAAGTACTTTATACACGGTATGAATAACGTAAGGAGGTTTAGATCATGTGAATGGGTAGTTAGAACCCCGAGGGACTCGAGCGGTAGATCTATTTGGGTGTAGCGAGCCCAGCTCCCGGTCCAACAGAACAGGCCTCACGAAGGACTAACAGAACGGATCCGGAGTGACTTGGTACCCAACGCAAAATCAGCTAGGGTTGTATCTTACTTACTTGCATTTCACGACATGCTAATGGCCTTGCAAACCATTGGTGATCACAAGTCCTCTTACACTGCTACATACCAGGAAACTTTTATACTTACAAGTGTTTTACTTACTCACTTGCACATGAACTCGCTCAACATTATTGTTGATTTTTCAACTCACATGTATTTCAGGAAATTAACGGATTCTGGCACGGTATGAACGTTTTCCGCTGCAACCTTTCATGAAGTCATCTGGGTTTAGGGTTGTGCCTCTTTCCTGGACAAGGCATAATCCCTAAATCACGTTTATGTTTTATTTTAAGTTGTAATGTTATTGAACAAGGTTATGGATACTAGAGTATGTCCGCGTTAAACAATGGTAATGTATGTTGATTTCTAAACTTAATGATGACTTGCATGGTTTTTAAATTCATATAGCTTTGTTATGATTAAGCTATGGTATTAAGAAGTCACACCAAAATTAACCACGCTTCCGCAAAGCCAGGGTGTGACACGAATGACCCGCATTATTGAAATTGTTGGCTTCTTTGTTCTCAAGTCAACACATTTTCTTGAAAATTCTTTTCTTTTTCAAGTTACACGGCATTTCTTTGTAGCATGCCGAAAGTTTTCTTATCGATACATGTATTTATTGTCGGCTTGTGCCGAAATCAAATTCAATTGTTTGAATTTGTTCATTACGCTTATTCAATTCAAGACACCATATGATGTATTGAAAGCATCATATTCGAATTCGTTTTAACAAGCGTTTCATTGTTCCGAGTCGTGGTAGATTTGTTTGGTCTACGACTCCATTAAGTCGCTTGTTGATTCAGACACCTTGTGGTGTCAGTACAAACTTGTAGCTTCGGCTAATTTATGCAAAACACGGGTGATACTTGTTCGATCACCGCTATATTTGAATTGTTTCATTCACTACGACACCTTGTGGCCTCGGTAGAACTTGCAGCTTGGGCTGATCATGATCGAGCGTTTCATGCAAACTACTACATTTGAGCTTGTTGAAATCTAAATTCATTGATTGGGTGCAATCATTTCTAGAATTCATTTGTATCTTGTGATACGTCCTTGAATTCACATCATTCGAATAAGTCTTGATTCGATTTCATGATCGTTCACTTTGGTACTATTCATATTTTCTACGCATAACGTAACTCAAAGGAGTTGACGTAGTCTAAATTTCGAGGACGAAATTTTATTAACCGGGGGAGACTGTGACAACCGGTAATTTACGCCCTTAATTACGTAATTAACTGGCGATTAACGCGATAATAAATAGTGTTTACGACGCTAATTAACTTAACCAGGCCCTTGGAGTGCCCAGTAACGTTTGTTCAGCTATACAGTACGCGTATGAGGATTCGCGTGGAATCTGCAATACATCAAATGACAATGGACTGAAACCGTATGAAATACTGACGACACCGACAAATATGGATATTACACGGATAATTTATGCTCATGGAGTTTGGGTGGCGATATCAGGTCTTGTAGGAATTACGGGCCACTTTCACACTAGATGGGCTTGTGGGCCCTGGGCCCAAGCCCAAAACCCACAAGCCTAAATCTACATATAATAATTATATCATTTCAAGATCTAATGAGATCTTTACAAAATCTATTTAAAATATATACAAGATATCCCTAAAATCTCTACAACATCTCTTGTGGATTTTGTCTCACAAAGTTGGGTACAAGAAATCTTAAGAGATCTACCAAAAATCTCTATGGATTTTAATACACAGGACATAAGGGTATCATGTTAGTTAATACCCACCTAAATTAGTTTAAAACCTTACCCTTGATCTTCAACTTCACAAGCAGACACAACAACACACATGACCAACACCCTCATACCTTACCCTCTCTCTCCTCTGTCACACTCTCACAAACAAACACAGAAAACATCTATCTCACATCCACTGCCTCTCCTTCAACACAACCTCACCCACTTCGGCTACCGGTCGGTCTGTTTCTCCGACACATAAAATCAGACACCTCGTTCTCTCTCCATCCGATGTACTTCTGGCAGAAGATCAGCGACTACAGGAGACAACCAGCCACCACTGACGATGAGCCGGTGATGGTGGCATACGGCGGCATAAAATGGAGGAGAGAGAGATACAAAATGAGAGAGAACCGGATGGTGGTTCGAGCAGTCGAGAAGAGGGAGAGAGCCTAGAAGAGTGAAGGAACCGGCGGTCGGTACCATTGACCGCCGGACACTATCTTTATCCGGCGAGTTCACCGGCTTCGAGTTTGATTTGGTTGAAGTTCGGGTTGGTTTCAGGAGTTTCGGTGGTGATGCGGTCACCGGAGCGGCAACAGAAAACCGGGTCGAAGGGAGGTGATGGAGAGGACTGGTGGTGGTGGTCAGCAGGCGGTCGGTAACTTTACCCAGCGGTCCTTGTCTCGGTCCGACGTGTATCCCGGTAAATCCCTCTCAATCTTCTTTGATTTTGTTCTTCTTCCGATGATATGATGATGATGACGGTGATCTTATGCTGAAAATGTTCGGTTTAAGTCAGCCTTGTTCAAGTCAGGTTTGGGTTAGATACGGCTCGTCCAGTATCGGGTTTGTGTTCGGAGTAGCTTCGGTTCAGTCCCGGTCAAGACAAGTCAAAGGCAGCCAACGGGTCCACGGATAGGTTCGGGTCAGTTTTGAATCGGTTCAGGTTAGCTTGGACAGTTTTGACTCGGTCAACTCGGGTCAAACCCGGTTGACTCGGTCAACTCAGCGAGTCAACTAAGTGAGTCGATTCGGTCAACTCAGCCGTTCAACTCGGTCAAGTGGTTCGACGTTTCTACACGAGAAGATGGTAAAGATTTAGCGACGCGTTTTAATTATTTCCGTTGTTATATAGTTTATTTATACGGGAAATCGAGCTCGAACCAATCAATTAAAGTATAGTTATATTTTGGCACATTCGACAAAATATTATCTAAATATTGTTTATATTGTTTGATTGATTGTTGAATTTTGAAAATAACGACAACTTCGGTTGTCGAGGGCGTCCAAAAACAGAGGAAACTCTGCCCGTTTTTTTTTTGAGAAAAATTCGTAAACACGACACGTAGATTAGTTACCACATTATCAAAAACGACGCTTAATGGAATTCGAGTTTATAATACTTCAAACCTTGATAATTCCAAACGCTTTTACAAATAAATATAATGTTATATTTATTTCATACGTCGTTAACTCGTATACTTTTACAAAATAAATATAGCTCATATACTTATTTCGTATATCAAACAACATGACTTTGTTGTATAAAATAAATATAGTTGTATATTTATTTCAAACACGCGAAATCTTTTATAAATAAATATAACTTTTAATATTTATTACGAACGCCGAAACGGCATATACATATATTTTGGCAAAAATATACAAGACGCAATATATATAATACAAGTTTATTATATATTACTTTCATACGAATATTCCTACATACTCAAACGACTTCTCGCGGCAGTTTAACTTAGTCATTTTCATTAAGTTAACTATTTACCGTCAAATCGTTCGATCAACGATTCGGTAGAGCTCGGTAACACGTAGATTAGTTACCACATTATTCGAAACTTATTAGATATTCCATGTTAGGAATATTGTAGAATTCACGCTAGCAAGTTAAGTCTTGGAAACGACATCACGAAGTCGTAATTAGCTAGCTTTGCACAGGAATATTCAGGTGAGTTCATGCTCCCCCTTTTCTTTAACTGTTTTCAGTTTTTATAACTTCGGGGGTGAAATACATGTACAAATATTATAATGTTTATAAATGGTATGATAATAAGAAACGCACTTGGTGAGGACAAGAACCAAGTAGGATGCGTTATGAGAAATGATAATAAGAAACGCACTTGGTGAGGACGAGAACCAAGTAGGATGCGTTATGAGAAATGATAATAAGAAATGCACTTGGTGAGGACGAGAACCAAGTAGGAAGCGTTATGAGAAATAGTGTCACGAATAGGGTACAGAAGCACCATTAATCAACAATATACCTAGACTGTGGAACAAAAGGTTAGATCTAACAGGTGCCGGGCAGCCACACTCTCGGTGAGGGCGAGAATCGAGTAGTGCTTTTGTGTCTCAGAATATACCAATTAAATGCCTAAGGTTTGGTGACTTCCTATGTCGTGCCACATGTTAATAGCCTTGCAACCCATTAACAATCCTGATATTTACTGGAATACTTTAATTACATGAAATTCATACCATACTAAAACTTGATTAATACTTGAAGTACGTGGGGTACTCAAGAAGATTAGAATTATACATAAATACTTAAAGTACGTGGGGTACTCAAGAAAACGGGAATTATACTTGAAGTACGTGGGGTACTCAAGAAGATTAGAATTATACAGAAGTACTTGAAGTACGTGGGGTACTCAAGAAAATTAGAATTATACATGAAAACTTGATTTATACATGACACAAACTATGTTTTCATACAGAGTTTCAAGTAACTCGACAAGAAAATGATTTTAAATTCGTTTTCTCAACAATACTTCAAAAACCGGTTATTCAAAAAGATTTATTTCAAATATTTTACAAACAAACTATGAACTCGCTCAACTTTATGTTGATTTTTCGCATGTTTCTTTCTCAGGTTGCCTATCAGAAATTATGGAACGGTTGGAATAGGAAAACCATGAAGAGTCGAGTACTTAGTGGGCGTTCACATACTAAAAGTCTTAGCTTATTTGCTCCCGGTGTGCAATGAAGATACCAGTCCAGTCACGCCAATGCTCTGATAATTTCGGGGTGTGACACTCCACTTCTGACTTGTGGATGTCATCACGACTACAGTATTCCCGCTTGACAGCTACCAGCCCCAACATTTGGACTTGTGCGTTCCACCAAGTTAACACACCGCCTTCGAGAGTACCAGTGGCATACCTCACCCTACGAGCCTCAGGGCATTCACACATTTCGAAGACTGACTCGAGCTTCTCGAACCAGTGGAGGAGTCCAACTGCCCCTTCAGTGCCACTGAAAGTACTAGGACGACAGTCCATGAAAGTTTTGAACGTGCACGCAGGCGGCTGAGCATACTGGCCTCCTGCTTGGGTGGCTATAGGTGCCGCAGCAACTTGTTGGTTAATCAGAGCCATCAACTGGGCTTGAGTCATGTTAATACGTCCAGCCATGATCTTCATATCAAGGGAAATATGAGTGAGAGAGGTTCGCGAAAGTGCGATGACAGAAGAGAGTAAGCACACATGTGTTTTCAAGCAATAGTTGTTATGTTTATCTAAGCATACCATGAGCAAAGTTCTATGTAACTAGCAAGGAGGCAATGCAAACATAAATCATATCACCTAGAATGTCGAGTCTTGCACATGGAGCGAAGCGTCGTTGTGGATAGTTGAGCACTGTTCAGGTTATAGTCTGGTTTTAACAAAACTTTTTCCCTTATTAAAACCAAGTTCGCTATAACTAATGGCTCTGATACCAATCTGTCACGCCCCCAAAATCCACACGTGGAGTATCACCTCTTGGAGGCGTGACTGACCAGGATCAAGCCACCAACCATATTGAACATAACAGAAATAAGTAAAATTCAACCACACAATATGAAAGGTGATCAAATCAAAAACATAGTTAAGTGTTTAGCGGAAGCAAAATTCTAAAACCCAATGTAAGTATTAAGTATGAAATAGAGTAATGTTTTTAGCATGGCACACACTGCCATGTCCCATAACGACTGCGCCTCCCTGTGCAAGCTCCATGAGTACCTAACGACCTGCAAGGCATGTAACAACGAGTCAACAACAAAGTTGAGCGAGTTCACAGTTGGTTGTTTAGTTATAGCATTCGTTTCGTAAATCGTATGTTCGTTTGTAACCCATGTATCGTATTAATTCGTATCACGGTCACCCTGACATGTTTGCGAAGATTAGTGGGGGCTTCCCATGTGTTACTAGACCGTGCGTATCGACTACTACGGAAATATAAGTGGTGCCCTAAGTCAATGTCTATCAGCATTGACCCTTTGCCCATAGTCCATTAGTACACACCCGTCCGACTGGCATGGTGTGAGGTTTGTTAAACCTAATAGCGCTATTAACTAATGACCCACTCGCCATAGGCCTCGGCGATTAAGTCGATATAAATGAGGGACTTCAGTGATAGAGGTTTGGTCCAGTGTGTAATCTTGGCATCCTACCCACGGAGGATGGTTGTAGTTATCGTTTAAATCATTAACCCATTCCCAACCCTTGGGAATCCCATGCCTTGGAAAGTGTGTGAACTCACCTTGGTTTGCTCGGTAGATACACAGAAAGGTTACTTGAGCTATAAGTGGTCAACCACGTCCTAACATGGTTATCATACAAGTCAGGTCTAGGTTCAAGCAGTGCACATACGTTTCACATAGCTTAACACGTTATGAACACATATTAATCATGGCAAACCCCTAATACATGTTAACACATTAACAGTAGCAGTCAAGTACCAAACATGTCCAAACTTGTGCGACCCGAAAGATAAAACCCAATAAACAGGTGGCCCAACCTGTTGTGCGATCAGCATGACTTGTGCGATCCACATTGGGTTGTGCGATTGGAAACTAACCCTGCCCAATAATCAATCCCAACATGTACACGACCCAAACAGTTATCAAAAACATAACTTGTGCGATCCAATAGTCTTGTGCGACTACTGGTATCTTGTGCGACGGAACTTGTGCGTCTGGCACTTGTGCGATCAGATCAGGTCTTGTGTGACCTGATCTTGTGCGACTGAGAGGGAACTTGTGCGATCCGTTTTACCATCCGAATTTTATGCTATTTAGTTACAATTAATCAATAATTTCCTATCTTATATTGAATCAAGATAACAGTTTCCAAATCATACAATCATTCGATCAAAACAAGCAATTATATACCATTTCTGAGAACCCTAATCGTATCAAGCACGAACAACAATCTTAACCTTTGATCATAATAACAGATTCATGTTCTGGATCACTATCATGCATATCATCATAACAATCCAACACATTATCCACCTATACTCGTCTAACAGCCGATTAACATGCAATCGATTCTAGATTATCAACAACATCATATAATTAACAACTCCATATTGATCTAAGATGCTATACGTGTGAGTCGATTTACATAAACTAAACTCAACAACTTTCATCATATTCAATCACAAGATATCACTAAGTCATGATGTAATACAAATGGATCACAACATCATACAACCAATACTACAAACACTAACCGGTTGAGAGAAGGATAGGATCGATCCAAGTAGGAAAGCTTCGAGAGATGGGGATGTTTGCCGTCAGCTTCAAGAGGAGAGGAGAGGAGCTTAGGGTTTGGTGTGTTTCCTTGCGTTTGTAAGTTATGAGGAACAAACTTCCTAAAGGATAGATGTATGCGCATAAGAGGAGTGGGCCGATCCCAGTTTTGGGCTGCCCTTGGCTGCGGGTTCGAACCAAACAGGATTGGGCCGAGAGGGTGTGTGTTATGGACAAGGTGTGTAGCCCATAAGCTTGTGCGATTACATTATATATATTACACACATTCACATATACAATATCAAACATAACATTTCATAAATCATCAAACCTCATATAATCACGTAATGTTCAAACATGCTACACTTAGCACAAAGATAGGTTTTGAAATACAAGTTGTCACAACCTAGGAATCGTGTAACAATCATAACATATTTAGATGTTTCCTATTTAACACACGAGCCATTACATATCCAATACATCACATTCAACATCTCATAATCACAATTTAAGTGTGCGGTTTCAAATAGAGTGGACGATCCGGTTTCATGAATAGGCATGACCTAAACCAACTTTGGCCCGATGCAAAGCCCGACTGCCGGGTCAGGCCCATACGGGGTGCGGCCCAATTCAAATGTTGTTTTATTTAGAACTTATATAATCTAGTTATTATTGTGTGGTCATGGCAACAATAATCTCATATTATTTCACTTCCAAATAACATAGAAAATTTCACAGTTACAGCATTACCATTCATATCAAATTATCACCAAATATCATCACCCTTATAATAACATTCATTAAATTCTAGCAATTTTCATTCATCAATCCAAAAGTTATACAATAAGATCCATACACTTAATAAACCACGCATGATCAGTCCTAACCCATCCATATTCAGGTTACTTCTTAATGCCTATTCCATGTCAAGTAACCTCGCAAATCAGTCGTAAATTTTTGTTTCACATACTTCTCTAATGGCACAACAGTTTATTTATATTACTAGGATGAACTTCCTATTCTACAATTTCTATATGTGCACTTATCACCCAACATTAATGTTAACATAATATTAATCATAACAATCACATGGCTTACTTTGATATTACCAAACCGAATCTGACAGCCCTAATAAAATATGCACATGGCTCACTTTGATCAATACTACAACACACCCATGAGCCACCATTATCTATTATAATATTCATCATTGCATCACATGGATCCTACAATATTAATTTGATCATTCACCACATATACACATCATGACATCATACTTCCATAAAACGTGCACATACATTTACTGTTAATCAAATCCCATATGATCGATACTATATACATACAAAAGTTAATTAATAAAGAAACACTAACCAAGGGACACGACCTAGTGAAGGTGCTACTTGGGATGGGATCCACAGTCGGTCGAACAACTCAAGAATAGGAATAAGACTTTAGTGTTTGCTACCTCTACAAAAAAAATCACGTAACAACATCCCCTAATCCTCCTAATGTACGTATAACCAACCGAATGGGCCTTGTCCTGGTTCTAATGTATGGGCCGAGTAGATTGAGGTATGGTGTGCATGCACTACGCATCCAAAGCAGGCCCAAATACAGTGGGCTTCATTCGGGACATGCCTACATTTACAAGGAATGAATGTCTTGGGCCAAAATGCGTCTTGGGTCGAAATGCAATACCAAAGGGGTGCGGGTATGGGTCCAGGTGTGTAAATGTGGCCCGTTACAAAATCAGCCCATCTAAACACTCCAACACGTTACTCGCTCGACCATCACATCACAGCACAATGTCCAACGAAAGTTTAATAAATTAAAGACCTGAAATGAGCGAATCACTAGGATCACAAATTGAAACAGTACAACCCTTGAAAGTTTGGGTTGTCACATCATCCCCAACTTGAAAGAAATTTTGTCCCAAAATTTAGCACATAGTTACTGAGGAAGTTAGTTAGGTTGCATGGTTTCCTGGTTTTCCTGGGGTATCACATCATCCCCCTGTTGGTTTAGAATTTAGTCCGGAAATTCCGCAGTAGCTTCAGCCTCAGTAGTGATTTCATTATTCTCGAACAACTGGGGATATTTGTGTTTCATTTGGTCTTCTCGTTCCAAGGTAAACTCTGTGCCACGAAGGGAGTTCCAACGAACTCGAACAATAGGTATCCTGGTGCGTTTGAGAATCTTGACCTCCTGGTCCAAGATTTCGACTGGTTCTTCGACAAATCGCAACTGATCGTCGATGGTGAGCTCCTTAAAAGGAACTGTGGGTGTTTCATCTGACAAACACTTCTTCAGATTCGACACATGGAGTACGTTGTGAACTCCACTGAGTTCTTCACGTAGATTCAATCTATAGGCCACCTTGCCAATTCTCTTCGTGATTTCGAAGGGTCCAACACATCTGGGGCGAGTTTGCCTCGTTTACCAAAATGAACCACACATTTCCAAGGTAAGACTTTAAGTAGCACTCGATCCCCAACCTGGAACTCGAGTGGTTTCCTGCGCTTATCAGTGTAGCTTTTCAGACTGTCACGAGCTGCCGCCATTTGTTGTCGTATCTGAGCAATCTTCTCTGTTATGTCTTTGACGAGTTCTGGGCCAGTGACTTGGCTGTCTTCAACTTCTGCCCAACAAAGAGGTGGTCGGCACTTCTGCCCGTACAATGCCTCTAATAGAGCAGCCTGGATGTCGATGTGGTAACAGTTGTCATACGAAAATTCCACCAAAAGTAGGTGCCATTACCGGAGTCGATTACATATGCCCAAAGCATGTCTTCAAGGGGTTTGGATGTTGCATTCAGTCTGCCCATCCATCCGTGGATGACATGCTGTGCTCATGTCTAGACGTGAGCCAAAGGATTTGTGCATCCCTTGCCACAAATCAGACGCAAATCGTGGGTCGAGATCAGAGATAATGTAGGTTGGCACCTCGTGGCTAGCAACCACTTCTTTTAGGTAGATGACTACGAGTGTAGAAGATGTGACAACTCGAGTTTTCAAGGTCTCTACTTGATTTAATAACTGTTCACAAGAGTTGTTTTTACATTTATATTTGGTGTGCATCATAGTGTGTTTTTATATATATTAATGTGTTAATAACATGCTGTATTGTGTGTGTACAATTTAGAACAATATAATGGATCCTTGTCGAAAACACACCCCACGAAAACACCCCCTAGCCGAAAACCCTCTCCCCATGAAAACCAAGGGTTTTCGCCACCACCCTCTAGACGAAATCAACTGATTTTGTCGACCCAGTCTTCGCCAAAGCCCAGTTAGGGCCCAACCTCATATCAGTTACGTATTTTACCGTAATAGGTTATGTACAAGATCAGTTACCAAACCCTAAATCCTCTCTAATGGGCGACAATAATCATCACTATTTTGGAGTCATTCCAATCCCTTTTTCCAGTCACAATACACCTCGGTCAGTAATATCATTGCTTATTTTATTCCTGTTGACCAATAACCTATAGCAATGCATGTGTGATGTCTTGAAAATGTAGTCAATCGGATGAGGATCCTTCATGATTGTCGGCCATTGTACTCACAATTGCATGTGATTGTCAGTAGTCATGTGTTTGTTATATGTGTTTTTAAATTAGATACAATATGCTAAGTGCTATCATTAGTCAATGACTACGGTTTCCACGCAAACTTAAATATAATTTGATGTAACATGGGATACTATTATATGATATTGGTTTGGCACGATGGTACAGACTTGTGGGTTAGATCTGATGTTGTGACAGTATTTGGATAGATCTCAGTGCATGTTCATTTTAGTTTATGATAATCATATTAATTCAGTGTTGAATGATTTAGTATTAATGCCTTGTATGTATGGAGGATCGCATGAATTGATATGACTGAATGATGTTATGATGTAGTCGGCGTATTGTAGATAATCATTAGGGTTCTAGAATTATAACTGTTAGCGATAAACACGATGTGCCCAACGAAAACTCTTCCCCGAAGAAAACGGAACATCGACGAAAACCCTTGGTGATTTCGTCGCCAAAGGTGATTTCGCCGCCAAAAGTGTTTTCGTCCCAAGTGATTTCATCGAATGCTTGGACACATTAACTCCGTTAAGTTATTGACTCTGTTAAGTGGTTAACGTTGTTAAGTATGTCAAATATGTTATGTATGTTAACTGGGTTATGTTAACTATGTTATGCAAGTTAAGTTCATTATGTATGATAAATTTGCTGATTCTGATTAACTCTGTCATGTGTGCTAACTATGCTAAGGGTGTTAATCTTGTTAAGTATGGTAACTTCGTTAAACCCATTAACGTCGTTAGGTATGTTAATGGATTATATTAATAGAATAAACTGATAGATCAACCATGTGAAGCATAAATTATGTGAACCTGATTAACTGATGTAGTGGTGCATGATGTAAACTGCTAAGTACATTTGGTGATATAGATTGCATGTGAAGTTGTACCAACATAAACTGATTTTCGCATACGTGCATAATTATAGGCCTTGACTGATTAATTGGAACCAAGTAATTAATCAAACCGAGCAAACCAAGGTGAGTTCACACTCCTAAGGCATGGGATTCCCTGTGGGTTGGGAATGGGATTGAATAACTATGACAGAACTTGTACATTCACTATTACTAGACTACTTACCACCGTCCTCGGATTGGGAAGGACGCCAGCGCTAAACATACGTACTCGCTACGTACCGCTGTCCTCGGATTGGGAAGGGCACTTACGTAAAACCTACGTAAACTCATACTTACTACTGTCCTCGGATTGGGAAGGGCACTTACGTAAAACCTACGTAAACTCATACTTATCACTGTCCTCCGATTGGGAAGGACACCTATAGATACAACTAGTCTAGTAATATACAACATGGGAAGCCCCCACTATAGATCGTGAAGGTTTGGGAAACAAGGATACTGGGTAACACATGATTCTGAAACAAACTTACGATTTCTGAAACGAACTAAATAACTGAACAATCAACTATGAACTCGCTCAACTTTGTTGTTGACTCGTTGTTGCATGCCTTGCAGGTCGATAGGTACTCATGGAGCTTGCACTGGAAGGCGTGGTCGTTGTGGGACATGGACATTGGGTGCCATGTAAAAAACATTATAACATTTCGAACTTAATACTTATGTGGGGTTTTCACATTTATGCTTCCGCTAAACACTTAACTATGTTTTGATTTGAACACCTTTTGTATTGATGGGTTGAACTTTATTTATTACTTACAATGTCCAATATGATTGGTGGCTTGATCCTGGTCAGTCATGCCTCCAAGCGGTGATACTCCGCGTGTGTATTTTGGGGGTGTGACAGATTGGTATCAGAGCCATTGGTTATAGTGAACTTGGATTTAATAAAGGGAAAAAGTTTTTGTTAAAACCAGACTATAACCTGTACAGTGCTCAAAGATCCACAACGACGTTTCGCTCCAGGAGCAAGACTCAACACTGTAGGTGATATGATTTATGTTTATATTGCCTACTTGCTAGTTACATAGAACGTTGCTCGTGGTATGCTTAGATAAACGTAACAACTATTGTTTGAAAACACTTGTGTGCTTACTCTCTTCTGTCATCGCATTTACGCGAACCTTTCTCACACATGTTTCCTTTGATATGAAGATCATGAGTGGACACGTTAACATGAGTCAAGCCCTGTTGACGGCTTTAATAGACCAACAAGTTGCTGCGTCACTAGCAGCCGCTCAAGCAGGAGGTATACCCTGCAGTCGCAACTCACTCTAGGATCTTTAGATCCTACCCTCATAAACCAACTCTTATGTTTAACTTTGTCCTGTTCTTGTATACAACAGGTCAGAACGCTCAGCCACATGTATGCATGTTCAAGACTTTTATGGACTGTCGTCCTAGTACTGGGGAGCTCCAGTATTATTTGTGAAGAAGAAAGACGGTACCTTCAGGATGTGTATCGATTACCGTGAACTCAACAAGGTGACTGTAAAGAATCTCTATCCACTTCCACGCATTGATGACTTGTTCGATTAGCTGCAAGGGTCGAGCTACTACTCAAAGATTGATCTGATGTTAAGCTACCATCAAATGAGAGTCCGTGGCGAGGACATCTCCAAAACAGCATTCAGAAATCGCTACGGCCACTACGAGTTTCTGGTCATGCCATTCGGGTTAACAAATGCACCTGCGGTTTTCATGGATCTTATGAACAGAGTGTTCAAATCCTACCTGGATAAGTTTGTCATTGTATTCATCGATGACATCGTGATCTATTCTAAGTGTCAGGAGGAGCACAAGCATCATCTACGGCTTATTTTAGAACTCCTTCGAACAGAACAGTTGTACGCCAAGTTTTCCAAATGCAACTTTTGGCTTCGTGAAGTCCACTTTCTAGGTCACGTGGTAAACAAGGATGGGATTCATGTTGATCCATCCAAGGTAGACTCGATCAAGAACTGGCATGCACCGCGTACACCAACATAAATCTGCCAATTCTTGGGTTTGGCGGGCTACTACAGGAGGTTCATCAAAGACTTCTCAAAGATTGCACAGCCTCTTACTCTACTGACTCAAAAAGGTGTCACCTATCATTGCGGTGATGCTCAAGAATCAGCGTTCCAACATTTGAAGAGCAGACTTTGTAGCGGACCTATTCTTTCATTGCCAGAAGGCACAGACGATTTCGTGGTTTATTGTGACGCGTCAATTCAGGGTCTTGGCTGTGTATTGATGCAACGGGATAAAGTCATTGCATACGCCTCGCGCCAACTTAAGATTCACGAAAGAAATTACACCACACATGAGTTGGAGCTAGGAGCTGTTATTTTCGCACTTAAGATATGGAGACATTACCTGTACGGTACCAAGTGCACCATCTACACCAATCATAGGAGTCTCGGGCATATCTTCAAGCGAAAGGAGTTGAACATGCGACAACGTCAATGGGTCGAGCTATTGAATGATTACGAATGTGCAATCAAATACCATCCGGGCAAAGCCAATGTTGTGGCCGACGCCCTCAGTCGAAAAGATACTACACCTAAACGCGTGCGAGCATTACAACTTGCCATTCAATCTAGTCTTCCTTCCCAGATACGAGATGCTCAGGCAGAAGCATTGAAACCAGAAAACGTTAGGCCTGAATCTCTACGCGGCTAAAGGCAACGGTTTGAACAAAAAGTAGACGGTGCCTACTATGTAACGGGACGCATCTGGGTCCCACTCTATGGCAATTTACGAGAACTTGTAATGGATGAAGCACATAGGTCTCGTTACTCGGTACATCCTGGTTCGGATTAGATGTACCACGATCTCAGAACTACGTATTGGTGGCTAGCATAAAAGCTCACATAGCAACTTACGTTAGCAAGTGTTTAACTTGTGCGAGAGTCAAAACTGAATACCAGAAACCATCAGGCCTACTCCAATAACCAGAAATACCACAATGGAAATCGGAGCAAATTTCCATGGATTTTGTTACTGGCTTACCTAGATCTCAACATGGAAATAATACTATTTGGGTGATCGTGGATCGACTCACAAAGTCTGCACACTTCTTGGCTATCAAGGAAACGGATAAGTTCTCCACTCTAGCAGACGTTTATCTTAAGGAAGTTGTCTCGAGGCACGGGGTGCCAACCTCTATTATCTCTGATCGTGACGCACGTTTTACTTCAGAACTGTGGCAAGCGATGCACAAAGCTTTTAGCTCTCGATTAGACATGAGCACAACTTATCACCCGCAAACGGATGGGCAGTCTAAATGCACCATCCAAACTCTAGAAGACATGCTTCGTGCATGTGTAATCGAGTTTGGCAACGGCTGGGAAAACATCTTCCGTTAGTGGAGTTTTCGTATAATAACAGTTATCACACCAGCATCCAATCCGCTCCGTTTGAGGCACTGTACCGGCATAAGTGCCGATCACCTCTTTGTTGGGCAGAAGTTGGCGACAGCCAAATCACAGGCCCAGAACTTGTAGTAGACACAACAGAAAGGATCGCACAAATACGACAACGAATGGCGGCAGCTCGTGACCATCAGAAAAGCTACGCTGATAAGCGCAGGAAACCACTCGAGTTCCAGGTTGGGGATCGAGTGCTACTTAAAGTCTCACCTTGGAAAGGTGTAGTTCGTTTTGGTAAACGAGGCAAGCTCAATCCGCGATATGTCGGACTGTTCAAAATCACTGAGAAAATAGGCAAAGTGGCCTATAAACTGAACCAACCAGTGGAACTCGTTGGAGTTCACAACGTATTTCACGTGTCAAATCTGAAGAAATGTCTGTCAAATGAGACCCTCATAGTTCCTTTGAAGGAGCTCACTATCGACGATCAGTTGCGATTCGTCGAGGAACCAGTTGAAATCACGGACAGGGACGTTAAGGTCCTCAAGCCCACCAGAATGCCTCTTGTTCGAGTTCGTTGGAACTCCCATCGTGGCCCAGAGTTCACCTGGGAACGAGAAGACCAAATGAAACTCAAGTATCCCCAGTTGTTCAAAAACAATGCAACCACTACTGAGGCTGAAGCTACTACAGAATTTCGGGACGAAATTCCAAATCAACGGGGGGATGATGTGACACCCCAGGAAAACCAGGAAACAACACAACTAGCTTTCTCAGTAACCATGTGCTAAATTTCGGGACGAAATTTCTTTCAAGTTGGGGATAATATGACAACCCGAGTTTTCAAGGTCTCTACTTGATTTAATAACTGTTCACAAGTGTTGTTTTTATATTTATATTTGGTGTGCATCATAGTGTGTTTTTATATATATTAATGTGTTAATAAAATGTTGTACTGTGTGTGTATAATTTAGAAAAATATAATGGATCCTTGTCGAAATCACACCCCACGAAAACACCTCCTAGCCGAAAACCCTCTCCCCATGAAAACCAAGGGTTTTTGCCACCACCCTCTAGACGAAATCAACTGATTTCATCGACCCAGTCTTCGCCAAAGCCCAGTTAGGGCCCAACCTCATATCAGTTACGTATTTTACCGTAATAGGATATGTACATGATCAGTTACCAAACCCTAAATCCTCTCTAAGTGGGCGATGGCAATCATCACTATTTTGGAGTCATTTCAATCTCCTTTTCCAGTCACAATACACCTCGGTCAGTAATATCATTGCTTATTTTATTCCTGTTGACCAATAACCTATATAGCAATGCATGTGTGATGTCTTGAAAATGCAGTCAATCGGATGAGGATCCTTCATGATTGTCGGCCATTGTACTCACAATTGCATGTGATTGTCAGTAGTCATGTGTTTGTTATATGTGTTTTTAAATTAGATATAATATGCAAAGTGCTATCATTAGTCAATGACTAGGGTTTCCACGCAAACTGAAATATAATTTGATGTAACATGGGATACTATTATATGATATTGGTTTGGCACGATGGTACAAACTTGTGGGTTAGATCTGATGTTGTGATAGTATTTGGTTAGATATCAGTGCATGTTCAATTTAATGTATGATAATCATATTAACTCAGTGTTGAATCATTTAGTATTAATGCCTTCTATGTATGGAGGATCGCATGAATTGATATGACTAAATGATTTTATGATGTAGTTGGCGTATTATAGATAACCATTAGGGTTCTAGAAATGTAACTGTTAGCGATGAAGACGATGTGCCCGATGAAAACTCTTCCCCGACGAAAACGAAACATCGACGAAAACACTTGGTGATTTCGTCGCCAAAGGTGATTTCGCCGCCAGAAGTGTCTTCGTCCCAAGTGATTACGTCGAATGCTTGGACACATTAACTCCGTTAAGTTATTGACTCTGTTAAGTGGTTAACCTTGTTAAGTATTGACTGTGTTAAGTATGTCAAATATGCTATGTATGTTAACTGGGTTATGTTAACTATGTTATGTAAGTTAAGTTCATTATGTATGATAACTCTGCTGATTCTGATTAACTCTGTCATGTGTGCTAACTATGCTAAGGGTGTTAACCTTGTTATGTGTGGTAACTTCGTTAAACCCATTAACGCCGTTAGGTATGTTAATGGATAATATTAATAGAATAAACTGAGAGATCAACCATGTGAAGCATAAATTATGTGAAACTGATTAACTGATGTAGTGGTGCATGATGTAAACTGCTAAGTACATTTGGTGATATAGATTGCATGTGAAGTTGTACCAACATAAACTAATTTTCGCATACGTGCATAATTATAGGCCTTGACTGATTAATTGGAACCAAGTAATTAATCAAACCGACCAAACCAAGGTGAGTTCACACTCCTAAGGCATGGGATTCCTGGTGGGTTGGGAATGGGATTGAATAACTATGACAAAACTTGTGCATTCACTATTACTAGATTACTTACCACCGTCCTCGGATTGGGAAGGACGCCAGCGCTAAACCTACGTACTCGCTACGTACCACTGTCCTCAGATTGGGAAGGGAACTTACGTAAAACCTACGTAAACTCATACTTATCACTGTCCTCGGATTGGGAAGGACACCTATAGATACAACTAGTCTAGTAATATACAACATGGGAAGCCCCCACTAAAGATCATGAAGGTTTAGGAAACAAGGATACTGGGTAACACATGATTCTGAAACAAACTTACGATTTCTGAAACGAACTAAATAACTGAACAATCAACTGTGAACTCGCTCAACTTTGTTGTTGACTCATTGTTACATGCCTTGCAGGTCGATAGGTACTCATGGAGCTTGCACTGGAAGGCGCGGTCGTTGTGGGACGTGGACAGTGGGTGCCATGTTAAAAACATTATAACATTTCGAACTTAATACTTATGTTGGGTTTTCACATTTATGCTTCTGCTAAACACTTAACTATGTTTTGATTTGTAGAAGATGTGACAACTCGAGTTTTCAAGGTCTCTACTTGATTTAATAACTGTTCACAAGTGTTGTTTTTTTATTTATATTTGGTGTGCATCATAGTGTGTTTTTATATATATTAATGTGTTAATAACATGCTGTATTGTGTGTGTATAATTTAGAACAATATAATGGATCCTTGTCGAAAACACACCCCACGAAAACACCCCTAAGCCAAAAACCCACTCCCCATGAAAACTAAGGGTTTTCGCCACCACCCTCTAGACGAAATCAATTGATTTCGTCGACCCAGTCTTCGCCAAAGCCCAATTAGGGCCCAACCTCACATCAGTTACGTATTTTACCGTAATAGGTTATGTACAAGATCAGTTACCAAACCCTAAATCCTCTCTAAGTAGGCAACGACAATCATCACTATTTTGGAGTCATTCCATTCCCTTTTTCCAGTCATAATACACCTCGGTCAGTAATATCATTGCTTATTTTATTCCTGTTGACCAATAACCTATAGCAATGCATGTGTGATGTCTTGAAAATTTAGTCAATCGGATGAGGATCCTTCATGATTGTCGACCATTGTACTCACAATTGCATGTGATTGTCAGTAGTCATGTGTTTGTTATATGTGTTTTTAAATTAGATATAATATGCTAAGTGCTATCATTAGTCAATGACTAGGGTTTCCACGCAAACTTAAATATAATTTGATGTAACATGGGATACTATTATATGATATTGGTTTGGCACGATGGTACAGACTTGTGGGTTAGATCTGATGTTGTGACAGTATTTGGATAGATCTCAGTGCATGTTCAATTTAATGTATGATAATCATATTAATTCAGTGTTGAATGATTTAGTATTAATGCCTTGTATGTATGGTGGATCGCATGAATTGATATGACTGAATGATTTTATGATGTAATCGACGTATTGTAGATGATCATTAGGGTTCTAGAATTGTAACTGTTAGCGATGAACACGATGTGCCCGACGAAAACTCTTCCCCGACGAAAACGGAACATCGACGAAAACACTTGGTGATTTCGTCGCCAAAGGTGATTTCGCCGCCATAAGTGTTTTCGTCCCAAGTGATTTCGTCGAATGCTTGGACACATTAACTCCGTTAAGTTATTGAATCTGTTAAGTGGTTAACCATGTTAAGTATTGACGGTGTTAAGTATGTCAAATATGTTATGTATGTTAACTGGGTTATGTTAACTGTGTTAAGTAAGTTAAGTTCATTATGTATGATAACTCTGCTGATTCTGATTAACTCTATCATGTGTACTAACTATGCTAAGGGTTTTAATCTTGTTAAGTACGGTAACTTCGTTAAACCCATTAACGTCGTTAGGTATGTTAATGGATAATATTAATAGAATAAACTGATAGATCAACCATGTGAAGCATAAATTATGTGAACCTGATTAACTGATGTAGTGGTGCATGATGTAAACTGCTAAGTACATTTGGTGATATAGATTGCATGTGAATTTGTACCAACATAAACTGATTTTCGCATACGTGCATAATTATAGGCCTTGACTGATTAATTGGAACCAAGTAATTAATCAAACCGAGCAAACCAAGGTGAGTTCACACTCGTAAGGCATGGGATTCCCGGTGGGTTGGGAATGAGATTGAATAACTACGACGGAACTTGTACATTCACTATTACTAGACTACTTACCACCGTCCTCGGATTGGGAAGGACGCCAACGCTAAACCTACGTACTCCAACACTTTTAAACACCAAGCATGTCGTAGAGTTAGCAAATGGTAAAAGTCTAGAGGCCACACACATAGTTCAGGGTTGTAATCTTGTCCTTGCTGGTCAGACCTTCTCTATCGATCTCATTCCTATAGTTCTGGTAGTTTCGACATCGTCATTGGGATGGATTGGTTATCCCAACAGCAAGCAGAGATCCTATGCAAAGAGAAGATTGTTCGTATTCCTCGTTCTGGTGAAGAACCGTTAGTGATTCATGGTGAAAAGAGTGGTGCAGTTGTTGGTATCATCTCTTTCCTTAAGGCCTAGAAGTGTTTGCGAAAGGGCCACACTGCTATTTTAGTACTTGTTACTGACGCATCATCGAAAGAGAGGAAAATAGACAATATTCCAGTTGTACGCGACTTTCCTCAAGTGTTTCCTGAGGAATTACCTGGTCTACCACCTCATCGCCAGGTCGAATTTCAAATCGAGCTAGCTCCTAGAGCAACGCCCATAGCTCGAGCACCCTATTGCTTAGCTCCAACCGAACTGGAGGAACTATCCAAACAATTGCAAGAACTCTTGGATAAGGGTTTCATTCATCCTAGCTCTTCACACTGGGGAGCTCCAGTATTATTTGTGAAGAAGAAAGACGGTACCTTCAGGATGTGTATCGATTACCGTGAACTCAACAAGGTGACTGTAAAGAATCGTTATCCACTTCCACGCATTGATGACTTGTTCGATCAGCTGCAAGTGTCGAGCTACTACTCAAAGATTGATCTGATGTTAAGCTACTGTGACACCTGTGTCACTTCAACCATCAAACAAATGTCAAACCAATGAAATATTGTATTTCATACTTGGGATTTGTAAAAATATGTGTATCGTTTGCACATATCAACTCTTGTTCGAATTTAAGCTTTAAATCGCTTTCTGGAGGGTTATACGCGCTCTGATGCGTAAATATAACCAGTTTAATCCAACGAACACTCTGAAATAGTGAAATAGGCTTAACATACCTTAAATAACCTTTACATAACTTATAAATAAGTTTTGAAGGCTTTGGTATGGCAAAAACAAGTTAATTCGCTTACAGGGACTAAACTTGACAAACTGCGAAAGTATGCCAATTTGAACTGTAACAAACATTCCGGAACATGACCATAAGTTAAACATACCATAAATATCCTTCGCATAGCTTAGAAATAGGCTTTGAGGGGTTCGGTGTGATAAAATACACTTTTGGGTCTTTCAGGGACAAAAAGCGTCAAAAAGTGCACAAGTTTGCACTTTCGCGCATAACTTACGTTCTGAATACATCCGGACTTCCAAAATTTTATTTGAGCACTAAAATATTTTATTTTAGTGTTTGGCATAAGAAAAATCCATTCGTCACGCATTTTGGATCGTTTTTCACGCTTATGCGCATTACGTCGTAATTAAGCGAACATCGCGATCATACGACCAAACGAACTGACATCCGACATATTTTTGAGCATGTTTCATGTCCACAATGTTTAGACATCATTTTAGGGCCTTAAAGTTGGCTTTACGGGCCTTTGAAGTGTCGGAAATGGCATAAACACATAACAGGGACCAAAACTGTCATTTCTGAAAGATGTTTGCTCATACATCGAATCTAGTCCTTCCCACTTGTTGCACATGGTTTTGGGAATCTATGGGCTGGTATTTTGGGCACATGGTATTACAATACCATGGGTGCTAGTGTATGGCCAAGATTGAAGCACTTTTTCCAAGAAACGATCCTAACGGTTCGGGAAATCCTATAAATACCCCATGCCTTCATTTGCAAAACTCACAAGAATTTTGGTTTGAGAAGCTCTAAGTTGGAACCTTTGTTTCATACCTGAGCTACTCGAATTGAAATTAGCATTCGGGGAACCTTCGTAAGTATTCTTTCGTTCTTTTATTTCTTTTATTGCTTTTCGAGTCAGAAAGTCAAACTTTGTTTGACTTTCTGCATTGACCAGTTTATGGTCAATGCAAAGTTCATTTGAACTTTGCAACGTGATTGTAATAACAATGTTTATTGTCCCTTGGGACTATGCCTACTGATTACCACGTTGTCTAGGGTCGTAGGGTAAGCGATCTGATAAATCGCTTATACCTTCGAACCCGACCCATTTGGTGGATCATTAGGATCCGAACAAATACCTTAGGTGACCATAGTATATAGGGAATAACCTTCTGGGGTTATACCTTATGGTCGCTTCATTTAAGTAGTTGTATGATAGGTAGTTTATATGCCTTAGGTAAATTACCAAAATACCCTTTTGATGCCAAAATTCGTTTTAATCATATGTAACATAACTTTTGACATCTAAACTGATTTGACAACCATATTAGACATTTTAAGGCATATATTACTTGTCATAGGACTAGTTATGCAGTCCGAACACGTTTCACGCGAACGACGCGTTAAAGTAGCATAAGCTACCTAAACGGGTCGTAATGGGTCGTAAGCGCTTAGACTAGGTTTCATTTAGTATGTAGGCTTTTGTAAACCATACTACATGAGTTCCAATACTCATCTGGTTTACGAGCCCTCATTCTATCCGATCCTCTGATTTAGGTCCGGGTTATTTATGTAGTTACCTATATTAGGTACCGTTTAATTTCCGGGACTCCTCTAGCTTGCTTGGTAGTTGTGCAAGACTCCTAAGCACTCTCAGGTGAGTACATAGACCCCTCTTTTACTGTTTTCAAACTGTTTTGGGGTGAAGCATGTGTACCTATCTGTTATTTTCATGTTTTCCAAAAGTATAATTGATTATACATGTTAGTACTTATCTGTTGTCACACTGAATGACTATCTATGGTTTAAACACTGATTTTTCAAAGACTATAACATAAATTGTTGAATTGTACTTATTTTGTTCACCAGGTCGGTTGTTAGTATGATATAGCGCTATAGGATTGGACACCCCATTCCTGTTGTCATGGAATGTCTGAAACCAATTTGTTTCTCCATCCAAATAGGGATTTCCTTTGTGGTATACCTATAGTCTCAAAGGTGTATTTTGATGCACTAGGTCTGAATGAATTCATAAGTCACACTTTTATTTGTATATTTTGATATACCCCCAAAGGTATATTCTGATATACTCTCATGTGTGGTATTGTACAAAACCAACATATATTTTGTTAAACATCCAAAGCATATTATGATATGTTATTTACAAAACCAAAAACATAATTTAATATGTTATTTATCACATCCAAAGCATATTTTGATATGTTATTTATGAAACCAAAACATAGTTTAATATGTTACTTATGAATCCGAAGTATACTTGTAATATACTACGGAAAGCTATTCTTTTAAACAACTAAAGTATATTTAATGTACTATCTATCAAACGATTGGGTTTTGGTTAGTGTTTAGATAACGGGACGGGTGTAATGTGATGAATACATGGTAGATACGCCGCTGGTACTTCTTATACATAAGTGTTTTCATTGCATTACATACCGTGGCGTTATTTAGTACACTTGGGTTAACAATATTGGAACTGAAATATATTTTAATATATCATACTTATTCAACTTTCTTAAAACCAAAGTATATTTTTATATATACTATAAACCTTTTATCAAAACATTGTTTTTCAAACAATATAACTTATACAAACTCATTTTACATGGTTAATCACTTAACCATACATTATTATCTTATTTATACATATCATCTGAACTTATTGTTTTTCAAATGATTTACAAAACAAAACAAATTACAAGGATCATGACTAAACATTTTCTTAAACATAAGTCATGAATCTTATTTTCACAAAACCTATGTATCTCACAGGCATTTTTATGCTGACATGCCTATTTTTACACATGTTTCAGGTGCTGCTTGTGATGATTGATGATATATGCTACACTTAGGATGGACTCGTGCCTTAGCAACTTTAAAACTTGGAAGATCATAGTTGTACTTATTTGATTGTATTAAAACAATGAGTTCATTTATTCAATAAAACATAATTTATTTATGCCATGGTTATGAAACAATAATTCTGTCGCGATCACTCCCCGGCGTTTCCGCCGCGGTTCGTTGTTATACGCGGTCAGGGTGTGACAGAAAAGATGGTATCAGAGCCAATGGTTATAGAGAATTAGGTTATTAGTAATGCTTTGACCTAGACTATAACCTTTCTAGGACCCTAACACAAGTTATCTTGTGTTTAGATTTTAAAACATGCACATCACCTATCCTTAGGTGATTATCAAAACAAAAACCAAATTTTCCGAAATGATTTTTGAAAAACAATCATCTGTTTTTGGATGATTTATTACAAGGTTTTGAACCCTCAATTGTAAGGTTTTGAACCCCTTTGAATTTTCAAAAATCTCGTCAAGGTTTTGGGTTTTAAATAATGTGAACACGTGCAAACTGGAAGGGTGAATGCCTGTATTCTGGGTTTTCTGTCTAGGCAAGCACTTCGTATATATCTCATCAGACGCGAGACCAGTTGTGCTTACCTGGGAATTCTTGGGATGAGTGTTCACTTATAGGCGAGCATGTCTTCGTGATACATTATATTGACCCGCTTACTTTGATTAGTCAATGTCTCATTTGTTTGCCTTTGGTAACAAACAAATGGTCGAAATCTTCATGCGTTGTCATTTTCTTTTGATTATATTTCCCTTGTTTCCTCCCATGTCTTCCATTTTCTACATGGTGCCTCTACGTTGCAACAACAATGTCCGAACTAGGTGCTGCAATTGTCCATCAATTAGGCGTCGTACTACCAGAAGGCCGTTGATTTAGCTATCACCGTGACTCGTCTCAGGGATGAAGCCGTATAAGGGAACTGCTCCTTGGTGCAACCAATGCCACTATCATCATCCAAATCAAATACCCTGTTTCAAATGTACCCACGGGGGACGATGGAGACATTTGGTTAACCTGTGCTGCTTTGCAATCCAAAGCAAAGCTGTTACAAATCCTGCTGCTGCTCAACCTTTTGCAAGGAAACCTAATGCCGGTATGTGCTTATGTACAACAAATGTAATGCACCTCACCAAGCTTACCGACAGTGTCGTCTGTATGCATCACGTGGACAACTCGGTCACCTGACAAGCGCTTGTCAATTAGACCCAAACCAAGGTGGTCTAAACCAACCCTAAGTCAACACTGCTCGTATGATCGACTTAACATACGTAGTACCCAACCTTCAAACTCTGCTTCATATGTCGCTTGGCATATCTAGCGCCTCAACCTCATGAACTTTCTATCTCAAGGATCGACTTAAGCACACCTAGTGCAAGGTGTCGAAACACCTTTCGTTACACAGAATTCCAAATTTCAAAATAGGATCTTTCTATCCTCATAATTAAGATCCTTATGGATGATTATCAATCAAATCGGAGACCAAAATTGAATTACTCGTATGTCTTAATACGTATATTACGATTCAATAAGGATAAATTCGAATTCCTATTAAAGATCTTTCTACCTCCATAGTTAGATTCTTATGTTTAAAGTGCCAAATGAAATCCACGGATTGGATTCCTGGTGTACTTTAAATATCCATACCTAAAGATAACAAATTAAAGAATCAAGTTAACAAATTTTGTGCTTATGTGTTTTCTTACATGTTTTGTGGTTGTATGTGACCATCCAAATCCTTGTAGAGTCTTTCATATCTCATATGAGGGATTCATAGTAGGATATCCAAAAGTACTATCTTAAATCCTTAATGGACTTCTACGTTGTAGTCAAGTCCCTTGGGTTTTAAACTACTATTCTAAAATTGGATCCCTTGAGTGGTCTAGATAAACAGATTGATTTTGAAAATCTGATTAAAAGTATCATGTGATGATATAATTGAAAAGATCCCTTAAGTGGTCTATTCAAGGAGATCGTACGACGGTCTAGTTAAGAAGATCATGTGTTGATCTAGTTAAAAAGATCATTCGTTGATCTAGTTGAAAAGATCCTTTGGTGGTCTAGTCAGGTCGCTTCATGTTTATTTAATTGATTTTTCCTCTACGCATTATGAAATGAACTGTGCGGACTGTGCAAGGGATTACGTAATTATGGAGGCCTACATAATTATGGAATTTAGTGCACAGAAACCACAAGAAGCTTTGTCATGTGTTAAGACCTATAGTGTCGAGAATAATGATACGGGAGAAGTCTTGGACCTCGACCAATGTCATTTATTCTCACACTCCCCAATTCTGATCTCAATCACACACCAAGTTTCCCATGATAAGTCTTCATAAGAAACGTTCTTCTGTCCGTAGTTCAAAATTCCATGTTTTACTACCACAAGGAATTCACTTTGAGGGTTAACAAATTCGCTAAGATTCCTAACATGGCCCAGAGTATTACTTAAGTGTTCAATGGATCTATTAAAAGGCGAAATCGTCACAACTGTCTTCACAAGTTTCCTCTAGAATTAAATTTCGGGACGAAATTTCCTAAAGTAGGGGAGACTGTAACACCGGTGTCACTTCAACCATCAAACAAATGTCAAACCAATGAAATATTGTATTTCAAACTTGGGATTTGTAAAAATATGTGTATCGTTTGCACATATCAACTCTTGTTCGAATTTGAGCTTTAAATCGCTTTCTGGAGGGTTATACGCGCTCTGATGCGTAAATATAACCAGTTTAATCCAACGAACACTCCGGAATAGTGAAATAGTCTTAACATACCTTAAATAACCTTTACATAACTTAGAAATAAGTTTTGAAGGCTTTGGTATGGCAAAAACAAGTTAATTCGCTTACAGGGACTAAACTTGACAAACTGCGAAAGTATGCCAATTTGAACTGTAACAAACATTCCGGAACATGACCATAAGTTAAACATACCATAAATATCCTTAGCATAACTTAGAAATAGGCTTTGAGGGGTTCGGTGTGATAAAATAAACTTTTGGGTCTTTCAGGGACTAAAAGCGTCAAAAAGTGCACAAGTTTGCACTTTCGCGCATAACTTACGTTCTGAATACATCCGGACATCCAAAAATTTATGTAAGCACTAAAATATTTTATTTTAGTGTTTGGCATAAGAAAAATCCATTCGTCACGCATTTTGGATCGTTTTTCGCGCTTATGCGCATTCCGTCGTAATTAAGCGAACATCGCGATCATACGACCAAACGAACTGACATCCGACATATTTTTTAGCATGTTTCATGTCCACAATGTTTAGACATCATTTTAGGGCCATAAAGTTGGCTTTACGGGCATTAGAAGTGTCGGAAATGGCATAAACACATAACAGGGACCAAAACTGTCATTTCTGAAAGATGTTTGCTTATACATCGAATCTAGTCCTTCCCACTTGTTGCACATGGTTTTGGGAATCTATGGGATGGTATTTTGGGCACATGGTATTACAATACCATGGGTGCTAGTGTATGGCCAAGATTGAAGCACTTTTTCCAAGAAACGATCCTAACGGTTCGGGAAATCCTATAAATACCCCATGCCTTCATTTGCAAAAATCACAAGAATTTTGGTTTGAGAAGCTCTAAGTTGGAACCTTTGTTTCATACCTGAGCTACTCGAATCGAAATTAGCATTCGGGGACCCTTCGTAAGTATTCTTTCGTTCTTTTCTTTCTTTTATTGCTTTTCGAGTCAGAAAGTCAAACTTTGTTTGACTTTCTGCATTGACCAGTTTATGGTCAATGCAAAGTTCATTTGAACTTCGCAACGTGATTGTAATCACAATGGTTATAGTCCCTTGGGACTATGCCTACTGATTACCACGTTGTCTAGTGTCGTAGGGTAAGCGATCTGATAAATCGCTTATACCTTCGAACCCGACCCATTTGGTCGATCATTAGGATCCGACCAAATACCTTAGGTGACCATAGTATATAGGGAATAACCTTCCGGGGTTATACCTTATGGTCGCTTCGTTTAAGTAGTTGTATGATAGGTAGTTTATATGCCTTAGGTAAATTACCAAAATACCCCTTTGATGCCAAAATTCGTTTTAATCATATGTAACATAACTTTTGACATCTAAACTGATTTGACAACCATACTAGACATGTTAAGGCATATATTACTTGTCATAGGACTAGTTAGGCGGTCCGAACGCGTTTCACGCGAACGGCGCGTTAAAGTAGCATAAGCTACCTAAACGGGTCGTAATGGGTCGTAAGCGCTTAGACTAGGTTTCATTTAGTATGTAGGCTTTTGTAAACCATACTACATGAGTTCCAATACTCATCTGGTTTACGAGCCCTCATTCTATCCGATCCTCCGATTTAGGTCCGGGTTATTTATGTAGTTACCTATATTAGGTACCGTTTAATTTCCGGGACTCCTCTAGCTTGCTTGGTAGTTGTGCAAGACTCCTAAGCACTCTCAGGTGAGTACATAGACCCCTCTTTTACTGTTTTCAAACTGATTTGGGGTGAAGCATGTGTACCTATCTGTTATTTTCATGTTTTCTAAAAGTATAATTGATTATACATGTTAGTACTTATCTGTTGTCAAACTGAATGACTATCTATGGTTTAAACACTGATTTTTCAAAGACTATAACATAAATTGTTGAATTGTACTTATTTTGTTCACCAGATCGGTTGTTAGTATGATATAGCGCTATAGGATTGGACACCCCATTCCTGTTGTCATGGAATGTCTGAAACCAATTTGTTTCTCCATCCAAATAGGGATTTCCTTTGTGGTATACATATAGTCTCAAAGGTGTATTTTGATGCACTAGGTCTGAATGAATTCATAAGTCACACTTTTATTTGTATATTTTGATATACCCCCAAAGGTATATTCTGATATACTCTCATGTGTGGTATTGTACAAAACCAACATATATTTTGTTAAACATCCAAAGCATATTTTGATATGTTATTTACAAAACCAAAAACATAATTTAATATGTTATTTATCACATCCAAAGCATATTTTGATATGTTATTTATGAAACCAAAACATAGTTTAATATGTTACTTATGAATCCGAAGTATACTTGTAATATACTACTGAAAGCTATTCTTTTAAACAACTAAAGTATATTTAATGTACTATCTATCAAACGATTGGGTTTTGGTTAGTGTTTAGATAACGGGACGGGTGTAATGTGATGAATACATGGTAGATACGCCGCTGGTACTTCTTATACATAAGTGTTTTCATTGCATTACATACCGTGGCATTATTTAGTACACTTGGGTTAATAATATTGGAACTGAAATATATTTTAATATATCATACTTATTCAACTTTCTTAAAACCAAAGTATATTTTTATATATACTATAAACCTTTTATCAAAACATTGTTTTTCAAACAATATAACTTATACAAACTCATTTTACATGGTTAATCAATTAACCATACATTATTATCTTATTTATACATATCATCTGAACTTGTTGTTTTTCAAATGATTTACAAAACAAAACAAATTACAAGGATCATGACTAAACATTTTCTTAAACATAAGTCATGAATCTTATTTTCACAAAACCTATGTATCTCACAGGCATTTTTATGCTGACGTACCTATTTTTACACATGTTTCAGGTGCTGCTTGTGATGATTGATGATATATGCTACACTTAGGATGGACTCGTGCCTTAGCAACTTTAAAACTTGGAAGATCATAGTTGTACTTATTTGATTGTATTAAAACAATGAGTTCATTTATTCAATAAAACATAATTTATTTATGCCATGGTTATGAAACAATAATTCTGTTACAACACTCCCCGACGTTTCCGCCATGTCTAGTTGCTTTACGTGGTCGGGGTGTGACAACTACCATCAATTGAGAGTCCGTGGCGAGGACATCTCTAAAACAGCATTCAGAAATCGCTACGGCCACTACGAGTTTCTGGTCATGCCATTTGGGTTAACAAACGCACCTGCCGTTTTCATGGATCTTATGAACAGAGTGTGTAAATCCTACCTGGATAAGTTTGTCATTGTATTTATCGACGACATCGTGATCTATTCTAAGAGTCAGGAGGAGCACAAGCATCATCTACGTCTTATTTTAGAACTCCTTCGAACAGAACAGTTGTACGCCAAGTTTTCCAAATGCGACTTTTGGCTTCGTGAAGTCCACTTTCTAGGTCACGTGGTAAACAAGGATGGGATTCATGTTGATCCATCCAAGGTAGACTTAATCAAGAACTGGCCTGCACTGCGTACACCAACATAAATCCACCATTTCTTGGGTTTGGTGGGCTACTACAGGAGGTTTATCAAAGACTTCTCGAAGATTGAACAACCGCTTACTTTATTGACTCAAAAAGGTGTCACCTATCGTTGGGGTGATGCTCAAGAATCAGCGTTCCAACATTTGAAGAGCAGACTTTGTAGCGCACCTATTCTTTCATTGCCAGAGGGCACAGACAATTTCGTGGTTTATTGTGACGCGTCAATTCAGGGTCTTGGCTGTGTATTGATGCAACGAGATAAAGTCATTGCTTACGCCTCGCGCCAACTTAAGATTCATGAAAGAAATTACACCACACATGACTTGGAGCTAGGAGCTGTTATTTTCGCACTTAAGATATGTAGACATTACCTGTACGGTACCAAGTGCACCATCTACACCGATCACAGGAGTCTCGAGCATATCTTCAAGCAAAAGGAGTTGAACATGCGACAACGTCAATGGGTCGAGCTATTGAATGATTACGAATGTGCAATCAAGTACCATCCGGGCAAAGCCAATGTTGTGGCCGATGCCCTCAGTCGAAAAGATACTACACCTAAACGCGTGCGAGCATTACAACTTACCATTCAATCTAGTCTTCCTTCCCAGATACGAGATGCTCAGGCAGAAGCATTGAAACCAGAAAACGTCAGGCCTGAAGCTCTACCCGGCGCAAGGCAATGGTTAGAACAAAAGGAAGACGGTGCCTACTACGTAACGGGACGCATCTGGGTCCCACTCTATGGAATTTACGAGAACTTGTAATGGATGAAGCATATAAGTCTCGTTACTCGGTACATCCTAGTTCGGATAAGATGTACCACGATCTCAGAACTACGTATTGGTGGCTAGCATAAAAGCTCACATAGCAACTTACGTTAGCAAGTGTTTGACTTGTGCGAGAGTCAAAACTGAATACCAGAAACCATCAGGCCTACTCCAACAACCAGAAATACCACAATGGAAATGGGGGCAAATTTCCATGGATTTCGTTACTGGCTTACCTAGATCTCAACATGGAAATGATACTATTTGGGTGATCGTGGATCGACTCACAAAGTCTGCACACTTCTTGGCTATCAAGGAAACGGATAAGTTCTCCACTCTAGCAGACGTTTATCTTAAGGAAGTTGTCTCGAGGCACGGGGTGCCAACCTCTATTATCTCTGATCGTGAAGCACGTTTTACTTCAGAACTGTGGCAAGCGATACACAAATCTTTTAGCTCTCGATTAGACATGATCACAGCTTATCACCCGCAAACGGATGGGCAGTCTGAACGCACCATCCAAACTCTAGAAGACATGCTTCGTGCATGTGTAATCGAGTTTGACAACGGCTGGGAAAAACATCTTCCGTTAGTGGAGTTTTCGTATAATAACAGTTATCACACCAACATCCAAGCTGCTCCGTTTGAGGCACTGTACGGGCGTAAGTGCCGATCACCTCTTTGTTGGGCAGAAGTTGGCGACAGCCAATTCACAGGCCCAGAACTTGTAGTAGACACAACAGAAAGGATCACACAAATACGACAACGAATGGCGGCAGCTCGTGACCATCAGAAAAGCTACGCTGATAAGCGCAGGAAACCACTCGAGTTCCAGGTTGGGGATCGAGTACTACTCAAAGTCTCACCTTGGAAAGGTGTAGTTCGTTTTGGTAAACGAGGCAAGCTCAATCCGCGATATGTCAGACCGTTCGAAATCACTGAGAAAATAGGCAAAGTGGCCTACAAACTGAACCTACCAGCGGAACTCGGTGGATTTCACAATGTATTTCACGTGTCAAATCTGAAGAAATGTCTGTCAAATGGGACCCTCATAGTTCCTTTGAAGGAGCTCACTATCGACGATCAGTTGCGATTCGTCGAGGAACCAGTTGAAATCACGGACCGGGACGTTAAGGTCCTCAAGCCCACTAGAATGCCACTTGTTCGAGTTCGTTGGAACTCCCGTAGTGGCCCAGAGTTCACCTGGGAACGAGAAGACCAAATGAAACTCAAGTATCCCCAGTTGTTCAAAAACAATGCAACCACTACTGAGGCTGAAGCTACTACGGAATTTCGGGATGAAATTCCAAATCAACGGGGGGATGATGTGACACCCCAGGAAAACCAGGAAATAACACAACTAGCTTTCTCAGTAACCATGTGCTAAATTTCGGGAGGAAATTTCTTTCAAGTTGGGGATAATGTGACAACCCGAGTTTTCAAGGTCTCTACTTGATTTAATAACTGTTCACAAGTGTTGTTTTTATATTTATATTTGGTTTGCATCATAGTGTGTTTTTATATATATTAATGTGTTAATAAATTGTTGTATTGTGTGTGTATAATTTAGAACAATATAATGGATCATTGTCAAAAACACATCCCACGAAAACACCCCCTAGCCGAAAACCCTCTCCCCATGAAAACCAAGGGTTTTCGCCACCACCCTCTAGACGAAATAAACTGATTTCATCGACCCAGTCTTCGCCAAAGCCCAGTTAGGGCCCAACCTCATATCAGTTACGTATTTTACCGTAATAGGTTATGTACATGATCAGTTACCAAACCCTAAATCCTCTCTAAGTGGGCGACGGCAATCATCACTATTTTGGAGTCATTTCAATCCCTTTTTCCAATCACAATACACCTCGGTCAGTAATATCATTGCTTATTTTATTCCTGTTGACCAATAACCTATGAGGATCCTTCATGATTGTCGGCCATTGTACTCACAATTGCATGTGATTGTCAGTAATCATGTGTTTGTTATATGTGTTTTTAAATTAGATATAATATGCTAAGTGCTATCATTAGTCAATGACTAGGGTTTCCACGCAACTTGAAATATAATTTGATGTAACATGGGATACTATTATATGATATTGGTTTGGCACGATGGTACAGACTTGTGGGTTAGATCTGATGTTGTGATAGTATTTGGTTAGATCTCAGTGCATGTTCAATTTAATGTATGATAATCATATTAATTCAGTGTTGAATGATTTAGTATTAATGCCTTGTATGTATGGAGGATCGCATGAATTGATATGACTGAATGATTTTATGATGTAGTCGGCGTATTGTAGATGATCATTAGGGTTCTAGAATTGTAACTGTTAGCGATGAACACGATGTGCCCGACGAAAACTCTTCCCCGACGAAAACGAAACATCGACGAAAACACTTGGTGATTTCGTCGCCAAAGGTGATTTCGCCGCCAGAAGTGTTTTCGTCCCAAGTGATTTCGTCGAATGCTTGGACATATTAACTCCGTTAAGTTATTGACTCTGTTAAGTGGTTAACCTTGTTAAGTATTGACTGTGTTAAGTATGTCAAATATGTTATGTATGTTAACTGGGTTATGTTAACTTTGTTATGTAAGTTAAGTTCATTATGTATGATAACTATGCTGATTCTGATTAACTCTATCATGTGTGCTAACTATGCTAAGGGTGTTAATCTTGTTAAGTATGGTAACTTCGTTAAACCCATTAACGCCGTTAGGTATGTTAATGGATAATATTAATAGAATAAACTGAGAGATCAACCATGTGAAGCATAAATTATGTGAACCTGATTAACTGATGTAGTGGTGCATGATGTAAACTGCTAAGTACATTTGGTGATATAGATTGCATGTGAAGTTGTACTAATATAAACTAATTTTTGCATACGTGCATAATTATAGGCCTTGACTGATTAATTGGAACCATGTTATTAATTAAACCGAGCAAACCAAGGTGAGTTCACACTCCTAAGGCATGGGATTCCCGGTGGGTTGGGAATGGGATTGAATAACTATGACAGAACTTGTACATTCACTATTACTAGACTACTTACCACCGTCCTCGGATTAGGAAGGACACCAGCGCTAAACCTACGTACTCGCTACGTACCACTGTCCTCAGATTGGGAAGGGCACTTACGTAAAACCTACGTAAACTAATACTTATCACTCTCCTCGGATTGGGAAGGACACCTATAGATACAACTAGTCTAGTAATATACAACATGGGAAGCCCCCACTATAGATCTTGAAGGTTTGGGAAACAAGGATACTGGATAACACATGATTCTGAAACAAACTTACGATTTCTGAAACGAACTAAATAACTGAACAATCAACTGTGAACTTGCTCAACTTTGTTGTTGACTCATTGTTACATGCCTTGCAGGTCGATAGGTACTCATGGAGCTTGCACTAGAAGGCGCGGTCGTTGTGGGACATCGACAGTGGGTGCCATGTTAAAAACTTTATAACATTTCGAACTTAATACTTATGTTGGGTTTTCACATTTATGCTTCTGCTAAACACTTAACTATGTTTTGATTTGAACACCTTTTGTATTGATGGGTTGAACTTTATTTATTACTTACAATGTTCAATATGATTGGTGGCTTGATCCTGGTTAGTCACGCCTCCAAGCGGTGATACTCCGCGTGTGGATTTTTGGGGTGTGACAGAAGACTTATTTGTTTCCTTGGTGGCTAAAAAGCGTGCTGATCATGTGAGACAATCAATGATCATCCAGGTGATATTGTTTCTGTTTCGAGTTGTAAGTAGACTAGAGACCAAATCCATGGCAGTCTGTTTTCGCATTCCATATAGGTGTTTTTGGCTGCTAACACTTCACCTTGACTTTCCTACAAGTCAAACTTCATTCCCATACATAGCTAGGTGGGCCTTCATTCCCGATGACCAGTACAAGGTTTATAAATCCTAATATCTCTCATCAAAACCCAGACGACTAAAATATCGAAGCCGGTGTGCTTTGCTCAACACGAGTTCCCTACAGTAGCCGTATAATGAGACCCACATTCGTTCCATGAGGTAACGGGTATCATCCGACCGATCACATGTTGCTTCTCCATGCCCCGCATGGGTTCCACTTGAACATCCTCTTCCTTTAGCTCTCCAGTTTGAACAGAGCGAGTCTGATCAGGTAAGTTAGAGTCGATAGCAAGCTGCAGAGCTCGTATATGTTTAGGTTTCACAGTCGTTCCATCTAGCGATGTCATTACATGCTTTAGCTCTTTTGAACAGCGATACACGGGAGGCCCTTGTGATCGGTCTAGGTAACGCATTCGGTACCGTCCAAGTAATGCCTCCAATTAAATCCAAAGACCACAGTTTCCACCACCGGTTGTGTCTTGCAGTTCCTCTTGTAACTCCATTACGTAAGTCATCACCCTCTTGTGCTGCGTCGATGTGTAACTGGGACTCTGATTCGAACCATAAGGATATACCACTGAATCACCCATACCCATGGGTAAAGATGATGCTCAGAGCATTGCAGAGTCGGGATTCGGAAGCTGAAAAGACGTCCTCCTGTTCTGTCTTTCATGAACACCGCACCCTGCTGTGTTAGAGAGATTTAAGCTGTGCGACCTTCGAAAATCCTGCGATTATCTGTGATAGTATCTAGCGAAACCAAGGAATTGCTGCATCCCCGAAGAAATCTTTGGTGTCGATCAGTTTCTAACAAAAAGTATCTCAGCGAGATCCACGTGCATTCCCACTCTGTTGGCTATATAATCAAAATGCATCTCTCGAATGTGACATTTAACAAGACTCTGCACGTAATGGCGCCTCCCACAAAAGCGCTGAGATAGGATACATATGCCACCCATGGTGTTCCTTTCTCCTGGCCATGATTCAGAACGTTGTCAACAAATACGGTCGATTCATGTGATCCCTGAAGCTGCTGGTGTGTTGATCAACTCAATGATCATGGTGTACAAAGTTGAAATGGCTGCATTGCATTCGACATGCTGTTCTAAGAGCATTCTCCTCTTGGACTTCCATCCGATAATAGTTCGTTCACTAGCCATTCCTCGAATGGAAGCTTGTTCCTCACAACTGGTCGACGGGTTGTCAATACATGGTCGAGGCAAACGGTTCTTGACTATCACCTTGTTGAGTTCTTGATAATCAGTACACATACGAAAAGGCTTCTCTTTATGGATATAACTGGGGCTCCCCAAAGCAAAAAACTAGGTCCGCCAAAACTCCTGTTCAATAGTCCCCATAGTTGATTAGACAACTCTTGCAACCCTCTTGGTGCAAGACGGCAAGAGTATGAGTAATCATGGCTGCCTCTAACATGATACCGATCTGATATTCCACCTGGCGATGTGAAGGCAAACTTGATAGTTCTTCTGGTAGCACATAGGGAGAAATCACGAACAATGGGTGAATCCTCGATCCTCTTTTCCTTAGCCTTAACACCAGTAACGAGTGCTAACATAGCGGGGTAATCCTTCCGTGGACACTTCGGGCCTTCATTGCTGAATTGATGCCAACCTCTGCACCACTCGAATACTTTATGATAGACGACAACTTCTTCCTCACAGGGTATATCTGTGCGATATCTGGGAATCCAATCCATACTGACTACCATATCAAAACTATCAAGGGTAGCAGAAAGAAGGTCGATGTCAAACACTTGTCCCACAAGGTCGAGTTTGCATCCCAACTATCATATGAGGCTTCCATTGTCTTGCCATTAGCCGATTCCACCACCGGTTGGGTTTCAAGAAGCATCAGGGTGATATAGAACAGAGACAAAGTGATTCGCTACCAAGAACGGGTATGCCACCATGTTATTACGATCCTGGCGTCACCCACGCCAGTCCTAAATGCCCCTCCGTGAGCGTCATTTCCTGTATGGTTGTACTCGTTACGAGGATTTCCAGTATGACCGTCGTAGGCACCTTCACTTTCCATACTGTTGGTTACCATTACAAAAACCTTGATGTTGCCGTGACTGTTGCCTCAAATGATGTTGTTTGAAATGGAGCTCTACGATCTTTTACCAACAGGGTCCACCTCTTCACATTCTGTGGTACGTGCTAAGGCACTACTCACTGTGCGGGGAGTTTCACATTCCATTCTACAGTCAGTTGTCATTGCTTATGCCTAGATTAATTCGTAAAAATTGACCCGCATGAGTCGCTGGCTGGGGTTAAGGATTCGATTGGAGTCAAATCGCTGATGTTCATTGTTGGTAACTAGGGTCGTTCAAATGCTGAAGTCCATCGTTCTTGCAAGTTGACTGAGTAATACACGATATGTTACGAGAGTGTTGCAGAAGCGATCGTACTTCGGGATCTAAGGCGTCAATACGTTAAGTTTCCAGCAAACGAAGGAAGGTGAGAAAGATATAGACCAATCATTGTCGTTGCAACATCCAACTCGGGTATGTTCGTACAAGCACCTAACATTCTACACAGTTCGCTAGGTGTTCAGGTAATACTCGATAGCATTGAGATTCGAAGGGATCTAGAGATGAATGAAGAGTTCACATTCGAGTAGGAGGCAATCACTGCTATGACCCCTGTAGGTTTGTTATGTTTCACATCGATCAAATAACGGAACAGAACCCCTTTTCCACTTGTTAAGGGTCACTGGGACTCACATGCACCCCACATTATTATTATGTGTGCTGTGACAACCGGTAATTTACGTCCTCAATTACGTGACTAACAGGAGATTTACGCGACATTAAATAGTGTTTACGACGTAAATTAACTTAATTAGGGCCTCAGTAAGCTTAGGAACGCTTATGCGGTTCTACAGTGCGCGTGTGACGATCTGCAGAGGTACTGTTGGAAATTAAACGATAATAAACTGAAACCGTACGAAATACTGACGACACCGACAAATATGGATGTTACACAAATATTTTATGCTTAAGAAGTTTGGGTCATGATATCGGGTCTTGTAGGAATTACGGGCCACTTACACATGAGATGGGCTTGTGGGCCCTGGGCCCAAGCCCAAAACCCACAAGCCTAAACTTGCACATAATATATTTGATCGTCCCATAAAAATCTTATCAAAATCTTATTAAGATTTACGAAAATTTAAACAAGATTCTCATAATCTTGCAAAAATCTCTTCAAATCTCTTCAAGGGATTTTGATTCAAAGAATAAAACATGCAACCTGAAGGTAACTTGAATACATAATAGACATAAAAGAAACTGTGATCTATAAATGAAAACCTTTGCCTGCCTTTCCCTTCTCACTCAAATATATGTACATACACACAAAAGAACAAATGTGTGAGAACCTTATCCACTCCAATCCTCTTTCTCCTCACTATCAAAACACAGACATTGTATACATATATCTCTCGATCCCCCTTTCATCTTTACAACTCAGCAAATTAAAACCCTCATATAACTCTCACTGATCATTAAACACCGGCAACCGGAGCCGGGTTGCGGCGAGCTCCGGCGTTGTTCAAGCCGGCAAACACCCAACCCCCATTTCACTCCTCTGCGCACACAACACTCACAGGCCTGACATCCCCCTCTCATCCACCCCGGTGGGCCTCTCGGTGGCAGCGGAGAACAACAACAACGCTGCCATCACGGCGGCGGCAACCCGGCAGAGAAACAGAGAGAGACGAGATAGAGAGGAAGAGAGAGAGAGTGACGAAGATTGGGAGCGGCGCCGCCACTCATGGTGGCGGTAGTGGAGGAGACAGCGGTGGTCCCTTCTGGTCCGATGAGATTACGGTAAAACCCATCCCCCTGTTAATCTTTATTTTATCTTTTTTAATGATTGTGATGATTTATGTTTTCTGGTGAGGGTGATGATCGAAACGACGTATGAGCCACAGCTGTGGAAGTTGTTATGGTTCGGATTTTAGTCACGGGTCAGATCTGGTTTGGCTTGGGTTCGGTTCGGGTCAGACCTGGTCATGTCTCGGTGCAGGACAGCAGCAGGTTCGAGTTACGTTTTGGTTCGGGGCACGGTTCAGTCAACGAGATGATTCGGATGTTATTCTCGGGTCTGGTTCAACAGGTTTCGGTTCGGTCAACGGGTCTGCAGCTCAGTCAAACGGCTCGGTTCGGTTTGACTCGGTCAAAACGAGTCAACTCAGTGTTCGGGTCAGCGGTTCGGGTCAACTCAGTCAACTCGGGTCAATGGGTCAGACCTGGTGTGGTTCGGGTTCATCTCAGATCGGGTCTGGTGCGGTCATATTTGTTAGTGGCAGAAGCGGTTCGAGTTGACTCGGTCAACTCAGCGAGTCGACTCGGCTCAACTTAGTCAACGAGAGCTGACTCGGTCAACTCAGTTGACCCGGTCAACTCAGTCAAATGGTTCGATGTTTCGACACGCGAAGACTCGGTAAAGGATTTATGACGATTATTATTACGTTCATTTGTTATTAATATACGCGAAATCGAGCTCGAACCGGTCTATTTAAATATACTTTGCATCTTTACACATTTGACGAAATCATATATATTGAGTATATTGATATTGACTATTGTTGAATTTTGAAAATTATAACGACAACTTGTGTTGTCGGGGCGTCCAAAAACAGAGGAAACTCTGCCCATTTTTCGAGAAAAACCGTAAAAACAAGACACGTTTTATTATATAACGAAAACCAATCCGATTCAAACGACTTTTATAAAACTAGATACAAATGCAAGTTATTTCGACGACACTTTATAACTTACAAAAGACGACGATGACGCAAACTATTTTACAAAATAAATATAATTTCTTATATTTATATTTCCAACGTTAAACTCGAATCCTCTTTATAAATACGAGTTTATTATATATTCTTTTCATGAAACATTCTTTACACACACGTATGACTTCACGACACGGCTAACACGATTACAACAATATATTTATATATTTTTATAAATATTTATATACTCTAAAATCTTTCAAAAACTAAGTATGTATAGACTTAGTAAATTATCATGACAATAAACGAAACTTAGCAAGTATAACTTCTTCGTTTCTTATAAGTTAACAACAAACCGTCGAATCGTTATGTCTACGATTCGGTAGAGCTCGGTAACACGTAGATTTGTTACCACATTAATTAGAAACTTATTAGATATTCCGTGTTAGGAATATTGTAGAATGCACGCTAGCGAGTCACGTCTTGGAAACGACATCGCGAAGTCGTATATAGCTAGCTTTGCACAGGAATATTTAGGTGAGTTCATAACCCCACCTTTTACGGTTTTATATTTTTTATAAATGTTTTCGGGGTGGAAAGACATGCACTTTTTGCAAAGCATACAAGAATTACATATTTCTAAACCATTTTACAAGCATGTTTTAACTAACACAAATGGTTTACAGAAAAGTGAGTTCATGCTCCCCCTTTTCTTTAACTGTTTTCAGTTTTATAACTCGGGGGTGAAATACATGTTACTGAATATTTACAGTAAAGTTCGTGTCCCCCCTTTTAATCTTTTACATACTTTTAAACTTGGGGCGAACACATGAAAATTTATACTTGATATAATAAACGAGAATTGATACTTGATATGATAAACGAGAATTGATACTTGATATAATAAATGAGAATTGATACTTGACATGATGAATACATAAAGAAGAAGCACTCTTGGTGATCACTAGTACCAAGTATGATGCGTTTTGAGGAATGATACGAGAAATCGTGTCATGAATAGGGTACCATTAGCACCATTAATCGTGTACATACTTAGACCGCAGAACAAAAGGTTAGATCTAATGGGTACCAGGGCAGCCCCACTCTTGGTGATAACTAGTACCGAGTAGTGTTTTTGTGTCTTCGTCTTGAATCGACAACTAGAAAAATGCCTATGGTTTGGTTGCTTCCTATGTCGTGTCACATGTTAATGGCCTTTGTCACACCCCGACCACGTGGAACATACAAAACGTGGCGGAAACGTCGGGGAGTGTTGTAACAGAATTAATGTTTCACAACCTTGGAAATTAAAGTTTCGTTTTATTCAATATAAGTGTTACAATGTCTAAACAAACATGGAAATACAACATAATTAACTAGTCTGCATCTTTTATTGTCACTAAGGCCCATGTCCGCCTAAGTGTATCTTGATCATCTTATGCAACAGCTCCTGAAAAACACATGTGAAAGTATGGTACGTCAGCATAAAAATGCCGGTGAGATACATAGGTTTTGTGAAAATAGGCTTCATGACTTATGTTTGAGAAAATGTTTAGTCATGAACCTTGTTATTTGCTTTGTTTTGTAAATCATTTGAAAATCGATAAGATCAGATGATATGTATAAATAATGTATGGTTAAATGAATAACCATATAAAATGAGTTTGTATAAGATGAGTTGTTTATAAATCAATGTCTTGTGAAAAGTATGTTATTTGTATAAAATGTTCTATGTCTCAAACTGAAATGATTCAAATAACGTTACGACATGTAATACCATACAAACACTTATATATAGGAAGTACCAGCGGCGTATCCACCATGCTTGTATCATATTACACACGCATCGTTACTTAATCACTTAATCAAACCAAACCAAACAATGTAAAATGTTCATGTCAAGATGTAAATCATGTCAAAATGTCTATGTCAAATATCCATGTCAAATGTCTATGTCAAATATCCATGTCAAATGTCTATGTCAAATATCCATGTCAAATGTCTATGTCAAATATGTCATGTATGGCAAGTGAAAGGTCTCAACTAAACCATATGCACAAAAACAAAGTATTGAAGTAAAACTTGGTTTAAATCAAAGTTATGTTTTGTGGGAAATGCATGATCAAATGTCAATCATGTTAAAATGTCTATGCCGAAATGTCTATGTCAAATCAATTGTCAAATGCATTGGGTAATATGTCAAAGTGTTCATATACTGGATGAGCATATGCAACAAAATGTAATGTAAAACAATGTACTAAGTATGCTAAGTTAACATACAAAGCAGAAAAGTCATGTAAATCAATGTACTAATAGTGTACTAATGAACATAACCAGTATATGATGTGAAAACAGGAAAGCACGAAAGTAACAAGTAGGCACATGTGTTCCACCCCAAAACAGTTTGGAAAACAGTAAAAGAGGGGTCTATGTACTCACTTGAGATTGCTCAGAAGTCCTAGGATAACCACCAAGCAATGCTAGAGATCGCAGAATATCAAACGGCACCTAATATAGGTAACTACATTAATAAACCGGACCTACATCGGATGATCGGGTAGCATTAGGGTTTGTAAACCAAACGAGTGTAGAGACTCGTGTCATTTGGTTTAACAAAGCCTACATACTAAAAGAAACTTAACCTAAGTGTCTACGACCCATTACGACCCGTTTAGGTAGCTTATGCTACTTTAACGCGCCGTTCGCGTGAAACGCGTTCGGACCGCCTAACTAGTCCTATGACAAGTATTATATGCCTAATCATGTTACATAATCAGTTACGTGACAAAAGTTTAGGTTACATATGCTAAATTACCAATTATGTATGAAAAGGGTATTCTGGTAATTTACCTAAGGCATATAAACTGCCTATCATACAACTACTTAAACGCCGTGACCATAAGGTATAACCTCGGAAGGTTATACCCTACACTATGGTCACCTAATGTATTTGGTCGGATCCTAATGATCGACCAAACTGGGTCGGGTTCGAGGTATAAGCGATTTATTAGATCGCTTACCCTACGACCCTAGACAACGTGGTAATCAGTAGGCATAGTCCCAAAGGACTATGACCATCGTGATTACAATCACGTTGCGAAGTTCAAACGAACTTCGCATTGACCATTACTGGTTAACGCTGAAAGTCAAACAAAGTTTGACTTTCTGACTCGAAAAGCAGTAAAATAAGGAAAAGAACGAAAGAATACTTACGAAGGGTCCCCGAATGCTAATCGTGATCGAATAGCTCAGGTATGAAGCGAAGGCTTCAACTTAGAGCTCCTCAATCAGATTCTAGTGGGTTTTTGTGTTGAGTATTGATGGGTATTTATAGTAAATGCACCACCGTTAGGATCGTTTATCGGGAAACGTGCCTTGATCTCACCCGTACAAGTGTCGGAAGCTTATGGTAGGTTAATTGGCCACCCACCATAAGGTATCAACATGTGGAAGAGAGATTAGGAGTGCAAAACAGCTGCAAACAGGCTGTTAATACAATGCACCTGGTCTGGAGACCCCATACGCATCGTATGGTATATATACCATACGCATCGTATGGGTGTTCTTTGGCAGATTTACAGTTTTGGTCCCTGAACTGTATTTAGGCCATTTTTGACACGTTTAAGGCCCGTTAACCCCATTTCAAAGCTCTAAAATGAAGTTAAAGTATAGGGAACTTAAAATGTGCTCAAAAATATCTCGGATGTCGGTTCGTTTAGCCGTACGAACGCGATGTTCGCTTAATTACGACGGAATGCGCACAAGCGCGAAAAACGATCCAAATGACGAAACGAATGGATTTTTCTTAAGGCGAACACTAAAATATAATGTAGTCATGCTTACATAAATTTTTGGATGTCCGGATGTATTCAGAACGTAAGTTATGCGCGAAAATGCAAACTTGTGCACTTTTTGACACTTTTAGTCCCTGAATGACACAAAAGTTTATTTTAGCACACCGAACCCCTCAAAGCCTATTTCTAAGCTATGCAAAGGATATTTAAGGTTCGTTACAGTTCAAATTGACATACTTTCACAGTTTGTCAACTTTAGTCCCTGTAAGCGATTAAACTTTGATTTCACCATACCAAACCTTCCAAAACTTATATCTAAGTTATGTAAAGGTTATTTAAGGTATGTTAAGCCTATTTCACTATTCCAGAGTGTTCGTTGGATTAAACTGGTTATATTTACGCATCAGAGCGTGTATAACCTTCCAGAAAGCGATTTAGAGCTTGAAATCGAACAAGAGTTGGTATGTGCACAAGATACACATATTTATACAAGTCCCAAGTATGAAATACAATATTTCATTGGTTGGGCATTTGTTTGATGGTTGAAATGACACAGGTGTTACAGTCTCCCCTACTTTAGGAAATTTCGTCCCGAAATTAATTCGTAGGAGTCTGTTTATGACTTTGTGTCAAATAGTCATCAAAGATATGTAAAGCAAAATCTGATTATTTTCCTCAACGGATATTTTTCAGAAGCGAAAATGAACTAACGGAGTCATTTTCAACGGTTGTTTCCTCAGGTACGGAAATGAAGGACAGACAAACGGATATTCATTTCCCCAACGGATAAATCTTCAGAAACGAAAATGAACTAACGGAGTCATTTTCAACGGTTATTTCCTCAGAGTTGGAAATGAAAGACTACACAACGGATATTCATTTCCTCAACGGATAAATCTTCAGAAACGAAAATGAACTAACGGGGTCATTTTCAACGGTTATTTCCTCAGAGTTGGAAATGAAAGACTACGCAACGGATATTCATTTCCTCAACGGATATTCTTCAGAACGAAAATGAATGGATAATTCATTTTCCTCAACGGTTATTCTTCAGAATGGAAATGAAAGACTACACAACGGATATTCATTTCCTCAACGGATAAATCTTCAGAAACGAAAATGAACTAACGGGGTCATTTTCAACGGTTATTTCCTCAGAGTTGGAAATGAAAGACAGACAAACGGATATTCATTTCCCCAACGGATAAATCTTCAGAAACGAAAATGAACTAACGGAGTCATTTTCAACGGTTATTTCCTCAGAGTTGGAAATGAAAGACTATGCAACGGATATTCATTTCCTCAACGGATATTCTTCAGAACGAAAATGAATGGATAATTCATTTTCCTCAACGGTTATTCTTCAGAATGGAAATGAAAGATAAACAACGGATATTCATTTCCTCAACGGATATTCTTCAGAACGAAAATGAATGGATAATTCATTTTTCTCAACGGTTATTCTTCAGAATGGAAATGAAAAGATAAACAACGGATATTCATTTCCTCAACGGATATTCTTTAGAACGAAAATGAATGGATAATTCATTTTCCTCAACGGTTATTCTTCAGAATGGAAATGAAAAGATAAACAACGGATATTCATTTCCTCAACGGATATTCTTCAGAAGTGAAAAATGAATAGCTAGTTCATTTTTCCTCAACGGATGCTTCATCAGAATTGGAAATGAATAGGGTTAACTCTTGATACATGATAGAACTTGCTGTGATTTCTGTGCACTAAATTCCATAATTATGTATGCATCCATAATTACGTAATTCCTTGCACAGTCCGCACAGTTCGTTTTGTAATGTTGTGGGGAAAGATATCAAACCTGAGATGAGAGTGACTAGACTACCATAGGGTCCTTTTAATTAGATCAACAGAGGATCTTCTTAATTAGGCCACTAAGGAGTCCTTTCAGCTATATCATCACATGATATCCCTAACCAGATTTTTGGATCAATCTGTTTAACTAGACCACTAAAGGGGTCAAATTACGAAGTAGTACCTTATAACCCAAGGGACTTTAACTACAGCGTAGAAGTCCATTAAGGATTTTAGGTAGTACCTTTTGGGTATCCTACTATGAATCTCTTGCACAAGGATATGTAAGATTCTACGAGGATTTGGATAACATAATTTGGATCACATGACACATAAAGGATAACACATAAGCACATAACCACATAATTGTTTAATTGTTATTATCTTGTTATTGATTGCTATAAACTTGGCGCCTCGTACCTTGTTTCTCTTGGAAGAAACGGGTACTTAGGATTTTCGTGGAAACGCAAGAGATTAAACAAGGGAAGAAATTTGGGGGGTAGTCTGTTCTTCAAGGAATGCGGTTCCTTGATTGTCGGTATTGTAGAGGATATGTTGTTTATACTTACAATCACATAAATACATTGCAATGTAAATAAAAGATTTATTTATAAACAACGATAACAACTGTTTCTTGGATCTTGACAACAAAAGAAGATAATACATAAGACGTAATTATTTCTAAACGACGTTGTCTTCTGGTAGATCATATGCTCATCCCTGCGCTGGATTTGCATTAGCAAGTCTTGGGCAATTCCTACTAAAATGGCCCATCTCGCCACAGTTGTAGCAAGACCCCAGTGGAAAACGAGCTTGAGCAGGATTGTTGTTAATCTGATTTGGTGCTGCTGCTGTTGGGCAAACCCTCGCTGTATGACCTATAAGTCTGCAAACTTGGCATATGCGGCACTTCACAACAGCATGATGATGTAGGCCACATTGGTTGCACAAGGGTGCAGTTCCGTTGTAGGGTTTCCTAGCAGGGGGTTGAGCTGGATGGTTGGGGACGGCTTGATCATAGTGAGTAACCACGGCGAAGTTCTGAGAAGCCTTTCGCTTCTTTGACTTCTTAGAGGATCCAGTCTGTTCATCCATGGTCTTTGATTCCTCGATTGGTTTCGATTCCTCGACCAGTTTCTTGTCATCCTTTCGGAAAAGCTTACGTTTCCTGATCTGCGATTCAGTCAAGGTTGCAGATAACTCAATGGCCTGCCTAACAGTAGTAGGGTTGCTACCAGTCAAAATGTCTTGTATTGAGTCGGGAAGGCCATCAATGTACTTTTCGATTGCCTTATCCAAAGGTGTGACCATGTTTGGGCATAACAGACTTAACTCCTCATAACGGTCCGTGTAGGTTCGATGCTCACCGCTGTCTTGCTTAAGATCATCAAATTCCCTTTCCAAAGCCCTGATCTCGTGACGAGGACAAAACTCCTTCATCATGAGAGCCCTAAGTTCGGCCCATGTCTGTGCTAGAGCAACTTCTGCACCACGATCTCTCATAACCCCATTCCACCACGTAAGGGCTCTCTTCTGGAACACACTCGAAGAAAACTCGACCTTGCGATTGTCAGGACACTGCACATGGCGGAAAGTATTCTCAATGCTCTCGAACCATTGAAGAAGCCCAGTCGCTCCCTCAGAACCACTAAACTTGAGTGGTTTCGCCGAGTTAAAACTCTTGAAGTTGCACGGACCATTGTTGTTGTTGTTGGCTTGATTCCATAGAGCAAAGAGGTTTGGGAATTGAGCAGCCATTTGCTGCGCAATGATTTCTGCCAGCTCGGCAGTCGCTATCTGGTTCTCGCGTCGAGGAGGCATTCTAAAAGAGGAAACATGAAAGGAAACGAGTGAGAGAAATAGACGAAAAGAATGAGATGAACAAATCTGCTGAAAGCAAGGATAGTGGTCATTTGTTTGTTACTACAAGCAACAAACGACACACAGTGACTAATCAAAGTAGATGAGTCAAAAATAATGTATCATGAAGACATGCTCGCCTATAAGTGAACACTCATCCCAAGAATTCCCAGGTAAGCACAACTGGTCTCGCGTCTGATGAGATGTATACGAAGTGCTTGCCTAGACAGAAAACCCAGAATACAGGCATTCACCCTTCCAGTTTGCACGTGTTCACATTATTTAAAACCCAAAACCTTGACGAGATTTTGAAAACTCAAAGGGTTCAAAACCTTATAATAGAGAGTTCAAAACCATACAATAGAGGGTTCAAAACCTAGTAATCAATCATCCTAGAACAGATGATTAGTTTTCGAAGCGGTTTTGAAATTTATGTTCTTGTTGTGGTAGTCGCCTAAGGATAGGTGACGGTATGTTTTATGACTAAACGCAAGTAAACTTGCGTTAGGGTCCTAGAAAGGTTATAGACTAGGTCAAAGCATTACTAATAACCTAATTCCCTATAACCATAAGCTCTGATACCATCTTTTCTGTCACACCCCGACCACGTGGAACATACAAAACGTGGCGGAAACGTCGGGGAGTGTTGTAACAGAATTAATGTTTCACAACCTTGGAAATTAAAGTTTCGTTTTATTCAATATAAGTGTTACAATGTCTAAACAAACATGGAAATACAACATAATTAACTAGTCTGCATCTTTTATTGTCACTAAGGCCCATGTCCGCCTAAGTGTATCTTGATCATCTTATGCAACAGCTCCTGAAAAACACATGTGAAAGTATGGTACGTCAGCATAAAAATGCCGGTGAGATACATAGGTTTTGTGAAAATAGGCTTCATGACTTATGTTTGAGAAAATGTTTAGTCATGAACCTTGTTATTTGCTTTGTTTTGTAAATCATTTGAAAATCGATAAGATCAGATGATATGTATAAATAATGTATGGTTAAATGAATAACCATATAAAATGAGTTTGTATAAGATGAGTTGTTTATAAATCAATGTCTTGTGAAAAGTATGTTATTTGTATAAAATGTTCTATGTCTCAAACTGAAATGATTCAAATAACGTTACGACATGTAATACCATACAAACACTTATATATAGGAAGTACCAGCGGCGTATCCACCATGCTTGTATCATATTACACACGCATCGTTACTTAATCACTTAATCAAACCAAACCAAACAATGTAAAATGTTCATGTCAAGATGTAAATCATGTCAAAATGTCTATGTCAAATATCCATGTCAAATGTCTATGTCAAATATCCATGTCAAATGTCTATGTCAAATATCCATGTCAAATGTCTATGTCAAATATGTCATGTATGGCAAGTGAAAGGTCTCAACTAAACCATATGCACAAAAACAAAGTATTGAAGTAAAACTTGGTTTAAATCAAAGTTATGTTTTGTGGGAAATGCATGATCAAATGTCAATCATGTTAAAATGTCTATGCCGAAATGTCTATGTCAAATCAATTGTCAAATGCATTGGGTAATATGTCAAAGTGTTCATATACTGGATGAGCATATGCAACAAAATGTAATGTAAAACAATGTACTAAGTATGCTAAGTTAACATACAAAGCAGAAAAGTCATGTAAATCAATGTACTAATAGTGTACTAATGAACATAACCAGTATATGATGTGAAAACAGGAAAGCACGAAAGTAACAAGTAGGCACATGTGTTCCACCCCAAAACAGTTTGGAAAACAGTAAAAGAGGGGTCTATGTACTCACTTGAGATTGCTCAGAAGTCCTAGGATAACCACCAAGCAATGCTAGAGATCGCAGAATATCAAACGGCACCTAATATAGGTAACTACATTAATAAACCGGACCTACATCGGATGATCGGGTAGCATTAGGGTTTGTAAACCAAACGAGTGTAGAGACTCGTGTCATTTGGTTTAACAAAGCCTACATACTAAAAGAAACTTAACCTAAGTGTCTACGACCCATTACGACCCGTTTAGGTAGCTTATGCTACTTTAACGCGCCGTTCGCGTGAAACGCGTTCGGACCGCCTAACTAGTCCTATGACAAGTATTATATGCCTAATCATGTTACATAATCAGTTACGTGACAAAAGTTTAGGTTACATATGCTAAATTACCAATTATGTATGAAAAGGGTATTCTGGTAATTTACCTAAGGCATATAAACTGCCTATCATACAACTACTTAAACGCCGTGACCATAAGGTATAACCTCGGAAGGTTATACCCTACACTATGGTCACCTAATGTATTTGGTCGGATCCTAATGATCGACCAAACTGGGTCGGGTTCGAGGTATAAGCGATTTATTAGATCGCTTACCCTACGACCCTAGACAACGTGGTAATCAGTAGGCATAGTCCCAAAGGACTATGACCATCGTGATTACAATCACGTTGCGAAGTTCAAACGAACTTCGCATTGACCATTACTGGTCAACGCTGAAAGTCAAACAAAGTTTGACTTTCTGACTCGAAAAGCAGTAAAATAAGGAAAAGAACGAAAGAATACTTACGAAGGGTCCCCGAATGCTAATCGTGATCGAATAGCTCAGGTATGAAGCGAAGGCTTCAACTTAGAGCTCCTCAATCAGATTCTAGTGGGTTTTTGTGTTGAGTATTGATGGGTATTTATAGTAAATGCACCACCGTTAGGATCGTTTATCGGGAAACGTGCCTTGATCTCACCCGTACAAGTGTCGGAAGCTTATGGTAGGTTAATTGGCCACCCACCATAAGGTATCAACATGTGGAAGAGAGATTAGGAGTGCAAAACAGCTGCAAACAGGCTGTTAATACAATGCACCTGGTCTGGAGACCCCATACGCATCGTATGGTATATATACCATACGCATCGTATGGGTGTTCTTTGGCAGATTTACAGTTTTGGTCCCTAAACTGTATTTAGGCCATTTTTGACACGTTTAAGGCCCGTTAACCCCATTTCAAAGCTCTAAAATGAAGTTAAAGTATAGGGAACTTAAAATGTGCTCAAAAATATCTCGGATGTCGGTTCGTTTAGCCGTACGAACGCGATGTTCGCTTAATTACGACGGAATGCGCACAAGCGCGAAAAACGATCCAAATGACGAAACGAATGGATTTTTCTTAAGGCGAACACTAAAATATAATGTAGTCATGCTTACATAAATTTTTGGATGTCCGGATGTATTCAGAACGTAAGTTATGCGCGAAAATGCAAACTTGTGCACTTTTTGACACTTTTAGTCCCTGAATGACACAAAAGTTTATTTTAGCACACCGAACCCCTCAAAGCCTATTTCTAAGCTATGCAAAGGATATTTAAGGTGTGTTTAACTTATGGTTATGTTCCGGAATGTTCGTTACAGTTCAAATTGACATACTTTCACAGTTTGTCAACTTTAGTCCCTGTAAGCGATTAAACTTTGATTTCACCATACCAAACCTTCCAAAACTTATATCTAAGTTATGTAAAGGTTATTTAAGGTATGTTAAGCCTATTTCACTATTCCAGAGTGTTCGTTGGATTAAACTGGTTATATTTACGCATCAGAGCGTGTATAACCTTCCAGAAAGCGATTTAGAGCTTGAAATCGAACAAGAGTTGGTATGTGCACAAGATACACATATTTATACAAGTCCCAAGTATGAAATACAATATTTCATTGGTTGGGCATTTGTTTGATGGTTGAAATGACACAGGTGTTACAGCCTTGCAACCCATTAACAACAAGATACATACAAAAATACTTGATTTGTACAAGACACATACATAAATACTTGATTTATAAAAGATACATACAGAAATACTTGAATTATACAAGATACATACCATGTTTTCCTACAAAGTTTCCGTATAACATGACAAGAAAATGATTTTAAATTCATTTTCACAACAATACTTCAAAAAAACCGGTTATTCAAAAAGATTTATTTCAAATCTTTTACAAACAAACTATGAACTCGCTCAACTTTATGTTGACTTTTTCGCATGTTTCTTTCTCAGGTTGCATTTCAGAAATTATGGCACGGTTGGAATTGGAGGACCATTGGAGATACGAGCACTTAGTGGCGTTCATGTTCTAAAATACTTAGCTTATTTACTTCCACTGTGCAATGAAGATACCAGTCCAGTCACACCAAGCTCTGATAAATTTCGGGGTGTGACATGTGCACCCATAATAATATTGCAATTTGCATGCTCATCTTAGTTCATCCTAACTCATGTCAAATGATTCCTCAAACTTAGATGTCAAACGAAGGTCGTCAAGGTAATAAGGTCACAACAATCCAAGGACTATGGCATGCTATCAACGCATCATAAGGTAAGCAAGCAATCCATGCCATCATGCTATAGTGACGAGTGTGTGTTCGTATGTTTCGTCATAGACAAATGTGTACTAGTCACGTAATGTATGCAACATGTAAGAATGACGAACCTTGCAATCTGGAGCTGAGTGTCATGGTCGTATTCACGTTTTCAGAACTGTGAGGTTATAGTCTGGTTTTATTAAAACGTTTTCCCTTTTTAAAGCCAAGTTCACTATAACCAATGGCTCTGATACCAATCTGTCACACCCCAAAAATACCACAAGCGGAGTATCACTGCAGGAGGCGTGACTGACCAGGATCTTAGCCACCAATCACATTGAATTCGTAAGTATAATTAAATAGAACTTTCATTTATTAACAGAAAGTATTTCAAAACGTTACATATAGCTCATAGTACACAGCGGAAGCATAATTCATTTGTTAAATGTTATATAAACCACGCGTAAGTAAGCCATTAGACTTGTGTTGCGATTCCATGTATCTCGACCCATGACCACTCCAGCATCCCAGACAGCAAGTTCCAACGAAATGCACCTAAAAGTCTGCAAGGTATGTAACGACGAGTCAACAACAAAGTTAAGCGAGTTCACAGTTGGTTGTTTAGTTTTATAAGTTTGTTTTGAAAACCATATGTTGTTTCGTTAACCACGAGTTAACCAGTATCTTTGTTTCCCAAACCATATCCATAATCAGCGGGGGCTTCCCCATGTGAACCACTAGACCGTTACCATATCGACTACTGACGAAAGTATCTTAAGTCAATGTCTATCATCATTGACTGTTTGCCATGATCCATTAGTACACGCATGTACTACCGGCACGGTGTGAGGTTTGTCAAACCTAATAGCGCTATTAACTAATGACCCGCTCGCCATCGGCCTTGGCGATTAAGTCGATATAAAATGAGGGACTTAATGATAGAGTTTTGTCTAGTAAGTTAAGGTTGTTGTCCTACCCAAGGAGGACGAACGTACGTATTCTACCCAAGGAGAATACGCAGGATTAATTTTGGCATCCTACCCATGGAGGATGGCGGTACATATCCTACCCAAGGAGGATATGTAGGTTCCGTTTTAATTCTTTAACCCATTCCCAAACCACCGGGAATCCCATGCCTTATAGAAAGTGTGTGAACTCACCTCGATTTGCTCGGCAGATAGTTTACTTGTTTAATAGTTTTGATCAACCACGTCCTATTTATGGTTACCAAGTTTTAATCAGATTTGCATACAAGTATTTCACGTATTGGCACACGTTACAAATCAAGTAGCATACAAGGTACACACATCACATGAGTACACGTACGGTGTATATAATTAACAATAGTTTAGATAGCCAAATGTATAACACCAGGTGTATGGACCAACTAGTTTATAACCCAATACGGGAGTGTTTGGCATAGTCACATACACAATTACAGAACACATAGCACCTAGGAATCGTGTAACAATCATAACATATTTAGATGTTTCCTATTTAACACGCGAGCAATTACATTATCCAATACAACACATTCAACATCTCATAATCACAATTTAAGTGTGCGGTTTCAAATAGAGTGGACGATCCGATTTTGTGAATAGGCATGACCCAAACCAACTTTGGCCCGATGCAAAGCCCAACTGTCGGGTCAGGCCCATAAGGGGTGCGGCCCAATTTAAATGTTGTTTTATTCAGAACTTATATTATCTAGTTATTAGTGTGCGGTCATGGCAACAATAATCTCATATTATTTCACTTCCAAATAACATAGAAAATTTCACAATTACGGCATTACCATTCATATCAAATTATCACCAAATATCATCACCCTTACAATAAATTTTCATTAAATTCTAGCAATTTTCATTCATCAATCCAAAAGTTATACAATAAGATCCATACACTTAATAAACCACGCATGAGCAGTCCAAACCCATCTATATTCAAATTACTTCTTAATGCCTATTCCATGTCAAGTAACCTCGCAAATCAGTCGTTAATTCTTGTTTCACATACTTCTCTAATCGCACAACAGTTTGTTTATATTACTATGATGAACTTCCTATTCTACAATTCCTATATGTGCACTTATCACCCAACATTAAAGTTAACATAATATTAATCATAACAATCACATGGCTTACTTTGAAATTACCAAACCGAATCTGATAACCCTAATAAAATATGCACATGGCTCACTTTGATCAATACTACAACACACCCATGAGCCACCATTATCTATTATAATATTCATCATTGCATCACATGGATCCTACAATAATAATTTGATCGTTCACCACATATACACATCATGACATCATACTTCCATAAAACGTGCACATACATTTACTGTTAATCAAATCCCATATGATCGATACTATATACATACAAAAGTCAATTAATAAAGAAACACTAACCAACAGACACGACCTAGTGAAGGTGCTACTTGGGATGGGATCCACAGTCTGTCGACAACTCAAGAATAGGAATAAGACTTTAGGGTTTGCTACCTCTACAAAAAAAATCACGTAACAACCTCCCCTAATCCTCCTAATGTATGTATAACCAACCGAATGGGCCTTGGCCTGGTTATAAAGTGTGGGCTGAGTAGATTGAGGTATGGTGTGCATGCACTACGCATCCAAAACAGGCCCAAATACAGTGGGCTTCATTCGGGACATGCCTACAATTACAAGGAATGAAAGTCTTGGGCCAAAATGCATCTTGGGCCGAAATGCAATACCAAAGGGGTGCGGGTATGGGTCCAGGTGTGTAAATGTGGCCCGTTACAAAATCGGCCCATCTAAACACTCCAACACGTTACTCGCTCGACCATCACATCACAGCACAATGTTCAACGAAAGTTTAATAAATTAAAGACGTGAAATGAGCGAATCACTAGGATCACAAATTGAAACAATACAACCCTTGAAAGTTTGGGTTGTCACATCATCCCTAACTTGAAAGAAATTTCGTCCCGAAATTTTACACGTAGTTACTGAGGAAGCTAGTTAGGTTGCATGGTTTCCTGGTTTTCCTGGGGTGTCGCAGTTAATGGCCTTGCAAACCATTAGCGATCTCCATTTCCTTATATTTATAGAAATACTTGATTCATACAAATTACATACCGTGTTTTCTACAACGAATGCTTGAATGTTTATACAAAAACTGCATGAACTCACACCAACATTATGTTGACAATTTTCCAAAACTTACATGTATTTCAAGAAACAAGTCGGATCTTGGGCGCTGGTGTTATTTTTAAAATGTAAATTTCAATGTCATCCACATTTGTTGTATCATCACTTGTGGGTTTTAGTTGAAACTTAAATAACTTGTGTTGTAATATTTCAAACCTTTTAATGGATGAACATCATTTTGATCATATAGTTTTTTATTGTAATCGAATGCAATGAGAACCAAGCAAGTCACACGCATACGCTTCCGCTAAAGTCAGGGTGTGAAAAAATAGTGACAGCGGAAGCAAATAACAATTCATTGTTTAAATGTTTCAAAACCCAATGTATACGAATTCAACAAACAAGACACGTGTAGCCAAGCACTGTGACCCCTGACCACTCCAGCCATCCAGATAGCAAGTTCCCATCCAAAGTACCTAACGACCTGTGAGCATGCAACAAGTGTATCAGACAACGCTGGTGAGTTCATAGTTTTACGAAAACGTTGGTTACCAAGTGTTTAGTTTAATCCATTGAAGTTAATGTTGATAATACCCCGAATACAAGACGGTTCCTGATTTACATTTCCCTTTCTCCAATGCTCCTATCAAAGCATTGGTCATGACTAGGTCATTAGTTCACACCCGTCCTCTCAGGTACGGAGTGAGGGTGCCAAACCTAAGTAGCGCTACCAACTAATACCTTGTTACCTCTCAGGTAACCAAACAACACGGAGGGACTTTAATGGTGATAGGATGAGTATATTATCCAACATTCCAGATTTACCCAAAAGACATATTCCTCTCAGGAATACCCATGATTTACCCAAAACCAATCCCTCTCAGGGATACCTAAACACTGTCCCAACCACCGGGACGCATGCTCAAGAGGAATGATCTCACCTTGGTTTGCTCGGTATGTTAAATTACCCGTCCAAGTTGGTCAACCCAAACCCTACCATGGTTACCAAACAATATATCAGTTTCACAATCAATCAATCACACTTTTGCACACAGTAATTCACATATCTGTACACAGTTTTCATCTAACACAAGGTCTCCATTTATCATACGACAATTACTCAGTTCTACTCATGACCACATCTCATGTGAGTCTTAAGATAATATTCCACAATCACAAGCATATAATATCACATTAACAACGTTTCTCATACTCACATCTCATGTGAGTCCTAGGATAATATTCCACAATCACAAGCATATAATGTTATAGTAACAACGTTTCACAGTCCATCCATCTGTTCACTGTTCAGGCATGACTAAACAACCTATTGATGAAACACCTATGTTTCGTCAAGATTGCTTATGAGGAAACTCCTATCTTTCGTCAAAGCCATAAGTGACGGATCTCCTATGTTTCGTCGACAACCCTAGTGGTGAATCATTTGTGTTTCGTTGACAAACCTTGGTGGCGAAACACCATAGGGATTCGTCCAAATCACAATGTAACTGCTAACATGTTTCAACGAGATTTACAGAACAAACGTTGGTTTCTTTACAAGTTCCACAACCCTAACTACTGTTCAATCAACAACTAATAATCCTACAAAACTTAACATCGCAATACAACACCACTGATTACACAATCCTTGATTATATGGTTCCAATCCGGTTAATAATATTTCATTCATAAACAAATCTGCTTATCAGTTTCATGGTTACCAACGTATTAAATCATCAATCATCATATGAACAATAACACATCTGAATCATCAAATTCTTAGCATAACAGTTCTAGATTCACAATGTTTATGAAAACCCTAACCGTACACACAGGATCACCACATCAAGATTACATCAAACAGTAGGGTTATACACTAGCCGTGATACTGAAAAGCTTATATGAGATCAGATGAAAAGGAATGCTCTGTGGTTCCTTCTGCCTTCGCCCAGACTCTAGGTTTCTAAGTGTTCTTACGTAACTAATTACATGAGTTTATAATATAAAAGAAGTTGGGCCGAAACCTCTCTGGGCCGAGGCCTGCTATGGTGAAACACTATCCCTCGACGAAAGACTCATCTATCGCCATACTAGTCTAGGCGAAAGACCCTAGCTTTCATCGATTAACACTTGTGGCGAAACACTATAAATAACTTTACTTAAATTATTCTTAACACTACACAATTAACAACAAATATCACACAAAAGACAATAAACGTTCAGATAAACAAGATTGTGAAGTTAGTGGTGTGCAAAGGGAAAGACCTTGAAATCTTGGGTTGTCACATCATCCCCAACTTGAAAGAAATTTTGTCCCGAAATTTGATAAGTAATCCAAAACGGCGAGATGTTAGATCAGGATGACTGTGGATTTTCCGCGGGTGCCACATCATCCCCAACTTGAATGGGAATTTCATCCCGAAATTCACTAGTTGTGCCAGACTTAGATTTGCCAGACTTGGACTTGTCATATGGGAATAAGTGTGGGTACTTGAGCTTCATCTGATCCTCGCGTTCCCATGTGAACTCCGGTCCGCGTCTTGAGTTCCAATGAACTCTCACGATCAGAATTCGGCTATGCTTATGGACTTTGACCTCCCGGTCCATAATTTCTATTGGTTCTTCGACAAACTGCAACTTGTCGTCAATTTTCAGTTCTTGAAACGCTACTACAAGTGTTTCATCAGATAAATACTTCTTCAGTTGTGAAATATGGAACACATCATGCACATTACCCAACTCAGCTGGTAACTCGAGTTTGTATGCCACTTTACCAATACACTCTAAAACATTGAATGGCCCACCATAGCATGGATTAAGCTTGCCGCATTTTCCAAAATGCACCACACCCTTCCAGGGTGAGACCTTCAACATAACACGGTCACCAACTGCAAATTCCATAGGTTTCTTACGCTTGTCAGTGTATCTTTTCTGACGGTCGCACGCTGCTGCCATACGGTGTCACACCCTGGCTTTGCGGAAGCGTGGGTTTATTTGGTGTGACTTCTTAATACCATAGCTTAATCACAACAAAGCTATATGAATTTAAAACCACGATGATCATCCATTACTTCATGTTTTAAAAACAAAATACCATAGCGTTGTTTTCAAATGTCGACACATGCAACGAAAATGCAACATAACAAACTAGAAACATTATTCAAAAGACACAACCACAGACATGAAACAAACACAACTCAAGACTTGTGACTCGTCCAGGTAAAAGCCACAACTCCCAAACTTGGATGACATTGCACTTCTTACGCAGCTTGAAAACATAACATACCTCGCTAGATCCTAATTCCCTGAAATACATGTAAGTTAGAAAAATCAACAAAAATGTTGAGCGACTTCATGTCAAAGTGAGTATGTAAAACCTTTGTAAGTATAAAATCCCTGGTATGTAGCAAATAAGGAAATAAAGAGATCACCAATGGTTTGCAAGGCCATTGATATGTGTGAAGTGCAGAAGGAAGACTCAAAACTAGCAGATTTTTGCGTCGGGCTCAAAGTCACCCCGAGGTCCGTACTGTTGGGCCTGGAGTTGGGCTCGCTACACCCAGATAGATGTACCGCTAATGACCCTCGGTCCTACAATGAGGATTAATGGCCTCCAGTTCCCGCCTACCCACTCACATGATCTAAGTAGTAACCCTCCTTACGCTAACCATACCATGTAAAAAGTATTCATAATCATAGTAACATGTATTTCAACCCCGAAGTATAAAAACTGAAAACAGTTAAGAGAAAAGGGGGATATGAACTCACAGAAGTGCGTCTCGAAATAGTATCTCCCAATCAACCTGCTGCGTGACGACCTACATGTACTAAGTTCTATTAGACGGACAGTCGTGCCTTGGCTTAAGGTTTAACGTTTTTGGGAAATAGTTAGGCAACTATTTCGTATTTCCACTTCTTAATTATTTAATAATTATATTCCTTCCCATGGATGAGGGTTTTAATACATGTGCGTTTTTGTAATTCCAAAAAATATATTTTTAAGTCTCACTTAAAAAGTATATTTTAAATCATTTGTCTAGATTATTCTATTTCCAAAATATACATATTTTTCCCAAAAATATTATATTTTACTTCATACAATTTCCAAAATAATACTTTATCAAAATACACATTTAAGAATATTTTCCGAAAATACATAAGTTACATTTTAACGTCCGTGTGGTAATAATAATACCGGTGTAACTTAGATATTTATTTGTGAAGGCGTTGGTATTATTTTGGAGTCTTGTTTTCACAATGTATTCCAGTTATATTATTTTTACTCTAAAAATAATATATAGTTCACAAAAAATAATCATAAAATTCACACAAGTGTTTTACCATAAAATATATATTTTAAATATATATTTAGCAAGTTTTATTTACGAAAATCCACCTCCGACACTTGGTTATTTTGTAATAAAAATCATGGCGAAGTTTGTTTAGAAAACAAGTCAAAAATATATTTATAAACACTTGTCACCAAAAATATTCTAAGTGTTATTTTCTGGAAAAATTTCGCCGGAGTTTCCTCTGTAACTGGAGGTGGCCACGCTTACAAGCGTATCATTTTCTTTTAAAAATTCAGTCAACAATTTTCCAATCATCAACATACCTCATTCAAACATCAAACTAGTCAAAAATAAGTATAAATCGCAAACACATGTACTTGTAAGTCGTGTAAAATTATGTAGTAACCTTCCAACATTTTTAATAGATCTTGTTTTCTTTAAAAACATGTTTAACTTCTTAAAAACTTTGTTTTCAAAGAACATGTTGTTTTACAACTTCTAGTCAAAAGTTACGAAAATATTTCTTTGTTAAATCCTTTTGTTACACAAGTGTTTACACACTTGTTTCTTCACAAAAAACGCTTTTAGTCCATGAAAGATCCGGCTTTTTGAATAAGACTTGTATATTTTACTTGGTTCTTCGAAAATACCACTTGTTGATCTTTAGATCTACTAGTTTAAAACTCTATTTTACAAGAAAAACTATTCTTACACAAGTTCATTTTATGTTGTGGAAAGATTCATCATCTTGCAACTTTCCTACTTAACATATTGCTAGTTCATGTTCAATGAACATGATCTAGCGTGGCTAGATGACGATCCGTTCCACTACTAGCAACCAACAACATAAAATAACCATAACTAAACAAGATTCACAAGTTTTACACCATTATTTACACTTTAACCACCATGTTCATCATTCTTACATGGCTTTATGCTTTGATCTTAAGTGTTCTCAAGTTTTGATCGTTAAACTACTTATTAACCACTTTAAACATGAACAAGGAAGTGTTTGGAAGCACTTACTACTAGCTCGTGGGTAGGGAAGAATCAAAGCGAAAACTAGGTGGATAAAAGCGATGTAGATAGGTCCTTGTGATTCCGAAAGCACCGAGCCTCCTTGTATGTGACCTTTCACCCTTGGATGTATGTAAAATTGCAAGATCGAAATCGAATGATGGTGGTGGCTATGGGGATGGTCTCGGCCGAGCTTCAAGAGAAGAGAGAGAGAGAGTAGTTTTTGCTAAGTGTTGGTGCAAATGAGATGGTGATCTTATGGTCTTACTTATAGACCATTTTACTTGATTAACCATGAGATAATATGTCATCTAGATATGGAACAAGCTTGATTAAAATAATCAAAAGTTTATGGAGGGTGTTCCCTAGGGGAACCGATTCGGTTGAAGGGGGGGTGGGTTATGGTTCAATTTGAACTAGATAGTTAAGTGTTAGTTAATTTAGTTAGGAACTTTAAACAAGTTATTAGTGTGTTATGTGTTATAACGGGTGTTAGGGTGTTCGGGGACCCTAACTGGCTCAGAAAAGGAAAAACAATGTCATTGAGAATATTTTTATGTTCCGGGTAAAGTCCGGTTGTTCGGTTGGATATCAATCCGTTAAAGTGCTAAATAAGCATTTAAAGTGTATTTAATATTATTTTTAGTGACACAATGAATTCCCGACACTTTGGAAAGTGTCTAGTATTATTTTCCCATGTTTTTGCACTTTACTAGTTAACTTAAAGGCTGAATTTTGTAATAAAGTGCAGGATTTTTGTAGTTAAAGCATGTTTTAGGCACATACGGTCACTATAACTATCACCTAGTGACGCAGTTCTACAATCCTTACCTCCCTACACTCCCTACTAGTGTAGTAATCTATTCCCGGCTCATACTGGCCTCAGAGATAATATCTGTCTAGTGCTGGTAATGTCAGCATGTTTACTGGGTTACCCATATAGTGTGCTCACTGTGCTTTTGTGCATCAAGTTTGTCACTATAATTCTGTGTAAATAATGGAGTGACAATATAAAATGTGATGCATGAGCATGTATGTATCAGAAATCAAGAAGCAGTTCAATCACAATTGTAAACAAGCACAGTAATTAAGTATTAATTAAATATTAATTAATTCGTATGGATACCTGGTTTGGTGAGGGTTGTCACATTCTCCCCCCGTTAAATAAATTTTGTCCCGAAATTTTAGGCTCTGCTTCCAATTGCAGGGGCCTTAGGAAACAAATGGGGTTATTTCTCTTTCATACGATCCTCACGTTCCCACGTGAATTCTGGTCCATGCCTTGCATTCCATCGAACTTTGACGAGCTTGACACTACTCCTGCGTTTTTTGTTAACTTTCCAATCCGTAACCTCGATGGGTTTTTCGGTAAAGTGGAGCGTGTCGTCGATATGTACTTCGTCAGCGGGAATGATCACTGTCTCTTGTGTTGGACACTTTCTCAAATTTGATTCATGGAATGTATCGTGAACACCATTGAGTTCAGCAGGTAGGTCCAATTTGTAGGCCACAAGCCCAATCCTTTGCAGGATTCTGAAAGGACCAATGTAACGCGGATTCAACTTCCCACGCTTTCCAAAGCGTGCCACACCCTTCCAGGGTGAAACCTTCAATAAAACCATATCTCCAACTTGAAATTCCAAAGGTTTCTTCTTTGGATCTGCATAGGCTTTCTGTCTGTCGCGAGCCGCCTCGATGCGTTTTCGAATCTGCGCAATCTTGTCGGTCTTCTCTTGGACTATTTCGGGACCAACAAGCTGCCTATCACCTGCATCAGCCCAGCATAGTGGTGATCGACACTTGCGTCCGTAAAGAGCTTCAAATGGCGCGGCTCCAATGCTTGTGTGGTAGCTGTTGTTGTATGAAAACTTGACCAATGGTAAATGATTATCCCAGCTACCACCTAGATCCATTAAACATGCTCTCAGCATATCCTCCAATGTCTGAATTGTTCTTTCACTTTGGCCATTAGTTTGCGGATGAAATGCAGTACTTAGATTCAACTGTGAGCCAAAAGCTTCTTGGAAGGATTGCCAAATCCCATCTCTGTCAGAGATAATCGAAAGAGGCACTCCATGACGTGCAACAATCTCTCGCATGTATATTTTCGCCAGTTTACTAGTGTTATCCTTCTCTTTGATTGGCAAGAAGTGTGCGGACTTTGTCAAGCGGTCTACTATTACCCAAATAGTATCATGACCTCTGGGCGTCTTGGGCAGTTTCGTTATGAAGTCCATTGAAATCTGTTCCCATTTCCATTTGGGAATTTCAGGTTGTTGCAGAAGTCCTGAGGCTTCTAGTATTCAGCTTTCACCTTGGCGCACGTTAAACATTTACTAACATAAACAGCAACGTCGCCTTTCATCCTAGGCCACCAATAATAATCCTTAAGGTCTTGGTACATCTTATCCGCTCCTGGGTGGATATAGTACCGTGCTTTGTGAGCTTCATCAAAAATAACCTTCCTCAAACCACCAAACAGAGGAACCCAAATCCGTTTCATGAAGCATAAATTTCCTTCCTCGTTTGGCACCAACTGCTTCTCCATCCCACAGAGATATTCCTCTTCAATATTCCTTTCTTTCGGAGCCTCTTTCTGCGCGGCACGAATGCGCAAAGCGAGATCCGTCTGGACAATCATCTCCAAAGCCCTAACCCTTATGGGCTTAATCCTTTCCTTCCGACTCAGGGCATCAGAGACCACGTTCGCTTTCCCTGGGTGATACTTGATCTCGCAATCATAATCATTCAACAGCTCTACCCAGCGTCTCTGCCTCATATTAAGCTCTTTCTGGTTGAATATGTGCTGCAGACTTTTATGATCCGTAAAGATTGTACATTTCGTACCATACAAATAATGTCGCCAGATTTTCAAAGCAAATACCACTGCGCCTAGCTCCAAATCATGCGTGGTATAGTTCCTTTCATGAACCTTCAACTGGCGTGATGCGTAAGCTATAACCTTTTGGCGTTGCATCAGCACGCAACCCAAACCTTGAAGTGAGGCATCACAATATACCACGAAGTCATCCGTTCCTTGGTGTAGCGATAAAATCGGTGAGTCACAAAGCTTGTTCTTCAACAACTGAAATGCTTCTTCCTGTTTGATTCCCTAATCAAACTTCTTATCCTTCTGTGTGAGCGCGGTCAGAGGTTGAGCGATTTTAGAAAAATCCTCAATGAACCTTTGATAATAACCAGCCAAACCCAAGAACTGTCGAATCTCGGTTGGCGTCTTTGGGGTCTCCCAACTCTTGATCACCTTGATCTTTGTGGGATCAACATGAATTCCATTTCCATTTACCACATGTCCAAGAAACTGGACTTCGCGTAACCAGAACTCACACTTCGAGAACTTGGCGTATAATTTCTCCTTCTTAAGTAGCTCTAGAATAGCTCTTAAGTGCTATTCGTGCTCGTCCTTTGTCTTTGAGTAAATCAGAATGTCGTCAATAAATACGATCACAAACTTATCCAATTACGGCTAGCAGACTCAGTTCATTAGGTCCATGAAAACTGCAGGTGCGTTTCTCAACCCAAACGGCATAACTAGGAACTCGTAGTGTCCATAACGAGTCCTAAAGGCCGTCTTCGGGATACTTTCCTCTTGTATCCTAAGTTGATGGTATCCTGATCGCAAATCGATCTTCGAATAAAAGCTTGAGCCTTGCAACTGGTCAAAAAGATCATCAATCCTTGGCAAAGGATATCTGTTCTTGATGGTCAACTTATTAAGCTCACGGTAGTCTATACACATACGGAAACTACCGTCCTTCTTCTTAACTAACAGAACCGGAGCTCCCCAAGGTGAGAAGCTTGGTCTGATGAATCCTTTGTCCAATAGCTCATGGAGTTGTGTCGACAACTCCTGCATCTCTGAAGGCGCAAGTCTATAGGGTGCCTTGGCTACAGGCGCGGCGCCTGGAACCAAATCAATGTGGAACTCAACTTGCCTTGGAGGCGGTAATCCTGGCAAGTCTTCTGGAAAGACTTCCAGATATTCTCTGACGACTGGAATGTCTTCGATCTTCGGCTCAGCAGCTTTCTTATCCACGATGTGTGCCAAGAATGCAACACATCCCTTCTTCAAGCACTTTCTAGCTTTTAGACAGCTAATAATTCTCAGCGGCGTATCATGCTTCTCTCCGTGCACTACGATTGTTTCTTCATCCGTCACAGGGATACGGATGGTCTTCTCATGGCAAACAATCTTAGCCTTGTTGCTGGATAAACAATCCATTCCCACTACCACATCAAAGCTTCCCAACTCGACTGGTAGCAGGTCTAGCGTAAACTCGTGCCCTCCTAGTTCAATCACACATCCTCGAATAACTTCACTGGTCTCAACTAGTTTCCCATTTGCTAATTAGATGGAGTACGGAACATCTAACTTACTAGGCGTCAACCCTAGTATATTCTTAAATTCTAATGACACGAAGCTATAATCGGCACCAGTATCAAACAAAACGGATGCAAAGCGTTGGTTTATAGGGAACGTACCAGTAACAACATTGGGATCCTGGCGCGCTTCCCTCGCCTTAATGTTAAACACCCTTCCACGGGCTTGATTCAATCCTGGGCAGTCCCTCTTAAAGTGCCCAATTTCACCGCAGTTAAAACAACCCAATTTTTAACCATTACCTCCTCCGTTCCCCGCTTGATTGTTGTTTTGATTTCGATTCGCGTCCCCAGCCTGATTTGCATTGTTCCCTCGATTTCCATTGCCTCCATTATTTCCCTGCACACGATTTCCATTACCACCACGATTATTGTTCCTACTACCAAAACCTCCTTGGCCTCCCCGGCTAGCACTAGCCCAGCAAGAATCCTCCAAGTGGCCGACTTTTCCACAAGCTTCACATACTTTCGACCCACACCGGCCAGAATGATGACGCTGGCATGTGTTACACTTGGGATGAGTACCCATATATCCTTTCCCCTTCTTTCCAACACCGGTTGCAGCTTGGACCGGTGCGCTTGATTCTCCTTTCTTGCCAACATTGCTAGTTCCCTGCTTGAAGTTTGAGAATTTCCTCTTATTCTCACCAGATGACTCTACGTGAGTCTCTTTCTTCTTTGGCTCAACATTCGAAAACTTGTTCTGGCGGATGGCTTACTCAGTGAGCGCCACACTAAGATTGATCGCTTCCGTGATCGTGGCGGGTTTGGATGTGGTGACCATACTCATTATTTGGGGAGCCAATCCCCAGATGAACCTTTCAATCCGCTTAAACTCTGGTGTGACCATGTATGGCACAACGTGAGATAAGTCATGGAATCTTTGAACGTACTCCGCAATCTTGGGTCCTTCCATCCTTAAATGCCAGAACTTAGTTTCTAACCTTTGAATCTCAGCACGCGAGCAGTACTTTCTTCGCATGAGTTCCTTCAGCTCATTCCATGTCATCGCATAAGCAGCGGCTTCACCAAGAGTTTACACTTGTAAGTTCCACCAGGATAGGGCTCCATCCAGAAATAGCACTAAGATGTAAGTCACTTGTTCATCTGGAGCGCACTTTCTCATTCGAAGAACAGAGTCTGTTTTCTCAGCCCATCTCACGAATGCAACAGCACCTCCGGTGCCGTCGAAATTCACAGGCTTGCAGTGTAGGAACTGCTTGTAAGTGCACCCATGTGGTGGATTGTTATTGCCATTTTTGTTCGAATTGCTCCCGCTGGTTCCTCCTTGTGAGGCTGCATACTGCGCTATGGCGGCAACAATGATTCCTTGAAGTTCTGCCTCGCTGGTAGGCATACGCATCTCGCGTCTTGGAGGCATCTTCTAAAAGATGTTTCACGTAGGTCAGGTCATAGTAAGTAAAGTGTATGTATGTATTCAACTATATCAACACATAACATATCATGTTATAAATAAATCAACCACATAACATCTCATGTTATAGAACATAAACAATCAATAATCAACCCAACATATAATGAGAATACTGCGATTGCGCTGTCATAAATCAAGACCACAATGTAAGGTTTACAAGTTCATAACTGTATCATACATCATCAGTGACTAAGGGCCACATCGCCCTACTCCAAACTATCTAATCAGTGACAACAGCAACAAATATACAAATCATCAAAAGTCACAATCATCAAAAATACGGTCTCCAAAAGCTGTGTAGTCTGCACAATCGCGGTCGTCTCACCAAAAGTCTACCTGCGTCGAATCAAAAAGGCCTAAGCTGATGGCGGTGGAGGAGGGGGAAAACGAGAAAAGAGTAAACGTCGCATATGAAGCTAGTCCTCCTCCATTGCGCGATGTGCGCGCAGTAAGTATGCTATCTGCTGCTCGGGAGTCCAAAAAACGAGTGGCAGAATCAGGTGAAAGTGGTCGAGGAGGGTGCGGTGCAGCAAATGGTGATCGGTAATGACAAGGTGGGTGTGGAGCTGACTCCAAATCCTGTATACGACGCATCAAGGCATCCTGCTGTACCATCAAAGAGACGAGGATGTCCTCGGTAGAAGACCCAACGTGGTATGGGTGGTATGGGACAGATAGTGGCATAATGGGAGGCGTAGTCCAGAGGAATGGCTCACTAGATGGAGCGAAGGATGGTACAGTAAATGGTGCAACAGTAACAGTAGGATGAGAACTCTGGGGCATGAACTGGCTGCCTCCTGCCATGAAAGGGGTATAACCAAACGGATGACGTGACGAACCCTCCCCAGGACGTGGTGGAGGTATGTCCTGGAGATAGGTGATCTGAAGATCTGTGCGGTGAACATCTGTGGTATGTAGGGGAATTAAGGGAGCATCAATGGGAGCTGAAACAGGAGCTGAAACGGGGGCTACAGGTGGTGTAACTGGTATCACGAAAGGTGGGTAATCATCATCATCATCTATCCACCCATTATGGGTGTGAGCGTATCGTGGATCAATGTGGTTCGCAAAAGGTGCACGGTCGAACAACACCGGCACTGGATCAGGAAGTGGTGCAACTACAGGATCCTCTAACAGAAGTGGAGCATCAATATGAACATCAACAGCATGATCATCCACCAACTGTGGAACAACAACAGGATGATCATCAATAGGTATATCATCAGGTGCATCGGCATGAACAGGGTCATGCTCCAATGCGGGGTCAGGAGCAACGCCTGGCTCAGGGGCCACAGCAGGCTCCGGATCAACAAACTCCATCTCAAAATCAGCTGGATCAGCAAACATAGGGTCGACAGGGGCTACAGGATCCTTCAAGTGCTGGTCTAAGTATACGAACTCAATGTCCTGGTCTGGATCAAAGCCATGTGGAAAAATAGGATATGAATCATCATCAACATCGTGATCGAACTCAAAGCTGTGCGCAGGAGCAGGTGCAGCGGATGACGCCATGTCCGGGTCGGCGTCGTGTGAGTGGTGCTGCACTCCCTATGTGTGCGAAGGTACGGATGCCACACACTCAAAGGAGTCTGGAACAGGTGAATGAACGGGAGCCTCCTCTGCAGGAGCATCAGCAAGCAGTAGGATATCACCAGCAGCAATATGGGCCTCGCCCTCAAGTGGGTCCTCCTCTAATAGATCGACATCGTCGTCAGAGACAACGTCGAGGGGCATATCAACAACGAGATAAGCGGAAAGGGGTACAGGAGCAGGGATCACCACAAGTGGCAAATCCCCAACAAGATGGCCATCAGCAGGCTCTGCTACAACATCAGGCAGGGCAAAGGGCTGGAAGTCATCATCGTCTGTGCTGGTAGTATCGGAAGTGTACACCTCATGCTCCGATGAAACTATGTCGTCTGATACTATGGCCATGGGATCTGTGGTGTCCGACTCTCCAGTATCTGATGAAGGCATAACGTCTGTAACACAAACACCCACATGCACAAATAATCAATCATATAATCAAATAAACATGTTAGTTACCAATAAGCAATCAAGTAATTCTCCTAGTCCCACTAGTCTATCCTCCCAGCCTCTCAGACTGAACCTCCTAGTCCTACTAGATTAACCTCCCAGCCTCTCAGAATGAACCTCCTAGTCCCACTAGATTAACCTCCCAGCCTCCCAGACTGAACCTCCTAGTCCCACTAGATTAACCTCCCAGCCTCGCAGACTGAACCCTGTAGTCCCACTTGACTACTCCCTTAATCTCTCAGACTAAGCCATAACTTTTAAAAGGAATGCTCATACTTTTGTTTATAAAAATGTTTCGTGACCTGGCTCTGGACGTAGTGTATGCAATGTAAAAATGTTTTCGTGTGAGCCCTAGTGATCATAGTCTTTACTCGAGAAGGAATCCTAGTTTGCTATGATCAAAGCTCTGATACCAAGCTGTCACACCCGGGCTTTGCGGAAGCGTGGGTTTAATTGGTGTGACTTCTTAATACCATAGCTTAATCACAACAAAGCTATATGAATTTAAAACCACAATGATCATCCATTACTTCAAGTTTTAAAAACAAAATACCACAGCATTGTTTTCAAATGTCGACACATGCAACGAAAATGCAACATAACAAACTAGAAACATTGTTCAAAAGACACAACCACAGACATAAAACAAACACAGCTCAAGACTTGTGACTCGTCCAGGTAAAAGCCACAACTCCCAAACTTGGATGACATCGCACTTCTTACGCAGCTAGAAAACATAACATACTCGCCAGATCCTAATTCCCTGAAATACATGTAAGTTGGGAAAATCAATAAAAATGTTGAGCGAGTTCATGTGAAAGTGAGTATGCAAAACCTTTGTAAGTATAAAATCCATGGTATGTAGCAAATAAGGAAATAAAGAGATCACCAATGGTTTGCCAGGCCATTGATATGTGTGAAGTGCAGTAGGAAGACTCAAACCTAGCAGATTTTTGCGTCGGGCTCAAAGTCACCCCGAGGTCCGTACTGTTAGGCCTGGAGTTGGGCTCTCTACACCCAGATAGATCTACCGCTAATGACCCTCGGTCCTACAATGAGGATTAATGGCCTCCAGTTCCCGCCTACCCACTCACATGATCTAAGTAGTAACCCTCCTTACGCTAACCATACCATGTAAAAAGTATTCGTAATCATAGTAACATGTATTTCACCCCCGAAATATAAAAACTGAAAACAGTTAAGAGAAAAGGGGGACATGAACTCACAGAAGTGCGTCTCGAAATAGTATCTCCCAATCAATCTGCTGCGTGACGACCTACACGTACTAACTTCTATTAGACGGACGGCCGTGCTTTGGCTTAAGGTTTAACGTTTTTGGGAAATAGTTAGGCAACTATTTCGTATTTCCACTTCTTAATTATTTAATAATTATATTCCTTCCCAATGATGGGGGTTTTAATACATGTGCGTTTTTGTAATTCCAAAAATATATTTTTAAGTCTCACTTAAAAAGTATATTTTAAATCATTTTTCTAAATTATTCTATTTCCAAAATATACATATTTTTCCCAAAAATATTATATTTTACTTCATAAAATTTCCAAAATAATACTTTATCAAAATACACATTTAAGAATATTTTCCGAAAATACATAAGTTACATTTTAACGTCCGTGTGGTAATAATAATACCGGTGTAACTTAGATATTTATTTGTGAAGGCGTTGGTATTACTTTGGAGTCGTGTTTTCACAATGTATTCCAGTTATATTATTTTTACTGTAAAAATAATATATAGTTCACAAAAATAATCATAAAATTCACACAAGTGTTTTACCATAAAATATATATTTTAAATATATATTTAGCAAGTTTTATTTACGAAAATCCACCTCCGACACTTGGTGATTTTGTAATAAAAATCATGGCGAAGTTTGTTTGGAAAACAAGTCAAAAATATATTTATAAACACTTGTCACCAAAAATATTCTAAGTGTTATTTTCTGGAAAATTTTTGCCAGAGTTTCCTTTGTAACGGGAGGTGGCTACGCTTACAAGCGTATCATTTTCTTTTAAAAATTCAATCAACAATTTTCCAATCGTCAACATACCTCATTCAAACATCAAACTAGTCAAAAATAAGTATAAATCGCAAACACATGAACTTGTAAGTCGTGTAAAATTATGTAGTAACCTTCCAACATTTTTAATAGATCATGTTTTCTTTAAAAACATGTTTAACTTCTTAAAAACTTTTTTTTTAAAGAACATGTTGTTTTACAACTTCTAGTCAAAAGTTACGGAAATATTTCTTTGTTAAATCCTTTTGTTACACAAGTGCTTACACACTTGTTTGTTCACAAAAACGCTTTTAGTCCATGAAAGATCCGGATTTTTAAATAAGACTTGTATATTTTACTTGGTTCTTCAAAAATACCACTTGTAGATCTTTGGATCTACTAGTTTAAAACTCTATTTTACAAGAAAAACTATTTTTACACAAGTTCATTTTATGTTGTGGAAAGATTCATCATCTTGCAACTTTCCTACTTAACATATTGCTAGTTCATGTAACATGAACATGATCTAGCATAGTTAGATGACGATCTGTTCCACTACTAGCAACCAACAACATAAAATAACCATAACTAAACAAGATTCATAAGTTTTACACCATTATTTACTCTTTAACCACCATGTTCATCATTCTTACAAGGCTTTATGCTTTGATCTTAAGTGTTCTCAGGTTTTGACCGTTAAACTACTTATTAACCACTTTAAACATGAACAAGGAAGTGTTTGGGAGCACTTACTACTAGCTCGTGGCTAGGGAAGAATCAAAGCGAAAACTAGGTGGATAAAAGCGATGTAGAGAGGTCCTTGTGATTCTGAAAGCACCGAGCCTCCTTGTATGTGACCTTTCACCCTTGGATGTATGTAAAATTGCAAGATCGAAATCGAATGATGGTGGTGGCTATGGGGATGGTCTCGGCCGAGCTTCAAGAGGAGAGGGAGAGATAGTAGATTTTGCTAAGTGTTGGTGCAAATGAGATGGTGATCTTATGGTCTTACTTATAGACCATTTTACTTGATTAACCATGAGATAATATATCATCTAGATATGGAACAAGCTTGATTAAAATTATCAAAAGTTTATGGAGGGTGTTCCCTAGGGGAACCGATTCGGTTGAAGGGGGGGGGGGGGGGTGGGGTTATGGTTCAATTTGAACTAGATAGTTAAGTGTTAGTTAATTTAGTTAGGAACTTTAAACAAGTTATTAGTGTGTTATGTGTTATAATGGGTGTTCGGGGACCCTAACTGGCTCAGAAAAGGAAAAACAATGTCATTGACAATATTTTTATGTTCCGGGTAAAGTCTGGTTGTTCGGTTGGATATCAATCCGTTAAAGTGCTAAATAAGCATTTAAAGTGTCTTTAATATTATTTTAGTGACACAATGAATTCCCGACACTTTGGAAAGTGTCTAGTATTATTTTCCCATGTTTTTGCACTTTACTAGCTAACTTAAAGGCTGAATTTTGTAATAAAGTGCAGGATTTTTGTAGTTAAAGCATGTTTTAGGCACATCCGGTCACTATAACTATCACCTAGTGACGCTGTTCTACAATCCTTACCTCCCTACACTCCCTACTAGTGTAGTAATCTATTCCCGGCTCATACTGGCCTCAGAGACGATATATGTCTAGTGCTGACAATGTCAGCATTTTTACTGGGTTACCCGTATAGTGTGCTCACTGTGCTTTTGTGCATCAAGTTTGTCACTATAATTCTGTGTAAATAATGGAGTGACAGTATAAAATGTGATGCATAAGCATGTATGTATCAGAAATCAAGAAGCAGTTCAATCACAATTGTAAGCAAGCACAGTAATTAAGTGTTAATTAAATATTAATTAATTCGTACGGATACCTGGTTTGGTGAGGGTTGTCACATACGGTTCCTGATCTATACAATCTTTTCAGAAGTTTCAAGGACAAGTTCTGGGCCTGTGACTTGGCTGTCACCCACCTCAGCCCAACAGAGAGGGGAACGACATTTCTGGCCGTACAACGCTTCAAACGGAGCTGCCTGAATGCTAGTGTGGTAACTGTTGTAGTAGGAGAACTCGATCAATGGCAAATGTTTCTCCCAGCCCTTACCAAAATCAATCACACATGCTCGGAGCATGTCTTCAAGTGTCTGGATGGTTCGCTCAATTTGACCATCTGTCTGTGGGTGATAAGCAATACTCATGTCGAGACGCGAGCCGAACGATTTGTGCATCGACTTCCACAAATCTGAAATGAAACGCGGGTCTAGAGATAATAGAAGTTGCCACCCCGTGCCTAGAAACCACCTCCTTGAGGTAAACAGCAGCTAATTATGAGAACTTATCCGTTTCCTTGATTGCTAGAAAGTGCGCTGACTTTGTGAGACGGTCAATGATCACCCAAATTGTGTCGCTCCCATTTTGAGTTCTAGGTAGACCAGTGACAAAGTGTATTGCAATTTGCTCCCATTTCCACACGGGTATTTCTAGTTGTTGCAGCAATCAAGACGGTTTCTGATATTCCACTTTAATTTTCGAGCAGGTCAAACTATACTCACATAAGTCGCGATGTGAGCTTTCATCTTCGGCAACCAATACATGATTTTGAGATCCTGATACATCTTATCCGAACCAGGATGAACGGAGTATCGAGACATGTGTGCTTTGTCCATCACAAGATATCTAAGGTTGCCAAACAACAGAATCCATATCCGCTTCATAAAATAGTAAATGCCATCTGATCTCTTCTCGAGTCGTTTCTCCATGCCCCGTAAATATTCAGCTTCATAGTTTTCTTCCTTTAGTGCTTCGGTCTGAGCCAAACGGATCTGATCAGGTAGGTTAGAATGAATGGTGAGCTGCAAGGTGCGAACACGTTTGGGTTTCGATTCCTTTTGACTGAGAGCGTCCGCTACGTTAGCCTTACCCGGATGGTACTTGATTGCACAGTCATAGTCGTTTAAAAGTTCTACCCAGCGACGTTGTCGCATATTCAAATCCTTCTGGTCGAAGATATGCCGAAGGCTCCCGTGGTCAGTATAAATAGTGCATTTAGTACCGTACAGGTAATGCATCCAGATTTTGAGTGCAAACACCACGGCTCCCAACTCTAAGTCTTGTGTCGTATAATTCCTCTCGTGAACCTTCAATTGTCGAGAGGCGTAAGCTATCACTTTGTTGCGTTGCATCAGCACGCAACCAAGACCCTGAATGGAAGCATCACAATAAACCACAAAATCCTCGGTACCTTCAGGTAGTGACAAGATTGTTGCACTGCAGAGTTTCTGTTCCAAAAGTTGGAAGGCATCCTCTTGTTTTATTCCCCAAGAATATACCACGCCTTTCTGTGTTAACGAGGTAAAAGGTTGAGCGATATTCAAGAAATATTTGATAAATATTCGATAATACCCAGCGAGACCAAGAAATTTTCACACCTCCGAAGGGTTCTTCGGTGCCGCCCAATTTCTGACAGCATCAACCTTAGCAGGGTCCACGTGTATCCATAATTCATTAACAATATGGCCAAGGAAGTGTACCTCTCGAATCCAGAAGTCACACTTGGAAAACTTCGCATAGAGTTGCTCCTTCCTCAGGAGCTCCAAAATAAGACGTAAGTGTCGCTCGTGATCCTCCTTGCTCTTTGAGTAGATCAAGATGTCATCAATAAACACAATAACGAAGTCATCAAGATACGGCTTGCACACACGATTCATGAGGTCCATGAAGACTCCTGGCGCGTTTTTCAACCTAAACGGCATAACTAAAAACTCATAATGCCCATACCCCGTCCGAAAAGCCATTTTAGGAACATCCACCTCTCGAACTCTCATCTGATGATAGCCTGACCTTAATTCGATCTTCGAGTAAAAACTTGACCCTTGCAACTGGTCAAACAAGTCATCAATACGTGGTAAAGGGTAGCGGTTCTTGACTGTTACCTTGTTGAGTTCTCTATAATCTATACACATACGAAAAGTACCGTATTTCTTCTTCACAAACAAAATTGGGGCTCCCGAAGGTGATGAAATGGGTCGGATAAAACCTCTATCCAACAGTTCATGAAGTTGGTTAGACAGCTCTTGCAACTCTCCTGTTGCAAGACGCTAAGGAGCACGAGCAATCGGAGCTGCTCCTGGCATAAGGTCAATCTGAAATTCCACCTGACGATGAGGAGGTAAACCAGGTAATTCTTCAGGAAACACGTCAGAAAACTCACGAACTACATGTTGGATCCACGATCTTCCTTTCTTCAGGCTGAGGGTCGGAAACAAGTGCCAAAATGGCAGGATACCTGTTGGATCTGAGTTTGTTTCTGATTGTATTTTCTTTTGAAATTAAGATGGAAATGCAAGAGTTGTGCAGCGGAATTATGATGAAAACAAACTTTGCATATAATCAAACGAGAGTAATACTTTAATCAAACATCTTTTCACAATGAATCGAAAGATTGAATTTGTTTCAATAACGATTACAATGATTGATGAATGAATGCAAACTCCCCCTCAGCCAGAGCTCAGTTGTTTGTTCGTGCAAAGAAGACGATGTTGCAAAAGAGCTAATAGAACAGTACAAAGTACTGAACTATTTATAGGCACTTGCAAACCACTGAGCATCTTAGCTGACGTCACCATGAAAGTGACATCTAACCTCCTAACAAACTCTAACCTCTGATCTATACAAACACTGTTGTACAAACTACTGCTATTACATTACATTACATAAAAGACACTTAAACAGCTGCTGCATCCTTCCACTGCTGTGAACCCAGCAGTGCTTGTCTGGATCAGCAGTACTTGACTCAAGGCAGTAGATTGAATCAGCAGAGCTTTGGTCTTCCATCAGTCTTTAACTTTGGGCAGTAGATATAAGGCAGCACTTTGCAAGATCAGCAGATAGGAGGTCAGCAGATATGAAATCACTTTCAAGGGGAGAGATTTGAATGTAAACATCTGCTCATTCTGGATCCACTGTTCTGATCCAGTTTTGGCTTTAATTATCTGTTCCTCTGATAGGGTTCAATCCCAACAATCTCCCCCTGGAATAGATAATGCCAAAACTCTTCATTATTTATGGAAATCTTTATTGCCTCAACAACAGTTCCCTTATCTGACCTTTAAATTGTAATTCAAAGTCTAGGGCATCTGTGTCTTCATCATCCCTGCCAAGTGGAAGATCAAGGAGATCCTGCAAATCTTCAAGACTCAGGCCAAGAGCTTGTTCCCTTGATATTTTCTCCACTTCTCCACCAGACCTGAGCAAAGTCAATACGCAGGTCTGTTTGTCAGTTTCCCACTTTTGTATTTTTGAGCCTGGTGGGTTTCTTGGGAGATGTTTATTTGCAGAGGTATTTGGTGAGGCTGGCCTATTCAGGACTGGCTGAGCAGTACTTGCAGATTGTTCCAATTCAAGATCTTCTTTTATCATTAATTCAAGGCCTGCTTTTACAATAGCATTTCCAGCTTTGAGATCTTGAATGGTTTCAGCACTTGACTGGTTTTGGCTCCTTCTTTTGTAGATGGCAGCACCAATTGGAGCAGTGGCTCTCCTGATATGCAGCTTTGTTGGTCTTTTTGAAACCTCTGCTTCAGGATAGTTAGGCTTTTGAGGAACTGTGGGATCTTTCTTTCTTAGTTGTTCCAACCTTTTATAAGTAGCCCTGACCACATCTTCTTTCCATCTAGCAATTTGTCTTTTCTTCCCATAATCAGCAGTAACCAGTTCCTCTTTCATTCTCTTCAGCTCTTCCTGTTTGTCAGGTACATTCTTTCTAAACATTGCCCAGTCAGGAGGAGTGTGAGTGACCTTCCTTTGTATCATGTCTTGAATTCTTACAGCTTCATTTTCAAGTTCAGGAACAGTCCACTCTTTATACATGTATCTCTCTCCTTTGTACTTCTTGTGAGCCATGATGCTTTCAATGTAGTCTTTCTTCAGAGTTTCAGCTGCTCTTTCAGAAATTTGTTGACTGACATTTTTTGCAAATTGCTCTAGGGATCTGACTTGTGTGGGCAGATATTGATAGTTTCTTGAAATTTCTTTGTCAGATTTCCCTTGTGTGTTTCTTTTTGAGATATCCTCAGCTTGCTTGGCCTTGATTTTTAAATATTCATCAACATTTTTAGGCCAGGGATATCCTTTTATTGATGGTAAACTCCTTTTGGCAGGGCCATCCTCATAGTAAAAGGATTATATTTCTTCTCTAACAGCTGCTAGTTCAAGAGGAAGTTGAACACCTGCAGGAGGTAAGGGCTTGTACATTTGAACTGAAGAGAGAGGAACAGTTTTTGGTATTGTGACAAGAGCTAAAGATTTTGAAGATGTTTGTGGTGGTGAAGTATCATCATCTTTGAGAATTAGCCTTCTCCTTTTTGTAGGAGGGACTGATGATGTTTTGGATGGAACAGTGGTAGTGGATATATTGGCAGTGGATTGTGATTGACTAACAGTTGTTGAAACAACAGGTGTTTCAACCACTGTTGTCATTACAACAGATGTTATAACATCTGCTGTCTTCTGCTGTATGTCAGCGGGTGTTGTTTTTGGTGGTGATGATGGTAAAGCAGTGGATGTGGTGTGTGTTGAAGTGAGAGCAAATGTTGAAACCACTGAAGTACCAGCAGTAGTTGATACAGCAGGAGTTACAACAACTGTTTGGGTGGAAGTTTGATGCTGATGGCTTTTGGATGGTGGTTTTGGAGGCTTTGGAAATCTGGATGGGATGGACTTAGGTTGCCTTTTTGTCTTTGGATTTTTGGAATCCTTTGATCCAGAACAACCTTGCTCATACAGTTCCATGAAGGCTCTTTTCTCCTAATTCCATCTTGAAATATCCTTTGCCATTCTATCTCTTTTAACACTTGCTACTCCTTCATCAAGTGCTTCTTGAGTAGCATCAACCTTTTTACTACCATCTGGCACAGGAATTTTTCTGGTCATAGCATCCCTTTCAGGTTCAATGTAAAGACCATCATCTATTCCTTTCTTCTTCCACTCCTGAATTTTCTCCCCCTTTTTGGCATTATCTGGGGGAAGTTGATCAATGAAGAGTACTGTTGGAGGAGCAGTGCCAGTGGTGTGCAGGATCTGAGTTTTGAGAGCCTTTAGATCAGCCTCAGTGTTTTTGAACCTTGACTCGATTGCATTTCTTAGTTGTTGAACATGTTTTTCATGTTGCTGATCTGCTAGTTTTGCTTGTTGATGGAGAAAAGATTGAAATAAATTTCAGGGCTCATTTGTAGCAGGTGCCTGTTGTGGAGCAGGTGCTCGAGGTGGAATTGCAGTGGATTGCATCTTTTGAGTTTTCAACACCTGCTGTAGCATGTTTTTAAGATCTGCAACAGATGTATCCAACTTTTCAATTCGTTTCGTCAAATCCTGATATTTTAAATCATCACCCAATTTAATGGGATCATCTGATTTCCCACTAGCAGTGGTTTTATCAGTGGTTGAGGTAGGGAGTGTACTCCAAACACTAACCACTGATGCCCCTTGTTCTTGGTACTGGGGTCTTCTCCCTTCAATACTTGACAACCTTTTGATGTTGCCAGTAGGATAAATAAATCCACTGGTGGTTGGCAGAGGTGCTATAGAAGGAATTGCCTCCAAGGAAGTCTTATTGATGTAACCATTGTCCAACTGTAAACCAGTGGGTTCAACAGTTGTAGTGGCTGCTTCACTTGGATTACCACCAAGAGTTACTTGTAACTCAAGGGGTGTAACCTCCTCAGGTTGTGTTGGTGGGTTAGCAAGGAATGATACATCAGACCCAGTCAGTTGTTGAGGTATATTCTCATTGATAGGTGATTGAGAAGGACTGGTTAGTGCCTGGTTCAAATCAATTGCATCCAATAGCAATTTAGTTGGTGGGGGAATTGTGGATGTGAAGGGTGGTGTAGAAAGTGGATTTGCCCCGGGTATTGAGCTATGGATGATAGAAACGAGTGTTTCCAGAGCATCATGATGTGGAGACCCTATTTGTACAACCTGTTCTTTTTGTGAAGAAGCAGGAGGAGTTTCGGTTATGGGTTGAGATATTTGTACCAACTGCTGTGAGGAAGTAGCAGCAGTGGTTTCTTGTGACATTTGTGTTGTCACAGGCAGAAGCTCTGGTATCTCATCCTCCAGAGTTGCCTTTTTGATGGGTTTTGGGGGTTTTTGAGTTTTGCTTTTTGGCTTTTTGGAGATTTTAGGTGTGGGTTTCAAAGCAGTTGTGCTGCTGCTTTGATCACCTTGAGCAGTGGGCTCAGCAGCAGATACCTGAGGAGCAGTTGTAACTGCTAAAATCTGATCAGGCACCTCTGCTTGTGTTTTGCAAGGTGCTAGAATTCTTGAAAAAGTTTCAGTTGTTAAACTGTTTATTTGAGTAGAATCACCTTGGTTTATTACAGCTAAATCATCCTTACTGAATTTCTTTGCAAAATAGTAACTTAAAAACCTTGGAAACAGTAAGAATTATTTTGTTTCAACATTATTAATCAAATCTTTAAAAATTTCCCGAGAATAGTTAAAATTTTCTCCTTGAAGAATTGCATATCCCAGATTTTGAATCTTTAAAGGGATTTCATTGAAAGAAGTGGTTTTGTTTGAAACACATAGTAGGAGGGTATGAAATAAAAATTTGGTTGCAGAAGGAAAATAACCTTTTTGTAAGGTAAGTTTCTTCATCATTGTGGCTTCATACCCTCTCTCAATGAAGTCAGTTTGTAACTCGTTTTTAGTGAAAGAAATTTTACCTTCATGATCACCGAGTTGAAAGACCTCTGAAATGGATTGTGGCATGATTTGGACAGCTTTACCCTTTATAGAAGAGTTTATGGTGGTTGCAGTGTCTCCTTGTTTTTCAAGGGTTGCATTCTTCCATAACTCTCTTTGGGTCGCCAAATAGATTGGTGCATCGGTGGTGAACAAAGTTTTGTACTATGATTTTGCCATGATGTCAATGATGGAATCGAAAACTTTGGTGGTTCCTGGTTTTGTGATAAGACCCAGGAGATTGTGAGATGGTTTTTATGGGATTTCAGTGGAGATTGCCTTTTGAGAGGCTGTTTTTGATGATGATTTGGAAGAGGGTTTTGAAGATGACTTCGATTTTGTCATTTTGAAGATGATGATCGAAGAAATTTATGAAGAAATGAGATGAAAAACTGCTTTGAGAAGAGAACTTTTAAGAATTCAATTCGACAGTAAAACCCTGTTTTGGTGATGAGTGGGGGATTTTATAGGGAAGGAAGTGAATACTGACGTGGCAGCCGTTACAAAAGGTCTGACCAATATGTACTGCCCACGTGACAACCCCTGGTGAAAGTGAAGGACAGTACTTTTAGGAAAGTGACTGATGAAGGCAGTGGTAGTAGAGCAGTGGATGATTTTCAAATGGAATGAGAGAACAGGGATTGACTTTCAGCAGTGGACAGGCTTTTGAAGTAAAACAAACTTTTGAACAATCAGTGGTTAATGGCAGACTTTTAAGGATTTTAATGAAAATTTCATTTTTAGCTATTTTTAAGGATGGATTTTTTATTTTCTGAAAACATTTTGTTGCTTTTATTCATAGTAAAACAAGATGTTGCTTGTTATTCCATGTTCAGCATCCCAATCCTAGAGACCAAGCTTTCAAAAGTGGCTGTATCAAGTGCTTTTGTGAGCACATCTGCCAGCTGGTCTTTAGTTGGGACATGATGCAGAGAAATCAAACCTTTTTCATAGCAATCCCTCACAAAGTGATGTCTGATGTCGATGTGTTTGGTGGTAGAATGAGAAACTGGATTTTTGATGATATTTTCTGCTGCCTGGCTGTCCAACATTAGTGGTGTCTTTAAGGCAGTGATACCAAAATCCAGTAACTGATTTTGAAGCCACAGGAGTTGGGTTGTACAGCTTGCAGCAGCAATGTATTCAGCTTCAGCAGTGGATGTTGAAACAGCTGCTTACTTTTTGCTTTGCCAGGAAACTAAGCAATCACCTAGAAACTGGCACCCTCCTGATGTGGACTTCCTTGTGGTGTTACATCCAGCAAAGTCACTGTCTGAGAAACCTGAAAGCTTGATGTTCCCATTAGCTGGATACCAGATACCAAGTGTGGGAGCACCTTTTATATATCTGAAGATCCTTTTTACAGCAATGAGGTTTGATTTTCTGGGAGCTGATTGACTTCTTGCATAGACACATGTTGCAAACATGATGTCTGGTCTAGATGCAGTTAGGTACAGTAAAAACCCAATCATGCTTCTATAAAGTGTTTGGTCAATCAACTCATCTTTTTCATCAGACATGACCAGCTTATTTGTTGCCATGGGTGTGCTGCATGGTTTACAATCATTCATATCAAATTTGGTTAAAAGTTCTTTAGCATATTTTCTTTGATGAATGAAAGTTCCATTTTGCATTTGCTGTACTTGGAGACCAAGAAAGCATTGCAGCTCACCCATTGCACTCATTTCAAACTCAGCTGTCATGAGTTCTCTAAACTCTTCACACATTGAGTTACATGTTCTTCCAAAAATAATGTCATCCACATAAATCTGGACAATCATTAAATCCTTCCCTCTCCATTTTAAAAACAGTGTTTTATCAATGGTACCTCTTTTGAAACCATTTGAGAGTAGGAAGTTGTAAAGAGTTTCATACCAGGCCCTTGGTGCTTGTTTCAAGCCATACAAGGCTTTGTTTAGCCTGTAGACATGATCTGGATAAAATGGATCCTCAAAACCTGGAGGTTGACAAACATACACCTCTTCTTGAATTGTACCATAGAGGAAAGCACTTATAATATCCATTTGAAACACCTTCATATTGTGGTTGACAGCAAAGGCCAGGAACAGTCTAATGGCTTCCAATCTTGCAACATGGGCAAATGTTTCATCATAATCAATCCCCTCTTCCTGTCTATAACCTTGAACCACAAGCCTGGCTTTATTCTTGACAACAATACCCCTTTCATCAGTTTTGTTCTTAAAGACCCACTTTGTGCCAATTGGACTAACATCTTCTGGCAGTGGTACAAGCTCCCATACTTGTTGTCTTTTAAACTGTTGGAGCTCCTCTTGCATGGCTTCTACCCAGCTGTTGTCTTTCAGTGCCTCTTGGTACTTGACTGGCTGATGGAGTGATAGAAAACCAGCAAAAAGATAAATGTTTTGGGTTTGGCTTCTTGTGAGCACCCCTTCATTTATGTTGCCAATGATTTGATCAGGTGGATGAGATCTCAAGAAGATTAAATCTCCTTGGTATGGTATGATGGCATTGGTTGGTGAAGGCTGCAAATGTGTATCATCTGAGCTAACCACTGCTGGGGACTTGGATGATCCAGCAGTGGCTTCAAAAGGTGGTGGAATAGGAGGTAATGAAGTGGACAACTGCTGACTTTTATCCACTGTTTGAGGACTTTTGTCAGCAGTGTTTGAGGATGTGGAAGCAGTGGTTGATGGGCTACTTTGGTCAACAACTGTTGAGGTAGCAGTGGTTGAGCTTTGACAACTGTTTTGAACAGATGATGCTTTTCCCTTTATTGCAGACCTTTGAGGGATGATGATTTCATACCCATAGTCTTGTGTTGTATCCTCTGATTGACCTGCACTGTTAGTCTTGAAAGAAGTATTTCAAAAGTAAATTTTTCAAGATCAAACAGATCTGCAGGATTTGCTGGGATTTTCATTGATGAAAGTTCATTGAACTTTACATTAAAAGTCTCCTCCACTGCCTTGGTCCGTGTATTGAACACTTTGTAGGCCTTGGCAGTGGTTGAGTATCCCAAATGATAACCACAATCAATTTTGGCTGCAAATTTTGAAATGGAATCTTTTAAGTTCAAAATAAAGCATGGGCAGCCAAACACCTTGAAATAGGAGATCAGTGGTTTGATTTTATACAGAATTTCATAAGCAGTCTTTTTGTGCCTGGGGTTTATTAAAACTCTGTTCTGAACATAGCAAGCAGTGTTTACTGCCTCTGCCCAAAAAGTTAATGGCAAACCTGAATCTGCAAGCATGGTTCTGGCAGCCTCAATCAAAGTTCCGTTCTTCCTTTCTACTACCCCATTTTGCTCTGGTGTTCTATGGATGCTGTACTGCCTTACAATCCCTTTCTTCACACAGAAGGCATCAAACTCCCTATTTTTGAATTCTGTGCCATTGTCACTCCTGAAGCTTTTCACTGGAAGGTCAAATTGCTTTTCAACCTGTGTTACAAAGTATTGCAAAATGCCTGCAGTCTCATCTTTTGAGTGTAAAAAGAAAGTCCATGTAAACCTAGAAAAGTCATCAACAATAACCAAAAAATATCTTTTCTTTTTGAGGCTCATGACTTGAACTGGGCCAAACAAGTCCATGTGTAGCATTTGCAAACACTGGGTTGTTTTGGACTCTTCAATGGACTTGTAAGAACTTTTATGTTGTTTTCCTTTTAAACAGGAAATGCAATGTTCAGGGCATGAAAACAATTTTTGTGGTAGGCCTCTCACCAAACCATTATTGAAATTTCAGTGATTGTCTTAAGATTTGTGTGTCCCAGCCTTCTATGCCAAAGTTCTGTCTCTTTGTTAGAGGCAGCTGAGAACAGACAGGCATCAGCTCTGGGACACACTTTTGACATGTCAACAACATAAACATTGCCACTTCTTTGAGCAACAAGTTTAGTTTGACCAGTTTTGATTATTGCTTCAATCTTTTTTACCATTTCTGGTCCAACAATCCTACAACAGTCTTTTGTGAAGAATGACCCAAATCCCTTGTCACTCATTTGGGACACACTCAGAAGGTTGAATTTTAGATTGTCTATTAGATTGACAATTTCAAATTTTACTTTTCCAGACTGCATTGTACCAGACCCCAGAACTTTCCCTTTACTATTATTCCCAAAGGATATCCCTTGTCACTCATTTGGGACACACTCAGAAGGTTGAATTTTAGATTGTCTATTAGATTGACAATTTCAAATTTTACTTTTCCAGACTGCATTGTACCAGACCCCAGAACTTTCCCTTTACTATTATTCCCAAAGGATATATCACCCCCTCCATGGATTTTAAAGTCTTCGAGGAGGGCTTTACATCCTGTCATGTGCCTGGAGCCTCCACTATCTACATACCAAAGACTATCAAAGCATGCAGAAGCTCCCTGCACATGAAGTAAAAGGATTAGTTCATTAAGGTCTTGGATGGGGTCTCAACAGTCTCTGGGATGGATGCAGAATGATGGACAGTGGTTAGATCAGGGGTTTGGACTGTTTTAGGACAGTATTTTTCTAACCACTGTTGTGGGTCCTGACCAATCACCTGCTGGTAACCAAAAGGATGCCTGTTCACTCTGGGTTTAGAGGGCCTTTTGTAGGCCTCATAAACGTGTGGAATCCTTTGGTAAGACTGTTTTTCCTTGCCTTTTCTGAACTGATTGGCAGGGGGTGCATCGGTAACCTGAACATCTCTTTTGACAGATGTTTGGTTCAGCTGTTTTGTGACAGCTGTTTCAACTGGCACAAACAGTGGTTATTTCTTGGTGAATTTGACAGATGTTGATGATGATGATGATGGACTCAAGGATGTTTTAGCAATGTACTCATTCTTTTTCACATCAAAGTTTTTGAGATACACACATGCTTGAGTTTTGTGGTTTGTTTTACCACAAACAATGCAACTTTCAGCTGAAACAATGACACTTGTTCTTTTTAAATCATAAGCTTTTAAGTGGAAACAATCTTTTGTTAGATGATTCCTTTTCTCACAGAATTCACAAAACAAGTTATCAATTTTTTCTTTCTTCTTTCTCTTTTCAGACTCCTTTGCAGCAGAGGTTTTAACCACTGCTGGGATGTCCTTGAGAGGTATGACTTTAGCTTTAGGAGCTTTAACACCATCAGTTGATGTAAAGTCCATTGGCTTGAAATTTTCAAGAATATCACACTCATCAGACCATTTTGGTTTAAACTGATGATCTTCAAGCTCCTTAAAAGTGGAGGATCCCATTGGTCTGGTAAGTGTGATTTTGTTACCAAGTTTGTCACTGATTTTCACTTCTTGGCCATTCTTGTTTGTGGGGATGTGCTCAGTGGCTACATCAGTGGTTTGGACAGATTTTTCAAAAGCAATATGTTCATCATCATATTTTCTATAACCAACCCCAAATTTCACATTGCTTTCAATCTGTTTAGCAAGCATCACCTCGTAACCTCTGCAGGATTCCACCCATCTTTCACAAGTAATCTGGGTGGACTCCAACTCCTTTTTGCAAACTTGGTATTTTTCTACCATAGTTTGAAGTTGGGTTTTGGTTATGCTTTGCTCTTCTTTTAGGCAACTGATCTCTTTTTTCCTTTTCAGTCAATTTGTTTTTAAGTTCTTTTAAAGACTTTTAAAATTTAACTTCATCAGTTAAGATTTTATCCCGAAGGTTTTCATTCACCTCTTTGATGTTAGCAAAAGCAATTATGCAATTGTCAAAATGATGTGTGTAAAATGCAACATATAAATTACATCAAATGAGGCATAAAACTAACCCCTTTTTAGTACTAATGTTGGAAAAAGTGTGCTTTTGTCTTCCTTTTGTATTTTCAGGACCAAATGAGCTTAATTGAACAAAAGGAACAAATATACAGCCAAAACCAACATAAATACAAAGAAAAGGAAGAAACGTGGCATGCCCGACACCTCGACAGCATCTCCCAAAGCAAAAGCAAGAAGAAAGCTGAGCATGGGGCTGTGCCCAGCTGAGCATGGGGCTGTGCCCAGCCCGACACGGGGCGTGCCCAGCCCGACACGGGGCGTGCCCAGCTCAGCACGGGGCCGTGTCCAGAATGGTCAACCCTGGCACAAAAGACAAACCTGTAGAAGCTTCTATTGCCCACCACGGGGCCGTGTCCAGTGAACACGGGGGCGTGGCGAAAGTACAGCAGGCGCATTAATTGTAATTGCGAATTACAATTAATGAAGAGAGAGAGTGTCAGGCGGACACGGGGGCGTGCCCAGCGGACACGGGGGCTTGTGGAGCTAATAAAGACAAATTGTATTAATGAAGAAAGAGAAAAGGGTGGACACGGGGCCGTGTCCAGCGGACACGGGGCCGTGTCCAGGCTTCTGTACAGGCTATAAATAGGAGTGCTTGGCTCAAGCTCAAACCATCCCTTGGCACACCACCTCTCTCACACTTCACCCACCACCCACCACCACCATAACACCATCATCCACCACCATCATCCATTGTCCATCGTAGAGTGTGTGAGTCGTCTCGGGATCCAAGATTGATCGTAAGAGTTCTTGACAATCAAGGCCATGTTTGCCTAAGTCTCTTACATCACTTGGTGAAGACAAAGTGTCTAGTATAATACTTCTTATTTCTAATCTTTTGCACTTTTTATTTGGTTTTGTATTAACGACTTTAATAACTAGTTACTTATGTTGAAGGTGATCTTTCCTTATCGTTTGTCCGTGGTGTCTTGGCATTATTTTACTGTCTATATAAAATAAAGGATTTTCACCATTCATATCTCCACGGTCTATATGGAGGTATGTTGGCTACCTGGTCGGGGGTTAAGGGAACGGTTTGGTAAAGGTCTTGCCATTGTTCAGCGTTTAGAGGTCCTGCAATGGACCTGGGTCAAATTTAGTAGGACCTCCTTCAATGCTTCACGGTATTGGATGGCGGGGGTCCAAACTCTTTGATCCCCTCATAAGTTAACTACTATTAATACTATAACCCGGCTATTTAGGACTGTATCCCTGCTGACTCAGACTACTTAGCCGAGGGTAACGTCACCGCCAAAAGCGGGGCCTCCCATAATATTGCATTAATAACTTAATTCATTATCTTCCAATAATCCACCCTTTTAGGATTGTATCCCTGCTGACTCAAACTACTGGGGTGAGGGTAACGTCACCTTCAAAAGAGGGGCCTACTACAATAACTAAGATAATCTCTTAATTATGTGCAAAAGTGCGGAAATAATCAAAGGTTATACTAGATACGAGTCGGAACCAAGTGATTCATCTTGTCTATCTGTTTTTTCTTTTATTTTTATTTTCAGCATTTTAGTTAGTTTTTATTTTTCTTAGTTTAAAACATTTTTCTAAACTTTTTTATTTTGATTAGACGTTGAGGATAAACCGGTACTAAAAGCTCTTGTGTCCTTGGACGACCTCGGTATCTTACCAACGCTATACTACGCTCACGATGGGTGCACTTGCCCATATGTGTGTTTAGTGTTAGTAAAATATCGTGTTCTATAAATTTAAAACTTGGCTAAAAATAAGTGTTAAAAAGGGCTTAAAATATACACCTAAAATATACAACACTTTATCGCACATCAAGTTTTTGGCGCCGTTGCCGGGGACACAAGGATTTTAGGAAAGCTTAAAATCGACGGCCTAATCAGTTTTTCAAAACCTTTTCAAAATGGGCCCACATTTTTCTTCATTTTAGTTTAGTTTTGCATTTACAGTAGGTTGAACACGGGCCGTGCTCGCTGAACACGGGGCCGTGCTGCATATTTTTCATAAAACACCCAGTAACAGAAGCTTGAACACGGGCCGTGCTCACTGAACACGCCCCGTGCTCAACGAAATCAGTAAATTTAATTAAAACGCCCAGATACAGATCCTGAACACGGGGCCGTGTCCACTGAACACGGGGCCGTGTCCAGCCTCTGTTTCCGTTTTTATTTTTGTTTTCTGATCTCGACACTCAGTGGTGGTCTGCTGAGTGATTCTTATAGATCAATACTCAGGAGGTTAGAACTACACCTATGAGGAGGATGATTATAGGGGTAATTATTGCACTAATTGTCGTAACGCACGTTCGATTCAAAATAATCGCTCATATCAACCATCCAATTCATACACCTACTATGAGGAGCCTAGGTACGAGCCATCAACTTCATACACATCCTATGAAGACCAAAGGTATGAACCTCCTCCCTCATACTCATATTTTGATGAACCAAGGTATGAGCCTTCATACTCATACTTTGAGGAACCAAGATATGAGCCACCACCTTCATATGCTTATTATGAGGAACCTTGGCATGAACAACCCACCTCATATGAGTATTATAAAGAACAAAATTACGAACCTTATCCATCATATACTTACAATGAAGAACAATGGTGCGAACCATCTACTTCATATGGGTATTATGAGGAACAAAGGATCGAACAACCGGATTCAAGCTTTGAAAACACCGATTCTTTTTCTATAACCGAAGTGACCGATAGGATATTAGAACACATTAGAGTTATCGATCGATGTATAAAAGAAGCTCGCGCAAGGGAAGAGGAGTCCCGTGCAAGAGAAGAATTAAAAAATGAAGAGATAACTGAAATTGTAAAAATGGAAGAACAAATAAGTGAAAAACCGACACATGAGATAAACAACGAAAAAGGTGAGTCCGATAACGTTAAAATTCAAGAAGAGTCTAATTTTGAAGAAATTAATCTCTTGTCACCTTCTTTCGAAAACCATTGTTTAGTACCCACTAATGCTAAGTTTTTAAAAGAGTTAAACACTAACGCTAAAATTGACGAAACGGTAAGTGTTAAGTTAACTAATGATCAAACGTCACTAATAAAAGAAGACCCATTTGAAATTAACATTACACCGGTTCCATGTTTCTTTCAAAATTCGTTTATTAGTAACGTTACAATCGATAAAGATCTTTGTGTTAACATAATGCCTAACTACATTTTCGAAAAATTAAGTATTAGTGATTTTTCTCCACTTCAAATACCCATTTTTTTATCCAATCGGAAAGTAATAAAATCAATCGGTATAGTTGAGGATGTATTGGTTCAAACAAATCAGATGGTAATCCCGACCGACTTTGTCATCCTCGATGACGCTCCTCTAGTGTTGGGACGACCATTTGTAAAAACTCACGAAGCTTTGAAAAACCGGAAGTTCAACAATCTACCTCTTCAATTAGGGGCATTTAAAAAGAGTGTCGATCTTGAGCGATCAATGAAATATCCATTCGGCAATGACGACCCCCTAATTGAAGATGAGCCAGAACCACCTGATAAAGTGGGTCTAGCCAAGGACCCTTATAAACGTGGCGCACCACGGAGGCATTCCGCGGAACTATCCGTAGTTAGTTTAGATTAACCTTTATGTTTTCTAGTTTAGTTTTTAATTTTCAGGAATAAAACACACTCGGGATGGTGAAGGATGATAAGGGAAGCTTGAACCAACACCCCATACACAAAAACAGAGCCTCCCGACGATTTTTCTTCATTATAGCAAGTTCAGCACGGGGCCGTGCTCACCCCAACACGCCCCGTGCCCAAGGTTCTATAGAAAATGCCCAGTTCAGGTACCTGGACACGGGGCCGTGCTCACTGGACACGCCCCCGTGCCCAGCCTTCTGTTTACTTTTGGTACTGGCAGTCTGGACACTGGGCCGTGCTCAGCCAACACCACCCCGTGTTCAGCCACCCAGTACCATAAAATCTTGTTTTTAACCCACTTTTACACATTTTAATCAACCGAAAAACTTATTTTTGGGACACATTGAGGACAATGTGTAATTTAAGTGTGGGGGAGATGCTAAAACCTTGAATCTTGCAAGTCCTAATTACAAGCCTTACACAAAACTCTATTGGAACCGCTAATCACCCCAAATTTTTTTAAAAAATTTGCATTTTTTTTTACTTGTCTTGGTTTAATTTGGGAATAACAAGTTCTAAAAAGGTTATATTTTTACAAATTTACAACCGATCGCGTCGTGATAAAAAGAACCAACATAAGAAATTATTAAAAGGCATGACAAGCTTAGTTAAAATTTGATTATATATACTTGATCACATAAAAACCCATTCCCACAAAAGTGAGTTTTGAGCCTTTATTGAGCATACAATTACATATCATTAGACTAAATGCTCATTTTTCGTTTCTTGTGTGAATAGCCGCTTGGTTCTTACGAATCTAGAACTTGCCATGACGATACATTCCCGGTCCTTACCAACTTAAACCTGAGTAAGTAAATGATGGAGGCATTAGGACTAACCCTTTTTATTTCTACACCATTATTTTTTCTTTTTTTTACCACCTACCAAAAATCCCCCTAGTTAGCCCCTTTGAGCATAAACCTTTTCATTTCTTAACCCAAAAACAAACACCCTTTCACCCACCAAAACCCTTTTTATTTTTAACCCTTTGTTTTAGTAACAAGCTCGGTTTTTCGGATGACTTTAAAAAAAAAAAAAAAAAAAAAAAGTGTTGATGATGAAGCAAAAGAAATAAACAAGCAAGTTCATCAAAAATAACTTTGTTTGAATAATGGCTTCATCAAAATTATAAAAAAAAAAAAAAGAGGTCTTACGAAAACCGATGCTTTTTACGCTTTTCGCCCTTTTTCTACTAACCACTATCTCAACCACCTACCTTTAACCCAAGCCTAACCCTTCACCCAAAAAGTCCTCTTGATGTTTACAAAGGTATATAGTTAAAAAGGAGGATGATTGATTGCTTTGCAAGCCTATGGTAGGAGTAAGTTCCATGCCGCTCTCGAGTGATTCACTAAAATACATCTTCGGCCGAGTGTTGAGTGATCCCCGTGAGGTATGTGAACTCGTATATAAATAGAATTTTAAAGAGGCATGTTATGCCCTAATAAGTAATTTATCTTATGAAAAGTTTTAAATCATGACGAATAGGATTGTAAATAAATAAAAATAAAACTTAATAAAGAATCTTGGAAATCCCGACACTCTATGACAAGCCCAAAAACCTTCTTTTCTATCCATTCCATTTGGGAGTGTAAAGCCACATTATAAAGGGTTTTGCTTGAGGACAAGCAAAGATTCAAGTGTGGGGGTATTTGATGTGTGTAAAATGCAACATATAAATTACATCAAATGAGGCATAAAACTAACCCCTTTTTAGTACTAATGTTGGAAAAAGTGTGCTTTTGTCTTCCTTTTGTATTTTCAGGACCAAATGAGCTTAATTGAACAAAAGGAACAAATATACAGCCAAAACCAACATAAATACAAAGAAAAGGAAGAAACGTGGCATGCCCGACACCTCGACAGCATCTCCCAAAGCAAAAGCAAGAAGAAAGCTGAGCATGGGGCTGTGCCCAGCTGAGCATGGGGCTGTGCCCAGCCCGACACGGGGCGTGCCCAGCTCAGCACGGGGCCGTGTCCAGAATGGTCAACCCTGGCACAAAAGACAAACCTGTAGAAGCTTCTATTGCCCACCACGGGGCCGTGTCCAGTGAACACGGGGGCATGGCGAAAGTACAGCAGGCGCATTAATTGTAATTGCGAATTACAATTAATGAAGAGAGAGAGTGTCAGACGGACACGGGGGCGTGCCCAGCGGACACGGGGGCGTGTGGAGCTAATAAAGACAAATTGTATTAATGAAGAAAGAGAAAAGGGTGGACACGGGGCCGTGTCCAGCGGACACGGGGCCGTGTCCAGGCTTCTGTACAGGCTATAAATAGGAGTGCTTGGCTCAAGCTCAAACCATCCCTTGGCACACCACCTCTCTCACACTTCACCCACCACCCACCACCACCATAACACCATCATCCACCACCATCATCCATTGTCCATCGTAGAGTGTGTGAGTCGTCTCGGGATCCAAGATTGATCGTAAGAGTTCTTGACAATCAAGGCCATGTTTGCCTAAGTCTCTTACATCACTTGGTGAAGACAAAGTGTCTAGTATAATACTTCTTATTTCTAATCTTTTGAACTTTTTATTTGGTTTTGTATTAATGACTTTAATAACTAGTTACTTATGTTGAAGGTGATCTTTCCTTATCGTTTGTCCGTGGTGTCTTGGCATTATTTTACTGTCTATATAAAATAAAGGATTTTCACCATTCATATCTCCACGGTCTATATGGAGGTATGTTGGCTACCTGGTCGAGGGTTAAGGGAACGGTTTGGTAAAGGTCTTGCCATTGTTCAGCGTTTAGAGGTCCTGCAATGGACCTGGGTCAAATTTAGTAGGACCTCCTTCAATGCTTCACGGTATTGGATGGCGGGGGTCCAAACTCTTTGATCCCCTCATAAGTTAACTACTATTAATACTATAACCCGGCTATTTAGAACTGTATCCCTGCTGACTCAGACTACTTAGCCGAGGGTAACGTCACCGCCAAAAGCGGGGCCTACCATAATATTGCATTAATAACTTAATTCATTATCTTCCAATAATCCACCCTTTTAGGATTGTATCCCTGCTGACTCAAACTACTGGGGTGAGGGTAACGTCACCTTCAAAAGAGGGGCCTACTACAATAACTAAGATAATCTCTTAATTATGTGCAAAAGTGCGGAAATAATCAAAGGTTATACTAGATACGAGTCGGAACCAAGTGATTCATCTTGTCTATCTGTTTTTTCTTTTATTTTTATTTTCAGCATTTTAGTTAGTTTTTATTTTTCTTAGTTTAAAACATTTTTCTAAACTTTTTATTTTGATTAGACGTTGAGGATAAACCGGTACTAAAAGCTCTTGTGTCCTTGGACGACCTCGGTATCTTACCAACGCTATACTACGCTCACGATGGGTGCACTTGCCCATATGTGTGTTTAGTGTTAGTAAAATATCGTGTTTTATAAATTTAAAACTTGGCAAAAAATAAGTGTTAAAAAGGGCTTAAAATATACACCTAAAATATACAACACTTTATCGCACATCACAAAACACAGTTTTTCAAGAACTTGAGGAGATACCTTGGCAGCTGCCATCATTGCACAATCACATTGATGATCTTCTTCATCATCAGCTTTCACCTTCTTTTCACCAGCCTTTTCTTCTTTTTCTTCTTCTTTGTCCTCTTAGGACCATGGGTCTGTCAATGGTTCAATCAGGGTACCTGAACTTTCTCCCAACAGTAGTTCACCAGCCACAGCAGTAACCACTGCTTCAGTCACCTCATCCACTGTTTCAATACTCAGCTGTTCCTCTTCAGTTTCAACCGCCTCCTGTATTGACTCTAATGCCATCAAACAAAACTCATTATGAGAAGAATCATTAGAGGCATAGAGTGCAAAATTTTCATCACTAAGGTCTTCAGGCATACTGCTCCAGTCAACAAACCCTTGACTGAAAAAGCTTTGTTGATCTGGTTGTACTGCTGCTGGAGCAGTAGTTTGAGGTGCAACAGGTTGCACTTGTACCTGTGGAGCAGGGGTTTGAACATACTGAATTTGTGGGACAGTAGTTTGGACATAATGCACTGGCACAGGGGCAGCAGCATAGTGAGCAGTGTTCACTTGAGCTGCAGGGATATATTGGGTATAGTGCACAGTGTTTTGACTTTGTGGTCTAGGGTTAGGGCTAGGACGAGTAACTATTGGTCCATTGTTTTGACTTCTGCATTCCCTAGCAAAGTGCCCTAACCTATTACACTTGTAACACTTGATTTTTGATTTATCCAACCCAACCCTTAAATTCCCATGAAGTCCTGGGAATTTTCTCCCTGTTCTTTTGTAGAATTTGCTAGTTCTAACACTTAGCAAAGCCAACTGGTGCAAAATATCCATCTCTTCTAAGTCAGTTGGATCAAAATGTTGTAAATCATTGAGTTCAAAGCTTAGATTATCTGACATCTGGTTTTCATTTGCAGTGAATGCATAACTTGCAGAGTGAGGATCAGGGTTGTTAAAATTTGCACCAGCAGTTATGTCAATGAAGTGATCATAACCCTGATCCTTACTACTGCTCCCAGATTCTTCTTGACCCAGAAGAGCAGTATTACCGAAAGTGTAATCATCAGTAACTTTTCCTGACTCTTGTAACCTCCTTTTCTGGTTCAACTCCCTTTCGTAGGTCAGGAGTCGACCGTGGAGTTGGGTCAAGGTCAGATCCTTGAACTCAGGTGAGTTTCGGGTGACAAAAGCTATGGTGTCCCATTTTTCTGGCAGTGACCTGAGGAACCTGCTATTTTGAGTTGAGTTTGTAAAAGTGGTGTTAACAAGCCTCCGTTCACTGATGAGACAACTGAAACGCTCCAAATGTTGCATTAGTGATTCACCTTTAACGTAACAAAATGTTTCATACTGTTGGTTCAGGATTTCCCTATTGTTTTCTATGACTTCTTCAGTTCCCCCAAACTGTTCCTTAAGTGCGTCCCATAACTCTTTGGCACTGTTACAATGTAACAATCCAGCATATATCTCATTGGGCAGCGCTGATGCTATGATGCTAAACGCTTTAGCATCTAGTTCGATCTTTTGAAAGTCGGTTTCGGTATAATTTTCAACTGGTTTTGGAACGAACTTTTTAGCATCTTCAGCGCTTGGCACTGAAGGAACATGGGGACCAAAAGTGACAGACCTCCAACAACCTGTGCTTTGTTGAGCAAGGATGTGACCCATCCTTCTCTGCCAGATGTTGTACTCATTTCTTTTTAGCATAGGTGGTTTAAAAAGCGAGCCGATGTTGTTTTTATCATCCTGAGATTGTGACGTCATTCTTGTTGTTTTACAGACACTGAGAAATCCACTTTAATGGTGATTAATCCTTGCAGTGTTTTTCAACAGACGAACAAACGATCAGTATCAACTGTTATGAGCCGAACTATTTACGTCAAAATGATTGTTAGATCAAATTTGACTGTCCAGGCTCTGATACCAATTGTTGGATCTGAGTTTATTTCTGATTGTATTTTCGTTTGAAATTAAGATGGAAATGAAAGAGTTATGCAGCGGAATTATGATGAAAACAAACTTTGCATACAATCAAACGAGAGTAATACTTTAATCAAACATCTTTTCACAATGAATCAAAAGATTGAATTTGTTTCAATAACGATTACAATGATTGATGAATGAATGCAAACTCCCCCTCAGCCAGAGCTCAGTTGTTTGTTCGTGCAAAGAGGACGATGTTGCAAAAGAGCTAATAGAACAGTACAAAGTACTGAACTATTTATAGGCACTTGCAAACCACTGAGCATCTTAGCTGACGTCACCATGAAAGTGACATCTAACCTCCTAACAAACTCTAACCTCTGATCTATACAAACACTGTTGTACAAACTACTGCTATTACATTACATTACATAAAAGACACTTAAACAGCTGCTGCATCCTTCCACTGCTGTGAACCCAGCAGTGCTTGTCTGGATCAGCAGTACTTGACTCAAGGCAGTAGATTGAATCAGCAGAGCTTTGGTCTTCCATCAGTCTTTAACTTTGGGCAGTAGATATAAGGCAGCACTTTGCAAGATCAGAAGATAGGAGGTCAGCAGATATGAAATCACTTTCAAGGGGAGAGATTTGAATGTAAACATCTGCTTATTCTGGATCCACTGTTCTGATCCAGTTTTGGCTTTAATTATCTGTTCCTCTGATAGGGTTCAATCCCAACAATACCCCTTTTGCAGACACTTCTGAGCTTGCATATATGAGATGATACCAACCATCGCACCACTACGATGACCCTGAACCGACAATGATTCCCCACTGGGGAGAGGGATACGCACGATTTTCTCTTTACAGAGAATTTCCGCTTGGTGCTTCAACAACCAATCCATGCAAACTGTGACAACCCTCACCAAACCAGGTATCCGTACGATTTAATTAATATTTAATTAATGCTTAATTACTGTGCTTGCTTACAATTGTGGTTAAACTGCTACTTGATTCTGATACATACATGTACATGCATCATACTTTACTACTGTCACTCCATTATTTACACAGAACATCAGTGACAACCTTGATGCACAAAAGCACAGTGAGCACACTATACGGATAACCCAGTAAACATGCTGACATAGCCAGCATCAGACAGACAATGTCTCTGAGGCCAGTATGAGCCGGGAATAGATTACTACACTAGTAGGGAGTGTAGGGAGGTGAGGATTGTAGAACTGCGTCACTAGGCGATAGTTATAGTGACCGGATGTGCCTAAATCATGCTCTAATTACAAAATCCTGCACTTTAATACAAAATTCAGCATTTTTTAAATTTCTAGTAAAGTGCAAAATATGGCAGAATGGTCCTGCATGCTTTCCTAAGTGCCAGGAATAAATTGCGTTACAAAAATATATTTAAAAGACACTTTTCGGCATAATTAAACACTTTAATGGAACGGTGATTAACCGGACAACCGGACATTACCCGGGACACTAAATTTTTGCTACACACATTGTTTTATTATATTTGGCTTGTCATGATCCCCATATGCCATAACACCCACTAGAAATCGCATAACTAACATATAAAAGTTCATACTTGGATTTTCACTACCTATTACATTTTAGTTGCAAATGTTACACTAACCCCCCCCCCCCCCTTGGCTGATTTCGGTTCAAGCATGGCCCCACAAGATTTTTATAAATCTTCCCCATATCTCTCCATAATCTTTTAGGATCTTGCTAGATTATAATTGATTTGGTTGATATCTTCATAGATTATGTTGTGAACTATTGTATTATATAAGATCTTACTATCATCAAAATTTGCAAATAAGCCCCCCTTAGAACCGAAATTTCGGTCCCTCATGGACCCACCATATCATCCATCCATGTTCCATATATTTGTTTAGATTTTAATCCAATATTTTATTGGATTACAAATCATTTCCCAAGGATCACTCTCTCTCATCACTCTCTCTCTCTCTATTTCGGTCATCCCCCAAACCGAACCCACTCCCCACCATTTTCTTCATCCATCTTCTCCATTATCAAGTTCATTCCAAGCTTTGAAGTTGAAGCTATGGAGGTTGCAACTTAAAGGACTTTCTAAGGAGCTTGTTTTAGTCTTTTCATCACATTTTCTCACTAGAATCTCTACCCTAGCCTTGTGCTAGTAGTAAGTCTCCGTTTACTCTTGTTCATGTTTATTTTGAGTAGTTGAAAGATTGGTTATGATGGGATCATATGAAACTACAAGAACACTAAAAACATAAACAAAAAAGTTTAGATATAATGTCTACATGAAGATCATGAGATGAGAGATGGTAATACATGGTAAATCTGATTTATATAAACTATAACCTGCTACAAATGGCTTATGACCTGTTGTTAATCGATATTAGGAAGTATGGTGATCGTATATATGCGTTTTAGTAATACTTACGCTAAAAACAGCTTGCTGATTTACGTTTCCAGCCGACTTTAACAGGCGGTAAACAGGTAATAACTTAACGAAAAATGTATTTTCTGAAGTCTAGGTATATGTACTATGAAATACGGTTCTAATGGCACCAGAATCATAATTTTTGAACTTCGTTTACTATTTTTAAAGTGCCGTTTTCTAACAGCAACTAAAGCTGAATTATTACAGCAGAAAATGGGTGTTACATTTTTAGTCATAACTTGAAACCTGTGTAGAGTTAGATCACGAAATTTTTACTGTAGCTGACCACCGATATATTTGTAATTATCCCAGTGGAATTTGGTAAATCGGACTTACGAGGAATTTTAAATAAATTATTCCGTAGACTGTGGTCAGAAAAAAGATAAATCTGATTTCGGTCTGGAAAATGATTTTCTATAAAATATTGGTGATGATTTGGACCCCGATATTTTTACACAATAATTAATGGATCGTTTGAGACATTCTGTGAAAATTTGGGAATTTTTGGAATGAGATAACTATTTTATTAAAATACTCGAAAACGGCCCAGTTTTGTATAATAAAACTGAAACGATATAAGTAGTGTTTTGCATGTCTGAATGACGGGTTGGCTAATTGAGAACTGATTGAATGATTTTACAAAAGAAAAAGATACGCTAGTAAGCGTGGACGCCTCCGTTCACAGAGGAGACTCTGGCAAAATTTTTCCAGAAAATATAACACTTAGAAATGTTTTTGGTGACAAGTGTTATAAATATATTTTTAACTTGTTTTCAAAATATAAATTTCGCCATGATTTTTATTACGAAATAACCAAGTGTCGGAGGTGGATTTTCGTAAATAAAACTTGTTAAATATATATATATATATTTCGTAATAAGACGCTTGTGTGCTTACGTGATTATTTTACGAACTAGAGATATATTATTTTTGGGATAAAAATAATATTATTTGGAAAAATATATATTGGGGAATGTATTGACGTATTTTTTTTATAACACACCGGAATACAACGCCGATAGATGGCAAGATATAACCAATACAAGAAATACGAATACACAAGTATGAGATACTCCCATCCTTGGGAAGGAAATACGAATACGAATACTTGAGAAGTATTAATACAGAAATATTGTATAAACAATTATTCCAAAACTAAACATAACTATTATAACTTGGAATAATACCAGGATCGTAACTCAAAAACATACATACTAAAACAAGGCACTACCCGTTCGTCTAATAGACGTTAGACCATTGTAGGTAGTCGTGTTTGCCGCAGAGATTTGGGTTACACATACTGAAGACGCAATACTGTGAGTTCATGTCCCCCTTTTCTCGTAACTATTTTCAGTTTTCTAAACTGCGGGGTGAAATACATGTTACTATGATTACGAATACTTTTTACACGGTATGGTTAGCTTAAGGAGGGTTAGGACGTACAGATCATGTGAGTGAGTAGGCGCAACTTGAGGCCATTAATCCTCGATGTAGGACCGAGGGACATTAGTGATAGATCTATTTGGGTGTAGCGAGCCCCACTCCTGAGCCCGCTTAATGGACCAGGTAGTGACTAAGTGCCCAACGCACAAATCCGCTAGGTTTGAGTCTTCCTACGGCACTTCACAACATATCATTGGCTTTGCAACCCAATGGTGATCTCTTTATCCATAATTGCTACATACCAGGGACTTTTATACATACTTACAACATTTTCAAATGTTTGTACATACTCACTTTCACATGAACTCGCTCAACTTTATGTTGATTTTTCAAACTACATGTATTTCAGGAAACTAATGGATCTGGCACGGTATGCACGTATTTTCAAGCTGCGTTTGAATAAAGAAGACATCCAGGGTTTAGAAGGTGTAACCCCTTCCTGGACGGGTTACATATCCCTAAACCTAGTATTGTTTAAAGTATTTTGCTAAGTCTTTATGAACTCAATTAAATCAAGTTAAGGTTTGTAACTTATCTTGTGATTGTTGAAAAATGGGATTTTCTAACTTTAATAATGGATGAATATCTCATGTTTTTATCATATAGTATGGTTATGGTTGTTGCTATGGTATTAAGAAGTCACACCAAATAAACCCACGCTTCTGCAAAAGTCTGGGTGTGACACAAACGACCAAATCAAAACTTCCAAGAGTAACGGGGAGTAGGCCAATATCGAACACTTGACCCATGAGGTCAAGTTTACAACCAAAAAGGACATGAGAAGCTTCAATCCACTTAACATCAGCTAACTCTACTACATGCTTATTTACAAGAGGTGTGGGAGTCAACCCTAACTAACGACTGAACCCCAAAGACACATAACTCCAATCGGCACCTGAGTCCAATAAAATAGAAGCAAAAAGATCGTTCACAGAAAATGTACCGGTCACAACATTGCCATCATTGTGAGCTTCCCCAGCGCCAATAGTAAATACTCTTCCACGTGCCCCGTTCCCACCATTGTTCCCATTGTTGTTATTCCCAGCATTGTTGTTGTTGTCATCATTCTGATTAAGCTGAGGGCAATCCCGTTTATAATGACCCTCATCACCACACTGAAAACAACCCTTACGATTTCCCTGATCCTGTTGAGGCTGTTGCCTCTCCTATTGCTCGACTGCTGCGGCTGCTGAGGTTGTTTTGGAAGCCAGACCCTACAATCTTTGGCCATATGACCCACTTTGTTGCACCTGTGACATACCTGGGTGCACGGCCCATGGTGGTGGAACATACACTTATTACACTTTGGTAGCTTTCCTGCGTAGGAACCCTGATTTGAATTGTTGCTCTGATTCTGATTCACAGAAGACGACTGGCTAAAACTGCGGTCGATACTATTGTCAGGCCTTTACTGAGATTGATTGGCACTGGTTGCTTTGTCAACATCATTCCATTTACGCTTGTTATCACTAGCAGGTGTGGTAACTGTACCAGCAGTGGTAGTAGCAGATTTACGAGGCGGCAATGGGCCACGCTCGACATCTTGGTCAGTAATCTTATGTGCCAAACGGATGATCTGGGGCAGATTATTATGGTTTGTAGCAGTGACATACCCCTTTACAGCTGGTGCTAGGCCCTTGAGATACAACTCAATTCGTCGGTGTGGAGGTCGAGACAGGTTAGGGCACAAAATTGCTAGTTCATGAGATCGTTTCGTGTAAGCCTCGATCTCGGATCCTTCCAACTTCAAATTGTAGAACTCGTTCTCGAGCTTCTGAATCTCTTCACGAGGACAATACTCTTCCCACATCAACTCCTTAAAATCATCCCAAGTAGTGGCATTTGCCATCTCAATGCCCAACATCTGAACCTGGGCATTCCACCATGTCCGGGCACCATCCTCGAGTGTGCCTGTAGCATACTTCACTCTGTTCCCAGCAGGACAGTTACACATCGCAAACACTGATTCTGCCTTCTCAAAACATTGTAGGAGTCCTACAGCCCCTTCAGTCCCACTGAAGGTCTGTGGCTTACAATCCATGAATGTCTTGAACGTACAAGCAGGTAGATTGTTTTAATTCTGATTCCCTGGCTGACCTAATGGACGAAAAGAAATACAACACAGGGGTAAGAGTTGTGTACATAACACAAGAATAAAGAAGATTTGGCACATATCGAACCAGCTTGGTAGGCTGCCAAAGCCTCAGCCACACGTGTGTTAATTAGGTTTGTCAGCTCAGCCTGGGTCATCGCAATGTGACCACGTCCGTGACCTCATCCGCTCATGATTCTATATAAGAGAAGGGGAAAAGGTCAAGAGTCGAGATAAGGTAATAGTCAAGTCTCACGTTGACATCTACAAACTACCAAGTTTACACCAAACAATAGGGCAGAACCCTTCTCACACTCGTTAAGCCTCACTGGGACTTACATACACCTCACGTTATTATTATGTGTGCACCCATAATAATAAGGCAATTTGCATGCCCATCTCAGTGCCTCTTAACTTGCGCTAAAAGTTTCCCCCACACTCAAATAGCACAACGAAAGGCATTACAAGATTAATAATTACAAGATTTGAAGGGTAGTGCCACACTATCTAGCTCCACTAAGACACGCAGCACAGGTAATCACATCAAGGTTTTAAATATGTTGTTTCATGCATGTCATGTGTGTAACTACTAAACAAGTAACGCATAAAGTAAATATAAGACGAACCTTGCAATCTGGAGCTGAGTGTCATGGTCGATTTTCGAAGTTGTTCGGTTATAGTCTGGTTTTATAAAAACGCTTTAAAACCTAGTTCACTATAACCAGCGGCTCTTATACCAAAACTGTCACACCCAAAATATCGCCGCCAGGCATGTGATGTACCAGGATCTAGCCACCAATCACATTGAACTAACCATAATATGTTTAATAAAATTACATTCATTAAATAAAACATTCATAGAATATAATCCAAGTTAAATAGTGACAGCGGAAGCAAATAACAATTCATTGTTTAAATGTTTCAAAATCCAATGTGTAACACCTGTGCCTTCACGGCCATCAAACAAATACCAAACCAATGAAATATTATATTTCATACTTGGGATTTGTAAAAATATGTGTATCATTTGCACATATCAATTCTTGTTCAATTTCAAACTCTAAATCGCTTTCTGGAAGGTTATACGCGCACCGATGCGTAAATATAACCAGTTTAACGCAACAAACACTCTGGAATAGTGACAAAGGCTTAACATACCTTAAATAACCTTTACATAACTTAGAAATAAGTTTTGAAGACTTTGGTATGGCAAAAACAAGTTAATTCGCTTACAGGGACTAAATATGACAAACTGCGAAAGTATGTCAATTTGAACTGTAACGAACATTCCGGAACATAACCATAAGTTAAACACACCTTAAATATCCTTTACATAGCTTAGAAATAGGCTTTGAGGGGTTCGGTGTGCTAAAATAAACTTTTGGGTCATTCAGGGACTAAAAGTGTCAAAAAGTGCACAAGTTTGCATTTTCGCGCATAACTTACGTTCTGAATACATCCGGACATCCAAAAATTTATGTGAGCATGACTATATTATATTTTAGTGTTCGCCATAAGAAAAATCCATTCGTCACGTCATTTGGATCGTTTTTCGCGCTTATGCGCATTCCGTCGTAATTAAGCGAACATCGCGTTCGTACGACCAAACGAACTGACATCCGACATATTTTTGAGCATGTTTCATGTCCAAAATGTTTAGGCAACATTTTAGGGCCTTAAAGTTGGCTTTACGGGCCTTAGAAGTGTCGGGAATGGCCTTAAACACGTGCAGGGGCTGAAACTGTCATTTTTGAAACTTATTTTCGGACCAGAAGCCCCAAGCGGCCCGCATTAGATTTGTCTAATGCTGAAGCGGGCCGCCTCAGCCTCTGCAGACCAGATTCATTGTTTTTACAGCTGGTTGCAGCTGTTTAGCACCTCCAATCCCTCTTCCACATGTCAATTCCCTATGGTGAGTGGCCATTTGACACACCACAACATTCCAACACATGTACGGCCTTGATCGTGCCCTCTTTTCCATGAAACGATCTCAACGGTTACCCGAAAACTATATATACCCATCCACCCCCATTGCATTTTCTCACAAGAATCTTGATTTGAGAGCTCTAAGTTGAAACCATTGTTTCATACCTGAGTTCTTGAATCGAGATTAGCATTCGGGGACCCTGGGTAAGTATTCTTTCGTTCTTTTCCTTATTTTACTGCTTTTCGAGTCAGAAAGTCAAACTTTGTTTGACTTTCAGCGTTGACCAGTAATGGTCAATGCGAAGTTCGTTTGAACTTCGCAACGTGAGTGTAATCACGTTGGTCATAGTCCCTTGGGACTATGCCCACTGATTACCACGTTGTCTAGGGTCGTAGGGTAGGCGATCTAATAAATCGCCTATACCTTCGAACTCGACCCATTTGGTCGATCATTAGGATCCGACCAAATACATTAGGTGACCATAGTAGGTAGGGAATAACCTTCCGAGGTTATACCCTATGGTCACATCGTTTAAGTAGTTGTATGATAGGTAGTTTATATGCCTTAGGTAAATTACCAGAATACCCTTTTCTTGTATAATTGGTAATTAAGCATATGTAACCTAAACTTTTGTCACATAACTGATTATGTAACATGTTTAGGCATATAACACTTGTCATAGGACTAGTTAGACGGTCCGAACGCGTTTCACGCGCACGACGCGTTAAAGTAGCATAAGCTACCTTAATGGGTCGTGATGGGTCGAAAGCACTTAGGTTAAGTTTCATTTAGTATGTAGGCTTTGTTAAACCATATCACATGAGTTCCTACACTCATTTGGTTTACAAACCCTCCTGCTACCCAGTCTTCCGATTTAGGTCCGGGTTATTTATGTAGTTACCTATATTAGGTACCATTTGATTTCCGGGACTTCTCTAGCTTACTTGGTAGTTGTTCAAGACTCCTAAGCACTCTCAGGCGAGTACATTATTCCCCTCTTTTACTGTTTTCCAAACTGTTTTGGGGTGACTCATATGTGCTAAATGCTTTATCAATGATTTCAATAACAATTACTATGTGGTTTCAAGAACAATAACAATTATTTCAAGAACGCTAACAATGGTTTCAAGAACGAATACAATGATTTCAAGAACGAATACAATGATTTCAAAAACTAACAACAATTTCAATAAAGTGAACGAACTTGTTGGTTGTAGTTTACATGACCGATGACATTCATTAGCAATGATCAAGCCGACCAGTATTAGGTTATGGTACCATAGGATCTGACAAATCCCGTTATTTACTGCACCCATTGTTATGTGTGGGGGTTGTGGGTAGCGACTGAATCTGTAATTATTAACTTATCCTTTGGTAAGGGTTTGTTAAGAACGAGAACGAGAGCGAGTTAGAACGAGGAACGCGTCAAGAAGGTTTGAATGTTATTAGAGAATCGACCATTAAGTAGTTTCACAATTAAAACAAGAACGCTTTGGACGATTAAAACAAGAACGATTTGAACGAATGGGTAACGATTGGGTAAACATCTGGACATGATTTACATTTGATCATGCATTTCCACGAAACATAGTATTGATTTAAACCAAGATTTACTTCAATACTTTGTTTTGTGCGTTTCACCTATGGTTTAGTTGATGCATCCAACTAGCCATACATATCATTTTCGTTATACATGACATTTTGACATGGTTTTGACATAGACATTTTGACATAGACATTATACATTGATGGTTTGGTTTGATTAAGTGATTAAGTAACGAGGCGTGTGTAATATGATACAAGCATGGTGGATACGCCGCTGGTACTTCCTATATATAAGTGTTTGTATGGTATTACATAATGTAGCGTTATTTGAATCATTTCAGTTTGAGACATAGAACAATTTATACAAGTAACATACTTTTCACAAGACACTGATTTACAAACAACTTATCTTATACAAACTCATTTTACATGGTTATTCATTTAATCATGCATTATTCTCTTATTTATACCTATCATCTAAACTTATTATTTTTCAAATGTTTTACAAAGACAAAACAAATTACAAGGTTCATGACTAAACATTTTCTTAAACAGAAGTCATGAATCTTATTTTCAATAAAACCAATGTATTCGCCAGCATTTCTTTGCTGACCTCGTTTTCACATATGTTTCAGGTATTGTTGGATGATATCGATTGATAAGATGCATGCTCACATAGGACTGGAAAAGGCCTTAGTGACTCAATAACAATGATAGACTATGTTTAAATATTATATTTAGATTTCAAGACGATGTAATTATTCAATGTTTAATAAAACGAAACATTTTTTTTGTATCCATGGTTATGAAACATTAATTCTGTTGCAACACGCCTCGATGTTTCCGCCGCGATTTGTTGTTTTACGCGGTCGGGGTGTGACAGAAAAGATGGTATCAGAGCCAATGGTTATAGGGAATTAGGTTATTAGTAATTAGTAATGCTTTGACCTAGTCTATAACCTTCTTAGGACCCTAACGCGAGTTTACTTGCGTTTAGTCATAAAACAATACCGTCACCTATCCTTAGGCGACAACCACAACAAGAACATAAAATTCAAAACCGCTTTGAAAACTAATCATCTGTTCTAGGATGATTGATTACAAGGTTTTGAACCCTCTGTTATATGGTTTTGAACCCCTTTGAATTTTCAAAATCTCGTCAAGGTTTTGGGTTTTAAATAATGTGAACACGTGCAAACTGGAAGGGTGAATGCCTGTATTCTGGGTTTTCTGTCTAGGCAAGCACTTCGTATACATCTCATCAGACGCGAGACCAGTTGTGCTTACCTGGGAATTATTGGGATGAGTGTTCACTTATAGGCGAGCATGTCTTCGCGATACATTATTTTTACCCATTTACTTTGATTAGTTCCGTGTGTCGTTTGTTGCTTTGTAGTAACAAACAAATGACCACTATCCTTGCTTTCATCAGATTTGTTTCATCTCATTCTTTTCGTCTAAATTCTCTCACTCGTTTCCTTTCATGTTTCCTCTTTTAGACAATGCCTCCTCGACGCGAAAGCCAGATAGAGACTGCCGAGCTGGCAGAAATCATTGCGCAGCAAATGGCTGCTCAATTCCCAAACCTCTTTGCTCAATGGAACCAAGCCAACAACAACAACAATGTGCTATGCAAATACAAGGATTTCAACCAGGCTAAACCACTCAAGTTTAGTGGTTCTGAAGGAGCAACTGGGCTTCTTCAGTGGTTCGAAAGCATTGAGAATACTTTTCGCCACGTGCAGTGCCCGGATAATCGCAAGGTCGAGTTCTCCTCGAGCGTGTTTCAGAAGAGGGCTCTTACATGGTGGAATGGGGTAATGAGAGACCGAGGTGCGGAAATTGCTCTCGCACAGACATGGGCTGAACTTAGGGCTCTGATGATGAGGGAATTCTGTCCTCGTCATGAGCAGCGAGCTTTGGAGAAGGAATTTGATGAATTGAAGCAAGATAGCGGTGAGCACAGGGCGTATACTGATAGGTTTGAGGAGTTGAGTCTGCTTTGCCCAACAATGGTTACCCCACTTGACATAGCTATCGAAAGGTACATCGACGGCCTACCTGACTCGGTACAAGACATCCTTACTGGTAGTAACCCTGCCACACTCCGTCAGGCGATCGAGTTATCAGCGACATTGACTGAGTCGCAGATTCGGAAGAACAAGTTACACAGGAAGGGTGACAAGGGCAAGAAACAGTCAGCTGACAAGGAGGATAGCAAGAAAGGCCAAAACGAGAAGGGAAAGGAAGTTGAGACGTCAAAGAAATCGAAGAAGCGGAAGGGTTCCCAGAACTTTGCTGTTACAGCACAGACTGCTCAGAACCCGCGGAACCAACCAGCTCAGCCACCTGCAAAGAAAGCATATGCCGGTACCGCACCTTATTGTGCACGCTGCAATGGTCATCACGCAGTACAACAAGCTTGCTGGCAATGCACGACGTGTGGTAAACTTGGGCATTTGGCCAAGATTTGTCGTTTGGGACAAAATCAGGCTGCTCAGGTTCAAGCTCCGGTTCAAGGGAATGCTGCGAGATTTCCACTGGGTTCATGTTTCAACTGCGGAGAGATTGGTCACTTCCGCCACAACTGCCCAAGACTGGTGAATGCAAATGCTAACGCAAACCCGAATGCGAATGCGAATGTCAATGTGAATCCAGCACGCGGTCGAGTGTTTAACATCAATGAGGCAATCGATGATGAAGGAGTGAACTTTTAGTATTTTGTGATTCCTCTGGTTGTTATCTTGTAACATTTAAAGACAATGCGGTTGTTATATAAATAAAAATTTGTGGTTTTTATTTTTAACTAATGCAATTGTATGAATGTTTGATCCAACCTTATGATGTCAACACAGAGACAAAACTACTCGTGTGGTTCTGTCATTTTTCTATGATCACTTGTGATCTCCCTAAGAACCTCAAACACTTGTTTCTTTTAAATCTAAAGTATTTTATCGTCTTGCACCGTTCGAGATGCAAGAATTATCAAAACAGCTTCAAGAGTTGTCTGATAAAGGATTCATCCGTCAGAACTTTTCACCTTGGAGAAACTCCTGTTCTCCTTGTGAAAAGAAAAAAATGGATCTTTTCGAATGTATATCGCTTAACGTAAGCCTAGTAAGCTTACCATCAAGAAGCGATATCCCCCCTACCTTAAATCATCGATTTCTGCGATCAACTGCATAGCGTTCATGCTTTTCCAAGATCGATTTGCGTTTTGGGTATCATCAACTTTGTATTCTCGAAGACGATATTCCCAAAATGGTTTTCTGCACGAAGTATGGCCATTACGAGTTTACAGTCATGCCTTTTAGGTTGACAAATACTCCAGCCATCTTCAAGGACTTAATAAATAGAGTCTGCAAGCCTTATTTGGATCAGTTCGTCATTGTTATTTATGACATCTTGATCTATTCATATCCCGAGCTGGTAACGATCAACACTTTCATTGACACTAGAACCCTTAAAGAAGGAACAAACTTTTCGCTAAATCCTCCAAGGGGAAATTTTGGCTTAAAGAAGTTCAGTTCTTGGGTCATGTAGTCAACAAGCAGGGTATTCATATGGATCAATCCAAATTACCGCAATTAAGGATTTGATCCCTAGTATGCTTTAAATACCCGTGTCCAACGATAACAAATTAAACAATGAAACAAATTGAACGATTATGCGATTATATGTTATGTGTTTGTGTGTTCTCCTCTATGTTTTTGTGTGATACGATTTTCAAATCCTCATAGAATCTTCCATATCTTCATATGAGGGATTCATAGTAGGATATTCAAAAGGTACTACCTAAATCTTTATGGGCTTCTACGTTGTAGTTAAGACCCTTGGGTTATATGGTACCACTCCATGGTTCGATAAGAGACCCTTTTAGTGGTCTAGTCAAAAAGATTGATTCGCAATTTGGTTAAAGAACGACATCTAGTGATGTAGCTGGACAGACTCCTTGATAGTCTATTTAGATCATTTATTGATTTAATTAAAAGGACTCTATGGCGGTCTAGTCACACTCATCATAAGAATGTTCATTTGGTTTTACCCTACACATTATAAAATAGACTGTGTGAACTGTGCAAGGAATTGTCTGATTATGGACGCGTACATAATTATGAAATTTAGTGCATAGAAACCCAGTAAGGTTTATTATGTGTAAGAACCGATAGTGACAACAATAACAAAATGAGAACGATGTAATGGAGGTACGGTGGACGCACCAATGACGCTTCATATACTTGTATATAAGTATCCCTCTTACATTGCAAACATGATGTTGTTAAAGTTACTAGAAGTTCAGAACCCTAACCAATGTTGTTTGATCTTTTCAACTTCATATTTTCAAGCTCTCACAAGTTTCCTCTAAATAAATTTCGGGACGAAATTTCCTAAAGTAGGGGAGACTGTAACACCTGTGCCTTCACGGCCATCAAACAAATACCAAACCAATGAAATATTATATTTCATACTTGGGATTTGTAAAAATATGTGTATCATTTGCACATATCAATTCTTGTTCAATTTCAAACTCTAAATCGCTTTCTGGAAGGTTATACGCGCACCGATGCATAAATATAACCAGTTTAACGCAACAAACACTCCGGAATAGTGACAAAGGCTTAACATACCTTAAATAACCTTTACATAACTTAGAAATAAGTTTTGAAGACTTTGGTATGGCAAAAACAAGTTAATTCGCTTACAGGGACTAAATATGACAAACTGCGAAAGTATGTCAATTTGAACTGTAACGAACATTCCGGAACATAACCATAAGTTAAACACACCTTAAATATCCTTTACATAGCTTAGAAATAGGCTTTGAGGGGTTCGGTGTGCTAAAATAAACTTTTGGGTCATTCAGGGACTAAAAGTGTCAAAAAGTGCACAAGTTTGCATTTTCGCGCATAACTTACGTTCTGAATACATCCGGACATCCAAAAATTTATGTGAGCATGACTATATTATATTTTAGTGTTCGCCATAAGAAAAATCCATTCGTCACGTCATTTGGATCGTTTTTCGCGCTTATGCGCATTCCGTCGTAATTAAGCGAACATCGCGTTCGTACGACCAAACGAACTGACATCCGACATATTTTTGAGCATGTTTCATGTCCACAATGTTTAGGCAACATTTTAGGGCCTTAAAGTTGGCTTTACGGGCCTTAGAAGTGTCGGGAATGGCCTTAAACACGTGCAGGGGCTGAAACTGTCATTTTTGAAACTTATTTTCGGATCAGAAGCCCCAAGCGGCCCGCATTAGATTTGTCTAATGCTGAAGCGGGCCGCCTCAGCCTCTGCAGACCAGATTCATTGTTTTTACAGCTGGTTGCAGCTGTTTAGCACCTCCAATCCCTCTTCCACATGTCAATTCCCTATGGTGAGTGGCCATTTGACACACCACAACATTCCAACACATGTACGGCCTTGATCGTGCCCTCTTTTCCATGAAACGATCTCAACGGTTACCCGAAAACTATATATACCCATCCACCCCCATTGCATTTTCTCACATGAATCTTGATTTGAGAGCTCTAAGTTGAAACCATTGTATCATACCTGAGTTCTTGAATCGAGATTAGCATTCGGGGACCCTGGGTAAGTATTCTTTCGTTCTTTTCCTTATTTTACTGCTTTTCGAGTCAGAAAGTCAAACTTTGTTTGACTTTCAGCGTTGACCAGTAATGGTCAATGCGAAGTTCGTTTGAACTTCGCAACGTGAGTGTAATCACGTTGGTCATAGTCCCTTGGGACTATGCCCACTGATTACCACGTTGTCTAGGGTCGTAGGGTAGGCGATCTAATAAATCGCCTATACCTTCGAACTCGACCCATTTGGTCGATCATTAGGATCCGACCAAATACATTAGGTGACCATAGTAGGTAGGGAATAACCTTCCGAGGTTATACCCTATGGTCACATCGTTTAAGTAGTTGTATGATAGGTAGTTTATATGCCTTAGGTAAATTACCAGAATACCCTTTTCTTGTATAATTGGTAATTAAGCATATGTAACCTAAACTTTTGTCACATAACTGATTATGTAACATGTTTAGGCATATAACACTTGTCATAGGACTAGTTAGACGGTCCGAACGCGTTTCACGCGCACGACGCGTTAAAGTAGCATAAGCTACCTTAATGGGTCGTGATGGGTCGAAAGCACTTAGGTTAAGTTTCATTTAGTATGTAGGCTTTGTTAAACCATATCACATGAGTTCCTACACTCATTTGGTTTACAAACCCTCCTGCTACCCAGTCTTCCGATTTAGGTCCGGGTTATTTATGTAGTTACCTATATTAGGTACCATTTGATTTCCGGGACTTCTCTAGCTTACTTGGTAGTTGTTCAAGACTCCTAAGCACTCTCAGGCGAGTACATTATTCCCCTCTTTTACTGTTTTCCAAACTGTTTTGGGGTGACTCATATGTGCTAAATGCTTTATCAATGATTTCAATAACAATTACTATGTGGTTTCAAGAACAATAACAATTATTTCAAGAACGCTAACAATGGTTTCAAGAACGAATACAATGATTTCAAGAACGAATACAATGATTTCAAAAACTAACAACAATTTCAATAAAGTGAACGAACTTGTTGGTTGTAGTTTACATGACCGATGACATTCATTAGCAATGATCAAGCCGACCAGTATTAGGTTATGGTACCATAGGATCTGACAAATCCCGTTATTTACTGCACCCATTGTTATGTGTGGGGGTTGTGGGTAGCGACTGAATCTGTAATTATTAACTTATCCTTTGGTAAGGGTTTGTTAAGAACGAGAACGAGAGCGAGTTAGAACGAGGAACGCGTCAAGAAGGTTTGAATGTTATTAGAGAATCGACCATTAAGTAGTTTCACAATTAAAACAAGAACGCTTTGGACGATTAAAACAAGAACGATTTGAACGAATGGGTAACGATTGGGTAAACATCTGGACATGATTTACATTTGATCATGCATTTCCACGAAACATAGTATTGATTTAAACTAAGATTTACTTCAAGATTTACATTTGGTCATGAACCTTATAAAATATTTTCCTTTATAAAATCATATGAAAATCAAATGATATAAAAGAATGATGTATGGTTAGGTAAATAACCAAATAAAAATAATATGTAATAACTATGTCATGTCTTGTCTTTGTTAAAGTGGTTTAGATAACGCCACGATATGCAATACAATAAAAACACTTATATATAGGAAGTACCAGCAGCGTATCCACCATGCTTTTATCATATTTTACATGTCTCGTTATTTAAATCACTTATTAATAACCATGAAATAATGTCTTGTTTAAATGTCAATGTCCAATGTCAAATGTCAAATGTCCAATATAAACCATGTCTTGTATGGCGATTAAATTGTATTTACTCAAGCCAAATGCATAATGTCATGTATAAACAAATGTCTTATGTAATCAAAATGTCATGTACAAAACAAGATTTTTGAATAAACGAAAGTTTAAAACAAAAGTTATGTTTTGTAAACCATTGATTTTATCGAAATGAACATTTATGTGGTTTGTCTATCGACCGGTACACTTGCCGGTGGTGTGGTCTAGGTTTTAGATAGTCTGTTTTTATAAATTTAAAACTTAGAGTGTCTAATTTAGGGTTAAAATTAGTTAGTTTAATTAGACCACTTTTAGCACATCAGAAGCCTTGCGCTTCCTCGACCTCCTAGAAGACTCGCCTTTCTTACCCTTACCTTTACCCTTGTCTTGAACGGTATCGGTCGACTACTTCTTGTCACCCTTGCGGGTCAGTTTACCTTTCCTGACTTGAGACTCATTCAGGGTAGCAGCCAATTCAATCGCCTGACGCACAGTTATAGGATTACTACCAGTTACAATGTCTTGCACAGAATCGAGCAAACCATCGATATACCTCTCAATCGCTTTCTCCAACGGGGTAACCATAGTAGGACACAACAAACTTAGCTCCTTATAACGATCTGTATACGCACGGTGTTCTCCCCCATCTTGTTTCAGATACCAAAGCCCTAATCTCGTGATGGGGACAAAACTCTTTCATCATAAGAGCCCGAAGCTCTTCCCACGTTTATGCCATTGCCACATCGGCACCCCTATCACGCATCACACCATTCCACCATGTTAGAGCACACTTCTCAAAAACACTTGACGCAAACTCAACCTTACGCTCATTCATGTGACAATCGTCAAAAATACAGGTATCCGTACAATTAATTAATATTGACTAGTGCTGAATGACTGTGCTGAATTACAAATAATTGCTTTCTGATTACTGTATCATACTTACATGTGCATCACATTTCATACTGTCACATCATCTTTACATACAAACTCTTAGTGACATAAACAATGTACAAAGCACAGTTAGCACAGTTAGTGGATAACTCAGAAAATGTTGACAATGTTTAGTACATAGACAGACAGTGTTTTGAGACCCAGTATGAGCCGGAAACCAAGTTCTACACTAGTATAGTGTGTAGGGAAGTAAGGACCATAAAACTGCGTCACTAGGTGATAGTTTAAGTGCCGGAAAGTGCCTAAGACCCACATAAAGTGCTGAATTCCGCATTTTTCAGCAAAAATCAGCAATTTAATGAGCTAGTAACATGCAAAAACATGACTAAATGGTCCTGAATGCTTTTCTAAGTGTCGGGAATTAAAAGTGTCACAAAAGGGTACTTAAAGATCACTAAACGGAATAGTTTAACACTTTAACGAACCGGTATCTAACTGAACAACCGGACTTTACCCGAAATACCAAAATTATACTAGAAACATTGTCTTAATGTTTCCGAGCTAGTTATGATCCCCGAACACCCTAACACACTATATAACACATCATACACATAAACACTAACTAATACACTTAACCTCCAACTATATAATCTAACTTACCATTTAAACCAAACCAAGACCCCCCCCCCCATGGTCGACAGTCACAAGTGACCCTACCATAATCTTCTCTAAATCTTGCTTAATCATACTTGGATTGCCCATATTTGTTTAGATTGTGTCATGTACTAATGAAACACAAGAACCTTTGGATAAAAGCTCAAGATTGGTTATAACTTGGACCATGAAACTCATCATTCTCACACCACAACTCTCTCCCTCTCCTCCCTTGCTCTATTCTTGGCTGAACACCCCCAAGCACACCACCATCATCATCAAATTTTGATCATCCATTCCAAGACCATCCTAAGGTGTAAGAAGGTTATTAAGGAAGCTTGGAGCTTGTGGATCTTGAAGGACCTCTTCCGATTGTTATTATCCTCCACTTTTGTGATCACCATCATCTTGTGTTCTTCCCTAGGCTTGTGCTAGCAGTAAGGCCCTTATGATCTCTTGAAACTTCATATGTTGTTGGTTAAAAGATGATGGACATTGATAAACTTGATGAACACTAAAAGACATAATCATAAATCTCTAACATAAGCTTAACATATGATTAAATCTTGATGAAACTATGTTGTTTAGTGTATGTATGATACTTGATTGTTATTTTTCTAGAGATTATGATGTTGATCATCATAAGGAGCTTGCTAGATTGTGATTAAACACATGATCTAGCAAGTAAGAGGATGATTATGTGACGAAACAAGATGATCATCCTTATGTGTAAGCGTGAACTTGAGAAATAAAGTGATTTCTTGAAAAATGATAATCAAAGTGAGTTGATAAACATGTTGATCTAAGATCTATAAATGCTCTTCCAAAAGAACGAAGTTCAAAATGTGATTTTTAGGAAATCTTGGTTCTTACTTAAACCTACACTATTTTTGGGTGATAAAACAAGTTTAGAAACACTAGAGAAACAAGAAGAATCATAAAAAAATATGTTTACAAGTTGTAAACACTTAAATCTTTCAAGAATAAGATTTTTAAAGAAATAAACACACTTTGAAGGGTAACTAAACCTACTAAACACACTACCAAGTTACTACAAGTTTTATGAAAGTTCATGTTCATGATTATTAGGAAGATAGCTTTGTTTTAGCACTTGGTAGGTGTAGATTGATTGTTGATTGTTTGTGATGATTTTGAAAAGAAAATGATATGCTTTAATAGCATGGACACCTCCATTTTTAGGGGAAACTATGGCAAAATTTTCTAAAAATATAAACACTTAGAAAAATATTTTCTAACAAATATTTACAAGTGTATTTTTAACTATCGTTTTCGATATAAACTTTGCCATAATTTTTGTAACAAAAATACAAGTATTGGAGGTTTTTTTTCACAAATAGAGATGGATAAATATGTATTTAGAATGTATATATATATATATATATATATATTAAAGACACTTTTGTGAATATTTGTATACTTTGTGAAATAGTTATGTTATTTTAGGGTAAAATAATATAACTTAACAAAATACAAAAAATCACAAGGAATAAATATATAAGTTACCCACTTAATATTGTGAAACCAAACGCAAGAACATAACTTATATAATATTCCGGAAAATACCGTTCTAAATATATTTTTTTGGTAAATATTATTTTGGATACGAAAGAAATGAAAATATAATTTTTGTAAATATTACAAGGTTATAACATACTTTGACAAGAAGAAAATATATTATTTTTGGAAAGTAAAAAATATATTTTCCTAGAGTATTTAGAAGATATATGATTTTTGACAAAAATATATATTTTCTCGAAATACATTATTTTTGGGACAACATAAGTTATTATATATTTTCTTAAGTGAGACTTGAAAATATATTAATTTACAACTACAAATACAAGAATACGAAAATACATGTATGAAATACCCCCACCCTTGGGAAGGAAATACGAAAATAAATACTTGAGAAGTATTGTCACAAAAATATTGAGGACATAAAACAAACATAACTCAAAAAATTGAATACTGAGGCAAGGCACGGCCCGTTTGTCTAATAGACCCTAGCACATTGTAGGTAGTCGTGTTTGCTGACGAGATTTGAGTTACGAGTACCGAAGACGCAATACTGTGAGTTCATGTCCCCCTTTTTCTTTTAACTGTTTTCGGTTTTATACTTCGGGGGTGAAATACATGTTACAATTATTACAAACGTTTTATACATGGTATGCTTAGCTAAAGAGGGTTACTGCTTGATCATGTGAAATGTGGGTATAACACTTAAGGCCATTAATCCTCGTCGTAGGACCGGGGGACTTGAGTGATAGATCTATTTGGGTGTAGCGAGCCCACACCCATGGGGACCATGGTGGCCCATAGGGTGACTATGTCTTCCAGCCGGAGGCCCGGTATAAATTTGCTAGGTTTGAGTTTTCCTACACCATTTCACACATATCAATGGCCTTGCAAACCATTGGTGATATGTTTTCCTTATTGCTACATACCAGGGACATACATACATACAAACATACTTTAAAGGTTTATTCATACACAAACACATGAACTCACTCAACTTTTGTTGATATTTTCAAATTACATGTATTTCAGGGAACTAAGTGGATCTGGCAGGTGTATGCATGTGTTTCAAGCTGCGTTATAAATAAAAGATGTCATCCGAGATCGTAGAGTTTAGGAGATGTATCCTATTCCTGGATGGGATACATGTTTCTAAACTTGGTTTTAGTTAAGAACTTTTGTCGAGTCCTCATGAACTCATTAAAACATGTTGTGGTTTGTAATTTGAATTTGGTGTCGATGTCTCAGACAATTATGTTGTGTTGATTTTCAAACTTAATTTATGGATGAATATCTCATGGTTTTATCATATAGCGTTGTTATGATTGAATGCTATGGTATTAAGAAGTCACACCAATAACCACGCTTCCGCAAAAGTCAGGGTGTGTAGCTTGGTATCAGAGCTTCGATCGTAGCGAACTAGGATTCTTTCTCGAGTCTAGACTACGATCATTAGGGCTCTCACGAAAATGTTTTCATAACATATTTTCATTGCATACACAAAATGTCCAGATCTAGGAAACAAACATTTTTACAATTAAAAGGCACAAGATACATTCCAAGAAATTCATTTATGATTCAGTCTGAGAGACTGGGAAGTTAGTCTAAGAGACTAGCTAGGGCAGTCTGAGAGACTCGGTAGTTCAGTATGAGAGACTGAGTAGTTCAGTCTAAGAGACTGGGTGGTACAGTGTAAGAGACTGGGTAGTTCAGTCTGAGAGGCTGCGTAGTTCAGTCTGAGAGGCTGGGTAGTTCAATATGAGAGGCTGGGTAGTCTGAGAGACTAGTTGGGACAGTTTGAGAAACTGGGATGTTTTAGTCTGAGAGACTAGGTGGTTCAGTCTGAGAGGCTGGGTGGGATAGTCTTGGGAAGACTAGGATACATACATGCTTATATTGTTACTACTTACATGCTTATTTGATGATTGTTGATATATGATCATATGTTGTGATTGTTTTGTTACAGACACCATGTCCTATTCTGATAGTGGAGTATCAGATACCGTAGACCCTATGGCCATAGTTTCGGATGATGAGATCATCCCAGAGGATGAGGTTTTTACATCTGACACTGCGAGTGACGACGATGATGATTTCCAGCCGTTTTCTTTACCAGATTTTGGCGACGATATACCGCTAGCTGATGGTTTCCCTGTCGAGGATCTACTTCTTGTTCAGATCCCTGCTCCTTTACCTCTTGCTGCATTTCCTCTCGAGGATCTGCCTTTTGATGCTTTGTCTGACGATGACATCGATCTTTTTATTGAGGGTCCCCCTGAGGGTGCCCAGGGTGATGGAGCTCCAGTCGATGATGTCGTTGTCGTTCCACTTGTCGAGATTCCAGTCGATGATGTCATTGCTGTTCCGCTTATTGAGATTCCTGTCGTTGAGATTTCATCTGACCATTCTGGTCCTGATTCATTCGAGTCTGTGTCATCTACTACTTTGCACGCACTGGGATTGCAGCTTTATCCCACCGATTCTGATTCCGACACAGCTATGTCTGCCACACCTGTTCCTCCACATGACTTCGAGTTTGATTATGAGTTTGATCCTGACATTGATCATGAGCATGATATTGAATTCATTCCTGATGATCAGCTTTTTGATGTGCCCGCTGATCTTGAGTTAGCTCCAGCCGACCCTGACCCTATGATTGTACCCGAGCCTATACTAGCTCATGATCCTCTACCTGTGCATGACCCTATACCTGTTGATGTACCTGTTGTTGCACCATTGTTACCTGACCCTCTCCCTGCTGCCGCTGATCATGCTCCTTTTGCTGCCCAGATAGACCCCAGATATGCATTCACCCGCAATGGGTGGATAGAGGACGATGATGACTTGCCTCCTTTTGTTAAGCCTGTTACTCCCCCACCCACACTGACACATGCACCAGTTGACATTGCCCTGATTCACCCACATGTGTCTGACATTCACCGCACTGATCTACCGGTCACATTCTTACAGGATATCCCTCCGCCCCGTCTAGGGGAAGGTCCATTGAGTCAGCAGCCCGGTCATGTTCCACCTGTGTCAGCTGCCTTTCCTTTCATGCCACAGTTTACACATACTGCTCCTTTCACTTCTGCACCTTTTGCTTATGCACCATCAGGCGAGCCACTTATCTGGTTTCCGCCCAACACGATGTCTGCTTCTGATTCGTATCATCCTTCACGTTACACTGGTTACACGAGGGATGATCTGCTTTTGTCGTTACAGCTTCAGCAGGAGATGTTATGTCGTAGAGTCATGGATCTAGAGAGGATTCCACGTCCTCCACCTTGTACTTGTCAGTGACCATTCGCGACTCCACTCGCTCCTCTTCTACCATACCCAGATTTTGACGTTCATTTTCTTACAATGGAGCAGCAAATTAGCTATCTGTTGCGTACCATTTATGCTCTTGAGGAGGAGCTAGCGCATCTGCACAGTCTGCTTTTCGTTCCTCCACCTCCTCCTCCTCCTCTCCTCCACCATCAGCATAGCTGTTTTTGGGTTTATGCAGGTAGCATACTTTTGGTAAGAGTGTCGCTATTGAGCCCAGATTGCACAGCCTTTTGAAGACCACTCTTGACTTTTGACTATTGTAGTTTGATAGACGACTTGGACAAGGGTGAAGTGACCCTTTAGTCCCTTTTGCTATATGGTACATTGGAGAACATGTAAAATTGTAATTGTGGTCATTGATATATGAAAGCTCAATTACAACATTCTCATTACATACATTGTTGAATTATTTGTTTACGTTATGATTGAGATGTTATGTGTCTACTTGCGTTGAAAAATGTTATTGCATACATGTACTAGATATCTATATGCACAAGACCTGACCTATACAATCTTCTTTAGAAGATGCCTCCTCGAAGAGACAACACACTGCCTACAACTGAGGTCGAGTTACAAGAACGGATTTCACGAGCGATAGCACAACAGGAGGCCTTACGCTCCGAGCATAGCGGAGGTACCTCGGGAAGCAACCCACCTCTTGGTAATGTTTAAGTCACTAAAAGACGCATTACATTACATTTGGATATTCCATGTGCGATCGCTAATGCTTTATGTGAATGATGTTACTTGTATATGTTGTACCTATAAACAGTTCTTAGACTGTAAACCTCTAAATTTCAACGGCACCGGGGGTGCTGTAGCTTTTTTCAGATGGACGGAGAAGACTGATTCTGAGATAAGAATGAGCAAGTGTGCTCCGCAACACCAAGTCACCTATATCTCCGGATTGTTCTTAGATGGAGCGTTATCTTGGTGGAATCTCCAAGTTCAAACCTTGGGAGAAGATGCTGCTTATGCTTTGACATGGGATGAAATGAAGGAACTGATGCGAAAGAAATACTGCTCCAGAGCTGAAATCTAAAAGTTAGAAACTGAATTCTGGAACCTTAAGATGGATGGTCCGAAGGTAGCTGAATATGTGCAGAGATTTCACGACTTATCTCGTGTGGTACCATACATGGTTGATCCGGAATTCAAACGCATCGAGCATTTTATTTGGGCGTTAGCACCTCAGATTATGAGTATGGTGATGACGTCAAAGCCTGCCACAATCACCGAGGCTATTGACCAAAGTGTGGCGCTAACTGAAGAAGCAATCAGGTTGAACAAGTTTTTGATCTCTGACCAGAAGAAGAAGGAGACTCACGTTGAGTCATCCGGTGAGAACAAAAGGAAGTTCTCAAACTTTAAGAAGGGTACCAGCAGTGCTAATAAGAAGAAGGATGTGAACTTACTAGCTGAAGCCAAGACTGGGGTTGAAAACAAAGGAAAAGGTTACATGGGCGCTCTGCCCAAATGTGATGTATGTTAGTACCATCATTCCGGCCAGTTCAGATTTAGGAAATGTGAGTCTTGTGGGAAAGTTGGCCATTCAAAGGAGACATGCTAGGCTGGTACTCGTACTGGTCGTGGTGGTCAGAGAGGTTATGGTAATGGAAACAATAACCGCGGTGGTAAAGGGTATGGAAATCGCCCACAAGGAGGAAATGGCGGTAATGGTAATCGTGGTAATTTTGGGAACCAAGTTGGTAATGGAAACCGTGTAGTGAATAACAATCAAGGTGGTAATGGGAATGGAAACGGCTGAGGACCCGGTTGCTTTAATTGCAGAGACGTTGGGCACTTCAAGCGAGAATGCCCGAAAATCAACCAAGCTTATGGAAGGGTTTTCAACATCGGAGCGAGGGAAGCACGCCAAGATCCAAATGTGGTCACTGGTACGTTCCCTATCAACCAACGCTTTGCATCTATACTGTTTGATACTGGTGCAGATTATAGTTTTGTATCGCTAGAATTTAAGAATATACTTGGGTTGGTAGCTAGTAAGCTAGACACTCCATATTCGATATAACTAGCTAATAGAAAGCTAGTAGAAGCAAATGAAGTCATTAGGGGTTGCGTGATAGACCTGGGAGAGCACGAGTTTAGGCTTGATTTACTGCCAGTCGAGTTGGGAAGCTTCAACGTGGTAGTAGGGATGGATTGGTTATCAAATAACCAAGCAGAGATCGTATGTCACGAGAAGGTCATTCACATTCCGATGGCGAACGGAGAAACAATTGTGGTACATGGAGAAAAGCACGATACTCCCCTAAGGATCATCAGTTGTTTGAAGGCTCGAAAGTGTCTGCAAAAAGGGTGTGCTGCCTTCTTGGCACACATTGTGGACAAGGAACCCGCTGAGCCAAAGCTAGAAGACATTCCGGTTGTGAAGGAATATCCTGAAGTCTTCCCCGAAGAGTTGCCAGGATTGCCGCCGCAAAGACAAGTAGAATTCCACATTGATTTAGTTCCGGGAGCCGCGTCTATGGCTAAAGCACCTTATCGACTTGCGCCTTCCGAGATGCAAGAGCTGTCAACGCAACTTTAGGAGCTTATGGAGAAAGGATTTATCAGACCAAACTTCTCGCCTTGGGGAGCTCCAGTGCTGTTTGTAAAGAAGAAGGATGGTAGTTTCCGCATGTGTATCGACTACCGAGAACTAAACAAGTTGACCATTAAGAATCGGTATCCCTTGCCAAGGATTGATGACCTGTTCGATCAATTACAAGGTTCGAGTTTCTACTCCTAGATCGATCTTCAATCAGGGTATCACCAATTGAGAATTCAAGAGGAAAGTATTCCAAAGACGGCCTTTAGGACTCGCTATGGCACTACGAGTTCCTGGTTATGCCGTTTGGGTTGACAAACGCAGCATCAGTTTTTATGGATTTGATGAATAGAGTCTGGAAGCCATATCTTGATAAATTCATAATTGTGTTTATCGACGATATTTTGATCTACTCGAAGAAGAAGGAAGAACATGAGCAACATCTAAGAGCTATCTTAGAGCTGCTTAAGGAAGAGAAATTATATGCTAAGTTCTCAAAGTGCGAGTTCTGGCTGCGTGAGGTTTAGTTCCTTGGTCACGTAGTAAACGGAGATGGAATCCATGTGGATCCTACCAAGATTGAAGCGATAAAGATTTGGGAGTCTCCGAAGACGCCAACCGAGATCCGTTAGTTTCTAGGTTTGGCATGTTATTACCGCAGATTTATTGAGGATTTTTCAAAAATCGCTCAACCATTGACCTCCCTCAGTCAGAAGGACAAGAAGTATGAATGGGGAGACAAACAAGAAGAAGCTTTTCAGCTACTGAAGAACAAGCTTTGCGATGCACCCATCTTATCCCTACCCGAAGGCACTGATGACTTTGTGTTATATTGTGACGCCTCGCGTCAGGGATTGAGATGTGCATTGATGCAGCGTCAGAAGGTTATAGCTTATGCTTCGCACAGTTGAAAGTTCACGAGAAAAACTACACCACACATGATTTAGAACTAGGCGCTGTGGTGTTTTCTTTAAAGATCTGGCGGCATTATTTGTCACGTGATGCACAATTTTTACCGATCACAAGAGTTTGCAGCATATATTTGATCAAAATGAGCTTAATATGAGACAGCGCCGATGGGTTGAGTTGTTAAACGATTACGATTGTGAAATCAAGTATCACCCAGGGAAGGGAAACGTAGTCGCAGACGACTTGAGTCCGAAGGAAAGAATAAAGCCCATAAGGGTTAGAGCTTTGGAAATGATTATACAAATGGACCTCTCATTGCGCATTCGTGTCGCCCAGAGAGAAGCTCTTAAGAAAGAGAATCTTGGAAATGAATATCTCAGTGGGATGGAGAAGCAGTTAGTACCCAATGATGAAGCTCACAAGTCACGGTATTCAATCCATCCAGGATCAGATAAGATGTACTAAGATTTAAAGGATTTCTACTGGTGGCCGAGACTGAAAAACGATGTTGCAACATATGTTGGCAAATGTTTGACTTGTGCCAAAGTAAAGGCCGAATATCAGAAGCCTTCAGGTCTTCTGCAACAACCCGAAATACCCATGTGGAAATGGGAGCAGATTTCAATGGATTTTATAATGAAGTTACCAAGGACGCCCAGAGGCCATGATACAATTTGGGTAACCGTAGACCATCTGACGAAATCTGCGCACTTTTTGGCGATCAAGGAAAAAGATAACACTAGCAAGCTTGCTGAGCTGTACCTCCGAGAGATAGTTGCATGACATGGAGTGCCTCTCTCAATTATCTCTGATAGAGACGGAAGGTTCGTGTCAACGATTTGGCAATCCTTTCAAGAAGCCTTTGGTTCTCAGTTGAATCTGAGTACTGCATTCCATCCGCAGACTGATAGCCAGAGCGAACAAACGATTCAAACGTTGGAAGATATGTTGTGAGCTTGCTTAATGGATTTGGGTGGTAGTTGGGATACTCACCTACCGTTGGTAGAGTTCTCGTATAACAACAGTTACCATGCGAGTATCCAAGCTGCACCGTTCGAAGCTCTCTATGGACGCAAGTGTCGAACATCGTTATACTGGGCAGATGCAAGTGATAGACAACTTTTTTGGTCCTGAATTGGTTCAAGAAACGACTGATAAGATTGCACAGATCCGAGAGCGCATAAAGGCGGTTCGAGACCGACAAAAGAGTTATGCGGACCAAAGGAGGAAACCTTTGGAGTTTGAAGCGGGAGATATGGTTTTGTTAAAGGTTTCACCCTGGATGGGTGAAGCATGCTTTGGGAAGCGTGAAAAGTTGAACCCGCGATACATTGAAGCATTCAAAATCCTGTAGAGGATTGGTCTTGTAGCTTACAAGTTGGATCTACCAGCGGAACTAAATGGTGTTCATGATACATTTCACGTATCTAATCTGAAAAAGAGTCCAACTCAAGAAACGGTTGTCACCCCTGCCAATGAAATTCACATTGATGACACAATCCATTTTACTGAAGAACCTGTTGAGGTTACTGATTGGAAGGTTAACAAGACGCGCAGGAGTAGTGTTAAACTCGTCAAAGTTCGTTGGAATGTGCGACACGGCCCAGAGTTCACTTGGGAGTGTGAGGATCGCATGAAGGCGAAATACCCACATTTGTTCCCAAACTCCCCTGCAGCTAGTAGCAGAACTAAAATTTCAGGACGAAATTCTCTTAACAGGGGGAGAATGTGACAACCGTAAAAAATACAGGTATCCGTAAAATTAATTAATATTGACTAGTGCTTAATGACTGTGCTGAATTACAAATAATTGCTTTCTGATTACTGTATCATACTTACATGTGCATCACATTTCATACTGTCACATCATCTTTACATACAAACTCTTAGTGACATAAACGATGCACAAAGCACAGTTAGCACAGTTAGCGGATAACTCAGAAAATGCTGAAAATGTTCAGTACATAGACAGACAGTGTTTTGAGACCCAGTATGAGCCGGAAACCAAGTTCTACACTAGTATAGCGTGTAGGGAAGTAAGGACCATAAAACTGTGTCACTAGGTGACAGTTTAAGTGCCGGAAAGTGCCTAAACCCCACATAAAGTGCTGAATTCAGTATTTTTCAGCAAAAATCAGCAATTTAATGAGCTAGTAACATGCAAAAACAAGACTAAATGGTCCTGAATGCTTTCCTAAGTGTCAGGAATTAAAAGTGTCACAAAAGGGTACTTAAAGATCACTAAACAGAATAGTTTGACACTTTAACGAACCGGTATCTAACCGAATAACCGGACATTACCTGAAACACCAAAATTATACTAGAAACGTTGTCTTAATATTTCTGAGCTAGTTATGATCCTCGAACACCCTAACACACTATATAACACATCATACACATAAACACTAACTAATACACTTAACTTCCAACTATATAATCTAACTTACCATTTAAACCAAACCAAACCCCCCCCCCCCCCCATGGTGGACGATCACAAGTGACCCCACCATAATCTTCTCTAAATCTTGCTTAATTTTCCTTAGATTGCCTAGATTTGTTTAGATTGTGTCATGCACTAATGAAACACAAGAACCTTTGGATAAAAGCTCAAGATTAGTAATAAGTTGGACCATGAAACTCATCATTCTCGCACCACAACTCTCTCCCTCTCCTTCCTTGCTCTATTCTCGGTCGAATACCCCCAAGCACACCACCATAATCATCAAATTTTGATCATCCATTCCAAGACCATCCTAAGGTGTAAGAAGGTGATTAAGGAAGGTTGGAGCTTGTGGATCTTGAAGGACCTCTTCCGATTGCTATTATCCTCCACTTTTGTCATCACCATCATCTTGTGTTCTTCCCTAGCCTTGTGATAGTAGTAAGGCCCTTATGATCTCTTGAAACTTCATATGTTGTTGGTTAAAAGATGATGTACATTGATAAACTTGATGAACACTAAAAGACATAATCATAAATCTCTAACATAAGCTTAATATATGATGAAATCTTGATGAAACTATGTTGTTTACTGTATGTATGATACTTGATTGTTATTTTTCTTGAGATTATGATGTTGATCATCATAAGGAGCTTGCTAGATTGTGATTAAACACATGATCTAGCAAGTAAAAGGATGATTATGTGACGAAACAAGATGATCATCCTTATATGTAAGCATGAACTTGAGAAATAAAGTGATTTCTTGAAAAATGATAATCAAAGTGAGTTGATAAACATGTTGATCTAAGATCTATGAATGGTCTTCCAAAAGAACCAAGTTCAGAATGTGATTTTTAAAGACACTTGTGTAAATATTTTTATACTTTGTGAAATAGTTATGTTATTTTAGGGTAAAATAATATAACTTAACAAAATACCAAAAATCACAAGGAATAAATATATAAGTTACCCACTTAATATTGTGAAACCAAAAGCAAGAACATAACTTATATAATATTCCGGAAAATACCGTTATAAATATATTTTTTTGGTAAATATTATTTTGGATACCAAAGAAATGAAAATATGATTTTTGTAAATACTACAAGGTTATATCATACTTTGACAAGAAGAAAATATATTATTTTTGGAAAGTAAAAATATATTTTCCTATATATAATTTTTGTGAAAAATATATATTTTCTCGAAATACATTATTTTTGGGACAAAATAAGTTATTATATATTTTCTAAAGTGAGACATGAAAATATATTAATTTAGAACTACAAATACAAGAATACGAAAATACATGTATGAAATACCCCCACCCTTGGGAAGGAAATACGAAAATAAATACTTGAGAAGTATTGTCACAAAATTATTGAGGACATAAAAGAAACGTAACTCAAAAACATGAATACTGAGGCAAGGCACAGCCCGTTCATCTAATAGACCCTAGCACGTTGTAGGTAGTCGTGTTTGCTGACGAGATTTGAGTTACGAGTACCGAAGACGCAATATTGTGAGTTCATGTCCCCACTTTTCTTTTAACTATTTTCAGTTTTATACTTTGGGGGTGAAATACATGTTACAATTGTTAAAAACCTTTTATACATGGTATGGTATAGCTAAGGAGGGTTACTACTTGATCATGTGAAAGGTGGGTATAACACTTAAGGCCATTAATCCTCGTTGTAGGACCGAGGGACATGAGTGATAAATCAATTTGGGTGTAGCGAGCCCACACCCATGGGGACCAGAGTGGCCCATAGGGTGAATATGTCTTCCAGCCGGAGGCCCTGTACAAATTTGCTAGGTTTGAGTTTTCCTACACCATTTCAAACATATCAATGGCCTTGCAAACCATTGGTGATCTGTTTTCCTTATTGCTACATACCAGGGACATACATACATAAAAACATACTTTAAAGGTTTATTCATACACAAACACATGAATTCGCTCAACTTTTGTTGATATTTTCAAATTACATGTATTTAAGGGAACTAAGTGGATCTGGCAGGTGTATGCATGTGTTTCAAGCTGCGTTATAAATAAAAGATGTCATCCGAGGTCGTAGAGTTTAGGAGATGTATCCTATTCCTGGACGGGACACATGTCTCTAAACTTGGTTTTAGTTAAGACCTTTTATCGAGTCCTCATGAACTCATTAAAACATGTTGTGGTTTGTAATTTGAATTTGGTGTCGATGACTCAGACAATTATGTTGTGTTGATTTTCAAACTTAATTTATGGATGAACTGTCACACCCCCAAAAATCCACCCGCGGAGTACTACCGCTTGGAGGCGTGACTGACCAGGATCCAGCCACCAATCATATTGAACATGCGAGTTAAAAGATATAAAGTTTAACCAATACGATTGGTGTCCAAACAAACACATAGTTAAGTTGCAAGCGGAAGCATAAGTCTTAAAACAAAACATAAGTTTAATTGTTTCATAGTTTAACATGGCACACAGTCGTCCATGTCCCACAACGATCCTCCTCCATGCAAGCTCCAGCTTAAGAACCTAAGGACCTGCAAAGCATGTAGTAACGAGTCAACAACAAGTTGAGTGAGTTCACGGTTGGGTGTTCGTTTTAAGTTGTTTCGAAAACAGTTTCCTTTAGCTGGCATCCTGCCGTGGGGGTTACCCCATAGTTAAAAACGTGACTTGTTTATTCCCGGTTACTCTGGCTATCCAGCCGTGGGGGCTACCCCGTGTTAGTTATCTGGCATTTCGGCCGTGGGGGCTACCCCATGTATATACTAGACTCGTTACCATATCGACTGCTGACTGTAGTCATGTTTATGTGCCCTGAACTGTCAATGTCTATCATCATTGACGTGCCAGTAGTCCATTAGTTCACGCCCGTCCTCTGCGGCACGGTGTGAGGTTTGTCAAACCTAAATAGCGCTATCTAACTAATGACCCGCTCGCCATTGGCCTCGGCGATTAAGTCGATACAAAGATGAGGGACTTCGTGATAGAGTTTTGGTCTAGTACGAGTTATCTGTCCGTGAGGACGAGGAATTACATTCCTGAACCTTTGCTGTCCTACCCAAGGAGGACGAGGAACCCAGTTCCTTAACCCCAATTCCCGACCCCCGGGAATCCCATGCTTTGTAGAGGGTGTGAACTCACCTTGGTTTGCTCGGTAGAAAACACAGAAAAGTCAAACAAGCAACGTTGAGGCTACTCACGTCCTATCATAGTTGTATCATACAATCAGGTTCGTATTTAAGTAGTGCACGTATATTCTACACGTATGCTAGCACGTTGCATGCAGTTCATCGACATTCACATTCAACAGTAATATATCAGGTCTGTACACTAGGCCCAAGAGTCCGGCCCAATCAAATAAGCCCATAATTAAACAAGTCCAACAGTGTGTACCCGAATATGATCCCGAGTCGCAACTAGGCGTTTGCGACTCGCAACCGGAGTCGCAACCATGGTTTCGGTCCATGCTGTTTTGGTTACGAGTCGCAACCAGACTCGCAACAGTGGTTTCGAGTCACAAGGTTTATGTGCTGATCAGGTGTGGTCTCGAGTCGCAACCAGGTGTTTGCGACTCGCAACCAGTGTCGCAACTGGGCGGTTTCGACTCATCATGCATGGTTTCGAGTCGCAACCAATGGTTTCGGTTGGACAACTACTGATTCGGAACAGTGTACTATTCTGAATTCATGTAACAGTTTGTACTATCCAACCAAATTCCTTAAACATGTTTCTTGTCTAGCAATTTACTAAAAATGGATCAAACAAATCAGAATTCAAATATTCAACCATGCTCTTATGATGTTCAACAAGTTCTTCATGTTCATCAGATATTCAAAACACATTCATCATGTTCTTCACATATTAAAGTCATGTTCATATCACATTCCAACCATATTCAACACCTATTCAAATATTCATATTCGACATGTGTTCATAGCTCTTGTATTTTCGGTCAAGCACCATAACACCTAGACTAGATTTTACCATTCAACATTCAATCATAGTCAAGCACACATTACTCACTCCAACATAACCAATACATTAACCTATCATCTTTAACCGAATATAAACATACTACATGAAACATTTATGAACCGATTACTCAAAAGGGGTGTATTTCTCATGTATAACACTTAACAAGTAGACATATTATCACATAATTTTTCATCACACATCATTATCAACCGAATATCACACATTATCTTCAAACCGAAACACCACATACATCATAAAAATCACTAACAACATCATAAACACTAACCGGTTGTGAGGTGGTGAAAGATGAAGCTTTGTTTGGTGTGAACAAGCAAAACCCGAGAATCCTTCTTGTGGTCGGTTGGTTTGATCCGAAAAGAAAGGAGAAGAGTGTGATGTTTAGTGTTTAGGGTTTTAGTGTGAGAGAGAGGAGAGTGTGTGTGTTGGAGAGTATGAGTGTTATCAAAATGGCAACATGTATCATAAACAAGTTTATATATTCGCCCCTAGCAATGCACCCTAGTGGGCTCTCGGGTAGGTCAAGCGTGGGTGTGTGGCCCAACCGGCCCATGTGTGGCGTGATGTTTACTCGAGACCACATGGTCTCGGGTCGGGTCCTTGTTGTTTCGGTACATATACACATATCGCATTCATACAAGCACACACAAATAACACATAATCACATAAAGGTTCATTGTCATTAATCACATAAGTTAACTAGCCACACGTTTAAGCATACACGCAAGGTTCTAAATTTCGAGTTGTCACATCATCCCCAAGTTGAAAGAAATTTCGTCCCGAAATTTGGTAAGCACTCACTGAGGAAGCTAGTTAAGTTGTATGGTTTTCCTGGTTTTCCCGGGGTGTCACATCCACCCCCCGTTGATCTGGAATTTCGTCCCGAAATTCCGTAGCTTCGGCCTCAGTAGTGGGTGTACTGTTTGCGAACAGCCGGGGATACTTTTGTTTCATCTGATCTTCACGCTCCCAGGTGAACTCTGGGCCGCGACGTGAGTTCCAACGAACTCGAACGAGAGGTATTCTAGTGCTCTTGAGGACCTTAACATCCCGGTCCGTGATCTCGACTGGTTCCTCGACGAATCGTAACTGCTCGTCGATAGTGAGTTCCTTCAAAGGAACTACGTGGGTCTCATCTGACGGACACTTCTTCAGATTCGACACGTGAAAACGTTGTGAACTGCACCGAGTTCCGCTGGTAAGTTCAACCTGTAGGCCACCCTGCCTATTTTCTCAATGACCTCGAAAGGTCCAACGTATCGTGGGTTGGGTTTGCCGCGTTTGCCAAAACGAACCACACCCTTCCAGGGTGAAACTTTGAGTAGTACCCGCTCCCCAACCTGGAGCTCAAGTGGTTTCCTGCCCATGTCGGCGTAAACTTTCTGACGTTCGCGAGCGGCCGTCATGCGTTTTCGTATCTGAGCGATCTGCTCGGTTGTATCTACCACATATTCTGGACCAGTGATCTGACTATCTCCCACCTCTGCCCAGCAAAGAGGAGACCGGCATTTCCGTCCGTACAATGCCTCAAACGGAGCAGCCCCAATGCTGGTGTGGTAGCTGTTATTGTACGAGAATTCCACAAGTGGCAAATGCTTTTCCCAGCGGTTGCCAAAGTCAATTACACATGCATGAAGCATGTCCTCTAGGGTTTGAATAGTGCGCTCGGACTGCCCGTCCGTCTGAGGGTGATACGCTGTGCTCATGTCTAGTCGTGAGCCGAAGGATTTGTGCATTGCTTGCCACAGCTCTGAAGTAAATCGTGCATCTCGATCCGAGATGATGGAGGTGGGCACCCCGTGCCTCGAAACAATTTCCTTGATGTATATTTCTGCAAGAGTGGAGAACTTATTCGTCTCCTTGATAGCCAAGAAGTGTGCAGATTTTGTGAGTCGATCCACGATCACCCAAATAGTATCGTTCCCGCGCTGGGATCTAGGTAGGCCAGTGACAAAATCCATGGAAATTTGCTCCCATTTCCATTGAGGTATCTCTTGTTGTTGGAGTAGGCCTGAGGGTTTCTGGTATTCCGACTTGACTCTCGCACAAGTCAAACATTTACTGACGTAGATCGCTATGTGGGCCTTCATGCTAGGCCACCAGTACGTAGTTTTAATGTCGTGGTACATTTTGTCCGATCCAGGATGTACCGAGTAGCGAGACTTGTGTGCTTCGTCCATCACGAGCTCTCGTAGGTTGCCATAGAGTGGGACCCAAATGCGTCCCGTTACGTAGTAAGCGCTGTCTTCCTTTTGTTCTAATCGTTGCCTTGATCCGCGTAGGGCTTCAGCCCCGACGTTTTCTGGTTTCAGTGCTTCTATCTGAGCAGCTCGTATCTGGGAGGGAAGACTAGAATGGATCGTGAGTTGTAAAGCTCGTACGCGCTTAGGCGCAGTGTCCTTCCGACTGAGGGCGTCAGCCACAACATTGGCTTTGCCCGGGTGATATCTGATTGCGCACTCGTAGTCACTTAGCAACTCGACCCATCGTCGTTGCCGCATATTCAGTTCCTTCTGCTTGAAGATGTGCTCGAGGCTCCTGTGGTCGGTGTAGATGGCGCACTTGGTACCATACAGGTAATGCCGCCATAACTTAAGTGCAAAAACAACAGCTCCCAGCTCCAAGTCGTGCGTAGTGTAGTTCTTTTCATGAACCTTGAGTTGACGTGAGGCGTAGGCTATAACTTTATCCCGTTGCATCAACACGCAACCAAGACCCTGGATTGATGCGTCGCAGTAGACCACAAAGTCGTCTGTGCCTTCCGGCAAGGAAAGGATAGGTGCGCTGCAAAGTCTATCCTTTAGGTGCTGAAATGCCAACTCCTGTGCGTTTCCCCAGCGATAAACAACGCCTTTCTGAGTTAGTGAGGTGAGAGGCTGTGCAATCTTAGAAAAATCCTTTATGAATCTCCGGTAGTATCCCGCCAAACCCAAGAATTGGCGAATTTCCTTTGGTGTACGAGGTGCAGGCTAGTTCTTTATTGAGTCTACCTTGGATGGATCAACGTGGATCCCATCCTTGTTTACCATGTGGCCTAGGAAATGGACTTCTCGAAGCCAGAAGTCGCATTTAGAGAACTTTGCATAGAGCTGTTCTGTTCGTAGGAGTTCCAGAATAAGTCGCAGATGCTGCTCGTGTTCTTCTCGACTTTTAGAGTAGATCAGGATGTCGTCGATGAAGACTATAACAAACTTGTCCAGGTAAGGCTTGCACACCCGGTTCATCAAGTCCATGAAAACCGCAGGTGCATTTGTCATCCCAAAAGGCATGACCAAAAACTCATAGTGCCCGTATCGAGTTCTGAAAGCTGTTTTAGAGACGTCCTCTTCCCGGACTCTCAGCTGGTGATAACCCGATCTCAAATCGATTTTCGAATAGTAGCTCGATCCCTGCAGCTGGTCGAACAAGTCGTCAATACGCGGTAGAGGATAACGATTCTTCACCGTCACCTTGTTGAGTTCTCGGTAGTCGATGCACATTCTGAAAGTACCGTCTTTCTTCTTTACAAATAGTACTGGAGCTCCCCAGGGCGACGAGCTAGGACGAATAAAACCCTTATCCAGGAGCTCTTGTAGTTGCGTGGAGAGTTCCTTCAACTCTGATGGAGCCAATCGATAAGGTGCACGAGCTATAGGCGCAGCTCCAGGAGCTAGTTCAATCTGAAACTCGACTTGGCGATGAGGCGGAAGACCAGGTAATTCCTCAGGAAATACCTCTGGATAATCGCGTACAACTGGAAAATCTTCTATCTTCTTCTCTTTTTCTGAGGTGTCAGTAACGAGAGCTAAAATAGCAGTGTGGCCCTTTCGCAAGCACTTTTGGGCCTTAAGGAGAGAAATGACGTTCTCAACAGCACTCCTCTTGTCGCCATGAAACATGAGAGGTTCACCACCGGGACCTGGAATACGGACAACCTTCTCGTTGCAAAGAATCTCTGCTCTGTGCTGGGATAACCAATCCATCCCAATGACAACGTCGAAACTACCCAAGACATTAGGAATGAGGTCGATAGAGAAGGTCTGGTCAGCGAGAATAAGTTTACAACCCTTGACTACGTGTGTGGCCTCTAAACTCTTACCATTTGCTAGCTCTACAATGTGCTTGTTGTTCAAGGGTGTTGGAATACGCTTAAGCATTCGACTAACTTCTAGTGACATGTAGCTAGTATCGGCACCCGAATCAAATAAAACTGAAACGTAAAAGTCGTCGAGAAGGAACTTACCCGCCACAACATTGGGGTCATTCCTTGCTTCACCTTGGCCGATCACGAACGCCCGCCCCCGGGCTCCATTGTTGCTGTTGTCGCGTTTCTGCCTCATCTGCGGACAGTTCCTCTTAAGATGGCCTTCAGCCCCACAACGGAAACACCCCTTTTTGCTACCCTGCTGCTGCTGGTTTCGGTGTGCAGGGTATGGGCTCTTGCAATCTCTAGCCACATGTCCCGTCTTCTTGCACCGATGGCAGCACGATTCCATACATGACCCGGTGTGGTGTTGATGGCATTTGCGGCATTTCGGCTTATTCCCAAGGTATCCCCCTTGATTTTGGTAGTTCAGCCCCTGCTGTACGAGTTTCCCGTGCGGGTCCTGTTGTATAGGGCCACGACCTTCACTCTGGTGATTACCCCAAATATGCTTGGTGTTAATAAGAGCATTTGCATTGGAGGGGTTGCGCTTGGGTAACTTGCCCTCTTCCACTGCCTGATCAGTGAGCTGGTGCGCCAAACGAACGATTTGTTGGATTGTGGAAAAGTTGGCCGCAATAACGGACCCTCGGATTTCTGGGGCTAAGCCTCTGAGGTATAGCTCGATTCGTCTAGAAATGGGTTGTGACAAGTTAGGACATAAGGCAGCCAAATCGTTGGACCTTTTCGTGTACGCTTCGATCTCTGATCCTTCCATTTTCAAGCCAAAGTACTCTATTTCAAGTTTGAGGATGTCGTCCGGATGACAAAATTCTTCCTTGATCAAATCCTTGAAGTCGCTCCAGGGGGTGGCATTCGCATCTGCTAACCCGAGCATCTGAACTTGTGTGTTCCACCAAGAATACGCTTTCCCTTGCAAGGTACCAGCAGCGTACTCTACTCGCTTACTGGTAGGGCTTTCACTTTCTTCGAATGCCGATTCGATCCTGCGAATCCAGTGTAGGAGACCTATCGCTCCCTCGGTGCCATTAAAGGTACTAGGTCGACAGTCCATAAAGGTTTTGAAAGTGCACACGGGTGGCTGAACGTGTTGACCTATCGTGGTTGAAAGAAAAGACAGAGTTTAACACAAAGGTTGGTTCACGAGAGTGGGATCCTAAAGATCCTAGAGTGAGTTCGGACTGCAGGATATACCTCCTGCGTGTGCAGCTGCAAGTGCTGCGGCAACTCGTTCGTTAATCAGAGCCGTCAACTGGGCTTGTGTCAGGTTAACGCGTCCAGACATGATCTTCATATCAAGAAGAACGTGAGTGAGAGGGGTTTGCGAAAGTACGACGATAAAATAGAGTAAGCACGCACGTGTTCAAGCAACAGTAGTTATACTAACCAAGCATACCATGAACAATGTACTATGTATCTAACAAGTAGGTAATATATACACAGATCATATCACCTAGAATGTCGAGCCTTGCATGTGGAGTGAAGCATCGTTGTGGACCGTTGAGCACTGTACAGGTTATAGTCTTGTTTTAACAAAAACGTTTTTCCCTTTATTAAAACCAAGTTCTCTATAACCAATGGCTTTGATACCAATCTGTCACACCCCCAAAAATCCACCCGCGGAGTACTACCGCTTGGAGGCGTGACTGACCAGGATCCAGCCACCAATCATATTGAACATGCGAGTTAAAAGATATAAAGTTTAACCAATACGATTGGTGTCCAAACAAACACATAGTTAAGTTGCAAGGGGAAGCATAAGTCTTAAAACAAAACATAAGTTTAATTGTTTCATAGTTTAACATGGCACACAGTCGTCCATGTCCCACAACGATCCTCCTCCATGCAAGCTCCAGCTTAAGAACCTAAGGACCTGCAAAGCATGTAGTAACGAGTCAACAACAAGTTGAGTGAGTTCACGGTTGGGTGTTCGTTTTAAGTTGTTTCGAAAACAGTTTCCTTTAGCTGGCATCCTGCCGTGGGGGTTACCCCATAGTTAAAAACGTGACTTGTTTATTCCCGGTTACTCTGGCTATCCAGCCGTGGGGGCTACCCCGTGTTAGTTATCTGGCATTTCGGCCGTGGGGGCTACCCCATGTATATACTAGACTCGTTACCATATCGACTGCTGACTGTAGTCATGTTTATGTGCCCTGAACTGTCAATGTCTATCATCATTGACGTGCCAGTAGTCCATTAGTTCACGCCCGTCCTCTGCGGCACGGTGTGAGGTTTGTCAAACCTAAATAGCGCTATCTAACTAATGACCCGCTCGCCATTGGCCTCGGCGATTAAGTCGATACAAAGATGAGGGACTTCGTGATAGAGTTTTGGTCTAGTACGAGTTATCTGTCCGTGAGGACGAGGAATTACATTCCTGAACCTTTGCTGTCCTACCCAAGGAGGACGAGGAACCCAGTTCCTTAACCCCAATTCCCAACCCCCGGGAATCCCATGCTTTGTAGAGGGTGTGAACTCACCTTGGTTTGCTCGGTAGAAAACACAGAAAAGTCAAACAAGCAACGTTGAGGCTACTCACGTCCTATCATAGTTGTATCATACAATCAGGTTCGTATTTAAGTAGTGCACGTATATTCTACACGTATGCTAGCACGTTGCATGCAGTTCATCGACATTCACATTCAACAGTAATATATCAGGTCTGTACACTAGGCCCAAGAGTCCGGCCCAATCAAATAAGCCCATAATTAAACAAGTCCAACAGTGTGTACCCGAATATGATCCCGAGTCGCAACTAGGCGTTTGCGACTCGCAACCGGAGTCGCAACCATGGTTTCGGTCCATGCTGTTTTGGTTACGAGTCGCAACCAGACTCGCAACAGTGGTTTCGAGTCACAAGGTTTATGTGCTGATCAGGTGTGGTCTCGAGTCGCAACCAGGTGTTTGCGACTCGCAACCGGTGTCGCAACTGGGCGGTTTCGACTCATCATGCATGGTTTCGAGTCGCAACCAATGGTTTCGGTTGGACAACTACTGATTCGGAACAGTGTACTATTCTGAATTCATGTAACAGTTTGTACTATCCAACCAAATTCCTTAAACATGTTTCTTGTCTAGCAATTTACTAAAAATGGATCAAACAAATCAGAATTCAAATATTCAACCATGCTCTTATGATGTTCAACAAGTTCTTCATGTTCATCAGATATTCAAAACACATTCATCATGTTCTTCACATATTAAAGTCATGTTCATATCACATTCCAACCATATTCAACACCTATTCAAATATTCATATTCGACATGTGTTCATAGCTCTTGTATTTTCGGTCAAGCACCATAACACCTAGACTAGATTTTACCATTCAACATTCAATCATAGTCAAGCACACATTACTCACTCCAACATAACCAATACATTAACCTATCATCTTTAACCGAATATAAACATACTACATGAAACATTTATGAACCGATTACTCAAAAGGGGTGTATTTCTCATGTATAACACTTAACAAGTAGACATATTATCACATAATTTTTCATCACACATCATTATCAACCGAATATCACACATTATCTTCAAACCGAAACACCACATACATCATAAAAATCACTAACAACATCATAAACACTAACCGGTTGTGAGGTGGTGAAAGATGAAGCTTTGTTTGGTGTGAACAAGCAAAACCCGAGAATCCTTCTTGTGGTCGGTTGGTTTGATCCGAAAAGAAAGGAGAAGAGTGTGATGTTTAGTGTTTAGGGTTTTAGTGTGAGAGAGAGGAGAGTGTGTGTGTTGGAGAGTATGAGTGTTATCAAAATGGCAACATGTATCATAAACAAGTTTATATATTCTCCCCTAGCAATGCACCCTAGTGGGCTCTCGGGTAGGTCAAGCGTGGGTGTGTGGCCCAACCGGCCCATGTGTGGCGTGATGTTTACTCGAGACCACATGGTCTCGGGTCGGGTCCTTGTTGTTTCGGTACATATACACATATCGCATTCATACAAGCACACACAAATAACACATAATCACATAAAGGTTCATTGTCATTAATCACATAAGTTAACTAGCCACACGTTTAAGCATACACGCAAGGTTCTAAATTTCGAGTTGTCACATGAACATCTCATGGTTTTATCATATAGCATTGTTATGATTGAATGCTATGGTATTAAGAAGTCACACCAATAACCACGCTTCCGCAAAAGTCAGGGTGTGACAATTCAGACATTGCACATGTCTGAAGGTGCTTTCCAAACTCTCGAACCATTGTAGGAGTGCAGTTGCTCCTTGAGACCCAGAAAAGTTCAATGGTTTAGCCGAATTGAAATTCTTGAAACTACGTCGAGCATTATTGTTAGTGTTGTTCGCTTGATTAATATGAGTTACTAGGTTCGGAAGCACAGCTGCGATTTGTTGAGCGACAAGGGCTGCGATTGCAGTATCCTGTTCGTGATCACGTCTAGGTGGCATATTCTAAAAAGAACAAGGAAACATGAGGAACGAGTGAGATCAATAATTGGGTAAATAAAAGAGGTATTGAAAACATCGACAAAACATAGGGAAGGTGATCATTCGTTCGTTACCTCGAACAAACAAACGACACACATTGGCTAATCAAAGTAAATGGGTCAATATAATGTATCGTGAAGACATGCTTTAACCTATAAGTGGACACTCACCCAAGAGTTCCCAGGTAAGAGTGACTGGTCCGATTATGTGGATTTGTACGAACACTCTAGCCTTAGACAGAAAACTCAGGATACAGGTGCCCATCCTTCCAGATTGCACTTGTTCACATTATAAGACCCAAACTTTAACGAGATTTTGAAAACTTTGGAGGTTCAAAACCTTATGATAAATCATCTACGAAAAGATGATTGATTTTCAAAACGGATTTGTTATTGAGGTCTCATTGTGGTTATCACCTAAAGATAGGTGACGGTATTGTTTTAAAAATCTAAACGCAAGAAACTCGCGTTAGGGTCCTAGAAAAGTTATAGTCTAGGTCAAAGCATTACTAATAACCTAATTCCCTATAACCATTGGCTCTGATACCAACTCTTCTGTCACACCCCGACCGCGTTAAAACAACGAAACCGCGGTGGAAACATCGGGGAGTGGAGCAACAGAATTATTCTTTCAGAACCATGGTATTCAAAAGTTTTGTTTTATTTAGATACTAAACATTTACATTGTCTTGCAAATTAAACAAATAAGTTAAACATAGTCTATCATCGTTATTAAGTCACTAAGGCCTCGTCCAGTCCTAAGTGAGCATGCATCCTAGTCGTATTCAACATCATTCAACACCACCTGAAACATATGTAAAAGTAAGTCAGCAAGAAATGCCGGCGAGCACATAGGTTTTGTAAGAGTATCGGATTCATGGCTCATTTACATGTTGCAATACCTCGTTAGACTACAAATATTGATAGTTGAAAACCTTGTTTGAAAAGTTTGGTATTGCAATATGATTAACCAACTCAAAACAAGTTGGTTATAATTTATAAAATCTCGTTGCCATGATTCTTAACCCAAAACATTTGTTTATGCAAACCAAATTGTAAATCATTCTCATAATAAAACTCGTATGGTTTATATCGTTTAGTAAACCTCGATGTGTGACATCATTTAAAATCGTTCAACCTAGTGAACTAAATAACGCAACGAAATGTAATGTGATAAAAACACTTATATATAAGAAGTACCAGCGGCGTATCTACCATGCTTTTATCACATTATACCCATCCCGTTATTTAAACACTAACCAAAAACCAGTCGTTCATTCAATTCGTTCAAATCGTTTAAATCGTTCAATCGTTCAATATCGTTCATTCATTCAAAATCGTTCATTCGTTCAAAATCGTTCATTCGTTGAAATCGTTCTCGTTCAAATCGTTCTTGTTTTAATTGTGAAAACTACTTTTGGTCGTCTCGTGGAATACATTCAAACCTTCGTAACTCATCCATCGTTCAACTCGTATTAACAGACCACCTAAGGGTAAGTTAACAATTAACAGATTCAGTCGTTACCCACATAATCCCCATACATAACCATGGGTGCAGTCCGATAACGTGATTTGTCAGATCCTATGGTACCATAACCTAATACTGGTCGGCTTGATCAATGTCAATGAATGTTATTCGTTATGTAAATACGTCCAACAAGTTCATTCACATTATCGAAATCGTTCTTGTTTAATATAACCATAGTATTTTTTTTGAAATCGTTGTTAAAAGCATCGAAATCGTTTAACATATATGAATCACCCTAAACAAGCACTAGACTAAAAGTGACTTACAAATGTTGTGCGGAAGTCTAAGCAGTCGTCAAGACCGCTTGACTTACGACCCAAAACAAGTACTAGACTAAAAGTGACAAGTTAAACATGTTAATACATGTTTAACTAAGTTAGAAAACAGGTTTGATATCAAAACAAAGTGTTTTGATACCCAAAAATCGCTTCGTTGCAAAATATGCATAAACACATATTTTGACCGAAACTTTGACTCGTCACTTCGACTAATCAACGTGGTAATCAGTAGGTATAGTCACAAGTGACTATAACTATCGTGATTACGCTCACGTTGCAAAGTTCAAACGAACTTTGTGTTGACCAACTCGTGGTCAAAGAAGAAAGTCAAACACTGTTTGACTTTCATGCTTTAAAAGCATAAAAAGCATGAAAGAAGCTTACAAAAGGTCCAAGCAATGAAGATTTGATCTCAAAATACTCAGGTATGAAGCTTCACAAGGGAGAGCTTCAACTTAGAGCAGAAATGAGATCAAGTGTGAAGAATGAATGAAGAACCCATTGCCATTTATAGGAAGATTGGATCATCAAGATCATTCCAAGTGTTTAGAAAGATCAATCTTGGCCATACACTTGTGGAACAGGGTATTGAATACAACGGGGATCCAAAACCAGCTCCAGGTATTGAGAATTTTGCATAATTAACCCTGTAAATCAAGCCTGTTGCTGAAACTGAGTTGCTGAATTTTGATCCCTATCACGTGGCATACCAGGTAACACCTGGGTTAGCGCGTGGCGCGGGGGAGCTCAGTTCTATGTTTCCTGAATTGGCGAAACAGGTCCCTGCATGCTTAAAACTTGATTTTCAGCACGTTTAAGCCCTGTTAACCCCATTTCAAGGCTCTGAAATGAAGTTAAAGTATAGGGAACTTAAAAGATGCTCAAAAACATCTCGGATGTCGGTTCGTTTGGTCGTACGGTTGTGTTATTCGGTTAATTACGATGAAAACTCGAACGGACGCGAAAACGATCCAAATTTCACGACGAATGGTATTTTTGCATTCCAATCACTAAGATAAAATATTTTAATTATGAAAAAAAATTTTGGATGTCCGAATATGTTCAGAACGTAAGATATGTGCGAAAATGCAAACTTATGCACTTTTTGACGCTTTTAGTCCCTGTTTGATCAAAAAGTTTATTTTCGCATACCAAACCTGTAACAACCCTCATCAAAAAAGTCCTATTTATTTTATTATTTTATTCATTAGGAAACCCTAATTGAGACACCCAAGTGATTCGGCACAAATCCCACAAATTTCAGAACAATCGGAATCAGGATCAGGGCCCCTAAAACTCAGGGGGGGCATTCCCTACTCAACGATTATCTTTATAAGTTATTATAAAAATCGAATTTAATCGAATCGTCAACTCAGCAGGCCTAGTCCCACACGTGGCAAACCTATGCACAAAAGTATGTCTCTCGCGGGCCGCGTAAGGATTAACATATATCTTACGCGGGCCGCGTAAGGGTCAAAATTCGACTATAAATAGCAGGCCTTGGGACTTGATTCTGGGCGCAAAAACGACGAAGAAACTCAAAATACACGCTGAGATATTGTTCAATTACTCTCAAAACACACACAAATCACTAATTAGTATAGCGGGGTGCTGCAATCAGGGTATTAACTCGATCGCTGCTACGATTCAATCTCCGATTGATAGAAACTATCCAATGATTGTTTAAGTGCCGCTCAAATTGAGTTTATACTTTGTTATTCATCGTGATTTGTTAAGTATTGCACTTGTAAATTGTTGTGAGGGTTTAATCTCGTGAATTGTCGTAAATGCTGTATTAAGTTATTAACCGAATTGTGTGCCTATTATTAATTTAGGTTACAAGATTAATTAATAAGTTAAGCTCTGCTTGTATCAATCTACAATATCAAGGCTATTCAGTAGACTAGATTCTGCTCAAATCAAATCTGCAATGTGAGTTCATTTCTCTTTTCTCACAGTTTGTGAGCCCGTTATCTTTTCTCACAGTTTTATCACCTTTTTGTGATACAATTATATTTAAAAAGGTTTTTCTAAAATCTTAAATGGTTTACCAGTTATACTTACAGTGATTAAATTTTTATATTATATAATCATAATTGCCGGTATGGAAGGTTTTATACATTATTTGATCCTTGTTACTATTTGCCAAAAAGTTAATCAATACTAGCATGACCACAATTACAGTGGAAATTATACCCAGAATCCATAGCTTATAAATAATATTATTTTAATATTAAATCGTTAATAAATTTGATATATGTTATTATCTGGGTTAAGTGGTTTTGTGCCACAAGTAATACATTTGACAAAGTAATGTCACGGGACAATACTAGGTCCAGAATATTAGTTGAGATAATGATCAACTATGATATGTCCAACAGCACTAGTTGAGAGAATGATCAACAGTGTTATAACCAGAATCACTAGTTGAAAGAATGATCAACAGTGATATAATTACAATTACTAGTTGAAAGAATGATCAACAGTAATATGACCTGAGGCCCTAATTGAAAGAATGATCAAATAGTAAATTGATACTGTCACAGGAATCGCCTAGTGACCAATATAATAATAAGATATATCATATATCTATTAATTGATAAAATTCGATATTGGATGAGCTAATAAATAATATGACCATTGTCATATCAGAACTGCTATCATATGATCAAATACTGATTGAGTTAGGTGAATAGATATAAAAACTTTAATACTGTAAAGTGTAACAATATATTTTATAAAATAGGAATGAATTCACTCAGTATTTCGCTGACAAAACCTTTTCCAAACATTTTTCAGGTAATTACAGTAGATTGGAGTAAGAATTGGATACGGCACTAAAAGGCTTCAAGAAGTGGCTTATTTTATTTATTAAATCAAATTAAGAAATATTGTTTTATGAAATCAAATCTATTTTTATTAAATCTATCTTTGTAAAACATGGATTCAATTCCATCTAATTGCTAAATAAAATCCGGTGTTTCTAAACTCTGATATTTTTCCTAACTCACGGTCCTGATGAAATTTCCACTGCAACGTTTTTAAAATAATCACCGGTACCGCTGGACTGTTCGCGACTTCCGATTCCATCCAGGGTGGGTCGGGGGTCGTGACAAAACCCCTCAAAGCCTGTTTCTAAGCTATGAAAAGTTTATTTAAGGTATGTTTAACATATGATCAAGTTCCGGAATGTTCGTTACAGTACAAATCAGCATAGTTTCATAGTTTGACACAAATAGTCCCTGCGATCGAATAAACTTGTTTTCAACACACCAAACATTCCAAAACTTATTTCTAAGTTTTGTTTAGGTTATTTATGGTATGTTAACCCTATGTCACTATTACGGAGTGTTTGTCGCATTAAACTAACTGCGTTTACGTATCAGTTTGCGTATAACTTCCCAGAAAGCGATTTAAAGCTTGAAATCGAACTCGAATAAAATCGTAAAATCATCAAACACAAATACACACATATTGTCACACCCCGACAACGTAGAACATACAAAACGTGGCGGAAATGTCGGGGAGTGTTGTAACAGAATTAATTGTTTCAAATCCATGGCAATTGAAGTTTCGTTTTATTGATTAAAAGTGTTACAATGTCTTAACAAACAAAGAAACACAACATAAATAACTAGTCTTGCATCTTTTATTGTCACTAAGGCCCAAGTTCGCCTAAGTGTATCTTGACCAATCATATTCTTCATTTCCTGAAACACATGTGAAAATAGGTACGTCAGCATAAAAATGCCGGTGAGATACATAGGTTTTGTGAAAATAGATTTCATGACTTATGTTTGAGAAAATGTTTAGTCATGAACCTTGTTATTTGCTTTGTCTTGTAAATCATTTGAAAAACGATAAGATCAGATGATATGTATAAATAAATGTCAGGTTAAATGAATAACCATGTAAAATGAGTTTGTATAAGATAAGTTGTTTGTAAAACAATGTCTTGTGAAAAGTATGTTATTTGTATAAAATGTTATATATCTCAAATTAAAATGATTCAAATAACGCTACGATATGTAATACCATACAAACACTTATATATAGGAAGTACCAGCAGCGTATCCACCATGCTTGTATCATATTACACACGCATCGTTACTTAATCACTTAATCAAATCAAACCAATCAATGTAAGATGTCTATGTTTAAACCAATTGCCAAAGGTATTGAATAATATGTCAAAGTGTTTATGTCAAGATGTAAATCATGTAATGTAAAACAAATGTGATATGTATGGCTAGTGAAATGTATCAACTAAACCATAGGTGAAACGCACAAAACAAAGCATTGAAGTAAAACTTGGTTTAAATCAAAGTTATGTTTTGTGGGAAATGCATGATCAAATGTCAATCATGTTAAAATGTCTATGTCGAAATGTCTATGTCAAATGTCTATGTCAAAATGTCTATGTCAAAATGTCTTTGTGTAAACCATGTCAAAATGTCATGTATGGCTAGTGAAATGTATCAACTAAACCATATGCACAAAAGCAAAGTATTGAAGTAAAACTTGGTTTAAATCAATATTATGTCTTGTGTAAATGCATGTTATACCGAATATTAACATTTATGCGGTATTGTTATAATGCATACATCCAAGCCTTGCGACTGTGGCGATAAACCCTTAAACGACTTAAAGGATTATCTATGCTTCATATCATCGAATTCGGTCATTCCTTTCATCCCCTTTCCCTGGGATGTCCGGAACGGGAGTTGTCAATTCCTATGGTACCACTACCTACTAACGAACGGCGTAGCTAATGTTAATGAATGTATTGTCCCATTTAAACGAACCAAATGTCATACCCAAATGTAAGCATGTGATGAAATGAATCTGTACTAAGTATGCAGCAAATGAACATACATAGCATGTGATGTGATGTGATGTGATATGAAACAATGTACTAAGTAGGCACACGATGGCATACATAGCATAGAATGTGATGTAAAACGATGTACTAAGTAGGCACGCAATGGGCATACATAGCATAAAATACAATGAAATCATGTACTATAAGTGTACTAATGAACATAACAAACATATGATATGAAAACATGGAAAGCATGAAAGTAACAAGTAGGCACATGTGTTCCACCCCAAAACAGTTTGGAAAACAGTAAAAGAGGGGTCTATATACTCACTTGAGATTGCTCAGTAGACCTTGAGTAACAACCAAACAAAGCTAGAGATCACGGATATCAAACAGCACCTAATATAGGTAGCTATGTTAATAAACCGGACCTAAATCGGAAGACTGGGTAGCATTAGGGTTTGTAAACCAAATGAGTGTAGGAACTCATGTGATATGGTTTAACAAAGCCTACATACTAAATGAAACTTAACCTAAGTATTATCGACCCATTACGACCCGTTTAGGTAGCTTATGCTACTTTAATGCGTCGTTAGCGTGAAACGCGTTCGGACCATCTAACTAGCCCTATGACAAGTGTTATATGCCTAAACATGTTACATAATCAGTTATGTGACAAAATTTTAGGTTACATATGCTTAATTACCAATTATACATGAAAAGGGTATTCTGGTAATTTACCTAAGGCATATAAACTACCTATCATACAACTACTTAAACGATGTGACCATAGGGTATAACCTCGGAAGGTTATTCCCTACCTACTATGGTCACCTAATGTGTTTGGTCGGATCCTAATGATCGACCAAATGGGTCGGGTTCGAAGGTATAAGCGATTTATTAGATCGCTTACCCTACGACCCTAGACAACGTGGTAATCAGTAGGCATAGTCCCAAGGGACTATAACCAACGTGATTACACTCACGTTGCGAAGTTCAAACGAACTTCGCATTGACCATAAACTGGTCAATGCAGAAAGTCAAACAAAGTTTGACTTTCAGACTTTCAGACTCGAAAAGCAATAAAAGAACGAAAGAATACTTACCCAGGGTCCCCGAATGCTAATCCCGATCCAAGAATCTCAGGTATGAAACAATGGTTTCAACTTAGAGCTTCTCAAATCAGAATTCTAGTGATTTTAGCAATGGGGTGGATGGGTATTTATAGTATTCGGTCCACCGTTAGGATTGTTTCTTGGAAAAGGGGGCATGATCAAGGTCGTACACTTGTCGGAACCTTATGGTAGCTCATTTGCCACTAACCATAGGAAATCAACACATGGCAAGGAGTTTGGGATTGGTTAACAGCTGAAAACAGGTTGTTTGAAACATTGCATCTGGTCTGCAGACCCCCTACGCATCGTAGGGCAAAAGTGCATGCGCATCGTAGGGCACAAGTTTGGCAGAATTACCATTTTAGTCCCTGTCATGCATTCAGCCCATTTTCGACACGTTTAAGGCCCGTTAACCCCATTTCAAAGCTCTAAAATGAAGTTAAAGTATAGGGAACTTAAAATGTGTTCAAAAATATCTCGGATGTCGGTTCGTTTGGCCGTACGAACGCGATGTTCGGTTAATTACGACGGAATGCGCATAAACGCGAAAAACGATCCAAATGACGCAACGAATGGATTTTTGACAAGCCAAACACTAAAGCATAATATAGTCATTCTTACATAAATTTTTGGGTGTCCGGATGTATTCAGAACGTAAGTTATGCGTAAAAATGCAAACTTGTGCACTTTTTGACGCTTTTAGTCCCTGAATGACACAAAAGTTTATTTTAACATACCGAACACCTCAAAGCCTATTTCTAAGCTATGCAAAGGATATTTATGGTATGTTTAACTTATGGTCATGTTCCGGAATGTCTGTTACAGTTCAAATTGTCATACTTTCGCAGTTTGTCAAATTTAGTCCCTCTAAGCGAATAAACTTTGATTTCACCACACCAAACCTTCCAAAACTTATATCTAAGTTATGTAAAGGTTATTTAAGGTATGTTAAGCCTATTTCACTATCCCAGAGTGTTCGTTGCATTAAACTGGTTATATTTACGCATCAGTGCGCGTATAACCTTCCAGAAAGCGATTTAGAGTTTGGAATCGAACATGAATTGATATGTGTAAACGATACACATATTTATACAGATCCCAAGTATGAAATACAATATTTCATTGGCTTGGTATTTGTTTGATGGCCGTGAAGGCACAGGTGTTACAGTCTCCCCTACTTTAGGAAATTTCGTCCCGAAATTTTATTTAGAGGAAACTTGTGAGAGCTTGAAAACATGAATTTGAAAAGATCGAACAACATTGGTTAGGGTTCTGAACTTCTAGTAACTTTTAATAACATCATGCTTGCAATGTAAAAGGGATACTTATATACCAGTATATGAAGCATCATTGGTGCGTCCACCGTACCTCCATTACATCGTTCTCATTTTGTTATTGTTGTCACTATCGACTCTTAAACATAATAAACCTTACTGGGTTTCTATGCACTAAAATTCATAATTATGTACGTGTCCATAATCAGACAATTCCTTGCACAGTTTACACAGTCTATTTTATAATATGTAGGGGAAAACCAAATGAACAATCCTGTGATGAGTGTGACTAGACCGCCATAAAGTCCCTTTTAATTAAATCAATAAATGATCTAATAGACTATCAAGGAGTCTGTTCAGCTACATCACTAGATGTCGTTCTTTAACCAGATTGTAAATCAATCTTTTTTACTAGACCACTAAGAGGGTCTCTTATGAATCATGGAGTAGTACTATATAATCCAAGGGTCTTAACTCTTACATAGAAGCCCATTAAGGATTTAAGGTAGTACCTTTTTGAATATCCTACCACGAACCCCTCATATGAAGATATGAAAGATTCTACGAGGATTTGGATAACGAATATCCAGAGTATACCAAAAACACAAAAATGTATAAATGAAAACACAAAATATGTAAACACATAGTCACATAACCACAAAATTGTTTGTTAATTTGTCTTGTTAATTGCGTACATGCATTTAAAGCACACTAGGAATCCATTCAGCGGATTTCATTTGGTACTTTAAACGTTATCAAGAATCTAACTATAAAGAAAAAAAAAAAACTATAAAGATAGAAAGATTTTTGAAGAGAAAATTCGATTTCGATTATAAAGAACCAAAATGTTCGAATTAAGGTACATAAGGAATCCAATTAAGGATTCTGATTTGAATGATAATCATCCACAAGGATCTAATTGTGAAGATAAAAAGATCCCATATGGATTTTAGAAGTTGAAGATGTTTTTAAACCTTGCACTGGACATGCTTATGTCAAAACATGAAGTAAAAATGCTTATGAAGTTGAGATGCTAGATATGTCAAGGCGACATATGGAGCAGAATTTGAAGGTTAAGTAAATGTATAAGGAAAATATCTTTGGAAAACTATGCATGGGTTTCTAAAAATGTTTTTGAAACCTTATATATAATACATTTGAAATCATAAAGTAGGTGTACTAGGTGAGTATATTTATAAAAATGTTTTAAAATCATGCGAGATGAATTTTGAAATTATGTATAAGGTTTTTTAAAAACATGAATGATGCTTTGCGAAATCATGCACTTGATAAAAATGTACTGTATAAATATTGTTTTCAGACTATATGAAATATTTTGAAATTAGGAAGGTTGGTTTTGATAACATGGCCAATGTTTTTGAAATAACATAGACAATGTATTTAGAAAAATTGTTTTCAAACTATATGAAATATTTTGAAATCATGAAGATTGTTTTTGAAATACTTGTACTGTGTATGTTGAAAAATCAAAACGGAATGTGTATGAGATTTGAAAATACCCCTAGTTATCCAACCAAGGATTCAAAGATACAGATGTGTAAAAAGCCCGATTGCTCATAATTTCACTTTATTTTCTGTACTTCGTATCTTAGAATGAAACGAGTACTTAAAATTTTCGAAGGAATCATGAGCGATCATTTGAAAGAGAGAATCACAAGAGTAGTTTGTAAGGAACATAGTTCCTTGATACAGGTATTATAGGGAAATGCCATAAACATATGTAATTATACTTGTATATCAGAATTGTGAACAACAACTTTTATTTATAAACAAACAGATTGTTTCACATTACAAGGATAACAAAAGAACAAAAGCATAAGACAACAACATCCTTTGTTCAACCAAATGCTCATCCGTGGGTTGGATTTGCATTAGCAAGCTTTGGGCATTTGTTCCTGAAATGGCTCGTACCGCCACAGTTGTAGCACGATCCAGGCGGAAAGCGAGCTTGAGTAGGGTTGACTTGGAGTTGGGTAGCAGCAAGGTTTATAGCAGCTTTGTTTTGGGCAGCAAAGCAGCATGTGTTAATCAAATGTCCCCGCAGTCCACAGTAGGTACATTTGAAGCAGGGTATGAGGTTTGAATGATGACCGTTACATCGCTTGCACCTAGGAGCAGTTCCTAAGTATGGCTTCCTAGCTGGTGGCCTTGCCACATGGCTAGGTCCCGCTTGATTAGGTGCAATCGCTGCGGGTTTCCTTGAAGCCTTATGCTTCCTTGATTTTGGTGCTGGCTTGACTTCTGCTTCCTTTGGTGGCTCGTGAGTGGCTTCATTGTCGAGACGAGAGGCTTCATTGTTGAGACGAGCCATGGCAATGCCTAAATCCACAGTCCTCTGAATCACTTCGCTAATTTGCTGGACAAATTTGGCTGTTCGCTCGGGCATTTGACCAGTGCTGAGAGGAATAGACATTCTAGAAGAAAATGAAAGACATAGGAAGAAACGAGTGAAAGGTTATTGGATAATCAATACAGAATGGTAACGAATGAAAATTATGACCATTTGTTTGTTACCTAAGGCAAACAAATGAGATGGTGACAAATCAAAGTAAATGGGTCAAAAATAATGTATCGCGAAGACATGCTCGCCTATAAGTGAACACTCATCCCAAGAATTCCCAGGTAAGCACAACTGGTCTCGCGTCTGATGAGATGTATACGAAGTGCTTGCCTAGACAGAAAACCCAGAATACAGGCATTCATCCTTCCTGTTTGCACGTGTTCACATTATTTAAAACCCAAAACCTTGACGAGATTTTGAAAATTCAAAGGGGTTCAAAACCATATAACAGAGAGTTCAAAACCTTACAATAGAGGGTTCAAAACCTAGTAATCAATCATCTTAGAACAGATGATTAGTTTTCAAAGCGGTTTTGAAATTTATGTTCTTGTTGTGGTTGTCGCCTAAGGATAGGTGACAGTAGTGTTTTATGACTAAACGCAAGTAAACTCGCGTTAGGGTCCTAGAAAGGTTATAGACTAGGTCAAAGTATTACTAATAACCTAATTCCCTATAACCATGAGCTCTGATACCATCTTTTCTGTCACACCCCGACCACGTAGAACATACAAAACGTGGCGGAAACGTCGGGGAGTGTGGTAACATAATTAATTGTTTCAAATCCATGGCAATTGAAGTTTCGTTTTATTGATTAAAAGTGTTACAATGTCTTAACAAACAAAGAAACACAACATAAATAACTAGTCTTGCATCTTTTATTGTCACTAAGGCCCAAGTTCGCCTAAGTGTATCTTGACCAATCCTATTCTTCATTTCCTGAAACACATGTGAAAATAGGTACGTCAGCATAAAAATGCCGGTGAGATACATAGGTTTTGTGAAAATAGGTTTCATGACTTATGTTTGAGAAAATGTTTAGTCATGAACCTTATTATTTGCTTTGTCTTGTAAATCATTTGAAAAACGATAAGATCAGATGATATGTATAAATAAATGTCAGGTTAAATGAATAACCATGTAAAATGAGTTTGTATAAGATAAGTTGTTTGTAAAACAATGTCTTGTGAAAAGTATGTTATTTGTATAAAATGTTATATATCTCAAATTAAAATGATTCAAATAACGCTACGATATGTAATACCATACAAACACTTATATATAGGAAGTACCAGCGGCGTATCCACCATGCTTGTATCATATTACACACGCATCGTTACTTAATCACTTAATCAAATCAAACCAATCAATGTAAGATGTCTATGTTTAAACCAATTGCCAAAGGTATTGAATAATATGTCAAAGTGTTTATGTCAAGATGTAAATCATGTAATGTAAAACAAATGTGATATGTATGGCTAGTGAAATGTATCAACTAAACCATAGGTGAAACGCACAAAACAAAGCATTGAAGTAAAACTTGGTTTAAATCAAAGTTATGTTTTGTGGGAAATGCATGATCAAATGTCAATCATGTTAAAATGTCTATGTCGAAATGTCTATGTCAAATGTCTATGTCAAAATGTCTATGTCAAAATGTCTTTGTCAAATGTCTATGTCAAAATGTCTTTGTGTAAACCATGTCAAAATGTCATGTATGGCTAGTGAAATGTATCAACTAAACCATATGCACAAAAGCAAAGTATTGAAGTAAAACTTGGTTTAAATCAATATTATGTCTTGTGTAAATGCATGCTATACTGAATATGAACATTTATGCGGTATTGTTATAATGCATACATCCAAGCCTTGCGACTGTGGCGATAAACCCTTAAACGACTTAAAGGATTATCTGTGCTTCATATCATCAAATTCGGTCATTCCTTTCATCCCCTTTCCCTGGGATGTCCGGAACGGGAGTTGTCAATTCCTATGGTACCACTACCTACTAACGAACGGCGTAGCTAATGTTAATGAATGTATTGTCCCATTTAAACGAACCAAATGTCATCCCAAAATGTAAGCATGTGATGAAATGAATCTGTACTAAGTATGCAACAAATGAAAGACTGGGTAGCATTAGGGTTTGTACTCACTTGGAAAATAGTAAAAGAGGGGTCTATGTACTCACTTGAGATTACTCAGTAGTCCTTGAGTAACAACCAAACAAAGCTAGAGATCACGGATATCAAACGGCACCTAATATAGGTAGCTATGTTAATAAACCGGACCTAAATCGGAAGACTGGGTAGCATTAGGGTTTGTAAACCAAATGAGTGTAGGAACTCATGTGATATGGTTTAACAAAGCCTGCATACTAAATGAAACTTAACCTAAGTCTTATCGACCCATTACGACCCGTTTAGGTTGCTTATGCTACTTTAATGCGTTGTTAGCGTGAAACGCGTTCGGACCATCTAACTAGCCCTATGACAAGTGTTATATGCCTAAACATGTTACATAATCAGTTATGTGACAAAAGTTTAGGTTACATATGCTTAATTACCAATTATACATGAAAAGGGTATTCTGGTAATTTACCTAAGGCATATAAACTACCTATCATACAACTACTTAAACGATGTGACCATAGGGTATAACCTCGGAAGGTTATTCCCTACCTACTATGGTCACCTAATGTGTTTGGTCGGATCCTAATGATCGACCAAATGGGTCGGGTTCGAAGGTATAAGCGATTTATTAGATCGCTTACCCTACGACCCTAGACAACGTGGTAATTAGTAGGCATAGTCCCAAGGGACTATAACCAACGTGGTTACACTCACATTGCGAAGTTCAAACGAACTTCGCATTGACCATAAACTGGTCAATGCAGAAAGTCAAACAAAGTTTGACTTTCAGACTCGAAAGACTCGAAAAGCAATAAAAGAACGAAAGAATACTTACCCAGGGTCCCCGAATGCTAATCCCGATCCAAGAATCTCAGGTATGAAACAATGGTTTCAACTTAGAGCTTCTCAAATCAGAATTCTAGTGATTTTAGCAATGGGGTGGATGGGTATTTATAGTATTCGGTCTACCGTTAGGATTGTTTCTTGGAAAAGGGGGCATGATCAAGGCCGTACACTTGTCGGAACCTTATGGTAGCTCATTTGCCACTAACCATAGGAAATCAACACATGGCAAGGAATTTGGGAGTGGTTAACAGCTAAAAACAGGCTGTTTGAAACACTGGATCTGGTCTGCAGACCCCCTACGCATCGTAGGGCAAAAGTGCATGCGCATCGTAGGGCACAAGTTTGGCAGAATTACCATTTTAGTCTTTGTCATGCATTCAGCCCATTTTCGACACGTTTAAGGCCCGTTAACCCCATTTCAAAGCTCTAAAATGAAGTTAAAGTATAGGGAACTTAAAATGTGTTCAAAAATATCTCGGATGTCGGTTTGTTTGGCCGTACGAACGCGATGTTCGGTTAATTACGACGAAATGCGCATAAACGCGAAAAACGATCCAAATGACGCAACGAATGGATTTTTGACAAGCCAAACACTAAAGCATAATATAGTCATGCTTACATAAATTTTTGGGTGTCCGGATGTATTCAGAACGTAAGTTATGCGTAAAAATGCAAACTTGTGCACTTTTTGACGCTTTTAGTCCCTGAATGACACAAAAGTTTATTTTAGCATACCGAACACCTCAAAGCCTATTTCTAAGCTATGTAAAGGATATTTATGGTATGTTTAACTTATAGTCATGTTCCGGAATGTCTGTTACAGTTCAAATTGGCATACTTTCGTAGTTTGTCAAATTCAGTCCCTCTAAGCGAATAAACTTTGATTTCACCACACCAAACCTTCCAAAACTTATATCTAAGTTATGTAAAGGTTATTTAAGGTATGTTAAGCCTACTTCACTATCCTGGATTGTTCGTTGCATTAAACTGGTTATATTTACGCATCAGTGCGCGTATAACCTTCCAGAAAGCGATTTAGAGTTTGGAATCGAACATGAATTGATATGTGTAAACGATACACATATTTATACAGATCCCAAGTATGAAATACGATATTTCATTGGCTTGGTATTTGTTTGATGGCCGTGAAGGCACAGGTGTTACACATATTAACACCAAAACATATCGTTTTATTGATAATTGATATTGTTTTACATCGTACATCGTTTACAGAGCACAGTTGTCACATATTGGCCGGGGCGGATGACGGCGGAGACGGTGGTGGTTGTAACAACCCGAATTTTTGAAGTTAAAGTCAAAGTTCAAGTCAAAGTCAAAGTCATGGTCAACCTTAGGTTTACATTCATATCTGACATTTCTTGCATAATTATTGCTTGTACTCGCAGACTCGATAATCGATACGTGTTAATTAACGCTATTTTAAGCTACAATTTATAAATATGTGAAGTGAAAATGCGATAGAGGTAACTAAATGCTAATCTACTAAACGCTATCACATCGCTACCGCATCGCAATTTGAATCACAGTTATGGATATTGTTTTACGTGTTTATGTTATTATGTGCTTTACTTGTGTGTGCTTATATGTTGTGGGATGTTATTCGCAAATGCAATCGCAACTCCATCGCATCGCAACTCGAAACACAAAGTACTTTTATGATTGTTAGGTTGGTTATGTTAATTGTGTAACTAGTGTGTAACACTATCGTATCGCTTACTCGCAACTCGCTTAAACGCAACGCTCAGTGCACGAAACGAAAGTCCGAAAACTAACCCGCGGAAGCCATCCGATCGAACGACCAACCAATCGAATGGACATCCGACCGGATGACCATTTGATCGGATGGCCGTCTGATCGAATGGTTGTCCGACCCATCCACTTTGCACCGCCTTTCTCACCCTCACCTATAAATACCCCTCCTGTCACATCAACTGTTCATTGATGTGACAGCTCCGTTCGACCAGTGCACTCTAAAGCCCTTTTCTCTCGATTTCTCACGATTCTTGTAAGTTTTCACTCTAAATATTGTACTTCCATCTTCATTACACACTTTCTCATCATTTACACCATCAAATATTACATTTTAACCATGAAATCGCCTGATTTAGGGTTGTTCTAGGGTGACGTCATCATGGGTTCTCATGAACTTTGGAGAATGACTTCATCTCAGCAAGAACGATTCGGATCTAACAAATTTCTACATGATTTTACACTGTTTTCATCTAAATATAAACATTTAACAAGTGTTTCAAACTTTTCTTCAACATCTTTCACTTTTCACTCAAAACCGTTAGAATCGGGAGTCGTTCAGGCTCCCAACTCATTCCCTAGGGGAGAACCGGTCTGAGAATGGTTTCCTATCGGGGAGACGACCGACTCACAGGTTAAACATGAAACTCCGTCAAGAATAGCTGAGTCTGGTCAAACGGGGTGATTCCCGTCCGATCGGATGAGTTTGACTTGATGTGATTTCCATTGTTTAGCACGTCGTCATGCCGTCTCAGTTAAACCGCAAAACTCTTAACTTAACCGATTTCACAAATTTTCAAACAAAACAGTCGCTCTATCGAATATGCATCCGATCGAGCGACCATCCGATTGAACGGCTATTCGACCAGGTGACTTGTAATTTCAACACATAAACAATTTTCAAAACTTCAAAGAATATAAACTGTCACTCGAATCATCATCCGATCGAACGGCCATCCATCCGGATGACCATCCAACCGGATGACCTGATATATAGAAACACTTCACACTTTTCAAAATGCTACAATGAAAACTTCAAAGTCCAAAACATTTCACAAACACACTCACTCCATATAACGACCCTCCGACCGAATGGTCATCCGTCCGGATGACCATCCATCCGGATGGTCATCCGATCAGATCACTGTCCGCTCACTCATCTTTCCGACACACTGTATAACGCACTGTTCAACGCTTACACTATCGTTCTCTGATCAGGCTAACCTCTCAAGCAATCCCTTCAATCCAAGACTGTGTTTATTTACTAAACACGATCTGTGAGTATACTCGATCCCTTTTTGGCTTAACGCACTTTTGGGTGTTACATACGTTACTTATATCAAATCACATCGACATACAACATAAACACTTTTTATACGCTATCCCCTCTCGCATGTTATACGTGTTATTTGATGAATGCTAGTATGTTATGTTTACACGGTGATTGTGGCAGGAAACCTTAGCAACGATAGCACTATAGTTTGGACTCAGCACCTGTCGTGGACAGGGGTTGTTAAGGGCTTTACTTCACATGTCACAGTGGTCATATGTGTTGCGCATATCTGTGCATATTTCATTGTCGATAGCTTACTTGGTTCACATTTCTACGTGTTACATACTGGTTATGCATAAATCGCTTTCGCTACTATATACTATTAAACTTGTATGCTCACCTTTACACTATGTGTATTGACTTTATTTTAACATATGTGATAGGTGTTTAGGATGTTTACTAGCTGTGATGAATCACGTTTAGGTGGTCTAGAAACCAACGAATAATTTATGAGTTGTCGGAACAATTTTTGTCTTTGAGAACAACGTCTGTAATAACTGTTTTACTTTATATGTTATGGTATGGGACATGACGTTAAATATTTGATAATTATAGTTGTTATGGATTCTCCTAAACAATCCGTTTCGCTCGCTGTCGCACCCCGATGTATCCGCCATCGGTTAGGGTGTAACAGATTGGTATCAGAGCCATAACTATAAGGATTTAGGCAAGACTCGACCTAGTCCGGGTCGATGTCTTAGAATTGACCTAGTCTATAGTCTAAGTACCAACAGATCACCTTGTGCGAGCCCGGTAGGGGTTTTTGCACGAGCTTACCCTTTATATTCTCACTTGTACTCGTTAAGCTCTCAACTTTGCGTTAACACTACATATTATCGCTTCGCGTAACTACTCAGCCTCTCCTAAGGCTGACGACAAGCACATTTTTTAAAACGCTCATAACAATGAGTGATTTAGTCAAGATTAGGGGTGAAAACCGTAAACTCTCGATAAAATCACTCACTCGACATGCATTTTATTATTACACACGAGAATTTGCATTGAGTCTGGTGTGAAATCCATACCTCGACGAAATTCTCAGTATCTATCTCATGATCTTTTCACGCCAACAGGAATAAATTTGTTAAGCTAGGGGTGAAACCCGCATCTTAATGACTTATTCCGCTCTCAATTCTGGTTTTACCAAACTCTCACCAAGGTCTTAATGGGTTCCAAAGACTTGAGTCACGTAATAGCCAAAAGGATGCGTGCCGTTCGCCCAGATTAAGGCGAGAGCACAGTCTAGAAAGCCAAAGCGTGTACTCTAAGTCGATTGTGAACTGTCGAATCACTTTGGGTAGTCAAAGTCTAACACCCATGACATTTTTATTCCGAGCCAACAATCGCTAATTTTATCGATTTTAAGTGTTTTTATGTGTTTTATATTTATAAGTTTTTTATTTTGGAGATTTTATACGCTTTTCGCACCTCGCTTTTTGGAACACGTCGAGCATGCACAGCTATTTACAGCTCAAAACGCTAGCAAATCACAGACTTTCTCATGTTATGTTACTCACATACGCTACTCACTATCGCTACTCGCTCTCACAACTCTCGATCGCCTTACGCAGCTGTGAAGGATATGTGAATACGTGCAAAATATATAGGTGAATACGTGCAAATTAGGAAGGTGAATACGTTCTTAATACATGCTTACGTGAACTACGTGCTCATGTGCTTCTGTGCTTACGTGCTTAAGTGGATTATGTGCTTCTTTGCCTATGTGATTACATGCCTAGGTGATTGATGTGTTCCTGTGCTTTACATAAAGTAGCTTTTGTAGATACGCTAAGCTAGTATCTAGGCTCGATTTAATCGAAAATCTCATCTGAACCCTATGACGATGTCTGTTGCAGACAATGTCATCATTCAGATCCCACATATCTCGCGCTACTCGCCGCAACCACGCTGACAAATGCATTGCATCGCGAGTCGCCAAGGAAATGGCTAAGGTCATTCCACAAATCGTCAGCGAAATCAATGAAGTCACTAGCAAGTCCTCTAAGGAATCAAAGACCGACTCTCCTCAAGCTACTTTTAGCTTCAAATAATTCAAGACCTGTGGCTTGAAAGACTTCACTGGGGAAGATGGGCCGAGCGCAATGTTTCAATGGTTTGACTCGATTGAAGTCACTCTTCGTCAAAGATGTGACAATTTTGCTCTGTAATCGATGAACAATGCATAACAATGTTAATTATCAATAAAACAATGTGTTTTGGTGTTATTATATGCGTATTTGTGTTTGATGATTTTACGATTCGATTCGATTCCGATTTCAAGCTTTAAATCGCTTTCTGGAAAGTTATATGCAAACTGGTGCATAAACGCAGCCAGTTTAACACGACAAACACTTTGGAATTGTGAAATAGGCTTAACATACCCTAAATAACCTTTACATAACTTATAAATAAGTTTTGGATGGTTTGGTGTGTTGAAAACAAGTCTATTCGATCGCAAGGACTATTTATGTCAAACTGCAAAACTATACCGATTCGTTTGGTATCGAACTGTCCAGAACTTGATCATAAGCTAAACATACCATAAATAACCTAAACATAGCTTAGAAATAAGCTTTGAGTGGTTCGGTGTGCAAAAATATGCTTATTTGATCTTACAGGGACTAAAAGTGTCAAAAACGACGTAAGTTTGCATTTTCGCGCATATCTTATGTTCTGACCTCATCTAGTCATCCAAAATTTTTGTACACACTAAAATATTTTTATTTTAGTGATCAGCATGCAAAAATACCATTCGTCGCTTAATTTGGTTCGTTTTTGCATCCGTTTGAGTTTCGTCGTAATTTAACGAACAACGCGACAGTACGACCAAACGAGCCGACACCCGAGAGTTTTCCAAGCACATTTTGAGTCCTCTAAACTTTATTGACCTTGTAGAGCCTTGAAAATGGCCTAACGGGGGTCAAAAAGGCCTGAAATGAGCTCAAAACAAGTGCAGGGACCTAAACTGCCAATTTGCAAACTTCTGCTGATCTGGGGAGGCCAGGCAAGGTGCGTAAGCCCCCTCCCTATTCTTACACGGCCCGTATGAATAGCCCAGTGACCAGAAATTGATTTTCAGCAACTGTTTGATACTTCAGGGGCTGTTATGGCAATTCTTTTGTGTGATGGGCAAGTTTAAGTGTTCACCAAGGTTCCCAATCAGTTCCTAACAATTGTATGGCTATGATCTAATGCTTGGAGGTTACACAAACATGTGTAATGATCTTGTTAACCTCTAACAAGTATAAATAGCCATCCTCACTTCTTCATTCTTTGCTCATTCTTGTCTTCTCATATCTACATCTGATTTGGGAGCTTTCTAATCTTCTTGGAACATTATTCTTTGTAGAAAAGATAGCAAGGAACCTTGGTGAGCATTCTTTCATTCTTTTTCTTTATGTTTGAGTAGAAAGTCAAACAGTTTGGCCAACAGTTTAACTTTTGATTTTGACCACCAATTGGTCAAGTCAAAGTTCAATTGAACTTTGCAACGTGATTGTAATCACGAAGGTTATAATCCTCAGCGATTATACCTACTGATTACCACGTTAACTAGGCGTAGTGACGAGTCAAAGTTTCGGTCAAAATGCATTTTAGCACGCATTTTGCAACGGAACTATTTTCGGGTATCAAAACCCATTGTTTTGATACCAAATCAGTTTTATAAACTAGTTAAACATGTTTTGACATGTTTAACTCGTCACTATTAGTTTAGTGCTTGTTTAAGGTCGTAAGTTAAGCGGTCTAAACAACCGCTTAGACTTTCAAACCCGACCCGTTTGGTCGATCTTTAGGATCCGATCAAGCATGATTAGTGATCATAATTGTATAGGGAATAACCACTTAGGTTATACCTTATGATCACATAGGATTAGTTAGTTATTTGTTAAGTAGCTTGTATGCCCATAAGAAATGTCCAAAACGCCCTTTTGAAACATAAATCCGTATTTTACATATGTGAACATGTTTTTGACATATAATCTAATTTAGTAACATGTTTAGGTATTATTGGACATGTAAGACTTGACATAGCACATAACCAACCATCCGAACTTAGTTTCGCGCGAACGACGCGTTAAAGTAGCATAAGCTACCTTAATGGGTCGTAACGGGTCGAAAGCACTTAGGCTAAGTTCCGATCTAGGATGTAGGCTTTGTTAAACCATATCACATGAGTTCCAATACTCATTTGGTTTACAAGACCTCATTCTATCCGATCTTCCGATTAAGGTGTCGATTTATTTACTAGTGATCCGATTACTAGGTACTACATGAATTTCCTTGGTTTGTTTGAGCTTCGCTAAGTTCTTTAGATCAAGGATACCCTTCCATTAAATGTGAGTACATAGTTCCCCTATTTTTCTGTTTTCAATTGTTTTGGGGTGATTCATATGTATTAAAATGATTTTCGAAATTTAAACGATGGTTTCAAAAATGATAAAATGGTTTATATTAAATTAATAACGATTTCAATAATATGAACGAACTCGATGGTTGTAATTACATAACGAATGACATTCATTAGCATTGATCAAGCCGACCAGTATTAGGTTATGGTACCATAGGATCTGACAAATCCCGTTATCAGACTACACCCATGGTTATGTGTGGGGGTTATGTAGGTAACGACCGAATCTGATGATTGTTAACTTACCCTTTGTTGGTTTGTTAATACGATAAACATGGTAGTCGAGTCATGAAGGTTTGAATGTTATTAGCGAGGCAACCATAAATAGTTTCACAATTAAAACGAATAACGATTTTGGGACGAATTAAACGATTTGGAAGGACTTAAACGATAGAAACGATTTGAACGAACGATTGGTTTTGGGGTAGTGATTAGATAATGGGACGAGTGTAGCATGATAAAGGCATGGTAGATACGCCGCTGGTACATCTTATATATAAGTGCTTTTATCATATTACATTTCATGTCATTATTAAGTTCACTTGGGAAACAATTTTGAAACGATGTCACACAACGAGGTTTTCGAAATGATATAAACCATACGAGTTTTATTAACGAGATGTTTTATGAATTTTTTTTACTAAAACAAATGTTTTGGGGTTAAGATTCATGGCTACGAGATTTTATAAATTATAACCATCTTGATTTGAGTTGGTTAATCATGTTGCAATATTATATACTTTTCAAAACAAGATTTTCGAGGTATTGCAATATATATAAACGAGTCATGATTCCGATACTCTTATAAAACCTATGTGCTCGCCAGCATTTCTTTGCTGACTTTATTTTTACATATGTTTCAGGTGATGTTGCGTGATGATTGCTAGGGAGCATGTTCACTTAGGATTTGGACGTGGCCTTAGTGACATAAAAACGATTGTAGACGATGTTTAATTTGTTTTTTGGTTTTAAGACAATGTAAATTTACTTGATAAATCAATAAAACAAAACTTTTGTATTACCATGGTTGTGAAATGATGATTCCGTTACAACACTCCCCGACGTTTCCGCCACGGTTTATTATTTTAACGTGGTCGGGGTGTGACAAAAGCGGATGTCCAGACAACCTCCGCACTGTTAACGCAACTGGGATCTTCCAGTCTAGGGCACTGGAATGGTGGACAGCAGAGCGAAACAGGCGAGGTAACGACGCAACCTATGGACTCTCTTGGGAGGAATTGAAGGAAGTCATAATGAGAGAATTTTGTCCCCCACATGAACTCCAGAAGCTGGAAGACGAGTTCTGGCATATCAAGCAAGAAGGTGGCGACAATACTGGTCTTACTGCTCGCTTTAAACAGCTCAGTATCATCTGTCCTTACCAAGTCTCAACTACTGACATCACAATCAAGAAATATATGCGCGCTCTACCTGATTAGGTTGCCGACTTTGTCCAAGCCGCCAAGACTATTACCATTGAGGAGACCTTCCAGCTCGTTCCTGAGATTAATGACAAGCGAGTTCGAGCTGGTTACTTCAAGAACTCCACCAAAAGTCTTCATCAAGCAACTGCTACTCCCGCTGCTGAAACCACCTCACCTCAAGATTCGAAGTCTTCACGCCGCAAGTGCAAGAACAACAACAACAACAACAAGAACTGTGTTGTCACTGCCGCTCCTCTCAATGCTATCTCTACTCAACCCTAGAACCAGAACCGCCAAGTAGCCGCACCAGTGACCAACGCACCTCCTGCAAAATATGCGTACACTGGTCCTCATCCCCTACTTGTACTTACCACCATCCAATTAGGATTGCTTGCCGTTTTTGTTTCCACTGCAACATCTACGGACACTTTTGTGCAAATTGCAGCACTGGCCCCCGCCAAGCTCAAGCTCCTCCTGCACTGCCAGCTCCTCTTCCCGCTTCACAGGGCCAACAAGCAGCTCCTGCTCCCACTGCTCATGCAAGAGCCTACTATGCATGTGGTGATCCAAACCACTTCGCAAATGTCTGCCCAAACCGAGTGGTGAAGTAAGAGCCACAACAGCAACCAGCGAAGAAACAACATCAATAATTATCACACCCTGACTTTTACCGAAGCGTTATTATGTGTGACTTGCTTAATATCATTGCATTCAACCATAACAAGCAACTATATTATAAAACCAAGATGTTCATCCATAGACAATTTTCAAAACATTACAAGTAACTTTGTTTAACAGAAATCCGAGACTTCAAATTCATATTACAAACCATCCAAATTGATTAAAGTTCCATAAGGACTTCACAGAAGGCACTATCAAACAAGGCTTCGAGCCATGTATCTTATCCTAGATAAAATACACAATCCAAACCCCATTAGCATTGGGTGGCATCTTTTTATTAACGACACCACTTGAAAACTTCAGTGCCCGCCAGATCCATTTTAATTCCCTGAAATACATGTAGTTTGAAAACATCAACAAAAGTTGAGCGAGTTCATGAGTTTTGTATGTGTGCACGAATAAACCTTGTAATCATTGTAAGTATGTATGTAGTTGTAAATCCCGGTTTGAAAGCAAATAAGGAAACATATCAATTAACTGTTTGCAAGGCCATTAATATGTGTGACGTGATGCAGGAAGGCTCAACCCTAGCGGATTTTGTACTGGGCTTCTGGTTGGATGACATAGTCACCTCATGGGCCAAATCCCATGTCACACCCCGACCACATAAAACAACAAATCATGGCAGAAACATCGGGGAGTGTTGTAACAGAATCATTGGTTCACAACCAGGGATTAAATAATTTCGTTTTATTTAATTATTGAACTCATTGTTTTATTACAAATCAGATAAATACAAATATTATCTTTCAAATTTTAAAGTTGCTAAGGAACGAGTCCACCCTATGTATAGCATTCATCAACAATCATCACATAACAGCACCTGAAACATGTGTAAAAATAGGTATGTCAGCATAAAAATGCCTGTGAGATACATAGGTTTTATTATAATAGGATTCATCACTTTTAAGTTTAAGGAAAATATGTTTAATCAAAAATAGTCATGAACCTTTAAAAAATGTTTTCTTTTTATAAATCATATAACAAGTGATAAGAAATCAGATGATATAACAGAATAATACATAAATAAATAATTAAGTAAAATGAGTTTGTATAAAATATATTGTTTGTAAAACAATATATTGATAAAAAGGTTTGTAGTATATATATATATATATATATATATATATATATATATATAAATAAATATACTTTGGTTTTAAGATAGCCGAATAAGTAATATATTAAATTATATTTCAGTTTCCAAATAATTAAACAGATAGTATATTAAATATACTTTAGTCGTCAAAATATAAATTTTCAGTAGTATATCAAAAGTATACTTTGGTTTTATTAATAACATATTAAACTATGCTTTGGTTTTATAAATAACATATTAAACTATGTTTTGGTTTATAAATAACATATTAAACTATGTTTTGGTTTTATAAATAACATATCAAACTATGCTTTTGGTTTTGATAAATAACATATTAAACTATATTTTAGTAATTAACAAATATATATTGTTTTGTACAATATCACATATGAGAGTACCAAATGATCTTTTTAACTAGATCAATGAACGATCTTTTTAACTAGATCAACACATGATCTCCTTAACTAGACCGTCATACGATTTCCTTAAATAAACCACTTAAGGGATCTTTTCAATTATATCATCACATGATATTCCTAACTAGATTTTTAAATCAATCTGTTTAACTAGACCACTCAAGGGGTCCAATTATAGAATAGTACTTCATAACCCAAGGGACTTAACTACAACGTAGAAGTCCATTAAGGATTTAAGATAGTACCTTTGGATATCCTACTATGAATCCCTCATATGAGATATGGAAGATTCTATGAGGATTTGGATAATGAATATTCAAATTACACAAAAACACAAGACATAAAGAAATCACATAAGCACATAATCACATAATTATTTAACTTGATCTTTAATTTGTTATTTTTGGACACGGGTAATTAAAGCATACCAGGAATCCAATCCGTGGATTTCATGTGGCACTTTAAACATTTTCAAGAATATAACTATGAAGATAGGAAGACCTTATTAGGAATTTAGCTTTGTTTCTTAAAAGAAACGAGTATTTAAGATTTTTGGAGAGATCACAAGCGATCTTAAAAATGACAGAACCACACGAGTAGTTTGTCTTGGTGTCGGCATCGAAGGGTTGTATTAAATATACACACAATCGTATCAGTTTCGTAAAATAAAATTGAAACAACAAATTTTATTTATATAACAACTAAGTCGATTCAAATATTAAAAGATAACAACCAAGGAATTTCAAAAGACTAATTGTTCACTGCTGCATCGTTGTTCGCGTTTGCCTCGTTTATGTTAAACACTCGTCCACGCGCTGGATTTGCGTTAACAAGTCTTTGGCAATTGTTGCGGTAGGGAGTGAGGTCACCACAGTTATAACACGACCCAGGTGGAAACCGTGCTTGAACAGCAGCAGTATTGGCAGCAGCTTGGTTTTGGTTGGCATAACGGCAGGTGTTGATCAAATGTCCCAATTTTCCACAGTGGGTACATTTGTGACACTGCATTTGCTCCAGGTGATGACGGTTGCATTTGTTGCACAAAGGTGCGGTACCAACATAATTTTGCCTTTTACGAGGTTGTGTTGGCTGGTTTGGTGCAACCTGATTTTTCTGAGCAGTTATGGCGCAGTTTTGAGAAGCATTGCGCTTCTTCTTCTTGGGTGTCTCGGCCTGTTTTTCCTTTGGTTCAACTTGTTTAGTCTTGTCAGATGGTCTTGGGTCGCCCTTTCGAAAAAGCTTACCCTTCCTGATATGGGATTCAGTCCGGGTGGCAGACAATTCAATGGCTTGTCTGACGGTAGTAGGGTTGCTGCCTGTAACGATATCCTGAACTAAGTCAGGAAGACCATCAATGTACTTTTCAATCGCCTTCTCCACAGGCGTAACCATGGAAGGACATAACAAGCTCAGTTCCTCAAAACGGTCGGTATAAGCTCGATGTTCACCACTGTCTTGCTTTAAATTGTCGAATTCCCTTTCTAACGCCCTAAGCTCATGACGAGGACAGAACTCCTTCATCATTAGAGCTCGAAGCTCTTCCCAAGTTTGAGCTAGTGCCACATCGGCACCACTATCACGCATCACCCCGTTCCTCCATGTAAGAGCGCGCTTCTCAAACACACTGGATGCAAACTCAACCTTCCGCTCATTCAGACATTGCACATGCCTGAAATGTGCTCTCCAAACTTTTAAACCATTGCAGGAGCTTGGTTGCTCCTTGAGACCCAGAAAACTTCAAAGGTTTAGCAGAGTTGAAGGTATTGAAATTGCACTGAGCATTGTTGTTGTTGTTGTATATCTGATGGATCTCGGTTACTAGACCCGGAAGCACAGTAGCCATTTGCTGAGCGACAAGGGCTGCGACTTCTTCATTAGTTTGAGGCTGTGCTTCTCGTCGAGGAGGCATTGTCTAAAAAGAACAAGAAAACATGAGGGGAAACAAGTGAAATGGCATTGGGTAAGAATATTACAATTACCAACCAAAAGGCATGGGTGACGGTCATTTGTTCAAAGCACGAAGCAAACATATGACACAAAAGCTGAATCAAAGTAAATAGGTCTTCATAATGTATCGCGAAGACATGCTCGCCTATAATTGGACACTCACCCCAAGAGTTCCCAGGTAAGAGTGACTGGTCCGATACTGCAGATTTATACGAACACTCTAGCCTTAGATAGAAGACTCAGGGTACATGCACCCACCCTTCCAGTTTGCATGTGTTCACATTATTTAGACCCAAACTTTGACAAGATTTTGAAAACATAGAAGGTTCAAAACCTAGTAATCATTCATCCTAGAACAGATGATTAGGTTTCAAAGCGCAATCAAAATTTGTGTTCTTATTGTGGTTGTCACCTAAGGATAAGTGACGGTATTGTTTTAAAACTAAACACAAGATAACTTATGTTAGGGTCCTAGGAAGGTTATAGTCTAGGTCAAAGCATTACTAATAACCTAATTCCCTATAACCATTGGCTCTAATACCAACTTTTCTGTCACTCCCCGACCATGTAAAACAACAAATCGTGGTGGAAACGTCGGGGAGTGTTGTAACAGAATCATTGTTTCACAACCATGGATTAAATAATTTAGTTTTATTGAATTATTGAACTCATCGTTTTATTACAAATCAGATAAATACAAAATATTATCTTTCAAATTTTAAAGTTGCTAAGGTACGAGTCCATCCTATGTATAGCATGCATCAACAATCATCACATAACAGCACCTGAAACATGTGTAAAAATAGGTACGTTAACATAAAAATGCATGTTAGATACATAGGTTTTATTATAATAGGATTCATGACTTGTAAGTTTAAGGAAAATATGTTTAATCAAAACTAGTCATGAACCTTTAAAAAATGTTTCTTTTATAAATCATATAACAAGTGATAAGAAATCAGATGATATAACAGAATAATACATAAATAAATAATTAAGTAAAATGAGTTTGTATAAAATATATTGTTTGTAAAACAATATTTTGATAAAAAGGTTTGTAGTATATATATATATATAAAATATACTTTGGATTTAAGAAAGCCGAATAAGTAATATATTCAAATATATTTCAGTTTCCAAATAATTAAACAGAGAGTATATCAAATATACTTTAGTCGTCAAAATATAAATTTTCAGTAGTATATCAAAAGTATACTTTGGTTTTACTAATAACATATTAAACTATGCTTTGGTTTTATAAATAACATATTAAACTATGTTTTGGTTTATAAATAACATATTAAACTATGTTTTGGTTTTATAAATAACATATCAAACTATGCTTTTTGTTTTGATAAATAACATATTAAACTATATGTTGTTTTGTACAATATCACATATGAGAGTAAATCAAACCATACTTTTGGGAGTATAACAAAATATACAACAAAAATGTGATTTAAGAATTCAACCATACCTTAGTGCATCAAACTACACCAATTGAGACTATAGAAATACCACAAAGGCAATCTCTATTTTGATAAAATATCGGTTTCTGACATTCCATGACAACAGGAATGGGGTGTCTAATCCTATACGCTATATCATACTACCAATCGGTCTGGTTAATGTATAAAACAAGTACATTCCAACATTTAATTGAATAATCTTTGAATAATCTGTGTTTAAACCATAAATAATCATTCAGTTTGTCAAAAGATAAGTACTAGCATGTATAATCATATTTATACTTTGAAATCATGAAAATAACAAATAGGTACAAATGTTTCACCCCAAAACATTTAAAAACAGTAAAAGAGGGGACTATGTACTAACATGAGAGTGCTTAGAAGTCTTGAACAACAACCAAGCAAAGCTAGATTGAGCACGGAATCAAACGACACCTAATATAGGTAACAATGTAAATAAACCGGACCTAAATAGGAAGATCGGATAGGATGAGGTTTCGTAAACCAAATGAGTATTAGAACTCATATGATATGGTTTAACTAAGCCTACACACTAAATCAAAACCTAACCTAAGTGCTTACGACTCATTACGACCCGTTTAGGAAGTTTATGCTACTTTAACGCGTCGTTCGCATAAAACGCGTTCGGAACGCCTAACTAGTCCTATGATAAGTATTATATGCCTAAACATGTTTAAATATGTTGCATAATCAGTTAAGTGACAAAAGTTTGAGTTACATATGCTTAAATACCAATTATGCATAAAAAAGGGCATTTTGGTCATTTACCTAAGGCATATAAACTACCTATCATACAACTACTTAAACGAAGTGACCATAAGGTATAACCTCGGAAGGTTATTCCCTATACAACTATGGTCACAAAACATGTTTGGTCGGATCCTAATGATCGACCAAACGGGCCTAGTTTGAAAGTCTAAGCGGTTGTTTAGACCGCTTGACTTACGACTCTACATAAGCACTAATCTAAAAGTGACGAGCTAAACATGTTCAAAACATGTTTATCAAAGTTTGAAAAAAATTTAGATATCAAAACAAACGGTTTTGATACCCAAGAATAGTTTGGTTACAAAATACGCATAAACGTGTATTTTGACCGAAACTATGATTCGTCACTATACCTAAATAAGGTGGTAGTCAGTAGGTATAGTCACCAAGGACTATGACCATCGTGATTACGCTCACGTTACGAAGTTCAAACAAACCTCGTGTTGAACATAAACTGGTCAAAGCTAAAAGTCAAACACTGTTTGACTTTCATGTTTAAAAATGCATAAAAGAACGAAAGAGGACTTATAAAAGGTCCAAGAATGGGGGTTTGATCAAATTTTTCTCTGGTATGAAGTGCAACACTTCAACTTAGAGAAAGAAATCAGATCAAATGTGAGGATCAAGTGCAAAGGGGTTGGGTATTTATAGAAAGCCAAGAACCGTTAGGATCGTTCTTCGATAATTGAGCTTCGATCTGGACCATCCATGTGTGGCACATGGTTTTGGAATACTAGGGGTGCCCCAAAACCATCAAACGATATTGAAAAGTTACAAAAAAGACCCCCAAGTTCAATTCCATTGCTGAAAATCAATTTTTCTACCCAGATAGGGCCGTGCCGTCGCGCCACGGCTAAGGGGGGTACCCCCGTCGCGTGACGCCACCACTCACCTTGGCCAGAACTTTCAAAAACTGGCAGAAATGGTCCCTGCAGATCGTTTAAGCCTTTTTCCTACGTTTAAACCTTGTTAACCCATTTTCCAGGCTCAATAATGAAGTTTAAGTATAGGGAACATGAAAAATGCTCAAAAATATGTCGGATGTCGGTTCGTTTGGCCGTATGATCATGTTATTCGGTTAATTACGACGAAACACGAATGAACGTGAAAAACGATCCAAATTACGCGACGAATGGATTTTTATCATGCCAATCACTAAAATAAAATATTTTAGTGGTTACATAAATTTTTGGAGGTCCGGATGTATTCAGAATGTTAGATATGCGCGAAAATGTAAACTTATGCACTTTTTGACGCTTTTAGTCCGTTTTGATCAATAAATTTATTTTAGTGCACAAAACACATCAAAGCCTATTTCTAAGCTATGTAAAGGATATTTAGGGCATATTTAACTTATGATCAAGTTCCAGAATGTTCGATACAGTACGAATCGGCATACTTTTGCAGTTTATCGAAATTAGTCCCTGTAAGCGAATAAACTTGATTTCGCCACACCAAACCTTCGAAAACTTATTTCTAAGTTATGTAAAGGTTATTTAAGGTATGTTAAGCCTATGTCACTGTTCCGGAGTGTTTGTTGCATTAAGCTGGTTATATTTACGCATAAGATCGCGTATAACCTTCCAGAAAGCGATTTAGCGCTTGAAATCGAACAAGAATTGATATGTGCAAACAATACACATATTTATACAAATCCTAAGTATGAAATACAATATTTCATTGATTTGGTATTTGTTTGATGGTTGAAGTGACACAGGTGTCACATCCCGGTCCTCATGGGTGGGGCTCGTAGCACCCAAATAGATCTATCACACATGTCCCTCGGTCCTACAACGAGGATTAATGGTCTTAAGCGTTGTACCCACCACTCACATGATCTAACAGTTCATTCCTTAGCTAACCATACCATTTGTAAATGTTTATAAACAATTTGTAAAATGTACTTCCCCCCCGAAGTTGTAAAACTGAAAACAGTTAAAAGAAAAGGGGGACATGAACTCACAATCTTGCGTCTTGTATCCGATGTAACTCAAGCTGTTACTCGATCACACGACTACCTACAAACGTGCTAATATTAATTAGACGGATGAGTCGTGCCTTGACCTTAGTTTCAATTAGTGTCTTTGAGTTACGTTTCCTTGTGTCATCAATATTATTCCAAGTATATAATTATTTGTTAAAATAATAAATATTTTAATTTAAATTATATTTTATAAATTTTGGAATATTTTTAAAAATAATATATTTTTATCTTGACGCATTTATGTATTTGTAAACGTATATCCTTCCCAAGGATGGGTGTATTCATACTTGTATCTTTAAGCTTGTATGTTTTTACGAAGTATCGGTGATGTATTCCGGTGTATCTATACGTACGAGAATACGTATTCTTATTGTGTTTATTAAGTATTTTAATACTTAATTTTTGTATTAAACTTACCAGAATAATATTTCTAATAAAAATTCACCAATATATATTCTTAAAATATATATTTTTAATAAATCATTTATATAACTTTAATTATACTTTTTCTTGGCAAAAATATTTATATTTTCATATAAACCACAAAAATAATATATTTTCAAGATTATCTTTGAAAATATATATAAATCCATTTTCACCCAAAAATAATATATTTTCTTTACATCAAAAATAATATATTTTCTTCTTGTCAAAAATATGATGTATTTTTGTAATATTTGTGAAAATCATATTTTTGTTCTCTTGGTGTCCAAAATACCGTTTACCAAAATATACTCATGAATTTAATTCTGGAATATTTTTGTAAGTTATATTCCTTGTTCGGTTTCTCCAATATTTTGGGTTATATTATATATTCTTTCATTGGAAATTTTGGTAGTATTTTGTATTGTAATTTCTTGGTATTTTGGTGAGTTATATTATTTCAAGTCCTAAAATAAAGTAACTAATACACATAATATACAAATAATCACACACATGGTGACATCTACATATATATTTGTATATATGTGTATTAGTTACTTTATTTTAGGACTTGAAATAATATTTAGTCACTTTTATAATTTAAAACCAACTTCCACCTGTGACAACTCGAAATTTAGAACCTTTCGTTGTACGTTGAACACTAAATGACTAACTAATTTGATGATTTAATGAATGATAAGTGAACCTTTATATGATTTTGTGTTATGTTACATGTATGCTTGTGTGTATGTATTCGAGTATGTATATGAGCCGAAAGCCATGAACCCGACTCGAGACCATGTGGTCTCGAGTGAACTAGTGTGACATATGGGCCGGTTGGGCCGTGCACCTCATCCGAGTCCATTAGGGTGCACTACTTAGGACTAGTATATAATCCTCATGTTAGCCATACTTGTCATTTTTGGGCAACAACACTCATACTCCTCCAACACATACTCTCCACCCTCTCACTAAAACCCTAGACACCAAGCATCACACCCTCCTCCTTCTTCTCGGATCCAACCAACCAACCACAAAAGGATTCTCGGATTTTGCTTGTTCACGCCAAACAAAGCTTCATCCTTCACCACTATTCCTCTAACCGGTTAGTGATTCTCATTGTGTGTGTTTAGATTTCGGTTGTTGTTGATGATGATGATGTGATATTTTGTTGATGATGATGTATCTTGTGTGACTTGGTAATATGTTGGTTTGTTAGATTTATACATGATGATGTTAATAAACTATCATACTTAGATTCCGGATTGATTGCATGATGAGTTAATGATGTTTGTGATTTAATGTGATTTAAACCATAAATGGTTGGTGTTCATGAAATCGGTGTGTATAATGCTCATATTATTCGGATTTGTTGTTGGAATGCTCGATTGTTATTCATGTTATGAAATCGGATTGCATGCTCTTAGGTTACAAATCAAAATGCTTGTTAAATGGCTGCACTTATGTGGTAATCGGATTAGTTGTTTGAATATTTCGGATTGTTGTTTCAAGTTATGATATGATGAACTACTTGAATGAGGATGAACTACTTGAATATGTGAAGAACAACTTGAATATGATATGAACATGGTTGAATATTTGAAATCTGATTTGTTTGATCCATTTTAGGAAATTGTTAGACAAACAAACATGTTTAAGTGGATAGTACAAACCATTTTCTGAAATCAAATTCTCATTGGATAGTACACTGTTCCGAATCAGCTCCTGTCCAACCGAAACCACCAGTTGCGACTCGAAACCAATGCATGATGAGTCGAAATCTCCCAGTTGCGACATCGGTTGCGAGTCGCAAACACCTGGTTGCGACTCGAAACCACACATGATCAGCACACCAACCTTGTGACTCGAAACCACGGTTGCGAGTCCAGTTGCGACTCGTAACCAAACCAACACGAACCGAAACCATGATGGCGACTCAGGTTGCGAGTCGCAAACGCCTAGTTGCGACTCGAGACTCTACACAGATACACGCTGTTTGGGCTTGCAATTCACTTTCGGACTTAATTGTTTGGGCCGGACTCTTGGGCCTAATGCACAGACCTATTATGTTACTGTTGAACGTGAATGTTGAACTGCCTTAGATGATACTTGAATGCAATGTGCTAGAAACATCTGTGTGCTACTTGGTTACGAACCTGACTTGTATGATACAACTATGATAGGACGTGAGTAGCCACAACGTTGCTTGTTTGACTTTTCTGTGTTTCTACCGAGCAAACCAAGGTGAGTTCACACCCTCTACAAAGCATGGGATTCCCTGGGTTGGGAATGGGGTTAAGGAACTGGGTTCCTCGTCCTCCTTGGGTAGGACAGCAAAGATTCAGGAATGTAATTCCTCGTCCTCACGGACAGATAACTCGTACTAGACCAAAACTCTATCATGAAGTCCCTCATCTTTGTATCGACTTAATCGCCGAGGCCAATGGCGAGCGGGTCATTAGTTAGATAGCGCTATTTAGGTTTGACAAACCTCACACCGTGCCGCAGAGGACGGGCGTGAACTAATGGACTACTGGCACGTCAATGATGATAGACATTGACAGTTCAGGGCACATAAACATGACTACAGTCAGCAGTCGATATGGTAACGAGTCTAGTAGATACATGGGGTAGCCCCCACGGCCGAAATGCCAGATAACTAACACGGGGTAGCCCCCACGGCTGGATAGCCAGAGTAACCGGGAATAAACAAGTCACGTTTTTAACTATGGGGTAACCCCCACGGCAGGATGCCAGATAAAGGAAACTGTTTTCGAAACAACTTAAAACGAACACCCAACCGTGAACTCACTCAACTTGTTGTTGACTCGTTACTACATGCTTTGCAGGTCCTTAGGTTCTTAGCTGGAGCTTGCATGGAGGAGGATCGTTGTGGGACATGGACGACTGTGTGCCATGTTAAACTTTGAAACAATTAAACTTATGTTTGATTTAAGACTTATGCTTCCGCTTGCAACTTAACTATGTTTTGTTTGAACACCAATTGTATTGGGTGCATTTTATAACTACTTATATGCTTGTTCAATATGATTGGTGGCTGGATCCTGGTCAGTCACGCCTCCAAGCGGTAGTACTCCGCAGGTGGATTTTGGGGGTGTGACAGATTGGTATCAGAGCCATTGGTTATAGAGAACTTGGTTTTAATAAAGGGAAAAACGTTTTGTTAAAACCAGACTATAACCTGTACAGTGCTCAACGGTCCACAACGATGCTTCACTCCACATGCAAGGCTCAACACTCTAGGTGATATGGTCTGTGTATATTGCCTACTTGTTAGTTACATAGTACATTGCTTATGGTATGCTTGGTTAGTATAACTACTGTTGCATGAACACGTGCGTGCTTACTCTATCCTATCGTTGTACCTTCGCGAACCTCTCTCACTCACGTTCTTCTTGATATGAAGATCATGTCTGGACGCGTTAACATGACACAAGCCCAGTTGACGGCTCTGATCAACGAACGAGTTGCCGCAGCACTTGCAGCTGCACACGCAGGAGGTATATCCTGCAGTCTGAACTCATTCTAGGGTCTTTAGGATCCTACTCTCGTGAACCAACCTTTGTGTTAAACTCTGTCTTTTCTTTCACCCACGATAGGTCAACACGTTCAGCCACCCGTGTGCACTTTTAAGACTTTCATGGACTACCGACCAACTACTTTTAGTGGCACTGAAGGAGCAGTAGGTCTCCTACACTGGTTTGAGAAGTTAGAATCTGTGTTCGAAATGTGCGAATGCCCTGAGGCGCGCAGGGTGAAGTATGCTACTGGTACTCTCGAGGGTTTAGCCCTCACATGGTGGAACGCTCAGGTTCAGATGCTAGGGTTGGTTGCTGCCAACGCCACCCCATGGGAAACTTTTAAGGAGATGATCAAAGAAGAATACTGCAGTCGTGATGAGATTCACAAACTCGAGGTGGAGTTCTTCAACCTCAAGATGACGGGGTCCGAAATTGAAGCTTATGTGAAAAGGTCGAACGAACTGGCAATTCTGTGCCCTACTATGGTGGATCCTCCCATCAAACGCATCGAACTATTTCTTCAGGGCGTAGTGCCAGAAATCCAAAGTCATGTGACTTCAGCGAACCTCGCTACCTACCAGCAAACCGTTCAGTTGGCTCACCGTCTCACGGACCAGGCGGTGGAGCAAAACAAGTTACCAAAATGCATAGGTGCTGCAACTACTTCTGGTACCTCAAGTGACAACAAACGGAAATGGGATGGAACTTCAAGTAAGGGTTCGACTTCTGTTCAGTCCCAGTCTCAGCAGAGAAAAACTGAGGACTACAAGAGCCCTAATCAGCAATCGTCTGGTGGTGGATACAAAGGAAATCATCCCAAATGCAATCGCTGCAGCCTGCACCACAGCGGACCATGCACCAGGGGCAACTGTCATCGGTGCAACAAGCCTGGTCACGCTACAAAGGATTGCAGGAGCTTATACCCCGCCAATCAGAATCGTCAGCAAGCTCAACAGAACCAGCGCCAACAGCAGCAGCAAGGTGATAACAAAGGGTGCTTTCAGTGTGGAGCTGAAGGCCACTTCAAGAGAGACTGTCCCCAACTGAACAGGGGCCAGAACAACAACAACAACAATAACAACAATCAGGGAAATGGTAACAATGGGAACAACAACAACAATGGCGCCAGGGGGCGGGTGTTTGTGATCGGCCAAGGTGAAGCAAGGAATGACCCCAATGTTGTGGCGGGTAAGTTCCTTCTCGACGACTTTTATGTTTCAGTTTTATTTGATTCGGGTGCCGATACTAGCTACATGTCACTAGAAGTTAGTCGAATGCTTAAGCGTATTCCAACACCCTTGAACAACAAGCACACCGTAGAGCTAGCCAACGGTAAGAGTTTAGAAGCCACACACGTAGTCAAGGGTTGTAAACTTATTCTCGCTGACCAGACCTTCTCTATCGACCTCATTCCTATTGTTTTGGGTAGTTTCGACGTTGTCATTGGGATGGACTGGTTATCCCAACACCGAGCAGAGATTCTTTGCAACGAGAAGGTTGTCCGTATTCCAGGTCCCGGTGGTGAACCTCTCATGATTCACGGCGACAAGAGGAGTGCTGTTGAGAACGTCATTTCTCTCCTTAAGGCCCAAAAGTGCTTGCGAAAGGGCCACACTGCCATTTTGGCTCTCGTTACTGACACCTCAGAAAAAGAAAAGAAGATAGAAGATTTTCCAGTTGTACGCGATTATCCAGAGGTATTTCCTGAGGAATTACCTGGTCTTCCGCCTCATCGTCAAGTCGAGTTTCAGATCGAACTAGCTCCTGGAGCTGCGCCTATAGCCCGTGCACCTTATCGTTTAGCCCCATCAGAGTTGAAGGAACTCTCCACGCAACTACAAGAACTCTTGGATAAGGGTTTTATTCGTCCTAGCTCATCGCCCTGGGGAGCTCCAGTGTTATTTGTAAAGAAGAAAGACGGTACTTTCAGAATGTGCATCGACTACCGAGAACTCAACAAGGTGACGGTGAAGAATCGTTATCCTCTACCGCGTATCGACGACTTGTTCGACCAGTTACAAGGGTCGAGCTACTATTCGAAGATCGATTTGCGATCGGGTTATCACCAGCTGAGAGTCCGGGAAGAGGACGTCTCCAAGACAGCTTTTAGAACACGTTACGGACACTATGAGTTTTTGGTCATGCCTTTTGGGATGACAAACGCACCTGCGGTTTTCATGGACTTGATGAACCGAGTGTGCAAACCTTACCTGGACAAGTTCGTTATAGTCTTCATCGACGACATCCTGATCTATTCCAAGAGTCAGGAGGAACACGAGCAGCATCTGCGACTTATTCTGGAACTCCTTCGAACAGAACAGCTTTATGCAAAGTTCTCGAAATGCGACTTCTGGCTTCGAGAAGTCCATTTCCTAGGCCACGTGGTAAACAAGGATGGGATTCATGTTGATCCATCCAAGATAGACTCGATTAAGAACTGGCCTGCACCTCGTACACCAAAGGAAATTCGCCAATTCTTGGGTTTGGCGGGATACTACCGGAGATTCATTAAGGATTTTTCTAAGATTGCACAGCCTCTCACCTCACTAACGCAGAAGGGCGTTGTTTATCGCTGGGGAAACGCACAGGAGCTAGCATTTCAGCACTTAAAGGATAGACTTTGTAGTGCACCTATCCTTTCCTTACCGGAAGGCACAGACGACTTTGTGGTTTACTGCGACGCATCAATTCAGGGTCTTGGTTGCGTGCTGATGCAACGAGACAAAGTTATAGCCTACGCCTCACGCCAACTCAAAGTTCACGAGAAAAACTACACTACGCACGACCTAGAGCTGGGAGCTGTTGTTTTTGCACTTAAATTATGGCGGCATTACCTGTATGGTACCAAGTGCGCCATCTACACGGACCACAGGAGCCTCGAGCACATCTTCAAACAGAAAGAACTAAATATGCGACAACGACGATGGGTCGAACTACTGAATGACTACGAGTGCTCAATCAGGTATCACCGGGGCAAGGCCAATGGTGTGGCTGACGCCCTCAGTCGGAAGGACACTGCGCCTAAGCGCGTACGAGCTCTACAACTCACGATCCATTCTAGTCTTCCCTCCCAGATACGAGCTGCTCAAATAGAAGCACTGAAATCAGAAAACGTCAGGGCCGAAGCCCTACGCGGATCGAGGCAACGTTTAGAACAGAAGGAAGACGGTGCTTACTACGTGACGGGACGCGTTTGGGTCCCACTTTATGGCAACCTACGAGAGCTTGTGATGGATGAAGCACACAAGTCTCTCTACTCAGTACACCCTGGATCAGATAAGATGTATCATGATATCAAAACTACGTATTGGTGGCCTAGCATGAAGGCCCACATAGCAACCTACGTCAGCAAGTGTTTGACTTGTGCGAGAGTCAAGTCGGAATACCAGAAACCATCAGGCCTGCTCCAACAACCAGAGATACCTCAATGGAAATGGGAGCAAATTTCCATGGATTTTGTTACTGGCCGACCTAGATCCCAGCGCGGGAACGATACTATTTGGGTGATCGTGGATCGACTCACAAAATCTGCACACTTCTTGGCTATCAAGGAAACGGATAAGTTCTCCACTCTTGCAGAAATATACATCAAAGAAATTGTTTCGAGGCACGGGGTGCCCACCTCTATTATCTCAGATCGAGATGCGCGTTTTACTTCAGAGCTGTGGCAAGCAATGCACAAATCCTTTGGCTCACGACTAGACATGAGCACAGCGTACCATCCTCAGACGGACGGGCAGTCTGAGCGCACTATTCAAACCTTAGAAGACATGCTTCGTGCATGTGTAATCGACTTTGGCAACCGCTGGGAAAAGCACCTGCCACTTGTGGAATTCTCGTACAACAACAGCTACCACACCAGCATTGGAGCTGCTCCGTTTGAGGCATTATACGGACGTAAATGCCGGTCTCCTCTCTGCTGGGCAGAGGTGGGAGATAGTCAGATCACTGGTCCAGAATATGTGGTAGATACAACCGAGCAAATCGCTCAGATACGAAAACGCATGACGGCCGCTCGCGAACGTCAGAAAGTTTACGCCGACATGGGCAGGAAACCACTTGAGCTCCAGGTTGGGGAGCGGGTACTACTCAAAGTTTCACCCTGGAGGGGTGTGGTTCGTTTTGGTAAACGCGGTAAACTCAACCCACGATACGTTGGACCTTTCGAGGTCATTGAGAAAATAGGCAGGGTGGCCTACAGACTAAACTTACCAGCAGAACTCGGTGCAGTTCACAACGTTTTTCATGTGTCGAATCTGAAGAAGTGTCCGTCAGATGAGACCCACGTAGTTCCTTTGAAGGAACTCACGATCGACGAGCAGTTACGATTCGTCGAGGAACCAGTCGAGATCACGGACCGGGATGTTAAGGTCCTCAAGAGTACTAGAATACCTCTCGTTCGAGTTCGTTGGAACTCACGTCGCGGCCCAGAGTTCACCTGGGAGCGCGAAGATCAGATGAAACAAAAGTATCCCCAACTGTTCGCAAACAGTACACCCACTACTGAGGCTGAAGCTACGGAATTTCGGGACGAAATTCCAGATCAACGGGGGGTGGATGTGACACCCCAGGAAAACCAGGAAAAACATACAACTTAACTAGCTTCCTCAGTGAGTGCCTACCAAATTTCGGGACGAAATTTCTTTCAACTTGGGGATGATGTGACAACTCGAAATTTAGAACCTTTCGTTGTACGTTGAACACTAAATGACTAACTAATTTGATGATTTAATGAATGATAAGTGAACCTTTATATGATTTTGTGTTATGTTACATGTATGCTTGTGTGTATGTATTCGAGTATGTATATGAGCCGAAAGCCATGAACCCGACTCGAGACCATGTGGTCTCGAGTGAACTAGTGTGACATATGGGCCGGTTGGGCCGTGCACCTCATCCGAGTCCATTAGGGTGCACTACTTAGGACTAGTATATAATCCTCATGTTAGCCATACTTGTCATTTTTGGGCAACAACACTCATACTCCTCCAACACATACTCTCCACCCTCTCACTAAAACCCTAGACACCAAGCATCACACCCTCCTCCTTCTTCTCGGATCCAACCAACCAACCACAAAAGGATTCTCGGATTTTGCTTGTTCACGCCAAACAAAGCTTCATCCTTCACCACTATTCCTCTAACCGGTTAGTGATTCTCATTGTGTGTGTTTAGATTTCGGTTGTTGTTGATGATGATGATGTGATATTTTGTTGATGATGATGTATCTTGTGTGACTTGGTAATATGTTGGTTTGTTAGATTTATACATGATGATGTTAATAAACTATCATACTTAGATTCCGGATTGATTGCATGATGAGTTAATGATGTTTGTGATTTAATGTGATTTAAACCATAAATGGTTGGTGTTCATGAAATCGGTGTGTATAATGCTCATATTATTCGGATTTGTTGTTGGAATGCTCGATTGTTATTCATGTTATGAAATCGGATTGCATGCTCTTAGGTTACAAATCAAAATGCTTGTTAAATGGCTGCACTTATGTGGTAATCGGATTAGTTGTTTGAATATTTCGGATTGTTGTTTCAAGTTATGATATGATGAACTACTTGAATGAGGATGAACTACTTGAATATGTGAAGAACAACTTGAATATGATATGAACATGGTTGAATATTTGAAATCTGATTTGTTTGATCCATTTTAGGAAATTGTTAGACAAACAAACATGTTTAAGTGGATAGTACAAACCATTTTCTGAAATCAAATTCTCATTGGATAGTACACTGTTCCGAATCAGCTCCTGTCCAACCGAAACCACCAGTTGCGACTCGAAACCAATGCATGATGAGTCGAAATCTCCCAGTTGCGACATCGGTTGCGAGTCGCAAACACCTGGTTGCGACTCGAAACCACACATGATCAGCACACCAACCTTGTGACTCGAAACCACGGTTGCGAGTCCAGTTGCGACTCGTAACCAAACCAACACGAACCGAAACCATGATGGCGACTCAGGTTGCGAGTCGCAAACGCCTAGTTGCGACTCGAGACTCTACACAGATACACGCTGTTTGGGCTTGCAATTCACTTTCGGACTTAATTGTTTGGGCCGGACTCTTGGGCCTAATGCACAGACCTATTATGTTACTGTTGAACGTGAATGTTGAACTGCCTTAGATGATACTTGAATGCAATGTGCTAGAAACATCTGTGTGCTACTTGGTTACGAACCTGACTTGTATGATACAACTATGATAGGACGTGAGTAGCCACAACGTTGCTTGTTTGACTTTTCTGTGTTTCTACCGAGCAAACCAAGGTGAGTTCACACCCTCTACAAAGCATGGGATTCCCTGGGTTGGGAATGGGGTTAAGGAACTGGGTTCCTCGTCCTCCTTGGGTAGGACAGCAAAGATTCAGGAATGTAATTCCTCGTCCTCACGGACAGATAACTCGTACTAGACCAAAACTCTATCATGAAGTCCCTCATCTTTGTATCGACTTAATCGCCGAGGCCAATGGCGAGCGGGTCATTAGTTAGATAGCGCTATTTAGGTTTGACAAACCTCACACCGTGCCGCAGAGGACGGGCGTGAACTAATGGACTACTGGCACGTCAATGATGATAGACATTGACAGTTCAGGGCACATAAACATGACTACAGTCAGCAGTCGATATGGTAACGAGTCTAGTAGATACATGGGGTAGCCCCCACGGCCGAAATGCCAGATAACTAACACGGGGTAGCCCCCACGGCTGGATAGCCAGAGTAACCGGGAATAAACAAGTCACGTTTTTAACTATGGGGTAACCCCCACGGCAGGATGCCAGATAAAGGAGACTGTTTTCGAAACAACTTAAAACGAACACCCAACCGTGAACTCACTCAACTTGTTGTTGACTCGTTACTACATGCTTTGCAGGTCCTTAGGTTCTTAGCTGGAGCTAGCATGGAGGAGGATCGTTGTGGGACATGGACAACTGTGTGCCATGTTAAACTTTGAAACAATTAAACTTATGTTTGATTTAAGACTTATGCTTCCGCTTGCAACTTAACTATGTTTTGTTTGAACACCAATTGTATTGGGTGGATTTTATAACTACTTATATGCTTGTTCAATATGATTGGTGGCTGGATCCTGGTCAGTCACGCCTCCAAGCGGTAGTACCCCGCAGGTGGATTTTGGGGGTGTGACACCACCAAGTACGAAACCACCCTTGACAAGTCATGAAACCTCTACACATACTCAACTATCTTAGGACCATCCATTTTCAAATTCCATAATTCAGTTTCCAACTTCTGGATTTCTGCCCTCTAACAATACTTCTAACGCATCAACTCTTTCAATTCATCCCACGTCAATGCATATGCCACAGCCTCACCCAAAGTTTGAACCTGAAGGTTCCACCATGACAGAGCCCCATCTAGAAACAGTCCAGAAATGTACGTGGCCTGATGCTCTGGAGCACATTTACTCATCCTTAAGAAAAAATCCATTTTCTCGACCCATCTCACAAAAGCTACGGCACCTCCAGTGCCATCGAAGTTCAGAGGCTTGCAATCCAAAAATTGCTTATAGGTACAGCCTGTACATAAGCAACATCATTCACAGAAAGCATTAGCAAAGCACACTTGGAATGTCCAAACGTATTATAATGTGACTTAGGTAACTTAAAAATTACCGTTAGGTGGGTTATTCCCTGAGGTACCTCCGTTGTGTTCGGAGCGAAGGGCCTCATGTTGTGCGATGGACTATGAGATGCGCTCTTGTAATTCTACCTCGGTCGTGGCCAGTTGATTGTTCCTTCTAGGAGACATTCTCCTTCTAATAAGAAGATTTGATAGGTCAGGTCTTATTCGTTAAGTAAATAAATAGTTGTCTAAAGGTTGTATATTAATATATAATAGCATTCATTATATCAAACAATCATGCAACAACACAATCATAGCATAAACATGTACATCAACAATGTATTTAGTGAGAACATGGCGATTGAGCTTTCATTAACTACTGACCACAGTTACATTGTTTACTAGTGTATCACATCAAAAGGGATATAGGGTCACACTACCCTCGTCCAATAAGTCAGTCAATATACAAAAATCACATAGTCAAATATGGTCATCAAAAGTCTTCACAATCTCTGCTCAATAGTAGTGCTCTCACCAAAAGTAATGCAATCTGCATAAAACCAAAAACCATTATGCTGATGGTGGAGGTGGAGGAGGAGGAGGGAAGAAAAGCAAGCTGCGCACATGCGCAAGCTCTTCCTCGAGCTCGTATACATGACGAAGTAAGTAACTTATCTGCTGCTCGAAGGTAAGGAAACGAGCATCAAAACCTGGGAAAGGTGTAAGAGGAACAGGTGGATGTGCAAAAGGAGATGGTGATGAATGTGGGGGAACAAATGTAGACTGATAAGGACACGGTGGGGGACATGGAGTCAGCTCAAGCTCCAAGACTCAGCGGCTCATAATCTCAAACTGGAGCTGAAGTGATAAAAGCAACTCATCCCGTGTGTAGCCAACAAAATGGGAGGGATGATAGGGATCTGAAATCGGCATAGAGTATGGTGGGAACCATCAGAGTGGCTCGTCAAGTGGTGAAGATGTGAAAGGAGCAAACAGTGCAATCTGAGGAATCGGGTGAAAAGATGCTGAAGCAAAAGGATCATAACTAGGCTGCTGGCTAGAAGTACCTTCCCCTGGACAGGGTGCAGGAATGTCCTGTAAGAAAACGATCGGCAAATTAGTGCGATGGTTATTGGACTCTACAGGAGGGAGAGGAGCAACATTAGCGGGTGTTGGTGGAGGGATAAATGGCTCAACAAGAGGAAGATCGACAGGTGCGGGTACTGGGTCTAGGATGAGAAGTGCAATGTCTAGTAAACCAAATGGAACAGGGCCAGGAGCAGGAATCGGCTCAGGGTCAACAGGCGCAACGTCCGGCTGATCAAAATGAATAGGGTTCGGCTCGGGGACGTGCTCGGGGTCGTGTGGAGGAGATGGTGCAGCTGACATAGCAGTGTCATCGTTAGAATCAGTAGCGTAACGCTGTAATCCGGCCGCCCCGTAAAGCTGAAGATGTCACAGACTCAAAGGAGTTTGAGACCGAGTGTAAGCTGGAATCAGAGGATATCTCAACAACAGGAACATCGGGATGTGGGATAGCTACAACATCCTCATCTATCTCCCCATCACCATGGGCATCAACAGGATGATCATCTACAAACAAATCAACGTCGTCATCAAACAAATCATCAAAAGGCCAATCCTCATGAGGGATGACCACGAGAGGTACAACATCGAGGGTCGGAGCCATGATGTGCTCACCATCGGGATGACCAATGATGAGATGATCATGGACTGGAACGGGAATGACAAAAGGATCCTCGTCAGGGAAACCATCAGCAAGAGGTAAATCATCGCCAAAGTCGGGAAACGCGAACGACTGGAAATCGTCCTCGTCGTCGGATAGCATGTCAAGATCACTCCCAGTGTCTGACGTAAAGATCTTCGGCTCCGGTGCAATCTCGTCATCTGAGACGATGGCCATAGGGTCATCAACGTCTGATAATCCACTCTCTGAAGAAGACATGATGCCTGTAACATAACAATCATAACATGTGCACATATATCAACCACTATCACTTAGTATGCAATCAAAGACAATGTATCTTGAAATCATGTATCCTCATTATTCCTCACGAATCTTTCTCTATCTCTCCTAGTCTACTCCATGCATACTAAACCACCAATGTGACCTTGCATTATGTTTTCTTGTCTTTCTTTTTGTAAAAATGTTTGTTCCATGGATCTGGGCGTTTTGTGTATGCAATGAAAATATGTTATGAAACTATTTTCGTGAGAGCCCTAATGATTGAAGTCTAGACTCGAGAAGGAATCCTAGTTCGCTACAATTGACGCTCTGATACCAAACTATCACACCCTGACTTTTGCGGAAGCATGATTATGTGTGACTTGCTTAATATCATTGCATTCAACCATAACAAACAACTATATGATAAAAGCAAGATGTTCATCCATAGATAAGTTTCAAAACATTATATCCAACTTTGTTTAACATAAATCCGAGACTTTAAATTCATATTACAAACCATCCAAATTGTTTAAAGTTCCATAAGGACTTCTCAAAAGGCACTATCAAACAAGGCTACGAGCCATGTATCTTATCCAGGATAAAATACATAATCCAAACCCCATTAACAGTGGATGACATCTTTTTATTAATGACACAACTTGAAAACTTTAGTTCCCACCAGATCCATTTGAATTCCCAGAAATACATGTAGTTTTGAAGGGGTATGGTCCCAAAAAGGCCGCGCAGACCTCATTCACGTTGCGCGCAGGACCATACTCCTTATTCATCAACTTGTTAACTGCCAACCTCGCGCGCGTTACATCATCATGTATTCATCTAGCGCGAGGTCTCAAGAATAGAAAACACCACATTCAACACTTAGCATTCTGAATAGGAGTCTTCAACCACCCAAACCCTACGCGGGCTAGTTACGTGCTCAGCAAGAGTCGCGCAGGTCTATGGCACAGGGCTACTTCAGAAGGAACAAAAGGTATAAGTGGCAGAAGAAAAGGGCCAATCCGCGTCCTCCAGGTTCTGCACAATCGTGCTCCATGATCGTCTAACGTGCAGGAGATAGAGAGTACTTAAGGACGCCTACATGGCACCAATCACAGGGCAGAGACACCTGCCCTACGATCTCCACTTACCTGTTGATGGCAGAAGGACGGTCATGCCGACAATGGTGACACGTGGCTCCAATCACGCTGCGCAAGCATCGGAGAACTTCTAGAAGACACTAACGGTCGACACCAGTGAGACAAGGAGCATATCCCGTATGTTGTCGCCTTCCGGCCCAAGGCCCATCAGCCCACATCCTCTTACACCTCTCCGGCTATAAATAGAGACCTCACTTCACAGGTTAAAGATTCTACTCCCTCTACTCTCAATCTTAATACGCAATTATCTCCTCAAAGCAGTCGCTTATTCTCATGCCGGAGCCCGGTTAAGAGGGAAACCCCCATATTCCCCTCTTAATGAGTAACGGTGTTCTGTTTTGCAGGATTAGCGGTTCATTAAGGAGCTCAGATTTATAAGAAGATTAACCCTTATGGTAGAAACATAAACCAAACTAATCAACCGCTTAAATTAGTTCTGTGTTTCTTCATTGGCGCCCACCGTTTTTTTTTTACAAATCACTTTCATCTTCTTTTTCTAAGTTTTCCAAGTTTTTCCTTCGATCATGGCTGGTCAAGGAGTCAATCCTGATTTCGGTTTTGGAACAAACACTAATGCAGTGTTGGGGGAGGACAATCAAAACGTCCAAGCTCAACATGTAGAAGAAATCGGTGAAATCGAAGTAACCAACACTAGGGGACCCTGCGCGAGCATCACTTGCATCACTCAGACGGTAACCCCAGGAAACAATGGTGCTGGACCTTCAAATCCACCTCCACCTCAGAACATTTCGGCGCTATTAGGGCTACCTGAAGGCAAAACTCCAACCTCTTGGTACGCCAAGCAAATCGCTACCATAAATGTTGCGTATCAGTCTTTAAGCGCACAGCAAGCGGTTTTGCAAGCAGAACCATCTTTAGTCACACCTTTGGGAGAATCAACAGGCCTCCTCCCTAGAGAAAACCAAGCATGCATGACACGCGCGACACACGGGGAGAGACAAAAAGCTATTATGACTATCCGTCAAACGTTCAAAGAGGTCCAGTTCAGAGCCGGCTCAGGTCGTGCAACTTGAACAATGAATGGGATGACACAGACCCAAACGACCCAACTTGGGAAGATGATGAGGGGTCTTCAGTCTTCAATCGTTTACAGAGGAACCATCAATATTACAAACCGAGGCAGCAAGTCGGATACAGCGAGGAGGCAGAGCGAGACTTCCGCCTCGCATATCGACCAGCTGAAGCTGCAGAACATTCAAAGTTCATCCCAAAGATTGCTCTAGCGCCGCTATCAAGAGAGAAATCACCTCCAACAGTCGGGAAGTTTAATGGTTTAACCGACCCGGATGATCATGTCAGAGTATTCACAAGCGTCGGTTGCATGGGAGGATGGAATATGCCTATGTGGTGCCATTTGTTTATCCAAACTTTCAGAGGGGCTGCTCGCGCCTGGTTTGATAGCCTCCCACCAGGAAAGATCAAGTCGTGGGTTGACTTCAGAACGCAGTTTGTAAACCACATCAGTCAACAAAGACGTTACGAGCGTGACACATCAAAGGTAACATACATTTAACGAAGAGAGAACGAAGGTTTAGAAGATTTCATCACTCGCTTTAATAAGGAGTGTTTGGAAATTGGTGGTGTAAGCAAACAGCTCATGCGTGCTCACTTCAAGAAAGCTATTCGCTGTGATAGCCTCATCAGGACTATCACGGGAAAAGATGGAATGCCCAAGGAATGGGATAAGCTCATGGAAGCTGCGAAAATAGCTGCGCAAACTGAAGAGTCATTGGCCGGTCACAAGAAATCTTACACCGAAGATAGATTTTCCAAAGGAAGCTCGCGCGATAACAACAGGCGCAATAAAGGCAAAAATCCTGGTTGGAAAGCCAGCCATTCCAGCGCTTATGACGAGCGACCTCGATACAGGGAAGACGCGCGAGACACTATTGAATGCATTGGTTATCGAAAGGCAGCCAGGAACGACAATCGAGAAAAACACTGGACTCCGCTCATCAAGACACCAAAGGAGGTGCTTATGACGGAGAACCATGATTTCAAGGCTCCAAGGCCAATGACGAACAAGAAGGGGCAGGACCCCAACCTGTACTGTGACTTCCACATGGATACAGGTCATCTGACAGATGACTGTATCAGCTTAAGTCAAGAAATCGAAAAAGCATTGAAAAGTGGAAAGCTAAGCCATCTGGTAAAGAACGTGAGCAAAGAGACACGTCAGATTCAACGCCACGATGATGGAATAGAGAAAAAGGATAGATGCTTGGAGACACACATGGTCAACGGACCAAGATATAGCGCAAGAGATAAAGGAAAGAGACCTTTCGAACCGGCATGACAAGAACAACAGGTCATCTTCCCGGTAGTGCGAGGGGGTCTGCGCGCCACACGCCCCATCGTCATTACCGGTATTATCGATCATTACGAAATAGAATACGTATTTATTGATCCAAGAAGTACAGCGGATATCATCTATGAGCAATGCTTTAATCAGTTTGACGATGAAGATACAGCGAGACTTGAGCCAGTCGACTACCGTCTGTCAGTATTCTGCAATGAAATGGTCTTCCCACTAGGCCAAATCAGCTTCCCCGTCATGCTGTCTGATGGGAAGCTTTCAAGAACCACAACTGTCAACTTCATGGTGATGCCTGTCAAATCAAGGCATGATGTTTTGATTGGGAGAGAAACCTAAGGAGAGCTAAACATGGTAACTTCCACGCCCCACTCAGCGATCGGGTTCCCAACCGAGACGGGGGTGGCAATTATATATGCAAAGAAGGAAGTAATGTCAGCAGATGATGTGTGTCACACCCCGACAGCGTAAAACAACAAAGCGCGGCGGAAACATCGGGGCGTGTTGTTACAGAATTATCGTTTCATAACCATGGATACAAAAAGTGTTTCATTTTATTGATAACATTAAACATTAACATTGTTTTAACACATAACATGCAAGTTTTATATCGACTATCATAGTTTTATGTCACTAAGGCTTCGTCCAGATCCTATGTGACGCATGCATCCTAGAAATCATCATCAAGCACCAATTCCTGAAACATATGTGAAAACAAAGTCCGCAAAGAAATGCTGGCGAGTACCTAGGTTTTATAGGAGTGTCGGATTCATGGCTAGTTTAAATGTTGCAATACTTTATTAAAAACCTTGTTTTGAAAAGAGTATAATATTGCAACTTAATTAACCAACTCAAATCAAGCGGGTTATAGTTTATAAAACCTCGTAGCCATGATTCTTGACCCAAAAGCATTTGTTTTAGTAAAGCACATTGTAAAACATCTAGTAAAACTCTTTAATAAAACTCGTATGTTACTTCGAAAACATCGTTGTGTGACATCGTTTCGCTATCGTTTACCCAAATGAACTAAATAACGCCACGGTATGTAATATGTTGAAAACACTTATATATAAGAAATACCAGCGGCGTATCTACCATGTTTTCACTACATTACACCTGTCTCGTTATCTAAACACTAACCAAAAACCAATCGTTAATCCAAATCGTTTAACATCGTTTCCCAATCGTTTACTCGGTTAAATCATTTAAATCATCCTCGTTTTAATTGTGAAAACTTATATATGGTCGTCTAGCTAATAACATTCAAACCTTTGTGACTCATCCATCGTCCATTGCTTCTCGCATTATTAAACCACCAAAGGGTAAATTAACAATCATCAGATTCAGTCGTTACCCACAACACCCACACATAACCATGGGTGTAGTAAAATATCAGGATTTTTCGGATCCTATGGTACCATAACCTAATACTGGTCGGTTCGGCCAAATTAATGAATGTCATTTGTTATGTAACTACAACCAACAAGTTTGTTCACATTATCAAAATCGTTATTAGTTTTGCATAGACCATCTTAATCGTTTTTGAAACCATCGTTATAACATCGAAAATCATTTTGAAACCATCGTTAAAACATCAAAAATCTTTTTGAAACCATCGTTAAAACCTTGAAAACATTTAGTACATATGAATCACCCCAAAACAATTGAAAACAGTAAAATAGGGGAACTATGTACTCACATAGTTACCACAAAACATGTAAAAAGAGGGGATCTATGTACTCACCTGTAGTGCAAAGTAATTCTCAATCGATAGAACTTCAACAAACTCGAGCAAACCAGAGAAATCAAACAGCACCTAGTAATCGAATCACTAATCAAACAATAGACGCCTAAATCGGAAGATCGGACAGAATGAGGTCTTGTAAACCAAATGAGTTTTGGAACTCATGTGATATGGTTTAACAAAGCCTACATTCTAAATCGGAACCTAACCTAAGTGCTTTCGACCCATCGTGACCCATTAAGGTAGCTTATGCTACTTTAACGCGTCGTGCGCGCAAAGCGTGTTCGAGACGTCTAACTAGTCCTATGACAAGTATTATATGCCTATACATGTTTTATCATGTTGTATAATCAGTTATGTACAAAAGTTTAGGTTACATAAGCTAAATTACCAATTATACATGAAAAGGGTATTTTGGTAATTTACCTATGGCATATAAACTACTTATTATACAACTACCTAAACTAGGCGAACATAAGGTATAACCTCGGAAGGTTATTCCCTATAGCCTCATCAGGACTATCACGGGAAAAGATGGAATGCCAAAGGAATGGGATAAGCTCATGGAAGCTGCGAAAATAGTTGCGCAAACTGAAGAGTCATTGGCCGGTCACAAGAAATCTTACACCGAAGATAGATTTTCCAAAGGAAGCTCGCGCGATAACAACAGGCGCAATAAAGGTAAAAACCCTGGATGGAAAGCCAGCCATTCCAGCGCTTATGACGAGCGACCTCGATACTGGGAAGACGCGCGAGACACTATTTAACGCATTGGTTATCGAAAGGCAGTCAGGAACGACAATCGAGAAAAGCACTGGACTCCGCTCATCAAGACACCAAAGGAGGTGCTTATGATGGAGAACCATGATTTCAAGGCTCCAAGCCCAATGACGAACAAGAAGGGGCAAGACCCCAACCTGTACTGTGACTTCCACAAGGATACAGGTCATCTGACAGATGACTGTATCAGCTTAAGTCAAGAAATCGAAAAAGCATTGAAAAGTGGAAAGCTAAACCATCTGGTAAAGAACGTGCGCAAAGAGACACGTCAGATTCAACGCAACGATGATGGAAGAGAGAAAAAGGTTAGACGCTTGGAGACACACATGGTCAACGGACCAAGATATATCGCAATAGATAAAGTTAAGCGACCTTTCGAACCGGCATAGTAAGAACAACAGGTCATCTTCCCGGTAGTGCGAGGGGGTCCGCGCGCCACACGCCCCGTCGTCATTACCGGTATTATCAATCATCATGAAACAGAATACGTATTTATTGATCCAGGAAGTACAGCGGATATCATCTATGAGCAATGCTTTAATCAGTTTGACGATGAAGATACAGCGAGACTTGAGCCAGTCGACTACCCTCTGTCAGTATTCTGCAACGAAATGGTCTTCCCACTAGGCCAAATCAGCTTCCCCGTCACGCTGTCTGATGGGAAGCATTCAAGAACCACAACTGTCAACTTCATGGTGATGCCTGTCAAATCAAGGCATGATGTTTTGATTGGGAGAGAAACCCAAGGAGAGCTAAACATGGTAACTTCCACGCCCCACTTAGCGATCGGGTTCCCAACCGAGACGGGGGTGGCAATTATATATGCAAAGAAGGAAGTAATGACAGCAGATGATGTGCGCCCGACCAAAGCGGTAAAGGTTTCAGCGACTGAGCCAGAAAAGTGGGTTTTAAATCATAAATACCCAGAGCAAACGGTGACGATAGGCCACGCGATCTCACCAAACATCAGAACACACCTCAAACAACTTTTGTTCAAGAATATGGACATTTTCGCCTTGACTCCGGCAGACATGACCGGTCTCCCGCACGACATTACCGAGCATTGTCTGAACACTTATCCCTCCGTTGAACCAAAAGTTCAAAGAAGGCGCAGCTTAGGGGCGGATAAGACCAATGCAATGAACGAGCAAGTCTGTGAGCTGTTAAAAGCAGGAATCATAAAAGAGGTGCTTTATCAGAGTTGGGTGGCAAACCCCGTGATGGTGGAGAAGTTGAACGAAAGATGGAGAGTGTGCGTCGATTATACCGATCTCAACAAGGCATGCCCTAAAGACTGCTACTCTTTGCCTGAGATCGACAAAAAGATAGACTCTCTCGCACCATACAGATGGAAATTCTTCTTAGATTGTTACAAGGGGTATCATCAGGTTCAAATGAAGCTTGAGGACGAAGACAAGACAGCTTTTCAGACCGATCTTGGGATCTTCTGTTATACAAAGATGCCGTTCAACCTCAAAAACGCTGGCGCAACATACCAACGTCTGATGGATAAAATCTTTGCTGAAGATACTGGGAAACACATCGAGGTTTACATTGATGATCTCGTAATTAAAAGTCTCGAGGAAGATCAGATGTTAAAGGATATAGAGAAGACTTTTCACTCCCTACGAAGCATGATTATGAAATTAAATCCAGCCTAATGTTCTTTTGGTATGGAAGAGGGTAAGTTCTTGAGTTTCGTGGTAACAAATGGCATCTTTAAAGTTAATCCAGAAAAAGTGCAAGCCATAGAGCGGATGCCGTCACCACAAACAATCAAAGAAATGCAACGATTGGCCGGCCGCCTAGCCGCGGTTAATCGGTTTCTATCAATCCACGCCACAAAATCATATCCTTTTATCAGCACCCTGCGCAACTGTGTAAAAAAGCAAGAATTCAAGTAGACACCTGAAGCAGAAGTCGCTTTTCAGCAAATGAAAGAATGTTTGATAAAGCTCCCTACTCTGACTGCGTCATTCGAAAAAGAACCACTCATACTGTACTTATCTTCTTCGGATAAGGCAGTGGGGTCGGTATTGCTTGTGGAGAGAAACGGAGTACAGACTCCAATTTATTACGTCAGTAGGGTGCTCACAGATCCAGAAACGAGATATTCAACGATGGAAAAGTTAGTACTTGCGCTGCTACATGCCTCCAGGAGGCTGCTCAAATATTTTATAGGGCATGTGGTCACAGTACTCACCAACTTTCACATCGGCACTATATTGCAAAAACCAGAGATGTCTGGACGGTTAGCAAAGTGGGCGATTGAGCTGGGGGCCACAACATCTTGTACAGGCCGCGCCCAGCCATCAAGGGTCAAGTTCTAGCGGACTTCGTCACAGAAGTCCTAGTGGATAAAATCAAGGATTGTGAGATTGTTGAGACTCCCGTAAAGACACGTCCAATGAGTTATGGTTGCTGTACACTGATGGGGCCTTAAACAAAGATGGCGCAGGAGCTGGATTGTGCCTTGTGAGCCCTGAGAAGCTTGAATTTACATACGCCATCAAGTTGGATTTCAAGAATACCAACAACGAGGCGGAATACGTGGCATTCTTGGCAGGCTTGCGCTTCGCCATAAAAATGGGAGCTCAAAATCTGCCAGCGCATGTTGATTCACTATTGATCGCCAGCTAAATCAACGGACTATACGATGCAAAGGGCGAAGTTATGGCTTTGTACTTAGATCAAGAAAAAGAGTTGCTTCAACAATTCAAGTCCTACAAGGTAGTGCATATTAATCGCTCAGAGAACAAACCAGCAGACGCCTTGAGCAAGCTCGCGTCAACTTCTTTTCAACATCTCGCCGAAGATGTAAGAATCGAAGTACTAAAAAACCCGTCGGTTCTGCTACGACAAGTGAATGTGATTGAGATAGGGTAACCATCTTGGATGAGCCCTATAATCCAGTATTTGCAAGAAGGAATACTCCCTGAGAGCAAAGCAGAGGCAAGGAAAATTCAGAACAAGGCCTTGCATTATGAGATGAATGGCGGTATCTTGTACTGAAAATCCTTCTTGGGGCCACTATTGCGCTGCATGGACCCCCAAGATGCGAATTACTTAATTAGGGAGATTTACGAAGGAATCTGCGGCATCTATGCAGGCCCGCACATGGTTTTTGCGAAGATTATGAATGATGGATACTACTAGCCAGGGATGCACGTCGACGCTCTAAAGGAGCTATGCAAATGCGACTCCTGTCAAAGGCACTCCCCTAAAACCCTGCGCCCGAAGAATGATCTCATCCCTGTGTCCACTGCATGGCCTTTCCATCAGTTGGGAATTGATATGGTGGGACCTTTCCCTGAAGCTCCGGTAGCTGTGAAGTTCATAATCATTGCCGTGGATTATTTCACCAAGTGGGTGGAAGCCCAAGCACTCGCCTCAACAACTGCAATGATGGTGCACAAGTTCATCTAGGAATGCATCATTTCCAGGTTTGGCCTCCCACTCAAAATTGTAACCGATAATGGCACCAACTTTGCTTCCGAAGACCTTCAAAAGTGGATGAGAGAGATGAATATCAAACACACTTTCTCATCTGTTGCGCATCCTCAGGGCAACGGACAACTCGGAAGTGTTAACAAGAGTATCGTTGAAGGGATAAAAGCAGCCTAGGCACTAAGAGAAGAGGCTGGGTAGATGAGCTCCCAAGCATCCTGTGGGCTCATCGAACCATGCCGAAAACAAGCACTGGCGAAACCCCTTTCAGCCTGGTCTATGGCTCATAGGCAGTTATCCCAACGGAAATTGGTCTGCCCTCGCCGCGCTTGACAGCAGTCAACACAATCGATAACGAGGCAAAGCGTCGTCTTGACTTGGATTTACTAGAAGAAAGGCGCGAAATTGCGCGAATTAAAGAAGCCAAGTACAAAACACAACTGGAAAGGTATTACAATGCAAGAGTGCGCATTTGTACCTTCACTCCAGGAGAGTATGTCTTCAGAGACAATGAAGCTTCAAATGCTGAACGCCCTTGAAAGCTAGCACCCAAATGGGAAGGCCCATACTTAATACACGAGGTGCTAGGGAATGGGGCATACAAGTTGCGCACCCTGGATGGATACATCATCCCGCGCACGTGGAACGTGCAACAACTGCGCAAGTGCTATATGTAACTACTCTCGGCCTTGCGCCCTTACTCACTCATGTTGGCCACGCGCCTTTTTAATTTGCTATGTTGGCTAAACACCCTTTGTTACTTAAATGCGTTGTATATTGGCCTAAGCGCCTGTTTCTTAATCAACGAAAGCATATGCCTTATGTTTTCTTTTATCATGATGACTTCTACGTTACAATTGCATGTTAAACTTTTGATTAGCACGAAAACACTTAAGTAAATTACGAGCTCTTGAGTTATGCCTCCAAGGTCCTCCACGAACATAGCGCGAGACCGGGCAGTTATACTCGCACAAGAGCCACACTTACATTTATTCGCGCTAACTTAACCAAAGTTTCTAACAACAATACAATAATTGTAACTAGGAAAAAGAGAAAGAAAACATAAACATCATATTTAACAAGCGCAACCACGCAACAGTTATATAGAAACAAAGAATCTTTGATTTAATCCAAAACAAGCGCAACCGCGCAACAGGTTACATTTGACATCTAAAAATGAAAATTACAAGTCACAAAGCCAATCAATGGTACCTACTCATAACCATCACCACCCTCATAATTATCGTCATACTCATCACCATCACCATCACCATCGTCTCCACCATCGTCATCACCAGCTGGCTCTACTTCATCAGATAGCTCGACAGTCTCTGGTGGATCAAGGATGGACTTTAGCCGTTGACACCAATCATCGTGCTTCAGCGCCTTCGTAACCAAATCCATCACAGGTAATGATAGATGGTCATAAGCCTTTTCAGCGCGAGCTATCTCAGCATCAGCTTGATCAGTCACTGAGCAATGACCAGTATCGAACGCTTGTCCAAACACCTCTTCGACATGCTCCGCACACTCTAGATAACCTCCACGGTGACCAACCACGCGTGAGGCATCTATAAGAGCAGCAATAGCTCCATCCAGTTCTCCAGCATTTAAGATAGAGTTGGCCATCTACAGCAAAGGCATTGAATAAGAAATAGGCCTTAACAAATAAAAGCCTAAGTTGAGAAAAGAAACATACCAGAACTACTCCCCTGCCGCACATCCACTTAGCCTCAGCAGCAACAGTATCAACGATGCCTTGAACCTCGGAGTAGTTAGTTTGCGCTACGTTAAGGGCCGCTGTGCTGACATCTCGCGCCTCTTCAGCCTTCTGTCTGGCATCCTCAGCAGTGGCAGCCTTCCCCTTCTCAGCTTCGGGGTCGATCTCCAAGGACTCACTTTTGTCAACCTGCTCTTGCAGGCGACGTTTTAACTCTGCAATCTCGACGTCCTTGGCTGCCAAGTCCTTGTCCTTACCAGATAACTGCGCTTTCAGCTCAGCCTGCATAAGATAAAATACTTAGATAATTCTACAAACAAAAAGCACAAGGACAGAAAAAGTCAACACTTTCGAACCTCATCATGCTCCTTAGCAGCCTGCACATCTTCGACCTTCTCGGTCAGTTCAGCAACTTTACCCTCGAGCTCGGTAATCTTAGCACGAGCCGCATACATGCGATCATTGTCTTTGTGCAAATCTTCTTCCACTCAGCACGCTCCTTCGCCAGGAGGTCTTCAGCAGCACGAAGCTTGCCCCTAAGGCCCTCGCGGCCCCACTCCTCTGATTTCCTATCAGCCTCAAACTTGGCCTTCTCCTCCTAAAATTTAGCATTCGCCTTCTCAAACTCCTTCACCTGCCTCACAAGGCGCTCATGATATTTCTCCCAGTCAGCTCGCTCCTTAACCATTATGCGCCACTCACGTACAATTTGGTGATTGGCGGCGCGAGTATTAGCCTCTCCAACCACATAGCCTCGATACAGCCCATCGTGAGTCCGTGCCCTCTGCCGGTTAACCTCACCGGTAGGGAAGGAGTTCAAAAACCAATCACGGCATGGGCCAAACTCCTGAAAGTTATCTTTCTGTTTCAAACCCCAGGGAGCATGGTGAGGAGCATTACCGCGGGCCTCCTCGGTATAAGTTTTGTAGTAAATGTCACTGAGGGTATACTTTGGGCCGATTATCTGTGGCATATATCCTCCAGCGCCACCGGAAGTCGCACCACCTGCAGCATGAGATTTTTCCTTATGAATCGGAGAACCTGATTCCCCAGTAGTAGAAGTTACTTTAACGGATTGGAGGGGGCATCAGGTTGTGCAGCTCTGGTGGGATTCTTAACCTCAGGTTCCTTCCTTTTCTCATGATGGGGCTGGTCAAGCCCCGAAATGTGAACAACCTCCGGACCCTGCGCCTTATCACGAGTAGTGGCTGCAGCGGTCCTGGTCTCCTTCGGAGCATCACCGGCAGGCTTCCCAGAAGTTTTTTCCTTCTCCTTTTCAGCAGCCTTGCCAACAGGCTTCTCAGCTGCCTTCTTCTCTTTCTCCTTCTCAGTAGCTTTCTTCTTCTCCTTCTTGGCCTCTACTCAGCAGCCAGGAAGGGTTTGATGGTAACCTTGGGCCTCTTCTACGCCGGCTCTGGGGGATCTTTGATGACAACAACCTTCTTTTCAGGGGTCTTCTTTTTGGCCTCTGCAAAAACGGAGTGCTAAATAGAAATAAAACAGCAAGGAAAACAAGATAATTAAGAAACTAACCAGGAGAAAATTTATATAGAGAGCACAAATTGCTCTGCTTCCCAATCAACGGAACCTCTCCAGCCTTCGACACGATAGACACACCATCCGTGGTCTCGTCCCTACTTCTTTTTTTGCTGATCAACTTGGCAGCAGGTTCTTCCTCTTCTTCTTCCTCCTCTTCATCGAGCGTGATAGAAGACGGGGTGGCTCCAGCATCTACAGTCGGACAAACCCTCAGCTCCTGTCTTCTTCTCTCCTATACGCGACAAACCCTCAAGTGAGTCACTGATAATAACGTAATCTTCCAAGTTACTCTAGTAAAGGCGGAGAGTACCTTTATCAGCAGCTGCAGTCGCACGGCTACTCCCGCCCTTCTTGCTAGTCACCTCAGCGTCTAAGGTAATCACCTTCTTCCGCTTGGTGGGTTTTTTCTTCTTTTCTTCTGGGTCAATCCCCAAGTCGTGCAACACACCTGCAAAGATGTTAGACCATGAACTTAGCTCCCCATTCGAAGATCCTACAGACTCCTCACTGGAAAGATAAAGAATCTCTTTCCCAGCTGAGGTCACAACTCGCAAGGGTCGTTGATTGGGAATATGCGCACCTTAAGTTGCGGTAGGAGGATTGGCGAAGGCCCCAGCAACAGGGTACAGGAAGCGCGGCTTGATTCTATCATACCAATACTGCTCCCCTGACTCCAGCGGGCGCACCCCCATGGATCCACCAAACATGGGGAAAGCAGCTTGATAAAGGTGTGCTTCTACATTCAAAATTCAAACAGTTAAATGAGGCGAGAATAAACAGAAAACTAAGGAAACAACTAACCTCTATCCTCTCTGTCTATAAATTGACACCTCACTTCACAGGTTAAAGATTCTACTCCCTCTATGCTCACTCTTAATACGCAATTATCGCCTCAAAGCAGTCGCTTATTCTCACATTGGAGCCCGGTTAAGAGGGAAACCCCCATATTCCCCTCTTAACGAGTAACGGTGTTCTGTTTTACAGGATTAGCGGTTCATTAAGGAGCTCAGAGTTATAAGAAGATTAACCCTTATGGTAGAAACATAAACCAAACTAATCAACCCCTAAAATTAGTTCTGTGTTTCTTCAAGTTTGAAAACGTCAACAAAAGTTGAGCGAGTTCATGTGTTTTGTATGTGTGCACGAATAAACCTTGTAATCATTGTAAGTATGTATGTAGTTGTAAATCTCGGTGTGAAAGCAAATAAGGAAACATATCAATTAATGGTTTGCAAGGCCATTAATATGTGTGACGTGATGCAGGAAGGCTCAACCCTAGCGGATTTTGTACCGGGCTTCTGGCTGGAAGACATAGTCACCTCATGGGCCAAATCCCGGTCCTCATGGGTGGGGCTCGCAACACCCAAATAGATCTATCACTCATGTCCCTCGGTCCTACTACGAGGATTAATGGTCTTAAGCGTTGTACCCACCACTCACATGATCTAACAGTTCATTCCTTAGCTAACCATACCATTTGTAAATGTTTGTAAACAATTTTAATATGTACTTCACCCCCGAAGTTATAAAACTGAAAACAATTAAAAGAAAATGGGGACATGAACTCACAATCTTGCGTCTTGTATCCGATGTAACTCAAGCTGCTACTCGATCACACGACTCCCTACAAACGTGCTAATATTAATTACACAGATGGGTCGTGCCTTGACCTTAGTTTTAATTAGTGTCTTTGAGTTATGTTTCCTTGTGTCATCAATATTATTCCAAGTATATAATTATTTGTTAAAATAATAAATATTTTAACTTAAATTATATTTCTTAAATTTTTGAATATTTGTTAAAATAATATATTTTTATCTTGACGCATTTATGTATTTGTACACGTATATCCTTCCCAAGGATGGGTGTATTCATACTTGTATCTTTAAGCTTGTATGTTTTTTCCAAGTATCGGTGAAGTATTCCGGTGCATTTGTACGTACGAGAATATGTATTCTTATTGTGTTTATTAGGTATTTTAATAATTAATTTTTGTATTAAACATCCCAGAATAATATTTCTAATAAAAATTCACCAATATATATTCTTAAAATATATATTTTTAAGAAATCATTTATAGAACTTTATTTATACTTCTTCTTGGCAAAAATATTTATATTTTCATATAAACATCAAAAATAATATATTTTTAAGATTATCTTAGAAAATATACATAAATCCATTTTCACCAAAAAAAAATATATTCTAAATTTATTTGAGAAAATATATATTTTTTTCCAAAAATAATATATTTTCTAGTTATTTAAGAAAACATATATATTTCCTTTACTTTCAAAAATAATATATTTTCTTCTTGTCAAAAATAAGATATATTTTTGTAATATTTGTGAAAATCATATTTTTGTTCTCTTGGTGTCCAAAATACCGTTTACCAAAATATACTCATGAATTTAATTCCAGAATATTTTTGTAAGTTATATTCCTTATTCGGTTTCTCTAATATTTTGGGTGTAAATTATATATTCATTCCTTGGAAATTTTGGTAGTATTTTGTATTGTAATTTCTTGGTATTTTGGTGAGTTATATTATTTCATGTCCTAAAATAATATAACAAATACACATAATATACAAATAATCACACACATGGTGACATCTAAATATATATTATCCTAAATAGATATTAGTCACTTTTATTATCAAAAACCAACCTCCAATATTTATAAATCTTGTAACAAAATTTATGGCAAATTTTATATGAAAATTCATGGTTAAAATTTATTTGTAAATATTTGTTTAAAAATATTTTTTCTAAGTGTTTAATTTCTAGAAAAAATTTGCCATAGTTTCCCCTTAAAAATTATGTTTCCATGCTTTCAAAGCATATCATTTTCTTTTATAAATCATCACACTCAACAATAAATCAAACAATACTTACCAAGTGCAATAAATCAAGCATTAATCACTACTTTATGAACTTGAAAATTTATAAAAATTTGTGGTAACTTGGTAGTGTGTTTAGTAAGCTTAGTTATCCTTTAAAGTGTGGTTGTTTATTTAAAAACATCATTCTTGAAGAATTTAGATGTTTACAACTTGTAAAGTGATTTTCTAAAAATATTTCTTCTTGAATTTTTCTTGTTAAATACATGTTTCTATACTTGATTAACCACTAAAAATGTGATTAGTTTCTTCAAGAACCATGTTTATGTAAACCTTGTATTTTTACTTAGTTTCTTGAGAAATCATTCTTAAAATCACATGTTTACAAGACTTATACTACACTTTGATCATCATCATTCAAGAAAACATTTTATACTCCAAGTTCATGATTTTACATAAGGATGACCACTTTGATTTCTAACATAATCATCCTCTCATCTTGCTAGATTATGTCTTTAATCACCAGCTAGCAGGTCCATATGATGTTTAACATCATAAACACAAGTTATCATTAATCAGTACTCACACATACACATAAACAACATGTATTCTTATGATTTTTAGTCTTATGTTTTTGATTTATATTCTTGATCTTTAGTGTTCTTCAAAATTCGTTACTTGTACCATCTTTTAACCAACTAAACATGATGTAAAATGAGATGTAGATGATCTTACTACTAGCACAAGGCTAGGGATAAACACAAGATGAAGATGAAGATGAAAATGAATGTGATGGTTAATAGCACTTGCAAGAGGTCCTTCAACTTCCAAGAGCTCCTAGCTTCCTTGTTATGCTTCTTACACCTTTGTATGAGTAGAGAATGGATGAAGATTTAATGAAAGTGGTGGTTGTGTGTGTGCGGGTTCACGGCCGAGAGGAGAGGAAGAGAAGAGAGAGTTGTGTGTTGTGAATCTGAGTGAAAGTGAGGAGGTTATGAACTTGAGGTCTCACTTATAATCCTCCAACAACATATTCTCTAATTTGTAATGTGTTATCAAAAGTATGAGACATTATCAAATTAAATAAACAAAGAAATCCAAGGTGGGGCCACCTTGTCTAACCGTAAGATGGGGGGTGTTTAGTTGAGTTGTGATGGTTAGTTAGTTTAGTTAGTTGAAATCTAAGTGTTTTAGTTAGGTTATAAGTTGTTATGATGTTATATAGGGTGTTATGATGTTCGGGGACCATAACTAGCTCGGAAATGATAAAACAATGCTTCTAGTAAAAATTTGGTGTTTCGGGTAGTGTCCTGTTGTTCGGTTGGTTACCAGTTTGTTAAGGTGCTAAACTACGCAGTTTAGTGTGCTTTATATTACCTTTTCTGACAGTTTTGATTCCCGACACTTAGGAAAGTATTCTGGACCATTTAACCATATTTCTGCATGATAATAAGTTGTTTAAATGCTGAATTCTACAGAATTCTGCAGTTTATTTGAGTTTTAGTCACTTTTCGGCACTTAAACTATCACTAGGAAGGCAGTTTTATGATCCTTACTTTCCTACACACTATACTAGTGTAACTCTTGGTTTCTGGCACATTCTGTGTCTCAATACTATGTCTGTCTATGTACTGAACTCCATCAGCATTTTTCTAATTTGTCTGATAGCTGTGCTATCTTTGTTTCGTGCATCATTTGAATCAATAAGGTGTTGCATGCAGTAATTCTCACACCCTGACCGCGTAAAACAACAAATTACGGCGGAATCGTCGTGGAGTGTTGTAACACAATCATTGTTTCATAACACACAGAAATTTGAAGTTTTGTTTTATTTAAAGATTAACCATTTACATCGTCTTGAAATTTAAACAAACAAGTTAAACATAGTCTATTATTGTTATTAAGTCACTAAGGCCTCGTCCAGTCCTAAGTGAGCTTGCATCCTAGCAATTAACATCATTCAATCAACACCTAAAACATATGTAAAAACAAAGTCAGCAAAGAAATGCTGGCGAGCACATAGGTTTTATGAGAGTGTCGGATTCATGGCTAGTTTACATGTTGCAGTACCTCATTAGACTACAAGAGTCAAAAGTAAAAACCTTGTTTTGAAAAGTGTATAGTATTGCAACATAATTAACCAACTCAAATCAAGATGGTTATAACTTATAAAATCCCAAAGCCATGATTAACAAAGCCTACATACTAAATTGAAACCTAACTTAAGTGCTTAAGACCCGTTACGACCCGTTTAGGTAACTTATGCTACTTTAACGTGTCGTTCACGTAAAATGCTTTCGGACCGCCCAACTAGTCCTATGAGAAGTATTATATGCCTTAACATGTCTAATAATGTTACCTAATTTGTTTTGATGTAAAAATTTAGGTTACATATGCTTAAAATGAAATTATGCGTAAAAAGGGCATTTTGGTCATTTTCCTAAGTCATATAAATTACCTATCATACAACTAACTAAACGAAGTGGCCATAAGGTATAACCTTGGAAGGTTATTCCCTATACAACTATGGTCACAAAACATGTTTGGTCGGATCCTAATGATCATCCAAACGGGTCGGGTTCGAAAGTCTAAGCGGTTGTTTATACCGCTTATCTTACGACCCTATATAAGCACTAAACTAAAAGTGACGAGTTAAACATGTTATAACATATTTAACAAAGTTAGAAAACAAGTTTGACCGAAACTATGACTCGTCACTATGCCTAAATAAAGTGGTAATCAGGAGGTATAGTCACAAGGGACTATAACCATCGTGATTACGCTCACGTTGCGAAGTTCAAACGAACTTCGTGTTGACCATTGACCGGTCAAAGCTGAAAGTCAAACACTGTTTGACTTTCATGCTTAAAAATGCATAAAAGATGAAAGAGTACTTACAAAAGGTCCAAGCTATGAAGATTTGATTCAAGGTTGCTCAGGTATGGAGTGTGGAAACCCCAACTTAGAGCAGAAATGAATCAAGTGTGAGGTTTGCAGATGAACATGGTGGGTTTATATAGATTCTGGACCACCATTAGGATCGTTCCTCAATTTACGAGCTTCAATCATGGCCCTCCATGTGTGCCCACTGAATTAACATACTATGGGTGCCCAAAACAAGCCCATAGTTTTGAAAAACCATGAAGAAAAACCCAGAAACCAGCTGCTGATTTAGAAAACTGATTTTTGTAGATCTGGGCGGCTCTTGCACCCAGTGTAAGAGATGGGCTCATCTTACGCGCCCCTCCTGAGCCAAGTTTGGCAGATTGTCAGAAATGGTCCATGAAAGTGCAAAACATGATTTTCGATGCATTTTTTGACACATTTAAGCCCCGTTAATCCTATTTCAAGGCTCTAAAATGAAGTTAAAGTATAACTTAAAATATGCTCAAAAATATGTTGGATGTCGGTTCGTTTGGTCGTACGGTTGCGTTGTTCGGTTAATTACGACAAAACACGAACGGACGTGAAAAACGATCCAAATTATGCGACGAATGCAATTTTATCATGCCAATCACTAAAATAAAAATTTTTTCTGATTACATAAATTTTTGGATGTCTGGATATATTCAGAACGTAAGATATGCGCGAAAATGAAAACTTATGCACTTTTTGACGCTTTTAGTCCTTGTTGATCAAATAAGTATATTTTTGCGCACCAAAGACCTCAAAGCCTATTTATAAGATATGTAAAGGATATTTAGGGCATGTTTAACTTATGATCAAGTTTCGGAAGGTTCGATACCATACGAATTGGCAGACTTTTGCAGTTTGACGCAAATAGTCCCTGCGATCGAATAAACTTGATTTCGACACTCCAAACCCTCTAAAACTTATTTCTAAGTTATGTAAAGGCTATTTAAGATATGTTAAGCCCATGTCACTATTCTGGAGTGTTTATCGCGTTAAACTAATTACGTTTGCACATTTGTTCGCGTATAACCTTCTAGAAAGCGATTTAGAGCTCGAAATCGAACAAGAATTGATATGTGCAAATGATACACATATTTATAAAAATCCCAAGTATGAAACAAAATATTTCATTGATTTGGTATTTGTTTGATGGTCGTAGAGACACAGATGTCACAGTCTGCCCTACTTTAGGAAATTTCGTCCCGAAATTTTATTTGGAGGAAACTTGTGAGAGCTCGAAACATGAAGTCGAAAAGATAAACCAACACTGGTTAGGCATCTGAACTTCTAGTAACTTTAATAACATCATGCTTGCAATGTAAGAGGGACACTTATATACAAGTATATGAAGCGCCATTGGTGCGTCCACCGTACCTCCATTATCTTGTTTACGTTTCGTTATTTTTGCCACTATCGGTTCTTACACATGTTAAATCTTACTGTGGTTTCCATGCACTGAATTTCATAATTATGTATGCATCCATAATTACGTAATTCCTTGTATAGTCCACACAGTGCATTTTATAATGTGTAGGGGAATAAAATCAAACTTGTGATGAGTGTGGCTAGACCACCATAGGGTCCTTTTAATTAAATCAACAAATGATCTCTTTAAATAGACCACCAAGGAGTCTTTTTAGCTATATCATCACATGACATTGCCAACCAGATTTTTGAATCAATCTTTCTAACTAGACCACTCAAGGGGTCTCTTTTGAATTATGGAATGGTACTATATAATCCAAGGGTCTTAACTATTACGTAGAAGCCCATTAAGGATTTAAGGTAGTACCTTTGGATATCCTACTATGAATCCCTCATATGAAGATATGGAAGATTCTACGAGGATTTGGATAACGAAAAATTAGATTACACAAAAATACAACACATAAAACATAATCATGCAATCACATAATTGTTTATCTTGATCTTTAATTTGTTATCATTTTGTTAATTTACACACGAGTCTTTAAAGCACACCAGGAATCCAATTCATGGATTTCATTTGGCACTTTAATCATTTTCAAGAATCTAACTATGAAGATAGGAAGATCTTAATACGAATTCGGTTTTGTCCTTATTGGATCGTAATGTACGTATTAAAGTGTACAAAGAATCCAATCAAGGGCTCCTATTTGAGCGATAATCATCCACATGGATCTAATTGTGAAGATAAGAAAATCCTATATGGATATGGAGATGCTTCGAAACCTTGCACTAGATGTGCTTAAGTCGATACACGAGGTAGAATGCTCATGAAGTTGAGGCGCTAGATATGTCAAGGCGACATATGAAGTAAAATTTGGAGGTTGGGTACTACATATGTTAAATCAACATACGAGCAGAATGTTTTTCGAAAACTATGCATGGGGTTCTTCAAAAATATTTTTGATCTTACATAATACTTTTGAAATCATACGGTAGATATATTAGGTAAATATGTTTATAAAATGTTTTAAAATCATGCGAGATGAATTTTGTATAAGGTTTTTGAAAACATGGATAATGCTTTTGTAATCATGCATTTGATATATTAAGTAAATATACTGCGTTTAAAATTGTTTTCAAACTATATGAAATATTTTGAAATCATGAAGGTTGTTTTGAAAACCTATACTATGTATGTTGTTATGAAAACCAGAATGTAATGATATAGGTACGAGATCGAAGAATACCCTTAGTTATCTAACCAAGGATTTAAAGTGATTACTCAAAATGTCACTTATTTTCTGTACTTCGTTTCTTAGAATGAAACGAGTACATAGAATTTTCGAGAAAATCATGAGCGATCACATGAATGGGAGAATTACAAGAGTAGTTTGTTTTGTAAAGAACATAATTCTTTGGTGTAGGTATAGTAGGGGTATGCCATACACACATGTAACTACACTTGCACATCGGAATTATGAACAACTATTTATTTATAAACCAAACAAGTTGTTTCAGAGTTCAAGAAAAACAAAAGAAACAAAAGCATAAGATTTAAACTAATTCAAAGCAGCAACGTCTTCTAATCAGCTAGATGCTCATTTATGGGTCGGATTTGCATTGACAAGCTTTGATCATTAGATCCTGGAATAACCCGTCTTGCCATAGATGTAGCAAGTACCAGGAGGAAAACGAGCTTGAGCAAGGTTGCCTTAGGGTTGGTTTGGACCACCTTGGCTTGGGTTGAATCGACAAGCATTTGCCAGGTGACCGAGTCGCCCACATGATGCACACAGACGACACTGTAGGTAAGCTAGGTGAGGTACATTACATTTGTTTCACATCGGCGTAGTATCGGCATAAGGTTCCCTTGCAGGAGGTTGAGCAGCAGCAAGATTTTCAACAGCTTTGTTTTGGATAGTAAAGCGGCACACATTAACCAAATGTCCCCATCGTCTACAGTGGGTACATTTGTGACAGGGTGTCTGATTCGGATGATGAAGGTTGCATTGATTGCACCAAGGAGTAGTTCCCAAGTACGATTTCTTGGCTGGTGGTGCTGCTACCTGGCTAGGCTCCACTTTATTTGGTGCAACGGTTGGAGGATTCTTTGAGGTTTTACGCTTCTTTGACCTTTTCAAAGGCTTGGCTTCTACTACCTTTGATGCTTCTTGGGTGGCTTCATCCTGGAGACGAGACATGGCAACAGCTAATTCAGCAGTCTTCTGGATTACTACGCCTATTCGTTGGGCAAATTTGGTAGCCAGTTCGGACATCTGAGCGTCGCTGCGATGAAGAGACATTCTAGAGGAAATGGAAGACATAGGAAGAAACAAGTGAAATGTTATCGGATAATCAAAACAGAATGACAACGCATAAAAATTGTGATCATTTGTTTGTTACCTAAGGAAACAAATGAGACGGTGGTTAATCAAAGTAAATGAGTCATATTAATGTATCGCGAAGACATGCTTTAGCTTTATAAGTGGACACTCACCCCAAGAGTTCCCAGGTAAGAGTGACTGGTCCGATTATGTGGATTTGTACGAACACTCTAGCCTTTGACAGAAAACTCGGGATACATGCATCTACTCTTCTAGATTGCACGTGTTCACACTATAAGACCCAAACTTTGACAAGATTTTGAAAACTTTGAACTTCAAAACCTTATAATAAATCATCCTAGAACAGATGATTAGTTTTCAAAGCGGATTTGAAACTTATGTTCTTGTTGTGGTTGTTACCTTAAGATAGGCAACGGTATTGTTTTATGACTAAACGTAAGTAAACTCACGTTAGGGTCCTAGGAAGGTTATAGACTATGTCAAAGCATTATTAATAACCTAATTCCCTATAACCATGAGCTCTGATACCAACTCTTCTGTCACACCCCGACCGCGTAAAACAACAAACAACGGCGGAATCGTCGCGGAGTGTTGTAACAGAATCATTGTTTCATAACACACTAAAATTTGAAGTTTTGTTTTATTTAAAGATTAACCATTTACATTGACTTGAAATTTAAACAAACAAGTTAAACATAGTCTATTATTGTTATTAAGTCACTAAGGCCTCGTCCAGTCCTAAGTGAGCTTGCATCCTAGCAATCAACATCATTCAATCAACACCTGAAACATATGTAAAAAAAAAGTCAGCAAAGAAATGCTGGCGAGCACATAGGTTTTATGAGAGTGTCAGATTCATGGCTAGTTTACATGTTGCAATACCTCATTAGACTACAAGAGTAAAAAGTAAAAACCTTGTTTTGAAAAGTGTATAGTATTGCAACATAATTAACCAACTCAAATCAAGATGGTTATAACTTATAAAATCTTAAATCCATGATTCTTAACCCAAAAAATTTGTTTAAATAAATCAAGTTGTAAATCACCTCGTTAGTAAAACTCGTATGGTTTATATCATTTAGAAAACATCGTTTTGTGACATCGCTTTAACCTCGTTTGCCCAAGTGAACTAAATAATGCCACAGAATGTAATATGATAAAAACACTTATATATAAGAAGTACCAACGGTGTATCATCCTTGCTTTTATCATATCACACCCATCCCATTATCTAATCACAACCTAAAACCAATCATTTATCCAATTCGTTTAACTCGTTAAAAATCGTTTCAATCATTTAAATCATTCTCGTTTTAATTGTGAAAACTACTTTTGGTCGTCTCGCTAATAACATCCAAACCTTCGCAACTCGTCCATCGCTATTCTCGCATTAACAAACCACCAAAGGGTAAGTTAACCATCACAGATTCAGTCGTTACCCACATAACCCCCACACATAACCATGGGTGCAGTCTGATAACGGGATTTGTCAGATCCTATGGTACCATAACCTAATACTGGTCGGTTCGGCCAAAACTAATGAATGTTATTCGTTATGTAATTACGTCCAACAAGTTTGATCACATTATCGAAATCGTTATTAATTTAATATAAACCATTTTTGTCATTTTCGAAACAATCGTTAAAACATCGAAATCATTTAACACATATGAATCACCCCAAAATAATCGAAAACAGTAAAACAGGGGAACTATGTACTCACTTGAGAATGCTTAGAAGTCTTGAATAACAACCAAGCAAAGCTAGAGGGATCACGGAAATCAATCGGCACCTAATATAGGTAACTATATTAATAAACCGAACCTAAATCGGAAGATCGGATAGGATGAGGTTTCGTAAACCAAATGAGTATTGGAACTCATATGATATGGTTTAATAAAGCCAACATACTAAATCGAAACCTAACCTAAGTGCTTACGACACATTACGACCCGTTTAGGTAGCTTATGCTACTTTAACGCGTCATTCGTGTAAAACGCGTTCAGACCGCCTAACTAGTCCTATGATAAGTATTATATGCCTTGACATGTCTAATAATGTTACCTAATTAGTTTAGATGTAAAAATTTAAGTTACATATGCTTAAAATGAAGTTATGCGTAAAAAGGGCATTTTGGTCATTTTCCTAAGGCGTATAAATTACCTATAATATAACTAATTAAATGAAGTGACCATAAGGTATAACCTCGTAAAGTTATTCCCTATACAACTATGGTCACAAAACATGTTTGGTCGGATCCTAATGATCGACCAAACGGGTCGGGTTCGAAAGTCTAAGTGGTTGTTTAGACCACTTATCTTACAACCCTATATAAGCACTAAACTAAAAGTGACGAGTTAAACATGTTTAAACATGTTTAACAAAGTTAGAAAACAAGTTTGATATCAAAACAAAGGGTTTTGATACCCAAGAATAGTTTGGTTGCAAAATATGCATAAACGCGTATTTTGACCGAAACTATGACACGTAACTATGCCTAAATAACGTGGTAATCAATAGGTATAGTCACAAAGGACTATAAACATCGTGATTACGCTCACGTTGTGAAGTTCAAACGAACTTCGTGTTGACCATTGATCGGTTAAAGCTGAAAGTCAAACACTGTTTGACTTTCGTGCTGAAAAATGCATAAAAGATGAAAGAGTACTTACAAAAGGTCCAAGCTATGAAGATTTGATTCAAGTTGCTCAGGTATGGAGTGTGGAAACCCCAACTTAGAGCAGAAATGAATCAAGTGTGAGGTTTGCAAATGAACATGGTTGGTTTATATAGAGTTTGGACCACCGTTAGGATCGTTCCTCGATTTACAAGCTTAAATCTTGGCCCTCCATGTGTGCCCATTGAATTAACAAACTGGGTGCCCAAAACAAGCCCATAGAGTTAAAAAAAAGGGTAGATGCACGGTACCCCTGACCGCCGGAGGGTTCTCCCTCCGCAGCTCCGATAACCCCATACAGAACTAGCAGTGAATCCCCAGCAAGATTTCCCAGGTTGAGCAGAACTCTATAGCGACCAAAAGGATCGAACCCGAGTCCTCCCATTTGATATGGGTGGGATTGGCCACTGGGCTGACACCCAGTGGTTTACAAGCCCATAGAGTTGAAAAACCATGAAGAAAAACCAAGAAACCAGCTGCTGATTTAGAAAACTGATTTTTACAGATCTGGGCAACTCTCGTGCCCCACGTAAGATATGGGCTAATATTACGCGCCCCTCCTAAGCCAAGTTTTGCAAATTGTCAGAAATGGTCCCGGAATGTGCAAAACATGGTTTTCGATGCATTTTCTACACATTTAAGCCCCATTAACCCCATTTCAAGGCTCTAAAATGAAGTTAAAGTATAGGGAACTCAAAATATGCTCAAAAATATGTCAGATGTTGGTTCGTTTGGTCGTACGGTTGCGTTGTTCGGTTAATTAAGACGAAACACGAACAGATGCGAAAAACGATCCAAATTACGCGACGAATGGAATTTTATCATGCCAATCACTAAAATAAAATATTTTAATGATTAAATAAATTTCTGGATGTCAGGATATATTCAGAACGTAAGATATGCGCGAAAATGCAAACTTATGCACTTTTTGACGCTTTTAGTCCCTGTTGATCAAATAAGTTTATTTTTTCGCAGCAAACACCTCAAAGCCTATTTCTAAGCTATGTAAAGGATACTTAGGGCATTTTTAACTTATGATCAAGTTCCAGAAGGTTCGATACCATACGAATCGTCAGACTTTCGCAGTTTGAAGCAAATAGTCCCTGCGATCGAATAAACTTGATTTCGACACACCAAACACTCCAAAACTTATTTCTAAGTTATGTAAAGGTTATTTAAGGTATGTTAAGCCCATGTCACTATTATGGAGTGTTTTTCACATTAAACTGATTATGTTTACGCATCAGTTCACGTATAACCTTCCAGAAAGCGATTTAGAGCTCGAAATCGAACAAGAATTGATATGTGTGACAACTCGTATCTCAGAACCTTTCTTGATACTTTGGTGTAACCTATATAAACGTTCTATGATTAACTTATGTGTTTGTTGCAATGTAATGTTTTGAGTTTGAATGTTATATTACATGTTAAGTGAATGTGTGTTATATATATATGTATAATGTAGTCGCACAACGTGAACCCGATCGCACAACGCGAGTCAAATCACACAAGCCCTCTTGGACACATCACTCTCGGCCCACACCCTTTGAATCTGAAACCAATGGGCAGCCCATGATGGGTTCGGCCACCCACCTATTTAAGCTAAGACATACCCATTAGTGGGGGTTTGTTCTCTCATTAGTTGTAAACACTTAACAGACACCAAACCCTAGTTCTCTCCTCTCCTCTCTCTCTTATTCGATGGCAATCCTCATAGCCGAAGCCCCATCTCGATCAACCTAGTTCTTTGGCTTTCTGATTAGTGTTTTAATTATTAATTGTATGTTACTTGATGTTGTGATATACATGTTTCCACATATTGATTTAGAGAATGATATATGATTGCTATGATTGCAAATCACTAAGGTTGCTCAAGTAGATCGATTCACTTGTGTAGGGTGTTTAGACTGATTTAGAGTTGATGATTATGTGATTGATGATCTTGAACCGAATGAATGATAACCGAATGTGATATGTTAATCATTGAATAAATTGTGGGGATTGTTATGTTATTATGCATGCTAGTAATCAAAGAACATGAACCGTGTTATTATAGCTTATTATTATAAATTGTTGTTGTGCCTTGAACATGATTAGGGTTCATAGGGATTAATGGATGAAAACCTTGATTTGATCGAATAAAGGATTGGATAGAAACTGTGATGGTGTTGATTGATTGTGTGCAAATATGGAAACAGTTGGAATTGATTTGCAAAGATAAATGTGTAACTGATATGCATGAAATTCGGATTTTTGGATAACTGATCGCATAAGTCACACAAAACATGATTCGCACAAGCTTACATGAACCACACGAAACCTATTTCGTGTAAGGGACTAATCGCACAAGCTTCCCATCGCACAAGATCAGATCACACAAGATCTGATCTAATCGCACAAGAGCTAATCGCACAAGCTAGGTACAATCATTAAAGCACAGGGTACTGTTTAGATATGCATAATCACACAAGACCTTGTGGATCGCACAAGACGGTGCCGATCGCACAAGGCTTGGGCCTCACACAAACTACTTGAACTGTTTTACTGTTGGGCCTCATGGCCAAAGTTTAATCGCATAAGTTTTGTCCAGTCGCACAAGCTGAACTGGACCGCACGAGTTAGTCTCTGTTTATTTGTTTGGGCTGTATATACTGTTAGGCTTCTTAATTTTTGGGCCGGGTAAATGTTGAATCGCACAACATGTTGTGGATCGCACAAGGTTGTGCTGAACGAATAACATGTTGGGCCGAGGTGTTTGTTGGGCTTCAGTAGTGAATTGCACAAATGGTTCGGCCCAAACCGTTTGGATCGCACAATATCATCTTAAGTCCCTCATTTATCTACTTAATCGCCGAGGCCTATGGCGAGTGGGTCATTAGTTAATAGTGCTATAACTAATGACCCGCTCGCCATGGGCCCAAACCTAATAGCACTATTAACTAATGACCTGCATAGTGCTATAACTAACAAACCTCACACCGTGCCAGTCGGACGGGCGTGTACTAATGGACTATGGGCAAAGGGTCAATGCTGATAGACATTGACTTAGGGCACCTCTTACATTTTCGTAGCAGACGATACGCGTGGTCTAGTAACACATAGGTAGCCCCCACTAATCTTTGCAAACATGTGTGGGAGACCGCGATACGAATTAATACGATACATGGTTTACAAAACGAACATTTTATTTACCAAACGAGTGGTACAACTAAACAACTAACTGTGAACTCGCTCAACTTTGTTGTTGACTTGTTGTTACATGCCTTGCAGGCCTTTAGGTGCATATCATTGGAACTTGCTGTCTGGGAAGCTGGAGTGGTCATGGGTCGAGTTACATGAAAACACAACACAAGACTAAGAGCTTTTATATGTGGTTTATAAACACTTATCGAATTAAATATGCTTCCGCTGTAAACTGTGAAATATTGTAACGTTGTAACACTTATTGTTAATAAATGAAAGTTTTATTTAAATATACCCATGAGTTCAATGTGATTGGTGGCTAAGATCCTGGTCAGTCACGTCTCCAAGCAGTGGTACTCCGCATTTGGATTTTGGGGGTGTGACATTGACATTGTTATTGGGATGGATTGGTTATCCCAACATCAAGCGGAGATTCTTTACCAGGAGAAAATCATCCGTATTCCTCGTTCTAGTGAGGAACCTCTCCTTATTCGTGGTGACAAGAGTGGTGATGTCGTGGGCATCATCTCCTTTCTTAAGGCTCAAAAGTGTTTGCGAAAGGGCCACACTGCTATTCTGGCTCCGTTACCGATACCTCGACGAATGAGAAGAATATAGAAGATATTCCTATTGTACGCGACTATCCTGAGGTATTTCCTGAGGAACTACCTGGTCTTCCGCCTCATCGTCAAGTTGAATTCCAAATCGAGCTAACTCCTGGAGCAGCACCCATAGATCGAGTACCTTATCGTTTAGCTCCATCAGAATTGGAAGAACTATCTACGCAACTACAAGAGCTCTTGGATAAGGGTTTCATTCGTCCTAACTCTTCGCCCTGGGGAGCTCTAGTGCTATTCATGAAGAAGAAAGACGGTACCTTCAGAATGTGTATTGACTACTGCGAACTCAACAAGGTAACGGTGAAGAATCGCTACCCTCTTCCACGCATTGATGACTTATTCACAAGGGTCGAGCTTTTACTCGAAGATTGATCTAAGATCGGGATATCACCAGCTGAGAGTCCGATAAGAGGACGTCTCCAAAACAGCCTTTAGAACTCATTATGGACACTACGAGTTTTTGGTCATGCCTTTTGGGCTGACGAACGCACCAGCGGTCTTCATGGACCTTATGAACAGAGTGTGCAAACCTTACCTAGATAAGTTCGTTATTGTATTCATCGATGACATTCTGATATATTCTAAGAGTCGGGAGGATCACGAGCAACACCTGAAGCTTATTTTGGAACTCCTTCGAACCGAACAGCTGTATGCAAAGTTCTCGAAATGCGACTTCTGGCTTCGTGAAGTCCACTTTCTAGGCCATGTGGTGAATGAGGATGGGATTCATGTTGATCCATCCAAGGTAGACTCGATCAAGAACTGGCCTGTGCCCCGTACTCCAACAGAAATCCGCCAATTCATGGGTTTGGCGGGTTACTATAAAAGGTTTATCAAGGATTTCTCCAAGATTGCGCAACCTCTCACCTCGCTAACTCAGAAGGGTGTCACCTATCGTTGGCGTGATCCACATGAATCTGCTTTCCAGCACCTAAAGGATAGATTGTGTAGCGCACCTATCCACTTATTGCCTGAAGGCACAGAGGATTTTGTGGTTTATTGCAACGCATCCATCCAGGGACTAGGTTGTGTGTTGATGCAACGTGACAAGGTCATTGCCTACGCATCACGCCAACTTAAAGTTCACGAAAGGAACTACACCACACACGATTTGGAGCTGGGAGCTGTTGTTTTCGCACTTAAGATATGGAGACATTACCTGTACGGTACCAAGTGCACCATTTACACCGATCACAGGAGTCTCGAGCATATCTTCAAGCAAAATGAGTTAAACATGCGACAACGTCGATGGGTTGAGCTCTTGAATAATTACGAATGGACAATCAAGTATCACCCAGGCAAGGCCAATGTAGTGGCTGACGCCCTCAGTCGAAAGGAAATAAAACCTAAGCGTGTACGCGCGTTACAACTTACCATCCAATCTAGTCTTCCTGCTCAGAAACGAGATGCTCGGTTTAAAGAATTGAAAGCAGAAAATATCAGGGCCGAGTCCCTGCGAGGATCGAGGAAGCGGTTGGAACAAAAGGAAGACGGCGCATACTACGTAACAGGACGCATTTGGGTCCCATTTTATGGAAACTTACGCGAGCTTGTGATGGATGAAGCACATAAGTCTCGTTACTCAGTACATCCTGGTTCGGATAAGATGTACCATGACTTAAAGACCACGTATTGGTGGCCTAGCATGAAAGCCCATATAGCAACCTACGTTAGTAAATATTTGACTTGTGCAAGAGTCAAAGTGGAATACCAGAAACCATCAGGCCTACTTCAGCAACCAGAGATACCAAAATGGAAATGGGAGCAAATTTCCATGGATTTCGTTACTGGATTGCCTAGATCTCAGCGAGGAAATGACACTATTTGGGTGATAGTGGATCGATTGACTAAGTCGGCACACTTCTTGGCTATCAAGGAAACTAACAAGTTCTCTACTTTAGCAGACGTCTATCTAAAGGAAGTAGTATCGAGGCACGGGGTGCCAACCTCCATTATCTCTGATCATGATGCGTGTTTTACCTCTGAACTGTGGCCAGCAATGCACAAGTCCTTTGGCTCACGTTTAGACATGAGCACCGCTTATCATCCACAGACGGATGGGCAGTCTGAGCGCACCATCCAAACCCTTGAAGACATGCTTCGAGCATGTGTGATCGACTTTGGTAATGGCTGGGAAAAGCATCTTCCGTTAGTGGAATTCTCATATAATAACAGTTACCACACCAGTATCCAGGTCGCTCCGTTTGAGGCATTGTACGGACGTAAATACCGATCACCTTTTTGCTGGGCAGAGGTTGGTAATAGCCAGATCACTGGCCCAGAACTTGTGGTAGACACAACAGAAAGGATTGCTCAAATACGACAACGAATGGAGGCAGCTCGTAACCGTCAGAAAAGCTACGCTGTAAGCGCAGGAAACCACTCGAGTTCTAGGTTGGGGATCGAGTGCTACTCAAAGTCTTACCTTGGAAAGGTGTTGTTCGTTTTGGCAAACGTGGCAAAATCAACCCGCGATACGTTGGACCTTTCGAAATCATAGAGAAAATAGGCAAAGTGGCCTACAAACTGAACCTACCCGTAGAACTCAGTGGAGTTCACAACGTATTTCACGTGTCGAATCTGAAGAAGTGTCTGTCAGATGTGACCCTCATAGTTCCTTTGAAGGAGCTCACGATCGACGATCAGCTGTGATTCATCGATGAACCAGTAGAGATTATTGACCAAGATGTGAAGATTCTCAAACGTACCAGAATACCTCTTGTTCGAGTTCGTTGGAACTCCCATCGTGGCCCAGATTTTACCTGGGAACGAGAAGACCAGATGAAGCACAAGTATCCCCAGTTGTTCAAGAACAACGAAAGCACTACTGAGGCTGAAGGTACTACGGAATTTCGGGATGAAATTCCAAACCAACGGGGGAAGGATGTGACACCACAGGAAAACCATGCAACTTAACTAGCTTCCTCAGTGAGTACGTGCTAAATTTCGGGACGAAATTTCTTTCAACTTGGGGATAATGTTACAACTAGTATCTCAGAACCTTTCATGATACTTTGGTGTAACCTGTATAAACGTTCTATGATTAACTTATGTGTATGTTGCAATGTAATGTCATGAGTTTGAAAGTTATATTACATGTTAAGTGAATGTGTGTTATATATGTATGTATAATGTAGTCACACAATGTGATCCCGATCTCACAACGCGAGTCAAATCGCACAAGCCCTCTTGGGTACATCACTCTCGGCCCACACCCTTTGAATCCGAAACCAATGGGCAGCCCATGATGGGTTCGGCCACCCACCTATTTAAGCTAAGACATACCCATTAGTGGGGGTTTGCTCTCTCATTAGTTGCAAACACTTAACACACACCAAACCCTAGTTCTCTCCTCTCCTCTCTCTCTTGTTCGACGGCAATCCTCATAGCCGAAGCCCCATCTCGATCAACCTAGTTCTTTGGCTTTTCAGTTAGTGTTTTAATTATTAATTGGATGTTACTTGATGTTGTGATCTACATGTTTACACATAATGATTTAGAGAATGATATATGATTGCTATGATTGTAAATCACTAAGGTTGCTCAAGTAGATCGACTCACTTGTGTAGGGTGTTTAGACTGATTTAGAGTTGATGATTATGTGATTGATGATCTAGAACCGAATGAATGATAACCGAATGTGATATGTTAATCATTGAATGAATTGTGGGGATTGTTATGTTATTATGCATGCTAGTAATCAAAGAACATGAACCGTGTTATTATAGCTTATTATTATAAATTGTTGCTATGCCTTGAACATGATTAGGGTTCATAGGGATTAATGGATGAAAACCTTGATTTGATCGAATAAAGGATTGGATAGAAACTGTGATGGTGTTGATTGATTGTGTGTAAATATGGAAACTGTTGGAATTGATTTGCAAAGATAAATATGTAACTGATATGCATGAAATTCGGATTTTTGGATAACTGATCGCACAAGTCACATGAAACATGATTCGCACAAGCTTTCATGAACCACACGAAACCTATTTCATGTAAGGGACTAATCGCACAAGCTTCCCATCGCACAAGATCTGATCTGATCTTACAAGAGCTAATCGCACAAGCTAGGTACAATCATTAAAGCACAGGGTACTGTTTAGATATGCATAATCGCACAAGACCTTGTGGATCGCACAAGACAGTGCCGATTGCACAAGGCTTGGGCCTCACACAAACTACTTGAACTGTTTTACTGTTGGTCTCTGTTTATTTGTTTGGGCTGTGTATACTGTTGGGCTTCTTAATTTTTGAGACGGGTAAATGTTGAATCGCACAATATGTTATGGATCGTACAAGGTTGTTATGAACGCACAACATGTTGGGCCTGGGTGTTTGTTGGGCTTCAGTAGTGAATCGCACAAATGGTTCGGCCCAAACCATTTGGATCGCATAAGTTGAACGTTGGGCTTAGTTACTGATATGTTTAACATGTTCTAAATGTATGCCATGCATGCCATGATTGTTACATGTCTTGATTTGATAAATTTGTGCAAACATACGTGCATTACTTGAACCTAGACCTAACTTGTATGGTAACCATGTTAGGACGTGGTTCACCCCTAGCAGCTCGATTTGACCTTTCGATTATCTGCCGAGCTAACCTAAGGTGAGTTCACACTTTCTACAAGGCATGGGATTCCCAGGGGTTGGGAATAGGTTAAGGAATATGGATTTCCTCGTCCTTCTTGGGTAGGACAGAATGGGTTAAAGAATATGAATTCCTCGTCTTCTTGGACAGTTTAGAGTTTAAACCTAGACCAAAACTCTATCACGAAGTCCCTCCTTTTTATATTGACTTAATCTCCAGGCCAATGGCGAGCGGGTCATTAGTTAGATAGCGCTATTTAGGTCTGACAAGCCTCACACCGTGCCGCAGAGGACGGGCGTGAACTAATGGATCCGGGCACGTCAATGATGATAGACATTGACGCTAAGGGCACATAAACATGACTAAAGTCAGTGGTCAATATGGTAACGAGTCTAGTAGTGTAAACATGGGGTAGCCCCCATGGCTGGATTGCTAGAGTAAACGAGATTAAACAAAACACGTTTTCAACTATGGGGTAGCCCCCACGGCAAGGGTGCCAGTTAAAGGAAACTATGTTTTTGGAATAACTTAAACAAACACCCAACTGTGAACTCGCTCAACTTTGTTGTTGACTCGTTACTGCATGCTTTGCCGGTCATTAGGTACTTAGCTGGAGCTTGCATGGGGAAGAGTCATTGTGGGACATGGAATGTTGAGTTCCATGTGGAACATTTGAACTTTTAAAACTTATAATTTGGTTTTACACTTTATGCTTCCGCTGATACTTGAATTTGGTAAATTTATTTGGGACACCAATTATATTGTGGTTGGTTTATCTTTATTACATTACATTGTTCAATATAATTGGTGGCTTGATCCTGGTCATGTCACGCCTCCAAGCGGTAATACTTCGCGTCTGGATTTTGGGTGTGTGACAATATGTGCAAATGATACACATATTTATACAAATCCCAAGTATGAAACATAATATTTCATTGATTTGGTATTTGTTTGATGGTCGTAGAAACACAGATGTCACAGTAATGATATGACATTATGCAATATGTGAAGCACATGTATGTATATGACAATAATCAGAAAGCATTTCATGTCATTAATTGTAAATCAGCATAGTCATTAAGCACTAGTCATTGTCTAATTATTGTTTGGATACATGGAATTTTGACAATTGTCACAACAATAGCAGCCTCAGCAGCACCAGCAGCCAGCTCAGCAAGCAGCCCGTGGACGAGCTTTCAACATCAACGCCCGCCAGGACCAAGCTGACAACAACGTTGTCAATGGTACGTTTCTAGTAAATGGTATTTATGCTTCGTGTTTATTTAACACTGGGGCCAATAACTGTTTTGTATCGGTGCAACACGGGGTCGTGTCCAACTCCCAGTAACAGGGATCCAGAAAACAATCACTGTACCTCTGACCACGGGCCGTGTTCGCTGAGCACGGGGCCGTGGTGAATATTCTGACCAACGTTCTTTTCTGTTTTTATTGCAGGACTTGGAACCTAGGCGCCACATTTGAACCTCCTACGTAGTGCATGAGCTCCAGTTCTAGTAGAGACATAAAAGAACCTCTAGAAGAACCCGAACGCTTTCTCAGAAAAAAACTTAAAGCCAAAAATCAAGAGAAAGTCTCGGGGGACCCACTTCCAATGGCGGACCAACGTACCCTCATGGATTACCTACGGCCCACCGTAGGCAATCTCGGCGCCGCTATCAATGCACCGAATGTCGAAGCCAACAACTTCGAACTACGGCCGCATTTGATACAAATGCTCCAAAACTCCGCAACCTTCCACGGGCTTGCGGACGAGGATCCCCATCTACATATTACTAACTTCTTAGAAATATGTGATACCTTTCGGATCAATGGAGCATCAAATGACGCCATCCGCCTTCGAATGTTTCCATTTTCACTAAAAGACCGAGCTAAGGCTTGGCTTAACACCCTCCCAGTTGGATCGGTAAACACTTGGGATGAACTTGCCCAAAAGTTTTTATATAAGTATTTCCCTCCTGCTAAAACGGCTAAATTAATGACTGAAATTAATACATACTCACAAGAGGATGGGGAATCCTTATATGAAACTTGGGAAAGGTTCAAGGAGCTTCTAAGAAAGTGTCCTCATCACGGTCTAGCGGTGTGGCAACAAGTATCAACTTTCTACAATGGGTTGTTACCACACACAAGACAAACACTTGATTCAAGCTCCGGGGGACTTTTAGGTAATCGTCGCCCAAATGAAATATATAACCAAATTGAGGAAATTTCTCAAACCAATTTTCAATGGCACACTCCCCGCGGTAATAAATCTATTACCCCAGGCGCCCATAAGGTTGATGAAAGCACCTCTTTACAAGCCCAAATCGAGGCCCTCTCTTCAAAAATCAAAAAGCTAGAAATGACAAAAACAGCCTCGGTTATGGCTTGTGAAGGGTGTGGTGGGTCACATGAAAATTGGAGTTGTATGAAAGAATTAGATGAATAAACAGAAACGGTAAACTACATTGATAATAGACCTAGGCCGTCGGGTCCTCCAACGGGTACCTACAACCAAGGATGGCGTAACCACCCAAATCTTGGTTGGAGAGATCCCGGCAATAGTAGTAACCAACAAAACCAACGAACTAATTTTCAACAACCATAAAATTTCTCTCAACAACAAAGTGGAAGAGAAAGGCTTGAAGATACTGTATCTCGCCTCATCTCTGACACTGAAAAGAAAAACTCGGATCGATTTCAACAATTGGAATCGAATTTTAGAAATCAACAAGCTAGCATTCAAAACGTTGAAAAACAATTAAATCAACTGGCTCAAAATTTATCCAAGAGACCACAAGGCGCGTTACCTAGTAATACCGAAACCAACCCGAAGGCACAAGTACATCTCATCACATTAAGAAATCGAACCGTGGGTCCCGAGGATGCTCCATTGCCGCCAAATGAAAGAAGCCATTCTAGCCAGCCTGTGACTCCTCCTGTGCCAGAAAAGGCTTCTCTACCAACTCAAGAGCCCACCAAGACTCCTCCAATTCCGTACCCCGGTAGGTTAAATCGTCAAAAGACCGATGAGCAATTCGCTAAATTTGAAAATTTACTAAAACAATTGCATGTTAATATTCCTTTTATCGAGGTCCTCACTCAAATGCCTAAATAAACAAAATTTATGAGGGATTTCCTCACAAACAAAAGGAAAATTGAATCATTGCAATTAGTTAACTTAGGCGAAGAATGCTCCGCCTTAGTGCTCAACAAACTTCCACAAAAGAAAATCGATCCCGGAAGCTTCACAATTCCTTGCTCGATTGGGGAGTCTCCCGTTCGTAATGCATTAGCCGATCTTGGGGCTAGCATTAACCTCATGCCCACATCAATGTTCAAACGACTCGGCCTAGGAACAACAAGCCCTACAAAGATGAGCATACAACTCGCCGATAGATCCGTCAAATTTCCACAAGGTGTCGCTGAAAATCTATTGGTAAAAGTTGACAACTTCGTTTTCCCAACCGACTTTGTCATCCTAGACATGGAAGAAGACACCGATGTCCCTCTCATCCTCGGGAGGCCATTTCTAGCCACCGCCCAAGCGGTGGTAGACATGAATGACAGAACGTTAACATTGAAGTTTGGGGATAAGGAGGTGAAGTTTGAATGTGGAAAAAGAATTGAGGACGAAGACCCGATCAAATACATACAAGTCATAGACTCAAGCTTGGATGATGCTCTCCGACGGTGTAACATGGGATGCAATACATCCCACTTGGGTGACATATGACCGGCTTTGGGTCTAGCCAAGGACCCTTATAAACGTGGCGCACCACGGAGGCATTCCGCGGAACTATCCTTAGTTTAATTTAGATTAATTTTTACGTGTTCTAGTTAGTTTTAATTTTCAGGAATAAAACACACTCATGGTGGTAAGGGATGAAAAAGGGAACGAGAAAAATGACCCTATGCACAAGAACAAGGCAACCCGACAATTCTCTCCATTTCAAAAGGTTCAACATGGGCCGTGCCCAACCAACACGGCCCCGTGCTGAACCACCTGCAGAAAAACGCCCAGTTCAGGTACCTGGACACGGGCCGTGTTCACCCAACACGCCCCCGTGTCCAGACTTCTGTTTCTCTTATTTTAATTTTGTTACTAGCACTTGAACACGGGGCCGTGTCCGGATAACACGGGGCCGTGTTCAGCGCCCAGTAACACAAAATTTTTGCTTTTTAACACCATTTTACACATCTAATCAACCTAAAATTTTATTTTTGGGACACATTGAGGACAATGTGTAATTTAAGTGTGGGGGGGATGCTAAAACCTTGAATTTTGCAAGTCCTAAATACAAGCCTTACACAAAACTCTATTGGAACCGCTAATCACCCCAAATTTTTTTAAAAAATTTCATTTTTCTTACTTGTCTAGGTTTAACTCGGGAAATTCAGGTTCTCAAAATGTAACACCTGTGCCTCCACGGCCATCAAACAAATACCGAACCAATAAAATATTATATTTCATACTTGGGATTTGTAAAAATATGTGTATCATTTGCCCATATCAATTTTTGTTCAATTCCAAACTCTAAATCGCTTTCTGGAAGGTTATACGCGCACAGATGCGTAAATATAACCAGTTTAATGCAACAAACACTCCGGAATAGTGACATAGGCTTAACATACCTTAAATAACCTTTACATAACTTAGAAATAAGTTTTGAAGGCTTTGGTATGGCAAAATCAAGTTAAATCGCTTACAGGGACTAAAGTTAACAAACTGCGAAAGTATGCCAATTTGAACTGTAACAGACATTCTGGAACATGACCATAAGTTAAACATACCTTAAATATCCTTTATATAGCTTAGAAATAGGCTTTGAGGGGTTCGGTGTGCTAAAATAAACTTTTGGGTCATTTAGGGACTAAAAGCGTCAAAAAGTGCACAAGTTTGCACTTTTGCGCATAACTCACGTTCTGAATACATCCGGACATCCAAAAATTTATGTAAGCATGACTATATTATGCTTTAGCGTTTGGCTTAAGAAAAATCCATTCGTCGCGTCATTTGGATCGTTTATCGCACTTGTGCGCATTCCGTCGTAATTAAGCGAACATCGCGTTCGTACGACCAAACGAAGTGACATCCGACATATTTTTGAGCATGTTTCATGTCCACAATGTTTAGGCATCATTTTAGGGCCTTAAAGTTGGCTTTACGGGCCTTGGAAGTGTCGGAAATGGCCTTAAACACGTGCAGGGACTGAAACTGTCAAAACAGCAACATAGTTCTGATCTGCAACTCTCAGGCGGCCCGCCTCAGTTTCTGATCATTCCCTCGCGGGCCGCGTCCGCCTGTCTGATCAGATAACAACGAAGAGTCAGCAACTTCCAGCTGTTTTAACCACAACCACACACTCACCACTTGCCTAATCAGCTGATAAGGATGGTTTTTAGCCACCATAACTTTCCGACACTTGTACGGATACGATTAAGGCACGATATTCGACAAACGATCTTAACGGTTACCCGAAAACTATAAATACCCCACCCCCCATGCTTCATAATCACTAGAATTTTGATTTGAGAAACTCTAAGTTGAAACCTTTGTTTCATACCTGAGATTTTTGAATCGAGATTAGCATTCGGGGACCCTTCGTAAGTATTCTTTCGTTCTTTTCCTTATTTTATTGCTTTTCGAGTCCGAAAGTCAAACTTTGTTTGACTTTCAGCGTTGACCAGTTTATGGTCAATGCGAAGTTCGTTTGAACTTCGCAACGTGAGTGTAATCACGTTGGTTATAGTCCCTTGGGACTATACCTACTGATTACCACGTTGTCTAGGGTCGTAGGGTAAGCGATCTAATAAATCGCTTATACCTTCGAACCCGACCCAGTTTGGTCGATCATTAGGATCCGACCAAATACATTAGGTGACCATAGTAGGTAGGGAATAACCTCCCGAGGTTATACCCTATGGTCACACCGTTTGAGTAGTTGTATGATAGGTAGTTTATATGCCTTAGGTAAATTACCAGAATACCATTTTAATGTATAATTGGTAATTAAGCTTATGTAACCTAAACTTTTGTACATAACTGATTATACAACATAATTAAACACGTTTAGGCATATAATACTTGTCATAGGACTAGTTAGACGTCTCGAACGCGCTTTGCGCGCACGACGCGTTAAAGTAGCGTATGTTACCTTAATGGGTCGCGATGGGTCGAAAGCACTTAGGTTAGTCTCAATGTAGTATGTAGGCCTTGTTAAACCATATCATATGAGTTCCAATACTCATTTGGTTTACCAAGCCTCATCCTATCCGATCTCCCGATTTAAGTCCGGTTTATTTATATAGTTTTAGATTGCCGACTGATTCCGTGCTCCCTCTAGCTTTGTTTGGTTGTTGTTCAAGACCTCTAAGCATTCTCAGGCGAGTACATTATTCCCCTCTTTTACTGTTTTCAACTGTTTTGGGGTGACTCATATGTGCTAAATATCTTAACAATGATTTCAAGAACGATTACAATAACAATTACAATGTGGTTTCAAGAATGATAACAATGGATTCAAGAACGATTACAATGGTTTCAAAAACAATTACAATAGTTTCAAAAACAATTACAATGGTTTCAAGAACGATTTCAATAAAGTGAACAAACTTGTTGGTTGTAGTTACATAACCAATGACATTCATTAGCAATGATCAAGCCGACCAGTATTAGGTTATGGTACCATAGGATCTGACAAATCCCGTTATTTTCTATACCCATGGTTATGTGTGGGTATTTTGGGTAACGACTGAATCTGTAATTATTAATTTACCCTTTGGTAAGGGTTTGTTAAGAACGAGAACGAGAGCGAGTTGGAACGAGGAACGAGTCAAGAAGGTTTGAATGTTATTAGAGAATCAACCATTAAGTAGTTTCACAATTTAAAACAAGAACGATTTCACAAAGAGTTTTAACAATTGGGTAAACATTTGGACATGATTTACATTTGATCATGCATTTTCCACGAAACATAGTACTGATTTAAACTAAGTTTTACTTCAATACTTTGTTTTGTGGGTTTCACCTATGGTTTAGTTGATGCATTTCACTAGCCATACATATCATTTTGGTTATACATATTACATGATTTACATTGGACATGAACATTACTTTGGTGGTTTGGTTTGATTAAGTGATTAAGTAACGATGCGTGTGTAATATGATACAAACATGGTGGATACGCCGCTGGTACTTCCTATATATAAGTGGTTGTATGGTATTACATATTGTAGCGTTATTTGAATCATTTAAGTTTGAGACATAGAACATTTTATACAAGTAACATACTTTTCACAAGACATTGATTTACAAACAACTTATCTTATACAAACTCATTTTGCATGGTTATTTATTTAATCATGCATTATTCTCTTATTTATACATATCATCTGAACTTATTATTTTTCAAATGATTTACAAAGACAAAGTAAATTACAAGGTTCATGACTAAACATTTTCTCAAACAGAAGTCATGAATCTTATTTTCAACAAAACCAATGTATTCGCCAGCATTTCTTTGCTGACCTCGTTTTCACATATGTTTCAGGTATTGTTGGATGATATCGTTTGATAGGATGCATGCTCACATAGGACTGGACAAGGCCTTAGTGACTCAATAACAATGATAGACTATGTTTAAATAGTGTATTTAGATTTCCAGATGATGTAATTATTCAATGTTTAATAAAACGAAACACTTTTTGGTGTCCATGGTTATGAAACATTAATTCTGTTACAACACTCCCCGACGTTTCCGCCACGTTTTGTATGTAACACGTGGTCGGGGTGTGACAGAAAAGATGGTATCAGAGCCAATGGTTATAGGGAATTAGGTTATTAGTAATGCTTTGACCTAGTCTATAACCTTCTTAGGACCCTAACGCGAGTTTACTTGCGTTTAGTCATAAAACAATACCGTCACCTATCCTTAGGCGACGACCACAACAAGAACACAATTTTCGAAACCGCTTTGAAAACTAATCATCTGTTCTAGGATGATTGATTACAAGGTTTTGAACCCTCTGTTATATGGTTTTGAACCCCTTTGAGTTTTCAAAATCTCGTCAAGGTTTTGGGTTTTAAATAATGTGAACACGTGCAAACTGGAAGGGTGAATGCCTGTATTCTGGGTTTTCTGTCTAGGCAAGCACTTCGTATATATCTCATCAGACGCGAGACCAGTTGTGCTTACCTGGGAATTCTTGGGATGAGTGTTCACTTATAGGCGAGCATGTCTTCGCGATACATTATTTTGATCCATTTACTTTGGTTAGTCACGGTGTGTCGGTTGTTGCTTTGTAGTAACAAATAAATGACCACTATCCTTGCTTTCATCAGATTTGTTTCATCTCATTCTTTTCGTCTAATTCTCTCACTCGTTTCCTTTCATGTTTCCTCTTTTAGAATGCCTCCTCGACGTGAAAACTAGATAGCGACTGCCGAGCTGGCAGAAATCATTGCACAGCAGATGGCTGCTCAGTTTCCAAACCTCTTTGCTCAATGGAACCAAGCCAACATCAACAACAATGTTCCATGCAAATACAAGGATTTTAACCAGGCTAAACCACTCAAGTTTAGTGGTTCTGAACCTGCAACTGGGCTTCTTCAATGGTTCGAGAGCATTGAGAATACTTTTTGCCACGTGCACTGCCCGGATAATCGCAGGGTCGAGTTTTCTTCGAGCGTGTTTCAGAAGAGGGCTCTCACATGGTGGAACGGGGTTATGAGAGACCGAGGTGCAGAGGTTGCTCTCGCACAAACCTGGGCTGAACTTAGAGCCCTTATGATGAGGGAATTCTGTCCTCGTCATGAGCAGTGAGCTTTGGAGAAGGAGTTTGATAATTTGAAACAAGATAGCGGTGAGCATCGGGCGTACACTGATCGGTTTGAAGAGTTGAGTTTTCTTTGCCCGACAATGGTTACCCCACTCGACAAGGCTATCGAAAGATACATCGACGGCCTACCTGACTCGGTACAAGACATCCTTACTGGTAGTAACCCTGCCACACTCCGTCAGGCGATCGAGTTAGCTGCGACATTGACTGAGTCGCAGATTCGGAAGAATAAGTTACACAGAAAGGGTGACAAGGGTAAGAAGCAGGGGTCTGACAAGGAGGATAGCAAGAAAGGTCAAAACAAGAAGGGTAAGGAAGGTGATACGTCAAAGAAATCAAAGAAGCGGAAGGGTGCCCAAAATTTTGCTGTTACAGCACAGTCTGCTCAGAACCCGCGGAACCAACCAGCTCAGCCACCTGCAAAGAAAGCATATGCTGGTACCGCACCTTATTGTGCACGCTGCAACGGTCATCACGCAGTACAACAAGCTTGCTGGCAATGCTCGACGTGTGGTAAACTTGGGCATTTGGCCAAGGTTTGTCGTTTGGGACAAAATCAGGCTGCTCAGGTTCAAGCTCCGGTTCAAGGGAATGCTGCGAGATTCCCACTGGGTTCATGTTTCAACTGCGGAGAGATTGGTCACTTCCGCCACAACTGCCGAAGACTGGTGAATGCAAATGCTAACGCAAACCCGAATGCGAACGTCAATGTAAATCCAGCACGTGGTCGAGTGTTTAACATCAATGGGGCACTCAATGATGAAGGAGTGAACAACTAGCATTTTGTATTTCCTATGGTTGTTATCTTGTAACATTAAAGACAATGCGGTTGTTATATAAATAAAAATTTATGGTTTTATTTTGTAACTAATGCAATTGTATGAATGTTTGATCCAACCTTATGGTATCAACACAAAGACAAAAACTACTCGTGCGGTTCTGTCATTTTTATGATCACTTGTGATCTCCCTAAGAACCTCAAACACTTGTTTCTTTTAAATCTAAAGTATCTTATCGTCTTGCACCGTTCGAGATGCAAGAATTATCAAAACAGCTTCAAGAGTTGTCTGATAAAGAATTCATCTGTCCGAACTTTTCACCTTGGAGAAACTCCTGTCCTCTTTGTGAAAAGAAAAATGGATCTTTTCGAATGAATATCGATTAACGTAAGCCTATTAAGCTTACCATCAAGAATCGATATCCCCTACCTTAAATCAATGATCTCTCCGATCATCTGCAGGGTACTTCATGCTTTTCCAAGATCGATTTGCGTTTTGGGTATCATCAACTTTGTATTCTCGAAGAAGATATTCCCAAAACGGTTTTCTGCACGAAGTATGGCTATTACGAGTTTACAGTCATGCATTTTGGGTTGACAAATGCTCCAGCCATCTTCAAGGACTTAATAAATAGAGTCTGCAAGTCTTATTTGGATCAGTTCGTCATTGTTGTTATTGATGACATCTTGATCTATTCATGTCCCGAGCCGATCACGATCAACACCTTCGTTGACATTAGAACCCCTAAAGAAGGAACAAACTTTTCGCTAAATCCTCCAAGAGGGAATTTTGGCTTAAAGAAGTTCAGTTTTTGGGCCATGTAGTCAACAAGCAGGGTATTCATGTGGATCTATCCAAATTGTTGTAATTAAGGATTTGATTCTTTGTATGCTTTAAATACCCGTGTCCAAAGATAACAAATTTAAAGGTCAAATTAAACAATTATGTGAGTATACGATTATGCGATTATGTGATATGAGTTTATGTGTTCTCCTCTATGTTTTTGTGTGATACGATTTTCAAATCCTCATAGAATCTTTCATGTCTTTATATAAGGGATTCATAGTAGGATATTCAAAAGGTACTACCTTAAATCCTTATGGGCTTCTACGTGGTAGTTAAGACCCTTGGGTTATATAGTACCACTCCTTGATTCATAAGAGACCCTTTAGAGGTCTAGTCAAAAAGATTGATTCACAATTTGGTTAAAGGATGACATCTAGTGATGTAGCTGGACAGACTCCTTGATAGTCTATTTAGATCATTTATTGATTTAATTAAAAGGACTCTATGGCGGTCTAGTCACACTCATCACAGGATTGTTCATTTGGTTTTACACTACACATTATAAAATAGACTGTGTAAACTGTGCAAGGAATTGTCTAATTATGGACGCGTACATAATTATGAAATTTAGTGCACAGAAACCCAGTAAGATTTATTATGTGTAAGAACCGATAGCGACAACAATAACAAAATGACAACGATGTAATGGAGGTACGGTGGACGCACCAATGACGCTTCATATACTTGTATATAAGTGTCCCTCTTACATTGCAAGCATAATGTTATTAAGGTTACTAGAAGTTCAAGAACCCTAACCAATGTTATTCGATCCTTTCAACTTCATGTTTTAAACTCTCACAAGTTTCCTCTAAATAAATTTCGGGACGAAATTTCCTAAAGTAGGGGAGACTGTAACACCTGTGCCTCCACGGCCATCAAACAAATACCGAACCAATGAAATATTATATTACATACTTGGGATTTTTAAAAATATGTGTATCATTTGCCCATATCAATTTTTGTTCAATTCCAAACTCTAAATCGCTTTCTGGAAGGTTATACGCGCACCGATGCGTAAATATAACCAGTTTAATGCAACAAACACTCCGGAATAGTGACATAGGCTTAACATACCTTAAATAACCTTTACATAACTTAGAAATAAGTTTTGAAGGCTTTGGTATGGCAAAATCAAGTTAAATCGCTTACAGGGACTAAAGTTGACAAACTGCGAAAGTATGCCAATTTGAACTGTAACAGACATTCCGGAACATGACCATAAGTTAAACATACTTTAAATATCCTTTATATAGCTTAGAAATAGGCTTTGAGGGGTTCGGTGTGCTAAAATAAACTTTTGGGTCATTTAGGGACTAAAAGCGTCAAAAAGTGCACAAGTTTGCACTTTTGCGCATAACTCACGTTCTGAATACATCCGGACATCCAAAAATTTATGTAAGCATGACTATATTATGCTTTAGTGTTTGGCTGAAGAAAAATCCATTCGTCGGGTCATTTGGATCGTTTATCGCACTTGTGCGCATTCCGTCGTAATTAAGCGAACATCGCATTCGTACGACCAAACGAACTGACATCCGACATATTTTTGAGCATGTTTCATGTCCACAATGTTTAGGCATCATTTTAGGGACTTAAATTTGGCTTTACGGGCCTTGGAAGTGTCGGAAATGGCCTTAAACACGTGCAGGGACTGAAACTGTCAAAACAGCAACATAGTTCTGATCTGCAACTCTCAGGCGGCCCGCCTCAGTTTCTGATCATTCTCTCGCGGGCCGCATCCGCCTGTCTGATCAGATAACAACGAACAGTCAGCAACGTCCAGCTGTTTTAACAACAACCACACACTCACCACTTGCCTAATCAGCTGATAAGGATGGTTTTTAGCCACCATAACTTTCCGACACTTGTACGGATACGATTAAGGCACGATATTCGACAAACGATCTTAACAGTTACCCAAAAACTATAAATACCCCACCCCCCATGCTTCATAATCACTAGAATTTTGATTTGAGAAACTCTAAGTTGAAACCTTTGTTTCATACCTGAGATTTTTGAATCGAGATTAGCATTCGGGGACCCTTCGTAAGTATTCTTTCGTTCTTTTCCTTATTTTATTGCTTTTCGAGTCCGAAAGTCAAACTTCGTTTGACTTTCAGCGTTGACCAGTTTATGGTCAATGCGAAGTTCGTTTGAACTTCGCAACGTGAGTGTAATCACGTTGGTTATAGTCCCTTGGGACTATGCCTACTGATTACCACGTTGTCTAGGGTCGTAGGGTAAGCGATCTAATAAATCGCTTATACCTTCGAACCCGACCCAGTTTGGTCGATCATTAGGATCCGACCAAATACATTAGGTGACCATAGTAGGTAGGGAATAACCTCCCGAGGTTATACCCTATGGTCACATCGTTTGAGTAGTTGTATGATAGGTAGTTTATATGCCTTAGATAAATTACCAGAATACCCTTTTCATGTATAATTGGTAATTAAGCTTATGTAACCTAAACTTTTGTACATAACTGATTATACAACATAATTAAACACGTTTAGGCATATAATACTTGTCATAGGACTAGTTAGACGTCTCGAACGCGCTTTGCGCGCACGACGCATTAAAGTAACGTATGTTACCTTAATGGGTCGCGATGGGTCGAAAGCACTTAGGTTAGTCTCAATGTAGTATGTAGGCCTTGTTAAACCATATCATATGAGTTCCAATACTCATTTGGTTTACCAAGCCTCATCCTATCCGATCTCCCGATTTAAGTCCGGTTTATTTATATAGTTTTAGATTGCCGACTGATTCCGTGCTCCCTCTAGCTTTGTTTGGTTGTTGTTCAAGACCTCTAAGCATTCTCAGGCGAGTACATTATTCCCCTCTTTTACTGTTTTCAACTGTTTTGGGGTGACTCATATGTGCTAAATATCTTAACAATGATTTCAAGAACGATTACAATAACAATTACAATGTGGTTTCAAGAACGATAACAATGGATTCAAGAACGATTACAATGGTTTCAAAAACAATTACAATAGTTTCAAAAACAATTACAATGGTTTCAAGAACGATTTCAATAAAGTGAACAAACTTGTTGGTTGTAGTTACATAACCAATGACATTCATTAGCAATGATCAAGCCGACCAGTATTAGGTTATGGTACCATAGGATCTGACAAATCCCGTTATTTTCTATACCCATGGTTATGTGTGGGTATTTTGGGTAACGACTGAATCTGTAATTATTAATTTACCCTTTGGTAAGGGTTTGTTAAGAACGAGAACGAGAGCGAGTTGGAACGAGGAACGAGTCAAGAAGGTTTGAATGTTATTAGAGAATCGACCATTAAGTAGTTTCACAATTTAAAACAAGAACGATTTCACAAAGAGTTTTAACGATTGGGTAAACATTTGGACATGATTTACATTTGATCATGCATTTTCCACGAAACATAGTACTGATTTAAACTAAGTTTTACTTCAATACTTTGTTTTGTGCGTTTCACCTATGGTTTAGTTGATGCATTTCACTAGCCATACATATCATTTTGGTTATACATATTACATGATTTACATTGGACATGAACATTACTTTGGTGGTTTGGTTTGATTAAGTGATTAAGTAACGATGCGTGTGTAATATGATACAAACATGGTGGATACGCCGCTGGTACTTCCTATATATAAGTGTTTGTATGGTATTACATATTGTAGCGTTATTTGAATCATTTAAGTTTGAGACATAGAACATTTTATACAAGTAACATACTTTTCACAAGACATTGATTTACAAACAACTTATCTTATACAAACTCATTTTACATGGTTATTCATTTAATCATGCATTATTCTCTTATTTATACATATCATCTGAACTTATTATTTTTCAAATGATTTACAAAGATAAAGTAAATTACAAGGTTCATGACTAAACATTTTCTCAAACAGAAGTCATGAATCTTATTTTCAACAAAACCAATGTATTCGCCAGCATTTCTTTTGCTGACCTTGTTTTCACATATGTTTCAGGTATTGTTGGATGATATCGTTTGATAGGATGCATGCTCACATAGGACTGGACAAGGCCTTAGTGACTCAATAACAATGATAGACTATGTTTAAATAGTGTATTGAGATTTCCAGATGATGTAATTATTCAATGTTTAATAAAACGAAACACTTTTTGGTATCCATGGTTATGAAACATTAATTCTGTTACAACACTCCCCGACGTTTCCGCCACGTTTTGTATGTAACACGTGGTCGGGGTGTGACACAAAAAGGTTATATTTTTACGAATTTACAACCGATAGCGTAGTGATAAAAAGAACCAACATAAGAAAATTATGAAAAGGCATGGCAAACTTAGTTAAAATTTGATTATATATACTTGATCACATAAAAACCCATTCCCACAAAAGTGAGTTTTGAGCCTTTATTGAGCATACAAATTTACATCTTTAGACTAAATGCTCATTTTTCGTTTCTTGTGTGGATAGCCGCTTGGTTCTTACGACTCTAGAACTTGCCATGACGATACATTCCCGGTCCTTATCAACTTAAACCCGAGTAAGTAAATGATGGAGGCATTAGGACTAACCCTTTTTATTTCTACACCATTATTTTTTCTTTTTCTTTTACCATCTACCAAAAAAATCCCCCTAGTTAACCCCTTTGAGCCTAAACCTTTTCATTTCATCACCCAAACCAAAAACCCTTTTACCCACCAAATTTTTATTTTTTATTTTTAACCCTTTTGTTTTAGTAACAAGTTCGGTTTTTCGTAGGATCGTTCAAAAAAAAAAGTGTTGATGATGAAGCAAAAAGAAAATAAACGAGCAAGTTCATCAAAAATAACTTTGTTTGAATAAAAGCTTCATCAAAATAAAAAGTTACAAAAATAGAAAGTCTTACGAAAACCGACACTTGTTACGCTTTTCGCCCTTTTTCTACTAACCACTAACCACTATCCCAACCACCTACCTTTAACCCAAGCCTAACCCTTAACCCACAAAGTCCTCTTGATATTTACAAAGGTATAAAAGTTAAAAAGGAGGAGGATTGATTGCTTGGCAAGCTTATGGTAGGAATAAGTTCCATGCCGCTCTCGAGTGATTCACTAAAAATACACCTTCGGCCGAGTGTGAGTGATTTCTCCCGTGAGGTATGTGAACTTGTATATAAATGGAATTTTAAAAAGGCATGTTATGCCCAAATAAGTAATTTCTCCTATGAAACGTTCTAAATAAATCATTACGAATAGGATTGTAAATAAATAAAAATAAAACCCAAAAAGATCTTGGATTCCCAACACTCTACGACAAGCCAAAAACCTTCTCTTCTACCCATTCCATTTGGGAGTGTAAGCCACATATTAAAGAGTTTTGCTTGAGGACAAGCAAAAGTTCAAGTGTGGGGGTATTTGATGTGTGTAAAATGCAACATATAAATTACATCAAATGAGGCATAACACTAACCCTTTTTAAGTACTAATATTGGAAAAAGAGTGTTTTTGTCTTCCTTTTGTATTTTCAGGATTAAATGAGCCCAAAAACACAAAAGAAGCAAAAAGACAGCAAAATCCAACATAAATACAAGGAAAGGAACATAAGTGGACTGCCCGGCCCCTCAACGGCATCTTCCCAAGCAAAATAGAGAAGGCAGAAGACTGAACACGCCCCGTGCTCAGCCAGCACGGGGTCGTGCCCAAGAAGCAGCAGAAAAGACAAACCTATAGAAGCTTCTATTGCCCACCACGGGGCCGTGCCCAGTGAACACGGGGGCGTGTCGAAAGTACAGCAGGCGCATTAATTGTAATTGCGAATTACAATTAATGAGGAGAGAGAGTGTCAGACAGGCACGGGGCCGTGCCCAGCGGACACGGGGCCGTGCCCAGCTCTCTGTTCAGCCTATAAATAGGAGTGCTTGGATTCATTTCAACTCATCCCTTGGCACACCACCTCTCTCACACTTCATCCACCACCCACCACCATCACAACACCATCATCCATTGTCCATCGTAGAGTGTGTGAGTCGTCTCGGGATCCAAGATTGATCGTAAGAGTTCTTGACAATCAAGGCCATGTTTGCCTAAGTCTCTTACATCACTTGGTGAAGACAAAGTGTCTAGTATAATACTTTTTATTTCTAATCTTTTGCACTTTTTATTTGGTTTTGTATTAATGACTTTAATAACTAGTTACTTATGTTGAAGGTGATCTTTCCTTATCGTTTGTCCGTGGTGTCTTGGCATTATTTTACTATCTATATAAAATAAAAGATTTTCACCTTTCATATCTCCACGGTCTATATGGAGGTATGTTGGCTACCTGGTCAGGGGTTAAGGGAACGGTTTGGTAAAGGTCTTGCCATTGTTCAGCGTTTAGAGGTCCTGCAATGAACCTGGGTCAAATTTAGTAGGACCTCCTTCAATGCTTCACGGTATTGGATGGCGGGGGTCCAAACTCTTTGATCCCCTCATAAGTTAACTACTATTAATACTATAACCCGGCTATTTAGGACTGTATCCCTGCTGACTCAGACTACTTAGCCGAGGGTAACGTCACCGCCAAAAGCAGGGCCTACCATAATATTGCATTAATAACTTAATTCATTATCTTCCAATAATCCACCCTTTTAGGATTGTATCCTTGCTGACTCAAACTACTGGGGTGAGGGTAACGTCACCTTCAAAAGAGGGGCCTACTACAATAACTAAGATAATCTCTTAATTATGTGCAAAAGTGCGGAAATAATCAAAGGTTATACTAGATACGAGTCGGAACCAAGTGATTCATCTTGTCTATCTGTTTTTACTTTTATTTTATTTTTATTTTTATTTTCAGCATTTTAGTTAGTTTTGATTTTTCTTAGTTTAAAACATTTTTCTAAACTTTTTATTTTGATTAGACGTTGAGGATAAACCGGTACTAAAAGCTCTTGTGTCCTTGGACGACCTCGGTATCTTACCAACACTATACTACGCTCACGATGGGTGCACTTGCCCATATGTGTGTTTAGTGTTAAGTAAAATATCGTGTTTTATAAATTTAAAACTTGGCTAAAATAAGTGTTAAAGGGGCTTAAAATATACACCTAAAATATATGACACTTCACACGCATCAACTCCAAGACACAAGATTGCCACCAAAGAAGATAGAATAACCATAGGTGGACCACCTTGTTTCTGGACACTTGGCCTAATCCGCATCAGAGAACCCAAGTATATTAACATTGGTTGGTTTGGTAAAATTGAGCCCATATGAAATCGTGCCTTTAACATATCTAAGGATGCGTTTGACTTCTTGAAAATGTTGTCTTGTTGGAGCATGTAAAAATTGGCTCACTTGATTCATGGCATATGAAAGATCAGGACGAGTGATAGTTAAGTATTATAGTGCACCAACTATGGATCGATAAAAAGTTGGATCATGGTATGGGTCACCCGTTGAGGTAAACGAGACCGTGGATGAGAGAGGTGAAGCCGCGTGTTTTGCATCCATCATACGAGCTCGTTCAAGCACTTCGGTAGCATATTTTGCTTGATGTATAAACAAACCTTGATTCATGTGAACAACCTCAAGGCCAAGAAAGTAACTAAGTTCACCCAAATCTTTAAGTGCAAACTCAGTGTTGAGAGCTTTAATAAATGCCTGTAGTTTGTGTCCTTGATTACCTGTCACAATAACATCATCAACATATACAAGAACATACATAGCAGATGTACCTTTGTTAAAAATAAACAAAGACGGGTCAGCCAGAGAGCAGGTATGCCCACTACGAACAAGAAAGTCACTTAGTCTACGAAACCAGGACTATGGAGCTTGTTTTAACCCATAAAGAGCTTTGTTCAGTTTACAAACATGATCTGGAAACTGCGGGTCAAGAAATCCCGTGGTTGTTCCATATAAAGAGATTCACTTAAGTTCCCATGTAGAAAAGCATTATTAACATCAAGTTGGTGTAACTTCCAATTATTCAAGACAGCAATGGTCATAATAATGCGAATTGTAGACACTTTGACAACTGGACTAAAAGTATGAGAGTAATCAAGTCCCAGGTATTGATAAAAACCTTGAGCAACGAGGCGGGCTTTATGACGATCAATAGTGCCATCAGAGAGATATTTTGTCCGAAAGAGCCACTTGGAGCTAACTATGTGGCGACTAGTAGGACGAGGAACGTGAGACCAGGTTTGATTTTTATGAAGCGCATCGAGCTCTTTGTTCATAGCATCTAGCCATTTATGGTCTTTAATCGCAAATTTATGAGTTTTAGGGTCACTAGCCACATGCAAGGCATGATGTAGTGGTTATTAACTAAATGGGAGAAGTCAGCAAAATGGCGAAGTTTAAAGATGTCGGCTTTGGCCTGAGTAATCATCGGATGAGATGGTAAGGGTGGCGGTGTAGGAACCAACGAGAAGTAAATGAGCAAAAACAAAAAACGAGAATTATACCCAAAGGAAAGAACACTCGCGGGTTTCCGATCTCCGGCAACGTTCAGTGTCTCAGGTCTCCTTCTTTTAAAAAGAAAACCTCTGCAGACTGTTTTGTAAAACCCATAATTTAGTTGATTGCATAATGCACGATGTTGAGCGAATCTACGAAACAAAGGATGTCGTGATATGGTCGCGAACCTCGGGCGGCTCCGGTAAACTCCAGTTAGTCTTTTGACCCGATCTCCGGCGACTCCAATGATTCGAAAAGTATTATGGGTGTGCGTCGAAAAGATAAGGAGAGAGAGTGTGTGAGGGTGTAAAATCGTGATGATGGCTTCGGTTTTTATAACCTTCACCCATTCGGTATGCGTGTTGTATACAAGTCTAGATTCATGAGTGGCATCAGTTAGGAAATGAGAACTCGTCCTATATCTCGAAAAATCAGCGAAACATAATTGGAAATATGGTTGAACGCGTAATCGTCTTTTTTTTCCGGCAAAACTTGAAAGAAGAAAAGAAAGGGAAAATTGAACTTTGGCATAAAAGGCCCCTGTGGTTATGGTCTTAATTGAAGGGTAAATTTAGTTTTTTTTTTCTAAGCATATAAGTTAACTTGGTTAGGTTATGCGACCTTAAAAACTCATTTTTAAACTCTAATAAACTAACTAGTTTATATATAAATAAACTTTTAAATTAGATTAATTAAATAAATAACTATATTGATTTAACCAAATAAATAAATATCTAAATAAAAATCTTGCATCAGTTATTTTAAATTCAAGAAAAATTCTGAGGTTTCAAAGGTTAGGATTCGAATTTTCAAAACGAGTCGGATTTTGGGAGCCCATTTTAACGGATGTTACAGTTTCAACACAGCTGAAGGGTGTCCTAGCCTTCTATGCCAAGTAAAAGTTTTCACAGAACTACTAAAACAAGTATTAACAGAATTACCATTGTTTCCTACAACATACAATCCACTATCCTGTCTACCATTCACCAGGATTTTCCTTGACTTGGAATCCTGTAATACACAACTATCCTCATTAAATACCACAGACACATGATTATCCTTAGCAAGTTTGTATACATATAACAAATTAACACAATAATCAGGAACATAAAAGACATCTTGCAAGAATATATCCTCGGTTAATTTTAGATTACCAATCTTTAAGACGTTAACACTTGTTCCATTAGGGTGACCTACAGTTATACCAAACTCAGACACATCAACAACATTTATCAGACTTTTATCAGTTTTAACCATGTGTTGACTAGCACCCGAGTCAATAATCCACCCATAGTTATTATTAAACATGCAGAATTAGAACAACTGACAAAATTAAACACATCACAGCACTCACCTCCGATACTAGGATTCTGAGACTCTGACCCACTGTTTTCACTAACTAAACTCAATAACTTGGAAATCTGCTCAGAAGTAAAAGGCAAACCAGACACAGTAGTAGCAGCAGACTTCCCAACAGAACTAGACTTGTTATTATTATTATTAAGATTTCTTTTATTAGACAGATTACTAGTATTTTTATTATTATTAACTCTTTTCTTAAACCCTGGAGGATACCCAATGATTTCAAAACATCTATCTATAGTATGACCTAACATATTACAGTGTGTACATTGTCAAATTAGGGTTGGGTCCTCTAGTAGACCTCCTTTTATTATCAAAACCATGATTTGACTTAGAGACAAATGATACATTCTGAGTTTTGGGCCCAGTACTAGACAACCTATGTGTCTCTTCTCTAGATATAATCGAGAATGCCAATTTAACAGAGGGAAATGGTTCTCTTGTCAAAATATTAGTTCTCACGGGCTCATACTCATTTTCAAGACCCATGAGAATCTGCATTAGTTTTATAAGTGTTGAAAAATCATTATAGTCTTTAGCAGCTTGACAAGAACAAGAAGGCAGATGAAGCATAGCATGAAACTGCTTCCACATTGTTATCAACCTGTTGTAATATTCAGCAACAATGCTACCATTTTGTGAAATACAATTGATTTTTTTATTCAAGTCATAGACAACAGAACCATCAACCTTGTAAAAAGACTCCTTAAGATCAGTCCAAACTTCAGAAGCTAACTTAGAAAACACTTGACCAAGAGAAAGTTCTTCAGAAAGAGAATTTAATAACCAAGTTAACATGACAGAGTTGCATCTATCCCTTTGGGTAGCCAAAAGATCATCATCTTTAGATTTTTCAACTTTACTATCTATAAAACTATATTTGTTTTAAGCTTCGAAAGCCAACTTCATAGCACTTGACCACACATCATAGTTTTCAGTTCCTTTTAATTTAATACTAACAATTGTTAAACTACTAGAATCAATTGGATGTAAGTACAAAGGATCTCCTATATCAAGTTTACTAATCAAAGTCTGTGAAGTACTACCTTCACCATCACCCATGATGACAACCACAAAAAATACAACATGCAGAGAAACAACTAAAAGTTTATCAAGAGATAACACACAAGAACAGACAAAGGAACCTAAGGCGAAGCTGATTCAGGGACCAGATTCCAGGTTCGTCACTCACAGGTGCGTGGACAAGCCATTACTCAGGAGCCACAACTAAAACTACCAAACCTAAATGTGACAAATCTCAAATTTAAATGTAACCGTACAATCTATTAATGTTAATTAAAGTACTTAATGCCTGTGTTGAATCATTTAACTGCTCTCTGATTACTGTGTTATACTTACATGTACTTGTGAACATACTAATAAAGTACAGAAAAGTCATTAAATAGTCCGTTATGTTTTCCTGAGTGTTGAAAATTAAAAACGTTACAAGAATATATATGTATGACACTTTACGGATTAATTAAGCACTTTAACGGAACAACATCCAACCGACAACTGGACTTTACCCGGAACATGAAAATATTGTCAATGACATTGTTTGCACTTTTCTGAGCTAGTTAGGGTCCACGAACACCCTAACACCCGTTATATTACATAACACACTAGTAACTAATTTAGATACCTAACGAAACAAACTAAACACTTAACTATCCATTCAAATCAAACGATAACCCCCCCCCCCCCCATGATCCGATCGGTTTCCCCATGTGGGGACGCCCTCCACAAACTTTTGATTATTTTATTTACTTGCCTAATATCTAGAAGACACATTGTATGATGGGTAAACAAGAAACATGGTTTATAAATTAAACCACTAGCACTTGAACTTTGTAGGATCGGTTTGTGACCCGAACGAGTCGTTCAGAAGAGATTTAGTCAGTTTCAGAGGCGGAAACTAAGAAACCGATTGCGAAATAGCTTGCATATCACTTTAACACTGATTATATTGATATACTATCGTTTACAATCAGTCCTCACACCGGCAGCACCTCGGTATGGAATTTCGAAAACCGTTACAAAAGATTTAGCTTGAAGGCTATTTATAGTGGTGTTGATTTAGCTTGAAATGACATGCCACTTTCAAGGTAAATCTTGATTTTGCTTGAAATGACACATGACATTTTCAAGGGAAATCACCACTTTCAAGCTAAATTACATTAAACATACTCTAAAACCTCCTATACTTTCTTATAACAAGATCTAATCTAACAATTCTAATCTGAGACTCGACATAAGACGAAGACGACAGATGAATGCACCAACAGACTCCCCCTCAGATGTTGACGAGTCTTAAATGTCGAGTATTCTCAATCTTCAGTCTTTATCGGTCTTTTTCTTTATTAGCATATACCCGGATCTTCTCTTTGGCTCTAACCTCGTCAGACTCCCCCTCTCATCATGATGGGATCGCCGTCTGGAATTAGCTATCACCTTGAGATCAATCCCTGGTTTTATCTCTGTTTAAGCTCATCTCCTGCACACATTTTCTCATCAAAAACATAAGTTTTTACTTAAAACAATAAGAAAAACTTATTAGAAATAGTTACATCAAGTTCAAATTAATGACCCTGATTAACTAATCAAATTTTTCTTTCTCAAAATCAGTTTCTTCTTTTAAACGCACACTCCCAAACCAGTTCATCTTATTTAGCACTTGGAATTTTGAATATCAGCTTTCCAACGTCAGTTGTCGAAAATCTTTTTGAATTTTTCAAAATTTATGCTAAAACACACTAAAATCTTTTTGAATTTTTTATAACAAAAGAATGCAATAAAGAAATATTTACAAACAATATTTTTGTGAGTTTGTGTAAGAGGATCATATCAGTTTTTGAGATCAATCACTAGCACCGTTAAGCTTTAAACATTTTAAGCTCTAAACGATTCACGTTGATTGACGATATTGTTGTCCACTTAAACTCAATCTGCTTACCGATACTTTAAGATATATTAAGATAGCACTAAATTCTTATGGACCCCACGATCTCAGCATATCCCCTCATCATGCAATACACTAACTCAAGTAATGCCTTTAAACTTTTATCAACTGTGATTTGTGCGAAAACAACGCAGAATGTTTAAACATTAACAATCAGGTCCATACTTCCGTATACGCAGAGAAAGTCCAATGTTTAAACAAAATAAGAAAAATAAAACAAGTTGAAGTTGTTTAGGCTTTAACCACCAGGTCGATACTCCCGTATACGCAGAGGTGATCCAAAGCTTAAACGAAACACCAAAGAAAATAAAGCAGAACGTTTAGGCAACAACATCCAGGTCGATACTCACGTATACGCATAGGATGTCCGATGCTTAAACAAAATAAAGAAATAAAACAAGTTTAAATCTTTGCAAAATAAAATGCACAATCACAGCGACTTTTCAGCAAAGTTGTGAAAGTTCACAAACTTAACCAGTTTTATGTCTTTCGACAATCAGCGATTACTGAGTAGGCACACAGTCAAGAAGGACAAAACTAAGTACTATGCTTTCAACCATGTTTCCCACTAGAACTAGGCTTTTTCATTTAAGTTTGTATCGTTATCGCAAATCTACTAGTCTAGCTGAGCCTACCGTCACATCTTTAGTGAGACCGTTTATCACTTTTAGACTTTCCATTTCTTTAGCATGCTGTGACAGTCCAACTGATCTACTATCATTTCCTCTTTTTTACAACAAAACTCATTTTTTTCATTTTTTTCATGTTTTTGGCTTTTTCAAATTTTCAAATGTTTTTGGATTTTCTAAAAATTTACTCCCCCTAAAATGCAAACACATTTTAGGAAATTTGAAAACAAACTGTACAAGTAACATGACAACTGATATCGAATTGCCTCAATTCGCCATCCACTTGGCATAAACAATCAGAACTCCCCCTCACAACAAACTATTTTCCCATTGTGATCTCAAAACACTTAAGTTTGTTTTAATCAAAATGGTTTTTTCCAGAAAATAAGTTTTGTTGATTTTACCACTTGTAAAATTGGGGATCAAATCATCACATTGTTTTACCAATCATATGTAGGAAATCAGATACAACTTAATGTCCCTGATTTACCACTTGTAAAATCAATCCAATTCAACTTCTGAACCACTTGTAAAAATCACAACCATACAACTTAAACCTGCTTTTCAACCAATTTACCATCTTTTGGTTGAATTCTCAAGGTGCCGATTCCTACTCCTCGCTTACATACCTGGGAGTTCCGGCAAGTCCTGCAAAACTTCTCAAAAACACATTATACAAACATGATAAAGAATGATGCCGATTCATGATCCACGATTACCAACTTGGGATCTCCGGCAAGTCAGGTTTTTCATTTAAACAGATTCACCCAAGCCTGACGGTCCTTGGGTGATTTTGAATTCTTGTTCAACAATGATGGAAAATTTGCATCATCCATTGTTAGACCAGAATTCTCAACTTTTACCTCAACCAATGGCTCCTCTGGCTTTGACGAACCAGAATCATTGCCTGCACATGGCTTGTCTGACTTCAACATGTCGGATTCATCGCCTAATGGTGGCTTGTCTGACTTTGACACATCAGATTCATCGCCGACCATTTTCTTCTTCTTCTTTTCTTCTTTCGTCCTCAGATTTGTATCTGATGAATTCGTCTTTCTTAACTTTGCAATCGAGGAAGTCGATTCATCAGAACTCTTATTTTTACCAACAGATGAACCAGAGGACAAGATCTTCTCTAGATACTCTATGGCCTTCTTCCTCTTTTTCCTCAGTCTGTCTTTTTGCCCCTGTGAAAGCTTCAATTTCTTTTCTTGAACTTTAGGTTCTTGAACCTTCTGTTCTTTGGGCTTGACATTGACTGATTTCTTTGCCATCTTCTGAGAATTAACCCTCAATCTTTCATTTAATCTCCTTGGGCAATCTCTGGCAATGTGACCTTTGATGTTGCAATTAAAGCATCTCCTTGTTTCAAAACTCCAACTCTGGCAGTTAACAATAATGTGTCCTTGATAACCGCATCTGTAACACACTCTGTTATCGTACCAATCACCATTTTTCATCCAAACATTCAGATCATAGCACTGTTTGGCTTGGTGATAATCCTTGCTCCTCTTGTTTGTTGGATTTGACTTTTGAGCATTGTGGTCCGACCTGCACCACTTATTGCCAACAATTTTAGAGTTTTCATTTTTTTATTTTTGTAATTTTTCATTACAATTGGATGATCAATCTGATGAGCTTTTATTATCTTTTTGAACATTTTTCAAAATTTTCTCTTTTTGTTTTTGTTCCACTTTCTTCTTCAAAGGTTTTTGCTTAGAGCATTCTCCCTTTTCAGTTGATTGTGGAACAGTTTCTTGAAACTTTTCTTTTAATTTCAAAAACAATTTTTGTTTTTCGAATTTTTTATTTTCATCATCAGATTTCTCATCACAATCTTCAACTTTGACTTTGTCAAAGTTTGTGACATCGTCACTTATTGGAACTGAATTAACAGGTTTTAGGTAAGGAATAGTTGAAGTATTCACAAAAACCTTCAACTTTTCTTCCCATTCATTGATTTTCTTTTGAGCACATTCTGCCTCTTTTTCAAGTCGAATATTTTTTTTCAAGATGAGAATTGATTGCAATTTGTTTTTCAAGATTGTTTTTACCAAACATATCTCTCTCATCTTCTAGAATTTTTATTTGACTTTGAAAAACTTTTTCAATCTTCGATTTTTCATTTTCAAAACTTTTAATTTTTTCTTCAAAAATTTTGTTTTCTGATGTCAAACTGTTCAAGTCATTTAACAGTTTAACATTTTCAGCTTTCAGCTTTACACAGGTTTCCTTCAAAACAAGAATCTGTTTATCATCAGCTTGCTTCTTATCATTCAGCTCTTTGACTTCCAAAGTCAAAGTTTCCGCATCTTTCACGAGTTTGTCATTTTCCGTCTTTAAGCTGTCACATGTAAAACACACTGATGCAGAATTCGAAGATTCATTCTTCACTGATTCTTAATTCTTTGGATCTTGTTCTTTCTCTATCTTATATGTACCTGCACCAAAGATTGTAACAAGATCAATAGAATTTCCATTATCATCAATATAACAACCCCTTTTCATATCATACATCAAATTTCTTTTCGCTGCCCAACAAACATTGATTCTTTTGTTTATTTCATATATCACGTCTAAATTCAAATCTTCTAAATTCATTTTTATCTTATCCAACACATCTCTCTTCTTTTGATAAAGTTCATAATCATGATTTTTCAGTTTACTTATGAATTTATTCAGAGATAATTTTGAAAAACTTGAATTTTCTCTCAGATTTTTCAAAAAAACATCCCATTCAGCAGGTAATCCATTAGCAAACTTTGATACCATTTCAACTTCTGATATTACTATTTGATTTTCTTTCAAATAATCAATCAAACGATCAAAACGTTTTTCCAAATCATCCAATTTCTCATCTTCCTTACTCAGAAAACATTCGAAACGTTTACTCCAAACCTCTTTGGGCAATTTCTGATAGGAACTACTGAAATATCCTCGATACCAATCATTTAACCTTTTAAGATCATTGTTTTCCTGGTCATCAATCCTCATTGTCAATTTTTAAACAATCCCAACAAATCTTTGTTGTTCACAAACGCGAATCTCTGATGTCTATTCAAACTCGGTATCACCTTTTATCCTTTAGATCCGAAATTATTGACAATTAATTTCCACTAACCGCACATGGGCCTTATAGTCCACTACACTGACAACTTATCTTTCTTCACATGCAAACATTTATATCCGATAAGCTTTGATCAAAATATTAAACTTTGATAGTCTGTTGTCAAACTTTGATCAGGTCACATGCCATCTTGATAAGATAGAAACTGACACCCTTTAATTCACCACACAAGGTAGTTGGATCTCAAATGTAGTGGGCGGCATATACTTTGATACTTGGGCCGTTCATTTACTCAACACGTATCCATTTTGATTATTTGATGAATATATCTAACAAATCCACTTAGCCGACAACTTGATATAATTTCTTTTCCCAACTATCAATAACCTGACAAATCACATGAATCAATGAACTTTCACAATCTCCCACTAACAGACAACATCGATTAATGTCTATCACATGCAACTGTTTCAAGTGATAAGATTGGCTGATGATAATCACGTGGTAAGACACTATTGACTTTCAAGCGAAATTATCACTATGTTTCAAGCTAAATCTCAAACTTTCAAGCGAAATTTTGTATATTGTGAACTTTCAAGCGAAATTATCAACTAATCTCAAGCGAAATCTGCATGACATCATCAAATCGATCTGATTATGGTCTGATTGAACAAGTAAATGATCAAATTAAGTTCCAAAACTTTCAAGGGTTTGTTAAAACATCATTATGCACGTTATGTGAAAGTTTTAGCCAATTTTAACCGTAAAAATTTGTTCGATTTTGAAAAAAGGTGTAGAAAATCAGAAAAAGTGACAAAAACGAGCTGTTTTGGCGAAATCTCTTCCTCCTGAGCTCTGATACCACTTGTAGGATCGGTTTGCGACCCGAACGAGTCGTTCAGAAGAGATTTAGTCAGTTTCAGAGGCGGAAACTAAGAAACCGATTGCGAAACAGCTTGCGTATCACTTTAACACTGATTATATTGATATACTATCGTTTACAATCAGTCCTCACACCGGCAGCACCTCGGTATGGAATTTCGAAAATCGTTACAAAATATTTAGCTTGAAGGCTATTTATAGTGGTGTTGATTTGCTTGAAATGACATGCCACTTTCAAGGTAAATCTTGATTTAGCTTGAAATGACACATGACATTTTCAAGGGAAATCACCACTTTCAAGCTAAATTACATTAAACATACTCTAAAACCTCCTATACTTTCTTATAACAAGATCTAATCTAACAATTCTAATCTGAGACTCGACATAAGACGAAGACGACAGATGAATGCACCAACAAACTTCATTTTCATCAAACACCCATCTCCAAACAACTCTCCTCTCCACCATTACTACCTACGGCTGCCCCCTCACCACCACACTGCCACCATTCTTGTTCCAAGTTCAAGCATTTCAAGTATACATCTAGGTGCACAAAGGTGAACAACGGAAGGTGGAACTCACGGATCATCAAGGACCACTCTCATCTCCTTTTAACCACCACATTTCTTCCCTCGAACTTCCCTAGCCTTGAGCTAGTGGTAAGAACTTAGATCCGTTCATTCTTCATGTTATTTAAGTGGTTAATAGGTGATTTAATGATTAATTTTGAAATACTAAAGCACTTGCACTAAAGTCTTGAACATATGGAATAAAAGATGGATAAAGAGAAGATATGTGTGTAAATCATGTAGATCTTGTGTTGTTATGATTCTTGTTGATTTTCTGATGATTTTGCTAGTTAATATTGATGTTTGATGTTGTTGTGATCACTAAACATGTTAACGGAATCAATCGAACACAAATTATAAAGCTAAAAGCTGAAACAGAAAGTTGGTTGGTTTTTACAGCCAACTTCAGTTGGCTGTAACAGGACCGTAACTTAACGAAAAATGTATTTTCTGAAGTTTAGACTTATTTACTATGAAATACGGTTCTAATGACACCAGAATCATAATTTTTGGACTTCGTTTACTATTTTTAAAGTGTCTTTTCGTAACAGCAGCTAGAGCTGCATTTTTCTGCTGAAAATATGCGTTTTGTTTTCTATCATAACTTGAGTCCTGTGTAGGTTTAGATCATGGAATTTGTATAGTAGATGACAACTGATGTATTTGTAATTACCCCACTGGAATTTCATAAATCAGACTCTCGATGAATTTTAAATAAATTATTCGGTGGACTGTGGTCAGAAAAAGATAAATCTGAGTTCAGTCCGGAAAATGAATTTTTATAAAATATTAGTAACGAACTGGACCCCGATATTTTTACACAATTAAATCTTGAACGTTTATGACATTTTGTAAAAATTTGGGAATTTTTGGAATAAGTTAACTATTTTATTAAAATGTCCAAAAACAGCCCGGTTTTCAATATTTATGCTGAAACGACATAAGTTGTAATTTGCGTGTCTAAATGTCGAATGTGCTATCTGTGAATGATCTAACATGATTATGTGTCAATAAAAATGTTATGTGCATTATCGTATGTTTGTTTATGAGTGGGGAATGGATGGGAAGTTTATGTGGGCATAAACCGTTAACGTGATGCGTGTTATGTGATAGATACGTATAGGAACTTTGTGCTCTATTTGAAACCACTGACTAACTGATAATCATACTAGGACGTGATTGACTGACCTTGACTGTTAGCTATATTTGAGAGTCAAACCGAGAAACCGAGGTGAGTTCACACTTTCTACAAGGCATGGGATTCCCGGTGGTTTGGGAATGGGTTAAAGAATTAAAACAAAATCTACATATCCCTTTGGGGAGATATGTACGGCCATCCCCCCTATGGGTAGGATGCCATTATTAATCCTACGAATTCTCCTGGTGCAGAATACGTACGTCCGTCCTCCTGGTGCAGGACAACAAGCTTAAAACTAGCTAGACAAAACTCTATCAATAAGCCCCTCTTCATTATATCGACTTAATCGCCGAGGCCAATGGCGAGCGGGTCATTAGTTAATAGCGCTATTAGGTTTAACAAACCTCACACCGTGCCGTTCGGACGGGCGTGTACTAATGGACTATGGCAGATTGTCAGTGATGATAGACACTGATATAGGGCACAACTTATTTGCGTAGTAGTCGATATCATACCGTCTAGTAGTTCACACGGGGAAAGCCCCCCACTGATTATGGATATGGTTTGGGTAATGAAAAAGGAACTGGTTAAACATACTTTCAACTACGGGGTAACCCCCACGGCAATTAAGCCAACGAAAGTCAAACCACGTTTTTCAGAAACAATTTAAAACTAAACAACCAAACGTGAACTCACTTAACTTTGTTGTTGACTCGTTGTTACATGCCTTACAGGTCGCTAAATGCTTGGAGCTTGCACGAGGAAGGGGTCGTTGTGGTGTACGGACTGTTATGTTCCGTGCTTAATATTTAAATCCTTATGAACTTATTAAACTTGCGTTTTGAACTTTAACTTATAAACTATGGACTTATGTTTTGGTATCACGTTTTATGCTTCCGCTGTTAAAACTGAACATGGTTAACTAGCTTTGGTCACCAATCGTATTGTGTTGGTTTTATTTACTTAATTGAGTTGTTCAATATGATTGGTGGCTCGATCCTGGTCATGTCACGCCTCCAAGCGGTGATACTCCGCGTGGTGGATTTTGGGGGTGTGACACTAAACCACAAACAACAAACAAGATGAACAATAAAAACCTCGGGAAAAATAAACAGATAACAATATGACAACAAACTACACAACCAGAACAGACAATGCACAATTAACACGTAGACTCGATCAAGTGCCAACCCGACTAGTCCGGTAAACACGGGATTCCTAGACTCATATCAATGTGATGCAAAAAACAAAAAACAAAAAATACAAGAGCAAGAGACAAGAATGATCTTACAGTGGGTACAAGCTCCAACAAATATCAGACCAGTAGTTTTCAAGAACTACTAATTCTGATATATAGAAAACCAAATAACACAACTGGTTAGTTTGCCCTAAAACCTTGAAGGGATTTGGAGACCAACGCAGAGTGTAGATCCACCAGAGGATCAGAGATCTCTCACAAGAACAAGAAAACCCTAACTTAGGGTTTCAACCGCACAGATCGGAACACAATACTCCCAAGATCAAGATGATCTAAACCAAGACCAGAATGATTCGCAAACCCTAGAACACTAGGAGCAAACCTATACACAAATCAACAACAAATCAGTATAGTAACATGGGAATAACACAGATCAGGAGCGATTTTGCTCTGATACCATGTAAAATTGGTATAAACAGTACAAATCAACACAACAAATAACAATAACACCAAATGTAGTGACAAAACGTGATGGAAAATTTTTATTATTTACCAACCCTAAAAACACCCAAACCTCCCATGATCTTACAAACTGTAAGATCTTTAATATGAACAATACAGAGAATAATCAACTGATGATTATCAGTTGATTATTTAGAACCATACAACCAGATATAAAGATCCACAGGATCTATAACAACAACAGATCCACAAGAAGGATCAAAAATAGAGAAACAAAGATCCACACTGGATCATCAACACGGATAACAACTGGTAACTGCCGGAACAAACTCGAACAGATCTTGAACAACTCAAAGAGGGTATCTCTCTCTTTATACCACAAACGAACAAATGTTACAGTTTGCACCCTGAACTTCCAACCTACACACTTAAAACCCTTATAAGGCCAGTTGCAAGAATAAGCCTAGTTGCAAGAATAAGGCCAGCTAACATACAGCCCAGTTACAACATATACAGCCCAGTTATAACATACCCAGTTATAACATGTATAACGGGACCAATAAATAAGAATGATGTATGATTTAGATTAAGAGAAATGTTACATTTCAACAATAAACCTGTGTGAACATGCATTCAGAATGAAGAATGGGCTTTGTGGTAGGTTTCTTGAGTTATTTGCTACCATTTATTTGTTTGTTAGATGGACATATATAGACATTTCATTTATTCATTTGTCATGGTTATTCATGCAGAGATGACTTCATTGGAAAGATGCTTGACCTAAATGCGATGATCAGGTAGGTAATGCATATTGCTATCTCATTCCCTGCATTAGATGCTGTTATATATGAATGATTCACTCTGATTATTTTCTTTTAAATAAATTCGTGTTGATCTTATACACTCGTATTTTTATCTTGCAAGCTTATTATGGTTTTTAAATTTGGTTGATCTTGTACACCACTTTTAATGCATATATTTGTGATGCAGAAAGTTTCACCAGTCTGTAGATTCAGCTAGTTATGAAGCGTTTAGCAGCAAAACTGTATTGCAAAACGGTATGTTGATTGAAATCAATATTCATCATGTGGTTTACTAGAAATCGACTGATTGAAATCATTCTCTATATAACATACCTATCTATATCTAATAATACCATTCATGTGTTCTTTCTGTTTCATTTTCATTTACCACCAAAGTGCACACTGAAAATGCTCATACAAAACAAGTTGACTAAGGAAAGAAGGATCTTGAATGTGAGCCGCCTCAAATAATCTCGGATACCACAAAGATGGAACATGAATTTCTGTTGGAGCAAAACCTTCATAAGCAGGTAAGAAGTAGCCCGTAGTATATATATATGTGCGCATATATAACTAATGCCCATGTGAGTGAAAGTTAACTATTTTTGGCGCTGTCTTATAATCTGTAGGAGCAAAATGAGGTGGATGGTCTGAAGCAAAGAATATCTTTAATGGAAGCAGTAATGGAAGGAAGCAAGGAGTTTCATGAATATATCCTCACTACAGTTTACTTCTCTACAATGTGCTAAACTGCATTCCTTCAATTGGAAAGAGGAACTATGTGGGCCCAGTTGGGCTGTTTGGACCAGGCCCAATTTTTTTCTGAGTTTTTATTGATACATTATAATATATAGTTAGAATGTGTATGATACAAAAGCTTTTAAAAGTAGTTTTGTGAAAACAGGATAATTTGTTTCAAAAGAATACCATAGGTTAGTTTTTTCAAAGCATAAACATATACAAATATACCGTTACATTGCATGTAAAAACAATCGAAGATATAAAAGGATTGAAATAATATAATGCAAATCATATAATGAAAATTTTACATATATGGATATTAAATGGTATGTATTGGGGGATCAAGTGTAGGAAATGATAACTCTCACTCTCAAAACAAGTTACAATATGATCATACATATAGGCAAAGAATAAATGTATAATTAATAACAAACATCAATGTGAATAAATGAATAATTATGGAGACTCTTGAGTGTTAGGAGGAATGTGATAGGTTGTTATCTCCCCTCAAGCGAGACGGTGGTAGACTAAGCCGGAGCATGGAGCGAAAGCTTTCGAATTGCGGTCTAGGCAAGCTCTTCGTAAAAATGTCTGCCACTTGAAGCTTGGATGGAATGAACTTGGTGAGTAACTTACTCGAAGCAACAAGCTCTCTAATGAAGTGATAGTCAAGTTCCAAGTGTTTAACCCGCTTGTAAGCAACTGGATTCTGAGTTATAAAGAGTGCACTTTGGTTATGACATAGAAGCGTTGGGCACTTTGTATGTAGGACACCAAGTTCACTTAGAAGACGAGTTATACCAATAATTTATGCCGCCGTATTAGCCATGGCCTGATACTCAGATTCCCAACTGGAGCGGGACACAGTTGGCTGTTTCTTTGAACTCCAAGACACAAGATTGCCACCAAAGAAGATAGAATAACCATAGGTGGACCACCTTGTTTCTAGACACTTGGCCCAGTCCGCATCAGAGAACCCAAGTATATTAACATTGGTTGGTTTGGTAAAATTGAGCCCATATGAAATCGTGCCTTTAACATATCTAAGGATGCGTTTGACTTCTTGAAAATGTTGTCTTGTTGGAGCATGTAAAAATTGGCTCACTTGATTCATGGCATATGAAAGATCAGGACGAGTGATAGTTAAGTATTGTAGTGCACCAACTATGGATCGATAAAAAGTTGGATCATGGTATGGGTCACCCGTTGAGGTAAACGAGACCGTGGATGAGAGAGGTGTAGCCGCCGGTTTTGCATCCATCATACGAGCTCGTTCAAGCACTTCGGTAGCATATTTCGCTTGATGTATAAACAAACCTTGATTCATGTGAACAACCTCAAGGGCAAGAAAGTAACTAAGTTCACCCAAATCTTTAAGTGCAAACTCAGTGTTGAGAGCTTTAATAAATGCCTGTAGTTTGTGTCCTTGATTACCTATCACAATAACGTCATCAACATATACAAGAACATACATAGCACATGTACCTTTGTTAAAAATAAACAAAGACGGGTCATCCAGAGAGCAGGTAAGCCCACTACGAACAAGAAAGTCACTTAGTCTACGAAACCAGGACCGTGGAGCTTGTTTTAACCCATAAAGAGCTTTGTTCAGTTTACATGATCTGGAAACTGCGGGTCAAGAAATCCCGGTGGTTGTTCCATATAAAGAGATTCACTTAAGTTCCCATGTAGAAAAGCATTATTAACATCAAGTTGGTGTAACTTCCAATTATTCAAGACAGCAATGGTCATAATAATGCGAATTGTAGATGCTTTGACAACTGGACTAAAAGTATGAGAGTAATCAAGTCCCGGGTATTGAGAAAAATCTTGAGCAACGAGGCGGGCTTTATGACGATCAATAGTGCCATCAGAGAGATATTTTGTCCGAAAGATCCACTTGGAGCCAACTATGTGGCGACTAGTAGGACGAGGAACGTGGGACCAGGTTTGATTTTTATGAAGCGCATCAAGCTCTTTGTTCATAGCATCTAGCCATTTAGGGTCTTTAATCGCAAATTTATGAGTTTTAGGGTCACTAGCCACATGCAAGGCATGATGTAGTGGCTGATTAACTAAATGGGAGAAGTCAGTGTAAAATGGCGAGGTTTAAAGATGCCGGCTTTGGCCCGAGTAATCATCGGATGAGATGGTAAGGGTGGCGGTGTAGGAACCGACGAGACCGCCAAGGACGGACTGATGGCTGACGAAGGAGACGTAGACGAAGGAGACGCAGGGGATGATGATGTGTCTTTAGATGAAGACGGTGGAGTAGGGGAAGGAGGTGGCGACGGAAACGGGTGCACCGGAAGTGGTGTGGAGATTGGTGGGGTAGAAGTGTGAGATATCACATCAACAGAGAGTTGATGTTGATCAACTGGTGGGGAGGTAGCCGAAGGCATGGTGGGAGTGGCTAATGGAGTGGGGGTAGGAGCATCATCCTGAAATGCAACAAGATCAAGTTGTGAAAGGTTTGGTGTGGCCGAACTACCTTTAAATGGGAAAATGGATTCATTAAAACGCGTATGACGAGAGATGTATACACGATTGGTCATAGGATCAAGGTAACGGTACCCTTTGTGTATCAGACTGTATCCAATGAACACACATGGAAGGATACTAGGTGCTAATTTGTGGTCGGAATAATCCCGAAGATATGGGAACACGCGACACCCATAGGTACGAAGAGTGTTATAATTTGGTGTTTTGTGAAATAAAAGCTCATATGGAGATACACCTTCTAAAGTTTGAGTGGGTAAACGATTAATAATGTAAACAGCGGATGAAAAGGCATCAACCCAAAAAGATGTGGGAAGTTGAGCATTGAACATCATGGCCAAACCTGTTTCAACAACATGTCGATGTTTGCGCTCGACACGTGCATTTTGTTGCGGTGTATATGGACATGAGAGACGATGTAGGGTGCCATTTTGTTCAAATAGAGACCGAACTTTATGGTTAACAAATTCTGTGCCACCGTCACTTTGAAACACTTTAACCTTTGATGAAAATTGGTTTTGTACGAGTTTTAAAAAAAAGTCTAATGTATGATAAAAATCCGATTTTAGACAAAGAGGATAGAACCAACAAAAACGAGAGTAATCGTCCACAAATATGACATAATATCTAAAGTTATCATTTGAGTAAACCGGTGATGGACCCTAAAGGTCACAATGGATAAGATCAAGAGGCTTAGTAGCCCTATTATTATTTGACTCAAACGGTAACCATTTAGATTTGTCTATTTGACAAGATTGACATAATTGAGGTTTAGGTAATAAAGCAGAAACGGACAAACAACCACGTTTATTTAGATTATTAATAACATCAAAATGGGCATGTCCCAAACGGGAGTGCCAAAGTTCAAAAGATGCGGTGGAAAACGAGGACATAGAAAAGCAAGCTTTAAAACATAAAGAACACCTTCACATTGACTGCGAGCGAGAACCTGTCTTGTTTTGCGATCCTGAATAAAGAAAGAAGGATAAGAAAATAGGACATCAACAGGATTATCCATAGTAAGTTTGCTAATTGAGAGAAGATTGCGCGTAAGATGTGGCACAACAAGAACATTATTTAATGTTAATGAATTAGAGAGAGTAAAGGAACCTGTTCGGGCAATAGGTAGCAAGTGACCATTCCCAAACATAACCGATTGATTACCTGAAGATGGAGTGGTGTTGATGACATTTTGATCATTGGGAGTCATGTGGTCCGTTGCTCCCGAATCAGCAAACCAATCGGGATGAGATTCATTAACAACACATTTTGATAAGAAAGCATTAGCAATGCTCTCATCAACCGAATTGTGGCGATTAGCAAAAGTGGACAACGAGGGGCATGCAGAGGCAAAATGGCCCGATTGACGACACAGTTGGCAATGGGGTAGTCGCCGGTTATAACCACGACCACCATTGCGACCACCACGGTTACCAGATCTAGCGAAACAAGAAGAACGAAGACCACGCACAGCAGTGTTGGTGCGATCGGCTTGGGCTATAAAAGCAAATGGAGGCTGATTGTTTGCATGTAACGACCGAAAAAACATTTCATGGCTTTTGGCTTTGGAAATTAGATCCTGAAGAGATGGCGGGGGCTGAACAGATTTGATGATGGAAGAAAATGACTCAAAAGAGGGTCCTAGACCACAAAGGAACCAGTGAGTCTGGTCATCCCGGTTAACCGGATATCCGTTTGCCGCCAATTGGTCCGACAATCCCTTTAATTGATGACCAAAGTCAGCCACAGATTTAGACCCTTTAAGAGGAATGCAAAGCTAATCACGGAGGTTCTGGACCCGTTCAATAGAAGTGTTATCATAGGCGGCTTCAAGAGACTGCCACCTTTGACGAGCGGTGGCCTGGCCTACCACTACGGTCATCGCCTCCTCCGATAGCGTGGCATTGATGAGCACAATGGTGCGTTGATCAGCAGCAAGCCATGAAACATACTCAGGATTAGGGGAGGTTTTATCATTAGTGGTAACAGTGGGAATTGGGAAATCAACTAAGCCATCAACATGTGATATGAGACCTTGAAGGGAAAGAAGAGGCTCCATTTGGGTTTCCAAAGTAGGTAGTTGGAGGATGAGAGTTTGATGGGAATGAGATTAGCAAGAGAGTGAGGGAGGGGGGTGGATTCGGAAGAAAAGGCAGCCATAGCAGTGATGATGAAGAATGAGGGAGGGAGGGTGGATCGGTTTTGGCTCTATACCATGTAGGAAATGATAACTCTCACTATCAAAACAAGTTACAATATGATCATACATATAGGCAAAGAATAAATGCAAAATTAATAACAAACATCAATGTGAATAAATGAATAATTATGGAGACTCTTGAGTGTTATCAGCCGTCTATAAATAGAAGGCTCATCAAGCAGAAATTTTGATGAAGTGGTTTATCAGAAATTCTGGTAAAAACCCCACTTGTCTAAAAATCAGCTCTATCCTGCCACACTAACCAAAGCAAGTTGACATTATTGGATCTCATGATGACAAAGGCAAATTGATTGTTGGATTCAATGAATATGTCAAGACGCTACTTTTTGCAGTAATATACATGAATAAACAAATGTTTATTCATGTATTCAAGCCGTCTATAAATAGAAGGCTCATCAAGCAGAGAACAATGAGTTAAGCTTAGCATTCAATACATACTACAAACTTCATTGTCCTTTCACTCTCAGAATTCAAGTATTCATTTGTAATAGATAATAATTTACAATCACCTTGTAAACAATTTTGTTTCAAAGTGATATAACTTGATAATTCTGTAGGTCTTGTTTCTTGAAAGTATGATTTCTATTTCCGCACACTATTTTCACAACTATTGAAATCACTTGCCATATTGCGTGAGAAGAAGTTTTTAAGTCTAAACTGGGACCAACAATTGGTATCAGAGCAGATTGAATAAATTATTTTCAAATGATCAATCGCCCATCTTCTTTTCTCTAAATATGGCCAGCTTTCAAACATGAAATAATGCTTTTAACATTGGTTCCATGTCTAAACCTCCGACTCTTATCAGAGAGGAATACCCACAATGGAAAATTAGGATGGTCAATTTCCTTAATGGACATGACCGAGCTCTGTTTCAATCCATTGAAATTGGTCCACATGTACCAATGACTACAATACCAGCTATTCCATCAACTGATCAATCAACAGAAATTCCTGCCTCCTGGGTTCCCAAAAGTGAAACATTTTGGAGCCTAGAAGACAAGGAAAAGGTGGTTGCAGATGAAAGGGCAAAGTCACTTTTAATAATGGCTATCCCTAAAGACATATTTTCACAAGTTGATGCATGTGCATCGGCCAAGGGAATATGGGATCAGTTGGAAAATCTTTGTGAAGGAGGAGAAAGGATGAAGAGGAACAAAAGAACAAACAATGTTTCCTCACATGAGAGATTCAAAAGTTTACCAAATGAAAAACTAAATGAAACATATCAAATATTTACAAAAGTTTTGAATGAGCTAAAGAAATTTGGGATAACAAAATCAAATGATGAAAGAAACATAAAATTCTTGGATGCATTACCTAGAGAATGGAGAAGTCTAACCATGACTTTGTCCTCAACCTTAGAACTAGGTAACATGAGTCTCCATGACTTATATAGCATTCTGGTCCCCAGAGAAGAATAAATATTTGAAGAATCCATTCAAAGAAGAGGATCTTTAGCTCTAATCTCAAACTCACAAAGAACACCTACCATTGATCCACAAACTTCATACAGTTAAAACCTTGAAATTTCTGATACATCATCATACTTTTCAACTTTTGCTGAAGCAACAGCACTGCTCACTAAAACCTTTGAGCAGAGGTTGAGGGGAGGAGGCCAAAGATACCAAAAAAGTGACAAGGGGAGGATGGAAGGAAGATCTAAGGATAAGGGAAAAGCTGAAGTTGTGTGTTATAAATGCAAACAAAGAGGTCACTATGCGTTAAAGTGCAAAACCAAAAAACTGAAGTATGTTGCATATTATGAGAAGAAGCTGGAAGAAGCAAAGAAGCAGTAACAAGTCAGTTTGATTACATGGACAGGTACATGGCTGTCTGATGATTCTTCTGATGAAGAAGAAGAAGAGATGGTAAATTTCTACCTTATGGCATTTTCTGATGAATTACTAGAAACTTCAGAACAAAAGGTAAATTTACATAATCTTGATCTTGAACACAAGTTAAACAAGCTCATGGCAGATTTTCTAAATCTACAAGATAAATAGAGACCAGATAGCAAAAATCTGATGAATTGCAAAGGACCATGAATAAAGTTATGCTTGAAAACCAATTACTAATAGAAGAAAGTTTAGATCACCGAGCAAAAATTGAATTTTATGAAAAAGAAAGAAAAGATCTTTACAAGAAAATTCATGATAACGAAATCAATGTAAGAGGTTTTCAACAAGATAAGGAATTCATATACTTTGTTGAGTCCACACCAAAGAACAAAGGAGAGGGTTTGGGATATGTAAGAACCGACGAAATCAAACCCACCATCTTTGTGAAAGAAACACATCAGATTTCTGATAAATTTACATTCGAATCTGACTCTTAATCATGCAAATCAACCAGCTCTGAAAACTCTTTTGAAATTTTAAAACCCAACTTTAAAGCAAAAAGGAGTGAAACTAAACAAAAATCTTTCAATATTCCAGAAGCAGTTCACTCATTGTTTCAAAATTATCCACTCATTCCATCACAAGAAATAATATCAGAAAATTCTGATAAAGAATCTTGTATGTGTGTTGACATACAGAAGCTTGTTCAACAAAATCTCCAAATGAAAAATGAAAAATATGTTCATGGCTCAGCATGCAACAAAAATTCTGATGAAAGACCATCAAGAGAAAACCACATGATTAAAATTTCATCAGAAAGAGTACCCAAGCAAGTCTGGTTACCAAAAACCCCCTAATTTTTCCATTTCAGGACCATCATGTGCAGCAGATCTGGTACTGCGATTCTGGAAGCTCCAACCACATGACTCGGGACACGAGCTTACTCGGTAACTTTGTTTCAAAACTGGGTAAAATGGTAAATTTTCGGAATGGAGTAAAAGGGAGGATTATGGGATATGGATGCATAAGGTATGGACGTTTGACCATAGAAAAAGTAGCCTATGTAGAAGGCATAAAGTACAATCTGCTGAGTTGTGGTCAATTCTGTGATAAAGGTTTTTAGGTAACCTTTTTACCAGAAAAATGTTGTATGGATGATAATAAAATTTATTTAAGTGGAAAAAGGATAAGACAATCAATTTACTATTTTGATTTCAAAGAAGAAAATGAACATCCAAAATTATGTTTATTTTCAAAAATTAACAAGGGAAGTAGTTGGTTGTGGCATAAGAGATTAGCCAAAATAAATTTCAAAAATCTAAGCAAATTAGCAAGCAAAGGCCTGGTAAAAGATTACCTTTTGATATCCTCAAAGAAGGATAAAATTTGTGAAGCTTGCGAAATGGGAAAATCCAAAAGAAGCTCACACAAAGCAATTTCTGAATCTTCAATAACACAAAATTTGGAACATTTACTTATGAATCTTTGTGGACCCATAACTACAGAAAGCTTTTCTGCAAAGAAATACATACTTGTAATTGTAGGTGAATTTTCCAGATACACATGGCTGGAGTTTTTGTGAAAGAAAAATTGAAAATCTGTTAAAATTAACAGTCAGAAGGATCAAATCAGACATTGGAACAGAATTTAAAAATTCAAAACTTGAGAGCTTTCTTGTAAGCAAAGGAATCTCTCATGACTTTTATGCCCCAGAACACCCCAACAGAATGGGGTGGTAGAAAGGAGAAATAGAACTTTAGTGGAATCAGCGAGAACAATGCTTACTTATGCAAAACTTCCCACTCACTTTTGGGCAGAGGCAATAGCAAATGCTTGTTTTACCCAAAACAGGTCCATAATCAACAAAAGGCACAATAAAACTCCCTACAACATTATAAATGGAAGAATTCCAAGTGTAAAATGTTTGCACACATTTGGTTGTAGATTTTTTGTTTTCAATGATTTTGAAAGCCTTGAGAAATTTGACAGAAAAGCAGAAAAGGGTATTTTTCTTGGTTATTCTTTGTGCTCAAAAGCTTATAGAATTTTTATTCTAAACACAAGGACAATCAGAGAAAGTCTATATGTATCTTTTGATGAAGTTTCTGATGAATATATGAAGGAAATAAACTTTTCTGATAAACAAGAAAAATATGAACATCTCTTTGAAATGATAACTGAAGACTTCCTAGAACATGGTAAATCTCTAACAAACATATCTTTAGATAACTCATGTGCGAACCCTGCAGAACAAATGGAAAATACATCAGAAATCTTGAATCAGAATAATGAAAATATTTCTGACAATCAAAATTCTGATACAAACAATAGAACTGAGGTAAATGTTCAAGGGGAAACTTCAAATCCTTCAGAACCAACAATCTTTCACAACAAGTTGAGATGGATAAAAAGACATGTTCATTCCGACATCATTGGAAATCCAGAAGATGGTGTAAGAACAAGATCTGCAACAGCACATGAATGTGCATTTGATGGGTTTCTAAGCAAGATATAACCTATAACTGTCAAAGAAGCTCTTAATGACTCAGACTGGATTCAAGCCATGCAAGAAGAGCTTGATCAGTTCGAAAAGAGTAAGGTATGGGATCTGGAGCCTAAGCCAAAAGACAAATCAGTCATAGGCTCAAAAAGGGTATTCAGGAACAAATCAGATGAAAATGGCATGATAACCAGGAACAAGGCAAGGTTAGTGGTCAAAGGTTATAGTCAACAAGAAGGCATTGACTATGATGAAACCTTTGCACCAGTGGCTAGATTAGAAGCACTAAGAATCTTTCTTGCTTATGCTGCATCCAAAGACTTCAAAGTATATCAAATGGATGTGAAATCTGCATTCCTGAATGGTAAGATTGAGGGAAGAAGATTATGTGCGTCAACCTGAAGGCTTTGTTGATCCAAAATTTCAAAACCATGTTTATAGATTAAACAAAGCCTTGTATGGTTTGAAGCAAGCTCCTAGAGCCTGGTATGAAACACTTTCAAACTTCTTGCTCAATTCTGGCTTCACCAAAGGTATCATTGATACAACACTTTTTCTCAAAACACACAAAGGTCACACCTTGTTAGTCCAAATATATGTTGATGACATCATATTTGGATCAACAAATGAAAATTTCTGTAAAAAGTTTCAAAAGTTAATGACCAGCCACTTTGAAATGAGCATGATGGGTGAGTTAACCTTTTTCTTAGGTTTACAAGTAAAACAAAGAATTGATGAAATATTTTTGAATCAATCAAAGTATGTAAAAACAATTCTGCAAAAAAACTCACTTGAAAATTGCTCAATTTCAAAAACTCCCATGGCAACAGGGAACAAATTAGATTCTGATAAAGATGGAATATGTGTAGATATTAAAACCTATAGAGGGATGATAGGATCATTGCTATACTTAACTGCAAGCAGACCAGGTATTATGTTTGCAGCATGTTTTCTGGCCAGATGTCAAATGCAATCCTAAAGAATCCCACTTAAAAGCAGTAAAAAGGGTTTTTAAATATCTAAAAGGCACATCAGATCTTGGACTCTGGAATCCTAAGGATACAAATCTTGAACTCATTGCATATACAGATACAGATTATGCAGGTGGCAAGATTGAAAGAAAAAGCACATCTGGTGCATGTCAAATTTTGGGAGAAAAATTGGTATGTTGGGCAAGTAATAAACAAAACTGTGTTGCAACATCAACAGCTGAATCAGAATATGTAGCAGCAGCAAGTTGCTGTTCAAAAGTGTTGTGGATGCAAATTCAGTTGAAAGATTATGGAGTAAATATGACAAAGATACCAATCCTATGTGATTCAAAGAGTGCAATTGCAATAACATAAAATCTTGTTCGTCACTCTAGAACCAAGCACATAGATGTCAGATATCACTTCATAAAGGATCATGTTGAAAAAGGTAACATAGAAATGTACTTTGTTCCAACAGAGAACCAAATTGCTGATATCTTTACAAAACCTCTTGATGAAAAGAGACATAATTTTTTAATCAGCAAACTTGGCATGGTTAACATTAAAGATGATGATCTTTCAGAAAACAAAAGGCCACAAATTGAAAACCAAACTGATAAACATCAAAATTCTGATATTCAAAGAATAATTCAACAGGTTTCTGCCAATGAAATCCATCAATCTGATGGAATATCAGAAGATCTGATAAATCATCAATGAATGTGATGATTTATCAGAAAATATGATGAAATCATCAGAAATTCTGATAAAACATCAGAAAATTTGTTGAAACATCAGAATGATCACTGATCATCAAAAATTTCCATCTTCATGCATATCTCAAATGCGTATAAATTCATAACTGTGAATAAGTCTGTTTTTGTATATTTTTTTTCTGTTGTTTATATTAAAAAAACAAAAGGGGGAAAGTAACATGCATTAAGATAAAATTCATTGTCACAGTAGAGAAAATCAACCGTCATAGGGAAAATTTTTGTAGAAAATTGAATTTTTCTTATACTTCGAATGCATGCAACGTCATTTTTTCATAAGAAGATTGAGAGACACGTAGGCACAAAACTTATTGGGGGCTATGAAAGTAGTCACCTAGCCATTCAATGCTTACTCACACATGGGGCTTAGTAGACTGTCATATTTTCACTGCAACAGATATCGTCTTAAATGAAGAGATTGAAATAAAAATGAAAATCTTTGGTTGTTAATAACATTTATGGCATAACTATCACTTTAATCTATAAATATTAACAACCTGAAAAAGACCATCCTCACATCAAACAATCTTCTCTTCAAAAGCTCTTCATCAGAAATCTCTTATTTTAGAATGGCTCACCCAAAAGTAATGAGACAAACACACTTCCCTCTCTGTCTTCACAGACATCATAACCTTAGACTTAGGTCTAACCTGGAAGGACCAGCATGGGAAGATTGCAGGTATGTGAACAACATGATCATGCGAAGTCCCTTGGGCATTGCTTTATCTACATATGTCACTATCTATCCAGAACTTCTTCAGGAATTCTGGTGGAATGCTGAAATCATCTTCAGTGGCACTTCCATGTGGATAGAAACCAAGATTATGGGGGTCACAATCACCCTAAAGGAGGAAACTCTAAGAGATGTCCTCCAGCTGGGTGATGATCAAGAAAACCCCTTCCTGGATAAGGATATGGTGCAAAAAACCTTGAGGGACATGGGCTATCATACATACAACGTGTCAAGGTAGATAAGCAAGTTTGGTTTCACACCACCTTTCAAGTACTTGGTGACACAGCTCAGTGTCTGCTTCTTTAAGAAGATTGGACACTTCAACGAGCTGTCATACAGGATGATGGAGGTGATTCATGCAGTTGTACAGGAAAAACCTTACAACTATTCTAAGTTTCTCATGAGAGACCTAGAAGCAAACATTCATAATCGTCAACCTTTTCTGATCTACCCTCGATTCGTGACCAAGGTGATTACCAGACAGCTGGACTTCGGAGGAGTAAGAAGCTGGTATCCAAGGGAAGAACTGGCACTACAAGAGAACATAAGCGATCCTACCCTTGTCCCATCAACAAATTACAGTGGTCATATAACCTATCTCTGGTTGTATGTGAAGAGCATGTACAATGTACTCAATGAGGAGTAATTGTTGTTTGTTTGTTTGTGTGTTTTTGTGTTTTTGTGTGTGTTTAGTTTTTTTTATATATAGTTTGCTTTATTTTTCTTTTGCACTTAAAAAAACCACAAAAAACATGGCAATAGATCTAGGGGGAACTAAAATAGCATATCTGATAAAAACAAGAAAAATCTGGTGTAAATTAAAAGAAATCTGTTAAGACTAGTGAAACATCAGAAATTCTGATGACTCACCAGAAAATGTGATAATATATCAGAAAATCAAAATTTTCATCAGAAAAGTCTCTTGACAACCAGGAATTCTGATAAATCAACAGAAAGAAACATCAGGAAACATTGCTTTAAACTAGATTCAAAGAAACTTATAACTACATAAATTTTTTAAATAAGTTTCTATCAAAATGTTTTTTTTCTGAGGATTGGAACAAGGTGTATAACAAACACTTCCTGAAAATCAGAACAATGATGTGGAGTTCAGAATTGCAATGTAAGTTAAAACCTCAAAACTCTACTTATTCCCTCTCATCTCAAAAAATAAACGGTGATTCAATCTCTATGATGAATCAAGTGTATTCTGATGAATTATGAGGAAAATCCAACTCACAAAAATTTATTCAAGGATTTTCTGAAATATATCATCAGAAGAAAATCTTGGGAAAATACACAATCTTAAAAGGGCTTTTATTGGACCTTTTTACAACAAAAGGGGTCCCACATGAAGAAAAGGTGCAAGTTGGACGATAGTGTTTATCTGCTAAATCCTTGGAATCTCTGATTTCATTAAAGGATTTATATTAAATTAAGAGATAAACCAAAGGTTTTCAAAAACGGCTGTTTCCTAAACGGATTAAAAACATCATTAAGGTGTCATTAACCACCTTGAATACAAACAACCCAAGAAAAACACTCAAAGATCTCTATCTCAATACACTATAAATACCTCGTTAAAAAACAGAGACTTCCATCTTCAACCTTCCTCCTCAAAACCCTAAAAACCCTTTTTCGAAACAAAAACCCCAATTCTCAATGGCTGCCATCAACATCAATATGCCACCAGTTGAACACTCTGTTCCACTCATCACCGAAGCAGAATTTCTTCCATTAAAGAGCAACAATGAAGCAATGAACGATAATATTGAAGAATATGATACAAAGTGTCAAATCCTGATTGAATTTCTGACCAGATGCCCAATAGCTCAAGCTCTCACAAAGACCAGAGTGGTAGCAGAAAAACTTATACAACAAGTTGTAAAGACTCTCAAAGTCCCAAATCAAACCAAGCTTACAGCACATGTGTGGGGAGATATCTTCATTACAGTCTCAACAGAGAAATTAAGGGAATGTTTGGAACTACCCTTAAGCCAAAGCTATGAAGATGCACCAGAGGAGGAAGATATGTTTTCACTACTTGATAGAGTAATGGGTTACAAAACAAAGATCTCAAAAATCAGTGAATTCAAGAGGAATCAGCTACCTGCCTTCTAGCAAGTGTTAATGGAAATTCTGAACAAGTGTTTATCATCAAAAATTAGAGGTACAGATCAGATAAATATGAATGTTCTAAAAATCATGTTCAGTCTCATTAGTGGGTTGAATATTGATTTTGGAACAGAAATATTTAATCTAATCAAAAGATCAATTCTGACTAACACTGGAAGGATAGATTCACATCTACCTTTTCCCAAATTTCTATCAGTTATAATTTCTGATTCATTTTCTGAAAGGAACCTAGAAATTCCAGCATCAGAAAATATGTGGAGTACAGAAATCATGAGACCTTAGACTGCTGGAGGGTCTTGGAAGTCAGATTATGATGTGCTTGTTCTGTTAGAAAGAATGATAAATCCGATGCCAGAAGATTCACCTTACAGAGCAGAATATCTAAGGATGTTAAGCAAGAAGCCAGAGAACAGGAAAGTTTTTGATAGTGTGTCCCCTATGGAGCATGATGCACAAGAGTCAAGCACACCAAGAATGGGACAGCAGGATGAATCAGAACCTCATCAAGCTGATGAAGATGTGAACATGAGTCCTGTAGCTGAAGAACATCATGCTGAAATCTCACATATGGGAGAAACAGGTGCACAACACTCTAAACTTAATATTGTTTATAAGTCTGAGAGTGATTCTGATGATTCAATTCAATGAAATTATGAAATTTCACAAAGAGGCACTGTTTCTGAAAGACAAGATGTGAGTAAAACCAAAGACCCATTTTCTGAATCAGATTCTGAGGAGGAAAATATGGTGTTAACAGGTGGAGATTAGTCTACTGATCAAGGAAACCTGAATGAGAAAATTATGAGTTTCTCAACAACTCATGGAGAACCTAAAAAGGTCCAAGGATATGAGGAAAACCAAAATCTGAATGAGTTTCAATTTTCTGGTGAGGGTATAGAGAATATGGATAATTTCAATCCTCTTAACCTCAGAACAGCAGCGAATGTGTTTTCTGTTGGTGTTAAAGGCAGAACATCTGTTGTTCCTCCTATTACCTAAAAACACCAATCTATGTCAACTGACCAAATTCACAAGGAACTTGGAGACATAACTGCTGTTTGTACTGGGAAAACAACCACATAAGGAAAACTTGATCTGATACTGGAAGAGATCAGAAACCAAAAGTCAGATATCAAAGTTTTATAAAAAATAGTCAAAGTTGTGCAGAAATAAACAGAAGTAAACACTGCAGCCCTCAACAAACTACAAGTGTCCTCAGAAAATAGAGAGAGCTCATCAGAATTCAAGAAAGCCCACAAAGAACTGCAAGAAATCAAGAAACAGATGGCCAAGGTTGCAAGTGCAGGGGAAAGCTCAAGTTCAGGAAGAATCCTTGAAGTAATTCAGTTCCTCAGAGCCAACAACAGCAGCATGGCTGAGGCATTTGAGAAGCTGACGGTGGAATTGATTACACAGAAAAATCAAGATAAACTAGAGCTTCAGAAATTGAAGAAACAAAAAGAAACAACTACTCAAACTCTTGCTAATATTCAACTAATAGTCAAGGGATTGCAGTACAATGTTACCAGACTGGCAAAAGTTGATTTGCAGGAACTGAACGCTCCAATTCCACAAGAAAAACCAGCAGGAGAGCCAGAAACTCCTCAACAAAAATTCAAACAACCAGAAGTCATTCAACAAGATCCAACCAAATAATCAGAAACTTCAACAACATAGAAACAGAAGCAACCCATGGGTCCTCCTCCCAGTAAGCCAAAGTTACTCATGGGTCCTCCACCAAACATCCCAAAGCCAGATACTTCAAGGGTCCAAAAGAATGAAGTTGTTCCAATTCAAACATCTTCCACAACTCTCAGAGGAGAAACAGAGTTCAGCATAAAGTTGGATACAAAAGAGAAAAGAAGAATGGAACATGAAGTAACTTCTTCAAAAAGGCCAAGAAAAGTGATTGGAGAAGATTCAGATGGAAACCTCAAAGAATTCGAAGTGCTGAAAGGTGATTTACACACAATCATGTACCCTGAAGAACACTTGAAGCATTACTACTGGAAAGGTCCAGAAGACAAACTAGAAAGACCACTCTCTCGATTTAATAGAAATATTTTTGAACTCAGAGATGCAGGAGACCTGGAAATGCTTCATAAACCAGTAACAAATCCAATAGTCTCTATTGAAAAGATTATCACTATCAATGCAGCAGGAAGTATATTAGGTAATGGTGGACAGCATAAATACACCCTGATCAGGAAAGATAATAGTGATACAATTGTTACTGATGGAGACCTGGCTGATGAACTTCACCCAATGAGTTTAGTAAAGTTAAAGCAACTTATTGATAATGACAGAAGTTCTGCAGTTGTGATCAGAAGAGCTCTTGACAGTATCAAGAAAGCAAGAGAAAAGTTATATCAAAGGGCAGCACTAACAGATTTTGATCTGTGTATAAACTTTGAATATAGCAAAAAGGTACTAACACCTCCTCCTAACAACACCATTCCAGTCGAAATTCCTCTCAACAAAGTAAGAACTGGAGCTATTTTTGACAAACCAGAAATATGTGTGGTTTTAAAAAAAAAACCTATATGAGAAAGCTCTGTTCAGAGTCAGTGAAATAAACAGGTATTCCAATCAAACTCTGAAATATATAAAGAATTACATGAATGAAAAACAAGAGCAGCTCAAGAAGAAGGGGAAGAACAATGAACAGCTGAGGAAGGCAATTGAAGATGACATAGATAAATGGATAGAAACTAGAGGATGGTACAAAGAACTTTACAAAACAACTCAAAAGGTAATTGACCACAAGAAAAGGCTGAAACCAGGAGACAAGTACAGAAGTGGTGTGAAGATAAATGGAAGAATTCATGAGTTTAAATCTCTGTTTTTGAGAACAATACTTTATATTTGTTTGTTTTGAACATTGGTTGGTTGGATTCTGTTTTATGTTTCTGAATTTAGTTGTGTGAATTTTCCTTTAAGGATTAGTTGAAGTGTGTTTATGTTTGAGATAGACAGTTCATTTTCTTACAATACTTAGGGGGGAAACTGTTAGGAAACTTTATTTGTAAGTATTGAAGAAAATCAGATTCAACTTGATCCATGAAGAAGATAACAGTCCTGAAGATCAAAACAAGATGAAGAAGATCGGATAAGATAGCTGAAAGAAACAATATCTACTTCAATGTATCATAAGCTGATCAAGAGCTGAAGAAGGTTATCAGAAAAGGTCTTTCTGATGGATCTGATGATATTTCTGATAAAATATCATCAGTTTCTAACAATTCTGATCATCAGATTTTCTGATGATTTGTTCACCAGAATTCTACTCAGCGCCTGGGAAGGAAAGATACCCCTCTTTATAATTCCAAAGCCAAGAAGCGGTTGTCTAAGTTGGAGAAAGAATTCGTGGGTAAGACCCCTGCCCTTCTTGAGAAAATCCTTAAGCGCCCCTTGATGTCCATTGATGAACTTAAAGCCTTGCTGACTCCCGCTGGTCCTTCCTCTCCAAAGTCTTTATCTAGGGATGATTCCCAGTAGTTTCAAAACATTAACTATTTCGATATGGTTGTAACTAAACACTTATGCACCCTAAACACTGTTGACTTTTGATGTATGGAGGAGGGCTTTTGTGTTGGGGTCCTCCTAGTATCAACCTTGTGTTTTTGCTAGCTATCTCGTGATTGTTTGTTGTCAATTTGTTTTTGTTGCTTTTTCTGTGTTGTTTTTTTGCAGGGGCTATTGCCGAGGGCTGGCCCAGTATCTGTTTAGAGATCTTTATTTGTAGTATGATTACAAAACTCAGTAGTTTGTGTATTGGGTTTGCTAGTGTGTTACTTGTATATTTGCTTTTTTAGGGATAACAAAACTCCCTGCTGTATTTATGTACACTCGTTTTGTAGTTTATTTACAACGAAACTTTATGTGTTTTAGTTCTTTTTGTAGTTTGTTCGCAAGTGTCTTTTTGTGGTTTGTTTCGTAAACCAGGACCGTCTGTTCGAGGCCGATCCTTGGACAAGTTTATAATTGTAAATTATGTTTCCTAACTTGTTTGTCCGCTTTCTTCAGGCTAGCTAGGCCCTGCTTTGCCCCATAGCCGGGCATTTGGTGTGTTGGATACACCTTTTTACACATGTGTTGCTTGTTATTGGGTTTGTAGTTTCTGGGTACGTCTACCCCAATACATTGCCTGTAATTTGTCAAAAGGAACAAGTGTTGTTCATTTTCATATGTTTTTTGGGGACTCGGTCCTCCAGTACAAAATCATACAAAATGTTTTTCCTAGGATAATCCCTTAGCTAGTAGTTAATCCTTACAAAAGTGGCTTTTAAGCCGTTTTTTGCTGAGGGTGCTCCTGTCCTTCACATGTAATTCTTCCGAAGTTGCATGAGGTTCCAGGTTCTTGGAACTTCCTTACCGTGGAGCGTTTCCAGTTTGCACCTTCCTTTACCATTCGCCTAGGTGACCCGGTAGGGCCCCTCCCAGTTAGGCCCCAACTTTCCGGTTCTTTCTTGCAAGCTGGCTTCGTTTGCCCTCAGGACCAAGTCTCCGGGTGCGAGGCTGAGCTTCTTCATCTTGGCGTTGTAATAGCTCTCCAGCTGTTTTTTATACTTGGCTTCCTTTACTGCTGCTATCTCTCTTCTTTCCTCGAGCAAGCTTAGATTCATCCGGAGGTCTTGTTCGTTCTCTGCCTCTCTCAGCTTCATCCTTGCAGTTGGGGACCCTATTTCAGCTGGGATGACTGCCTCCGTCCCATAGGTCAAACTGAAAGGGGTTTCCCCATTGCAGTCCTTGGGGGTGGTCCTATATGCCCATAAGACGATGGGCAGTTCTTCCAGCCATCCTTTTTGCTTCCTTCCTGGCCTCCCTTTCATTCCCTTGATTACACTTTGGTTTTCCCTTTCTACTAACTCGTTGCTCTGGGCATGGGTGACGGAGGTGAATACCTGGTGTATATGCATCTGTTCGCACCATGGCCTAAAGAGCTTTCCTGCAAATTGGACGTCGTTGTCACTTACTAGCTCCTTTGGCACCCCGTATCTGCATATGATGTTGTCCAGCACAAATCGCCTCATTTGTTCTCCAGTAATCTTTGCTAGAGGTCTTGCCTCTACCCACTTGGTAAAGTAGTCGATAGCGACCACTACATATTTAACCCATCCTGGGCCCTCTGGAAATGGCCCACTTCTGGAAGGGCCAAGATGTGGACACAGGTATCAATGGGTGCTTGTGGCGGTGTGTCATGGGTGCATGGACCTGGCAGTTGTCACATTTCTTGAGTTCTTCTGATGCTGTCTTAATGGGTGCATGCTCCTGTACTGAACATCTCTTTCCCGCCCGTTTTGTATGGGAGAATCCCTTAATAGGCAAGTATTACAATTTGGGCCTTACCAGTTGGGACTACATGAGAGGAGCCCAAGACGGGTCAAGATGGGTAAACCATTGGCCCGTCGTCATCATGTATAAACAAATGGAATCTATCCATTAGTACATAGATTTAGACTTAGACGTATTTAGCATTTTATTATTTTCACTTGGATAAAAATTAGTCATGTTACAACTTTAATTTTAGGTTCTTCTCTTTGGATTGCTAAACTGAGTACCGGTATCGTACAAATAAAAAATAGCGTTTTAATAATATGGCTATGTTATACTTCTCCAATAATATTTAAATTATTTTAATTATTTGAAAATAAAGTTTTATGTTCCAGAAAATAGAAGCTGTGATTACAAACACACTTGGTTTAGTGATTTGTTGTAGGAAGGTAACTCTTCATGTACACATGTCCAACTATCATTGGTGAAGTCATTACTTATTTGGTGGCATTGTCACTAGCTTATAATAAGTTGGTGATTGTTGGCCTTTCAATTGTAGGCTATTATAGTAGATAGGGTCTACACCAGTAGAGTGCTTAATAAAGTCTTAATCTAGGGTACACCGTACACTCTCTCATGGATGTGATGTAGGCAATGGATTCGCAAGTAAGGCAAGCAACGGCTTCAGTGAATGAAAATATGCAAAGGCAGCCTATTATCATTGGTATGTATAATGTATTGCGGCAAGAACACGGCTTGGAGTTTCAGCATGCAGCTTTATGATGTAGCGCGTGATACGGAAACGAAGATCAAACATGTTGATTCAAAGAATACCTGTGTGTTCTTCCCCAACCCCCAAATTGCAACCCAAAGGCCACGGAATTTGAAGTGAAAAATTAAATAGTTTCAAAATTCAATTCTGATCATTCATATTACTAGAGGGACATATAAATAGAAACCGAAATTCGAAATGGGCCTAAAAAAGATAACGGGCCAAACACACGGCCTAAAACAAAATGCCCAAAATAAATAAAAAAACATAAAAATGCAAATAATTAATAGAAATAAGCGTTTTTTGGCCCGGACGATGACCCAAACCGCCATAGGCAGTCAGCAGCAAGCCATGAAACATACTCAGGATTAGGGGAGGTTTTATCATTAGTGGTAACAGTGGGAATTGGGAAATCAACTAAGCCATCAACATGTGATATGACACCTTGAAAGGAAAGAAGAGGCTCCATTTGGGTTTCCAAAGTAGGTAGTTGGAGGATGAGAGTTTGATGGGAATGAGATTAGCAAGAGAGTGAGGGAGGGGGTGGATTCGGAAGAAAAGGCAGCCATAGCAGCGATGATGAAGAATGAGGGAGGGAGGGTGGATCGGTTTTGGCTCTATACCATGTAGGAAATGATAACTCTCACTATCAAAACAAGTTACAATATGATCATACATATAGGCAAAGAATAAATGCAAAATTAATAACAAACATCAATGTGAATAATTGAATAATTATGGAGACTCTTCAGTGTTATCAGCCGTCTATAAATAGAAGGCTCATCAAGCAGAAATTCTAATGAAGTGGTTATCAGAAATTCTTCTGGTAAAAACCCCACTTGTCTAAAAATCAGCTCTATCCTGCCACACTAACCAAAGCAAGTTGACATTATTGGATCTCATGATGACAAAGGCAAATTGATTGTTGGATTCAATGAATATGTCAAGACGCTACTTTTTGCAGGAATATACATGAATAAACAAATGTTTATTCATGTATTCAAGCCGTCTATAAATAGAAGGCTCATCAAGCAGAGAACAATGAGTTAAGCTTAGCATTCAATACATACTACAAACTTCATTGCCCTTTCACTCTCAGAATTCAAGTATTCATTTGTAATAGATAATAATCTTACAATCACCTTGTAAACCATTTTGTTTCAAAGTGATATAAACTTGATAATTCTATAGGTCTTGTTTCTTGAAAGTATGATTTCTATTTCCGCACACTATTTTCACAACTATTAAAATCACTTGCCATATTGCGTGAGAAGAAGTTTTTAAGTCTAAACTGGGACCAACAATTGGTATCAGAGCAGATTGAATAAATTATTTTCAAACGATCAATCGCCCATTTTATTTTCTCTAAATATGGCCAGCTTTCAAACATGAAATAATGCTTTTAACATTGGTTCAATGTCTAAACCTCCGACTCTTGTCAGAGAGGAATACCCACAATGGAAAATCAGGATGGTCAATTTCCTTAATGGACATGACCAAGCTCTGTTTCAATCCATTGAAATGGGTCCACATGTACCATCGGCAGTTTGCAGCAAGATGTAGCTCGTTCTCACGTTCGTTTCCCCTGGTCGCACGCCCAAAACGGACCCTGGTAGCCCAAGTTAGAGCCATTTTGGTGAAGCCCCTTTTGTTACGCGGTCTTGGGCCTCCAAATACAAAATAGCCCGTTCCTCCACACTTGGGCCTGCATCACTTTAGTAAATTCCTATTCAGTGAGATTTTTATACCTTAAAGCACACGTGTATAGGAACTTTTTGTATAGTCTAATATTTGAAGGGCTTAGTATTGTACATGTTATAAAATATTTTGATCAACAACAAGGGCTTTGCTAGAGGTACAACTTCAGAGAAAAAGAAAACAGTTTGTGATATGGTTATTGAGCAACTTTAGTTAGAGAAAAAGAAAATTGTTTGTGATATGGTTATGGAGCAACTTTATTTTGTCACTATTTAATATAATATGTAATTTTTTGTATTTCTTTTATTTTTAGATTTATTAATCATATAGATTAAATTTTTAGCCCGTGTAATGCACGAGCAGTGGCGGACCCATGATTTTTGGACAATGAGGTCCAAAAAAAAAACACAAAAAAACAAAGAAACAAGTATCAAACCCATGACCTTTTGTGTGTAAACAAGAGGTTTTACCACTACACTAGGCTCACTTTCATTGTTATGGGGTCCAACTAAATTATTTTATGGGGTCCATAGACAATTTTATATACCGTTTCTACTACTTTTTAAAAAAAGATTGGGGTCCGGGGACCCCGTTCCTCGTAACGTAGGTCCGCCCCTGTACACGGGTAACTAACCTAGTAAAGTAATATAGCTGCAATGGATTTAAGAAACTGTTGGGAGCAGCAAAGCCCGTTACATCGTCCATAACCCTGTAAAATCGTTTAGCATTAACTTCCAAATATTCTTCTTTAATTCCAAAACAATAAAATTTATCCTATTATAAATTCAGATATATATATCCTCATAATTGCCGTTCAAAAAAAAATATATATATCCTCATAATCTCGATGTATATATATGAGTATTGATGAATGAAAGAGATACACTTCTCATATTTTCTATATTTCACTTCATCTTATCAGCACCTGCTCTATACTTGTTTTGATTGTTTAGTTGATACTTTAGAAGTGGTCTACCTTGGCTATTGTTTCACATATATTATAGAATTCTACTTCAGCCACACATTCATCAATCCAGGTAACATATATTAACGTCTCGTGCATTTATTGGTAGATATAGAACCTTTTTACTCACTTGAATCACACACATCAAATGTTTTTACGTAATTCAGTGATAAAATTGTGACGTAAAATTGAGATAGATGGATTTTTTTTCGTAAATAGATATTTTTTTTTCTTTTTTTTTGTGATTCAATCTCACAAAATACTATTCAAAGTAATACTAGATATTATGGTTTTCTATGATTAAGATATTGAAACTTACAATCAAGATATTGTTTCTTGAAGTTTATTAGAACATAAACATGCTTTTAGTTCGGCGGTAACTGCCGTCATAAATTAATGAATTACCGATTAAATGCGAATGTGTGATGAAGATCTTGATTTGTTTTGGTTTTGCGGAAACCCCTTTTCCGGACTTTCTTCACCGTTGGATATCGGAGTCATGCATACTTTGTTTCAATCACTTGATGTTATCATATACAATCTCTGGATACTCTCTGTTTTTCGATCTCACGTTTCCTCTAGCAAGACTCCTGTGATTCATTAATAAAACGACTTAATAGGTTGTATGTATTAAGCATGGACTTTGGTCTGACTTTCACCGCTTTTGATTCATTTAATCCATTTTAGCTAAAAAAATATGTTCCGGTTTCAAATAAAATACAATCCAAATCGACCCATTTACCAATAAAAGAGTTGAAATTGCCACCTCTAAATCTGATAGAAACAACAAACAAAATAATAGTGTCTTAGGATGAAACTAACATGTGTGGTCATAAGCTTTTCCACATTAACCGAACCAGGTTTCGTAACCTTCACCCGAGTTGAATGTCACCATTATGAAGTCAACATTTGAATTAGTATGATCTACAGAACTATTTAGTTAGATTAAAAAGTCAAAATAACTTTTTCAACATCACGAGTTGACGTTAATCCGGCGTTGCATCAAGATGTTGATTAAGAATGCCGTTAGTGTCAATACATGAGATGTTTTAACATAAACGACATTCTTAATCAACATCTCTTCGCAACGAGAAGGTTACCGTCAAGTCGTGATGTTGAAAACGTTATTTTGCCTTTTTAATCTAACTTAATACTTCTGTAGATCATACTAATTCAACATGTTGACTTCATAATGGTGACATACAACTCAGGTGTTGGTTACGAAACCTGGTTCTGTTAATGTGGAAAAGCTTATGAGCATGCATATTAGTTTCAACGTAAGACACTGTCTATTTTTCTCTCAGATTTAGAGGTGACAATGCCAACTCCTTTATTTATAAATGGATCAATTTAGGCTGTATTTTTTATCTCAAACCAGAACATATATATATATATATATATATATATATATATATATATATATATAAAGGAAGGTTAACGTACATTACGGCTTAACGTACATCACGTACAACAGATAATTACGCACGTTCGTTTTAAAATCACGCACGTTATAACTCAAAAATCCAAAATCATGCATGTTGAAACACAATAATCACGCATATTGAAAACATTAATCACGCATGTTATAGAACAAATCACGCACGTTGTTGTACGTGAAGTACGTTAAGCTGTAATGTACCATATACTTTTTCTATATATATATAAATATATTTATATCTATACTATCTATACTATCTATATCTATACTATCTATAATATACATATCCAAAGGACTTCTTAAAGTCATAAAAATTTCCTTAAAACACCCCTAAAGCATGGTTTACAACCCTCTAAAGCACAATATAATTTACAATCCCAATTATGCCCTTCACTCAAAAAAACACACGGGGTACAACATCAGATGCATAATGTACTACTCATTAAAAAAAAACACGGTATCACTCTCATTAGGGTTTCAGATTTCTCATCTCATTCCTATCCGCCTCCCCCTCTCTCTCTCTCGGCGATTCAGAAACCCTGCTTTCTCTCTCAAATGAGATCTAGGGTTTCTACATGTGATTCAAGATCTGGCTATCACATCTTTCTCTCTCAAACGAGATCTAGGGTTTCTACATGCGCTTCAAGATCTGGCTTTCACAGTTCGCTTCAAGATCTAGGTACCGTTTTAAACCACATCTAAAGTTTTTTGTTTGTTATTTGAGTCTGATATGTTTGTTATCTGTGTCGAATGGTTCATTTTCTCTCAATCCGACAGAAGATCCACTGGGTTTGACCTCTTGGTACCGTTATAAACCATCTTCCCCGAGATCGGCTGCTGCTTATGTTAATCCTCATCGTCTTCTGTTCAGATCTGGTTTTAATACCGGTAATCGTTTAATCTAGCTTTAGTTTACTTTGTATCTGTTGTTGAATCTGTTGTTTTTGGTTGATTTTAGGTGTTAAAATCACGTTTTATATGATGAATTTGTTCAGATCTGCGCGGAAGGATGTGCGAACCGAGATCTAGGGTTAGATCTGGTGAAAGTTTTGGATGATTCTGGATTTGTTATTGTGTTACACACACACACACACACTTATACGTACACTTATATTTATACAGACACAAATATATACGCACATATTGATGTATGAAGTTAATTTTGTTCGTGATAATCTCAGGTGAAGTACTCAACGGAACCTGAAAACCCTACGAAATGTTAGTTTTCCGATTATTATTCTTATATTATGTCCTAATCGTTGATCGCTAGGGTTTATAGCTCTGTAATTTAATATTGTGTTCGTTGTTCAGATCTCAGGTGTCACTTTAAGGTACGCTAATTTTAGTTATTGAATTTTTCGTTTCGATTTCGATTTGTTACTGATTGTTAACAATTTTAACGTTACGAACGCGTAAATTATTTTGACAGATGGGCTAACGGCAAACATTTAAAAACATTAACCATAGGCATGTGCACTTTGTTGATGTCGAATATATGGCATCCATTGCAAGTTTATATAGATATTCCATCAGTTGAGATTTTTACCCACCCAGGATTCGTAATCAGTATGTGATGTTATTCAGATTTTTAGTAGTAACTCTTTTTGTCAAGTCGGGTTGATCTGTAACACTTTTTGTCTCAATACCTTGTATTATTGACAAGTAGTTAGTGTCAAATAATGTTGGAAAACTTATTATATTTAATAATGATCTTGCTTTTTGAAAATCATTTAGATGTTTATGCTAAATAGATACAGTTTGGTCTTTCACTTGCGATAAGACAAAACCTGAATCTTGACCCATTCATAAATAATTTGGTTGAACTTGCCAGCTGAATTTTTTCTAAACTTTTAGAAGTGGGCATTTGTCATTACCTTTGTTCATCTTTCTAAGTTTTTCTTTGATTTCATATGGTTAACAACATAGGACCCAAAGGAAGCAATTATATTTTGGAGAAGTATACAGGTCGATGAGGAAACAAGGAAGGCCATAGGGTTAAATGATCAACAATACACAAATCAGTTATTCTGAAGCATGTCTTGTCATGAAACACCATTTGGCAGAAACAGTTCAAAAGGTGATACAATCGTTTTCCAATACTTCACTTTTGGTGTGATTTTCTTAAATTAATTGTTGCGTTTACAGGCTTATGTTTGAGGATGATTTTTATGCTGATGAAATCTTTAGGTCGTTTTTTTGGTCAGGGTGATATGTTTTGTACAGCTCATGTGTACAGAACCAGACGGGCGGCAGTAGGTGGTCAGCATACTGGTGATGGTGGCGGCGGTGGGACCAGTCCTAATATGATGTTACTTCTTCAACTTTTACCGTTTTTGCTTATCGTATTGCTCGCGTGTCTCCCGTTTTCAGAGCCTGAATATTCATTGCAAAGGAACTATACTTATCAGTTTTCTAAGATGACTAAGGAATATGGAGTGGAGTTTTATGTGAAATCATCTGATTTTGATCAGAAATATCCACTTGGTTCGCCTGCAAAAGTTAATATCTGATTTTGATCAGAAATATCCACTTGGTTCTCATGCACACCCTTAGAATTACTAACAAGTGTTGTGTTTTCCTTTGCATCGCGAATTTGGTTTTGGTTATGGCTCAAAACCGAACCGTCCCGTACATAGCACTAAACTCACAAACCTACGTGATATGTTTCCCGCCGCATCGCGCGGGTAAATGGCTAGTATATATATATATATATATATATATATATATATATATATATATATATATATATATATATATATTTATATTTATAAAGGGTACAGATTCTAAGAGAAGTCCAACTTATTTGAGAAACTTGAGAAGTATTATTGACCACACATTTCCCTAAACTTTTCGTAAATTACCAAAAGTTTAGGAAAAATATGTGGTTAAGAATGCTTCTTAAGTTTCTCAATTAGACTAGGGCTTCTCGCATGATCCTAACCCTATATATATGTGTGTGTGTGTGTATATATATATATATAAGTGTAACGTACAATAGGGCTTATCGTACACAACGTACGCGATAACCCCAGCCATCAGATCTTCATCTCCCATGCGATTTCACCCCATAAACAACAGCGTACGCGAGCACAATTCGCATGTTATAAAAAGGCAAATGAAATCGCATGGCTTGAAAATGCAATGAAATCGCATGTTTTGAAATTCCATGCAAATGAAATCGCATGTTTGAAATCACATGCAAAAGGAAACCCCATGCAAATGAAATGGCTTGCATGAAATCGCATGTTTTGAAATCCCATGCAAATGAAATTGCATGTGAAATCTCATGCAATTGAAATGGCTTGCATGGGGAATATGAAAAAATGGCATGGGGTGTGTAGATGGTGAAGTTGCATGGCGTAAACACGAAATCGCACATTTTTTATATGGTGAAATCGCATGGGGAGATGAAATCGCTTGGGAGATCAAGATCTGACCGCTGGGGTTATCGCGTACGTAATGTACGATTAGCCTTATTGTAGGTTGACTGGCCTCTATATATATACACATATGTAGGGGAAGGTTTATTGGGGAACACTAAAAAAGTTGAGAACACTGGGGAACCGACTCAAACGAACTCCGATTGGACTCATTCCGGTGGCGTTGGAACCGGTTCGTCGAACCCTAACTAAGATTTCTTAACCCTAAACCCTAAACCCTAAATCCTAACTCCTAAACTCTAAACCCCTAAACCTAAAAAATAAGGCTAAAACCTATGCTAAACCGTAAAATCTAAACTATAAACCCTAAAAGCTAAACCCTAAAGGTTAAACCTAAAGATAAACCCTAAAGCTAAACCCTAAACCCTAAAGCTAAACCCTAAAACCTAAAGCTAAACCCTAAGGCTAAACCTTAAAGCTAAACCCTAATATATTTAGGGTTTAGGGATTATGATTTAGGTTTTAGGGTTAAGAGATCCTAGTTAGAGTTCGACGAGCCGGTTCCAACGCCGTGGGAATGAATCCAATCGGAGTTAGTTTGAGCCGGTTCCCCACAGTTCCCCACTTTTTTAGTGTTACCCAATGAACCTCACACTACATATTATGTATATGTATATATATACATATGTATATGTATATATATAACAAAATGCAACGGGCACGCCTTTAGAAAAGAGCCATATATGTACCAGGACCACATCATCTATTGATAACCAATAACTGCTTCAACCGACACCAATTTGTCAGATCATTTAATAGCCCCAAATTCCGTTGTCGCCCATCATCTTTCAATCTCCAAGCATAAATCGAATCCAATCTGCATCATCTTTTTCCAATATTGAATCGCCACAAGTCGATCGAATCAAATCCACATCATCTTAAAAAGCAACACAACCTTTAATAGAACCGCATGACGACCATAAATTCTTATGCAGCCCGCTTATTCAAACCATTGTGTCATGTCGATTAAAAGTAAATGATATGAGATGTTGCTTTTTGTATCCAGTGGATTAAATATAATGTCTCTAACCAACGCAAATTTTAAACGAAGAAGTATATAAACCGTAAGTTCGTAATTGTATATATATAATCCCTCTCCAAGTCAACCAACATGATGTCACTGCTTTTCATCACTTAACAACTTTAGATTTCACATGGGTGAGAATTCTAGACTTGAACCAACCAGGATACACCCTCAAGCCTCACAACATGGAATGTCAAAACGAGTCAAGTAAGAAAAGTAAACTAAAAAAGTTTAATTCATGAATAAGTGTACCTGTAAATAAGTCATTTATGCACATGGATTCACAACTCTTAGAGCAAGGTAAATCTCAAAAGGATCTGCAAATGTTCGGCATCAAAACGCTGACGTAAAACAATCTTGAAAGTATCACTTGCAAGAATGTGTTCTTTTGCTTGCATTACTGCCGCCTTGTATTATTCCATGTTCATGTTTGACTGGTTCAAAGGACTTTTGAATTGTTGAGTGTTTAATTTAATAGAACCGGGAGATAACTTTAACCTAATTATCGAGAGCTAAGTAAAAAAATTCTTGCGAATAAAAAGTGGATTAGGAAACCATTATAACGCTATAGAGAAGATAAGTCACTTATAGATCACAATCTTGTACTTTAGACGCCAATCTTTGCCACACCTAATAAAAAACAAAAGACAACGATTTTTTATGCAAGTATGTTTGGGGAGACAAGTTATTTTGTTAAAAAGCTTGGCAAGTTAAGCCTATATTTAAGCCAAGTAGGCGGACCATATGGCTCAAGCTTATCATCAGAAGAACCTACTTGGCTTAAATTATTATAAGCTTAACTTGCCAAGCTTTTTGACAAGATAACTTGCCTTTCCTAACTTACTGGCAGAAAAAAAAATGTTTTTTTTCTTGTGTTTTGTATTAGCTGTTGAAAATATTGGCGTCTAAATTACATGATTGTGATCTGTAAGTGACATGTCTTCTATATAGCATTTTGACGGTTCCCTAATCATTTTTTGTTTACTTAGCTCTCGATAATTAGGCTAAAGTTGGCTCCGATTCTCTTAAATTAAGGACTCCACAATTGAACACTCCTTTGAACCAGTCAAACATGACCAGGGAATAATACAAGGGAGTAGTACAGCAAGCAAAAGAACACATTCTTGCCGTTGATATTTTGGAGATAATTTTAACCCAACGTTTTGAACGCCGAACGTTCGCAGATCATTTTGAGATTTACCTTTCACTATGAATTATGAAATCATGTCCGTACATGACTTATTCACAGGTACTTAATCATGAATTAAACTTTTTAGTTTACTTTTCTTACTTGACTCGTTGAGACGTTCCATGTTGTCAGGCTTAAGGTGTGTCGTTGTTGGTTCAAGCCCAGAAATTATCACCCATGAGAAATATGAAGTTGTTATGTTATGAAAAGCAATGTGCAGAACACATCATGCTGGTTTACTTCCAGAGAAATTTTACATACATACATATACATACATACATACATACATACATACATACATACATACATACATACATACATACATACATACATACATACATACATACATAGCATGCATGCATGCATGCATGCATGCATGCATACATACATACATACATATATATATATATGGCGGGGTTCTAGAGTAAACGTTAGTGTTTTTGTGAACTGAATGAATAAATCCTGACAATTGATTTACACTTGTGTAATGATAATCAAGGGTTATGATTAGTTTATTAGTGTTCACAATCAAGGGGGTTGTTCACAAATGAACCTAATCATATATATATACATATCAGTTTGCCCAATTATAATACACATGTGTACCTTTGTCTTTTACACATGTGTATTATTTCAATCGCTAAGTTCACAGAGTACACCATTTTAAAACTGGCAGAAATACACAACATATCACAATGTTTTCATTATGACGTTTGAACAAATACACCTCTAATTGGTTCGTTTTACACAACACATATATGTACATTTCAGTTTGTCCAACTTTAATACACATGTGTACTTTTTGTCAATTACACATGTGTATTATTACAACTGTTAAGATAACAGATTACACCATTTTATACAAACCTCATTACAAAACATTTTTTAATAAACAATGAAATCGACTGAGCCAAAAAAGGCCAAACTACATGAGTTTAAGATACTGGCTTAAGTACACAAAAAAATCATGGTACAACACAATGTAATCAATCCTATTACACATAATCTACTTTGTTCATACACAATAACTAAACCAAACTTTAAATTGAACGGATTTCACATTCCCGATGTGTAAAGATGAACAGGGTATCCATAGTTTGTGTAAACCAAATTCAAAATTTGTGTATTTTGTCACCAACACTTATTCTATGTACCCAACAATCTCCACCATGTGTATACACATTTGTATTCATAGCACTTACACATGTGTATTAGTATATTAGTTAAGCAAACAGGTTAAACCATTTCAAAGAACATCAGCTCAAAACATTTTTTGGTACAAAACAATGCCATTGAACTAAAAGATTCTACTAAACTGACACAAATACATAAAAATTAGTTTGTTACAATATGTAATTTGACCAAATACACACATACTTGTTTCTTTATAGACAACAAAATATACCGAAAATTTAAACAATGCTTCTATTTCACAATCCCCCAAAATACCTAGATGAATAATGGATATAGACTCAATCAAGATACACATGTCGGAACTGAAATAAAACATATCTTAATGGTATATGATAAAGTTTGAACAAGTACACACCTAATCGGTTTACCAGTCCCAGGAAACTAAGCCCTAGCTTTTCGATTAAAAGGATTCTGAGTAATTAGGGAAGAATCATTCATAATCGTTTGTCAGAAAACTTCAATCGGGCAAAACATATGAACAAATATCAACACTATACTACAAAATCGGTAGAACAACACTACTAAGCGACTGGTTACACAGACCCAATTAAACCCTAGATTAGGAGATGTGAAGATTCATGTGTATAAGGACGAGACATTCAAAATCGTTTGATGAAAAATACACTGTGTAACGATACCTTGTTTAACTTATTCTTCTTGATGCTAATCCTTTTTGCAGAAATCGCCTTTGAGGGAGAGAGGATGGAGATGATTCTTCTTTCTGAGTTGATAGAGGTTATTGATTGACATTGAGGTGGTTTACGAAAAAGCCCTTGTACGGTTATTATATATGAATTTATTCTTTTAATTAATTTAAAAATTATTTAAATCCTATTATCAAGATCTCATCATCCAACGGCCAGGATCTGTTCATTTTTGTTCACTATCTAAACATGGTTCACTCTTGATCCCTACGCTATATATATATATATATATATATATATATATATATATACATATATATATATGTGTATATATATATATGGCGGGGTTCAAGAGTAAACGTTAGTGTTTTTGTTAACTGAATGAATAAATCCTGACCATTGATTTACACTTGTGTAATGATAATCAAGGGTTATGATTAGTTTACTAGTGTTCACAATCAAGGGGGTTGTTCACAAATGAACCTAATCATATATATATATATATACTAGTCGTTTACCCGCGCGATGCGGCGGGAAATATGTCACTTAGGTTGGTGAGTTTAGGGCTATGTACGGAGCGGTTCGGTTTTGAGCCATAACCAAAACTAAATTCGCGAAGCAACGGAAAACACAACACTTGTTATTAATTCTAAAGGTATGCATGAGAAAGTTCAGTTCAGTTAGGTCATAAGTAAAATCTAAATTTTTTTGCCTTAAAGAATGGGTCAGACAGGCTACGTGTCATTTATTTTTATTAGGGGTGTGAATTTCTGACACGACTCAAAAATACGACATGAACCTAACACGAAATTCACGGGTTTAGGTTTAGTTTAAACGAGTTCGGGCCAGTTTCAGGTTGAAGTCGTTTAACACCACCTAATTTTTATGCACGTAGCTTTTATTAAAAAATAATGTTAATGTAAGGATACTTTTATCATAATCAAATTGGAATGTAACCTAATTTTTAAATAAAAGCTATGTGCATAAAAATTAAATTGTGGCTGTATTTACCACAATCTACGTGCTTTGCGGCAGACAGGCCGATTTTTAACAAATTTTAACAAATTTTGTTGAAATGTTGTTATTAATCCAATCTATTAATAAAATCTAGGATAATACCCATTTTCTTTAATCCTTTCTAGAAAACATGAATATGTAAACTCAATATACAAATGGGTTCATGGACTTGCAAAAGTTATTTACATTTATTGCATTTTAAAAGGGTCGTATTATTGCCACACCTGAATCATTAAATCGACACCTTCAATACGGGTCGTATAGGCCTATACGGGTCGTATTGAAAAAGCAAAGTGTGCGGATAGATTGGCTGGTGTACCAATAGATATCCCTTTTAAAAGCATGGTTGTTTAAAGCTAGTGACTGTTGATACAATTATTTGTACTTTTCCATAATTCTTATATCTTCTTCAAGGGTTTCCACATCAGATGAGGTGGTGGTCGTGGTGCTGCTGGAAGTCTTGGTGTTGCTGCCACCACCTGTGGGGCCTTCGTCCTTATTTAACTTTAAGCCCATTGTTGCCTGTTTCATAAGAACACAGACATTAATTGCAATCTTAAACCAGTAGCAAAAGAAGGTTGCATAATAAGCTTTCAAGTTTACAAACAATATGAAACTTAGGTCATTGAGTTAACCAGTAAATACTAAAATTACTCTTTAAAGGTTGAATAGAGGTCAAAACGGGCTGAGTGGATTGCAGGTCCAAACGGGTCAAAAATAACTGATGTGTCAAAAGACGGCTGGAAATTAACTCATTTGTCAAAACGGGTCAAAATTGTGTTTTTGTAACAAAATGAGCTAGTTAGATTACAGGTCACAACACGTAAGGGTTGACCTGAGTTGAGAGGTCAAAACTAAGGTGTTAAATTTGATTAATAAAACTACATTATTACGATAATGATTTAAGTTTTTTTCCCATAAAACAATTACGAAGTTGCATGCATTAGAAGTACGCTTTCTAAAAATTTCAAACGTTCGTTTTTTAGCTTTTTTATTAGACTCGTATGAGGACAACAACCCATTTTTCGAATTGACCCGTTTTGACCCGAACCCTTTTTTACCCATGACCTGACCCGCCCATTTTGCCAGGTAAAACAAGGATACACATGATTAGTATTTGTTATACCTCATAGAAAATAAAACCTTTTTAAGGGGTTGTGTAAATTGTGAACCCAAAAAATTTTGTTCTGTAATTATTAATCTCTTGGTATCTAATTAGTGTTTCAAATATAAATGCAAAATTATATTATTTCAACACTGTGATTTTGCGAAATAAAATAGTTAAGGAAGTTTATGCGTTTTGAAAACACTATAGACACCTTTTTGACTCGCTTTCTTTCCAGCTAACCTGAAAGTAAACCCTTTAATAACCAAAACTATCATTAAATAAAAACAAAATATTATGTAGCCTTAGTTCCATAGTTGACTGCATATATTCTCATTGAACCCCAGCTCAACAGTTTGCTTGTTTGATGCATTAAAGACCTCTTGAGGTCACTTTTGACTCATTTGACCCGCTAAAACAAAGCAATTTAAGGGTGCAATAATTTAAATATACTTCTGGTCACTTTTGACCATTCAACCCGCTTCTAATAAATCAATTAAAAAGTTGACCACGCCAACAAAACCAAACAGTAACAAATACCTGCAGCTGTAAAAATTAACTCTCTCCATCCAACAGCCAACATGATGCTCACAAAAGAATGAAGACCCCACGGTTCATGATAAGCACCATCCATTACCATGTCATTAATTGCTTTAGATGTACGTACATGATAAGCACCATCCATTACCATGTCATCTTAGAATTCCTCAATTCGTTGGGCTGAGCAACTTGTCAAGGGAAAGCAATGCCAAGAACAAGAACTCCGATATCCTATGGATGCTGCCCTGCTTAGGTTAACTTTGCCAGGCCTAGGGTGTATACTAAGCTCCTTGATGGAAATTATTAAATGAGCTGGTGTTGCTCAAACCGGCGATAGAGCTTGCTGGTGACATTTGAGGACTTGTTAACCACGCTTCCTTCTTGTTGTGGTTTAATTAATGAACTTAAAATATATTAATACTTTTCAAGCATGTTAATGGAAATAAAAACCTCATCTTCTTTATTAGAAGAATGTGAAGGAAAGAAAGCTGAACAAGTGGAAGCGTTGCAATCATAGCCAAATTCGTGCGCACTCCCTGTCACAAGTTAAAGTTAGATATTGCTAGATACACCAGTCAACACTTACTTTATCATCCCCATGAAAACGTCAGCAAGTTTATTCTTTGGAATAAGATTCAAATTATCAATTTACAATACAATATGTTCCATATTTTCTCATTGGTGAACGGTGTTTTAGATATTTGATGGTTAAAACAGTTTTCTAAAACTATCTGTTGAGTGGAGTGCTATTTGTCAAATAGCTGTTTTTGGGGTTCAGTTTACCAGACGTGATAACTGCATCAACTGCACCTTAAGCCATGCTGAAGTTTGGTTATAATTACCAAAATACCAAGTCAATGTTAATTAGACATATTTGGGTTAAACGGGTCGTCTACGTGTCAAACCATGAATACACATGTCGTGTCAGGGTTAATGTGTGAGACACGATTTTCACGTTCGTGTCGGGTTCGACCTGCCAACCCACATAGACGACCCGTTTAGCAACTCTCTTCATCCATTCATTCTTGAACTTACAACAGTAATCCATCATGATGATGTATGCATGTTATCTGGTACTATTTTGAATGAATAACAAATAACTTAGTACATAAATAACAAACCTTGTTTAATATTCCTGAATCAAGCATCCCATCGATCAGAAACTCTGTTGCAAAGCAGTCCAGAGAGCCAAAATCCTTAGCCAGTAAAGTCAATTGAGATCGGTTTTCTTTAACTTAGGAAATAAATGCTTTTGTGAATATCTCCAATCAGAATAAAATTCTTGACCTAAAAAGAAAACCACCATCAAATCAAGTAAAAATAAATAAACCGATTGAGATCAAAATGCAAGTAAAAGATGATGACTCACAATATTTAAGCTGACTACATAAAGTGGTGGGGCATCGAAAAAAGCAACACCGTTCAACTCAGAACCGGTCCACTTGTGTAGGATAACTTTTGGGCCTCAAGCAACTAATAGATAACCTTGAATAGAAGCTAATGCTGATATGGCACCTTTCATTTCCTTTGAGTAGACCTCGGTGACCTAACAAAAAACGAAAACATTAAATGAACGAATTATAATGCCAAATATACAATTTTGACCTATATACTAAAGAAAAGGTTGATTCAGGAGGTCGAATGGGTACATTAAAATTTCCTAAAATAAGATAACAATAATCAAGTTATCTTTGCCAGTGAATTCTTAGTGCTATTTTCAACTGAGAACAAAAGAACACGTCCTCTTGCAACTACATCTTCCCCTTGCACATAGGCAGTCCCAATTGCCAACAGAGTTTCATTCTCTCTTGTTGTATTCTACCTCATTCCAAAACAATTAAAAACAACAATAATAAGTATAATAAATACATATAAATAATGACTGAAACTTGGTTTAAAAAAGCGTGAAGCGCTCCGAAGCGTTTTGGTTCCAAAAGCTTTAAGCGAAGCTTCAAGCGCGAAGCAAGAGCTTCACGTATACGAAGCGCTCAAAATAAAAATAAAAATAAAAACAATATTTGTACACATCAATATGACCTATTCTACTTGTTAATCAATAATAAACACAAAAACATGATTAAAAAACATATTTAACGCATAAAAAATATAGTTAAAACATAAATTAAAGTCGAAACACACTTAAAACATAAAAATGGTCTTTAATCAATTATCATCATAATCAAGTACGTATTCTTCTCCATCAACATCGCTGGAGAAGAGGGAGGGAGCGGCTGAAGATGTTAAAAGAAGGCTAACGTTCTTTTTTGTAAAGAAGTAGCAGGCCTCATTTAAACCCTATTAGAGACTATTGGGCCTAAATAAAAACCTAAATGTGACTTGATTGGGCTGAAGCGCCGCTTCGCACTTAAAGCTCGCCTCAAAATGCTTCACGTGTTTTGTCGCCTCAGAGAAAAAAAAAGCGACAACCCCAGCGCCTCATGCTTTAAGCTCGCTTAAAGCGCGCTTTATTAAACCAAGGACTGAAATGAAAGCAACTTACAGATAATATAACCACTCTGACAGTTAACGCATTCTCAGAAGTTTGCATGTGAATAGTTCCTTTTGTTTGCCATGGCCTACCAGAACTCTCTGGTTCCAAAATTCTAACCTCGAATTCTTCAACAGTATAAGTACCATCAAGATTTAAACTATCATGCCCGATTTGGTGGCCAGATTCTTGATCAACCAGAGTTGATAGCACTTGATTTATAGGCTTTCAGACCTGCAAAGAGCCAATATGAAAACTGGAATTATTCGGTTCATCTTTTATACTATTATTATTTGTCATAATGTAATTATGAAAGTTTGAAATAGAACACATTATATTAATGGTCAACCAAAGAATCTACTCACAGGAACAGAAACTATAAGCGGGTATAGGTTCTTCTCAGCAAAGTATGTTACTTGATGCGGAGTGGCCTTCATGGGGATCTGTCCAAGCACAAATGAATTTCAACAGTTTGTACGTCAAAGGTCAAACAAGTCGTTTGACATGACAGCAACACTACAAAACTATACGTCAAAACAAATGACCTTTTGTACTGGCCAATAATTGTCATATGCTAACAAAGATGGAAGTTGGCAGATCTTCAACGTACCCTATTCACGCATTCAACAAGTCAGAAGATAAAATGAAATTAAAAAAAGTACTAAACTAACCGACCTGTGAGGTTACATAAATGAACCCATGGATACAGTACACGTTGAAGAACTGTAAAGGCGATAATTGGTCCATCACAAAGCTGTAAATCAAATGTGAAACACAGTGAGTGAGGATACACATAACATACAGAAGCGATTTTGACCTACAGAGAAAGTAACCTGACCTGTGGATGAATTCGAATACGTTCTCTGAACTTCATGAACCAAGCGGGCCTTGAGCCTGATAGAAAGAAACCTTGGCACCCGCCAACATTTTTAAACATTGTTATTCGGGGAAAATGGGTTTCTGCTGACATCTCTTCTCTTGTGTATGTATCCAAAGAAATGCGTGAAAATCTAAGATTTTTAAGCCTTGAAGTATTAACTGGTTGACTTTTAGAATCATTTTCTGAACCTTCTTCATACATGTATGCATGATAACAAAGAATGGTTCCGTCAGTCAATATTCCAAATTTGTCGTTCAAAAAAAAAACATATAACTTGTAGGATCGCGTTTCAACCCGAACGAGTCTATCGGAGGTGTTCTAGTCCATTTCAGGTGCGGAATAACAAGAAATAGACACGAATAACAGCTTGTTATACTAAATCTTGCCTTGTATTATGCTTTCACAGTGTTTACAGCTCAAACGGCACTTCGGCAGCAATTCTATACCGGAAACCAGAAGTTCTTCTGTGGTCCGCATATATGCACCTATATATAGGTGTTCAGGTCCGCTCCAAGTGACATGTACTTATAAGCGGACCTCCAACATGACAGAAAATCGGACCTATTATGAGACACAAAAGCGGACCTACTAAGTGACATATAAGCGGACCTAAATATATGACACATAAGCGGAACTATCTAATTGACACATGAACGAAATCAGACTTGAAACATGATTTATGTTTTGTCATCTAATAAGAACATGCAAACTGAGATCATTTGCATGTTATCTTCACGTGCATTTGTAGAAGATGATGCAAGCACTTAGGTCAATTGGATGATGTCATCATCAAGAATGATGACATCATTCTTGTTCCGGACCGCAACGAACCGAAGACTCGATGTAAGACGAAGACGACAGATGTATGCACCAACAGACTCCCCCTCAGATGTTGACGAGTCTTAAGTGTCGAGTCTTTGCATCTTCAGTCTTTATCAGTCTTTGGGCTTCCTTCAGGATCTCTATCTGGCTTTATCCTATCTCCAATTCTCTTTCAGGATCTCTAGCTCCTAGCTCTCGCATCTTCATACTCTCTTTCTCTAACAGACTCCCCCTCAACTTGTACTGGGATCGTAGTCTGACTTTCACAGGTTCAGGTATCGTAACCTGAAACACCTGCATATTCTCTACCCAAAACATAAGTTTCATAAAAGATAAAATATAACAAATTTATAAACCTTACTAACCACTTGAAGATACAACCCTGAATAGAAAGATTTATCATGTCAATTTCTGATGAACCACTTGAATGATTATCATTATCATTTCACATATCTTCAAACAAACTTTCCCAAACCTGTTCGTCATGTTCAGCATTCGGAATTTTGAAAATCAGCTCTCCAACATCAGTTGTCGAAAATCTATTTAATGTTTTTCAAAAATTTATGCTAAAACACACCGAAAATCTTTTTGGAATTTTTTATATAACATAAATGAAATGCAGTAAGAAAATATTTACATACAATATTTTTGTGAGTTTGTGTAAGAGGATCATATCAGTTTTTGAGACAAATCACCAACACCGTTAAGCTTTAAACATTTTAAGTTCTAAACAATTCACCTAGATTGTCAGTATACTTGTCCACTTAAATTTTCACACAAAGTTCAACTGCTTCGAGATACGAATTAGTGTTTTAGGACTTAAACATCTACATGTGTCCCACCTCAGTATATACTCCCGTATCCAGACCCCAGTATTCAGTCTTACAGGTGAGTATACCTAGATGATATCTGTAAGGGGTTAATTGCGAGGGCCGTGAGAGCTCAGGTCGATCTTTCGATACGCAGAGAGATGACGGCTTCGACTTTTGGTGGGTCCCCTTTAGAGGATCTTTTGAATTACAACAGCAATGACTATCAATTTTATTGTTTCATCAATTTGCTGAGGGCTGCGCTATTTTTCAAGCATGCGAAAAGTATTCTCCGGGGACTAGGCCATTGCTTCCGCTAAATCAGAAGTCCCGGGATAATACCCCAGATATCACTAAGCATAAAGACCTAGTATCTCAGAATACGGGACCCTTCAAACAAGATTTCAGGGGTTACCTATATATCCTGGAGATGTTCCCCACGTAGACGCAAGTAAATTTTATGTTTATATCTCATCACAATTTACTAAATGTGCAAAAACCTACTCACATATCCACAGTGAGATTGTTTATCACATTTATACCTTCCATTTCTTTAGCATGTTGTGACAGTTCACTGATGTACTATCATTTCCTCTTTTATACAACAAAACTCATTTTTCATTTTATCATGTTTTTGACATTTTTTCAAATTTTCAAATGTTTTTGGATTTTTCTGAAAATTTTACTCCCCCTAAAATGCAAACACATTTTAGGAAATTTGAAAACAAATTGTACAAAAAACTTGACAACTGACATCGAATTGCATCAAATCGCCATCCACTTGACATAAACAATCAGAACTCCCCCTTTCACAAAACTATTTTCCCATTGTGATTTCAAAACACTTAAGTTTGTTTTAATCAAATGGTTTTTCCGGAAAATAAGTTTTGTTGATATTCAAACCATTTGTAGATTAGGGGTTCATCACATTGTTCGCCAAAATATCACATGTAAGTATGGTCCAAATCAAGTTCAACTTAATGACCTTGATTAACCACTTGTAGGTGAAAACCTCTTTCAACCACTAGCAGATTCACTCACCAACTATAACCACTTGCACATCAAAATATAACAATTTAAATATACCACCTGTACTTTACCAACTTTACTACTTGTAGTATCATTTTCTAAGAAAGATGCCGATTCCTGCTCCACTCTTACCAACCTGGGAGCTCCGGCAAGTCAGGAATTTATGGTGAAAATGCTGTCACCCAAGCCTGACCAGCCTTGGGTGATTTTGGCGGCAAACATCTGTCCCACCAACATTTTGATTTGTAAAATTCTTTAGCATCCTTCACTTTCCTGTCAACCATCTTTCCAAAAATATGTTTAACATTTCCATTAAAAGCCTTCTCAACAACAAATTCTCCCTTATCAGCTAAGAATTGATTTGAGATCTCTACCTTTCCCACTTTCTTCATCAAATTTTCCTTTGACAATGGAGGAAAATCCTCATCGTTCACCTCTGGAACGGAATTCATAACCTTTTTCTCATCAGATGACTCCTCTGATTTTATGGAATCAGATTCATTGTCAGAATTACCCTCAGATTTAACTACCCATTTTTGTTTACTTAAATCACCTTTTCTCTTGTAAAACCTTTTTGAACTTTCTCCTTCCTCAGAAGTAGAATTTTCAAAATTTTTAACATTTTTCATAGGTTGTTCTTTCTTATCAATACAAGTCTTTTTCAAAACAGAGTTAGAAGAAACTTCCTGTTTTTGGTAGTTGGTCTTGGGACAATTCCAAGCTATATGACCAACTTCTTGGCATTTGAAACAGGTTCTTCTTTCAACTCTTTCAGCAAACCTTCTCACATTCTTCTTCACTTCAGCAAGAAATTCTTGATTTGACTGCTTCCAGAACGTTTTCTTCTGTTCATCCTCTGAACTTCCTCCTGAAACAAATTTTGTTTTTGGTTTATAAGTTTTCTGATTTTTATAATTTTCTGAAGAATTGAAGCCTAATCCATTCTTTTTGTAATTACGGTTATGGTTCGTTTTCTTTCGATAATCTGAACCAGAACTGTAACCCTTTTTCTTGTTCAATCTCTGTTGAACTCTTGAAGTGTATTTTTTAGGTTTTTCAGAAAGATTTAAATCTTTTATTTCAGAAATATGACTTTCTGTTAATTTGAAAACCTTTTTGATCATTTCAGTTTTAACACTTCTTATTGGAAATTCCTTATCAGAATATAATTTGTCTGAATCATTCAAAGTATATGCTACTTTGATTGGTCCGTCATTCAAATTAGATTTTGATAACAGGAATTCTTTATTGTAAACTTTTTTAACCGGTGAACTCGAACTCTTTTCTGACGAATTTGAACTATTTGACTTAGACTCCGACTTTGACTCTTCATCCATATCCAACACTTGATCGACAACTTTCTTAACTAACTCAGACTCATGATCAGTGTCAGACGCTGTGAATGTGACATCAATATTTTCTGGTAATTCATCAGTGAATTCAGACTTTAATTTGATGTTTAGAGCCTTGTCTACTTGTTCCTCATTTGGTTTCCTGGGGGAATAAGTCTCAAATATAGGAGGCGGACATATGTTATACTTGACACTTTGTGGCTTACCAGTATCCTCTTCTTTGTCTTTCTTCTTCTTGAAAGCTTCCAAACCTGCAACAGTAGGATAAACACGATCAATCAGATAATCACAAGTAGTATAACTCAAAAGTAATCGATTAATCCTTTCACTCTCAATCTTTCCAAGTTCCAGCTCCTTCTTTAGATTCGCATAATCTTCAATATAGTCATTGATGACACTTTGCTTTGTCATTAGGGTTCCATTCATCTTTTCATTTGCTTTCTCAAACTCTGCGTTTTCCTTTTTCAAACTATCAACTGTCCTGTTCAGCACATCATAAGATTCTTTCACGTACTTCACATCAGACAGTAGATCTTCCTTTATTTTTTCTAAATCAGCAATCTTCTTGTCTTTTTCTTCACAAACTTTGCAGAATTCTGAACATTTCTCGCAAGGTTTAATGATCTCAACCACCTTTTCAACAATCTTTTCAACTTCAACAGTCTTTTCAAATTCAACAATTTTCTCAATCTCGACAATCTTTTCAACTTCGACAAGTTTTTCAATTTCAACAATCTTTTCGACCTCAACAATCTTATCAACAACTTTCTCTACTTCGACAATTTCTTTTCCTGCTTCTGTCTTTTCAGCAGCTTGCATTTTTGCTACTTCGAGCTCTTTCCTCAATCTTGCCATCTTCTTCTGATACAACATCTCCATTTTATCTGCAAAAAACAAATTAAAACTAGTTAGATCAATGCCTTTTCTAGCTTTGTTAAGATGTTCTTCCTCATCATCGGTATCCACATCACTTCCAAGATCTGGAAAAATCGGGATTCTTTTCTGACTAGCTTCACCTTCCAGAACTCAGGCAACAAGAGCTGAACCAGGTATGTATTTGTCCCAACTAAAACCCTCTGCAACTTTTTCATCATCTTGATGAATGATTAAAGCTTTCTTCTTTCCATCATCAGTAGCATGAGCATGTACAATTTGAGGTTGTTGAACAGTCTGATGGAAGATTGATTTCTGATAATAATTGTTTCTATCTTGATTCCCTGTAGCTTCTTTATTTTTGCACTCTCGTTTAAAATGACCTTTCCCTTTGCAACGGAAACAGGTAACTTTTGATTTATCAAATCCTAACGGAGAAGTAGCCATTCCTCGAAATTCATCTCTACCGGTAATCTCTTGAAACTTTTCAGCTCTCCTCCAAGCACTCGCTAAACACCATTTGATATCCATCACTTCAAGTTCTTCAGCATCAATTTGGTCGTAATCTTCTTTGGTAAGCATCGGATTGCCGATCTTTCCACCAATTAAACTTTCATAAGATTCTAACATAGTAACCAATGATGCCATGTGCTGCTTGGCAACTTCCGGAGACAAATTCTGACCATTTTGAATGTTCAAAGTAACATTGCATTGAAGATGTGTTGAGTTTTGTCGTTGAGAATTTGATGAGGTGCTGTTTGGATCAAAACTTGGGAATGATGAAGAATATCCACTACTTTGATTTGCATTACAAGTGTTTGATCCAGATGAACTGTCAGCGCTAAAACCAGTCTGAATCTTTGGACTAGGACTGGGAGTGGCCTCAAACTTATTCCCTCTGTAATACAAACTGACATCTTGTTTGGCATTTGGATTCGTCATTATAGCAGTCTTTTGAATATCCAGCTCTTGTTCCTCAATCTTCTGGATAAACTGTGCCAAGTTCATACTCTCAGTCTTCCTCATGAGTTTCACAATCATCAGATAAGTTCCCCACTTCTGTTGGGGTAATGCCTCTGCTAACTTATCAACCCACTCGTCATCATCTTTCTGAATATCCAATCTTTTCATTTCTAGAACCAGATGACAATATCTATCTATCGTTTCCTTTGTGGTTTCATGATCAAATGCAGTAAATATGTCAAACGACTTTTTCAATAAGGCCTTTTTGTTTTTGATCATATCAGCACTCCCTCGGAATTTCTGAAGTAAAGCTTCCCAGATTGATCTAGCAGTTCCATTATGTTGAAGTAAGACAAAGATGTCTTCTTTAACTGCTTGCTGTAAAATGCTGATCATCATCTTCTCACTAGTGTACTTCAACTTATCAGCTTCAGAAAAATCATTGAAACCCTTTTCCAACCCACGTTCATTCTTTGGATTCTAGTAATCTTTTAATAAAGAACACCAAGCATCGAATCTGTAAGCCTGAACCCAATTCTCAAAACGGTTTTTCCATCCCTGAAAATCTTCAATGTACATCAGTTTTGGTGGTTTCTGATGCGTTCCTGTTTCATTCTCACTGAATAAATTCTCAGCAGCAGTAATCGGAGCGACTGGTGTGGCAAATGCGTTGTAGAATTCCTCTTCCATGTCTTCGGAAAATTTGATATACTTTGGCAAAACACCTTGACGATAAACAAACAAAAAAACGATCAGTTTAAACGGAACAAATACGTAAAAGTATGTGTTGATGAAAACAATCTAAGACTCGTGTCGAAGATTTGTGGACTCGTTTAAATGTTTTTCGCAAACTGATCAAATGAACCAGAGAATGATTTGAACTGAAGACACTTTAAACGATTGATTGAATCTCAAATTCATTCTAATAACCCGACAACACTTTGGGCTGAGAACTTTATAATGTTGAAACTTGGGTCGTTGAATAACTTGGGCTGATAACGATTTGACCGTAAATGAGCTGACACTCACTTTATTCTGATTTGACCGAACTTTTTAACCTTTGAATCCACTAATACTGACAATATAATCTTTCTTTTTAATAAAGAATCATATACACACTTTAAACTGATTGGACCTCAAATAATCACCAAGCCGACAACTATTAGTGTGCTGACACCTTTTAATTTTTCAACACAAATTCACATGCATATGTCTATATCCAACAAAATGATTTGACCACACTAAACTTATCCCATGCAACCGACCAACTTTAAATCTTTAAAATCTGATTGGACCTCACTTTTGTAGAGACAATAGTCACATGCAACTCAATGACAATCACTTGAAAATTTTAATGTCTGATGTTGTTCTATGATAATGTTGACAACTCAAAATCACATGCAAACTGACACACAAGACATGATTTCTTTTCCAATTACAGACAACAATTCACGTGATTATCCTGTTCTATGTCTGACAAAAACTTTGATGATCACAAGAGCGAACCAGACTATGTCTTATAAGCGGACTTGTTGAACTTTTAAGCGGACCTCTTGATAAAGTGTATCTATGAGCGGACCTCTTATTGTTCAAATAAGCGGACCACCTAATGTTCAAATGAGCGGATCACGATGTTCGAATAAGCGGATCAGAATGTTCAGATAAGCGGACCAGAAATTTTGACAGCGAATTCGAACTGAAAATCTTAGATTTCTCCTAAACGGCTAGGAGTTTCGATCTGAAACTTGGTAGGGTTGTAGATCAGGTATATACGCACAACATATCCAAAATTCAGCTGAAACGGACCGTGAAAACCTGTTCGATTTGACGAAAAACAGTAAAAACCGTGACAAATATGAAAAAAATGAAGAAGAAGATGAAATCGGATCTGAATCTGATGATTTTCTGCGTGTAAACGTGTGAAAGATCAGTGCAATCGAGCTCCTGCTCTGATACCAATTGTAGGATCGCGTTTCAACCCGAACGAGTCTATCGGAGGTGTTCTAGTCCATTTCAGGTGCGGAATAACAAGAAATAGACACGAATAACAGCTTGTTATACTAAATCTTGCCTTGTATTATGCTTTCACAGTGTTTACAGCTCAAACGGCACTTCGGCAGCAATTCTATACCGGAAACCAGAAGTTCTTCTGTGGTCCGCATATATGCACCTATATATAGGTGTTCAGGTCCGCTCCAAGTGACATGTACTTATAAGCGGACCTCCAACATGACAGAAAATCGGACCTATTATGAGACACAAAAGCGGACCTACTAAGTGACATATAAGCGGACCTAAATATATGACACATAAGCGGAACTATCTAATTGACACATGAATGAAATCAGACTTGAAACATGATTTATTTTTTGTCATCTAGTAAGAACATGCAAACTGAGATCATTTGCATGTTATCTTCACGTGCATTTGTAGAAGATGATGCAAGCACTTAGGTCAATTGGATGATGTCATCATCAAGAATGATGACATCATTCTTGTTCCGGACCGCAACGAACCGAAGACTCGATGTAAGACGAAGACGACAGATGTATGCACCAACATAACTTCTAGTTTTCAACAAATTTAATATCCTCTTTAAAAACAACAATTTCAACATACAATCTTCAAATTCCAGCTCTGCAAAATTCCACATCTTGAACATACAATCTTTAAATTCCAGATCTTCAAATCCAATGTTTTCTTCACCTGAAAAATTCCAGATCTTCAATATACAAGCACAAACCAGAAAACCTTCAACTTTCACCAAGAATTCATGGTATCTAATAAAAAATGAAGTATTGTATTTTACTATTTTTAAAACATTTAGATACCCTCGTTCAAATCCTCATCCCCAATTCAGCCAAACACACACACACACATTTGTGAGTGCAAAATAAAGACTCAAAATGGGTTTAAACAATTGAAGATTAAAAAGCATCAGATCTTCAAAATGGGTTTGCATCAGATCTTCACTGTTGGTGCATCCGTCTGTCGTCTACGTCTTCGGTCATGTCTCAGTTCGTTGCGGAGATGTTCAAACATGATGTCATGATGACATCATCAAAGTGATGTCATCATTACATCATCTCTCTAAAGACAAAATGGTTTAAATTGTAAAAGTTTGAATATGTAAGCATTTGAGATGTTGAGTCCGTTTGAATGTTGTATCGTTTGAAAGGGTTCCGTTTGAAAGGTTCATGTCATTTTCAAACGGAAGGGTCTTCCCCTATAAATACCCTTATGTCTAATTCATTTGTAACTTTCCGGCCAGAGCAACGAAGTGCTGCCGAAGTGTTGTCAGGTTGTAAAACGTTCCGAAATCAATCATACAATAGTTTAAAGTGTATTGCTAGTTGAATTGAACTTAGTTTCTTTGTTTCCGCCTCTGAAACTGAGATAAACTCTTCTGAACGACTCATTCGGGTTCAAAAACGATCCTACAAGTGGTATCAGAGCTCAGGAGGAAGAGTTCATACCAATTCAGCCACAAATTTCTGTTTCTACACCTTTCTTTTCGAAAATTACAAGTTTTCACGGTTAAAATCGGCTGAAACTTTCACAATATGTGCGTAATTGTGTTTTGACAAACCCTTGAGAATATCAATTCAAAATTCGAAGTTTAACCGGTAAAAAAAAGGACTGAAATATGGGTTCCGTTTGAACGAAGCATAGGTGTTCTGTTTGAAAATTGCCATCCCGTTTGAAAATGCATACCCTTCTGTTTGAAATTTGATCCTATCGTTTGAAAACAGGACTGTTACGTTTGAAACTGGTGTTCTGTTTGAACATATCGTTTGAAATTGATCACTACTGTTTGAAAGTGTACCGTTTGAAAATGTCCGTTTGAAAGCCACACTTTGTTTGAGAGTTCACGTTTGAACTTATCGTTTGAAATATATCGCACCGTTTGAAAGTGATTGAAGCTTCATGTGATAATTGTTTTTTTTTCTAATCAGATGTGTCAGGTTCATGTGATTATCTCAGCCAAATAGGAATGATCATGTGATTTGTTGTCAGTAATTGGAAAAGAATATCACGTGTTAGAGTCTCAGTTGATAACGTGTGTGAACATCTAATACTTGCATGTGATTCTTATAATCTGGATTTGTGCAACTTTAAAGACAATAGCATGTGATATAGTAATTCATAAATTCATGTGATATGTCAGACTCAATTAATCAGTTGTTGGTTTAGTGGATATATGAAAGTTATCGACAAAGTTCATAAATAGAATCAAAGTTGCATGTGTTGTCATCGATTCAATCAGATTATCAGTCAAAGAATTATAGTTCAAGGCCAAATCAAATTAACTTGGGTAATGAAATGTCGGCCACTTTCAAAAGTGAGGTCCAATGAGAATTGAAGTAAACATTTAATGGTGACGGCTAAATAGATTCTTTGTGTGATGTGTTGAATATGTTGACATATATCTCTTAAAAGTGTTGGATTGTTAGATTTGTTGCATCCATTTTGAATTGTTTTCAGTTCACATCAAAGGGTCCAGATTGCATGGTTTAAGTCTTGGTTTTTGTTAGTTCTCACAAAAGACAATTCCAGTTCATTTGAATAGTCAGGTCGTATAGTGTGGTCAGGTTGCGTGAAGTAGTCCAGTTCGTACAATTTGGAGTTCAAAGGTTTCAAAGTGTCAGGTCGTTTGATTTTGATCCGGGTTATAGCAGTCAGCACAGTGTGTCAATCTTCAGTCTGCACAATTCGTCAACCTTCAGTCCATACAGAATATTCACCAGTTTGAGTATCAGTCTTATTCAGTTACTTGATTAATTGATAAACTGATTGTGTTTTGTTTGTTGTCAGGTATTTGTCAGGTATTTTCACAAGGTGATACAGTTCAGTTGAAAAACCGAAACATGGACGGAGATTTTTACAACGCATTCGCTACTCCGGTTTCCTCAATCACTGTTGCACAGAACACAATGCTCGAAAACGAAACTGGAACGATGCAAAAACCGCCCAAACTAATGAACATCGAAGAATATAAGGGTTGGGAAGGTCGTTTCGAGAATTGGGTACAAGCTAACTACTTAGATGCTTGGGAATGTGTCGAGACAAAATATGTTAGACCGATGAATGATGATGAAGAAGTGGTTCCGATTAAAGATCTGAGTGCCGATGCTAGAAAGAAGTACAAAGATGAGAAAATGATGCTGAGTTTATTGCAACAAGCTGTGAAAGAAGATATTTTGGTACTATTGCAACATAATGGAACTTCCTACTCGATTTGGAAAGCTTTAAGGTCAAAGTTTCGTGGTAGTGAAGAAATGGTCAAAAGCAAGAAATCGCTTCTAAAGAAAGAATTTGATCTGTTTCGCGGATTAAAGAATGAAAGTACAAGAGAGATTATCGAAAGATACTGCAATTTGCTTGCTAACATGAAGAGATTGAGAATTGAGAAAAACAATGAAGAGTTGATCGAAAAACTTGCTGATGCTTTGCCATATGAGACTTGGGGAACATATCTCATGATGCTTAGAAATAAGAAAGGTTTTAGCAATTTGACACTCAGCAAGTTCATTGAGAAGTTGGAAGCTCAAGAAATGGAGCAACGAAAGATTATTCGAATGAAAGATTTCAATGGTGAACAAGATATTGGGTTGTATTATAAAGCAGGAGTGAATGAAAAGTCTTCAAATCTATCTCCGAAAATAGAAACTGCTTACAATGTCAAGAATTCTCCTGGAAGTTCATCATCAGGATCAAACAGCAAAACAAGTTTTACATCATTTCCATCATTTGATCCAAATGTGTCAACAACAAGAAATGGCAAAAAGATTCAATGCAACATTGTGTTGAACATTGAAAATGATCAGGAATTTTCTGAAGAGTTAGCAAAAAGTCATATGTCTTTATTGGGAACTGTTCTTGAATCTTATGGTAGTTTTGTTGCAGGTCGAATTGGGAATCCAATGTTGACAAAAGAAGATTACGACCAGATCGATGCTGAAGAGATGGAACTGATGGACATAAAATGGTGTTTGGCCAGCGTGTTGAGGAGAGCTGAGAAATTCAAGCAAATCACTGGAAGAGATGATCTTCGTGAGGCTGGTAATTCTACTTTAGGTTTTGACAAATCTAAAGTCACTTGTTTTCGTTGCAGGGAGAAAGGTCACTCTCAAGAGGGAGTGCAAAAATCGCGAAGCAAGTGGAGCTCATAATCCTTTTAACAACAACAATGATTACTACCGAAAAGCCATCTACCATCAAGTTGCTCAACAACCGTCTCAACAACATCAACATCAAGCACAAACTGCACATGGAATGCAAATTATTGAAGACTCTGGAAAGAGAGCTTGTGCAGTGAATCAAGATTCTTTAAAGAGAGTAAATGGTAGTGCCTTGATAATAGATCAAGATGACGAAAAGTTACCTGAGGGTTTTAGCTGGGAGAATTTTACTTAGGATAACTATATTCCTGATCAAGCTAAAGCTCACACAGCTTTTGTAGCTCGAGTTGAAGAGGACAGTGATGATGATACTGAATATTGGAAGAGAAAATTCGAAGCTGATATGAAACTGATTGCTGAAAGTGATAGTGAAGATGAAAAGGTTAAAAAGAAGAAGAAAAAGGTAAAAACACCAGTTAGCAAGCAGTGATGATGAAGAAATTCTAGTGATCAAAAGGAAAGTAAAGGTTGAAGTTCCAAAATTCAAAGTTGATGAAGAAGTTGATGCAAAGAAGATTCCAGTGAAGTGTGAAAACTGTGAAGCTGTGAAGAAGCAGAACAGTACATTGATCTATAACTTGAATAGTTTAAAGGAATCTTATGATGTACTGAACAAAGCAATGAACCAGTATAATCAAACAAGTGAAGAACAAGCAACAGCGATGAAAACACTTCAAGGAGCTTTTATGACAAAGCAAAAAGTGGTGAACAACTACATTGAGAAGTGTGCTGTGCTAGAACAAAAGTTGTAGTTGCAAAGAATTGAGACTGAAAGAGTGAACCGATTGTTGAAAAGTTACTCATGTACTTCTTATGTCATTGACAGGATCTATCCAACTGTTGAAGGAATGAAGGCATTTGAAGAGGATGAAGTAACTGAAGAAAAGAAGGATGATGGAAAAGTGATTGAAGAAAAGACTCTAGAAAAGACTCCAGAAAAGAAGAACAAGAAGAAGAGTGACTCAAAGAAAAAGACTGACAAAAAGGATTCTGGTAAGAAACAAGATGTCAGTTACAACAAGTGTCCACCCCCGTTAGAAAATGGATATTTGCCTAGGAATCCAAATCAGGAAAGAGTCGAAAAAGCAACAAATTTACAATGGGAGTCGGAGTCGTCGGTAAATTTGCCAGAAAATATTGATGTCGTGTTTACATCATCTGACACTGATCATGAGTCCGAGTTAATAAAGAAAGTCGTCGATCAGGTGTTGGATAAAGATGAAACTGAGGAGTCAAAGTTGGAGTCAAACTCAGAGTCAAAGTCAGTGTCAGAGTCAAAGGATGGTTTTGAAAGTTCGAGTTCGACAGTCAACAATCAAAAATCTTCGGTTAAAAGAGTTTACAATAAAGAATTCCTGTTATCAAAATCTAATTTGAATGACGAAACGTTTAAAGTTGCATATACTTTGAATGATTCCGACAAATTATATTCTGATGAGGAATTTCCAATAAGAGGTGTCAAAACTGAATTGATAAAAAAGGTTTTCAAACTTACAGAAATTAATATTTCTGAAATAAAAGATTTAAATCTTAAAGGTAAACCTTACACCTCAAGAGTACAACAAAGATTAAACAAGAAAAAAAGTTACAGTTCTGGTTCTGGTTTTCACAAAAAATCAAACCCTAACCGTAATTTCAAAAAGAAAGGTCTTGGATTTATTCCAACAGAAAAACAGAAAAATGAAAAATATGTTCGTGATTTTAAATCAAAGATGACATTTGTTTCAGGTACATCAACAGAAGAAGAAGAAAAGAAAGAATTCTGGAGACAATCGAACAAAGAATTTCTTGAAAAGAAGCAAGAAGAGATGAAAGAAACCAGAACATGTTTCAAATGCAACAATGTTGGACATATTGCCAAAGATTGTTCAAAGGCAATACAGTCAAAACAGGGAGTTTCTCGTAACTCGAAAGACAAGAAAATTGTGTTTGAACCACTAATTGACAGAACCAAACTTTTCAAAAATTCTAATTTTGAAATTGGTGAATGTTCAAACAAGTTTTACAAGAAGAGAGCTAAATCTGACAACCAGAGATGGGTTGTTAAGAAAGTTGCTGAAAGCTCTAGCGATGATTCTGATAGGTCAAAATCAGAGGAGCTATCTTCTGGCGATGAATCTGATTCCACAAAATCAGAGGAGTCATAGGTTGAGGTAAAAAATGATAAATCAGTTCTGAATGTGGATGATGAAAATTTTCCATCACTTCGGGCTGAAAATTATAAAAAGAAAATTGGTAAAGTTGAGATATCAAATCAATTTTATGATGACAAAAAGGATTTCGATGTTGTGAAAGTCTTTAACTCCAAAGTTCATCATATTTTTGGTAAAATGATTGACAGGAAGGTCAAAGGAACAAAGGAGTTTTATGAGAAAAAGATGCAGAAGGAGAAAACTGAACCATCCTTAGTTCGTGACTGGGATGGTTCATACTATGAACAATGAGTCTGTGGACTTGCCGGAGATCCCAAGTTGGTAATCGTGGATCAGGAATCGGCATCTTTCTGTGTATTTGATTGTGTTTTTTGTACAAGTGGTAAATCAGAGACATTAATTTGTACTTGATTTTCTACAAATGGTTGAAGACAAAATGATGAACCATATCCTCAACTTTACAAGTGGTAAAATCAAACTTATTTTCTGGAAAAACCGTTTGATTAAAACAAACTTAAGTGTTTTGAAATCTAAATGGGAAAATAGTTTGAGGGGGAGTTCTGATTGTTTATGCCAAGTGAATGGCGAATTGAAGCAATTCGATATTGGTTGTCAATTTTATTGTATAGTTTGTTTTCAAATTTCCTAAAATGTGTTTGCATTTTAGGGGGAGTAAGAAATTTTTAGAAAATCCAAAAACATTTGAAAATTTGAAAAATTCAAAAACATGATAAAATCAAAAATGAATTTTTGTTGCATAAAAGAGGAAATGATAGTACATCAGTGGACGATCACAGCATGCTAAAGAATTGGAAATTAAAAATGTGATAACCGGTCTTACTGATGATGTGCCAGTAGATTTTTGCACATTTAGTAGATTGTGACGAGATATAAACCTAAATTTCAAACTTGCTTATATCGTGGGGATACATTTCTCGGATATATGGGTAACCCCCGAAATCTCGTTTGAAAGGTCTCATATTCTGATATACTAGGTCTTTATACTCAATGATGTCTCTGGTATTATTTCGGGACTTCTGCTGAACGGTGGTTCTGACCTAGTCCTCGAATAATACTTTTCGCAAATGCTTGAAACATAGCATCACCCTCAGCATATATGATAAGACAATAAAATTGCTTAGCAATGTTGTTGTAAAAAAGATCCTCTAAAGGGGACACACCCAAAAGTTGAGTCATGATCTCTCTGCTGAACGGTAGTTCTGAGCTGAGCTCTCATGATTCTTCATAATTTATTAACCCCTTACAGATATCATTTGTGTCATAATTACCTGTAAGACTGAATATTGGGATCTGGATACGGGAGTATATTCTGAGGTGGGACACGCGATTGAGTTTAAGTGCTTAAAACATTAATATCGTATCTCGAAGCAGTTGAACTTTGTGTGAAAATTTAGGTGGACCAGTATACTGACAATCTAAGTGAATCGTTTAGAACTTAAAATGAAATGAAGCTTAACGGTGTTGGTGATTTGTCTCAGAAACTGATATGATCCTCTTGCACAAACTCACAAAAATATTTTATGTAAATATTTCTTTACTGCATTTCTTTTTATTGAAAAATCCAAAAAGATTTTAGTGTGTTTTAGCATAAAATTTGAAAAATTCAAAAAGATTTTCGACAACTGGTGTTGGAGAGCTAATTTTCAAAATTCCGAGTGCTAAACGTGACGAACAGGTTTGTGAGAGTGTGTTGTTTTGAGAATGAAAATGATATTCCTGCATGTGGTTCATCAGAGACTATAAATGTTGAATCATTTTAAAATTTGTTCTACAAGTGGTCATCAGAAAATTTATTTTTGGGTAGAGAATGTGCAGGTTATTTGAATGACAGAGAGTTAGGTTCTGATACCTGAGGATTGTGTGATTTCAACAAGCTAGACTGCAATCCCAGCATATCAAAAGGGGGAGTCTGAAGATACTTTAAGGAAGGAGTATGTTGGTGATGAAAAGAGAAGAGAAGATAGAGATTGAGGATACTTACAATGTCAGACACTTCAGAGAGTTAGAGAGGACTGATATAGACTAAAGATGCAAAGACTCGACACTGAAGACTCCGTCAACATCCAAAGGGGAGTTTGTTGGTGCATCCGTCTGTCGTCTACGTCTTCGGTCATGTCTCAGTTCGTTGCGGAGATGTTCAAACATGATGTCATGATGACATCATCAAAGTGATGTCATCATTACATCATCTCACTAAAGACAAAATGGTTTAAATTGTAAAAGTTTGAATATGTAAACATTTGAGATGTTGAGTCCGTTTGAATGTTGTATCGTTTGAAAGGGTTCCGTTTGAAAGGTTCATGTCATTTTCAAACGGAAGGGTCTTCCCCTATAAATACCCTTATGTCTAATTCATTTGTAACTTTCCGGCCAGAGAAACGAAGTGCTGCCGAAGTGTTGTCAGGTTGTAAAACGTTCCGAAATCAATCATACAATAGTTTAAAGTGTATTGCTAGCTGAATTGAACTTAGTTTCTTTGTTTCCGCCTCTGAAACTGAGATAAACTCTTCTGAACGACTCATTCGGGTTCAAAAACGATCCTACATTCACAATACTCATATGAATATGAGTATTAAACTCAATAGTAAACACATCATGTGCCCTATTTTCTTCAAATTTGATTCTAAAATAAAAATAAAAAGCTTAAAATAATGGGGAAATTGAAGAAAATAATAGGGAAATTGAAGAAATCGCATTGTTGACCTCTCGTATTAACGAATTCCCCTTGAGTCTCAACATCCTCCTTTATCTAAAAATTACATAAAATATCAATATTCAGACATGATTTCTCATCTACTAAACTAAAAGTTGAAAAATCAAGACAATTTATCAAAAAACTTACGAACGTTTAATCGACTTACTTGTAGATCTTCAACTTGTTTACATAAATCTTCGTTTGTTTGTCGTAACATAGATGCATCCGCTTTGATCTTCTGAACAAATTCATTCTGCATTTTTTAGCCAGCGTAATCAGACAACCACAATGCTACACACTAGGGGTGTTCACAATCTGGTTTGGCTGGTTTTGAAGAAGATTTTGCAGCCATAGTATATTATATATATATATATATATAATATATATATATATATATAGTATAGATATAGTGGAGGGTTCAAATGAGAAAATTTTTTTGTAAGAATAGAAAGAATAAGTTTTAAACCAATAAAAATGCTTCATTTTACTTCATTTAATATGTGTATTTAATGTTATTAATAAGGGCATATAGGTAAATTTCTAATTGTAATTAATTAGCTAACTAACTAAATTTGTAACTCACTTTTAAATATACTTTTTCAAGATAAAATAATTTAGGGTTAAGGACAATTTTCGGCATGTGTAGGATAAATTTTAGTATGTGTAGGATACATTCTTAAATGTGTATGATAAATTTAGATATGCGTGGGGTAAATTTCGGTAAGTGTAAGATATATGTAGGATAAATTTTGAAATGTGCAGGATAAAATGTTTTTTCCTTTATTAATGAAAAATAACATAATTAATGGGATGAGTTACACACTATTTAATGTTTTACCATTATGCCCTTTCTTCTTTTTCTTCCCACATAAAATTTCTTCTCAAATAAACATTCCCCTATATATATATATGTATGTATATAGGGTAAGGATCATTTCAGAACCATAAATATTTACAGAACTTGCAGAACTTCAAATAAACAATCTTTTTATTTATATATATTTATGTTTAGGATAATTTTATCATTTATTATGTGTATTTTTATGATTACATACATGTTAAGAGTAAATACAAAAATATATATATATAAAGTGACTGTTTATTCGAAGTTCTGAAAGTGTTGTAGTTATTTAAAGTTTTGAAATGAACCCAACCCAATATATAAGTATATATATATTGTTGGACCTTTTAAGATTCTAGAAAGGATCGGAAAAGTCGCCTACAGACTCGAACTACCGGAGGAACTTAGTAATGTCCACCCGACTTTCCATGTGTCGAACCTCCGAAAGTGCATAGCAGACCATGACTTACATGTTTCTCTAGACGATCTACAAGTGAACGAAACATTACACTTCGTGGAAAAGCCTGTCGAAATCATGGATCGCCAAACCAAGCAGCTCAGGCGCTCACGCATTCCTATTATGAAAGTCCGATGGGAAGGCAAGCGAGGCGCAGAGTTCACTTGGGAACTCGAAAGCGACATGAAGGCGAAGTACCCGCTGTTATTCGAAGAGAAAGTCTAGAAAAAGAAAGTTCTCCAACGTGAGTCGCGGTGTTGTAACAGCTTCCGGCTTAATTTTGGGACGAAATTCCCTAAACAAGGGGAGGCTGTAACACCCCGAGTTTTCACAAGTCAAAGTCAAAGTCAAGGTTAAAGTCAACGACCGATTTCGCGCAACTTGACTTGTAGAAATTTCTTTATTTTATTTGTATTATGTGGAGTAACTGTCGTTAATTGCAATAATCGAATTGTGTTAACCGTTATTCAATCAACCAACGACTGTGAACTATAGGAAGTAACAATGCGATAAAGTTAATCAACTAATAATCAAGCTATGTTAATCGAATCGACATCAATTTGCAACTCGAACTACGTGGTTTTACTTATTGTTTATACGTGTGTGTGCTTTATGTGTTACTTGTGCATGTTTATTTATGTTGTGTTGTGGTAATCAATCGAAACGCAATCTAACTCGAAATGCAATGAAACTCGAAATCGAACTCGAACTCGAATCAAAATCGAACTATGATATTTAGTGGTTGGGACTGAAAGTAATTTGGTTAGGAAACCCTATCGAATCGAACCGCTCGTAATCGAAACCGAAACGTCAAAGATCGTCGCACCAAACACACCACCCAGGCCCCAACCGCACGGATGGCCATCCGCACGGGTAGTCGCCTGGGGAAGTGTTAGGTGCCATCCGACCAGGATTGCCATCCGCACGGACTACCATCCGGGTGATGTGCAATCCGGACGGATGGTACTTTCCTCTTTTGGCATCCTATAAATACACGGGTCACTCTCCAGACTTTCCACTTTTGGTAAGTGACGTCCGACCAGCACCCTCTCTTCACCTTTTCTTCGATTTCTCTCAATCCAGGTAAGATCTCGCCCTAAATCTTGTACTTTCTTGATCTATACGCACTTCTACACATTTCTACCTTTTAAATATTAACTTTCAACCGTGAAATCATCAAGATTTGAGGTATTCTAGGATGACGTCATCATGAAGTTCCCATGAACTTCAAGTTTGACCTCATTCCACCAAGAATAACTCGGATCTGAACGGTTTCCACAAGATTTCACAACAACTTCGCATGAATCTGAACTTTTTCATAAGGATAAAAGAGTTGAAAGAAATAAACACAAGTTTTCTCCTTCTTTTACACTCAAAAACGGTAAGAATCGGATCAGTTCTAGTCTTCTACTCAATCTTAGTGAGGTATTAGTCCTAGATCCGGATTCTACCCGCGAGACCCCTGATTTCGGGTTAAACCAGAACCACCGTCTTGAGCCGATGACCGGCCGGGCTAGGGTTATTCCTGGCCGGCTTAGCCACACGGGTCAAGATACAGTTTCGTTGGTTGACACATAATCAGAACCTCTCGATAGAACGACAAAAGCGACCAGGTGTTAGACGAATGGAACAACCATAACGAGATGATGTCCGCACGGACTGATGTCCGCACGGACAGGCTATCCGGACGGGGTTGCCATCCTAACGGACTACACTTGGGACCCATATCCAAACAAGGTTTGAGTATTGACAAGTGAATAATCCGCACGGACGACCCTCTGAATGGATTACTCTTCGGATCATGAGATACTAAGACCTTAAACAATTTTCGACGTGTTCATTAACAGGGTTGCCACCCGATCAACCAAGTGACTCACCATTTAGGTCGTCGTCCGCACGGAGTACCATCCGGACGGATTGTCGTCCGCACGGACTACCATCCGGACAGATTGTCGTCCGCACAACCGACTTGAAGGGTAGAGAAACTTCAAGGTTTTCAAAATGCTACAACGAAAACTTCAAAAGTCAAGCCATTATACACAAACACATCTTACCCATAGGAAGAAACAATCCACTCGAATAGTCATCCGCTTGGACACACTGTCCGCACGGATGACCATCCGGACGGATTGTTGTTCACACGGATTGCTGTCCGCACGGATGACCATCCGGACGACCTGCAAACCGACCCGCTATCATCCTGTAATATTGAACGTGCCACTTATCGTTACGTTATCGAAATCTATTCAGGCTAATCTTTCTCGTTAAGCGCTCCCTTCAATCCATTCATCGCTGTGAGTATACTCGATCCCTTTTTGCTTTTAGCACTTTTGGGTGTTACATACGTTACGAATATTCAAACTACAACTATCACACTACTCAAACTATTTGAACGCTAACCGCTAATGCATGTTATACGTGGCTTATGAATGCTTGTTTGTTATGTTTACACATGGAATGCTGTCTACCTGCCTTAGCAACGATAGTACTATAGTTTGGACTCAGCACCCGTTCTCACGGGGGTTGTTAAGGATCTTTTACTTGCATGGATTACGGTGGTAATCATGTATTGCGAACTGCCTCGGGCAGTCAACCCGCAGTCATTAGTATCGATGGATCTATGTCGATAACTAACGTGCTTCATTTCACTATGTGTACATGCTGGTTATGCGTAAACGAATTCGAACTCTATATGCTATTATCAAACTTGTATGCTCACCTTTACATTATATGTATTGACTTTATTTTAACGTATGTGACAGGTGCTTAGGATGTTTACATGCCTAGCATGCTGTGAACTTGAGGCTAGGAAAGGTCTAGGATGCTCTCTGCGCTGTGATGAAATCCAAGCTAGGAAAAAGGGTCCTAGAAACCAATAAATAAACTATTTATGTTTAAATCTGAGTTGTCGGAACAGAATATTTGCCTAGATTTTATCTGTAATAATTTGTTTGCTGTTTGACACATGGTATGGGACATGTTAACTTAAATTGAATGGTAATGATAGTTGTTATGGAAACTTCTGGACAACCTGTTTCGCTCAGTGCCATGCCCCGATGATTCCGCCATCGGTTGGGGTGTGACAGATTGGTATCAGAGCCATAATTATAGGGAATTAGGCAAGACTCGACCTAGTCTGGGTCGAAGTCTTAGATACCTAGACTATAGTTAAGAACCAGCAGACCGACTTGTGCAAAAGCAGTAGAGGCTATGTACGAGCTTACTTCTCGCTATTCTCGCTTATTCTACGCTATCACTACACTCGGATTTTCAACTATGAGTGGGCAATAAGGTCGAGAATAGGTGTGAAAACTGCAAACTCTCGACTAAAGTTGCTTAATCAACTCGCATTTTAACTACAAACGAAGAGAATTATGCCAAGTCAGGAGTGAAATCCGTATTTTGATGAATAATCTCCTCAATTTTATTAAAAACAGGGATGAAGTTGTTAAGCTAGGGGTGAAACCCTAACCTTGACGACTTGTTCCGCCTTTATACAAAACTCTCACCAAAGTCTCGACAGACTCCAAAGACCTGAAGCCGCAATATGACCAACGGGATGCATGCCAAATGCCCAAGAATCGCGGCAAGGGTACAGTCCTGAAGGTTAAATGTGCACAACGGGTCCTTGTGAATAGTCGAACCACTTGGGTTAGTCGAAGTCTACTAGCCGCAGACAATCTATTTCTCGAATTTCATGTGTTTCAATTTTGAGACCGCAACTGCTGATCCTGATGTTTCGCCAATTTTATGTGCTTATATATGTGCTTGCCGGTTTATGTGTTTAAACTTTGGGATTTACTCAATTTTTGTTTTTTACTCCGATCGACACACATGACTCGCACTGCATCTTGTGATTATATGCTTATTTTGACTCCAAATGATTGCGTAACGACACATTCGACGTGCGAAATCCGTGAACGTGTGTGACCGAACACACAAGAACGTACTATAATCAGTGATTCTATTGACAGAACTGAAATCATACAAAGAACCGTGAATCACCTTGCCACTTTCTCTCTCTAGCTCCTTTCTCCAGACCTAGGTTTCTGTTTTCTAACTGCCCCTAGTGACTAAATGCGTATGTGCTTCCTTGCTTCTGTGTTTTACGTGCTTAGGTATTAAATGATTATGTGCTCTACGTGCTTATGTGATTATGTGAATTCGTGCTAAGTATTTACGTAAATATACGTGTTCCTAAGCTTTAGTAAGTAGTAGACGTGTGAGGTGAGATTCGAATACAAGGTGATGAGTCCTGTGACGATGTCTGTTGCAGACCATGTCGTCTGGATCCCGTCATGCACTCTCTCGTCAGGAAAAGAGGGATAAACGTCTTGCTTCCATCATCGCCAAAAGTGTGGCAAAGGCCGTGAGTGATGTTTTTGAGAATGCCAGTAAATCATCCGAGGAATCGAGAACCAAAGCCCCTAAAGCTGCCGTGAAAACCTTCAGTTTCAAGCAATTCAAGTCGTGTGGGCCAAAAGAATTCACTGGCGAAGGAGGTCCCACTGCACTATTCCACTGGTTTGATTCCATTGAGGTTACTCTACGACAGAGTGGTTGCCCTGATGACCTCCGTACTCTTAATGCTACCGGCGTTTTCCAGCCCCGTGCATTAGACTGGTGGACGGCCGAGAGGAACAAGCGAGGGAATGATGCAGCCTACGGTCTGTCGTGGGACGAGCTCAAGGAAGTTATGCTAGAGGAATTCTGCCCTCCTCACGAACGTCAAAAGCTGGAAGATGAATTTTGGCACATACAGCAAAAGGATGGTGACAATGCTGGTCTCAATGCTCGTTTCAAACAGCTCAGCATTATCTGTCCCGGTCAAGTCAAGACTCCCGACATGACGATTAAAAAGTACATCCGGGCACTGCCCGACTGCGTTGCTGATTTCGTGCAAGCGGCTAAGACTACGACGATCGAGGAAACTTATCTGTTGGCCGATGAAATCAATGACAAAAGGGTTAAGGCTGGTGTCTGGGATAAGACTTTGAAGAATCTGCATCAAGCTACCGATACCGCACCCACTGCTGAACCTACCTCATCAAGCAACAAGAGGAAGAACAAGAGAAAGAACAGCTCCAGCAACAAGAATTGTGCGATCATTGCTGCACCGATTCAAGCTATACCTGCCCAACAGCGTCAAGTAGTGGCGCCTGTGGCCAATGCACCGCCTGCAAAGCGTGGATACACTGGACCACATCCGCTCGGCCCTACTTGCACCTACCACCACCCGACTGCTATTCAATGTCGTTTTTGTGCTCATTGCAACGTATACGGCCACTTTACTGCCAACTGCCGTATTCGTCAAGCTCCTGCCAATCAAGCTCTACTCACTGCCCCACAGGGTCAACAGGCTCCTCCGGCACCCGCGGTCAAAGCCAGAGCCTGCTTCGCATGTGGCGACCCGAACCATTTCGCCAACATGTGCCCAAACAGGGTGGTGAAACAAGAACCCCAACAGCAGCAGCCGCAACAGCAACAGCCACAGCCAAAGCAGCAGCAACAACAGGCCGCACGCGCCAGAACTTTCAACCTCAACGTGCGTCAAGCCCAGGCCGACAACAACGTGGTCAATGGTACGTTCCTTGTGAATGGTATTTATGCTTCATGTTTGTTTGATACTGGAGCGGATAATTGCCTTGTGTCGTTCGAATTTGAGAAACTCCTTAGTTGTAAGCGTTCCCAACTCTCCTCGGCATTCGATGTTGAAGTCGCTACCGGAAGAACCGTCACTGTCAACTCCGTTCTTCGTGATTGTACTCTTGAGCTCAACAATCACATCTTCTCGATTGACCTTATTTCGATGCAACTCGGAAGCTTTGACGTCATAGTAGGCATGGACTTTCTCCGAGAAAACCATGCTGAAGTTGTATGCTTCGACAAGATGATTCGATTTTCGCTCGCTAACGGTGACTTATTGTGTGTATATGGCGAAACTTCTTCGAAGGGCCTCAAGCTTATGTCATGTATCCAAGCCAGCAAGTATCCCCGTAAGGAATACAGGGCTTTCTTGGCTAATATCGTAGTAGCGGAGAAGGAAAAGAAAGAGAAGAAGGAAGTAAAGGACGTTCCTGTGGTTCGTGAATTTCCTCATGTGTTCCCTGACGATCTCCCAGGTTTACCCCCAAGTCGTGATATCGACTTTCGAATTGACCTCATTCCTGGAGCCAACCCTATCGCCAAAGCTCCTTACCGACTCGCACCGTCCGAAATGCGTGAACTTTCAACCCAACTCCAGGAACTACTTGAGAAAGGCTTCATTCGCCCGAGCACCTCTTCTTGGGCCGCGCCAGTCCTTTTCGTCAAAAAGAAGGATGGGTCGTTCAGGATGTGCATCGATTATCGGGAATTGAATAAGTTGACTATCAAGAACCGCTATCCCTTACCTCGCATCGACGATTTGTTTGATCAACTACAAGGCGCTACGTGTTTCTCGAAGATCGATCTGTGTTCAGGGTACCATCAGCTACGTATTCGAGAGGAGGATATATCAAAACCGCGTTTCGTACTCGTTACGAGCATTATGAATTCGTTGTCATGCCTTTTGGTCTAACCAATGCACCAGCGGTTTTCATGGATCTGATGAATCGCGTGTGTAAACCATATCTCGACCGTTTCGTCATCGTATTCATCGATGATGTCTTGATCTATTCCAAATCGAAGACCGAACACGCGCAACATCTACGTTTGATTCTCGAGTTACTCCAGGGGAATCAACTCTATGCCAAATTCTCCAAGTGTGAACTTTGGCTGGAAGAAGTTCAGTTTCTGGGGCACATTGTTAATAGTCAAGGTATTCACGTCGATCCTGCGAAGATTGAAGCTGTCAAGAGTTGGGTTACACCTAGGAATCCGTCTGAGGTCCGTTCTTTTCTTGGACTTGCGGGCTATTATCGACGATTTATCGAAGGATTCTCAAAGATCGCTGTACCGCTTACCTCACTCACGCATAAAGACAAGCCTTTTGTTTGGGGAACTAAACAAGAGACTGCCTTTCAAATCCTCAAGCGCATGCTTTGAAATGCTCCTGTTCTCACGTTACCCGACGGAAACAATGATTTCATTGTCTACTGTGATGCTTCCAACCTTGGTCTTGGTTGTGTTCTCATGCAACGGGACAAGGTCATAGCTTACGCATCTCGTCAGCTCAAAATCCATGAGAAGAACTATACAACCCATGATCTCGAGCTAGGCGCAGTTGTTTTTGCATTAAAGATTTGGCGACACTACCTATATGGTACTAAGTGTACGATCTTCACCGATCATAGGAGCCTGCAACATATCTTTAATCAGAATGAACTTAATATGCGTCAACGCCGATGGGTAGAACTTCTCAACGACTACGACTGTGAGATTCGTTATCACCCAGGCAAGGCAAATGTTGTTGCCGACACACTTAGCAGACGGAGCTATCTGCTTAGCACTCGTAATGTTCAAGCCCAACATAACCTCGAAACTCTCATCTGCGATGCCCAGCATACATGTTTTAACGAACGCACCCTGAAGAAAGAAAGAATCTACCACGGTGGAGCCCAGCTTGTGAGCAAATCGAACGGGATATTCCACTATTTAGACCGAATTTGGATTCCCAAGCGAACCAACTTGCGACAAATTCTGATGGACGAAGCTCACAAATCCCGATATTCTATTCATCCCGGTGCTGACAAAATGTACCAGGATCTTCGTTATGAGTACTGGTGGCCGGGTATGAAAAGGGATATCGCTCTCTACGTCGGAAAATGCCTAACTTGTGCTAGAATCAAGGCCGAACATCAAAGACCCTCTGGCTTACTCGAACAACCACCGATTCCTATGCGGAAGTGGGAGAGCATAACTATGGATTTCGTAACCAAGCTTCCACCCACGTCATCAGGTCACGATAGCATTTGGGTTGTAGTCGACCGTTTGACTAAATCAGCTCACTTTCTGCCGATACGAGAAGACTACAAGGTAGAACGATTAGCCCGAATCTACACCGACGAGATCATTTGTAATCATGGGACGCCTCGTGACATCATCTCTGATCGCGTTGCTCGGTTTACTTCGCGACTGTGGGAAACGTTTCAAACGGCACTCGGTACAACGCTTAATCTAAGTACCGCTTTCCACCCTCAAACCGACGGTCAGACTGAAAGAACGATTCGTACTCTTGAAGACATGCTCCGTTCGTGTGTTCTAGACTTCGGTGGTAATTGGGATAAATACCTGCCATTAGTCGAATTCTCATATAACAACAGCTACCATTCTAGCATCCAAATGGCACCATTCGAGGCATTATATGGGAGAAGATGTCGATCGCTTATTGTGTGGCATGAGATCAGTCACTCGCAACTAACCGGTCCGGAGCTACTACAAGAAGCGACAGACAAAATTTTCCAAATTCGAGACAGCCTAGTGAAAGCTCGGGATCGACAGAAAAGTTACGCCGATAAAAAGCGCAAACCCCGTGAATTTGGCGTTGGTGACTACGTACTCCTAAAGGTATCACCTTGGAAGGGTGTAATCTGATTCGGCAAGAAAGGGAAATTCGCGCCTCGATATGTTGGACCTTTTAAGATTCTGGAAAGGATCGGAAAAGTCGCCTACAAACTCGAACTACCGGAGGAACTTAGTAATGTCCACCCGACTTTCCATATGTCGAACCTCCGAAAGTGCATAGCAGAACATGACTTACATGTTTCTCTAGACGATCTACAAGTGAACGAAACATTACACTTCGTGGAAAAGCCTGTCAAAATCATGGATCGCCAAACCAAGCAGCTCAGGCGCTCATGCATTCCTATTATGAAAGTCCGATGGGAAGGCAAGCGAGGCGCAGAGTTCACTTGGGAACTCGAAAGCGACATGAAGGCGAAGTACCCGCTGTTATTCGAAGAGAAAGTCTAGAAAAAGAAAGTTCTCCAACGTGAGTCGCGGTGTTGTAACAGCTTCCGGCTTAATTTCGGGACGAAATTCCCTAAACAAGGGGAGGCTGTAACACCCCGTGTTTTCACAAGTCAAAGTCAAAGTCAAGGTCAAAGTCAACGACCGATTTCACGCAACTTGACTTGTAGAAATTTCTTTATTTTATTTGTATTATGTGGAGTAAGTGTCATTAATTGCAATAATCGAATTGTGTTAACCGTTATTCAATCGACCCACGACTGTGAACTATAGGAAGTAACAATGCGATAAAGTTAATCAACTAATAATCAAGCTATGTTAATCGAATCGACATCAATTCGCAACTCGAACTACGTGGTTTTACTTATTGTTTATACGTGTGTGTGTGTGCTTTATGTGTTACTTGTGCATGTTTATTTATGTTGTGTTGTGGTAATCAATCGAAACGCAATCTAACTCAAAATGCAATCGAAACTCGAAATCGAACTCGAACTCGAATCACAATCGAACTATGATATTTAGTGGTTGGGACTGAAAGTAATTTGGTTAGGAAACCCTATCGAATCGAACCGCTCGTAATCAAAACCGAAACGTCAAAGATCGTCACACCAAACACACCACCCATGCGCCAACCGCACGGATGGCCATCCGCACGGGTAGCCGCCTGGGGAAGTGTTAGGTGCCATCCGACCAGGATTGCCATCCGCACGGACTACCATCCGGGTGATGTGCAATCCGGACGGATGGTACTTTCCTCTTTTGGCATCCTATAAATACACGGGTCACTCTCCAAACTTTCCACTTTTGGCAAGTGACGTCCGACCAGCACGCTCTCTTCACCTTTTCTTCGATTTCTCTCAATCCAGGTAAGATCTCGCCCTAAATCTTGTACTTTCTTGATCTATACGCACTTCTACACCTTTCTACCTTTTAAATATTAACTTTCAACCGTGAAATCATCAAGATTTGAGGTATTCTAGGATGACGTCATCATGAAGTTCCCATGAACTTCAAGTTTGACCTCATTCCACCAAGAATAACTCGGATCTGAACGGTTTCCACAAGATTTCACAACAACTTCGCATAAATCTGAACTTTTTCAAAAGGATAAAAGAGTTGAAAGAAATAAACACAAGTTTTCTCCTTCTTTTACACTCAAAAACGGTAAGAATCGGATCAGTTCTAGTCTTCTACTCAATCTTAGTGATGTATTAGTCCTAGATCCGGATTCTACCCGCGAGACCCCTGATTCGGGTTAAACCAGAACCACCGTCTTGAGCCGATGACCGGCCGAGCTAGGGTGATTCCTGGCTGGCTTAGCCACACGGTTCAAGATACAGTTCCGTTGGTTGACACCTAATCAGAACCTCTCGATAGAACGACAAAAGCGACCAGGTATTAGACGAATTGAACAACCATAACGAGATGTTGTCCGCACGGACAGGCTATCTGGACGGGTTGCCATCCAGACGGACTACACTTGGGACACATATCCATACAAGGTTTGAGTATCGACGAGTGAATAATCCGCACGGACGACCCTCTGAATGGATTACTCTTCGGATCATGAGATACTAAGACCTTAAACAATTTTTTACGTGTTCATTAACAGGGTTGCCACCCGATCAACCAAGTGACTCACCATTTAAGTCGTTGTCCGCACGGATTACCATCCGGACGGATTGTCGTCCTCACGGACTACCATCCGGACAGATTGTCGTCCGCACGACCGAGTTGAAGGGTAGAGAAACTTCAAGGTTTTCAAAATGCTACAACGAAAACTTCAAAAGTCAAGCCATCATACACAAACACATCTTACCCATAGGAAGAAACAATCCACTCGAATAGTCATCCGCTCGGACACACTGTCCGCACGGATGACCATCCGGACGACCATCCGGACGACATGCAAACCGACCCGCTTTCATCCTGTAATATTGAACGCGCCACTTATCGTTACGTTATCGAAATCTATTCAGGCTAATCTTTCTCGTTAAGCGCTCCCTTCAATCCATTCATCACTGTGAGTATACTCGATCCCTTTTTGCTTTTAGCACTTTTGGGTGTTACATACGTTACGAATATTCAAACTACAACTATCACACTACTCAAACTATTTGAACGCTAACCGCTAATGCATGTTATACGTGGCTTATGAATGCTTGTTTGTTATGTTTACACATGGAATGCTGTCTACCTGCCTTAGCAACGATAGTAGTATAGTTTGGACTCAGCACCCGTTCTCATGGGGGTTGTTAAGGATCTTTTACTTGCATGGATTACGGTGGTAATCATGTATTGCGAACTGCCTCGGGCAGTCAACCCGTAGTCATTGGTATCGATGGATCTATGTCGATAACTAAAGTGCTTCATTTCACTATGTGTACGTGCTGGTTATGCGTAAACGAATTCGAACTCTATATGCTATTATCAAACTTGTATGCTCACCTTTACATTATATGTATTGACTTTATTTTAACGTATGTGACAGGTGCTTAGGAAGTTTACATGCCTAGCATGCTGTGAACTTGAGGCTAGGAAAGGTCTAGGATGCTCTCTGCGCTGTGATGAAATCCAAGCTAGGAAAAGGGGTCCTAGAAACCAATAAATAAACTATTTATGTTTAAATCTGAGTTGTCGGAACAGAATATTTGCCTAGATTTTATCTGTAATAATTTGTTTACTGTTTGAGACATGGTATGGGACATGTTAACTTAAATTGAATGGTAATGATAGTTGTTATGGAAACTTCTGGACAATCTGTTTCGCTCAGTGCCATGCCCCGATGATTCCGCCATCGGTTGGGGATAAATTTTCGACATGTGTAGGATAAATTTTAGTATGTGTAGGATAAATTCTTAAATGTGTATGATAAATTTAGATATGCGTAGGGTAAATTTTGAAATGTATAGGATAAAATGCTTTTTCCTTTATTAATGAAAATTAACATAATTAATGGGAGGAGTTGCACACTATTTAATGTTTTACCATTATGCCCTTTCTTCTTTTTCTTCACACATAAAATTTCTTCTCAAATAAACCTTCCCCTATATATATATGTATTTATATAGGGTAAGGATTATTTCAGAACCATAAATATTTACAGAACTCGCAGAACTTCTAATAAACAATCTTTTTATTTATATATATTTATGTTTAGGATAATTTTATCATTTATTATGTGTATTTTTATGATTACATAAATGTTAAGAGTAAATACATATATATATATATATATATATATATATATATATATATATATATATAGGATAAGGATCATGTGAAAAGTAGTATGCTAATTGAGAAATTTGAGAAGCATTCTGGACCACATATTTTTCCCTAAGCAAAAAAATGCAAAAAAAAAATATATATAAAAAATACAATTTTTCTTTAAGGTTTTTTTTTTTTTTAAGTTTTTTTTTGGGATTTATACATATGTGTATATTGTTAATATTTTAACTATACATCTGTGTATCTATTATATATAATAAATGAAAGTTATTTGGGCCACGTGTCACTTAATTAGGGTATCCTCAGTTCTCTTTTCCCGCCCAACAGTACCCCTGCTCTCTTCTATTTATATCCTCCCTCATTTACTCATTTAGGGCTTCTTGATTTCTTTCTCCTCTGCTCTGCTCTATTCCGATCGATGTTTATCCTCTCTGATGTTTATCCTTCTTCTTCTTCTCATATTCATCTCCTCAACAATGTACGGCAGAGGTTGGTTCTATTGGATACGTCTGCGTTTGAAACCCTATATCATGTACCGTCGAGTGGTTGAAGAAGAGAATAATCATGTAAGATCTATTTTTTTATTCAGAAATTTTATTTCGTTTTATCTATTTTCTCATACTGAACATGATGAACCCTTTTCTACCCTCAGAAGAAGAAACAGATCTCCTAGGGTTTCTTATCGTTCTCGATGAACGCTTTTGTACAAGCTCCTCTTAATCGATGAGTCTGGTATGTTTGTTTTGTTGTATCATGTGATTATGAGTAGATTTATTTTGATATGTTTTGTACTTTGTCTTTCCAAAGGTTTTTTGTTGGTTTATAGAATTTGTTGATTAGAAGCAACCTCTGCCGGACGGTTGTTGAGTAGATGGAAATGTGAAAGGTGATACCAGGTGTGTTGATAGGTGATACCAGTGCAAAAGTTTAGGACATCACCAAGGTAACTTAAATTCGTGTGATTTATTTTTTCGTATTTCTAACGTTTTTGATTTACTGTTTATTGGTGCATTGATTCATTTGTAATCCTTTGCAGATCTCCCGTCATCTCAATTTGAGCAATTAAACGTAGTTTTGTTAATCACTATCGGTGTTTTAATTAGTAGCAGTGCTTAAAAAGTTTTCCATCAGCTGTTTGACATAACAATAGTTTGCGTTATTTATTCTAAATTCTTTAGTTTTTGTAGGTAAACTCAAGTTTCCTACAATAGGCACTGCCCAGCTAACAAGTTAATATGGCAAATCACTGATCTGCCTAACAAGTGTTGGATATAACGATGGTTCTACATAAAGTTTGATGAACATCATCCACTGTTCAATTATGAAAAACCACTGATCAAGACCAAAGTCCAGACAAGCACTGGTCAACTAAATGTGAAACACTCTCCAACAACAGTGGTTCCCCATCAACATTAGTTGTTCTATCTTTGTTTATGTTAACAGTGTTTATATGTAACATAATTTATCCTATCACTTCAGTGTTTTGATTTGTACTATTAATTGAACAGTTGTTTCATTTTATACTAATACAATTCATATACACTTTGATGAATATTAAGCTCCTCATCTTGATTGTTTGGGTATAGTATTCTAGAAATTGGTTCAAACGTTTGATTGTTCAAGTATTCCACTGCTGAAATACAACCTCTGTTTCTTCAATCTCCATGTTGACCACTGACTAATCGAACATCAGGGTTTCGAAAACTGGTTGGTATCCACTGATCTGAAAAAATAACCACTGCTCACTTTTACATTGTTGACATTCACTGATATTGATCATCAGCGGTTCCCCTAAAAAATAGTCAGTGCTCACATTTTTATTATTGATGTTGTTCATTGGTGATACATTGAAATTATCAAATGAAAACTAGAATTACAATCAAATTACCATTTTACCTAATCTTTACATTCCAATTACATAAGAGTTCCACCAACATTATTTTCATGATAAAATTTGAAGTTAAATTAAAAAGTTTTCCATCAGCTGTTTGGTATCCACTGATCTGAAAAAATAACCACGGCTCACTTTTACATTGTTGACATTCACTGATATTGATCATCAGCGGTTCCCCTAAAAAATAGCCAGTGCTCACATTTTTATTATTGATGTTGCTAATTGGTGATACATTGAAATTATCAAATGAAAACTAGAATTACAATCAAATTACCATTTTACCTAATCTTTACATTCCAATTACCTAAGAGTTCCACCAACATTATTTTCATGATAAAATTTAAAGTTAAATTAAAAAATAAAAAAAAATTCTTGATGACTATTTGTTTCAAATCAAATCAGTAATTAATGTTGATTTCTTGAGCTTTGGACATTTGATTAAGCAAATTTTGAATTTCAAATTGACGGTTATTATATCTTGATTAAAGTTAAAATAAAATTTAAAAAAGTCATTATGGCATTTGCTTTCAAATCAAGTCAATAGTTACTGACAATATCAGTAATTTTGAAATTCAAAATATGCAAAATGGTAATTTAAAATTTTCGTTCTCTCTTTTTTTTTCCCTACTTTGCATATCATTTCTAATATTTAATTAGCTTAATAAAGCAGTGTATAAATATATACACTACTTACCTTTGAAAATTAAATCTGAAATTTATGACGTCCAACAACAGTGTCAAACTACAACAGTGGTTCAGCATCAACTTTTGTTATTTTATTGTTTATTTGTTTATGTTAACAGTGTTTATATGTAACAGTGTTTTCCGCATCAATGTTTTAAAGACTGTTAGGTTGTTAGATGTCATCACCTAAGTGTTTTATATGTAACCATTTTTATGGCAGCAGTTGTTTATATGTAACAGTGTTTATGACTGTTTTTATATGTACCACTATTTATCACATCAATTCAGTGGTTTGATCTGTACTATTAATTGAACAGTTGTTTCATGTTTATAGTAATAAAATTCATATACACTTTGATGAATTGATGAATATTAAGCTCCTTATCTTGATTTTTTGGGTATAGTATTCTAGAAATTGGTTCAAACAATTGATTGTTCAAGTATTCCACTGCTGAAATACAACCTCTGTTTCTTCAATCTCCATGTAGACCACTGACTGACCGAACATCAGGGTTTCGAAAACTAGTTGGTATCCACTAATCGGAAAAAATAGCCACTGCTCACTTTTACATTGTTGACATTCACTGATATTGACCATCAGCGGTTCCCCTAAAAAATAGTCAGTGCTCACATTTTTATTATTGATGTTGTTAATTGGTGATACATTGAAATTATCAAATGAAAACTAGAATTACATTCAAATTACCATTTTACCTAATATTTACATTCCAATTACATAAGAGTTCCACCAACATTATTTTCATGATAAAATTTAAAGTTAAATTAAAAAAAAAATTCTTGATAACTATTTGTTTCAAATCAAATCAGTAATTAATGCTGATCTCTTGAGCTTTGGACATTTGATTAAGCAAATTTTGAATTTCAAATTGACGGTTATTATATCTTGATTGAAGTTAAAATAAAATTTAAAAAAGTCATTATGGCATTTGCTTTCAAATCAAGTCAGTAGTTTCTGACAATAACAGTAATTTTGAAATTCAAAATATGCAAAATGGTAATTTAAAATTTTCGTTCTCTCACTTTTTTTTCCTACTTTGCATATCATTTTTAATATTTAATTACTTTAATAAAGCAGTATATAAGAATGTACACTACTTTTACCTTTGAAATTAAATCTGAAATTTATGACGTCCAACAACAGTGTCAAACTACAACAGTGGTTTAGCATCAACTTTAGTTATTCTATGTTTGTTTATTTGTTTATGTTAACAGTGTTTATATGTAACAGTGTTTTCCGCATGAATGTTTTATAGACTGTTAGGTTGTTAGATGTCATCACCTCTGTGTTTTATATGTAACCATTTTTATGGCATCAGTGTTTATATGTAACAGTGTTTAGGAACAGTTGTTTTTATCACATCACTTCAGTGGTTTGATCTGTACTATTAATTGAACAGTTGTTTCATCTTTATTTTAATAAAATAAAATTCCTATACACTTGGATGTTAACAGTGTTTAAGTGTTTATATTTAACAGTGTTTTTCGCATCAGTGTTTATAGTTTGTTAGGTTGTTAGATGTCATCACCTCAGTGTTTTATATGTAACCGGTTTTATGGCATCAGTGTTTATATGTAACAGTGTTTATCACCACAGTGGTTTATATGTAACAGTGTTTATCACCACAGTGGTTTATATGTAACAGTATTTATCAAATCACTTCAGTGGTTTGATCTGTACTATTAATTGAATAGTTGTTTCATCTTTATACTAATAAATAACCTAACATAAAATACAATTGGATGATTATTAAGTTCCTCATCTTGATTGTTTGGGTATTGTATTATTGAATGTGGTTCAAACATTTGATTGTTAATGACTATTTGTTGCAAATCAAATCAGTAATTAATGCTAATTTCTTGAGTTAAGCAAAATGTGAATTTCAAATTGACGGTTATTATTTCTTAATTAAATTTAAATTAAAATATAGAAAAGTCATTATGACAATTTTCTTTGAAATCAAGTTAGTAATTTTGAAATTCTAAACATACAAAATGGTAATTTAAAATTGACGTTCTTTCTCTTTTTTGCCTACTTTGCATATCATTTCTAATATTTTATTACTTTAATAAACCAGCATATAAAGATATACACTCCCTACGTTTGAAATTACATTTGCCACTCCATTCAGTTAAAATTTTTATTGGATAATCCGTAAGCTTGAATTCCAACCTTGATATTTTTTTTAAGAACATCCATGCTTATTGTATTATCATATTATGTTTAGGAATACTTATATTTTGCTTATTCTTTTTTTTTTTTGAAATGTACAGCCTTCAAATGGAGGTTGCAAAGGTTAGCATGCTTAACGATCTTAATACATTCTCAAACAACTATTCGATTAGAGTGAAGATTGTTAGCATTTCGAAGAAGATGATGAATAATAACAAAAATGAAATATATCGTCTTGATATGATCTTCATGGATGAGATGGTACCGTATATAGTTGTCTTATAATTTTTTTTGGCTTATGAATATCCAACTTTAGTATAACACCTTTTTTATTTAATCGGATGTTTCATATTCTTAGGGAACTATGATACCAGCCAGCTGTTTGCATAAGATGCTAGGAAAATTAGAAGACTTTCTTCAGTTGGATGAATGTCTTCTTATCACCAAACCTTCTCTTGCTACTAATAAGTCCTCTGCTAAGTATACCAAGAGAAATGACAAAATATCACTGTATTTCTATACTTCTGTTGAGAAATGCTTTGATTGGTCTGGACCGAAATACCGTTTTAATTTCGTTAACCTCAAGGATGTTGTTAAAAATAAATTTGAAGTTAATACAGTTATTGGTATGTAAATCACCACATGATATATATCTATATTTTTGTCTTATTGTTTTTTTTTTTATTGTTATCACTTTTGTATGCTGTTTTCTTTTAACAATATATTTTTGTTTATAGATTGGATTGGTTATATGGATGTATGTTTCAATCTAGAGGATACGTCAAAGAAGGATGGGAGCAAGGGCAAGAGACTTAATCTTAGACTTGAAGACCTTGAGTGCGTTCTTTTTATTAAGTTGTTTCATTTAGACGTTTAAACCATTATAAGGTTCCTTGATGTTATTATGTTTTATGTTAATATTTTAGAGGCCAAAAGTGTCCGGTTACTTTGTGGGATGGTTTTGCTATTGACTTGTTTGCTTACATGAATGATAAGAAACGAGAGAAATATGTTGTTATCCTTTGTCATTTTGGTATGGTCAACCTTTACAAAGGTACAATTTAAAGTTAATTAGTTTAATTTTTTATTGTTATAGATTTATCTTTAGATTTACTTATATGTTTTAAATTTGACACTATTTATATTGATCTACATTTGGTTTTATTTTTAAATTCAGGCAAGCGTGGCGTTGCAAACGGCTTTGAGCTAAGCAGACTTTTTATTGACACTGACATTGAAGAGATATCCTCTTTTAGGAAGAGGTATAGTTAGTAATATGCATATAAACATTGAACAATATTATTTTGTACTTACATTTATTTTTTATGTTTTAATTTGATCACGTGAATCTGTTTAGGTATGTAGAGAAAATTTCTGCTTCATCTTCATCAAATGATCATGTTGGTTCAAACGTTATCTCAAGTGTTGAAGATGAGTTTCTTAATAACCCTGATTTCATGCTTATTGGTTTCCTTGGAACCATATCAATGGTGTGTATTTTCTTATAAGTACTCTACATGCTGAGTTTTTTAAAAGTCTTTTCTAAGTGTTATTATTTTTGTTTGATGTTGATAGACAAAGAAGGTTTTGGTTGTTGGCACAATCACAGCTATATGCACTGATAAACTTTGGTATTACAATGGTCGTAACCACTGTAAGTCAGGTGTGGAGGAAAAATTTGTAACGAAAGAAAATCCGGATGGTTTATCTGATGTTGATCATGAAAAATCATTGGTGTGTACAAATGATAAATGTGAAGGAGTCGACATCTATTCTATTCCGCGGTTTGAGATTACAGTTTTATTTCCTTATACTAAATACTAATATGAACCACACTTTTGTTATTAGTAATACTAATGTTTTCATTTGTTTTTAACTTTGATAGGTTCAAGATACCTATTAGGGTGCAAGACTCTTCCGGTACTGTGTCTTTGACACTGTTTGATTTTGAAGCTTATAAGATTCTTAAGAAAACTGTGAAAGAGTTAGTTTCAATTCAAGATCAGGTAACAAATACATGCATTCAGTTATTTGGCCATGTACTATATATAATTTAAAATTAATTTTTATAAAATTGTATGTTCTCAATTATGGAATCATTCTGCTCATTGTAATTTATATTAATTTTTATAAAATCATAGGTTGTTAATTCTGGAGAGATACCGAACCCATATCCTGAGATCTTTGACACATTGATTGGAAAGATGTATGCTTTCATCATAAGTGTTAAAGAATATAACATTGAGCATCAGGTTGAAAACTATGGTATTTCAATGGCCACTAACGATGATGAGATCCTTGCCGCGCTCTGTGCCAAATTAAATCTTAACCAGGTCTAAATCTTCATTATGTCATTCTTTTAAAATGATATTCATATCGTTTTAAAATATATTTATACCATTGTGTGTATATTATGTTATTATGTATTATGTACTTAAAGCATGAGCAGTCCGAATCGTTGGATGTTCCAGAATCCTGCAGTTTGTCTACTCCTGTTGACCTTATGAAGGTAATATGAGAATTTCCTTATTTGTACTAAATTTTTTTAAACGTTAGTACTTATTGTCTTTTTTATATCAGGATGAGATGTCATACTGCGGTGACAATGTTACACCTGCATCCCAAGCACTTGTAGGCACTAAGAATCCGTCTTCTGATGAAACAAAACGTAATATTCGTGAAGTGTTCGATGTGGATGATGCATTAGGCTGCTCCTCGACAAAGCGCTGCATCAGTGATGAACTCTCTCAGGATGAAGATGCTGGTGTTTCGACGCTTTTGATTCCAAAGATTGAGAAATAGTGTCTTCTGTATTTTCAAATACATTTACGTGTTGATTTCATATGATGTTGCCATGTTGAACTTATGGTTTTTGTTTTGTTGCTTTTGGGTGTTTGGTGGGTTATGTTTTGGACTGATTATGTGGTTTTGAATTCCTAAAAAATTATATGCTTATTTTAATGTATATTGTTAAATAAATATTGAGATGTTCAATAGTCAATATTTATTTATGTTTAAAACTTATGTGTATGAATAGTAGCAACAATTTATAATATATATTGTAGGACAATGCTAGACAAAAAACCCTCATTTTGGTAGAAAACTCTGGAAACCCAAATCTCCACCCATTTTTACCCAACCTCCCGACATTTTTTTTCTTTGAAAAAAATAACACATGTAATATACATGTTTTAGAGTGTTTTGGGCCAAAAAAAGCGCCGAAGGGATATTTAAAAAAAAATAAACAAATTTCAGCAATGTCCGGTCGCCTAACATGTGTTAGCCACAAATGACAGAAATTGCTGAATTTTTTTTTTTTAAAAAGATCCCTTCGGCGCTTTTTTGATTTTTTTGGCCCAAAACTCTTAAAAACATGTATATTACATGTGTTAATTTTTTCAAAAAAAAAAATGTCGGGAGGTTGGGTTTTCTACGGTTTTTCATATAGATAGGGTTTCCCATGTAGCCTTGCCCATATATTGTATATACCCAATTAACAACTTTTTTATCTACAAACATTTGTAATCTTTAAGCAATTTTAATCTTATTATCTTATCTCATAATTTATTTAGAATTATCAGTGGATGTGGTTGTTCTTTATTGGTTTTTACCGTTATCTCTGCCCACTAAGATTTAGTAAGTATCCGTCATATGTTACAGCTTAAAAAATTATTTAATTTGTGCCTGTTTCTCCCATCTGTTTCTCCCATTAGTCATTCAATAGGTTTTTTATATACTTCAAATTTTTTTCTAAGTCATTCAAAGTATGTCGTTCAGAAAAATAGTAACCAAGTATGAAGCATAAATTCAAACCCATTTTATTTGGTTTTTTGTTTGCTTTATCGATCCATGTTTTATTTTATTTTTTTTCTTTGGTTTATTTGGATAACTGAAAAAAATGCCGTTTAACTTAAATAGTTATTAAATAAAGATAATAACATTTTATTTTAAAAATCATATACAGATAAACCATAAACCTAACCGATGAACATCCGATTTACATTCCACAAAGATTACAAAATTTGTTGTTAAGTTTTTTTTATCAATGTAATAGATTATTTGGAATAATTAATTCAATAATATGAAACAATTTTATTTTGCTTTTCATGAAATGATTTTTAATTACAAAGTGATAAAATGCAATATTATAATTTATTGAGGTTATGTTTAATCCCTAGGTATTACATATTGTAATTCAAAATTTAAAAAACACTGTTTTCTTCTATTTTTTTAATGTTCCTCATCTTATACTCTTTCTTCTTTTGAAAGCATCTCCTTCTTTCAGAATTAACAATGTCAAAGAATTCACGTTCATCTTCTACAGCAGCTAATTCATCTCAACGAAATTGACATAGTAAGTGAAATTATAACTTCTTAACTCATCATTCCCCAAATCAAAATCAGCTTTTAGATTCAAATCATAATTCTACTTGGTTTTTTTGTAGGTCCTCTTATGAGAACTCCTGTTTCAGATATCTCTAACAGATCTCCTCTTTCAGATATCACAATTGGTAATAGCTCTTGAATTTGATTATAAGTATTCTTTTTTCCATTTTATGTTTCTAAGTGGACTGATTCTTGTGTTTTGTACATATTATACTTTCTCTGTTATTTAGTTACTTCACCGAATGAAAGGCGTAAGCTTCGAAAATTAATACTTGATAATAAGAAATTAAAGAATGCGTGGTCATCATCAGCTGCTAATTCATCTCAACGAAATTTACGTAATAAGTGTAATTATAACTTCTTAACTCATCATTTCCCAAATCAAAATCAGGTTTCAGATTCAAATCATAATTCTACTTGGTTTTTTTGTAGGTCCACTTATGAGAACTCCTGTTTCAGATATCTCTAACAGATCTCCTCTTTCAGATATCACAAATTGTAATACCTCTTGAATTTGATTATAAGTATACTTTTTTCCGTTTTATGTTTCTAAGGGGACTGATTGTTGTGTTTCGTACATATTATACTTTCTCTGTTATTTAGTTACTCCACCGAATGAAAAGCGTAAGTTTCGAAAATTAATACTTGATAATAAGAAATTGTTAAATGCATCGTCATCATCAACGAATGTTCGTAACATCTTTTCTGTCAAATATGGTTGAATGTTCTGATTCTACAGATCAACATTTGTACTCCATTGCGTGTCGAGCAGTTAGAAATGCTACTGGTTCTTTAATTTCAACTACACCAGGTTTGTATTTTGTTTCTTTATTATTTGTTTTGATAAACACATTACTAAACCACATACAAGTCTTAACATCAATGTTTTAATATTGGATGTTCATATAATGGCATTAACATAGGTACACCAGCAGATAGCAACCGTCGATATTCCATTACTTCTAGCATTATTAGTAGTAACAATCAGCCGATATTGGGTAGTAACTCTACGCTTACACGGCTGTCTTCTGGTAAACGTAACCTTGAGCGCAAGAAGCGTGATAATACTCCTGTACGTATGCTCTCTTTGGATTCCGATCAAGAAAATGTGTTCTTGTGCACTGATGAAGATCCTTATAAAGGGATATCTAAAGGTTTTAATCTATTTTATTGTTTTAGGACATTTGTTGTGTTCTACCTTTAATATAACTGTCAATCATTTGTTAACAGATTATTTGGACCATGGTGACCAAGTGCTTACATGTCAGCTTTGTAGTGCAAAGTTATGGGCATCGGAAGGTGGAAAAGGTCGTTTAACTGTAAATAAGCTATGTTATGGTATGTGTTGTGGGTATGGTAAAGTTCAGCTACCGCCTTTAAAGGATGCACATCCGTCTTATCAAAATATGTTTTCTTCCTCAAATCCAAAAAGCAACGTCTTCCTAAAGAACATAAGACGATACAACTCTATGTTCTCTTTTACATCTATGGGTGGAAAGCTTGATTCTAATATCAACAAGGGCAATGCTCCATTTATATATCGTATCAGTGGCCAAAACTATCATTGCATGGGGAGTCTCAAACCTCCAGCTGGAAATGAAGCTAAGTTTTGTCAGCTATACATACAGGATACTGAAAATGAAATAACAAACAGACAGGCATTATTCAGGTACGAGTGATTTCTAAGTTCCATTTTTATTCTATTAAAGATCATTTAGAAATTTAACCATTTGTAGTTCAATATCAGTTGTTAAGTACCATCACTAATCCTTAATCACTGATTCTCTATCCAGAGATTGCTACAACAGCAGTTGTTAACCATTAGTAGTTCACTATCAGTTGTTAAGTACCATTAGTTTTTTAATTACTAGCTGTGCTTACAGGTTTTTCATCAGCTGTTTCACTTAACAGTAGTTTGCTTTATTCATTTTAAATATACAATTACAATTAAAACCAACACAAATGCACACTTGCATTATGTTAAACATACAATACGGACACCAAACGTCATACCAAGAAAGATAGAAGGATATCCAACTAGGTATACTTGACGGAACTTACAGACTCGATAACAAAAGACTGTAACAAACAATGAGTTTTTGAACTTCTTTGTGATGAAAACTCAAGGAATGAGTGGTGCACTTTGGAATGTAGCTGATAACCTCCTTTAGTGTAGCTCTTCGATTTTCCTTGAAATTACCAACCTCGCTAATTACATATCTGCCACTGGGGTTGTATTCATTCATGTGCACCAATCAGCTGTTTATTGCAGCAGCAGTTGTTAACAATCTGTAGTTCACTATCAGTTGTTAAGTACCATCAGTGTTTTAATCACTAGCAGTGCTTAAAAGTTTTTTTCATCAGCTGTTTGACTTAACAGTAGTTTGCGTTATTAATTCTAAATTCATCAGCTGTTGTTGTAGGTAAACTGAAGTTTCCTACAATAAGCTCTGCCCAGCTAAGTTTCCTACAATGACATTGGTTATAACAATTTAATAAGGCAAAACATTGTTGGATATAATTACATTTGTACACAAAGTCTAATTAACCCCATCCAATGTTCAAGACCAAACGACTGATGCCTACAAACCACTGTTTAAGACCAAACCACTGAAATGTTACTTTTCTCAACATATTCTAAAAGTTTTGAGCTGGTATCAACAGTTGTTTACAACTGTTCTTCCTTAAAACTTAATTATTAATCACTGATTCTCTATCCACTGCTTATTACAATAGCAGTTGTTAACCTTATGTAGTTCACTATCAGTTGTTAAGTATCATCAGTGTTTTAATTACTATCAGTGCTTACAAGTTCTACATCAGCTGTTTGACTTAGTACTAATCTGTTTTTCCTTAACACTTAATTACTAATAACTGATTCTCTATCCACTGCTTATTACAATAGTTATGTTATGTTAACGTTTTGTTGTTTTTTTTCTTTTAACAGCAAAAGAACCAAACCTTCATCGCCTGCTGATAAAGAACTTAATGTTGAAATGATAAAGTATTTGAGGGCTTTATTAGATTCACAAAATATGTTGGTTAAGACATATAGGATGGTCAGAAACCATTTTCACCAATCTCCAGATGCCAACCTTAGTCTGCGACTAATTTATAGAAGAGAAAAAGACGGCAGGACATATAACTTACCTACCACATCTGAAGTTGCTGCTTTGGTTGTCGGAGACATAGATAAAGCTATAGACCATCGTGATATTGTTGTCCAGACGCAGTCGGGAATGCTGCAGCGTATTAGCGAATTACACCCATCGTATCTTGCTCTGCATTATCCGTTACTTTTTCCATATGGTGATGATGGTTATAGAGTTGATATTCCTCATAAAGATTTTATGTCCACACAAAAGAAAATAAAACCAAAGTGCACAATGAGAGAATTTTTTTCATATAGGATCCAAGATAGAACTTATGGCTTTTCCTTAATTTTAAATGGGCGAAGGTTGTTACAACAGTTTTTGGTTGATGCGTACACAATGATTGAGAGTGAAAGATTAAAGTACATTCGTAGGCAACAAGCGAACCTTCGCTCTGAAACATTTGAGAATCTTCAAAAGTATAAATCTAAAGGTAAGGAAGTTTTAACAGATACTGGAAAGCTTGTTATACTTCCTTCTTCATTTACTGGTGGTGCAAGATTCATGCAACAAAATTACCTCGATGCAATAGCCTTATGTAAGTGGTATGGGTACCCTGATTTCTTCATAACTATAACATGTAATCCCAAGTGGCCTGAAGTAAAAAGATTTCTAAAAGATTCAACCATCAAAGCCGAAGACAGGCCTGACATATTGTGTCGATTGTTTAAAAGGAAGCTTGATTCGTTAATCAAAGATTTTAAGGATTCCAAGTATTTTGGTGAGATTAACGCTGGTATGTTATTTTGTTTTCACATCTTATCCTCTGATGTATATTTTTTAATCAAGGTTATTAACTAATAAATTTATTTATTTTTCCTTTTTATTTAGTTGTTTATACAGTAGAATTTCAAAAGCGTGGTCTTCCTCATGCACATATATGCTTATTCATGAAGGTCGATCACAAACTTCCAACCATAGATCATATAGATCCATTTATTTCTGCTGAGATTCCCGATAAAAAAGAAGATCCTGGACTTTATTCTCTTGTGACTGATTATATGATTCATGGTCCGTGTGGGAATGCTAATTTGAATTGTCCTTGCATGGTTGATAAAAGATGTTCAAAAAACTTTCGGAAGAAATTCACACCACATACAACTATTGATTCAAATGGTTTTCCTGTATACAGAAGAAGAGATTCAGGTCATACAGTTATAAAATCTGGTGTTAGATTAGACAACAGAAATGTTGTTCCTTATAACAAAAGGCTTTTGAAAAGATATCAAGCACACATTAATGTTGAATGGTGTAATCAAGCCGGTTCAGTGAAATATTTGTTCAAGTACATCAACAAAGGTCCTGATATGGCTACTGCGGTAGTTTCTGGTGATACAAGTTCAACCATCAAAGAAAAGCCAAAAGACGAGATCAAGGAGTATTATGATTGTAGATATATTTCAGCTTGTGAGGCATCCTGGAGAATATTCTCTAATGAGGTTCATTATAGGTATCCTGCTGTTATGAGGCTTCCCTTTCATTTGCCCGGCCAACAGAATGTTGTGTATGGTGCTGATGACGATATTGATAATGTTTTAAGCAAACCTTCTGTTGCTTCTTCAATATTTATGCAATGGATGAAGTTGAACGAGTCAAATAGAGATGTTAGAAAGCTGACTTATGTTGAGTTTCCTTCCAAATTTGTTTGGATACTTAAAGATAGATGTTGGCAGGTACGTAAGTTGTACTAGTGTGTTGGCCAGATTCATTCTGTATCTCCTGCTTTGGGCGAACCTTATTTTTTGAGGATACTACTGAATAAAGTTAAAGGACCTAGATCATTTGAGGAGATACGTACAGTTAACGGTCAATTATTCCCGACTTTTAGAGATGCTTGCTATGCGATGGGACTTTTAGATGATGACAATGAATACGTTGAGGCCATTAAAGAAGCAAGTTTTGAAGGACATGCTGGGTATCTTCGAGCGTTATTTGCTACCCTACTTTTGTCAAATACTCTATCTCGGCCAGAATTTGTTTGGGAGAATACGTGGAAATACTTAGCTGATGATATTGTTTATGGACGTCAAAAAGAAACAAATATTTCAGGTTCTGATCTATTTTTTTATTTCACATACTACATTTTGATTTTTTTTTAATAATATTAATTTTTTTATTTGCTAGGTTTAGTGCTTCCTGAACATCAGATTAAGAACCTTACTTTGTTGAAAATTGAAAACTATTTAATTTCCAATGGTTCATCATTACGAAGGTTTGCCACTATGCCGTACCCTGATGACGATTCCTTACGTGATGCTTCTAATCGTCTGATCAATGAAGAGCTGTCACATGACCTAGATGAAGTAGAAGCTGAGTTTAACAGGTTGCATCAATCTCTTACAGATGAACAACGAGCGGTTTTTGACGAAATAATGGAAGCAGTTGTAGGGCGTAAAGGAGGCCTTTTTTTGTCTATGGTTATGGTGGAACTGGAAAAACCTTTTTGTGGAAGACTTTCGCTTCAGCTGTTCGATGCAGAAATGGAATAGTTTTAAATGTGGCTTCAAGTGGTATTGCTTCATTATTACTTTCCCGTGGAAGGACAACTCATTCTCGGTTCCATATTCCCATTAATCTAACAGAAGATTCAATGTGCAATATTAAGCCAAATAGTGATATTGCTAGATTATTAAAGGAAACCCAATTAATCATATGGGACGAAGCACTGATGGTACACAAACATGCCTTTGAAGCTTTAGATAGGACCATGACCGACGTATTTTCGGAAGGTAGGAGCATTCGTTCGGATATTCCTTTTGGTGGTAAACTTATTGTATTTGGTGGTGACTTTAGACAAATACTACCTGTTATTCCTAATGGTACTAGACAAGAAATTGTTAGTGCGTCTTTAAGCTCTTCATACATATGGGCAAAATGCAGACTCTTACGGCTGACTAAAAACATGCGTCTAACTATTGGAGCTGAAAGTTCGAATATGAAGTCTATCAGAGAATTTGCAAAATGGCTTATTGATATTGGTGAAGGAAACGTTGGAGATGATAATGATGGTGACGCCATTATAGAGATACCAGATGATTTACTGATCACCGATATTTGTGACCCAATACAAAGTTTAATTGACTTTGTATATCCTTCAATTATTCAACAATTTAGGATTGCTGGATTTTTTTCTGAGCGAGCAATTCTAGCACCCAAAAATGAGGTAGTTCATGAAATTAATGATCGGTTGCTTTCGTTATTTCCTGGTGATGCGAAAGAGTATCTGAGTTCTGATAGTATATGTCAAACTGAACAAATTCTTGATTCTTATCAAGAAAGCTTATACTCAACAGAAAATTTGAATGCTTTTAAGATTTCTGGCTTGCCTAATCACAGATTAGTTCTTAAAGTTGGTGTTCCTGTGATGCTTCTTCGAAACATTGATCAACAAAAAGGGTTATGTAACGGTACAAGGCTTCAAATTACTTTTCTTGGTAAACGAGTTATAGAAGCTGAAGTTATATCTGGTGGGAACATTGGCACGAGAGTTTTTATTCCAAGGATTAATATGATCCCGTCTGACAAAAAAATACCTTTTCAATTTCAACGAAGACAATTTCCGTTATCAGTTTGTTTTGCTATGACAATTAACAAGAGTCAAGGACAATCGTTATCAAAGGTTGGTCTTTATTTGAAAGATCCTGTCTTCACTCATGGTCAGTTGTATGTTGCATTATCAAGGGTCAAGACCAGAGAAGGCGTTAAAATACTAATATTCGACGCTGATGGAAAACCAACAAATAAGACTTCTAATGTTGTTTACAAAGAAGTTTTTACTAGCTTGTAATCATTGTGAGGAATGTTAAAATGCTGTTTGATCAAAGTTAAACTACTTATGTTAAAAGCTAATTATAATAGATAAAACACTGTTTGAGCAATGTTAAAACGTTGTTTGACCAAAGTCAAACTACTTTTGTTAAAAGCTACTTGATAAAACACTGTTTGACCAAAGCCTGTTTGACCAAAGTCAAACTACTGATGTTAAAAGGTACATATAATAGATAAAACTAGATTTTCCCTCGGCATTGCTTCTTGAGGTCATGAAACTTACTTATGTTAAAACCTAATTATTATTAATACATGATTCAAAGCATTCAAATTATATGTTATGTTAATTGTTTTGCTATACTAAAAATTATTTTTCTTTGTTAATTTGAATACCAAATCAATTCAACTAATCATGTACTTTACTCTTGTATCTCAATGTAAATGTAAATAACAAATTCAATAAGGGGTGTATGTGTAAATATTCTTCATCAGTTGAAAATATGGGAAGAGAAAAACATAACTGTCACTATTTCTTCATCATCATTATACATCAAACATCTATCATCTCTTCTTTCAAAAATCTCTTCTCCCCAGTCATTTTCTAGGGTTTCAATTTTCTTTTCCTCCGTCTTCTACACTTCAATCACCTGAGGTTTTATTATTTTTTCTTCAGCAACTGGTATGTACATTCCTATTGTAATGAACTTTATATTGTTTAATCTATGTTAATTAAAATCCTATCTTGCTACTAATACGATTTTAAATGTTTATTTCTATACATTCAAGAAGGTTTTACTTATGTGTTTGAATCATTTGTTGAGAACATGTTAAAATAATTATTATTTGTAGAATAATTTTAACTCATACTCTGTTTCTATGATTAATTTCACTATATACTCTGTTAATACAAAAAGTTAATGTTCATTTTCGAACCCAGCTTTTTAATTACAGTCTTTTAACATCTTTACTGATTCAGGTTTTATGATGTATACTACATTTGTTAAGTTTCTTCATAACCCAGAATCTTTGAAACTGGTATGACATGTTTTTACATACATAATTTATTTTTATTGAGATATATATTTAACAGTTCTTATGGTTTATATTTTCTTACACTATTTAAAAATTATATACAGGATGTACCTATATTCTTTGCTAATCAAAAGTAGGGAGATTGTTGGCAAAAAAGTAGGTTGCAAATATATCATGAGTCTGGTAAAAAATGGGTTGTTAGGGTCAGAACAGAAAATTCAACGCCGATAATAACTGACGTTTGGGACATTGTTGTTAAAGATCTCAATTTGCCGAGGGATACTTTGTTGGTTTTCAAACCGTTAGGTGATTTTGGACTTGAAGTTTCATGTTATGTTAATGGCATGTGTGGGGAATCCTATTTCACCTTTAATCGTTATGCAAGATTTGGTTTTACGGTATGTGTATTGATCTTAACTTCAATTCTTTTGCATCTTTAACGTGTTAACACTTATTCTCATAAGATACATACTTCACGTTTAGCATTCATTATTTTTAATTTTATGCAGGTAATTGAAGACTGCTTCATTGAAAAATTTTACGTAAACAGCCCACCGAGTGGGAAATTTCAAATCTGTTATAAGGGTTCCTACTGGAATGTTGAGGTGTCTAAAGTTGATACCCACTTTGTATTTTCTAGAGGATGGTCGGAAATGTGCAACGATGTTGGGATACTTGATGATGATTTGCTTGTGTTTAGCAGGATTGAGGATTTTGTTTTTGAAGTAGTAGTTTATAGAGATGAGATTGAGATTTGCTTTTTGAAGAAACCTGAATCTGATGATGATAGCGTAGTTGAGATATCGAAGGCTGATTATGTTGATAATGCATTCAAGGTACGTAAGTATTTAGCATTAGCAATAAAAGTTTTAATTTTTTAGCATTATATTAATTATTTCATTAATGTTGACCAGGACATCTATGAGGATGAAGAAGTTGTTTCTGTAGGTGAAGGTACAACCGTTACTCAGGTACTTGCTAAATTATTAAAATTATTTATTTTTAATTTAACACATATAAGAATTTAATGTTTTTACAACTATTAGTAATGTTGTTTACTGATGTTATATTTATTCAATAATGTATTATTTACAAGAACTTACCAACCAATGCCGAATGCACGTCCAAGAGACGCATGTCTTCACGATTGAACAAAACCCAAGATGTAAGTTTACCATCTTAAAGATTGTTATATTACTGTTGTTATTAAAGTTAGTCTATGACAACAGGTTATGAAGAAAGGTAAAGTTACTTCTGAGAGAAAGGAGGTCGTCAAGAATAGGACTAAGGGAAATGCTGCCTTACCTGTCGACACAAGTGATCATACTGGATGTTCTTCGTCTGTTCATAAAGTTAAGGTATCTATACTTGCCAGTTAATTAGTATATGTTATATAAACTAATTTTTTTTGTGCATATATTGATCATTCCTTTAATTCACATGTATATGTTTACTTTTTCATCAAGGGGAAGAGAGCTGCCAACGTTCAGAAAAAGCTTAACCGTAGAAATAAGATTGCAAAGACTGCAAAAAACATTCTGGACATTCTCTTGACCCTGAGTTCTTTCATTTTGATCGCAAAGGAGCCTATAGGCTGGTATACAATTTTTTATAATAAACTAATGATTTACTTTTATTTGTCTGACTATTATTTTTTTCCACACAATACATGTAGCGTCTTCCTGCTGAAGTTGTGAGACGAGCAGGTCTTCTCTTGATCTTCATCCTTTGAAAGTTCAAAACATGGTTGGAGTTGTGCAGGTTTATGATGTTAAGTTGGAGTTAAATGAATTGAAGCCACGTTATGCGTTAGACGGTTGGCGAAAGTTTATGACTGACAATAACTTGATGTTTGGTGATATGTTGCATTTCACATACGTGTCTTCGCAACAGAAGATTGTATTAAATCAAGTTACATCAGTTTAACAAACACATTTTAAGTCTGTTCTGATATCTGATACTAATTATGAATATTTTGATGGTGATGTTGTAGGTTTTTTTCTTAAATTATTAACTTGATGATTTGTTGCTATGTATGGCTAAGATGATAAAACACTGTTATTAGCACTTTATGTTTTATATTTGCCCAATTAGATTATGTGTTAAATTATAGTTCTTTAAGTCATTGTTCTATTTTCTTGAATTCTATCTAATTTTTTAAAGAACTTCAGTAACAAATAGTGGTTTGAACATATGTTTGCCTTTTGGTCAATAGTTAATGGAAACCCATGTTAGGTTCAACAGTGTTTTGAAGAGGAAAACTGTGTTAGAAGACAGTAGATCTTAACAAGTTAAACATCTGTTAAGGCTTAAACAGATGTTTGGCCTTTAACAGATGTTTGGCCTTTTATATCAGATGTTTGGACTTAAACAGTTGTTTGACCTTAAACACATGTTTGACCTTAAACAGATGTTTTGCCTTAAACAGATGTTCTTCTTCTATATCAGATATTTGCACTTAAACATATGTTTGACCTTAAACAGATGTTTGGCCATAAACAGATGTTTGTCCTTAAACCAAACATCTGTTTATGGCCAAACATCTGTTTGACTATTTGTCAATATCTTATTGACTTTTGGTTAACATCTGTTTCAAATTTGGTCAACATCTTATTTTGTAAAAGAGGTACAAAAACAAAGATTTTTTCAAAATCCTAAATCACCCTATCATGTAAGTGCATTGATGTAAAAGTGGAAATGATATTATTCATATGGTCCTGTTGTGCTTTTGTTTGTCATCTAATATAAGTTCATGATCTAATCCGGTGATTTGAAGACATTGATGTTGAATCGAATGAGATGGTTGATGTAATGTGGTCGTATTACAAACAAATAGTAATTAATTAATCTAAATAACTTTCCCGAGCCTGGGAAGCAATCCTGGGTAAAAACCTAGTATTGTCATATATACATATATGTATATACATGTTTAAAATTGAAAAATAAGTGTTATTTAGGGTTTAACATTAGTATTTAGGGTTTAGTATTAGTGTTTAGGGTTTAGCATTAGTATTTAGGTTTTAGCTTTAATGTTTAGCATTAGGGTTTAGAAATAGTATTTAGGGTTTAGCTTTTGGGTTTAACTTTAGCTTTTGGGTTTGCATTTGGGTTTAGCTTTAGCTTTTGGGTTTAGCATTAGGGTTTAGATTTAGGGTTTAGAATTAGGGTTTTGCTTTAGGGTTTAGGGTTTAGGTTTAGCTTTGGGTTTAGGGTTTATAACACTTATTTTTCAATTTTAAACATGTTTATACATATATGTATGTTTGATAATATACAAATATGTATAGATAAAAGATTCACAATATACACAAATGTATAAATCCAAAAAAAAAAATAAAACCTTAAAGAAAAAGCTCCGATTTTTCCAAAAAAAAAAAAAAAACTTACATTTTTTTCACCTTTTTTTTTTTGCATTTTTTACTTAGGGAAAATGTGTGGTCCAGATTACTTCTCAAGTTTCTTAAATAGGGTGGACATCTCTTAGGATTCCTACCCTATATAATATATATATATATATAGAAACAGGATCTGGAGAAAACGCCTAAAAGTGTGAAAACAGTGAGAACGGATCCTGGTTGAATATGTGGCGCGCGATATAATCAGGGCAGATGGGCTTTTTTGTCTTTTTGTCTTTTTTTCTGATGCGTGTGTCACAATACTGCTTCATTTTTGGCGTTTAAGATTCTTTTTGCCGTGTAGTTAGATTCCGTAACTACCGAGCATTTTATTGGTCTTTTTTAGATCTGCCTCGTTGAATTAATCGGTTTTGTGTTACATAGTAAATATTTTGGCGTTTATAGCGTTCCCAAATTCATTAAAATTAATTAGCAATTCTAACATCTTGACGTCCATGGTGTTACTAAATTCAATATGTACCTTTAATAATTCAAACTTTACAACTTTTTTTGGCGTTTTTGTAGATTTCAGCAGTTGAATTAATCCCATATATCTTATAAAGGTAATTTTTTTGGTGTTCATGGCGTTCTTAATAACTCATTATAATTCCTTAATAATTCAAAAGATTACAAAAAAACGAAATCAAAACAAACTAATACTCTTCTGCGTTTGGGATTACATCAGAGATGTACCCATTCTTTCCTTTATTGCTGCTATCTCTCTTGTTTCCTCGAACAAGTTTAGATTCATCCGAAGGTCTTGTTCGTTCTCTACCTCTCTCAGCTTCATCCTTGCGGTTGGGGACCCTATTTCAGCTGGGATGACTGCCTCCGTCCCGTAGGTTAAACTGAAAGGGGTTTCCCTGTTGCAGTCCTTGGGGGTGGTCCTATATGCCCATAAGACGAAGGGCAATTCTTCCACCCATCCTTTTTGCTTCCTTCCTAGCCTCCCTTTCATTCCCTTGATTACACTTTGGTTTGCTCTTTCTACTAACCCGTTGCTCTAGGCATGGGTGATGGAGGGGAATACCTGGTGCATATGCATCTGTTCGCACCATGGCCTAAAGGGCTTTCCTGGAAATTGGATTCCGTTGTCACTTACTAGCTCCTTTGGCACCCTGTATCTGCATATGATGTTGTCCAACACAAATCGCCTCATTTGTTCTCCAGTAATCTTTGCTAGAGGTCTTGCCTCTACCCACTTGGTAAAATAGTCGATAGCGTCCACTACATATTTAACCCCTCCTGGGCCCTCTGGAAATGACCCGATGATGTCAATGGCCCACTTCTGGAAGGACCAAGATGTCGACACAGGTATCAATGGGTGCTTGTGGTGGTGTGTCATGGGTGCATGGACCTGGCAGTTGTTACATTTCTTGATTTCTTCTGATGCTGTCTCATACATCCTTGGCCAACAAAATCCCGCATTCATTGCTTTTGCCACCACTGTCCTTGGCCCAGAATGCATGCCGCAAATACCCTCGTGTATCTCTCTAGTCACGTATATGGCTTCTTCATTATCGACACATTTCAGTGATGGCCCCAAGTAGGACCTTCGATAAAGTTCCCCATCAATTAATCTGTATTGTAAAGCTTTGACCCTTATCTTCCGGGCTGCCCAGTCACCTTCGGGTAGTATTCTATCCCTGAGGAATTTTACAATCGGTGTTATCCAAGTCTCCTGGGCGTTTTCGATTGTAGCTATTTCCTCAGCATTGATGGAAGGGGAGGTTAAGACCTCCACCTTGACTTCACTTGCAAGGTGATCGAAGACTACAGAGGCTAACTTGCTAAGAGCATCAGATTTTTTGTTTCTCCCTCGGGGTATGTATTCCAGCTTGAAACTCTTGAAGGCCTTGGCCGTCTCTTTCACCTTGGTCACGTATCGAGCCATTGTGCTATCCTAAGCCTCGTATTCCCCATGGAATTGCTTGACTACTAGATGTGAGTCAGTACTGACTTCTACGTGTCTTGCTTTTACCTTCTTAGCCAATCTCAACCCCGCCAAAAGGGCTTCGTATTCCGTCGTGTTGTTGGTGTTCTCAAAGTCTAGCCTAATGGCGTATGTCCGTTCGACTCCCTCGGGGCTGATCAGCGTGATGCCTGCTCCACTTCTTTCCTCGCTTGAAGCCCCATCTGTAAGTAATTTCAACACTGCCGCATCCCCTTTCTCCTTTTCTTCCCTCTCCAGGGCCTCCCACTTTAAGAGTTCTTTTTCCTCATCCTCCGGGACTTCAGCCAGGAAGTCAGCCAGTATTCATCCCTTCATTGCTGTTCTGGCTTTATACTCTAAGGAATGTTCTCCCAACTCCACTGCCCACTTGGCCAACCTGCCTGACAGCTCTGGTCTCCTGAGTACCTTTTGGAGCGGTTGATCTGTCATTAATGTGACTTTATGTTCCTGGAAATATCTTCTAAGCCTTCGGGATGCAAAGACGAGTGCAAGGGTTAGCTTTTCCAGAGGCATGTAACGTTCCTCAGGGCCTTTAAGGGTCCAGCTAATGAAGTATATGGGGATCTGTTTTTCCTCCCTCTCTACCATCATCACCGCACTTATGGTTGTCTTTGAAGCTGATAAATATAGGTGCAAGTCCTCTCCGGGGACCGGAGTTGCTAGGGTTGGGAGCTTACAGATGTAGTCTTTCATTTCCCGAAAAGCTGTCTCGGCCTTTGGGGTCCATCTGAACTTGTCTGTCTGGAGACAATCCTTCAGCACTTTCATGAAGGGGAGAGTTCTGTCAGCTACCTTTGAAAAGAAACGGTTCAGGGCAATCAGTCTCCCATTCAATTGTTGAATTTCGGCTACAGCCTGGGTCTTCTCCGGATTGGCCTTGTTCCCTCCCTTGGTGACCACTACTCCTAGGAATCTTCCTTCCTCTACCCCGAAGCAGCATTTTCCTGGGTTTAATTTCATGTTTACGTCTTGCATGGTCCGTATGGTTTCAGCTATATCTTCTATCATGGCCATCTCTGTGAGGATTTTTATGACGATGTCGTCGAAGTATACTTCCAAGTTTCGACCCCGTTGTTCCTTGAAGAGGGTGCTCATGAACCTTTGGTAAGTGACCCCTGCATTTTTTAGTCCGAATGGCATTTTAGTGTAACAAAAGGTTCCCTCGTCTGTGATGAATGCAATCTTCTCTTCATCTTCTAGTGACATTTGTATTTGGTGATACCATTTATAGGCATCCAGGAAACACTTCAGGGTGTACTGAGATAGGGAATCCACCTGGACGTCTATCTCCGCGAGAGGATAGCAGTCCTTGGGGCATGCTTTATTCCGGTCCAGGAAGTCTATGCACATCCTCCATCCTCCATCCTCCATCTTTTTTCTTGACCATGACTGGGTTGGCGATCCAGGAAGGATATTTTACCTCCCTTACTATCCCTGCTAAGAGCAACTTCCTGGTTTCTTCACATGCAGCCCTTCTCTTACTAGGACCCATGCTCCGTTTCTTTTGCTTTACCGGTTGCACCCAGGTGTACATATTAAGCCGGTGTTCAATCAGACTTCTCGGAATCCCGGTCATATCTCCATGTTGAAATGCAAATACGTCTATGTTGAAGAGAATTAATTGCTTGAGAGCACTTTTGCATTTGTCATTGAGATGGCTTCCCACCTTAATTGTTTGCTCCGGGAATCTGTCGCAAAGGACCCATTCTTCTATTCTTTCTTTTTGAGGCTTTTCAGGCACTTCCCCCACATAAACAGAAGACACTACCTCGTATGAGGACTTTACCCATGCCAAGCCCTTTGGCGTTTGGAACACCAAAGCGCCATGTGGGGTTGAGGCCTGTGCTTGTAAATCACCGATCCCCGGCCTTCCCAGGATTGCATTGTACTTTGAGGGTGCCCGGACCACTGAGAAAGTGAGAGATATGGCCCGGACACGGTCCCCTACTCCGATAGTGAATAGGAGCATGATCTTTCCCAGGGGGTGAGATATACTATTGTTGAAACCAACGAGGGGGATCTAGTCTTCCTTAAGCCTGTCCTTCACATCCCTGTCAAACCTCAGGAAACAGTGTTCATATATTACTTCTACTCCACTTCCCTCGTCTACGTGTATCCTGGCTACCTTATGTCCGGCTATGATGGCTGATATATTGAGGGGAAGCCTTTGCACCTCGTGTTCCTCCAGGTGTGGCATTAGTATGCGAGCTTTCATGCGGTCTGGGGGGCCCAGGACCCTAGCTTTTACACTCCTAGTGGTGTTAAACTCATCCCTTCGCCTGATCATGTCTACGTCTGCCCTTCCAGGCTCCCTCACATCTTTTCCCTTATGATCTCCTCCTCCTTCTTTGATTTATTTAATCAAGTGAGCCAATTTACCCATTTTACTGCGTCTTCTATTTCCCTCTCTAGGTACATACAATCATCGGTTTATGGCCGTAGCCCCTGTGGAAGTCGCAATATTCGTTTGGTTGTGCCTTCGTTGCTGGTTTTATGGGTGGTGGCCTTGGAAAGGAAGTTTTCACCCTCTCAGTGGCCAGTATTTCGCTTGGGGTTTTGGTGAGAGGGGTGAAGCTATCAGAGTAAGGGAGTGACCCCCTGCCCCTAGGTTTATAGGGGGAGTATGTGGGTCTTACCCTGTCATGCAATATTTTGTCAAAAGTTGGTTTTCGGGAGTATGGTGTACCTTTTTCTGGAGGTTTTGGAGCAGGGTTGCTTCTTCGGGTGGGGACGTCCATCTCCTTAGCCTTGCTGACTGTGTCTTTTCCCCTAAGAAAGGCCATGACCATGTCCATGCGGTTATCGAACGTGTGTGGGAACTCCTCTCCTAACTTTTCGCATAGTTATGCATGCTTCAGCCCATTGATGAAGCTGCTAATCTTCATGACCTCCGACACATCTTTGATGTTCATGCTTTCTTTAATGAACCTTTCTATGTATTGATCTATTCGTTGATTATCTCTCTGCCTTATGTGCATGATTTCGTTTGGGTTTTTGACCACCTTTCTCTGTTGACCAAAGTTTCTCAGGAACTTCTCGCTTACTTCCTCATAGCTATCGATTCCTCCGGGAGGAAGGCTGTCAAACCAGAGCCTGGCACCCTCCGTTAGAGTTTGTACGAACATGTGACACCAAACAGGCATAGGACACCATCCTAGTTGTCTCGCACCCTTGAAGGCATGAAGGTGATCCTCCGGGTCCCGCGTCCCGTCATCTGTCAAAGTTCAAGGGCAACTTGAGCTTGGGGGCATGGGTCCCTCAGCGATTCTTTTTGTAAACTTTGAGATCTCGGCTAAGTCTCGAGGAAGGTAGGGTTGATCCAGACTGTTGTCCTTTTGCTCTTCTTTTTCTTTTTCTTTTTCTTTTTCTTTTCCCTTCGGTTCCTTTCCTATGATTAGATCCTCTCTCTTTTGATGACATCTTCTTAAGGGCTGTTATGAAAGCCTCTAGAGGATCTGAGCAATCGCTCTTGTTCTGAGGGTCCGTTTCCCCCTTGTTGGGTGGTGTATCGAAAGATAATCTGGCCTTGAGGCTCTCCAGTCTCTCCTGTCTTTCCAGGTCCCCGAGATGCTTCTTTATTTCTTCCCTGTGCATGGCAACGAAATCCGTGGTGATGGTCTCATTTTCCGTGTTTCTTATTTGGTTCTCATTTTCTTTCTCATGGGTAATGTCTTCCACTGTGACCCTGTCATGGTCATTTTGCACCGTCTGGATGGTCCGTGAACTCGGTGGTGTTGCCATGTTCTCTCTTACAGATTGGGGTATCACGCCACCGATGATTTTAAGTGGAAAAAATCAGCCGGACTGAAAGGTCCCACGGATGGCGCCAATGTCGAATCCCCAAATCCATGGATGACTTCAAGGGGTCTTCGCTGACGTCGTGATACTCCAACCTTTGCTTTCTACAAAAAGGAAACCGTTAGCCTCGCCACGGAGGGCCCCGGAGGGGGGATCCATGACCAAGCTCCGGCGTGAGAGTAAGTAAACTTGCCGGAGAGTAAGAGAGCAGTTTATTCCGATGAGTATGATCACCGGAACAATCTCTATGGTGTGAATCAGATATAAATGTGTGTATTTAATGTAAGGGAATTATGGTCGGAATAAATGATCGAGAGAGCATTAACTGAGATACCTTGGACTTGAGAAATAGATCGTTCTTTACCTTTCTTATATAGCCAAGAGTCCTTATCTCTTCAATGGAATGGTACCGAGATGATCCAACGGTTTCTGACTATCTTTGGGGGGCTCAGACACGTGTCTGAACCCCAACGGAGAGATTGTTGACCTCATTTAATGAAACTGGCTTGGAAGTACTGTGCCAGCCGGAGATCCTTTTCTTATCATTCATTTAATGCTCTTGTATTTTCTGAACATCTCCTTCCTACCCGTTTTGTATGGGAGAATCCCTTAATAGGCAAGTATTATAATTTGGGCCTTACCAGTTGGGCCTACATGAGAGGAGCCCAAGACGGGTCAAGCTGGGTAAACCATTGGCCCGTCATCATCATGTATTTAAACAAATGGAATCTATCTATTAGTACATAGATTTTGGGCATGTTTGGGTAAGCTTTTTGAAACAACTTATTGACTTATTGGCTTCTTGGAAAAGTCAGGATTTTGTGATTTATTGACTTATTGGCTTTTCCACCTCACATACACCCTCTTTGCCAAACATCATTTTAGAGCTTATGACTTTTCAAAAAGCCAATAAGTCAATAAGTTGTTTCAAAAAGCTTACCCAAACATGCCCTTAGACTTAGACGTATTTAGCATTTTATTATTTTCATTTGGATAAAAATTAGTCATGTTACGACTTTAATTTTAGGTTCTTCTTTTTGGATTGCTAAACTGTTGATGCATTAATGTCTATCGCCTCCGTCAAATCAAACCATAGCTGAAACTGTAGAAACCTAGGATTTTATTGTAATATTTAGATAGAATTAGCAAGGTGGCATTTTGGTAATTAATGAGAAATCTCATTAATTCCAAGGCCTATAAATAGGAGCCTTAGATTTAAAGTGTAAGACTTTTGCTCCATTTGGTGATTTAGATATTCAAGTCTAGAGAGAGAAAGTCTAGAGAGAGAAAGTACTCTCCACGTGATTTTTGTATCGGACACGTCATATTCTTCAATAAAATCACGGTTCTAGTACGTTATTGTGTGTTCGGTCACGCACGTTCACGGATTCCGCACGTCGAACGTTCGTTACGCAATCGAACGGTGTCAAAACCGGTCCTACAAGTGGTATCAGAGCAGGAGCTCGATTGCGCAGATCAAACACAAGATTTCGTACAGGATAACATCAAAATCAGATCCGATTTCATCCAAAATTGATCTATTTCTTCATCTTTTCACATTTTGTCACGATTTTCAAAATTTAATGAGATTTTCTGGACAAAATGACTTGATTTTCAAGAATATTGTGCGAAATAGTGTTTTAAACAATCTATAAAAGTTTCAGACCTTAAAACAAACTAAAAAGTGATCAATTTCATAAAAAACTCATCAGATCGTTTGAAAGAACCTTCAGTTCGTTTCAGTTCCATTTCACTCGAACAGAACTTCAATCACAGATCTAAGACGATTCAGCGGACAATATTAAACAGAAATCATATCATTGTGATCAGAATTCATTGTAGAACAATCATACGGTTTCAATTTCATCAAATAATCGGAGTTTGAATGGATTCTGGTTCAGTTCGTTTGTTTATCTTCCAGGTCGTCTGAATCATTTGACCCAGATCGTTTGTATCAGCCGGTTCGTTTGAAAGGTCATACGAAGTGACCAGGTTCTGTTCGTATAAAGAGTTCAGTTCGTTTAAGTGATTAGTTCTTATAAGAGTCAGTCCGTCTGAAGGTTGTTTTGTGTGAAAGGTTCAGTTCGTATAATCAGTTCAGTTCGTTTGAGAATCTTAGGTCGTTTGAACCCTCTCAGTTCGTCTGAATCACAGTTCGTGTGTACATCAGTTCGTTTGAAATGAACTTGGTTCGTTTGGACAATTCAGTTCGTTTAAGTGATCAGGTCATCAGGTTGTTTGGAATTTTGTTGAACAATTAAAGTTGTCGGTTAAGGTTGCATGTGATAAGGGAGGTCAAATCAGATTGTGTTTAAAATTCATCCGACAAATTGTTGTCAGACATTGAGAGTTTAAAAAGTGTTGTTAAGTTTGCATGTGTGATCATAGATTGTCGGCTGTTGTAGGTTATCTGATTAAAAGACGTTAAGTCTAATAAGTTGGTCAAATGAGAATAGAGTAAATATATGTTGTCGGTTTAGTGGTTTAAGTAAAAATTGAATTGTTGTATCTGATAAAGTCGGCTCAGTGGGATTTGTGGTCCATTCAGATTCTAGTATTACTAATGATTAACAGCATATATTGTTTGAACAACAAGTTCAGGTCACGTGTAATCTGAATTGAAATTGATTGTCGTTGATCAATTAAAATCCAAGGATCAAAGAATTGTTTAAAGAGGTTGTCGGCTTGTTACATCTCTCAGTTCAATAACAGAATTTTGTCGAGTTTAGTGAATTTGTTGATCAAATTAAATCAAGTGTAAAAGTTTACGGTTCAATCAGTGAAGGATAAATTGAATCCATTTGGATACGATCAAGTTCATTCATTTAGTGATTTCATCCAAACAACATTGAATCGAATCCTCGAATCTTTGACAACGAGTCTTAGATTGATTTCACAAACACACACGTTTACATATTCAGTTTGTTTAAAACTGATTGTTTGTTTGTTTGTTTGCAGGCAACCTGAGGTGATTTGACAAGCATTGTATACCCGTCCGAACGAATTCTTCACGCGATCCATAGTTACTAGATTTTTTTCACTAAATCGGATATTCATCTGATTCAGTGATTTGACAAAGTGATTGAATTGATTTTAGAGTGTGTGAATTCTCGTATCATTCAAAAATTTGTTTTTGTTAATTTTTTAATACCGAAACATGGATTCTGAAATTTATATTACACTGAACAAGTTTGATAATTTTACAGGTATCAAGGGAGAGTCTACAAAAGAATTGTTTGATCGATATTGCCTTCTAGTTGTGGAGATGATGAATTTGAAGATAACCAAGTCAAATGGAGAATTAATCGACAAGGTGGCGAATGCTTTACCAAAGGATGAGTGGGGTACTTACCTGATGAAGTTGAAAAACACTCCAGGCTTTGGTAATCTGAATCTTAGTGGTTTCATCGAAAAGATTGAAGCTCAAGAACTTGAGTTCCAAAAGATTGGAAAATTGAGGTCTGATTCAGGAGAGATGAATAGAAAATGCTTGAAATGCGAAAAATCAGAAACAGACAATGTCAAACTTCTGAAGAATGTAGAAAGTTTAACATTGGAAATCAAAAGCTTGAAGGATGAGAAAGAATCTGATAATAAACAGATTCTTGAAATACTAGAAATTTGTGAGAGTTTGAAGTCTGAAAATATCAAACTGCTTAGTGATGTGAACAGTTTGACAGCAGAAAACAAAATTTTAAAAGGAAAAATTGAAAATTTTGAAAATGAAAAATTAAAATTTGAAAAAGATTTTCAAAGTCAAATAAAGATTTTAGAAGATGAGAAAGATATTTTTGGTAAAAATAATCTTGAAATACAAATTGCAATAAATTCTCATCTTTCTAAAATCATTCAGCTTGAAAAAGAAGCTGAAAGTGATCGGAATAAAATTGCTGAGTTAGAAAATAAGTTAAAGGTTTTGTGACTTCTGCATCATATGTGTGTCCAGAATCGGTCAATTCAGTTCCAATAAGTGACAATGTCACAAACTTTGACAATGTCAAAGTTGAGGATTGTGATGAAGGAGCTGATGATGAAAATGAAAAACAAGCTAAACAGAAAATATTTTTGAAATTAAAAGAAAAATTTAAAGAAACTGTTTTACATTCGACTGAAATAGGTGAATGTTCAAAGCAAAAACTTGTTAAGAAGAATGTAGAACAAAAACAAAATGTAAAAAATTTAAAGAATTTTCAAAACAACAATAAAAGGTCATCAGTTCAGTCATCCAATCGTTATAAAAAACCAAAAAAATTTGAAAATCAAAACTCACAAAAAGTTGGTAATAAGTGGTGCAGGTTTTACCACAGTGCTCAAAAGTCAAATCCAGCTTACAAGAGACGGCAAGACTACCACAATGCCAAACAGTGTTATGATCTGAATGTTTGGTATGAAAGTGGTGAATGGTACGATAACAGAGTGTGTTACAACTGTGGTTTTCAAGGACACATTGCTGTTAACTGCCAGAGACAGAGATTTGAGACAAGAAGATGTTATAACTGCCAAATCAAAGGACACATTGCCAGAGATTGCCCAATGAGATCAATTGAAAGATCGAGGGCTGTATCTCAGAAAAGGGTGATGAAGTCAGTCAAAGTCAAAGAAAAGCCCAAGGAACTGAAAGTTTCAGAACAGAAAGTCAAAGAACCTAAAGTTCAAGAAAAGAAAGTGAAGCTTTCTCAGGGGCAGAAAGACAGACTACGAAAGAAGAGGAAGAAGGCGAGAGAGTATCTCGAGAAGATCTTGTCCTCGGATACAATCAGAAAATCAGATAACAGTTCTGATAAATCGTTTTGCTCTCCAAAGAATGATCAGTCAAGTAAAACGAATTCATCAGATACAAATCTGAGGACAGAAGAGAGAGTAAAGAAAGAAAAAGTGGTTAATCAAACCATTAACAAATCAAAGAAAGTGAGATTTTCATTTCCTGGCGATGAATTTGTTTCTTCGAAAACAAATGAGCCACATTCAGGCGATGAATCTGGTGTGGTAAAGCCAGAGGAGCCATGTGTTGAGGTAAAATGTGGTGATTCCGGTTTGAAAATGAATGATGAAAATTTTCCATCATTGTCAAATGGAATTTCAAAAGCACCCAAGGACCGTCAGGCTTGGGTGAATCTCTTTAACTGAAAAACCTGACTTGCCGGAGTTCCCAGGTTGGTAAGCGTGGAACATGAATCGGCACATTTCTTGAGAAAATTCACTCTGGTGATTTTTCGCCTTACATGTGGTAAATCATGGACATTAAGTTGTACTTGATTTTCTACAAGTAATGTTTAAGATCTAAAACTGAAATTGTAAAATCTGTCATGTGTGTGTAGAAAACAATGTGATGAAGTGACCCCGAACCTACAATTGTGTGGTAAACAAACTAATTTTTCCGGAAAAACCATGTTGATTAAAAGAAACTTAAATGTTTTGAAATCATAATGGGAAAATAGTTTGTTGTCAAGGGGAGTTATGATTGTTTATGCCAGGTGGATAGAGAATTGAATTGATTCTCATCAAGTTGTCAAGTTTGTACAGTTTGTTTTCAAATTTCCTAAAATGTGTTTGCATTTTATGGGGAGTAAGAAATTTTCAGAAAATCCAAAAACATTTGAAAATTTGAAAATGCCAAAAACATTGAAAAATTCAAAATGAGTTTTGTTGTGAAAAAGAGGAAATGATAGTAAATCAGTTGGGCTTTCACAGTATGCTAAAGAAATGAAATGTCAAATGTGATAAACGGTCTGCGTATACGTGAGTATCGACCTGGATGTTATTGCCTAAACGTTCTGCTTTATTTTCTTTGGTGTTTCGTTTAAGCTTTGGACCTCCTCTGCGTATACGGGAGTATCGACCTGGTGGTTAAAGCCTAAACAACTTCAACTTGTTTTATTTTTCTTTTTTTGTTTAAACATTGGACTTTCTCTGCGTATACGGAAGTATCGACCTGATTGTTAATGTTTAAACATTCTGCGTTGTTTTCGCACAAATCACAGTTGATAAAAGTTTAAAGGCATTACTTGAGTTAGTGTATTGCATGATGAGGGGATATGCTGAGATAGTGGGGTCCATAAGTACTTAGTGCAAAATTAATATATCTTAACGTATCGGTAAGCATTTCGAAAGTTTTTAGATTGAGCTTAAGAGGACAATTATATCGTCAATCAACGTGAATCGTTTAGAGCTTAAAACGATTAAAAGCTTAACGGTGCTTGTGATGTGTCTCAAAAACTGATATGATCCTCTTTCGCAAACTCACAAAAATATGTTTGTACATATTTCATTTCTGCATTACATTTTTCTTATTACAAAATCCAAAAGGATTTTAGTGTGTTTTAGCCTAATTTTTTGAAAAATCCAAAAAGATTTTCGACAACTGATGTTGAAAAGCTGATATTCAAAATCTCAAAGGCTAAACAAAATGAACAATTGGTTTGGTTAAGATGATGAGAAGTTGAAAGATAATCCTAAAATGTTTAGATGATTCATTAATTTGAATCACAATATTGTGTGTTATATGTTTGAGAATTTTGAGTGAATTCTTTTAGAGTCAAAATTATTTTTGTCTTACGAGAGGTTGAGATGTGTAGGTTTCTGATTCTGTTGCTACGAAAAGCCAGGCGTCGATCCTAAAAGCACGGAAGCTTGACGAAAGGGGGAGCCTGAAGAGACTACTGAAAGGGGGAGCTGAAGCTGAAGACAGATCCACCGGGATTTTGTTCGAGCAAGAGGGAGTTTGTATTTGCTGAAGACGTTAAATCTTAAAGAAGACTCAAGAGAGAGAGAAAGACAAGTCGCTACGAGTTTAACTACGGATTGACTGCGGCAATATCCAAGGGGGAGTTTGTTGATACATTAATGTCTATCGCCTCCGTCAATTCAAACCGTAGCTGAAACTGTAGAAATCTAGGATTTTATTGTAATATTTAGATAGAATTAGCAAGGTGGCATTTTGGTAATTAATGAGAAATCTCATTAATTCCAAGGCCTATAAATAGGAGCCTTAGATTTAAAGTGTAAGACTTGTGCTCCATTTGGTGATTTAGAAATTCAAGTCTAGAGAGAGAAAGTACTCTCCACGTGATTTTTGTTTCGGACACGTCATATTCTTCAATAAAATCACGGTTCTAGTACGTTATTGTGTGTTTGGTCACGCACGTTCATGGATTCCGCACGTCGAACGTTCGTTACGCAATCGAACGGTGTCAAAACCGGTCCTACATAAACTGAGTACAGGTATCGTATAAATAAAAAATATCGTACAAATAAAAAATATCGTTTTAATAATATGACTATGTTATACTTCTTCCAATAATAGTTAAATTATTTTAATTATTTGAAAATAAAGTTTTATGTTCCATAAAATAAAAGCTGTGATTACAAACACACTTGGTTTAGTGATTTGTTGTAGGAAGGTAACTCTTCATGTACACATGTCCAACTGTCATTGGTGAAGTCATTACTTATTTGGTGGCATTGTCACTAGCTTATAATAAGTTGGTGATTGTTGGCCTTTCAACTGTAGGCTGTTATAGTAGATAGGGTCTACACCAGTAGAGTGCTTAATAAAGTCTTAATCTAGGATACACCGTACACTCTCTCATGGATGTGATGTAGGCAATGGATTCGCAAGTAGGGCAAGCAACGGCTTCAGCGATGATGAAGAATGAGGGATGGAGGGTGGATCGGTTTTGGCTCTATACCATGTAGGAAATGATAACTCTCACTATCAAAACAAGTTACAATATGATCATACATATAGGCAAAGAATAAATGCAAAATTAATAACAAACATCAATGTGAATAAATGAATAATTATGGAGACTCTTGAGTGTTATCAGCCGTCTATAAATAGAAGGCTCATCAAGCAGAAATTCTGATGAAGTGAAGTGGTTTATCAGAAGAAGAAATTCTAGTAAAAACCCCACTTGTCTAAAAATCAGCTCTATCCTGCCACACTAACCAAAGCAAGTTGACATTATTGGATCTCATGATGACAAAGGCAAATTGATTGTTGGATTCAATGAATATGTCAAGACGCTACTTTTTGAAGGAATATACATGAATAAACAAGCAGAGAACAATGAGTTAAGCTTAGCATTCAATACATACTACAAACTTCATTGTCCTTTCACTCTCAGAATTCAAGTATTCATTTGTAATAGATAATAATCTTACAATCACCTTGTAAACCATTTTGTTTCAAAGTGATATAAACTTGATAATTCTGTAGGTCTTGTTTCTTGAAAGTATGATTTCTATTTCCGCACACTATTTTCACAACTATTGAAATCACTTGCCATATTGCGTAAGAAGAAGTTTTTAAGTCTAAACTGGGACCAACAATTGGTATCAGAGCAGATTGAATAAATTATTTTCAAACGATCAATCGCCCATTTTCTTTTCTCTAAATATGGCCAGCGTTCAAACATGAAATAATGCTTTTAACATTGGTTCAATGTCTAAACCTTCGACTCTTGTCAGAGAGGAATACCCACAATGGAAAATCAGGATGGTCAATTTCCTTAATGGACATGACCGAGCTCTGTTTCAATCCATTGAAATGGGTCCACATGTACCATAGGCAGTTTGCAGCAAGATGGAGCTCGTTCTCACGTTCGTTTCGCCTGGTCGCACGCCCAAAACGGACCCTCGTAGCCCAAGTTAGAGCCATTTTAGTGAAGCCCCTTTTGTTACGTGATCTTGGGCCTTCAAATACAAAATAGCCCGTTCCTCCACACTTGGGCCTGCATCACTTTAGTAAATTCCTATTCAGTGAGATTTTTATACCTTAAAGCACACGTGTATAGGAACTTTTTGAATAGTCTAATATTTGAAGGGCTTAGTATTGTACATGTTATAAAATATTTTGATCAACAACAAGGGCTTTGCTAGAGGTACAACTTCAGAGAAAAAGAAAACAATTTGTGATATGGTTATTGAGCAACTTTAGTTAGAGAAAAAGAAAATTGTCTGTGATATGGTTATGTAGCAACTTTATTTTGTCACTATTTAATATAATATGTAATTTTTTTGTATTTCTTTTATTTTTAGATTTATTAATCATATAGATTAAATTTTTAGCCCGTGTAATACGTGTAATACACGGGTAACTAACCTAGTAAAGTAATATAGCTGCAGTGGATTTAAGAAACTGTTGGGAGCAGCAAAGCCCGTTACATCATCTATAACCCTGTAAAATCGTTTAGCATTAACTTCCAAATATTCTTCTTTAATTCCAAAACAATAAAATTTATCCTATTATAAATTCAGATATATATATCCTCATAATTGCCGTTCAAAAAAAAATATATCCTCATAATCTCGATGTATATATATGAGTATTGATGAATGAAAGAGATACACTTCTCATATTTTCTCATATTTCACTTCATCTTATCAGCACCTGCTCTATACTTGTTTTGATTGTTTAGTTGATGCTTTAGAAGTGGTCTACCTTGGCTATTGTTTCACATATATTATAGAATTCTACTTCAGCCACACATTCATCAATCCAGGTAACATATATTAACGTCTCGTGCATTTATTGGTAGATATAGAACCTTTTTACTCACTTGAATCACACACATCAAATGTTTTTACGTAATTCAGTGATAAATTTGTGACATAAAATTGAGATAGATGGATTTTTTTTTTCGTAAATAGATATTTTTTTTTCTTTTTTTTTTGTGATTCAATCTCGCAAAATACTATTCAAAGTAATACTAGATATTATGGTTTTCTATGATTAAGATATTGAAACTTACAATCAAGATATTGTTTCTTGAAGTTTATTAGAACATAAACATGGTTTTAGTTCGGCAGTAACTGCCGTCATAAATTAATGAATTACCGATTAAATGCGAATGCGTGATGAAGATCTTGATTTGTTTTGGTTTTGCGGAAACCCCTTTTCTGGACTTTCTTCACCGTTGGATATCGGAGTCATGCATACTTTGTTTCAATCACTTGATGTTATCATATACAATCTCAGGATGCTCTCTGTTTTTCGATCTCACATTTCCTCTAGCAAGACTCCTGTGATTCATTAATAAAACGACTTAATAGGTTGTATGTATTAAGCATGGACTTTGGTCTGGCTTTCACCGCTTTTGATTCATTTAATCCATTTTAGCTAAAAAAATATGTTCCGGTTTCAAATAAAATACAATCCAAATCGACCCATTTACAAATAAAAGAGTTGAAATTGCCACCTCTAAATCTGATAGAAACAACAAACAAAATAATAGTGTCTTAGGATGAAACTAAGATGTGTGGTCATAAGCTTTTCCACATTAACCGAACCAGGTTTCGTAACCTTCACCCGAGTTGAATGTCACCATTATGAAGTCAACATTTGAATTAGTATGATCTACAGAACTATTTAGTTTGATTAAAAAGTCAAAATTACCTTTTCAACATCACGAGTTGACGTTAATCCGGCGTTTCATCAAGATGTTGATTAAGAATGCCGTTAGTGTCAATACATGAGATGTTTTAACATAAACGACATTCTTAATCAACATCTCTTCGCAACCAGAAGGTTACCGTCAAGTCGTGATGTTGAAAAGGTTATTTTGCCTTTTTAATCTAACTTAGTACTTCTGTAGATCATACTAATTCAACATGTTGACTTCATAATGGTGACATACAACTCAGGTGTAGGTTACGAAACCTGGTTCTGTTAATGTGGAAAAGCTTATGAGCATGCATATTAGTTTCATCGTAAGGCACTGTCTATTTTTCTATCAGATTTAGAGGTGACAATTTCAACTCCTTTATTTATAAATGGATCAATTTAGGCTGTATTTTTTATCTCAAACCAGAACATATATATATATATATAAAGGAAGGTTAACGTACATTACGGCTTAACGTACATCACGTACAACAGATAATTACGCACGTTCGTTTTAAAATAACGCATGTTATAACTCAAAAATCCAAAATCATGCATGTTGAAACACAATAATCACGCATATTGAAAACATTAATCACGCATGTTATAAAACAAATCACGCACGTTGTTGTACGTGAAGTACGTTAAGCTGTAATGTACGATATACTTTTTCTATATATATATATATATATATATATATTTATAAAGGGTACAGATTCTAAGAGAAGTCCAACTTATTTGAGAAACTTGAGAAGTATTCTGGACCACACATTTCCCTAAACTTTTCGTAAATTACCAAAAGTTTAGGAAAAATATGTGGTTAAGAATGCTTCTTAAGTTTCTCAATTAGACTAGGGCTTCTCGCATGATCCTAACCCTATATATATGTGTGTGTGTGTGTGTGTGTGTATATATATATAAGTGTAACGTACAATAGGGCTTATCGTACACAACGTATGCGATAACCCCAGCCATCAGATCTTCATCTCCCATGCGATTTTTGTAACACCTGTGCATCCACGGCCATCAAACAAATACCAAACCAATGAAATATTGTATTTCATACTTGGGATTTGTAAAAATATGTGTATCATTTGCACATATCAATTCTTATTCGATTCCATACTCTAAATCGCTTTCTGGAAGGTTATACGCGCACTGATGCGTAAATATAACCAGTTTAATGCAACAAACACTCCGGAATAGTGACATAGGCTTACCATACCTTAAATAACCTTTACATAACTTAGAAATAAGTTTTGAAGGCTTTGGTATGGCAAAAATCAAGTTAAATAGCTTACAGGGACTAAAGTTGACAAACTGTGAAAGTATACCAATTTGAACTATAACAGACATTCCGGAACATGACCATAAGTTAAACACACCTTAAATATCCTTTACATAGCTTAGAAATAGGCTTTGAGGGGTTCGGTGTGCTAAAATAAACTTTTGGGTCATTTAGGGACTAAAAGTGTCAAAAAGTGCACAAGTTTGCACTTTCGCGCATAACTTACGTTCTGAATACATCCGGACATCCAAAAATTTATGTAAGCATGACTATATTATACTTTAGTGTTTGGCTTGCCAAAATTCCATTCGTCGCGTCATTTGGATCGTTTTTCGCACTTATGCGCATTCCGTCGTAATTAAGCGAACATCGCGTTCGTACGACCAAACGAACCATCATCCGACATATTTTTGAGCATGTTTCATGTCCACAATGTTTAGGCAACATTTTAGGGCCTTAAAGTTGGCTTTACGGGCCTTAGAAGTGCCGGAAATGGGCTTAAACACGTGCAGGGACTGAAACTGTCATTTCTGAAACTTTGTTCTGATCTGTGACTGCTAGGCGGCCCGCCTCAAGATCTTAACATCTTCACGCAGCCCGCGTCAGTCCTTCTGACCAGATTAAATGCATTTAAACACAAGTTGCAGCTGATTAATCCACAACCACATGTTCTAAACACAAGTTGCGTAAACGAATTCGAACTCTCTATGCTATTATCAAACTCGTATGCTCACCTTTACATTATATGTATTGACTTTATTTTAACGTATGTGACATGTGCTTAGGAAGTTTACATGCCTAGCATGCTATGAACTTGAGGCTAGGAAAAGTCTAGGATGCTCTCTGCGCTGTGATGAAATCCAAGCTATGAAAAGGGGTCCTAGAAACCAATAAATAAACTATTTATGTTTAAATCTGAGTTGTCGGAACAGAATATTTGCCTAGATTTTATCTGTAATAATTTTTTTACTGTTTGAGACATGGTATGGGACATGTTAACTTAAATTGAATGGTAATGATAGTTGTTATGGAAACTTCTGGACAATCTGTTTCGCTCAGTGCCATGCCCCGATGATTCCACCATCGGTTGGGGATAAATTTTCGACATGTGTAGGATAAATTTTAGTATGTGTAGGATAAATTCTTAAATGTGTATGATAAATTTAGATATGCGTAGGGTAAATTTCGGTAAGTGTAAGATATATGTAGGATAAATTTTGAAATGTATAGGATAAAATGTTTTTTCCTTTATTAATGAAAATTAACATAATTAATGGGAGGAGTTGCACACTATTTAATGTTTTACCATTATGCCCTTTCTTCTTTTTCTTCCCACATAAAATTTCTTCTCAAATAAGCCTTCCCCTATATATATATGTATGTATATAGGGTAAGGATCATTTCAGAACCATAAATATTTACAGAACTCGCAGAACTTCTAATAAACAATCTTTTTATTTATATATATTTATGTTTAGGATAATTTTATCATTTATTATGTGTATTTTTATGATTACATAAATGTTAAGTGTAAATACATACATATATATATATATATATATATATATATATATATATATATATATAGGATAAGGATCATGTGAAAAGTAGTATGCTAATTGAGAAATTTGAGAAGCATTCTGGACCACATATTTTTCCCTAAGCAAAAAAATGCAAAAAAAAAAAATGTATAAAAAAATACAATTTTTTTTTTGAAAAAATCAGAGCTTTTTCTTTAAGGTTTTGTTTTTTTTTAAGTTTTTTTGGGATTTATACATATGTGTATATTGTTAATATTTTAACTATACATCTATGTATCTATTATATATAATAAATGAAAGTTATTTGGGCCACGTGTCACTTAATTAGGGCATCCTCAGTTCTCTTTTCCCGCCCAACAGTACCCCTGCTCTCTTCTATTTATATCCTCCCTCATTTACTCATTTAGGGCTTCTTGATTTCTTTCTCCCTCTGCTCTGCTCTATTCCGATCGATGTTTATCCTCTCTGATGTTTATCCTTCTTCTTCTCATATTCATCTCCTCAACAATGTACGGCAGAGGTTAGTTCTCTTGGATACGTCTGTGTTTGAAACCCTATATCATGTACCGTCGAGTGGTTGAAGAAGAGAATAATCATGTAAGATCTATTTTTTTATTCAGAAATTTTATTTCGTTTTATCTACTTTCTCATACTGAACATGATGAACCCTTTTCTACCCTCAGAAGAAGAAACCGATCTCCTAGGGTTTCTTATCGTACTCGATGAACGCTTTTGTACAAGCTCCTCTTAATCGGTGAGTCTGGTATGTTTGCTTTGTTGTATCATGTGATTATGAGTAGATTTATTTTGATATGTTTTGTACTTTGTCTTTCCAAAGGTTTTTTGTTGGTTTATATAGTTTGTTGATTAGAAACAACCTCTGCCGGACGGTTGTTGAGTAGATGGAAATGTGAAAGGTGATACCAGGTGTGTTGATAGGTGATACCAGTGCAAAAGTTTAGGACATCACCAAGGTAACTTAAATTCGTGTGATTTATTTTTTGGTATTTCTAACGTTTTGATTTACTGTTTATTGGTGCATTGATTCATTTGTAATCCTTTGCAGATCTCCCGTCATCTCAATTTGAGCAATTAAACGTAGTTTTGTTAATCACTATCGGTGTTTTAATTAGTAGCAGTGCTTAAAAAGTTTTCCATCAGCTGTTTGACTTAACAATAGTTTGCGTTATTTATTCTAAATTCTTCAGTTTTTGTAGGTAAACTCAAGTTTCCTACAATAGGCACTGCCCAGCTAACAAGTTAATATGGCAAATCACTGATCTGCCTAACAAGTGTTGGATATAACGATGGTTCTACATAAAGTTTGATGAACATCATCCACTGTTCAATTATGAAAAACCACTGATCAAGACCAAAGTCCAGACAAGCACTGATCAACTAAATGTGAATCACTCTCTAACAACAGTGGTTCCTCATCAACATTAGTTGTTCTATCATTGTTTATGTTAACAGTGTTTATTCTATCTTTGTTTATGTTAACAGTGTTTATATGTAACAGAATTTATCCTATCACTTCAGTGTTTTGATCTGTACTATTAATTGAACAGTTGTTTCATCTTTATACTAATAAAATTCATATACACTTTGATGAATATTAAGCTCCTCATCTTGATTGTTTACGTATAGTATTCTAGAAATTGGTTCAAACGTTTGATTGTTCAAGTATTCCACTGCTGAAATACAACCTCTGTTTCTTCAATCTCCATGTTGACCACTGATTGATCGAACATCAGGGTTTCGAAAACTGGTTGGTATCCACTGATCTGAAAAAATAACCAATGCTCACTTTTACATTGTTGACATTCACTGATATTGATCATCAGCGGTTCCCCTAAAAAATAGTCAGTGCTCACATTTTTATTATTGATGTTGTTCATTGGTGATACATTGAAATTATCAAATGAAAACTAGAATTACAATCAAATTACCATTTTACCTAATCTTTACATTCCAATAACATAAGAGTTCCACCAACATTATTTTCATGATAAAATTTGAAGTTAAATTAAAAAGTTTTCCATCAGCTTTTTGGTATCCACTGATCTGAAAAAATAACCACTGCTCACTTTTACATTGTTGACATTCACTGATATTGATCATCAGCGGTTCCCCTAAAAAATAGTCAGTGCTCACATTTTTATTATTGATGTTGCTAATTGGTGATACATTGAAATTATCAAATGAAAACTAGAATTACAATCAAATTACCATTTTACCTAATCTTTACATTCCAATTACCTAAGAGTTCCACCAACATTATTTTCATGATAAAATTTAAAGTTAAATTAAAAAATAAAAAAAATTCTTGATGACTATTTGTTTCAAATCAAATCAGTAATTAATGTTGATTTCTTGAGCTTTGGACATTTGATAAAGCAAATTTTGAATTTCAAATTGACGGTTATTATATCTTGATTAAAGTTAAAATAAAATTTAAAAAAGTCATTATGGCATTTGCTTTCAAATCAAGTCAATAGTTACTGACAATATCAGTAATTTTGAAATTCAAAATATGCAAAATGGTAATTTAAAATTTTCGTTCTCTCTTTTTTTTTTCCTACTTTGCATATCATTTCTAATATTTAATTAGCTTAATAAAGCAGCGTATAAATATATACACTACTTACCTTTGAAAATTAAATCTGAAATTTATGACGTCCAACAACAGTGTCAAACTACAACAGTGGTTCAGCATCAACTTTAGTTATTCTATTGTTTATTTGTTTATGTTAACAGTGTTTATATGTAACAGTGTTTTCCGCATCAATGTTTTAAAGACTGTTAAGTTGTTAGATGTCATCACCTAAGTGTTTTTTATGTAACCATTTTTATGGCAGCAGTTGTTTATATGTAACAGTGTTTATGACTGTTTTTATATGTAACACTATTTATCACATCAATTCAGTGGTTTGATCTGTACTATTAATTGAACAGTTGTTTCATCTTTATAGTAATAAAATTCATATACACTTTGATGAATTGATGAATATTAAGCTCCTCATCTTGATTTTTTGGGTATAGTATTCTAGAAATTGGTTCAAACATTTGATTGTTCAAGTATTCCACTGCAGAAATACAACCTTTGTTTCTTCAATCTCCATGTTGACCACTGACTGACCGAACATCAGGGTTTTGAAAACTGGTTGGTATCCACTAATCGGAAAAAATAGCCACTGCTCACTTTTACATTGTTGACATTCACTGATATTGACCATCAGCGGTTCCCCTAAAAAATAGTCAGTGCTCACATTTTTATTATTGATGTTGTTAATTGGTGATACATTGAAATTATCAAATGAAAACTAGAATTACAATCAAATTACCATTTTACCTAATCTTTACATTCCAATTACATAAGAGTTCCACCAACATTATTTTCATTATAAAATTTAAAGTTAAATTAAAAAAAAAAATTCTTGATGACTATTTGTTTCAAATCAAATCAGTAATTAATGCTGATTTCTTGAGCTTTGGACATTTGATTAAGTAAATTTTGAATTTCAAATTGACGGTTATTATATCTTGATTGAAGTTAAAATAAAATTTAAAAAAGTCATTATGGCATTTGCTTTCAAATCAAGTTAGTAGTTTCTGACAATATCAGTAATTTTGAAATTCAAAATATGCAAAATGGTAATTTAAAATTTTCGTTCTCTCTCTTTTTTTTTCCTACTTTGCATATCATTTTTAATATTTAATTACTTTAATAAAGCAGCATATAAGAATATACACTACTTTTACCTTTGAAATTAAATCTGAAATTTATGACGTCCAACAACAGTGTCAAACTACAACAGTGGTTTAGCATCAACTTTAGTTATTCTATGTTTGTTTATTTGTTTATGTTAACAGTGTTTATATGTAACAGTGTTTTCCGCATGAATGTTTTATAGACTGTTAGGTTGTTAGATGTCATCACCTCAGTGTTTTATATGTAACCATTTTTATGGCATCAGTGTTTATATGTAACAGTGTTTAGGAACAGTTGTTTTTATCACATCACTTCAGTGGTTTGATCTGTACTATTAATTGAACAGTTGTTTCATCTTTATTTTAATAAAATAAAATTCCTATACACTTGGATGTTAACAGTGTTTAAGTGTTTATATTTAACAGTGTTTTTCGCATCAGTGTTTATAGTTTGTTAGGTTGTTAGATGTCATCACCTCAGTGTTTTATATGTAACCGGTTTTATGGCATCAGTGTTTATATGTAACAGTGTTTATCACCACAGTGGTTTATATGTAACAGTATTTATCAAATCACTTCAGTGGTTTGATCTGTACTATTAATTGAACAGTTGTTTCATCTTTATACTAATAAATAACCTAACACAAAATACAATTGGATGATTATTAAGTTCCTCATCTTGATTGTTTGGGTATTGTATTATTGAAAGTGGTTCAAACATTTGATTGTGAATGACTATTTGTTGCAAATCAAATCAGTAATTAATGCTAATTTCTTGAGTTAAGCAAAATGTGAATTTCAAATTAACGGTTATTATTTCTTAATTAAATTTAAAATAAAATATAGAAAAGTCATTATGACAATTTCTTTGAAATCAAGTCAGTAATTTTGAAATTCTAAATATACAAAATGGTAATTTAAAATTGACGTTCTTTCTCTTTTTTGCCTACTTTGCATATCATTTCTAATATTTTATTACTTTAATAAACCAGCATATAAAGATATACACTCCCTACGTTTGAAATTACATTTGCCACTCCATTCAGTTAAAATTTTTATTGGATAATCCGTAAGCTTGAATTCCAACCTTGATATTTTTTTTAAGAACATCCATGCTTATTGTATTATGATATTACGTTTAGGAATACTTATATTTTGCTTATTCTTTATTTTTTTTTTAAATGTACAGCCTTCAAATGGAGGTTGCAAAGGTTAGCATGCTTAACGATCTTAATACATTCTCAAACAACTATTCGATTAGAGTGAAGATTGTTAGCATTTTGAAGAAGATGATGAATAATAACAAAAATGAAATATATCGTCTTGATATGATCTTCATGGATGAGATGGTACCGTATATAGTTGTCTTATAATTTTTTTTGACATATGAATATCCAACTTTAGTATAACACCTTTTTTTATTTAATCGGATGTTTCATATTCTTAGAGAACTATGATACAAGCCAGCTGTTTGCATAAGATGCTAGGAAAATTCAAAAACTTTCTTCAGTTGGATGAATGTCTTCTTATCACCAAACCTTCTCTTGCTACTAATAAGTCCTCTGCTAAGTATACCAAGAGAAATGACAAAATATCACTGTATTTCTATACTTCTGTTGAGAAATGCTTTGATTGGTCTGGACCGAAATACCGTTTTAATTTCATTAACTTCAAGGATGTTGTTAAAAATAAATTTAAAGTTAATACAGTTATTGGTATGTAAATCACTACATGATATATATCTATTGTTTTGTCTTATTGTTTTTTTATTGTTATCATTTCTGTATGCTGTTTTCTTTTAACAATATATTTTTGTTTATAGATTGGATTGGTTATATGGATGTATGTTTCAATCTAGAGGATACATCAAAGAAGGATGGGAGCAAGGGCAAGAGACTTAATCTTAGACTTGAAGACCTTGAGTGCGTTCTTTTTATTAAGTTGTTTCATTTTGACGTTTAAACCATTATAAGGTTGCTTGATGTTATTATGTTTTATGTTAATATTTTAGAGGCCAAAAGTGTCCGGTTACTTTGTGGGATGGTTTTGCTATTGACATGTTTGCTTACATGAATGATAAGAAACGAGAGAAATATGTTGTTATCCTTTGTCATTTTGGTATGGTCAACCTTTACAAAGGTACAATTTAAAGTTAATTAGTTTAATTTTTTTATTGTTATAGATTTATCTTTAGATTTACTTATATGTTTTAAATTTGACACTATTTATATTGATCTACATTTGGTTTTATTTTTAAATTCAGGCAAGCGTGGCGTTGCAAACGGCTTTGAGCTAAGCAGATTTTTTATTGACACTAACATTGAAGAGATATCCTCTTTTAGGAAGAGGTATAGTTAGTAATATGCATATAAACATTGAACAATATTATTTTGTACTTACATTTATTTTTTACGTTTTAATTTGATCACGTGAATCTGTTTAGGTATGTAGAGAAAATTTCTGCTTCATCTTCATCAAATGATCATGTTGGTTCAAACGTTATCTCAAGTGTTGAAGATGAGTTTCTTAATAACCCTGATTTCATGCTTATTGGTTTCCTTGGAACCATATCAATGGTGTGTATTTTCTTATAAGTACTCTACAAGCTGAGTTTTTTAAAAGTCTTTTCTAAGTGTTATTATTTTTGTTTGATGTTGATAGACAAAGAAGGTTTTGGTTGTTGGCACAATCACAGCTATATGCACTGATAAACTTTGGTATTACAATGGTTGTAACCACTGTAAGTCAGGTGTGGAGGAAAGATTTGTAACGAAAGAAAATCCGGATGGTTTATCTGATGTTGATCATGAAAAATCGTTGGTGTGTACAAATGATAAATGTGAAGGAGTCGCCATCTATTCTATCCCGCGGTTTGAGATTACAGTTTTATTTCCTTATACTAAATACTAATATGAACCACACTTTTGTTATTAGTAATACTAATGTTTTCATTTGTTTTTAACTTTGATAGGTTCAAGATACCTATTAGGGTGCAAGACTCTTCCGGTACTGTGTCTTTGACACTGTTTGATTTTGAAGCTTACAAGATTCTTAAGAAAACTGCGAAAGAGTTAGTTTCAATTCAAGATCAGGTAACAAATACATGCATTCAGTTATTTGGCCATGTACTATATATAATTTAAAATTAATTTTTATAAAATTGTATGTTCTCAATTATGGAATCATTCTGCTCATTGTAATTTATATTAATTTTTATAAAATCATAGGTTGTTAATTCTGGAGAGATACCGAACCCATATCATGAGATCTTTGACACATTGATTGGAAAGAGGTATGCTTTCATCATAAGTGTTAAAGACTATAACATTGAGCATCAGGTTGAAAACTATCGTATTTCAATGGCCACTAACGATGATGAGATCCTTGCCGCGCTCTGCGCCAAATTCAATCTTAACCAGGTCTAAATCTTCATTATGTCATTCTTTTAAAATGATATTGATATCGTTTTAAAATATATTTATACCATTGTGTGTATTTTATGTTATTATGTATTATGTACTTAAAGCATGAGCAGTCCGAATCGTTGGATGTTCCAGAATCCTGCAGTTTGTCTACTCCTGTTGACCTTATGAAGGTAATATGAGAATTTCCTTATTTGTACTAAATTTTTTTAAACGTTAGTACTTATTGTCTTTTTATATCAGGATGAGATGTCATACTGCGGTGACAATGTTACACCTGCATCCCAAGCACTTGTAGGCACTAAGAATCCGTCTTCTGATGAAACAAAACGTAATATTCGTGAAGTGTTCGATGTGGATGATGCATTAGGCTGCTCCTCGACAAAGCGCCGCATCAGTGATGAACTCTCTCAGGATGAAGATGCTGGTGTTTCGACGCTTTTGATTCCAAAGATTGAGAAATAGTGTCTTCTGTATTTTCAAATACATTTACGTGTTGATTTCATATGCTGTTGCCATGTTGAACTTATGGTTTTTGTTTGGTTGCTTTTGGGTGTTTGTTGGGTTATGTTTTGGACTGATTATGTGGTTTTGAATTCCTAAAAAATTATCTGCTTATTTTAATGTATATTGTTAAATAAATATTGAGATGTTCAATAGTCAATATTTATTTATGTTTAAAACTTATGTGTATGAATAGTAGCAACAATTTATAATATATATTGTATATACCCAATTAACAACTTTCTTATCTACAAACATTTGTAATCTTTAAGCAATTTTAATCTTATTATCTTATCTCATAATTTATTTAGGATTATCAGTGGATGTGGTTGTTCTTTATTGGTTTTTACCGTTATCCCTGCCCACTAAGATTTAGTAAGTATCCGTCATATGTTACAGCTTAAAAAAATATTTAATTTGTTCCTGTTTCTCCCATTAGTTATTTAAGTAATCTCATTCAATAGGTTTTTTATATACTTCTAATTTTCTCTAAGTCATTCAAAGTATGTTGTTCAGAAAAATAGTAACCAAGTATGAAGCGTAAATTCAAACCCATTTTATTTGGTTTTTTGTTTGCTTTATCGATCCATGTTTTATTTTATTTTTTTTCTTTGGTTTATTTGGATAACTGAAAAAATACCGTTTAACTTAAATAGTTATTAAATAAAGATAATAACATTTTATTTTAAAAATCATATACAAATAAACCATAAACCTAACCGGTGAACATCCGATTTACATTCCACAAAGATTACAAAATTTGTTGTTAAGTTTTTTTATCAATGTAATAGATTATTTGGAATAATTAATTCAATAATATGAAACAACTTTATTTTGCTTTTCATGAAATGATTTTTAATTACAAAGTGATAAAATGCAATATTATAATTTATTGAGGTTATGTTTAATCCCTAGGTATTACATATTGTAATTCAAAATTTAAAAACCACTGTTTTCTTCTATTTTTTTTAATGTTCCTGATCTTATACTCTTTCTTCTTTTGAAAGCATCTCCTTCTTTCAGAATTAACAATGTCAAAGAATTCACGTTCATCTTCTACAGCAGCTAATTCATCTCAACGAAATTTACATAGTGAGTGAAATTATAACTTCTTAACTCATCATTTCCCAAATCAAAATCAGCTTTTAGATTCAAATCATAATTCTACTTGGTTTTTTTGTAGGTCCTCTTATGAAAACTCCTGTTTCAGATATCTCTAACAGATCTCCTCTTTCAGATATCAAAATTGGTAATAGCTCTTGAATTTGATTATAAGTATTCTTTTTTCTGTTTTATGTTTCTAAGTGGACTGATTCTTGTGTTTTGTAAATATTATACTTTCTCTGTTATTTAGTTACTTCACCGAATGAAAGGCGTAAGCTTCGAAAATTAATACTTGATAATAAGAAATTAAAGAATGCGTGGTCATCATCAGCTGCTAATTCATCTCAACGAAATTTACATAATAAGTGTAATTATAACTTATTAACTCATCATTTCCCAAATCAAAATCAGGTTTCAGATTGAAATCATAATTCTACTTGGTTTTTTTGTAGGTCCACTTACGAGAACTCCTGTTTCAGATATCTCTAACAGATCTCCTCTTTCAGATATCACAAATTGTAATACCTCTTGAATTTGATTATAAGTATACTTTTTTCCGTTTTATGTTTCTAAGGGGACTGATTGTTGTGTTTCGTACATATTATACTTTCTCTGTTATTTAGTTACTCCACCGAATGAAAAGCGTAAGCTTCGAAAATTAATACTTGATAATAAGAAATTGTTAAATGCATCGTCATCATCAACGAATGTTCGTAACATCTTTTCTGACAATGCAAATATGGTTGAATGTTCTGATTCTACGGATCAACATTTGTACTCCATTGCGTGTCGAGTAGTTAGAAATGCTACTGGTTCTTTAATTTCAACTACACCAGGTTTGTATTTTGTATCTTTATTATTTGTTTTGATAAACACATTACTAAACCACATACAAGTCTTAACATCAATGTTTTAATATTGGATGTTCATATAATGGCATTAACATAGGTACACCAGCAGATAGCAACCGTCGATATTCCATTAATTCTAGCATTATTAGAAGTAACAATCAGCCGATATTGGGTAGTAACTCTACGCTTACACGGCAGTCTTCTGGTAAACGTAACCTTGAGCGCAAGAAGCGTGATAATACTCCTGTACGTATGCTCTCTTTGGATTCCGATCAAGAAAATGTGTTCTTGTGCACTGATGAAGATCCTTATAAAGGGATATCTAAAGGTTTTAATCTATTTTATTGTTTTAGGACATTTGTTGTGTTCTACCTTTAATATAACTGTCAATCATTTGTTAACAGATTATTTGGACCATGGTGACCAAGTGCTTACATGTCAGCTTTGTAGTGCAAAGTTATGGGCATCGGAATGTGGAAAAGGTCGTTTAACTGTAAATAAGCTATGTTATGGTATGTGTTGTGGGTATGGTAAAGTTCAGCTACCGCCTTTAAAGGATGCACATCCGTCTTATCAAAATATGTTTTCTTCCTCAAATCCAAAAAGCAACTTCTTCCTAAAGAACATAAGATGATACAACTCTATGTTCTCTTTTACATCTATGGGTGGAAAGCTTGATTCTAATATCAACAAGGGCAATGCTCCATTTATATATCGTATCAGTGGCCAAAACTATCATTGCATGGGGAGTCTCAAACCTCCAGCTGGAAATGAGGCTAAGTTTTGTCAGCTATACATATAGGATACTGAAAATGAAATAACAAACAGACAGGCATTATTCAGGTACGAGTGATTTCTAAGTTCCATTTTTATTCTATTAAAGATCATCTAGAAATTTAACCATTTGTAGTTCAATATCAGTTGTTAAGTACCATCACTTAATCCTTAATCACTGATTCTCTATCCAGAGATTGCTACAACAGCAGTTGTTAACCATTAGTAGATCACTATCAGTTGTTAAGTACCATTACTTTTTTAATTACTAGCAGTGCTTACAAGTTTTTCATCAGCTTTTTCACTTAACAGTAGTTTGCTTTATTCATTTTAAATTCATTTTAAATATACAATTACAATTAAAGCCAACACAAATGCACACTTGCATTATGTTAAACATACAATATGGACACCAAACGTCATGCCAAGAAAGATAGAAGGATATCCAACTAGGTATACTTGACGGAACTTACAGACTCGATAACAAAAGATTGTAACATACAACGAGTTTTTGAACTTCTTTGTGATGAAAACTCAAGGAATGAGTGGTGCACTTTGGAATGTAGCTGATAACCTCCTTTAGTGTAGCTCTTCGATTTTCCTTGAAATTACCAACCTCGCTAATTACATATCTGCCACTGGGGTTGTATTCATTCATGTGCACCAATCAGCTGTTTATTGTAGCAGCAGTTGTTAACAATCTGTAGTTCACTATCAGTTGTTAAGTACCATCAGTGTTTTAATCACTAGCAGTGCTTAAAAGTTTTTTTCATCAGCTGTTTGACTTAACAGTAGTTTGCGTTATTAATTCTAAATTCATCAGTTGTTGTAGGTAAACTGAAGTTTCCTACAATAAGCTCTGCCCAGCTAAGTTTCCTACAATGACATTGGTTATAACAATTTAATAAGGCAAAACACTGTTGGATATAATTACATTTGTACACAAAGTCTAATTAACCCCATCCAATGTTCAAGACCAAACGACTGATGCCTACCAAACCACTGTTTAAAACCAAACCACTGAAATGTTACTTTTTCTCAACATATTCTAAAAGTTTTGAGCTGGTATCAACAGTTGTTTACAACTGTTCTTCCTTAAAACTTAATTATTAATCACTGATTCTCTATCCACTGCTTATTACAATAGCAGTTGTTAACCTTATGTAGTTCACTATCAGTTGTTAAGTATCATCAGTGTTTTAATTACTATCAGTGCTTACAAGTTCTACATGAGCTGTTTGACTTAGTACTAATCTGTTTTTCCTTAACACTTAATTACTAATAACTGATTCTCTATCCACTGCTTATTACAATAGTTATGTTATGTTAATTTTGTTGTTTTTTTTTTCTTTTAACAGCAAAAGACCAAACCTTCATCGCCTGCTGATAAAGAACTTGATGTTGAAATGATAAAGTATTTGAGGGCTTTATTAGATTCACAAAATATGTTGGTTAAGACATATAGGATGGTCAGAAACCATTTTCACCAATCTCCAGATGCCAACCTTAGTCTGCGACTAATTTATAGAAGAGAAAAAGACGGCAGGACATATAACTTACCTACCACATCTGAAGTTGCTGCTTTGGTTGTCGGAGACATAGATAAAGCTATAGACCATCATGATATTGTTGTCCAGACGCAGTCCGGAATGCTGCAGCGTATTAGTGAATTACACCCATCGTATCTTGCTCTGCAATACCCGTTACTTTTTCCATATGGTGATGATGGTTATAGAGTTGATATTCCTCATAGAGATTTTATGTCCACACAATAGAAAATAAAACCAAAGTGCACAATGAGAGAATTTTTTTCATATAGGATCCAAGATAGAACTTATGGCTTTTCCTTAATTTTAAATGGGCGAAGGTTGTTACAACAGTTTTTGGTTGATGCGTACACAATGATTGAGAGCGAAAGATTAAAGTACATTCGTAGGCAACAAGCGAACCTTCGCTCTGAAACATTTGAGAATCTTCAAAAGTATAAATCTAAAGGTAAGGAAGTTTTAACAGATACTGGAAAGCCTGTTATACTTCCTTCTTCATTTACTGGTGGTGCAAGATTCATGCAACAAAATTACCTCGATGCAATGGCCTTATGTAAGTGGTATGGGTACCCTGATTTCTTCATAACTATAACATGTAATCCCAAGTGGCCTGAAGTAAAAAGATTTCTAAAAGATTCAACCCTCAAAGCCGAAGACAGGCCTGACATATTGTGTCGATTGTTTAAAAGGAAGCTTGATTTGTTAATCAAAGATTTTAAGGATTCTAAGTATTTTGGTGAGATTAACGCTGGTATGTTATTTTGTTTTCACATCTTATCCTCTGATGTATATTTTTTAATCAAGGTTATTAACTAATAAATTTATTTATTTTTCCTTTTTATTTAGTTGTTTATACAGTAGAATTTCAAAAGCGTGGTCTTCCTCATGCACATATATGCTTATTCATGAAGGTCGAACACAAACTTCCAACCATAGATCACATAGATCCATTTATTTCTGCTGAGATTCCCGATAAAAAAGAAGATCCTGGACTTTATTCTCTTATGACTGATTATATGATTCATGGTCCGTGTGGGAATGCTAATTTGAATTGTCCTTGCATGGTTGATAAAAGATGTTCAAAAAACTTTCCGAAGAAATTCACACCACATACAACTATTGATTCAAATGGTTTTCCTGTATACAGAAGAAGAGATTCGGGTCATACAGTTATAAAATCTGGTGTTAGATTAGACAACAGAAATGTTGTTCCTTATAACAAAAGGCTTTTGAAAAGATATCAAGCACACATTAATGTTGAATGGTGTAATCAAGCCGGTTCAGTGAAATATTTGTTCAAGTACATCAACAAAGGTCCTGATATGGCTACTGCGGTAGTTTCTGGTGATACAAGTTCAACCATCAAAGAAAAGCCAAAAGACGAGATCAAGGAGTATTATGATTGTAGACATATTTCAGCTTGTGAGGCATCCTGGAGAATATTCTCTAATGAGGTTCATTATAGGTATCCTGCTGTTACGAGGCTTCCCTTTCATTTGCCCGGCCAACAGAATGTTGTGTATGGTGCTGATGACGACATTGATAATGTTTTAAGCAAGCCTTCTGTTGCTTCTTCAATATTTATGCAATGGATGAAGTTGAACGAGTCAAATAAAGATGCTAGAAAGCTGACTTATGTTGAGTTTCCTTCCAAATTTGTTTGGATACTTAAAGATAGATGTTGGCAGGTACGTAAGTTGTACCAGTGTGTTGGCCGGATTCATTCTGTATCTCCTGCTTTGGGTGAACCTTATTTTTTGAGGATACTACTGAATAAAGTTAAAGGACCTAGATCATTTTAGGAGATACGTACAGTTAACGGTCAATTATTCCCGACTTTTAGAGATGCTTGCTATGCGATGGGACTTTTAGATGATGACAATGAATACGTTGAGGCCATTAAAGAAGCATGTTTTGAAGGACATGATGGGTATCTTCGAGCGTTATTTGCTACCCTGCTTTTGTCAAATACTCTATCTCAGACAAAATTTGTTTGGGAGAATACGTGGAAATACTTAGCTGATGATATTGTTTATGGACGTCAAAAAGAAACAAATATTTCAGGTTCTGATCTATTTTTTTTTATTTCACATACTACATTTTGATTTTTTATTTAATAATGTTAATTTTTTTATTTGCTAGGTTTAGTGCTTCCTGAACATCAGATTAAGAACCTTACTTTGTTGAAAATTGAAAACTATTTAATTTCCAATGGTTCATCATTACGAAGGTTTGCCACTATGCCGTACCCTGATGACGATTCCTTACGTGATGCTTCTAATCGTCTGATCAATGAAGAGCTGTCACATGACCTAGATGAAGTAGAAGCTGAGTTTAACATGTTGCATCAATCCCTTACAGATTAACAACGAGCGGTTTTTGATGAAATAATGGAAGCAGTTGTAGGGCGTAAAGGAGGCCTTTTTTTGTCTATGGTTATGGTGGAACTGGAAAACCCTTTTTATGGAAGACTTTCGCTTCAGCTGTTCGATGCAGAAATGGAATAGTTTTAAATGTGGCTTCAAGTGGTATTGCTTCGTTATTACTTTCCCGTGGAAGGACAGCTCATTCTCGGTTCCATATTCCCATTAATCTAACAGAAGATTCAATGTGCAATATTAAGCCAAACAGTGATATTTCTAGATTATTAAAGGAAACCCAATTAATCATATGGGACGAAGCACCGATGGTACACAAACATGCCTTTGAAGCTTTAGATAGGACCATGACCGACGTATTTTCGGAATTTAGGAGTATTCGTTCGGATATTCCTTTTGGTGGGAAACTTATTGTATTTGGTGGTGACTTTAGACAAACACTACCTGTTATTCCTAATGGTACTAGACAAGAAATTGTTAGTGCGTCTTTAAGCTCTTCATACATATGGGCAAAATGCAGACTCTTACGGCTAACTAAAAACATGCGTCTAACTATTGGAGCTGAAAGTTCGAATATGAAGTCTATCAGAGAATTTGCAAAATGGCTTATTGATATTGGTGAAGGAAACGTTGGAGATGATAATGATGGTGACGCCATTATAGAGATACGAGATGATTTACTGATCACCGATATTTGTGACCCAATACAAAGTTTAATTGACTTTGTATATCCTTCAATTATTCAACAATTTAGGATTGCTGGATTTTTTTTTCTGAGCGAGCAATTCTAGCACCCAAAAATGAGGTAGTTCATGAAATTAATGATCAATTGCTTTCGTTATTTCCTGGTGATGCGAAAGAGTATCTGAGTTCTGATAGTATATGTCAAACTGAACAAATTCTTGATTCTTATCAAGAAAGCTTATACTCAACAGAAAATTTGAATGCTCTTAAGATTTCTGGGTTGCCTAATCACAGATTAGTTCTTAAAGTTGGTGTTCCTGTGATGCTTCTTCGAAACATTGATCAACAAAAAGGGTTATGTAACGGTACAAGGCTTCAAATTACTTTTCTTGGTAAACAAGTTATAGAAGCTGAAGTTATATCTGGTGGGAACATTGGCACGAGAGTTTTTATTCCAAGGATTAATATGATCCCGTCTGACAAAAAAATACCTTTTCAATTTCAACGAAGACAATTTCCGTTATCAGTTTGTTTTGCTATGACAATTAACAAGAGTCAAGGACAATCGTTATCAAAGGTTGGTCTTTATTTGAAAGATCCTGTCTTCACTCATGGTCAGTTGTATGTGGCATTATCAAGGGTCAAGACCAGAGAAGGCGTTAAAATACTAATATTCGACGCTGATGGAAAACCAACAAATAAGACTTCTAATGTTGTTTACAAAGAAGTTTTTACTAGCTTGTAATCATTGTGAGGAATGTTAAAACGCTGTTTGATCAAAGTCAAACTACTTATGTTAAAAGCTAATTATAATAGATAAAACACTGTTTGAGCAATGTTAAAACGTTGTTTGACCAAAGTCTGTTTGACCAAAGTCAAACTACTTTTGTTAAAAGCTACTTGATAAAACACTGTTTGACCAAAGCCTGTTTGACCAAAGTCAAACTACTGATGTTAAAAGGTATATATAATAGATAAAACTAGATTTTCCCTCGGCATTGCTTCTTGAGGTCATGAAACTTACTTATGTTAAAACCTAATTATTATTAATACATGATTCAAAGCATTCAAATTATATGTTATGTTATGTTAATGGTTTTGCTATACGAAAAATTATTTTTCTTTGTTAATTTGAATACCAAATCAATTCAACTAATCATGTACTTTACTCTTGTATCTCAATGTAAATGTAAATAACAAATTCAATAAGGGGTGTATGTGTAAATATTCTTCATCAGTTGAAAATATGGGAAGAGAAAAACACAACCATCACTATTTCTTCATCATCATTATACATCAAACATCTATCATCTCTTCTTTCAAAAATCTCTTCTCCCCAGTCATTTTCTAGGGTTTCAATTTTCTTTTCCTCCGTCTTCTACACTTCAATCACCTGGGGTTTTATTATTTTTTCTTCAGCAACTGGTATGTACATTCCTATTGTAATGAACTTTACATTGTTTAATCTATGTTAATTAAAATCCTATCTTGCTACTAATACAATTTTAAATGTTTATTTCTATACATTCAAGAAGGGTTTACTTATGTGTTTGAATCATTTGTTGAGAACATGTTAAAATAATTATTGTTTGTAGAATAATTTTAACTCATACTCTGTTTCTATGATTAATTTCACTATATACTCTGTTAATACAAAAAGTTAATGTTCATTTTCGAACCCAGCTTTTTAATTACAGTCTTTTAACATCTTTACTGATTCAGGTTTTATGATGTATACTACATTTGTTAAGTTTCTTCATAACCCAGAATCTTTGAAACTGGTATGACATGTTTTTACATACATAATTTATTTTTATTGAGATATATATTTAACAGTTCTTATGGTTTATATTTTCTTACACAATTTAAAAATTATATACAGAATGTACCTATATTCTTTGCTAATCAAAAGTGGGGAGATTGTTGGCAAAAAAGTAGGTTGCAAATATATCATGAGTCTGGTAAAAAATGGGTTGTTAGGGTCAGAACAGAAAATTCAACGCCGATAATAACTGACGTTTGGGACATTGTTGTTAAAGATCTCAATTTGTCGAGGGATACTTTGTTGGTTTTCAAACCGTTAGGTGATTTTGGACTTGAACTTTCATGTTATGTTAATGGCATGTGTGGGGAATCCTATTTCACCTTTAATCGTTATGCAAGATTTGGTTTTACGGTATGAGTATTGATCTTAACTTCAATTCTTTTGCATCTTTAACGTGTTAACACTTATTCTCATAAGATACATACTTCACGTTTAGCATTCATTATTTTTAATTTTATGCAGGTAATTGAAGACTGCTTCATTGAACAATTTTACGTAAATAGCCCACCGAGTGGGAAATTTCAAATCTGTTATAAGGGTTCCTACTGGAATGTTGAGGTGTCTAAAGTTGATACCCACTTTGTATTTTCTAGAGGATGGCCGGAAATGTGCAACGATGTTGGGATACTTGAGGATGATTTGCTTTTGTTTAGCAGGATTGATGATTTTGTTTTTGAAGTAGTAGTTTATAGAGATGAGATTGAGATTTGCTTTTTGAAGAAACCTGAATCTGATGATGATAGTGTAGTTGAGATATTGAAGGCTGATTATGTTGATAATGCATTCAAGGTACGTAAGTATTTAGCATTATCAATAAAAGTTTTAATTTTTTAGCATTATATTAATTATTTCATTAATGTTGACCATGACATCTATAAGGATGAAGAAGTTGTTTCTGTAGGTGAAGGTACAACCATTACTCAGGTACTTGCTAAATTATTAAAATTATTTATTTTTAATTTAACACATATAAGAATTTAATGTTTTTACAACTATTAGTAATGTTGTTTACTGATGTTATATTTATTCAATAATGTATTATTTACAAGAACTTACCAACCAATGCCGAATGCACGTCCAAGAGACGCACGTCTTCACGATTGAACAAAACCCAAGATGTAAGTTTACCATCTTAAAGACTGTTATATTACTGTTGTTATTAAAGTTAGTCTATCACAACAGGTTATGAAGAAAGGTAAAGTTACTTCTGAGAGAAAGGAGGTCGTCAAGAATAGGACTAAGGGAAATGCTGCCTTACCTGTCGACACAAGTGATCATACTGGATGTTCTTCGTCTGTTCATAAAGTTAAGTTATCTATACTTGCCAGTTAATTAGTATATGTTATATAAATTTTTTTTGTGCATATATTGATCATTCCTTTAATTCACATGTATATGTTTACTTTTTCATCAAGGGGAAGAGAGCTACCAACGTTCAGAAAAAGCTTAACCGTAGAAATAAGATTGCAAAGACTGCAAAAAAACATTCTGGACATTTTCTTGACCCTGAGTTCTTTCATTTTGATCGCAAAGGAGACTATAGGCTGGTATACCATTTTTTATAATAAACTAACGATTTACGTTTATTTGTCTGACTATTATTTTTTTTCCACACAATACATGTAGCGTCTTCCTACTGAAGTTGCGAGACGAGCAGGTCTTTCTCTTGATCTTCATCCTTTGAAAGTTCAAAACATGGTTGGAGTTGTGCAGGTTTATGATGTTAAGTTGGAGTTAAATGAATTGAAGCCACGTTATGCGTTGGACGGTTGGCGAAAGTTTATGACTGACAATAGCTTGATGTTTGGTGATATGTTGCATTTCACATACGTGTCTTCGCAACATAAGATAGTAATAAATCAAGTTACATCAGTTTAACAAACACATTTTAAGTCTGTTCTGATATCTGATAATAATTATGAATATTTTGATGGTGATGTTGTAGGTTTTTTTCTTAAATTATTAACTTGATGATTTGTTGCTATGTATGGCTAAGATGATAAAACACTGTTATTAGCACTTTATGTTTTATATTTGCCCAATTAGATTATGTGTTAAATTATAGTTCTTTAAGTCATTGTTCCATTTTCTTGAATTCTATCTAATTTTTTAAAGAACTTCAGTAACAAATAGTGGTTTGAACATATGTTTACATTTTGGTCAATAGTTAATGGAAACCCATGTTAGGTTCAACAGTGTTTTGAAGAGGAAAACTGTGTTAGAAGACAGTAGATCTTAACAAGTTAAACATATGTTAAGGCTTAAACAGATGTTTGGCCTTTAACAGATGTTTGGCCTTTTATATCAGATGTTTGGACTTAAACAGTTGTTTGACCTTAAACACATGTTTGACCTTAAACAGATGTTTTGCCTTAAACAGATGTTCTTCTTCTACATCAGATATTTGCACTTAAACATATGTTTGACCTTAAACAGATGTTTAGCCATAAACAGATGTTTGGCCTTAAACCAAACGGCCAAACATCTGTTTATGGCCAAACATCTGTTTGACTATTTGTCAATATCTTATTGACTTTTGGTTAACATCTGTTTCAAATTTGGTCAACATCTTATTTTGTAAAAGAGGTACAAAAACAAAGATTTTTTCAAAATCCTAAATCACCCTATCATTTAAGTACATTGATGTAAATGTGGAAATGATATTATTCATATGGTCCTGTTGTGCTTTTGTTTGTCATCTAATATGAGTTCATGATCTAATCCGGTGATTTGAAGACATTGATGTTGAATCGAATGAGATGGTTGATGTAATGTGGTCGTATTACAAAAAAATAGTAATTAATTAATCTAAATAACTTTCCCGAGCCTGGGAAGCAATCCCGGGTAAAAACCTAGTATTGTCATATATACATATATGTATATACATGTTTAAAATTGAAAAATAAGTGTTATTTAGGGTTTAACATTAGTATTTAGGGTTTAGTATTAGTGTTTAGGGTTTAGCATTAGTATTTAGGTTTTAGCTTTAACGTTTAGCATTAGGGTTTAGCAATAGTATTTAGGGTTTAGCTTTTGGGTTTAACTTTAGCTTTTGGGTTTGCATTTGGGTTTAGCTTTAGGGTTTAGCTTTAGTGTGACACCTGTGTCACTTCAACCATTAAACAAATGCCAAACCAATGAAATATTGTATTTCATACTTGGGATTTGTAAAAGTATGTGTATCGTTTGCACATATCGACTCTTGTTCGATTTCAAGCTTTAAATCGCTTTCTGGAGGGTTATATGCGCTCTGATTTGTAGATATAACCAGTTTAATCCAACGAACACTCCGGAATAGTGAAATAGGCTTAACATACCTTAATTAACCTTTACATAACTTAGAAATAAGTTTTGGAAGGTTTGGTATGCCGAAATCAAGTTAAATCGCTTACAGGGACTAAAGTTGACAAACTGCGAAAGTATGCCAATTTGAACTGTAACAGACTTTCCGGAACATGACCATAAGTTAAACATACCATAAATATCCTTTACATAGCTTAGAAATAGGCTTTGAGGTGTTCGGTATGCTAAAATAAACTTTTGGGTCATTCAGGGACTAAAAGTGTCAAAAAGTGCACAAGTTTGCATTTTTACGCATAAATTACGTTCTGAATACATCCGGACATCCAAAAATTTATGTAAGCATGACTATATTATATTTTAGTGTTCCCCATAAGAAAAATCCATTCGTCGCGTCATTTGGATCGTTTTTCGCGCTTGTGCGCATTCCGTCGTAATTAAGCGAACATCGCGTTTGTACGACCAAACGAACCATCATCCGACATATTTTTGAGCATGTTTCATGTCCACAATGTTTAGGAAACATTTTAGGGCCTTAAAGTTGGCTTTACGGGCCTTAGAAGTGTCGGAAATGCCTTAAAACACGTGCAGGGACTGAAACTGTAATTTCTGAAAGTTTGTGCAGATCAGACAAGCCCAGGCGGCCCGCCTGAGCTTTGTGTGATCCTGAAGCGGGCCGCCTCAGCCTCTGCAGACCAGATTCATTGTTTTAATAGCTGGTTGCAGCTGTTTAGCACTCCCAATCCCTCTTCCACATGTCAATTCCCTATGGTGAGTGGCCATTTGACACACCACAACATTCCAACACATGTACGGCCTTGATCGTGCCCTCTTTTCCATGAAACGATCTCAACGGTTACCCGAAAACTATATATACCCATCCACCTCCATTGCATTTCTCACTAGAATCTTGATTTGAGAGCTCTAAGTTGAAACCATTGTTTCATACCTGTGTTCTTGGATCGAGATTAGCATTCGGGGACCCTTCGTAAGTATTCTTTCGTTCTTTTCCTTATTTTATTGCTTTTCGAGTCAGAAAGTCAAACTTTGTTTGACTTTCAGCGTTGACCAGTAATGGTCAATGCGAAGTTCGTTTGAACTTCGCAACGTGAGTGTAATCACGTTGGTCATAGTCCCTTTGGGACTATGCCCACTGATTACCACGTTGTCTAGAGTCGTAGGGTAGGCGATCTAATAAATCGCCTATACCTTCGAACTCGACCCATTTGGTCGATCATTAGGATCCGACCAAACACATTAGGTGACCATAGTATATAGGGAATAACCTTCCGAGGTTATACCTTATGGTCGCTTCGTTTAAGTAGTTGTATGATAGGTAGTTTATATGCCTTAGGTAAATTACAAGAATACCCTTTTCATACATAATTGGTAATTTAGCATATGTAACCTAAACTTTTGCCACATAACTGATTATGTAACATATTTAGGCATATAACACTTGTCATAGGACTAGTTAGACGTTTCGAACGCGTTTCACGCACACGATGCGTTAAAATAGCATAAGCTACCTAAACGGATCGTAATGGGTCGATAAGACTTAGGTTAAGTTTCATTTAGCATGTAGGCTTTGTTAAACCATAGCACATGAGTTCCTACACTCATTTGGTTTACAAACCCTAATGCTACCCAGTCTTCCGATACAGGTCCGGTTTATTAACATAGATACCTATATTAGGTGCCGTTTGATTCCGTGATCTCTAGCATTGCTTGGTGATTATCTTAAGACATCTGAGCAATCTCAAGTGAGTACATAGACCCCTCTTTTACTGTTTTCCAAACTGTTTTGGGGTGAAACACATGTGCCTACTTGTTACTTTCATGCTTTCCTGTTTTCACATCATATACCTGCTATGTTCGTTAGTACATTATAGTACATGATTTTATTACATCTTATGCTAGGTATGCCCATTGTGTGCATTACTTAGTACATCGTTTTACATTACATTACATGCTACGTATGTCTATTGTTGTATACGTAGTACAGGTCATATACTACGTATGTCTATTGTTGCATACTTAGTACAGGTCACATGCTACGTATGTCTATTGTTGTATATGTAGTACAGGTCACATGCTACGTATGTCTATTGTTGCATACTTAGTACAGGTCACATGCTACGTATGTCTATTGTTGTATACGTAGTACAGGTCACACGCTACGTATGTCTATTGTTGCATACTTAGTACAGGTCACATGCTACGTATGTCTATTGTCGCGTACTTAGTACATTTGTTATTCATCACAGGCTTACATTTTGGATACATATGCTCATCCAGTATATGAACACATTATATTACATTTTGAACCGTTTATAACTATTTGACTTTGTGAACCGTCTGTATCTATGAACCGTTTGTATCTGTGAACCGTGTGAACCGTATTTGATCATACATAAACATTTCTACAATTGTTAAACATTACATCTTGATGGTTTGGTTTTATTAAGTGATTAAGTAACGATGCGTGTGTAATATGATACTAGCATGGTGGATACGCCGCTGGTACTTCCTATATATAAGTGTTTGTATGGTATTACATATCGTAGCGTTATTTGAATCATTTCAGTTTGATACATATAACATTTTATACAAATAACATACTTTTCACAATACATTATTTTACAAGCAACTTAACTTATACAAACTCATTTTACAATGGTTATTCATTTAACCATACATTATTCTCTTATTTATACATATCATCTGATCTGATCGTTTTTCAAATGATTTACAAAACAAAGCAAATTACAAGGTTCATGACTAAACATTTTCTCAAAACATAAGTCATGAAACCTATTTTCACAAAACCTATGTATCTCACAGGCATTTTTATGCTGACGTACCTATTTTCACATGTGTTTTTCAGGAGCTGTTGCATAAGATGATCAAGATACACATAGGCAGACTTGGGCTTTAGTGACAATAAAAGATGCAAGACTAGTTAATTATGTTGTATTTCTTTGTTTGTTAAGACATTGTAACATTTTTAATCAATAAAACGAAACTTCAATTGCCATGGATTTGAAACAATTAATTCTGTTACAACACTCCCCGATGTTTCCGTCACGTTTTGTATGTTCTACGTGGTCGGGGTGTGACATTTAGCTTTTGGGTTTAGCATTAGGGTTTAGATTTAGGGTTTACAATTAGGGTTTTGCTTTAGGGTTTAGGGTTTAGGTATAGCTTTGGGTTTAGGGTTTATAACACTTATTTTACAATTTTAAACATGTTTATACATATATGTATGTTTGACAATATACAAATATGTATAGATAAAAGATTCACAATATACACATATGTATAAATCCAAAAAAAAAAATAAAACCTTAAAGAAAAAGCTCCGATTTTTCCAAAAAAAAAAAATCTTGCATTTTTTTCACCTTTTTTTTTTTTTGCATTTTTTACTTAGGGAAAATGTGTGGTCCAGATTACTTCTCAAGTTTCCTAAATAGGGTGGACATCTCTTAGGATTCCTACCCTATATAATATATATATATATATATATATATATATATATATATATATATATATATATAGAAACAGGATCCGGAGAAAACGCCTAAAAGTGTGAAAACAGTGAGAACGGATCCCGGTCGAACACGTGGCGCGCGATATAATTAGGGCAGATGGGCTTTTTTATCTTTTTGCCTTTTTTTCTGATGCGTGTGTCACAATACTGCTTCATTTTTGGCGTTTAAGATTCTTTTTGGCGTGTAGTTAGATTCAGTAACTACCGGGCATTTTATTGGTCTTTTTTAGATCTGCCTCGTTGAATTAATCGGTTTTGTGTTACATAGTAAATATTTTGGCGTTTATAGCGTTCCCAAATTCATTAAAATTAATTAGCAATTCTAACATCTTGACGTCCATGGTGTTACTAAATTCAATATGTACCTTTAATAATTCAAACTTTACAACTTTTTTTGGCGTTTTTGTAGATTTCAGCAGTTGAATTAATCCCATATATCTTATAAAGGTAATTTTTTGGCGTTCATGGCGTTCTTAATAACTCATTATAATTCATTAATAATTCAAAAGATTACAAAAAAACGAAATCAAAACAAACTAATACTCTTCTGTGTTTGGGATTACATCAGAGATGTACCCATTCTTTCCTTTATTGCTGCTATCTCTCTTCTTTCCTCGAGCAAGTTTAGATTCATCCGGAGGTCTTGTTTGTTCTCTACCTCTCTCAGCTTCATCCTTGCGGTTGGGGACCCTATTTCAGCTGGGATGACTGCCTCCGTCCCGTAGGTCAAACTGAAAGGGGTTTCCCTGTTGCAGTCCTTGGGGGTGGTCCTATATGCCCATAAGACGAAGGGCAGTTCTTCCACCCATCCTTTTTGCTTCCTTCCTAGCCTCCCTTTCATTCCCTTGATTACACTTTGGTTTGCTCTTTCTACTAACCCGTTGCTCTGGGCATGGGTGATGGAGGTGAATACCTGGTGCATATGCATCTGTTCGCACCATGGCCTAAAGGGCTTTCCTGCAAATTGGACGCCGTTGTCACTTACTAGCTCCTTTGGCACCCTGTATCTGCATATGATGTTGTCTAACACAAATCGCCTCATTTGTTCTCCAGTAATCTTTGCTAGAGGTCTTGCCACTACCCACTTGGTAAAATAGTCGATAGCGTCCACTACATATTTAACCCCTCCTGGGCCCTCTGGAAATGGCCCGATGATGTCAATGGCCCACTTCTGGAAGGACCAAGAAGTCGACACAGGTATCAATGGGTGCTTGTGGTGGTGTGTCATGGGTGCATGGACCTGGCAGTTGTCACATTTCTTGATTTCTTCTGATGCTGTCTCATACATCCTAGGCCAACAAAATCCCGCATTCATTGCTTTTGCCACCACTGTCCTTGGCCCAGAATGCATGCCGCAAATACCCTCGTGTATCTCTCTAATCACGTATATGGCTTCTTCATTAGCGACACATTTCAGTGATGGCCCCAAGTAGGACCTTGTAGGACCGGTTTTGACACCGTTCGATTGCGTAATGAACGTTCGACGTGCGGAATCCATGAACGTGCGTGACCGAACACACAATAACGTACTAGAACCGTGAATCTATTGAAATATATGACGTGTACGATACAAGAATCACGATTACACCACTTTCTCTCTCTACACTTTCTCTCTCTAGAAAGTCTTTCTCCAAGTCTTCTCTCCTAAATCCCAAAATCTTCCTAAAATCATGACATAACCCTCTATATATATGGTCAAGGCTATTTAATGAAAGTTTTCATTAATTACCAGTTTGCCACCTTGCCATTTCTAACTAAATATGACATTATGTACTTGATTTCTTCCGGCTTTTCACTACGACTCGAATTGACGAAGGCGATAGACAATAAATGCATCAACAATCTCCCCCTTGGATATTGCCGTAGTCAATCCGTAGTGAAACTCGTAGCGACTTGTCTTTCTCTCTCTCTAAAACTCGAACAAAGATGTAGTCGACAGACAACTGCACTAACAAACTCCCCCTTGGATGTTGACGGAATCTTTAGTGAGAGTCTTCAAATACTCTTTCTTCAGACTCTTCAGGCTCCCCCTTTCGTCAAGCTTCCGTGCTTTTGGGATCGACGCCTTGCTTTCCGAATATAAGCTCCTTTTGCATTAAGCTTGTCTTCAGACTCCCCCTTAGACTCGGCTGTCGGGATCGTAGTCTGGCTTTTCGTAGCAACAGATTCAGAAACCTACACATCTCAACCTCTCGTAAGACAAAATAATTTTGACTCTAAAAGAATTCACTCAAAATTCTCAAACATATAACACACAATATTGTGATTCAAATTAATGAATCATCTAAACATTTGAGGATTATCTTCCAACTTCTCATCATCTTAACCAAACCAATTGTTCATCTTGTTTAGCCTTTGAGATTTTGAATATAAGCTTTTCAACATCAGTTGTCGAAAATCTTTTTGAATTTTTCAAAATATGAAACATAAATGCAATAACAGAAATTAAATGCAGAAATGAAATATGTACAAGCATATTTTTGTGAGTTTGCGAAAGAGGATCATATCAGTTTTTGAGACACATCACAAGCACCGTTAAGCTTTTAATCGTTTTAAGTTCTAAACGATTCACGTTGATTGGCGATATAATTGTCCTCTTAAGCTCAATCTAAAAACTTTCGAAATGCTTACCGATACGTTAAGGTATATTAATTTTGCACTAAATTCTTATGGACCCCACGATCTCAGCATATCCCCTCATCATGCAATACACTAACTCAAGTAATGCCTTTAAACTATCATCAACTGTGATATGTGCGAAAACAAAGCAGAATGTTTAAACATTAACAATCAGGTCGATACTTCCGTATACGCAGAGAAAGTCCAATGTTTAAACAAAATAAGAAAATAAAACAAGTTGAAGTTGTTTAGGCTTTAACCACCAGATCGATACTCCCGTATACGCAGAGGTGATCCAAAGCTTAAACGAAACACCAAAGAAAATAAAGCAGAACGTTTAGGCAACAACATCCAGGTCGATACTCACGTATACGCAGAGGATGTACGATGCTTAAACAAAATAAAGAAATAAAACAAGTTTAAATCTTTGCAAAATGAAATGCACAATCACAGCGACTTTTTAGCAAAGTTGTGAAAGTTCACAAACTTAACCAGTTTTATGTCTTTCGACAATCAGCGATTACTGAGTAGGCACACAATCAAGAAGGACAAAACCAAGTACTATGCTTTTGACCATGTTTCCCACTAGAACTAGGCTTTTTCATTTAAGTTTGTATCGTTATTGCAAATCTACTAGTCTAGCTGAGCCTATCGTCACATCTATAGTGAGACCGTTTATCACATTTTACACTTTACATTTCTTTAGCATGCTGTGATAGTCCACTGATTACTATCATTTCCTCTTGTCTCAACAAAACTCATTTTTGATTTTTCAATGTTTTTGGCATTTTCAAATTTTCAAATGTTTTTGGATTTTCTGAAAATTTCTTACTCCCCCTAAAATGCAAACACATTTTAGGAAATTTGAAACTAAACTGTACAACCAACATGACAACTGATATCGAATCGCTTCAATTCGCCATCCACTTGGCATAAACAATCAGAACTCCCCCTTACAACAAACTATTTTCCCATTATGATTTCAAAACACTTAAGTTTGTTTTAATCAAAATGGTTTTTCCGAAAAAGTTAGTTTGTTTACCAATCCATTTGTAGGTTCGGGGTCACTTCATCACATTGTTTTCTTCATACACATGACAAATTTTACAATTTCAGTTTTAGATCTCAAACATCACTTGTAGAAAATCAAGTACAACTTAATGTCCCTGATTTACCACATGTAAGGCGAAAAATCACCAGAGTGAAATTTCTTAAGAAATATGCCGATTCCTACTCCCCAATTACCAACCTGGGAGTTCCGGCAAGTCAGGTTTTTCATTTGAACAATTTCACCCAAGCCTGACTGTCCTTGGGTGATTTTGAATTCTTGTTCAACAATGGTGGAAAATTTGCATCATCCATTGTTAAACCTGAATTCTCAGTTTTTACCTCAACTACCGGCTCTTCTGGCTTTACCGTACCAGAATCATTGCCTGAACGTGGCTTGTCTGACTTTGATGAGCCAGATTCATCGCCAACATGTGGCTCCTTTGTTTCCAAAGAAACAAATTCATCGCCAGGAAGTGAAAATCTCACTTTCTTTGATTTGTTAATCGTTTGATTAACCACTATTTCTTTCTTTATCTCCTCTTTTTTTCCTCAGACTTGCAACTGAAGAATTCGGTTTACTTGACTTTGTTGTCGAGTGAAACGATTTATCAGTACTTTTATTTTTTGTACCCGAGGACAAAATCCTTTCAAGATACTCTCGAGCTTTCTTTCTTTTCTTTCTCAGTCGGTCTTTCTGCCCTTGTGAAAGCTTCACTTTCTTTTCTTGAACTTTAGATTCTTTGACTTTCTGTTCTGAAACTTTTAGTTCCTTGGGCTTTTCTTTGACTTTGACTGACTTCATCACCCTTTTCTGAGATACAGCCCTCGATCTTTCAAATAATCTCATTGGGCAATCTCTGGCAATGTGACCTTTGATTTGACATTCATAACATCTTTCTTGTTTCAAAACTTCGACTTTGGCAGTTAACAGCAATGTGTCCTTGAAAACCACATTTGTAACACACTCTGTTATCATACCATGTACCACCTTCACACCAAACGCTCAGATCATAGCATTGTCTGGCTTTGTGGTAATCATCACTTCTCCTATAAGCTTGATTTGACGCTTGAGCACTGTGGTCAAACCTGCACCACTTATTACCAACTTTTTGTGAGTTTTGATTTTCAGATTTTTGTGGTTTTTTATAATGATTGGATGACTGAACTGATGAGCTTTTATTTTCATTTTTAAAATTTTTCAAATTTTTAACTTTTTGTTTCTGTTCTACAATCTTCTTAACAGGTTTTTGATTTGAACATTCACCTATTTCAGTAAACTGCAAAACAGTATTTTGAAATTTTTCTTGTAATTCTAAAAATATTTTTCTTTTCTTTTCCTTTTCTTTTTCATCATCAGTTTTGTCATCACAATCCTCAATTTTGACTTTGTCAAAATTTGTGACATTGTCACTTATTGAAACAGAATTGATCGGTTTTGGACACTCATATGGTGCCGAAGTCACAAAACCTTTCAATTTAACTTCAAGCTCTTTGATTTTAATCCGAGCTTTTTCAAGCTGAATGATTTTAGCCAAATGAGAATTTATTTCAATTTGTTTTTCAAGATTATCTTTACCAAAAATATCTCGCTCATCTTCTAAAATCTTTATTTGACTTTGAAAATCTTTTTCAATTTTTAATTTTTCATTTTTAAACTCTTTTTCTTTTTCTTTCAAAATTTTGTTTTCCAATGTCAAACTGTCCAAATTACTCAACAGTTTGACATTTTCTGACATCAATTTCTCACACTTTTCTCTTATTTCAAGAATCTGTTTACTATCAGATTCTTTCTCATCCTTCAAGCTTTTGATTTTCAATGTTAAACTCTCCAAATCCTTCAAGAGTATGACATTGTCTGATTCAGATTTTTCACAGTTTAAACACTTCTCTCCTGAATCAGAATTCAATTTTCTAATCTTTTGAAACTCAAGTTCTTGAGCTTCAATCTTCTCGATAAACGTGCTCAAATTCATGTGTAAATATCCCTCCTTCAAGGTTAACAAATACGTTCCCCATACATCACGCGGTAAAACATTTGCCACTTTGTCTACCCATTCCTTATTAGACTTGGTTATCCCCAATTTTCCCATCTCCAAAACTAGATGGCAATATCGATCAAACAATTCTTTTATAGACTCTCCCTTGATACCCGTAAAACTATCAAATTTCTTTTGTGCAATATTTGCTGGACTCTGAACACGATACGACGCACAATCCATGTTTCGTTATTGAACGATTTACAAAGACAATTTTTTCAAACGATACGAAAATTCACACAGTCAGATGACTATCCGATTGAACATCAAAGATTAGGCGACAACGGATCGAGTGGTGATTTGCTCGTGCGAGTATCCGATGCTTGACAAATCACTTGAAACACAGACAAATAGAACTGATTAGAATCGGGTGGCAACTTGTTCGGATTGCCACTCGATTTGATGCACTTTTAAACTTGAACAAAAACAATATCTTTTGAATCAAATTGTGATTCGATAAGTGATCTAAACAAAATCAATTTTATGTCTCACCACTTTACTAATAGCACTATACGACAAACCTGAATCTTATGCAAATTTTATAATCACACAACATGATTTCTACTGACACAAACCACAAATCAATTCACCAATTTTTTATTAGAGTTCACGTGATAAACTGATTATTTATAAAGTCACCTAAAAGTTGCTGACAAATTCAAATGCACTTCAATGATTGGACCGTTTTGTTATAGTGGACTGACAAACAATGATAGAATTGTTCAATTTTAATGCTATTTGACCACCCAATTTACTTAACCATCCAAAATTTTTATTTCACATGTACCGAGATGTTGTTCAGTTTTCTAAAATGAACTTTAGTGACAATCAAACAACATTCACATGATGTTAAAATGTGATTGGACCTCTATGTTATAATGGCAGACAACAATATCGAAACTTATAAGATCATATGCACATCTAACAACCTCACATGTGACTGACAAGACTTTATCAAATCTCAATGAATTTAATCTCTATGAACGAATCTATGACTAATATCAGACAATTTCAAATTTAATAAAATATTCACTTAATGTTTCTGATAAAATTGTCTAAAAGATCAAACCAATGCAATCTGACACAATTCTTAGATGAACTGAACAGCTTTCACGAAACTTGATGCACTTTACAAACGGTTCACATTTTTCAAACGGTAACCATGTTTCAAACTGTCATGTCATGTTTCAAACTGTAAGGTGATAGTTCAAACGGCCAGGTGCTTGTTCAAACGGTCAGGTGCTTTCAAACTGTCAGGTGCTTGATTTCAAACAGTCAAGTGATTTCAAACTGTCATGTGCTTGATTTCAAACGATAGTTTCAAACGGGAGGTTCACTTTCAAACGGGATGGACAGTTTCAAACGATAGTTCAAACGGAAGGTTCACTTTCAAACGATAGTTCAAACGGAAGGGTCCTCTTTCAAACTTTCAAACGATGTCGGACACAAAAACTCAGATTTCTCCTAAACGGCTAGGAATTAGGATCTGAAACTTGGTAGGATTGTAAATCAAGTGTTTTCGCACAACATATCAAAAAATCAGACGATTTGGACCATAGAAACCTGTTCAATTTGACGAAAATCAGTGAAAAACGTAAGAAATAGGTAGAACATGAAGAAATAGATGAAATTGGATCTGAATCGGCTGAAATCTGGTACGAAAACGATGTGTTTGATCAAGCAATCGAGCTCCTAGCTCTGATACCACTTGTAGGACCGGTTTTGACACCGTTCGATTGCGTAACGAACGTTCGACGTGCGGAATCCGTGAACGTGCGTGACCGAACACACAATAACGTACTAGAACCATGAATCTATTGAAATATATGACGTGTACGATACAAGAATCACGATTACACCACTTTCTCTCTCTACACTTTCTCTCTCTAGAAAGTCTTTCTCCAAGTCTTCTCTCCTAAATCCCAAAATCTTCCTAAAATCATGACATAACCCTCTATATATATGGTCAAGGCTATTTAATGAAAGTTTTCATTAATTACAAGTTTGCCACCTTGCCATTTCTAACTAAATATGACATTATGTACTTGATTTCTTCCGGCTTTTCACTACGACTCGAATTGACGAAGGAGATAGACAATAAATGCATCAACAGACCTTCGATAAAGTTCCCCATCAATTAATCCGTATTGTAAAGCTTTGACCCTTATCTTCCGGGCTGCCCAGTCACCTTCGGGTAGTATTCCATCCTTGAGGAATTTTACAATCGGTGTTATCCAAGTCTCCTGGGCGTTTTCGATTGTAGCTATTTTCTCAACATCGATGGAAGGGGAGGTTAAGACCTCCACCTTGACTTCACTTGCAAGGTGATTGAAGACTACGGAGGCTAACTTGCTAAGAGCATCAGATTTTTTGTTTCTCCCTCGGGGTATGTATTCCAGCTTGAAAGTCTTGAAGGCCTTGGCCGTCTCTTTCAACTTGGTCACGTATCGAGCCATTGTGCTATCCTAAGCCTCGTATTTCCCATGGAACTGCTTGACTACTAGATGTGAGTCAGTACTGACTTCTACGTGTCTTGCTTTTACCTTCTTAGCCAATCTCAACCCCGCCAAATGGGCTTCGTATTCCGTCGTGTTGTTGGTGTTCTCAAAGTCTAGCCTGATGGCGTATGTCCGTTCGACTCCCTCGGGGCTGATCAGCGTGATGCCTGCTCCACTTCTTTCCTCGCTTGAAGCCCCATCTGTAAGTAATTTCCACACTGCCGCATCCTCTTTCTCCTTTTCTTCCCTCTCCAAGGCCTCCCACTTTAAGAGTTCTTTTTCCTCATCCTCCGGGACTTCAGCCAGGAAGTCAGCCAGTATTCATCCCTTCATTGCTATTCTGGCTTTATACTCTAAGGAATGTTCTCCCAACTCCACTGCCCACTTGGCCAACCGGCCTGACAGCTCTGGTCTCCTGAGTACCTTTTGGAGCGGTTGATCTGTCATTAATGTGACTTTATGTTCCTGGAAATATCTTCTAAGCCTTCGGGATGCAAAGACGAGTGCAAGGGTTAGCTTTTCCAGAGGCATGTAGCGTTCCTCAGGGCCTTTAAGGGTCCAGCTAATGAAGTATATGGGGATCTGTTTTTCCTCCCTCTCCACCATCATCACCGCACTTATGGTTGTCTTTGAAGCAGATAAATATAGGTGCAAGTCCTCTCTGGGGACCGGAGTGGCTAGGGTTGGGAGCTTACAGATGTAGTCATTCATTTCCCGAAAAGCTGTCTCGGCCTTTGGGGTCCATCTGAACTTGTCTGTCTGGAGACAATCCTTCAGCACTTTCATGAAGGGGAGAGTTCTGTCAGCTACCTTTGAAAAGAAACGGTTCAGGGCAATCAGTCTCCCGTTCAATTGTTGAATGTCTTTTAAGGACCGGGGGGATCGCATTTCGGCTACAGCCTGGGTCTTCTCCGGATTGGCCTTGTTCCCTCCCTTGTTGACCACTACTCCTAGGAATCTTCCTTCCTCTACCCCGAAGCAGCATTTTCCTGGGTTTAATTTCATGTTTACGTCTTGCATGGTCTGTATGGTTTCAGCTATATCTTCTATCATGGCCATCTCTGTGAGGCTTTTTATGACGATGTCGTCGAAGTATACTTCCAAGTTTCGACCCCGTTGTTCCCTGAAGAGGGTGCTCATGAACCTTTGGTAAGTGACCCCTGCATTTTTTAGTCCGAATGGCATTTTAGTGTAACAAAAGGTTCCCTCGTCTGTGATGAATGCAGTCTTCACTTCATCTTCTAGTGACATTTGTATTTGGTGATACCATTTATAGGCATCCAGGAAACACTTCAGGGGGTACTGAGATAGGGAATCCACCTGGACGTCTATCCGGGAGAGGATAGCAGTCCTTGGGGCATGCTTTATTCAGGTCCAGGAAGTCTATGCACATCCTCCATCTTTTTTCTTGACCATGACTGGGTTGGCGATCCAGGAAGGATATTTTACCTCCCTAACTATCCCTGCTATGAGCAACTTCCTGGTTTCTTCACATGCAGCCCTTCTCTTACTGGGACCCATGCTCCGTTTCTTTTGCTTTACCGGTTGCACCCAGGTGTATGTATTAAGCCGGTGTTCAGTCAGACTTCTCGGAATCCCGGTCATATCTCCATGTTGAAATGCAAATACGTCTATGTTGAAGAGAATTAATTGCTTGAGAGCACTTTTGCATTTGTCATTGAGATGGCTTCCCACCTAAATTGTTTGCTCAGGGAATCTGTCGCAAAGGATCCATTCTTCTATTCTTTCTTTTTGAGGCTTTTCAGGCACTTCCCCCCACAGAAACAGAAGACACTACCTCGTATGAGGACTTTACCCACGCCAAGCCCTTCGGCGTTTGGAACACCAAAGCGCCATGTGGGGTTGAGGCCTGTGCTTGTAAATCACCGATCCCCGGCCTTCCCAGGATTGCATTGTACTTTGAGGGTGCCCGGACCACCGAGAAAGTGAGAGATATGGACCGGACACGGTCCCCTACTCCGATAGTGAATGGGAGCATGATCTTTCCCAGGGGGTGAGATATACTATTGTTGAAACCAACGAGGGGGATCTAGTCTTCGTCAAGCCTGTCGCTTACATCCCTGTCAAACCTCAGGAAACAGTGTTCATATATTACTTCTACTCCACTTCCCTCGTCTACGTGTATCCTGGCTACCTTATGTCCGACTATGATGGCTGATATATTGAGGGGAAGCCTTTGCACCTCGTGTTCCTCCAGGTGTGGCATTAGTATGTGAGCTTTCATGCGGTCTGGGGGGCCAGGACCCTAGCTTTTACACTCCTAGTGGTGTTAAACTCATCCCTTCGCCTGATCATGTCTACGTCTGCCCTTCCAGACTCCCTCACATCTTTTCCCTTATGATCTCCTCCTCCTTCTTTGATTTATTTAATCAAGTGAGCCAATTTACCCATTTTTACTGCGTCTTCTATTTCCCTCTCTAGGTACATACAATCATCGGTTTTATGGCCGTAGCCCCTGTGGAAGTCGCAATATTCGTTTGGTTGTGCCTTCGTTGCTGGTTTTATGGGTGGTGGCCTTGGAAAGGAAGTTTTCACCCTCTCAGTGGCCAGTATTTCGCTTGGGGTTTTGGTGAGAGGGGTGAAGCTATCAGAGTAAGGGAGTGACCCCCTGCCCCAAGGTCTATAGGGGGAGTATGTGGGTCTTACCCTGTCATGCAATATTTTGTCAAAAGTTGGTTTTCGGGAGTATGGTGTACCTTTTTCTGGAGGTTTTGGAGTAGGGTTGCTTCTTTAGGTGGGGATGTCCATCTCCTTAGCCTTGCTGACTGTGTCTTTTCCCCTAACAAAGGCCATGACCATGTCCATGAGGTTATCGGACGTGTGTGGGAACTCCTCTCCTAACTTTTCGCATAGTTGTGCATGCTTCAGCCCATTGATGAAGCTGCTAATCTTCATGACCTCCGACACATCTTTGATGTTCATGCTTTCTTTAATGAACCTTTCCATGTATTGATCTATTCATTCATTATCTCTCTGCCTTATGTGCATGATTTCGTTTGGGTTTTTGACCACCTTTCTCTGTTGACCAAAGTTTCTCAGGAACTTCTCGCTTAGTTCCTCATAGCTATCGATTCCTCCGGGAGGAAGGCTGTCAAACCAGAGCCTGGCACCCTCCGTTAGAGTTTGTACGAACATGTGAAAACCAAACAGGCATAGGACACCGTCCTAGTTGTCTCGCACCCTTGAAGGCATGAAGGTGATCCTCCGGGTCCCGCGTCCCGTCATCTGTCAAAGTTCAAGGGCAACTTGAGCTTGGGGGCATGGGTGCCTCAGTGATTATTTTTGTAAACTTTGAGATCTCGGCTAAGTCTCGAGGAAGGTAGGGTTGATCCAGACTGTTGTCCTTATGGTCTTCTTTTTCTTTTTCTTTTCCCTTCGGTTCCTTTCCTGTGATTAGATCCTCTCTCTTTTGATGACATCTTCTTAAGGGCTGTTATGAAAGCCTCTAGAGGATCTGAGTAATCGCTCTTGTTCTGAGGGTCCGTTTCCCCCTTGTTGGGTGGTGTATCGAAAGATAATCTGGCCTTGAGGCTCTCCAGTCTCTCCTGTCTTTCTAGGTCCCCGAGATGCTTCTTTATTTCTTCCCTGTGCATGGCAACGAAATCCGGGGTGATGGTCTCATTTTCCGTGTTTCTTGTTTGGTTCTCATTTTCTTTCTCATGGGTAATGTCTTCCACTGTGACCCTGTCATGGTCATTTTGCACCGTCTGGATGGTCCGTGAACTCGGTGGTGTTGCCATGTTCTCTCTTACAGATTGGGGTATCACGCCACCGATGATTTTAAGTGGGAAAAATCAGCCGGACTGAAAGCTCCCACGGATGGCGCCAATGTCGAATCCCCAAATCCCTGGATGACTTCAAGGGGTCTTCGCTGACGTCGTGATACTCCAACCTTTGCATTCTACAAAAAGGAAACTGTTAGCCTCGCCACGGAGGGCCCCAGAGGGGGGATCCGTGACCAAGCTCCAGCGTGAGAGTAAGTAAACTTGCCGGAGAGTAAGAGAGCAGTTTATTCCGATGAGTAAGATCACCGGAACAATCTCTATGGTGTGAATCAGATATAAATGTGTGTATTTAATGTAAGGGAATTATGGTCGGAATAAATGATCGAGAGAGCATTAAGTGAGATACCTTGGACTTGAGAAATAGATCGTTCTTTACCTTTCTTATATAGCCAAGAGTCCTTATCTCTTCAATGGAATGGTACCGAGATGATCCAATAGTTTCTGACTATTTTTGGGGGGCTCAGACACGTGTCTGAACCCCAACGGAGAGATTGTTGACCTCATTTAATGAAACTGGCTCGGAAGTACTGTGCCAGCCGGAGATCCTTTTCTTATCATTCATTTAATGCTCTTGTATTTTCTGAACATCTCCTTCCCACCCGTTTTGTATGGGAGAATCCCTTAATAGGCAAGTATTATAATTTGGGCCTTACCAGTTGGGCCTACATGAGAGGAGCCCAAGACGGGTCAAGCTGGGTAAACCATTAGTACATAGATTTTGGGCATGTTTGGGTAAGCTTTTTGAAACAACTTATTGACTTATTGGCTTCTTGGAAAAGTCAGGATTTTGTGACTTATTGACTTATTGGCTTTTCCACCTCACATACACCCTCTTTGCCAAACATCATTTTAGAGCTTATGACTTTTCAAAAAGCCAATAAGTCAATAAGTTGTTTCAAAAAGCTTACCCAAACATGCCCTTAGACTTAGACGTATTTAGCATTTTATTATTTTCATTTGGATAAAAATTAGTCATGTTACAACTTTAATTTTAGGTTCTTCTTTTTGGATTGCTAAACTGAGTACAGGTATCGTATAAATAAAAAATATCGTACAAATAAAAAATATCGTTTTAATAATATGACTATGTTATACTTCTTCCAATAATAGTTAAATTATTTTAATTATTTGAAAACAAAGTTTTATGTTCCATAAAATAGAAGCTGTGATTACAAACACACTTGGTTTAGTGATTTGTTGTAGGAAGGTAACTCTTCATGTACACATGTCCAACTGTCATTGGTGAAGTCATTACTTATTTGGTGGCATTGTCACTAGCTTATAATAAGTTGGTGATTGTTGGCCTTTCAACTGTAGGCTATTATAGTAGATAGGGTCTACACCAGTAGAGTGCTTAATAAAGTCTTAATCTAGGGTACACCGTACACTCTCTCATGGATGTGATGTAGGCAATGGATTCGCAAGTAGGGCAAGCAACGGCTTCAGCGATGATGAAGAATGAGGGAGGGAGGGTGGATCGGTTTTGGCTCTATACCATGTAGGAAATGATAACTCTCACTATCAAAACAAGTTACAATATGGTCATACATATAGGCAAAGAATAAATGCAAAATTAATAACAAACATCAATGTGAATAAATGAATAATTATGGAGACTCTTGAGTGTTATCAGCCGTCTATAAATAGAAGGCTCATCAAGCAGAAATTCTGATGAAGTGGTTTATCAGAAATTCTGGTAAAAACCCCACTTGTCTAAAAATCAGCTCTATCCTGCCACACTAACCAAAGCAAGTTGACATTATTGGATCTCATGATGACAAAGGAAAATTGATTGTTGGATTCAATGAATATGTCAAGACGCTACTTTTTGAAGGAATATACATGAATAAACAAGCAGAGAACAATGAGTTAAGCTTAGCATTCAATACATACTACAAACTTCATTGTCCTTTCACTCTCAGAATTCAAGTATTCATTTGTAATAGATAATAATCTTACAATCACCTTGTAAACCATTTTGTTTCAAAGTGATATAAACTTGATAATTCTGTAGGTCTTGTTTCTTGAAAGTATGATTTCTATTTCCGCACACTATTTTCACAACTATTGAAATCACTTGCCATATTGCGTGAGAAGAAGTTTTTAAGTCTAAACTGGGACCAACAATTGGTATCAGAGCAGATTGAATAAATTATTTTCAAACAATCAATCGCCCATTTTCTTTTCTCTAAATATGGCCAGCTTTCAAACATGAAATAATGCTTTTAACATTGGTTCAATGTCTAAACCTCCGACTCTTGTCAGAGAGGAATACCCACAATGGAAAATCAGGATGGTCAATTTCCTTAATGGACATGACCGAGCTCTGTTTCAATCCATTGAAATGGGTCCACATGTACCATAGGCAGTTTGCAGCAAGATGGAGCTTGTTCTCACGTTCGTTTTGCCTGGTCGCACGCCCAAAACGGACCCTCGTAGCCCAAGTTAGAGCCATTTTAGTGAAGCCCCTTTTGTTACGCGGTCTTGGGCCTCCAAATACAAAATAGCCAGTTCCTCCACACTTGGGCCTGCATCACTTTAGTAAATTCCTATTCAGTGAGATTTTTATACCTTAAAGCACACGTGTATAGGAACTTTTTGTATAGTCTAATATTTGAAGGGCTTAGTATTGTACATGTTATAAAATATTTCGATCAACAACAAGGGCTTTGCTAGAGGTACAACTTCAGAGAAAAAGAAAACAGTTTGTGATATGGTTATTGAGCAACTTTAGTTAGAGAAAAAGAAAATTGTCTGTGATATGGTTATGGAGCAACTTTATTTTGTCACTATTTAATATAATATGTAATTTTTTTGTATTTCTTTTATTTTTAGATTTATTAATCATATAGATTAAATTTTTAGCCCGTGTAATACACGGGTAACTAACCTAGTAAAGTAATATAGCTGCAGTGGATTTAAGAAACTGTTGGGAGCAGCAAAGCGCGTTACATCATCCATAACCCTGTAAAATCGTTTAGCATTAACTTCCAAATATTCTTCTTTAATTCCAAAACAATAAAATTTATCCTATTATAAATTCAGATATATATATCCTCATAATTGCCGTTCAAAAAAAATATATATATATATCCTCATAATCTCGATGTATATATATGAGTATTGATGAATGAAAGAGATACACTTCTCATATTTTCTCATATTTCACTTCATCTTATCAGCACCTGCTCTATACTTGTTTTGATTGTTTAGTTGATGCTTTAGAAGTGGTTTACCTTGGCTATTGTTTCACATATATTATAGAATTCTACTTCAGCCACACATTCATCAATCCAGGTAACATATATTAACGTCTCGTGCATTTATTGGTAGATACAGAACCTTTTTACTCACTTGAATCACACACATCAAATGTTTTTACGTAATTCAGTGATAAATTTGTGACATAAAATTGAGATAGATGGATTTTTTTTTCGTAAATAGATATTTTTTTTTCTTTTTTTTTTGTGATTCAATCTCGCAAAACACTATTCAAAGTAATACTAGATATTATGGTTTTCTATGATTAAGATATTGAAACTTACAATCAAGATATTGTTTCTTGAAGTTTATTAGAACATAAACATGCTTTTAGTTCGGCGGTAACTGCCGTCATAAATTAATGAATTACCGATTAAATGCGAATGCGTGATGAAGATCTTGATTTGTTTTGGTTTTGCGGAAACCCCTTTTCCGGACTTTCTTCACCGTTGGATATCGGAGTCATGCATACTTTGTTCCAATCACTTGATGTTATCATATACAATCTCTGGATGCTCTCTGTTTTTCGATCTCACGTTTCCTCTAGCAAGACTCCTGTGATTCATTAATAAAACGACTTAATAGGTTGTATGTATTAAGCATGGACTTTGGTCTGACTTTCACCGCTTTTGATTCATTTAATCCATTTTAGCTAAAAAAATATGTTCCGGTTTCAAATAAAATACAATCCAAATCGACCCATTTACAAATAAAAGAGTTGAAATTGCCACATCTAAATCTGATAGAAACAACAAACAAAATAATAGTGTCTTAGGATGAAACTAAGATGTGTGGTCATAAGCTTTTCCACATTAACCGAACCAGGTTTCGTAACCTTCACCCGAGTTGAATGTCACCATTATGAAGTCAACATTTGAATTAGTATGATCTACAGAACTATTTTGTTAGATTAAAAAGTCAAAATAACATTTTCAACATCACGAGTTGATGTTAATCCGGCGTTGCATCAAGATGTTGATTAAGAATGCCGTTAGTGTCAATACATGAGATGTTTTAACATAAACGACATTCTTAATCAGCATCTCTTCACAACGAGAAGGTTACCGTCAAGTTGTGATGTTGAAAAGGTTATTTTGCCTTTTTAATCTAACTTAATACTTCTGTAGATCATACTAATTCAACATGTTGACTTCATAATGGTGACATACAACTCAGGTGTAGGTTACGAAACCTGGTTCTGTTAATGTGGAAAAGCTTATGAGCATGCATATTAGTTTCATTGTAAGACACTGTCTATTTTTCTATCAGATTTAGAGGTGACAATTTCAACTCCTTTATTTATAAATGGATCAATTTAGGCTGTATTTTTTATCTCAAACCAGAACATATATATATATATATATATATATATATATATATATATAAAGGAAGGTTAACGTACATTACGGCTTAACGTACATCACGTACAACAGATAATTACGCACGTTGGTTTTAAAATCACGCACGTTATAACTCAAAAATCCAAAATCATGCATGTTGAAACACAATAATCACGCATATTGAAAACATTAATCACGCACGTTATAGAACAAATCACGCACGTTGTTGTATGTGAAGTACGTTAAGCTGTAATGTACGATATACTTTTTCTATATATATATATATATATATATATATATTTATATTTATAAAGGGTACAGATTCTAAGAGAAGTCCAACTTATTTGAGAAACTTGAGAAGTATTCTGGACCACACATTTCCCTAAACTTTTCGTAAATTACCAAAAGTTTAGTAAAAATATGTGGTTAAAAATGCTTCTTAAGTTTCTCAATTAGACTAGGGCTTCTCGCATGATCCTAACCCTATATATATGTGTGTGTGTGTGTATGTATATATATAAGTGTAACGTACAATAGGGCTTATCGTACACAACGTACGCGATAACCCCAGCCATCAGATCTTCATCTCCCATGCGATTTCACCCATAAACAACATTGTTGATGCATTTTATGTCTATCGCCTTCGTCAATCCGAGCCGTAGCGAGGAACTGAAGATATCAAGTCGTTAAAGTATTACATTTAGATAAAAAGGCAAGGTGGCAATCTTGTAATTAATGAAAAGTTTCATTAATTAGCCTTGACCTATAAATAGAGTGTTATGTCATAAGTTGTAAGACTTTTGAAATACTTTTGCTCCATTTGGTGATTTAGAGATTCAAGTTTAGAGAGAGAAAGTCTAGAGAGAGAAAGTACTCTCTACGTGATTCTTGTTGCTTGTACACGTCATATCTTCAATAAAATCACGTTTCTAGTACGTTATTGTGTGTTCGGTCACGCACGTTCACGGATTCCGCACGTCGAACGTTCGTTACGCAATCGAACGGTGTCAAAACCGGTCCTACAAGTGGTATCAGAGCTAGGAGCTCGATTGCTTGATCAAACACATCGTTTTCGTACCAGATTTCAGCCGATTCAGATCCGATTTCATCTATTTCTTCATCTTCTACCTATTTCTTACATTTTTCACGGTTTTTAGTCAAATTGAACTTGTTTTCACGGTCCGATTTGTCTGATTTTTGGATATGTTGTGCGAAAACACTTGATTTACAACCCTACCAAGTTTCAGATCCTAATTCCTAGCCGTTTAGGAGAAATTTGATTTTTTTGTCCGATTTTGTCTGAAACAGCTGGTTCCCGTTTGAAATTGGTTCTATCGTTTGAAAAATATACTGGTCGTTTGAAATAATCGTTTGAAAATGGATTCCTTCGTTTGAAATTGTCGTTTGAATTCATTCCGTCGTTTGAAATTTGATCGTTTGAAACTATCGTTTGAAATCAAGCACATGACAGTTTGAAAGCACATGACAGTTTGAAAATCACCTGACCGTTTGAACTAGCACATGATCGTTTGAAATAGTCCTGACAGTTTGAAACAGACTTGATCGTTTGAACCTGTGACTGTTTGAAATTGATGTCCGTTTAAGGACGTGACAGTTTGAAATCAAGCACCTGAACGTTTGAAATCCTGTCCGTTTGAAAGTGGTTATGAGTTCATGTGATTAATGTTCATGTGATTAAACATTTAAAGATTGTCGGCAAATTACATTGTGATTTAAAAATCATCGTAAATTGAAATTTGGCAATAGTGGAAATAAAGGCCCAATCATGTTTAAATATAATAACTGTTGTTGTCAGTAACAATTCACGTGAAAACAAAATTGGCAGATTGCATGTGAATTCTTGTCAGTACAGTACAATTGATTTTACATAGTCTAGATCCAATCAAAAATTAATTAGTGATAATTGTTTCAGCTTGCGTGTGACAAGCATTGTGTTGGTGCACTTGTGTCTGTACTTTGTCTGTATTTTGTCATGATATTTTGTCATGATACAAAACGATGTCTTTGTTAGTCTTGTAAGTTTGACCAAGTCAACCATCCTCCGGTTTGACTTGGCCGAACAGTTAGACAATGTTTGTAAGCTGTTTGTGTCGAAGGATGAGACATCGAAGGATTGTTTATATCCTTCGATGAGCTCGAAAGATAAGCCTTCGATGGATGATTGATTGATGGACCTCGAAGGATATCATCCTTCGAGGTGTATATGTGATCCTTTGACAGGTTTCAGATCGATAGATGATCTTTCGATCAGTCTATCTGATCCTTCGACCAGACGTGCTGTGATGGATATAAATATCCATGTTATGTGTTCACTTCATTCGAGACTAGAGGAGTGAAAGTGTGAGAAGTGAGTCTTGTAGAGAGCATTCTGTTGAGAGCATACACACACGAGTGTTTTAGAGAGTTTGCAAAACACATTTGTAAACATAGCTTTGTAACCGAACCTTTCATTCGTATTAATACAAGTGGTGTTAATCGGTGAAGATTGTGTGTTGTGTTTGTACTTGTTCTCGTATAAACTATCGGTTTGCATGCTAGCTTGGATTCCGCACTCGCTAGTGTGTTAGATATAACAAGGATAAGGTTTGACCTCATCCTCCGAGGGACCTACAAGTGGTATCAGAGCCGTGGCTCTTTTCCTTGTTAAAAACCGAGTTTATACAAGGCTTTGGAGTGTTTTGGACAAAAACTCACTTGGTTTAGCAACTGTTTTTACTGTTTTTCTCGCTTTTCTTGTCATAAAAACGTGTTCTAAACTAACCGGGTGTGTTAAAGGATGGTTCGGGTAACTTAAAAACTTGTTTTTAAGAATTTTGGTCATCTCCGGCCAAATTCCGGCTTACTCCGGTGACCGGTTTCTGGACAGAACCTTCGATTTTTCGTTATATTTTATTGTTCAAAATCTGGTTTGCATGCAGAAGATATGGTCTGACCATACCTTTCTGCCGAAAGTCTCTACCAACCCATCACCTTTTTCACCAACCTGTCACTTTCGTCAACTGTGTCAGTATCGATCGAAAGATATCCTTCGAAGTCGAAAGATCTTCTTTCGATCAAAGGAGGTTTGATAGATAATCATCCTTCGAACATCCTTCGAAGTCTGTGACTTATTCTTCGATCCAAGGAATCTTTTTGAAGCATACATCTTTCGGTCTACAGTTCTTTTTCGAAAGATAAGGATCCTTCGATTGGAGAATCTTTCGAAATCTTTGTTCGAAATTCAACAGTGATCTTTCGAACAGGTCTTGATCCTTCGATCTTAGTCTGTTTATGTTTAACAAGTTTGTGATTTACAGGTATTATTTTTCTTGATAAAAAATGAATCCAAGATGGGGTACTCCGGTAAATACAGAGATGTATTTTGGTACTCCGTCTCCGTCTCCCGCACCGGTATCTTCTCAAGCTAATGCAATTTCTACCGGTCAATGGGCATTCGTATCAAATCAAACTCCAAGTATTCAAAGCATTCTCTTAAGCGAGAGCGAAACCGGAAGTTTGAATCGGCCTCCAAAGTTGATGCACTTATATGAATATCCAGGATGGATTGACAGATTTCATACATACGTTCTTGGACAAAATACAGAATTGTGGTTGCGGTTCATCACAGATTTCGATCAAACAATAGAAGTTGCCGCATCATCTGCTGCTACGTTTGCAGATCTTACGGAAGATCAGAAGAAGGTCTATGATCTGGAAAAGAAGGCATATGCCATTCTTACTCAGGCGTTAAGTAAAGATATTTATCATCAATTTGTCAGTTACAAGACAACGAAAAGGTTGTGGGACGCATTGAAGACAAGGGGCGTAGGAAATGAAGCGACACGTCAATTGAGAAAAGACCTGCTAAAGAAAGAGTTTGATGGTTTTACTTGTATGGAGAATGAATCTTTAGGAGATTTGAGAAGTCGATTTAATCATTTGCTGACTGAATTGGCAAATTTTGATGTTGTTACAACTTCAGCAGAGATTGTGAAAAAGTTTGCAGAGGCGTTGCCACCTCAATGGAATACTTTCTTGGAAATCATGAGGTACAATGGCACTTTAGCTACAACAAGCTTCAATGACTTTGTTCAACTCCTGGAAAACAAGAATCAGGAAGAAACTCTCAAGGCAAAAAGAGTTCCAGTGCCACAAAATCCTGAAATGTACTATGGAACTTCTAGCACTTCTACAAAACCTTCTTCACATGCTCCAATTCAAACAGCGTTTGTGTCTAGCACTGACATGTATGGCAATACTATCCAAGTTCCAGTCCCTCCAAAAACAGACATGTATGGAAATCCGCTTGAACCAGTTCCTCAACAAGTACCACAACAGCAAAGCCAACGACTTATCAGAACAACAGACATGTATGGAAATCCGCTTGAACCAGTTCCTCAACCAGCACCACAACAGCAAAGCCAACGAACTATCAGAGCAACTGATATGTTCGGAAATCCATTACCTGTTCGATCTACCAGACCAACAGACATGTATGGGAATCCACTTCCTCCTCAACAGCAAGCGTGTTATGGAAGCACATCATCTGCTGGTCAGCAATCAAAGCCAAATACAGTACGGCTCGACACCTCAAGCTTTTCTAAAGTCAGTGTGGAAGTAGCAAAGGAACACATGGAGCTGCTAAACACTTTGGTGAGCGCATACTGTGGATTAGTGGAAGGTCAGATTGGCAACATTAATCTGACACAAGAAGACTATCAGCAGATCGATAAAGAGGAGATGGAGATGATGGACATCAAGTGGGCCTTTGCAAGTGCTGTTAGGCGAGCAAAGGATTTCATGGAAAGAACGGGCAGAACCAGCTTGGAAAGCAAGAAAGACACCAAGTATGGGTTTGATAAGCAGGCTGTGAAGTGTTTCAATTGTGGTGAACGTGGTCATTTCAAACGTGAATGTACGAGGCTATCTCAACATGGAAACCAAAATCCTTTCAGAGGTCAGGGTAACAGGGCAAATCAGAACCAAGTAAGGAACAATGAGCGCACATTGGTGCATGTCAACAACCAGAGTCAAGCAGGACCATCTAATGCCAACCAGGCACTTGTGGTTCAATTAGATGAAGGTTGTGATTGGCCAATTCAGTTGGGAAATGATGCTCCAGATGGAACAACTTGTTTTGCTGAAATTGTCAAGGATCTGGAACACGCCAGTGGTGGAGAATCTTCCACCAATGGTGATGAATCTTCTGAAGATGAAGACTCTTCTGGTTATAGTAGAAGTTAAGATGAAGAATCCTCGAGTTCAGGTGATGATCATGTGGATGAGACCTCAAGTGCGTCAGTCGATGCAGTTATTGATGAGCTTTTGGAAGAAGCTGCAGCAGGAATTGAAAGAAGGTCTATTTTGGTGGATCAAGCTGCTTATTCTTCGTCTTCTCTCCATTCAGCCTTTATGGCTAATGTCGACAGTTCATCAAGTCAGGTATGTGTCGATGAACCCACTTCTGTTAGTTGTGATAACTGTGATAGTTTGCATGTTAAATGTGCTGATTTAGAGGCAAACATGTCTGAGTTGCAAGGCAAACATGATGCTTTACAAGCTAGTTTGTTTGACTTGCAAGACAAACATGTTTCATTGAATGATAAGTGGTGTGAATTGAAAAGTAAACATGAGGCTTTGCAAGAGAAATATGATGTGACATTCATTCACAATCAGAAATTGACCATTGATCTTTCGAAGTGCACTGAAGCCAACATGTTTTATGAAAACCATGAAAAGGAGTTTAAATCGATGATTGAAAAATTAAAGAAAGATAAAACCGAGTTAACAAAAATGGTTTCCAGAAAACAAACTGACATCAATTTGTATATAACTCGCCTTGAGGTAATGCAAAAGGAAATGGCTTGTGTCAAAACTGAAGGTGAGGCGATCCAACTTAAGCTAGACAGTTATTTGAGCTCTAGCTATGTGTTGGATCACATCATTGACGTACAGAAAGAGAAACGGGATGTCACATGCATTGGATACAAGAAATGTGTAACACCCGAAAATTTTAAAACAAAAATGTAAACAACCCTTATGATTTATAGTCCAATAGGAAACCCTAATTAAGACACCCAAGTAATTCCGTACAAACCCTAAGATTTTCAGAATTTTCAGAATCAGGATTAGGGCCCCTAAAACTCAGGGGGGGGTATTTCCCACTTGATGATTATCCTAATAATTCGTTGTCAATTTAGAAATTTAAGAAAATGTTGACTCAGCTAGGCTAGTCCCACGCGTGGCTACCCTATAAACGATTTTCAACCCATACGCATCGTAGGGGTTTATGGCCTACGATGCGCAACCATTTTAAAAGACCATACGATGCGTATGGTATTGAAGGCCTACGATGCGCAGGGCTTCTCAAATTTTGGCTATAAATAGAGGACATTGGCACTCGCTTTCTGGTGTTCAAACGACGAAGAAATTCGTCTCAGGCTTCGAGTTATCGTCTGATTATCACAATTAACACACACAGAACACTAATTAAGTATAGCAGGGTGCTGCAGATCAGGGTATTAACTCAATCGCTGCTACGATTCATTGTTCGATCGATTTGAACTATCCGATAGATGTTTAAGTGCTGCTCAAATTGGGCTTATACTTTGTCATTCGTCGTGATTTCGACGGGATGTTTGAGTGCTGTCCGAAAACGGACTATACTCCGTCCTTAGTTGTGAATCCGCTGGATGTTTAAGTATCATACTTTGTCATTCGTCGTTAATTCGATCGATCATCGTTAATTCGATGGATGAAGTATCGCACTTTGTCATTTGTTGTGAAGGTTTAATCTCGTGAGTTATCGTAAAAGCTGTATTAGTTAATTACCTAGTTTGTGTGCAAATTAGGTTAAGAGAATAATCAGTAAGCTAAACTCTGTCCGTATGAATCTACAATTGGAAACAAGGTAGCATCATTTGGAAAATTTTAAGGTACGGATAGGTTCTTTTCTTTCGATTTACGTCATTTGAATTTAAGTATATTATTTCTGATTTTAAGTCTGTATTAAGATTAAGTTATAAGTTCCGTACGAATAGAATTTCTTTCTTTTGATTTATGTCATTTTGATATAAGTATCTCATTTCTGATTTTAGGTTTCGTATTAAGATTAAGTTATAAGTTTCGTACAAATAGAATCTTTTCTTTCGATTTATGTCAATCCTGATTTTAAAGTCCGTATTAAGACTTAAGGTATAAGTTATAAGTTTAGTACGAATAGATTCTTTTCTTTTGATTTACGTCGTTTGGACATTTCTGATTTTAAAGTCCGTATTAAGATTTAAGGTATAAGTTATAAGTTCAGTACGGATAGATCCCTTTCTTTCGATTTCTGTCAATTCTGATTTTAAATTCCGTATTAAGATTAAGTAAGTTATAAATTCCTTACGTATAGAATCCTTTCGATTTATGTCCGTTGGGTACGGATCGACTCCTTTTCTTTTGATTTATGTCATTTTGAAATAAGTATATTATTCCTGATTTTAAGTTCCGTATTAAGATTAAGTTATGAAATAAGTTATAAATTCCGTACGGATAGGTTCCTTCCTTTCGATTTATGTTGTTTTTATAAAAGATTCTTTCTTTCGATTTATGTCATTTGAATATAAGAATTCCGTATTAAGATTAAGTCATGATTTTAAGTTCCGTATTAGGATTAAGTTATGAATTCTATACGGATAGATTCCTTTCCTTCGATTCACGTCATTTGAATTTAAGTATAAGATTTCTGATTTTAAGTTCCGTATTAAGATTAAGTTATAAGTTCCATACGAATAGAATTTCTTTCTTTTGATTTATGTCATTTTGATATAAGTATCTCATTCCTGATTTTAAATTCCGTATTAAGATTAAGATAAGTTATAAGTTCAGTACGGATAGAATTCCTTTCTTTAGATTTATGTCCGTTAGGTACGGATAGAATCCTTTCTGTCGATTTATGTCGTTTTTATATAAGTATATCATTACTGATTTTAATTTCCGTATTAAGATTAAGTTATGAAATAAGTTATAAGTTCCGTACGGCTAGAATTCCTTTCTTTCGATTTATGTCTGTTGGGTACGGATAGAATTCTTTCTTTCGATTTATGTCGTTTGGATATAGGTATAGTATTTCTGATTTCAAATTTCGTATTAAGATTAAGTTATGAAATAAGTTATAAGTTCAGTACGGATAGAATTCCTTTCTTTAGATTTATGTCCGTTGGGTACGGATTGAATCCTTTCTTTTGATTTATGTCAATTGAATACAAGTTCGGTATTAAGATTAAGTTAGGAAATATGTATTGGAAGTTACAAACGTTTTGAAAAAGGTTTTGTTTTACATCAGTTAGTTAGAAAGTGGTTTATTTTATACGAGTTTCATTTCCTACTCTAGTGGTTCCTTATTAACGAGTCAAGGTTTTATCTTGTTCGTTTAATAAACCACATTTTTGGGGACAAAATTGTCAAGATAGGAGTGATATCCATACCTTGGTGACTGGTTCCACTCTTTGATTATAAAACTCCTCACATCTTTGATTATAGATTCCTTTGACAGTCCGTTCGATTCCGATTCTAATCAATTTGATTAAGTTTTCCTATCATGCGATAGTTTTCTATTAAGTTGTACTCATTATCGCATGTTCCAATATATGTTCCGTTCTGTTCTGAAAATAAGTTTTATAAGTTATGTGAATAAGACCATTTGTACTCTGATACCCTGAGTATCGCTTCTCGTGGAGTGTCCCACGAGCATGTTGTTGTGGCATCAACCTCATATGCTCCATCCGTGACGGAGAGATTAGTTCACGGCGTCTCTTAAGTACAAGTGTGGTACATATATTAGGAGGCGTATGGATCGGATCCTAGGATTTAAGTTTTCAGGAAATGAATAACGGGTATGCCAACTTGCCATTTCGTGTGATAAGTATGCAGGAGTAGCTACCTGTGTATTGTCACGTTTTCAGTTTGCTCATGGGTACATCCGTAAAATATGATTATGAAATTATGTTTTTGCATCGTATCAATTTCACATGAAGTTACCTCCGGATATTAAATAAAATAAGCTTTTGTTTTCCTCTATCCGCACACTGGGCAAAACTTTCGAAATTTTGCTCAGACGTACGTTTTTTGTTGTTGTTTTCTTCTTTACGTCAGGTTATCAAGACAAGCTGGGACGGAATATGGAAGAGTGCTTGAGTGTTTGGAAAAGACGGTAGAAATAATTGTAATGGATAAGATATCAGTCATTAAGATGTAAAGCCTTGTAATACATTTAAGTATAAATGGAATTATGTTTTTGATCTGACTTCCGTAAATTGTGACACTTCGGCCCGTTCCGGGTCGGGGTGTTACAAAATGTCCAGCACCTGTGAGACACAATTATGATGCTCTGCCTGATGAGGAGTATAGAACTCACTTTGAACCATCTGTTCCTCTAGATGTTAATGAATTTGCAGCAGGACTTGGATACAAGAAGGAAGTATCATCAGATTCGGATGTGTCAGCAGATACATTTGTAACTGCTGAACCGAATCAGACTCCTCCAGTTGTGATTGAGGATACTGATTCTTCTGATGATGAATCTGATGATACTGATTCGGAAAAGTCTGATGCGGTAATCAAAGAAGAGGACATACCTCTTGAGAATCATATTCTATGTGATCCTCCCGCAAAACCTGCTAAGACTGTTCCAACCGAGTCCACATCTGCAAAAGAGTCGGAGAGTGTGGATTTGCTGTACACTCTTGTTGGTGATAATAAAGTTTATTCAGACAAAGATTTTCCTATTAAGAATGTTAATCAATGATTAATCAGTAAAGTCTTTGAAAATTCAACAAGTAAGTTTTTGGGAAAGACAGGATCACATGTTACAGTAACACAGTGCCCTCCTATCCCAAAGGCCGAAGTTCGAAAACAATTTGGCAATCAAAAATTACCAACAGTGCAAAAACAGCAAAATCATACCAAACCTAAAGGAAAAACACCGACTCAAACTCAAAGGAAGCCGAATCAGAAGAAGAAAAAGAATGTGAACTTTGTGAAATCTAAGGGAACGGACAAAATTGAAAAGTTTGAAAATCAATCTAACTTAGATTTTGTCAAGAAAGCAACAGTGATGAAAAGGAATGAACCAAATAGTTCAAAACCTAGTACCTTGGGATCACAAAGTTCATCATCGGCAAGACGATCACATGATACTTCGGGGTTTGTTGAACGAAGATCATGTTTTGAATGTGGTACAATTGGACACATAATTCGAAATTGTCCGTATCTTCACAAGTTGAAAGCAAAGGATGATGATCCCCGTGAACGAAATCACCAAAAACGATCTGTTTCTGTAAAACAAGATCCCTGACTTGTAAGAGAAAGGGAAAAGAAACAGAAACGCCAACAAGTCAAGGTGATTGAAAAGGCACTTAAAACTGATGTGGTACAAAAACAATCTGTTTCAGTTAAACCAGAAAACTCAAAATTTTCAAAAACTTCAAACTATCACGAAGTTAAATTGTCAAACAATCAAACTGGTAAAACTCAACAGACATGGAAACCTAAATTGACCACAAATTCAGGGGGACCATCACAATTTTCAAATCATCAAAGAATAGAAGTTATTGTTGTTGATGAAAATGGAAGACCCAAGACCACAATGGCTTGGGTCCCCATCTCCAACTAATCATATGAGTTCATGTGCAGGGTGTTCCAGGAGGAACTATCAGTAGTCATTGGATTGTTGATAGTGGGGCATCCAGGCACATGACAGGCGACATGAAGCTTCTCTACGACGTCAAATCTATTAGAGGAGGTTATGTTGCTTTTGCTGGAGATAAAGGCGGATATATTACGGGTGAAGGAATGATTTCCAACGGGGTTGTTAGCTTTGATAAGATCAACTTTGTACAACAACTTGATCACAATCTTCTTAGTGTTTCTCAAATTTGTGATAAGCAGTTCTCAGTACACTTTGATGCAAATGGATGTTATGTGCTGAAACCCGGCTTCAAAATTCCAAAAGAATGGATTCTCTTGTCGGCTCCAAGGATAAATGATCTGTATGTCCTTGATATGAGCCAAGCTATTACTACGTCTGCACAAGCAACTTGTTTCGTTTCCAAAGCCACAGAAAAAGACTCAATCTCTTGGCACAGACGAATGGGTCACATTCACTTACGCAAAATGAATCATTTGGTGTCAAATGAATTAGTGAATGGTGTTCCTCTTAAAAACTTCCATCTTCAAGACATCTGTGTCTCGTGCCAGAAAGGAAAACAAACGAAGAAGCGACATCCTACAAAGAAAATCAACACGGTGGCTGTTCCTCTTGAACGTTTGCACATGGATTTGTTCGGTCCTGTCAAGCACAAAAGTATTAGGAATGATTAATACTGCCTTGTGATAACTGATGATTATTCAAGATTTTCTTGGGTGGCGTTCATGGCACATAAGAGTGAAACCTTCGGTATTATCAAAAACTTGATCATTCAGATTGAGAATCTATATAAGTTGAAGGTTAGGCGGATACGTAGCGACAATGGTACTGAATTCAAAAATCATGCCATGGCGGAGTTTTGCACTTCAAAAGGTATTCTTCACGAATTTAGTGCAGCTTATACTCCTCAACAGAATGGCGTCGCTGAACGTAAGAACCGCACATTGATCGAGACTGCTAGGACAATGTTGGTAGAGTCACAATTGCCGATTCCATTCTGGACTGAAGCTGTGGCCTCTGCATGTTATACGTTGAACCGAGTCCTTACAGTCAAAAGGCACAACAAGACCTGCTTTGAGCTTATTAACAAACGGAAACCAGACTTGTCGTATCTTGAACCGTTTGGAGCTCCGTGCACAATAATCGATCCTAATGGAAAGTTTAGGGCAAAAGCAATTGAGGGATACTTTCTTGGGTATTCCACCCCGAACTTAAGAGTCTGGAATCTAGAGACTAAAAGGGTCGAGGAATGGTCTGAAGTCAGAGTACAAAGGCACACTTTACCAGTCAAATGTCCTGGTCAGCCTTGGATGTTTGAGTACGATGACTTTTTCAATTCGATCAATGTTGAAGCAGTTGAAGAAAATGCTGCAGCAAGGATGTTTTTCGAGAGTGACAATGCAACAGATTCACCGTTGGTTCGTCCAATTATTGTCAATCAAGAACCATCTTCAGTGAACAATAATGCTCTCGACAATGAGGATTTTCACGATGCTACCGAATTGAACGAATCTTCAGAGGATGATGAATTTCTCGATGCAGATCAAGAAGTTCCAATAACTGCAGTTCATGGTACTTCAGAGGGTACTCCTCCAGTGGACGCCCCTAGAACAGCTGAAGCTACTGCATCATCCTCTTCATCAATTCCGGGCATTGAATTGGTTGTTGATCTCAATCTCAACAATCTGGGTACAAACATTCCAGTTCAAGATAATCCAGAAACAAGGATTCACAATACCCATCCTCAACAAAACATCATCGGAAATGTACAAAGTGGCGTTCAAACAAGAAACATGTTGCGGAACAACAACAATGCGGGCTTGTATGCAGCTATCCGAGAATCTGGTCAACAAAATGATTGGTCTTTCGCGTGTTATGTCTCACAGGAAGAGCCAAGAACTTGGAAAGAAGCTTTGAAAGATAGCTCTTGGGTTGAAGCAATGCAGGAAGAACTGCAATAATTCCAGAAGCTTGGTGTCTGGAAACTCATAGAGAAACCTGCTGGTTACAAGAAGATTGGTACCCGTTGGGTGTTTAAATGCAAAAAGGATGACCGTGGAATCGTTATTCGAAACAAAGCAAGGCTAGTCGTTCAAGGTTTTCGTCAGATAGAAGGGATCGACTACAACGAAGTGTATGCACCTGTTGCACGTCTAGAAGCAATTCGGATCTTTCTGGCTTATGCCTCATTCCAAGGTTTCAAGGTACACCAGATGGACGTGAAAAGTGCATTCTTACATGGTGTGGTGGAAGAAGAGGTGTACGTCGAACAGCCTCCAGGTTTTGTAGATCCTATCCATCCCGATCGGGTTTGGTTGCTCAACAAAGCTCTTTATGGTCTTCATCAAGCACCACGAGCTTGGTACGCAACCTTATCTAATTATCTGCTGGAGAATGGATTTCGAAGAGGTCTTATCGATTGTACTCTTTTCATCAAAGAACAAGATGGAGATCTTCTACTGGTTCAGGTATACGTTGATGATATTATTTTTGGTTCTACTAATGATGTTTTGTGTAGGAATTTCGAGCGCATCATGCAGGATAAATTCGAGATGAGTGCTATGGGGGAAATGACTTTCTTTTTGGGCCTACAAGTACAACAAACTGAGTCTGGGATATTCATCCATCAGACTAAATATGTTGGTGACATCTTGAGCCGGTTCCAGATGTCTGATGCAACGCCCATCGGTACCCCATTGCCGCAAAATCACGGAATTACTCCAGACTTGAAGGGTGAAGCTGTTAGCCCCTCGTACTACCGCGCGATGATCGGATCTCTTATGTACCTCACAGCATCAAGACCAGATATAATGTACCCAACGTGCCTGCTTGCCAGATATCAAGTCAACCCGAAGGCCTCACATCTTGCAGCTGTAAAAAGGATTTTTCGTTATTTGAAGGGTTACCCTGACACCGGTCTATGGTACCCTAGGGATAAAAACTTTGACTTGATCGCATTCAGTGATTCTGATTTTGGCGGATGCAAAATCGACGGCAAATCCACATCGGCTGGATGTCAGTTTTTGGGAAATCGCCTAGTCACATGGCAGTGCAAGAAGCAGACGTGCGTCGCTACATCAACATGCGAAGCTGAATACATTGCTGCCTCAAGTTGTTGCTCCCAAGTCCTATGGATCCAACAACAAATGCGCGACTACGGTTGTGAATTCCTAACTACTCCTATTTACGTTGATAATTCTGCTGCCTTACAGATCACTAAAAATCCTGTGCAGCATTCAAAGACTAAGCACATCGAAATTAAGTATCACTTCATACGTGATTGCTTTGAGAAAAGGCTAATCGATGTTGCTTACGTCCACACCGATGAGCAACGTGCCGACCTTTTTACCAAAGCTTTTGACAAATCAAGATTTGACTATTTATTATTGGTAAACGGCATTAAGGTCAAGCAAGAGTAAACCAACATCGGAAAATCATTTTTGTAAATACCTTTGTGTTTTAAATTTGTCTTAGTTTATTTATTTTAGGGGGAGTAAATCCAAAATTTGAAAATCCAAAAACATCGAAAAATTTCAAAAACACAAAAACAATAGAAAAACAAAAATGAGTTTCCTGGCGAGCAAAAGAGAAAATGATAGTACATCAGTGGTCTGTCTAAACTTCTTTAAACCTAAAATGAAAAACGATAAGCAGCTCTATATAAGATGTATCGGTAGGCTCACAATCATTTTAAAGTGTGCAGGGTGATATAAACTTAAATCGACTGAAGACCAGGTGGGAACCATTCATTGGCATATGGTCTTAGTACCGAAATTTCGTTTGAGAGATTGCCGAGGTTCTGAGATATTCGGTCTTTATGCTGCTTATCATCTGGGTATCATGGTTGTATCTTTTACCGAAAAATAACGGGGACGCAAGTCTAGATCTTCCATGATACCATACATACGTGTACATACTGCATTCGACCTCAATAAGTGATAAACAATCACATGTCCCTCTAAATAAGTGATAAAATATCACATTTATCCGGGAGTCAAGTTCGTCTCTCTGCTGTACGAAAGTACTGACCTGTTCACGGACTTGCTCCTGTGCCCTCATGCATCGAAAATCAAGTTCCTCATCAATAAGTGATTTTATCACATAGGGCTTGTTTTCAAATCAAAATAAGTGAGAATCTCACATCATATACGGTCAAACAGATGATAATCGGTATACTCACCGGTAAGATGAGCCCTCGTGCATACCTTGATACGGGAATGTGTCGTGATGTGGATGAACACCGGTCGGTAAGTATAAATCATACCTTAACGTATCCCCTCGCCATGATTACAAATGATAAGTTGAGCTTAAGTGGACAACAATACCGATAATTGTTATAGGATGCTTATCTTAATGTTAACTAATTGAACAACAAGAGCGTTTTGGCTTGACCGTACACTGATATGATTCTCTTACCCTCGAAACTCGTAAAAAGATTGTCTGTAAATATTTATTTAATGCTTTCAGTTTCTGCATCTTTGTATATATTTATTTACTGCTTTCAGTCTTTAAATTTGAAATATTCAAAAATACCAAAAAGATTTTAGGTGTGTTTTAATATAAACTTTATAAAAGCCAAAAAGATTTTATTTCTATTTTATTTTTGATCGTACGATGTTGGATCTCGAGTCTTCGATACCTGAAACCTGAACGAAAACCGAAACGACTAAATCTTCATAAACGGTCGAAATTTGGAAGTTTTGAAAGTTAAAAACTGAAATTGATAAATTTTTATTAAACTTTCAAACTGTCGGACGGTGTTTGATTGAACAATGGTCACATATGTGTCGTTTGCTTATGATATTCCAAGCAGTTGTTCTCATTACGCGTTTAGATTTCTTGCATGTGCAGATTCTAAAGGCAAGGAGAACATGGTCGATGACAAGCTTCGGAATGAAGACACGACGTGAAGGCACTCAAATGATTAAGATGATCGAGTTGCCGCTGACCATCATCAATACCTCAAGGATCTCAAGTTATAAAGATCAAAACATTCACGAGCATAACTCAAGGGGGAGCTTATGTTAAGGGGTAGTTTGTCAGCACACTTCCTACATGAAACGGGGAGTTTGTTGGTACACTTTCTGCTTTCAAGACGTGAAGACTTTAAAGATCCTCCGACATTGAAGACTTGAAAGGACGTCAAAGACTTGAAGACACAAAGATCGAGACAAAGATCAAGTTATAAAGATAAAGACAAAGCTACAGCCAAGGGGGAGTTTGTTGGTGCACTTGTGTCTGTATTTTGTCATGATATTTTGTCATGATACAAAACGATGTCTTTGTTAGTCTTGTAAGTTTGACCAAGTCAACCATCCTCCGGTTTGACTTGGCCGAACAGTTAGACAATGTTTGTAAGCTGTTTGTGTCGAAGGATGAGACATCGAAGGATTGTTTATATCCTTCGATGAGCTCGAAAGATAAGCCTTCGATGGATGATTGATTGATGGACCTCGAAGGATATCATCCTTCGAGGTGTATATGTGATCCTTCGACAGGTTTCAGATCGATAGATGATCTTTCGATCAGTCTATCTGATCCTTCGACCAGACGTGCTGTGATGGATATAAATATCCATGTTATGTGTTCACTTCATTCGAGACTAGAGGAGTGAAAGTGTGAGAAGTGAGTCTTGTAGAGAGCATTCTGTTGAGAGCATACACACACGAGTGTTTTAGAGAGTTTGCAAAACACATTTGTAAACATAGCTTTGTAACCGAACCTTTCATTCGTATTAATACAAGTGGTGTTAATCGGTGAAGATTGTGTGTTGTGTTTGTGCTTGTTCTCGTATAAACTATCGGTTTGCATGCTAGCTTGGATTCTGCACTCGCTAGTGTGTTAGATATAACAAGGATAAGGTTTGACCTCATCCTCCGAGGGACCTACACATTCTGTTCTAAGTTTGTCGATTAGTGTGATTCATCATTGCATGTGCATGTGATAAGGTCATTTTGTCTTGAGTTTGTTTGTTTTGCAAGGTGAAACGTGATTTGTTGAACATCAGATACTCGCACGAGCAAATCACCACCCAATCTGTTGTCGCCTAATCTTTGATATTCAATTGGATAATCATTTGTTTGTGTGAAATTTTAAATTGTTTGAAAATTTGTTGTTGTGTATTTTTCATTACCGAACATGGGTTCTGAGATCTATCTCGCACTGAACAAGTTTGATAATTTTACAGGTATAAAAGGAGAGTCTACAAAAGATCTAATTGAACGATATTGCCCTCTAGTTCTTGAGATGGGGAGATTGGGAATAACAAAGACAAATGAGGAGTGGAACAATAAATTGGCAGACGCATTGCCATACGATGAATGGAGTACCTATTTGATGGTGTTAAAGAACAATACAAATTTTGATTATATCAACCTTAGTACATTCATCGAGAAGATTCAAGTTCAAGACCTAGAACTCCAAAAGATAAGAAAAATGAAATCTGAAGAAAATGATCAAGTGATAGAGAAGCTAGTTGATGAAATTTCAGCTTTGAAGGTTGAGAAGAAAGCTGATGATGAACAGATTCTAGAGTTGCGATTAAACTGTGAAAATCTGAAATCTGAAAATGCCAAACTCTTGAGGGATTTAGAGAGTTTGTCATTAGAAAATGAAAATTTTAAAAAATCAGAAAATGTTTTGAAAAATCAAAAACAAAATTTAGAAAATGAAAAAGTAAAAATTGAAAAAGAATTTCAAAATCAAATAAAGATTTTAGAAGATGAGAAAGATATTTTTGGTAATGATAATCTTGAAAAACAAATTGCAATAAATTCTCATCTTGCTAAAATCATTGAACTTGAAAAAGAAGGTGAGCAAGCTCGAAAGAAAATCAACGAGCTTGAAAATAAATTGAAAGGTTTTGTGATTTCTGCACAATATGTGTGTCCAGAACCGATCAATTCAATGCCAATAAGTGACAATGTCACAAACTTTGACAAAGTCAAAGTTGAAGATTGTGATGAGAAAACTGATGATGAAATTGAGAAAAGAAAAATATTTTTGAAATTAAAAGAAAAATTTAAAGAAACCGTTTTACATTCGACTGAAATAGGTGAATGCTCAAAGAAAAAACCTGTTAAGAAGAATGTAGAACAAAAACAAAATGTTAAAAATTTGAAAAATTTTCAAAACAACAATAAAAGCTCATCAGTTCGATCATCCAATCGCAATGAAAGTTTACAAAATTCAAAAAATGAAAACTCTAAATTTGTTGGTAAGAAGTGGTGCAGGTCGGACCACAGTGCTCAAAAGTCAAATCCAGCAATCAAGAAGAGGAAAGAGTATCACCAAGCCAAACAGTTCTTTGATCTGAGCGTTTGGTGTGAAAATGGTGATTGGTACGATAACAGAGTGTGTTACACTTGCGGCTATCAAGGACACATTGCTGTTAACTGCCAGAATTGGAGCTATGAGATGAGAAGATGTTATAATTGTTAAATCAGAGGTCACATTGCCAGATATTGCCCAAGGAGATCAAATGAAAGATTGAGGGTTAATTCTCCGAAGATGGCAAAGAAATTAGTCAATGTCAAGCCCAAAGAACGGAAGGTTCAAGAAACGAAAGTGAAGCTTTCTCAGGGGCAGAAAGACAGACTGCGAAAGAAGAGGAAGAAGGCGAGAGAATATCTGGAGAAGATTTTGTCCTCGGGTACAACAAATAAGAGTGCTGATGAATCGCTTCACTCGACAATAAAGTCAAGTAAACCGAATTCGTCAGATACAAATCTGAGGACAGAAGAGAGAGTAAAGAAAGAAAAAGTGGTTAATCAAACGATTAACAAATCAAAGAAAGTGAGATTTTCACTTCCTGGCGATGAATTTGTTTCTTCGGAAACAAAGGAGCCACATGTCGGCGATGAATCTGGCTCATCAAAGTCAGACAAGCCACGTTCAGGCAATGATTCTGGTTCATCAAAGCTAGAGGAGCCAGCTGTTGAGGTAAAAGTAGAGAATTCTGGTTTAACAATGGATGATGCAAATTTTCCACCATTGTTGAACGAGAATTCAAAAGCACCCAAGGACCGTCAGGCTTGGGTGAAATTGTTTAAATAAAAAACCTGACTTGCCGGAGTTCCCAGGTTGGTAAGCGTGGAACATGAATCGGCATCTTTCTTGAGAAATTTCACTCTGGTGATTTTTCGCCTTACATGTGGTAAATCAGGGACATTAAGTTGTACTTGATTTTCTACAAGTGATGTTTGAGATCTAAAACTGAAATTGTAAAATTTGTCATGTGTACGAAGAAAACAATGTGATGAAGTGACCCCGAATCTACGAATGATTAGTAAACAAACTAACTTTTCCGGAAAAACCATTTTGATTAAAACAAACTTAAGTGTTTTGAAATCATAATGGGAAAATAGTTTGTTGTCAGGGGGAGTTCTGATTGTTTATGCCAAGTGGATGGCGATTTGAAGCGATTCGATATCGGTTGTCAATTTACTTGTACAGTTTGTTTTCAAATTTCCTAAAATGTGTTTGCATTTTAGGGGGAGTAAGAATTTTTAGAAAATCCAAAAACATTTGAAAATTTGAAAATGTCAAAAACATTGAAAAATTAAAAATGAGTTTTGTTGTGAAAAAGAGGAAATGATAGTAAATCAGTCGGACTATCACAACATGCTAAAGAAATGAAAAGTCTAAATGTGATAAACGGTCTCACTAAAGATGTGACGATAGGCTCAGCTAGACTAGTAGATTTGCGATAACGATACAAACTTAAATGAAAAAGCCTAGTTCTAGTGGGAAACATGGTCAAAAGCATAGTACTTAGTTTTGTCCTTCTTGATTGTGTGCCTACTCAGTAATCGCTGATTGTCGAAAGACATAAAACTGGTTAAGTTTGTGAACTTTCACAACTTTGCTGAAAAGTCGCTGTGATTGTGCATTTCATTTTGCAAATATTTAAACTTGTTTTATTTCTTTATTTTGTTTAAGCATCGGACATCCTCTGCGTATACGTGAGTATCGACCTGGATGTTGTTGCCTAAACGTTCTGCTTTATTTTCTTTGGTGTTTCGTTTAAGCTTTGGATCACCTCTGCGTATACGGGAGTATCGACCTGGTGGTTAAAGCCTAAACAGCTTCAACTTATTTTATTTTTCTTATTTTGTTTAAACATTGGACTTTCTCTGCGTATACGGAAGTATCGACCTGATTGTTAATGTTTAAACATTCTGCTTTGTTTTTCGCACAAATCACAGTTGATAAAAGTTTAAAGGCATTACTTGAGTCAGTGTATTGCATGATGAGGGGATATGCTGAGATCGTGGGGTCCATAAGTACTTAGTGCAAAACTAATATACCTTAACGTATCGGTAAGCATTTCGAAAGTTTTTAGATTGAGTTTAAGTGGACAAATATATCGTCAATCGATGTGAATCGTTTAGAGCTTAAAATGAAATGAAGCTTAACGGTGTTGGTGATTTGTCTCATAAACTGATATGATCCTCTTACACAAACTCACACAAAATAGTGTTTGTACATATTTCATTTCTGCATTTAATTTCTGTTATTGCATTTATGTTTCATATTTTGAAAAATTCAAAAAGATTTTCGACAACTGATGTTGGAAAACTGATATTCAAAATCTCAAAGGCTAAACAAGATGAACAATTGGTTTGGTTAAGATGATGAGAAGTTGGAAGATAATCCTCAAATGTTTAGATGATTCATTAATTTGAATCACAATGTTGTGTGTTATATGTTTGAAAATGTTGAATGAATTCTTTTAGAGTCAAAATTTTTTTCTTACGAGAAGGTTGAGATGTGTAGGTTTTGATTCTTTGGCTACGAAAAGCAAGGCGTCGATCCCAAAAGCACGGAAGCTTGTCGAAAGGGGGAGCCTGAAGAGACTACCAAAAGGGGGAGCTAAAGCTGAAAACAGATCCACCAGGATTCTGTTCGAGCAAGAATCAAGAGAGAGAGAAAGACAAATCGCTACAAGTTTGACTAAGGATTGACTACGGCAATATCCAAGGGGGAGATTGTTGATGCATTTTATGTCTATCGCCTTCGTCAATCCGAGCCGTAGCGAGGAACTGAAGATATCAAGTCGTTAAAGTATTACATTTAGATAAAAAGGCAAGGTGGCAATCTTGTAATTAATGAAAAGTTTCATTAATTAGCCTTGACCTATAAATAGAGTGTTATGTCATAAGTTGTAAGACTTTTGAAAGACTTTTTCTCCATTTGGTGATTTAGAGATTCAAGTTTAGAGAGAGAAAGTCTAGAGAGAGAAAGTACTCTCTACGTGATTCTTGTTGCTTGTACACGTCATATCTTCAATAAAATCACGTTTCTAGTACGTTATTGTGTGTTCGGTCACGCACGTTCACGGATTCCGCACGTCGAACGTTCGTTACGCAATCGAACGGTGTCAAAACCGGTCCTACAAACATCGTACGTGAGTACAATTCACATGTTATAAAAAGGCAAATGAAATCGCATGGCTTGAAAATGCAATGAAATCGCATGTTTTGAAATTCCATGCAAATGAAATCGCATGTTTGAAATCACATGCAAAAGGAAATCCCATGCAAATGAAATGGCTTGCATGAAATCGCATGTTTTGAAATCCCATGCAAATGAAATTGCATGTGAAATCTCATGCAAATGAAATGGCTTGCATGGGGAATGTAACAAAATGGCATGGGGTGTGTAGATGGTGAAGTCGCATGGCGTAAACACGAAATCGCACATTTTTTATGTGGTGAAATCGCATGGGGAGATGAAATCGCATGGGAGATCAAGATCTGACCGATGGGATTATCGCGTACGTAATGTACGATTAGCCTTATTGTAGGTTGACTGGCCTCTATATATATACACATATGTAGGGGAAGGTTGATTGGGGAACACTAAAAAAGTTGAGAACACTGGGGAACCGACTCAAACGAACTCCGATTTTGGAACCGGTTCGTCGAACCCTAACTAAGATCTCTTAACCCTAAACCCTAAATCCTAACTCCTAAACTCTAAACCCTAAACCTAAAAAATAAGGCTAAAACCTATGCTAAACCGTAAAATCTAAACTATAATCCCTAAAAGCTAAACCCTAAAGGTTAAACCTAAAGATAAACCCTAAAGATAAAACCCTAAATCTAAACCCTAAACCCTAAAGCTAAACCCTAAAACCTAAAGCTAAACCCTAAGGCTAAACCTTAAAGCTAAACCCTAATATATTTAGGGTTTAGGGATTATGATTTAGGTTTTAGGGTTAAGAGATCCTAGTTAGAGTTCGACGAGCCAGTTCCAACGCCGTGGGAATGAATCCAATCGGAGTTCGTTTGAGCCGGTTCCCCACAGTTCCCCACTTTTTTAGTGTTACCCAATGAACCTCACACTACATATTATGTATATGTATATATATACATATGTATATGTATATATATAACAAAATGCAATGGGCACGCCTTTAGAAAAGAGCCATATATGTACCAGGACCACATCATCTATTGATAACCAATAACTGCTTCAACCGACACCAATTTGTCAGATCATTTAATAGCCCCAAATTCCGTTGTCGCCCATCATCTTTCAATCTCCAAACATAAATCGAATCCAATCTGCATCATCTTTTTCCAATATTGTATCGCCACAAGTCGATCGAATCAAATCCACATCATCTTAAAAAGCAACACAACCTTTAATAGAACCGCATGACAACCATAAATTCTTATGCAGCCCGCTTATTCAAACCATTGTGTCATGTCGATTAAAAGTAAATGATATGAGATGTTGTTTTTTGTATCCAGTGGATTAAATATAATGTCTCTAACCGACACAAATTTTAAACGAAGAAGTACATAAACCGTAAGTTCGTAATTGTATATATATAATCCCTCTCCAAGTCAACCAACATGATGTCACTGCTTTTCATCACTTAACAACTTTAGATTTCACATGGGTGAGAATTCTAGACTTGAACCAACCAGGATACACCCTCAAGCCTCACAACATGGAATGTCACAACGAGTCAAGTAAGAAAAGTAAACTAAAAAAGTTTAATTCATGAATAAGTGTACCTGTAAATAAGTCATGTATGCACATGGATTCACAACTCTTAGAGCAAGGTAAATCTCAAAAGGATCTGCAAATGTTCGGCATCAAAACGCTGACGTAAAACAATCTTGAAAGTATCACTTGCAAGAATGTGTTCTTTTGCTTGCATTACTGCCGCCTTGTATTATTCCATGTTCATGTTTGACTGGTTCAAAGGACTTTAGAATTGTTGAGTGTTTAATTTAATAGAACCGGGAGATAACTTTAGCCTAATTATCGAGAGCTAAGTAAAAAAATTCTTGCGAACAAAAAGTGGATTAGGAAACCATTATAACGCTATAGAGAAGATAAGTCACTTATAGATCACAATCTTGTACTTTAGACGCCAATCTTTGCCACAACTAATAAAAAACAAAAGACAACGATTTTTTATGCCTGTAAGTTTGGGGAGACAAGTTATTTTGTTAAAAAGCTTGGCAAGTTAAGCCTATATTTAAGCCAAGTAGGCGGACCATATGGCTCAAGCTTATCATCAGAAGAACCTACTTGGCTTAAATTACTATAAGCTTAACTTGCCAAGCTTTTTGACAAGATAACTTGCCTTTCCTAACTTACTCGCAGAAAAAAAAAATGTTTTTTTTCTTGTGTTTTGTATTAACTGTTGAAAATATTGGCGTCTAAATTACATGATTGTGATCTGTAAGTGACATATCTTCTATATAGCATTTTGACGGTTCCCTAATCATTTTTTGTTTACTTAGCTCTCGATAATTAGGCTAAAGTTGGCTCCGATTCTCTTAAATTAAGGACTCCACAATTGAACACTCCTTTGAACCAGTCAAACATGACCAGGGAATAATACAAGGGAGTAGTACAGCAAGCAAAAGAACACATTCTTGCCGTTGATATTTTGGAGATAATTTTAACCCAACGTTTTGAACGCCGAACGTTCGCAGATCATTTTGAGATTTACCTTTCACTATGAATTATGAAATCATGTCCGTACATGACTTATTCACATGTACTTAATCATGAATTAAACTTTTTAGTTTACTTTTCTTACTTGACTCGTTGAGACGTTCCATGTTGTCAGGCTTAAGGTGTGTCGTGGTTGGTTCAAGCCCAGAAATTATCACCCATGAGAAATATGAAGTTGTTATGTTATGAAAAGCAATGTGCAGAACACATCATGCTGGTTTACTTCCAGATAAATTTTATATACATACATACATACATACATACATACATACATACATACATACATACATACATACATACATACATACATACATACATACATACATACATACAAACATACATACATACATACATACATACATACATACATACATATATATATATATATATAGGATTGGGTTCATTTGTGAACCCTTCCTTATTTATGAACAAAACGAACAAATCATAGCCGTAGATCTTATTAAATTAAACATAAGGGTAGGATTGTCTTTTAACATATATATTTTTAATTCAAATTTTATTTTTCAAAAATTATGTTCAGTTACTAGGAAAAATAACCACCCATCCTGTCATAATTCAATTTCAATTCATGATGGAAAAAAAACCGCCTCCATATTTTCCCAGATTGTTCCTCAGTTCAAGAAATTTCATATCTTTACCATCTTCGTTTCATTCTTATTTTGTTACACTTACGATTTTTAAATTATGTCAGACACGAACACGAACGAACTGCCAGGCAATTCGTTAATTCCTCATAGCCCCGAATGAGCAGGGGAAGATCATATGTAAGTAGGTTCCATCGAACATCAAGGTATAATTTTTAAACATCATGGCCCCGAACTACATGGGGATGTTCATGCGTTTACTAACGATTTATTAATTTTTGACAGACACGAACACGAACGATCAGCATGTTGTTTCAGCCAAGTTGTTAAGTCCTCATGGCTCCGAACATTTAGCAGAGGATCATGTGTTCGTAGCTTCCATTGATCATCAAGGTACAATTTTAAAACATACGTGTATATAAGTTTGTATCTAGTTTCACAGGGACAAGAATACATAGCTGTATGAACAATTGGACCAGGAGAGAAAGCAATTAAAAAGAGTAAAAAACCGAGACGGAAATGCAATTTTTGCAATAAATGAGTTAGGGATCATGATAAGACGAACTGTCCGCTTAAAAAGGCTAACCCGGTTAAGGACGATTCGTCAACCGACGAAGAAGATGATGTATACCAAGAATCCGAAACCGAAGAATACGTGTCCGATGATTTTGGTAGTGAAGAGTAGGTTACGTAAATCGTAACAACATTCACTTGTTTTTTTCATGTTCTCCTTCAGTTTTAGGTTTTTTTAAACATGACAGTTGATGTTAGCTTAAACTAGTTCTTATCGTAATTTTGTTTACGTGTTTTTATGGTGGTGCTATATGTTTTTGATATATCATGTATAACTGGAGTCTATGGGTTTTTAAGTTTTATCCATTACACATGATTGTTAATTGACAATCTTCTCGTGGCCTCTACTAACTCGCGATATGTGATACATGTTACAGTTACAAGTAGTACAGTAGGTTATAAGAGCATAACTGGTCGCAGTTCATGAGTATTCACAGTCTAGTAGGTTAGAATGTTAGAGCTGCACATGTGTTTGTGTTGTGCGTAATCCCAGCAATCGCTACATTTGAAAATACCTTGTTAAAATGTTTTTTTAAAAGGTACAAATTAATATAGATGCCAGCAGTGTATATTTTGTGACATCCCAGTTTTGAGTTTATTAATGATGCAGCATGCGTGAGTCTAATTGAAGTCCCATTTTCATCTACTATTACATTCCATGTTGCATAAAAGGCTATCTATATGTCTGTGTTATAACATATACAGATATAGTTCAGTTGTTTATAAGGTTATCAAGTATCTATGGATGTTCATAGACAATGTACACGTGTTCTCTACCGAGTGGCAATATGGTATACAGGTTACATCAACTAGTAGTCGAGTAGGTGGCAATGTTTTGAGTTACGCATGTGCATTTTGCATCTGGTATTTTCATGTAGGAAATAGTTTTTAGAATAACACGGCTGTATGTGGTTTTCGTAATGTAAGAGGTACAAATGAAACTTGTGTTGCCCACTTGTGCATAGACTAACGTTCGTATAAATCAGACTGTCAAGGATATTCACTATTTTTATAAATGCATAACAAACATCACTGTTACCCTAATATTTAAAACAAAGGAATATTGGATATGGTTAACATTATACAGACTACGATAGTTCAACATAAATCCAGTGCAACCAAGCGTATTAACTAGTCTGTTCACCTACACGAGCTAACCCAAAAGTAAAGATACTGTTTAGACACAAAGAAAATAAACTAGACAAATCAAAAGACATCGGCAGTACAAGAAATCTACTTAATTTTGTTAATGCCAGCATAATCACAGGCTTCTTCCAGAATATGTTCGCATCCGATGTAATCAACTTCACAGCAAATTTCTTCCTAAGTTGTGCTATCTTTGTCTTTACTTTTGCCATTTCAGTTGGAAACCCAACTTCCCAGCGATCTTCAATGATCCCTATCCAAGTTTCCATGTGTCGCATCGTGTATATTCCCCAGTCTTCATGGTTTCCTATGGTTACCCAACCAATATCCAACCGAACAGGATCTCGAGCTCCAATCTCATCGCATCGGAGATGGCGAACACGCTTTAGGTATTTCACAACCACATCTTTCTGCACACAAATATAAGAAACGGGACACATGTGTAAACCCTTTTAAGCCCTAATTAACCCTTTAAATTACATATCACCACATAAAGTTCTCAACAAAATTTACTGTCTTCACCTTCAGAACATATAATCGGATCTGCTGCAATGTTTTTAAATATGCCTTTTGTAGGATCGGTTTTGACACCGTTCGATTGCGTAACAAACGTTCGACGTGTGGAATCCGTGAACATGCGTGACCGAACACACAATAACGTACTAGAACCGTGAATCTATTGAAAGATATAACGTGTACAATACAAGAATCACGTAGAGAGTACTTTCTCTCTCTACACTTTCTCTCTCTAAGAGATCTTCTCCAATGTCACAAAATGAGCTAAAGTCCTACAACTTATGTCATAACTCTCTATTTATAGCCCTTGGAATTAATGAGATTTGTCAGTAATTACCAAAATGCCACCTTGCTAAAACTATCTAAATATTACAATAAAAGCTTGATTTCTTCGGTTTCTCGCTACAGCTCGAATTGACGAAGGCGATAGACATTAATGCATCAACACCTTTCCGTTTACCAGCTATCCGTTTGCTTTTTCTCCCTACATATTTGTATTAAGACCCTCGTTTAACGATATGTAAGACCATTTAACCATCTACAATTTATTGCTTACCAAATATCACTTACTAGTCCTCACTTTTTATCCTTATAAATTACCTAAGACAAACCAACAAGGAAACAAACTCAGAATGTATTAGAAACAAACAGGTCTCAGCCTTAATTGAATGAGAAACTAATAAACAATATTATGGAAAACAAATCAATAAATTGCTACACGTACATATATGTACATATCAGTTTGCCCAATTATAATACACATGTGTACCTTTGTCTTTTACACATGTGTATTATTTCAATCGCTAAGTTCACAGAGTACACCATTTTAAAACTGGCAGAAATACACAACATATCACAATGTTTTCATTATGACGTTTGAACAAATACACCTCTAATTGGTTCGTTTTACACAACACATATATGTACATTTCAGTTTGTCCAACTTTAATACACATGTGTACTTTTTGTCAATTACACATGTGTATTATTACAACCGTTAAGATAACAGATTACACCATTTTATACAAACCTCATTACAAAACATTTTTTTAATAAACAATGAAATCGATTGAGCCAAAAAAGGCCAAACTACATGAGTTTAAGATACTGGCTTAAGTACACAAAAAAATCATGGTACAACACTATGTAATCAATCCTATTACACATAATCTACTTTGTTCATACACAATAACTAAACCAAACTTTAAATTGAACGGATTTCACATTCCCGATGTGTACAGATGAACAGGGTATCCATAGTTTGTGTAAACCAAATTCAAAATTTGTGTATTTCGTCACCAACACTTATCCTATGTACCCAACAATCTCCACCATGTGTATACACATGTGTATTCATACACATGTGTATTAATATATTAGTTAAGCAAACAGGTTAAACCATTTCAAAGAACATCAGCTCAAAACATTTTTTGGTACAAAACAATGCCATTGAACTAAAATATTCTACTAAACTGACACAAATACATAAAAAATTAGTTTGTTACAATATGTAATTAGACCAAATACACACATACTTGTTTCTTTATAGACAACAAAATATACCCAAAATTTAAACAATGCTTGTATTTCGCAATCCCCCAAAATACCTAGATGAATAATGGATATAGACTCAATCAAGATACACATGTCGGAACTGAAATACAACATATCTTAATGGTATATGATAAAGTTTGAACAAGTACACACCTAATCGGTTTACCAGTCCCAGGAAACTAAGCCCTAGCTTTTGGATTAAAAGGATTCTGAGTAATTAGGGAAGAATCATTCATAATCGTTTGTCAGAAAACTTCAATCGGGCAAAACATATGAACAAATATCAACACTATACTACAAAATCGGTAGAACAACACTACTAAGCGACTGGTTACACAGACCCAATTAAACCCTAGATTAGGAGATGTGAAGATTCATGTGTATAAAGACATGACATTCAAAATCGTTTGATGAAAAATACACTGTGTAACGATACCTTGTTTAACTTATTCTTCTTGATGCTAATCCTTTTTGCAAAAATCGCCTTTGAGGGAGAGAGGATGGAGATGATTCTTCTTTCTGAGTTGATAGAGGTTATTGATTGACATTGAGGTGGTTTACGAAAAAGCCCTTGTACGGTTATTATATATGAATTTATTCTTTTAATTAATTTAAAAATTATTTAAATCCTATTATCAAGATCTCATCATCCAACGGCCAGGATCTGTTCATTTTTGTTCACTATCTAAACATGGTTCACTCTTGATCCCTATGCTATATATATATATGTGTGTATGTATATATATATATATGTATGTATATATATATATATATATGTATGTACTAGCCATTTACCCGCGCGATGCAGCGGGAGTGACGATTCACAATAGAATACTCGTTTACCTTTAGCTTATCAATCGTCTGGTGATATATTGTATAGTACTTAAGTTAGTTTTCTTATTCGTGATATGTTGGCACTCGTTTTTCTGTTAGTTTATCGATGTGGTGATATACTTTTATTAATTTTTTTAGCTGTTAGTTTATCAATCTTTCCATCAAATCAATCATAAGTACATAAGCTTATCAATCCTCTCGTGATATATTGTATAGTAGTTTTATTAGTGGGAATTACTTGCGTGGAGATACGGACATTTGGTCGATATTGGTGTTGTTCGTTACGGTACCGGTAATATAAACCTTTAACTCTTTTTTTTTATCATTATGTTTTTTCTTTGTTTTGAAAGACAAATTTTTTGTTTCTTGTGAGACTTAAACCCAAGATCTCACTGTTAAGTGTAGTAAAAGATTTGGTCTTGCCACTGGACCACTAACCCAAGTGGTTTTTTTGTTTTTTTATGATGTACAACATAAATTTGAAGTACATATCTAATGATAGCCCAAGTCATTATGACATCAATCACGATGAGTTGACAGTGTGTAAAGATGTGTGCTCTACTCATACTACATCGATTATTTGATTGTTTTCTTTATTCTTTGTTTCACTTTTTCTTGTAAGAAACAAATTCAAAACTCATTTTAATTTCCTTGAATAAAGATACAAAGCAAATTAGAAGATCAGCTTTAGAAGCTTAAGAACAAAAGTACGAGGTAAAATAAAAGATGTTTGTTAAATATGTCCATCTCCATGTACATGTCAAGCTTTAAGATTTTACAAGCAAGTTCTAGACTTCTAGGTATTTGTTTATTCAATAACCCTTGAAAGTTGAAACGAATAACTAATGGACCTTTCATTCAAATGCGCAATATTTTCCATACCGTTTTTTTAAGATCAATAACCGTCAAATGTAGCACATCTGCACATGTATATATATCCATTTAAACAACTACAAAATTACAGATTCAAAAAAAAAATATACAAATTGGTGACAAGTTAGTCATCAATAAATAATCAGAATTTCACTACATGGCACACAAACTTGTGGGGAAGGATTTTCTCACTCGGTATAAATTAAATCAAAGTTTAAATAAAAATTTAGCTCAACACAAACTCAAAATGACGTCAAATGCTAAAATAAAAGCTGAAATTACCAATCTGCATCTCCAAATATACATACATGATTACTGCACTTCAGACATTCGTTTAAATTGCATAAGAAATCCATTCAGATGCGGCTTTTTCGATGTCTGGTTCAATCAGTTGAGAAACAGATATTGGAGTAACAGACACTTGTTGTAAAACAAAAGAATTTTTTTAAACATCAAGCTTGTGCTTTACAATCATTAATGTTGAAAATACTGATAAAGCAAATGCAATATTCTACCAATATTATTCAAGAAACAACAAGATCGTTGTGAAACTGATATACTTACAAATCCGTTCTCAAGGACTCTGAAATCGAGATTTTCATCTGTCTCTTCCTGGTTGCTGTCATGAAACTGCATCACAAATCACAATTACATGCACATCTATTATTAACCGTCTAAATAGACAAAAAGTGTTTACGAGTTAACTCAGCCCGACCGAATCAATTTAACTACCTCTAGCCTGAAGTATTTCACTGTCCTGGTGAGGTCAACTTTCCCGGAAACCCCAACTGATTCAACAATTTCCAAGCTTTTCTTCTGTGAGTTTAACCGCCTTGCTGCGCCCTTATACATAAAACACACTCGTACAAGAAGACAAAAGATGCAAAGGGATTTTCTAAGATATAAAACAACTTGAATGTGAATATTAACAACTTACTGCTGCTGATGCATCTCGACCTAGCTGTGCAAATTGCAAACCCATGGCTGGTTGATTGGCCATAAAACGGGCTGTTGAAGGGTTCCTGTTGGTTGCAATTGCTTGCCAAATAGGTTTGGACCTCCATAAACTCTGTTTTGTTAATTTAAATCCCTGCAAACGTGATACAAGGAGTGAACAAATTTCTGTAAGGAAATAATTCCGACTCACCAAGCACAACGTACGGTTAATATTCATCACAGCCCAACCTTCTATAGCAAGTGACTTAACAAGCAAATGTCTTAAAAGTTGGAGCCAAAATCAACTCAGAGACTGTAGTTGTGTGGAATGATTCTACAGAGACACATCTCATTTAACTCGTGACCTAATTTAATTAAAAAAACAACATTAATAAGGCATTATACATGTAGACTCACACTTGAAGCTTTATATGACATATGTTCAAATCTTAAAATGGAGTTAGAACAATAGTCACCGATCTGTTGCTATTGTACTTACCAGAATCTGTTCGAAAACCTAGGTTGGGTTATAGGAATCAAAGCTAAGTATAAAAATCTCTGATTTGAAGGGAGATTGCATTTGTTTCACTCATCGGAGTTAGGTTCTACTTCTGCCGAAACCCTAGAATCTCCTGACGTCACCTAAACCCTAGAACATCCTGCTGTCATCGTCTGCTACCACCAGTAACATCATCACTGTCGTCACTTTGTGGCTGCGCTCGCTGTGGCGTTGCGTCGGGCTGGCTAGGGTGTGCTCGTTGCGCCGATGCGGCTGCGTTCGCTGGGTTGCGCTGGCTGTGGCGTTGCGGATGCGCTCGCTGCGCCGATGTTATATTGCATTTTCTTGTCCTCAATTGCAAGTGCAACCAAAGCTTTGTCCTGCAACCAAATACACCCAATTATTTTTTTTATTTTTTATCAACCATGCGTAAAGTGAAATGTTGCAATTTTTAGAAACAAGTGAAGTACAAGTTGTATTAAACTTACAGGTGGAAATTTTTTATTTTTTTATTAACCATGCCACTGCGCTCGCCAGCTGCCCTCGCTGCGCCAGCTCGCTACGCCGCTGCGGCTGCGCTCACACGATAAAAAAATACCACTATTAGAAGTCAAACCTAGTACCTTCAAAATTCAAATTCAAAACAATTTATGTTGCATTTTCAACGCGGTTTCTATTGTCAAAGAACTTGTATGTTATTAATAGGGTTATTAATCTCTATCACTGAATCTAACAAGCCAGCGTCAAATTTTTAGATAAAAAAATGCAGATTTGACCAGCAAAGTCAAAACAAAAGTACATTTGACTATAGAAACAGTAATAAACATTACCTCAACTAATGCACTATATCGTGACGTGGCACGCATGTCACCAACTTCTTCAATACTTCTACCACAAGTGCATACACATTATCCGAAAAACTAAAAAAACAATCAGTGTTAGCACAACACAAATTTAAAAGAAAAGAGACTTTTCACTGAAAATAAAACGATACCATTCACGTGCGAGCAGTGAGCAGAGAAGACGTAGTTCTGCTTGTGGCAAGTTTAGCAAAATAGTGTGAGAGTCGAATTCTGTAATACCACCAGAAGATGCGGGCTTAGAGGTGCTTTCGGCTTTGGGTGATTTGGAACCAGAAGATTCTTCAGTTTCGGATACACCGTGGTCAACCGGAGCTTGCTTGCTTTCAGCGTTATCAATGACGACATCTAGCAAGTTCAGCAACTGTAGAAAAAGGGAAGAATCGCGTTCAGTGTTACAACATTGAACATTTAACGTATTTGGAAAAAATAAATATTTACTACCTGCTCAAGATGTGCAATACTCCTAAAATAAAGTGGTTGATTCAGAAGACTTCACAGCATTGTTATCGCTAAGAAATCATCCGCTTGTTGGTTTTCTATTTGATTTTCTTCGACAACTATGATAGCTTTTCCTCTTGACTTATCAAGATTCTCGGACTCCAATGGAGGTAACCTGAACTGAAGCAATAGTTTCGCAACGAACGTATGATTCCTAGCCAAATATGTCAACTTGTAAATCATAAATAATGCAACATCAAACTACTGGAAATGAATAAATCGGCTTAAACGATGTCGTTTGTTCACAAATCATAATAATTTAACATCAAGCTACTGTAAATGAATAGATCAACTTCAAAAACGATGCCGTTTGTCCAAAAACCATAATAATGCAAAATAAAGCTACTAAAATGAATGAAAACACCAAATCAATGTGTATACATACCGTTTTCTTCTTAGTTGCAGCAGTCTTCACGCATTTCTTCGGAGCCTTCAAGTAATAAGAAATTATAAGTCTTTGATTAGCTTCAGAGAACAAAATCTACACTAAATTGAATTAAGTTTTTGACGATTAACATTTAGTTAAAATTGCAGGTGAATTGAGGTAGATTACTCCTGAACACACACCAACAGTTCACATAAACTTCAAACTGACTACAAAATGGTTAACGTTTGTTCAAAAAACATAATAATGCAAAATCAAGCTTCTAAAAAAGAATGAATCAGCTTCAAAAACGATGAGGTTTGTTCAAAAATCTCACAATAATGCAACATCAAGTTACTGGAAATGAACAAATCAGCCTAAAAACAACACAGTTTGTTAACAAATCGTGATAAGGCAATAACAAGCTACTAAAAATGAATGAATCGGCTTCAAAAACGATGCCGTTTGTTCAGAAATCATAAATAATGCAACATCAAACAGTATCAAAAGCTATTAAGGAAACGATATAATTTCAAGTGTTTTAAGTTATTAACTCACATTCGGCAAAATGTGATGGACCAGAAGTAAAGCCCACAACCAGCTGTAACAAGAGTCCGTACTGACAATCCGACTCCAATAAGTCTAAACGGATTGATGCTGCTCATATACACAAAGTTAAAAGAAAATATAATTAAGAAAAGTCAAAGCTTCATTTCTAATAATATAGAGGTGACAAATTACCTCTTGTCGAGGGATGCAAATATCGGAGATGCAACAAGAAATCCAACCATGAAAGCAGAGGAAATGACACCATCTCTAAAATTATTCAAGTCAAAATCACCCCTACAAAACAATAAAGATATACGAAACATCTTAGAAATTATGTTATAAAGTAATGATATTTCAACACCCGTATAAAGTAACTTACTGAATTCCACTACCATCTGAGCACACACCACTCTCTGTACAGCTTCTGCGACTCCCGTTTACACCATTACTTGCAATTGCTCCTCGATCAACGTAATTCACCATGGTGATCACACAGAATACTACAAGCAACCTGTGCGTATAGTACCAATAAGCCGCATGAAATAAAACTATTATAAAAGAGCTAAAACTGTCAAGAACCTAGAAATCTTATGAAATAAAACTATTTTAAAGAGGGGCAATTTCATATAATATTTGAAGTTTGTAAGGGTATATATGAAATTAACCCTCGAAAAAATGTTGAAACTAAAAATGCACCTATGCAGGGGTGATCATTGCTCCATCTCCTTTCTTGAAGTCTTTGTTGTAAGCCTCAATCTTCGGTTTGCGTTTAGTTGATCCAGCAGAACGCCCAAGTTCCCACCCTTCAAGATTTCTTAATCTTGCTTCAAGCTACATTTATTATTAAAAAAAAGTCAACAATTTTGCAAACCAAAAATTCCCATAATACAATGTCCAAAATACCTTGAGCCGGTTCTCCACCCCCATAGAATCATCTTGATTATCTCCAAGAGCATCATATCGAATAGCTAATTAGTTCTATCGGCGCTAGATCTTGCGCACCTAAACCGGTAATGAGTTCTGTCAATTGACTTCTTACTCCCCTCATAAGCTCCATGACAGCTTGGTTGTGAACACAGTCTATTTGCTGGATAATAGTGCTTTGATATTAAAATTAAAATCCAATTACATTGCAAAGAACTTACAAACATTCAAACCGCAAGTACAACGTACCAGTTTTTCCTTGATAACATTTCCAAGCTTGGAGTCAGCAACAGCCAACGACTCACCGTCACATTGAGCACGCAAGAACTTACGCAAACCTTTGTTGGGCTTGCTTTCAACCAACAGGGTTGCGGCTGACAGCGCTTCAGATGTGTTCTCGAATTTTGAGAAAGCTTTTAGCTTTACAACCTGTTGTTTTTAAGTTGGGTTCATAAATACATGCTTTGTTAAAGCTCTAAAAAGACCAACCAGTGTTCACAAACAAGCATATGTGAAAATAAAACATAAGAAAAAAATCGAAGACACCATTACTTAATTCTTCTCACAAATCATAGATTTATTTTACAAAATCATAATCTATTAATCAAAAATCTACTCAGCTGATACAAATTGTGAACTTGAAAATGAGATCAATTAAAATAATCTAACATGCATCAACAGAACTACAACTTACAAGTTCAAATGAAACAACAAAAACACACCAATGAAATATATTTTGAAAAATTAATAAAGTAGAAATTGAAAAATAAAATGAAGTATATGACAGTGATGAAAAAGACCTGTCTGGCTGTGTCGGCAGATGAGAACTCCTTCCACAAATCCTGTAAACAAAAGATCAGTACAATCAAAATCAGAAACATATAATATACACACATAAACATGAATGTAGACAATCGTATGATATGTATGTACTTACATCGACTTTGGAAAGCTTTCGTTCATCGAGTACTTTGAAAAGGCCAAAACCCGCTGGGGTTTCAAAAAGCACTAACATTCTTGTGACTTCTTTCAATTACTCCTGAAAAAAGAATGTAAATTAGTTAATTTTATTCACAAATCTGAATCTATTTCACAGATCCATTTCACAGATTCATATCAAATACATATCGTTGAAGAACACAACACATATTTGAAACTATTTCACAGATGCATAACCACTATATTTGAAGAACACAACACAAATCTGAAATGTCAAATAACAAACAAAAATGCCCATATGGTTAAAACCAACATACCGAGAAGTTGAACCCAGTAGATCTGATGTCGGAATCGCTGGAGAAAGAAACCCTAAAATTCCAAAGATCTAAGTCAAATAACAAACAAAAATTGCTGATAAGGTTAAAAAGACGGTACCGAGAAGTCGAATCGATCTTGTGTCACTATGCCGGGAAAGACATCGCCGTCTAGTGAAAGAAAACCCTACAATTTCACATATCTGTGTCAAATAACAAAACACAAAATGCTGCAAAACTAAAAGTTTCAACAACAAATCTAACCTTAGGGTTGTCGAGTGGTCGGAATGGCCAACTTAACCAGACAACCACCATCAATAGGAGCCGAAGATAGCAAAATCTGAACCAATCTGGTGATATCTTCATCAAACGCTTCGTGTTTCTGAATCGCCGTAAGAGAGAGCAGAGGATGAGAGGCGGACCAAATGAGAGATGAGAGAAACCCTAGTTTGTGTGTCCGCGTGTTTAGTTTAGGGGAAAGGGTATAAGTGGAAAGTGAAGTTTTCTGGTGCTTAAAAGACTTGTACATCATGCTTTAGGGGTGTTTTAAGGAAATTTCAATGACCTTAAGAAGTCCTTTGGATATGTATATTATATATAGTATAGATATATATATATATATGTATGTATGTATATATATATGTATGTATGTATATATATATATATGTATGTATATATATATATGTATGTATGTATATATATATGTATGTATATATATATATGTATGTATATATATATATATGGCGGGGTTCTAGAGTAAACGTTAGTGTTTTTGTGAACTGAATGAATAAATCCTGACCATTGATTTACACTTGTGTAATGATAATCAAGGGTTATGATTAGTTTACTAGTGTTCACAATCAAGGGGGTTGTTCACAAATGAACCTAATCATATATATATATATATATATATATATATATATATATATACACTAGTCGTTTACCCGCGCGATGCTGCGGGAAATATGTCACTTAGGTTGGTGAGTTTAGGGCTATGTACGGAGCGGTTCGGTTTTGAGCCATAACCAAAACCAAATTCGCGATGCAACGGAAAACACAACACTTGTTATTAATTCTAAAGGTGTCCATGAGAAAGTTCAGTTTAGTTAGGTCATAAGTAAAATCTAAATTTTTTTGCCTTAAAGAATGGGTCAGACAGGCTACGTGTCATTTATTTTTATTAGGGGTGTGAATTTCTCACACGACTCAAAAATACGACATGAACCTAACATGAAATTCACGGGTTTAGGTTTAGTTTAAACGGGTTCGGGCCAGTTTCAGGTTGAAGTCGTTTAACACCACCTAATTTTTACGCACGTAGCTTTTATTCAAAAATAATGTTAATGTAAGGATACTTTTATCATAATCAAATTGGAATGTAACCTAATTTTTAAATAAAAGCTATGAGCATAAAAATTAAATTGTGGCTGTATTTACCACAATCTACGTGCTTTGCGGCAGACATGCCGATTTTTAACAAATTTTAACAAATTTTGTTGAAATGTTGTTATTAATCCAATCTATTAATAAAATCTAGGATAATACCCATTTTCTTTAATCCTTTCTTGAAAACATGAATCTGTAAACTCAATATACAAATGGGTTCATGGACTTGCAAAAGTTATTTACATTTATTGCATTTTAAAAGGGTCGTATTATTGCCACACCTGAATCATTAAATCGACACCTTCAATACGGGTCGTATAGGCCTATACGGGTCGTATTGAAAAAGCAAAGTGTGCGGATAGATTGGCTGGTGTGCCAATAGATATCCCTTTTAAAAGCATGGTTGTTTAAAGCTAGTGACTGTTGATACAATTATTTGTACTTTTCCATAATTCTTATATCTTCTTCAAGGGTTTCCACATCAGATGAGGTGGTGGTCGTGGTGCTGCTGGAAGTCTTGGTGTTGCTGCCACCACCTGTGGGGCCTTCGTCCTTATTTAACTTTAAGCCAATTGTTGCCTGTTTCATAAGAACACAGACATTAATTGCAATCTTAAACCAGTAGCAAAAGAAGGTTGCAAAATAAGCTTTCAAGTTTACAAACAATATGAAACTTAGGTCATTGAGTTAACCAGTAAATACTAAAATTACTCTTTAAAGGTTGAATAGAGGTCAAAACGGGCTGAGTGGATTGCAGGTCCAAACCGTTCAAAAATAACTGATGTGTCAAAAGACGGCTGGAAATTAACTCATTTGTCAAAACAGGTCAAAATTGTGTTTTTGTAATAAAATGAGCTAGTTAGACTACAGGTCACAACACGTAAGGGTTGACCTGAGTTGAGAGGTCAAAACTAACGTGTTAAATTTGATTAATAAAACTACATTATTACGATAATGATTTAAGTTTTTTCCGATAAAACAATTACGAAGTTGCATGCATTAGAAGTACGCTTTCTAAAAATTTCAAATGTTCGTTTTTTAGCTTTTTTATTAGACTCGTATGAGGACAACAACCCATTTTTCGAATTGACCCGTTTTGACCCGGACCCTTTTTTACCCATGACCTGACCCGCCCATTTTGCCAGGTAAAACAAGGATACACATGATTAATATTTGTTATACCTCATAGAAAATAAAACCTTTTTAAGGGGTTGTGTAAATTGTGAACCCAAAAAATTTTGTTTTATAATTATTAATCTCTTCGTATCTAATTAGTGTTTCAAATATAAATGCAAAATTATATTATTTCAACACTGTGATTTTGTGAATAAAATAGTTAAGGAAGTTTATGAGTTTTGAAAACACTATAGACACCTTTTTGACTCGCTTTCTTTCCAGCTAACCTGAAAGTAAACCCTTTAATAACCAAAACTATCATTAAATAAAAACAAAATATTATGTAGCCTTAGTTCCATAGTTGACTGCATATATTCTCATTGAACCCCAGCTCAACAATTTGCTTGTTTGATGCATTAAAGACCTCTTGAGGTCACTTTTGACTCATTTGACCCGCTAAAACAAAGCAATTTAAGGGTGCAATAATTTAAATATACTTCTGGTCACTTTTGACCATTCAACCCGCTTCTAATAAATCAATTAAAAAGTTGACCACGCCAACAAAACCAAACAGTAAAAAATACCCGCAGCTGTAAAAATTAACTCTCTCCAGCCAACAGCCAACATGATTGTTGGTGCACACATCTGTCGTCTTCGTCTTATATCGAGTCTTGGCTGCGTTGTGATTTGGTTCAAACATGATGTCATCATTAATGATGATGACATCATTTCAATGACATCATCCATGACATCATGTGAAGAATACATGCACAAATGGAACTAAATTCACAGAATTGTATGCTGCTCGCTTGAAGACAAAATAGATTTCAAATATGTCTTGTTCGCTTGTATTTGTAATTGTTATGTTCGCTTGAGTTGATCGCTTGAAATTGTCATGTTCATTTCAAGCGACCAAGGATTAGTATAAATAGGCTAGTTGTCAATTCATTTGTAACGAATTTCAGAAACGATACCGAGGTGCTGTCGGTTTTTCTTCTGCATGTAATCAGTGTAATATCAATATAAAAGAAGATTAAAGTGTGAATCAAGCTGTTTTTGCATTCGTTCAGGTCGCGACACGATCCTACAATGGGTATCAATATAATCAAAAATCCAATAAGTGACTATGTCACAAACTTTGACTTTGTCAAAGTTGAAGATTGTGATGAGAAAACTGATGATGAAAATGAGGATTTTTATTCAGCAGACGAATCTGAGTCAGAGTCTGATGCTGAAAATGAGAAAAAGAAAATATTTTTGAAATTAAAAGAAAAATTTCAAGAAACTGTTCTGCAATCGACTGAAAAGGGTGAGTGCTCTACGCAAAAACCTTTGAAGAAGAAAGTGGAACAGAAACAAAAAGTTAAAAATACAGAAAATGTTCAAAACAAAAATAAAAGCTCATCAGTTCAATCATCCTATCGCAATCAAAAACCACAAAAATTGAAAAATCAAAACTCAAAAATAGTTGGCAATAAGTGGTGCAGGTCGGGCCACAGTGCTTCAAAGCCAAATCCAGCTTTACAAGAGGAGAGATGGATATCACCAAGCCAAACAGTGCTATGATCTGAATGTTTGGACTGAAAATGGTGATTGGTACGATAACAGAGTGTGTTACCGATGCGGTTATCAAGGACACATTGCTGTTAACTGCCAGAGTTGGAGGTTTGAGTCAAGGAGATGCTTTAATTGCAACATCATTGGTCATATTGCTAGAGATTGCTCAATGAGATCAATGAGAAGATCGAGAGTTGAATCTCAGAAGCAGGTGAAGAAACCAGTCAATGTCAAGCCCAAAGAACAGAAGGTTCAAGAACCTAAAGTTCAAGAAACGAAAGTGAAACTTTCTCAGGGGCAGAAAGACAGACTGAGGAAGAAGAGGAAGAAGGCCAGAGAGTATCTGGAGAAGATTTTGTCCTCGGGTTCATCTGTTGGTAAAAATAAGAGTTCTGATGAATCGACTTCCTCGATTGCAAAGTCAAGCAAGACGAATTCATCAGATACAAATCTGAGGACGAAAGAAGAAAAGAAAAAGAAGAAAATGGTCGGCGATGAATCTGACATGTTAAAGTCAGACAAGCCACCTTCAGGCGATGAATCTGACATGTCGAAGTCAGACAAGCCATGTGCAGGCAATGATTCTGGTTCGTCAAAGCCAGAGGAGCCATTGGTTGAGGTAAAATTGGAGAATTCATGTTTAACAATGGATGATGAAAATTTTCCACCATTGTTGAACAAGAATTCAAAATCACCCAAGGACCGTCAGGCTTGGGTGAATCTGTTCAAATGAAAAACCTGACTTGCCGGAGCTCCCAGGTTGGTAAGAGTGGAGCAGGTATCGGCATCTTTCTTAGCATATAATCCTACAAGTGGTACAGTTGGTAAAGTACAGGTGGTATTTTTAAATTGTTATATTTTGATTTACAAGTGGTTATGGTTGGTGAATGAACCTGTAAGTGGTTGAAAGAGGTTTTCATTGACAAATGGTTAATCAAGGTCATTAAGTTGAACTTGATTGGACTATACTTACAAATGGTATTTGATGAACAAAGTGATAAACCCCTAATTTTACAAGTGGTAAAATCAAGAAAACTTATTTTCCGGAAAAACCATTTGATTAAAACAAACTTAAGTGTTTTGAAATCACAATGGGAAAATAGTTTGTTGTGAGGGGGAGTTCTGATTGTTTATGCCAAGTGGATGGCGATTTGAAGCGATTTGATATCGGTTGTCACTTTATTGTACAGTTTTTTTTTCAAATTTCCTAAAATGTGTTTGCATTTTAGGGGGAGTAAAAATTTCAAGAAAATCCAAAAACATTTGAAAATTTGAAAAAGGCAAAAACATGATAAAATCAAAAATGAGTTTTGGTGTCAAAGAAGAGGAAATGATAGTACATCAGTAGACAGTTACAGTATGCTAAAGAAATGTAATGTTTAAATAGAGTTAAACAGTCTCTCTGATGATATGCCGATAGGTTTTTACACATTTAGTAAGCTTTTTCGGGATATAAACATAAATTCAAACTTGCTTATTTCGTGGGGAACACTACTTGGATATATAGGTAACCCCTGAAATTTCGTTTGAAAGGTCCCTCTTTCTGAGATACTAGGTCTTTATGCTCAGTGATATCTGGGGTATTATCCTGGGACTTCTGCTGAAAGAAATTTCTGACCTAGTCCCCGTATAATACTTTCTGCATATGCTTTGAAATATAAGCTTCGCCCTCAGCAAATTGATGAAACAATAAAATTGATTGTCATTGCTGTTGTAATACAAAAGATCCTCTAAAGGGGACCCACCATAAGTCGAAGCCGTCATCTCTCTGCGTATCGAAAGATCGACCTGAGCTCTCACGGCCCTCGTACTATAATTTATTCCCCTGACAGATATCATCTGTGGTATACTCACCTGTAAGACTGAATATTGGGATCTGGATACGGAAGTATATTCAAGAGGTGGGACACATGAATGAGTTTAAGTCCTTAAAACACCTAACTCATATCCTGAATCAGTTGAAATTTGTGTGAGAATTTAAGTGGATCAGTATATTGGCAATCTAAGTGAATTGTTTAAATCTTAATGTGTATCTAAGCTCAATGGTACTTGTGGCTTGTCAAAAACTGATATGATCCTCTTGCACGAAGTCACAAAAATATTGTATGTAAATATTTCATTTCTGCATTTCATTTCGATTATTTCAAAAATCCAAAAAGATTTTCGGTGTGTTTTAGCATAAATTTTGAAAATTCAAAAAGATTTTAGACAACTGATGTTGAAAAGCTGATCTTCAAAATTCCGAGTGCTAAACATAACGAACAGGTTTGGGAAAGTTAGTTTGAAGATGTGTGAAATGAAAATGATCATTCAGAAATTGATATGATAAACCATTGTGTTTGATATTTGAAAATGATGTATTCAGGGTTGTATCTTCAAGAGATTAGCAAAGTTTCTAGATTTGTTAAATCTTATCTTTTATGGAACTTATGTTTTGGGTAGAGAATATGCAGGTGAGTCAGGTTACGATACCTGAACCTGTGAAAGCCAGACTACGATCCCAGCATATTTTGAGGGGGAGTCTGTTAGAGAAAGAGAGTCTGAAGATGCAAGAGCTAGGAGCCAGAGATCCTGAAAGAGAATTGAAGATAGGATAGAGCCAGATAGAGATTTTGAAAGAAGTCAAAGACTGATAAAGACTGAAGATTGAGAAGACTCGACACTTAAGACTCGTCAACATCTGAGGGGGAGTCTGTTGGTGCACACATCTGTCGTCTTCGTCTTATATCGAGTCTTGGCTGCGTTGTGATTTGGTTCAAACATGATGTCATCATTAATGATGATGACATCATTTCAATGACATCATCCATGACATCATGTGAAGAATACATGCACAAATGGAACTAAATTCACAGAATTGTATGCTGCTCGCTTGAAGACAAAATAGATTTCAAATATGTCTTGTTCGCTTGTATTTGTAATTGTTATGTTCGCTTGAGTTGATCGCTTGAAATTGTCATGTTCATTTCAAGCGACCAAGGATTAGTATAAATAGGCTAGTTGTCAATTCATTTGTAACGAATTTCAGAAACGATACCGAGGTGCTGTCGGTTTTTCTTCTGCATGTAATCAGTGTAATATCAATATAAAAGAAGATTAAAGTGTGAATCAAGCTGTTTTTGCATTCGTTTCTTAGTTTCCGCCTCTGAAACGGATTTGAACTCTTCCGAACGACTCGTTCAGGTCGCGACACGATCCTACAATGATGCTCACAAAAGAATGAAGACCCCACGGTTCATGATAAGCACCATCCATTACCATGTCATTAATTGCTTTAGATGTACGTACATGATAAGCACCATCCATTACCATGTCATCTTAGAATTCCTCAATTCGTTGGGCTGAGCAACTTGTCAAGGGAAAGCAATGCCAAGAACAAGAACTCCGATATCCTATGGATGCTGCCCTGCTTAGGTTAACTTTGCCAGGCCTAGGGTGTATACTAAGCTCCTTGATGGAAATTATTAAATGAGCTGGTGTTGCTCAAACCGGCGATAGAGCTTGCTGGTGACATTTGAGGACTTGTTAACCACGCTTCCTTCTTGTTCCTACTCTCTCAATGCTATGATCAATGTAATCATATGTATTGATTCCCTACACATGACATAGTTGTGGTTTAATTAATGAACTTAAAATATATTAATACTTTTCAAGCATGTTAATGGAAATAAAAACCTCATCTTCTTTATTAGAAGAATGTGAAGGAAAGAAAGCTGAACAAGTGGAAGCGTTGCAATCATAGCCAAATTCGTGCGCACTCCCTGTCACAAGTTAAAGTTAGATATTGCTAGATACACCAGTCAACACTTACTTTATCATCCCCATGAAAACGTCAGCAAGTTTATTCTTTGGAATAAGATTCAAATTATCAATTTACAATACAATATGTTCCATATTTTCTCATTGGTGAACGGTGTTTTAGATATTTGATGGTTAAAACAGTTTTCTAAAACTATCTGTTGAGTGGAGTGCTATTTGTCAAATAGCTGTTTTTGGGGTTCAGTTTACCAGACATGAAAGCTGCATCAACTGCACCTTCAGCCATGCTGAAGTTTGGTTATAATTACCAAAATACCAAGTCAATGTTAATTAGACATATTTGGGTTAAACGGGTCGTCTATGTGTCAAACCATGAATACACATGTCGTGTCAGGGTTAATGTGTGAGACACGATTTTCACGTTCGTGTCGGGTTCGACCTGCCAACCCACATAGACGACCCGTTTAGCAACTCTCTTCATCCATTCATTCTTGAACTTACAACAGTAATCCATCATGATGATGTATGCATGTTATCTGGTACTATTTTGAATGAATAACAAATAACTTAGTACATAAATAACAAACCTTGTTTAATATTCCTGAATCAAGCATCCCATCGATCAGAAACTCTGTTGCAAAGCAGTCCAGAGAGCCAAAATCCTTAGCCAGTAAAGTCAATTGAGATTGTTTTCTTTAACTTAGGAAATAAATGCTTTTGTGAATATCTCCAATCAGAATAAAATTCTTGACCTAAAAAGAAAACCACCATCAAATCAAGTAAAAATAAATAAACCGATTGAGATCAAAATGCAAGTAAAAGATGATGACTCACAATATTTAAGCTGACTAGATAAAGTGGTGGGGCATCGAAAAAAGCAACACCGTTCAACTCAGAACCGGTCCACTTGTGTAGGATAACTTTTGGGCCTGAAGCAACTAATAGATAACCTTGAATATAAGCTAATGCTGATATGGCACCTTTCATTTCCTTTGAGTAGACCTCGGTGACCTAACAAAAAACGAAAACATTAAATGAACGAATTATAATGCCAAATATACAATTTTGACCTATATACTAAAGAAAAGGTTGATTCAGGAGGTCGAATGGGTACATTAAAATTTCCTAAAATAAGATAACAATAATCAAGTTATCTTTGCCAGTGAATTCTTAGTGCTATTTTCAACTGAGAACAAAAGAACACATCCTCTTGCAACTACATCTTCCCCTTGCACATAGGCAGTCCCAATTGCCAACAGAGTTTCATTCTCTCTTGTTGTATTCTACCTCATTCCAAAACAATTAAAAACAACAATAATAAGTGTAGGACCGAGTTTCGGGACCGAAACCGTGATTATCATGATTATGTTCATAGACGGGAAGATTAGAGACGGATGAAATACTTGGTTGTATCGATTTTGTAACATAACATAACAAGCCGGCCCGATTAACAAGCTAACCGAGCCATACCAAAGGAGTACACATCCGGGGAGAGACCAAGTGGTGATCTCTAACCTCCTAAAACTTCCAAGTGTTGCAAATGGCAAGGGTTTTCTATTTATAGTCACACCCCTTGTCTTGCAAACGCACACGGTCAACCGAATAACCCTCTCATTTGACCACTTCAAACGAGCGGGTCTATACACGTTCGATAGACCGTTTCACTAACTATTACAAATTCAGCGTAAAATAAAACTAATATATTCGACAAGCATCGGACACAAAATCTGCATCAACAAATTCCCCCTTGTCCGTTGCTGTCGAATGCTGAAAATGCAACTGCAATCGATCTTCAGTCAAGTATTCATCTTCTCTGTGTTAACAAATTCCCCCTTGACCGATGATCCAGGTAAGTAGTATCTTGATGCTCCTTGTATAATATTTCCCCCTTAAAGTACGCGTATCCGTGTTGGGTGTTGTGCAATTTCCTCACAAGGCTTAATTGACCGATCTTCCGCTGATCTTCCAATACTCCAACCGGCATTTGATAAGGGTTCCAATCTTTAAGAACTGCATCAAGTCTTGATCTGTCATAAGAACTTCATTTCATTCAAGCATACTACATTGATAGAGATTTCTGGTGAACTGTCTTCTGTAAACCGTCTTTGTGGAATCGACCAAGTAATGCACTTTAATCTTCAGCATCAACACTCAGGAAAGTCAGCTAGACCAAGTGTATCCCTTGCAAGCTCAACCAGCATGCTTAGTTGAACTACATCCAGATCTCATTGTCTCGCCTTTGTGAAGTTGACCACGTAATGCACTACGGATCTTCAGCATCAGTACTCAGGAAGTCAGCTTGACCAAGTACATCGTTTGCAAACTCAAAGAATTGAGTTACCCCCAGATCCCTGTAAAATCCCAAAGAAACATCAAACCCAAAACCGAATCCTGCAGGTCTTCAGTCTTGAACTATCAGCTTTCAGAAAGATTCCCCAGGTCTTCAGTGAACAGCGCTTTTGTAACTACTGTAGACTTTAGAAACCTGTATTTTTCCGTGCAAAACCCTTCACGCTGGCCGGAGAATTAATTAAAATCCTCAAATATGTGTCTGTGCAAAACATTCCACGCCGAACCGTTAGTATCACCAGAAAATCACAAACTCTACCACCTGTGATTGCGTTTAGAAATTTACCGAAGAAATTCAACATACGAAAATTTTTATTCCCCCTATTTCTTTGGTAAGATTTCTAAACCTTAACAGATTCTCTCCACTTCAAAGAAACTGTCGTCAAATGTTCACCAGTTCCCTCCACTAAGCGGAACTGTCATCAATCTCCGTTGAATGTTCTTGGTTTTTCGAAAAATCACGAAAACGAATTTCTTCTTTGCATATGCTAGTTGAATAAGAACGTCCCCTAGTACCCCGTAGGATCCGACTTGTATCCCTCCAAAGACTTTGTGAACTCGTTAGGACCGGTGTTGACATTCTAGGTTCATTCATTCGTTACCAAATGCGAGAATATGACAATAAACAAAAAGGATTTCTTCGTTGCATATTCTAGTTGATAAAGCAATATCGCCTAGTACCCCATCGGATCCGACTTGTATCCCTCCAAAGACTTTGTGAACTCGTTAGGACCGGTGTTGGCATTCAAGGTTCATACGTTCGTCTTCAAATGCGAGAATATGACAAATAACAAAGTGCTTTCGAACATTTTCGAATAACCGATAACAATCATAAACAATCGACGTGCGGAAGTGAACATACCGTTCTCGTTTTTGGCCCATAGTAGTCAAGTACCAAATTTGACGTTTGCGTCGGTAACCGTGACTACCCCACATTTTTCAAAAATCAAGTTTTCATCATCTTTTGTTTTCATCATTCCGCATCATCCCGCGCGCTTCATGAACCGTACGAATTTGATGTTGAAATTTGGAAGCCCGGTTCAAATTAATTTCGCGAACACCCGACCCCCACTTTGCAAATAACCACCTCTGAATCTTGGCCCAAATAAGAAATTGTGATTTCATTTTGCCCAAAAAAAAATCACGGCCCATTTAATTAGATGGCTAATTAAATCCAAAGGTCCATTAATATGTGAATGGCCCAAATTTTATGCGACTATCCAGATCTTGTGCAACTGATCAGAAGCCCAAATATAATTCCACCAGGAGCCCAATTGAAGCCCAGCTACTGGTGCGATTCTATCAACTTGTACGATTACAAGTCTTGTGCGACTAGCTGAAATTTGTGTGACTATCAACTCTTGTGCGACTGGATATCAAAAGCCCAAACAGAATGGGTGACTGAAGTAATCAAAAGCCCAAATGGAAGCCCAGTTCTTGTGCGATTCTTTAATCTTGTGCGATCCAATTTCTTATGTGACTAATCAGCTTGTACGTTCCAACTTCTTGTGCGACTGATCATGCTTGACTTTTTATGCTTCTGACATTATGGACATGCTTTTCAGCTCTTATCTCTTCACTGACACATCGGAAACATGCTTTCGGCTCAAGACATATCATTTCACTTACCAACCATGATGATGTCTTAATATTTTAAACCTTTTTCACAATTTCAAATACACAAACAACTTCACAACTAATCTTCAAAGATCAAAAAGTGGATTTTTTTTTTTATGAAGAACACTTGAAGAATGTGAAGAACACAATGAACTCGATGAAGTTTCCGGTGAGCCGAAACTTTCTGCCGACATCACCTGCCATCAAAGACCAGCCGAGAAGAACAATCAGCAGCAACTCTTTCTCTCTCTCTTCTTCTTCGATATTTCTGCCCCTTTTTTTTTTTTTTTTTTTTTTTTTAAATGCTCCTTCAACCTCATCTCAAGAACACAGCACTGTTCACTTGCAGATCTTTACGAAAATCACTTTAAAAGTGATAGTTGATGATGAAAACTTGATTATTTAGGTGTAAAACATAAAACTTAACCCTCTGGTCATCACAGATCTGTATATTCGGGACCAGATCTGGATTTTTCTGCTTTTACACCTTTTTTTTTTTTTTTTTTTTTTTTAACTTCTTGAACAAAAATCATAATAAACACAGATCTAGAGCACATGTGATTTAGCAAACTGTTAGATTCACTAAATCAGGCACCATGGCTCTGATACCAATTGTAGGACCGAGTTTCGGGACCGAAACCGTGATTATCATGATTATGTTCATAGACGGGAAGATTAGAGACGGATGAAATACTTGGTTGTATCGATTTTGTAACATAACATAACAAGCCGGCCCGATTAACAAGCAAACCGAGCCATACCAAAGGAGTACACATCCGGGGAGAGACCAAGTGGTGATCTCTCCCGGTGAGGTCTCAAACCTCCTAAAACTTCCAAGTGTTGCAAATGGCAAGGGTTTTCTATTTATAGTCACACCCCTTGTCTTGCAAACGCACACGGTCAACCGAATAACCCTCTCATTTGACCACTTCAAACGAGCGGGTCTATACACGTTCGATAGACCGTTTCACTAACTATTACAAATTCAGCGTAAAATAAAACTAATATATTCGACAAGCATCGGACACAAAATCTGCATCAACAATAAGTATAATAAATACATATAAATAATGACTGAAACTTGGTTTAAAAAAGCGTGAAGCGCTCCGAAGCGTTTTGGTTCCAAAAGCTTTAAGCGAAGCCTCAAGCGCGAAGCAAGAGCTTCACGTATACGAAGCGCTCAAAATAAAAATAAAAATAAAAACAATATTTGTACACATCAATATGACCTATTCTACTTGTTAATCAATAATAAACACAAAAACATGATTAAAAAACATACTTAACACATAAAAAATATAGTTAAAACATAAATTAAAGTCGAAACACACTTAAAACATAAAAATGGTCTTTAATCAATAATCATCATAATCAAGTACGTATTCTTCTCCATCAACATCGCTGGAGAAGAGGGAGGGAGCGGCTGAAGATGTTAAAAGAAGGCTAACGTTCCTTTTTGTAAAGAAGTAGCAGGCCTCATTTAAACCCTATTAGAGACTATTGGGCCTAAATAAAAACTAAATGTGACTTGATTGGGCTGAAGCGCCGCCTCAAACCAATGCCGCTTCGCACTTAAAGCTCGCCTCAAAATGTTTCACGTGTTTTGTCGCCTCAGAGAAAAAAAAGCGACAACCCCAGCGCCTCATGCTTTAAGCTCGCTTAAAGCGCGCTTTTTTAAACCAAGGACTGAAATGAAAGCAACTTACAGATAATATAACCACTCTGACAGTTAACGCATTCTCAGAAGTTTGCATGTGAATAGTTCCTTTTGTTTGCCATGGCCTACCAGAACTCTCTGGTTCCAAAATTCTAACCTCGAATTCTTCAACAGTATAAGTACCATCAAGATTTAAACTATCATGCCCGATTTGGTGGCCAGATTCTTGATCAACCAGAGTTGATAGCACTTGATTTATAGGCTTTCAGACCTGTAAAGAGCCAATATGAAAACTGGAATTATTCGGTTCATCTTTTATACTATTATTATTTGTCATAATGTAATTATGAAAGTTTGAAATAGAACACATTATATTAATGGTCAACCAAAGAATCTACTCACAGGAACAGAAACTATAAGCGGGTATAGGTTCTTCTCAGCAAAGTATGTTACTTGATGCGGAGTGGCCTTCATGGGGATCTGTCCAAGCACAAATGAATTTCAACAGTTTGTACGTCAAAGGTCAAACAAGTCGTTTGACATGACAGCAACACTACAAAACTATACGTCAAAACAAATGACCTTTTGTACTGGCCAATAATTGTCATATGCTAACAAAGATGGAAGTTGGCAGATCTTCAACGTACCCTATTCACGCATTCAACAAGTCAGAAGATAAAATGAAATTAAAAAAAGTACTAAACTAACCGACCTGTGAGGTTGTAGGTCCCTCGGAGGTTGAGGTGCAACCTATTCCTTGTTATGTCCAACACACTAGCGAGTGCGGAATCCAAGCTAGCATGCAAACCGAGAGTTTATACAAGAACCGAGATAGAACAAGCACAAACACAACACAAAATCTTCACCGATTAACACCACTTGTATTAATACGAATGATCGGTCCGGTTACAAAGCTATGTTTACTGTTAGGTCCGGCTAGGGGAGGATCTAGTCGCCTAATCCTTGTGTACAAACCAACCCGGTTGTGCGGAATCCAACCGAGAAAGGCAAACCGAGATAGAACACGCAAATGCACGACACACAATATTCACCGATTAACACCACTTGTATTAATACGAATGAAGGGTCCAGTTACAAGCTCAATGTTTACAGATGTACTCTATAAACTCTCTCTCTCGTGTGTGTGTGTGCTGTCCAACAGAATGCTCTAAGTGTTCTGCTGTTCTCCCTTGTGTCTCTCCAAAGTGTCTCACTTTCTCCTTTCAAGTGCTTAACTGAAATGAACACAACACATGGGTATTTATACCCGACACAGCAGGTCTGGTCGAAGGATCAGATAGAGTGATCGAAGGATCATCTATCGACCAGAAACACATCGAAGGATCACATATACACCTCGAAGGATGATATCCTTCGAGGTCCATCTGTATCTATCGAATGTTTATCTTTCGAGGTCATCGAAGGATACAAACCATCCTTCGATGACATCCTTCGAAGCATACAACTTACAACATATGTGCTAACTGTTTGGCCAAGTCAAACCGGAGGATGGTTGACTTGGTCAAACTTACATCGAAACGCACATAATAACAACCTAACACAAGACATCGTTTGGTATCAACACAAAATATAGACAAAGTACAGACACAAGTGCACCAAACAAACTCTCTTGGCTGTAGCTTTGTCTCGATCTTCGTGTCTTCGTGTCGAAACCAAGTCGAACTGAGCTGAGTTGAACCGAGCCGAGTCGTGTCCACAAAATATGTATCAACAAACTCCCCCTTGGACGCTACTCGTGAGGTTCAACTTCGATGTCTTCCACGTCGGAGGATCTTCAAAGTCTTCACGCGTCGTAAGTAGAAAGTGTATCAACAAACTCCCCTTTTCATTTAGGTAGTGTGTCAATAAACTCCCCCTTAGATTGAACTCTCCATTGAGTCATGCTCGTGAATCTTTTGACTTGTCAATTCTTCAGATCCTTGTGGTGTTGATGAAGTGTCAGCGGCAACTCGATCACTTTATCTTTTGAGTGCCTCCACTTCGTGTCTTCATTCCAAAGCTTGTCATCGAACATGTTCTCCTCGCCTTTAGCATCTGCACATGCAAGAAAGCTAAACGCATAATGAGAACAACCGCTTGGAATATAGTTAACATTAAACAAATGACACATACGAGATCAAATCTCAATCAAACACCAACCGACAACAGTTTGAAAGTTTAGAAAATATACAATTTTAATCCTTTAACTTTCAAAATTTGTTAACTTCGACTGTTTATGAAGATGCAATTGTTTTCCGGCTTACGATCAGGATTTTGGGTAGGATAGACTCGAGTTCCAACATCAGTCAATCAAAAATAAACTAGAAGCAAAATCTTTTTGGATTTTATAAAGTTTATATTAAAACACACCTAAAATCTTTTTGAAATTTTTCATATTTCAAACGTAAAGACGGAAAACAATAAATAAATATATACAAAGATGCATAAACTGAAAATAGTAAACAAATATTTACAGACATTCTTTTTGCGAGTTTCGAGGGTAAGAGAATCATATCAGTGTACGGTCACGTCAAAACGCTCTTGTTGTTCAATTAGTTAACATTAAGATAAGCATCCTATAACAATTATCGGTATTGTTGTCCACATAAACTCAACTTATCATTTGTAATCATGGCGAGGGGATACGTTAAGGTATGATTTATACTTACCGACCGGTGTTCATCCACATCACGACACATTCCCATATCAAGGTATGCACGAGGGTTCATCTTACCGGTGAGTATACCGATTATCATCTGTTTGACCGTATATGATGTGAGATTCTCACTTATTTTGATTGAAAACAAGCCCTGTGTGATAAAATCACTTATTGAAGAGGAACTTGATTTTCGATGCATGAGGGCACAGGAGCAAGTCCGTGAACAGGTCAGTACTTTCGTACAGCAGAGAGACGAACTTGACTCCCGGACTCTCAAACGAAATTTCGGTACCAAGACCATATGCCAATGAATGGTTCCCACCTGGTCTTCAGTCGAATTTAAGTTTATATCACCCTGCACACTTTAAAATGATTGTGAGCCTACCGATACATCTTATATAGAGCTGCTTATCGTTTTTCATTTTAGGTTTAAAGAGGTTTAGACAGACCACTGATGTACTATCATTTTCTCTTTTGCTCGCCAGGAAACTCATTTTTGTTTTTCTATTGTTTTTGAGCTTTTGAAATTTTTCCATGTTTTTGGATTTTTCAAATATTGGATTTACTCCCCCTAAAATCAATAAACTAAGATAAAATTTAAAAACACAAAGGTATTTACAAAAAAAATGACTTTCCGATGTTGGTTAACTCATATTTTACCTCAATGCCGTTTACCAAAATTAAGTTTTAATCAGAAAAGATTTATCGAATTTTGGAAAAATCAGTTGGCATGTCGGTTTGCGGTGCGGACCATGACAACATTGTCTGGTCAAAGAGTGCTGTACGAAAACAATTTATAAAGTAGCTTAAATAACGACAAGTAAAGGAGAGATTAGAATTTTAAAACCGTATCCTGCAACTGCTTCATGCATTGCAAGGAATTTGAGTGCTCTCCCAAACTGGATATCCACCCGGTGTGGATTTCAAAGTCGATTTTGTAGCTACTGAAATCCCTTGACAGCAACAAGATCATAAACCTTTGGGTCCGGCTGGTCTTCCACATTGCACCAGCGAAGGTCTTTGTCTTTCTCTTTGAGAAGTAGTGTGCGGTTGTTCAACCCATGCCAAGGCATCCGCACACCCGGTTGGTTTGTTCAACAAACACATTTTCTTCAATCACACCACGAAGAAATGTACACTGCACGTTCATTTTGTTGATTGTGAACTTCAGACGTGCTGCAGGTGCATACATTTTGATTGAATCTATCCTGGGGACCCGATCAAAGCCTTTAACAATCACACTATGAAATGATTTGAATTTTTGTCGAAGCTTTTCAAACTCTTTCAACAGACATTTCTGTTTTCTTTTTCATTTTCTTTTCTTCTCTCCATCACAGGCAACAATTTCTTCTGTCGCCTATTTTGTGCATGGACGCTCCACTATCAACAATCTTACGACTATCGAAAGTTCCTCCTGGAACATTCTGCACACTCACTTAAAGATTAGTTGGAGAGAGGGACCCAAGCCTTTGTGGACTTGGGTCGTCCTTGATCATCAAGGAAAGTGATTTCAATCACTTGATGATTAGGAAAAAGAACCTGTGGTGCTCCCCCTGATTGAATTACCTGCTTTTTCTTCCAAGCTGTTTGTCCTTTACCAGTATTTGTATTAATTGTTTTTGCATTTACTGGTTTTACCGTTGTAGATTTTGCTTGTACAGGTTTTTCTTCTTTGACCTCTGATTTTAAGGCCTTCTCAATTACCTTTTGATTCTTTTGTTTTAACTTCTTTTCCTTTTCTTTCAAGACACGTGGGTCTTGTTTTGGGAAAACAGGTCGTTTTTGGTAATTGGTTTCTTGGGGAGCACTCGTTTATGCCTTCAACTTTTGCAGGTATGGGCAGTATCTTACAATATGCCCAATTGTGCCACACTCAAAGCACATTCTCCGCTCTACAAACCTCGGAGAAACATGTTGATGACCAGACTGAGAACCAGACAATGAACTTTGTGATCTAGATGAGCTGGGACCTAAATCACATCTGTTGGTGTGTTGGGTGTAATTATTCTGATCATTTCGTTTTAAAATTCTAACTTGTTTTATAAAATCAATGTTAGATTTATCCTGAAATGTTTCAAGTTTATCTGTGCCCTTGGATCCAACAAAGTTCACTTTCGGTTCTCTTTTCTTAACAGGAGCTCTTTTGTTTTGCACCTTTTGTTGTTGAACTTTAGGTGCTTGAACATTCTTGTTCTGAGCCTTCTTTCCCTGTACCTTACCCTTTCCGGAGTTGACTTGTTGTTTTCGCTCAATTGGTAGTTTTCGGTTTCCGTATTGTTTTCTAACTTGTTCACACGGAATTGGATCACATTGAGTGACGGTAACTTTGCCACTTTTGTTCCCCAAAAACTTATCAATACATCCTTCAAAAATTTGCTCAATTAAATCTTGATTTACATTTTTAATTGGAAAATCTTTGTTAGAGTAGATTTTGTCATCTCCTTTGAGCGTGTACAACAAATCATTCCCTTCAAGGCTAGATACAATGGAATCCATTGCTTTTGATGTTTCAGTCTCACTCGGTTTCACTGGTGGATCACACAAGATGTGATTCTCGATTGGAATATCTGTTGTAACCGAGTTAGACTGTTGGTTCACAATCACTTCAGATTCATCGTCCGAAGAATCAGTATCCTCAACAATGAGAGGACTCTGTTCCCTATCACACGATGAATCTGTCACATTCTCAGATTCAGATTCTGATTGACCCGAGGATGATGTACCTGTTGTGAACCCGAGGCCTGCTGCAAAATCATCTAGATTGAGTGGCACAGTAGGTTCAAAACGGGGCATATCCTCGTCATCAGGCAATTTGGAGTAATTGTGATTCATTGGGGGAGGACATGATTTGAATCCCATACACTTCTTATCCCCCTTTTTCTTTTGAACGCCAATAATGTGATCCAAAACATAGCGGGAATTGGAATAGCTTTCCAATTTCTGCTTAATTGTCTCACATTCACATCTAGCTGTTGCTAACTCTACCATTTGCTTTTCAATTGTGTCAATTAAATCATTGTTAGCATGTTGTTTTCTCAAAACAGCCTTTTGTAATTCAGAAACATCATGTTTTAATGACGCAATTGTTGCTTTAAACTCCTTTTCATTTCTGGTTAAAAACAAGTTAGCTTCAGTTGCTTTAGAAAGATCAACAATCAATTCTTGATTGTGTTTGTGTGTGATTTCAAACTTACTTTCCTGTTCAGCATATTTAACCTTTAAACTATCACAATTTTCACAGCTAACTACAGTGGGTTCATCGACACATACCTGGCTTGATGAACTGTCGACATTAGCCGTAAAGGCTGAATGGAAAGAAAAAGATCCATCTTCAGAGAAGAACTTAGCAAGCTTCTCGGAAGTTCCAGCAGATTTCTGGCAGAGAATAGATCTCCTCTTGCATAATACTTCAGCTTCAGCCAAAAGTTCATCAACCTTCAAATCTAAAGCATCACTTGATAAATCACCAGCATCAAGTGATTCCCCATCCATGCTCCCACTATAACCTGAACTATCTTCATCTTCTGAAGATTCACCAGCAGACACGGGTTCTACTACCTTCTCAGTCACTTTAGCATAACATGCTGTTCCACCATTTCCTCCTTCTCCAAGCTGAAGCGACCAATCACAACCTTCATCTATTTGAACCACAAGTGCCTGGTTGGCATTTGATGGCCCTGACTGGCTTTGGTTGTTGACAGGTATCAACGTACGAACATTGTTCCTGTTCTTGTTCTGCTGGTTGCCTTGATTTCTGAAGGGATTTTGGTTTCCATGCTGAGCTGGTCTTGTGCATTCCCTTTTGAAATGACCCCGTTCACCACAGTTAAAGCATGTTACAGCTTGCTTGTCGAACCCATACTTGGTGTCTTTCTTGCTTTCCAAGTTGGTTCTCCCCGTCCTTTCCATAAACTCCTTTGCTCTTCGAATTGCACTAGCAAGAGCCCATTTGATATCCATCATTTCAAACTCATCTCTATCCACTTGCTGATAATCTTCATTGGTTAGATTGATATTCCCAATCTGACCTGCGATCAATCCACAATAAGCACTAACCAAGGTGTTCAACATCTCCATATGCTCCTTGGCTATTTCGACACTGACTTTGGAAAAGTTGGAAGTGTCTAATCTGACAGTGTTTGGATTGGAAGTGGCTTGAAAGTTTGAAGAGTTTCCATAAAACCCTTGCTGTTGCGGTTGTTGCTTCTGAGCTGTCGGTTGCACATACTGTTGTTGAGAAGAAGAATTTTGTCTTGGATACATCGAGTATGCTGAAGGATCAAACTGATCTGTTGTGGAAGGTCCGGTGTTTGAGATGAACGCTGTTTGAAGCTTCGCGTGTTGAGAAGCTGGTTTTTCTCCACTGATACCCCCTGCAATCCCAAAGTACATCTCTGGACTTTGAGGAGTTAGAGTTCTTTTTGCCTTAAGTTTTTCTTCCACATCCTTGTTCTCCAATTTTTGAATTAAATCATAAACGGTGATTGTGTCTAAAACACCATTTTCTTTGAGAATTTCAAGATAACTGATCCACTTTGCTGGTAAGCTATCAGCAAATCTCTTCGTCATTTCTTGTGGAGTGGCAGTGACTCTAAAAGCAAACATCTCGCTTAACAAGTGATGGAACCTTGTAGATAAATCTGCCAAAGTCTCATTCTCCATACACGTGAATCCTTCAAACTCTTTCTTCAGTAAATCTTGCTTGATCTTTTTTGATTGAGCATTACCTGCACATCGTAACGTGAGCATATCCCACAAGCTTTTAGTAGTCGTGCAGTAAACAAACTGGTGGTAAATGTCTCTGTTAAGAGCTTGTGTGAGAATCATGAATGCTTTCTTTTCTAACTCAAACTTCTTCTTATCTTCATCAGACAGAGTGCTGTAAGTTTGTGGATTAGATCCTGCAACTTCCAACTCATTGTCAAATGGAGTGAAGAAACACATCCATAGATCTTGACCTTGCCCCTGAACATAAGTTCTCAACCTTTCTTTCCACCATCCCCAATCATTGATGTGATTTAGCTTTGGCGGTTTTGTGCTTGTACCAGTTTCACTGTCGTTCTGCATCATAGATTGAATGCTGCTGCTTTGATTTGTGACCAATGCCCATTGATTTGCAGTTATCATTGCAGCTTGAGTTGGGGCAATAGCTCGCAAGAATGCAGTTTTGTCGAAATCTGGCTCAGGTTGTGTAGCTGATGATTGTGGAGTCGAAGTTAATTGAGTCCACCACTCACCGTTTGTTCCCATTTTATAAAAATTAATATATTAAGTGAAAATTGATTTAAAAAAAATTAATTTTCACAAACTATGTTAAGATTTCGAATGATAACAACCAGCCGAAGGATCTCTGATCGAAAGACCTGAAAAACACAAACTGTTAAACTTAAACAGATAAGGATCGAAAGATAAGCACTTGTTCGAAAGATAGACACTTGTTCGAAGGATCAACAGTATTCGAAAGATCACTGTTAAACAGACGAAGGATGGTTGACTTGGTCAAACTTACATCGAACGCACATATTAACAGATCTAAGACGTAACTCAGACTAACACAAGACATTGTTTTGTATCATGACAAAATACAGACATAGTACAGACACAAGTGCACCAACAAACTCCCTTGGCTGTAGCTTTGTCTCGATCTTCGTGTTTTCGAGTCGAAACCAAGTCGGACTGAGCTGAGTTGAACCGAGCCGAGTTGTGTCCACAAAATATGTATCAACAAACTCCCCCTTGGACGCTACTCGTGAGGTTCAACTTCGATGTCTTCCACGTCGGAGGATCTTCAAAGTCTTCACGCGTCGTAAGTAGAAAGTGTATCAACAAACTCCCCTTTTCATTTAGGTAGTGTGTCAATAAACTCCCCCTTAGATTGAACTCTCCATTGAGTCATGCTCGTGAATCTTTTGACTTGTCAATTCTTCAGATCCTTGTGGTGTTGATGAAGTGTCAGCGGCAACTCGATCACTTTATCTTTTGAGTGCCTCCACTTCGTGTCTTCATTCCAAAGCTTGTCATCGAACATGTTCTCCTCGCCTTTAGCATCTGCACATGCAAGAAAGCTAAACGCATAATGAGAACAACCGCTTGGAATATAGTTAACATTAAACAAATGACACATACGAGATCAAATCTCAATCAAACACCAACCGACAACAGTTTGAAAGTTTAGAAAATGTACAATTTTAATCCTTTAACTTTCAAAATTTGTTAACTTCGACTGTTTATGAAGATGCAATTGTTTTCCGGCTTACGATCAGGATTTTGGGCAGGATAGACTCGAGTTCCAACATCAGTCAATCAAAAATAAACTAGAAGCAAAATCTTTTTGGATTTTATAAAGTTTATATTAAAACACACCTAAAATCTTTTTGAAATTTTTCATATTTCAAACGTAAAGACGGAAAACAATAAATAAATATATACAAAGATGCATAAACTGAAAATAGTAAACAAATATTTACAGACATTCTTTTTGCGAGTTTCGAGGGTAAGAGAATCATATCAGTGTACGGTCACGTCAAAACGCTCTTGTTGTTCAATTAGTTAACATTAAGATAAGCATCCTATAACAATTATCGGTATTGTTGTCCACATAAACTCAACTTATCATTTGTAATCATGGCGAGGGGATACGTTAAGGTATGATTTATACTTACCGACCGGTGTTCATCCACATCACGACACATTCCCGTATCAAGGTATGCACGAGGGTTCATCTTACCGGTGAGTATACCGATTATCATCTGTTTGACCGTATATGATGTGAGATTCTCACTTATTTTGATTGAAAACAAGCCCTATGTGATATAATCACTTATTGATGAGGAACTTGATTTTCTATGCATGAGGGCACAGGAGCAAGTCCGTGAACAGGTCAGTACTTTCGTACAGCAGAGAGACGAACTTGACTCCCGGAAATAATCTGTGATATTTGATCACTTATTTGTTTGGACATGTGATTGTTGATCACTTATTGAGGTCGTATGCAGTATGTACACGTATGCATAGTATCATGGAAGAACTTAGACTTTGTCTTATATAGAAAGAACCATGATACCCAGATGATAAGCAGCATAAAGACCGAATATCTCAGAACCTCGGCAATCTCTCAAACGAAATTTCGGTACCAAGACCATATGCCAATGAATGGTTCCCACCCAGTCTTCAGTCGGATTTAAGTTTATATCACCCTGCACACTTTAAAATGATTGTGAGCCTACCGATACATCTTATATAGAGCTGCTTATCGCTTTTCAATTAAGGTTTAAAGAGGTTTTGACAGACCACTGATGTACTATCATTTTCTCTTTTTCTCGCCAGGAAACTCATTTTTGTTTTTCTATTGTTTTTGAGCTTTTGAAATTTTTCGATGTTTTTGGATTTTTCAAATATTGGATTTACTCCCCCTAAAATCAATAAACTAAGATAAAATTTAAAAACACAAAGGTATTTACAAAAATGACTTTCCGATGTTGGTTAACTCATGTTTTACCTCAATGCCGTTTACCAAAATTAAGTTTTAATCAGAAATGATTTATCGAATTTTGGAAAAAACAGTTGGCATGTCGGTTTGCGGTGCGGACCATGACAACATTGTCTGGCCAAAGAGTGTTGTACGAGATAATACAAATTCATAATGCAGCTTAAATATCGACAAGTAAAGGAGAGATTAGAAATTTAAAACCGTATCCTGCAACTGCTTCGTGCATTGCAAGGAAACTAAGTGCTCTCCCAAACTGGATATCCACCCGGTGTGGATTTCAAAGTCGATTCTTTGTAGCTACTGAGACGTCTCTTGACAGCAACAAGATCATAAACCTTTGGGTCCGGCTGGTCTTCCATATTTCACCAGCGAAGGTTTTTGTCTTTCTCTTTCAGAAGTAGTGTGCGGTTGTTCAACCCATGCCAAGGCATCCGCACACCCGGTTAGTTTGTTCAACAAAAGCATTTTCTTTAATCACACCGCGAAGAAATGTACACTGCACGTTCATCTTGTTGATTTTTAACTTCAAACGTGCTGCAGGTGCGTACATTTAGATTGAATCTATCCTGGGGACCCGATCAAAGCCTTTAACAATCAAACTTTGAAATGATTTGCAATTTGTCGAAGTTCTCAATCTCTTTTAACAGACAGTTCTGTTTTCCTTTTCTTTTTCTCTCCATCAAAGGCAGCAATTTCTTCTGTTGCCTATCTTGTGCATGGATACTCCACTATCAACAATCTTACGACCATTGAAAGTTCCTCCTGGAATGTCCTACACACTCACTCAAAGATTAGTTGGAGAGGGGGACCCAAGCCTTTGTGGACTTGGGTCGTCCTTGATCATCAAGAAAAGTTATTTCAATCACTTGATGATTAGGAAAAAGAACCTGTGGTGCTCCCCCTGATTGAATTACCTGTTTTGGCTTCCAAGCTGTTTGTCCTTTACCAGTATTTAAATTAATTGTTTTTGCATTTACTGGTTTTACAGTTTCAGGTTTAGCTTGTACAGGTTTTTCTTCTTTGACCTCTGACTTTAAGGCCTTCTCAATTACCTTTTGATTCTTTTGTTTTAACTTCTTTTCCTTTTCTTTCAAGACACGTGGGTCTTGTTTCAGAAAAACAGGTCGTTTTTGGTAATTGGTTTCTTGGGGAGCACTCGCTTTTGCCTTCAACTTTTGCAGGTATGGGCAGTATCTTACAATATGCCCAATTGTGCCACACTCAAAACACATTCTCCGCTCTACAAACCTCGGAGAAACATGTTGATGACCAGACTGAGAACCAGACAATGAACTTTGTGATCTAGATGTACTTGGACCTAAATCACATCCTTTGGTATGTTGGGTGTAATTATTCTGATCATTTCATTTTAAAATTCTAACTTGTTTTATAAAATCAATGTTAGATTTATCCTGAAATGTTTCAAGTTTATCTGTACCCTTGGATCCAACAAAGTTCACTTTCGGTTCTCGTTTCTTAACAGAAGCTCTTTTGTTTTGCACCTTTTGCTGTTGAACCTTAGGTGCTTGAACATTCTTGTTCTGAGCCTTCTTTCCCTGCAACTTACCTTTTCCGGAATTGACTTGTTGTTTTCGCTCAATTGGCAGTTTTTGGTTTCCGAATTGTTTTCTAACTTGTTCACACGGAATTGGATCACATTGAGTGACGGTGACTTTGCCACTTTTGTTTCCCAAAAACTTATCAATACATCCTTCAAAAATTTGCTCAATTAAATCTTGATTTACATTTTTAATTGGAAAATCTTTGTTAGAGTAGATCTTGTCATCTCCTTTGAGCGTGTACAACAAGTTATTCCCTTCACTGCTAGAAACAAGGGACTCCATAGGTTTTGACATTTCAGTCTTACTCGGTTCCACTGGTGGATCACATAAGATGTGATTCTCAATTGGAATATCTGTTGTAACCGAGTTAGACTGTTGATTCACAATTTCTACAGACTCATCATCCGATGAATCAGATTCATCATCCGAAGAATCAGTATCCTTAACAGTGGGAGGACTCTGTTCCTTAACACACGATGAATCTGTCACATTCTCAGACTCAGATTCTGATTGACCCGAGGATGATGTACCAGTTGTGAACCCGAGGCCTGCTGCAAAATCATCTAGATTGAGTGGCACAGTAGGTTCAAAACGGGGCATATCCTCGTCATCAGGCAATTTGGAGTAATTGTGATTCATTGGGGGAGGACATGATTTGAATCCCATACACTTCTTATCCCCCTTTTTCTTCTGAACGTCAATAATGTGATCCAAAACATAGCGGGAATTGGAATAGCTTTCCAATTTCTGCTTAATTGTCTCACATTCACATCGAGCTGTTGCTAACTCTACCATTTGCTTTTCAATTGTGTCAATTAAATCATTGTTAGCGTGTTGTTTTCTCAAAACAGCCTTTTGTAATTCAGAAACATCATGTTTTAATGACGCAATAGTAGCTTTAAATTCCTTTTCATTTCTGGTTAAAAACAAGTTAGTCTCAGTTGCTTTAGAAAGATCTACAATCAATTCTTGATTGTGTTTGTGTGTGATTTCAAACTGACTTTCCTTTTCTGCATATTCTAAGCACTTTGCACATTCAACAGAAACAGAATTAGAGTCAGAATTAGTATCACATACCTGACTTGATGAACTGTCGACATTAGCCGTAAAGGCTGAATGGAAAGAAAAAGATCCATCTTCAGAGAAGAACTTAGCAAGCTTCTCGGAAGTTCCAGCAGATTTCTGGCAGAGAATAGATCTCCTCTTGCATAATACTTCAGCTTCAGCTAAAAGTTCATCAACCTTCAAATCTAAAGCATCACTTGATAAATCACCAGCATCAAGTGATTCCCCATCCATGCTCCCACTATAACCCGAACTATCTTCATCTTCTGAAGATTCACCAGCAGACACGGGTTCTACTACCTTCTCAGTCACTTTAGCATAACATGCTGTTCCACCTGGAGCATCATTTCCCAACTGAAGCGACCAATCACAACCTTCATCTATTTGAACCACGAGTCCCCGGTTGGCATTTGATTGCCCTGCCTGGCTTTGGTTGTTGACAGGTATCAACGTACGAACATTGTTCCTGTTCTGGTTCTGCTGGTTGCCTTGATTTCTGAAGGGATTTTGGTTTCCATGCTGAGCTGGTCTTGTGCATTCCCTTTTGAAATGACCCCGTTCACCACAGTTAAAGCACGTCACAGCTTGCTTGTCGAACCCATACTTGGTGTCTTTCTTGCTTTCCAAGTTGGTTCTCCCAGTCCTTTCCATGAACTCCTTTGCTCTTCGAATTGCACTAGCAAGAGCCCATTTGATATCCATCATTTCAAACTCGTCTCTATCCACTTGCTGATAATCTTCATTGGTTAGATTGATATTCCCAATCTGACCTGCGATCAATCCACAATAAGCACTAACCAAGGTGTTCAACATCTCCATATGCTCCTTGGCTATTTCGACACTGACTTTGGAAAAGTTGGAAGTGTCTAATCCGACAGTGTTTGGATTGGAAGTGGCTTGAAAGTTTGAAGAGTTTCCATAAAACCCTTGCTGTTGCGGTTGTTGCTTCTGAGCTGTCGGTTGCACATACTGTTGTTGAGAAGAAGGATTTTGTCTTGGATACATCGAGTATGCTGAAGGATCAAACTGATCTGTTGTGGAAGGTCCGGTGTTTGAGATGAAAGCTGTCTGAAGCTTCGCGTGTTGAGAGGCTGGTTTTTCTCCACTGATACCCCCTGCAATCCCAAAATACATCTCTGGACTTTGAGGAGTTAGAGTTCTTTTTGCCTTGAGTTTTTCTTCTACATCCTTGTTCTCCAATTTTTGAATTAAATCATAAACGGTGATTGTGTCCAAAACACCATTTTCTTTGAGAATTTCAAGATAACTGCTCCACTTTGCTGGTAAGCTATCAGCAAATCTCTTCGTTATTTCTTGTGGAGTGGCAGTGACTCTAAAAGCAAACATCTCACTCAACAAGTGATGGAACCTTGTAGATAAATCTGCCAAAGTCTCATTCTCCATACACGTGAATCCTTCAAACTCTTTCTTCAGTAAATCTTGCTTGATCTTTCTTGATTGCGCATTACCTTCACATCGTAACGTGAGCATATCCCACAAGCTTTTAGTAGTCGTGCAGTAAACAAACTGGTGGTATATGTCTCTGTTAAGAGCTTGTGTGAGAATCATGAATGCTTTCTTTTCTAACTCAAACTTCTTCTTATCTTCATCAGACAGAGTGCTGTAAGTTTGTGGATTAGATCCTGCAACTTCCAACTCATTGTCAAATGGAGTGAAGAAACACATCCATAGATCTTGACCTTGCCCCTGAACATAAGTTCTCAACCTTTCTTTCCACCATCCCCAATCATTGATGTGATTTAGCTTTGGCGGTTTTGTGCTTGTACCAGTTTCACTGTCGTTCTGCATCATAGATTGAATGCTGCTGCTTTGATTTGTGACCAATGCCCATTGATTTGCAGTTATCATTGCAGCTTGAGTTGGGGCAATAGCTCGCAAGAATGCAGTTTTGTCGAAATCTGGCTCAGGTTGTGTAGCTGATGATTGTGGAGTCGAAGTTAATTGAGTCCACCACTCAACGTTTGTTCCCATTTTATAAAAATTAATATATTAAGTGAAAATTGATTTAAAAAAAAATTAATTTTCACAAACTATGTTAAGATTTCGAATGATAACAACCAGCCGAAGGATCTCTGATCGAAAGACCTGAAAAACACAAACTGTTAAACTTAAACAGATAAGGATCGAAAGATAAGCACTTGTTCGAAAGATAGACACTTGTTCGAAGGATCAACAGTATTCGAAAGATCACTGTTGAATTTCGAACAAAGACTTCGAAAGATTCTCCAAGACGAAGGATCCTTATCTTTCGAAATGTAACAGAAGCTCGAACAATATATCCTTCGAAAAGATTCCTTGGCTCGAAAGATAACTCACTGACTTCGAAAGATGTTCGAAGGATGGGTATCTGTCGAACCTCCTTGATCGAAAGATGATCTTTCGACTTCGAAGGATATCTTTCGATGAGCACTGACACACTGACACAAAGTTGACAAGTTGGTGAGAAAGGTGACGGGTTGGTGCGCAACTTTCGGCAGAAGGTATGTTCAGACCTTACTTTCTGCCAAGATCAGATTTGGGTTGACTATTTTAATCAATTATCCCTTCCCAATGCACAAACAACTTTCAACAATAATAAAACAAGATCAAAATATGTAACACTTTGAAGAAAACTTGAATATTAGTTGAAGATATCAAGAACAAACCCAGAAAATTTGAATTTTCCGGTAAACCGACAGCTGCCGAACACGAGTTTTGGCCGAAACTTCACTAAAAACCAATGTTTAACATGTGAAAATGAAGAACAACAAGGTTTTTATAAGAACTTCTAGCAAAACATGCAGATTTTCGAAGTTTTAAAGCTGATTTTTCAGAAAAATATGAACTCCAAGAATCCGAAACACACTCTAAAACACTCGGTTTTAACAAGGAGAAGAGCCAAGGCTCTGATACCACTTGTTAGGTCCGGCTAGGGGAGGATCTAGTCGCCTAATCCTTGTGTACAAACCAACCCGGTTGTGCGGAATCCAACCGAGAAAGGCAAACCGAGATAGAACACGCAAATGCACGACACACAATATTCACCGATTAACACCACTTGTATTAATACGAATGAAGGGTCCAGTTACAAGCTCAATGTTTACAGATGTACTCTATAAACTCTCTCTCTCTCGTGTGTGTGTGTGCTGTCCAACAGAATGCTCTAAGTGTTCTGCTGTTCTCCCTTGTGTCTCTCCAAAGTGTCTCACTTTCTCCTTTCAAGTGCTTAACTGAAATGAACACAACACATGGGTATTTATACCCGACACAGCAGGTCTGGTCGAAGGATCAGATAGAGTGATCGAAGGATCATCTATCGACCAGAAACACATCGAAGGATCACATATACACCTCGAAGGATGATATCCTTCGAGGTCCATCTGTATCTATCGAATGTTTATCTTTCGAGGTCATCGAAGGATACAAACCATCCTTCGATGACATCCTTCGAAGCATACAACTTACAACATATGTGCTAACTGTTTGGCCAAGTCAAACCGGAGGATGGTTGACTTGGTCAAACTTACATCGAAACACACATAATAACAACCTAACACAAGACATCGTTTGGTATCAACACAAAATACAGACAAAGTACAGACACAAGTGCACCAAACAAACTCTCTTGGCTGTAGCTTTGTCTCGATCTTCGTGTCTTCGTGTCGAAACCAATTAGAACTGAGCTGAGTTGAACCGAGCCGAGTCGTGTCCACAAAATATGTATCAACAAAAGATGTATTCTATAAACTCTCTCAAACTTTCGTGAGTGTGTGTGTGCTCTCCAACAGAATGCTCTGAGTGTTCTCTCTAGTGTCTCCAAGTCTCCCAAAAGAACACAACTCACAACATGGGTATATATACCCGTAACAGCTAGTCTGGTCGAAGGATCAGATAGACTGATCGAAAGATCATCTATCGACCAGAAACCTTCCGAAGGATTCACATACACCTCGAAGGATGATATCCTTCGAGTTATCCTTCGAGCTCAACCATCGAAGGTTCATGTTTCGAGCTCATCCATCGAAGGTTTATCTTTCTAGCTCATCGAAGGATATAAACAATCCTTCGATGACACATCCTTCGACTCAGACATCTTACAAACAATGTTCTAACTATTTGGCCAAGTCAAACCGGAGGATGGTTGACTTGGTCAAAATCACAGGACTAACAAAGACAACGTTTTTCAGACAAAGTACAGACACAAGTGCACCAACAAACTCCCCCTTGGCTGTAGCTTTGTCTTTATCTTTATAACTTGATCTTTGTCTCGATCTTTGTGTCTTCAAGTCTTTGACGTCCTTTCAAGTCTTCAATGTCGGAGGATCTTTAAAGTCTTCACGTCTTGAAAGCAGAAAGTGTACCAACAAACTCCCCGTTTCATGTAGGAAGTGTGTTGACAAACTCCCCCTTAACATAAGCTCCCCCTTGAGTTATGCTCGTGAAATACTTGTTTTTTTATGAAGTGAGATCCTTGTGGTGTTGATGATGGCCAGCGGCAACTCGATCTTCTTCATCACTTGAGTGCCTTCACGTCGTGTCTTCATTCCGAAGCTTTGTCATCGACCAATGTTCTCCTTGCCTTTAGAATCTGCACATGCAAGAAATCTAAACGCGTAATGAGAACAACTGCTTGGAATATCATTAGCATATACAAACAACACACGTATGACCATGTCATAATCAAACACCGTCCGACAGTTTGAAAGTTTAACAAATTTGTCAATTTCAGTTTTTAACTTTCAAAACTTGCAAATTTCGACCGTTTATGAAGATTTAGTCGTTGCGGTTTTCGTTCAGGTTTCAGGCAACGAAGACTCGAGATCCAACATCGTACGATCGAAAATAAAATAGAAATAAAATCTTTTTGGCTTTTATAAAGTTTATATTAAAACACACCTAAAATCTTTTTGGTATTTTTGAATATTTTAAAATTAAAGACTGAAAGCAGTAAATAAATATTTACAGACATTCTTTTTGCGAGTTTCGAGGGTAAGAGAATCATATCAGTGTACGGTCATGCCAAAACGCTCTTGTTGTTCAATTAGTTAACATTTAGATAAGCATCCTATAACAATTATCGGTATTGTTGTCCACATAAGCTCAACTTATCATTCGTAATCATGGCGAGGGGATACGTTAAGGTATGATTTATACTTACCGACCGGTGTTCATCCACATCACGACACATTCCCGTATCAAGGTATGCACGAGGGTTCATCTTACCGGTGAGTATACCGATTATCATCTGTTTGACCGTATATGATGTGAGATTCTCACTTATTTTGATTGAAAACAAGCCCTATGTGATAGAATCACTTATTGATGAGGAACTTGATTTTCGATGCATGAGGGCACAGGAGCAAGTCCGTGAACAGGTCAGTACTTTCGTACAGCAGAGAGACGAACTTGACTCCCGGATAAATGTGATATTTTATCACTTATTTTGAGGGACATGTGATTGTTGATCACTTATTGAGGTCGAATGCAGTATGTACACGTATGTATAGTATCATGGAAGATCTAGACTTGCGTCCCCGTTATTTTTCGGTAAAAGATACAACCATGATACCCAGATGATAAGCAGCATAAAGACCGAATATCTCAGAACCTCGGCAATCTCTCAAACGAAATTTCGGTACTAAGACCATATGCCAATGAATGGTTCCCACCCAGTCTTCAGTCGATTTAAGTTTATATCACCCTGCACACTTTAAAATGATTGTGAGCCTACCGATACATCTTATATAGAGCTGCTTATCGTTTTTCAGTTTGGGTTTAAAGAGGTTTAGACAGACCACTGATGTACTATCATTTTCTCTTTTGCTCGCCAGGAAACTCATTTTTGTTTTTCTATTGTTTTTGTGTTTTTGAAATTTTTCGATGTTTTTGGATTTTCAAATTTGGATTTACTCCCCCTAAAATCAACAAACTAAGATAAATTTAAAACACAAAGGTATTTACAAAAAAATGATTTTCCGATGTTGGTGTTACTCTTGCTTGACCTTAATGCCGTTTACCAATAATAAATAGTCAAATCTTGATTTGTCAAATGCTTTGGTAAAAAGGTCGGCACGTTGGTCATCGGTGTGGACGTAAGCAACATCGATTAGCCTTTTCTCAAAGCAATCACGTATGAAATGATACTTAATGTCGATGTGCTTAGTCTTTGAATGCTGCACAGGATTTTTAGTGATCTGTAAGGCAGCAGAATTATCAACGTAAATAGGAGTAGTTAGGAATTCAAAACCGTAGTCGCGCATTTGTTGTTGGATCCACAGGACTTGGGAGCAACAACTTGATGCAGCAATGTATTCAGCTTCGCATGTTGATGTAGCTACACATGTCTGCTTCTTGCACTGCCATGTGACTAGGCGATTTCCCAAAAACTGACATCCAGCCGTTGTGGATTTGCCGTCGATTTTGCATCCGCCAAAATCAGAATCACTGAATGCAATCAAGTCAAAGTTATTATCCCTAGGGTACCATAGACCGGTGTCAGGGTAACCCTTAAAATAACGAAAAATCCTTTTTACAGATGCAAGATGTGAGGCCTTCGGGTTCACTTGATATCTGGCAAGCAGGCACGTTGGGTACATTATATCTGGTCTTGATGCTGTGAGGTACATAAGAGATCCGATCATCGCGCGATAGTATGAGGGGCTAACATCTTGACCCTTCAAGTCTGGAGTAATTCCGTGATTTTGTGGCAATGGGGTACCGATGGACGTTGCATCAGACATCTGGAACCGGCTCAAGATGTCACCAACATATTTAGTCTGATGGATGAATATCCCAGACTCAGTTTGTTGTACTTGTAGGCCCAAAAAGAAAGTCATTTCCCCCATAGCACTCATCTCGAATTTATCCTGCATAATGCGCTCGAAATTCCTACACAAAACATCATTAGTAGAACCAAATATAATATCATCAACATATACCTGTACCAGTAGAAGATCTCCATCTTGTTCTTTGACGAAAAGAGTACAATCGATAACACCTCTGCGAAATCCATTTTCCAGCAAATAATTAGATAAGGGTGCATACCAAGCTCGTGGTGCTTGATGAAGACCATAGAGAGCTTTGTTGAGCAACCAAACCCGATCGGGATGGATAGGATCTTCAAAACCTGGAGGCTGTTTGACGTACACCTCTTCTTCCACCACACCATGTAAGAATGCACTTTTCACGTCCATCTGGTATACCTTGAATCCTTTGAATGAGGCATAAGCCAGAAAGATCCGAATTGCTTCTAGACGTGCAACAGGTGCATACACTTCGTTGTAGTCGATCCCTTCTATCTGACGAAAACCTTGAACGACTAGCCTTGCTTTGTTTCGTATAACGATTCCACGGTCATCCTTTTTGCATTTAAACACCCAACGGGTACCAATCTTCTTGTAACCAGCAGGTTTCTCTACGAGTTTCCAGACACCAAGCTTCTGGAATTGTTGCAGTTCTTCCTGCATTGCTTCAACCCAAGAGTTATCTTTCAAAGCTTCTTTCCAAGTTCTTGGCTCTTCCTGTGAGACATAACACGCGAAAGACCAATCATTTTGTTGACCAGATTCTCGGATAGTTGCATACAAGCCTGCATTGTTGTTGTTCCGCAACATGTTTCTTGTTTGAACGCCACTCTGCACATTTCCGATGACGTTTTGTTGAGGATGGGTATTGTGAATCCTTGTTTCTGGATTATCTTGAACTGGAATGTTTGTACCCAGATTGTTGAGATTGAGATCAACAATCAATTCAATGCCCGGAATTGACGAAGAGGATGATGCAGTAGCTTCAGCTGTTCTAGGGACGCCCACTGGAGGTGTACCCTCTGAAGTACCATGAACTGCTGTTATTGGAACTTCTTGATCTGCATCGAGAAATTCATCATCCTCTGAAGATTCGTTCAAATCGGTAGCATCGTGAAAATCCTCATTGTCGAGAGCATTATTGTTCACTGAAGATGGTTCTTGATTGACAATAATTGGACGAACCAACGGTGAATCTGTTGCATTGTCACTCTCGAAAAACATCCTTGCAGCAGCATTTTCTTCAACTGCTTCAACATTGATCGAATTGAAAAAGTCATCGTACTCAAACATCCAAGGCTGACCAGGACATTTGACTGGTAAAGTGTGCCTTTGTACTCTGACTTCAGACCATTCCTCGACCCTTTTAGTCTCTAGATTCCAGACTCTTAAGTTCGGGGTGGAATACCCAAGAAAGTATCCATCAATTGCTCTTGCCCCAAACTTTCCATTAGGATCGATTATTGTGCACGGAGCTCCAAACGGTTCAAGATATGACAAATCTGGTTTCCGTTTGTTAATAAGATCAAAGCAGGTCTTGTTGTGCCTTTTGACTGTAAGGACTCGGTTCAACGTATAACATGCAGAGGCCATAGCTTCAGTCCAGAAGGGAATCGGCAACTGTGACTCTACCAACATTGTCCTAGCAGTCTCGATCAATGTGCGGTTCTTACGTTCAGCGACGCCATTCTGTTGAGGAGTATAAGCTGCACTAAATTCGTGAAGAATACCTTTTGAAGTGCAAAACTCCGCCATGGCATGATTTTTGAATTCAGTACCATTGTCGCTACGTATCCGCCTAACCTTCAAATTATAAAGATTCTCAATCTGAATGATCAAGTTTTTGATAATACCGAAGGTTTCACTCTTATGTGCCATGAACGCCACCCAAGAAAATCTTGAATAATCATCAGTTATCACGAGGCAGTATTGATCATTCCTAATACTTTTGTGCTTGACAGGACCGAACAAATCCATGCGCAAACGTTCAAGAGGAACAGCCACCGTGTTGATTTTCTTTGTAGGATGTCACTTCTTCGTTTGTTTTCCTTTCTGGCACGAGACACAGATGTCTTGAAGATGAAAGTTTTTAAGAGGAACACCATTCACCAATTCATTTGACACCAAATGATTCATTTTGCGTAAGTGAATGTGACCCATTCGTCTGTGCCAAGAGATTGAGTCTTTTTCTGTGGCTTTGGAAACGAAACAAGTTGCTTGTGCAGACGTTGTGATAGCTTGGCTCATATCAAGGACATACAGATCATTTATCCTTGGAGCCGACAAGAGAATCCATTCTTTTGGAATTTTGAAGCCGGGTTTCAGCACATAACATCCATTTGCATCAAAGTGTACTGAGAACTGCTTATCACAAATTTGAGAAACACTAAGAAGATTGTGATCAAGTTGTTGTACGAAGTTGATCTTATCAAAACTAACAACCCCGTTGGAAATTATTCCTTCACCCGTAATATATCCGCCTTTATCTCCAGCAAAAGCAACATAACCTCCTCTAATAGATTTGACGTCGTAGAGAAGCTTCATGTCGCCTGTCATGTGCCTGGATGCCCCACTATCAACAATCCAATGACTACTGATAGTTCCTCCTGGAACACCCTGCACATGAACTCACATAATTAGTTGGAGATGGGGACCCAAGCCATCGTGGTCTTGGGTCTTCCATTTTCATCAATAACAATAACTTCTATTCTTTGATGATTCGAAAATTGAGATGGTCCCCCTGAATTTTTAACCGTTTTTGGTTTCCAGGTCTGTTTTGGTTTACCAGTGTCATTCTTTAAAATTTTAACTTCATGGTTGTCAAAAGTTTTTGAATTTTCTGGTTTGACAGAAACAGATGGTTTGTTAACCACATCGGTTTTAATTGCCTTTTCAATTTTCTTGACCTGTTGGCGTTTCTGTTTCTTTTCCCTTTCTTTTATAAGGCGGGGATCTTGTTTTACAGAAACAGATCGTTTGCGGTCAGTTTGGTCACGGGGATCATCAACCTTTGCTTTCAGCTTATGAAGATACGGACAATTTCGAATTATATGACCAATTGTCCCACATTCAAAACATGATCTTCGTTCAACAAACCCCGAAGTATCATGTGATCGTCTTGCCGATGATGAAGATGAACTTTGTGATCTCGAGGTACTAGGTTTTGAACTATTTGGTTCATTCCTTTTCATCACTGTTGCTTTCTTGACAAAATCTAAGTTAGATTGATTTTCAAACGTTTCAATTTTGTCCGTTCCCTTAGATTTCACAAAGTTCACATCCTTTTTCTTCTTCTGATTCAGCTTCTTTTGAGTTTGAGTCGGTGTTTTACCTTTTGGTTTGGCATGATTTTGCTGTTTTTGCACTGTTGGTAATTTTTGATTGCCAAATTGTTTTCGAACTTCGGCCTTTGGGATAGGAGGACACTGTGTAACTGTAACATGTGATCCTGTCTTTCCCAAAAACTTACTTGTAGAATTTTCAAAGACTTTACTGATTAAAGATTGATTAACATTCTTAATAGGAAAATCTTTGTCTGAATAGACTTTATCATCACCAACAAGAGTGTACAGCAAATCCACACTCTCCGACTCTTTTGCAGATGTGGACTCGGTTGGAACAGTCTTAGCAGGTTTTGCGGGAGGATCACATAGAATATGATTCTCAAGAGGTATGTCCTCTTCTTTGATTACCGCATCAGACTTTTCCGAATCAGTATCATCGGATTCATCATCAGAAGAATCAGTATCCTCAATCACAACTGAAGGAGCCTGATTCGGTTCGGCAGAAGACACACATGTATCTGCTGACACATCTGAATCTGATGATACCTCTTTCTTGTATCCGAGTCCTGCTGCAAATTCATTAACATCTAGAGGAACAGATGGTTCAAAGAAAGTTCTATTCTCCTCGTCAGGCATGGCATCATAATTTTGTCTAACAGGTGGTGGACATTGCTTATATCCAATGCATGTGACATCCTTTTTCTCTTTCTGAACATCAATGATGTGATCCAACACATAGCTAGAGCTTAAATAGCTATCTAACTTGAGTCGGATCGCCTCACTTTCGGTTTTAACACAAGCCATTTCCTTTTGCATTACCTCAAGACGAGTTATATACAAATTAATGTCAGTTTGTTTTCTGGAAACCATTTTCGTTAACTCAGTTTTATCTTTCTTTAATTTTTCAATCATTGATTTAAACTCCTTTTCATGGTTTTCATAAAACATGTTGGCTTCAGTGCACTTTGAAAGATCAACAGTCAATTTCCGATTATGAATGAATGTCACATCATATTTCTCTTGCAAAGCCTCGTGTTTGCTTTGCAATTCACACCACCTATCATTCAAAGAAACATGTTTGTCTTGCAAGTCAAACAAACTAGCTTGTACAGCATCATGTTTGCCTTGCAATTCAGACATGTTTGCTTCTAAATCAGCACATTTAACATGCAAACTATCACAGTTATCACAACTAACAGAAGTGGGTTCATCGACACATACCTGACTTGATGAACTGTCGACATTAGCCATAAAGGCTGAATGGAGAGAAGACGAAGAATAAGCAGCTTGATCCACCAAAATAGATCTTCTTTGAATTCCTGCTGCAGCGTCTTCCAAAAGCCCATCAATAACTGCATCGACTGACGCATTTGATGTCTCATCCACATGATCATTGCCTAAACTCGAGGATTCTTCATCTGAACTTCCAGTGTAACCGGAGCTGTCTTCATCTTCAGAAGATTCATCACCATTGGTGGAAGATTCTCCACCACTGGCGTGTTTAAGATCCTTGACAATTTCAGCAAAACAAGTTGTTCCATCTGGAGCATCATTTCCCAACTGGATTGACCAATCGCATCCTTCATCTACTTGAACCACAAGTGCCTGGTTGGCATTAGATGGTCCTGCTTGATTCTGGTTGTTGACAGGCACCAATGTGCGCTCATTGTTCCTTACTTGGTTCTGAGCCCGGTTGCCTTGACCTCTGAAAGGATTTTGGTTTCCATGTTGAGATGGCCTTGTACATTCACGTTTGAAATGACCACGTTCACCACAATTGAAGCACTTAACAGCCTGCTTATCGAACCCATACTTGGTGTCTTTCTTGCTTTCCAAGCTGGTTCTGCCCGTTCTTTCCATGAAATCCTTTGCTCGCCTAACAGCACTGGCAAAGGCCCATTTGATGTCCATCATCTCCATCTCCTCTTTATCTATCTGCTGATAGTCTTCTTGTGTCAGATTAATGTTGCCAATCTGACCTTCCACTAATCCACAGTATGCGCTCACCAAAGTGTTTAGCAGCTCCATATGTTCTTTTGCTACTTCCACACTGACTTTAGAAAAGCTTGAGGTGTCGAGCCGTACTGTATTTGGCTTTGACTGCTGATCAGCAAATGATGTACTTCCATAACATGCTTGCTGTTGAGAAGGAAGAGGATTCCCATACATGTCTGTTGGTCTGATAGGTTGTTGGCTTTGCTGTTGTGGCACTGGTTGAGGAACTGGATTAAGCGGATTTCCATACATGTCTGTTGTTGGAGGAGGAGTGCCATACAAGCTAGTGCTAGACACAAATGCTGTTTGAATTGGAGCGTGTGAAGAAGGTTTTGTAGAAGTGCTAGAAGTTCCATAATACATTTCAGGATTTTGTGGCACTGGAACTCTTTTCGCCTTGAGAGTTTCTTCCTGATTCTTGTTTTCCAGGAGTTGAGCAAAGTCAGTGAAGTTTGTTGTATCCAAAGTGCCATTGTACTTCATGATTTCTAAGAAATTATTCCATTGAGGTGGCAGTGCATCTGCAAATTTCTTCACTATCTCTGCTGAAGTTGTTACAACCCCAATATTTGCCAATTCAGTCAGCAAATGATTAAATCGACTTGTCAAATCTCCTAAAGATTCATTCTGCATACAAGTAAAACCATCAAACTCTTTCTTTAGCAGGTCTTTTCTTAATTGACGTGTCGCTTCATTTCCTACGCCCCTTGTTTTCAATGCGTCCCACAACCTCTTCGTTGTCTTGTGACTGACAAATTGATGATAAATATCTTTACTTAACGCCTGAGTAAGAATGGCATATGCCTTCTTTTCCAAATCATAGATCTTCTTCTGATCTTCCGTAAGATCTGCAAATGTAGCAGCAGATGAAGCGGCAACCTCTATTGTTTGATCAAAATCTGTGATGAAACGCAACCACAATTCTGTATTTTGACCAAGGACGTATGTATGAAATCTACCAAACCATCCCGGATATTCACTTAAATGCATCAACTTTGGAGGCCTATTCAAACTTCCCGTTTCACTTTCGCTTAGCAAAATGCTTTGAACACTTGGAGCTTGATTTGATACGAATGCCCATTGACCAGTCGATGTAGCATTAGCTTGCGAACCCGAATCCGGAGTCGGAGTACCAAAATACATCTCTGCATTTACCGGAATACCCCACATCGAATTCATTTTTGATCAAGAAAAAAAAATGTTACACCAGCCGAAGGATCTGAGATCGAAAGACCTGAAAAACACAAACTTGTTAACCTTAAACAGACAAGTATCGAAGGATCAATACTTGTTCGAAGGATCAACAGTGTTCGAAAGATCACTGTTGAGTTTCGAACAATGATTTCGAAAGACTCTCCAATCGAAGGATCCTTGTCTTTCGAAAAAGAACTGCAGATCGATAGATGTATGCTTCGAAAATATTCCTTGGAAAGAAGGATAAGTCACACACTTCGAAGGATGTTCGAAGGATGATTATCTATCGAACCTCCTTAGATCGAAAGACGATCTTTCGACTTCGAAGGATATCTATCGGACTGACTGACACAGTTGACAAAGAGTGACAGGTTGGTGAAAAAGGTGACAAGTTGGTAGAAACTTTCGGCAGACGGCAGAAGGTATGGTCAGACCATATCTTCTGCATGCAGACTGATATGAATAATAAAATATTACGAAAAACTGAAGGATCAACCCAGAAACCGGTACCGGAGTAAGCCGGAATTTTGGTCGGAAATCACCAAACACCTCAAAAACAAGTTTTTAAATTACCCAACCCGTCCTTTAACACACCCGGAGGTTTAGAACACGTTTTAACGTCTGAAAATGCGAGAAAAACACAGAAAACGGTTGCAAAAACCAAGGAGCTTTTGTCCAAAACACTCCAAAGCTTGTATAAAACCCGGTTTTTAACAAGGAAAAGAGCCACGGCTTTGATACCACTTGTAGGTCCCTCGGAGGTTGAGGTGCAACCTATTCCTTGTTATGTCCAACACACTAGCGAGTGCGGAATCCAAGCTAGCATGCAAACCGAGAGTTTATACAAGAACCGAGATAGAACAAGCACAAACACAACACAAAATCTTCACCGATTAACACCACTTGTATTAATACGAATGAACGGTCCGGTTACAAAGCTATGTTTACAGATGTATTCTATAAACTCTCTCAAACTTTCGTGAGTGTGTGTGTGCTCTCCAACAGAATGCTCTGAGTGTTCTCTCTAGTCTGGTCGAAGGATCAGATAGACTGATCGAAAGATCATCTATCGACCAGAAACCTTCCGAAGGATTCACATACACCTCGAAGGATGATATCCTTCGAGTTATCCTTCGAGCTCAACCATCGAAGGTTCATGTTTCGAGCTCATCCATCGAAGGTTTATCTTTCGAGCTCATCGAAGGATATAAACAATCCTTCGATGACACATCCTTCGACTCAGACATCTTACAAACAATGTTCTAACTATTTGGCCAAGTCAAACCGGAGGATGGTTGACTTGGTCAAAATCACAGGACTAACAAAGACAACGTTTTTCAGACAAAGTACAGACACAAGTGCCCCAACAGAGGTTACATAAATGAACCCATGGATACAGTACATGTTGAAGAACTGTAAAGGCGATAATTGGTCCATCACAAAGCTGTAAATCAAATGTGAAACACAGTGAGTGAGGATACACATAACATACAGAAGCGATTTTGACCTACAGAGAAAGTAACCTGACCTGTGGATGAATTCGAATACGTTCTCTGAACTTCATGAACCAAGCGGGCCTTGAGCCTGATAGAAAGAAACCTTGGCACCCGCCAACATTTTTAAACATTGTTATTCGGGGAAAATGGGTTTCTGCTGACATCTCTTCTCTTGTGTATGTATCCAAAGAAATGCGTGAAAATCTAAGATTTTTAAGCCTTGAAGTATTAACTGGTTGACTTTTAGAATCATTTTCTGAACCTTCTTCATACATGTATGCATGATAACAAAGAATGGTTCCGTCAGTCAATATTCCAAATTTGTCGTTAAAAAAAAAAAAAAAGATATAACTTCTAGTTTTCAACAAATTTAATATCCTCTTTAAAAACAACAATTTCAACATACAATCTTCAAATTCCAGCTCTGCAAAATTCCACATCTTGAACATACAATCTTTAAATTCCAGATCTTCAAATCCAATGTTTTCTTCACCTGAAAAATTCCAGATCTTCAATATACAAGCACAAACCAGAAAACCTTCAACTTTCACCAAGAATTCATGGTATCTAATCAAAAATGAAGTATTGTATTTTACTATTTTTTAAAACATTTAGATACCCTCGTTCAAATCCTCATCCCCAAATCAGCCAAACACACACACACACACATTTGTGTGTGCAAAATAAAGACTCAAAATGGGTTTGAACAATTGAAGATTAAAAAGGCATCAGATCTTCAAAATGGGTTTGCATCAGATCTTCACAATACTCATATGAATATGAGTATTAAACTCAATAGTAAACACATCATGTGCCCTATTTTCCTCAAATTTTATTCTAAAATAAAAATAAAAAGCTTAAAATAATGGGGAAATTGAAGAAAATAATAGGGAAATTGAAGAAATCGCGTTGTTGACCTCTCGTATTAACGAATTCCCCTTGAGTCTCAACATCCTCCTTTATCTAAAAATTACATAAAATATCAATATTCAGACATGATTTCTCATCTACTAAACTAAAAGTTGAAAAATCAAGACAATTTATCAAAAAACTTACGAACGTTTAATCGACTTACTTGTAGATCTTCAACTTGTTTACATAAATCTTCGTTTGTTTGTCCTAACATAGATGCATCCGCTTTGATCTTCTGAACAAATTCATTCTGCATTTTTTAGCCAGCGTAATCAGACCACCACAATGCTACACACCAGGGGTGTTCACAATCTGGTTTGGCTGGTTTTGAAGAAGATTTTGCAGCCATAGTTACAACTTCTAAACCGCCCAGGTATAAAAAGGTGCATAATTTGATGCAAACCCATTTACGCACCCTGCCCAACCTGCCCGTTTTGGTGTTTTCCACTTCTAACTACAACTAAAACATAAAAAAAAAACAGCCATACCGAAGAGCGGCCTCTCTAGCAGCATCACGAACTTCAGGTTTCTCACTTCTCTTCTTCTGAATAGCTTCCAAAGTAGCTCCCACAATAGCCCTGTAATACGGCTTCTTGGTTGCACGACGTCTCTTCTTCACAGCCTCTTGCGCAAGATCCTGTTTCAAACAATCAAAACACCATCAGCACATGAACCAAAATCATATTCCAACACATCACATCACATAACATGTAACTCGGCAAACATCTCCCACCTTCGTGTGCTGCTTTCGGTACATCGCGGTCCATGTAAGCTTTGACGCTTCAGCTTGTTGTGAAAGTTCCTTTTGCATTTGGAATTTGCTTACACTATTTAAAAATTATATACAGGATGTACCTATATTCTTTGCTAATCAAAAGTGGGGAGATTGTTGGCAAAAAAGTAGGTTGCAAATATATCATGAGTCTGTAAAAAATGGGTTGTTAGGGTCGGAAAAGAAAATTCAACGCCGATAATAACTGACGTTTGGGACATTGTTGTTAAAGATCTCAATTTGTTGAGGGATACTTTGTTGGTTTTCAAACCGTTAGGTGATTTTGGACTTGAACTTTCATGTTATGTTAATGGCATGTGTGGGGAATCCTATTTCACCTTTAATCGTTATGCAGGATTTGGTTTTACGGTATGAGTATTGATCTTAACTTCAATTCTTTTGCATCTTTAACGTGTTAACACTTATTCTCATAAGATACATACTTCATGTTTAGCATTCATTATTTTTAATTTTATGCAGGTAATTGAAGACTGCTTCATTGAACAATTTTACGTAAACAGCCCACCGAGTGGGAAATTTCAAATCTGTTATAAGGGTTACTACTGGAATGTTGAGGTGTCTAAAGTTGATACCCACTTTGTATTTTCTAGAGGATGGCCAGAAATGTGCAACGATGTTGGGATACTTGAGGATGATTTGCTTGTGTTTAGCAGGATTGATGATTTTGTTTTTGAAGTAGTAGTTTATAGAGATGAGATTGAGATTTCCTTTTTGAAGAGACCTGAATCTGATGATGATAGTGTAGTTGAGATATCGAAGGCTGATTATGTTGATAATGCATTCAAGGTACGTAAGTATTTAGCATTAGCAATAAAAGTTTTAATTTTTTAGCATTATATTAATTATTTCATTAATGTTGACCAGGACATCTATGAGGATGAAGAAGTTGTTTCTGTAGGTGAAGGTACAACCGTTACTCAGGTACTTGCTAAATTATTAAAATTATTTATTTTTAATTTAACACATATAAGAATTTAATGTTTTTACAACTATTAGTAATGTTGTTTACTGATGTTATATTTATTCAATAATGTATTATTTACAAGAACTTACCAACCAATGCCGAATGCACGTCCAAGAGACGCATGTCTTCACGATTGAACAAAACCCAAGATGTAAGTTTACCATCTTAAAGATTGTTATATTACTATTGTTATTAAAGTTAGTCTATGACAACAGGTTATGAAGAAAGGTAAAGTTACTTCTGAGAGAAAGGAGGTCATCAAGAATAGGACTAAGGGAAATGCTGCCTTACCTGTCGACACAAGTGATCATACTGGATGTTCTTCGTCTGTTCATAAAGTTAAGGTATCTATACTTGCCAGGTAATTAGTATATGTTATATAAACTATTTTTTTTGTGCATATATTGATCATTCCTTTAATTCACATGTATATGTTTACTTTTTCATCAAGGGGAAGAGAGCTGTCAACGTTCAGAAAAAGCTTAACCGTAGAAATAAGATTGCAAAGACTGCAAAAAAACATTCTGGACATCCTCTTGACCCTGAGTTCTTTCATTTTGATCGCAAAGGAGACTATAGGCTGGTATACCATTTTTTATAATAAACTAATGATTTACGTTTATTTGTCTGACTATTATTTTTTTCCACACAATACATGTAGCGTCTTCCTGCTGAAGTTGCGAGACGAGCAGGTCTTTCTCTTGATCTTCATCCTTTGAAAGTTCAAAACATGGTTGGAGTTGTGCAGGTTTATGATGTTAAGTTGGAGTTAAATGAATTGAAGCCACGTTATGCGTTGGACGGTTGGCGAAAGTTTATGACTGACAATAACTTGATGTTTGGTGATATGTTGCATTTCACATACGTGTCTTCGCAACAAAAGATAGTATTAAATCAAGTTACATCAGTTTAACAAACACATTTTAAGTCTGTTCTGATATCTGATACTAATTATGAATATTTTGATGGTGATGTTGTAGGTTTTTTTCTTAAATTATTTACTTGATGATTTGTTGCTATGTATGGCTAAGATGATAAAACACTGTTATTAGGACTTTATGTTTTATATTTGCCCAATTAGATTATGTGTTAAATTATAGTTCTTTAAGTCATTGTTCCATTTTCTTGAATTCTATCTAATTTTTTAAAGAACTTCAGTAACAAATAGTGGTTTGAACATATGTTTGCCTTTTGGTCAATAGTTAATGGAAACCCATGTTAGGTTCAACAGTGTTTTGAAGAGGAAAACTGTGTTAGAAGACAGTAGATCTTAACAAGTTAAACATATGTTAAGGCTTAAACAGATGTTTGGCCTTTAACAGATGTTTGGCCTTTTATATGAGATGTTTGGACTTAAACAGTTGTTTGACCTTAAACACATGTTTGACCTTAAACAGATGTTTTGCCTTAAACAGATGTTCTTCTTCTATATCAGATATTTTCATGTCTTTATCAACTAACATTATGTTTCAATTTCATGCATTATCACGTGATGTTTTCATGTGATGATGTCACCATTGTTGTCACCATTATGATGTCATCATTGGATATGATGACATCATGCTTGATCAAACCCGTAACGAACCTAAAAACTCGACCTAAGACGAAGACGATAGATGAATGCACCAACATATTTGCACTTAAACATATGTTTGACCTTAAACAGATGTTTGGCCATAAACAGATGTTTGGCCTTAAACCAAACATCTGTTTAAGCTCAACATTTGTTTGACTATTTGTCAATATCTTATTGACTTTTGGTTAACATCTGTTTCAAATTTGGTTAACATCTTATTTTGTAAAAGAGGTACAAAAACAAAGATTTTTTTCATAATCCTAAATCACCCTATCATGTAAGTGCATTGATGTAAAAGTGGAAATGATATTATTCATATGGTCCTGTTGTGCTTTTGTTTGTCATCTAATTTGAGTTCATGATCTAATCCGGTGATTTGAAGACATTGATGTTGAATCGAATGAGATAGTTGATGTAATGTGGTCGTATTACAAACAAATAGTAATTAATTAATCTAAATAACTTTCCCGAGCCTGGGAAGCAATCCCGGGTAAAAACTTAGTATTGTCATATATACATATATGTATATACATGTTTAAAATTGAAAAATAAGTGTTATTTAGGGTTTAACATTAGTATTTAGGGTTTAGTATTAGTGTTTAGGGTTTAGCATTAGTATTTAGGTTTTAGCTTTAACGTTTAGCATTAGGGTTTAGCAATAGTATTTAGGGTTTAGCTTTTGGGTTTAACTTTAGCTTTTGGGTTTGCATTTGGGTTTAGCTTTAGGGTATAGCTTTAGCTTTTGGGTTTAGCATTAGGGTTTAGATTTAGGGTTTAGAATTAGGGTTTTGCTTTAGGGTTTAGGGTTTAGGTTTAGCTTTGGGTTTAGGGTTTATAACACTTATTTTTCAATTTTAAACATGTTTATACATATATGTATGTTTGACAATATACAAATGTGTATAGATAAAAGATTCACAATATACACATATGTATAAATCCAAAAAAAATTAAAACCTTAAAGAAAAAGCTCCGATTTTTCCAAAAAAAAAAAAATCTTACATTTTTTTCACCTTTTTTTTTGCATTTGTAAGTTAGGGAAAATGTGTGGTCCAGATTACTTCTCAAGTTTCTTAAATAGGGTGGACATCTCTTAGGATTCCTACCCTATATAAAATATATATATATATATATAGAAACAGGATCTGGAGAAAACGCCTAAAAGTGTGAAAACAGGGAGAACGGATCCTGGTCGAACACGTGGCGCACGATATAATCAGGGCAGATGGGCTTTTTTGTCTTTTTGTCTTTTTTCTGATGCGTGTGTCACAATACTGCTTCATTTTTGGCGTTTAAGATTCTTTTTGGCGTGTAGTTAGATTCAGTAACTACCGGGCATTTTATTGGTCTTTTTTAGATCTGCCTCGTTGAATTTATCGGTTTTGTGTTACATAGTAAATATTTTGGCGTTTATAGCGTTGCCAAATTCATTAAAATTAATTAGCAATTCTAACATCTTGACGTCCATGGTGTTACTAAATTCAATATGTACCTTTAATAATACAAACTTTACAACTTTTTTTGGTGTTTTTGTAGATTTCAACAGTTGAATTAATCCCATATATCTTATGTTGGTGCATGCGTCTGTCGACTTCGTCTTGTATCGAGTCTAGGACTAAAATTGTTAGATATGTTATACGTTTTAGAATGTGTTTAATGTAATTTAGCTTGAAACTGGTGATTTCCCTTGAAAATGTCACTTGACAGTTTCAAGCTAAATCAATTCTTATTGATTTCCCTTGAAAGTGTCATGTGTCATTTCAAGCTAAATCAAGATTTACCTTGAAAGTGGCCTGTCATTTCAAGCTAAATCTCCTCCACTATATATACCATTCAAGCTAAATCATTTGTAACTTTCAGAGATTCTTCCGGTGAGCAACGAAGTGCTGCTGAAGTGTTGTCAGGTTGTAAACGTCATCAAATTAATAGAAACAACAGTTTTAAGTGTGAATCTCGCTGAATTGAACTCGGTTTGTTTGTTTCCGCCACTCAAACTGAGATAAACTCTTCTGAACGACTCATTCGCAAATTCTGTTTTTCTACTCCTTCTTTTCAAAATTAACAAATTTTTACGGTTAAAATCGGCTCAAATTCTCACATAACGTGCGTAATGATGTTCTAACAAATCCTTGAAAGTTTCGGAACTTAATTTGATCATTTACACGTTCATTCAGACCAAAATTGGTCCCCGAAAATGATGACATCAGCAGATTTAGCTTGAAAAATATTGAAGATTTCGCTTGAAACTTGAGTTTGGCTGTCAATTTCGCTTGAAAATCAAAGGATTTCGCTTGAACAGTTCAAGCGAAATTGATTTGTTGGATTTCGCTTGAATTGTTGTGCTTGTATTAGAGGATTTCGCTTGAAAACAGCAGTTTGTTTGAAATATGTGAGGATTTCGCTTGAATCTGACACACTGATTGAAATTACATTGTTTGAATACTTTGTTGATTTGCTTGAAAGTACATCGATTTATGTAAATCTCGTAAATTGAAAGTCAGATTGCATGTTGAATACCTCGGTTTAAATAAGTTGCATGTGTGATTTTCAGATATTAAATGAGATTGCATGTGATGTTCATCGATTGAATCAATTTGTTTACAAGATAATCATGTGTGCATGTGATTGTTTCTGAGATAGTGGGTATATCGATTCAATTATTGAGTATCGTGAACATTTGTCAGCCATTTTTAACATTTAGATTCTTGTGTTGACTGATTAAATTGATTGTATGCGATAAAGTGCATTGTAATATGTGAAATGTAAAAAAGAAAATGTCAGTATACATGTGATATCATTGCAAATTCATGTGTAAATTGTTTTTGTTTGTCGAGGTTACATATTATCATTGCATGTGAGTATGTGATTATCGAGGTGAATGACAGTCATTGTTGTATGAATTTGCATGTGAAACATGTCAGCCATCTTTAAAAGTTAAAGGTTGTTTGAGATTGCCAAAATCGAGTGAAGTTGAAAAGTAAATAATATTGTCGGGTTAGTGAGTTCTGCGGTTTGCATGTAATCATTATTAAGAGTTGTTGCCAGCTTTCATGTGTCAAGGTTTGCATGTGAACAACAGAATCATTTTCAATTACTAAAATAGCATTGAATTCAAAGGTTGTCAGTTGTCGGTAATCAGGTCACAAGGAGCACGGTTCGATCAGTACATTTGATAAGTCAAGTCATTTTGTGTGGTCAAGTTGCGTGATAATTGTCCAGTTCATACGGTTCGGAGTTCAAAGGTTTCAAAGAGTCAAGTCACTTGAATTCGATCTAGGTCATTCAGTTTGCACAGTTGGTCAACGTTTCGCACAGTGTGTCAACCTTCAATCCGCTCAAAATAGTCACCAGTCCGAGTATCAATTTGATTCGATTAATTGATAAATCTTTAAACTGATTGTGTTTTGTTGGTGTGTTGTCATTTGTCAGGTACTTGTCGGTTTCTACAAGAGATTCAAGTTGCTAAAAAGGAATGGATTCCGAGATCTACAACGCATTTGCTACACCCTCGACTACTCCAGCTTCAATTGCTCAAAACATGAATGCAGAAAACGAAACCGGAACAATGCAAAAACCCCCGAAGCTTATGGGAATTGAAGATTATCACGGATGGAAGAAACGGTTTGAAAATTGGGTTCAGGCGAATCATCTAAAAGCTTGGGAGAGCATCGAAACTGAGTATGAGAGGCCAAAGAATACAATGGGAGCTGATAAAATCATTTCTGAATTTACTGAACAAGAGAGGGAAAGTTATAAAGGAGAGAAAATGATGATCAATTTGTTACAACAAGCAGTAAAAGAAGATATATTTGTGTTGCTTCAACATGATGAAAATTCTTATTCTATCTGGGAAAGAAGTTTGAGGGAAGCACTGAAATGTTACAAAGTAAAGCAGCTTTGTTGAAAAAAGAGTTTGAATTATTTACGTGTATGCCTGGTGAAACAACAAAGAGTCTTATTGAAAGATATTGTCATCTTGTACGCACTATGTCACAGCTGAAAATAACAAAAACTCCAGCAGAATGGGTTGAAAAGCTTGCTGATGCGTTACTGCAAAAGGAATGGGGTACATATCTGATGATATTGAAGAATTCCGGACAGTTTAAAAGGTTATCAATTGCACAGTTTATCGAGAAGTTGGAGGCACAGGATCTGGAACAGCAGAAAATTGCTAGAATGAATAGTTCAACTCATCAACAAGATATTAAATTGTACTATAAAGGAAATGTTCAAACTGCTGAAGTTAGCCCAAAGATACAAACTGCATTTAGTGCTGGAAATCAATCTACACCAAGCAGTCAAGGATCAGTCAACACTAGTGGGTTCTCATCGGTGAATCCTCCAAGTGTTCAAAGTTCATCTGCTGGAAATGGTCATCTAATTCAGTGCAATGTGGCTTTACATCTTCAAAATGGTCAAAATTATTCTGAAGAAGTTGTAAAGCATCATATGGGATTATTGGTCACTGCATTAGAGTCTTATGAAGGGTTGATTGCCGGAAGAATTGGTAATCTGATGCTCACAAAGGAAGATTATGACCAAATCGATGCAGAAGAGCTGGAACTGATGGATATTAAATGGGCTTTAGCTAGTGTTTTGAGGAGAGCAGAAAAATTTATATTGGTTACAGGAAGAAATGATTTCTTGGATGCGAATCTTTCTAATCTTGGATTTGATAAATCTAAAGTTGTCTGTTTTCGTTGCAGGGAGAAAGGTCACTTTAAAAGAGAGTGCAAGAATCAGGAGCCGAGAGGAGCAAAGGAGTCGTCTGGGAAAGATGATTACTATCGGAAGTCTATATATCAGCAAATCACTCATCAACCACATCAACAAAAAGAGCCACAAACTGCTCATGGAAGAATGATCGAAGATGCAAACAGGAAAGCTTACCACGGTATCGTTGATCAAGATGATGAGAAAATGGCTGAAGGATTTAGCTGGGACAAGTACATTCCAGCTGATTCAAATGTTGGAGCGTTTATTGCTCATATTATTAGAAAGCCAGAAATGCTGAAGGAATGGATGGAAGTGTTATCTGATGAAGAGAAAAGTGAAGATGAAGGATCTGTTTCATCTGAAAACAGTTCATCAGAGACAAGTGATACTGATGAAGAAATTGAACAGATTAATATTGGAAAAACTCACTTATCTTCTCATAGTTTTGAATTTTATTTTGCAGAAAAATTGAAGAAACTGAAAGAGGAGAAAGCTGAAAAAGATTTGAAAAAGGTCAAAGTGGTTGAGAAGATTGTGGAAGTTGAAAAGATAGTTGAAGTTGAGAAGATCATTGAAATCACAAAACCTTGTCTTAAATGTTTAGAGTCTTGTAAACAATGTATAGAGAAAGATGAGAGGTTTAGTGAGTTAGAAAAGTTGAAAGAAAAGTTGTTGTTTGATGTAAAAAATTTGAAAAAGTCATATGATGTATTGAACAGAACTGTGAATAGTCTGGAGAAGACTAACTCTGAAAGAGAAAAAGCTTTGAAGATGATGAATGCTACCATGATGACAAAGCAAAAAGAGATAAATATGTACATAGAAGAATGTGCAAAGTGGAAAAAAGAATTGGATAGTGAAGCAGCTGAGAATGAAAGAATCAGAAGATTGTTGCAAAGTTACAAAGGTTGTGATTATATAATCGATAGAATTTATCCAACAGTTGAAGGATTTGAAGCATTTAAAGACGAAGAAATAAAGCCAAAGAAGAAAAAGGATACTGGTAAGAAACAGGGTGTCTGTTATAATAAGTGTCCGCCTCCGATTTGGGAAGGGTATTCATCTAGGAAACCTAACGAGGAAGAACTAAAATAGGCAGTCAATATTAAGTTAGAATCCGAGATAACCGATGTTTTACCGGAAAATATTGATGTCACGTTCACAACGTCCGACACAGATCATGAGTCCGAATTGATAAAAAGAGTGGTTGATCAGGTGTTGGATAAGGATGAGGAGTCAGAGTCAAAGTCAGAATCCGAAAGTTCGTGTCAGTCAGTCAGGAGTTCGAGTTCGTCCGAAAAGAGTTCAAAGTCGTCGGGAAAACGGGTTTACAGTAAAGAGATTTTGTTGTCAAAATCTAATTTGAATGATGAAACATTTGAAGTTGTGTATACTTTGAATGATTCTGACAAATTATATTTTGATAAAGAGTTTCCAATAAGAAGTGTTAAGTTTGACATGATCAAAAAGGTTTTCAAAATGATAGAAAGTAATATTTCTGAAATAAAAGATTTAAATCTTACTGGAAAACCTAAAAAATACACATCAAGAGTTCAACAACGTTTGAACAAGAAAAATGGTTACAATTCTGGTTCTGGTCTTCAAAAGAAACCAAACCATAATAGTAAGTACAAAAAGAAAGGACTTGGTTTTATTCCACCTGAAAACTATAAAAATGAAAAATATGTTCGAGATTTTAAATCAAAAATGACATATGTTGCAGGAACTAGCCATGAAGAAGAAGCAAAGAGCTCATTCTGGAAACAGTCAAACAAGGAGTTTCTTGCTGAAAAGATGAAGTTTGAAGCTCATCAGAGGAGAGAGACTAGAACATGTTTTAGATGTAATGAAGTTGGTCACATTGCATGGAACTGTCCTAAGGTAACCAACACAAAACAGGGAGTTTCAGAAAAACTCAAAGAAGTAGTTGTTGATAAAACCGAACTACCAACTGAACGATTTAAAGTGTTTAAAAACTCTACATGTGAACTTGGTGAGTGTTCGAAAAGATTTTACAAGAAGAGGGGAAATCTTGACAATCAAGCTTGGGTTGTTAAGAAATCAGAGGTAAAATCTGGTGATGCATCTAATTCCACAAAGTCAGAGGAGCCACAATTTGATAAGAGTGTTGAAAAATCAGTTCTTTCAATGGATGATGAGAACTTTCCACCATTGAGGACTGAAAAATTTAAAAGGAAAACTAGAAAGTCTGAGATCTCAAATCAGGGTTATTCTGAGAAGGATAACTTTGATGTTGAGAAAGCTTTTAATGGAAACGTAAAGAAATTTTTTGGAAAAATGATCGATGGGAAGGTTAAAGGGGTAAAAAAGTTTTATGCTAAAAAGAAAGCAACTTACACTCCAACTGCTTCTGAATTGAAAACACCCAAGGCTGGTCAGGCTTGGGTGGACATTTTCTTTGCCTGAAAAACCTGACTTGCCGGAGATCCCAAGTTTGTAATTGCGGATCAGGAATCGGCATCTTTCTTAGTGATTGATTGTGTGATTGAATCTTAAAGTTTGTTAAAATTTACAGATTGAGGAATTGCCGGAGCTTCCAGGTTGGTAAGTGAGAAGCAGGAATCGGCATTTTGATTGGTAAAATGGTTTGTGTAGATGTTTTATTCCTACATGTGATTAATTGTGTTGGATATACTTACAAGTGGTAAGAGGTTGATTCTGGCAAAGTGATTACTCAAGGTCATTAGGTTGAACTTGATGTAATCCTGATATATGTGATTGAATGAATAAGATGATGAACCCGACCCTACAAGTGGTTAAAACAAAACTTATTTTCTGGAAAAATCATTTTGGTTAAAACAAACTTAAGTGTTTTGAAATCATAATGAGAAAATAGTTTTGTGTAAGGGGGACTTCTGATTGTTTATGCCATGTGGATGGCGAATTGATGCGATTTGATATCGGTTGTCACGTTGTTTATACAGTTTGTTTTCAAATTTCCTAAAATGTGTTTGCATTTTAGGGGGAGTAGAAAATTTCAGAAAATCCAAAAACATTTGAAAATTTGAAAAATACAAAAACATGATAAAATTCAAAAAATGAGTTTTGTTGTGAATAGAGGAAATGATAGTAAATCAGTAGACTGTCACAACATGCTAAAGAAATGAAATGTTAAAATGTGATAAACAATCTCACATCTGATATGCCAGTAGGTTTTTGCACATTTAGTAGATTGTGACGAGATATAAACCTAAATTTCAAACTTGCTTATATCATGGAGAAACATCTCTCCGATATATGGGTAACCCCCGAAATCTCGTTTGAAAGGTCTCATAATCTGATATACTAGGTCTTTATACTCAATGATGTCTGGGGTATTATTCCGGGACTTCTGCTGAACGGTGGTTCTGACCTAGTCCTTGGATAATACTTTTCGCAATGCTTGAAACATAGCATAAACCCTCAGCATGCTGATGAAACAATAAAATTGATAGTCGCTGCTGTTGTAGCTAAAAGATCCTCTAAAAGGGACATACCGAAAAGTCGAAGCCGATATCTCTCTGCGTATACGGAAGTATCGACCTGAGATCCCTCGGCCCTCGCATTACCTAATTTATATACAGATATCATTTGTGCCATAATTACCTGTAAGACTGATTATTGGGATCTGGACACGGGAGTATATTCTGAGGTGGGACACGCGATTGAGTTTAAGTATCTAAGACATTAATATCGTATCTCGAAACAGTTGAACTTTGTGTGCAAATTTAAGTGGACAAGTATACTGACAATCTAGGTGAATTGTTTAAAACTTAAAATGCAATGAAGCTTAACGGTGTTGGTGATTTGTCTCAGAAACTGATATGATCCTCTTACACAAACTCACAAAAAATAGTGTCTGTAAATATTTCTTTACTGCATTTCTTTTCCTTCAAAAATCCAAAAAGATTTTCAGTGTGTTTTAGTATAAATTTTGAAAAATTCAAAAAGATTTTTGGCAACTGATGTTGGAAAGCTGATTTTCAAAGTTCCAAGTGCTAAACATGATGACATTGATGTGAGGGGGAGTGTGTCTTAATTGTCAAAATATGTTTTTAAAATCAACAAGTGGTTCATTATGTATTTGTGATATGAGGGAGAGTGAGTGTTGGTGCATTCAAATTGTTAAATCTAGAAATTCATTTCTGGTTTAAGAATGTGCAGGAATAGTAAAGTTTCAATTCTGAATTTGAAGACAGAGTGCCAGGTTCCGATACCTGAGGAATGTGTGATTTCAACAAGCTAGACTGGTATCTCAGCATATCGAAAGGGGGAGTCTGAAGACATCCAAAAAGAGATTGTTCGTGAGGAGTCTATTGATGTTGAAATGAAAAGAGAGAAGATTTGAGGATGATTTACAACGTCAGATACTTTAAAGAGTTCGAAAGGACTGATAAAGACTGAAGATGCGAAGACTCAACACTGAAGACTCGTCAACATTCGAGGGGGAGTCTGTTGGTGCATGCGTCTGTCGACTTCGTCTTGTATCGAGTCTAGGACTAAAATTGTTAGATATGTTATACGTTTTAGAATGTGTTTAATGTAATTTAGCTTGAAAGTGGTGATTTTCCTTGAAAATGTCACTTGACAGTTTCAAGCTAAATCAATTCTTATTGATTTCCCTTGAAAGTGTCATGTGTCATTTCAAGCTAAATCTCCTCCACTATATATACCATTCAAGCTAAATCATTTGTAACTTTCAGAGATTCTTCCGGTGAGCAACGAAGTGCTGCCGAAGTGTTGTCAGGTTGTAAACGTCATCAAATTAATTGAAACAACAGTTTTAAGTGTGAATCTTCGCTGAATTGAACTCGGTTTGTTTGTTTCCGCCGCTCAAACTGAGATAAACTCTTCTGAACGACTCATTCGGGTCCAAATTCGATCCTACATCTTATAAAGGTGTAGGATCGGTTTGCGACCCGAATGAGTCGTTCAGAAGAGATTTATCAGTTTCAGATGCGGAAAATAAGAAACTGATGATGAAACAGCTTGTTTAACGCTTTAATCCTCTTATGTATTGATATAACAGCGTTTACAAACGAAAGGAAAACCGGCAGCACCTCGGTATCTCTTTCTGGCAAATGTTACAAATGAAATGACAAACATCCTATTTATAGTAGATGGCTTTCGCTTGAAGATGGACAAATCTGCTTGAAGCGAAACCCTCATCATTTTGTCTTCAAGCGAACCCCTCATCATTTTGTCTTCAAGCGAACCCCTTATCATTCTGTTCTTCCAAGCGAAGCCGTCAAAGTTACTTTGTCTTCATGTGAGATGATGTCATTCATGATGTCATCATGACATCATGTTTGAACAAAAACCGCAACGAACTCGAGACTCGATATAAGACTTAGTCGACAGATGAATGCACCAACAGACTCCCCCTCAGATGTTGACGAGTCTTAAGTGTCGAGTCTTCAATGTCTTCAGTCTTTATCGGTCTGAACTCTCTCTGAAATATCTTACATTGTAAGCATCCTCAAACTTTATCTCCTTCGCTTCTTCAGCATCAACAGACTCCTCACGAACAATCTCTACTCGGATGTCTTCAGACTCCCCCTTTCGATATGCTGGGATCGCAGTCTGGCATGTTGAAATCACATTGACCTCAGGTATCGGAACCTGGCACTCTATCTTCAGGTTCAAGATCGAAACCTGGCTATACCTGCACATTCTCTACCCAAAAATAAAATTCCTGATAACCACTTGTACAGCATATTTTAAAATGATTCAACATTTATAGTCTCTGATGAACCAATTGCAGAAATATCATTTTCATTTCAAACAAAACACACTCTCCCAAACCATTTGTTCATCATGATTAGCACTCGGAATTTTGACAATCAGCTCTTCAACATCAGTTGTCGAAAATATTTTTGAATTTTTCAAAATTTATGCTAAAACACACTAAAATCTTTTTGATTTATGAGATATTAAGAAATGCAGTAAAGAAATATTTACAGACAATATTTTTGTGAGTTTGTGTAAGAGGATCATATCAGCTTATGACATGTCACAAGTACCGTTGAGCTTAGTTACACATTAAGAATTAAACAATTCACTTAGATTGCCGATATACTGATCCACTTAAATTCTCACACAAATTTCAACTAATTCAGGATATGAGTTAGGTGTTTTAAGAACTTAAACTCATTTATGTGTCCCACCTCTTGAATATACTCCCGTATCCAGATCCCAATATTCAGTCTTACAGGTGAGTATACCACAGATGATATCTGTCATGGGAATAACTTATAGTGCGAGGGCCGTGAGAGCTCAGGTCGATCTTTCGATACGCAGAGAGATGACGGCTTCGACTTTTGGTGGGTCCCCTTTAGAGGATCTTTTGCATTACAACAGCAGTGACTATCAATTTTATTGTTTCATCAGCTTACTGAGGGTGGCGCTTATATTTCAAAGCATAGCAGAAAGTATTCTCCGGGGACTAGGTCAGAAATTTCTTTCAGCAGAAGTCCCGGGATAATACCCCAGATATCACTGAGCATAAAGACCTAGTATCTCAGAAAGAGGGACCTTTCAAACGAGATTTCAGGGGTTACCTATATATCCAAGTAGTGTTCCCCACAAAATAAGCAAGTTTGAATTTATGTAAATATCCCGAAAAAGCTTACTAAATGTGTAAAAACCTATAGGCATATCATCAGTGAGACTGTTTAACGCTATTTAATCATTACATTTCTTTAGCATACTGTGACTGTCTACTGATGTACTATCATTTCCTCTTCTTTGACACCAAAACTCATTTTTGATTTTATCATGTTTTTGCCTTTTTCAAATTTTCAAATGTTTTTGGATTTTCTAAAAAGTCTTACTCCCCCTAAAATGCAAACACATTTTAGGAAATTTGAAAACAAACTATACAATAAAATTGACAACCGTTATCGAATGGCTTCAAATCGTCATCCACTTGGCATAAACAATCAGAACTCCCCCTTACACAAAACTATTTTCTCATTATGATTTCAAAACATTTAAGTTTGTTTTAACCAAAATGATTTTTTCGGAAAATAAGTTTTGTTGGTTTTACCACTTGTAAAGTTAGGGGTTTGGTTCATCACATTGTCTACTTTTAACCACTTGTAGTAGATCAAGTACAACTTAATGTCCCTGATTTACCACTTGCATGTATGCAACCTCTGTACCTCTTGCAAAATATATTTACAACATATAAGCCTATGTAGGAATAAACCTCTACACAAACCATTTTACCAATCAAGATGCCGATTCCTGCTTCACACTTACCAACCTGGAAGCTCCGGCAAGTCACGCTTATCCTGTAAAAATTAAACACATTTAAAAATCTTTCACAAAATCTATCTTAACAAGAATAATGTCGATTCCTGATCCACGATTACAAACTTGGGATCTCCGGCAAAGTCCTAAGACTTCAAGGAAAACAGACTTCCATCCAAGTCTTTTCAGACTTGATGGCTTTCAACTCTTGCGCAGTAGGGTTGTAAGTTGCCTTTTTAGTTGCATAAAAATCTTTAACCCCCTTAGCTTTCCCATTCATCATTTTCCCAAAAATTTTCTTAACACTTCCATTGAATGTTTTCTCAACATCAAATTTAGTTTTCTCTGTGTAAAACTGATTCGAGATTTCAATTTTACCAACTTTCTTTTTAACCTCCTCAAATTTCAGTGATGGAAACTCATCATCATTCACTGAAATTTTCACCTCACCTTGTGGCTCTTCTGGCTTTGTGGAACCAGATTCATCACTAACATTCACATCAACTTTCTTAACAACCCACACTTGGTTGTCATTCTCTTTCTTTTTATAAAAATTCTTTTTAGAACACTCACCAACCTCATAAGTTGAATTTTCAAAAATTTTAAGTCTGTCGGTTGGTGGTTCAACATCAACAACCTTTTCTTTCAATTTCTGAGAAACTCCTTGTTTTGTTTTGGCATTTTTCTGACAGTTCCATGCAATGTGACCAACTACATTGCACTTGTAACAGGTTCGAGTCTCTCTTTGATAAACCACTTCAGTTCCATTCTTCTTCTTTTCAGCAAGAAACTCTTGATTTGACTGTCTCCAGAATGGTTTCTTCTGTTCCTCTTCTGCACTTCCACCTGACACAAATTCTGTTTTATTTTAGAATTTTTCAAATTTTTATGATTTTCTGGTAGAATAAATCCAAGACCTTTCTTTTTGTAGCTACGATTTTGATTAGGTTTCTTTTGAAAACCAGAACCAGAATTATAACCCTTTTTCTTGTTTAACCATTGTTGAACTCTTGAAGTGTACTTTTTAGGTTTTTCAGTAAGATTTAAATCTTTTATTTCAGAAATATTAATTTCTGTCATTTTGAAAACCTTTTTGATCATATCAAAACGAACACTTCTTATTGGAAACTCTTTGTCAGAGTATAATTTGTCCGAATCATTTAAAGTGTATGCAACTTCAAATGTTTCATCATCCAAATTTGCTTTTGATAATAAAAACTCTTTACTGTAAGCCTTTTTGACCGACGACTTTGGACTATTGACAGACTCAGACTTTGACTCAGACTCCTCCTCAGTATCCAACACCTGATCGACCACCTTTTTTATTAACTCAGACTCATGATCAGTATCGGACGAGGTAAACGTGACATCAATGTTATCTGGTAAAACGTCAGTTGTGTCGGTTTTTAGCTTTATATTGACTGCTTTTTCAAGTTGCTCCTCGTTTGGTTTTCTAGGTGAATAACCTTCCCAAATCGGAGGCGGACACTTGTTATAGCTAACAGTCGGTTTCTTACCACTATCTTTCTTTTTCTTTGGCTTATCGTCTTGAAAAGCTTCCATACCTGCAACAGTTGGGTAAATACGATCAATGAGATAATCAGAACTAGAATAACTTTGTAATAAACATCTAATCCTCTCATTCTCAATCTTTTCTGTTTCCAACTCTTGCTTCCACTTAGCACTCTCTTCAATGTAAAAATTGATGGCTTTTTGCTTTGTCATCATCACAGCATTCATCATCGTAAGTGCTTTTTCTCGTTCTGAGTTTATCTTTTGGAGACCAGTTACCGTTTTGTTTAAGACATCATAAGATTCTTTCACATAGTTGAGATTGAACAGTAACTGCTCTTTCTTCTTCTCATACTCAGCAATTATGTCGTCTTTCGCTACACATTCCTTTCAACCTTCCAAACATTTCATGCAAGGCTTGACGATTTCAACAATCTTCTCAACCTCGATTGTTTTCACAACTTCAATCATCTTTTCTTCTTCAATCACCTTTTCTTCTACCTTTACTTTCTCATTCTGAACAACATCTTCAGTTTTCATTTGTTGTTGTTCTTTAGCAACTCGTTTCTCCTTCAGTTTCTCCCTGCGATCTGCAAAATAGAAATGAAAACTTTCAGGAGAAAGATGAGATTTTGCAACATTAACGTATTTTTCCTCCTCATCATCACTGCTGCTATCAACTGGTGTTTGATCAAACTCTACAGATTTTTCAGAATCAGCATCTGATACACCAGAATCAGACGGTGTTTGATCAAATACAACTTCTTTTTCTGAAGTAACAACATTTTGAACACTCTCATCTGAACTTAGTGAATCTTCATCAGCACTTTCTGAGCTTTCTTCAGATGTAACAGACTGTTCCTTTACACTTTTCACTGTCTCACCAATAGATTTCATCCATGTGGCGAACATGTCTGCTTCTCTAACAATCTTTGCAATGAAAGCTTTGAAATCACCCTTTTCATCAACAAACATATCCCAGTTGAAACCTTCAGGTAGCCTTTCATCATCTTGATCGACTATGCATGCTTTGCTATCAGGAGAGATATAATTGTTCCAGTTAAAATCCACCGCACACGCTCTTTTTGAATCCTCAATTCTTCTACCATGAGCCGTCTGTGGTTCTTGTTGTTGACCAACTTGCTGATAAATGGCTTTCCGGTAGTAATCATCTTTTCCAAATGGATTCTGAGCGCCACTAGCTTCTCTGTTCTTGCACTCCCGCTTGAAATGGCCTTTCTCCCTGTAACGAAAACAAGTAACTTTAGATTTGTCAAAATGTTGGTGCATCCGTCTGTCGTCTACGTCTTGTATCGAGTCTTGTTTAGAGATAAATAGAATAGAGCACGGAATCCTAGAATCAGAATATTTAGGAGTGATTCCACTCGAAAGTTAATTTTCTGATTCCACTCCAAATGTTATTTTCTGATTCCACCCGAAATGTTAAATCCTGATTCCACCCGAAAGTAACATGCTGATTCCATTCCAAATGACACCAAGTCATTAGGAGTGGAATCAGAAACACTATATATAGGTCATTTGGGGTGGAATCAGCACATAGTTCTAGGTGTTGTCTTCCGGTGAGCCACGAAGTGCTGCCGAAGTGTCGACAGGTTGTAAACGTCATTCTATCAATATAATTCGACAGTTTAAAGTGTGTACTTGCTGAATTGTACTCGGTTTGTCTGTTTCCGCCGTTCAAACTAAGATAAACTCTTCTACGCGACTCATTTAGGTCCGAAATCGATCCTACAATTGGTATCAGAGCCAAGTATGAAGAGTTCTATACAATTCAGCCAATAATTCTGTTTCTACATCATTCTTTTTCGAAAATCAAAATTTTTTACGGATAAAATTTGTTCAATTTGTCTTCACTGTGTTCGGAATTGTTGATTTACAAAGCCTTGAAAGTTTCATGTTCAAATTCGAAGTAAAACTGATCATTTTTGGTGATTCAGCTCGAAAAAGTTCGATTGATTAGTGACGTCAATAGTTTTTTCAGAGTTGATTCCGCTCCTGAGATCATTGTTGATTCCGCTCTTGGGCACATCCTGATTCCGCTCTTGTCTACATTGTTGATTCCGCTCTTGGGCACAACCTGATTCCGCTCTTGTGACTATAAAAGTTGATTCCGCTCTTAAGTCTTGTCTTATCAGTTTCTGCTTGAAAACGACAACAACTTGAATCAAATAGCGAGTGAAAAAGTGGTTTGCATGTGTTGTTATCAGCTTTAATGTGTCAGTCGGTCACATGATTGATTCGTTCAAGAAATTGCATAAAAGTTATCTCACTTGAATTGTTTTTCACATGAAAAGTGCATTGGATTGTGTGATACATTAATCGATATTGTCTGTTTGCATGAAAAAGATAGTAATGTGTGTCAGTTGGTCAAGTGAATGCTTCATTCAAGAATTACATGTGAATTCGTAGATGTCAGTCATTAAAAGCATTGAATCAGTATCATGAATATTCTAAATTGTCGAGTTAGTGGAATTTGAGGTCCAATGAGAATGTTGTAAGATTTTAAAGAAAGTCGGCTTATGATTTAAAAAGACAACATCATGTGGTATTGACAGTTGTGCATGTGATTTAATCATTGGCATGTGATTTTGGTTTAATTGGTCAAATCGGATTGGGAGGTGCATTAAAGTTAGCGGCGCATGTGATGTTTTCAGAAACAAACAATTGAATTAGCAGGCCATCTATAACATTTCATCTAATTCACATATATTCGGCCCGTTGTGTTGTTGTCAGTCCACCATACATCTCGGTCCATGTGATATTCCATTCATCGGCTCATTTGATTTCATATACTATTGATCAAGCCCATTCATTCAGTGTTTTCACTTCAACAATATTGAAACAAGTCCGCGAGTCTTCGACACGAGTTCTAGATCGATTCATTCGTCAAACATTTTTACGTATTTTGTCCGGTCAAACTGATCGTTTGTTTGTGTGTCGACAGGTAATTGTCAGGAATTTTTACAAAGTGATAAAGCTCATTTGAAAATTCGAAAAAAATGGACAAAGATTTTTACAACGCATTCGCTACACCGGTTACTCCGACCAGTATTGCACAGAACACGTTGATGGAGAACGAAACAGGAACTATGCAAAAACCGCCCAAACTAATGAACATCGAAGAATTTAAGGGTTGGGAAGGTCGTTTTGAAAATTGGGTGCAAGCTAACTATCTTGATGCATGGGAATGTGTCGAGACAAAATACATCCGACCGATGAATGATGATGAAGAGGTTGTTCCAATTAAAGATCTAAGTGCTGATGCTAGAAAGAAATACAAAGATGAGAAAATGATGCTAAGTCTTCTACAACAAGCTGTGAAGGAAGATATCTTGGTGTTATTGCAACATAATGGAACTTCTTATTCTATCTGGAAAGCGTTAAAGTCAAAGTTTAAAGGCAGTGAGGAAATGATCAAAAACAAGAAATCACTTTTGAAGAAAGAGTTCGATCTGTTTCATGGGTTGAAAAATGAAAGCACAATGAAGATGATCGAAAGATACTGCAATTTGCTAGCTAGTATGAAGAGATTGAGCATTAAGAAAGATAATGAAGAGTTGATTGAGAAGCTTGCTGATGCTTTGCCACACGAGACGTGGGGTACATATTTGATGATGCTCAGAAACAAGAAAGGTTTTAGCAGTTTAACACTCAGTAAATTCATCGAGAAATTGGAAGCTCAAGAGATGGAACAACGAAAGATTATTCGAATGAAATATTTTGATGGTGAACAAGACATCGGGCTTTATTACAAAGCAGGGTTGAATGAGAAAACTACAAATTTGTCTCCAAAAATTGAAACTGCTTACAATGCAAAGAATTCTTCTGGTAGTTCATCAAAAGGATCAAACAGCAACACGAGTTTCTCATCATTTCCATCTTTTGATCCGAATGTTTCAACAACAAGAAATGGCAAAAAGCTTCAATGCAATATTGTGTTGAACATTGAAAATGATCAGGAATATTCTGAAGAGTTAGCAAAAAGCCATATGTCTTTATTGGGAACTGTTCTTGAATCTTATGGTAGTTTTGTTGCAGGTCGAATCGGGAATCCAATGCTAACCAAGGAAGATTACGATCAGATAGATGCTGAAGAGATGGAACTGATGGACATAAAATGGTGTTTGGCAAGTGTGTTAAGGAGAGCTGAGAAATTCAAGCAGATCACGGGGAGAGATGATCTTCGTGAGGCTAATGTTTCTACTTTAGGTTTTGATAAATCTAAAGTCACTTGTTTTCGATGCAGGAAGAAAGGACACTTCAAGAGGGAGTGTACAAATCAAGAAGCAAGTGGAGCTCAGAATCCTTTCAACAACAACAATGATTATTACCGAAAAGCCATTTACCATCAAGTTGCTCAACAACCATCTCAACAACAACAACATCAGACACAAACTGCACATGGAAGATACATTATTGAAGATTCTGGAAAGAGAGCTTGTGCGGTTAATCAAGATTCTTCAAAGAGAGCTGATGGTAGTGCCTTGATAATAGATCAAGATGACGAAAAGTTACCTAAAGGTTTTAGCTGGGAGAATTTTACTTGGGATAACTATATTCCTGATCAAGCCACAGCTTACACAACTTTTGTTGCCAAAGTTGAAGAAGATAGTGATGATGATCGTGAGCATTGGGCGAGAAAATTCAAAGCTGATATGAAATTGATTGCTGAGAGTGATAGTGAAGATGAAAAAGTTAAAAAGAAGAAGAAAAAGGTCAAGACTCCAGTGAGTAGTGATGACGAAGAAATTCCAGTAATCAAAAGGAAAGTAAAGGTTGAAGTTCCAAAGTTCAAAGTTGATCAAGAAGTTGATGCTAAAAAGATTCCAGTGAAGTGTGAAAACTGTGAAGCTGTGAAGAAGCAGAACAGTACACTGATCTATAACTTGAATAGTTTGAAGGAATCTTACGATGTACTGAACAAAGCAATGAACCAATACAATCAAACAAGTGAAGAACAAGCAACAGCGATGAAAACACTTCAGGGAGCTTTCATGACGAAGCAAAAAGTGGTGAACAACTACATTGAGAAGTGTGCTGTGCTAGAACAAAAGTTGGAATTGCAAAGAATTGAAACTGAAAGAGTTAATCGTTTGTTGAAAAGTTACTCATGTACTTCTTATGTCATTGACAGGATTTATCCGACTGTTGAAGGCATGAAAGCATTTGAAGAGGACGAAGTAACTGAAGAAAAGAATGATGATGGAAAGGTGACTGAAGAAAAGACTCCAGAAAAGAAGGACAAGAAGAAGAGTGACACAAAGAAAAAGACTGACAAGAAGGATTCTGGTAAGAAACAAGGTGTCAGTTACAACAAGTGTCCACCCCCGCTAGAAAAAGGATATTTGCCCAGAAATCCAAATCAGGAAAGAGTCGAAAAAGCAACAAATTTAAAGTGGGAGTCGGAATCGTCAGTCAATTTGCCAGAAAATATTGATGTCGTGTTTACATCATCTGACACTGATCATGAGTCCGAGTTAATAAAGAAAGTCGTCGATCAGGTGTTAGATAGAGATGAAACTAAGGAGTCAAAGTTGGAGTCAAACTCAGAGTCAAAGTCAGAGTCAGAGTCAAAGTCTGGTTCTGAAAGTTCGAGTTCGACAGTCAACAGTCCAAATTCGTCGGTTAAAAGGGTTTATAATAAAGAATTCCTGTTATCAAAATCTAATTTGTGTGACGAAACATTCAAAGTTGCATATACATTGAATGATTCCGACAAATTATATTCTGATGAGGAATTTCCAATAAGAGGTGTCAAAACTGAATTGATCAAAAAGGTTTTCAAACTTACAGAAATTAATATTTCTGAAATAAAAGATTTAAATCTTAATGGTAAACCTAAAACTTACACCTCAAGAGTACAACAAAGATTAAACAAGAAAAAAGGTTACAGTTCTGGTTCTGGTTTTCATAAAAAACCAAACCCTAATCGTAATTTAAAAAAGAAAGGTCTTGGATTTATTCCAACAGAAAAACAGAAAAATGAAAAATATGTTCGTGATTTTAAATCAAAGATGACATTTGTTTCAGGTACATCAGCAGAAGAAGAAGAAAAGAAAGAATTCTGGAGACAATCGAACAAAGAATTCCTTGCAAAGAAGCAAGAAGAGATGAAAGAAACGAGAACCTGTTTCAAATGCAACAATGTTGGACATATTGCCAGAGATTGTTCTAAGGCAATACCATCAAAACAGGGAGTTTCTCGTAAACTCAAAGAGAAAGTGATTGAGTTTGAACCACTAATTGACAGAACCAAACTTTTCAAAAATTCTACATTTGAAATTGGTGAATGTTCAAACAAGTTTTACAAGAAAAGAGCTAAATCTGACAACCAGAAATGGGTTGTTAAAAGGTCTGGTGGTAGTTCTAGCGATGATTCTGATAGGTCAAAATCAGAGGAGCTATCTTCTGGTGATGAATCTGATTCCACAAAATCAGAGGAGCCACAAGCTGAGTTAAAGTTGAAAACTTCAGTTCTTCCAATGGATGATGTTCATTTTCCACCATTGAAGGCTGAAAACTATAAAAAGAAAATTGGTAAAGTTGAGATTTCAAACCAATTTTATGATGACAAAAAGGTTTTTGATGTTGAAAAGGCCTTTAACCCCACTGTGAAACACATTTTTGGTAAAATGATTGATCAAAAAGTCAAAGGGGTTAAAGAGTTCTATGAGAAGAAGATGCAGAAAGATAAAGTTGAACCATCCCTGGTTTGTGACTGGGATGGTTCATACTATGAACAGTAAGTCTGTGGACTTGCCGGAGATCCCAAGTTGGTAATCGTGGATCAGGAATCGGCATCATTCTGTGTATTTGTTTTTGTTTTTCGTACAAGTGGTAAATCAGGGACATTAATTTGTACTTGATTTTCTACAAGTGGTTAAAGATAAAATGATGAACCACATCCCCAATTTTACAAGTGGTAAAAACAAACTTATTTTCCGGAAAAATCATTTTGATTAAAATAAACTTAAGTGTTTTGAAATCTAAATGAGAAAATGGTTTGTTAAAAGGGAGAGTTCTGATTGTTTATGCCAAGTGGATGGCGATTTGAAATAATTCGATATCGGTTGTCAAGTTTATTGTACAGTTTGTTTTCAAATTTCCTAAAATGTGTTTGCATTTTAGGGGGAGTAAATTTTTTAGAAAATCCAAAAACATTTGAAAATTTGAAAATGTCAAAAACATGATAAAATCAAAAATGAGTTTTTGTGTCATAGAAGAGGAAATGATAGTACATCAGTGGGCTGTCACAACATGCTAAAGAATTGGAAAGTAAAAATGTGATAAATGGTCTCACTGATGATGTGCCAGTAGGTTTTTGCACATTTAGTAAATTGTGACGAGATATAAACATAAATTTCAAACTTGCTTGTTCTGTGGGTTAACACAAACTTGGATATATAGGTAACCCCTGAAATCTTGTTTGAAAGGTCCCTTATTCTGAGATACTAGGTCTTTATGCTCAGTGATATCTGGGGTATTATCCCGGGACTTCTGCTGAAAGAAATTTCTGACCTAGTCCCCGGATAATGCTTTCTGCAAATGCTTGAAACATAGCATCGCCCTCAGCAAGCTGATGAAACAATAAAATTGATAGTCGCTGCTGTTGTAATGCAAAAGATCCTCTAAAGGGGACACACCAAAAGTCGAAGCCGTCATCTCTCTGCGTATCGAAAGATCGACCTGAGCTCTCACGGCCCTCGTACTATAATTTATTCCCCTGACAGATATCATCTGTGGTATACTCACCTGTAAGACTGAATATTGGGATCTGGATACGAGAGTATATTCAAGTAGTGGGACACTCGAATAAGTTCAAGAGCTTAAAACATTAACCTCGTATCTCGGATCAATTGAACTTTGTGTGAAAATTTAAGTGGACCAGTATACTGACAATCTAAGTGAATCATTTAGAACTTAAAATGAAATGAAGCTTAACGGTGTTGGTGATTTGTCTCAAAAACTGATATGATCCTCTTGCACAAACTCACAAAAATATTGTTTATAAATATTTCTTTACTGCATTTCTTTATATTCAAAAATCCAAAAAGATTTTCAGTGTGTTTTAGCATAAATTTTGAAAAAGTCAAAAAGATTTTCGACAACTGGTGTTGGAGAGCTGATTTTCAAAATTCCAAGTGCTAAACATGATGAACAAATGGTTTGGGAGAGTGTGTTGTTTGTGAACATAGATTTGATATTTCTTTCAAGAGGTTCATCAGAGATTATAATTGTTAGATCATTTTTGTGATACTTTCATGTGATATCTGACTGTGTTCAAGTTATCATCAGAAAATTTATTTTTGGGTAGAGCATTTGCAGGTATAGCCAGGTTTCAATCTTGAATCTGAAGATAGAGTGTCAGGTTTCGATACCTGAGGATTGTGTGATGCCAGACTGCGATCCCAGCATATTGAAAGGGGGAGTCTGAAGATACTTAAAGGAAGGAGCATGTTGGTGATGAAAAGAGAAGAGATGATAGAGATTGAGGATTTTTACAACGTCAAACATTTCAAAGAAAAGTTAAAAGGCTGATAAAGACTGAAGATGCGAAGACTCGACACTGAAGACTCCGTCAACATCCGAGGGGGAGTTTGTTGGTGCATCCGTCTGTCGTCTACGTCTTGTATCGAGTCTTGTTTAGAGATAAATAGAATAGAGCACGGAATCCTAGAATCAGAATATTTAGGAGTGATTCCACTCGAAAGTAAATTTTCTGATTCCACTCCAAATGTTATTTTCTGATTCCACCCGAAATGTTAAATCCTGATTCCACCCGAAAGTAACATGCTGATTCCATTCCAAATGACACCATGTCATTAGGAGTGGAATCAGAAACACTATATATAGGTCATTTGGGGTGGAATCAGCACATAGTTCTAGGTGTTGTCTTCCGGTGAGCCACGAAGTGCTGCCGAAGTGTCGACAGGTTGTAAACGTCATTCTATCAATATAATTCGACAGTTTAAAGTGTGTACTTGCTGAATTGTACTCGGTTTGTCTGTTTCCGCCGTTCAAACTAAGATAAACTCTTCTACGCGACTCATTTAGGTCCGAAATCGATCCTACACAAAACCTAAAGTAGAAACGTGTGCATCAAGAAAGTCATTTCTCCCGGTAATCGTTTTGAACTTTTCAGCACGTCTCAGAACACTCGTAAGACACCATTTGATATCCATTAATTCCATCTCTTCGGCGTTTATCTGATCGTAATCCTCTTTGGTAAGCATAGGATTTCCGATCCGACCTGCAACTAGACCTTCATACGATAACAACACAGAACCAAGTAGAGCCATGTGGTCTTTAGCAGTGTCTTCTGAAAAACTTTGACCTTCTGGAAGATTTAGAGCGATGTTGCACTGAATCACATAACCATTTCCTGTTTTTGTACTTTGAGACTAAAAGCTTTCTGACGAACTCTTTGGATTGACACTTGGATATAATGAGAAACCACTGCTGCTTTTGTTTGAACTTTGATCAATCTTTTCTGTAGAATCCCCGGCACTAAACGCATTCTGGATTTTCAGACTTTTCTCAGCTTCTGGAACCGGAATGCTACCTTTGTAGTATATTTTTACATCATGTTGACCACTTGGACTGTTCATCCTCGCGATCTTCTGCTGTTCCAAATCTTGACCCTCAATCTTTTCGATAAACTCACCAATTGATAACCCATCATAAATCCCTGTGTTTTTCAGGATCATCAAATAAGTTCCCCACTCTTTTTGCGGTAGTGCATCAGCTAATTTGTCTACCCACTCTTCAGAATCCTTTTTTATACTAAGCATTGACATAGATCGCACTAAGTGTCAGTATCTTTCGATCAGCTTTTTTGTATCTTCCCCGGGCAAACTTGTAAACAAATCAAATTCTTTCTTTAGCAGTGCCTTCTTACTCTTGATCATATTCTCGCTACCCTCAAATTTGACTTCTTACTCTTTCCAGGTCCCCGAGATGCTTCTTTATTTCTTCCCTGTGCATGGCAACGAAATCCGGGGTGATGGTCTCATTTTCCGTGTTTCTTGTTTGGTTCTCGTTTTCTTTCTCATGGGTAATGTCTTCCACTGTGACCCTGTCATGGTCATTTTGCACCGTCTGGATGGTCCGTGAACTCGGTGGTGTTGCCATGTTCTCTCTTACAGATTGGGGTATCACGCCACCGATGATTTTAAGTGGAAAAAATCAGCCGGACTGAAAGGTCCCACGGATGGCGCCAATGTCGAATCCCCAAATCCCTGGATGACTTCAAGGGGTCTTCGCTGACGTCGTGATACTCCAACCTTTGCTTTCTACAAAAAGGAAACCGTTAGCCTCGCCACGGAGGGCCCCGGAGGGGGGATCCGTGACCAAGCTCCGGCGTGAGAGTAAGTAAACTTGCCGGAGAGTAAGAGAGCAGTTTATTCCGATGAGTATGATCACCAGAACAATCTCTATGGTGTGAATCAGATATAAATGTGTGTATTTAATGTAAGGGAATTATGGTCGGAATAAATGATCGTGAGAGCATTAAGTGAGATACCTTGGACTTGAGAAATAGATCGTTCTTTACCTTTCTTATATAGCCAAGAGTCCTTATCTCTTCAATGGAATGGTACCGAGATGATCCAACGGTTTCTGACTATCTTTGGGGGGCTCAGACGCGTGCCTGAAACCCAACAGAGAGATTGTTGACCTCATTTAATGAAACCGGCTCGGAAGTACTGTGCCAGCCGGAGATCCTTTTCTTATCATTCATTTAATGCTCTTGTATTTTCTGAACATCTCCTTCCCTCCCGTTTTGTATGGGAGAATCCCTTAATAGGCAAGTATTATAATTTGGGCCTTACCAGTTGGGCCTACATGAGAGGAGCCCAAGACGGGTCAAGCTGGGAAACCATTGTCCCGTCATCATCATGTATTTAAACAAATGGAATCTATCTATTAGTACATAGATTTTGGGCATGTTTGGGTAAGCTTTTTGAAACAACTTATTGACTTATTGGCTTCTTGGAAAAGTCAGGATTTTGTGACTTATTGACTTATTGGCTTTTCCCCCTCACATACACCCTCTTTGCCAAACATCATTTTAGAGCTTATGACTTTTCAAAAAGCCAATAAGTCAATAAGTTATTTCAAAAAGCTTACCCAAACATGCCCTTAGACTTAGACGTATTTAGCATTTTATTATTTTCATTTGGATAAAAATTAGTCATGTTACAACTTTAATTTTAGGTTCTTCTTTTTGGATTGCTAAACTGAGTACAGGTATCGTATAAATAAAAAATATCGTACAAATAAAAAATATCGTTTTAATAATATGACTATGTTATACTTCTTCCAATAATAGTTAAATTATTTTAATTATTTGAAAATAAAGTTTTATGTTCCATAAAATAGAAGCTGTGATTACAAACACACTTGGTTTAGTGACTTGTTGTAGGAAGGTAACTCTTCATGTACACATGTCCAACTGTCATTGGTGAAGTCATTACTTATTTGGTGGCATTGTCACTGGCTTATAATAAGTTGGTGATTGTTGGCCTTTCAACTGTAGGCTGTTATAGTAGATAGGGTCTACACCAGTAGAGTGCTTAATAAAGTCTTAATCTTGGGTACACCGTACACTCTCTCATGGATGTGATGTAGGCAATGGATTCACAAGTAGGGCAAGCAACGGCTTCAGCGATGATGAAGAATGAGGGAGGGAGGGTGGATCGGTTTTGGCTCTATACCATGTAGGAAATGATAACTCTCACTATCAAAACAAGTTACAATATGATCATACATATAGGCAAAGAATAAATGCAAAATTAATAACAAACATCAATGTGAATAAATGAATTATTATGGAGACTCTTGACATTATTGGATCTCATGATGACAAAGGCAAATTGATTGTTGGATTCAATGAATATGTCAAGACGCTACTTTTTGAAGGAATATACATGAATAAACAAGCAGAGAACAATGAGTTAAGCTTAGCATTCAATACATACTACAAACTTCATTGTCCTTTCACTCTCAGAATTCAAGTATTCATTTGTAATAGATAATAATCTTACAATCACCTTGTAAACCATTTTGTTTCAAAGTGATATAAACTTGATAATTCTGTAGGTCTTGTTTCTTGAAAGTATGATTTCTATTTCCGCACACTATTTTCACAACTATTGAAATCACTTGCCATATTGCGTGAGAAGAAGTTTTTAAGTCTAAACTGGGACCAACAATTGGTATCAGAGAAGATTGAATAAATTATTTTCAAACGATCAATCGCCCATTTTCTTTTCTCTAAATATGGCCAGCTTTCAAACATGAAATAATGCTTTTAACATTGGTTCAATGTCTAAACCTCCGAGTCTTGTCAGAGAGGAATACCCACAATGGAAAATCAGGATGGTCAATTTCCTTAATGGACATGACCGAGCTCTATTTCAATCCATTGAAATGGGTCCACATGTACCATAGGCAGTTTGCAGCAAGATGGAGCTCGTTCTCAGGTTCGTTTCGCCTGGTCGCACGCCCAAAACTGACCCTCGTAGCACAAGTTAGAGCCATTTTAGTGAAGCCCCTTTTGTTATGCGGTCTTGGGCCTCCAAATACAAAATAGCCCGTTCCTCCACACTTGGGCCTGCATCACTTTAGTAAATTCCTATTCAGTGAGATTTTTATACCTTAAAGCACACGTGTATAGGAACTTTTTGTATAGTCTAATATTTGAAGGGCTTAGTATTGTACATGTTATAAAATATTTTGATCAACAACAAGGGCTTTGCTAGAGGTACAACTTCAGAGAAAAAGAAAACAGTTTGTGATATGGTTATTGAGCAACTTTAGTTAGAGAAAAAGAAAATTGTCTGTGATATGGTTATGGAGCAACTTTATTTTGTCACTATTTAATATAATATGTAAATTTTTTGTATTTCTTTTATTTTTAAATTTATTAATCATATAGATTAAATTTTTAGCCCGTGTAATACACGGGTAACTAACCTAGTAAAGTAATATAGCTGCAGTGGATTTATGAAACTGTTGGGAGCAGCAAAGCCCGTTACATCATCCATAACCCTGTAAAATCGTTTAGCATTAACTTCCAAATATTCTTCTTTAATTCCAAAACAATAAAATTTATCCTATTATAAATTCAGATATATATATCCTCATAATTGCCATTCAAAAAAAAATATATCCTCATAATCTCGATGTATATATATGAGTATTGATGAATGAAAGAGATACACTTCTCATATTTTCTCATATTTCACTTCATCTTATCAGCACCTGCTCTATACTTGTTTTGATTGTTTAGTTGATGCTTTAGAAGTGGTCTACCTTGGCTATTGTTTCACATATATTATAGAATTCTACTTCAGCCACACATTCATCAATCCAGGTAACATATATTAACGTCTCGTGCATTTATTGGTAGATATAGAACCTTTTTACTCACTTGAATCACACACATCAAATGTTTTTACGTAATTCAGTGATAAATTTGTAACATAAAATTGAGATAGATGGATTTTTTTTTCGTAAATAGATATTTTTTTTCTTTTTTTTTTTTGTGATTCAATCTCGCAAAATACTATTCAAAGTAATACTAGATATTATGGTTTTCTATGATTAAGATATTGAAACATACAATCAAGATATTGTTTCTTGAAGTTTATTAGAACATAAACATGCTTTTAGTTCGGCGGTAACTGCCGTCATAAATTAATGAATTACCGATTAAATGCGAATGCGTGATGAAGATCTTGATTTGTTTTGGTTTTGCGGAAACCCCTTTTCCGGACTTTCTTCACCGTTGGATATCGGAGTCATGCATACTTTGTTTCAATCACTTGATGTTATCATATACAATATCTGGATGCTCTCTGTTTTTCGATCTCACGTTTCCTCTAGCAAGACTCCTGTGATTCATTAATAAAACGACTTAATAGGTTGTATGTATTAAGCATGGACTTTGGTCTGACTTTCACCGCTTTTGATTCATTTAATCCATTTTAGCTAAAAAAATATGTTCCGGTTTCAAATAAAATACAATCCAAATCGACCCATTTACAAATAAAAGAGTTGAAATTGCCACCTCTAAATCTGATAGAAACAACAAACAAAATAATAGTGTCTTAGGATGAAACTAAGATGTGTGGTCATAAGCTTTTCCACATTAACCGAACCAGGTTTCGTAACCTTCACCCGAGTTGAATGTCACCATTATGAAGTCAACATTTGAATCAGTATGATCTACAGAACTATTTAGTTAGATTAAAAAGTCAAAATAACCTTTTCAACATCACGAGTTGACGTTAATCCGGCGTTGCATCAAGATGTTGATTAAGAATGCCGTTAGTGTCAATACATGAGATGTTTTAACATAAACGACATTCTTAATCAACATCTCTTCGCAACGAGAAGGTTACCGTCAAGTCGTGATGTTGAAAAGGTTATTTTGCCTTTTTAATCTAACTTAATACTTCTGTAGATCATACTAATTCAACATGTTGACTTCATAATGGTGACATACAACTCAGGTGTAGGTTACGAAACCTGGTTCTGTTAATGTGGAAAAGCTTATGAGCATGCATATTAGTTTCATCGTAAGACACTGTCTATTTTTCTATCAGATTTAGAGATGACAATTTCAACTCCTTTATTTATAAATGGATCAATTTAGGCTGTATTTTTTATCTCAAACCAGAACATATATATATAAAGGAAGGTTAACGTACATTACGGCTTAACGTACATCACGTACAACAGATAATTACGCACGTTGGTTTTAAAATCACGCACGTTATAACTCAAAAATCCAAAATCATGCATGTTGAAACACAATAATCACGCATATTGAAAACATTAATCACGCATGTTACAGAACAAATCACGCACGTTGTTGTACGTGAAGTACGTTAAGCTGTAATGTACCATATACTTTCTATATATATATATATAAATATATATATATATAGATATATATATATATATATATATATATTTATAAAGGGCACAGATTCTAAGAGAAGTCCAACTTATTTGAGAAACTTGAGAAGTATTCTGGACCACACATTTCCCTAAACTTTTCGTAAATTACCAAAAGTTTAGGAAAAATATGTGGTTAAGAATGCTTCTTAAGTTTCTCAATTAGACTAGGGCTTCTCGCATGATCCTAACCCTATATATATGTGTGTGTGTGTATATATATATATATATAAGTGTAACGTACAATAGGGGCTTATCGTACACAACGTATGCGATAACCCAGCCATCAGATCTTCATCTCCCATGCGATTTCACCCCATAAACAACAGCGTACGCGAGCACAATTCGCATGTTATAAAAAGGCAAATGAAATCGCATGGCTTGAAAATGCAATGAAATCGCATGTTTTGAAATTCCATGCAAATGAAATCGCATGTTTGAAATCACATGCAAAAGGAAATCCCATACAAATGAAAGGCTTGCATGAAATCGCATGTTTTGAAATCCCATGCAAATGAAATTGCATGTGAAATCTCATGCAAATGAAATGGCTTGCATGGGGAATGTGAAAAAATGGCATGGGGTGTGTAGATGGTGAAGTCGCATGGCGTAAACACGAAATCGCACATTTTTTATGTGGTGAAATCGCATGGGGAGATGAAATCGCATGGGAGATCAAGATCTGACCGCTGGGATTATCACGTACGTAATGTACGATTAGCCTTATTGTAGGTTGACTGGCCTCTATATATATACACATATGCAAGGGAAGGTTTATTGGGGAACACTAAAAAAGTTGAGAACACTGGGGAACCGACTCAAACGAACTCCGATTTTGGAACCGGTTCGTCGAACCCTAACTAAGATCTCTTAACCCTAAACCCTAAATCCTAACTCCTAAAATCTAAACCCTAAACCTAAAAAATAAGGCTAAAACCTATGCTAAACCGTAAAATCTAAACTATAAACCCTAAAAGCTAAACCCTAAAGGTTAAACCTAAAGATAAACCCTAAAGTTAAACCCTAAATGTAAACCCTAAACCCTAAAGCTAAACCCTAAGGCTAAACCTTAAAGCTAAACCCTAATATATTTAGGGTTTAGGGATTATGATTTAGGTTTTAGGGTTAAGTGATCCTAGTTAGAGTTCGACGAGCCGGTTCCAACGCCGTGGGAATGAATCCAATCGGAGTTCGTTTGAGCCGGTTCCCCACAGTTCCCCACTTTTTTAGTGTTACCCAATGAACCTCACACTACATATTATGTATATGTATATATATAACAAAATGCAACGGGCACGCCTTTAGAAAAGAGCCATATATGTACCTGTAGGACCGAGTTTCGTGACCGAAACCGTGATTCGTGTGAGATCGGTTCAAGACGGGAGAGATTAGAGATGATAAACAAACAACTTTGTATTAATCCGGTAGTATAACATTACAAATCGGCCCGATTACATGATAACCGAACTAATACCAAAGAAGTATACATCCGGGGAGAGACCAAGTGGTGATCTCTCCCGGTGAGGTCTCAAACCTCCTAAAAACTCCTTGTGTTGCAAATGGCAAGGGTTTTCTATTTATAGTCACACCCCTTGTCTTGCAAACACACACGGTCAACCGAATAACCCTCTCACTAACTATTACAAATTCAGCGTAAAATAAAACTAATCTATTCGACAAGCATCGGACACAAAATCTGCATCAACAAATTCCCCCTTGTCCGTTGCTGTCGAATGCTGAAAATGCAACTGCAATCGATCTTCAGTCAAGTATTCATCTTCTCTGTATTAACAAATTCCCCCTTGACCGATGATCCAGGTAAGTAGTATCTTGACGCTCCTTGTAAAATATTTCCCCCTTAAAGTACGCGTATCCGTGTTGGCTGTTGTGCAATTTCCTCAATTGACCGATCTTCCGCTGATCTTCCAATACTCCAACCGGCATTTGATAAGGGTTCCATTCTTTAAGAACTGCATCAAGTCTTGATCTTGTCATAAGAACTCTATTTCATACAAGCATACTACATTGATAGAGATTTCTGGTGAACTGTCTTCTGTAAACCGTCTTTGTGGAATCGACCAAGTAATGCACTTTAATCTTCAGCATCAACACTCAGGAAAGTCAGCTAGACCAAGTGTATCCCTTGCAAGCTCAACCAGCATGCTTAGTTGAACTACATCCAGATCTCATTGTCTCGCCTTTGTGAAGTTGACCACGTAATGCACTACGGATCTTCAGCATCAGTACTCAGGAAGTCAGCTAGACCAAGTACATCGTTTGCAAACTCAACGAATTGAGTTACCCCCAGATCCCTGTAAAATCCCAAAGAAACATCAAACCCAAAACCGAATCCTGCAGGTCTTCAGTCTTGAACTATCAGCTTTCATAAAGATTCCCCAGGTCTTCAGTGAACAGCGCTTTTGTAACTACTGTAGACTTTAGAAACCTGTATTTTTCCGTGCAAAACCCTTCACGCTGGCTGGAGAATTAATTAAAATCCTCAAATATGAGTATGTGCAAAACATTCCACGCCGAACCGTTTGTATCACCAGAAAATCACAAACTCTACCACCTGTGATTGCGTTTAGAAATTTACCGAAGAAATTCAACATACGAAAATTTTTATCCCCCTATTTCTTTGGTACAATCTCTAAACCTTAACAGATTCTTTCCACTTCAAAGAAACTATCGTCAAATGTTCACCAATTCCCTCCACTGAGCGGAACTGTCGTCAATCTTCATTGAATGTTCTCGGTTCCGAAAAATCACGAAAACGACTTTCTTCTTTGCATATTCTAGTTGAATAAGAACGTCCCCTAGTACCCCGTAGGATCCGACTTGTATCCCTCCAAAGACTTTGTGAACTCGTTAGGACCGGTATTGACATTCTAGGTTCATTCATTCGTTACCAAATGCGAGAATATGACAATAAACAAAAAGATTTCTTCGTTGCATATTCTAGTTGATAAGGAAATTTCGCCTAGTACCCCGTAGGATCCGACTTGTATCCCTCCAAAGACTTTGTGAACTCGTTAGGACCGGTATTGACATTCTAGGTTCATATGTTCGTTTTCAAATGCGAGAATATGACAATAAACAAAATGCTTTCGAACATTTACGAATAACCGATAACAATCATAAATATTGACGTGCGGAAGTGAACATACCGTTCCGTTTTTGGCCCATAATAGTCGCGTCACCATTTTTGACATTTGCATCGGTAACCGTGACTACCCCACATTTTTCAAAAATCAAGTTTTCATCATCTCTTGTTTTCATCATGCCGCATCATCCCGCGCGCTCCCGAACCCCGTGCAAATTTGACGTTGAATTATAGAAGCACGATTCAAATCAATTCGCGAACACCCGACCAACTAGTTGTTTACAAATATAATAACTGAATTTGCAACAAAAATCAAAGCCCACACTTGAACTTATAGAGAATTTTGTTGATCCAAAACAACTTTCAAAAAGGCCCAAAATGAATTAGTTAAAGTCTTTCACTAGAGACCCACTAATGAATTAGTTTACTTCAAAGAGGCCCAAACATAAGAGCTATCATCAAGCAATCACAGCCCAAAGAAAATTTTCATATAATTCAAGTGAAGGCCCGATAATAATGAAACTGGAAATTCAATTAATTGTAGCCCAGCAAAGAAATAGCCCCATCTTGTGAAGTAAAAATCGTGGGTCCAAACAGAAACCCTATCAGCCCATCTTATACCTGCGACATTTATCTTTACAGCCTCCATCATCTTCTCTTGTCTCTTTCTCTACCAAGAAACATCAGCCGACAACAAAAACCTAGACACAAAAATATGTCAGTTGCCATTTCATCATCTTTCTCTCTGCGATACCAAACTTTTCAATCCTCTTCACTTCGATACACATCAAGCAGCAGAACAGAATCCATTAAAATCCGAAATCAGCAAACATCTTCATGTCCGACTTCTTCTTCTTCTGTTTCTGCGATACCCAGCAACATCAGCCGTCATCTTCTTCCTCTTCGATTAACAAACATCAGAACCCCAAATCAAAAATAAATATCCAGCCGACAACCATTCTTTCTCTTCAATTCGATACACAGACCCTTCTTCTTCTTCGATACATCTGGTATCTCTCGAGGATCATCTTTCGAAGGATCGAAGGATCATCTTTCGAAGGATCATCTTTCGAAACACACATCCAGACTTTCGAAGGATCATCTTTCGAAACACACATCCAGACTTTCGAAGGATCAGCTACGAAGGATTATCTTTCGAAGTTGTTGAAGGTTCCCACAAAATATCTGGTATCTTTCGATCCAGATCTGGATCCTTCGACCCAAAGAACATCCTTCGACCCAGATCTGGATTAAGCAGCCGCCAAGAACATCTCAAGAACACAGCGACTGTTCTTATGCAGATCTGACAAAAACTTTGTATATTTGATTTTTGATGATGATAACTTGATTATATAGGTGAAAAACATAAAACCGAACACTTGTTTCCGCACAAATCTGAATATTCGGGTCCAGATCTGAGTTTTTCTCATTTTCACCCAACTTTTCTTCTTGAACAAAAATCACTAAAATCACAGATCTAGAGCACATGTGACTTAGTAAACGGTTAGATTTACTAAATCGGGCACCATGGCTCTGATACCAATTGTAGGACCGAGTTTCGTGACCGAAACCGTGATTCGTGTGAGATCGGTTCAAGACGGGAGAGATTAGAGATGATAAACAAACAACTTTGTATTAATCCGGTAGTATAACATTACAAATCGGCCCGATTACATCATAACCGAACTAATACCAAAGAAGTATACATCCGGGGAGAGAAGTGGTGATCTCTCCCGGTGAGGTCTCAAACCTCCTAAAAACTCCTTGTGTTGCAAATGGCAAGGGTTTTCTATTTATAGTCACACCCCTTGTCTTGCAAACACACACGGTCAACCGAATAACCCTCTCGTTTGACCACTTCAAACGAGCGGGTCTATACACGTTCGATAGACCGTCTCACTAACTATTACAAATTCAGCGTAAAATAAAACTAATCTATTCGACAAGCATCGGACACAAAATCTGCATCAACAGTACCAGGACCACATCATCTATTGATAACCAATAACTGCTTCAACCGACACCAATTTGTCAGATCATTTAATAGCCCCAAATTCCGTTGTCGCCCATCATCTTTCAATCTCAAAGCATAAATCGAATCCAATCTGCATCATCTTTTTCCAATATTGAATCGCCACAAGTCGATCGAATCAAATCCACATCATCTTAAAAAGCAACACAACCTTTAATAGAACCGCATGACGACCATAAATTCTTATGCAGCCCGCTTATTCAAACCATTGTGTCATGTCGATTAAAAGTAAATGATATGAGATGTTGCTTTTTGTATCCAGTGGATTAAATATAATGTCTCTAACCAACGCAAATTTTAAACGAAGAAGTATATAAACCGTAAGTTCGTAATTGTATATATATAATCCCTCTCCAAGTCAACCAACATGATGTAACTGCTTTTCATCACTTAACAACTTTAGATTTCACATGGGTGAGAATTCTAGACTTGAACCAACCAGGATACACCCTCAAGCCTCACAACATGGAATGTCACAACGAGTCAAGTAAGAAAAGTAAACTAAAAAAGTTTAATTCATGAATAAGTGTACCTGTAAATAAGTCATGTATGTGTTGGCCCCAAAATAGATCTTTGATCTCTAGACATGAATCGAACATCAATATAAACTGAATATTTTTACATGTGATTCTGAATGTGTACAGGGATGTAATACAATTGAAAACTACAAGCCTATTTATAGTAATCAAATAGATGCGAGTGAAAGGACGTGTCTCCTCTTGAAACATCGCGCCTGATGAACTTGTGGTGTAGGAGTCGATTGGGAAGAGATGCGTCCCCTGGATGTGTCGCTCCATCTAGTTGTAGGTTATTCACTTCTGATTTGTCGAATCTAGTCCCCGCACTTCTATCACTAATCTAATTCTAACATAAACTATCTATTAACTATTTACCGAAGAACCCTTTAACTTAGGATGTGAAGGGATTATAACTTTCATTCACCCCCCTAATCTCGAACATCCTTGAGTATTATAGATCTTGAACTCCAAGCAATTTTATCTTCTCGAATTTCTTCGGTATCTAACACTTCACATGTATCTTCTTATTTACGAACCTTGTTCCTCGTGAAACTTGTTTTACTTGAACTTGCTTCACGCGAACACTTTGCTTCACACTTTTCTTGACCGTACTTGATTGTATCACACGAACCTTTTCTTGTGTAGTTGTCTTCAACAGGAACTCCATCTTGGTCTTGATTAGCTTCCCCACCATCATATCATATCACATGACTTGAATCCATATCGCATAGATTTTATATAATCTGACTCACTCAAATTTCTCTTGCGGTTGTATCACACAATAATCCATCTTCTGACCCAGTCACAGGATACGCGCGTCTTCTTCTTGATCTATCACAGATTAAATATCCTCTTCACGGTTGTCTCTAACAACGGGTTCTTCATCAAGATTCCTTCTCTCATGGATTCTTCGCTTTTAACTGACCCACTCACTGGACTGTTTATTGTAGTTTTCACAGGTGTTCTCTCCGCATCGCACGATTTCTGACGTTCCATTGATTCATCACGAATTGATTTCCTTTGTTCTCACCTATCCATTATTTTCCTTGCACTCATTGCATTATTTCATGATTTCATCTGGTTCTCCCATAACCGATTCACAATCATCATCACAATGATTTTCTCCTTCAGATATGATCTTGTGTATTCATCTCCGTCCAATATGCACATAAGACTTTTTCACCAGCCTAACTTCCTTTCTTTTCTCTATATGAATATTCTTCACAAAGTCATCATGACGTGAATCACTCAAAAATATTGATCAGATCTACAGCCATTTTGTGATACTCCCGATCAAGGGCTATAATACGAGATTCCTTTCCCGTTCGTTTCTCAAACTCGGTAACATATTTTTTTCTCTAAATTTACTTTCACTTTGCCTCACGCCTAAACAAACCTCTTGACCCTTCTACAGCTTCACTTAACTTTCTTTGGTTCATCACGAACAAAATCACAGGTTTCTTTCTAAATAGCGATCACCACTTTTCTTCGAATCACTCGAATGCTTTTCTTCACATATTACAATCACAATCACAATCACAATTCCCTTGCAATTTGCTTGTCTTCAAATTCGATTTAGATAACACTTCAAACGAAAACACAACAACCCTTGTTTTGTGCTCCTGTACTCGGTTCAATACACTCACAAACCCTAGTCTGATTGCTAACTTAGAATTCTCACAATTCTTACTTTCTTGTTTCTAAAATTTCTTGGCCACCAATACGAACCATTGTACCGGTAAATACAATTCCCTTGAATTCAACAAACTCTCAAATCTTTAACCCGCGTATAACTCCAACGCGTAATAATCAAACAATCTAATTCGCAGTAAACCCCGGAATCAAACAAACCCTAGATTCCTAACCAACCCTTCGGTTCAACCGATTACCCTAGAACCGAAATCAAAAAAAAAATCTGAATTGAACTTTGCGAATTTAAGAAACGAAATTGAAACCTGATCGCGAATTCCCTGCGATGCCTTGTGATTCCCACGCCTAGAGCCTGATGCTCTGATACCAATTGTTGGCCCCAAAATAGATCTTTGATCTCTAGACATGAATCGAACATCAATATAAACTGAATATTTTTACATGTGATTCTGAATGTGTACAGGGATGTAATACAATTGAAAACTACAAGCCTATTTATACTAATCGAATAGATGCGAGTGAAAGGACGTGTCTCCTCTTGAAACATCGCGCCTGGTGATCTTGTGGTGTAGGAGTCGATTGGGAAGAGATGCGTCCCCTGGATGTGTCGCTCCATCTAGTTGTAGGTTATTAACTTTTGATTTGTCGAATCTAGTCCCCGCACTTCTATCACTAATCTAATTCTAACATAAACTATCTATTAACTATTTACCGAACAACCCTTTAACTTAGGATGTGAAGGGATTATAACTTTCAGTATGCACATGGATTCACAACTCTTAGAGCAAGGTAAATCTCAAAAGGATCTGCAAATGTTCGGCATCAAAATGCTAACGTAAAACAATCTTGAAAGTATCACTTGCAAGAATGTGTTCTTTTGCTTGCATTACTGCCGCCTTGTATTATTCCATGTTCATGTTTGACTGGTTCAAAGGACTTTTGAATTGTTGAGTGTTTAATTTAATAGAACCGGGAGATAACTTTAGCCTAATTATCGAGAGCTAAGTAAAAAAATTCTTGCGAACAAAAAGTGGATTAGGAAACCATTATAACGCTATAGAGAAGATAAGTCACTTATAGATCACAATCTTGTACTTTAGACGCCAATCTTTGCCACAACTAATAAAAAACAAAAGACAACCATTTTTTATGCCGGTAAGTTTGGGGAGACAAGTTATTTTGTTAAAAAGCTTGGCAAGTTAAGCCTATATTTAAGCCAAGTAGGCGGACCATATGGCTCAAGCTTATCATCAGAAGAACCTACTTGGCTTAAATTACTATAAGCTTAACTTGCCAAGCTTTTTGGCAAGATAACTTGCCTTTCCTAACTTACTCGCAGAAAAAAAATGTTTTTTTTCTTGTGTTTTGTATTAGCTGTTGAAAATATTGGCGTCTAAATTACATGATTGTGATCTGTAAGTGACATATCTTCTACATAGCATTTTGACGGTTCCCTAATCATTTTTTGTTTACTTAGCTCTCGATAATTAGGCTAAAGTTGGCTCCGATTCTCTTAAATTAAGGACTCCACAATTGAACACTCCTTTGAACCAGTCAAACATGACCAGGGAATAATACAAGGGAGTAGTACAGCAAGCAAAAGAACACATTCTTGCCGTTGATATTTTGGAGATAATTTTAACCCAACGTTTTCAACGCCGAACGTTCGCAGATCATTTTGAGATTTACCTTTCACTATGAATTATGAAATCATGTCCGTACATGACTTATTCACAGATACTTAATCATGAATTAAACTTTTTAGTTTATTTTTCTTACTTGACTCGTTGAGACGTTCCATGTTGTCAGGCTTAAGGTGTGTCGTGGTTGGTTCAAGCCCAGAAATTATCACCCATGTTGGTGCATACATCTGTCGACTTCGTCTTATATCGAGTCTCGGACTGAAAGTTTGAAGAGTGCCTGCTAGTTTGAAGGCTGCTAGTTTGAAGCCTGCTAGTTTGAGAGTATCCTGCTAGTTTGAGCAGGGTCTAGTTTGAACAGGGTCTAGTTGGAACAGGGTCTAGTTTGAAGCAGGCTGTGTCACCTTCAAACTAGAGGGTCCCTTCACATGCCACCTTCAAACTAGAGGGTCCTAGTCTATAAATACCCTTCAAACTTTCTCATTTGTAACTTTCTGATTTCCGACGCCGAGGTGCTGTCGAAGTGTCTCTGTACTGTATATTGTTCAAGATCAATAAACAAGACAATTAATAGTGAATCCAAGCTAAACGAAGACCGAATCAATGAATTCCGCCTCTGATTCGGTCTGAGCACTCTTCTGATCGACTCGTTAGGTCATTTCACGATCCTACAAGTGGTATCAGAGCTAAGGAGGAAGAGTTCTTACCGTTTAGCTCGTTTTCGCTAACAAAATTCTGATTTTCTACACCTTCTTTCACAAAATTGATACTTTTCACGGTTAAAATCGGCTAAAACTTTCACAATATGTGCGTAATTGTATTTTAACAAACCCTTGAAAGTTTCAGCTTAAAATTCGAAGTAAAAGTGGTAAAAATGACTTGAAAACTGCTGACCGTTTGAAACTGCCAGCACCCTACCGTTTGAAACTGTCACCGTATTGTTTGAAATTGACCCATCCCGTTTGAAACTGCCACCTTCTGTTTGAAAATGGGGTCCTGTTTGAACCTCTAGTTTGAAGTATACACCTCCAGTTTGAAAGTGTCACCCGTTTGAAACTGGCTTCAAGTTTGAAATTGGCTTCCAGTTTGAAATTGGCTTCAAGTTTGAAACTGGCTTTTGTTTGAAAGTGGTTCTAGTTTGAAAGTGACATCACGTTTGAAACTGACGTCAAGTTTGAAAGTGACATACCGTTTGAAAAAGGTGTTTCGTTTGAAAGTAGATCTAGTTTGAACTCGTTATTCCGTTTGAACTAAACATTTTCGTTTGAAAAGTTATTTTTGAGAATCTTGTTGCCGAAAACATGGATTTTGAGGAATTGTTGGCATATGTGCATTATGAATCTCAGCAGTATATTTCGATAAAGAAAGAAGAAGAAATAGTCTCAGCAAAAGAAGTAGTTGAAAAAGTTCCGGTTTTTTATTACTCGTCTGATGAAGAGAGTGACAATTATGAAGAGGAAATCCGGAAACTTGAATATTTTAAACAACAACTTCCATCTGATCAACGTAGTGGAAAATTATTTTATGCTGATAAAATTGAAAAGTTGAAAGAAAAACAAGATGCAAAAAGAAAGAATCAAAAGGTAGTTATTGTTAAAGAAAAGATCAGAGCTGAGCAGATTGAACAAGTTCCATCGGTCAAGGTTGAGAAAGTAGAATCTGAAAAACCTGTGTCTGTGAATCCTGAACCAGAATTAAAGAAAGAGGTTGCAGAAGACGCACCTATCTTTGATCATTCATCAGAAGAAGAGAGTGAGGATGAAAGGGTTCATGAGGAAACGAAACAGGTTGAAAATATTTCAGCTTTAAACGTTGAGACAAAAGCTGATGATAAACAAATTCTTGTTTTGCTGAAAAATTGTGAGAAGTTGACATCTGAAAATGACAAACTCTTGAAAGAGGTTGAGAGTTTGTCATTAGAAAACAAAAATCTTAAACAATCAGAAAATGTTTTGAAAAATCAAATATACATTTTGGAAAATGAAAAAGTAAAAATTGAGAAAGATTTTGAAAGTCAAATAAAAATTTTAGAAGATGAGAGAGATTTGTTTGGTACAAACAATCTTGAAAAACAAATTGCAATCAATTCTCATCTTGAAAAGATTATTCGACTTGAAGAGGAAGCAGAGTGTGCTCAAAAGAAAATCAAGGAATGGGAACAAAAGTTGAAGGTGTTTATGAATACTTCAACTATTCCTTGTCCAAAACCAATTAATTATGTTCCAATAAGTGACGATGTCACAGACTATGATAAAGTCATAGTTGAAGATTGCGATGAGAAATCTGATGATGAAAATGAAAAAATGAAGAAAAAGAATTTATTTTTGAAGTTAAAAGAAAAGTTTCAAGAAACTGTTCTGCAATCAACTGAAAAGGGAGAATGCGCTAAGCAAAAACCTTTGAAGAAGAAAGTGGAAAAAAAACAAAAAGAGAAAATTTTGAAAAATGTTCAAAAAGAAAATAAAAGTTCATCAGATCAATCATCCAATCGCAATCAAAAATTACAAAAAGTAAAAAATGAAAATTCAAAAATTGTTGGTAATGAGTGGTGCAGGTCGGACCACAGTGCTTCAAAGCCAAATCAAGTTTTCAAGAGGAGTGATAATCACTACAAAGCCAGACAATGCTATGATATGAATGTTTGGACTGAAAGTGGTGATTGGTACGATAACAGAGTGTGTTACATTTGTGGTGTGAGAGGACACATTGCTGTTAACTGCCAAAATCAGTGGTTTGAGACGAGGAGATGCTTTGAATGCCATATCAAAGGTCACATTGCCAGAGATTGCCCAATGAGATCAAAGGGAAGATTGAGGGCTGAATCTCAGAAAATGGTAAAGAAACCAGTCAATGTCAAAGCAAAGCCCAAGGAACAGAAAGTTCAAGAACCTAAAGTTCAAGAACAGAAAGTTCTAAAACCGAAAGTGAAGCTTTCGCAGGGGCAGAAAGACAGACTGAGAAAGAAGAGGACGAAAGCGAGAGAATATCTCGAAAGGATTTTGTCCTCGGATACAACTAGTAAAACAGATAAAAGTTTTGATAAATCGTCTTGCTCGCCAAAGAATGACAAATCAAGTAAAATGAATTCATCAGATACAAATCTGAGGACGAAAGAGAGAAAGAAGAAAAAGAAACATGTCGGCGATGAATCTGGCTCATCAAAGTCAGACAAGCCACATTCAGGCAATGATTCTGGTATGGTAAAACCAGAAGAGCCAGTTGTTGAGGTAAAAATTGAGAATTCTGGTCTAACAATGGATGATGCAAATTTTCCACCATTGTTGAACAAGAATTCAAAATCACCCAAGGACCGTCAGGCTTGGGTGAATCTGTTTAAATGAAAAACTTGACTTGCCGGAGTTCCCAGGTTGGTAAGCGTGGAACATGAATCGGCACATTTCTTGAGAAATTCACGAAAGTGATATTTCGACTTACAAGTGGTAAATCAGGGACATTAAGTTGTACTTGATTTTCTACATGTGATTGTGTTGTTAAAATCGATAAATGTTAAATCTTACAAGTGGTTGAAAGAACAAGGTGAAGAAACCCCATGTTTGAGAAATGACTCACAAAACTAATTTTTCGGAAAAACCATTTTGATTAAAACAAACTTAAGTGTTTTGAAATCATTATGGGAAAATGTTTTGTTGTCAGGGGGAGTTCTGATTGTTCAAGCCAAGTGAATGGAGAATTGAAGCAATTCTCATCATGTTGTCACATTTCTTGTACAGTTGGTTTTCAAATTTTCCCAGAAAATCAAAATTGAGACATATTTTGATTTTAGGGGGAGTAAGAATTTTAAAAAAATTAGAAAATTTGAAAATGTCAAAAACATTGAAAAATGCAAAAATGAGTTTTGTTGTGAAAAAAGAGGAAATGATAGTAGATCAGTTGGACTGTCACAGCATGCTAAAGAAATGGAGAGATAAAATGTGATAAGCGATCTTACTAAAGATGTAACGGTAGGCTCAGCTAGACTAGTAGATTTGCGATAACGATACAAACTTAAATGAAAAAGCCTAGTTCTAGTGGGAAACATGATTGAAAGCATAGTACTTAGTTTTGTCCTTCTTGACTGTGTGCCTACTCAGTAATCGCTGATTGTCAAAAGACATAAAACTGGTTAAGTTTGTGAACTTTCACAACTTTGCTAAAAAGTCGCTGTGATTGTGCATTTTATTTTGCAAAGATTTAAACTTGTTTTATTTCTTTATTTTGTTTAAGCATCGGACATCCTCTGCGTATACGTGAGTATCGACCTGGATGTTGTTGCCTAAACGTTCTACTTTATTTTCTTTGGTGTTTCGTTTAAGCTTTGGATCACCTCTGCGTATACGGGAGTATCGACCTGGTGGTTAAAGCCTAAACAACTTCAACTTATTTTTATTTTCTTGTTTTGTTTAAACATTGGACTTTCTCTGCGTATACGGAATTATCGACCTGATTGTTAATGTTTAAACATTCTGCTTTGTTTTTCGCACACATCACAGTTGATAAAAGTTTAAAGGCATTACTTGAGTCAGTGTATTGCATGATGAGGGGATATGCTGAGATCGTGGGGTTCATAAGAATTTAGTGCTATCTTAATATACCTTAAAGTATCGGTAAGCAGATTGAAAGTTTTTAGTTTGAGCTTAAGTGGACAACAATATCGTCAATCAACGTGAATCGTTTAGAGCTTAAAATGTTTAAAGCTTAACGGTGCTAGTGATTGGTCACAAAAACTAATATGATCCTCTTACGCAAACTCACAAAAATATTGTCTATTTAAAAAAATCCAAAAATATTTTAGTGTGTTTTAGCATAAATTTTGAAAAATACAAAAAGATTTTCGACAACTGATGTTGGAAAGCTGATATTCAAAATTTCAAGTGCTGAACATGATGAACAGGGTTGGGAGTGTGTGTTTAACAGAAGAAATTTGATTTGAGAAAGAAAAGTTTGATTAGTTAATCGAGATCATTAATTTGAACTTGATGTAACTATTACTAGTAAGTTTTTCTTATTGATTTAAGTAAAAACTTATGTGTTTGTGAGAATATTGTGCTGGAGATGAGCTAATCAGAGATAAAGCCAGGGATTGATTTCTAGGTGATAGCTAATTCCAGACAGCGATCCCATCATGATGAGAGGGGGAGTCTGACGAGGCTAGAGCCAAAGAGAAGATCCTGGTATATGCTAAGAAAGAAAAGAGACTGATAAAGACTGAAGATGCGAAGACTCGACACTGAAGACTCGTCAACATCTGAGGGGGAGTCTGTTGGTGCATACATCTGTCGACTTCGTCTTATATCGAGTCTCGGACTGAAAGATTGAAGAGTGCCTGCTAGTTTGAAGGCTGCTAGTTTGAAGCCTGCTAGTTTGAGAGTATCCTGCTAGTTTGAGAGTATCCTGCTAGTTTGAACAGGGTCTAGTTTGAACAGGGTCTAGTTTGAAGCAGGCTGTGTCACCTTCAAACTAGAGGGTCCCTTCACATGCCACCTTCAAACTAGAGGGTCCTAGTCTATAAATACCCTTCAAACTTTCTCATTTGTAACTTTCTGATTTCCGACGCCGAGGTGCTGTCGAAGTGTCTCTGTACTGTATATTGTTCAAGATCAATAAACAAGACAATTAATAGTGAATCCAAGCTAAACGAAGACCGAATCAATGAATTCCGCCTCTGATTCGGTCTGAGCACTCTTCTGATCGACTCGTTAGGTCATTTCACGATCCTACAACCCATGAGAAATATGAAGTTGTTATGTTATGAAAAGCAATGTGCAGAACACATCATGCTGGTTTACTTCCAGAGAAATTTTATATACATACATATACATACATATACATACATACATACATACATACATACATACATACATACATACATACATACATACATATAGGATTGGGTTCATTTGTGAACCCTTCCTTATTTATGAACAAAACGAACAAATCATAGCCGTAGATCTTATTAAATTAAACATAAGGGTAGGATTGTCTTTTAACATATATATTTTTAATTCAAATTTTATTTTTCAAAAATTATGTTCAGTTACTAGGAAAAATAACCACCCATCCTGTCATAATTCAATTTCAATTCATGATGGAAAAAAAACCGCCTCCATATTTTCCCAGATTGTTCCTCAGTTCAAGAAATTTCATATCCTTACCATCTTCGTTTCATTCTTATTTTGTTACACTTACGATTTTTAAATTATGTCAGACAGACACGAACACGAACGAACTGCCTGGCAATTCGTTAATTCCTCATAGCCCCGAATGAGCAGGGGAAATCATATGTAAGTAGGCTCCATCGAACATCAAGGTATAATTTTTAAACATCATGGCCCCGAACTACATGGGGAAGTTCATGCGTTTACTAACGATTTATTAATTTTTGACAGACACGAACACGAACGATCAGCATGTTGTTTCAGCCAAGTTGTTAAGTCCTCATGGCTCCGAACGTTTAGCAGAGGATCATGTGTTCGTAGCTTCCATTGATCATCAAGGTACAATTTTAAAACATACGTGTATATAAGTTTGTATCTAGTTTCGCAGGGACAAGACTACATTGCTGTATGAACAATTGGACCAGGAGAGAAAGCAATTAAAAAGAGTAAAAAACCGAGACGGGAATGCAATTTTTGCAATAAATGAGTTAGGGATCATGATAAGAGGAACTGTCGGCTTAAAAAGGCTAACCCGGTTAAGGACGATTCGTCAACCGACGAAGAAGATGATGTATACGAAGAATCCGAAACCGAAGAATACGTGTCCGATGATTTTGGTAGTGAAGAGTAGGTTACGTAAATCGTAACAACATTCAGTTGTTTTTTTCATGTTCTCCTTCAGTTTTAGGTTTTTTTAAACATGACAGTTGATGTTAGCTTAAACTAGTTCTTATCGTAATTTTGTTTACGTGTTTTTATGGTGGTGCTATATGTTTTTGATATATCATGTATAACTGGAGTCTATGGGTTTTTAAGTTTTATCCATTACACATGATTGTTAATTGACAATCTTCTCGTGGCCTCTACTAACTCGCGATATGTGATACATGTTACAGTTACAAGTAGTACAGTAGGTTATAAGAGCATAACTGGTCGCAGTTCATGAGTATTCGCAGTCTAGTAGGTTAGAATGTTAGAGCTGCACATGTGTTTGTGTTGTGCGTAATCCCAGCAATCGCTACATTTGAAAATACCTTGTTAAAATGTTTTTTTAAAAGGTACAAATTAATATAGATGCCAGCAGTGTATATTTTGTGACATCCCAGTTTTGAGTTTATTAATGATGCAGCATGCGTGAGTCTAATTGAAGTCCCATTTTCATCTACTATTACATTCCATGTTGCATAAAAGGCTATCTATATGTCTGTGTTATAACATATACATATATAGTTCAGTTGTTTATAAGGTTATCAAGTATCTATGGATGTTCATAGACAATGTACACGTGTTCTCTACCGGGTCGCAATATGGTATACAGGTTACATCAACTAGTAGTCGAGTAGGTGGCAATGTTTTGAGTTACGCATGTGCATTTTGCATCTGGTATTTTCATGTAGGAAATAGTTTTTAGAATAACACGGCTGTATGTGGTTTTCTTAATGTAAGAGGTACAAATGAAACTTGCGTTGCCCACTTGTGCATAGACTAACGTTCGTATAAATCAGACTGTCAAGGATATTCACTATTTTTATAAATGCATAACAAACATCACTGTTACCCTAATATTTAAAACAAAGGAATATTGGATATGGTTAACATTATACAGACTACGATAGTTCAACATAAATCCAGTGCAACCAAGCGTATTAACTAGTCTGTTCACCTACACGAGCTAACCCAAAAGTAAAGATACTGTTTAGACACAAAGAAAATAAACTAGGCAAATCAAAAGACATCGGCAGTACAAGAAATCTACTTAATTTTGTAAATGCCAGCATAATCACAGGCTTCTTCCAGAATATGTTCGCATCTGATGTAATCAACTTCACAGCAAATTTCTTCCTAAGTTGTGCTATCTTTGTCTTTACTTTTGCCATTTCAGTTGGAAACCCAACGTCCCAGCGATCTTCAATGATCCCCATCCAAGTTTCCATGTGTCGCATCGTGTATATTCCCCATTCTTCATGGTTTCCTATGGTTACCCAACCAATATCCAACCGAACAGGATCTCGAGCTCCAATCTCATGGCATCGGAGATGGCGAACACGCTTTAGGTATTTCACAACCACATCTTTCTGCACACAAATATAACTTTGTGAAATAAAGAAACGGGACACATGTGTAAACCCTTTTAAGCCCTAATTAACCCTTTAAATTACATATCACCACATAAAGTTCTCAACAAAATTTACTATCTTCACCTTTAGAACATATAATCGGATCTGCTGCACTGTTTTTAAATATGCCTTTCCATTTACCAGCTATCCGTTTGCTTTTTCTCCCTACATATTTGTATTAAGACCCTCGTTTAATGATATGTAAGACCATTTAACCATCTACAATTTATTGCTTACCAAATATCACTTACTAGTCCTCATTTTTTATCCTTATAAATTACCTAAGACAAACCAACAAGGAAACAAACTCAGAATGTATTAGAAACAAACAGGTCTCAGCCTTAATTGAATGAGAAACTAATAAACAATATTATGGAAAACAAATCAATAAATTGCTACACGTACATATATGTACATATCAGTTTGCCCAATTATAATACACATGTGTACCTTTGTCTTTTACACATGTGTATTATTTCAATCGCTAAGTTCACAGAGTACACCATTCTAAAACTGGCAGAAATACACAACATATCACAATGTTTTCATTATGACGTTTGAACAAATACACCTCTAATTGGTTCGTTTTACACAGCACATATATGTACATTTCAGTTTGTCCAACTTTAATACACATGTGTACTTTTTGTCAATTACACATGTGTATTATTACAACCGTTAAGATAACAGATTACACCATTTTATACAAACCTCATTACAAAACATTTTTTAATAAACAATGAAATCGATTGAGCCAAAAAAGGCCAAACTACATGAGTTTAAGATACTGGGTTAAGTACACAAAAAAATCATGGTACAACACTGTGTAATCAATCCTATTACACATAATCTACTTTGTTCATACACAATAACTAAACCAAACTTTAAATTGAACGGATTTCACATTCCCGATGTGTACAGATGAACAGGGTATCCATAGTTTGTGTAAACCAAATTCAAAATTTGTGTATTTCGTCACCAACACTTATCCTATGTACCCAACAATCTCCACCATGTGTATACACATGTGTATTCATAGCACTTACACATGTGTATTAGTATACTAGTCGTTTGCCCGCGCGATGCGGCGGGAGTGGCGATTTACAATAGGGTAATCGTTTACCTCTAGTTTATCCGTCGTCTCGTTTTATATTGTATAGTACTTAAGTTAGTTTCTTATTCGTGATATGTTGGCACTGGTTTTCCTGTTAGTTTATCGATTCTTTGGTGATATACTCGGGTAAATTTTTTTAGCTATAGCTTCAAGAGGTGTTTCAAGCAGTGAAAGGTTTAGCATGCCTTCAATACCAAGTACATGTGTCCTTTATCTTCTAGTATTAACAGGTTCTGTAAGTCAACTGATTGATAATTTATTGTAGGATCGTGTTTCAACCCGAACGAGTCGATCGGAAGAGCTCTCGTACGTTTCAGAGGCGGAAACTAAGAAACGGACTAGAAAACAGCTTGATATACACTTTAAACCTCTTGTATATTCAATTAACAATGTTTACAATCAGAGGAAAAACCGACAGCACCTCGGTATCACTTGGCAGATTCGTTACAAATGAATTGACAACTAGCCTATTTATACTAATCCTTGGTAGCTTGAAATGACACATCAATTTCAAGCTGTCAAGCACTTTCAAGCTAACAAGCACTTTCAAGCTAACAAGCACTTTCAAGCTAACAAGCACTTTCAAGCTATCAGACATGTTCAAAACCACAATGTAACTTAGACTCAATATAAGACGAAGTCGACAGATGTGTGCACCAACAGACTCCCCCTCAGATGTTAACGAGTCTTTAGTGTCGAGTCTTTTCAATCTTCAGTCTTTATCAGTCTTTGGGCTTCCTTTAGAATCTTTATCTGGCTTTATCCTATCTTCAATTCTCTTTCAGGATCTCTGGCTCCTAGCTCTTGCATCTTCAGACTTTCTTTCTCTAACAGACTCCCCCTCAACTTGTGCTGGGATCGTAGTCTGGCTTTCACAGGTTTAGGTATCGCAACCTGGCTCACCTGCATATTCTCTACCCAAAAGTAAGTTTCTCAAAGTTTAACATTTATCAAATTTAGAAACTTCACTAATCACCTGAAGATACAACCCTGAATAAAAAGATTTATCATGTCAATTTCTGATGAACCGCATGAATATATATCATTTTCATTTCACACAGCTTCAAACAAACTTTCCCAAACCTGTTCGTCATGTTTAGCACTCGGAATTTTGAAAATCAGCTCTCTAACATTAGTTGTCGAAAATCTTTTTGGATTTTTCAAAAATTTATGCTAAAACACACCGAAAATCTTTTTGGATTTTTGACTGAAATTAAATGCAGTAAGGAAATATTTACATACAATATTTTTGTGAGTTTGTGTAAGAGGATCATATCAGTTTTTGACAAGTCACAAGTACCGTTGAGCTTAGTTACACATTAAGAATTAAACAATTCACCTATATTGCCGATATACTGATCCACTTAAATTTTCACACAAATTTCAACTGATTCAGGATACGAATTAGGTGAATTAAGGACTTAAACTCATTCATGTATCCCACCTCTTGAATATACTCCCGTATCCAGATCCCAATATTCAGTCTTACAGGTGAGTATACCACAGATGATATCTGTCAGGGGAATAAATTATAGTACGAGGGCCGTGAGAGCTCAGGTCGATCTTTCGATACGCAGAGAGATGACGGCTTCGACTTTTGGTGGGTCCCCTTTAGAGGATCTTTTGTTACAACAGCAATGACTATCAATTTTATTGTTTCATCAATCAATTTGCTGAGGGCGGCGCTTATATTTCAAAGCATAGCAGAAAGCATTATCCGGGGACTAGGTCAGAAATTTCTTTCAGCAGAAGTCCCGGGATAATACCCCAGATATCACTGAGCATAAAGACCTAGTATCTCAGAAAGAGGGACCTTTCAAACGAGATTTCAGGGGTTACCTATATATCCAAGTAGTGTTCCCCACGAAATAAGCAAGTTTGAATTTATGTTTATATCCCGGAAAAATTTACTAAATGTGTAAAAACCTATCGGCATATCATCAGAGAGACTGTTTAACTCTATTTAAACATTACATTTCTTTAGCATATTGTAACTGTCTACTGATGTACTATCATTTCCTCTTCTTTGACACCAAAACTCATTTTTGATTTTATCATGTTTTTGCCTTTTTCAAATTTTCAATTGTTTTTGGATTTTCTGAAATTTTTACTCCCCCTAAAATGCAAACACATTTTAGGAAATTTGAAAATAAACTGTACAAAAGCTTGACAACTGACATCGAATTGCATCATATCGCCATCCACTTGACATAAACAATCAGAACTCCCCTTTCACAAAACTATTTTCCCATTGTGATTTCAAAACACTTAAGTTTGTTTTAATCAAATGGTTTTTCCGGAAAATTAGTTTTGTTGATTTTAATAAACCATTTGTAGGTTAGGGGTTTGGTTCATCATTTTGTCTTCCAAAATATCACTTGCAAGTATGGTCCAATCAAGTTCAACTTAATGACCTTGATTAACCACTTTGTTAATGAAAACCTCTTTCAACTACTTGTAGGTTTTCTCACCAACCATAACCATTTGTAAAATCAAATATAACAATTCAAATATACCACCTGTACTTTACTAACTGTACCACTTGTAGGATCATTTGCTAAGAAAGATGCCGATACCTGCTCCACTCTTACCAACCTGGGAGCTCCGGCAAGTCAGGAATTTATGGTGAAAATGCGGTCACGCAAGCCTGACCAGCCTTGGGTGATTTTGGTGGCAAACATCTGTCCCACCAACATTTTGATTTGTAAAATTCTTTAGCATCCTTCACATTCCTGTCAACTATCTTTCCAAAAATATGTTTAACATTTCCATTAAAAACCTTCTCAACATCAAAATCTCCCTTATCAGCGAAGAATTGATTTGAGATCTCTACCTTTCCCACTTTCTTCATCAAATTTTCCTTTCACAATGAAGGAAAATCCTCATCGTTCATCTCTGGAACGGAATTCACAACCTTTTTCTCAACCAAAGACTCCTCTGATTTTATGGAATCAGATTCATTTTCAGAATTACCTTCAGATTTAACCACCCACTTTTGTTTACTCAAATCACCTCTTCTTTTCTAAAACCTTTTTGAACTTTCTCCTTCCTCAGAAGTAGAATTTTCAAACCTTTTAACATTTTTCACAGGTTGTTCTTTCTTATCAACACAAGTCTTTCTCAAAACAGAGTTAGAAGAAACTTCCTGTTTTTGGTAGTTGGTCTTGGGGCAATTCCAAGCTATATGTCCAACTTCTTGGCATTTGAAACAGGTTCTTCTGTCAACTCTTTCAGCAAACATTCTCACATTCTTCTTCACTTCAGCAAGAAACTCTTGATTCGATTGTTTCCAGAACGGTTTCTTTTGTTCATCCTCTGAACTTCCTCCTGAAACAAATTTTGTTTTTGATGTATAAGTTTTCTGATTTTTATAATTTTCTGAAGAATTGAATCCAAGACCTTTCTTTTTGAGATTACCATTATGGTTTGATTTCTTTTGAAAACCATAACCAGAACCGTAACCCTTTTTCTTGTTCAATCTCTGTTGAACTCTTGAAGTGTACTTTTTAGGTTTTTCATGAAGATTTAAATCTTTTATTTCAGAAATATTAATTTCTGTTAATTTGAAAACCTGTTTGATCATTTCAGTTTTAACACTTCTTATTGGAAATTCCTCATCAGAATATAATTTGTCTGAATCATACAAAGTATAAGCCACTTTGATTGACCCGTCATTCAAATTAGATTTTGATAATAGGAATTCTCTATTGTAAACTCTGTTAACCGGTGAACTCGGACTCTTCTCAGACGAACTCTGACTTTCAGACTTAGACTCCGACTTTGACTCTTCATCCGTATCTAACACCTGATCGACAACTTTCTTTACTAACTCAGACTCATGATCAGTGTCAGACGCTGTGAATGTAACATCAATATTGTCTGGTAATTCATCAATGATTTCAGACTTTAACTTGATGTTGACTGCCTTTTTTAGACGCTCCTCGTTAGGATTCCTTGGAGAATAAGTTTCATGGATCGGGGGCGGACATCTGTTATACTTGACACTTGGTTTCTTACCAGTATCAGTATCTTCAATCTTTTTATCCATGAATGCTTCCAGACCTGCAACAGTAGGATAAACACGATCAATCAGATAATCACATGTAGTATAACTCAACAGTAATCGTTTAATCCTTTCACTCTCAATCTTCTCAAGTTCCACTTCTTTCTTCAGCTTAGCACAGTCTTCAATATATTCATTGATAACACTCTGCTTTGTCATTAATGTTGCGCTCATTTTGTCATTTGCTTTTTCAATTTCTGAATTCGTTCTTTTCAAACTATCACCTGTCCTATTCAGCACATCGTATGACTCCTTCACATACTTCACATCAGACAGTAAATCTTCTTTCATCTTCTCTAAATCAACAATCTTCTTGTCTCTTTCTTCACAAGCTTTACAAGATTCTGAACATTTTGAACATGGTTTTTCAACTTCAATCATTTTTTCAACTATCTTTTCAAACTCAACAATCTTTTCTACTTCGACGATTTTCTCTATTTCGACAAGTTTCTCAACTTCGACTAATTTTTCAACTTCAACTTCAACAATTTTCTCGATCTCGACAATCTTTTCAACCACTGGTTCTACAGATTCTATTTCAGCTTTCTGTCCCTCAGTTTCTTTTGTTGAGCTTTCTTCAACTTCTGCTTTTGCTTCCAACTCATGTTCTTCAATTTTCTTAATAAACTGTGCCAGATTCATATTCTCATATTTCCTCATGTGTTTCACTATCATCAAATAAGTTCCCCATTTCTGCTGTGGTAACGCATCAGCAAGTTTATCAATCCATTCATCATTATCTTTCTTAATTTTCAATCTTTCCATTTCCAGGACTAAATGACAATATCTATCAATGGTCATTTTTGTTGTTTCATGGTCAAAAGCTACAAACTTGTCAAAAGACTTCTTCAGTAACTCCTTTTCCATGTTTCGATTTCCCAAAATTCACAAATTCGGACTTTCAAATGAAATGGAATCAAATCTCAAGTGAACTGGTAATTACAAACGAACTAACTTGATGCGAACTGGTTCACCTCGTGAAACACCTGGAGATACAAAAACAAATGATCAATTTAAACAAACTGAGAAAATGTGTACGCGTGTAACGGTTGAATCAATCTAGAACACGTGTCGAAAATTCGAAGACTCGTTTCAATTCAAGATGAGTAGATGCAAACTTCGTTACTCAAATAGGCCGATGACTTGAAAAACTCAATATATCTTCTGTTGGGTCGCACATAAAGACTTGATCATATATTGTGATTGGGCCGAAAACTAATGATCAGTTAAAGCCCATGGATCCTTCAATGGATTGACAAAAATCACTTGTACAACTCTTATATCGATACCTGGGCTGACAACATTCACATAATGTACCAAACACTTTTAAGTCAAAGCTCAATTCTATAGGACCTTCAATACTTTGAACATGGTCGATGTCACATGCATATATTTAATGTCTGATTATTTTTCAAACACAATGTGGCCGACAATTATATTAGACTGACATATCTAAATTATCACATGCACACCTATATCATTTCACGTGATATCCAACAATTTCAAATCACATAAAACTTTGATTGGGCCGCAATAATCCACTAAACCGACAATTCTAATATGATACTAAATTCTATTTGGCCGCCCAAACTTCAACCTATATCCAAACTGAATTTCTCATGACCTGGTACTGACACAAATCACATGATACCATGATTATTTCTTGCCGACTCCACCTATTAAAGCTTCACATGCCAAACCGAATTAATGGACTTCACATATATCGACAATATCAATATTCAAAGCCAATTTATAAAACCAATGTGTCGGACTTCACAATCTGGACTACAATTTACGATAATCACATGCAATTGCGAATCAACGGATACAACCTGACATCCTCATTTAATATTTCACACAACTCTATGAAATTCACATGACTCGATGCACCTTTCAAACTGTGTTCATGTTTCAAACGGTCAGACGTTATACTTTCAAGCGACCAGTCAATTTCAAGCTGTCAGCCAGTTTCAAGCGAACAAGGTTGATTTTTTCAAGCTACCAGTCAATTTCAAGCGATCAAGCAGATGACATCAGCATATCGAACAAAATTTCAAGCTGTTAACCCGTTTTTAAGTTGATTTTAGTGCTGAAACTTTCCAGGATTCGTTAAATCATGATTACGCACAAGATGTTAAAGTTTGAGCCGATTTTAACCGTAAAAAATTTTTAATTTTGTGAAAGAAGGTGTAGAAAACAGATTTTCAAGCTAAATATGGCAAGAACTCCTCGACCTGAGCTCTGATACCAATTGTAGGATCGTGATTCGACCCAAACGAGTCGATCGGAAGAGCTCTCGTACGTTTTAGAGGCGGAAACTAAGAAACGGACTAGAAAACAGCTTGATATACACTTTAAACCTCTTGTATATTCAATTAACAATGTTTACAATCAGAGGAAAAACCTGCAGCACCTCGGTATCACTTGGCAGATTCGTTACAAATGAATTGACAACTAGCCTATTTATACTAATCCTTGGTAGCTTGAAATGATACATCAATTTCAAGCTGTCAAGCACTTTCAAGCTAACAAGCACTTTCAAGCTGTCAAGCACTTTCAAGCTAACAAGCACTTTCAAGCTAACAAGCACTTTCAAGCTAACAAGCACTTTCAAGCTATCAGACATGTTCAAAACCACAATGTAACCTAGACTCGATATAAGACGAAGTCGACAGATGTGTGCACCAACATTTATCAAACACAGTTAAATTTCTTAGAGATGTATTAAGAATGAGTTGGAAGGACAAAAGTATTGAATTATGAACATGTATTACAGGGCTGGTGTTCAGGGCCTCCAGTGTCAAATCTGTTAACTTAGACTGCGGGGTATGGGGCGGGAGTTTGGGCGTGGGTAGGGGGAAAACGCCCAAGCAACCACCCCGGGTGGGCATGGGTTTCGGCATGGCCCTTGGGGCATGGGTTTCAAGCCAGGCGTGGGGCGGTCTGGCCAAGCTGACATGGCAGGCTCTAATTGGACAAACCAAAGAAGCCGTTGGGCTAGCCGTTGGCCAACGACCATCTTAAAAAAAATAAAAAAATATTTTTCCACTATAAAACTCACAATTTCTTCCATTTTTTTACCACATTCATCTTCAATTCTCCATCTACAAAACGAAAAAATGCATCCTCATAACCGCCCTTTTGACCCGACCCACCCGTATGCACTCCAAGAAAATAATCCTAGCCCACCACCCATTCGTCCAATGCGTCGTCCATTTATGATACACTCTTCTATGCCCGAAGAAGCGAGTTATGCATCGTATATTGGGAATTGTTTGTTTACTAGCTTCCCACACTCCGAAGATGCGATACCTACACCGTTTACACAAACCTCCATCGACCTTTCACAAAACGAAACCGTCCCCGAAACTCAACCACCCAACGATGGTCCTTCCGCACCCCAACCCATAAAAAAGAGAAGTCATAAGAAAAAAACCGAGGCGGATAAAGCACTTGAAACCATCAAGCGAAAACAACTAAAATGGACCGTTCCTGAAGAACTTGCATTGGCGAGGGGTTGGTTTCAACAATCTCAACATTCAACTTTAGGTATTCTTAAACTTTTTTTTATTAATTTTTTTTATATAACTTTGTAATATATTAAATTTTGTTTTTATAAAAACAGGAAATTCTCAACATCGAACCTATTTGTGGCAAGGGGTTAGTAGAATATTCCATCAAGAATTGGGAAAAGAGGTTTATCGTGAAAACGATAGCTTATCCTCGAAGTGGACCGAGATAAGCGGCCAACTTACAAAATATAGTGGTTTTTTAAATAAAGCAAAACAAAACCCAAAAAGTGGTGAAACCGAAGCCGACATTGTGACGAATGCATTGATTCAATTCAAAGCAAATGTGGGGACGGACTTCCGTTTCATGCATTGTTGGGAGATTTGTAAGTTCCATCCAAAGTGGGCGAATATCCCCAGTGGTAGCGAAAACAACACGTCTTCCAAAAGGTCGAGGGCCTCGTCCCAAACCCAATCTGATGCACGAGATCAAGAGATTGAGGACCTTTTTGATGATTCGCCAAGCCCAAACCGGCCTGAGTATGGAAGAGATGCCACAAAAAGGCGTGCTCAAAAATCAAGAGCTGGTACGGCATCACCTTCAGCTGGGAGTTCACTCTTGCATAGAGGAATATACAGCGACCAGTTGGATGACATTTCATCCAAGATGGATACATTCAACGTCTTCCAACAACAAAGGGCCGAAATTCGGAAGAGGAAAGAAGCTAGAGATGCCCAGAGACAAAGACGGGAGGATTTGAAATTTCTATCCCAGCCGATTGATCACCTAACGGGTGACGAGTTGGAAATAGTCTTGGAGATGAGAGAAGAGATAAAAAACAAATATAAACATTAGGAAATTTTTTATGTAATTTTTTTATGTAATTTTTATGTAATTTTCTTTAATTAAAAATATTAAAAACAAATACAAAAGCCCAGCCAGCCCAGCCGGGTCAGCCCAGCGAAGCCCACCAAACCCACGCCCCCAACCCCCGCCCCACCATACCCTGTAAAACGTGGGTCGCCCCATGTCTGCCACCCCAAGCCACGTGTCAACAAATGCCCCAACCCAAGCCCAACCCCCGCCCCACCATACCCCGCAGTCTTATAACTCCGAATTGACATGAAATAGTGGAATTTTTGTTCAATTTTAAAGGATCTTGATAAGGCATAACAAATTCTAATAGTGTAGGAATAGTGTTGATCCAAATTCATGATGCATATGTGTTAATTGAAATTTTGAATTGCTATACATGTTTGACCTTGAATGTCAAAGTTCGTCTTGTTATGAAACCGAAAAAATGGTGAAAAAAAAACAGGCTGATTGGGGGATGATTCAGTAATGGGGAAGAAAGAAAATTGGTTTTCTTCAATTAAGAAGACGTCGAGTCCAAGCTCTAAAGAAAAGAGAAGCCAGGTTCTTTTACATCCCGTTACGCTTTCATAATTTTTAAAAACTAATCGTTAATTAACAACTCGTCAGGTTCCTTTAATGCAAAATCAGTGAAAAACAAACCAAACATATATCTTACTGAAGAGCAGGAGCATTTATACAGATGCAAAAAGCCATAGCTGAACATTTATCCTATCTTAATTTAAGTCAAAGAAAAAAAAAATAAAGTATGCTGAACATTTATTTTACAACACATGTAAACTAAAACAATACATGTTACTGAGCATTTATACAGATGCAAAAAGCTTCAGCAGGAGATCCTGAATAATTATTGCTTTACGGCTGCATGCAAAAAGCAAGCTCTCTGACAGACAACTCTGAATGGTGTTTGCTTTACGGCTGCATGTAAAAGTAAGTCTCGTTAGTAGTAAAAACACCATTTGAGTGCAGCAGTAAAACTTGACAGCTGTAAATTGCTTCTCTATTTAACTGGTCAGGGTATTACTTGACAGGTCACTCTGTAATTTCTCACTCCTAATCTTATTGGTTAATATAAATTTAAGCATTATTTTAATAAGAAATTTATAAAAAACGGAGCTTCAAAAATTGTCAATTGGGAAATTCATAGTAGGATCAGACTTCAAATATTGTTTGGCTCTATTCAAAACTGGATATTAATGTGACTTAACAACTTGCGACCAAGAAAAGGTGTACCGTCACCATCAAAACTACATAGCACGTACCAATAAATATCAAAACAGGTTCAGCTTAAAACAAGCACTTTATCGGTGCAGGCCAGAATAAACTGTATAATATAGTTTTGACATGTTCCTTTTTTTGGTTATATTTTCAGTTTTACGCTTTCCGTTTGAGATAAAGAAAAGTCCAATTCGACCCGTTTATAAGTAAACAAGTTAAAATTGGCTATTTTAATGCTGATAAAAGGAACCGCAACATACCAAACTTTGGCAATCGGCTAACCCACCCGAGAGTCCTTTTGCAATTTAGCCTATGAAAAACTTTTTTGAGTATGGGGTCATCACGGTTAAAGAATGTAATTTATTTTTTCATCCGAGCAGCCCTTGATTAGATGAAATTTTGTTTACCATTTACAGATGATAGCCTCGGCAGCCGACCTGGTTGAAATAAACTGCAGCCTGAATTTCAGAAAGAGTAGGGAGTAGAAAAACTTATTATTATAAAAATATTTATGTGCGGGGGAAGTGGTACAATTGAGGTTAGTTTGTTAATTTATACATGCATACCAAATTGCTTATTCTCTAAAAAAGATAATAGGAAAAGTGTGTCATACTTCATCAGATATCCCAAATGTACGCGTTCTCTTCAACGCGTGTTCAGAATCAGCTGTTTGATAATCTACAACTGGATTGTTGGTGGGAGGAGTCCTAGGTCGCTTTAACAAAGCTTCAATGTCATAATCTACAACTGGATTGTTTGATAATCTACAACTGGATTGTTGGTGGGAGGAATCCCTTTTGAACCAAACTGGACCTAGCGAACCTTGCACAGCTTGAACTGCAAAAAAAAGACTTACTTCACAACTTGAAAGAATACACACTATTAAAGAAAACTAACAAAAGCCACAACTTGAAAGACGGTTCAAGAAGTATTATGATGACACGCTCTTTGTTTTCGCCTAGACGTTGGTTAATATGTGAAGAAAAAATGGATACGCGGTAAAAAATTCTGATGTGACGAATGAAAACACATAATGAAAACATTTTCAATTCAAAACAGCAAACGTCACATCTATTTCATGAGCTTTAACTCTTCAAATCGCATGTGACGAATGTCGGATTTAAACAGCTGGGTCTTCAAGAGTAGCTGTGAAAAGATCTGTAATTCGCGGATAAGCGGCCTTTTCATCAAGCTGATTTTGAGCCCATATAAGCATTCTTAACAAACTTGGTAGCTTCGGGTCTGTGAAATGTAATTCATATCAACTCGTTACCTTATAGATGAATCAGTTGTGTTATGTTTATTACAAACAAAATTCGGTAAAAATAAGTATTGAGGTGTCAAAAGAACCCATTTAACTTATTCCGACCAGCCCATTTAGCCATCCATTCTCTCATTCTTTCATGTCCTTCATACATGAGTCAAGGTGTCCTTTTAGTGGCATTCAGCTAAGTTTTCTATAAAGAGTGGGTTTGACCAACTAAGGTGCAATCTTATAAATGCTAAACCCTAGCTTCTAACAACTTCCACATGACAAAAGAAACACAATACCAGATCAACTTAACGAAAACAACGCAAAGGTGAACTTTAATACCAGCTACAAAAAATCAGTTTACTTTACTCGCAAACTATTCGTCTATAATTCGATAAGAACCAACCTTTTTCATGGTTTTGACTTGTAAGGATTGCTGCATTGACCTCACTTGCGGTTTTTAGACGCTGTGATATGTCTAAAAGATCTCCAACAGGGCTGTTCTTCACGTCTTCAAATGCCAGCAGTGCAACCGTTCTTTCCAGCTCCTCTAGAAAACCTTGCTGCAATGGTGGGGTCATATCTTTAAAAAACACTTCATAGCATTTCTACTTTGTGGGTGCTGAGTCGCATTTATAAAGTATGATGAGAAATAATGTGATAACCTGTCCAATTCATTTGCTCGATAAAAATTAAGTTGGGGCCCACAAAGATATGAACGAATGAAAGTATAAAACCAATATTAATGATGATTTTGTGGTTTCCTATCCTAAATATGTATAAAAAAACATTCCGGCAGACGTAAACCTTATCAACTGCTGAGCTGTCTGAACTTGTGAAGCTGAACCGTTAATCTCAATAGTCAGTTCCAGAAGCGTATTACAAAATCTCTATAGTCAAATCCAGAAGCGTATTACAAAATCTCTCTGGATTTTGGCCACGAAGAGTCGAATAATCCCGACACATCAACAATTATAGCTCCAAATCCACTATAACAAAAAGTCAAATCAAAATGATGATAAAATATCATGTAAGAAATGAAAACAAAAACAACAAATATGGATTATACGACACCGCTAGATCGGAACTCGTTGCTGTTGCTGGAAAACGTACCTGAGCACAAATAGTCAAATGAGTTGTAGGATCGAATTCAGACCTAAACGAGTCGCTTAGAAGAGCTATTACTGATTTGAACGGCGGAAACAGACAAATCAGATTCAATTCAGCGAGAATTCACTTTAATATGTTGATTCTATTAATCTGAATGACGTTTACAAACAAATCAACACTTCGGCAGCACTTCGTGGCTCACCGGAAGACAACACCTAGAACTATGTGCTGATTCCACCCCAAATGACCTATATATAGTGTTTCTGATTCCACTCCTAATGACATGGTGTCATTTGGAATGGAATCAGCATGTTACTTTCGGGTGGAATCAGAAAGTTACATTAGGAGTGGAATCAGAAAGTTAACTTTCGAGTGGAATCAGAAAATTAACTTTCGAGTGGAATCACTCCTAAATGTTCTGATTCTTGGATTCCGTGCTCTATTCTATCTATCTCTAAACAAGACTCGATACAAGACGTAGACGACAGACGGATGCACCAACAAACTCCCCCTCGGATGTTGACGGAGTCTTCAGTGTCGAGTCTTCGCATCTTCAGTCTTTATCAGCCTTTGGACTTCTCTTTGAAATGTTTGACGCTGTAAGTATCCTCAATCTTTATCTTCTCTTCTCTTTTCATCACCAACATACTCCTTCCTTTAAGTATCTTCAGACTCCCCCTTTCGATATGCTGGGATCTCAGTCTGGCTTGATGAAAACACAAAGTCATCAGGTATCGGAACCTGACACTCTATCTTCAGGTTTAAGATCGAAACCTGGCTATACCTGCACATGCTCTACCCAAAAATAAATTTTCTAATGATAACTTGAACACAATCAGACATCACTCAAAAATATCATAAAAATGATCTAACATTTATAGACTCTGATGAACCATTTTAAAAAAATATCATTTTCATGTTCAAAAAAACAACACACTCTCCCAAACCATTTGTTCATCATGTTTAGCACTTGGAATTTTGAAAATCAGCTTTTCAATATCAGTCGTCGAAAATCTTTTTGACTTTTTCAAAATTTATGCTAAAACACACTAAAATCTTTTTGAATTTTTGAATAGAATGAAATGCAGTAAAGAAATATTTACAGACAATATTTTTGTGAGTTTTGTGTAAGAGGATCATATCAGATTTTGAGACATGTCACTAACACCGTTAAGCTGCATTTCATTTTCAGTTCTAAACACTTCACCTAGATTGTCAGTATATTTGTCCACTTAAATTTTCACACAAAGTTCAATTGATCCGAGATACGATATTAATGTTTTAAGCACTTGAACTTATCCGTGTGTCCCACTACTTGAATATACTCCCGTATCCAGATCCCAATATTCAGTCTTACAGGTGAGTATACCACAGATGATATCTGTCAGGGAATAAATTATAGTGCGAGGGCCGTGAGAGCTCAGGTCGATCTTTCGATACGCAGAGAGATGACAGCTTCGACTTTTGGTGTGTCCCCTTTAGAGGATCTTTTGCATTACAACAGCAGCGACTATCAATTTTATTGTTTCATCAGCTTGCTGAGGGCGATGCTATGTTTCAAGCATTTGCAGAAAGCATTATCCGGGGACTAGGTCAGAAATTTCTTTCAGCAGAAGTCCCGGGATAATACCCCAGATATCACTGAGCATAAAGACCTAGTATCTCAGAATAAGGGACCTTTCAAACAAGATTTCAGGGGTTACCTATATATCCAAGTTTGTGTTAACCCACAGAACAAGCAAGTTTGAATTTAGATTTATATCTCGTCTCAATCTACTAAATGTGCAAAAACCTACTAACACATCATCAGTAAGATCGTTTATCACATTTGACTTTCCAATTTTTTAGCATGTTGTGATTGTCCACTGATGTACTATCATTTCCTCTTTTATGCAACAAAAACTCATTTTTGAATTTTATCATGTTTTTTACTTTTTTCAAATTTTCTAATGTTTTTGGATTTTCTAAAATTTCTTACTCCCCCTAAAATGCAAACACATTTTAGGAAATTTGAAAACAAACTATACAATAAAATTACAACCAATATCGAATCACCTCAATTCGCCATTCACTTGGCATAAACAATCAGAACTCCCCCTCACAACAAACCATTTTCTCATTAAGATTTCAAAACACTTAAGTTTGTTTTAATCAAAATGATTTTTCCGGAAAATAAGTTTGTTTTTATCACTTGTAGAGTTGGGGATGTGGTTCATCATTTTGTCTTCAACCACTTGTAGAAAATCAAGTACAACTTAATGTCCCTGATTTACCACTTGTAAGTCGAAATCACTTTCGTGAATTTCTCAAGAAATGTGCCGATTCATGTTCCACGCTTACCAACCTGGGAACTCCGGCAAGTCAGGTTTTTCATTTAAACAGATTCACCCAAGCCTGACGGTCCTTGGGTGATTTCGAATTCTTGTTCAACAATGGTGGAAAATTTGCATCATCCATTGTTAAACCAGAATTCTCATTTTTTACCTCAACACATGGCTCTTCTGGTTTTACCATACCAGATTCATTGCCTGAATGTGGCTTGTCCGACTTTGATGAGCCAGATTCATCGCCGACATGTGGCTCCTTTATTTCCGAAGAAACAAATTCATCGCCAGAAAGTGAAAATTTTACTTTCTTTGTTTTGTTAATCTCTTGATTAACCAATTTCTCTTTCTTCAAAATCCCTTTCATCCTCAGATTTGTATCTGAAGAATTTGTCTTGCTTGACTTTGCAATTGAGGGAGTTGATTCATCAGAACTCTTATTCGATCTATCCGGTGAACCTGAGGACAAGATCTTTTCTAGATACTCTCTAGCTTTCTTTCTCTTCTTTCTCAGTCTGTCTTTCTGCCCCTGAGAAAGTTTCACTTTCGTTTCTTGAACTTTAGGTTCTTGAACCTTCTGTTCTTTGGGCTTGACATTGACTGATTTCTTTGCCATCTTCTGAGAATTAACCCTCAATCTTTCATTTGATCTCCTTGTGTTGGTGCACTTGTGTCTGTACTTTGTCTGTATTTTGTAACGATACCAAACGATGTCTTTGTTAGTCCTGTGAGTTTGACCAAGTCAACCATCCTCCGGTTTGACTTAGTCAAACAGTTAGAACATTTGTTTGAAAGCTGGTTGTGTCGAAGGATATGTGTCATCGAAGGATTGCTTATATCCTTCGATGAGCTCGAAAGATAGCCTTCGATGGATGGACCTCGAAAGATCTCATCCTTCGAGGTACATGTTGGTCCTTCAACAGGTTTCTGGTCGATAGATGATCCTTCGATCATCCATCTGATCCTTCGACACAGACATGCTGTGTTCGGGTATATATACCCATGTGTTGTGTTCATTTCAGCAGAGACACTTGATAGACAAAAGGAGAGCATTCTGCTGAGAGTATTCTGTCAAAACACACACACACACTTAGAGAGTTTGCAAAACACTTTTGTAAACATTGTGCTTGTAACCGGAACCTTTCATACGTTTAATACAAGTGGTGTTAATCGGTGAATATTGTGTGTCTTGTGTTTGTGCTTGTTCTACTCCCGGTTTGCATGCTAGCTTGGATTCCGCACTCGCTAGTGTGTTCGATATAGCAAGGAATAGGTTCATCCTCAACCTCCGAGAGGGACCTACAAGTGGTATCAGAGCCGTGGCTCTTTTCCTTGTTAAAAACCGGGTTTATACAAGTGTTTGGAGTATTTTGGACAAAAACTCACGTGGTTTGGCAGCCGTTTTTACTGTTTTTCTCGCTTTTCTTGACGTTAAAACGGTTCTAAACTTATCGGGTGTGTTATGGGAAGGCTTGGGTAACTTAAAAATCTGTTTTTAAGTGGTTTTGGTATTTTCCGGCCATACTCCGGCTTACTCCGGTGACCGGTTTCTGGACAGAAGCTTCGATTTTTATGCAATATTTTATTGTTCAAATCTGTTTTGTTGAAAAATGATGGTCTGAACCATACTGTCTGCCGAAAGTTTCTACCAACTTGTCACCCTTTTTCACCAACCTGTCACTCTTGTGTCAGTTGTGTCAGTTGCAATCGAAGGATATCTTTCGCCATCGAAAGATCATCTTTCGACCTAGAAAGGCTCGATAGATAATCATCTTTCGACCCATCCTTCGAAGTCAGAGGCTTATCCTTCGATCAAGGGAATCTATTCGAAGGATAGTTATTCGAAAGATAAGGATATATACTCGAAAGATAAGGATCTTTCAAATTGTGAATCTTTCGAGTTTGTGAATCTTTCGAAATCATTGTTCGAGATTCAACAGTGATCTTTCGAACACTGTTGATCCTTCGAACAAGTCTTGATCCTTCGATCATAATCTGTTTATGTTTAACAAGTTTGTGATTTTCAGGTATTCTTTTTCTTGATCAAAAATGAATTCGATGTGGGGTATTCCCTTACCTGCATCTCCTGCATGGGCCGAATCTTCCGTACCTGTATCTTCGCAAGCTAATGCTACATCTACCGGTCAATGGGCATTCGTATCAAATCAAGCTCCAAGTGTTCAAAGCATTTTGCTAAGCGAAAGTGAAACGGGAAGTTTGAATAGGCCTCCAAAGTTGATGCACTTAAGTGAATATCCGGGATGGTTTGGTAGATTTCATACATACGTCCTTGGTCAAAATACAGAATTGTGGTTGCGTTTCATCACAGATTTTGATCAAACAATAGAGGTTGCCGCTTCTTCTGCTGCTACGTTTGCCGATCTTACGGAAGATCAGAAGAAGGTGTATGACTTAGAGAAGAAAGCGTATGCCATTCTTACTCAGGCGTTAAGCAAAGATATTTATCATCAATTTGTCAGTCACAAGACAACGAAGAGGTTGTGGGACGCATTGAAAACAAGGGGCGTAGGAAATGAAGCGACACGTCAATTAAGAAAAGACCTGCTAAAGAAAGAGTTTGATGGTTTTACTTGTATGCAGAATGAATCTTTAGGAGATTTGACAAGTCGATTTACTCATTTGCTGACTGAATTGGGAAATATTGGGGTTGTAACAACTTCAGCAGAGATAGTGAAGAAGTTTGCAGATGCACTGCCACCTCAATGGAATAATTTCTTAGAAATCCTGAAGTACAATGGCACGTTGGATACAACAAACTTCGGTGACTTTGCTCAACTCCTGGAAAACAAGAATCAGGAAGAAACTCTCAAAGCTAAAAGAGTTCCAGTGCCACAAAATCCTGAAATGTATTATGGAGCTTCTAGCACTTCTACAAAACCTTCCTCACACGCTCAACTTCAAACAGCATTTGTGTCTAGCACTAGCTTGTATGGCACTCCTCCTCCAACAACTGATATATTCGGAAATCCACTTCCTCCTCCTCCTCAACCGCAAGCGTGTTATGGAAGCACATCATCTGCTGGTCAACAATCAAAGCCAAATACAGTACGGCTCGACACCTCAAGCTTTTCTAAAGTCAGTGTGGAAGTAGCAAAGGAACACATGGAGCTGCTAAACACTTTGGTGAGCGCATACTGTGGATTAGTGGAAGGTCAGATTGGCAACATTAATCTGACACAAGAAGACTATCAACAGATAGATAAAGAGGAGATGGAGATGATGGACATCAAATGGGCCTTTGCCAGTGCTGTTAGGCGAGCAAAGGATTTCATGGAAAGAACTGGCAGAACCAGCTTGGAAAGCAAGAAAGACACCAAGTATGGGTTTGATAAACAGGCTGTTAAATGCTTCAATTGTGGGGAACGTGGTCATTTCAAGCGTGAATGTACGAGGCCATCTCAACATGGAAACCAAAATCCTTTCAGAGGTCAAGGCAACAGGGGAAATCAGAACCAAGTAAGGAACAATGAGCGAACCTTGGTGCCTGTCAACAACCAGAGTCAAGCAGGACCATCTAATGCCAACCAGGCACTTGTGGTTCAAGTAGATGAAGGATGTGATTGGTCAATCCAGTTGGGAAATGATGCTCCAGATGGAACAACTTGTTTTGCTGAAATTGTCAAGGATCTTAAACACGCCAGTGGTGGAGAATCTTCCACCAATGGTGATGAATCTTCTGAAGATGAAGACAGCTCCGGTTACACTGGAAGTTCAGATGAAGAGTCCTCGAGTTCAGGGAATGATCGGGAAGATGACACATCAAGTGCGTCAGTCGATGCAGTTATTGATGAGCTATTGGATGAAGCTGCAGCAGGAATTCAAAGAAGATCTATTTTGGTGGATCAAGCTGCTTATTCTTCGTCTTCTCTCCATTCAGCCTTTATGGCTAATGTCGACAGTTCATCAAGTCAGGTATGTGTCGATGAACCCACCTCGGTTAGTTGTGATAACTGTGATAGTTTGCATGTTAAATGTGATGATTTAGAGGCAAACATGTCTGAGTTGCAAGGCAAACATGATGCTTTACAAGCTAGTTTGTTTGACTTGCAAGACAAACATGTGTCATTGAATGATGAGTGGTGTGAATTGCAAGGCAAACACGAGGCTTTGCAAGAGAAATATGATGTGACATTCATTCATAATCAGAAATTGACTGTTGATCTTTCAAAGTGCACTGAAGCCAACATGTTTTATGAAAACCATGAAAAGGAGTTTAAGTCAATGATTGAAAAATTAAAGAAAGATAAAACTGAGTTAACGAAAATGGTTTCCAGAAAACAAACTGACATTAATTTGTATATAACTCGTCTTGAGGTAATGCAAAAGGAAATGGCTTGTGTTAAAACCGAAAGTGAGGCGATCCGACTCAAGTTAGATAGTTATTTGAGCTCTAGCTATGTGTTGGATCACATCATTGATGTACAGAAAGAGAAACGGGATGTCACATGCATCGGATATAAGCAATGTCCACCACCTGTTAGACAAAATTATGATGCCATGCCTGACGAGGAGAATAGAACTTTCTTTGAACCATCTGTTCCTCTAGATGTTAATGAATTTGCAGCAGGTCTCGGATACAAGAAAGAGGTATCATCAGATTCAGATGTTTCAGCAGATACATGTGTGTCCTCTGCCGAACCGAATCAGGGTCCTCCAGTTGTGATTGAGGATACTGATTCTTCTGATGATGAATCTGATGATACTGATTCGGAAAAGTCTAATGCGGTAATCAAAGAAGAGGACATACCTCTTGAGAATCATATTCTATGTGATCCTCCCGCAAAACCTGCTAAGACTGTTCCAACCGAGTCCACATCCGCAAAAGAGTCGGAGAGTGTGGATTTGCTGTACACTCTTGTTGGTGATGACAAAGTTTATTCAGACAAAGATTTTCCTATTAAGAATGTTAATCAATCTTTAATCAGTAAAGTCTTTGAAAATTCAACAAGTAAGTTTTTGGGAAAGACAGGATCACGTGTTACAGTCACACAGTGCCCTCCTATCCCAAAGGCTGAAGTTAGAAAACAATTTGGCAATCAAAAATTACCAACAGTGCAAAAACAGCAAAATCATGCCAAACCAAAAGGTAAAGCACCGACTCAAAGTCCAAGGAAGCCGATTCAGAAGAAGAAAAAGAATGTGAACTTTGTGAAATCTAAGGGAACGGACAAAATTGAAAAGTTTGAAAACCAATCTAACTTAGATTTTGTCAAGAAAGCAACTGTGATGAAAAGGAATGAACCAAATAGTTCAAAACCTAGTACCTCGGGATCACAAAGTTCATCATCGGCAAGGCAATCACATGTTTCTTCGGGGTTTGTTGAACGAAGATCATGTTTTGAATGTGGGACAATTGGTCATATAATTCGAAATTGTCCGTATCTTCATAAGCTGAAAGCAAAGGTTGATGCTCCCCGTGCCCAAACTGACCGCAAGCGATCGGTTTCTGTAAAACAAGATCCCCGCCTTGTAAAAGAAAGGGAAAAGAAACAGAAACGACAACAGGTCAAGAAAATTGAAAAGATAATTAACACGGATGTGGTTAACAAACAATCTGTTTCTATCAAACCAGAAAATTCAAGAACTTCTGACAACCATGAAGTTAAAATTTTAAAGAATGACACTGGTAAACCAAAACAGACCTGGAAACCAAAAACGGTTAAAGAATCAGGGGGACCATCACAATTTTCAAATCATCAAAGAATAGAAGTTATTGTTATTGATGAAAATGGAAGACCCAAGACCACAATGGCTTGGGTCCCCATCTCCAACTAATTATGTGAGTTCATGTGCAGGGTGTTCCAGGAGGAACTATCAGTAGTCATTGGATTGTTGATAGTGGGGCATCCAGGCACATGACAGGCGACATGAAGCTTCTCTACGACGTCAAATCTATTAGAGGAGGTTATGTTGCTTTTGCTGGAGATAAAGGCGGATATATTACAGGTGAAGGAATGATTTCCAACGGGGTTGTTAGTTTTGATAAGATCAACTTCGTACAACAACTTGATCACAATCTTCTTAGTGTTTCTCAAATTTGTGATAAGCAGTTCTCAGTACACTTTGATGCAAATGGATGTTATGTGCTGAAACCCGGCTTCAAAATTCCAAAAGAATGGATTCTCTTGTCGGCTCCAAGGATAAATGATCTGTATGTCCTTGATATGAGCCAAGCTATCACAACGTCTGCACAAGCAACTTGTTTCGTTTCCAAAGCCACAGAAAAAGACTCAATCTCTTGGCACAGACGAATGGGTCACATTCACTTACGCAAAATGAATCATTTGGTGTCAAATGAATTAGTGAATGGTGTTCCTCTTAAAAATTTTCATCTTCAAGACTTCTGTGTCTCGTGCCAGAAAGGAAAACAAACGAAGAAGCGACACCCTTCAAAGAAAGTCAACACGGTGGCTGTTCCTCTTGAACGTTTGCACATGGATTTGTTCGGTCCTGTCAAGCACAAAAGCATTAGGAATGATCAATATTGCCTCGTGATTACTGATGATTATTCAAGATTTTCTTGGGTGGCGTTCATGGCACATAAGAGTGAAACCTTCGGTATTATCAAAAACTTGATCATTCAGATTGAGAATCTATATAAGTTGAAGGTTAGGCGGATACGTAGCGACAATGGTACTGAATTCAAAAATCATGCCATGGCGGAGTTTTGCACTTCAAAAGGTATTCTTCACGAATTTAGTGCAGCTTATACTCCTCAACAGAATGGCGTCGCTGAACGTAAGAACCGCACATTGATCGAGACTGCTAGGACAATGTTGGTAGAGTCACAATTGCCGATTCCATTCTGGACTGAAGCTGTGGCCTCTGCATGTTATACGTTGAACCGAGTCCTTACAGTCAAAAGGCACAACAAGACCTGCTTTGAGCTTATTAACAAACGGAAACCAGATTTGTCATATCTTGAACCGTTTGGAGCTCCGTGCACAATAATCGATCCTAATGGAAAGTTTGGGGCAAGAGCAATTGAAGGATACTTTCTTGGGTATTCCACCCCAAACTTAAGAGTCTGGAATCTAGAGACTAAAAGGGTCGAGGAATGGTCTGAAGTCAGAGTACAAAGACACACTTTACCAGTCAAAAATCCAGGTCAACCTTGGATGTTTGAGTACGATGACTTTTTCAATTCGATCAATGTTGAAGCAGTTGAAGAAAATGTTGCGGCAAGGATGTTTTTCGAGAGTGACAATGCAACAGATTCACCGTTGGTTCGTCCCATTATTGTCAATCAAGAACCATCTTCAGTGAACAATAATGCTCTCGACAATGAGGATTTTCACGATGCTACCGAATTGAACGAATCTTCAGAGGATGATGAATTTCTAGATCCAGATAAAGAAGCTCCAACAACAGCAGTTCATGGTATTTCAGAGGGTACTCCTCCAGTGGACGCCCCTAGAACAGCTGAAGCTACTGCATCATCCTCTTCGTCAATTCCGGGCATTGAATTGATTGTTGATCTCAATCTCAACAATCTAGGTACAAACATTCCAGTTCAAGAAAATCCAGAAACAAGGATTCACAATACCCATCCTCAACAAAACATCATCGGAAATGTACAAAGTGGCGTTCAAACAAGAAACATGTTGCGAAACAACAACAATGCAGGCTTGTATGCAGCTATCCGAGAATCCGGGCAACAAAATGATTGGTCTTTCGCGTGTTATGTCTCACAGGAAGAGCCAAGAACTTGGAAAGAAGCTTTGAAAGATAGCTCTTGGGTTGAAGCGATGCAGGAAGAATTGCAACAATTCCAGAAGCTTGGTGTCTGGAAACTCGTAGAGAAACCTGCTGGTTACAAGAAGATTGGTACCCGTTGGGTGTTTAAATGCAAAAAGGATGACCGTGGAATCGTTATTCGAAACAAAGCAAGGCTAGTCGTTCAAGGTTTTCGTCAGATAGAAGGGATCGACTACAACGAAGTGTATGCACCTGTTGCACGTCTAGAAGCAATTCGGATCTTTCTGGCTTATGCCTCATTCAAAGGTTTCAAGGTATACCAGATGGACGTGAAAAGTGCATTCTTACATGGTGTGGTTGAAGAAGAGGTGTACGTCGAACAGCCTCCAGGTTTTGAAGATCCTATCCATCCCGATCGGGTTTGGTTGCTCAACAAAGCTCTCTATGGTCTTCATCAAGCACCGCGAGCTTGGTATGCAACCTTATCTAATTATCTGCTGGAGAATGGATTTCGAAGAGGTCTTATCGATTGTACTCTTTTCGTCAAAGAACAAGATGGAGATCTTCTACTGGTACAGGTATACGTTGATGATATTATTTTTGGTTCTACTAATGATGTTTTGTGTAGGAATTTCGAGCGCATTATGCAGGATAAATTCGAGATGAGTGCTATGGGGGAAATGACTTTCTTTTTGGGCCTACAAGTACAACAAACTGAGTCTGGGATATTCATCCATCAGACTAAATATGTTGGTGACATCTTGAGCCGGTTCCAGATGTCTGATGTAACGCCCATCGGTACCCCATTGCCGCAAAATCACGGAATTACTCCAGACTTGAAGGGTCAGGATGTTAGCCCCTCATATTAGCGCGCGATGATCGGATCTCTTATGTACCTCACAGCATCAAGACCAGATATAATGTACCCAACGTGCCTGCTGGCCAGATATCAAGTGAACCCGAAGGCCTCACATCTTGCAGCTGTAAAAAGGATTTTTTGTTATTTGAAGGGTTGCCCTGACACCGGTCTATGGTACCCTAGGGATAATAACTTTGACTTGATCGCATTCAGTGATTCTGATTTTGGCGGATGCAAAATCGACGGCAAATCCACAACGGCTGGATGTCAGTTTTTGGGAAATCGCCTAGTCACATGGCAGTGCAAGAAGCAGACATGTGTAGCTACATCAACATGCGAAGCTGAATACATTGCTGCATCAAGTTGTTGCTCCCAAGTCCTGTGGATCCAACAACAAATGCGCGACTACGGTTTTGAATTCCTAACTACTCCTATTTACGTTGATAATTCTGCTGCCTTACAGATCACTAAAAATCCTGTGCAGCATTCAAAGACTAAGCACATCGACATTAAGTATCACTTCATACGTGATTGCTTTGAGAAAAGGCTAATCGATGTTGCTTACGTCCACACCGATGACCAACGTGCCGACCTTTTTACCAAAGCATTTGACAAATCAAGATTTGACTATTTATTATTGGTAAACGGCATTAAGGTCAAGCAAGAGTAAACCCAACATCGGAAAATCATTTTTTGTAAATACCTTTGTGTTTTAAATTTGTCTTAGTTTGTTGATTTTAGGGGGACTAAACCAAATATTTGAAAATCCAAAAACATTGAAAAATTTCAAAAACACAAAAACAATAGAAAAACAAAAATGAGTTTCCTGGCGAGCAAAAGAGAAAATGATAGTACATCAGTGGTCTGTCTAAACCTCTTTAAACCTAAAATGAAAAATGATAAGCAGCTCTATATAAGATGTATCGGTAGGCTCACAATCATTTTAAAGTGTGCAGGGTGATATAAACTTAAATCGACTGAAGACCGGGTGGGAACCATTCATTGGCATATGGTCTTGGTACCGAAATTTCGTTTGAGAGATTGCCGAGGTTCTGAGATATTCGGTCTTTATGCTGCTTATCATCTGGGTATCATGGTTGTATCTTTTACCGAAAAATAACGGGGACGCAAGTCTAGATCTTCCATGATACTATACATACGTGTACATACTGCATTCGACCTCAATAAGTGATAAACAATCACATGTCCCTCAAAATAAGTGATAATATATCACATTTATCCGGGAGTCAAGTTCGTCTCTCTGCTGTACGAAAGTACTGACCTGTTCACGGACTTGCTCCTGTGCCCTCATGCATCGAAAATCAAGTTCCTCATTAATAAGTGATTCTATCACATAGGGCTTGTTTTCAAATCAAATAAGTGAGAATCTCACATCATATACGGTCAAACAGATGATAATCGGTATACTCACCGGTAAGATAAACCCTCGTGCATACCTTGATACGGGAATGTGTCGTGATGTGGATGAACACCGGTCGGTAAGTATAAATCATACCTTAACGTATCCCCTCGCCATGATTACAAATGATAAGTTGAGCTTATGTGGACAACAATACTGATAATTGTTATAGGATGCTTATCTTAATGTTAACTAATTGAACAACAAGAACGTTTTGGCATGACCGTACACTGATATGATTCTCTTACCCTCGAAACTCGCAAAAAGAATGTCTGTAAATATTTATTTACTGATTTAATTTTCTGCATCTTTGTATATATTTATTTACTGCTTTCAGTCTTTAAATTTAAAATGTTCAAAAAGCCAAAAAGATTTTATTTCTACTTTATTTTTCGATCGTACGATGTTGGAGCTCGAGTCTTCGTTACCTGAAACCTGAACGAAAACCGAAAATGACTAAATCTTCATAAACGGTCGAAATTTGCAAGTTTTGAAAGTTAAAAACTGAAATTGATAAATTTTATTGAACTTTCAAACTGTCGGACGGTGTTTGATTGAACAATGGTCACATGTGTGTCGTTTGCTTATGATATTCCAAGCAGTTGTTCTCATTACGCGTTTAGATTTCTTGCATGTGCAGATTCTAAAGGCAAGGAGAACATGGTCGATGACAAGCCTCGGAATGAAGACACGACGTGAAGGCACTCAAGTGATGAAGATGATCGAGTTGCCACTGACCATCATCAATACCACATGGATCTCACTTCATAACGAACAAGTATTTCACGAGCATAACTCAAGGGGGAGCTTATGTTAAGGGGGAGTTTGTCAACACACTTCCTACGTGAAACGGGGAGTTTGTTGGTACACTTTCTGCTTTCAAGACGTGAAGACTTTAAAGATCCTCCGACATTGAAGACTTGAAAGGACGTCAAAGTTGAAGACACAAAGATCGAGACAAAGCTCAAGTTATAAAGATCGAGACAAAGCTAGAGACAAAGCTACAGCCAAGGGGGAGTTTGTTGGTGCACTTGTGTCTGTACTTTGTCTGTATTTTGTAACGATACCAAACGATGTCTTTGTTAGTCCTGTGAGTTTGACCAAGTCAACCATCCTCCGGTTTGACTTAGTCAAACAGTTAGAACATTTGTTTGAAAGCTGGTTGTGTCGAAGGATATGTGTCATCGAAGGATTGCTTATATCCTTCGATGAGCTCGAAAGATAGCCTTCGATGGATGGACCTCGAAAGATCTCATCCTTCGAGGTACATGTTGGTCCTTCAACAGGTTTCTGGTCGATAGATGATCCTTCGATCATCCATCTGATCCTTCGACACAGACATGCTGTGTTCGGGTATATATACCCATGTGTTGTGTTCATTTCAGCAGAGACACTTGATAGACAAAAGGAGAGCATTCTGCTGAGAGTATTCTGTCAAAACACACACACACACTTAGAGAGTTTGCAAAACACTTTTGTAAACATTGTGCTTGTAACTGGAACCTTTCATACGTTTAATACAAGTGGTGTTAATCGGTGAATATTGTGTGTCTTGTGTTTGTGCTTGTTCTACTCCCGGTTTGCATGCTAGCTTGGATTCCGCACTCGCTAGTGTGTTCGATATAGCAAGGAATAGGTTCATCCTCAACCTCCGAGAGGGACCTACACCTTGTGCAATCTCTGGCAATGTGACCTTTGATGTTGCAGTTAAAGCATCTTCTCGTCTCATAACTCCAACTCTGGCAGTTAACAGCAATGTGTCCTTGATAACCACATCGGTAACACACTCTGTTATCATACCAATCACCATTTTCAGTCCAAACATTTAGATTATAGCACTGTTTGGCTTGGTGATAATCCTTGCTCCTCTTGTTTGCTGGATTTGACTTTTGAGCACTGTGGTCCGACCTGCACCACTTATTGCCAACAATTTTTGAGTTTTGATTTTTCAATTTTTGTAATTTTTCATTGCGATTGGATGATCGATCTGATGAGCTTTTATTATCTTTTTGAACATTTTTCTCATTTTTAATTTTTTGTTTCTGTTCCGCTGTCTTCTTCAAAGGTTTTTGCTTAGAGCATTCTCCCTTTTCGGTTGATTGAAGAATAGTATTTTGAAATTTTTCTTTTAATTTCAAAAACAATTTTTGTTTTTCAATTTTTTCATTTTCATCACCAGATTTCTCATCACAATCTTCAACTTTGACTTTGTCAAAGTTTGTGACATCGTCACTTATTGGAACTGAATTAACTGGTTTTGGGCAAGGAATAGCTGAAGTACTCACAAACACCTTCAACTTTTCTTCCCATTCCTTGATTTTCTTTTGAGCACACTCTGCTTCCTTTTCAAGTCGAATAATCTTTTCAAGATGAGAATTGATTGTAATTTGTTTTTCAAGATTGTTTTTACCAAACAAATCTCTCTCATCTTCTAAAATTTTTATTTGACTTTGAAAATCTTTCTCAATTTTTGCTTTTTCATTTTCAAAATCTTTTTCTTTTTCTTTTTCCAAATTGTGAATTTGATTTTTCAAAACATTTTCTGATTTTTTTAGATTTTTGTTTTCTAATGACAAACTCTCAACATCCTTCAAGAGTTTGTCATTAACAAATGTCAACATCTCACAATTTTTCAGCAAAACAAGAATATGTTTATCATCAGCTTTTGTCTCAACCTTTAAAGCTGGAATATTTTCAACCTGTTTCTTTTCCTCATGAACACTTTCATCCTTACTCTCTTCTTCTGGTGAATGATCAAAGATAGGTGCGTCTTTGGCAACCTCTTTCTTTAACTCTGGTTCAGGATTCACAGATACAAGTTTTTCAGATTCTTCTTTCTCAACCTTGACCGATGGAACTTGTTCAATCTGCTCAGCTCTGATCTCTTCTTTAACAATAACTGCTTTTTGATTCTTTCTTTTTGCATCTTGTTTTTCTTTCAACTTTTCAATTTTATCGGCATAAAATAACTTTCCACTTCGTTGATCAGATGGAAGTTGTTGTTTAAGATTTTCAAGTTTCCGTATTTCCTCTTCATAATTGTCACTCTCTTCATCAGACGAATGATCAAAAACTGGAACTTTTTCAACAACTTCTTTTGCTGAGACTGTTTCTCCTTCTTGCTTTATCGGATTATACTGCTGAGATTCATAATACACATATGCCAACAATTCCTCAAAATCCATGTTTCCGGTAAACAATGAACTGTATCACCTTGTAAGAATATACCTGTCGACACAAACAAAACAAACAATCAGTTTAAAAATTTATCGATTAACAAAATAAGATTGGTACTCGAACTGATGATTTTCTGTGCGGACTGAAAGTTGACAAACTGTGCGAACTGCTATGACCCGATGACTCACTACGTGCAAACTGATGGACTTTCAAACAACCAGATGAACCTTTGAAAACTTTGAACTCCAAACTGTGCGACTTGATGAATTCTATATGAATCACTTTAAAATTGGGCCGTACCCTATCCAAGAGTTCTCATGGGCTTACACTTTTGACTTTCAAATTCATTAAATTTGGGCTGATAAAAAAAACTGTGATTGGGTCAATAACAATTCAGCACATGTATTAACTGACTAAGTCTCGTGGCAATTTCTTGAACCAAGCAACAAAACGACCTTGTTTAGTGTTTCAATATCTCGATCACATGCAATTTTGAATTTATAACTTGCCAATAAATTGAAGACTTCACATGCGCCTGACACACTTTGTTCACATGGACTAAAGACAAAACCACATAGCTATGAATACTTAATTCCCATTTGACCAAAGAATCCACTAACTCGACAACATTGCATGAGCCGACAATCTTTTTAATTGTTTAAACACATCCATATGAAATCACGTGATGATACTTTGACTGTGAACTTTAACTCTACAAACTATGTAAACACATGCAAAGTCTGATCAACCGATACACGTTACTATCTCTTTTACACAAACTGACAGCCTCGATAGATGTGTCACACAAATCGATGAACTAAATACACTTTTGTAGCTGAATCACAAAGTGTACTGATGAGCGAAATCTAAGTGTCACTAAGAGCGGTCCTCAAAATTCACTAAGAGCGGAATCACCAATGTCACTAAGAGCGGAATCAAACAGAAATACTGCTGACGTCACTAATCAACTGAACATTTTCGAGCTGAATCACCAAAAATGATCAGTTTTACTTCGAATTTGAACATGAAACTTTCAAGGATTTGTCAATTGTTAATTCCGAGCACACTATGAAAGTTTGAACCAATTTTGACCGTAAAAAGTTTTGATTTTTGAAAAAGAATGATGTAGAAACAGAATTATCGGCTGAATTGTATAGAACTCTTCCTCCTGAGCTCTGATACCAATTGTAGGATCGAATTCAGACCTAAACGAGTCGCTTAGAAGAGCTATTACTGATTTGAACGGCGGAAACAGACAAATCAGATTCAATTCAGCGAGAATTCACTTTAATATGTTGATTCTATTAATCTGAATGACGTTTACAAACAAATCAACACTTCGGCAGCACTTCGTGGCTCACCGGAAGACAACACCTAGAACTATGTGCTGATTCCACCCCAAATGACCTATATATAGTGTTTCTGATTCCACTCCTAATGACATGGTGTCATTTGGAATGGAATCAGCATGTTACTTTCGGGTGGAATCAGAAAGTTACATTAGGAGTGGAATCAGAAAGTTAACTTTCGAGTGGAATCAGAAAATTAACTTTCGAGTGGAATCAATCCTAAATGTTCTGATTCTTGGATTCCGTGCTCTATTCTATCTATCTCTAAACAAGACTCGATACAAGACGTAGACGACAGACGGATGCACCAACATGAGTTCATTCAAGAATCAAGATCCTCTCTCTCTCTCTCTTGCTGCTGTCTTGAAAAGATAATGATGAAAAACAAAAATAGACAGTACAATTGTGTAATAGATAAACGAACATCAAAATCGTAGGCGTATCCTTCTGATGAACTCAGATATTCACGAAATCAGAAAAAAGAAACGATTCTACAGGTGTGGGTTCTCACCTCGAATCACCAGAATCTCCACTTACGAAATCGAGCATACAATCACCAATCTAATCCCCACTCTTGAACAGATCCACCATTTGCGCCACATCTACCATAGCAACCACCAGATCTGTGTGGTTACACCTCCGTAGATCTCTACGTTGGCCATCGATGTTGCAGCGTGCAGAAAAGTTCACAATTGCCCAACATGTAATCTTCTTCGCGGGCTCAACAAATGTCTGCAGCCAAATACTTAACTGTTAAAACCAACTATCGAAAATTTACGTATTTATAAAACATAATCTTAACATATTTAAATATAAAGAACTCATTGCCTTGTTGTTGAAATTCCAACGACCTCCACGAGGAACCAAGTCTCCCCCACTTCCAAACTTTAACCGAAAGGAACACAACGAGTACTATGAGAAATTATTTATACAAAAAATGAGAAATTTGTGAATTAATATTACACCTTTGGTGGATCCAAAATCCGGCCCTCAACTTGGGTGAATGTAGTGCTGATTGTAATGCCAGTTGTGTTAATAACAGGATCCGCACCGTAGTTACTTTGCTTTAGCGCCTGCATAGTTAAATGAAGAACGTTATTTACCATTTAATGTTCTTGATTTGCAGTATCATTTCATTATGTTATGAAAAAAGCTTACACCCATCAAAGCATTCATCCGCTCTCGTGGCTTTTGTCGGGATTTCTCAACAAGTGATGCTCTTTGTAAGTTCGACAACGCCTTGGTATAACGTTGTAAGGATAACAACTCACACAACTGTAAACAAAATAAAGAGTAAAAAAAAATTAGAATTTATTTGTAACATACGTCTGTTCTCCACATGTTTTTACGCTCAATCCGATAATTTTATGTTCTCGGTTAGAGGGGAAGGACTTGATACGGAGGCTCTTCAGAGTTCTTTTAGCCTGTTAAACATAAAAATGTATTAGATTACTAAAAGTAAGATATCTAAAACAAAACACACTTGTTACCTTAATCCAGTCGATTTCCCTTATGTTTCGCACATTTTGATTCTCTAAAAGAAAGTCCAAAACTTTCCCTGGCCGGACTATCATTGTAGTCGATGCGTCTACAAATTCATTAAAAAAGATTTAACAATCTTTCCAAACAAAATTAAAAAAAATGTGGAAAAAAAATCTTGAGCTATACCTATGTTTAAACTCAAACCAGCTTGAGTGGCACGAAAACTGGAGTGAAGTCCCCTGCAGCCCAAAACCCCGCCACCAATGCCTATGTAGTTTTTCGGATCGTCGCGAAAGAAACATTGTCGAACAATAAGACATTCTCTGCACATGATACCAAATAAACATGGTTGAAGTTAACCAAACGAAACATGATATGATGAAAGTCGGTTTAAGAGCATATACTTACTGTTTTGCTGCATGTTGCCTTAAAAGAACGTCCAAAACCCTTACGGCTTCACTCAATTGTTCAGAATCTTGGCCTTGGAGTGCATTAAAAATGGCTTGAATCGGGATTTTGGTGGCATAGCTGATCTTCACCGTATATGACTTAGATTGAGGTGGACGCCGTGATCTCTTGGTTTCCACTTCATCAGAGATGCCACCTCGTGCGGTTCTATAAAAAAAACACACACTCATTAGCAACAAGAAGTCATAAACATCAAGCATCAAACATTGTCTACCTATATGACGACAGATTCTCCAACAACACGGGAAACTCAAGCTTAGTTCCTGGCAATGGGCCCACAGTGAAGAGAGTCTTTTCACCATTCACAATCATGCTTCAGATCTGAAAATTTAATCACTCCATTCACATTATCTATACACAGATCTTAAAATTTTATCACTCAGTTCACAAAACATTATAAAAACCCAGAACCAACACAGATCTGAAAATTTTACGCAGATCTAACATAAATACATCCAAAAACAGTAGCAAAACTGTTTAAAACAACTTATAACACATGAAATTTAACAGCGTATAAACATAAACTACACAAATACGAAACAAAAAGGTAGATCTGGTAAGGATGGTACCAATCTGGCCACCAACCAACGTCATCATCTTCCACCCACAGCCACCATCGTTGACGAACCCAGCGCATGTCTGAAATACTACAAAGATCCGGTGTCAGATAGAGAGATAATCATCGATCTGGTGTCACAGAGAAAGCCTAGATCTAAAAGCTCAGTTGCACAATCAACAATTTAAGCTTACCTGACGATTGTCGAGTGGTAGGAATGCTTGGGGTTTCTGAATCGCCGAGAGAGAGAGCTTGGGGTTTCTGAATCGCCGAGAGAGAGAGAGAGAGAGAGGGAGGAGAATAGGAATGAGATCTGAAACCCTAATGAGAGATAGTGATACCGTGTTTTTTTAATGAGTAGTACAATATGCATCTGATGTTGTACCCCTTGTGTTTTTTTTTAGTGAAGGGCATAATTGGGATTGTACATTATATTGTGCTTTATAGGGTTGTACAGCATGCTTTAGGGGTGTTTTACCGAAATTTTTATGACTTTAAGAAGTCCTTTGGATATGTATATTATAGATAGTATAGATATAGATAGTATAGATATAGATTAGTTAAGCAAACAGGTTAAACCATTTCAAAGAACATCAGCTCAAAACATTTTTTGGTACAAAACAGTGCCATTGAACTAAAAGATTCTACTAAACTGACACAAATACATAAAAAATTAGTTTGTTACAATATGTAATTAGACCAAATACACACATACTTGTTTCTTTATAGACAACAAAATATACCCAAAGTTTAAACAATGCTTGTATTTCGCAATCCCCCAAAATACCTAGATGAATAATGGATATAGACTCAATCAAGATACACATGTCGGAACTGAAATACAACATATCTTAATGGTATATGATAAAGTTTGAACAAGTACACACCTAATCAGTTTACCAGTCCCAGGAAACTAAGCCCTAGCTTTTGGATTAAAAGGATTCTGAGTAATTAGGGAAGAATCATTCATAATCGTTTGTCAGAAAACTTCAATCGGGCAAAACATATGAACAAATATCAACACTATACTACAAAATCGGTAGAACAACACTACTAAGCGACTGGTTACACAGACCAAATTAAACCCTAGATTAGGAGATGTGAAGATTCATGTGTATAAAGACGAGACATTCAAAATCGTTTGATGAAAAATACACTGTGTAATGATACCTTGTTTAACTTATTCTTCTTGATGCTAATCCTTTTTGCAGAAATCGCCTTTGAGGGAGAGAGGATGGAGATGATTCTTCTTTCTGAGTTGATAGAGGTTATTGATTGACATTGAGGTGGTTTACGAAAAAGCCCTTGTACGGTTATGATATATGAATTTATTCTTTTAATTAATTTAAAAATTATTTAAATCCTATTATCAAGATCTCATCATCCAACGGCCAGGATCTGTTCATTTTTGTTCACTATCTAAACATGGTTCACTCTTGATCCCTACCCTATATATATATATATATATATATATGGCGGAGTTCTAGAGTAAACGTTAGTGTTTTTGTGAACTGAATGAATAAATCCTGACCATTGATTTACACTTGTGTAATGATAATCAAGGGTTATGATTAGTTTACTAGTGTTCACAATCAAGGGGGTTGTTCACAAATGAACCTAATCATATATATATATATATATATATATATATATATATATATACTAGTCGTTTACCCGCGCGATTCGGCGGGAAATATGTCACTTAGGTTGGTGAGTTTAGGGCTATGTACGGAGTGGTTCGGTTTTGAGCCATAACCAAAACCAAATTCGCGATGCAACGGAAAACACAACACTTGTTATTAATTCTAAAGGTGTGCATGAGAAAGTTCAGCTCATTTAGGTCATAAGTAAAATCTAAATTTTTTTGCCTTAAAGAATGGGTCAGACAGGCTACGTGTCATTTATTTTTATTAGGGGTGTGAATTTATGACACGACTCAAAAATACGACATGAACCTAACACGAAATTCACGGGTTTAGGTTTAGTTTAAACGGGTTCGGGCCAGTTTCAGGTTGAAGTCGTTTAACACCACCTAATTTTTATGCACGTAGCTTTTATTCAAAAATAATGTTAATGTAAGGATACTTTTATCATAATCAAATTGGAATGTAACCTAATTTTTAAATAAAAGCTATGTGCATAAAAATTAAATTGTGGCTGTATTTACCACAATCTACGTGCTTTGCGGCAGACAGGCCGATTTTTAACAAATTTTAACAAATTTTGTTGAAATGTTGTTATTAATCCAATCTATTAATAAAATCTAGGATAATACCCATTTTCTTTAATCCTTTCTTGAAAACATGAATCTGTAAACTCAATATACAAATGGGTTCATGGACTTGCAAAAGTTATTTACATTTATTGCATTTTAAAAGGGTCGTATTATTGCCACACCTGAATCATTAAATCGACACCTTCAATACGGGTCGTATAGGCCTATACGGGTCGTATTGAAAAAGCAAAGTGTGCGGATAGATTGGCTGGTGTGCCAATAGATATCCCTTTTAAAAGCATGGTTGTTTAAAGCTAGTGACTGTTGATACAATTATTTGTACTTTTCCATAATTCTTATATCTTCTTCAAGGGTTTCCACATCAGATGAGGTGGTGGTCGTGGTGCTGCTGGAAGTCTTGGTGTTGCTGCCACCACCTGTGGGGCCTTCGTCCTTATTTAACTTTAAGACCATTGTTGCCTGTTTCATAAGAACACAGAAATTAATTGCAATCTTAAACCAGTAGCAAAAGAAGGTGGCATAATAAGCTTTCAAGTTTACAAACAATATGAAACTTAGGTCATTGAGTTAACCAGTAAATACTAAAATTACTCTTTAAAGGCTGAATAGAGGTCAAAACGGGCTGAGTGGATTGCAGGTCCAAACGGGTCAAAAATAACTGATGTGTCAAAAGACGGCTGGAAATTAACTCATTTGTCAAAACGGGTTAAAATTGTGTTTTTGTAACAAAATGAGCTAGTTAGATTATAGGTCACAACACGTAAGGGTTGACCTGAGTTGAGAGGTCAAAACTAACGTGTTAAATTTGTTGGCCCGAAATGGATCTTGATCTCTAGAATGAGCGTGATAAAATAAACTTGCATAAACAATAACTTGAATGTATGTACAAATCGAATGAGAGTAAAAAGTGTTTTACAAATGAAACATTCTATCCTATTTATAGTTTTCTACGGGTACGAACGAAAAGTTGTGTCTCTTCGTGAAAAAGTCACGTCTCTTGGATGTGTGGTTGTGATCAATCCTTGAAGAGGTGTGATGTTTCTTGTCCGTTCATATCCAACCCGTGCGTCTCCTTTGTTTTGTCTTGTGCCGATCGGAATTTGTGTGAGAGAGGGACACACCTTTTCGGTTAATAATGGTAGTTACCATCTTTGTCTTTGTCAACTTTGGTCCTCGTAGTTCATAACCGCTATGTAATATATATTCTAACTAAGTGTGATGTTAAGAGATTAACCGGGTTTTCATTCACCCCCCTAATCTCGAACATCCATAAGTTGCTTTAAGTCTTGAATTCCGAGCAGTTCCCTCATTGTAGCAAACTTGATTCTTGCTAGTGCCTTTGTTAGTATATCTGCTCGTTGTAGTTCTCCACTTATGTGTTCCACAGTGATATCTTCGTTTTCCACACATTCTCTTATGAAATGATAGTGTATGTCAATGTGCTTGCTTCTTCCATGAAAGACTGGGTTTCTCATGAGTGCTATTGCTGAAACATTATCTACTCTGAGTGTTATCTTCTCTTCTTTCCAGCCTGTGATTTCACTTAACAATCTTTTAAGCCATAGTGCTTGACATGCTGCTGCAGTGGCTGCCATGAATTCTGATTCACATGATGATAGTGCCACTGTCTGTTGCTTCTGTGTACACCAGGTTATAGGTGATTCTCCAAAGTAGAATACCAGACCAGTTGTTCCTTTTCCTTTGTCTGTATTAACTCCAAAACTACTATTACTATAACCTGTAATCTTACATCCTCCTTGTCTTTTGTAGATGATTACATGCTCTTTAGTTCCTTTGATGTAACGTAGTATTTGCTTTACTGCTTTCAAGTGTTGTTCCTTCGGTTCTTGCATGAATCTACTAAGTAGACTGACTGGGTAACATAGATCTGGCCTTGTGTGCAATAAGTACCTGAGAGAACCTATCAGGCTTCTGTAATGTGTTGCATCTACTAGATCTCCTTCTTCAGTCTTTGTTAGTTGAGTTCCTGGAGTCATGGGAGTCTTTGTGTCATTGCAGGATAACATATCGGCGTCTTTGAGTATCTTGTTGATATATCCTGTCTGCTTGATGCCTATCTTACCCCCTGTTTGAATTACTTCTATTCCCAGATAGTATGCTAGCAATCCTAGATCGCTCATATCAAATTTGTTTTTCATCTGAGATTTGAAAACATCTATCTCCGTTTTTGATGTTCCAGTGACTATCAAGTCATCAACGTAGACTCCAACTATTAGTGTAGAAGCTTCACTTGTCCTTGTATAGATTGCGTTCTCTAAAGTGCACTTCTTGAAGTTGAGTGACTTTAGGGTCTGATCTAACTTTGTATTCCAAGCTCTTGGTGCTTGTCTTAATCCATACAGTGCTTTTGATAGTCTGTAAACCTTTCCTTCATTTCCTGGCTTTACAAATCCTTCTGGTTGTGATACATAGACTTCCTCCTTGAGGTCTCCGTGTAAGAATGCAGATTTCACATCTAAATGATGTACCTCCCAACCTTGATATGCTGCTAAAGCCAACATTAGTCGTACTGTTTCCATACGTGCTACTGGTGTAAAGACTTCATCAAAGTCTATTCCGTGTTGTTGAACATACCCTTTTGCAACTAGCCTTGCCTTGTGTCTGACCACGTTTCCGTTTGCATCTTTCTTAGTCTTGAATACCCACTTTAAACCTGTTGCCTTGTGATCCCTTGGCAACTCCGTCAAACTCCAAGTGTTATTCTTGTTTATTGAGTCTAACTCAGCCTTCATTGCTTCAATCCATTTTCTGTCACTAGATGCTTCCTTGTAATTCCTTGGTTCTTCTTCAGCGAGTAATAATTCATGTGGATCTATTTGAATTTCTTCTGTCTCTTCATACATGTCTTCGAGACTTCTTAGTCTTACTGGAGTGTCACTAATACTCTCTCTTGTACTTTCAGAGGTAGATGGACCTCCACTTGATAAACTGCTTGAGCTTCCTGCTGAGTTCTGATTGTACGAATGTGCTGGCGGGGTTACATAGGAGTCTTGTTCTTCTGTCTGATCTACTCCTGAATCATCATGATGTGGCCCGCTACTGCGAGGACTACTTGGTTCATTTTCTTCTAATTCTGGTGGTATGTTATCTTCTTGAATGACAAAGTTTGTCCATTCGGGATTCCCTGAATCTACCGTTTCCATATAACTATTCCAGTTCCATGGTTGACCTTCCATGAACTTTACATCTCTACTGACACATATCTTGTTCTTTGCTGGATCATATAATATGTATGCCTTTGATCCTTCTTCTATTCCAAGGTAAACCATAGGTGCACTTCTATCATCTAACTTCTTTTGTTGAAGTGGTAGTACCTTAGCGTAAGCAGTACAGCCAAAGACCTTCAAGTGTTCCAGATTTGGCTTTCTTCCTTTCAATGCTTCATATGGTGTCTTGTTCACCAGGGCTTTTGTTGGAACCCTGTTTAGTACGTATATCGTGTGTCGTATTGCTTCACCCCAAAAGTTCTGTGGCATGTTCATTGCCTTTAGCATACTGCGAGTAGTGGATAACATCGTCCTGTTTCGCCTTTTTACTACTCCATTTTGCTGTGGGGAATATGGTGCTGTAAGCTGTCTTGCTATGCCGTTGGTTTTGCAATACTTGTTGAATTCAGCCGATGTGAATTCACCTCCTCTATCCGTCCTTAGCATTTTTAACTTGGTCTGTGCTTCCTTTTCCACCTTTTCTTTGAACTCCTTAAATGTTTCGAATGCTTGATCCTTGGAAGTTAGTAAATATGCCCACATGTAGCGAGTACAGTCGTCTACAAGTAAGAATATATACTTCTTCCCAGCATGTGTTGGTGGGGATATAGGACCACACAAATCTCCATAGACTAAGTCCAGAGGTTTTAAAGATCTGAACTTTGCCTGATTTAGAAAAGGTGCCCTACTATGCTTTCCTAATAAGCATGCGTCACAGATTTGACTAGCATGACTTATTTGAGGAATTCCATGTACCAAGTTCTTGCGAGTCATTTCCTTAATAGCATCGAAGTGTAAATGGCCTAACCTTGCGTGCCATAACCATGCTATGTCTTCGGTTTTTGAGAGTAGGCATATTGGTTTTCCAGTTTTCAGTCTGACTTTGTACATCCTGTTCTTCATTCTCTTGACTCGTATTAGTAGCTTTCTATTTCGATCTCGGATAGTAAGTAGATCTCCGTCCATAACAACTTTGCAACCAATTTCTGTAAGTTGTCCGAGGCTCAATATGTTGCTTTTCAGATTTGGAATGTAGTATACTTGTGAAACAATCTTTTGTTCTTGGTTCAGACATTCCAGCAGTATTGAACCTTTGCCTTTAATTTCTACGTGCGACCCATCACCGAACCGTACTTGCCCTGTCACCGTTTCATCTAACTCCTTGAAGTGACTTCGCACTCCTGTCATGTGGTTGCTAGCCCCGTTATCTAAGTACCATAGATTTTCATCTTCTGAGGCGTAACTTGTTGGTTTTATACGTTCCTCGTTTAGCAGAGCCTTTTCTTGAACAACATTTTCTTCTTGTATTGCCATTAGCAATACGGGTGCTTCGTCTTCCTCGACAAGGTTTGAATGTTCTTGTGCTTCGTCTTTCTGAGAACAGTCCTTCTTGAAGTGTCCAAATTTCTGACACTTAAAACATTGGATCTTACTTAGATCGGTTCTTGCAAACTTCCTCCAATTTCTAGAATTTGCATTTCTAGATCTAGGTGTAGATCCTTCGTTTCTGGGACTTTGCCTATTTCCGTTGTTTCGCCAATTTCCACGTGTTTGGTTAAACCTAGCACGTCCGCGGTTTCTAGATTGTCTTCCTCTGGTGTTATCATGATGTGTGAACATAAGCCTATCTTGGCTTTCTCCTTGATTTCCTATCTTTAACCTGAGCCGTTCTTCATATCTCTTTAACCTTCCGACTGCTTCTTCTAGCGTCATAGTTTCTAGATCGGAGTATTGTTCCATGGAGGCAACGATTTGAGTAAACTTATCCGGTACGCCATTTAGAAGTTTGCGTACTAGAGTCGGTTGACTCAATGTTGTTCCTACTTGAGTTGCCCAGGTAACGATACTATTAATCTTTACGGTAAATGAATCAATAGTGTCGTCATCCTTCATTTGCAATAATTCAAATTCTGATAATAGTGTGTGCATACGCGCCTTTTGTACCCGATCAACACCAACATGTCTAACCTTTAGATTATCCCAAATTTCTTTTGCAGTCTTACAACTTGCAACTTGCAATACAACGTCTTCTGGTATTGCTTGAAACAGATATGCAATTGCAGACTTGTCTTTCTTAGTGTCTACCGTTGCATTTTCTGCCGGTTCAATCGTTTCCCACAAACCATTCGCTTCAAGAATCGTCTTGATACGAATAGCCCAAACCTTATAGTTTGTTGGTTACAGAATCGGACACTGAAACTGGGAAAGAGAACTTCCTTCCTTCTGTATTATTATCTGATTTTGTTCGGATGTTCCTGACATGACTTCTTGCCGAACAATCTTCACTTTTACAAAACTTTTACTTTATTGGCTTCAATAGATCTCACAAACCCACGATTACCCTAATCGTGTAATAATCAAACAACCAAATAATCTAATTTGCACTAAACCCCGGAATCAATAAACCCTAGATTCCTAACCAACCCTTCGGTTCAACCGATTACCCTAGAACCGAAATCAAAATTCAGAATTGAACTTGCGAATTGAAAAACGAAATTGAAACCTGATCGCGAATTCCCTGCGATGCCTTGCGATTCCCACGCCTAGAGCCTGATGCTCTGATACCAATTTGTTGGCCCGAAATGGATCTTGATCTCTAGAATGAGCGTGATAAAATAAACTTGCATAAACAATAACTTGAATGTATGTACAAATCGAATGAGAGTAAAAAGTGTTTTACAAATGAAATATTCTATCCTATTTATAGTTTTCTACGGGTACGAACGAAAAGTTGTGTCTCTTCATGAAAAAGTCACGTCTCTCGGATGTGTGGTTGTGATCAATCCTTGAAGAGGTGTGATGTTTCTTGTCCGTTCATATCCAACCGGTGCGTCTCCTTTGTTTTGTCTTGTGCCGATCGTGAAAAAGGGGCACACCTTTTGGGTTAATAATGGTAGTTACCATCTTTGTCTTTGTCAACTTTGGTCCTCGTAGTTCATAACCGCTATGTAATATATATTCTAACTAAGTGTGATGTTAAGAGATTAACCGGGTTTTCAAAATTTGATTAATAAAACTACATTATTACGATAATGATTTAAGTTTTTTCCGATAAAACAATTATGAAGTTTCATGCATTAGAAGTACGCTTTCTAAAAATTTCAAACGTTCGTTTTTTAGCTTTTTTATTAGACTCGTATGAGGACAACAACCCATTTTTCGAATTGACCCGTTTTTGACCCGAACCCTTTTTTACCCATGACCTGACCCGCCCATTTTGCCAGGTAAAACAAGGATACACATGATTAATATTTGTTATACCTCATAGAAAATAAAACCTTTTTAAGGGGTTGTGTAAATTGTGAACCCAAAAAATTTTGTTCTATAATTATTAATCTCTTTGTAGGATCGTTTGCGGACCCGAACGAGTCGTTCAGAAGAGATTTATCAGTTTCAGATGCGGAAAATAAGAAACCGACGATGAAACAGCTTGTTTATCACTCTAAACCTCTTTTGTATTGATATAACAACGTTTACAATCAAAAGGTATACTGGCAGCACTTCGGTATCACTCTGAGACAAATGTTACAAATGAATAGACAACTATCCTATTTATAGTGTTGAGATTTCGCTTGGAAACACTTCAAGCGAAATCCACAAATTCCTTTCAAGCGAAATCTTCATGTTGACTTTGAAGCGAAATCTTCATGTAATTAATAAACTGTTTTGTCTTTTGTGAATGCATTGTATATCGAAAACTCATTTTCATCATCTAACATGTTGTGATGTCATCATTGATGTCACATGATGACATATTTGATGATGTCACGCTTGATCAAAACCGCAACTCAGCCAAGACTCGATGTAAGACGAAGTCGACTGATGAATGCACTAACAGACTCCCCCTCAGATGTTGACGAGTCTTAAGTATCAAGTCTTCAACGTCTTCAGTCTTTATCGGTCTGAACTCTCTTTGAAATATCTTACATTGTAAGCATCCTCAAACTGTATCTCATTCTCTTCTTCAGCATCAACAGACTCCCCACGAACAATCTCTCGGATGTCTTCAGACTCCCCCTTTCGATATACTGGGATCGCAGTCTGGCATGTTGAAATCACATCGACCTCAGGTATCGGAACCTGGCATTCTATCTTCAGGTTCAAGATCGAAACCTGGCTACAACTGCACATTCTTAACCCAGAAATAAATTTCCTTATAACCACTTGTAAAGCATATTTTAAAATGATTCAACATTTATAGTCTCTGATGAACCACTTGCAGAAATATCATTTTCATTTCAAAGAACTTCAAACAAATACTTTCCCAAACCTGTTCGTCATGTCTAGGACTCGGAATTTTGAAAACTAGTTCTTCAACACCAGTTGTCGAAAATCTTTTTGAATTTTTCAAAATTTAAGCTAAAACACACCGAAAATCTTTTTGGACTTTTGAATTTAATGAAATGCAGAGAAGAAATATTTACAAACAATGTTTTTGTGAGTTCGTGCAAGAGGATCATATCAGTTTTTGACAAGTCACAAGTACCGTTGAACTTAGTTACACATTAAGAATTAAACAATTCACTTAGATTGCCGATATACTGATCCACTTAAATTTTCACACAAATTTCAACTGATTCAGGATATGAGTTAGATGTTTTAAGGACTTAAACTCATTCATGTGTCCCACCTCTTGAATATACTCCCGTATCCAGATCCCAATATTCAGTCTTACAGGTGAGTATACCACAGATGATATCTGTCAGGGGAATAAATTATAGTGCGAGGGCCGTGAGAGCTCAGGTCAATCTTTCGATATGCAGAGAGATGACGGCTTCGACTTTTGGTGGGTCCCCTTTAGAGGATCTTTTGATTACAACAGCAATGACTATCAATTTTATTGTTTCATCAATTTGCTAAGGGCGGCGCTTATATTTCAAAGCATATGCAGAAAGTATTCTCCGGGGACTAGGTCAGAAATTCCTTTCAGCAGAAGTCCCGGGATAATACCCCAGATATCACTGAGCATAAAGACCTAGTATCTCAGAAAGAGGGACCTTTCAAACGAGATTTCAGGGGTTACCTATATATCCAAGTAGTGTTCCCCACGAAATAAGCAAGTTTGAAATTTAGTTTATATCCCGAAAAAGTTTACTAAATGTGTAAAAACCTATCGGCATATCATCAGTGAGACCGTTTAACGCTATTAAAACAATACAAATCTTTAGCATACTGTGACAGTCTACTGATGTACTATCATTTCCTCTTCTTTGACACTAAAACTCATTTTTTATTTTATCATGCTTTTGTATTTTCTCAAATTTTCTAATGTTTTTGGATTTTCTGAAAACTTCTTACTCCCCCTAAAATGCAAACACATTTTAGGAAATTTGAAAATAAACTGTACAAAACTTGACAACCGATATCAAATTACTTCAATTCGCCATCCACTTGGCATAAACAATCAGAACTCCCCCTTTCAACAAACCATTTTCTCATTAAGATTTCAAAACACTTAAGTTTGTTTTAACCAAAATGATTTTTCCGGAAAATAAGTTTTGTTTTAACCACTTGTAGGGTCGGGGTGTGGTTCATCACATTGTCTTTCAAGTACCACATGAATGTATGATCCAATCAAGTTCAATCTAATGACCTTGATTAACCACTTTATCAGAATCAAATTCTCACCACTTGTAAAAATATCCAAAACATATAACCACATGTAGGAATAAAACCTCTACACAAACCATTTTACCAATCAAAATGCCGATTTCTGCTTCGCACTTACCAACCTGGAAGCTCCGGCGTAGTCATTCAACCTGTAATATTTTAACAAATTCAAGTATTTTCAAAAACAACCTTATGAAACATGAAAGATGCCGATTCCTGATCCACAATTACAAACTTGGGATCTCCGGCAAGTCAGGTTTTTTAATGAAAGAAAATGTCCACCCAAGCCTGACCAGCCTTGGGTGTTTTCAATTCAGATTTAGTTGGGGTGTAAGTAGCCTTCTTTGTAGCGTAAAAGTCTTTTACCCCTTTCACCTTTCTATCAACCATTTTTCCAAAAATTTTCTTTACATTCCCATTAAAAACTTTCTCAACATCAAATTCATTCTTGTCAGAATAAAATTGATTAGAGATCTCAACTTTCCCGACTTTTGATTTAAAATTCTCAGTCTTCAATGGTGGAAAATGAACATCATCCATTGGAGGAACTGAGTTTTCATCACTCTCATCAAACTGTGGCTCCTCTGATTTTGTGGAATCATATTCATTGCCAGATTTTACTTCAGATTTCTTAACAACCCAAGTTTGGTTGTCAGATTTCACACTTCTTCTGTAAAATCTTTTCGAACATTCACCAACTTCATATGTAGAATTTTTGAAAATCTTAAATTTCTCAGTTGGTGGTTCGGTTTTATCATCAACAACTTCTTTCAGTTTTCCAGAAACTCCCTGTTTTGTATTGGTCGCTTTTGGACAGTTCCATGCAATGTGACCAACTTCATTGCATCGGAAACAGGTTCTTGTTTCTTTCTTCTGATATGCTCCATTCTTTTCCTTCTCAGCAGGAAATTCTTGATTTGATTGTCTCCAGAATGAGCCCTTTGATTCTTCTTCATGGCTAGTTCCTGCAACATATGTCATTTTTGATTTAAAATCTCGAACATATTTTTCATTTTTCTGTTTTTCTGTTGGAATAAAACCAAGTCCTTTCTTTTTGTAATTACGATTTTGGTTAAGTTTCTTTTGAAAACCAGAACCAGAATTGTAACTCTTTTTCTTGTTTAAACGTTGTTGTCCTCTTGAAGTGTATTTCTTAGGTTTTTTAGTAAGATTTAAATCTTTTATTTCAGAAATATTAATTTCTGTCATTTTGAAAACATTTTTGATCATGTCAAAACGAACACTTCTTATTGGAAAATCTTCATCAAAATATAATTTGTCCGAATCATTCAAAGTATACACAACTTCAAATGTTTCATCATTCACATTAGATTTTGACAACAAAAACTCTTTACTGTAAATCCGAACTCCCGACTGACTGACACGAACTTTCAGACTCGGACTTTGACTCTGACTCCTCATCTATATCCAACACCTGATCGACCACTCGTTTTATCAGTTCGGACTCATGATCTGTGTCGGACGCTGTGAACGTGACGTCAATATTTTCTGGTAAAACATCGGTTAACTCGGATTCTAACTTAATATTGACTGCCTGTTTTAGTTCTTCCTCGTTAGGTTTTCTAGGCGAGTACCCTTCCCAAATCGGAGGCGGACACTTATTATAACAGACACCCTGTTTCTTACCAGTATCCTTTTTCTTCTTTGGCTTTATTTCTTCGTCTTTAAACGCTTCAAATCCTTCAACTGTTGGATAAATTCTATCGATTATGTAATCACAACCTTTGTAACTTTGCAGCAATCTTCTGATTCTTTCATTTTCATTCTTTTCAGTATCCACTTCTTGTTTCCATTTAGCACACTCTTCAATGTACAAGTTGATTTCTTTCTGCTTTGTCATCATTGTTGCATTCAACATCTTCAAAGCTTTCTCTCTTTCAGAGTTAGTCTTCTCCAGATTATTCACAGTTCTGTTCAAAACATCATACGACTTTTTCAAATTCTTTACATCAAACAACAACTTTTCTTTCATCTTTTCTGACTCACTAAACCTCTCATCTTTTTCTATACACTGTTTGCATGATTCTGAACATTTAAGACAAGGTTTCGTGACTTGAATGATCTTCTCAACCTCAACTACTTTTTCAACTTCCACAATCTTCTCAATCACTTTGACATTTTTCAATTCTTTTGCATCTTTCTTCTCTTTAAGTTTCTTCAGTTTTTTCTGCAAAATAAAATTCAAAGCTATCAGAAGATAAGTGAGTTTTTCCAATATTAATTTGTTCAATTTCTTCATCACTGTCACTTGTTTCTGATGAACTGTTTTCTGATGAAACAGATCTTTCATCTTCACTTTTCTCTTCATCAGATAACACTTCCATCCATTCCTTCAGCATTTCGGGCTTTCGAATAATATGAGCAATAAACGCTCCAACTTTTGAATCAGCTGGAATGTACTTGTCCCAGCTAAATCCTTCAGCCATTTTCTCATCATCTTGATCAACGATACCGTGGTAAGCTTTCCTGTTTGCATCTTCGATCATTCTTCCATGAGCTGTTTGAGGTTCTTTTTGTTGATACAGTTGATGGGTGATTTGCTGATATATAGACTTCCGATAGTAATCATCTTTCCCGGACGACTCCTTTGCTCCTCTCGGCTCCTGATTCTTGCACTCTCTTTTAAAATGACCTTTCTCCCTGCAACGAAAACAGACAACTTTAGATTTATCAAATCCAAGATTAGAAAGATTTGCATCCAAGAAATCATTTCTTCCTGTAACCAATCTAAACTTTTCTGCTCTCCTCAAAACACTCGCTAAGGCCCATTTAATATCCATCAATTCCAGCTCTTCTGCATCAATTTGGTCATAATCTTCCTTTGTGAGCATTGGATTGCCAATTTTTCCGGCAATCAACCCTTCATACGACTCTAATGCAGTGACCAATAATCCCATATGATGCTTTACAACTTCTTCAGAATAATTTTGACCATTTTGAAGATGTAGAGCTACATTGCACTGAATTAGATGACCATTTCCAGCAGATGAACTTTGAACACTTGGAGGATTCACCGTTGAGAACCCACTAGTGTTGACTGATCCTTGACTGCTAGGTGTAGATTGATTTCCAGCACTAAATGCAGTTTGTATCTTTGGACTGACTTCAGCAGTTTGAACATTTCCTTTATAATACAATTTAATATCTTGTTGATGAGTTGAACTATTCATTCTAGCAATTTTCTGCTGCTCGATCCTGTGCCTCCAACTTTTCTATAAACTGTGCAATCGATAACCTTTTAAACTGTCCAGAATTCTTTAATATCATCAGATATGTACTCCATTCCTTTTGCGGTAACGCGTCAGCAAGCTTTTCAACCCATTCTCCTGGAGTTTTTGTAATCTTCAAATGTGACATGATGCGTACAAGATGACAATATCTTTCAATAAGACTCTTTGTTGTTTCACCAGGCATGCATGTAAATAATTCAAACTCTTTTTTCAACAAAGCTGCTTTACTTTGTAACATTTCAGTGCTTCCCTCAAACTTCTTTTGTGAACTTTATTTTGATATGTTTTGTACTTTGTCTTTCCAAAGGTTTTTTATGTTTTGTACTTTGTCTTTCCAAAGGTTTTTTGTTGGTTTATAGAGTTTGTTTATTAGAAGCAACCTCTGCCTGATGGTTGTTGAGTAGATGGAAATGTGAAAGGTGATACCAGGTGTGTTGATAGGTGATACCAGTGCAAAAGTTTAGGACATCACCAAGGTAACTTAAATTCGTGTGGAAACCTTTTTGTGGAAGACTTTCGCTTCAGCTGTTCGATGCAGAAATGGAATAGTTTTAAATGTGGCTTCAAGTGGTTTTGCTTCGTTATTACTTTCCCGTGGAAGGACAGCTCATTCTCGGTTCCATATTCCCATTAATCTAACAGAAGATTCAATGTGCAATATTAAGCCAAATAGTGATATTGCGAGATTATTAAAGGAAACCCAATTAATCATATGGGACGAAGCACCGATGGTACACAAACATGCCTTTGAAGCTTTAGATAGGACCATGGCCGACGTATTTTCGGAAGGTAGGAGTATTCGTTCGGATATTCCTTTTGGTGGTAAACTTATTGTATTTGGTGGTGACTTTAGACAAATACTACCTGTTATTCCTAATGGTACTAGACAAGAAATTGTTAGTGCGTCTTTAAGCTCTTCATACATATGGGCAAAATGCAGACTCTTACGGCTGACTAAAAACATGCGTCTAACTATTGGAGCTGAAAGTTCGAATATGAAGTCTATCAGAGAATTTGAAAAATGGCTTATTGATATTGGTGAAGGAAACGTTGGAGATGATAATGATGGTGACGCCATTATAGAGATACCAGATGATTTACTGATCACCGATATTTGTGACCCAATACAAAGTTTAATTGACTTTGTATATCCTTCAATTATTCAACAATTTAGGATTGCTGGATTTTTTTCTGAGCAAGCAATTCTAGCACCCAAAAATGAGGTAGTTCATGAAATTAATGATCGATTGCTTTCGTTATTTCCTGGTGATGCGAAAGAGTATCTGAGTTCTGATAGTATATGTCAAACTGAACAAATTCTTGATTCTTATCAAGAAAGCTTATACTCAACAGAAAATTTGAATGCTCTTAAGATTTCTGGATTGCCTAATCACATATTAGTTCTTAAAGTTGGTGTTCCTGTGATGCTTCTTCGAAACATTGATCAACAGAAAGGGTTATGTAACGGTACAAGGCTTCAAATTACTTTTCTTGTTAAACGAGTTATAGAAGCTGAAGTTATATCTGGTGGGAACATTGGCACGAGAGTTTTTATTCCAAGGATTAATATGATCCCGTCTGACAAAAAAATACCTTTTCAATTTCAACGAAGACAATTTCCGTTATCAGTTTGTTTTGATATGACAATTAACAAGAGTCAAGGACAATCGTTATCAAAGGTTGGTCTTTATTTGAAAGATCCTATCTTCACTCATGGTCAGTTGTATGTTGCATTATCAAGGGTCAAGACTAGAGAAGGCGTTAAAATACTAATATTCGACGCTGATGTAAAACCAACAAATAAGACTTCTAATGTTGTTTACAAAGAAGTTTTTACTAGCTTGTAATCATTGTGAGGAATGTTAAAACGCTGTTTGATCAAAGTCAAACTACTTATGTTAAAAGTTAATTATAATAGATAAAACACTGTTTGAGTAATGTTAAAACGTTGTTTGACCAAAGTCTGTTTGACCAAAGTCAAACTACTTTTGTTAAAAGCTACTTGATAAAACACTGTTTGACCAAAGCCTGTTTGACCAAAGTCAAACTACTGATCTTAAAAGGTACATATAATAGATAAAACTAGATTTTCCCTCGGCATTGCTTCTTGAGGTCATGAAACCTACTTATGTTAAAACCTAATTATTATTAATACATGATTCAAAGCATTCAAATTATATGTTATGTTAATGGTTTTGCTATACGAAAAATTATTTTTCTTTGTTAATTTGAATACCAAATCAATTCAACTAATCATGTACTTTACTCTTGTATCTCAATGTAAATGTAAATAACAAATTCAATAAGGGGTGTATGTGTAAATATTCTTCATCAGTTGAAAATATGGGAAGAGAAAAACACAACCGTCACTATTTCTTCATCATCATTATACATCAAACATCTATCATCTCTTCTTTCAAAAATCTCTTCTCCCCAGTCATTTTCTAGGGTTTCAATAATCTCTTCTTTCAATCACCTGAGGTTTTATTATTTTTTCTTCAGCAACTGGTATGTACATTCCTATTGTAATGAACTTTATATTGTTTAATCTATGTTAATTAAAATCCTATCTTGCTACTAATACGATTTTAAATGTTTATTTCTATACATTCAAGAAGGGTTTACTTATGTGTTTGAATCATTTGTTGATAACATGTTAAAATAATTATTATTTGTAGAATAATTTTAACTCATACTCTGTTTCTATGATTAATTTCACTATATACTCTGTTAATACAAAAAGTTAATGTTCATTTTCGAACCCAGCTTTTTAATTACAGTCTTTTAACATCTTTACTGATTCAGGATGTATACTACATTTGTTAAGTTTCTTCATAACCCAGAATCTTTGAAACTGGTATGACATGTTTTTACATACATAATTTATTTTTATTGAGATATATATTTAACAGTTCTTATGGTTTATATTTTCTTACACTATTTAAAAATTATATACAGGATGTACCTATATTCTTTGCTAATCAAAAGTGGGGAGATTGTTGGCAAAAAAGTAGGTTGCAAATATATCATGAGTCTCGTAAAAAATGGGTTGTTAGGGTCAGAACAGAAAATTCAACGCCGATAATAACTGACGTTTGGGACATTGTTGTTAAAGATCTCAATTTGTCGAGGGATACTTTGTTGGTTTTCAAACCGTTAGGTGATTTTGGACTTGAACTTTCATGTTATGTTAATGGCATGTGTGGGGAATCCTATTTCACCTTTAATCGTTATGCAAGATTTGGTTTTACGGTATGAGTATTGATCTTAACTTCAATTCTTTTGCATCTTTAACGTGTTAACACTTATTCTTATAAGATACATACTTCACGTTTAGCATTCATTATTTTTAATTTTATGCAGGTAATTGAAGACTGCTTCATTGAACAATTTTACGTAAACAGCCCACCGAGTGGGAAATTTCAAATCTGTTATAAGGGTTCCTACTGGAATGTTGAGGTGTCTAAAGTTGATACCCACTTTGTATTTTCTAGAGGATGGCCGGAAATGTGCAACGATGTTGGGATACTTGAGGATGATTTGCTTGTGTTTAGCAGGATTGATGATTTTGTTTTTGAAGTAGTAGTTTATAGAGATGAGATTGAGATTTGCTTTTTGAAGAAACCTGAATCTGATGATGATAGTGTAGTTGAGATATCGAAGGCTGATTATGTTGATAATGCATTCAAGGTACGTAAGTATTTAGCATTAGCAATAAAAGTTTTAATTTTTTAGCATTATATTAATTATTTCATTAATGTTGACCAGGACATCTATGAGGATGAAGAAGTTGTTTCTGTAGGTGAAGGTACAACCGTTACTCAGGTACTTGCTAAATTATTAAAATTATTTATTTTTAATTTAACACATATAAGAATTTAATGTTTTTACAACTTATAGTAATGTTGTTTACTGATGTTATATTTATTCAATAATGTATTATTTACAAGAACTTACCAACCAATGCCGAATGCACGTCCAAGAGACGCATGTCTTCACCATTGAACAAAACCCAAGATGTAAGTTTACCATCTTAAAGATTGTTATATTACTATTGTTATTAAAGTTAGTCTATGACAACAGGTTATGAAGAAAGGTAAAGTTACTTCTGAGAGAAAGGAGGTCGTCAAGAATAGGACTAAGGGAAATGCTGCCTTACCTGTCGACACAAGTGATCATACTGGATGTTCTTCGTCTGTTCATAAAGTTAAGGTATCTATACTTGCCAGTTAATTAGTATATGTTATATAAACTATTTTTTTGTGCATATATTGATCATTCCTTTAATTCACATGTATATGTTTACTTTTTCATCAAGGGGAAGAGAGCTGCCAACGTTCAGAAAAAGCTTAACCGTAGAAATAAGATTGCAAAGACTGCAAAAAAACATTCTGGACATCCTCTTGACCCTGAGTTCTTTCATTTTGATCGCAAAGGAGACTATAGGCTGGTATACCATTTTTTTATAATAAACTAATGATTTACGTTTATTTGTCTGACTATTATTTTTTTCCACACAATACATGTAGCGTCTTCCTGCTGAAGTTGCGAGACGAGCAGGTCTTTCTCTTGATCTTCATCCTTTGAAAGTTCAAAACATGGTTGGAGTTGTGCAGGTTTATGACGTTAAGTTGGAGTTAAATGAATTGAAGCCACGTTATGCGTTGGACGGTTGGCGAAAGTTTATGACTGACAATAACTTGATGTTTGGTGATATGTTGCATTTCACATACGTGTCTTCGCAACAGAAGATAGTATTAAATCAAGTTACATCAGTTTAACAAACACATTTTAAGTCTGTTCTGATATCTGATACTAATTATGAATATTTTGATGGTGATGTTATAGGTTTTTTTCTTAAATTATTAACTTGATGATTTGATGCTATGTATGGCTAAGATGATAAAACATTGTTATTAGCACTTTATGTTTTATATTTGCCCAATTAGATTATGTGTTAAATTATAGTTCTTTAAGTCATTGTTCAATTTTCTTGAATTCTATCTAATTTTTTAAAGAACTTCAGTAACAAATAGTGGTTTGAACATATGTTTGCCTTTTGGTCAATAGTTAATGGAAACCCATGTTAGGTTCAACAGTGTTTTGAAGAGGAAAACTGTGTTAGAAGACAGTAGATCTTAACAAGTTAAACATCTGTTAAGGCTTAAACAGATGTTTGGCCTTTAACAGATGTTTGGCCTTTTATATCAGATGTTTGGACTTAAACAGTTGTTTGACCTTAAACACATGTTTTACCTTAAACAGATGTTTTGCCTTAAACAGATGGTCTTCTTCTATATCAGATATTTGCACTTAAACATATGTTTGACCTTAAACAGATGTTTGGCCATAAACAGATGTTTGGCCTTAAACCAAACATCTGTTTAAGCTCAACATCTGTTTGACTATTTGTCAATATCTTATTGACTTTTGGTTAACATCTGTTTCAAATTTGGTCAACATCTTATTTTGTAAAAGAGGTACAAAAACAAAGATTTTTTCAAAATCCTAAATCACCCTATCATGTAAGTGCATTGATGTAAAAGTGGAAATGATATTATTCATATGGTCCTTTTGTGCTTTTGTTTGTCATCTAATATGAGTTCATGATCTAATCCGGTGATTTGAAGACATTGTTGTTGAATCGAATGAGATGGTTGATGTAATGTGGTCGTATTACAAACAAATAGTAATTAATTAATCCAAATAACTTTCCCGAGCCTGGGAAGCAATCCCGGGTAAAAACCTAGTATTGTCATATACACATATATGTATATACATGCTTAAAATTGAAAAATAAGTGTTATTTAGGGTTTAACATTAGTATTTAGGGTTTAGTATTAGTGTTTAGGGTTTAGCATTAGTATTTAGGTTTTAGCTTTAACGTTTAGCACTAGGGTTTAGCAATAGTATTTAGGGTTTAGCTTTTGGGTTTAACTTTAGCTTTTGGGTTTGCATTTGGGTTTAGCTTTAGGGTTTAGCTTTAGCTTTTGGGTTTAGCATTAGGGTTTAGATTTAGGGTTTAGAATTAGGGTTTTGCTTTAGGGTTTAGGATTTAGGTTTAGCTTTGGGTTTAGGGTTTATAACACTTATTTTTCAATTTTAAACATGTTTATACATATATGTATGTTTGACAATATACAAATATGTATAGATAAAAGATTCACAATATACACATATGTATAAATCCAAAAAAAAAAATTTAAACCTTAAAGAAAAAGCTCCGATTTTTCCAAAAAAAAAAAAAAAAAAAATCTTGCATTTTTTTCACCTTTTTTTTTTTTGCATTTTTTACTTAGGGAAAATGTGTGGTCCAGATTACTTCTCAAGTTTTTTAAATAGGGTGGACATCTCTTAGGATTCCTACCCTATATAATATATATATATATATATATATATATACATATATATATATAGAAACAGGGTCTGGAGAAAACGCCTAAAAGTGTGAAAACAGTGAGAACGGATCCTGGTCGAACACGTGGCGCGCGATATAATCAGTGCAGATGGGCTTTTTTGTCTTTTTGTCTTTTTTTCTGATGCGTGTGTCACAATACTGCTTCATTTTTGGCGTTTAAGATTCTTTTTGGCGTGTAGTTAGATTCAGTAACTACCGGACATTTTATTGGTCTTTTTTAGATCTGCCTCGTTGAATTAATTGGTTTTGTGTTACATAGTAAATATTTTGGCGTTTATAGCGTTCCCAAATTCATTAAAATTAACTTGCAATTCTAACATCTTGACGTCCATGGTGTTACTAAATTCAATATGTACCTTTAATAATTCAAACTTTACAACTTTTTTTGGCGTTTTTGTAGATTTCAGCAGTTGAATTAATCCCATATATCTTATAAAGGTAATTTTTTTGGCGTTCATGGCGTTCTTAATAACTCATTATAATTCATTAATAATTCAAAAGATTACAAAAAAAAACGAAATCAAAACAAACTAATACTCTTCTGTGTTTGGGATTACATTAGAGATGTACCCATTCTTTCCTTTATTGCTGCTATCTCTCTTCTTTCCTCGAGCAAGTTTAGATTCATCTGGAGGGCTTGTTCGTTCTCTACCTCTCTCAGCTTCATCCTTGCGGTTGGGGACCCTATTTCAGCTGGGATGACTGCCTCCGTCCCGTAGGTCAAACTGAAAGGGGTTTCCCTGTTGCAGTCCTTGGGGGTGGTCCTATATGCCCATAAGATGAAGGGCAGTTCTTCCACCCATCCTTTTTGCTTCCTTCCTAGCCTCCCTTTCATTCCCTTGATTACACTTTGGTTTGCTCTTTCTACTAACCCGTTGCTCTGGGCATGGGTGATGGAGGTGAATACCTGGTGCATATGCATCTGTTCGCACCATGGCCTAAAGGGCTTTCCTGCAAATTGGACGCCGTTGTCACTTACTAGCTCCTTTGGCACCCTGTATCTGCATATGATGTTGTCCAACACAAATCGCCTCATTTGTTCTCCAGTAATCTTTGCTAGAGGTCTTGCCTCTACCCACTTGGTAAAATAGTCGATAGCGTCCACTACATATTTAACCCCTCCTGGGCCCTCTGGAAATGGCCCGATGATGTCAATGGCCCACTTCTGGAAGGACCAAGATGTCGACACAGGTATCAATGGGTGCTTGTGGTGGTGTGTCATGGGTGCATGGACCTGGCAGTTGTCACATTTCTTGATTTCTTCTGATGCTGTCTCATACATCCTAGGCCAACAAAATCCCGCATTCATTGCTTTTGCCACCACTGTCCTTGGCCCAGAATGCATGCCGCAAATACCCTCGTGTATCTCTCTAATCACATATATGGCTTCTTCATTATCGACACATTTCAGTGATGGCCCCAAGTAGGACCTTCGATAAAGTTCCCCATTAATTAATCTGTATTGTAAAGCTTTGACCCTTATCTTCCGGGATGCCCAGTCACCTTCGGGTAGTATTCCATCCCTGAGGAATTTTACAATCGGTGTTATCCAAGTCTCCTGGGCGTTTTCGATTGTAGCTATTTCCTCAGCATCGATGGAAGGGGAGGTTAAGACCTCCACCTTGACTTCTCTTGCAAGGTGATCGAAGACTACGGAGGCTAACTTGCTAAGAGCATCAGATTTTTTGTTTCTCCCTTGGGGTATGTATTCCAGCTTGAAAGTCTTGAAGGCCTTGGCCGTCTCTTTCACCTTGGTCACGTATCGAGCCATTGTGCTATCCTAAGCCTCGTATTCCCCATGGAACTGCTTGACTACTAGATGTGAGTCAGTACTGACTTCTACGTGTCTTGCTTTTACCTTCTTAGCCAATCTCAACCCCGCCAAAAGGGCTTCGTATTCCGTCGTGTTGTTGGTGTTCTCAAAGTCTAGCCTGATGGCGTATGTCCGTTCGACTCCCTCGGGGCTGATCAGCGTCATGCCTGCTCCACTTCTTTCCTCGCTTGAAGCCCCATCTGTAAGTAATTTCCACACTGTCGCATCCTCTTTCTCCTTTTCTTCCCTCTCCAGGGCCTCCCACTTTAAGAGTTCTTTTTCCTCATCCTCCGGGACTTCAGCCAGGAAGTCAGCCAGTATTCATCCCTTCATTGCTGTTCTGGCTTTATACTCTAAGGAATGTTCTCCCAACTCCACTGCCCACTTGGCCAACCGGCCTGACAGCTCTGGTCTCCTGAGTACCTTTTGGAGCGGTTGATCTGTCATTAATGTGACTTTATGTTCCTGGAAATATCTTCTAAGCCTTCGGGATGCAAAGATGAGTGCAAGGGTTAGCTTTTCCAGAGGCATGTAACGTTCCTCAGGGCCTTTAAGGGTCCAGCTAATGAAGTATATGGGGATCTGTTTTTCCTCCCTCTCCACCATCATCACCGCACTTATGGTTGTCTTTGAAGCAGATAAATACAGGTGCAATTCCTCTCTGGGGACCGGAGTGGCTAGGGTTGGGAGCTTACAGATGTAGTCTTTCATTTCCCGAAAAGCTGTCTCGGCCTTTGGGGTCCATCTGAACTTGTCTGTCTGGAGACAATCCTTCAGCACTTTCATGAAGGGGAGAGTTCTATCAGCTACCTTTGAAAAGAAACGGTTCAGGGCAATCAGTCTCCCGTTCAATTGTTGAATGTCTTTTAAGGACCGGGGGGATCGCATTTCGGCTACAGCCTGGGTCTTCTCCGGATTGGCCTTTTTCCCTCCCTTGGTGACCACTACTCCTAGGAATCTTCCTTCCTCTACCCCGAAGCAGCATTTTCCTGGGTTTAATTTCATGTTTACGTCTTGCATGGTTCGTATGGTTTCAGCTATATCTTCTATCATGGCCATCTCTGTGAGGCTTTTTATGACGATGTCGTCGAAGTATACTTCCAAGTTTCGACCCCGTTGTTCCCTGAAAAGGGTGCTCATGAACCTTTGGTAAGTGACCCCTGCATTTTTTAGTCCGAATGGCATTTTAGTGTAACAAAAGGTTCCCTCGTCTGTGATGAATGCAGTCTTCTCTTCATCTTCTAGTGACATTTGTATTTGGTGATACCATTTATAGGCATCCAGGAAACACTTCAGGGGGTACTAAGATAGGGAATCCACCTGGACGTCTATCTCCGGGAGATGATAGCAGTCCTTGGGGCATGCTTTATTCAGGTCCAGGAAGTCTATGCACATCCTCCATCCTCCATCTTTTTTCTTGACCATGACTGGGTTGGCGATCCAGGAAGGATATTTTACCTCCCTTACTATCCCTGCTATGAGCAACTTCCTGGTTTCTTCACATGCAGCCCTTCTCTTACTGGGACCCATGCTCCGTTTCTTTTGCTTTACCGGTTGCACCCAGGTGTACGTATTAAGCCGGTGTTCAGTCAGACTTCTCGGAATCCCAGTCATATCTCCATGTTGAAATGCAAATACGTCTATGTTGAAGAGAATTAATTGCTTGAGAGCACTTTTGCATTTGTCATTGAGATGGCTTCCCACCTTAATTGTTTGCTCCGGGAATCTGTCGCAAAGGACCCATTCTTCTATTCTTTCTTTTTGAGGCTTTTCAGGCACTTCCCCTACAGAAACAGAAGACACTACCTCGTATGAGGACTTTACCCACGCCAAGCCCTTCGGTGTTTGGAACACCAAAGCGCCATGTGGGGTTGAGGCCTGTGCTTGTAAATCACCGATCCTCGGCCTTCCCTGGATTGCATTGTACTTTGAGGGTGCCCGGACCACCGAGAAAGTGAGAGATATGGCCCGGACACGGTCCCCTACTCCGATAGTGAAAGGGAGCATGATCTTTCCCAGGGGGTGAGATATACTATTGTTGAAACCAACGAGGGGGATCTAGTCTTCCTCAAGCCTGTCCCTCACATCCCTGTCAAACCTCAGGAAACAGTGTTCATATATTACTTCTACTCCACTTCCCTCGTCTACGTGTATCCTGGCTACCTTATGTCCGGCTATGATGGCTGATATATTGAGGGGAAGCCTTTGCACCTCGTGTTCCTCCAGGTGTGGCATTAGTATGCGAGCTTTCATGCGGTCTGGGGGGCCCAGGACCCTAGCTTTTACACTCCTAGTGGTGTTAAACTCATCCCTTCGCCTGATCATGTCTACGTTTGCCCTTCCAGGCTCCCTCACATCTTTTCCCTTATGATCTCCCCCTCCTTCTTTGATTTATTTAATCAAGTGAGCCAATTTACCCATTTTTACTGCGTCTTCTATTTCCCTCTCTAGGTACATACAATCATCGGTTTTATGGCCGTAGCCCCTGTGGAAGTCGTAATATTCGTTTGGTTGTGCCTTCGTTGCTGGTTTTATGGGTGGTGGCCTTGGAAAGGAAGTTTTCACCCTCTCAGTGGCCAGTATTTCGCTTGGGGTTTTGGTGAGAGGGGTGAAGCTATCAGAGTAAGGGAGTGACCCCCTGCCCCGAGGTCTATAGGGGGAGTATGTGGGTCTTACCCTATCATGCAATATTTTGTCAAAAGTTGGTTTTCGGGAGTATGGTGTACCTTTTTCTGGAGGTTTTGGAGCAGGGTTGCTTCTTCGGGTGGGGACGTCCATCTCCTTAGCCTTGCTGACTGTGTCTTTTCCCCTAACAAAGGCCATGACCATGTCCATGAGGTTATCGAACGTGTGTGGGAACTCCTCTCCTAACTTTTCGCATAGTTGTGCATGCTTCAGCCCATTGATGAAGCTGCTAATCTTCATGACCTCCGACACATCTTTGATGTTCATGCTTTCTTTAATGAACCTTTCCATGTATTGATCTATTCGTTCATTATCTCTCTGCCTTATGTGCATGATTTCATTTGGGTTTTTGACCACCTTTCTCTGTTGACCAAAGTTTCTCAGGAACTTCTCGCTTAGTTCCTCGTAGCTATCGATTCCTCCGGGAGGAAGGCTGTCAAACCAGAGCCTGGCACCCTCCGTTAGAGTTTGTACGAACATGTGACACCAAACAGGCATAGGACACCGTCCTAGTTGTCTCGCACCCTTGATGGCATGAAGGTGATCCTCCGGGTCCCGCTTCCCGTCATCTGTCAAAGTTCAAGGGCAACTTGAGCTTGGGGGCATGGGTGCCTCAGCGATTCTTTTTGTAAACTTTGAGATCTCGGCTAAGTCTTGAGGAAGGTAGGGTTGATCCAGACTGTTGTCCTTTTGGTCTTCTTTTTCTTTTTCTTTTCCCTTCGATTCCTTTCCTGTGATTAGATCCTCTCTCTTTTGATGACATCTTCTTAAGGGCTGTTATGAAAGCCTCTGGAGGATCTGAGCAATCGCTCTTGTTCTGAGGGTCCATTTCCCCCTTGTTGGGTGGTGTATCGAAAGATAATCTGGCCTTGAGGCTCTCCAGTCTCTCATGTCTTTCCAGGTCCTCGAGATGCTTCTTTATTTCTTCCCTGTGCATGGCAACGAAATCCGGGGTGATGGTCTCATTTTCCGTGTTTCTTGTTTGGTTCTCATTTTCTTTCTCATGGGTAATGTCTTCCACTGTGACCCTGTCATGGTCATTTTGCATCGTCTGGATGGTCCGTGAACTCGGTGGTGTTGCCATGTTCTCTCTTACAGATTGGGGTATCACGCCACCGATGATTTTAACTGGAAAAAATCAGCCGGACTGAAAGGTCCCACGGATGGCGCCAATGTCGAATCCCCAAATCCCTGGATGACTTCAAGGGGTCTTCGCTGACGTCGTGATACTCCAACCTTTGCTTTCTACAAAAAGGAAACCGTTAGCCTCGCCACGGAGGGCCCCGGAGGGGGGATCCGTGACCAAGCTCCGGCGTGAGAGTAAGTAAACTTGCCGGAGAGTAAGAGAGCAGTTTATTCCGATGAGTATGATCACCGGAACAATCTCTATGGTGTGAATCAGATATAAATGTGTGTATTTAATGTAAGGGAATTATGGTCGGAATAAATGATCGAGAGAGCATTAAGTGAGATACCTTGGACTTGAGAAATAGATCGTTCTTTACCTTTCTTATATAGCCAAGAGTCCTTATCTCTTCAATGGAATGGTACCGAGATGATCCAACGGTTTTTTACTATCTTTGGGGGGCTCAGACACGTGTCTGAACCCCAACGGAGAGATTGTTGACCTCATTTAATGAAACCGGCTCGGAAGTACTGTGCCAGCCGGAGATCCTTTTCTTATCATTCATTTAATGCTCTTGTATTTTCTGAACATCTCCTTCCCACCCATTTTGTATGGGAGAATCCCTTAATAGGCAAGTATTATAATTTGGGCCTTACCAGTTGGGCCTACATGAGAGGAGCCCAAGACGAGTCAAGCTGGGTAAACCATTGGCCCGTCATCATCATGTATTTAAACAAATGGAATCTATCTATTAGTACATAGATTTTGGGCATGTTTGGGTAAGCTTTTTGAAACAACTTATTGACTTATTGGCTTCTTGGAAAAGTCAGGATTTTGTGACTTATTGACTTATTGGCTTTTCCCCCACATATACACCCTCTTTGCCAAACATCATTTTAGAGCTTATGACTTTTCAAAAAGCCAATAAGTCAATAAGTTGTTTCAAAAAGCTTACCCAAACATGCCCTTAGACTTAGACGTATTTAGCATTTTATTATTTTCATTTGGATAAAAATTAGTCATGTTACAACTTTAATTTTAGGTTCTTCTTTTTGGATTGCTAAACTGAGTACATGTATCGTATAAATAAAAAATATCGTACAAATAAAAAATATCGTTTTAATAATATGACTATGTTATACTTCTTCCAATAATAGTTAAATTATTTTAATTATTTGAAAATAAAGTTTTATGTTCCATAAAATAGAAGCTGTGATTACAAACACACTTGGTTTAGTGATTTGTTGTAGGAAGGTAACTCTTCATGTACACATGTCCAACAGTCATTGGTGAAGTCATTACTTATTTGGTGGCATTGTCACTAGCTTATAATAAGTTGGTGATTGTTGGCCCTTCAACTGTAGGCTGTTATAGTAGATAGGGTCTACACCAGTAGAGTGCTTAATAAAGTCTTAATCTAGGGTACACCGTACACTCTCTCATGGATGTGATGTAGGCAATGGATTCGCAAGTAGGGTAAGCAATGGTTTCAGGGATGATGAAGAATGAGGGAGGGAGGTTGGATCGGTTTTGGCTCTATACCATGTAGGAAATGATAACTCTCAATATCAAAACAAGTTACAATATGATCATACATATAGGCAAAGAATAAATGCAAAATTAATAACAAACATCAATGTGAATAAATGAATAATTATGGAGACTCTTGAGTGTTATCAGCCGTCTATAATTCTGATGAAGTGGTTTATCAGAAATTCTGGTAAAAACCCCACTTGTCTAAAAATCAGCTCTATCCTGCCACACTAACCAAAGCAAGTTGACATTATTGGATCTCATGATGACAAAGGCAAATTGATTGTTGGATTCAATGAATATGTCAAGACGCTACTTTTTGAAGGAATATACATGAATAAACAAGCAGAGAACAATGAGTTAAGCTTAGCATTCAATACATACTACAAACTTCATTGTCCTTTCACTCTCAGAATTCAAGTATTCATTTGTAATAGATAATAATCTTACAATCACCTTGTAAACCATTTTGTTTCAAAGTGATATAAACTTGATAATTCTGTAGGTCTTGTTTCTTGAAAGTATGATTTCTATTTCCGCACACTATTTTCACAACTATTGAAATCACTTGCCATATTGCGTGAGAATAAGTTTTTAAGTCTAAACTGGGACCAACAATTGGTATCAGAGCAGATTGAATAAATTATTTTCAAACGATCAATCGCCCATTTTCTTTTCTCTAAATATGGCCAGCTTTCAAACATGAAATAATGCTTTTAACATTGGTTCAATGTCTAAACCTCCGACTCTTGTCAGAGAGGAATACCCACAATGGAAAATTAGGATGGTCAATTTCCTTAATGGACATGACCGAGCTCTGTTTCAATCCATTGAAATGGGTCCACATGTACCATAGGCAGTTTGCAGCAAGATGGAGCTCGTTCTCACGTTCGTTTCGCCTGGTCGCACGCCCAAAACGGACCCTCGTAACCCAAGTTAGAGCCATTTTAGTGAAGCCCCTTTTGTTACGCGGTCTTGGGCCTCCAAATACAAAATAGCCCGTTCCTCCACACTTGGGCCTGCATCACTTTAGTAAATTCCTATTCAGTGAGATTTTTATACCTTAAAGCACACGTGTATAGGAACTTTTTGTATAGTCTAATATTTGAAGGGCTTAGTATTGTACATGTTATAAAATATTTTGATCAACAACAAGGGCTTTGCTAGAGGTACAACTTCAGAGAAAAAGAAAACAGTTTGTGATATGGTTACTGAGCAACTTTAGTTAGAGAAAAAGAAAATTGTCTGTGATATGGTTATGGAGCAACTTTATTTTGTCACTATTTAATATAATATATAATTTTTTTGTATTTCTTTTATTTTTAGATTTATTAATCATATAGATTAAATTTTTAGCCCGTGTAATACACGGGTAACTAACCTAGTAAAGTAATATAGCTGCAGTGGATTTAAGAAACTGTTGGGAGCAGCAAAGCCCGTTACATCATCCATAACCCTGTAAAATCGTTTAGCATTAACTTCCAAATATTCTTCTTTAATTCCAAAACAATAAAATTTATGCTATTATAAATTCAGATATATATATCCTCATAATTGCCGTTCAAAAAAAAATATATCCTCATAATCTCGATGCATATATATGAGTATTGATGAATGAAAGAGATACACTTCTCATATTTTCTCATATTTCACTTCATCTTATCAGCACCTGCTCTATACTTGTTTTGATTGTTTAGTTGATGCTTTAGAAGTGGTCTACCTTGGCTATTGTTTCACATATATTATAGAATTCTACTTCAGCCACACATTCATCAATCCAGGTAACATATATTAACATCTCGTGCATTTATTGGTAGATATAGAACCTTTTTACTCACTTGAATCACACACATCAAATGTTTTTACGTAATTCAGTGATAAATTTGTGACATAAAATTGAGATAGATGGATTTTTTTTTCGTAAATAGATATTTTTTTTCTTTTTTTTTTTTGTGATTCAGTCTCGCAAAATACTATTCAAAGTAATACTAGATATTATGGTTTTCTATGATTAAGATATTGAAACATACAATCAAGATATTGTTTCTTGAAGTTTATTAGAACATAAACATGCTTTTAGTTCGGCGGTAACTGCCGTCATAAATTAATGAATTACCGATTAAATGCGAATGCGTGATGAAGATCTTGATTTGTTTTGGTTTTGCGGAAACCGCTTTTCCGGACTTTCTTCACCGTTGGATATCGGAGTCATGCATACTTTGTTTCAATCACTTGATGTTATCATATACAATCTCTGGATGCTCTCTGTTTTTCGATCTCACGTTTCCTCTAGCAAGACTCCTGTGATTCATTAATAAAATGACTTAATAGGTTGTATGTATTAAGCATGGACTTTGGTCTGACTTTCACCGCTTTTGATTCATTTAATCCATTTTAGCTAAAAAAAATATGTTCCGGTTTCAAATAAAATACAATCCAAATCGACCCATTTACAAATAAAAGAGTTGAAATTGCCACCTCTAAATCTGATAGAAACAACAAACAAAATAATAGTGTCTTAGGATGAAACTAAGATGTGTGGTCATAAGCTTTTCCACATTAACCGAACCAGGTTTCGTAACCTTCACCCGAGTTGAATGTCACCATTATGAAGTCAACATTTGAATTAGTATGATCTACAGAACTATTTAGTTAGATTAAAAAGTCAAAATAACCTTTTCGACATCACGAGTGGACGTTAATCCGGAGTTGCATCAAGATGTTGATTAAGAATGCCGTTAGTGTCAATACATGAGATGTTTTAACATAAACGACATTCTTAATCAACATCTCTTCGCAACGAGAAGGTTACCGTCAAGTGGTGATGTTGAAAAGGTTATTTTGCCTTTTTAATCTAACTTAATACTTCTGTAGATCATACTAATTCAACATGTTGACTTCATAATGGTGACATACAACTCAGGTGTAGGTTACGAAACCTGGTTCTGTTAATGTGGAAAAGCTTATGAGCATGCATATTAGTTTCATCGTAAGACACTGTCTATTTTTCTATCAGATTTAGAGGTTGTAGGATCGTGAAACGACCTAACGAGTCGATCAGAAGAGTGCTCAGATCGAATCAGAGGCGGAATTCATTGATTCGGTCTTGGTTTAGCTTGTATTCACTAATAAATGTCTTGTTTATTGATCTTGAACGATTTACAGTCCAGAGACACTTCGACAGCACTTCGGCGTCGGAAATCAGAAAGTTACAAATGAGAAAGTTTGAAGTCTATTTATAGGGAGAGACCCTCCTGTTTGAAACTGACATGACCAGTTTCAAACTGTCACGACTAACCCTCCTGTTTGAAAGTGACAGGCCATCTTCAAACTAGACCCCTTCAAACCTGACATCTTCAAACTAGCAGGTCATCTTCAAACTTTCAGTCCGAGACTCGATATAAGACGAAGTCGACAGATGTATGCACCAACAGACTCCCCCTCAGATGTTGACGAGTCTTAAGTGTCGAGTCTTCGCATCTTCAGTCTTTATCAGTCTCTTTTCTTTCTTAGCATATACCAGGATCTTCTCTTTGGCTCTAACCTCGTCAGACTCCCCCTCTCATCATGATGGGATCGCCGTCTGGAATTAGCTATCACCTTGAGATCAATCCCTGGCTTTATCTCTGATTAGCTCATTTCCTGCACAATATTCTCACAAACACATAAGTTTTTACTTAAATCAATAAAAAAAACTTACTAGTAATAGTTACATCAAGTTCAAATTAATGACCTTGATTAACTAATCTAACTTTCTTTCTCAAAAATCAGTTTCTTCTTTTAAACACACACTCCCAAACCAGTTCATCATGTTCAGCACTCGGAATTTTGAAAATCAGCTCACCAACATCAGTTGTCGAAAATCTTTTTGAATTTTTCAAAAAATTTATGCTAAAACACTCTAAAATCTTTTTGGGTTTTTTAAATAGAATGAAATACAGTAAAGAAATATTTACAAACACTATTTTTGTGAGCTTGTGTAAGAGGATCATATCAGTTTATGTGACTAATCACTAGCACCATTAAGCTTGATTTCATTTTAAGCTCTAAACAATTCACATAGATTGACGATATGTTTGTCCTCTTAAGCTCAATCTAAAAACTTTCGAAATGCTTACCGATACGTTAAGGTATATTAATATAGCACTAAACTCTTATGGACCCCACGATCTCAGCATATCCCCTCATCATGTAATACACTAACTCAAGTAATGCCTTTAAACTTTTATCAACTGTGATTTGTGCGAAAACAAAGCAGAATGTTTAAACATTAACAATCAGGTCGATACTCCCGTATACGCAGAGAAAGTCCAATGTTTAAACAAAATAAGAAAATAAAACAAGTTGAAGTTGTTTAGGCTTTAACCACCAGGTCGATACTCCCGTATACGCAGAGGTGATCCAAAGCTTAAACGAAACACCAAAGAAAATAAAGCAGAACGTTTAGGCAACAACATCCAGGTCGATACTCACGTATACGCAGAGGATGTCCGATGCTTAAACAAAATAAAGAAATCAAACAAGTTTAAATCTTTGCAAAATAAAATACACAATCACAGCGACTTTTAAGCAAAGTTGTGAAAGTTCACAAACTTAACCAGTTTTATGTCTTTCGACAATCAGCGATTACTGAGTAGGTACAGAGTCAAGAAGGACAAAACTAAGTACTATGCTTTCGACCATGTTTCCCACTAGAACTAGGCCTTTTCATTTAGGTTTGTATCGTTCTCGCAAATCTACTAGTCTAGCTGACCCTACCGTCACATCTTTAGTGAGACCGTTTATCACATTATAACTTTCCATTTCTTTAGCGTGCTGTGACAGTTCAACTGATCTACTATCATTTCCTCTTTTTGACAACAAAACTCATTTTGAATTTTTCAATGTTTTTGACATTTTCAAATTTTCAAATTTTTTTTTTAAATTTTTACTCCCCCTAAAATCAAAATATGTTTCAATTTTGATTTTCTGGGAAAATTTGAAAATAAACTGTACAAGAAATGTGACAACTTGATGAGAATCACTTCAATTCTCCATTCACTTGGCTTGAACAATCCGAACTCCCCCTGACAACAAAACATTTTCCCATAGTGATTTCAAAACACTTAAGGTTGTTTTAATCAAAATGGTTTTTCCGGAAAATTAGTTTTGTGAGTCATTTCGCAAATTCGGGATTTCATCACCTTGTTCTCTTCAATCACTTGTAAAAACTAACATTTTAAGATTAATCCACAAACATCACTTGTAGAAAATCAAGTACAACTTAATGTCCCTGATTTACCACTTGTAAGTCGAAATATCACAAACGTGAATTTCTCAAGAAAGATGCCGATTCCTGTTCCACGCTTTCCAACCTGGGAACTCCGGGAAGTCAGTTTTTTTCTATTTAAAGAGTTTCACCCAAGCCTGACAGTCCTTGGGTGCTTTTGAAATTCCATTTGACAATGATGGAAAATTTTCATCATTCATTGTCAAACTGGAATCACCACTTTTTACCTCAACACATGGCTCCTCTGGCTTTACCACACCAGATTCATCGCCTGAACTTGGCTTGTCTGACTTTGATAAGCCAGATTCATCGCCAACATGTGGCTCCTTTGTTTCCGGAGAAACAAATTCATCACCAACAACTTTCTTCTTCTTCTTCTTTTCCTCTTTCGTCCTCAGATTTGTATCTGATGAATTCGTCTTACTTGACTTTGCAGTCGAGGGAAGCGATTTATCAGAACTCTTATTTTTACCAACAGATGAACCCGAGGACAAAATCTTCTCGAGATACTCTCTCGCCTTCTTCCTCTTCTTCCTCAGTCTGTCTTTCTGCCCTTGAGAAAGCTTCACTTTCTTTTCTTGAACTTTAGGTTCTTGAACCTTCTGTTCTTTGAGCTTGACCTTGACTGATTTCTTCACCTGCTTCTGAGATTCAGCCCTCGATCTTCTCATTGATCTCATTGAGCAATCTCTGGCAATATGGCCAATGATGTTGCAGTTAAAGCATCTCCTCGTCTCATAATTCCAACCTTGGCAGTTAACAGCAATGTGTCCTTGATAACCACATTGGTAACACACTCTGTTATCGTACCAATCACCATTTTCAGCCCAAATGCTCAAATCATAGCATTGTTTGGCTTGGTGATATTCCTTTCTCATGTTTGCTGGATTTGACTTTTGAGCACTGTGGTCCAACCTGCACCACTTATTACAAACAATTTTAGAGTTTTCATTTTTCGATTTTTGTAATTTTTCATTACGATTGGATGATCGATCTGATGAGCTTTTATTATCTTTTTGAACATTTTTCTCATTTTTAATTTTTTGTTTCTGTTCCACTTTCTTCTTCAAAGGTTTTTGCTTAGAGCATTCTCCCTTTTCAGTAGATTGCATAACAGTTTTCTGAAATTTATCTTTTAATTTCAAAAATAAATTCTTTTTGTCAATTTTTTCTTTTTCATCATCAGATTTTTCATCGCAATCTTCAACTATGACTTTGTCATAGTTTGTGACATTGTCACTTATTGGCACAAAATTGATCGCTTTTGGACAGGGAAACTCTGATGAAGTCACAAAACCTTTCAATTTCTTTTCAAGTTCATCAATTTTGTTCCTTGAATTCTCAGCTTCATTTTCAAGCTGAGATATTCTCTCAAAATGAGACTTGATTGTCTTTTCATTCTCAATCTTAATGTTTTCAAGAACAGACTTTTCATTTTCCAAAGCTTTTATCTGTTCTTGAAATTTTGTTTCATTTGCCTTCAAATTTTTTTTCTCAAGTTTTATCCAGAAATCTTCATCTTCTGAAGATTTCTTTTTGCTTTCAAAATCCTTTTCTTTCTCTTTCAAAATCTCGTTTTCTAATGTCAAACTGTTTAAATCATTCAACAGTTTGTCATTTTTGAGATTTCAACCTCTCACAATTTTCCTGCAAATCAAAAATATGTTTCTTATCAGCTTTCTTCTCGTCTTTCAAAACTGAAATTTCTTCAGTCTGTTCCTCTCCCACTTGAACACCTTTACTCTTACTCTTCTTTAATATTGATTTTCCACTTTGACTTTTCTTCTTCTCAGCATTTCTCTCCATCTGTTCTTCAAGTTTCTTAATGAATTGACCAATTGTCAATTCAGAGTATTCTCCAGTTCTTTTTAAATCCAAAAGATATGTACCCCACTCTTGTTGAGGTATGGCATTGGCCAATTTTTCATCCCATTCATCTGATTCTTTTTTAATACCCTTCTCAGACAATGAACGAACAAGATGACTATACCTCTCAATGATGCTCTTTGTATTTTCTCCTGGACAACCTGAAAATGAATCAAATTCTTTCTTTAATACATTTATTCTATCAAATGTTTCTTGAGACATATTAAAGAAATTAATATCCATGATTTAAAAACCCGTTTTTCAAGACAGTCTCGTTAAGAGAAATATCAAATTTAAACTAGATCACCTCTCAAACGGAATAGTCCTGTATCGTTTGAAACTACAGCACTTTCAAATTTTTAGACACTTTCAAACTTGACGTCAGTTTCAAACTTGAAGACAGTTTCAAACGGAAGCCAGTTTCAAACAGAAGGTGGCAGTTTCAAACTGGTGACACCTTCAAACTGGAGGTGTATCCTTCAAACTAGAGGTCCACTTCAAACTAGACCTTCAAACAGGACCCCCTTTTCAAACTTTCAGGTGGCAGTTTCAAACAATAGGGTCAATTTCAAACAATAGGGTGGCAGTTTCAAACTGTCAGGTGCAGTTTCAAACGGTCACCGGTTATCAAGCCATTTTTACCAGTTTTACTTCGAATTTTAAACAGAAACTCTCAAGGGTTTGTTAAAATACAATTACGCACATATTGTGAAAGTTTTAGCCGATTTTAACCGTGAAAAGTATTAATTTTGTGAAAGAAGGTGTAGAAAATCAAAATTTTGTTAGCGAAAACGAGCTAAATGGTAAGAACTCTTCCTCCTGAGCTCTGATACCACTTGTAGGATCGTGAAACGACCTAACGAGTCGATCAGAAGAGTGCTCAGACCGAATCAGAGGCTGAATTCATTGATTCGGTCTTCGTTTAGCTTGTATTCACTATTAATTGTCTTGTTTATTGATCTTGAACACTTTACAGTACAAAGACACCTCGGCAGCACCTCGGCGTCGGAAATCAGAAAGTTACAAATGAGAAAGTTTGAAGTCTATTTATAGGGAGAGACCCTCCTGTTTGAAACTGACATGACCAGTTTCAAACTGTCACGACTAACCCTCCTGTTTGAAAGTGACAGGCCATCTTCAAACTAGACCCCTTCAAACCTGACATCTTCAAACTAGCAGGTCATCTTCAAACTTTCAGTCCGAGACTCGATATAAGACGAAGTCGACAGATGTATGCACCAACAGAGGTGACAATTTCAACTCCTTTATTTATAAATGGATCAATTTAGGCTGTATTTTTTATCTCAAACCAGAACATATATATATATATATATATATATATATATATAAAGGAAGGTTAACGTACATTACGGCTTAACGTACATCACGTACAACAGATAATTACGCACGTTCGTTTTAAAATCACGCATGTTATAACTCAAAAATCCAAAATCATGCATGTTGAAACACAATAATAACGCATATTGAAAACATCAATCACGCATGTTATAAAACAAATCACGCACGTTGTTGTACGTGAACTACGTGAAGCTGTAATGTTGTACGATATACTTTTTCTATATATATATATATATATATTTATAAAGGGTACAGATTCTAAGAGAAGTCCAACTTATTTGAGAAACTTGAGAAGTATTCTGGACCACACATTTCCCTAAACTTTTCGTAAATTACCTAAAGTTTAGGAAAAATATGTGGTTAAGAATGCTTCTTAAGTTTCTCAATTAGACTAGGGCTTCTCGCATGATCCTAACCCTATATATATGTGTGTGTGTGTGTGTATATATATATATATATATAAGTGTAACGTACAATAGTGCTTATCGTACACAACGTACGCGATAACCCCAGCCATCAGATCTTTATCTCCCATGCGATTTCACCCCATAAACAACAGCGTACGCAAGCACAATTCGCATGTTATAAAAAGGCAAATGAAATCGCATGGCTTGAAAATGCAATGAAATCGCATGTTTTGAAATTCCATGCAAATGAAATCGTATGTTTGAAATCACATGCTGTAGGATCGTATTTCGACCCAAACGAGTCGTTCAGAGGCGTTCAACTACGTTTCAGGTGCGGAATAACAAGAAACGAAGGTAGAGACAGCTTGCAATTTACTTAATCTACTGTTTTATTGATTTGACAATGATTACAGCTCGATCTTCACACCGGCAGCACTTCGGTATGGAATTCGACAAAGTTACAAATGAGATCCGCTTATGAGGTATTTATAGTGAAGGTAGGTTCCCACATACGGACATGTCCGTATAAGCGGACCTGCCATAAAAGCGAACCTCCTATGTCCGTATAAGCGGACCTGACACATAAGCGGACCTCCTATGTCCGTATAAGCGGACCTGACACATAAGCGGACCTCCTATGTCCGTATAAGCGGACCTAGTCTCTTTTTCACATAAACTCTCCAGTTTTCTCGTAAAACGCGCCCTAATCTATACAATACAATGTATAACATGATCTAAGACAAAATCAACAGATGTAGTGCACCAACAGACTCCCCCTCAGATGTTGATGGAGTCGACTGTCGAGTTACAACAATACTGTGTCTTCACATCTTCAGTCTTGATCAGTTTCTGGGCTTTTCTTTCTCTCTGTCTTCAGACTCCCCATCTCGATTTGCTGGTATTCCTTTGTTCTTCAGCAACATCTTCTGAATCGTTGTCTGGTCTTCACAGGTTCTCAGGATCGGTCAGCCTGGCTCAAACAGAGATTTCAATTTCTAGTATTGAAACTTGGCTTTCTTCAGTCAGATCGGAACCTGGCTAAACCTGCACATTCTTAACCCAAAAGTAAATTTTCTAAATTTAACAATTTAAATTCACCAACATACTGATATAATCGGATGACTCCCTCTCATAAACATAAGCATCAACAATCACTCTCCTTCAGATCACAAACTCATATGAACCACTTGTTGATTTAGAAAATACATTTTGACATTTTAAAACACACTCCCCCTCACAACAATGTCATCATGTTTAGCACTCGGAATTTTGAAAATCAGCTTTCCAACATCAGTTGTCGAAAATCTTTTTGACTTTTTCAAAAGTTATGCTAAAACACACACAAAATCTTTTTGGATTTTTCTGAAAGAAATGAAATGTAGTAAAGAAATATTTACAGACAATATTTTTGTGAGTTCGTGCAAGAGGATCATATCAGTTTATGACAAGTCACAAGTACCATTGAGCTTAGTTACACATTAAGAATTAAACAATTCACTTAGATTGCCAATATACTGATCCACTTAAATTTTCACACAAATTTCAACTGATTCAGGATATGAGTTAGGTATTTTAAGAACTTAAACTCATTCATGTGTCCCACCTCTTGAATATACTCCCGTATCCAGATCCCAATATTCAGTCTTACAGGTGAGTATACCACAGATGATATCTGTCAGGGGAATAAATTATAGTACGAGGGCCGTGAGAGATCAAGTCGATCTTTCGATACGCAGAGAGATGACGGCTTTGACTTTCGGTGGGTCCCCTTTAGAGGATCCTTTGATTACAACAGCAATGACTATCAATTTTATTGTTTCATCAATTTGCTGAGGGCGGCGCTATTTTTCAAGCATGCGGAAAGTATTCTCCGGGGACTAGGTCAGAAATTCCTTTCAGCAGAAGTCCCGGGATAATACCCCAGATATCACTGAGCATAAAGACCTAGTATCTCAGAAAGAGGGACCTTTCAAACGAGATTTCAGGGGTTACCTATATATCCAAGCAGTGTTCCCCACGAAATAAGCAAGTTTGAAATTTAGTTTATATCCCGAAAAAGTTTACTAAATGTGTAAAAACCTATCGGCATATCATCAGTGAGACTGTTTAACACTATTTAAACATTACAATTCTTTAGCATACTGTGACCGTCTACTGATGTACTATCATTTCCTCTTTTAGACACAAAAACTCATTTTTGATTTTATCATGTTTTTGTCTTTTTCAAATTTTCAAATGTTTTTGGATTTTCAGAAATATTCTACTCCCCCTAAAATACAAACACATTTTAGGTAATTTGAAAATAAACTGGACTCTTGACCTACTTGAAAAACAAAACTATACAGAAACTTGACAACTGACATCGAATCACTTCAAATCGCCATCCACTAGGCATACACAATCAGAACTCCCCCTTTCAACAAACCATTTTCTCATTTAGATTTCAAAACACTTAAGTTTGTTTTAATCAAAATGATTTTTTCGGAAAATGAGTTTGTTTTTACCACTTGTAAGTTTACCACTTGTTTAAGTATGGGGATATGGTTCATCATCTTGTTTATCAAACTCATATGTAGTAAATCAAGTACAACTTAATGTCCCTGATTTACCGTTTGCAATTAAGCAACCTCTGTACCAAATGTAAGAATTTCCACTTTTATGATCACAAACAATACCATATGTAAGTATAATTAACCAATACCAACTGTAGGAATGTTACGTCTACATGCATCATTTACCAATCAGGATGCCGATTCCTGCTTCTCACTTACCAACCTGGAAGCTCCGGCATAGTCCTTTCACCTGTAGACATTCAAACATTATCAAAAATTTTCATACAAAAACCATCAAAAACATGAATGATGCCGATTCCTGATCCACGATATAAACTTGGGATCTCCGGCGAGTCAGGTTTTTCATTTGAACAGATTCACCCAAGCCTGACGGTCCTTGGGTGATTTCGAATTCTTGTTCAACAATGGTGGAAAATTTGCGTCATCCATTGTTAAACCTGAATTCTCCATTTTTACCTCAACCAAAGGCTCCTCTGGATTTGATGTACCAGAATCATTGCCTGCACATGGCTTGTCTGACTTCAACACGTCAGATTCATCGCCTGAAGGTGGCTTGTCTGACTTTACCATGTCAGATTCATCGGCGACCATTTTCTTCTTCTTCTTTCCCTCTTTCGTCCTCAGATTTGTATCTGATGAATTTGTCTTGCTTAACTTTGCAGTCAAGAGAGTTGATTCATCAGAACTCTTATTCGTTCTATCCGGTGAACCCGAGGACAAAATCTTCTCCAGATATTCTCTGGCTTTCTTCCTTTTCTTCCTCAGTCTGTCTTTTTGCCCTTGTGAAAGCTTCACTTTCTTTTCTTGAACTTTCTGTTCTTGAATTTTAGATTCTTGAACTTTCTGTTCTTTGGGCTTGACATTGACTGGTTTCTTCATTGCCACTTTCTGAGATTCATCCCTCGATCTTCCCTTTGATCTCATTGGACAATCTCTGGCAATGTGTCCTCTGATATTGCAATTAAAGCATCTCCTCGTCTCATAACTCCAACTCTGGCAGTTAACAGCAATGTGTCCTTGATAGCCGCATCTGTAACACACTCTGTTATCGTACCAATCACCATTTTTAGTCCAAACATTCAGATCATAGCACTGTTTGGCCTGGTGATAATCCTTGCTCCTCTTGTTTGCTGGATTTGACTTTTGAGCACTGTGGTCCGACCTGCACCACTTATTACCAACAATTTTTGAGTTTTGATTTTTCAATTTTTGTGGTTTTTGATTGCAATTGGATGATTGAACTGATGAGCTTTTATTCTTGATTTGAACATTTTCTGAATTTTTAACTTTTTGTTTCTGTTCCACTTTCTTCTTCAAAGGTTTTTGCATAGAACATTCACCCTTTTCAGTCGATTGTAGAACATTTTCTTGAATTTTTTCTTTTAATTTCAAAAATATTTTCTTTTTCTCATATTCAGCATCAGACTCTGACTCAGACTCATCTGCTGAATAAAACTTCTCATTTTCATCATCAGTTTTCTCATCGCAATCTTTAACTTTGACTTTGTCAAAGTTTGTGACATTGTCACTTATTGGAACGGAATTGATCGATTTTGGACAGGGAAACTCAGATGAAGTCTCAAAACCTTTCAATTTCTTTTCAAGCTCATCTATTTTGTTCCTTGAATTCTCAGCTTCTATTTCAAGCTGAGATATTTGTTCAAGATGAACCTTGATTGTCTTTCGAGCACATTCAGCTTCTTTTTCAAGTCGAATAATAGTCTGAAGATGAGAATTTATAATTTTTTGCTTTTCAATGTTGTTTTGACTAAAAACATTTCTTCCATCTTCAAGAATCTTTATTTGACTTTGAAATTCTTTTTCCATTTTTAATTTTTCTATTTCAAAAACTTTCAATTTATCTTCAAATTTTTTTGCATTTTCTTTCATCTTCTGATTTTCCAATGTCAAACTGTTCAAGTTACTTAACAGTTTGTCATTTTCAGATTTCACATTTACACAATTTTTCCACAAATCCATAATCTGTTTATCAGCAGATTTCTTTTCATCCTTCATCACTGAAATCTCTTCAGTCTGTTCCTCTCCCACTTGGACACCTTTACTCTTGCTCTTCTTTAATATTGATTTTCCACTTTGACTTTTCTTCTTCTCAGCATTTCTCTCCATCTGTTCTTCAAGTTTCTTAATGAATTGACCAATTGCCAAATTAGAGTATTCTCCATTTCTTTTTAAATTCAAAAGAAATGTACCCCACTCTTGTTGAGGTAAGGCATTGGCTAATTTCTCAATCCATTCTTCTGATTCTTTTTTAATACCCTTCTCAGACATTGAGCGAACAAGATGGCGATACCTCTCAATGATACACTTAGTACTTTCTCCGGGATAACCTGAAAATGAATCAAATTCTTTATTTAATACATTTATTCTATCAATTGTTTCTCTTGTCATATTAAAGAAATTGATATCCATGATTCTTGTAGTTCAAGCGGAATAGCAACCTTTCTTTCAATCGGAATACCTGAAACAAACAAAAAATCAACCAGTTTAAACAACTTATCAATTAATCAAATAAGACTAGTACTCGAACTGGTGATAATTCTGTGTGGACTGAAAGTTTACACACTGTGCGGACAGCTTTGACCTGTTGTGATTTCAAACCGAGCAATATGAATTTCTTAACATTTGACACAAATCCACTTAGCCGAAAAAAAAATCACATGCACATCAAATGGTTCAGATCACCTCTTGCAAATGGCACAATATACTATGCACTTTTTCAGAAACTACCTCGTTACATGAAACAAATCACATGGGTCGATGACAACTTGGGCTGAAAACAATTTCTGATTGGGCCGTTTGTATATTGTTGTTTTTACTTCATTTGACCTCTAAAATTAATGATCACATGCACCACTTTGTAAAATGAACCCACTAAGCTGTCATCATTCAATTTTCGACAACAAATATTAGATTTGTAGACCCAAGACACACATGCAATCTGAACATAAATCTGAACAAGCAATCAGTAATCCATTTTCCAAGGTAATCACGTGATGACTGAATAAGCGAACCTACTGACTTTGTCACTAAAAGCGGATCTATGAAGAACACTTGGAGCAGACTTGATTGATCAAAAAAGCGGACCTGATTGTTCAAATGAGCGGATCTACCAATTGTTCAAATGAGCGGACCACTTGATGTTCAAATGAGCGGACCACTTGATGTTCAATTGAGCGGACCACTTGATGTTCACAAGAGCGGACCTACAGATGTACGCAAAAGCGGACCTAACAAGCGAATCTATGAAGTGTCCGAATAAGCGGACCTATGTCCGAAGATGATTTCACCCATTTTTAGTCCGTATTTCAGTCTGAAGTTTTCAAGGGTTTATCAATATCCAATAACACGCAATCTGTGCAATTTTGACCCAATTCTGACCGTTACAACTGTTAGTGCATAATGTCTATAGCCTATGTCGTCAGTCGTGTAGTGTCGTGTCGTGTATGTTTTGAATAGTTTAATGTTTATGTTCAGTTCGTATGAATGTTCAAACGAAGTGGAACTTCAAACGAAGTGGAAGTTCATACGAAGTGGTCACTTCATACGAACTGAGGTTTGTCCACTTCGTTTGAAGCTCAAACGACCTGGTGACCCTATAAATAGGGATGTAGTTTTCTCATTTGTAACTTTTCCAAGAATCTTGAGACGAAGTGCTGCTGGATTCTCTGCTTGTAAAACGTTGATATATGAATGGAAAACATGTTTAAAGTACTTCTTTCTACTCCTATTCATGTTCTGCCATCGATTTCAAGCTGTTAGTTTGTTTCCGCCATTCTAACGGTCCAGATTTAACTCTGAAAGACTCGTATTGATCGTTTCTCAATCCTACAAGTGGTATCAGAGCTCAGGATGAGTTAAATCTGAGAAATCAGTGGTTTGAATGTGTGTAAATCTGATTCATCTACTTTGTCTTGGACTTTTGAATGATTTCACGGATCAAATGGACTGATTTTTGAATATGTTGTGTAAAACTTTGTTTTAAACAAGCTGTTAAAAGTTTTTGACCTAAAATCGACCTAAAACATATCAAAAATCATCATAAAATGGCACTTCGTTTGAGATTTATGTTTAGTTCGCATGAACTGATTCAGCTCGTTTGAGATTTCATACGAAGGAAAGGTCAGCTCGTTTAAAAAATCCTGTTCGTTTGAGATTTCACACGAAGAGAAGGCCAGATCGTTTCAAAATCCAGTCCGTTTCAAAAATTCAGTTCGTTTGAACTTCTACTTCGTGTGAAACTTTCAGTTCGTTTCAAAAGATTTAGTTCGTTTGAATTTCACTTCGTGTGAAACATTCAGTTCGTTTCAAAATTTCACTTCGTATGAGATTTCATTTTGTGTGAACATTCAGTCCGTTTGAAAGTTAAATCGTTTGAAATTTCCACTTTGTTTGAATCAGATTGTTTTCAAAAAGTCACTTCATTTGAAAAATTAAAAACTTAACAAGTTTTCAAAGTTTAAAAATGGAACATCAAGATTTTTATAACATGTTTGCGGGCAGTGGTATGACAGCAGGCCAGAGTTCAGCAAGTATTATGCAAAACGTTAATATGGAAAATGAATTGGGGACAATGCAAAAACCACCCAAGCTAATGAGTTTAGATGAGTTTTCTAGATGGTCTGGGAGATTTAAGAACTGGGTTCAGGCTAATCACTTTGAAAGTTGGTTGAAGGTTGAAGCACCATATGCTCCACCTCTAGATGCTCGTGAACAACCAAAAGGAATTGGAAGTTTGACGCAAACAGAGCAGAATGATTTCAAAGCAGAGAAAAAGATGATTAGCATTCTTGAACAAGCAATCTAGGAGGATATTTTAGTTTTGTTACAACACGAGGATAATGCTTATTCTATTTGGAAGGCATTGAAAGCAAAATTTAAAGGGAGTGAATCCATGCTCAAGAACAAAAAGGCATTGTTAAAGAAAGAATTCGACATTTTTACTTACATGAAAGGTGAAACCACAAAAAGTTTGATTGATAGGTATTGTCATTTAGTATTGGAGTTGAAGAGATTGGAAATTACCAAGACAAATGAAGAATTGATCGACAAATTGGCAGATGCATTGCCATATGATGAGTGGGGTACTTATCTGATGATGTTGAAAAACAGTGCAGGCTTTGAAAATTTGAATCTTAGTGGTTTCATAGAAAAAGTTGAATCTCATGAGCTGGAATTGCTAAAAATCAGGAAAATGAACTCAGCAAGTGTGCAGCAAGATGTGTCTCTGTATTACAACGGCAACCCTTCAGTTTCAACCATTCAAAGTCCAAAAATACAAACAGGGTTCATTGCTGATAATACTTCAAGTGTTTCTTCAAACACTCCTCAATCTGACAATTTTTCACCATTCGCAAAATTTGAACCAAATGTCAAAGCTCAGGAACAGCCTACACCTCAAACCTCAACAGGATCAAATCACCAGGCGTATGTTTGGGGTTCAGTGCAATATTGCGGTAAACATAAAGAATGGAAACGAGATCACGGAAACAGCCGCAAAACAGCACATAGCAATGCTTGCTTCCTTTCTTGAGGCTTATGAGGGATTAGTAGCAGGGAGGATCGGAAATCCTGACATGACCAAAGAGGATTACGATCAGATCGATCTGGAAGAGCTTGAGTTGATCGATATAAAATGGGGAATGGCAAGTTTAGTTAGAAGGGCACAACGTTTCATGGAAATTACAGGCCGGAACAGTTTATCAGGCCCCGATCAGAAGTTAGGGTTTGACAAATCGAAAGTTACGTGTTTCAAGTGTAAAGAACGTGGTCATTTCAAGAGAGAATGCCCGAACCGTGAAGTAAACAATCATCAAAATCCGTTCACCAACGACTACTACAAGCAAGCGATCTATCACCGACCAAATCAACAGCAAATTGTTCAAAGGCCACAGATTGAGAATAAACCAGAAAAGGCGATGATCGTGAATCAAGACGATGAAAAGGTTGCTGCAGGTTTCAGCTGGGATAAGTATATCCCCGGTAGTGATGAGCAAGCTATGATGGCAGAAGTTGTTGAGATATCTGAGATGGTTTCTGAGCCAGAGATAGTTACTGAAGATGTGTCTGTGGTTGTTGAAGAGATTCTTACTGAGAATGTGATCGATGTTGAGGAAATAGCTGCTGAAGTGTATTATTATCAGTCATAGCAGGAGGTTTTGGGAAGCTTGATGAAATCTGTATTGCCTCCTAACATTTCTGAATCTTTTGCAGGTTACTTTGAAGAACCAAGGACCGGATCATGTCCAAGGTTTGAAGAGAAGAAAGAAGTCGTTGAAGAGTTGATAGATGTGTCGAAAGAGATGACTGAAGAAGCGTTGAAAGACATAGCTGACAAAGCTCTAATGGCGAAACTGAAAGAGGTAGACACAGAATCTGTTAAACCAGAGTCTGTCGAAACCGAGTCAGTACAAAAGGAGTCTGTCGAGGAGTCTAAAAGTGAGGAGGTCAAATCTGAGAAAGTGTCTGAGTCTGAGTCAAACAATGTCGGTAAAACTAATTGTGTAGAGCAGGTTGTTGAAAAAGTTGTTTCAATTTCTGAAACACCGTGCAAACAGTGTCTAGAACCATGCACGGAGTGTCTTGAAAAAGACACTAAGTATCAGGAATTGAAACATCAAGCTGATATGATTAAGTTTGATCTCGGACAAGTCAAAGAGGCGTATGATACACTGGTCAGATCAATTAAAATGATTCAAGAAGAAAGTGTTGAAAATGATAAAGCCACGAAACTAGCAAAAGCAACACTTTTTGATAAACAAGTGGAAGTTAATTTTCATCTTGACACAATCGCATCATTAAAAAAAGAGTTAGAATTAACTAAAATTGAAAATGGGCGAATCGATAAGAAATTGATGAGCTATGCTGCATCGTCATATGTCCTTGAACAGATTATTCCACAACAGATTAATGCAACACCAGTCTTTACAAGTATTCCACCCCCAATGTGGAATCATTATACTCAAAAGTATCCAGATGGGGTGGAAGCTGCATTGAATCTCAAGTTGAAAACAATTGAGGATGAATTGCCTGAGAGCATTGATGTTACATTCTCTGGGTCTGACACTGACAGCGAGTCACAGATCATCAAGACTGTTGTCGATCAAGTGTTAGATGAAGAGAGTGATAACTCTGATGTTGAAATTATGAGATCTCATTCTGAGAAGTCTGTTACTGATTCTGAAGATGAGGGTAATTTTTTAGATTGTTTTATACCGAAATCAGACAAGAGTACGAATGATGATCCGATTATGGTGGTTTACACTATGATTGGAACAGACAAGCTTTATTCTGATTTTGAGTATCCTCTTCAGAATGTTAAGATTGAAAATGTTGAGAAAGTTTTCAAACTGGTTGAAATGGACATTAATGTGGTAAACAACAAAGAATTTTTTTCGAAACCTAAAAAGTCATTTGTTACAACACGTGTCAACAACTCGGGAAAAAAGGAATGGGAAGATAATGGTAACAAGAAAAATGGTAACAACTTTAAAAACAAAGGAATTGGTTTTGAGAAAAAGATGGCTAAGAAGGTTGTCAAGCCAAAAGATAAAATGAATGAAGTTTTTGTTGTTGGACCAAGTGTGAATGATGAAAAGGAATACATTTTTAGCCAAAAGGCCATTGACGATTTCAATGCAGCAAAGAAACTGAAAGAAGAGTCGATTAAGTCAACTTTTGTCGAGTATGACAAAAGAGTTTGTTATCGCTGCAATGAAATTGGACATATGGCAAAACAATGCAAGAAAGTTTTTGAAAAACCTGTCATTAAAAATGTTGTTCAAAAACCTCGACCTAAATATCCGACTGACACAAAGGGCAAAAAGCCGATGGTTTCTCCAATCCGCATTTTGAAAAGAGGTGAATCTTTGAAGTCAGAAGATACGCCAAAATCGATTTTTGAAATTGGCGAATCCTCTAAGACTCGAAAGATTTCAAAAATTTACCCTAAGACAAAAATTTTTGAAAATCAATCTTGGGTTGCAAAATCAAAACCATCAGCTGAGGAGAAAAAGATGGAAAACATTTTGAAAAATGAAACAAAAGCTGTGACAAATGAGTTAAAATTTGATTCAAAGGTCTTTAATCCCAATGTTCTAAATATTTTTGGAAAAATGGTTGACAGAAAGGTCAAAGGGGTAAAGGAATTTTATGCATCAAAAGTGGGTGCTAATGATAAACAAGAATTTGAATTTGAGCTTGAGCTTGATAAGTTTCTTGCAGAGTTTCCCCCAATAAAAAATGAAGTAAAACCAGAAACTAAAACTGATGTTTCGAATGTCACGTTTAACTTTCCTAAGACTGATGAGAAATGTGATGTAGTGTTTGGAAGTGTTTCAGCAGTTAAAAAGTCATGGAGTTCATTGTTTGAATAATTTGATATGATATTTGCAGGGGCTGCCCAAGTCAATTCTGTCAAAGTGGATTATGGATAGTGGTGCTTCAAGGCATATGACTGGGACGCTTGCTTTGCTCTATGATGTCAAATCAGTAAAAGGAAGCTATGTTGGATTTGCTGGAAATCAAGGTGGAAGGATAGTTGGTCAAGGAACGCTGTCAAATGGCGTAATTTCGTTCAGCGAAGTGAACTATATAGTAGAGTTAACAAACAATTTACTCAGTATTTCACAAATATGTGATAAAGAGTTTAGTGTACATTTTACAAAAACTGAATGTGTGGTTTTAAAACCAGGGTTTAGAATCCCTGATGAGATGTTGCTGTTGCGTGCTCCACGTAAGAATGATCTTTATTATCTAGATATGAACGTCGCAACGCCAACATCTCATCAAAAACAGTGTTTTGTGTCTAAAACTAAAGCAACGGAAAAGAATTCGATAATGTGGCATCGTAAAATGGGCCACATTCAAGTTCGCAAAATGAACTTTTTGGTACACAATGATTTGGTTGATGGTGTAAATTTGAAGAATTTTCATTTAAATGATGATTGTGTAGCATGTAAGAAGGGAAAGCAGACTCGGAAGTCACATCCACCGAAAATACTCAACTCAATCAGGTTACCTCTTGAGAGATTACACATGGATCTCTTCGGGCCTGTCAATGTGAAGAGCATTAGTGGAGATCTGTATTGCTTGGTGGTGACAGATGACTTTACGAGATTTTCTTGGGTAGTGTGCTTGGAACGAAAAGATCAAACTTTTGAGTCTTTAATGGTGCTTTTCAAGAAGATGGAAACGGTGTATAAACTGCCAATCCGGAGGATTCGGAGCGACAACGGAACCGAATTCAAGAACAACAAGATGTACGAGTTTTGTAACGAGAAGGGAATTCTTCATGAATTCAGTGCGCCATACACACCACAGCAGAATGGCGTAGCTGAACGAAAGAATCGGACCCTGATTGAGACAGCACGTACAATGTTAGCCGATTCCAAGCTACCAATCTTTTTCTGGAGTGAGGCAGTATCAGCAGCTTGTTACACATTGAATAGAGTTCTCATTGTCAAGAAGTACAAAAAGACTTGCTTTGAGTTGCTGCACCGTTATAAGCTGAATCTTGAGTTTTTGGAGCCATTCGGGTCTCCTTGCACTTTTATCGATGAAAATGGTAAATTTGGTGCTAAAGCTAATGAGGGTTTCTTTGTAGGTTATGCTAGCCCACTCAAGAGGGTGTTCGTACCATGCCTGAGTAAGGTGATTCAAGTTCAACACGTGGATTGTCAGAAACACACTCCATCATCACAACTTCCCGGACAAAGATTCCTGTTCGACTACGATAAGCTCTGGGAGTCGTTTCATTTGCCGGTCGAGCCGAGTGAGGCGGAAATAGCTCTTATGTACCTGTATCATCAAAGTGTGTCAGAGGAGAAAATGTCTAGACCGCTAGAAGTTTCTCAACCCACCGGGGGTACTCACGATGATGAAACAGGACCAAGTGGAACAGCTCACGAACCACCAGAGGAACCAGCTTCATCGTTTGATGAATCTGATGACTCAGAAGCGGAACCCGCTCCGACTTTTGACGAGAATCCAACAGAAGCTGAGGATCAATCCATTGATCTTATTGTTGATCTTAACATATCGAGTTTGGAATCGGAAGTAAATGTGCCTGACAATGTTATGCCATGGAATTTGTCTTATCATCCCTCAGAACAGATTATTGGCGACCTACAAAGTGGTGTTAAAACCCGACATCAAATAGACCGAGCTCTTACATGTTTCTATTCATCTATTGCTAACATGCAGAAAGAAGTCTCATTAAAATGTTTTATTTCGCAGATAGAGCCCAGAACCTACAGAGAGGCATTGACCGAGGACAGCTGGGTAAATGCAATGCAGGAGGAGCTGCAACAGTTCGAAAAGCTGGGTGTCTGGAGACTTGTTGATTTGCCACAAAACCAGAAGTTAATCAAGACGAAATGGGTTTTTAAGTGCAAGCGTGATGACAGAGGTGTCGTGGTGAGAAAAAAAGCGCGACTTGTGGTTCAAGGTTTCAGTCAACAGGAAGGAATAGATTATGATGAAGTTTACGCGCCGGTTGCCAGACTTGAGGCAATTCGGATTTTTCTAGCCTTCGCGTCATGGAAAGATTTTAAAGTATATCAACTTGACGTCAAATCTGCCTTCCTTTACGGAACTATCAGGGAAGAAGTGTATGTGGGACAACCGCCGGGGTTTACTGACCCACTGCACAAAAACAAGGTGTATCTACTGGACAAAGCGTTGTACGGACTTCACCAGGCCCCGAGAGCCTGGTACGAGACGCTTTCAACATACTTGTTGGACAACGGGTTCACAAGAGGCACAGTAGACAGCACTTTGTTCACCAAGGAAGACGCAGGCCACTTGTTGATCGTGCAAATATATGTTGACGATATCATTTTTGGATCCACCAACGACGATATGTGCAAAGAATTTGAAAAAGTGATGAAGAAAAAGTTCGAGATGAGCTCAATGGGGGAAATGAAGTTCTTCCTGGGGCTGCAGGTGGAACAAATGCCTGACGGAATCTTCATTCATCAATCAAAGTATGTGAAGGATATGCTCGACAAGTTCGACATGACAGATTGCAGTCCTGCATCAACCCCCCTTGCACAGAATCATGGGATATGTCCAGACGAGAATGGTGTGAAGATGGACGAGACATTGTACCGATCAATCATTGGATCTCTGATGTATCTCACGGCTTCCCGTCCAGACATCATGTATCTGACGTGTCTCTGCGCCAGATATCAGTCAAATCCAAAGCAGTCACACCTGACCATAGTAAAACGTATCTTACGGTATTTGAAAGGCTGCCCAAGCATCGGCTTGTGGTATCCTCGATCGGGTGACTTTACTTTATCTGGTTTTGCTGATTCTGACTTTGGAAGCTGCAAACAAAATGCAAAGTCCACCACTGCTGGGTGTCAGTTCTTCGGAACTCGACTTGTTACCTGGCAGTGTAAGAAACAAACCGCAGTAGCGCTATCTACATGCGAGGCTGAATACGTTTCAGCCTCCAGCTGTTGTTCGCAGATCCTTTGGATCCAACAGCAAATGCGCGACTTCGGTTTGCAGTTCTTAGACACTCCTATCTATGTGGACAATGAAGCAGCCATTAACATCACTAAAAATCCGGTTCATCATTCTAAAACAAAACACATTGAAATCCGTCACCATTTTATCCGTGATTGTCACGAGAAAAAAATTAATTCGGATTGAACATGTGCACACCGATGATCAGAAAGCAGACTTCTATACTAAACCTTTTGACAAAAAGAGATTTTATTTTCTTTTAAAATTGAACGGGATGAAAAATCTGCAATCTGGGAGGGTTATTGAATGTGAAGCCGAGTTGGGCGGCGATCTGTCGTGAACCATGTCATGTTGTCAATTTTCTTTGTACAGTTCATTTTCTGCTTTTCGATAAAAACAAAAACACAAAAATATGTTTTTATTTTTAGGGGGAGAAAGTTTGCAGAAAAATACAAAAACATGATAAAATCTACAAAAACCAAAAACATTTGAAAAAGTAAAAATGAGTTTGTGTATAAAAGGGAAATGATAGTACATCAGCTAGACAGGTGCAGTACGCTAAAGAATTGTAATGTATAAAATGCAATTAAGCAGTCTCGCTAAAGATGTGCCGATAGGTTTTCACAAAATCAGTAGAACAGTTTGGGATATAAACATAAATTTACTTGCGTCTACGTGGGGAACACCTCCAGGATATATAGGTAACCCCTGAAATCCTGTTTGAAGGGTCCCGTATTCTGAGATACTAGGTCTTTATGCTCAGTGATATCTGGGGTATTATCCCGGGACTTCTGCTGAAAGAAATTTCTGACCTAGTCCCCGGATAATACTTTCTGCATATGCTTTGAAATATAAGCGCCGCCCTCAGCAAAAATAGACAATAAAATTGCTAATTAATGCTGTTGTAAAAAAGATCCTCTAAAGGGGACTCACCAAAAGTCGAAGCCGTCATCTCTCTGCGTATCGAAAGATCGACCTGAGCTCTCACGGCCCTCGCAATTGACCCCTTACAGATATCATCTAGGTATACTCACCTGTAAGACTGAATACTGGGGTCTAGATACGGGAGTATATACTGAGGTGGGACACATGTAGATGTTTAAGTCCTAAAACACTAATTCTGTATCCTAAGCAGATTGAAAGTTTTATGAGAATTTAAGAGGATCAATATATCGGCAATCTACGTGAATTGTTTAATGCTTAAAATGAAATAACAGCTTAACGGTACTTGTATCTAGTCGGCAGCTGATATGATCCCTTAACACGCTCACAAAAATATTGTGTATACAGTTTCCAGTTTATTTTGTTATAAATCCAAAAAGATTTTAGTTCTCATTTTATTTTCGACAACTGACTTTGGGAATCGGAAGCTCAAAGCCTTGTGCAGATCATGTCTGAGATTGATGAGGGTTGGGTAAGCTGGAGATGCAGTAATATGAATGGTACAAATGTTTGAGGATTGAAAAGTGTTTAAAAGTCAAAAGTTCATTCATTTGAACTGTTTTAAAAATGAAATAACTACGTACTTCATAATTCAGTCAACCAAGGTCATTAACTTAGACTTGGTAGGCCAAGCAGTTGAGCAAGGTCATTAATTTGGACTTGGTTAACTGGGTGTGACGGTGTTTAATCTGAAAAGTGTCAAAATGTAAATTTTTTTGAAAAACAGTATCCTAAGTTTAACCAGGGTCATTAACTTGGACTTGGTTAAATGTGTGTGTATATATATAAAAAAAAAAATTTCATTACAAACCTAAAACTAAAAACAAAATTGTTTTTTTCTAAAAATTGGTAAAGTCAAATAATGTTTCACCACGAACTCAGTTGCAACTTTGTTTCAAAATTCTCTTTGTCTCAAAAGCTCCTTCGTTTCAATTCATACGAACCAGATACACTATTTAAGGATTATTCAGTTCGTTTGTAATCAGTTCTCACATCTACTTCGTTCCAAACACTTGTGCTTTCAAACGAACCACGGCAATTTGTCAAATCAAGCCGAAATTCGTTGAACTGTTGTGTGTAATCATTGTATAAGTTGGTTTGCTCAACTTATATAATGGTGAAGGTATGTTTTTTTGATGATTATCGGTACAGATCTGATGTTGTTCGCATGATTTTGACTGATCCAGTTCGTTTAAATTGTAGATCTAGGGTTTTGTGTTGATTGATTTTGAACGAAAATCATAATAAGTGTTCTGAATCTGTGGTAGAATATGGATCTGGTTTTGATTTCATGTTTTCAGTTTGATTTCGTTCATATCTGAGCTGTAATTATAGATCTAGGGCTTGTTGATGATCAAAATTGAATGAAAATCATATCATGGTGATCGGATTTTGATGTTTAAAAGGATTATAGGTTTTAATTTCATCATATCAACAAGTTTTAGAACTGCAATTTTACGCATTCATGATTAAATGTTTCAAACGAAGTGATGATGAGGGTCGTATGAATACAGTTCGTTTAAACTGCAGTTTGTTTGAATTGTTTAGTTTATCTGAATACATCAGTTCGTCTGAACTGCAGGTCGTCTGAATTGTTCAGTTCGTCTAAGTACATTAGATCGTTTGAAACTGCACTTCGTTTGAATTGTTTGTTTCGTCTGAGTAAATCAGATCGCTTGAATGACAGTTTGTTTGAATTGTTTAGATTGTCTGATTACATCAGATTGTTTGAACTTCATATCTCTTGAATTGATAAGGCTGAATGAATACATCAGATTGTTTGAACTGCAGGTTGTTTAAATTGGCTAGTTCGCATAAGTTCATCAGTTCATTTGAACGACATCGTGTTTGAACTGATTAGTTTGTTTGAGTTATTCAGTTTGTTTAAACTACTTGTTCGTTTGAAATGTGATATGTTGATTTGAAGTCTTGGAAATTTTTTTTTCTAAGTGTTTCTCATGTTAATCTTGTATATGTTTCAGGCTTCTAGTACTACATTTGATCCAGCACACAACATTTGTTGTGTTTTCCATGAAAAGTTGCCAAAGATGGATGCTTTTAAGGAAATTTTACCGTTCATGAGACGATTACCAATACAGAAAGCTCTCACTGATCAACACAAAGTCTTTAAATCACACGTTGATTATTTCTGGAAGCATGCTAGTGTGGATGATGAAAATAATTGGATTACCTCTTTTGTTCAGATAGGAAATGAAGATAAAAAGATTATTATATCTGAAGCACTTGTTCGTGAGGTGTTGAAGTTTCCTGATGATGAGAGTTCACCAACTGGATTTCCGGAAAAAATGGTGAAGGGGTGTTTGCTAAGAATGGGGTATAGTGGACCTTTGAATAGTGCAAATTATTCCAAAGCATGTTTCATGAAACCGTACAAGTTTTTCATTCATTCAATATTACATGCTCTTAGTCACAGAATGGGAGGATACGATGTGATGAAGGATTATCAAATGTGCATGGTTACGGCACTGGTTTTAAACAAGAAATACAATTTTTCTCGTATTGTCTTTCATTACATGAAAGATAACATTAAATCTAAGAATCAAGGAATGTTATATCCAAGATTCGTACAAATGATTCTTGATCATGTATATCCGAATTTGGCAAAGGATGAAGTGAATGATTTGTTGGTGCTGAATCACATGAATAATGACACATTGATCAGATTGGTAAAGTATACAGATAGCAAGAAGGAACCGAAGCGTACTGAGTTTTTTGGTTTCATTAGTGATGAAAATTATGTAGATCCTGATCCTATGAATCATCTCAGGTGGAGAAATGATGAAGAAATGAAAGAGAAAAGTGTTGTTGATGAATTAGCAAAGCTGGAAGATTTTGTTGAAACCAGAAATGAATGGTTCACGAAAGCAGAAAAGAAAAAGAAAGGAGGTAAAAGGACACCAAAAGTTCAAACTGATGAAGGGCCGTCTTCTCAACCACAAAAGAAACGACCAAAGAAAGTTGTTGAAACATTGCTTGTAGGTGAACCTGATATTGAAGAAACTGAAAAGCCTGAATCTCTAGCAACTGAGCAACTAATGAAAGAAGTTGATGAAACTACAACAGTAGATGAGAATGTGGTAGGTAAAGTAAGAGTAGATGAGGATGTTGCAGTTGGTAGTTCGTCTGAATCTGATGATACTAATATCTGGAATAGCAATTACGATCCGAGAGAAAGAGGTGGTCAAAAGAAAAGAAAGAAAAATTCTGATGATGAAGACGAGGAGTATGTGCCACCTGAAGATGTTGAAGTTATTACATCTTCTGAAAAAAGAAAGAAGTCTATTTCTAAAAAAGATGTTGGTGCTCCGGCTGCAAGAAAGTTGAAGATTATATTGAAAAAGAACAAACAATCAAAACAACCCACACCACAACCATCACCACAACCTGAACCACAACATCAACCATCACCACATGATCCTTTACCACTTCAATCACCACACAAATCAACTCCAAGACAACCCACACCACCAAGACAACCCACACCTTCAATACATCAATCACCACCATCACATCAATCACAAATACAATCACCATCAAGACAACTTACACCTCCAATATTTCAAACACCACCACCAACACAACCTATCATTCACAACACACCAGGTTCTTCAGGATCAAAAAGTTTTCCATCTGTTCTTCCAAACATAAGTATTGGGTTTGACGAATTTGGAGATTTAGATTTTGTGAATGTTTTTCAGTTGAAGAATGTTGATAAGAAAGTGGATGATGTGATTGCTGAAAACAAGAAATTAGCTGCTGAAAACAAAAAGGTTTCTGATAGTGAACAAATTCTTGAAATGCGAGTAAAGAAGCTTGAAGGTGACAACAAAGAATTGATGAAGAAGCTTGAAACTGATGAAACTGATATGGATATCTTGAAAGTTCAGATTGCAGAATTACTTGAAGAAAAGAAAAGAAGAGATGAGCATCTCAAGTATTATGAATTGAAGAATAAAGAATTGGAAGCTATCAAAATAAGAAGTGAACATGAGAACAAAATGTTAAGAAAAGTGTTAGAGAATGTTGTTGGAACATCTCTGGAGCTGAGATACAATGAGATTGTTCGTGAAGAAATGAAAGTACAGAAACAAGCTGAAATAGATGAGCAAATGAAAGATAAAGGAAAAGGTCCTGAAGGTGAAGAGAGAGCTATTGTTCCAGTTGATGTTTCTCAGTCTGTTATTGTTATTCTGAATGTTCTTCCTATTACATCAATTTCTGGGATCTTTGCTGAAGATGTTGATATAGATGATTTAAAGAAAAATGATGATGAAGACGATGATGAAGATGAAGAAGATTATGCAGATGATGTAATTTCCGCTAGTAGTCATAGTTCTGATGATAACAACGATGATGATGATGCTCAGGGTGGTACAGGGTTGAAAGTTACTCTGCTGAACGGAATGTTGATAATTTAATGAATGAAGAAATAAATGAAGAGTCAGGGAATGTAACAGGAAAGGGGGAGCCTGCTGGTAATCAAAATACTGAATCTGTAGAACAGCCGATTTTGCTTATTGAACCTGAAATTGAAGAAGGGGAAATCAGACACACGTACACATTAGATGATGTTTTAAAAATGTTCAATGTGAAAGAAAGTGAAGTTCAGCCTGAGCTTATAGAAGAGTTGAATGCTTTTGATGTGAATCAGAAAGTTGAATACAAATACAAGTATGTAGAAGATGCTGATCTTTATGATCATGTTGAAGTTGAAGATGTTACTGATGAGGAGAATGTTAATGTTGATACCTCTGGATTACTAACGCTGATGGAGTTCTTCACACAAGAAAACAAAGATGAACTTATGAGAAAAGTAGAAGAGATTCTAAAAGACAAGAATTTTGATGGAATCACAAAAGATCCGTTGAAAGAAGAACACAAGAAATGGTTCAAACAATCTCATGAAAGGAAGTATAAACGGCCTTTGAAGTTTTATCAAAGAGACAGGAGCATTTCGATGGGTGATATCATAAGCTGGGGTTTTCTGCCTCAAGTGAATGCTTATGTGATAAGAAGAGAATGCGGTGTACAATATTTTGAGAAGTTACATGATCTTATGTCATTGCCCTAGTGGGATGTTGATGAATTGGCTCAAGTCAAAACGTTAGATTATCCAGTAAGAAAGAACGATCGTAAAATGTGGTGGTGTATAAAGTTTGAAGCTGTAAAGAATTTCAAGCACTGGCAACCACATTATCCCAAGAAAGAAAGAAGAGTGAATTCTGATACTGGGCTTGAAGAAACAATTTTACACATCAAGAAGCCGCGAACCATGAAAACTATACCAATGCCACAAATGGAACAAGATTTTTATAAAGGATTCATGGATTGGGTGTATAGTTGTAAATCAGCTGAAGCGGTGATTACTTATCGAGCTGGAAGTGAAATTAGAGAGATCCATGTATTTGATCCAATGTGGCTCGTAAATTGTTCTGCAAAAGATATAGAATGTCTATTCATTCACAAGATTCGTTGTGAAGCTGAAGACAGAGAGCAGGCGATGCAATTTCAAAGAGTTGTTTCTATTTGTGTTCAGAAAGGCATAAATGCAGATAACAAATGGAACTCTAAATGGTGGAAGCTTGAAGAGAAAGTCAAATTGAAAGCTGAGAAGGTTCGTAAAGCTCAAGAAGAAAAAGATAGATATTTGCGTGAGACGTTTGCTCAAAGACAAGCTGCTGAAGAAAAGAAGAGAGCAGATGAGAATGAGAAACTTAGGAAAATGTTACTGAAGAAATCTAAGTCTCATGAAGAAAAGTTTAAGTCATTGTGAAGTGCTGAAGACAGACAGACTGAAGACTCCGGCAACATCCAAGGGGGAGTTTGTTAGTGCATAATGTCTATAGCCTATGTCGTCAGTCGTGTCGTGTATGTTTTGAATAGTTTAATGTTTATGTTCAGTTCGTATGAATGTTCAAACGAAGTGGAACTTCAAACGAAGTGGAACTTCAAACGAAGTGGAAGTTCATACGAAGTGGTCACTTCATACGAACTGAGGTTTGTCCACTTCGTTTGAAGCTCAAACGACCTGGTGACCCTATAAATAGGGATGTAGTTTTCTCATTTGTAACTTTTCCAAGAATCTTGAGACGAAGTGCTGCTGGATTCTCTGCTTGTAAAACGTTCATATATGAATGGAAAACATGTTTAAAGTACTTCTTTCTACTCCTACTCACGTTCTGCCATCGATTTCAAGCTGTTAGTTTGTTTCCGCCATTCTAACGGTCTAGATTTAACTCTGAAAGACTCGTATTGATCGTTTCTCTCGATCCTACAACAACTTTCTGAACTGAAAATAGAAGGTGTAGAAGTAAGAAATGATGATGAATTCCAGCTATTCTCTGTAGAAAACCTCCTCCCAAGCTCTGATACCAATTGTAGGATCGTATTTCGACCCAAACGAGTCGTTTAGAGGCGTTCAACTACGTTTCAGGTGCGGATTAACAAGAAACGAATGTAGAGACAGCTTGCAATTTACTTAATCTACTGTTTTATTGATTTGACAATGATTACAGCTCGATCTTCACACCGGCAGCACTTCGGTATGGAATTCGACAAAGTTACAAATGAGATCCGCTTATGAGGTATTTATAGTGAAGGTAGGTTCCCACATACGGACATGTCCGTATAAGCGGACCTGCCATAAAAGCGAACCTCCTATGTCCGTATAAGCGGACCTGACACATAAGCGGACCTCCTATGTCCGTATAAGTGGACCTAGTCTCTTTTTCACATAAACTCTCCAGTTTTCTCGTAAAACGCGCCCTAATCTATACAATACAATGTATAACATGATCTAAGACGAAATCAACAGATGTAGTGCACCAACACATGCAAAAGGAAATCCCATGCAAATGAAATGGCTTGCATGAAATCGCATGTTTTGAAATCCCATGTTTTGAAATCCCATGCAAATGAAATTGCATGTGAAATCTCATGCAAATGAAATGGCTTGCATGGGGAATGTGAAAAAATGGCATGGGGTGTGTAGATGGTGAAGTCGCATGGCGTAAACACGAAATCGCACATTTTTTATGTGGTGAAATCGCATGGGGAGATGAAATCGCATGGGAGATCAAGATCTGACCGCTGGGATTATCGCGTACGCAATGTACGATTAGCCTTATTGTAGGTTGACTGGCCTCTATATATATACACATATGTAGGGGAAAGTTTATTGGGGAACACTAAAAAAGTTGAGAACACTGGGGAACCGACTCAAACGAACTCCGATTTTGGAACCGGTTCGTCGAACCCTAACTAAGATCTCTTAACCCTAAACCCTAAATCCTAACTCCTAAACTCTAAACCCTAAACCTAAAAAATAAGGCTAAAACCTATGCTAAACCGTAAAATCTAAACTATAAACCCTAAAAGCTAAACCCTAAAGGTTAAACCTAAAGATAAACCCTAAAGCTAAACCCTAAATCTAAACCCTAAACCCTAAAGCTAAACCCTAAAACCTAAAGCTAAACCCTAAGGCTAAACCTTAAAGCTAAACCCTAATATATTTAGGGTTTAGGGATTATGATTTAGGTTTTAGGGTTAAGAGATCCTAGTTAGAGTTCGACGAGCTGGTTCCAACGCCGTGGGAATGAATCCAATCGGAGTTCGTTTGAGCCGGTTCCCCACAGTTCCCCACTTTTTTAGTGTTACCCAATGAACCTCACACTACATATTATGTATATGTATATATATAACAAAACGCAACGGGCACGCCTTTAGAAAAGAGCCATATATGTACCAGGACCACATCATCTATTGATAAACAATAACTGCTTCAACCGACACCAATTTGTCAGATCATTTAATAGCCCCAAATTCCGTTGTCGCCCATCATCTTTCAATCTCCAAGCATAAATCGAATCTAATCTGCATCATCTTTTTCCAATATTGAATCGCCACAAGTCGATTGAATCAAATCCACATCATCTTAAAAAGCAACACAACCTTTAATAGATCCGCATGACGACCATAAATTCTTATGCAGCCCGCTTATTCAAACCATTGTGTCATGTCGATTAAAAGTAAATGATATGAGATGTTGCTTTTTGTATCCAGTGGATTAAATATAATGTCTCTAACCAACGCAAATTTTAAACGAAGAACTATATAAACCGTAAGTTCGTAATTGTATATATATAATCCCTCTCCAAGTCAACCAACATGATGTCACTGCTTTTCATCACTTAACAACTTTAGATTTCACATGGGTGAGAATTCTAGACTTGAACCAACCAGGATACACCCTCAAGCCTCACAACATGGAATGTCACAACGAGTCAACTAAGAAAAGTAAACTAAAAAAGTTTAATTCATGAATAAGTGTACCTGTAAATAAGTCATGTATGCACATGGATTCACAACTCTTAGAGCAAGGTAAATCTCAAAAGGATCTGCAAATGTTCGGCATCAAAACGCTGACGTAAAACAATCTTGAAAGTATCACTTGCAAGAATGTGTTCTTTTGCTTGCATTACTGCCGCCTTGTATTATTCCATGTTCATGTTTGACTGGTTCAAAGGACTTTTGAATTGTTGAGTGTTTAATTTAATAGAACCGGGAGATAACTTTAGCCTAATTATCGAGAGCTAAGTAAAAAAATTCTTGCGAACAAAAAATGGATTAGGAAACCATTATAACGCTATAGAGAAGATAAGTCACTTATAGATCACAATCTTGTACTTTAGACGCCAATCTTTGCCACAACTAATAAAAAACAAAAGACAACGATTTTTTTATGCCGGTAAGTTTGGGGAGACAAGTTATTTTGTTAAAAAGCTTGGCAAGTTAAGCCTATATTTGTAGGATCGGTTTCGGATCCGAACGAGTCGGTTAGAAGAGTTTTTCACCAAAACAAGAGGCGGAAACAAGTGTCTCGGTGTAATTCAGCACGTATTCACTTTAATCTGTTGTTTTTATTGATATGCAATCGATTACAGACCTGACAACACTTCGGCAGCACTTCGTGGCTCACCGGAAGACAACACCTAGAACTCTATATTGATTCCACCCCAAATGACCTATATATAGTGTTTCTGATTCCACTCCTAATGACATGGTGTCATTTCGGGTGGAATTAGCATGTTACTTTCGGGTGGAATCAGGATTTAACATTTCGGGTGGAATCAGAAAGTTATGTGATTTAGCTCGAAATGACAAGGTGTCATTTCGAGTGGAATCACCTCTAAAAAACACAATTTTGATTCTCATGCCCTAACTCTATACAAGACTCGATATAAGACGTAGGCGACAGACGGATGCACCAACAAACTCCCCCTCGGATGTTGACGGAGTCTTCAGTGTCGAGTCTTCGGTTGTCAAACCTTCAGTCTTTATCAGTCTTCGATCTTCCTCTGAAGTATTTGTCATTTCAAGCATCCTCATTCTCTATCTTTATCTTCAACAAACTCCTCTCTCTCAAATGTTGAATATCATGGTGTCTTCAGACTCCCCCTCTCAATCTGCTGGGATCGTAGTCTGGAATTCTCTTTCCACAGGTTCTTAAATCGTAACCTGGCACTTCATCACCCTCAGGTTTCAGAACCTGGCTAACCTGCATAAACTCTATCCAAAAATAAATTTTCTGATAACCATTTTGTGGATAAGATTTTCAAGTCTAATTTACCACATGCAGGAATAACATTTTATAGCAAAAACTTTCTCATTTCATTTCAACAATCTTCAAACACTTTCACCCAAACCATTTGTTCATCATGTTTAGCACCCGGAATTTTGAAAATCAGCTCTCCAACACCAGTTGTCGAAATCTTTTTGAATTTTTCAAAATTTATGCTAAAACACATTAAAATCTTTTTGGATTTTTTTAAAGAAATGAAATGCAATAAAGAAATATTTACAAACAATATTTTTGGGAGTTCGTGCAAGAGGATCATATCAGTTTATGAGACAAATCACCAACACCGTTAAGCTTTATTTCATTTTAAGTTCTAAACAATTCACTTAGATTGTCAGTATATTGATCCACTTAAATTTTCACACAAAGTTCAATTGATCCGAGATACGAGGTTAATGTTTTAAGCTCTTGAACTTATTCGTGTATCCCACTACTTGAATATACTCCCGTATCCAGATCCCAATATTCAGTCTTACAGGTGAGTATACCACAGATGATATCTGTCAGGGGAATAAATTATAGTGCGAGGGCCGTGAGAGCTCAGGTCGATCTTTCGATACGCAGAGAGATGACGGCTTCGACTTTTGGTGTGTCCCCTTTAGAGGATCTTTTGCATTACAACAGCAGCGACTATCAATTTTGTTGTTTCATCAGCTTGCTGAGGGCGATGCTATGTTTCAAGCATTTGCAGAAAGCATTATCCGGGGACTAGGTCAGAAATTTCTTTCAGCAGAAGTCCCGGGATAATACCCCAGATATCACTGAGCATAAAGACCTAGTATCTCAGAATAAGGGACCTTTCAAACAAGATTTCAGGGGTTACCTATATATCCAAGTTTGTGTTAACCCACAGAACAAACAAGTTTGAAATTTAGGTTTATATCTTGTCACAATCTACTAAATGTGCAAAAACCTACTTGCACATCATCAGTGAGACCGTTTATCACATTTTGACTTTCCATTTCTTTAGCGTGTTGTGATAGTCCACTGATGTACTATCATTTCCTCTTTTATGCAACAAAACTCATTTTTCATTTTATCATGTTTTTGACTTTTTCAAATTTTCAAATGTTTTTGGATTTTCTAAAATTTCTTACTCCCCCTAAAATGCAAACACATTTTAGGAAATTTGAAAACAAACTGTACAAGAACATGACAACTGATATCGAATCACTTCAATTCGTCATCCACTTGGCATAAACAATCAGAACTCCCCCTCACAACAAACTATTTTCCCATTGATTTCAAAACACTTAAGTTTGTTTTAATCAAATGGTTTTTCCGGAAAATTAGTTTTGTTGATTTTGTAAAACCATTAGTAGGTTAGGGATTTGGTTCATCACATTGTTTTTCAACCACTTGTAGAAAATCAGATACAACTTAATGTCCCTGATTTACCACTTGTACAATCAATCCAATTCAAATTCTGAACCACTGGTAAAAATCACAAACATACAACTCAAACCTGTTTTTCAACCAATTTACCATATTTTGGTTGAATTCTCAAGGTGCCGATTCCTACTCCTCGTTTACAAACCTGGGAGTTCCGGCAAGTCCTGCAAAACTTCTCAAACACATTATACAAACATGATAAAAATGATGAATGATGCCGATTCATGATCCACGATTACCAACTTGGGATCTCCGGCAAGTCAGGTTTTTATTCTTTGAAAAATATATCCACCCAAGCCTGACCTTCCTTGGGTGTAACAACATTTTCCTCTCCATCTTTTCTTTCAACGAACCTGTGAACTCCTCTTTTGGCAGCGTAAAATTCTTTAACACCTTTGGCTTTACCATTGACCATTTTGCCAAAAATATGTTTCACAGTTCCGTTGAAAGCCTTATCAACATCAAATTTTTTCTTATCAGAATAAAATTGATTTGAAATTTCAACTTTTCCAACTTTCTTTTTAAAATTTTCAGCCCGTAGAGGTGGAAAATTCACATCATCCACATTCGGAACTGATTTCTCAACTTTTTCTTTAACAACTTTTGGCTCCTCTGATTTTGTGGAATCAGATTCATCACCAGAACTGTTTCCTGAACCCTTAACAACCCATTTTTTATTTATCAAATTTTCTTTTCTTTTAACCACATTCTTTGAACATTCACCAATCTCAAAGGTTGAATTTTCAAAGCCTGTAAACTTTCGGGTTGAAAGTTCAGTTTTCTCGATCACTTTCTCTTTTAGTTTACCAGAGACTTCCTGTTTCGGTTTGAATGTCTTCGGACAGTCCCTAGCAACATGACCAACAGTTTTACACTGAAAACATGTTCTCTTTTCAATCTTCTTTGGAACAACATTCTTCTTCAGTTCTTCTTGCTTCTTGGCAAGGAATTCTTGATTTGTCTCCTTCCAGAATGAACTCTTTTGTTCTTTCTCAGCACTTGTTCCTGAAACAAAAACAGTTTTTGATTTATAAATTTTCTCATTTTTATAGTTTTTCGGTGGTATAAAACCTAGACCATTCTTTTTGAAATTACGATTTTGGTTTGATTTCTTTTGAAAACCAGAACCAGTACTGTAACCCTTTTTCTTGTTTAAACGTTGTTGAACTCTTGAGATGTACGTTTTAGGTTTTTCATAAAGATTTACATCTTTTATTTCAGAAATATTGATTTCTGTTAGTTTAAAAACCTTTTTAATCATTTCAATTTTAACACCTCTTATTGGAAAAATCTCATCAGAATATAATTTGTCAGAATCTTTCAAAGTATATGCCACTTTAAATGATTCATCATTCAAATTAGATTTTGATATCAAAAACTCTTTATCGTAAACCCGTTTATCCTTTTTGACTGTTGACTTTGACGTATCGGACTCAGACTTTGACTTGAATTTGGACTCCGGTTTTGACTCCTCACAATCATCTTTATCTAACACCTGATCGACCACACTTTTTATCAACTTTGACTCATGATCAGTGTCAGACGACGTGTATGTGACATCAATATTTTCTGGCAAGTTATCCGATGGCCCAGACTCCCATTGTAAGTTTATTGCCTTTTCGACTCTTTCGGAATTTGGATTTCGAGGTAAAAATCCATTTTCGACCGGGGGCGGACATCTATTGTATGATACACTCGGTTTCTTACCAGAAGCTTTCAACTTTTCTTCAACATTTGTCACAAACTTTTCTTCATCCGATGTCTGCTCTTCTTTGAACGTCTTCAAATCTTTCACCACCGGATAAATCCTGTCAACCACAAAAGTAGAACATGAGTAACTATCTAATAATTTCTTAATTTTCTCAGTTTCTATCTTTTGTGTTGCCAACTCAAGCTCGAGATCTGCACATTTCTTTATGTTAAAGTTTGCTGTATCAAGCTGTTTCAGATAAGCTATCTTCAAAGTATTCATAGCTTCAGCTTGTTCACCATCAGAATCTGTATATTTGTTGATTTCTCTGTTCATAGTATCATACGATTCTTTCAACTTATGAATATTGTGCAGCAGCTCATTGTTCTGCTTAATCAGCGAATCACAGTTCATGCACTTTTCTTGGACCATGACCGGTTCAGCATTCACTTTAATCTCAAATTCAGGAACCTCTTTGACTGTTCTGTTTGATTGTAAAAATTCAGCTCTTCTCTTTTTCTCAGCTTTAGCTTCAGCTTTTAATCTCTCTTCCTCTTCTTCCTCTTCTTCAAGCTTTCTCCGTCTTGCTTCAACAGCTTCCATGACTTTTCTGCACCTTTCAGCACATTTCAAATCATAAGCATTTGCAAATAAAGCTTTAACATTTGAAGTATTTTTGGACATTTCTCTGGCCATATGTTCTTGATCTGGGCAAAAATTGTCCCAACTGAAACCTTCAGCTAATTTTTCATCATCTTGTTCTGCCAAACACACTTTGCTGTTTGTTGGAACATATTTATCCCAACTGAATCCACCATCCTTTCCCAGACAAGTTTTCTTTGAATCTTTAATCTCCATCATTCCATGTGCAGTTTGTGCCTGATGCAGTGCTGGTGGTGTAATTTGATGATAAATCGCCTTTTTGTGATAATCGTTGTGTCCAAAAGGATTCTGGGCTCCAGTAGCTTCACGATTTTTGCACTCTCTCTTGAAATGCCCCTTTTCCCTGCAACGAAAACATGTAACCTTGGACTTATCAAAGCCTAAATTTGAAACACTTGCATCAAGAAAATCATTTCTTCCCGTGATTTGTTTAAACTTCTCAGCTCTTCTCATTACACTGGCCATACACCATTTAATATCCATCAATTCCATTTCCTCAGCATCGATTTGATCGTAATCCTCTTTCGTGAGCATTGGATTACCGATCTTTCCGGCCACAAAACTACTATATGACTCTAGAACCATTCCCAACAAAGACATTTGGTTTTTAGCAACCTCTTCAGTATAATCTTGATCATTTTCAAGACTTAAAACAATATTGCATTGAAGTTTTCTTCCATTCTTTGTTGCAGAAATGTTTGGATCGAATGATGAGAATCTTGTGCTGCTTGATCCCTGGGATGATTTCTTTTCAGAAGAATCTTTCACACTGTAAGCAGTTTCTATTTTCGGAGAAAAATTTGACTTTTCGTTGACACCACCTTTGTAATACAGGCTGATATCTTGTTCTCCATCATAATTTTTCATCCTAGCAATCTTCCTCTGCTCCATCTCCTGAGCTTCCAGATGCTTGATAAAATCTCCCAGTGTCATTTTCTTATAATCTGTTTTGTTTGACCGCAGCATCATCAGAAATGTTCCCCATGTTTCATATGGTAGCGCATCTGCAAGTTTTTCAACCAATTCATCAGTATCTTTCTTAACACCAAGTTTCGTCATATTTCTCACCAAGTTACAATATCTATCAATTAATTGCTTGACACTCTCATTTTTCAATCCCCGAAATAAGTCAAATTCCTTTTTCATGAGAGACATCTTATTCCTGAGCATATCGTCACTTCCAGTAAACTTTGCTTCCAACTCTGTCCATATCGAATAAGCAGTTCCATCATGTTGAAGCAGTATCAAAATATCTTCTTTTATCGCTTGCTGAAGCAGACTCACCATCAATTTCTCATCTCGATATTTCTTTTTATCTGCAGTACTCATTTCTCTAAGTGTCAACGGAGTACCATTCACAACATCGCTCTTTGTTGGCTTAACATACGGCTCTTCAGTGTGTTCCCACGCATCCAAATGATACGCCTCAACCCAATTTCCAAACCTTTCGGACCATCCATTGTAATCATCAATATCCATGAGTTTGGGTGGTTTCTGAGAGGTCCCAGTTTCATTTTCATGCAAAGCACTCTGAGTGATTGTAACTGGACTAGCAAAAGCATTGTAGAACTCGTTCTCCATGTTTCGAATTTTCAAATGAGCTGTATCACTTTGTAAAATACCTGACAAACAAACAAACAACAATCAGTTTAAAAATTTATCGATTAACAAAATAAGACTGGTACTCAAACTGTTGAGAACTTTGTGCAGACTGAAGATAGACAGACTGTGCAGACTGTATTTGATGTGAATTGAATTTGATGTCAAAATGTACAAACTGCTATGACCCGACAACTTTGAATTACACTTTGACTATATTGCACCCGATAACTTGATAGACCTCGGTATTGAATCAGAATCTCAATGTAATTAATATCTCATACAATTCTGACAAATCACACCAACAACTTTAATAATAGTTATCACTTGATTATTGAGCTCAGATCACATGCAAAGGCTTTTATTGATTATAGTGACAATTTATAAGAATCACGTGCAACTACCCTTATCTCAATACATGGGCCGTTTTTAGTGGGCTTTCAGCGATTTTCTAGACAACACTTAATGGATTCTCATTGGACCTCACTTTAAACTGGCCGACACCAATTTTGTTCACATGGGCAAATGAATTAACTATGCCGTCAAAAATTAAATCTGATTTGAACCGATGAGAATACTTGGACTGATGACTAATTTAAATTGCTAATGATGATTGGGCCGAAAAACTTTAAGTCACATGAGCCTTTAAATTCCCCTCAATATGATTTGACCAAAAATCTAATGAGACCACCACTATAACCAACAATATCACATGCAAACTGACAACTGATACACGTTACTATTTTTTTTACACAAACTGACAGCCTCGATAGATGTGTCACACAAATCGATGAACTCAATACACTTTGGAGTTGAATTTCTAAGTGTCACTAAGAGCGGACCTCAAAATTCACTAAGAGCGGAATCACCAATGTCACTAAGAGCGGACCTCAAATGTACTCAAGAGCGGAATTAGACTTAAACATAGGAGCGGAATCAAGATCTATTCAGGAGCGGAATTAACACTATACTCAGGAGCGGAATTAACAATATACTCAGGAGCGGAATTAACACTATACTCAGGAGCGGAATCAGTCTGACTATCGATTTTGGAGCGGAATCAGAATCAATTTAGGAGTGGAATCAGGCTGATGTCATCATATCTTCGATCAATTTCGAGCTGAATCACAATTTTGTCAAGATATAGTTCGAATTTGGACTTGAAACTTCTAAGGATTTGTTAAACACTAATTCCGAGCACACTATGAAAGTTTGAACCAATTTTGACCGTAAAAAGTTTTGATTTTCGAAAAAGAATGGTGTAGAAACAGAATTATCGGCTGAATTGTAAAGAACTCTTCTTCACTAGCTCTGATACCAATTGTAGGATCGGTTTCGGATCCGAACGAGTCGGTTAGAAGAGTTTTTCACCAAAACAAGAGGCGGAAACAAGTGTCTCGGTGTAATTCAGCACGTATTCACTTTAATCTGTTGTTTTTATTGATATGCAATCGATTACAGACCTGACAACACTTCGGCAGCACTTCGTGGCTCACCGGAAGACAACACCTAGAACTCTATATTGATTCCACCCCAAATGACCTATATATAGTGTTTCTGATTCCACTCCTAATGACATGGTGTCATTTCGGGTGGAATCGGCATGTTACTTTCGGGTGGAATCAGAAAGTTATGTGATTTAGCTCGAAATGACAAGGTGTCATTTCGAGTGGAATCACCTCTAAAAAACACAATTTTGATTCTCATGCCCTAACTCTATACAAGACTCGATATAAGACGTAGGCGACAGACGGATGCACCAACAATATTTAAGCCAAGTAGGCGGACCCTATGGCTCAAGCTTATCATCAGAAGAACCTATTTGGCTTAAATTACTATAAGCTTAACTTGCCAAGCTTTTTGACAAGATAACTTGCCTTTCCTAACTTACTTGCAGAAAAAAAATGTTTTTTTTCTTGTGTTTTGTATTAGCTGTTGAAAATATTGGCGTCTAAATTACATGATTGTGATCTGTAAGTGACATATCTTCTATATAGCATTTTGACGGTTCCCTAATCATTTTTTGTTTACTTAGCTCTCGATAATTAGGCTAAAGTTGGCTCCGATTCTCTTAAATTAAGGACTCCACAATTGAACACTCCTTTGAACCAGTCAAACATGACCAGGGAATAATACAAGGGAGTAGTACAGCAAGCAAAAGAACACATTCTTGCCGTTGATATTTTGGAGATAATTTTAACCCAACGTTTTGAACGCCGAACGTTCGCAGATCATTTTGAGATTTACCTTTCACTATGAATTATGAAATCATGTCCGTACATGACTTATTCACAGGTACTTAATCATGAATTAAACTTTTTAGTTTACTTTTCTTACTTGACTCGTTGAGACGTTCCATGTTGTCAGACTTAAGGTGTGTCATGGTTGGTTCAAGCCCAGAAATTATCACCCATGAGAAATATGAAGTTGTTATGTTATGAAAAGCAATGTGCAGAACACATCATGCTGGTTTACTTCCAGAGAAATTTTATATACATACATATACATGCATACATACATACATACATACATACATACATACATACATACATACATACATACATACATACATACATACATACATACATACATACATACATACATACATACATACATACATACAGGATTGGGTTCATTTGTGAACCCTTCCTTATTTATGAACAAAACGAACAAATCATAGCCGTAGATCTTATTAAATTAAACATAAGGGTAGGATTGTCTTTTAACATAAATATTTTTAATTCAAATTTTATTTTTCAAAAATTATGTTCAGTTACTAGGAAAAATAACCACCCATCCTGTCATAATTCAATTTCAATTCATGATGGAAAAAAAACCGCCTCCATATTTTCCCAGATTGTTCCTCAGTTCAAGAAATTTCATATCTTTACCATCTTCGTTTCATTCTTATTTTGTTACACTTACGATTTTTAAATTATGTCAGACACGAACACGAACGAACTGCCAGGCAATTCGTTAATTCCTCATAGCCCCGAATGAGCAGGGGAAGATCATATGTAAGTAGGTTCCATCAAACATCAAGGTATAATTTTTAAACATCATGGCCCCGAACTACATGGGGAAGTTCATGCGTTTACTAACGATTTATTAATTTTTGACAGACACAAACACGAACGATCAGCATGTTGTTTCAGCCAAGTTGTTAAGTCCTCATGGCTCCGAACGTTTAGCAGATGATCATGTGTTCGTAGCTTCCATTGATCATCAAGGTATAATTTTAAAACATACGTGTATATAAGTTTGTATCTAGTTTCGCAGGGACAAGAATACATAGCTGTATGAACAATTGGACCAGGAGAGAAAGCAATTAAAAAGAGTAAAAAACCGAGACGGAAATGCAATTTTTGCAATAAATGAGTTAGGGATCATGATAAGAGGAACTGTCCGCTTAAAAAGGCTAACCCGGTTAAGGACGATTCGTCAACCGACGAAGAAGATGATGTATACGAAGAATCCGAAACCGAAGAATACGTGTCCGATGATTTTGGTAGTGAAGAGTAGGTTACGTAAATCGTAACAACATTCAGTTGTTTTTTTCATGTTCTCCTTCAGTTTTAGGTTTTTTTAAACATGACAGTTGATGTTAGCTTAAACTAGTTCTTATCGTAATTTTGTTTACGTGTTTCTATGGTGGTGCTATATGTTTTTGTTATATCATGTATAACTGGAGTCTATGGGTTTTTAAGTTTTATCCATTACACATGATTGTTAATTGACAATCTTCTCGCGGCCTCTACTAACTCGCGATATGTGATACATGTTCTAGTTACAAGTAGTACTGTAGGTCCGGCTAGGGGAGGATCTAGTCGCCTAATCCTTGTATACAAACCAACCCGGTTGTGCGGAATCCAACCGAGATAGCAAACCGAGATCGAACACACAATATAATGACACACAAGACTCAACGATTAACACCTCTGTATTAATACGTATGAAAGATTCGGTTACAATATAATGTTTACAAATGTATTCTGTAAACTCTCTCTCTCTCGTGTGTGTGTGCTCTGTTCTTGTGTCTAACATTTTCAGACTTGAGACTGTCTATTTATAGCACCAGTACCACGAAACAGATCTTTGGCGAATCAGACCTTGGCGAATCACAACATCATTGGCGAAACTGAGGCAGTCAACGAATCACATTCAAGGTCGACGAAACTGAGCTGTTTCGTCGACATGATTCCTGTTTCGCCATCTTTGGGCTTTGGCCCAGCAGAGAAGGCCCATGTCACAGAGTTCATGCCATATTGCCATGCACGTACACAATTAGCATTTCTAAACAATTTTCAACTAGTGACATCATCATGACATCATCATGATGATGTCATGGTGATTTGGCGCTTCGGGAATGCTCACGGCTCTCTGTGCTTCGCGTGTCGAACTCTGGGGCGCACGACGGAGGAATGTCGTGACGTCGGGCTTGAGCCGGACCTAACCGAGTCGACCAAGTCGAATTGAGCCGAGCCGAGTCGCGTCCACATATTATGTATCAACAAACTCCCCCTTGGACGCTACTCGTGAGGTTCGCCTTTCATGTCTTCTATGTCGGAGGATCTTCAAAGTCTTCACGTCTTGTAAGCAGAAAGTGTATCAACAAACTCCCCGTTTCATGTAGGAAGTGTGTTGACAAACTCCCCCTTAACATAAGCTCCCCCTTGAGTTATGCTCGTGAAAGTCTTTATCTTTATGAAGTGAGATCCTTGTGGTGTTGAAGGTCAGCGGCAACTCCATCATCTTTGTCTTTTGAGTGCCTTCACGTCGTGTCTTCATTCCGAAGCTTGTCATCGACCATGTTCTCCTAGCCTTTAGAATCTGCACATGCAAGAAATCTAAACGCGTAATGAGAACAACCGCTTGGAATATCATAACATAACCAACCGACACACGTGAGACCATTGTTCAAGCAAACGCCGTCCGACAGTTTGAAAGTTTAAAGTATTTTATCAATTTCAATTTTAACTTTCAAAACTTTGCAAATTTCGACCGTTTTATGAAGATTTAGTCATTTTCGGTTTTCGTTCAGGTTTCAGGTAACGAAGACTCGAGTTCCAACATCGTACGATCGAAAATAAAATAGAAATAAAATCTTTTTGGATTTTATAAAGTTTATATTAAAACAAACTTAAAATCTTTTTGGTATTTTTGAATATTTCAAATGTAAAGACTGAAAGCAGTAAATAAATATATACAAACATTCTTTTTGTGAGTTTCGAGGGTAAGAGAATCATATCAGTTTATGGTCATGCCAAAACGCTCTTGTTGTTCATTTAGTTAACATTAAGATAAGCATCCTATACCGATTATCGGTATTGTTGTCCACATAAGCTCAACTTATCAGATGTAATCATGGCGAGAGGATACGTTAAGGTATGATTTATACTTACCGACCGGTGTTCATCCACATCATGACACATTCCCGTATCAAGGTATGCACGAGGGTTCATCTTACCGGTGAGTATACCGATTATCATCTGTTTGACCGTATATGATGTGAGATTCTCACTTATTTTGATTTGAAAACAAGCCCTATGTGATAGAATCACTTATTGATGAGGAACTTGATTTTCGATGCATGAGGGCACATGAGCAAGTCCGTGAACAGGTCAGTACTTTCGTACAGCAGAGAGACGAACTTGACTCCCGGAAAGAATTTGTGATATTTTATCACTTATTTGTTTGGACATGTGATTGTTGATCACTTATTGAGGTCGTATGCATATATGTACACGTATGTATAGTATCATGGAAGATCTAGACTTGCGTCCCCGTTATTTTTCGGAAAAAGAAACAACCATGATACCCAGATGATAAGCAGCATAAAGACCGAATATCTCAGAACCTCGGCAATCTCTCAAACGAAATTTCGGTACCAAGACCATATGCCAATGAATGGTTCCCACCCAGTCTTCAGTCGATTTAAGTTTATATCACCCTGCACACTTTAAAATGATTGTGAGCCTACCGATACATCTTATATAGAGCTGCTTAACATTTTTCATTTAAGGTTTAAAGAGATTTAAACAGACCACTGATGTACTATCATTTTCTCTTTTGCTCGCCAGGAAACTCATTTTTGCTTTTCTATTGTTTTTGTGTTTTTGAAATTTTTCAATGTTTTTGGATTTTCAAATTTTTGGATTTACTCCCCCTAAAATCAATAAACTAAGACAGATTTAAAAACACAAAGGTATTTACAAAAATGATTTTCCGATGTTGGTTTTACTCTTGCTTGACCTTAATGCCGTTTACCAATAATAAGTAGTCAAATCTTGATTTGTCAAAAGCTTTGGTAAAAAGGTCGGCACGTTGGTCATCGGTGTGGACGTAAGCAACATCGATTAGCCTTTTCTCAAAGCAATCACGTATGAAGTGATACTTAATGTCGATGTGCTTAGTCTTTGAATGCTGCACAGGATTTTTAGTGATCTGTAAGGCGGCAGAATTATCAACGTAAATAGGAGTAGTTAGGAATTCAAAACCGTAATCACGCATTTGTTGTTGGATCCATAGGACTTGGGAGCAACAACTTGAGGCAGCAATGTATTCAGCTTCGCATGTTGATGTAGCGACGCACGTCTGCTTCTTGCACTGCCATGTGACTAGGCGATTTCCCAAAAACTGACATCCAGCCGTTGTGGATTTGCCGTCGATTTTGCATCCGCCAAAATCAGAATCACTGAATGCGATCAAGTCAAAGTTATTATCCCTAGGGTACCATAGACCGGTGTCAGGGTAACCCTTCAAATAACGAAAAATCCTTTTTACAGCTGCAAGATGTGAGGCCTTCGGATTCACTTGATATCTGGCAAGCAGGCACGTTGGGTACATTATATCTGGTCTTGATGCTGTGAGGTACATAAGAGATCCGATCATCGCGCGGTAGTATGAGGGGCTAGTATCTTGTCCCTTCAGGTCTGGAGTAATTCCGTGATTTTGTGGTAATGGGGTACCGATGGGCGTTACATCAGACATCTGGAACCGGCTCAAGATGTCACCAACATATTTAGTCTGATGGATGAATATCCCAGACTCGGTTTGTTGCACTTGTAGGCCCAAAAAGAAGGTCATTTCCCCCATAGCACTCATCTCGAATTTATCCTGCATAACACGCTCGAAATCCCTACACAAAACATCATTAGTAGAACCAAAAATAATATCATCAACGTATACCTGTACCAGTAGAAGATCTCCATCTTGTTCTTTGATGAAAAGAGTACAATCGATAAGACCTCTTCGAAAACCATTCTCAAGCAGATAATTAGATAAGGTTGCATACCAAGCTCGCGGTGCTTGATGAAGACCATAGAGAGCTTTGTTGAGCAACCAAACCCGATCGGGATGAATAGGATCTTCAAAACCTGGAGGCTGTTCGACGTACACCTCTTCTTCTACCACACCATGTAAGAATGCACTTTTCACGTCCATCTGGTATACCTTGAAACCTTTGAATGAGGCATAAGCCAGAAAAATCCGAATGGCTTCAAGACGTGCAACAGGTGCATATACTTCGTTGTAGTCGATCCCTTCAATCTGACGAAAACCTTGAACGACTAGCCTTGCTTTGTTCCGGATAACGATTCCACGATCATCCTTCTTGCATTTAAACACCCAACGGGTACCAATCTTCTTATAACCAGCAGGTTTCTCTACGAGTTTCCAGACACCAAGCTTCTGGAATTGTTGCAGTTCTTCCTGCATTGCCTCAACCCATGCGCTATCTTTCAAAGCATCTTTCCAAGTTCTTGGTTCTTCCTGTGAGACATAACACGCGAAAGACCAATCATTCTGTTGACCAGATTCTCGGATAGTTGCATACAAGCCTGCATTGTTGTTGTTTCGCAACATGTTTCTTGTTTGAACGCCACTCTGAACATTTCCTATGATGTTTTGTTGAGGATGGGTATTGTGAATCCTTGTTTCTGGATTATCTTGAACTGGAATATTTGTGCCCAGATTGTTGAGATTGAGATCAACAATCAATTCAAGTCCCGGAATTGACGAAGAGGATGATGCAGTAGCTTCAGCTGTTCGAGGGACAACCACTGGAGGAGTACCCTCTGAAATACCATGAACTGCTGTTGGAGCTTCTTGATCAGCATCTAGAAATTCGTCATCCTCTGAAGATTCGTTCAATTCGGTAGCATCTTGAAAATCCTCATTGTCGAGAGCATTATTGTTCACTGAAGAAGGTTCTTGATTGACAATAATGGGACGAACCAACGGTGAATCTGTTGCGTTGTCACTCTCGAAAAACATCCTTGCAGCAGCATTATCTTCAACTGCTTCAACATTGATCGAATTGAAAAAGTCATCGTACTCAAACATCCAAGGCTGACCAGGATTTCTAACCGGTAAAGTGTGCCTTTGTACTCTGACTTCAGACCATTCCTCGACCCTTTTAGTCTCTAAATTCCAGACTCTTAAGTTTGGGGTGAAATACCCAAGAAAGTATCCCTCAATGGCTCTAGCCCCAAACTTTCCATTAGGATCGATAATTGTGCAAGGAGCTCCAAACGGTTCAAGATAGGACAAGTCTGGTTTCCGTTTGTTGATAAGCTCAAAGCAGGTCTTGTTGTGCCTTTTGATTGTAAGGACTCGGTTCAATGTGTAGCATGCAGAGGACACAGCTTCAGTCCAGAATGGAATGGGCAGCTGCGACTCTACTAACATAGTCCTAGCAGTCTCGATCAATGTGCGGTTCTTACGTTCAGCGACGCCATTTTGTTGAGGAGTGTAAGCTGCACTAAATTCGTGAAGAATTCCTTTTGAAGTGCAAAACTCTGCCATGGCATGATTTTTGAATTCAGTACCATTGTCGCTGCGTATCCGCCTAACGTTCAACTTATATAGATTCTCAATCTGAATGATCAAGTTTTTGATAATACCGAAGGTTTCACTCTTATGTGCCATGAACGCTACCCAAGAAAATCTTGAATAATCATCAGTTATCACGAGGCAATATTGATCATTCCTAATGCTTTTGTGCTTGACAGGACCGAACAAATCCATGTGCAAACGTTCAAGAGGAACAGCCACCGTGTTGACTTTCTTTGTAGGGTGCCGCTTCTTCGTTTGTTTTCCTTTCTGGCACGAAACACAGACGTCTTGAAGATGAAAGTTTTTAAGAGGAACACCATTCACCAATTCATTTGACACCAAATGATTCATTTTGCGTAAGTGAATGTGACCCATTCGTCTGTGCCAAGAGATTGTGTCTTTTTCTGTGGCTTTGGAAACGAAACAAGTTGCTTGTGCAGACGTAGTAATAGCTTGGCTCATATCAAGGACATACAAATCATTTATCCTTGGAGCCGACAAGAGAATCCATTCTTTTGGAATTTTGAAGCCAGGTTTCAGCACATAACATCCATTTGCATCAAAGTGTACTGAGAACTGCTTATCACAAATTTGAGAAACGCTAAGAAGATTGTGATCAAGTTGTTGTACGAAGTTGATCTTGTCAAAACTAACAACCCCGTTGGAAATCATTCCTTCACCCGTAATGTATCCGCCCTTATCTCCAGCAAAAGCAACATAACCTCCTCTAATAGATTTGACGTCGTAGAGAAGCTTCATGTCGCCTGTCATGTGCCTGGATGCCCCACTATCAACAATCCAATGACTACTGATAGTTCCTCCTGGAACACCCTGCACATGAACTCACACAATTAGTTGGAGATGGGGACCCAAGCCATTTTGGTCTTGGGTCTTCCATTTTCATCAATCACAATAACCTCTATTCTTTGATGATTCGAGAATTGAGATGGTCCCCCTGACTCAGTAACCGTTTTTGGTTTCCAGGTCTGTTGAGTTTTACCAGTTTGATTGTTTGAAGTTTTTGAAAACTTTGAATTATCTGGTTTAACTGAAACAGATGGTTTGTGAATCACATCGGTTTTAATTGCCTTTTCAATTTTCTTGACCTGTTGGCGTTTCTGTTTCTTTTCCCTTTCTCTTATGAGTCGGGGATCTTGTTTTGATGAAACAGATCGCTTGCGGTCAATGTGGTCACGGGGAACATCAACTATGCCTTTTTGTTTATGAAGATACGGGCAATTTCGAACGATATGCCCAATTGTACCACATTCAAAACATGATCTTCGTTCAACAAACCCCGAAGTATCATGTGGTCGTCTTGCCGATGATGAACTTTGTGATCCCGAGGTACTAGGTTTTGAACTACTTGATTCGTTCCTTTTCATTACAGTTGCTTTTTGGACAAAATCTAAATTAGATTGATTTTCAAACTTTGCAATTTTGTCCGTTCCCTTCGATTTCACAAAGTTCACATTCTTCTTCTTCTTCTGATTCGGCTTCTTTTGATTCTGAGTCGGTGCTTTACCTTTGGGTTTGGCATGATTTTGTTGTTTTTCCACTGTTGGTAATTTCTTGTTCCCAAATTGTTTTCTAACTTCAGCCTTTGGGATAGGAGGACACTGTGTGACTGTAACATGTGGTCCTGTCTTTCCCAAAAACTTACTTGTAGAATTTTCAAAGACTTTACTGATTAAAGATTGATTAACATTTTTAATAGGAAAATCTTTGTCTGAATAGACTTTATCATCACCAACAAGAGTGTACAGCAAATCCACACTCTCCGACTCTTTAGCTGATGTGGACTCGGTTGGAACAGTCTTCGCAGGTTTTACGGGAGGATCACATAAAATATGATTCTCAAGAGGTATGTCCTCTTCTTTGATTATCGCATCAGACTTTTCCGAATCAGAATCATCGGACTCATCATCAGAAGAATCAGAAGCCTCACTGTATATCACAACTGGAGGATTCTGTTTCAGTTCAGCAGATGACACACATGTATCTGCTGACACATCTGAATCTGATGATTCCTCTTTCTTGTATCCGAGTCCAGCTGCAAATTCTGTTGCAAATTCCTTAACATCTAGAGGGACAGATGGTTCAAAATGAGTTCTATACTCCTCATCAGGCAGTGCATCATAGTTGTGTCTGACAGGTGGTGGACATTGCTTATAACCTATGCATGTGACATCCTTTTTCTCTTTCTGAACATCAATGATGTGATCCAACACATAGCTAGAGCTCAAATAACTGTCTAACTTAAGTCGAATTGCCTCACTTTCGGTTTTAACACAAGCCATTTCTTTTTGCATCACCTCAAGACGAGTGATATACAAATTAATGTCAGTTTGTTTTCTGGAAACCATTTTAGTCAGTTCTGTTTTATCTTTCTTTAATGTTTCAATCATCCTTTTAAATTCCTTTTCATGGTTTTCATAAAACATATTGGCTTCAGTGCACTTTGAAAGATCAACTGTCAATTTCTGATTATGAATAAAAGTCACATCATATTTCTCTTGCAAAGCCTCATGCTTGCTTTGCAATTCACACCACTTATCATTCACTAAAACATGTTTGTCTTGCAATTCAAACAAACTAGCTTGTAATGCATCGTGTTTGCCTTGCAACTCAGACATGTTTGCAACCAAATCAGCACATCTAACATTCAAACTATCACAATTATCACAGCTAACAGAAGTGGGTTCGTCGACACATACCTGACTTGATGAACTGTCGACATTCGCCATAAAGGCAGAATGGAGAGAAGACAAAGAATAAGCAGCTTGATCCACCAGAATAGATCTTCTTTCAATTCCTGCTGCAGCTTCATCCAATAGTTCATCAATAACTGCATCGACTGACACACTTGATGTGTCATCTTCCTGATCATTCCCTGAACCCGAGGATTCTTCATCTGAACTACCACTATAACCTGAGCTGTTTTCATCCTCAGAAGATTCACCACCATTGGCGGAAGATTCTCCACCACTGGCGTGATTTAGATCTTTGACAATCTCAGCAAAACATGCTGTTCCATCCGGAGCATCATTTCCCAACTGGATTGACCAATCACAGCCTTCATCTACTTGAACCACAAGTGCCTGGTTGGCATTTGATGGTCCTGCTTGAGTCTGGTTGTTGACAGGCACCAATGTGCGAACATTGTTCCTGTTCTGGTTCTGTTGGTTGCCTTGGCCTCTAAAAGGATTCTGGTTTCCATGTTGAGATGGCCTCGTACACTCACGCTTGAAATGACCACGTTCACCACAATTGAAGCATCTAACGGCCTGTTTATCAAACCCATACTTGGTGTCTTTCTTGCCTTCCAAGCTGGTTCTGCCAGTTCTTTCCATGAAATCCTTTGCTCGCCTAACAGCACTGGCAAGGGCCCACTTGATGTCCATCATCTCCATCTCCTCTTTATCAATCTGCTGATAGTCTTCTTGTGTCAGATTAATATTACCAATCTGACCTTCCACTAATCCACAGTATGCGCTCACCACAGTGTTTAGCAGCTCCATGTGTTCCTTAGCTACTTCCACACTGACTTTAGAAAAGCTTGAGGTGTCGAGCCGTACTGTATTTGGCTTTGATTGCTGACCAGCAGATGATGTGCTTCCATAACATGCTTGCTGTTGAGGAGGAAGCGGATTCCCGTACATGTCTGTTGTTGGTAAAGGATTTCCGAACATATCAGTTGGTCTGAGAGGTCGTTGCTGTTGTGGTGCTGATTGAGGAACTGGATCAAGCAGATTTCCATACATGTCTGTTGTTGGTAAAGGATTTCCGAACATATCAGTTGGTCTGAGAGGTCGTTGCTGTTGTGGTGCTGATTGAGGAACTGGATCAAGCAGATTTCCATACATGTCTGTCTTTGGAGGCACCGGAACTTGGATAGTATTGCCATACATGTCTGTGCTAGTCACAAAGGCTGTTTGAATTGGAGCATGTGAAGACGGTTTTGTAGAACTGCTAGACGTTCCAAAATACATTTCAGGATTTTGAGGCACAGGAATTCTTTTTGCCTTCAGAGTTTCTTCCTGATTCTTGTTTTCCAGGATTTGAACAAAGTCGTTGAAGCTCGTTGTAGCTAAAGTACCATTGTACTTCATGATTTCCAAGAAGGTGTTCCATTGAGGTGGCAACGAATCTGCAAACCTTTTCACAATCTCTGCAGGAGTTGTAACTACCCCAAAATTTGTCAATTCAGTCAACAAATGATTAAATCGACTTGTCAAATCACCTAACGACTCATTCTCCATACAAGTAAAACCATCAAACTCTTTCTTCAGCAGTTCTTTTCTTAATTGACGTGTCGCTTCATTTCCCACGCCCCTTGTCTTCAACGCATCCCACAACCTTTTTGTCGTCTTGTGACTAACAAACTGATGATAAATATCTTTACTCAACGCCTGAGTAAGAATGGCATATGCTTTCTTTTCCAAGTCATAGACCTTCTTCTGATCTTCCGTCAGATCTGCAAATGTAGCGGCAGATGATGCAGCAACCTCTATTGTTTGATCAAAATCTGTGATGAACCGCAACCACAACTCTGTATTCTGACCAAGAACGTATGTATGAAATCTATCAATCCATCCTGGATATTCATATAAATGCATCAACTTTGGAGGTCTATTCAAACTTCCAGTTTCGCTTTCGCTTAAAAGAATGCTTTGAACACTTGGAACTTGATTTGATACAAATGCCCATTGACCGGTAGAAATTGCATTAGCTTGAGAAGATACTGAGGCAGAAGATGACGGAGTACCAAAATACATATCGGTATTTACCAGAGTATTCCACCTTGGATTCATTTTTGACCTAGGATGACAAGTACCTGTGAAACACACTCAAAACAAACTGTTAAGACACACTTGCAAGCTTTCTGATTAAAAATAAACAAGTGCTTTGACGAAACAGGTTTCCACGAAACTGAAACTGTTTTTGGGCTCCTGGACGACGAAACAGGCCCACTTATGATTGACGAAATGGATTTTTATCTCTTTGGGCTTTCACTTGCGATGAAAAGGCCCAGAAACAAATTAAGCCCAAAAAGTCGACGAGACCAAATTCTGTTTCGTTTTATGTTGACGAAACAGGTTGTGAATATATGTTTGGCGAAATGAAAATTGTTTTCAGTCAACGAAACAAATTTTAAAACAATATTCACCCACTTAAATAAATGGCCCAAACTTAATTGATGAAACAAATCCTAGATTTTTTGTTTAGTGGGTCTTGACGAAACAAAAGCCCACAAACTGTTTGGCGAAATAGAAATAATAATAAAGTGGGCTTTGACGAATTAGAACATGTGGCCCAAGATCAGTTTCGTCAATGAAATAAAATTTTTGTTTCGTTGACTTCCTTTTGGCGAATTAGACTTGATTCGTCAAATGTCTGATTCGTCTAAAAGTTGACAGTGGGTTGGTGAACTTTTTGACTTTTATCTTCTACTGACACACGCAACAGTGCTTTCGGCTACACTCTTACCAAATTACCAACCAAATGATGACTTACTATATTTTAATCAGATTACAATTTTCAATGACACAAACACATGAAAATTCAAATTTCTAAGATCAAAAAGTGAATTTATGAAGAACACTTTGATGATGTGAAGAACACTATGAATATTCCGGTGAAAAATATGAGTTTTCCGGTGACCCGAAAAGTTTCCGAAACCCGAATTTTGCTAAAAACTTCACTAAAAACCAACTTTTAATATGTGAGAATGAAAGATAAAGTGGTTTTTATAACAACTTCCAGCAAAACACCAAGATTTCAGCCGATTTTAACAAGTTTTTCAGAAAATGTGAACTTTTCAAAAACCCGAAATACGACCAAGAACACCTCGGTTTTAACAAGGAGAAGAGCCAAAGCTCTGATACCACTTGTAGGTCCGGCTAGGGGAGGATCTAGTCGCCTAATCCTTGTATACAAACCAACCCGGTTGTGCGGAATCCAACCGAGATAGCAAACCGAGATCGAACACACAATATAATGACACACAAGACTCAACGATTAACACCTCTGTATTAATACGTATGAAAGATTCGGTTACAATACAATGTTTACAAATGTATTCTGTAAACTCTCTCTCTCTCGTGTGTGTGTGCTCTGTTCTTGTGTCTAACATTTTCAGACTTGAGACTGTCTATTTATAGCACCAGTACCACGAAACAGATCTTTGGCGAATCAGACCTTGGCGAATCACAACATCATTGGCGAAACTGAGGCAGTCAACGAATCACATTCAAGGTCGACGAAACTGAGCTGTTTCGTCGACATGATTCCTGTTTCGCCATCTTTGGGCTTTGGCCCAGCAGAGAAGGCCCATGTCACAGAGTTCATGCCATATTGCCATGCACGTACACAATTAGCATTTCTAAACAATTTTCAACTAGTGACATCATCATGACATCATCATGATGATGTCATGGTGATTTGGCGCTTCGGGAATGCTCACGGCTCTCTGTGCTTCGCGTGTCGAACTCTGGGGCGCACGACGGAGGAATGTCGTGACGTCGGGCTTGAGCCGGACCTAACCGAGTCGACCAAGTCGAATTGAGCCGAGCCGAGTCGCGTCCACATATTATGTATCAACAAGTACAGTAGGTTATAAGAGCATAACTCGTCGCAGTTCATGAGTATTCGCAGTCTAGTAGGTTAGAATGTTAGAGCTGCACATGTGTTTGTGTTGTGCGTAATCCCAGCAATCGCTACATTTGAAAATACCTTGTTAAAATGTTTTTTTAAAAGGTACAAATTAATATAGATGCCAGCAGTGTATATTTTGTGACATCCCAGTTTTGAGTTTATTAATGATGCAGCATGCGTGAGTCTAATTGAAGTCCCATTTTCATCTACTATTACATTCCATGTTGTATAAAAGGCTATCTATATGTCCGTGTTATAACATATACAGATATAGTTCAGTTGTTTATAAGGTTATCAAGTATCTATGGATGTTCATAGACAATGTACACGTGTTCTCTACCGGGTCACAATATGGTATACAGGTTACATCAACTAGTAGTCGAGTAGGTGGCAATGTTTTGAGTTACGCATGTGCATTTTGCATCTGGTATTTTCATGTAGGAAATAGTTTTTAGAATAACACGGCTGTATGTGGTTTTGGTAATGTAAGAGGTACAAATGAAACTTGTGTTGCCCACTTGTGCATAGACTAACGTTCGTATAAATCAGACTGTCAAGGATATTCACTATTTTTATAAATGCATAACAAACATCACTGTTACCCTAATATTTAAAACAAAGGAATATTGGATATGGTTAACATTATACAAACTACGATAGTTCAACATAAATGTTAGTGCATACATCTGTCGTCTTCGTCTTATGTCGAGTTTCGGATTAAAAGTTTGAAGAGTGCCTGAAAGTTTGAACATGGCTGCTAGTTTGAAGATGTCAAGTTTGAAGATGTCTAGTTTGAAGGGGTTTAGTTTGAAGGTGGCCTGACACTTTCAAACTAGAGGGTTTAGTCGTGACTGTTTGAAACTGGTCATGTCAGTTTCAAACAGGAGGGTGTCAGTTTCAAACGGGAGGGTCCTAGTCTATAAATAGGCTTCAAACTTTCACCATTTGTAACTTTCCGGCTAGAGCAACGAAGTGCTGCCGAAGTGTTGTCAGGTTGTAAAACGTTATAAAATCAATAATACAACAGTTTTAAGCGTGAATCTTGCTGAATTGAACTCTACACGTCTGTTTCCTCCTTTCGTTTAGAGATAAACTCTTCTGATCGACTCGTTCGGGTCTGAAAACGATCCTACAAGTGGTATCAGAGCTCAGGAGGAAGAGTTCTTACCGATTTCAGCTCGATTTCTTCATATATTTCTGTTTCTACACCATTCTTCACGTTTTTTTCAAAATTTAACGAGATTTTTCGGATAAAATGAACTGATTTTTGCTCATAACAAGCGAAATTATGTTTTAATCAATCTGTAAAAGTTTCAGGCTTAAATTCAAAGTAAAACTCAATCAATTTTATAAAAAATGACCTGTTTGTTTGAAGGTGTGTCCAGTTTACATGAACAGGAACTTTGAACTCAGATCTATGGCGATTTAGTGGACGTTTTTGATTGATAAACACATCATTGTGATCGGAATTCAGTGTAGTATAATCCTTGAACATATCAGACTTTAATTCATCCAAAAACTTGATAAAATTGGACTGAAAACTGCATCCAGTTTGAACGAAGCTTGTTCCTTCCCGTTTGAGGAATGCATCCAGTTTGAGGTTGTTGTTTGAAATTGTCCATCCCGTTCGAAATCAGCCATCCAGTTAGTTTGAGGTTGTTGTTTGAATCTGCACCCATCCCGTTTGAAAGCAGCCATACAGTTTGAACCTACAGTTTGAACCTGACCTGACAGTTTGAAAGTTACACCCTACCGTTTGAACCTGACCTGACAGTTTGAAAGTTACACACTACAGTTTGAAGGTGACTGACCGTTTGAAAATAATGGGTTAACTGTTTGAAAATGGTTCAGTTGTTCACGGTTTACGATTGAAAAGTGTATCAGTCACGTGAATTGTTTGTGCAGAATCTCAACATAGTATCAGTTCATGTGATTTAATATTGTAACAATCAGATGTCGGCCACATTAATATAAAGGTCCAATAACATTGAGTTGAAGAAAGAGATTGTCGGTTTTTAATTTCAAAGGATTGCATTGTCATCGGCACATGTGTTTACTGACTAGTGAATTGTGCGGTCAAATCAGTTGTCGGATAAGTAGATTTTGTGGCCTAATCATCAAGTATCGGTGCAATTAGTGTATCACTTGTGAGTTGTCGGCAATATTAAACTTTGAGGTCCAATTAAAATCAAGTCAGTGGAATTTTTTTTTTCATTGTTGTCGGCTGCATGTGAAGTGATAAGTGTCAGCGGCCCAATCAAAATCATACATATACCGAGCCCATTCAAAGTCAACACATAATTGGCCCAATGAGATGTGTTTAGTTTAAGAGGATTGGAAAGCCCAACAGAAGTGAATTGTTTGTCTAAGTGTCCTCAGCCCAAATTGAAGTCATTTCGTTCAAATCAAGTCTAGTCATTCAGTGATTTCACTTCAAAATTATTAGAACGAGTTCACGAATTTTTGACACGAGTTCTAGATTGATTTAAACGTAACACACATTCACATATTCAATTTGTTTAAACTGATTGTTTGTTTGTGTGTTTCAGGTATATTTTTAAAAGGTGATCTATCTTGGACTTAATATTTCGCTTAACGGGATTGTCTTGATAAACGTGTTTACGAATCATGGATATCAATTTCTTTAATATGACAAGTGAAACTTTTAATAGAATAAATGTACTAAAGAAAGAGTTTGATTTGTTTTCAGGTTGTCCAGGAGAAAGTACAAAGAGTCTTATTGAGAGATATTGTCATCTTGTGCGTACCATGTCTCAGTTGAAAATTACTAAAACTCCAGCAGAATGGGTTAAAAAGCTTGCTGATGCTTTACCACAAAAGGAATGGGGTACATATCTCATGATTCTGAAGAATTCTGGACAGTTTAGTAGATTTTCAATTGCTCAATTCATTGAAAAACTTGAAGAACAAATTGATAACAGTGATGATGATGATGAGAAAAGTCAAGATGAAGAGTCTGTTTCTCAAGAAGAAAAGAATGAACAGAGTGAAAAAGTCAAGGGTGTTGAGAAAATAGTTGAAGTTGAGAAGATTGTGGAAGTAGAGAAGATTGTCGAAGTCACAAAACCCTGTCTTACATGTTTAGAGTCTTGTAAACAATGTATAGAAAAAGATGAGAGGTTTAGTGAGTTAGAAAAGTTGAAAGAAAAGTTGTTGTTTGATGTAAAAAATTTGAAACAGTCATATGATGTATTGAACAGAACTGTGAATAGTCTGGAAAAGACTAACTCTGAAAGAGAGAAAGCTTTGAAGATGTTGAATGCTACTATGATGACAAAGCAAAAAGAGATCATCTTGTACATAGAAGAATGTGTAAAGTGGAAGAAAGAGTTGGATAGTGAAGCAACTGAGAATGAAAGAATCAGAAGATTGCTGCAAAGTTACAAAGGTTGTGACTACATAATTGATAGAATTTATCCAACAGTTGAAGGATTTGAAGCGTTTAAAGGTGAAGAAACAAAGCCAAAGAAGAAAAAGGATACTGGTAAGAAATAGGGTGTCTGTTATAATAAGTGTCCGCCTCCGATTTGGGAAGGGTACTCGTCTAGAAAACCTAACGAGGAAGAACTAAAAAAGGCAGTCAATATAAAGTTGGAGTCCGAGATAACCGATGTTTTACCAGACAATATTGACGTCACGTTCACAGCATCCGACACAGATCATGAGTCAGAACTGATAAAACGAGTGGTCGATCAGGTGTTGGATAAGGATGAGGAGTCAGAGTCAAAGTCTGAGTCCAAAAGTTCGTGTCAAGCAGTTGGGAGTTCGAGTTCGTCCGAAAGAAGTTCAAAATCGTCGGGAAAACGGGTTTATAGTAAAGAGTTTTTATTGTCAAAATCTACTTTGGATGATGAAACATTTGAAGTTGTGTATACTTTGAATGATTCTGACAAATTATATTTTGATAAAGAGTTTCCAATAAGAAGTGTTCGATTTGAAATGATCAAAAAGGTTTTCAAAATGACAGAAATTAATATTTCTGAAATAAAATATTTAAATCTTACTGGAAAACCTAAAAATTACACTTCAAGAGTTCAACAACGTTTGAACAAGAAAAAGGGTTACAATTCTGGTTCTGGTTTTCAAAATAAACCAAACCACAATCGTAGCTACAAAAAGAAAGGACTTGGTTTTATTCCACCTAAAAACTATAAAAATGAAAAATATATTAAAGATTTTAATTCCAGAGTTAAATCTGTTTGAGGGACAACTGCAGAGGAAGAACAGAATAGCTCATTTTGGAGACAAACAAATCAAGAATTTCTTGCTGAGAAGAGAAAGAACGGAGCTTATGTGAAGAAAGAAACCAGAACCTGTTTCCGATGCAATGAAGTTGGTCACATTGCATGGAACTGTCCGAAAGCGACCAACACAAAACAGGGAGTTTCTGAAAAACTAAAAGAAGTTATTGTTGATAAAACCGAACCACCAACTGAAAAATTTAAAGTGTTTAAGAATTCAACATATGAGGTTGGTGAGTGTTCGAAAAGGTTTTACAAGAAGAGGGGAAACCTTGACAACCAAGCTTGGGTTGTTAAGAAATCAGAGGTAAAATCTGGCGATGAATCTGATTCCACAAAATCAGAGGAGCCACAGTTTGATGAGAGTGATGAAAACTCAGTTCCTTCAATGGATGATGAGAACTTTCCACCATTGAGGACTGAAAATTTTAAAAGGAAAACTGGAAAGTCTGAAATCTCAAATCAGGGTTATTCTTAGAAGGATAACTTTGATGTTGAGAAAGCGTTTAATGGGAAAGTTAAGAAGATTTTCGGAAAAATGGTTGATGGAAAGGTGAAAGGGGTAAAGGAGTTTTATGCTAAAAAGAAAGTAACTTACACTCCAACTGCTTCTGAACTGAAAATACCCAAGGCTGGTCAGGCTTGGGTGGACATTTTCTTTGCTTGAAAAACCTGACTTGCCGGAGATCCCAAGTTTGTAATCGTGGATCAGGAATCGGCATCTTTCTTAGTAATTGATTGTGTGTTTGAATCTTAAAAATAGTTAAATTTTTACAGGATAAGTGTGACTTGCCGGAGCTTCCAGGTTAGTAAGTGTGAAGCAGGAATCGGCATCTTGATTGGTAACATGTGTTTGTGTAGAGGTTTATTCATACATAGGCTTGAATGTTGTGAATATTTTTACAAGAGGTACAGAGGTTGCATACATGCAAGTGGTAAATCAGGGACATTAAGTTGTACTTGATCTGCTACAAGTGATTGAATGGACAATATGATGAACCAAACCCCTAACCTACTAGTGGTTAAAACAAAACCTATTTTCCGGAAAAATCATTTTGATTAAAACAAACTTAAGTGTTTTGAAATCATAATGAGAAAATAGTTTTGTGTAAGGGGGAGTTCTGATTGTTTATGCCAAGTGGATGGCGATTTGAAGCAATTCGATATTGGTTGTCACTTTATTGTACAGTTTATTTTCAAATTTCCTAAAATGTGTTTGCATTTTAGGGGGAGTAAAAATTTCAGAAAATCCAAAAACATTTGAAAATTTGAAAAAGACAAAAACATGATAAAAATTCAAAAATGAGTTTCGTTGTGAAAAGAGGAAATGATAGTACATCAGTGAGCTCTCACAACATGCTAAAGAAATGTAAAGTTAAAAATGTGATAAACGATCTCACTGTGGATGTGTGAGTAGGTTTTTGCACATTTAGTAATTGTGACGAGATATAAACCTAAATTTCAAACTTGCTTATATCGTGGGGAAACATCTCTCGGATATATGGGTAACCCCCGAAATCTCGTTTGAAAGATTCCTTTTTCTGATATACTAGGTCTTTATACTCAGTGATATCTGGGGTATTATTCCTGGACTTCTGCTGAATGGAAGTTCTGACCTAGTCCTCGAATAATACTTTCCGCAATGCTTGAAACATAGCATCACCCTCAGCATATATGATAAGACAATAAAATTGCTTAGCAATGCTGTTGTAAAAAAGATCCTCTAAAGGGGACACACCCAAAAGTTAAGTCATGATTTCTCTGCTGAACGGTAGTTCTGACCTGAGCTCTCATGATTCTTCATAATTTATTAACCCCTACAGATATCATTTGTGTCATAATTACCTGTAAGACTGAATATCGGGATCTGGATACTGGAGTATATTCTGAGGTGGGACACGCGATTGAGTTTAAGTTTCTAAGACATTAATTCGTATCTCGAAACAGTTGAACTTTGTGTGAAAATTTAAGTGGATCAGTATACTGACAATCTAAGTGAATTGTTTAGAACTTAAAATGAAATGAAGCTTAACGGTGTTGTTGACTTGTCTCAAAAACTGATATGATCCTCTTACACGAACTCACAAAAATAATGTCTGTAAATATTTCTTTACTGCATTTCATTCTATTCAAAAATTCCAAAAAGATTTTAGTGTGTTATAGCATAAATTTTTGAAAAATCCAAAAAGATTTTCGACAACTGATGTTGGAGAGCTGATTTTCAAAATTCCAAGTGCTAGACATGATGAACAAATGGTTTGGGAGAATGTGTTTTGAAATGAAAAATGATTAATTTTTGCAAATGGTTCATCAGAATTTATCATTGATAAATCATTCTGGTTTAATTTGAGAGAGAATTTGGATTGATAAATTTGTTAAATGTTAAATTTGTGAAATTTATTTCTGGGTTAAGAATTTGGATTGCTTGTTTGATGCATTAAAGACCTCTTGAGGTCACTTTTGACTCATTTGACCCGCTAAAACAAAGCAATTTAAGGGTGCAATAATTTAAATATACTTCTGGTCACTTTTGACCATTCAACCCGCTTCTAATAAATCAATTAAAAAGTTGACCACGCCAACAAAACCAAACAGTAACAAATACCTGCAGCTGTAAAAATTAACTCTCTCCAGCCAACAGCCAACATGATGCTCACAAAAGAATGAAGACCCCACGGTTCATGATAAGCACCATCCATTACCATGTCATTAATTGCTTTAGATGTACGTACATGATAAGCACCATCCATTACCATGTCATCTTAGAATTCCTCAATTCGTTGGTCTGAGCAACTTGTCAAGGGAAAGCAATGCCAAGAACAAGAACTCCGATATCCTATGGATGCTGCCCTGCTTAGGTTAACTTTGCCAGGCCTAGGGTGTATACTAAGCTCCTTGATGGAAATTATTAAATGAGCTGGTGTTGCTCAAACCGGCGATAGAGCTTGCTGGTGACATTTGAGGACTTGTTAACCACGCTTCCTTCTTGTTCCTACTCTCTCAATGCTATGATCAATGTAATCATATGTATTGATTCCCTACACATGACATAGTTGTGGTTTAATTAATGAACTTAAAATATATTAATACTTTTCAAGCATGTTAATGGAAATAAAAACCTCATCTTCTTTATTAGAAGAATGTGAAGGAAAGAAAGCTGAACAAGTGGAAGCGTTGCAATCATAGCCAAATTCGTGTGCACTCCCTGTCACAAGTTAAAGTTAGATATTGCTAGATACACCAGTCAACACTTACTTTATCATCCCCATGAAAACGTCAGCAAGTTTATTCTTTGGAATAAGATTCAAATTATCAATTTACAATACAATATGTTCCATATTTTCTCATTGGTGAACGGTGTTTTAGATATTTGATGGTTAAAACAGTTTTCTAAAACTATCTGTTGAGTGGAGTGCTATTTGTCAAATAGCTGTTTTTGGGGTTCAGTTTACCAGACGTGATAGCTGCATCAACTGCACCTTCAGCCATGCTGAAGTTTGGTTATAATTACCAAAATACCAAGTCAATGTTAATTAGACATATTTGGGTTAAACGGGTCGTCTACGTGTCAAACCATGAATACACATGGCGTGTCAGGGTTAATGTGTGAGACACGATTTTCACGTTCGTGTCGGGTTCGACCTGCCAACCCACATAGACGACCCGTTTAGCAACTCTCTTCATCCATTCATTCTTGAACTTACAACAGTAATCCATCATGATGATGTATGCATGTTATCTGGTACTATTTTGAATGAATAACAAATAACTTAGTACATAAATAACAAACCTTGTTTAATATTCCTGAATCAAGCATCCCATCGATCAGAAACTCTGTTGCAAAGCAGTCCAGAGAGCCAAAATCCTTAGCCAGTAAAGTCAATTGAGATCCGTTTTCTTTAACTTAGGAAATAAATGCTTTTGTGAATATCTCCAATCAGAATAAAATTCTTGACCTAAAAAGAAAACCACCATCAAATCAAGTAAAAATAAATAAACCGATTGAGATCAAAATGCAAGTAAAAGATGATGACTCACAATATTTAAGCTGACTACATAAAGTGGTGGGGCATCGAAAAAAGCAACACCGTTCAACTCAGAACCGGTCCACTTGTGTAGGATAACTTTTGGGCCTGAAGCAACTAATAGATAACCTTGAATAGAAGCTAATGCTGATATGGCACCTTTCATTTCCTTTGAGTAGACCTCGGTGACCTAACAAAAAACGAAAACATTAAATGAACGAATTATAATGCCAAATATACAATTTTGACCTACATACTAAAGAAAAGGTTGATTCAGGAGGTCGAATGGGTACATTAAAATTTCCTAAAATAAGATAACAATAGGCAAGTTATCTTTGCCAGTGAATTCTTAGTGCTATTTTCAACTGAAAACAAAAGAACACGTCCTCTTGCAACTACATCTTCCCCTTGCACATAGGCAGTCCCAATTGCCAACAGAGTTTCATTCTCTCTTGTTGTATTCTACCTCATTCCAAAACAATTAAAAACAACAATAATAAGTATAATAAATACATATAAATAATGACTGAAACTTGGTTTAAAAAAGCGTGAAGCGCTCCGAAGCGTTTTGGTTCCAAAAGCTTTAAGCGAAGCTTTAAGCGCGAAGCAAGAGCTTCACGTAAGCGCTCAAAATAAAAATAAAAATAAAAACAATATTTGTACACATCAATATGACCTATTCTACTTGTTAATCAATAATAAACACAAAAACATGATTAAAAAACATACTTAACACATAAAAAATATAGTTAAAACATAAATTAAAGTCGAAACACACTTAAAACATAAAAATGGTCTTTAATCAATAATCATCATAATCAAGTACGTATTCTTCTCCATCAACATCGCTGGAGAAGAGGGAGGGAGCGGCTGAAGATGTTTAAAGAAGGCTAACGTTCTTTTTTGTAAAGAAGTAGCAGGCCTCATTTAAACCCTATTAGAGACTATTGGGCCTAAATAAAAACCTAAATGTGACTTGATTGGGCTGAAGCGCCGCCTCAAACCAGTGCCGCTTCGCACTTAAAGCTCGCCTCAAAATGCTTCACGTGTTTTGTCGCCTCAGAGAAAAAAAAGCGACAACCCCAGCGCCTCATGCTTTAAGCTCGCTTAAAGCGCGCTTTATTAAACCAAGGACTGAAATGAAAGCAACTTACAGATAATATAACCACTCTGACAGTTAACGCATTCTCAGAAGTTTGCATGTGAATAGTTCCTTTTGTTTGCCATGGCCTACCAGAACTCTCTGGTTCCAAAATTCTAACCTCGAATTCTTCAACAGTATAAGTACCATCAAGATTTAAACTATCATGCCCGATTTGGTGGCCAGATTCTTGATCAACCAGAGTTGATAGCACTTGATTTATAGGCTTTCAGACCTGCAAAGAGCCAATATGAAAACTGGAATTATTCGGTTCATCTTTTATACTATTATTATTTGTCATAATGTAATTATGAAAGTTTGAAATAGAACACATTATATTAATGGTCAACCAAAGAATCTACTCACAGGAACAGAAACTATAAGCGGGTATAGGTTCTTCTCAGCAAAGTATGTTACTTGATGCGGAGTGGCCTTCATGGGGATCTGTCCAAGCACAAATGAATTTCAACAGTTTGTACGTCAAAGGTCAAACAAGTCGTTTGACATGACAGCAACACTACAAAACTATACGTCAAAACAAATGACCTTTTGTACTGGCCAATAATTGTCATATGCTAACAAAGATGGAAGTTGGCAGATCTTCAACGTACCCTATTCACGCATTCAACAAGTCAGAAGATAAAATGAAATTAAAAAAAGTACTAAACTAACCGACCTGTGAGGTTACATAAATGAACCCATGGATACAGTACACGTTGAAGAACTGTAAAGGCGATAATTGGTCCATCACAAAGCTGTAAATCAAATGTGAAACACAGTGAGTGAGGATACACATAACATACAGAAGCGATTTTGACCTACAGAGAAAGTAACCTGACCTGTGGATGAATTCGAATACGTTCTCTGAACTTCATGAACCAAGCGGGCCTTGAGCCTGATAGAAAGAAACCTGGGCACCCGCCAACATTTTTAAACATTGTTATTCGGGGAAAATGGGTTTCTGCTGACATCTCTTCTCTTGTGTATGTATCCAAAGAAACGCGTGAAAATCTCAGATTTTTAAGCCTTGAAGTATTAACTGGTTGACTTTTAGAAGCATTTTCTGAACCTTCTTCATACATGTATGCATGATAACAAAGAATGGTTCCGTCAGTCAATATTCCAAATTTGTCGTTCAAAAAAAAAAAAAAGATATAACTTCTAGTTTTCAACAAATTTAATATCCTCTTTAAAAACAACAATTTCAACATACAATCTTCAAATTCCAGCTCTGCAAAATTCCACATCTTGAACATGCAATCTTTAAATTCCAGATCTTCAAATCCAATGTTTTCTTCACCTGAAAAATTCCAGATCTTCAATATACAAGCACAAACCAGAAAACCTTCAACTTTCACCAAGAATTCATGGTATCTAATCAAAAATGAAGTATTGTATTTTACTATTTTTAAAACATTTAGATACCCTCGTTCAAATCCTCATCCCCAATTCAGCCAAACACACACACACACATTTGTGTGTGCAAAATAAAGACTCAAAATGGGTTTGAACAATTGAAGATTAAAAAGGCATCAGATCTTCAAAATGGGTTTGCATCAGATCTTCACAATATCATATGAGTATTAAACTCAATAGTAAACACATCATGTGCCCTATTTTCTTCAAATTTGATTCTAAAATAAAAATAAAAAGCTTAAAATAATGGGGAAATTGAAGAAAATAATAGGGAAATTGAAGAAATCGCATTGTTGACCTCTCGTATTAACGAATTCACGAATTCCCCTTGAGTCTCAACATCCTCCTTTATCTAAAAATTACATAAAATATCAATATTCAGACATGATTTCTCATCTACTAAACTAAAAGTTGAAAAATCAAGACAATTTATCAAAAAACTTACGAACGTTTTATCGACTTACTTGTAGATCTTCAACTTGTTTACATAAATCAAGCATCAATAGCCTGTTATTAATCAATACAGCAATTAAATTCGCATATAAACAGGTAATGAAGTGAAAATCATACAGATTTAGTGAAAATCATACAGATTTAGTGAAAATCTGAGTTCCTTAAAAACAATAAATTAAATTTCATGTGTTTGAAACCCTAACTTACACAGACAATAGAAACAATATTGTATAACATGTTGCAATTGCAATATAGATATAGATGATGAATCTATATGTTGAAGTGATGAATTAAAGATGAAAAAAACGTACTTGAGAACCATATTGACGGCCGCAGCTTCCCCTTGTTTGTAAAAGATGAAAACCCTAGGTGATTGAATACGGTCGTAGAGGAGTTCGAAGCTGTTGAAGATCTCGACAGTGCGGCCACGTTGGACTCCAATGACGCCGAAAACCCTAGAAGATGGGGAAGTGGAAGAGGAGGAATCGGCGGTGGGGGATTTTGGGGAACTCTGGGATTTTTGGAATGCGGGTGGTACAGTGAGCAGGAATTCAAAAATTGAGTGACATTTGGCCGCCCAAACAGAAAAGGAAGGGTATTGTTGGAAAGGTAAATGAATATTGTGTTTTAGAGGGTTGTACATCATGCTTTAGGGGTGTTTTAAGGAAATTTCAATGACCTTAAGAAGTCCTTTGGATATGTATATTATATATATATATATATATATATATATATATATATATATTATATATATATATATATATAGATAGATATAGTGGAGGGTTCAAATGAGAAAAAAAAATTGTAAGAATAAAAAGAATAAGTTTTAAACCAATAAAAATGCTTCATTTTACTTCATTTAATATGTGTATTTAATGTTATTAATAAGGGCATATAGGTAAATTTCTAATTGTAATTAATTAGCTAACTAACTAAATTTGTAACTCACTTTTAAATATACTCTTTCAAGATAAAATAATTTAGAGTTAAGGACAATTTTCGGCATGTGTAGGATAAATTTTAGTATGTGTAGGATAAATTCTTAAATGTGTATGATAAATTTAGATATGCATGGGGTAAATTTCGGTAAGTGTAAGATATATGTAGGATAAATTTAGAAATGTGTAGGATAAAATATTTTTTCCTTTATTAATGAAAAATAACATAATTAATGGGAGGAGTTACACACTATTTAATGTTTTACCATTATGCCCTTTCTTCTTTTTCTTCCCACATAAAATTTCTTCTCAAATAAACCTTCCCCTATATATATGTATGTATATAGGGTAAGGATCATTTTAGAAAACCATAAATATTTACAGAACTCGCAGAACTTCTAATAAACAATCTTTTAATTTATATATATTTATGTTTAGGATAATTTTATCATTTATTATGTGTATTTTTATGATTACATACTTGTTAAGAGTAAATACAAAAATATATATATAAAGTGACTGTTTATTCCAAGTTGTGAAAGTGCTGTAGTTATTTAAAGTTCTGAAATGAACCCAACCCAATATATATGTATATATATATTGTTGGACCTTTTAAGATTCTGGAAAGGATCGGAAAAGTCGCTTACAGACTCGAACTACCGGAGGAACTTAGTAATGTCCACCCGACTTTCCATGTGTCGAACCTCCGAAAGTGCATAGCAGACCATGACTTACATGTTTCTCTAGACGATCTACAAGTGAACGAAACATTACACTTCGTGGAAAAGCCTGTCGAAATCATGGATCGCCAAACCAAGCAGCTCAGGCGCTCACGCATTCCTATTGTGAAAGTCCGATGGGAAGGCAAGCGAGGCGCAGAGTTCACTTGGGAACTCGAAAGCGACATGAAGGCGAAGTACCCGCAGTTATTCGAAGAGAAAGTCTAGAAAAAGAAAGTTCTCCAACGTGAGTCGCGGTGTTGTAACAGCTTCCGGCTTAATTTCGGGACGAAATTCCCTAAACAAGGGGAGGCTGTAACACCCTGTGTTTTCACAAGTCAAAGTCAAAGTCAAAGTCAAGGTCAAAGTCAACGACTGATTTCGTGCAACTTGACTTGTAGAAATTTCTTTATTTTATTTGTATTATGTGGAGTAAGTGTCGTTAATTGCAATAATCGAATTGTGTTAACCGTTATTCAATCGACCAACGACTGTGAACTATAGGAAGTAACAATGCGATAAAGTTAATCAACTAATAATCACGCTATGTTAATCGAATCGACATCAATTTGCAACTCGAACTACGTGGTTTTACTTATTGTTTATACGTGTGTGTGTGCTTTATGTGTTACTTGTGCATGTTTATTTATGTTGTGTTGTGGTAATAAATCGAAAAGCAATCTAACTCGAAATGCAATCGAAACTCGAAATCGAACTCGAACTCGAATCACAATCGAACTATGATATTTAGTGGTTGGGACTGAAAGTAATTTGGTTAGGAAACCCTATCGAATCGAACCACTAGTAATCGAAACCGAAACGTCAAAGATCGTCGCATCAAACACACCACCCAGGCCCCAACCGCACGGATGGCCATCCGCACGGGTAGCCGTCTGGGGAAGTGTTAGGTGCCATCCGACCAGGATTGCCATCCGCACGGACTACCATCCGGGTGATGTGCAATCCGGATGATGTGCAATCCGGACGATGTGCAATCCGGACGGATGGTACTTTCCTCTTTTGGCATCCTATAAATACACGGGTCACTCTCCAAACTTTCCACTTTTGGTAAGTGACGTCCGACCAGCACGCTCTCTTCAGCTTTTCTTCGATTTCTCTCAATCCAGGTAAGATCTCGCCCTAAATCTTGTACTTTCTTGATGTATACGCACTTCTACACCTTTCTACCTTTTAAATATTAACTTTCAACCGTGAAATCATCAAGATTTGAGGTATTCTAGGATGACGTCATCATGAAGTTCCCATGAACTTCAAGTTTGACCTCATTCCACCAAGAATAACTCGGATCTGAACGGTTTCCACAAGATTTCACAACAACTTCGCATGAATCTGAACATTTTCAAAAGGATAAAAGAGTTGAAAGAAATAAACACAAGTTTTCTCCTTCTTTTACACTCAAAAACGGAAAGAATCGGATCAGTTCTAGTCTTCTACTCAATCTTAGTGAGGTATTAGTCCTAGATCCGGATTCTACCCGCGAGACCCCTGATTTCGGGTTAAACCAGAACCACCGTCTTGAACTGATGACCGGCCGGGCTAGGGTGATTCATGGCCGGCTTAGCCACACGGGTCAAGATACAGTTCCGTTGGTTGACACGTAATCAGAACCTCTCCATAGAACGACAAAAGCGACCAGGTGTCAGACGAATGGAACAACCATAACGAGATGATGTCCGCACGGGTTGCCATCCGGACGGACTACACTTGGGACCCATATCCAAACAAGGTTTGAGTATCGACGAGTGAATAATCCGCACGGACGACCCTCTGAATGGATTACTCTTCGGATCATGAGATACTAAGACCTTAAACAATTTTCGACGTGTTCATTAACAGGGTTGCCACCTGATCAACCAAGTGACTCACCATTTAAGTCGTCGTCCTCACGGATTACCATCCGGACGGATTGTCGTCCGCACGGACTATCATCCGGACAGATTGTCGTCCGCACGACCGACTTGAAGGGTAGAGAAACTTCAAGGTTTTCAAAATGCTACAACGAAAACTTCAAAAGTCAAGCCATCATACACAAACACATCTTACCCATAGGAAGAAACAATCCACTCGAATAGTCATCCGCTCGGACACACTGTCAGCGCGGATGACCATCCGGACGGATTGTTGTTCACACGGATTGCTGTCCGCACGGATGACCATCCGAACGACCTGCAAACTGACCCGCTTTCATCCTGTAATATTGAACGCGCCACTTATCGTTACATTATCGAAATCTATTCAGGCTAATCTTTCTCGTTAAGCGCTCCCTTCAATCCATTCATCGCTGTGAGTATACTCGATCCCTTTTTGCTTTTAGCACTTTTGGGTGTTACATACGTTACGAATATTCAAACTACAACTATCACACTACTCAAACTATTTGAACGCTAACCGCTAATGCATGTTATACGTGGCTTATGAATGCTTGTTTGTTATGTTTACACATGGAATGCTGTTTACCTGCCTTAGCAACGATAGTACTATAGTTTGGACTCAGCACCCGTTTTCACGGGGGTTGTTAAGGATCTTTTACTTGCATGGATTACGGTGGTAATCATGTATTGCGAACTGCCTCGGGCAGTCAACCCGCAGTCATTGGTATCGATGGATCTGTGTCGACAACTAACGTGCTTCATTTCACTATGTGTACGTGCTGGTTATGCGTAAACGAATTCGAACTCTATATGCTATTATCAAACTTGTATGCTCACCTTTACATTATATGTATTGACTTTATTTTAACGTATGTGACAGGTGCTTAGGAAGTTTACATGCCTAGCATGCTGTGAACTTGAGGCTAGCAAAGGTCTAGGATGCTCTCTGCGCTGTGATGAAATCCAAGCTATGAAAAGGGATCCTAGAAACCAATAAATAAACTATTTATGTTTAAATCTGAGTTGTCAGAACAGAATATTTGCCTAGATTTTATCTGTAATAAGTTTTTTACTGTTTGAGACATGGTATGGGACATGTTAACTTAAATTGAATGGTAATGATAGTTGTTATGGAAACTTCTGGACAATCTGTTTCGCTCAGTGCCATGCCCCGATGATTCCGCCATCGGTTGGGGTGTGACAGATTGGTATCAGAGCCATAACTATAGGGAATTAGGCAAGACTCGACCTAGTCCGGGTCGAAGTCTTAGATACCTAGACTATAGTTAAGAACCAGCAGACCGACTTGTGCATAAGCAGTAGAGGCTATGTACGAGCTTACTTCTCGCTATTCTCGCTTATTCTATGCTATCACTACACTCGGATTTTCAACTATGAGTGGGCAATAAGGTCGAGAATAGGTGTGAAAACCGCAAACTCTCGACTAAAGTTGCTTAATCAACTCGCATTTTAACTACAAACGAGGAGAATTATGCCAAATCAGGAGTGAAATCCGTATTTTGATGAATAATCTCCTCAATTTTATTAAAAACGGGGACGAAGTTGTTAAGCTAGGGGTGAAACCCTAACCTTGACGACTTGTTCCGCCTTTATACAAAACTCTCACCAAAGTCTAGACAGACTCCAAAGACCTGAAGCCGCAATATGACCAACGGGATGCGTGCCAAATGCCCAAGAATCGAGGCAAGGGTACAGTCCTGAAGGTTAAATGTGCACAACGGGTCCTTGTGAATAGTCGAACCACTTTGGTTAGTCGAAGTCTACTAGCCGCAGACAATCTATTTCTCGAATTTCATGTGTTTCGATTTTGAGTCCGCAACTGCTGATCCTGATGTTTCGCCTATTTTATGTGCTTATATATGTGCTTGCCGGTTTATGTGTTTAAACTTTGGGATTTACTCAATTTTTGTTTTTTACTCCGATCGACACACGTGACTCGCACTGCATCTTGTGATTATGTGCTTATTTTGACTCCAAATGATTGCGTAACGACACATTCGACGTGCGAAATCCGTGATCGTGCGTGACCGAACACACAAGAACGTACTATAATCAGTGATTCTATTGACAGAACTGAAATCATACAAAGAACCGTGAATCACCTTGCCACTTTCTCTCTCTAGCTCCTTTCTCCAGACCTAGGTTTCTGTTTTCTAACTGCCTCTAGTGACTAAATGCGTATGTGCTTCCTTGCTTCTGTGTTTTACGTGCTTAGGTATTAAATGATTATGTGCTCTACGTGCTTATGTGATTATGTGAATTCGTGCTAAGTATTTACGTAAATATACGTGTTCCTAAGCTTTAGTAAGTAGTAGACGTGTGAGGTGAGATTCGAATACAATGTGATGAGTCCTGTGACGATGTCTGTTGCAGACCATGTCGTCTGGATCCCGTCATGCACTCTCTCGTCAGGAAAAGAGGGATAAACGTCTTGCTTCCATCATCGCCAAAAGTGTGGCAAAGGCCGTGAGTGATGTTTATGAGAATGCCAGCAAATCATCCGAGGAATCGAGAACCGAGGCCCCTAAAGCTGCCGCGAAAACCTTCAGTTTCAAGCAATTCAAGTCGTGTGGGCCAAAAGAATTCACTGGCGAAGGAGGTCCCACTGCACTATTCCACTGGTTTGATTCCATTGAGGTTACTCTGCGATAGAGTGGTTGCCCTGATGACCTCCGTACTCTTAATGCTACCGGCGTTTTCCAGTCCCGTTCATTAAACTGGTGGACGGCCGAGAGGAACAAGCGAGGGAATGATGCAGCCTACGGTCTGTCGTGGGACGAGCTCAAGGAAGTTATGATAGAGGAATTCTGCCCTCCCCACGAACGTCAAAAGCTGGAAGATGAATTTTGGCACATACAACAAAAGGATGGTGACAATGCTGGTCTCACTGCTCGTTTCAAACAGCTCAGCATTATCTGTCCCGGTCAAGTCAAGACTCCCGACATGACGATTAAGAAGTACATCCGGGCACTGCCCGACTGCTTTGCTGATTTCGTGCAAGCGGCTAAGACTACGACGATCGAGGAAACTTATCTGTTGGCCGCTGAAATCAATGACAAAAAGGGTTAAGGCTGGTGTCTGGGATAAGACTTCAAAGCATCTGCATCAAGCTACCGATACCGCACCCACTGCTGAACCTACCTCATCAAGCAACAAGAGGAAGAACAAGAGAAAGAACAGCTCCAGCAACAAGAATTATGCGATCACTGCTGCACCGATTCAAGCTATACCTGCCCAACAGCGTCAAGTAGCGGCGCCTGTGGCCAATGCACCGCCTGCATACACTGGACCACATCCGCTCGGCCCTACTTGCACCTACCACCACCCGACTGCTATTCAATGTCATTTTTATGCTCATTGCAACGTATACGGCCACTTTACTTCCAACTTCCGTATTCGTCAAGCTCCTGCCAATCAAGCTCTACTCACTGCCCCACAGGGTCAACAGGCTCCTCCGGCACCCACGGTCAAAGCCAGAGCCTGCTTCGCATGTGGCGACCCAAACCATTTCGCCAACATGTGCCCAAACAGAGTGGTGAAACAAGAACCCCAACAGCAGCAGCCGCAACAGCAACAGCCACAGCCACAACAGCAGCACCAATAGCAGCAGCAACAACAGGCCGCACGCGCCAGAACTTTCAACCTCAACGTGCGTCAAGCTAAGGCCGACAACAACGTGGTCAATGGTACGTTCCTTGTGAATGGTATTTATGCTACATGTTTGTTTGATACTAGAGCGGATAATTGCCTTGTGTCGTTCGAATTTGAGAAATTCCTTAGTCGTAAGCGTTCCCAACTCTCCTCGACATTCGATGTTGAAGTCGCTACCGGAAGAACCGTCACTGTCAACTCCGTTCTTCGTGATTGTACTCTTGAGCTCAACAATCACATCTTCTCGATTGACCTTATTCCGATGCAACTCGGAAGCTTTGACGTCATAGTAGGCATGGACTTTCTCCGAGAAAACCATGCTGAAGTTGTATGCTTCGACAAGATGATTCGATTTTCGCTCGCTAATGGTGACTTATTGTGTGTATATGGCGAAACTTCTTCGAAGGGCCTCAAGCTTATGTCATGTATCCAAGCCAGCAAGTATCCCCGTAAGGAATACAGGGCTTTCTTGGCTAATATCGTAGTAGCGGAGAAGGAAAAGAAAGAGAAGAAGGAAGTAAAGGACGTTCCTGTGGTTCGTGAATTTCCTCATGTGTTCCCTGACGATCTCCCAGGTTTACCCCCAAGTCGTGATATCGACTTTCGAATTGACCTCATTCCTGGAGCCAACCCTATCGCCAAAGCTCCTTACCGACTCGCACCATCCGAAATGCGTGAACTTTCAACCCAACTCCAGGAACTACTTGAGAAAGGCTTCATTCGCCCGAGCACCTCTTCTTGGGGCGCGCCAGTCCTTTTCCTCAAAAAGAAGGATGGGTCGTTCAGGATGTGCATCGATTATCGGGAATTGAATAAGTTGACTATCAAGAACCGCTATCCCTTACCTCGCATCGACGATTTGTTTGATCAACTACAAGGCGCTATGTGTTTCTCGAAGATCGATCTGCGTTCAGGGTACCATCAGCTACGTATTCGAGAGGAGGATATATCCAAAACCGCGTTTCGCACTCATTACGGGCATTATGAATTCGTTGTCATGCCTTTTGGTCTAACCAATGCACCAGCGGTTTTCATGGATCTGATGAATCGCGTGTGTAAACCATATCTCGACCGTTTCGTCATCGTATTCATCGACGATGTCTTGATATATTCCAAATCGAAGACCGAACACGCGCAACATCTACGTTTGATTCTCGAGTTACTCCAGGGGAATCAACTCTATGCCAAATTCTCCAAGTGTGAACTTTGGCTGGAAGAAGTTCAGTTTCTGGGGCACATTGTTAATAGTCAAGGTATTCACGTCGATCCTACGAAGATTGAAGCTGTCAAGAGTTGGGTTACACCTAGGAATCCGTCTGAGGTCCGTTCTTTTCTCGGACTAGCGGGCTATTATCGACGATTTATCGAAGGATTCTCAAAGATCGCTGTACCGCTTACCTCTCTCACGCATAAAGACAAGCCTGTTGTTTGGGGAACTAAACAAGAGACTGCCTTTCAAACCCTCAAGCGCATGCTTTGCAATGCTCCTGTTCTCACGTTACCCGACGGAAACAATGATTTCATTGTCTACTGTGATGCTTCTAACCTTGGTCTTGGTTGTGTTCTCATGCAACGGGACAAGGTCATAGCTTACGCATCTCGTCAGCTCAAAATCCACGAGAAGAACTATACAACCCATGATCTCGAGCTAGGCGCAGTTGTTTTTGCATTAAAGATTTGGCGACACTACCTATATGGTACTAAGTGTACGATCTTCACCGATCATAGGAGCCTGCAACATATCTTTAATCAGAAGGATCTTAATATGCGTCAACGCCGATGGGTAGAACTTCTCAACGACTACGACTGTGAGATTCGTTATCACCCAGGCAAGGCAAATGTTGTTGCCAACACACTTAGCAGATGGAGCTATCTGCTTAGCACTCGTAATGTTCAAGCCCAACATAACCTCAAAACTCTCATCCGCGATGCCCAGCATGCATGTTTTAATGAACGCACCCTGAAGAAAGAAAGAATCTACCACGATGGAGCCCAGCTTGTGAGCAAATCGAACGGGATATTCCACTTTTTAGACCGAATTTGGATTCCCAAGCGAACCAACTTGCGACAAATTCTGATGGACGAAGCTCACAAATCCCTATATTCTATTCATCCCGGTGCTGACAAAATGTACCAGGATCTTCGTTATAAGTACTGGTGGCCGGGTATGAAAAGGGATATCGCTCTCTACGTCGGAAAATGCCTAACTTGTGCTAGAATCAAGGCCGAACATCAAAGACCCTCTGGCTTACTCGAACAACCACCGATTCCTATGTGGAAGTGGGAGAGCATAGCTATGGATTTCGTAACCAAGCTTCCACCCACGTCATCAGGTCATGACAGCATTTGGGTTGTAGTCGACCGTTTGACTAAATCAGCTCACTTTATGCCGATACGAGAAGACTACAAGGTAGAACAATTAGCCCGAATCTACACCGACGAGATCATTTGTAATCATGGGACGCCTCGTGACATCATCTCTGATCGCGATGCTCGGTTTACTTCGCGACTGTGGGAAACGTTTCAAATGGCACTCGGTACAACGCTTAATCTAAGTACCGCTTTCCACCCTTAAACCGACGGTCAGACTCAAAGAACGATTCGTACTCTTGAAGACATGCTCCGTTCGTGTGTTCTAGACTTCGGTGGTAATTGGGATAAATTCCTGCCATTAGTCGAATTCTCGTATAACAACAGCTACCATTCTAGCATCCAAATGGCACCATTCGAGGCATTATATGGGAGAAGATGTCGATCGCCTATTGTGTGGCACGAGATCGGTCACTCGCAACTAACCGGTCCGGAGCTACTACAAGAAACGACAGACAAAATTTTCCAAATTCGAGACAACCTAGTGAAAGCTCGGGATGGACAGAAAAGTTACGCCGATAAAAAGCGCAAACCCCGTGAATTTGGCGTTGGTGACTACGTACTCCTAAAGGTATCACCTTGGAAGGGTGTAGTCTGATTCGACAAGAAAGGGAAACTCGCGCCTCGATATGTTGGACCTTTAAAGATTCTGGAAAGGATCGGAAAAGTCGCCTACAGACTCGAACTACCGGAGGAACTTAGTAATGTCCACCCGACTTTCCATGTGTCGAACCTCCGAAAGTGCATAGCAGACCATGACTTACATGTTTCTCTAGACGATCTACAAGTGAACGAAACATTACACTTTGTGGAAAAGCCTGTCGAAATCATGGATCGCCAAACCAAGCAGCTCAGGCGCTCATGCATTCCTATTGTGAAAGTCCGATGGGAAGGCAAGCGAGGCGCAGAGTTCACTTGGTAACTCGAAAGCGACATGAAGGCGAAGTACCCGCTGTTATTCGAAGAGAAAGTCTAGAAAAAGAAAGTTCTCCAACGTGAGTCGCGGTGTTGTAACAGCTTCCGGCTTAATTTCGGGACGAAATTCCCTAAACAAGGGGAGGCTGTAACACCCTATGTTTTCACAAGTCAAAGTCAAAGTCAAGGTCAAAGTCAACGGCCGATTTCACGCAACTTGACTTGTAGAAATTTCTTTATTTTATTTGTATTATGTAGAGTAAGTGTCATTAATTGCAATAATCGAATTGTGTTAACCGTTATTCAATCGACCCACGACTGTGAACTATAGGAAGTAACAATGCGATAAAGTTAATCAACTAATAATCAAGCTATGTTAATCGAATCGACATCAGTTCGCAACTCGAACTACGTGGTTTTACTTATTGTTTGTACGTGTGTGTGTGCTTTATGTGTTACTTGTGCATGTTTATTTATGTTGTGTTATGGTAATCAATCGAAACACAATCTAACTCAAAATGCAATCGAAACTCGAACTCGAATCACAATCGAACTATGATATTTAGTGGTTGGGACTGAAAGTAATTTGGTTAGGAAACCCTATCGAATCGAACCGCTCGTAATCAAAACCGAAACGTCAAAGATCGTCACACCAAACACACCACCCAGGCGCGAACCGCACGGATGGCCATCCGCACGGGTAGCCGCCTGGGGAGGTGTTAGGTGCCATCCGACCAGGATTGCCATCCGCACGGACTACCATCCGGGTGATGTGCAATCCGGACGGATGGTACTTTCCTCTTTTGGCATCCTATAAATACACGGGTCACTCTCCAAACTTTCCACTTTTGGCAAGTGACGTCCGACCATCACGCTCTCTTCACCTTTTCTTCGATTTCTCTCAATCCAGGTAAGATCTCGCCCTAAATCTTGTACTTTCTTGATCTATACGCACTTCTACACCTTTCTACCTTTTAAATATTAACTTTCAACCATGAAATCATCAAGATTTGAGGTATTCTAGGATGACGTCATCATGAAGTTCCCATGAACTTCAAGTTTGACCTCATTCCACCAAGAATAACTCGGATCTGAACGGTTTCCACAAGATTTCACAACAACTTCGCATGAATCTGAACTTTTTCAAAAGGATAAAAGAGTTGAAAAAAATAAACACAAGTTTTCTCCTTCTTTTACACTCAAAAACGGTAAGAATCGGTTCAGTTCTAGTCTTCTACTCAATCTTAGTGAGGTATTAGTCCTAGATCCGGATTCTACCCGTGAGACCCCTGATTCGGGTTAAACCAGAACCACCGTATTGAGCCGATGACCGGCCGGGCTAGGGTGATTCCTGGACGGCTTAGCCACACGGGTCAAGATACAGTTCTGTTGGTTGACACGTAATCAGAACCTCTCGATAGAACGACAAAAGCGACCAGGTGTTAGACGAATGGAACAACCATAACGAGATGTTGTCCGCACGGACTGATGTCCGCACTAACAGGCTATCCGGACGGGTTGCCATCCGGACGGACTACACTTGGGACCCATATCCAAACAAGGTTTGAGTATCGAAGAGTGAATAATCCGCACGGACGACCCTCTGAATGGATTACTCTTCGGATCATGAGATACTAAGACTTTAAACAATTTTCGACGTGTTCATTAACAGGGATTACCATTCGGACGGATTGTCGTTGTCCGCATGGATTACCATTCGGACGGATTCTCGTCCGCACGGACTACCATCCGGACATATTGTCGTCCGCACGACCGACTTGAAGGGTAGAGAAACTTCAAGGTTTTCAAAATGCTACAACGAAAACTTCAAAAGTCAAGCCATCATACACAAACACATCTTACCCATAGGAAGAAACAATCCACTCGAATAGTCATCCGCTCGGACACTCTGTCCGCACGGATGACCATCCGGACGGATTGTTGTTCACACGGATTGTTGTCCGCACGGATGACCATCCGGACGACCTGCAAACCGACCCGCTTTCATCCTGTAATATTGAACGCGCCAATTATCGTTATGTTATCGAAATCTATTCAGGCTAATCTTACGCGTTAAGCCCTCCCTTCAATCCATTCATCGCTGTGAGTATACTCGATCCCTTTTTGCTTTTAGCACTTTTGGGTGTTACATACGTTACGAATATTCAAACTACAACTATCACACTACTCAAACTATTTGAACGCTAACTGCTAATGCATGTTATACGTGGCTTATGAATGCTTGTTTGTTATGTTTACACATGGAATGCTGTCTACCTGCCTTAGCAACGATAGTACTATAGTTTGGACTCAGCACCCGTTCTCACGGGGGTTGTTAAGGATCTTTTACTTGCATGGATTACGGTGGTAATCATGTATTGCGAACTGCCTCGGGCAGTCAACCCGCAGTCATTGGTATCGATGGATCTATGTCGATAACTAAAGTGCTTCATTTCACTATGTGTACGTGCTTGTTATGCGTAAACGAATTCGAACTCTATATGCTATTATCAAACTCGTATGCTCACCTTTACATTATATGTATTGACTTTATTTTAACGTATGTGACAGGTGCTTAGGAAGTTTACATGCCTAGCATGCTGTGAACTTGAGGCTAGCAAAGGTCTAGGATGCTCTCTGCGCTGTGATGAAATCCAAGCTATGAAAAGGGATCCTAGAAACCAATAAATAAACTATTTATGTTTAAATCTGAGTTGTCAGAACAGAATATTTGCCTAGATTTTATCTGTAATAAGTTTTTTACTGTTTGAGACATGGTATGGGACATGTTAACTTAAATTGAATGGTAATGATAGTTGTTATGGAAACTTCTGGACAATCTGTTTCGCTCAGTGCCATGCCCCGATGATTCCGCCATCGGTTGGGGATAAATTTTCGACATGTGTAGGATAAATTTTAGTATGTGTAGGATAAATTCTTAAATGTGTATGATAAATTTAGATATGCGTAGGGTAAATTTCGGTAAGTGTAAGATATATGTAGGATAAATTTTGAAATGTATAGGATAAAATGCTTTTTCCTTTATTAATGAAAATTAACATAATTAATGGGAGGAGATGCACACTATTTAATGTTTTACCATTATGCCCTTTCTTCTTTTTCTTCCCACATAAAATTTCTTCTCAAATAAACCTTCCCCTATATATATATGTATGTATATAGGGTAAGGATCATTTCAGAACCATAAATATTTACACAACTCGCAGAACTTCTAATAAACAATCTTTTTATTTATATATATTTATGTTTAGGATAATTTTATCATTTATTATGTGTATTTTTATGATTACATAAATGTTAAGTGTAAATACATATATATATATACATATATATATATATATATATGATAAGGATCATGTGAAAAGTAGTATGCTAATTGAGAAATTTGAGAAGCATTCTGGACCACATATTTTTCCCTAAGCAAAAAAAAATGCAAAAAAAAAAATATATAAAAAAATACAATTTTTTTTTTTGAAAAAATCAGAGCTTTTTCTTTAAGGTTTTGTTTTTTTTTTAAGTTTTTTTTTGGAATTTATACATATGTGTATATAGTTACTATTTTAACTATACATCTGTGTATCTATTATATATAATAAATGAAAGTTATTTGGGCCACGTGTCACTTAATTAGGGCATCCTCAGTTCTCTTTTCCCGCCCAACAGTACCCCTGCTCTCTTCTATTTATATTCTCCCTCATTTACTCATTTAGGGCTTCTTGATTTCTTTCTCCCTCTGCTCTGCTCTGCTCTATTCCGATCGATGTTTATCCTCTCTGTTGTTTATCCTTCTTCTTCTTCTTCTTCTTCTCATATTCATCTCCTCAACAATGTACGGCAGAGGTTAGTTCAATTGGATACGTCTGCGTTTGAAACCCTATATCATGTACCGTCGAGTGGTTGAAGAAGAGAATAATCATGTAAGATCTATTTTTTTATTCAGAAATTTTATTTCGTTTTATCTATTTTCTCATACTGAACATGATGAACCCTTTTCTACCCTCAGAAGAAGAAACAGATCTCCTAGCGTTTCTTATCGTACTCGATGAACGCTTTTGTACAAGCTCCTCTTAATCGGTGAGTCTGGTATGTTTGCTTTGTTGTATCATGTGATTACGAGTAGATTTATTTTGATATGTTTTGTACTTTGTCTTTCCAAAGGTTTTTTGTTGGTTTATAGAGTTTGTTGATTAGAAGCAACCTCTGCCGGACGGTTGTTGAGTAGATGGAAATGTGAAAGGTGATACCAGGTGTGTTGATAGGTGATACCAGTGCAAAAGTTTAGGACATCACCAAGGTAACTTAAATTCGTGTGATTTATTTTTTTGGTATTTCTAACGTTTTGTTTTACTGTTTATTGGTGCATTGATTCATTTGTAATCCTTTGCAGATCTCCCGTCATCTCAATTTGAACAATTAAACGTAGTTTTGTTAATCACTATCGGTGTTTTAATTAGTAGCAGTGCTTAAAAAGTTTTCCATCAGCTGTTTAACTTAACAATAGTTTGCGTTATTTATTCTAAATTCTTCAGTTTTTGTAGGTAAACTCAAGTTTCCTACAATAGGCACTGCCCAGCTAACAAGTTAATATGGCAAATCACTGATCTGCCTAACAAGTGTTGGATATAACGATGGTTCTACATAAAGTTTGATGAACATCATCCACTGTTCAATTATGAAAAACCACTGATCAAGACCAAACTCCAGACAAGCAGTGATCAACTAAATGTGAAACACTCTCCAACAACAGTGGTTCCCCATCAACATTAGTTGTTCTATCATTGTTTATGTTAACAGTGTTTATTCTATCTTTGTTTATGTTAACAGTGTTTATATGTAACAGAATTTATCCTATCACTTCAGTGTTTTGATCTGTACTATTAATTGAACAGTTGTTTCATCTTTATACTAATAAAATTCATATACACTTTGATGAATATTAAGCTCCTCATCTTGATTGTTTGGGTTTAGTATTCTAGAAATTGGTTCAAACGTTTGATTGTTCAAGTATTCCACTGCTGAAATACAACCTCTGTTTCTTCAATCTCCATGTTGACCACTGACTGATCGAACATCAGGGTTTCGAAAACTGGTTGGTATCCACTGATCTGAAAAAATAACCACTGCTCACTTTTACATTGTTGACATTCACTGATATTGATCATCAGCGGTTCCCCTAAAAAATAGTCAGTGCTCACATTTTTATTATTGATGTTGTTCATTGGTGATACATTGAAATTATCAAATGAAAACTAGAATTACAATCAAATTACCATTTTACCTAATCTTTACATTCCAATTACATAAGAGTTGCACCAACATTATTTTCATGATAAAATTTGAAGTTAAATTAAAAAGTTTTCCATCAGCTGTTTGGTATCCACTGATCTGAAAAAATAACCACTGCTCACTTTTACATTGTTGACATTCACTGATATTGATCATCAGCGGTTCCCCTAAAAAATAGCCAGTGCTCACATTTTTATTATTGATGTTGCTAATTGGTGATACATTGAAATTATCAAATGAAAACTAGAATTACAATCAAATTACCATTTTACCTAATCTTTACATTCCAATTACCTAAGAGTTCCACCAACATTATTTTCATGATAAAATTTAAAGTTAAATTAAAAAATAAAAAAAAATTCTTGATGACTATTTGTTTCAAATCAAATCAGTAATTAATGTTGTTTTCTTGAGCTTTAGACATTTGATTAAGCAAATTTTGAATTTCAAATTGACGGTTATTATATCTTTATTAAAGGTAAAATAAAATTTAAAAAAGTCATTATGGCATTTGCTTTCAAATCAAGTCAATAGTTACTGACAATATCAATAATTTTGAAATTCAAAATATGCAAAATAGTAATTTAAAATTTTCGTTCTCTCTTTTTTTTCCTACTTTGCATATCATTTCTAATATTTAATTAGCTTAATAAAGCAGCGTATAAATATATACACTACTTACCTTTGAAAATTAAATCTGAAATTTATGACGTCCAACAACAGTGTCAAACTACAACAGTGGTTCAGCATCAACTTTAGTTATTCTATTGTTTATTTGTTTATGTTAACAGTGTTTATATGTAACAGTGTTTTCCGCATCAATGTTTTAAAGACTGTTAGGTTGTTAGATGTCATCACCTAAGTGTTTTATATGTAACCATTTTTATGGCACCAGTTGTTTATATGTAACAGTGTTTATGACTGTTTTTATATGTAACACTATTTATCACATCAATTCAGTGGTTTGATCTGTACTATTAATTGAACAGTTGTTTCATCTTTATAGTAATAAAATTCATATACACTTTGATGAATTGATGAATATTAAGCTCCTCATCTTGATTTTTTGGGTATAGTATTCTAGAAATTGGTTCAAACATTTGATTGTTCAAGTATTCCACTGCTGAAATACAACCTTTGTTTCTTCAATCTCCATGTTGACCACTGACTGACCGAACATCAGGGTTTCGAAAACTGGTTGGTATCCACTAATCGGAAAAAATAGTCACTGCTCACTTTTACATTGTTGACATTCACTGATATTGACCATCGGCGGTTCCCCTAAAAAATAGTCAGTGCTCACATTTTTATTATTGATGTTGTTAATTGGTGATACATTGAAATTATCAAATGAAAACTAGAATTACAATCAAATTACCAATTTACCTAATCTTTACATTCCAATTACATAAGAGTTCCACCAACATTATTTTCATGATAAAATTTAAAGTTAAATTAAAAAAAAAATTCTTGATGACTATTTGTTTCAAATCAAATCAGTAATTAATGCTGATTTCTTGAGCTTTGGACATTTGATTAAGCAAATTTTAAATTTCAAAATGACGGTTATTATATCTTGATTGAAGTTAAAATAAAATTTAAAAATGTCATTATAGCATTTGCTTTCAAATCAAGTCAGTAGTTTCTGACAATATCAGTAATTTTGAAATTCAAAATATGCAAAATGGTAATTTAAAATTTTCGTTCTCTCTTTTTTTTTTTCCTACTTTGCATATCATTTTTAATATTTAATTACTTTAATAAAGCAACATATAAGAATATACACTACTTTTACCTTTGAAATTAAATCTGAAATTTATGACGTCCAACAACAGTGTCAAACTACAACAGTGGTTTAGCATCAACTTTAGTTATTCTATGTTTGTTTATTTGATTATGTTAACAGTGTTTATATGTAACAGTGTTTTCCGCATGAATGTTTTATAGACTGTTAGGTTGTTAGATGTCATCACCTCAGTGTTTTATATGTAACCATTTTTATGGCATCAGTGTTTATATGTAATAGTGTTTAGGAACAGTTGTTTTTATCACATCACTTCAGTGGTTTGATCTGTACTATTAATTGAACAGTTGTTTCATCTTTATTTTAATAAAATAAAATTCCTATACACTTGGATGTTTACAGTGTTTAAGTGTTTATATTTAACAGTGTTTTTCGCATCAGTGTTTATAGTTTGTTAGGTTGTTAGATGTCATCACCTCAGTGTTTTATATGTAACCGGTTTTATGGCATCAGTGTTTATATGTAACAGTGTTTATCACCACCGTGGTTTATATGTAACAGTGTTTATCACCACAGTGGTTTATATGTAACAGTATTTATCAAATCACTTCAGTGGTTTGATCTGTACTATGAATTGAACATTTGTTTCATCTTTATACTAATAAATAACCTAACACAAAATACAATTGGATGATTATTAAGTTCCTCATCTTGATTGTTTGGGTATTGTATTATTGAAAGTGGTTCAAACATTTGATTGTTAATGACTATTTGTTGCAAATCAAATCAGTAATTAATGCTAATTTCTTGAGTTAAGCAAAATGTGAATTTCAAATTGACGGTTATTATTTCTTAATTAAATTTAAAATAAAATATAGAAAAGTCATTATGACAATTTCTTTGAAATCAAGTCAGTAATTTTGAAATTCTAAATATACAAAATGGTAATTTAAAATTGACGTTCTTTATCATTTCTAATATTTTATTACTTTAATAAACCAGCATATAAAGATATACACTCCCTACGTTTGAAATTACATTTGCCACTCCATTCAGTTAAAATTTTTATTGGATAATCCGTAAGCTTGAATTCCAACCTTGATATTTTTTTAAGAACATCCATGCTTATTGTATTATCATATTACATTTAGGAATACTTATATTTTGCTTATTCTTTTTTTTTTTAAATGTACAGCCTTCAAATGGAGGTTGCAAAGGTTAGCATGCTTAACGATCTTAATACTGTCACACCCCGACCACGTAGAACATACAAAACGTGGCGGAAACGTCGAGGAGTGTTGTAACAGAATTAATGTTTCAAATCCATGGCAATTGAAGTTTCGTTTTATTGATTAAAAGTGTTACAATGTCTTAACAATCAAAGAAATACAACATAATTAACTAGTCTTGCATCTTTTATTGTCACTAAAGCCCAAGTCTGCCTATGTGTATCTTGATCATCTTATGCAACATCTCCTGAAAAACACATGTGAAAATAGGTACGTCAGCATAAAAATGCCGGTGAGATACATAGGTTTTGTGAAAATAGGTTTCATGACTTATGTTTGAGAAAATGTTTAGTCATGAACCTTGTTATTTGCTTTGTTTTGTAAATCATTTGAAAATCGATAAGATCAGATGATATGTATAAATAATGTACGGTTAAATGAATAACCATGTAAAAATGAGTTTGTATTAGAGAAATTGTTTGTAAATCAATGCCTTGTGAAAAAATATGTTATTTGTATAAAATGTTCTATGTCTCAACTTGAAATGATTCAGATAACGCTACAATATGTAATACCATACAAACACTTATATATAGGAAGTACCAGCGGCGTATCCACCATGCTTGTATCATATTACACACGCCTCGTTACTTAAATCACTTACACAACCCAAACCAACAATGTAAGATGTCTATGTTTAAACCAATTGCCAAATGTATTGAATAATATGTCAAAATGTTTATGTCAAGATGTAAACCATGTAATGTGTAACCAAAATAATATGTATGGCTAGTGAAATGTATAAACTAAACCATATGCACAAGAACATAGTATTGAAGTAAAACTTGGTTTAAATCAAAGTTATGTTTTGTGTAGTAAATGCATGATCAATGTAAATCATATAATATGCGTCCAAAATGTAAGTATGTGATGAATAACAAATGTACTAAGTATGAATAACAATGCAACGATTGAACATACATAGCATGTGAACTGTACTAAGTATGCAACAACAGACATACGTAGCATGCGACCTGTACTAAGTATGCAACAATAGACATACGTAGCATGTGATGTAATGTAAAACAATGTACTAAGTAATGCACACAATGGCACACCTAGTATGAAAATGTAATGAAATCATGTACTATAATGTACTAATGAACATAACAAGTATATGATGTGAAAACAGGAAAGCATGAAAGTAACAAGTAGGCACATGTGTTTCACCCCAAAACAGTTTGGAAAACAGTAAAAGAGGGGTCTATGTACTCACCTGAGATTGCTTAATAGTCCTAAGATAACCACCAAGCAATGCTAGAGATCACGGAAATCAAACGGCACCTAATATAGGTAACTTATGTTAATAAACCGGACCTATATCGGAAGATTGGGTAGCATGAGGGTTTGTAAACCAAATGAGTTTAGAAACTCATGTGATATGGTTTAACAAAGCCTACATACTAAATGAAACTTAACCTAAGTATTATCGACCCATCGCGATCCATTAAGGTAGCTTATGCTACTTTAACGCATCGTGCGCGTGAAACGCGTTCAGACCGTCTAACTAGTCCTATGACAAGTGTTATATGCCTAAACATGTTACATTATCAGTTATGTGACAAGAGTTTTGGTTACATATGCTTAATTACCAATTATACATGAAAAGGGTATTCTGGTAATTTACCTAAGGCATATAAACTACCTATCATACAACTACTTAAACGATGTGACCATAGGGTATAACCTCGGAAGGTTATTCCCTACCTACTATGGTCACCTAGTGTATTTGGTCGGATTCTAATGATCGACCAAAAGGGTCGAGTTCGAAGGTATAGGCGATTTATTAGATCGCCTACCCTACGACTCTAGACAACGTGGTAATCAGTGGGCATAGTCCCGAGGGACTATGACCAACGTGATTACACTCACGTTGCGAAGTTCAAACGAACTTCGCATTGACCATTACTGGTCAACGCTGAAAGTCAAACAAAGTTTGACTTTCTGACTCGAAAAGCAATAAAATAAGGAAAAGAACGAAAGAATACTTACGAAGGGTCCCCGAATGCTAATCTCGATCCAAGAACTCAGGTATGAAACAATGGTTTCAACTTAGAGCTCTCAAATCAAGATTCTAGTGAGAAATGCAATGGGGGTGGATGGGTATATATAGTTTTCGGGTAACCGTTAGGATCGTTTCATGGAAAACGTGCCTTAATCCCACCCGTACAAGTGTCGGGACCTTATGGTGACTAAAATTCCATCCTTATCAGCTGACTAGATAATTAGGAATGTGTGGTTGTGAACGAAACAGCTGGAACCTGCTGTTAAAACACTGAACCTGGTCTGCAGAGGCTGAGGCGGGCCACCTAAGATTTAAGCTTGGCTCACGCGGGCCGCCTAGCTCTTCAGATCAGAAAACAAGTTTCAAAAGTTGCAGTTTCAGTCCCTGTTATGTGTTTAAGCCATTTTCGACACTTCTAAGGCCCGTAAAGCCAACTTTAAGGACCTAAAATGATGCCTAAACATTGTGGACATGAAACATGCTCAAAAATATGCCGGACATTGGTTCGTTTGGCCGTACGAACGCGATGTTCGCTTAATTACGACGGAATGCGCATAAGCACGAAAAACGATCCAAATGACGCGACGAATGGATTTTTGGCAAGCCAAACACTAAAGCATAATATAGTCATGCTTACATAAATTTTTGGATGTCTGAATGTTTTCAGAACGTAAGTTATGCGTAAAAATGCAAACTTGTACACTTTTTGACACTTTTAGTCCCTCAATGACCCAAAAGTTTATTTTAGCATACCGAACACCTCAAAGCCTATTTCTAAGCTATGTAAAGGATATTTATGATATGTTTAACTTATGGTCATGTTCCGAAATGTCTGTTACAGTTCAAAGTGGCATACTTTCGCAGTTTGTCAACTTTAGTCCCTGTAAGCGATCTATCTTTGATTTCACCACACCAAACCTTCCAAAACTTATATCTAAGTTATGTAAAGGTTATTTAAGGTATGTTAGGCCTATTTCACTATTCCGGAGTGTTCGTTGGATTATACTGGTTATATCTACACATTAGAGCGCGTATAACCCTCCAGAAAGCGATTTAAAGCTTGAAATCGAACAAGAGTCGATATGTGCAAACGATACACATATTTTTACAAATCCCTAGTATGAAATACAATATTTCATTGGTTTGGCATTTGATTGATGGTTGGAGTGACACAGGTGCCACAGTCTCCCCTACTTTAGGAAATTTCGTCCCGAAATTAATTCGTAGGAGTCTATTTGTGACTTTGTGTCAAATAACCACCAGAGATATGTAAGGCATAATCCTGTAATTTCTCTTTAACGGACATTTTTCAGAAAGGAAAAATGAACGGAGTTATTTTCAACAGGCATTCTTTAGAAAATGGAACATGAAGGAATAAACAAGGATATTCATTTCCCTCGATGGATATTCTTCAGCAACGAAAATGAACAGAATGTGTCATTTTCCACAACATCTTCAGAAAAAAAAATGAACAGAATAGTCGTTTTCCATCTTTAGAAACAAAAATGAACAGAATAGTCGTTTTCCATCTTCAGAAACAAAAATGAACAGAATAGTCATTTTCCATCTTCAGAGACAAAAATGAACGGAAAAGTCATTTTCCATCTTCAGAAACAAAAATGAACAGAATAGTCATTTTCCATCTTCAGAGACAAAAATGAACGGAAAAGTCATTTTCCATCTTCAGAAACAAAAATGAACAGAATAGTCATTTTCCATCTTCAGAAACAAAAATGAACAGAATAGTCATTTTCCATCTTCAGAAACAAAAATGAACAGAATAGTCATTTTCCATCTTCAGAGACAAAAATGAACGGAAGAGTCATTTTCCATCTTCAGAAACAAAAATGAACAGAATAGTCATTTTCCATCTTCAGAGACAAAAATGAACGGAAAAGTCATTTTCCATCTTCAGAAACAAAAATGAACAGAATAGTCATTTCTTCAGAAACAAAAATGAACAGAATAGTCATTTTCCATCTTCAGAAACAAAAATGAACAGAATAGTCATTTTCCATCTTCAGAAACAAAAATGAACAGAATAGTCATTTTCCATCTTGAGAGACAAAAATGAACGGAAGAGTCATTTTCCATCTTCAGAAACAAAAATGAACAGAATAGTCATTTTCCATCTTCAGAGACAAAAATGAACGGAAAAGTCATTTTCCATCTTCAGAAACAAAAATGAACAGAACTAACTCTAGATACATGACAAAACTCGCTGTGGTTTCCGTGCACTGAATTTCATAATTATGTATGCATCCATAATTACGCAATTCCTTGCATAGTCCGCACAATTTGTTTTTAATGTGAAGGGGGAGGAGAATTAAACCTGTGATGAGTGTGACTAGACTACCATAGGGTCCTTTTAATTAGATCGACAAATGATCCTTTTAATTAGGCCACCAAGGAGTCCTTTCAGCTATATCATCACATGATATTCCTAACCAGATTTTTAGATCAATCTGTTTACCTAGACCACTCAGGGGTCTAATTATGGAATAGTACTATATAATCCAAGGGTCTTTACTACAACGTAGAAGCCCATTGAGGATTTAATATAGTACCTTTGGATATCCTACTATGAATTCCTTATACGAAGATATGGAAGATTCTACAAGGATTTGGATAACAAAAACTTGGATTACACAAAAATATAAAAGGAAACACATAAGCACATAATCACATAGTTGTTTAACTTGTTTATTAATTTGTTATCTTTGGACGCGGATACCTGAAGCACACCAGGAATCCAATTCGTGGATTTCATTTGGCACTTTAATCATTTCAAGAATCTATCTATGAAGATAGGATAATCTTAAAAGGAATTCGGCTTTGTCCTTATTGAATTGTGATGTACGTATTGAATCATACAAAGAATTCAATTAAGGACTCCGATGAATGATACTCATCCACAAGGATCTAATTATGAGGATAGAAAGATCCTACATGGATTTTTGGAGTTTGTGTAACGGGAGGTGTTCCGACACCTTGCACTAGGCGTGCTTACGTCGATACACAAGGTAGAAAGTTCATGAGGTTGAGGCGCCAGATATGTCAAGCGATATATGAAGCAGAGTTTGAAGGTTGAGCAGCAGCAGGATTTGTAACAGCTTTGCTTTGGATTGCAAAGCGGCACATGTTAACCAAATGTCTCCATCGTCCACCGTGGGTACATTTGTAATAGGGTATTTGGTTCGGATAATGGCAGTGGTATTAATTGCACCAAGGAACAGTTCCCTTTATACAGCTTCATCCCTGAGACAAGTCATGGTGATAGCTAAATCAACGGTCTTCTGGAGTACGACGCCTATTTGTTGGGAAATTGTAGCACCTGGTTCGGACATTGTTGTTGCGATGAAGAAGCATCTCGAAGATAACGAAAGGCATAGGAGGAAACAAGCGAAAGATAGTCAAAAGAGAATAACAACACATGAAGATTGTGACCATTTGTTTGTTACCAAAGGCAAACAAATGAGATGGTGACTAATCAAAGTAAATGGGTTAATATAATGTATCGCGAAGACATGCTCGCCTATAAGTGAACACTCATCCCAAGAATTCCCAGGTAAGCACAACTGGTCTCGCGTCTGATGAGATGTATACGAAGTGCTTGCCTAGACAGAAAACCCAGAATACAGGCATTCACCCTTCCAGTTTGCACGTGTTCACATTATTTAAATCCAAAACCTTGACGAGATTTTTGAAAATTCAAAGGGGTTCAAAACCTTACAATAGAGGGTTCAAAACCTAGTAATCAATCATCCTAGAACAGATGATTAGTTTTCAAAGTGGTTTTGAAATTTATGTTCTTGTTGTGGTCGTCACCTAAGGATAGGTGACAGTATTGTTTTATGACTAAACGCAAGTAAACTCGCGTTAGGGTCCTAGAAAGGTTATAGACTAGGTCAAAGCATTACTAATAACCTAATTCCCTATAACCAATGGCTCTGATACGATCGTTTCTGTCACACCCCGACCACGTAGAACATACAAAACGTGGCGGAAACGTCGGGGAGTGTTGTAACAGAATTAATGTTTCAAATCCATGGCAATTGAAGTTTCGTTTTATTGATTAAAAGTGTTACAATGTCTTAACAATCAAAGAAATACAACATAATTAACTAGTCTTGCATCTTTTATAGTCACTAAAGCCCAAGTCTGCCTATGTGTATCTTGATCATCTTATGCAACATCTCCTGAAAAACACATGTGAAAATAGGTACGTCAGCATAAAAATGCCGGTGAGATACATAGGTTTTGTGAAAATAGGTTTCATGACTTATGTTTGAGAAAATGTTTAGTCATGAACCTTGTTATTTGCTTTGTTTTGTAAATCATTTGAAAATCGATAAGATCAGATGATATGTATAAATAATGTACGGTTAAATGAATAACCATGTAAAAATGAGTTTGTATTAGATAAATTGTTTGTAAATCAATGCCTTGTGAAAAATATGTTATTTGTATAAAATGTTCTATGTCTCAACTTGAAATGATTCAGATAACGCTACAATATGTAATACCATACAAACACTTATATATAGGAAGTACCAGCGGCGTATCCACCATGCTTGTATCATATTACACACGCCTCGTTACTTAAATCACTTACACAACCCAAACCAACAATGTAAGATGTCTATGTTTAAACCAATTGCCAAATGTATTGAATAATATGTCAAAATGTTTATGTCAAGATGTAAACCATGTAATGTGTAACCAAAATAATATGTATGGCTAGTGAAATGTATAAACTAAACCATATGCACAAGAACATAGTATTGAAGTAAAACTTGGTTTAAATCAAAGTTATGTTTTGTGTAGTAAATGCATGATCAATGTAAATCATATAATATGCGTCCAAAATGTAAGTATGTGATGAATAACAAATGTACTAAGTATGAATAACAATGCAACGATTGAACATACATAGCATGTGAACTGTACTAAGTATGCAACAACAGACATACGTAGCATGCGACCTGTACTAAGTATGCAACAATAGACATACGTAGCATGTGATGTAATGTAAAACAATGTACTAAGTAATGCACACAATGGCACACCTAGTATGAAAATGTAATGAAATCATGTACTATAATGTACTAATGAACATAACAAGTATATGATGTGAAAACAGGAAAGCATGAAAGTAACAAGTAGGCACATATGTTTCACCCCAAAACAGTTTGGAAAACAGTAAAAGAGGGGTCTATGTACTCACCTGAGATTACTTAATAGTCCTAAGATAACCACCAAGCAATGCTAGAGATCACGGAAATCAAACGGCACCTAATATAGGTAACTTATGTTAATAAACCGGACCTATATCGGAAGATTGGGTAGCATGAGGGTTTGTAAACCAAATGAGTGTAGAAACTCATGTGATATGGTTTAACAAAGCCTACATACTAAATGAAACTTAACCTAAGTATTATCGACCCATCGCGACCCATTAAGGTAGCTTATGCTACTTTAACGCATCGTGCGCGTGAAACGCGTTCGGACCGTCTAACTAGTCCTATGACAAGTGTTATATGCCTAAACATGTTACATTATCAGTTATGTGACAAGAGTTTAGGTTACATATGCTTAATTACCAATTATACATGAAAAGGGTATTCTGGTAATTTACCTAAGGCATATAAACTACCTATCATACAACTACTTAAACGATGTGACCATAGGGTATAACCTCGGAAGGTTATTCCCTACCTACTATGGTCACCTAGTGTATTTGGTCGGATCCTAATGATCGACCAAAAGGGTCGAGTTCGAAGGTATAGGCGATTTATTAGATCGCCTACCCTACGACTCTAGACAACGTGGTAATCAGTGGGCATAGTCCCAAGGGACTATGACCAACGTGATTACACTCACGTTGCGAAGTTCAAACGAACTTCGCATTGACCATTACTGGTCAACGCTGAAAGTCAAACAAAGTTTGACTTTTTGACTCGAAAAGCAATAAAATAAGGAAAAGAACGAAAGAATACTTACGAAGGATCCCCGAATGCTAATCTCGATCCAAGAACTCAGGTATGAAACAATGGTTTCAACTTAGAGCTCTCAAATCAAGATTCTAGTGAGAAATGCAATGGGGGTGGATGGGTATATATAGTTTTCGGGTAACCGTTAGGATCGTTTCATGGAAAACGTGCCTTAATCCCACCCGTACAAGTGTCGGGACCTTATGGTGACTAAAATTCCATCCTTATCAGCTGACTAGATAATTAGGAATGTGTGGTTGTGAACGAAATAGCTGGAACCTGCTGTTAAAACACTGAACCTGGTCTGCAGAGGCTGAGGCGGGCCGCCTAAGATTTAAGCTTGGCTCACGCGGGCCGCCTAGCTCTTCAGATCAGAAAACAAGTTTCAAAAGTTGCAGTTTCAGTCCCTGTTATGTGTTTAAGCCATTTTCGACACTTCTAAGGCCCGTAAAGCCAACTTTAAGGCCCAAAAATGATGCCTAAACATTGTGGACATGAAACATGCTCAAAAATATGCCGGACATTGGTTCGTTTGGCCGTACGAACGCGATGTTCGCTTAATTACGACGGAATGCGCATAAGCGCGAAAAACGATCCAAATGACGCGACGAATGAATTTTTGGCAAGCCAAACACTAAAGCATAATATATTCATGCTTACATAAATTTTTGGATGTCCGGATGTATTCAGAACGTAAGTTATGCGTAAAAATGCAAACTTGTGCACTTTTTGACACTTTTAGTCCCTGAATGACCCAAAAGTTTATTTTAGCATACCGAACACCTCAAAGCCTATTTCTAAGCTATGTAAAGGATATTTATGGTATGTTTAACTTATGGTCATGTTCCGGAATGTCTGTTACAGTTCAAAGTGGCATACTTTCGCAGTTTGTCAACTTTAGTCCCTGTAAGCGATCTATCTTTGATTTCACCACACCAAACCTTCCAAAACTTATATCTAAGTTATGTAAAGGTTATTTAAGGTATGTTAGGCCTATTTCACTATTCCGGAGTGTTCGTTGGATTAAACTGGTTATATCTACACATTAGAGCGCGTATAACCCTCCAGAAAGCGATTTAAAGCTTGAAATCGAACAAGAGTCGATATGTGCAAACGATACACATATTTTTACAAATCCCTAGTATGAAATACAATATTTCATTGGTTTGGCATTTGATTGATGGTTGGAGTGACACAGGTGTCACAAATACATTCTCAAACAACTATTCGATTAGAGTGAAGATTGTTAGCATTTCGAAGAAGATGATGAATAATAACAAAAATGAAATATATCGTCTTGATATGATCTTCATGGATGAGATGGTACCGTATATAGTTGTCTTATAATTTTTTTTTGACATATGAATATCCAACATTTAGTATAACACCTTTTTTATTTAATCGGATGTTTCATATTCTTAGGGAACTATGATACAAGCCAACTGTTTGCATAAGATGCTAGGAAAATTCAAAGACTTTCTTCAGTAGGATGAATGTCTTCTTATCACCAAACCTTCTCTTGCTACTAATAAGTCCTCTGCTAAGTATACCAAGAGAAATGACAAAATATCACTGTATTTCTATACTTCTGTTGAGAAATGCTTTGATTGGTCTGGACCGAAATACCGTTTTAATTTCGTTAACCTCAAGGATGTTGTTAAAAATAAATTTGAAGTTATTACAGTTATTGGTATGTAAATCACTACATGATATATATCTATTGTTTTGTATTATTGTTTTTTTTTATTGTTATCACTTCTGTATGCTGTTTTCTTTTAACAATATATTTTTGTTTATAGATTGGATTGGTTATATGGATGTATGTTTCAATCTAGAGGATACGTCAAAGAAGGATGGGAGCAAGGGCAAGAGACTTAATCTTAGACTTGAAGACCTTGAGTGCGTTCTTTTTATTAAGTTGTTTCATTTTGACGTTTAAACCATTATAAGGTTGCTTGATGTTATTATGTTTTATGTTAATATTTTAGAGGCCAAAAGTGTCCGGTTACTTTGTGGGATGGTTTTGCTATTGACATGTTTGCTTACATGAATGATAAGAAACGAGAGAAATATGTTGTTATCCTTTGTCATTTTGGTATGGTCAACCTTTACAAAGGTACAATTTAAAGTTAATTAGTTTAATTTTTTTATTGTTATAGATTTATCTTTAGATTTACTTATATGTTTTAAATTTGACACTATTTATATTGATCAACATTTGGTTTTATTTTTAAATTCAGGCAAGCGTGGCGTTGCAAACGGCTTTGAGCTAAGCAGATTTTTTATTGACACTGACATTGAAGAGATATCCTCTTTTAGGAAGAGGTATAGTTAGTAATATGCATATAAACATTGAACAATATTATTTTGTACTTACATTTATTTTTTACGTTTTAATTTTATCACGTGAATCTGTTTAGATATGTAGAGAAAATTTCTGCTTCGTCTTCATCAAATGATCATGTTGGTTCAAACGTTATCTCAAGTGTTGAAGATGAGTTTCTTAATAACCCTGATTTCATGCTTATTGGTTTCCTTGGAACCATATCAATGGTGTGTATTTTCTTATAAGTACTCTACATGCTGAGTTTTTTAAAAGTCTTTTCTAAGTGTTATTATTTTTGTTTGATGTTGATAGACAAAGAAGGTTTTGGTTGTTGGCACAATCACAGCTATATGCACTGATAAACTTTGGTATTACAATGGTTGTAACCACTGTAAGTCAGGTGTGGAGGAAAGATTTGTAACGAAAGAAAATCCGGATGGTTTATCTGATGTTGATCATGAAAAATCGTTGGTGTGTACAAATGATAAATGTGAAGGAGTCGCCATCTATTCTATTCCGCGGTTTTAGATTACAGTTTTATTTCCTTATACTAAATACTAATATGAACCACACTTTTGTTATTAGTAATACTAATGTTTTCATTTGTTTTTAACTTTGATAGGTTCAAGATACCTATTAGGGTGCAAGACTCTTCCGGTACTGTGTCTTTGACACTGTTTGATTTTGAAGCTTACAAGATTCTTAAGAAAACTGCGAAAGAGTTAGTTTCAATTCAAGATCAGGTAACAAATACATGCATTCAGTTATTTGGCCATGTACTATATATAATTTAAAATTAATTTTTATAAAATTGTATGTTCTCAATTATGGAATCATTCTGCTCATTGTAATTTATATTAATTTTTATAAAATCATAGGTTGTTAATTCTGGAGAGATACCGAACCCATATCCTGAGATCTTTGACACATTGATTGGAAAGAGGTATGCTTTCATCATAAGTGTTAAAGACTATAACATTGAGCATCAGGTTGAAAACTATGGTATTTCAATGGCCACTAACGATGATGAGATCCTTGCCGCGCTCTGCGCCAAATTCAATCTTAACCAGGTCTAAATCTTCATTATGTCATTCTTTTAAAATGATATTCATATCGTTTTAAAATATATTTATACCATTGTGTGTATTTTATGTTATTATGTATTATGTACTTAAAGCATGAGCAGTCCGAATCGTTGGATGTTCCAGAATCCTGCAGTTTGTCTACTCCTGTTGACCTTATGAAGGTAATATGAGAATTTCCTTATTTGTACTAAAGTTTTTTAAACGTTAGTACTTATTGTCTTTTTATATCAGGATGAGATGTCATACTGCGGTGACAATGTTACACCTGCATCCCAAGCACTTGTAGGCACTAAGAATCCGTCTTCTGATGAAACAAAACGTAATATTCGTGAAGTGTTCGATGTGGATGATGCATTAGGCTGCTCCTCGACAAAGCGCCGCATCAGTGATGAACAATCTCAGGATGAAGATGCTGGTGTTTCGACGCTTTTGATTCCAAAGATTGAGAAATAGTGTCTTCTGTATTTTCAAATACATTTACGTGTTGATTTCCTATGCTGTTGCCATGTTGAACTTATGGTTTTTATTTTGTTGCTTTTGGGTGTTTGGTGGGTTATGTTTTGGACTGATTATGTGGTTTTGAATTCCTAAAAAATTATCTGCTTATTTTGATGTATATTGTTAAATAAATATTGAGATGTTCAATAGTCAATATTTATTTATGTTTAAAACTTATGTGTATGAATAGTAGCAACAATTTATAATATATATTGTATATACCCAATTAACAACTTTTTTATCTACAAACATTTGTAATCTTTAAGCAATTTTAATCTTATTATCTTATCTCATAATTTATTTAGCATTATCAGTGGATGTGGTTGTTCTTTATTGGTTTTTACCGTTATCCCTGCCCACTAAGATTTAGTAAGTATCCGTCATATGTTACAGCTTAAAAAATATTTAATTTGTGCCTGTTTCTCCCATTAGTTATTTAAGTAATCTCATTCAATAGGTTTTTTATATACTTCAAATTTTCTCTAAGTCATTCAAAGTATGTTGTTCAGAAAAATAGTAACCAAGTATGAAGCGTAAATTCAAACCCATTTTATTTGGTTTTTTGTTTACTTTATCGATCCATGTTTTATTTTATTTTATTTCTTTGGTTTATTTGGATAACTGAAAAAAATACCGTTTAACTTAAATAGTTATTAAATAAAGATAATAACATTTTATTTTAAAAATCATATACAAATAAACCATAAACCTAACCGATGAACATCTGATTTACATTCCACAAAGATTACAAAATTTGTTGTTAAGTTTTTTATCAATGTAATAGATTATTTGGAATAATTAATTCAATAATATGAAACAATTTTATTTTGCTTTTCATGAAATGATTTATTAATTACAAAGTGATAAAATGCAATATTATAATTTATTGAGGTTATGTTTAATCCCTAGGTATTACATATTGTAATTCAAAATTTAAAAACCACTGTTTTCTTCTATTTTTTTAATGTTCCTGATCTTATACTCTTTCTTCTTTTGAAAGCATCTCCTTCTTTCAGAATTAACAATGTCAAAGAATTCACGTTCATCTTCTAAAGCAGCTAATTCATCTCAACGAAATTTACATAGTAAGTGAAATTATAACTTCTTAACTCATTATTTCCCAAATCAAAGTCAGCTTTTAGATTCAAATCATAATTCTACTTGGTTTTTTTGTAGGTCCTCTTATGAGAACTCCTGTTTCAGATATCTCTAACAAATCTCCTCTTTCAGATATCACAATTGGTAATAGCTCTTGAATTTGATTATAAGTATTCTTTTTTCTGTTTTATGTTTCTAAGTGGACTGATTCTTGTGTTTTGTACATATTATACTTTCTCTGTTATTTAGTTACTTCACCGAATGAAAGGCGTAAGCTTCGAAAATTAATACTTGATAATAAGAAATTAAAGAATGTGTGGTCATCATCAGCTGCTAATTCATCTCAACGAAATTTACGTAATAAATGTAATTATAACTTCTTAACTCATCATTTCCCAAATCAAAATCAGGTTTCAGATTGAAATCATAATTCTACTTGGTTTTTTTGTAGGTCCACTTACGAGAACTCCTGTTTCAGATATCTCTAACAGATCTCCTCTTTTAGATATCACAAATTGTAATACCTCTTGAATTTGATTACAAGTATACTTTTTTCCGTTTTATGTTTCTAAGGGGACTTATTGTTGTGTTTCGTACATATTATACTTTCTCTGTTATTTAGTTACTCCACCGAATGAAAAGCGTAAGCTTCGAAAATTAATACTTGATAATAAGAAATTGTTAAATGCATCGTCATCATCAACGAATGTTCGTAACATCTTTTCTGACAATGCAAATATGGTTGAATGTTCTGATTCTACGGATCAACATTTGTACTCCATTGCGTGTCGAGCAGTTAGAAATGCTACTGGTTCTTTAATTTCAACTACACCAGGTTTGTATTTTGTTTCTTTATTATTTGTTTTGATAAATACATTACTAAACCACATACAATTCTTAACATCAATGTTTTAATATTGGATGTTCATATAATGGCAATAACATAGGTACACCAGCAGATAGCAACGGTCGATATTCCATTAATTCTAGCATTATTAGCAGTAACAATCAGCCGATATTGGGTAGTAACTCTACGCTTACACGGCTGTCTTCTGGTAAACGTAACCTTGAGCGCAAGAAGCGTGATAATACTCCTGTACGTATGCTCTCTTTGGATTCCGATCAAGAAAATGTGTTCTTGTGCACTGATGAAGATCCTTATAAAGGGATATCTAAAGGTTTTAATCTATTTTATTGTTTTAGGACATTTGTTGTGTTCTACCTTTAATATAACTGTCAATCATTTGTTAACAGATTATTTGGACCATGGTGACCAAGTGCTTACATGTCAGCTTTGTAGTGCAAAGTTATGGGCATCGGAAGGTGGAAAAGGTCGTTTAACTGTAAATAAGCTATGTTATGGTATGTGTTGTGGGTATGGTAAAGTTCAGCTACCGCCTTTAAAGGATGCACATCCGTGTTAACAAAATATGTTTTCTTCCTCAAATCCAAAAAGCAACTTCTTCCTAAAGAACATAAGACGATACAACTCTATGTTCTCTTTTACATCTATGGGTGGAAAGCTTGATTCTAATATCAACAAGGGCAATGCTCCATTTATATATCGTATTTGTGGCCAAAACTATCATTGCATGGGGAGTCTCAAACCTCCGGCTGGAAATGAAGCTAAGTTTTGTCAGCTATACATACATGATACTGAAAATGAAATAACAAACACACAGGCATTATTCAGGTACGAGTGATTTCTATGTTCCATTTTTATTCTATTAAAGATCATCTAGAAATTTAACCATTTGTAGTTCAATATCAGTTGTTAAGTACCATCACTTAATCCTTAATCACTGATTCTCTATCCAGACATTTCTACAACAGCAGTTGTTAACCATTAGTAGTTCACTATCAGTTGTTAAGTACCATTAGTTTTTTAATTACTAGCGGTGCTTACAAGTTTTTCATCAGCTGTTTCACTTAACAGTAGTTTCACTTAACAGTAGTTTGCTTTATTCATTTTAAATTCATTTTAAATATACAATTACAATTAAAGCCAACACAAATGCACACTTGCATTATGTTAAACATACAATATGGACACCAAACGTCATACCAAGAAAGATAGAAGGATATCCAACTAGGTATACTTGACGGAACTTACAGACTCGATAACAAAAGACTGTAACATACAACGAGTTTTTGAACTTCTTTGTGATGAAAACTCAAGGAATGAGTGGTGCACTTTGGAATGTAGCTGATAACCTCCTTTAGTGTAGCTCTTCGATTTTCCTTGAAATTACCAACCTCGCTAATTACATATCTGCCACTGTGGTTGTATTCATTCATGTGCACCAATCAGCTGTTTATTGTAGCAGCAGTTGTTAACAATCTGTAGTTCACTATCAGTTGTTAAGTACCATCAGTGTTTTAATCACTAGCAATGCTTAAAAGTTTTTTAATCAGCTGTTTGACTTAACAGTAGTTTGCGTTATTAATTCTAAATTCATCAGCTGTTGTAGGTAAACTGAAGTTTCCTACAATAAGCTCTGCCCAGCTAAGTTTCCTACAATGACATTGGTTATAACAATTTAATAAGGCAAAACACAGTTGGATATAATTACATTTGTACACAAAGTCTAATTAACCCCATCCAATGTTCAAGACCAAACGACTGATGCCTACCAAACCACTGTTTAAAACCAAACCACTGAAATGTTACTTTTTCTCAACATATTCTAAAAGTTTTGAGCTGGTATCAACAGTTGTTTACAACTGTTCTTCCTTAAAACTTAATTATTAATCACTGATTCTCTATCCACTGCTTATTACAATAGCAGTTGTTAACCTTATGTAGTTCACTATCAGTTGTTAAGTATCATCAGTGTTTTAATTACTATCAGTGCTTACAAGTTTTACATCAGCTGTTTGACTTAGTACTAATCTGTTTTTCCTTAACACTTAATTACTAATAACTGATTCTCTATCCACTGCTTATTACAATAGTTATGTTATGTTAACGTTTTGTTGTTTTTTTTTTCTTTTAACAGCAAAAGAACCAAACCTTCATCGCCTGCTGATAAAGAACTTGATGTTGAAATGATAAAGTATTTGAGGGCTTTATTAGATTCACAAAATATGTTGGTTAAGACATATAGGATGGTCAGAAACCATTTTCACCAATCTCCAGATGCCAACCTTAGTCTGCGACTAATTTAAAGAAGAGAAGAAGACGGCAGGACATATAACTTACCTACCACATCTGAAGTTGCTGCTTTGGTTGTCGGAGACATAGATAACGCTATAGACCATCATGATATTGTTGTCCAGACGCAGTCGGGAATGCTGCAGCGTATTAGCGAATTACACCCATCGTATCTTGCTCTGCAATATCCGTTACTTTTTCCGTATGGTGATGATGGTTATAGAGTTGATATTCCTCATAGAGATTTTATGGCTTTTTTTCATATAGGATCCAAGATAGAACTTATGGCTTTTCCTTAATTTTAAATGGGCGAAGGTTGTTACAACAGTTTTTGGTTGATGCGTATACAATGACTGAGAGCGAAAGATTAAAGTACATTCGTAGGCAACAAGCGAACCTTCGCTCTGAAACATTTGAGAATCTTCAAAAGTATAAATCTAAAGGTAAGGAAGTTTTAACAGATACTGGAAAGCCTGTTATACTTCCTTCTTCATTTACTGGTGGTGCAAGATTCATGCAACAAAATTACCTCGATGCAATGGCCTTATGTAAGTGGTATGGGTACCCTGATTTATTCATAACTATAACATGTAATCCCAAGTGGCCTGAAGTAAAAAGATTTCTAAAAGATTCAACCATCAAAGACGAAGACAGGCCTGACATATTGTGTCGATTGTTTAAAAGGAAGCTTGATTAGTTAATCAAAGATTTTAAGGATTCCAAGTATTTTGGTGAGATTAACGCTCGTATGTTATTTTGTTTTCACATCTTATCCTCTGATGTATATTTTTTAACCAAGGTTATTAACTAATAAATTTATTTATTTTTCCTTTTTATTTAGTTGTTTATACAGTAGAATTTCAAAAGCGTGGTCTTCCTCATGCACATATATGCTTATTCATGAAGGTCGATCACAAACTTCCAACCATAGATCACATAGATCCATTTATTTCTGCTGAGATTCCCGATAAAAAAGAAGATCCTGGACTTTATTCTCTTGTGACTGATTATATGATTCATGGTCCGTGTGGGAATGCTAATTTGAATTGTCCCTGCATGGTTGATAAAAGATGTTCAAAAAACTTTCCGAAGAAATTCACACCACATACAACTATTGATTCAAATGGTTTTCCTGTATATAGAAGAAGAGATTCGGGTCATACAGTTATAAAATCTTGTGTTAGATTAGACAACAGAAATGTTGTTCCTTATAACAAAAGGCTTTTGAAAAGATATCAAGCACACATTAATGTTGAATGGTGTAATCAAGCCGGTTCAGTGAAATATTTGTTCAAGTACATCAACAAAGGTCCTGATATGGCTACTGAGGTAGTTTCTGGTGATACAAGTTCAACCATCAAAGAAAAGCCAAAAGACGAGATCAAGGAGTATTATGATTGTAGATATATTTCAGCTTGTGAGGCATCCTGGAGAATATTCTCTAATGAGGTTCATTATAGGTATCCTGCTGTTATGAGGCTTCCCTTTCATTTGCCTGGCCAACAGAATGTTGTGTATGGTGCTGATGACGTTATTGATAATGTTTTAAGCAAGCCTTCTGTTGCTTCTTCAATATTTATGCAATGGATGAAGTTGAACGAGTCAAATAAAGATGCTAGAAAGCTGACTTATGTTGAGTTTCCTTCCAAATTTGTTTGGATACTTAAAGATAGATGTTGGCAGGTACGTAAGTTGTACCAGTGTGTTGGCCGGATTCATTCTGTATCTCCTGCTTTGGGCGAACCTTATTTTTTGAGGATACTACTGAATAAAGTTAAAGGACCTAGATCATTTGAGGAGATACGTACAGTTAACGGTCAATTATTCCCGACTTTTAGAGATGCTTGCTATGCGATGGGACTTTTAGATGATGACAATGAATACGTTGAGGCCATTAAAGAAGCAAGTTTTGATGGACATGATGGGTATCTTCGAGCGTTATTTGCTACCCTGCTTTTGTCAAATACTCTAATTCAGACATAATTTGTTTGGGAGAATACGTGGAAATACTTAGCTGATGATATTGTTTATGGACGTCAAAAAGAAACAAATATTTTAGGTTCTGATCTATTTTTTTTATTTCACATACTACATTTTGATTTTTTATTTAATAATGTTAATTTTTTTTATTTGCTAGGTTTAGTGCTTCCTGAACATCAGATTAAGAACCTTACTTTGTTGAAAATTGAAAACTATTTAATTTCCAATGGTTCATCATTACGAAGGTTTGCCACTATGCCGTACCCTGATGACGATTCCTTACGTGATGCTTCTAATCGTCTGATCAATGAAGAGCTGTCACATGACCTAGATGAAGTAGAAGCTGAGTTTAACAGGTTGCATCAATCTCTTACAGATGAACAACGAGCGGTTTTTGACGAAATAATGGAAGCAGTTGTAGGGCGTAAAGGAGGCCTTTTTTTTGTCTATGGTTATGGTGGAACTGGAAAAACCATTTTATGGAAGACTTTCGCTTCAGCTGTTCGATGCAGAAATGAATAGTTTTAAATGTGGCTTCAAGTGGTATTGCTTCGTTATTACTTTCCCGTGGAAGGACAGCTCATTCTCGGTTCCATATTCCCATTAATCTAACAGAAGATTCAATGTGCAATATTAAGCCAAATAGTGATATTGCTAGATTATTAAAGGAAACCCAATTAATCATATGGGACGAAGCACCGATGGTACACAAACATGCCTTTGAAGCTTTAGATAGGACCATGACCGACGTATTTTCGGAAGATAGGAGTATTCGTTCGGATATTCCTTTTGGTGGTAAACTTATTGTATTTGGTGGTGACTTTAGACAAATACTACCTGTTATTCCTAATGGTACTAGACAAGAAATTGTTAGTGCGTCTTTAAGCTCTTCATACATATGGGCAAAATGCAGACTCTTACGGCTGACTAAAAACATGCGTCTAACTATTGGAGCTGAAAGTTCGAATATGAAGTCTATCAGAGAATTTGCAAAATGGCTTATTGATATTGGTGAAGGAAACGTTGGAGATGATAATGATGGTGACGCCATTATAGAGATACCAGATGATTTACTGATCACCGATATTTGTGACCCAATACAAAGTTTAATTGACTTTGTATATCCTTCAATTATTCAACAATTTAGGATTGCTGGATTTTTTTCTGAGCGAGCAATTCTAGCACCCAAAAATGAGGTAGTTCATGAAATTGATGATCGATTGCTTTCGTTATTTCCTGGTGATGCGAAAGAGTATCTGAGTTCTGATAGTATATGTCAAACTGAACAAATTCTTGATTCTTATCAAGAAAGCTTATACTCAACAGAAAATTTGAATGCTCTTAAGATTTCTGGCTTGCCTAATCACATATTAGTTCTTAAAGTTGGTGTTCCTGTGATGCTTCTTCGAAACATTGATCAACAAAAAGGGTTATGTAACGGTACAAGGCTTCAAATTACTTTTCTTGGTAAACGAGTTATAGAAGCTGAAGTTATATCTGGTGGGAACATTGGCACGAGAGTTTTTATTCCAAGGATTAATATGATCCCGTCTGACAAAAAAATACGTTTTCAATTTCAACGAAGACAATTTCCGTTATCAGTTTGTTTTGCTATGACAATTAACAAGAGTCAAGGACAATCGTTATCAAAGGTTGGTCTTTATTTGAAAGATCCTGTCTTCACTCATGGTCAGTTGTATGTTGCATTATCAAGGGTCAAGACCAGAGAAGGCGTTAAAATACTAATATTCGACGCTGATGGAAAACCAACAAATAAGACTTTTAATGTTGTTTACAAAGAAGTTTTTACTAGCTTGTAATCATTGTGAGGAATGTTAAAACGCTGTTTGATCAAAGTCAAACTACTTATGTTAAAAGCTAATTATAATAGATAAAACACTGTTTGAGCAATGTTAAAACGTTGTTTGACCAAAGTCTGTTTGACCAAAGTCAAACTACTTTTGTTAAAAGCTACTTGATAAAACACTGTTTGACCAAAGCCTGTTTGACCAAAGTCAAACTACTCATGTTAAAAGGTACATATAATAGATAAAACTAGATTTTCCCTCGGCATTGCTTCTTGAGGTCATGAAACTTACTTATGTTAAAACCTAATTATTATTAATACATGATTCAAAGCATTCAAATTATATGTTATGTTAATGGTTTTGCTATACGAAAAATTATTTTTCTTTGTTAATTTGAATACCAAATCAATTCAACTAATCATGTACTTTACTCTTGTATCTCAATGTAAATGTAAATAACAAATTCAATAAGGGGTGTATGTGTAAATATTCTTCATCAGTTGAAAATATGGGAAGAGAAAAACACAACCGTCACTATTTCTTCATCATCATTATACATCAAACATCTATCATCTCTTCTTTCAAAAATCTCTTCTCCCCAGTCATTTTCTAGGGTTTCAATTTTCTTTTCCTCCGTCTTCTACACTTCAATCACCTGAGGTTTTATTAATTTTTCTTCAGCAACTGGTATGTATATTCCTATTGTAATGAACTTTATATTGTTTAATCTATGTTAATTAAAATCCTATCTTGCTACTAATACGATTTTAAATGTTTATTTCTATACATTCAAGAAGGGTTTACTTATGTGTTTGAATCATTTGTTGAGAACATGTTAAAATAATTATTATTTGTAGAATAATTTTAACTCATACTCTGTTTCTATGATTAATTTCACTATATACTCTGTTAATACAAAAAGTTAATGTTCATTTTCGAACCCAGCTTTTTAATTACAGTCTTTTAACATCTTTACTGATTCAGGTTTTATGATGTATACTACATTTGTTAAGTTTCTTCATAACCCAGAATCTTTGAAACTGGTATGGCATGTTTTTACATACATAATTTATTTTTATTGAGATATATATTTAACAGTTCTTATGGTTTATATTTTCTTACACTATTTAAAAACTATATACAGGATGTACCTATATTCTTTGCTAATCAAAAGTGGGGAGATTGTTGGCAAAAAAGTAGGTTGCAAATATATCATGAGTCTGGTAAAAAATAGGTTGTTAGGGTCAGAACAGAAAATTCAACGCCGATAATAACTGACGTTTGGGACATTGTTGTTAAAGATCTCAATTTGCCAAGGGATACTTTGTTGGTTTTCAAACCGTTAGGTGATTTTGGACTTGAACTTTCATGTTATGTTAATGGCATGTGTGGGGAATCCTATTTCACCTTTAATCGTTATGCAAGATTTGGTTTTACGGTATGAGTATTGATCTTAACTTCAATTCTTTTGCATCTTTAACGTGTTAACACTTATTCTCATAAGATACATACTTCACGTTTAGCATTCATTATTTTTAATTTTATGCAGGTAATTGAAGACTGCTTCATTGAACAATTTCACGTAAACAGCCCACCGAGTGGGAAATTTCAAATCTGTTATAAGGGTTCCTACTGGAATGTTGAGGTGTCTAAAGTTGATACCCACTTTGTATTTTCTAGAGGATGGCCGGAAATGTGCAACGATGTTGGGATACTTGAGGATGATTTGCTTGTGTTTAGCAGGATTGATGATTTTGTTTTTGAAGTAGTAGTTTATAGAGATGAGATTGAGATTTGCTTTTTGAAGAAACCTGAATCTGATGATGATAGTGTAGTTGAGATATCGAAGGCTGATTATGTTGATAATGCATTCAAGGTACGTAAGTATTTAGCATTAGCAATAAAAGTTTTAATTTTTTAGCATTATATTAATTATTTCATTAATGTTGACCAGGACATCTATGAGGATGAAGAAGTTGTTTCTGTAGGTGAAGGTACAACCGTTACTCAGGTACTTGCTAAATTATTAAAATTATTTATTTTTAATTTAACACATATAAGAATTTAATGTTCTTACAACTATTAGTAATGTTGTTTACTGATGTTATATTTATTCAATAATTTATTATTTACAAGAACTTACCAACCAATGCCGAATGCACGTCCAAGTGACGCATGTCTTCACGATTGAACAAAACCCAAGATGTAAGTTTACCATCTTAAAGATTGTTATATTACTGTTGTTATTAAAGTTAGTCTATGACAACAGGTTATGAAGAAAGGTAAAGCTACTTCTGAGAGAAAGGAGGTCGTCAAGAATAGGACTAAGGGAAATGCTGTCTTACCTGTCGACACAAGTGATCATACCGGATGTTCTTCGTCTGTTCATAAACTTAAGGTATCTATACTTGCCAGTTAATTAGTATATGTTATATAAAATATTTTTTTTTGTGCATATATTGATCATTCCTTTAATTCACATGTATATTTTTACTTTTTCATCAAGGGGAAGAGAGCTGCCAATGTTCAGAAAAAGCTTAACCGTAGAAATAAGATTGCAAAGACTGCAAAAAAACATTCTGGTCATTCTCTTGACCCTGAGTTCTTTCATTTTGATCGCAAAGGAGACTATAGGCTGGTATACCATTTTTTATAATAAACTAATGATTTACGTTTATTTGTCTGACTATTATTTTTTTTCCACACAATACATGTAGCGTCTTCCTGCTGAAGTTGCGAGACGAGCAGGTCTTTCTCTTGATCTTCATCCTTTGAAAGTTCAAAACATGGTTGGAGTTGTGCAGGTTTATGATGTTAAGTTGGAGTTAAATGAATTGAAGCCACGTTATGCGTTGGACGGTTGGCGAAAGTTTATGACTGACAATAACTTGATGTTTGGTGATATGTTGCATTTCACATACGTGTCTTCGCAACATAAGATAGTATTAAATCAAGTTACATCAGTTTAACAAACACATTTTAAGTCTGTTCTGATATCTGATACTAATTATGAATATTTTGATGGTGATGTTGTAGGTTTTTTTCTTAAATTATTAACTTGATGATTTGTTGCTATGTATGGCTAAGATGATAAAACACTGTTATTAGCACTTTATGTTTTATATTTGCCCAATTAGATTATGTGTTAAATTATAGTTCTTTAAGTCATTGTTCCATTTTCTTTAATTCTATCTAATTTTTTAAAGAACTTCAGTAACAAATAGTGGTTTGAACATATGTTTGCCTTTTGGTCAATAGTTAATGGAAACCCATGTTAGGTTCAACAGTGTTTTGAAGAGGAAAACTGTGTTAGAAGACAGTAGATCTTAACAAGTTAAACATCTGTTAAGGCTTAAACACATGTTTGGCCTTTAACAGATGTTTGGCCTTTTATATCAGATGTTTGGACTTAAACAGTTGTTTGACCTTAAACACATGTTTGACCTTAAACAGATGTTTTGCCTTAAACAGATGTTCTTCTTCTATATCAGATATTTGCACTTAAACATATGTTTGACCTTAAACAGATGTTTGGCCTTAAACCAAACATCTGTTTAAGCTCAACATCTGTTTGACTATTTGTCAATATCTTATTGACTTTTGGTTAACATCTGTTTCAAATTTGGTCAACATCTTATTTTGTAAAAGAGGTTCAAAAACAAAGATTTTTTCAAAATCCTAAATCACCCTATCATGTAAGTGCATTGATGTAAAAGTGGAAATGATATTATTCATATGGTCCTGTGGTGCTTTTGTTTGTCATCTAATATGAGTTCATGATCTAATCCGGTGATTTGAAGACATTGATTTTGAATCGAATGAGATGGTTGATGTAATGTGATCGTATTACAAACAAATAGTAATTAATTAATCTAAATAACTTTCCCGAGCCTGGGAAGCAATCCCGGGTAAAAACCTAGTATTGTCATATATACATATATGTATATACATGTTTAAAATTGAAAAATAAGTGTTATTCAGGGTTTAACATTAGTATTTAGGGTTTAGTATTAGTGTTTTGGGTTTAGCATTAGTATTTAGGTTTTAGCTTTAACATTTAGCATTAGGGTTTAGCAATAGTATTTAGGGTTTAGCTTTTGGGTTTAACTTTAACTTTTGCGTTTGCATTTGGGTTTAGCTTTAGGGTTTAGCTTTAGCTTTTGGGTTTAGAATTAGGGTTTAGATTTAGGGTTTAGAATTAGGGTTTTGCTTTAGAATTTAGGGTTTAGGTTTAGCTTTGGGTTTAGGGTTTATAACACTTATTTTTCAATTTTAAACATGTTTATACATATATGTATTTTTGACAATATACAAATATGTATAGATAAAAGATTCACAATATACACATATGTATAAATCCAAAAAAAAAAAAAAATTAAAACCTTAAAGAAAAAGCTCCGATTTTTCCAAAAAAAAAAAAACATCTTGCATTTTTTTCACCTTTTTTTTTTTTTCGTTTTTTACTTAGGGAAAATGTGTGGTCCAGATTACTTCTCAAGTTTCTTAAATAGGGTGGACATCTCTTAGGATTCCAACCCTATATAATATATATATATATATATATATATATATATATATATATATAGAAACAGGATATGGAGAAAACGACTAAAAGTGTGAAAACAGTGAGAACGGATCCTGGTCGAACACGTGGCGCGCGATATAATCAGGGCAGATGGGCTTTTTTGTCTTTTTTTTTGATGCGTGTGTCACAATACTGCTTCATTTTTGGCGTTTAAGATTCTTTTTGGCGTGTAGTTAGATTCAGTAACTACCGGGCATTTTATTGGTATTTTTTAGATCTGCCTCGTTGAATTAATCGGTTTTGTGTTACATAGTAAATATTTTGGCGTTTATAGCGTTCCCAAATTCATTAAAATTAATTAGCAATTCTAACATCTTGACGTCCATGGTGTTACTAAATTCAATATGTACCTTTAATAATTCAAACTTTACAACTTTTTTTGGCATTTTTGTAGATTTCAGCAGTTGAATTAATCCCATATATCTTATAAACGTAATTTTTTTGGCGTTCATGGCTTTCTTAATAACTCATTATAATTCATTAATAATTCAAAAGATTACAAAAAAAAAACGAAATCAAAACAAACTAATACTCTTCTGTGTTTGGGATTACATCAGAGATGTACCCATTCTTTCCTTTATTGCTGCTATCTCTCTTCTTTCCTCGAGCAAGTTTAGATTCATCCGGAGGTCTTATTCGTTCTCTACCTCTCTCAGCTTCATCCTTGCGGTTGGGGACCCTACTTCAGCTGGGATGACTGCCTCCGTCCCGTAGGTCAAACTGAAAGGGGTTTCCCTATTGCAGTCCTTGGGGGTGGTCCTATATGCCCATAAGACGAAGGGCAGTTCTTCCACCCATCCTTTTTGCTTCCTTCCTACCCTCCCTTTCATTCCCTTGATTACACTTTGGTTTGCTCTTTCTACTAACCCGTTGCTCTGGGCATGGGTGATGGAGGTGAATACCTGGTGCATATGCATCTGTTCGCACCATGGCCTAAAGGGCTTTCCTGCAAATTGGACGCCATTGTCACTTACTAGCTCCTTTGGCACCCTGTATCTGCATATGATGTTGTCCAACACAAATCGCCTCATTTGTTCTCCAGTAATCTTTGCTAGAGGTCTTGCCTCTACCCACTTGGTAAAATAGTCGATAGCGTCCACTACATATTTAACCCCTCCTGGGCCCTCTGGAAATGGCCCGATGATGTCAATGGCCCACTTTTGGAAGGACCAAGATGTCGACACAGGTATCAATGGGTGCTTGTGGTGGTGTGTCATGGGTGCATGGACCTGGCAGTTGTCACATTTCTTTTGATGCTGTCTCATACATCCTAGGCCAACAAAATCCCGCATTCATTGCTTTTGCCACCACTGTCCTTGGCCCAGAATGCATGCCGCAAATACCCTCGTGTATCTCTCTAATCAAGTATATGGCTTCTTCATTATCGACACATTTTAGTGATGGCCCCAAGTAGGACCTTCGATAAAGTTCCCCATCAATTAATCCGTATTGTAAAGCTTTGACCCTTATCGTCCGGGCTGCCCAGTCACCTTCGGGTAGTATTCCATCCTTGAGGAATTTTACAATCGGTGTTATCCAAGTCTCCTGGGCGTTTTCGATTGTAGCTATTTCCTCAGCATCGATGGAAGGGGAGGTTAAGACCTCCACCTTGACTTCACTTGCAAGGTGATCGAAGACTACGGAGGCTAACTTGCTAAGAGCATCCGATTTTTTGTTTCACCCTCGGGGTATGTATTCCAGCTTGAAAGTCTTGAAGGCCTTGGCCGTCTCTTTCACCTTGGTCACGTATCGAGCCATTGTGCTATCCTAAGCCTCGTATTCCCCATGGAACTGCTTGACTACTAGATGTGAGTCAGTACTGACTTCTACGTGTCTTGCTTTTACCTTCTTAGCCAATCTCAACCCCGCCAAAAGGGCTGCGTATTCCGTCGTGTTGTTGGTGTTCTCAAAGTCTAGCCTGATGGCGTATGTCCGTTCGACTCCCTCGGGGCTGATCAGCGTGATGCCTGCTCCACTTCTTTCCTCGCTTGAAGGCCCATCTGTAAGTAATTTCCACACTGCCGCATCCTCTTTCTCCTTTTCTTTCCTCTCCAGGGCCTCCCACTTTAAGAGTTCTTTTTCCTCATCCTCCGGGACTTCAGCCAGGAAGTCAGCCAGTATTCATCCCTTCATTGCTATTCTGGCTTTATACTCTAAGGAATGTTCTCCCAACTCCACTGCTCACTTGGCCAACCGGCATGACAGCTCTGGTCTCCTGAGTACCTTTTGGAGCGGTTGATCTGTCATTAATGTGACTTTATGTTCCTGGAAATATCTTCTAAGCCTTCGGGATGCAAAGACGAGTGCAAGGGTTAGCTTTTCCAGAGGCATGTAACGTTCCTCAGGGCCTTTAAGGGTCCAGCTAATGAAGTATATGGGGATCTGTTTTTCCTCCCTCTCCACCATCATCACCGCACTTATGGTTGTCTTTGAAGCAGATAAATATAGGTGCAAGTCCTCTCCGGGGACCGTAGTGGCTAGGGTTGGGAGCTTACAGATGTAGTCTTTCATTTCCCGAAAAGCTGTCTCGGCCTTTGGGGTCCATCTGAACTTGTCTGTCTAGAGACAATCCTTCAGCACTTTCATGAAGGGGAGAGTTCTGTCAGCTACCTTTGAAAAGAAACGGTTCAGGGCAATCAGTCTCCCGTTCAATTGTTGAATGTCTTTTAAGGATCGGGGGGATCGCATTTCGGCTACAGCTTGGGTCTTCTCCGGATTGGCCTTGTTCCCTCCCTTGGTGACCACTACTCCTAGGAATCTTCCTTCCTCTACCCCGAAGCAGCATTTTCCTGGGTTTAATTTCATGTTTACGTCTTGCATGGTCCGTATGGTTTCAGCTATATCTTCTATCATGGCCATCTCTGTGAGGCTTTTTATGACGATGTCGTCGAAGTATACTTCCAAGTTTCGACCCCGTTGTTCCCTGAAGAGGGTGCTCATGAACCTTTGGTAAGTGACCCCTGCATTTTTTAGTCCGAATGGCAATTTAGTGTAACAAAAGGTTCCCTCGTCTGTGATGAATGCAGTCTTCTCTTCATCTTCTAGTGACATTTGTATTTGGTGATACCATTTATAGGCATCCAGGAAACACTTCATGGGGTACTGAGATAGGGAATCCACCTGGACGTCTATCTCCGGGAGAGGATAGCAGTCCTTGGGGCATGCTTTATTCAGGTCCAGGAAGTCTATGCACATCCTCCATCCTCCATCTTTTTTCTTGACCATGACTGGGTTGGCGATCCAGGAAGGATATTTTACCTCCCTTACTATCCCTGCTATGAGCAACTTCCTGGTTTCTTCACATGTAGCCCTTCTCTTACTGGGACCCATGCTCCATTTCTTTTGCTTTACCGGTTGCACCCAGATGTACGTATTAAGCCGGTGTTCAGTCAGACTTCTCGGAATCCCGGTCATATCTCCATGTTGAAATGCAAATACGTCTATGTTGAAGAGAATTAATTGCTTGAGAGCACTTTTGCATTTGTCATTGAGATGGCTTCCCACCTTAATTGTTTGCTCTGGGAATCTGTCGCAAAGGACCCATTCTTCTATTCTTTCTTTTTGAGGCTTTTCAGGCACTTCCCCCACAGAAACAGAAGACACTACCTCGTATGAGGACTTTACCGACGCCAAGCCCTTCGGCGTTTGGAACACCAAAGCGCCATGTGGGGTTGAGGCCTGTGCTTGTAAATCACCGATCCCCGGCCTTCCCAGGATTGCATTGTACTTTGAGGGTGCCCGGACCACCGAGAAAGTGAGAGATATGGCCCGGACACGGTCCCCTACTCCGATAGTGAATGGGAGCATGATCTTTCCTAGGGGGTGAGATATACTATTGTTGAAACCAACGAGGGGGATCTAGTCTTCCTTAAGCATGTCCCTCACATCCTGTCAAACCTCAGGAAACAGTGTTCATATATTACTTCTACTCCACTTCCCTCGTCTACGTGTATCCTGGCTACCTTATGTCCGGCTATGATGGCTGATATATTGAGGAGAAGCCTTTGCACCTCGTGTTCCTCCAGGTGTGGCATTAGTATGTGAGCTTTCATGCGATCTGGGGGGCCCAGGACCCTAGCTTTTACACTCCTAGTGGTGTTAAACTCATCCCTTCGCCTGATCATGTCTACGTCTACCCTTCCAGGCTCCCTCACATCTTTTCCCTTACGATCTCCTCCTCCTTCTTTGATTTATTTAATCAAGTGAGCCAATTTACTCATTTTTACGGCGTCTTCTATTTCCCTCTCTAGGTACATACAATCATCGGTTTTATGGCCGTAGCCCCTGTGGAAGTCGCAATATTCGTTTGGTTGTGCCTTCGTTGCTGGTTTTATGGGTGGTGGCCTTGGAAAGGAAGTTTTCACCCTCTCAGTGGCCAGTATTTCGCTTGGGGTTTTGGTGAGAGGGGTGAAGCTATCAGAGTAAGGGAGTGACCCCCTGCCCCGAGGTCTATAGGGGGAGTATGTGGGTCTTACCCTGTCATGCAATATTTTGTCAAAAGTGGGTTTTCCGGAGTATGGTGTACCTTTTTCTGGAGGTTTTGGAGCACGGTTGCTTCTTCGGGTGGGGACGTCCATCTCCTTAGCCTTGCTGACTGTGTCTTTTCCCCTAACAAAGGCCATGACCATGTCCATGAGGTTATCGAACGTGTGTGGGAACTCCTCTCCTAACTTTTCGCATAGTTGTGCATGCTTCAGCCCATTGATAAAGCTGCTAATCTTCATGACCTCCGACACATCTTTGATGTTCATGCTTTCCTTAATGAACCTTTCCATGTATTGATCTATTCGTTCATTATCTCTCTGCCTTATGTGCATGATTTCGTTTGGGTTTTTGACCACCTTTCTCTGTTGACCAAAGTTTCTCAGGAACTTCTCGCTTAGTTCCTCATAGCTATCGATTCCTTCGGGAGGAAGGCTGTCAAACCAGAGCCTGGCACCCTCCGTTAGAGTTTGTACGAACATGTGACACCAAACAGGCATAGGACACCGTCCTAGTTGTCTCGCACCCTTGAAGGCATGAAGGTGATCCTCCGGGTCCCGCGTCCCGTCATCTGTCAAAGTTCAAGGGCAACTTGAGCTTGGGGGCATGGGTGCCTCAGCGATTCTTTTTGTAAACTTTGAGATCTCGGCTAAGTCTCGAGGAAGGTAGGGTTGATCCAGACTGTTGTCCTTATGGTCTTCTTTTTCTTTTTGTAGGATCGATTGCTGACCCGAATGAGTCGTTCAGAGGTTATCTCTTGCGTTTCAGATGCGGAATAATAAGAAATGCAAGTAGAAATAGCTTGTTCTTCCTTCTAACTGCTTGTTTTATTGATATGAAACTTTTTACAGCTCAAACATCACACCAGCAGAGCTTTGGCGTGGAATTTCACCTACTTGTTATGAGATCCGCTCATGAGATTACTATATATAGAGTTTCTGGTTCGCTTATGTGTCACATGACCATAAGAGCGGACCAGACATGTCATACGAGCGGACCTGGAACCTCATGACCCTATGAGCGGACCAGACATGTAACACCTATACAGACTCCTGTTTTCTCGTAAAACATGCCCTATGCTATACAATACGACGTAAGACCTGATCCTAGACACCTAGACGTAATCAACAGATGTAGTGCACCAACAGACTCCCCCTCAGATGTTGATGGAGTCGCCTATACACTCTGACTGCAAAACTGTGTCTTCACATTTTCAATCTAGATCAGTCTCTGGGCTTTCTCTTCTCTCAATCTTCAGACTCCCCTTCTCGATTTACTGGCATTCTTTTATTCTTCAGTAACATCTTCAGGATCGTTGTCTGATCTACACAGGCTATCAGAATTGATTTCCAGGATTGAAACTTGGCTCTCTTCCAACAGAGATTTTCAGAATATCGAAACCTGGCTACCTGCACAATCTTAACCCAGACATAAATTTTCTAATTTTATCACATATCAAATACCTGTGCACCAACACATGACTCTCATAATCACTAAAACAAACATATAATTGCAACATCTCAGTCTCTCTCTCAAATATCTATGATGAACCACTTGAATAAGGTTAGATTTAATGAAAACAGTTAGATTTACACAAACACTCCCCCTCAAATGCTGCTCATCATGTTTAGCACTCGGAATTTTGAAAATCAGCTTTCCAACATCAGTTGTCGAAAATCTATTTGATTTTTTTCAAAATTTTTGCTAAAACACACACAAAATCTTTTTGGAATTTTCTGAAAGAAATGAAATGCAGTAAAAAAATTTACAAACAATATTTTTGTGAGTTTGCGCAAGAGGATCATATCAGTTTTTGAAACATGTCACTAACACCGTTAAGCTTCATTTCATTTTAAGTTCTAAACGATTCACCTAGATTGTCAGTATATTAATCCATTTAAATTTTCACACAAAGTTCAATTGATCCGAGATATGAGGTTAATGTTTTAAGCTCTTGAACTTATTCGTGTGTCCCACTACTTGAATATACTCCCGTATCCAGATCCCAATATTCAATCTTACAGGTGAGTATACCACAGATGATATCTGTAGGGAATAAATTATAGTGCGAGGGCCGTGAGAGCTCAGGTCGATCTTTCGATACACAGAGAGATGATGGCTTCGACTTTAGGTGTGTCCCCTTTAGAGGATCTTTTGCATTACAACAGCAGCGACTATCAATTTTATTGTTTCATCAGCTTGCTGAGGGAGATGCTATGTTTCAAGCATTTGCAGAAAGCATTATCCGAGGACTAGGTCAGAAATTTCTTTCAGCAGAAGTCCCGGGATAATACCCCAGATATCACTGAGCATAAAGACCTAGTATCTCAGAATAAGGGACCTTTCAAACAAGATTTCAGGGGTTACCTATATATCCAAGTTTATGTTAACCCACAGAACAAGCAAGTTTGAAATTTATGTTTGTATCTCGTCACAATTTACTAAATGTGTAAAAACCTACTGACATATCCACAGTGAGATTGTTTATCACATATTATCTAAACAAATCTTTAGCATGTTGTGACAGTCCACTGATGTACTATCATTTCCTCTTTGTCACAACAAAACTCATTTTTGATTTTATCATGTTTTTGCCTTTTTCAAATTTTCAAATGTTTTTGGATTTTCTGAAAAAATTTCTTACTCCCCCTAAAATGCAAACACATTTTAGGAAATTTGAAAACAAACTGTACAACAAACTTGACAACCGATATCGAATCGCTTCAAATCGCCATCCACTAGGCATAAACAATCAGAACTCCCCCTTTCACAAAACTATTTTCTCATAATGATTTCAAAACACTTAAGTTTGTTTTAACCAAAATGATTTTTCCGGAAAATAAGTTTTGTTGATTTTAAACCATTTGTAGGTTCGGGGTATGGTTCATCATTTTGTCTTCAACCACTTGTAGGAAAATGCAAGTACAATTTAATGTCCTTGATTTTACCACTTATAAGTGTAACCCTCCATCAACCACTTGTAGGAATAAAACCTCTACATAAACCATTTTACCAATCAAGATGCCGATTCCTGCTTCGCACTTACCAATCCTGGAAGCTCCGGCAATTCACACTTATCTTTCACAAAATCTAAAATAACAAGAATGATGCCGATTCCTGATCCACGATATAAACTTGGGATCTCCAGCTTAGTCCTAAGACTTTAAGGAAAACAAACTTCCATCCAAGTCTTCTCAGACTTGATGGCTTTCAGTTCTTGCGCAGTAGGGTTGTAAGTTGCCTTTTTAGTTGCATAAAAATCTTTAACCCCCTTAGCTTTCCCATTCAACATTTTCCCAAAAATTTTCTTTACACTACCATTAAATGTTTTCTCGATATCAAATTTATTATTCTCTTTATAAAACTGATTCGAGATATCAATCTTTCCAACTTTCTTTTTCACCTCTTCAAACTTCAGTGATGGAAACTCATCATCATTCACTGAAATTTTCACCTCACCTTGTCGCTCTTCTGGCTTTGTGGAACCAGATTCATCACCGACATTCACATCAACTTTCTTAACAACCCACACTTGGTTGTCATTCCCTTTCTTTTTATAAAAAATCTTTTTAGAACACTCACCAACCTCATAAGTTGTATTTTCAAAAAATTTAAATTTTCCGGTTGGTGGTTCAACATCAACAACCTTTTCTTTCAATTTCTGAGAAACTCCCTGTTTTGTTTTGGCATTTTTCTGACAGTTCCATGCAATGTGACCAGTTTCATGGCACTTGTAACAGGTACGAGTCTCTCTTTGATAAAACACTTCAGATCCATTCTTCTTCTTTTCAGCAAGAAACTCTTGATTTGACTGTCTCCAGAAAGGTTTCTTCTATTCCTCTTCTGCACTTCCACCTGACACAAATTCTGTTTTTGTTTTAAAATTTTTCAAATTTTTATGATTTTCTGGTGGAATAAAACCAAGACCTTTCTTTTTGTAGCTACGATTTTGGTTTTGTTTCTTTTGAAAACCAGAACCAGAATTGTAACCCTTTTTCTTGTTTAGACGTTGTTGAACTCTTGAAGTGTACTTTTTAGGTTTTTCAGTAAGATTTAAATCTTTTATTTCAGAAATATTAATTTCTGTCATTTTGAAAACCTTTTTGATCATGTCAAAACGAACACTTCTTATTGGAAACTCTTTTTCAGAGTATAATTTGTTCGAATCATTTAAAGTGTATGCAACTTCAAATGTTTCATCATCCAAATTTGCTTTCGATAACAAAAATTCTTTACTGTAAGACCGTTTAACCGACGACTTTGGACTTTTGACTAACGAATTTGACCCTCCAGACTCAGACTTTGACTCGGACTCCTCATCATTATCCAACACCTGATCGACCACCTTTTTAACTAACTCAGACTCATGATCAGTATTAGACGAGGTATATGTGACATCAATGTTATCTGGTAAAACGTCAGTTATGTCGGTTTTTAGCTTTATATTGACTGCTTTTTCAAGTTGCTCCTCGTTTGGTTTTCTAGGAGAATACCCTTCCCAAATTGGAGGCGGACACTTGTTATATCTAACAGTCGGTTTCTTACCACTATCTTTCTTCTTTGGCTTCTCATCTTGAAAAGCTTCCATACCTGCAACAGTTGGGTAAATACGATCAATGAGATAATCAGAACTAGAATAACTTTGTAATAAACGTCTAATTCTCTCATTCTCAATTTTTTCTGTCTCCAACTCTTGCTTCCATTTAGCACTCTCTTCGATGTAAAAGTTGATGGCTTTTTGCTTTGTCATCATCACAGCATTCATCATCGTTAGTGCTTGTTCTCTTTCTGAATTTGTCTTTTGAAGACCAGTCACTGTTTTGTTCAAGACATCATAAGATTCCTTTACATAGTTGAGGTTGAATAGTAACTGCTCTTTTTTCTTTTCGTACTCAGCAATTATCTCGTCTTTTGCTGCACAATCCTTGCAAGCTTCCAAACACTTCTCGCAAGGCTTTACAACTTAAACAATCTTCTCAATCTCGATTGTCTTTATCACTTCAACCACTTTTTCTTCTTCAATCACTTTCTCTTCTTCCTTCACTCGCTCAGTTTCAACATTCTTCTCAGCAACACTTTCAACATTCTTTTTCTGAACACCATCTTCAGATTTCTTTAATTGTTGTTCTTTAGTAGCTCGTTTTCCTTTAGTTTCTCCATGCGATCTGCAAAATAGAAATGAAAACTTTCAGGAGAAAGATGAGATTTTGCACCATTAACATATTTTTCCTCCTCATCATCACTGCTGTTATCAACTGGTGTTTGATCAAACTCTACAGATTTTTCAGAATCAGTATCTGATACACCAGAATCAGATGGTGTTTGATCAAATACAACTTCTTTTTCTGAAGTAACAACATTTTGAACACTCTCATCTGAACTTTGTAGACTTTCATCAGCACATTCTGAACTTTCAACAGAAACAACAGACTCTTCATCCACACTTTTCACTGTTTCACCAATAGACTTCATCCACATAGTAAACATGTCTGGTTCTTTGACAATCTTAGCGATGAAAGCTTTAAAATTCCCATTCTCATCTGCAAACATATTCCAACTGAAGCCTTCAGGTAGTCTCTCATCATCTTGATCAACTAAACAGACTTTGCTATCCGTAGATATGTAATTGTTCCAGTTAAAATCTACCAAACATCCTCTTTTTGAATCCTCAATCTTTCTACCATGAGCCGTTTGTGAGTCTTGTGATTGACCAACTTGCTGATAAATGGCTTTCCGATAGTAATCGTCTTTTCCAAACGGATTCTGAGCACCACTAGCTTCTCTATTCTTACACTCCCGTTTGAAATGGCCTTTCTCCCTGCATCGAAAACAAGTAACTTTAGATTTATCAAAACCTAAAGTAGATACACAAGCATCAAGAAAGTCATTTCTCCCGGTAATCGTTTTGAACTTTTCAGCACGTCTAAGCACACTAGCAAGACACCATTTGATGTCCATCAGTTCCATCTCTTCGGCGTCTATCTGATCGTAATCCTCTTTTGTGAGCATAGGATTTCCGATCCGACCTGCAACTAGACCTTCATACGATAACAACACAGAACCAAGTAGAGCCATGTGGTCTTTAGCAGTGTCTTCTGAAAAACTTTGACCTTCTGGAAGATTTAGAGCGATGTTGCACTGAATCACATAACCATTTCCTGTCTTTGTGCTTTGAGACTGAAAGCTTTCTGATGAACCCTTTGGATTGACACTCGGATATAATGAGAAACCACTGCTACTTTTGTTTGAACTTTGATCAATCTTTTCTGTAGAATCCCCAGCACTATACGCAGTCTGAATTTTCGGACTTCTCTCAACTTCTGGAACCGGAACACTACCTTTGTAATACATTTTTACATCCTGTTGACCACTTGGACTGTTCATCCTCGCGATCTTCTGTTGTTCCAAATCTTGACCCTCAATCTTTTCAATAAACTCACCAATTGATAACCCATCATAAACCCCTGTGTTTTTCAGAATCATCAAATAAGTTCCCCACTCTTTTTGTGGTAAAGCATCAGCTAATTTGTCTACCCACTCTTCAGAATCCTGTTTTATACTAAGCATTGACATGGATCGCACTAAGTGGCAGTACCTTTGAATCAGCTTCTTTGTATCTTCTCCGGGCAAACTTGTAAACAAATCAAACTCTTTCTTGAGCAATGCCTTCTTGCTCTTGATCATATTCTCACTACCCTCAAATTTGACTTTAAGAGCATCCCAGATTGATTTTGCAGTTTTGTCATGCTGTAGCAGTATGAAAATGTCTTCTTTGATAGCCTGCTGAAGTAAACTAATCATCATTTTTTCAGATCTATACATGTCCCGTTCTTCATTAGTAAATTCAGATATTTTTTTATCAACTTTCATATCAGTCTGTGGCAAAACATATTTCTTCAAAATACACTCCCATGATCTAAGATGGTTTGCCTGAACCCAGTTTTCGAATCTATCTTTCCACCCATAGTATTCTTCGATACTCATCAATTTCGGGGGCTTCTGGGTGGTTCCCATCTCGTTTTCCAAATTCATGTTCTGAGCAATGGTAGATGGACCAGACGGTGTAGCAAATGCGTTGTAGAACTCGGTATCCATACTGACTTAACACGTATTTCAAGGCAAATGACAGAAGAGCGAATCAATTCTGAACAAATAAGCGAATCAGAAAGATCCAAATAAGCGAACTAGAAATGTTCTTTGGAGCGAACTAGAAATGTTCTTTGGAGCGAACTAGAAAGATGCTTTGGAGCGAACCAGAAAGATCTTTGGAGCGAATCAGAAACAATGTCCGTTCGAGCGGACCAGAGACTGTTCAAATAAGCGATCCAGAGAAGTCTTTGGAGCGGTCCAGAAACTGTTCGTTCGAGCGGTCCAAGATTACAAATTTGGAGCGAACCAGAACCAAATCTGTACGAATGAGCGAACCAGAACCAAATCTGTACGAATAAGCGAACCAAAACGTAATCTAAGAGCGGTTCAGGATGACGTCACTTCGAGCGATCCACATATCGAACATGTTTTGACTTGTTAAAACTTCGAATTTTAGCTTCAAACTTTCCAGGATTTATCTCTTAACTGTTGCGCACAAGCTGTTAAAATTTGAGTGAATTCCGACCGTGAAATCTTCCCGAATCAGTAAAAGAAGGTGTAGAAGTGAGAAGAAATGATGAAAAAACAGCTACAATCTGCAGAAAACCTCCTCCCAAGATCTGATACCAATTGTAGGATCGATTGCTGACCCGAATGAGTCGTTCAGAGGTTATCTCTTGCGTTTCAGATGCGGAATAATAAGAAATGCAAGTAGAAATAGCTTGTTCTTCCTTCTAACTGCTTGTTTTATTGATATGAAACTTTTTACAGCTCAAACATCACACCAGCAGAGCTTTGGCGTGGAATTTCACCTACTTGTTATGAGATCCGCTCATGAGATTACTATATATAGAGTTTCTGGTTCGCTTATGTGTCACATGACCATAAGAGCGGACCAGACATGTCATACGAGCGGACCTGGAACCTCATGACCCTATGAGCGGACCAGACATGTAACACCTATACAGACTCCTGTTTTCTCGTAAAACATGCCCTATGCTATACAATACGACGTAAGACCAGATCCTAGACACCTAGACGTAATCAACAGATGTAGTGCACCAACACTTTTCCCTTCGGTTCCTTTCCTGTGATTAGATCCTCTCTCTTTTGATGACATCTTCTTAAGGGCTGTTATTAAAGCCTCTAGAGGATCTGAGCAATCGCTCTTGTTCTGAGGGTCCGTTTCCCCCTTGTTGGGTGGTGTATCGAAAGATAATCTGGCCTTGAGGCTCTCCAGTGTCTCTCGTGTCTTTCCAGGTCCCCGAGATGCTTCTTTATTTCTTCCCTGTGCATGGCAACGAAATCCGGGGTGATGGTCTCATTTTCCGTGTTTCTTGTTTGGTTCTCATTTTCTTTCTCATGGGTAATGTCTTCCACTGTGACCCTGTCATGGTCATTTTGCACCGTCTGGATGGTCTGTGAACTCGGTGGTGTTGCCATGTTCTCTCTTACAGATTGGGGTATCACGCCACCGATGATTTTAAGTGGAAAAAATCAGCCGGACTGAAAGGTCCCACGGATGGCTCCAATGTCGAATCCCCAAATCCCTGGATGACTTCAAGGGGTCTTCCCTGACGTCGTGATACTCCAACCTTCGCTTTCTACAAAAAGGAAACCGTTAGCCTCGCCACGGAGGGCCACGGAGGGCCACGGAGGGCCCCGGAGGGGGGATCCGTGACCAAGCACCAGCGTGAGAGTAAGTAAACTTGCCGGAGAGTAAGAGAGCAGTTTATTCCGATGAGTATGATCACCGGAACAATCTCTATGGTGTGAATCAGATATAAATGTGTGTATTTAATGTAAGGGAATTATGGTCGGAATAAATGATCGAGAGAGCATTAAGTGAGATACCTTGGACTTGAGAAATAGATCGTTCTTTACCTTTCTTATATAGCCAAGAGTCCTTATCTCTTCAATGGAATGGTACCGAGATGATCCAACGGTTTCTGACTATTTTTGGGGGGCTCAGACACGTGTCTGAACCCCAACGGAGAGATTGTTGACCTCATTTAATGAAACCGGCTCGGAAGTACTGTGCCAGCCGGAGATCCTTTTCTTATCATTCATTTAATGCTCTTGTATTTTCTGAACATCTCCTTCCCACCCGTTTTGTATGGGAGAATCCCTTAATAGGAAAGTATTATAATTTGGGCCTTACCAGTTGGGCCTACATGAGAGGAGCCCAAGACGGGTCAAGCTGGGTAAACCATTGGCCTGTCATCATCATGTATTTAAACAAATGGAATCTATCTATTAGTACATAGATTTTAGGCATGTTTGGGTAAGTTTTTTGAAACAACTTATTGACTTATTGGCTTCTTGGAAAAGTCAGGATTTTGTGACTTATTGACTTATTGGCTTCTCCACCTCACATACACCCTCTTTGCCAAACATCATTTTAGAGCTTATAACTTTTCAAAAAGCCAATAAGTCAATAAGTTGTTTCAAAAAGCTTACCCAAACATGCCCTTAGACTTAGACGTATTTAGCATTTTATTATTTTCATTTGGATAAAAATTAGTCATGTTACAACTTTAATTTTAGGTTCATCTTTTTGGATTGCTAAACTGAGTACAGGTATGGTATAAATAAAAAATATCGTACAAATAAAAAATATCGTTTTAATAATATGACTATGTTATACTTCTTCCAATAATAGTTAAATTATTTTAATTATTTGAAAATAAAGTTTTATGTTCCATAAAATAGAAGCTGTGATTACAAACACACTTGGTTTAGTGATTTGTTGTAGGAAGGTAACTCTTCATGTACACATGTCCAACTATCATTGGTGAAGTCATTACTTATTTGGTTGCATTGTCACTAGCTTATAATAAGTTGGTGATTGTTGGCCTTTCAACTGTAGGCTGTTATAGTAGATAGGGTCTACACCAGTAGAGTGCTTAATAAAGTCTTAATCTAGGGTACACCGTACACTCTCTCATGGATGTGATGTAGGCAATGGATTCGCAAGTAGGGCAAGCAACGGCTTCAGCGATGATGAAGAATGAGGGAGGGAGGGTGGATCGGTTATTGCTCTATACCATCTAGGAAATGATAACTCTAACTATCAAAACAAGTTACAATATGATCATACATATAGGCAAAGAATAAATGCAAAATTAATAACAAACATCAATGTGAATAAATGAATAATTATGGAGACTCTTGAGTGTTATCAGCCGTCTATAAATAGAAGGCTCATCAAGCAGAAACTGATGAAGTGGTTTATCAGAAAGAAATTCTGGTAAAAACCCCACTTGTCTAAAAATCAGCTCTATCCTGCCACACTAACCAAAGCAAGTTGACATTATTGGATCTCGTGATGACAAAGGCAAATTGATTGTTGGATTCAATGAATATGTCAAGACGCTACTTTTTGAAGGAATATACATGAATAAACAAGCAGAGAACAATGAGTTAAGCTTAGCATTCAATACATACTACAAACTTCATTGTCCTTTCACTCTCAGAATTCAAGTATTCATTTGTTATAGATAATAATCTTACAATCACCTTGTAAACCATTTTGTTTCAAAGTGATATAAACTTGATAATTCTGTAGGTCTTGTTTCTTGAAAGTATGATTTCTATTTCCGCACACTATTTTCACAACTATTGAAATCACTTGCCATATTGCGTGAGAAGAAGTTTTTAAGTCTAAACTGGGACCAACAATTGGTATCAGAGCAGATTGAATAAATTATTTTCAAACGATCAATCGCCCATTTTCTTTTCTCTAAATATGGCCAGCTTTCAAACATGAAATAATGCTTTTAACATTGGTTCAATGTCTAAACCTCCGACTGTTGTCAGAGAGGAATACCCACAATGGAAAATCAGGATGGTCAATTTCCTTAATGGACATGACCGAGCTCTGTTTCAATCCATTGAAATTGGTCCACATGTACCATAGGCAGTTTGCAGCAAGATGGAGCTCGTTCTCACGTTCGTTTCGTCTGGTCGCATGCCCAAAACGGACCCACGTAGCCCAAGTTAGAGCCATTTTACTGAAGCCCCTTTTGTTACGTGGTCTTGGGCCTCCAAATACAAAATAGCCCGTTCCTCCACACTTGGGCCTGCATAACTTTAGTAAATTCCTATTCAGTGAGATTTTTATACCTTAAAGCACACGTGTATAGGAACTTTTTGTATAGTCTAATATTTGAAGGGCTTAGTATTGTACATGTTATAAAATATTTTGGTCAACAACAAGGGCTTTGCTAGAGGTACAACTTCAGAGAAAAAGAAAACAGTTTGTGATATGGTTATTGAGCAACTTTAGTTAGAGAAAAAGAAAATTGTCTGTGATATGGTTATGGAGCAACTTTATTTTGTCACTATTTAATATAATATGTAATTTTTTTTGTATTTCTTTTATTTTTAGATTTATTAATCATATAGATTAAATTTTTAGCCCGTGTAATACACGGGTAACTAACCTAGTAAAGTAATATAGCTGCAGTGGATTTAAGAAACTGTTGGGAGCAGCAAAGCCCGTTACATCATCCATAACCCTGTAAAATCGTTTAGCATTAACTTCCAAATATTCTTCTTTAATTCCAAAACAATAAAATTTATCCTATTATAAATTCAGATATATATATCCTCATAATTGCCGTTCAAAAAAAATATATCCTCATAATCTCGATGTATATATACGAGTATTGATGAATGAAAAGAGATACACTTCTCATATTTTCTCATATTTCACTTCATCTTATCAGCACCTGCTCTATACTTGTTTTGATTGTTCAGTTGATGCTTTAGAAGTGGTCTACCTTGGCTATTGTTTCACATATATTATAGAATTCTACTTCAGCCACACATTCATCAATCCAGGTAACATACATTAACGTCTCGTGCATTTATTGGTAGATATAGAACATTTTTACTCACTTGAATCACACACCTCAAATGTTTTTACGTAATTCAGTGATAAATTTGTGACATAAAATTGAGATAGATGGATTTTTTTTTTCGTAAATAGATATTTTTTTTTTCTTTTTTTTTTTTTTGTGATTCAATCTCGCAAAATACTATTCAAAGTAATACTAGATATTATGGTTTTCTATGATTAAGATATTGAAACTTACAATCAAGATATTGTTTCTTGAAGTTTATTAGAACATAAACATGCTTTTAGTTCGGCGGTAACTGCCGTCATAAATTAATGAATTACCGATTAAATGCGAATGCGTGATGAAGATCTTGATTTGTTTTGGTTTTGCGGAAACCCCTTTTCCGGACTTTCTTCACCGTTGGATATCGGAGTCATGCATACTTTGTTTCAATCACTTGATGTTATCATATACAATCTCTGGATGCTCTCTGTTTTTCGATCTCACGTTTCCTCTAGCAAGACTCCTGTGATTCATTAATAAAACGACTTAATAGGTTGTATGTATTAAGCATGGACTTTGGTCTGACTTTCACCGCTTTTGATTCATTTAATCCATTTTAGCTAAAAAAATATGTTCCGGTTTCAAATAAAATACAATCCAAATCGACCCATTTACAAATAAAAGAGTTGAAATTGCCACATCTAAATCTGATAGAAACAACAAACAAAATAATAGTGTCTTAGGATGAAACTAAGATGTGTGGTCATAAGCTTTTCCACATTAACCGAACCAGGTTTCGTAACCTTCACCCGAGTTGAATGTCACCATTATGAAGTCAACATTTGAATTAGTATGATCTACAGAATTATTTAGTTAGATTAAAAAGTCAAAATAACCTTTTCAACATCACGAGTTGACGTTAATCCGGCGTTGCATCAAGATGTTGATTAAGAATGCCGTTAGTGTCAATACATGAGATGTTTTAACATAAACGACATTCTTAATCAACATCTCTTCGCAACGAGAAGGTTACCGTCAAGTTGTGATGTTGAAAAGGTTATTTTGCCTTTTTAATCTAACTTAATACTTCTGTAGATCATACTAATTCAACATGTTGACTTCATAATGGTGACATGCAACTCAGGTGTAGGTTACTGTTGATGCAGATTTTGTGTCCGATGCTTGTCGAATAGATTAGTTATTATTTTACGCTGAATTTGTAATAGTTAGTGAAACGGTCTATCGAACGTGTATAGACCCGCTCGTTTGAAGTGGTCAAACGAGAGGGTTATTTGGTTGACCGTGTGGGTTTTGCTAGACAAATTATGGTTGTATAATGTTTGGTGTCGAAGGATAAGGCATCGAAGGATTGTGTATATCCTTCGATGAGCTCGAAAGATATCCATCGATAGATGAAGATGGACCTCGAAGGGTATGTCATCCTTCGAGGTATATGTGTATCTTTCGATAGCTGGATGATCGACAGATGATCTATCGATCAATCAGTTAGATCCTTCGACCATACAACCTGTGTTGGGTATAAATACCAACACTTTGTCATTTGCAAGACTAAGAGAGAATAGGGGAGCTCATTTGAGAGTTCCCTGTGAGCTTCAGTGTGTCTGGGAGAGATCACCACTTGATCTCTCCCCGAATGTATACTCCTTTGGTATTAGTTCGGTTATCATGTAATCGGGCCGACTTGTAACGTTTTACTACCGGATTAATACAAAGTTGTTTGTTTATCATTGCTAATCTCTTCCGTCTTTGAACATAATCACAAGAATCACGGTTTCGGTCCCCAAACCCGGTCCTACAATTGCTATCAGAGCCATGGTGCCCGATTTAGTAAATCTAACCGTTTACTAAGTCACATGTGCTCTAGATCTGTGATTTTTGTGCTTTTTGTTCAAGATGTAAAAATGGTGAAAATCTAGAAAAACTCAGATCTGGACCCGAATATTCAGATCTGTGCTGAAACGAGTGTTGGGTTTTATGTTTTTCACCTAAATATTCAAGTTATCATCATCAAAAACTGTATACAAAGTGTTTTCGTCAAATCTGCAAATTTACACAGTCGTTGTGTTCTTGATGTTCTTGACAGCTTCATACTCCGAAAGATGAAAGAGATCCAGTTTTGTTTTTTCGAAAGATCAAAAAGGATTCGAAGGGTCATCTTAACGATTTCGAAAGATCAACTTTTTCACAACTGACTTCGAAGGGTCATCTCACAACTTCGAAAGATCACACAGTTTTTTGTTTCGAAGGGTCATCATTCTCAACAACTTCGAAATGATTCATCTTTGAAAGATCAACAATTTCGAAGGATCAACAACATCGAAAGATACCAGATTTCGAAAGATATCTGGATCGATAGATATCTGTTTTCGAAGGATCCAGAATCGAAAGATCAGATGTTCGAAGGATCAGATGTATCGCAGACTTGAAAGATGATGGTGCTGCTTATGTTGTTGTATCGAAGAGATTGAGGAGAGAGAATACAACCTTTGTCGGCTGGAGAGAGAAACCTAGGAGATGATGTTGGTGGCTGACATTTTTTTTGTGTCTAGGGTTTTGTTGTCGGCCAAGGAGCATGTAGTGACTTTGGCCTTTTATTGAAAATTATTATGTTGGAACTTTATCTTAGGCCCACCTGGAAGCCCAACATCCGAACATTCTCTTGGGTGGATCCACATTGTTCAAGTGGGCTGTTAAAAGGATATTTGGGATCAAGTATGGATTGATTAGTGGGCTGAGTTTATTATATTTTTGGGTCGCGAACAGAGTGGGGTCGGGTATGCGCGGCATGATGAAAACAAGAAATGATGAAAACTTGATTTTTGAAAAATGTGGGGTAGTCACGGTTACCGATGCAAATGTCAAAAATGGTGACGCGACTATTATGGGCCAAAAACGGAATGGTATGTTCACTTCCGCACGTCAATGTTTATGATTGTTACCGGTTATTCATAAATGTTCGAAAGCATTTTGTTTATTGTCATATTCTCGCATTTGAAGACGAACGTATGAACCTTGAACGTCAACACCGGTCCTAACGAGTTCACAAAGTCTTTGGAGGGATACAAGTCGGATCCGATGGGGTACTAGGCGATATTGCTTTATCAACTAGAATATGCAACGAAGAAATCTTTTTTGTTTATTGTCATATTCTCGCATTTGGTAACGAATGAATGAACCTAGAATGTCAACACCGGTCCTAACGAGTTCACAAAGTCTTTGGAGGGATACAAGTCGGATCCTACGAGGTACTAGGGGACGTTCTTATTCAACTAGAATATGCAAAGAAGAAAGTCGTTTTCGTGATTTTTCGGAACCGAGAACATTCAATAAAGATTGACGACAGTTCCGCTTAGTGGAGGGAATTGGTGAACATTTGACGACAGTTTCTTTGAAGTGGAGAGAATCTGTTAAGGTTTAGAGATTTTACCAAAGAAATGGGGGGATAAAAATGTTGAATTTCTTCGGTAAATTTCTAAACGCAATCACAGGTGGTAGAGTTGTGATTTTCTGGTGATACAATCGGTTCGGCGTGGAATGTTTTGCACATACACATATTTGAGGATTTTAATTAATTCTCCAGCCAGCGTGAAGGGTTTTGCACGGAAAAATACAGGTTTCTAAAGTCTACAGTAGTTACAAAAGCGCTGTTCACTGAAGACCTGGGGAATCTTTATGGAAGCTGATAGTTCAAGGCTGAAGACCTGCAGGATTCGGTTTTGGGTTTGATGTTTCTTTGGGATTTTACAGGGATCTGGGGGTAACTCAATTCGTTGAGTTTGCAAACGATGTACTTGGTCTAGCTGACTTCCTGAGTACTGATGCTGAAGATCCGTAGTGCATTACGTGGTCAACTTCACAAAGGCGAGACAATGAGATCTGGATGTAGTTCAACTAAGCATGCTGGTTGAGCTTGCAAGGGATACACTTGGTCTAGCTGACTTTCCTGAGTGTTGATGCTGAAGATTAAAGTGCATTACTTGGTCGATTCCACAAAGACGGTTTACAGAAGACAGTTCACCAGAAATCTCTATCAATGTAGTATGCTTGGATGAAATAGAGTTCTTATGACAAGATCAAGACTTGATGCAGTTCTTAAAGATTGGAACCCTTATCAAATGCCGGTTGGAGTATTGGAAGATCAGCGGAAGATCGGTCAATTGAGGAAATTGCACAACACCCAACACGGATACGCGTACTTTAAGGGGGAAATATTTTACAAGGAGCGTCAAGATACTACTTACCTGGATCATCGGCCAAGGGGGAATTTGTTAACACAGAGAAGATGAATACTTGACTGAAGATCGATTGCAGTTGCATTTTCAGCATTCGACAGCAACGGACAAGGGGGAATTTGTTGATGCAGATTTTGTGTCCGATGCTTGTCGAATAGATTAGTTATTATTTTACGCTGAATTTGTAATAGTTAGTGAAACGGTCTATCGAACGTGTATAGACCCGCTCGTTTGAAGTGGTCAAACGAGAGGGTTATTTGGTTGACCGTGTGGGTTTTGCTAGACAAATTATGGTTGTATAATGTTTGGTGTCGAAGGATAAGGCATCGAAGGATTGTGTATATCCTTCGATGAGCTCGAAAGATATCCATCGATAGATGAAGATGGACCTCGAAGGATATGTCATCCTTCGAGGTATATGTGTATCTTTCGATAGCTGGATGATCGACAGATGATCTATCGATCAATCAGTTAGATCCTTCGACCATACAACCTGTGTTGGGTATAAATACCAACACTTTGTCATTTGCAAGACTAAGAGAGAATAGGGGAGCTCATTTGAGAGTTCCCTGTGAGCTTCAGTGTGTCTGGGAGAGATCACCACTTGATCTCTCCCCGAATGTATACTCCTTTGGTATTAGTTCGGTTATCATGTAATCGGGCCGACTTGTAACGTTTTACTACCGGATTAATACAAAGTTGTTTGTTTATCATTGCTAATCTCTTCCGTCTTTGAACATAATCACAAGAATCACGGTTTCGGTCCCCAAACCCGGTCCTACAGTTACGAAACCTGGTTCTGTTAATGTGGAAAAGCTTATGAGCATGCATATTAGTTTCATCGTAAGACACTGTCTATTTTTCTATCAGATTTAGAGGTGACAATTTCAACTCCTTTATTTATAAATGGATCAATTTAGGCTGTATTTTTTATCTCAAACCAGAACATATATATATATATATATATATATATATATAAAGGAAGGTTAACGTACATTACGGCTTAACGTACATCACGTACAACAGATAATTACGCACGTTCGTTTTAAAATCACGCATGTTATAACTCAAAAATCCAAAATCATGCATGTTGAAACACAATAATCACGCATATTGAAAACATTAATCACGCATGTTATAGAACAAATCACGCACGTTGTTGTACGTGAAGTACGTTAAGCTGTAATGTACGATATACTTTTTCTGTATATATATATATATATATATATATATTTATAAAGGGTACAGATTCTAAGAGAAGTCCAACTTATTTGAGAAACTTGAGAAGTATTCTGGACCACACATTTCCCTAAACTTTTCGTAAATTACCAAAAGTTTAGGAAAAATATGTGGTTAAGAATGTTTCTTAAGTTTCTCAATTAGACTAGGGCTTCTCGCATGATCCTAACCCTATATATATGTCTGTGTGTGTGTGTGTGTGTATATATAAGTGTAACGTACAATAGGGCTTATCGTACACAACGTACGCGATAACCCCAGCCATCAGATCTTCATCTCCCATGCGGTTTCACCCCATAAACAACAGCGTACGCGAGCACAATTCGCATGTTATAAAAAGGCAAATGAAATCGCATGGCTTGAAAATGCAATGAAATCGCATGTTTTGAAATTCCATGCAAATGAAATCGCATGTTTGAAATCACATGCAAAAGGAAATCCCATGCAAATGAAATGGCTTGCATGAAATCGCATGTTTTGAAATCCCATGCAAATGAAATTGCATGTGAAATCTCATGCAAATGAAATGGCTTGCATGGGGAATGTGAAAAAATGGCATGGGGTGTGTAGATGGTGAAGTCGCATGGCGTAAACACGAAATCGCTCATTTTTTTATGTGGTGAAATCGCATGGGGAGATGAAATCGCATGGGAGATCAAGATCTGACCGCTGGGATTATCGCGTACGTAATGTACGATTAGCCTTATTGTAGGTTGACTGGCCTCTATATATATACACATATGTAGGTGAAGGTTTATTGGGGAACACTAAAAAAGTTGAGAACACTGGGGAACCGACTCAAATGAACTCCGATTTTGGAACCGGTTCGTCGAACCCTAACTAAGATCTCTTAACCCTAAACCCTAAATCCTAACTCCTAAACTCTAAACCCTAAACCTAAAAAATAAGGCTAAAACCTATGCTAAACCGTAAAATCTAAACTATAAACCCTAAAAGCTAAACCCTAAAGGTTAAACCTAAAGATAAACCCTAAAGCTAAACCCTAAATCTAAACCCTAAACCCTAAAGCTAAACCCTAAAACCTAAAGCTAAACCCTAAGGCTAAACCTTAAAGCTAAACCCTAATATATTTAGGGTTTAGGGATTATGATTTAGGTTTTAGGGTTAAGAGATCCTAGTTAGAGTTCGACGAGCCGGTTCCAACGCCGTGGGAATGAATCCAATCGGAGTTCGTTTGAGCCGGTTCCCCACAGTTCCCCACTTTTTTAGTGTTACCCAATGAACCTCACACTACATATTATGTATATGTATATATATACATATGTATATGTATATATATAACAAAATGCAATGGGCACGCCTTTAGAAAAGAGCCATATATGTACCAGGACCACATCATCTATTGATAACCAATAACTGCTTCAACCGACACCAATTTGTCAGATCATTTAATAGCCCCAAATTCCGTTGTCGCCCATCATCTTTCAATCTCCAAGCATAAATCGAATCCAATCTGCATCATCTTTTTCCAATATTGTATCGCCACAAGTCGATCGAATCAAATCCACATCATCTTAAAAAGCAACACAACCTTTAATAGAACCGCATGACGACCATAAATTCTTATGCAGCCCGCTTATTCAAACCATTGTGTCATGTCGATTAAAAGTAAATGATATGAGATGTTGCTTTTTGTATCCAGTGGATTAAATATAATGTCTCTAACCAACGCAAATTTTAAACCAAGAAGTATATAAACCGTAAGTTCGTAATTGTATATATATAATCCCTCTCCAAGTCAACCAACATGATGTCACTGCTTTTCATCACTTAACAACTTTAGATTTCACATGGGTGAGAATTCTAGACTTGAACCAACCAGGATACACCCTCAAGCCTCACAACATGGAATGTCACAACGAGTCAAGTAAGAAAAGTAAACTAAAAAAGTTTAATTCATGAATAAGTGTACCTGTAAATAAGTCATGTATGCACATGGATTCACAACTCTTAGAGCAAGGTAAATCTCAAAAGGATCTGCAAATGTTCGGCATCAAAACGCTGACGTAAAACAATCTTGAAAGTATCACTTGCAAGAATGTGTTCTTTTGCTTGCATTACTGCCGCCTTGTATTATTCCATGTTCATGTTTGACAGGTTCAAAGGACTTTTGAATTGTTGAGTGTTTAATTTAATAGAACCGGGAGATAACTTTAGCCTAATTATCGAGAGCTAAGTAAAAAAATTCTTGCGAACAAAAAGTGGATTAGGAAACCATTATAACGCTATAGAGAAGATAAGTCACTTATAGATCACAATCTTGTACTTTAGACGCCAATCTTTGCCACAACTAATAAAAAACAAAAGACAACGATTTTTTATGCAGGTAAGTTTGGGGAGACAAGTTATTTTGTTAAAAAGCTTGGCAAGTTAAGCCTATATTTAAGCCAAGTAGGGGACCATATGGCTCAAGCTTGTCATCAGAAGAACCTACTTGGCTTAAATTGCTATAAGCTTAACTTGCCAAGCTTTTTGACAAGATAACTTGCCTTTCCTAACTTACTCGCAGAAAAAAAATGTTTTTTTTCTTGTGTTTTGTATTAGCTGTTGAAAATATTGGCGTCTAAATTACATGATTGTGATCTGTAAGTGACATATCTTCTATATAGCATTTTGACGGTTCCCTAATCATTTTTTGTTTACTTAGCTCTCGATAATTAGGCTAAAGTTGGCTCCGATTCTCTTAAATTAAGGACTCCACAATTGAACACTCCTTTGAACCAGTCAAACATGACCAGGGAATAATACAAGGGAGTAGTACAGCAAGCAAAATAACACATTCTTGCCGTTGATATTTTGGAGATAATTTTAACCCAACGTTTTGAACGCCGAACGTTCGCAGATCATTTTGAGATTTACCTTTCACTATGAATTATGAAATCATGTCCGTACATGACTTATTCACAGGTACTTAATCATGAATTAAACTTTTTAGTTTACTTTTCTTGACTCGTTGAGACGTTCCATGTTGTCAGGCTTAAGGTGTGTCGTGGTTGGTTCAAGCCCAGAAATTATCACCCATGAGTAATATGAAGTTGTTATGTTATGAAAAGCAATGTGCAGAACACATCATGCTGGTTTACTTCCAGAGAAATTTTATATACATACATATACATACATACATACATACATACATACATACATACATACATACATACATACTGTTGATACATGTATATGGACGCGACTCGGCTCGACGCGGCTTATTTCAGTTCGACCCGGTTAGGTTCGGCTCAAGCCCGACGTCACGACATTCCTCCGTCGTGCGTCCCAGAGTTCGACACGCGAAGCACGGAGAGCCGAGAACATTTCCCGCTGCCACATCACCATGACATCATCATGATGATGTCATGTGGTTGACTTTTCTACAATATGCATATTTGAAGAAAATGAACGTGCATGTAACAAAGATTTTGGCCAATCAGCTTCCTTCATGGGTCAGAACCTTCACTTGGGCCAATCAGAACGCAGCATGGGCTTCAACAATTTTGGGTCAAAGCCCATATCAACGAAACAGAACTAGAAGTCGACGAAACAAACCTGTTTCGTCGACCATGATCCTGATTCGTCGCCTATTGTCTGTTTCGTCATATGTATGTGTGTCTGTTAGTATAAATAGAGTTCATTTGTTCTGTTTCGATAGAGAACAGAGGAGAGAACAGAACACACACACACACCCTAGAGAGAGTTTGCAAGATAGATTTGTAAACATTGTGCTTGTAACTGATCTTTTCATACGTATTAATACAAGAGGTGTTAATCGTTGAGTCTTGTGTGTCATTATATTGCGTGTTCGATCTCGGTTTGCTATCTCGGTTGGATTCCGCACAACCAGGTTGGTTTGTATACAACGATTAGGCGACTAGATCCTCCCCTAGCCGGACCTACAAGTGGTATCAGAGCCTTGGCTCTTCTCCTTGTTAAAACCGAGGTGTTCTTGGCCGTGTTTCGGGTTTTTGAAAAGTTCATATTTTCTGAAAAACTTGTTAAAATCGGCTGTAATCTTGTTGTTTTGCATTATGTTTTCTTAAAAACCTTGTTAAAATAAAGTTCACATATTATTTGTTGGTTTTTATTAAACATTTTAGCAAAATTTGGGTTTCGAAAATTTTTCGGGTCACCGGAAAACTCATAAGTTTACCGAAAAAATCATTGTGTTCTTGACAATCTTCAAAGTGTTCTTCATAAATCAACCTTTTAGATCTTAAGAATTAACTTGTGAAGTTGTTGGTGTTTCTTGAAAATTGAAATTGAAAAGATAATAATTAAAATAATACACACCTTACCGAGTTAGTAAGCTCACCATACCAGTTGTTTGAAAAGAGAGTGGTGTGTCAGACTGAACTCACCTACCTGATCATACCTTTTCGACGTAACACATAACCCGACGAAACCACAAACCAATTCATTTCTGTTTCGCCAAATAGTGTTTGACGAAACACAATAATCAGTTTCGTCGTTTATGAAGTGGGCTTAGTAACTGGGTTTCATTTTTAAGATCATTTTCGTCCACTTGTTGGGCTCAAATCTGTTTCGTAGAAGCCCAAAAGGACCCCTTGTTTCGTCAAGAACATCACACCCAATCTGTTTCGTCAACTGATAAGCTCCTGCTTGTTTCGTCGACACATTTAGTTCAAATCAGTCTCGTCGCATATCAAATTTAAGCTTATTTCGTCGATCATCTTGTTTCGTCGAACAAGATCATAAGCCAGTTTCGTCAAAACACCTGTCAGTTTTTAACAGAAGGCTTGTATTTGTGCTTTGACAGTTTGGTTGAAGTGTGTTTTTCAGGTATTTTTTTATTCTTCTTGATCAAAAATGAATCCAAGATGGAATAGACCGGTAAATGCAGAGATGTATTTTGGTACTCCGTCTCCCGAACCGAAACGACCTATCAGAGCAACTGATATGTTCGGAAACCCCTTACCTGTTCGAAATACCGAAGCAACTGACATGTTCGGAAATCCATTACCTGTTCGATCTACAGGACCAACAAGTGTGTCTAGCACTAGCTTGTATGGCATTCCTCCTCCAACAACAGACATGTATGGAAATCCGCTTCAACCAGTTCTTCAACCAATGCCTCAACAGCAAACCCAAAGGCCTCATGTGACAACTGATCTACATGGCAATCCCATTCAAGTTCCTGTTAAGCCAGCTCAGCATGGGAACCAGAACCCTTTCAGAGATCAAGGAGACCAGCAGAATCAGAACAGGAACGATGAGCGTACGTTGATACCTGTTAACAACCAAAGCCAAGCAGGACCATCAAATGCTAACCAGGCACTTGTGGTTCAAGTATATGAATGTGGTGATTGGTCAATCAAGTTGAGTAGTGATGCTCCAGTTGGAACAGCTTGTTTTGCTGAGGTTGTCAAGGATTTAAATCACGCCAGTGGTGGAGAATCTTCCGCCAATGGTGGTGAATCTTCTGAGGATGAAGACTCTTCTGGTTATAGTAGAAGCTCAGATGAAGAATCCTCCACTTCAGGTAATGATCATGTGGATGAGACAGCAAGTGCGTCAGTTGATGCAGATGTTGATGGGCTATTGGGAGAAGCTGCAGCAGAAAATCATAGAAGATCTATATTGGTGGATCAAGCTGCATATTCTTCGTCTTCTCTCCATTCAGCCGTTATGGCTAATGTCGACAGTTCATCAAGTCAGGTATGTGTCGATGAACCCACTGCTGCTATTTGTGATAATTGTGCTAGATTAAGTGATAGATGTGCTGATTTGGATGCAAACATGTCTGAGTTGCAAGGCAAACATGATGCGTTACAAGCTAGTTTGTTTGACTTGCAAGACAAACATGTTTCGTTGAATGATAAGTGGTGTGAATTGCAAAGCAAACACGAGGCTTTGCAAGAGAAATATGATGTGACATTCATTCACAATCAGAAGTTGACCGTTGATCTTTCGAAGTGCACTGAAGCCAACATGTTTTATGAAAACCATGAAAAGGACTTTAAGTCAATGATTGAAACATTAAAGAAAGATAAAACCGAGCTGACAAAAATGGTTTCCAGAAAACAAACTGACATAAATTTGTATATCACACGTCTTGAGATAATGCAAAAAGAGATGGCTTGTGTTAAAACCGAAAGTGAGGCAATCCGGCTCAAGTTAGATAGTTATTTGAGCTCTAGCTATGTGTTAGATCACATCATTGACGTACAGAAAGAGAAAAAGGATGTCACATGCATAGGTTACAAGAAATGTCCACCACCCGTGAGAAACAATTATGATGCCCTGCCTGATGAGGAGTATAGAACTCACTTTGAACCATCTGTTCCTCTAGACGTTAAGGAATTTGCAGCAGGACTCGGATACAAGAAGGAAGTATCGTCAGATTCGGATGTGTCAGCAGATACATGTGTGTCTTCTGCTGAACCGAATCAGAATCCTCCAGTTGTGATTGAGGATACTGATTCTTCTGATGATGAATCTGATGATACTGATTCGGAAAAGTCTGATGCGGTGATCAAAGAAGAGGACATACCTCTTGAGAATCACATTCTTTGTGATCCACCTGCAAAATCGTTTGTGACTGCTACAGCCAAGTCTGTTGAATCCTCATCTGGAAGCTGTGAAAGCGTGAACTTGCTTTACACGTTGATTGGATCTGATAAAATATATTCAGACAAGGATTTCCCTATCAAAAATGTCAATCAATCTTTGATTGATAAAGTTTTCGAAGATTCTACCAGTAAGTTTTTGGGAAAGTCGAGCCCAGGAGTTGTAGTAACTCAGTGTGCTCCTATCCCAAAATCCGAAGTTAGAAAGAAATATGGGAATCAAAAATTGCAAAAACAAAACAATCAACGAAAGCAAAATCACGCTGCCCAAGGAAATGGAAAAGGTCAAAAGAAATAGACCAAGAAAAAGGACAAGAAGATAAACTTTGTGAAGTCAAAGGGAACGGACAAAATCGAAACTTTTGAAAATAAATCTAACTTGGATTTTGTTAAACAAGCAACAGTGTTGAAAAGAAATGAACCAAACTGTTCGAAACCTAGTACCTCGAGATCACAAAGTTCATCATCATCGGCAAGACGATCACATGATGCTTCGGGGTTTGTTGAACGAAGATCATGTTTTGAATGTGGTACAATTGGACACATAATTCGAAACTGTCCGTATCTTCATAAGTTGAAAGCAAAAGTTGATGCCCCCCATGGTAACAATTACCATAAAAGATCTGTTTCGACAAAATCAGATCCCCGTCTTGTTAAACAACGGGAAATGAAACAGAAAAGGAAACAAAGAAAAGAAATTGAAAAGGTTTTAAAACCAGAGGTTATCCAAACACAGTCTGTTAAGTTAGAAGTCAAAAATGAAAAACAAAAACAGATTTGGATACCAAAAACGGAAATTGTTTCAGGGGGAGCTACAACAATTCCGAATCATCGGGAAATGGATGTCACAATCCTCGATGATGACGGACGACCCAAGTCTGTGAAGGCTTGGGTCCCCCTCTCCAACTAATCTCTGAATGAGTGTGCAGGATGTTCCAGGAGGAACTATTGATAGTCTTAAGATTGTTGATAGTGGAGCATCCGTGCACAAGATCGGCGACATGCGGCTCCGAAATATTGTTACATTTAGGAGAATGTTGTTGCCTTTGATGGAGAGAGGAGAAAAGAAGACAAGAATGTCTGGTGAAAGAATGTGATCGAAAGAAGTTGAAAAATTCGACATGATGAGAAATGTTCCAAAATTTGGTTGTCATGGTTTTTGATCGGGTCCTCAGGGAAGATTCAAATGAAAAGTATGCGCCTGCAGCACGTCTGAAGCCTCTTTTTTAGGTTCATGGATTTTGCTTCCACAAGAAGTTCAAAATCAACAAGATGAACGTGCAGTGTACATTTCTCCACGGTGTGAATGAAGAAAATGTGTTTGTTGAACGAACCAACCGGGTGTGCGGATGCCTTGGCGTGGATTGAACAACCGCACACTACTTCTGAAAGAGAAAGACAAAGACCTTCGCTGGTGCAATTTGGAAAACCAGCCGGACCCAGAGGTCTGTGATCTTGTTGCTGTGAAGAGACTTCTCAGTAGCTACAAAGAATCGAGTTTGAAGTCCACACCGGGTGGATATCCAGTTTGGGAGAGCACTCAAATTCCTGGCAACGCACGAAGAAGTTGCAGGATTACGGTTTTGAATTTCTAATCTCTCTTATACTTGTCGATATTTAAGCTGCTTACAGCACTCTTTGACCAGACACGTTGAACTCGAATATCACCTCACACGTGATTGTTTCAATATGAAACTTGTCAATGTTGTCATGGTCCACACCGATTTCCGACGTGCCAACTCATTTTCTCCAAAATTCGATATATCATTTCTGATTAACTTAATTTTGGTAAAGGGCACTGAGGTAAAACAAGAGTAAAACCAACATCGGAAAATCATTTTTGTAAATATCTTTGTGTTTTAAATTTGTCTTAGTTTATTGATTTTAGGGGGAGTAAATCCAAAATTTGAAAATCCAAAAACATTGAAAAATTTCAAAAACACAAAAACAATAGAAAAGCAAAAATGAGTTTCCTGGCGAGCAAAAGAGAAAATGATAGTACATCAGTGGTCTGTCTAAACCTCTTTAAACCTTAAATGAAAAACGATAAGCAGCTCTATATAAGATGTATCGGTAGGCTCACAATCATTTTAAAGTGTGCAGGGTGATATAAACTTAAATCGACTGAAGACCAGGTGGGAACCATTCATTGGCATATGGTCTTAGTACCGAAATTTCGTTTGAGAGATTGCCGAGGTTCTGAGATATTCGGTCTTTATGCTGCTTATCATCTGGGTATCATGGTTGTATCTTTTACCGAAAAATAACGGGGACGCAAGTCTAGATCTTCCATGATACTATACATACGTGTACATACTGCATACGACCTCAATAAGTGATCAACAATCACATGTCCCTCAAAATAAGTGATAATATATCACATTTATCCGGGAGTCAAGTTCGTCTCTCTGCTGTACGAAAGTACTGACCTGTTCACGGACTTGCTCCTGTGCCCTCATGCATCGAAAATCAAGTTCCTCATCAATAAGTGATTCTATCACATAGGGCTTGTTTTCAAATCAAAATAAGTGAGAATCTCACATCATATACGGTCAAACAGATGATAATCGGTATACTCACCGGTAAGATGAACCCTCGTGCATACCTTGATACGGGAATGTGTCGTGATGTGGATGAACACCGGTCGGTAAGTATAAATCATACCTTAACGTATCCCCTCGCCATGATTACAAATGATAAGTTGAGCTTATGTGGACAACAATACCGATAATCGTTATAGGATGCTTATCTTAATGTTAATTAACTGAACAACAAGAGCGTTTTGGCATGACCGTACACTGATATGATTCTCTTACCCTCGAAACTCGCAAAAAGAATGTCTGTAAATATTTATTTAATGCTTTCAGTTTCCGTATGTCTGTATATATTTATTTACTGCTTTCAGTCTTTACATTTCAAATATTAAAACACACCTAAAATCTGTTTTAATATAAACTTTATAAAAGCCAAAAAGATTTTATTTCTATCTTATTTTCGATCGTACGATGTTGGAGCTCGAGTCTTCGTTACCTGAAACCTGAACGAAAACCGAAAATGACTAAATCTTCATAAACGGTCGAAATTTGCAAAGTGTTGAAAGTTAAAATTGAAATTGATAAAATACATTAAACTTTCAAACGGTCGGACGATAGTTGATTGATCAATGGTCATATGTGTGTCATTTGTTTATGTTAACTTTATTCCAAGCAGTTGTTCTCATTACGCGTTTAGATTTCTTGCATGTGCAGATTCTAAAGGCACGGAGAACATGGTCGATGACAAAGCTTCAGAATGAAGACACAACGTGAAGGCACTCAAAAGACAAAGATGATCGAGTTGCCGCTGGCCATCATCAACATCACAAGGATCTCAAGTTCTAAAGATCAAGACATTCACGAGCATAACTCAAGGGGGAGCTTATGTTAAGGGGGAGTTTGTCAACACACTTCCTACATGAAACGGGGAGTTTGTTGATACACTTTCTGCTTTGAAGACGTGAAGACTTTGAAGATCCTCCGACTTAGAAGACATGAAAGGCGAATCTCGCGAGTAGCGTCCAAGGGGGAGTTTGTTGATACATGTATATGGACGCGACTCGGCTCGACGCGGCTTATTTCAGTTCGACCCGGTTAGGTTCGGCTCAAGCCCGACGTCACCACATTCCTCCGTCGTGCGTCCCAGAGTTCGACACGCGAAGCACGGAGAGCCGAGAACATTTCCCGCTGCCACATCACCATGACATCATCATGATGATGTCATGTGGTTGACTTTTCTACAATATGCATATTTGAAGAAAATGAACGTGCATGTAACAAAGATTTTGGCCAATCAGCTTCCTTCATGGGTCAGAACCTTCACTTGGGCCAATCAGAACGCAGCATGGGCTTCAACAATTTTGGGTCAAAGCCCATATCAACGAAACAGAACTAGAAGTCGACGAAACAAACCTGTTTCGTCGACCATGATCCTGATTCGTCGCCTATTGTCTGTTTCGTCATATGTATGTGTGTCTGTTAGTATAAATAGAGTTCATTTGTTCTGTTTCGATAGAGAACAGAGGAGAGAACAGAACACACACACACACCCTAGAGAGAGTTTGCAAGATAGATTTGTAAACATTGTGCTTGTAACTGATCTTTTCATACGTATTAATACAAGAGGTGTTAATCGTTGAGTCTTGTGTGTCATTATATTGCGTGTTCGATCTCGGTTTGCTATCTCGGTTGGATTCCGCACAACCGGGTTGGTTTGTATACAAGGATTAGGCGACTAGATCCTCCCCTAGCCGGACCTACACATACATACATACATACATACATACATACATACATACATACATACATACATACATACATACATACATACATACATACATACATACATACATACATACATACATACATACATACATACATACATACATACATACATACATACATACATACATACATATATAGGATTGGCTTCATTTGTGAACCCTTCCTTATTTATGAACAAAACGAACAAATCATAGCCGTAGATCTTATTAAATTAAACATAAGGGTAGGATTGTCTTTTAAGATATATATTTTTAATTCAAATTTTATTTTTCAAAAATTATGTTCAGTTACTAGGAAAAATAACCACCCATCCTGTCATAATTCAATTTCAATTCATGATGGAAAAAAAACCGCCTCCATATTTTCCCAGATTGTTCCTCAGTTCAAGAAATTTCATATCTTTACCATCTTCGTTTCATTCTTATTTTGTTACACTTACGATTTTTAAATTATGTCAGACACGAACACGAACGAACTGCCAGGCAATTCGTTAATTCCTCATAGCCCCGAATGAGCAGGGGAAGATCATATGTTAGTAGGTTCCATCGAACATCAAGGTATAATTTTTAAACATCATGGCCCCGAACTACATGGGGAAGTTCATGCGTTTACTAACGATTTATTAATTTTTGACAGACACGAACACGAACGATCAGCATCAGCCAAGTTGTTAAGTCCTCATGGCTCCGAACGTTTAGCAGAGGATCATGTGTTCGTAGCTTCCATTGATCATCAAGGTACAATTTTAAAACATACGTGTATATAAGTTTGTATCTAGTTTCGCAGGGACAAGAATACATAGCTGTAGAAAGCAATTAAAAAGAGTAAAAAACCGAGACGGAAATGCAATTTTTGCAATAAATGAGTTAGGGATCATGATAAGATGAACTGTCCGCTTAAAAAGGCTAACCCGGTTAAGGACGATTCGTCAACCGACGAAGAAGATGATGTATACGAAGAATCCGAAACCGAAGAATACGTGTCCGATGATTTTGGTAGTGAAGTGTAGGTTACGTAAATCGTAACAACATTCAGTTGTTTTTTTCATGTTCTCCTTCAGTTTTAGGTTTTTTTAAACATGACAGTTGATGTTAGCTTAAACTAGTTCTTATCGTAATTTTGTTTACGTGTTTTTATGGTGGTGCTATATGTTTTTGATATATCATGTATAACTGGAGTCTATGGGTTTTTAAGTTTTATCCATTACACATGATTGTTAATTGACAATCTTCTCGTGGCCTCTACTAACTCGCGATATGTGATACATGTTATAGTTACAAGTAGTACAGTAGGTTATAAGAGCATAACTGGTCGCAGTTCATGAGTATTCGCAGTCTAGTAGGTTAGAATGTTAGAGCTGCACATGTGTTTGTGTTGTGCGTAATCCCAGCAATCGCTACATTTGAAAATACCTTGTTAAAATGTTTTTTTAAAAGGTACAAATTAATATAGATGCCAGCAGTGTATATTTTGTGACATCCCAGTTTTGAGTTTATTAATGATGCAGCATGCGTGAGTCTAATTAAAGTCCCATTTTCATCTACTATTACATTCCATGTTGCATAAAAGGCTATCTATATGTCTGTGTTATAACATATACAGATACAGTTCAGTTGTTTATAAGGTTATCAAGTATCTATGGATGTTCATAGACAATGTACACGTGTTCTCTACCGGGTCGCAATATGGTATACAGGTTACATCAACTAGTAGTCGAGTAGGTGGCAATGTTTTGAGTTACGCATGTGCATTTTGCATCTGGTATTTTCATGTAGGAAATAGTTTTTAGAATAACACGGCTGTATGTGGTTTTCGTAATGTAAGAGGTACAAATGAAACTTGTGTTGCCCACTTGTGCATAGACTAACGTTCGTATAAATCAGACTGTCAAGGATATTCACTATTTTTATAAATGCATAACAAACATCACTGTTACCCTAATATTTAAAACAAAGGAATATTGGATATGGTTAACATTATACAGACTACGATAGTTCAACATAAATCCAGTGCAACCAAGCGTATTAACTAGTCTGTTCACCTACACGAGCTAACCCAAAAGTAAAGATATTGTTTAGACACAAAGAAAATAAACTAGACAAATCAAAAGACATCGGCAGTACAAGAAATCTACTTAATTTTGTTAATGCCAGCATAATCACAGGCTTCTTCCAGAATATGTTCGCATCCGATGTAATCAACTTCACAGCAAATTTCTTCCTAAGTTGTGCTATCTTTGTCTTTACTTTTGCCATTTCAGTTGGAAACCCAACGTCCCAGCGATCTTCAATGATCCCCATCCAAGTTTCCATGTGTCGCATCGTGTATATTCCCCAGTCTTCATGGTTTCCTATGGTTACCCAACCAATATCCAACCGAACAGGATCTCGAGCTCCAATCTCATGGCATCAGAGATGGCGAACACGCTTTAGGTATTTCACAACCACATCTTTCTGCACACAAATATAACTTTGTGAAATAAAGAAACGGGACACATGTGTAAACCCTTTTAAGCCCTAATTAACCCTTTAAATTACATATCACCACATAAAGTTCTCAACAAAATTTACTGTCTTCACCTTCAGAACATATAATCGGATCTGCTGCACTGTTTTTAAATATGCCTTTCCGTTTACCAGCTATCCGTTTGCTTTTTCTCCCTACATATTTGTATTAAGACCCTCGTTTAACGATATGTAAGACCATTTAACCATCTACAATTTATTGCTTACCAAATATCACTTACTAGTCCTCATTTTTTATCCTTATAAATTACCTAAGACAAACCAACAAGGAAACAAACTCAGAATGTTTTAGAAACAAACAGGTCTTAGCCTTAATTGAATGAGAAACTAATAAACAATATTATGGAAAACAAATCAATAAATTGCTACACGTACATATATGTACATATCAGTTTGCCCAATTATAATACACATGTGTACCTTTGTCTTTTACACATGTGTATTATTTCAATCGCTAAGTTCACAGAGTACACCATTTTAAAACTGGCAGAAATACACAACATATCACAATGTTTTCATTATGACGTTTGAACAAATACACCTCTAATTGGTTCGTTTTACACAGCACATATATGTACATTTCAGTTTGTCCAACTTTAATACACATGTGTACTTTTTGTCAATTACACATGTGTATTATTACAACCGTTAAGATAACAGATTACACCATTTTATACAAACCTCATTACAAAACATTTTTTAATAAACAATGAAATCGATTGAGCCAAAAAAGGCCAAACTACATGAGTTTAAGATACTGGCTTAAGTACACAAAAAAATCATGGTACAACACTATGTAATCAATCCTATTACACATAATCTACTTTGTTAATACACAATAACTAAACCAAACTTTAAATTGAACGGATTTCACAATCCCGATGTGTACAGATGAACAGGGTATCCATAGTTTGTGTAAACCAAATTCAAAATTTGTGTATTTCGTCACCAACACTTATCCTATGTACCCAACAATCTCCACCATGTGTATACACATGTGTATTAGTATATTAGTTAAGCAAACAGGTTAAACCATTTCAAAGAACATCAGCTCAAAACATTTTTTGGTACAAAACAATGCCATTGAACTAAAAGATTCTACTAAACTGACACAAATACATAAAAAATTAGTTTGTTACAATATGTAATTAGACCAAATACACACATACTTGTTTCTTTATAGACAACAAAATATACCCAAAATTTAAACAATGCTTGTATTTCGCAATCCCCCAAAATACCTAGATGAATAATGGATATAGACTCAATCAAGATACACATGTCGGAACTGAAATACAACATATCTTAATGGTATATGATAAAGTTTGAACAAGTACACACCTAATCGGTTTACCAGTCCCAGGAAACTAAGCCCTAGCTTTTGGATTAAAAGGATTCTGAGTAATTAGGGAAGAATCATTCATAATCGTTTGTCAGAAAACTTCAATCGGGCAAAACATATGAACTAATATCAACACTATACTACAAAATCGGTAGAACAACACTACTAAGCGACTGGTTACACAGACCCAATTAAACCCTAGATTAGGAGATGTGAAGATTCATGTGTATAAAGACGAGACATTCAAAATCGTTTGATGAAAAATACACTGTGTAACGATACCTTGTTTAACTTATTCTTCTTGATGCTAATCCTTTTTGCAGAAATCGCCTTTGAGGGAGAGAGGATGGAGATGATTCTTCTTTCTGAGTTGATAGAGGTTATTGATTGACATTGAGGTGGTTTACGAAAAAGCCCTTGTACGGTTATTATATATGAATTTATTCATTTAATTAATTTAAAAATTATTTAAATCCTATTATCAAGATCTCATCATCCAACGGCCAGGATCTGTTCATTTTTGTTCACTATCTAAACATGGTTCACTCTTGATCCCTACCCTATATATATATATATATATATAAATTAAAGTCGAAACACACTTAAAACATAAAAATGGTCTTTAATCAATAATCATCATAATCAAGTACGTATTCTTCTCCATCAACATCGCTGGAGAAGAGGGAGGGAGCGGCTGAAGATGTTTAAAGAAGGCTAACGTTCTTTTTTGTAAAGAAGTAGCAGGCCTCATTTAAACCCTATTAGAGACTATTGGGCCTAAATAAAAACCTAAATGTGACTTGATTGGGCTGAAGCGCCGCCTCAAACCAATGCCGCTTCGCACTTAAAGCTCGCCTCAAAATGCTTCACGTGTTTTGTCGCCTCAGAGAAAAAAAAGCGACATTTTTAAACCAAGGACTGAAATGAAAGCAACTTACAGATAATATAACCACTCTGACAGTTAACGCATTATCAGAAGTTTGCATGTGAATAGTTCCTTTTGTTTGCCATGGCCTACCAGAACTCTCTGGTTCCAAAATTCTAACCTCGAATTCTTCAACAGTATAAGTACCATCAAGATTTAAACAATCATGCCCGATTTGGTGGCCAGATTCTTGATCAACCAGAGTTGATAGCACTTGATTTATAGGCTTTCAGACCTGCAAATAGCCAATATGAAAACTGGAATTATTCGGTTCATCTTTTATACTATTATTATTTGTCATAATGTAATTATGAAAGTTTGAAATAGAACACATTATATTAATGGTCAACCAAAGAATCTACTCACTGGAACAGAAACTATAAGCGGGTATAGGTTCTTCTCAGCAAAGTATGTTACTTGATGCGGAGTGGCCTTCATGGGGATCTGTCCAAGCACAAATGGATTTCAACAGTTTGTACGTCAAAGGTCAAACAAGTCGTTTGACATGACAGCAACACTACAAAACTATACGTCAAAACAAATGACCTTTTGTACTGGCCAATAATTGTCATATGCTAACAAAGATGGAAGTTGGCAGATCTTCAACGTACCCTATTCACGCATTCAACAAGTCAGAAGATAAAATGAAATTAAAAAAAGTACTAAACTAACCGACCTGTGAGGTTACATAAATGAACCCATGGATACAGTACACGTTGAAGAACTGTAAAGGCGATAATTGGTCCATCACAAAGCTGTAAATCAAATGTGAAACACAGTGAGTGAGGATACACATAACATACAGAAGCGATTTTGACCTACAGAGAAAGTAACCTGACCTGTGGATGAATTCGAATACGTTCTCTGAACTTCATGAACCAAGCGGGCCTTGAGCCTGATAGAAAGAAACCTGGGCACCCGCCAACATTTTTAAACATTGTTATTCGGGGAAAATGGGTTTCTGCTGACATCTCTTCTCTTGTGTATGTATCCAAAGAAACGCGTGAAAATCTAAGATTTTTAAGCCTTGAAGTATTAACTGGTTGACTTTTAGAAGCATTTTCTGAACCTTCTTCATACATGTATGCATGATAACAAAGAATGGTTCCGTCAGTCAATATTCCAAATTTGTCGTTCAAAAAAAAAAAAGATATAACTTCTAGTTTTCAACAAATTTAATATCCTCTTTAAAAACAACAATTTCAACATACAATCTTCAAATTCCAGCTCTGCAAAATTCCACATCTTGAACATACAATCTTTAAATTCCAGATCTTCAAATCCAATGTTTTCTTCACCTGAAAAATGTTAGCGGAAGCCATCATGATAATCGACATCGTATTCGTGTTCGTGTGTGTGTTGTACAGAGAATATTATGGTTTTCGAGAGAACAGGGATGAATATGTTCTTTTATTAGAATTGGTAAGTGATAAAGTTCATCCTAATATTACATATATACTTGGCCGATTAATAACGTAACCGCTACTAACTAAACTAACATAACAATAATAATAATAATAATGTGACATGTAAACATAAACAGATGTATTATATCTAGCTTATATTCTATCTTCTAATAAAAAATTCCAGATCTTCAATATACAAGCACAAACCAGAAAGCCTTCAACTTTCACCAAGAATTCATGGTATCTAATCAAAAATGAAGTATTGTATTTTACTATTTTTAAAACATTTAGATACCCTCGTTCAAATCCTCATCCCCAATTCAGCCAAACACACACACACACATTTGTGTGTGCAAAATAAAGACTCAAAATGGGTTTGAACAATTGAAGATTAAAAAGGCATCAGATCTTCAAAATGGGTTTGCATCAGATCTTCACAATACTCATATGAATATGAGTATTAAACTCAATAGTAAACACATCATGCGCCCAATTTTCTTCAAATTTGATTCTAAAATAAAAATAAAAAGCTTAAAATAATGGGGAAATTGAAGAAAATAATAGGGAAATTGATGAAATCGCACTGTTGACCTCTCGTATTAACGAATTCACGAATTCCCCTTGAGTCTCAACATCCTCCTTTATCTAAAAATTACATAAAATATCAATATTCAGACATGATTTCTCATCTACTAAACTAAAAGTTGAAAAAATCAAGACAATTTATCAAAAAACTTACGAACGTTTAATCGACTTACTTGTAGATCTTCAACTTGTTTACATAAATCTTCGTTTGTTTGTCGTAAGATAGATGCATCCGCTTTGATCTTCTGAACAAATTCATTCTGCATTTTTTAGCCAGCGTAATCAGACCACCACAATGCTACACACCAGGGGTGTTCACAATCTGGTTTGGCTGGTTTTGAAGAAGATTTTGCAGCCATAGTTACAACTTCTAAACCGCCCAGGTATAAAAAGGTGCATAATTTGTGTTGATACATGATTGTGGACGCGACTCGACTTGATGAATGTTGACTCGTGCAATGGCTTTCCTCCGTCACGTACACGATCAACAATGATAGATCAAGACTTCAAGGACTGAATATAGTTCTTTGAGCTGAAACAAAGAAATCAAGACATGGGCTAACAAGATCGGCTGAATCAAAGGAATGACTTGGGCTTATAACAGCTTTGGCGAAACATATTTGGGCCCAAGCCCAACATCGGCGAAACAAGTATATAGTTGACGAAACAAGCCTGTTTCGTCAACCTCAATCCAGTTTCGTCAAGCATGATCCAGTTTCGTCAAGTTTCTGTTTCTTCAAGGTCTGATTCGTCAAATCAGATCTGATTCGTCAAATCAGATCTGATTCGTTGTGCTGTTGCTATATAAAGGCTGAAGACATTACAGAACAAAGTGAGGACAAGAGAACACAGTAGAGAACACTCAGAGCAAAAACACACACACACGAGAGTTAGAGAGAGTTTGCAGAATAGATTTGTAAACCTTGTGCTTGTAACCGAACCTTTCATTCGTATTAATACAGTGGTGTTAAACGGTGAACTTTGTGTGTCGTGTATTTTTCGTGTTCTATCTCGGTTTGCATCTCCGGTTGGATTCCGCACAATCGGGTGTGTTTGACAACAAGGATTAGGCGACTAGATCCTCCCCTAGCCGGACCTACAAGTGGTATCAGAGCCTTGGCTCTTCTCCTTGTTAAAACCGAGGTGTTCTTGGTGGTTTTCGGGTTGTTTTTCGGGTTTTTAAAGTTCATAATTTTCTGGAAAACATCTTAAAATCGGATTAAATCTTGTTGTTTTACTGGAAGTTCTTATAAAAACCACTTTATCTTTCATATTCACATATTAAAAGTTGGTTTTTAGTGAAGTTTCGAGCAAAATCGCGTTTCGGAAAGTTGTTGGGACACCGGAAAACTCATTAGTTTGCCGGAAAACTTAAATATTCTGGGTTTGTTCTTGATATCTTCATCAAAACTTCAAAGTGTTCTTTAGTGTGTCTACTTTTTAATCCTTTAAGATTTGAATTTTCAAGTGTTTGTGTCTTTGGAAATTGTAATCTGATTAAAATATTATACATCATCTTTTGGTTGGTAATTTGGTAAGAGTGTAGCCGAAAGTAGATCTGTGTTTGTCAGGAGGATAGAAAGTCAACTTGATTACTCACACAAGAGGATTTGGGCTCGCACAACAAAGTGGGCTTCTGTTTCGTCATTTAGGAGCCCAAAACGAGAATTTCAGTTTCGTCAAATATATAACAGTCTGTTTCGTCAACATACAAAACACATCATTTTCGTCCCATCCATATCCTATTGTGTTTTGTCGCATAACATCAAGCAAGATCTGTTTCGTCGGTTCCTTAAGCCTATCCGTTTCGTCATATTTGGGCCTTGCTTCGTCACTTTCAAGTTGGGCCTGTTTCGTCGATTGGGAGCCCAAAGGAGAACATGTGTTTCGTCAAACATTAGAAAATTCTGTTTCGTAGCCAAATCTGTTTCGTCGATAGTTAATCATTCAAGGGTTTTTGTTTCGTCAACATTCTGTTTCGTCGTGAAAGTTGTAATTTTTAAACAGAAGGTTTGCACTAGTTGTTTAACTGTTTGTGTGTTTCAGGTCTTTCGATCAAGGATCCTTCGGCTGGTTGTTATCATTCGAGATATTAACATAGCTTGTGAAAATTAAATTTTTTAAAAAGGGAAAACTTGTTTTTCAAATTTCAAAATCAATTTTCACTTAATATATTAATTTTTATAAAATGGGAACAAACGGTGAGTGGTGGACTCAATTACCTTCGACTCCACAATCATCAGCTACACAATCTGAGCCAGATTTCGACAAAACTGCATGGATGCGAGCTTTTGCCACACCGCAACCCCAATTTGATCCAACTGCCTATTTTTATAAACCACCTCAAGCCCAACCTCAAAAAGGCAACCAAAATCCTTTCGGTGATCAAACAAGAACTGCGTTCTATGCTGAAATTGTCAAGAATGTCAGCAATGGTGAATCTTCAGGAAAAGATGACAGTTCAGGATGTAGTGGTACTGATGAAGATAGCTCAGGTGTGAGTGATTACAGTTCAGAATCGGACGTGAAGGAGGGAGTGGATTCTGAAGGTGATAATTTGTCGAATGATGCTAATGAGAAATCTGACTTGATCAAGAAAGCTGATGCTACATCAGAAGAAATGGAGAAGATTTTCTCTGAAGATGGATCTTTTTCTTTCCATTCAGCCTTTACGGCTAATGTCGACAGTTCATCAAGTCAGGCATGTGTCGATAAACCCACTGTAGCTAGTTGTGAAAATTGTGATAGTTTAAAGGTTAAATATGCTGAAAAGGAAAGTGAGTTTGAAATCACACGTAAACACAATCAAGAATTGATTGTAGATCTTTCTAAAGCAACTGAAGCTAACTTGTTTTTAACCAGAAATGAAAAGGAATTTAAAGCAACAATTGCGTCATTAAAACATGATGTTTCTGAATTACAAAAGGCTGTTTTGAGAAAACAACATGCTAACAATGATTTAATTGACACAATTGAAAAGCAAATGGTAGAGTTAGCAACAGCTCGATGTGAATGTGAGACAATTAAGCAGAAATTGGAAAGCTATTCCAATTCCCGCTATGTTTTGGATCACATTATTGATGTTCAAAAGAAAAAGGGGGATAAGAAGTGTATGGGATTCAAATCATGTCCTCCCCCAATGAATCACAATTACTCCAAGTTACCTGATGACGAGGATATGCCCCGTTTTGAACCTACTGTGCCACTCTGTCTAGATGACTTTGCAGCAGGCCTCAGGTTCACAACTGGTACATCATCCTCGGGTCAATCAGAATCAGAATCTGAGAATGAGACAGATTCATCGTGTGTTAAGGAACAGAGTCCTATCATTGTTGAGGATACTGATTCTTCGGACGATGAATCTGAAGGAATTGTGAACCAACAGTCTAACTCGGTTACAACAGATATTCCAATCGAGAATCACATCTTGTGTGATCCACCAGTGGAACCGAGCAAGACTGAAACGTCAAAAGCAATGGATTCCATTGTATCTAGTCTTGAAGGGAATAACTTGTTGTACACGCTCAAAGGAGATGACAAAATCTACTCTAACAAAGATTTTCCAATTAAAAATGTAAATCAAGATTTAATTGAGCAAATTTTTGAAGGATGTATTGATAAGTTTTTGGGAAACAAAAGTGGCAAAGTCACCGTCACTCAATGTGATCCAATTCCGTGTGAACAAGTTAGAAAACAATTCGGAAACCAAAAACTACCAATTGAGCGAAAACAACAAGTCAACTCCGGAAAAGATAAGGTACAGGGTAAGAAGGCTCAGAACAAGAATGTTCAAGCACCTAAAGTTCAGCAGCAAAAGGTGCAAAACAAAAGAGCTTCTGTTAAGAAAAGAGAACCGAAAGTGAACTTTGTTGGATCAAAGGGTACAGATAAACTTGAAACATTTCAGGATAAATCTAACATTGATTTTGTAAAACAAGTTAGAATTTTAAAACGAAATGATCAGAATAATTACACCCAACACACAAACGGATGTGATTTAGGTTCAAGTACATCTAGATCACAAAGTTCATGGTCTGGTTCTCCGTCTAGTCATCAACATGTTTCTCCGAGGTTTGTAGAGCGGAGAATGTGTTTTGAGTGTGGCACAATTGGGCATATTGTAAGATACTGCCCATACCTGCAAAAGTTGAAGGCTCCCCAAGAAACCAATTACCAAAAACGACCTGTTTTCCCGAAACAAGACCCACGTGTCTTGAAAGAAAAGGAAAAGAAGTTAAAACAAAAGAATCAAAAGGTAATTGAGAAGGCCTTAAAATCAGAGGTCAAAGAAGAAAAACCTGTTCAAGCAAAACCTAAAACTGTAAAACCAGTAAATGCTAAAACAATAAATTCAAATACTGGTAAAGGACAAACAGCTTGGAAGCCAAAACAGGTAATTCATTCAGGGGGAGCACCACCGCAGGTTCTTTTTCCTAATCATCAAGTGATTGAAATCACTTTCCTTGATGATCAAGGACGACCCAAGTCCACAAAGGCTTGGGTCCCCCTCTCCAACTAATCTTTAAGTGAGTGTGCAGGATATTCCAGGAGGAACTATTGATAGTCGTAAGATTGTCGATAGTGGAGTGTCCATGCACAAAATAGGCGACAGAAGAAATTGTTGCCTTTGATGGAGAGAAAGATGAAAAAGGAAACAGAAGTGTCTGTTGAAAGAGATTGAAAAGCTTCGACAAATTGAAAATCATTAAAAGTATGATTGTTAAAGGCTTTGATCGGGTCCCCAGGATAGATTCAAATCAAAATGTACGCACCTGCAGCACGTCCGAAGTTCACAATCTACAAGATGAACGTGCAGTGTACATTTCTTCGCGGTGTGATTGAAGAAAATGTGTTTGTTGAGCAAACCAACCGGGTGTGCGGATGCCTTGGCATGGGTTGAACAACCGCACACTACTTCTGAAAGAGAAAGACAAAGACCTTTCAGTAGCCTTGGCATGGGTTGAACAACCGCACACTACTTCTCAAGAGAAAGACATAAACCTTCGCTGGTGAAATGTGGAAGACCAGCCGGACCAAAAGGTTTATGATCTTGTTGCTGTCAAGAGACTTTTCAGTAGCTACAAAGAATTGACTTTGAAATCCACACCGGGTGGATATCCAGTTTGGGAGAGTACTCAGATTCCTGGCAATGCACGAAGCAGTTGCAGGATACGGTTTTAAAATTTCTAATCTCTCATTTACTTGTCGTTATTTAAGCTACTTTATAAATTGTTATCCTCTCGTACAGCACTCTTTGGCCAGACAATGTTGTCATGGTCCGCACCGCAAACCGACATGCCAACTGATTTTTCCAAAATTTGATAAATCTTTTCAGATTAAAAATTAATTTTGGTAAACGGCATTGAGGTAAAACATGAGTTAACCAACATCGGAAATCGTTTTTGTAAATACCCTTGTGTTTTTAAATTTTGTCTTAGTTTGTTGTTTTTAGGGGGAGTAAATCCAAAATTTGAAAAATCAAAAACATCGAAAAATTTCAAAAGCACAAAAACAATAGAAAAACAAAAATGAGTTTCCTGGCGAGAAAAAGAGAAAATGATAGTACATCAGTGGTCTATCCAAACCTCTTTAAACCTAAAATGAAAAAGCGATAAGCAGCTCTATATAAGATGTATCGGTAGGCTCACAATCATTTTAAAGTGTGCAGGGTGATATAAACCTTAATCGACTGAAGACCAGGTGGGAACCACTCATTGGCATATGGTCTTAGTACCGAAATTTCGTTTGAGAGATTGCCGAGGTTCTGAGATATTCGGTCTTTATGCTGCTTATCATCTGGGTATCATGGTTGCATCTTTTACCGAAAAATAACGGGGACGCAAGTCTAGATCTTCCATGATACTATACATACGTGTACATATTGCATTCGACCTCAATAAGTGATCAACAATCACATGTCCAAACAAATAAGTGATAATATATCACATTTATCCGGGAGTCAAGTTCGTCTCTCTGCTGTACGAAAGTACTGACCTGTTCACGGACTTGCTCCTGTGCCCTCATGCATCTGAAAATCAAGTTCCTCATCAATAAGTGATTTTATCACATAGGGCTTGTTTTCAATCAAAATAAGTGAGTTTCTCACATCATATACGGTCAAACAGATGATAATCGGTATACTCACCGGTAAGATGAACCCTCGTGCATACCTTGATACGGGAATGTGTCGTGATGTGGATGAACACCGGTCGGTAAGTATAAATCATACCTTAACGTATCCCCTCGCCATGATTATAAATGATAAGTTGAGCTTATGTGGACAACAATACCGATAATTGTTATAGGATGCTTATCTTAATGTTAACTAATTGAACAACAAGAGCGTTTTGACATGACCGTACACTGATATGATTCTGTTACCCTCGAAACTCGCAAAAAGTATGTCTGTAGATATTTATTTAATGCTTTCAGTTTCTGCATCTTTGTATATATTTATTTATTTATTGCTTTCCGTCTTTACATTTGAAAAATAAAAAATTCCAAAAAGATTTTAGGTGTGTTTTAATATAAACTTTATAAAATCCAAAAAGATTTTGCTTCTAGTTTATTTTTGATTGACTGATGTTGGAACTCGAGTCTATCCTACCCAAAATCCTGATCGTAAGCCGGAAAACAATTGCATCTTCATAAACAGTCGAAGTTAACAAGTTTTGAAAGTTAAAGGATTAAAATTGAACATTTTGTTAAACTTTCAAACTGTTGTCGGTCGGTGTTTGATTGAGATTTGATCTCATATGTGTCATTTGTTTAAATGTTAACTATATTCCAAGCGGTTGTTCTCATTATGCGTTTAGCTTTCTTGCATGTGCAGATGCTAAAGGCGAGGAGAACATGTTCGATGACAAGCTTTGGAATGAAGACACGAAGTGAAGGCACTCAAATGATGAAGATAATCGAGTTGCCGCTGATCATCATCAACACCACAAGGATCTCAAGCATTGAAGATCAAGTCTTTCACGAGCATAACTCAAGGGGGAGCTTATGTTAAGGGGGAGTTTGTCAACACACTTCCTACATGAAACGGGGAGTTTGTTGATACACTTTCTGCCTTGAAGACGTGAAGACGTTGAAGATCCTCCGACTTAGAAGACATGGAAGTTGAACCTCACGAGTAACGTCCAAGGGGGAGTTTGTTGATACATATTTTGTGGACGCGACTCGGTTCGGTTCAACTCGATTCGGTTCGACCCAGCTAGGTTCAGCTCAAGCCCGACGTCTCGACATTCCTCCGTCGTGCGTCCCAGAGTTCGACACGCGAAGCACAAAGCGCCACGGACTTTCCCGTCGACACATCACCATGACATCACCTTGGTGATGTCATGATGATGTCACCATGATGATGTCATCTTTACTAAACTTCACAAATATGAAGACGAGTTGGATCTACCGTGCATGGGAAAATTAAGTTGGACCAATCAACATTACTTGGGCTTATAACACATCGGCATATTAAAGTTTGGGCCTCAACTGTTGGGCCTTAGCCAAAAATGACGAATCAAGAAAGGTGGTCGACGAAACAAGTCCTGTTTCGTCGATTTGAGTCCATCTCGCCGACTGATATTTTGTTTCGTCAAGCCTTGTGTGTCTGTGAGTATAAATAGACATGTTATGTTTCTGTTTCGGTAGGGAGCACACAGAACACATAGAGAGAACACAGAAGTGAACACAGGAGAGAACACTCAGAGCAAAAACACACACACACACACGAGAGTTAGAGAGAGTTTGCAGAATAGATTTGTAAACCTTGTGCTTGTAACCGAACCTTTCATTCGTATTAATACAGTGGTGTTAAACGGTGAACTTTGTGTGTCGTGTATTTTTCGTGTTCTATCTCGGTTTGCATCTCCGGTTGGATTCCGCACAACCGGGTGTGTTTGACAACAAGGATTAGGCGACTAGATCCTCCCATAGCCGGACCCTAAACCCTAAACCCTAAACCCTAAACCCAAGTAATGTTGATTGGTCCAACTTAATTTTCCCATGCACGGTAGATCCAACTCGTCTTCATATTTGTGAAGTTTAGTAAAGATGACATCATCATGGTGACATCATCATGACATCACCATCCTACCCAAAATCCTGATTGTAAGCCGGAAAACAATTGCACCTTCATAAAATGTCGAAGTTAACAAGTTTCGAAAGTTAAAGGTCTAAAATTGATAAATTTGTTAAACTTTCAAACTGTCGGACGGTAGTTGTTTGAATAATGGTCACACGTGTGTCGGTTGCTTATGATATTCCAAGCAGTTGTTCTCATTACGCGTTTAGATTTCTTGCATGTGCAGATTCTAAAAGCAAGGAGAACATGGTCGATGACAAGCTTCGGAATGAAGACACGACGTAAAGGCACTCAAGTGATGAAGATGATCGAGTTGCCGTTGACCATCATCAATACCACAAGGATCTCAAGCTATAAAGATCAAGTCTTTCACGAGCATAACTCAAGGGGGAGCTTATGTTAAGGGGGAGTTTGTCAACACACTTCCTACATGAAACTGGGAGTTTGTTGATACACTTTCTACTTTCAAGACGTGAAGACATTGAAGATCCTCCGATTTGGAAGACATAAAAGGCGAATCTCGCGAGTAGCGTCCAAGGGGGAGTTTGTTGATACATGATTGTGGACGCGACTCGACTTGATGAATGTTGACTCGTGCAATGGCTTTCCTCCGTCACGTACAAGATCAACAATGATAGATCAAGACTTCAAGGACTGAATATAGTTCTTTGAGCTGAAACAAAGAAATCAAGACATGGGCTAACAAGATCGGCTGAATCAAAGGAATGAGTTGGGCTTATAACAGCTTTGGCGAAACATATTTGGGCCCAAGCCCAACATCGGCGAAACAAGTATATAGTTGACGAAACAAGCCTGTTTCGTCAACCTCAATCCAGTTTCGTCAAGCATGATCCAGTTTCATCAAGTTGTTCTTTGTTTCGTCAAGTTTCTGTTTCTCCAAGGTCTGATTCGTCAAATCAGATCTGATTCGTTGTGCTGTTGCTATATAAAGGTTGAAGACATTACAGAACAAAGTGAGGACAAGAGAACACAGTAGAGAACACTCAGAGCAAAAACACACACACACGAGAGTTAGAGAGAGTTTGCAGAATAGATTTGTAAACCTTGTGCTTGTAACCGAACCTTTCATTCGTATTAATACAGTGGTGTTAAACGGTGAACTTTGTGTGTCGTGTATTTTTCGTGTTCTATCTCGGTTTGCATCTCCGGTTGGATTCCGCACAATCGGGTGTGTTTGACAACAAGGATTAGGCGACTAGATCCTCCCCTAGCCGGACCTACAATTTGATGCAAACCCATTTACGCACCCTGCCCAACCTGCCCGTTTTGGTGTTTTCCACTTCTAACAACTAAAACATAAAAAAACGGCCATACCGAAGAGCGGCCTCTCTAGCAGCATCACGAACTTCAGGTTTCTCACTTCTCTTCTTCTGAATAGCTTCCAAAGTAGCTCCCACAATAGCCCTGTAATACGGCTTCTTGGTTGCACGACGTCTCTTCTTCACAGCCTCTTGCGCAAGATCCTGTTTCAAACAATCAAAACACCATCAGCACATGAACCAAAATCATATTCCAACACATCACATCACATAACATGTAACTCGGCAAACATCTCCCACCTTCGTGTGCTGCTTTCGGTACATCGCGGTCCATGTAAGCTTTGACGCTTCAGCTTGTTGTGAAAGTACCTTTTGCATTTGGAATTTGCAAACAAAAACACCTAAACACAACAACCAATCTACACATTCAAAAATTGAACTAAAAGTGAAATATCCAAAACAGATTCACCATTATATACCTGTGAATCAGATCTGATGAATCTAATACCCCTACCAGGATAAATCTTCTGGCCACTGAATCTGCATAGCTCAGTCCTATAACATCAACCAAAGTAAAAGTAAAATTAAACATTATAACCAAATAACATCTCTAGAAAAAAACCTAAAATCAAGCATCAATAGCCTGTTATTAATCAATACAGCAATTAAATTCGCATATAAACAGGTAATGAAGTGAAAATCATACAGATTTAGTGAAAATCTGAGTTCCTTAAAAACAATAAATTAAATTTCATGCGTTTGAAACCCTAACTTACACAGACAATAGAACAATATTGTATAACATGTTGCAATATAGATATAGATGATGAATCTATATGTTGAAGTGATGAATTAAAGATGAAAAAAACGTACTTGAGAACCATATTGACGGCCGCAGCTTCCCCTTGTTTGTAAAAGATGAAAACCCTAGGTGATTGAATACGGTCGTAGAAGAGTTCGAAGCTGTTGAAGATCTCGACAGTGCGGCCACGTTGGACTCCAATGACGCCGAAAACCCTAGAAGATGGGGAAGTGGAAGAGGAGGAATCGGCGGCGGGGGATTTTGGGGAACTCTGGGATTTTTGGAATGCGGGTGGTACAGTGAGCGGGAATTCAAAAATTGAGTGACATTTGGCCCCCAAACAGAAAAGGAAGGGTATTGTTGGAAAGGTAAATGAATATTGTGTTTTAGAGGGTTGTACATCATGCTTTAGGGGTGTTTTAAGGAAATTTCAATGACCTTAAGAAGTCATTTGGATATGTATATTATATATATATATAATATAATATATATATATATATATATATATATAGTATAGATATAGATATAGATATAGTGGAGGGTTCAAATGAGAAAATTTTTTTGTAAAAATAAAAAGAATAAGTTTTAAACCAATAAAAATGCTTCATTTTACTTCATTTAATATGTGTATTTAATGTTATTAATAAGGGCATATAGGTAAATTTCTAATTGTAATTAATTAGCTAACTAACTAAATTTGTAACTCACTTTTAAATATACTCTTTCAAGATAAAATAATTTAGGGTTAAGGACAATTTTCGGCATGTGTAGGATAAATTTTAGTATGTGTAGGATAAATTCTTAAATGTGTATGATAAATTTAGATATGCGTGGGGTAAATTTCGGTAAGTGTAAGATATATGTAGGATAAATTTTGAAATGTGTACCATAAAATGTTTTTTTCCTTTATTAATGAAAAATAACATAATTAATGGGAGGAGTTACACACTATTTAATGTTTTACCATTATGCCCTTTCTTCTTTTTCTTCCCACATAAAATTTCTTCTCAAATAAACCTTCCCCTATATATATATATATGTATGTATATAGGGTAATCATTTCAGAACCATAAATATTTACAGAACTCGCAGAACTTCTAATAAACAATCTTTTTATTTATATATATTTATGTTTAGGATAATTTTATCATTTATTATGTGTATTTTTATGATTACATACATGTTAAGAGTAAATACAAAAATATATATATAAAGTGACTGTTTATTCGAAGTTCTGAAAGTGTTGTAGTTATTTAAAGTTCTGAAATGAACCCAACCCAACCCAATATATATGTATATATATTGTTGGACCTTTTAAGATTCTGGAAAGGATCGGAAAAGTCGCCTACAGACTCGAACTACCGGAGGAACTTAGTAATGTCCACTCGACTTTCCATGTGTCGAACCGCCGAAAGTGCATAGTAGACCATGACTTACATGTTTCTCTAGGCGATCTACAAGTGAACGAAACATTACACTTCGTGGAAAAGCCTGTCAAAATCATGGATCGTCAAACCAAGCAGCTCAGGCGCTCACGCATTCCTATTGTGAAAGTCCGATGGGAAGGCAAGCGAGGCGCAGAGTTCACTTGGGAACTCGAAAGCGACATGAAGGTGAAGTACCCGCAGTTATTCGAAGAGAAAGTCTAGAAAAAGAAAGTTCTCCAACGTGAGTCGCGGTGTTGTAACAGCTTCCGGCTTAATTTCGGGACGACATCCGCTCGGCCCTACTTACACCTACCACCACCCGACTGCTATTCAATGTCGTTTTTGTGCTCATTGCAATGTATACGACCACTTTACTGCCAACTGCCGTATTCGTCAAGCTCCTGCCAATCAAGCTCTACTCACTGCCCCACAGGGTCAACAGGCTCCTCCGGCACCCACGGTCAAAGCCAGAGCCTACTTCGCATGTGGCGACCCGAACCATTTCGCCAACATGTGCCCAAACAGGGTGGTGAAACAAGAACCCCAACAGCAGCAGCCGCAACAGCAATAGCCACAGCCACAGCAGCAGCACCAATAGCGGCAGCAACAACAGGCCGCACGCGCCAGAACTTTCAACCTCAACGTGCGTCAAGCCCAGGCCGAAAACAACGTGGTCAATGGTACGTTCCTTGTGAATGGTATTTATGCTTCATGTTTGTTTGATACTGGAGCGGATAATTGCCTTATGTCGTTTGAATTTGAGAAACTCCTTAGTCGTAAGCGTTCCCAACTCTCCTCGGCATTCAATGTTGTAGTCGCTACCGGAAGAACCATCACTGTCAACTCCGTTCTTCGTGATTGTACTCTTGAGCTCAACAATCACATCTTCTCGATTGACCTTATTCCGATGCAACTCGGAAGCTTTGACGTCATAGTAGGCATGGACTTTCTCCGAGAAAACCATGCTGAAGTTGTATGCTTCGACAAGATGACTCGATTTTCGCTCGCTAATGGTGACTTGTTGTGTGTATATGGCAAAACTTTTTCGAAGGGCCTCAAGCTTATGTCATGTATCCAAGCCAGCAAGTATCCCCGTAAGGAATACAGGGCTTTCTTGGCTAATATTGTGGTAGCGGAGAAGGAAAAGAAAGAGAAGAAGGAAGTAAAGGACGTTCCTGTGGTTCCTGAATTTCCTCATGTGTTCCCTGACGATCTCCTAGGTTTACCCCCAAGTCGTGATATCGACTTTCGAATTGACCTCATTCCTGGAGCCAACCCTATCGCCAAAGCTCCTTACCGACTCGCACTGTCCGAAATGCGTGAACTTTCAACCCAACTCCAGGAACTACTTGAGAAAGGCTTCATTCGCCCGAGCACCTCTTCTTGGGGCGCGCCAGTCCTTTTCGTCAAAAAGAAGGATGGGTCGTTCAGGATGTGCATCGATTATCGGGAATTGAATAAGTTGACTATCAAGAACCGCTATCCCTTACCTCACATCGACGATTTGTTTGATCAACTACAAGGCGCTACGTGTTTCTCGAAGATCGATATGCGTTCAGGGTACTATCAGCTACGTATTCGAGAGGAGGATATATCCAAAACTGCGTTTCGCACTCGTTACGGGCATTATGAATTTGTTGTCATGCCTTTTGGTCTAACCAATGCACCAGCGGTTTTCATGGATCTGATGAATCGCGTGTGTAAACCATATCTCGACCTTTTCGTCATCGTATTCATCGACGATGTCTTGATCTATTCCAAATTGAAGACCGAACACGCGCAACATCTACGTTTGATTCTCGAGTTACTCCAGGGGAATAAACTCTATGCCAAATTCTCCAAGTGTGAACTTTGGCTGGAAGAAGTTCAGTTTCTGGGGCACATTGTTAATAGTCAGGGTATTCACGTCGATCCTACGAAGATTGAAGCTGTTAAGAGTTGGGTTACACCTAGGAATCCGTCTGAGGTCCGTTCTTTTCTCGGACTAGCGGGCTATTATCGACGATTTATCGAAGGATTCTCAAAGATCGCTGTACCGCTTACCTCTCTCACGCATAAAGACAAGCCTTTTGTTTGGGGAACTAAACAAGAGACTGCCTTTCAAACCCTCAAGCGCATGCTTTGCAATGCTCCTGTTCTCACGTTACCCGACGGAAACAATGATTTCATTGTCTACTGTGATGCTTCCAACCTTGGTCTTGGTTTTGTTCTCATGCAACGGGACAAGGTCATAGCTTACGCATCTCGTCAGCTCAAAATCCACGAGAAGAACTATACAGCCCATGATCTCGAGCTAGGCGCAGTTGTTTTTGCATTAAAGATTTGGCGACACTACCTATATGGTACTAAGTGTACGATCTTCACCGATCATAGGAGCCTGCAACATATCTTTAATCAGAAGGAACTTAATATGCGTCAACGCCGATGGGTAGAACTTCTCAACGACTACGACTGTGAGATTCGTTATCACCCAGGCAAGGCAAATGTTGTTGCCGACACACTTAGCAGACGGAGCTATCTGCTTAGCACTCGTAATGTTCAAGCCTAACATAACCTCGAAACTCTCATCCGCGATGCCCAGCATGCATGTTTTAACGAACGCACCCTGAAGAAAGAAAGAATCTACCATGATGGAGCCCAGCTTGTGAGCAAATCGAACGGGATATTCCACTTTTTAGACCGAATTTGGATTCCCAAGCGAACCAACTTGCGACAAATTATGATGGACGAAGCTCACAAATCCCGATATTCTATTCATCCAGGTGCTGACAAAATGTACCAGGATCTTCGTTATAAGTACTGGTGGCCGGGTATGAAAAGGGATATCGCTCTCTACGTCGGAAAATGCCTAACTTGTGCTAGAATCAAGGCCGAACATCAAAGACCCTCTGGCTTACTCGAACAACCACCGATTCCTATGTGGAAGTGGGAGAGCATAGCTATGGATTTCGTAACCAAGCTTCCACCCACGTCATCAGGTCATGACAGCATTTGGGTTGTAGTCGACCGTTTGAGTAAATCAGCTCACTTTCTGCCGATACGAGAAGACTACAAGGTAGAACGATTAGCCCGAATCTACACCGACGAGATCATTTGTAATCATGGGACGCCACATGACATCATCTCTGATCGCGATGCTTGGTTTACTTCGCGACTGTGGGAAACGTTTCAAACGGCACTCGGTACAACGCTTAATCTAAGTACCGCTTTCCACCCTCAAACCGACGGTCAGACTCAAAGAACGATTCGTACTCTTGAAGACATGCTCCGTTCGTGTGTTCTAGACTTCGGGGGTAATTGGGATAAATACCTGCCATTAGTCGAATTCTCGTATAACAACAGCTACCATTCTAGCATCCAAATGGCACCATTCGAGGCATTATATGGGAGAAGATGTCGATCGCCTATTGTGTGGCACGAGATCGGTCACTCGCAACTAACCGGTCCGGAGCTACTACAATAAACGACAGAAAAAATTTTCCAAATTCGAGACAACCTAGTGAAAGCTCGGGATCGACAGAAAAGTTACGCCGATAAAAAGCGCAAACCCCGTGAATTTGGCGTTGGTGACTACGTACTCCTAAAGGTATCACCTTGGAAGGGTGTAGTCTGATTCGGCAAGAAAGGGAAACTCGTGCCTCGATATGTTGGACCTTTTAGGATCCTGGAAAGGATCGGAAAAGTCGCCTACAGACTCTAACTACCGGAGGAACTTAGTAATGTCCACCCGACTTTCCATGTGTCGAACCTCCGAAAGTGCATAGCAGACCATGACTTACATTTTTCTCTAGACGATCTACAAGTGAACGAAACATTACACTTCGTGGAAAAGCCTGTCAAAATCATGGATCGCCAAACCAAGCAGCTCAGGCGCTCACGCATTCCTATTGTGAAAGTCCGATGGGAAGGCAAGCGAGGCGCAGAGTTCACTTGGGAACTCGAAAGCGACATGAAGGCGAAGTACCCGCAGTTATTCGAAGAGAAAGTCTAGAAAAAGAAAGTTCTCCAACGTGAGTCGCGGTGTTGTAACAGCTTCCGGCTTAATTTCGGGACGAAATTCCCAAAACAAGGGGAGGCTGTAACACCCCGTGTTTTCACAAGTCAAAGTCAAAGTCAAGGTCAAAGTCAACGACCGATTTCGCGCAACTTAACTTGTAGAAATTTCTTTATTTTATTTGTATTATGTGGAGTAAGTGTCGTTAATTGCAATAATCGAATTGTGTTAACCGTTATTCAATCGACCAACGACTGTGAACTATAGGAAGTAACAATGCGATAAAGTTAATCAACTAATAATCAAGCTATGTTAATCGAATCGACATCAATTTGCAACTCGAACTACGTGGTTTTACTTATTGTTTATACGTGTGTGTGCTTTATGTGTTACTTGTGCATGTTTATTTATGTTGTGTTGTGGTAATCAATCGAAACACAATCTAACTCGAAATGCAATCGAAACTCGAAATCGAACTCGAACTCGAATCACAATCGAACTATGATATTTAGTGGTTGGGATGCTGTCTACCTGCCTTAGCAACGACAGTACTATAGTTTGGACTCAGCACCCGTTCTCACGGGGGTTGTTAAGGATCTTTTACTTGCATGGATTACGGTGGTAATCATGTATTGCAAACTGCCTCGGGCAGTCAACCCGCAGTCATTTGTATCGATGGATCTATGTCGATAACTAAAGTGCTTCATTTCACTATGTGTACGTGCTGGTTATGCGTAAACGAATTCGAACTCTATATGCTATTATCAAACTTGTATGCTCACCTTTACATTATATGTATTGACTTTATTTTAACGTATGTGACAGGTGCTTAGGAAGTTTACATGCCTATCATGCTGTGAACTTGAGGCTAGGAAAGGTCTAGGATGCTCTCTGCGCTGTGATGAAATCCAAGCTAGGAAAAAGGGTCCTAGAAACCAATAAATAAACTATTTATGTTTAAATCTGAGTTGTTGGAACAGAATATTTGCCTAGATTTTATCTGTAATAATTTGTTTACTGTTTGAGACATGGTATGGGACATGTTAACTTAAATTGAATGGTAATGATAGTTGTTATGGAAACTTCTGGACAATCTGTTTCGCTCAGTGCCATGCCCCGATGATTCCGCCATCGGTTGGGGATAAATTTTCAACATGTGTAGGATAAATTTTAGTATGTGTAGGATAAATTCTTAAATGTGTATGATAAATTTAGATATGCGTAGGGTAAATTTCGGTAAGTGTAAGATATATGTAGGATAAATTTTGAAATGTATAGGATAAAATGCTTTTTCATTTATTAATGAAAATTAACATAATTAATGGGAGGAGTTGCACACTATTTAATGTTTTACCATTATGCCCTTTCTTCTTTTTCTTCCCACATAAAATTTCTTCTCAAATAAACCTTCCCCTATATATATGTATGTATATAGGGTAAGGATCATTTCAGAACCATAAATATTTACAGAACTCGCAGAACTTCTAATAAACAATCTTTTTATTTATATATATTTATGTTTAGGATAATTTTATCATTTATTATGTGTATTTTTATGATTACATACATGTTAAGAGTAAATACATATATATATATATATATATATATATAGGATAAGGATCATGTGAAAAGTAGTATGCTAATTGAGAAATTTGAGAAGCATTCAGGACCACATATTTTTCCCTACGCAAAAAAATGCAAAAAAAATATATAAAAAAATACAATTTTTTTTTTGAAAAAATCAGAGCTTTTTCTTTAAGGTTTTTTTTTTTATTTAAGTTTTTTTTGGGATTTATACATATGTGTTTATTGTTAATATTTTAACTATACATCTGTGTATCTATTATATATAATAAAAGAAAGTTATTTGGGCCACGTGTCACTTAATTAGGGCATCCTCAGTTCTCTTTTCCCGCCCAACAGTACCCTTGCTCTCTTCTATTTATATCCTCCCTCATTTACTCATTTAGGGCTTCTTGATTTCTTTCTCCCTCTGCTCTGCTCTGCTCTATTCCGATCGATGTTTATCCTCTCTGATGTTTATCCTTCTTCTTCTTCTCATATTCATCTCCTCAACAATGTACGGCATAGGTTAGTTCTATTGGATACGTCTGCGTTTGAAACCCTATATCATGTACCGTCGAGTGGTTGAAGAAGAGAATAATCATGTAAGATCTATTTTTTTATTCAGAAATTTTATTTCGTTTTATCTATTTTCTCATACTTAACATGATGAACCCTTTTCTACCCTCAGAAGAAGAAACAGATCTCCTAGGGTTTCTTATCGTACTCAATGAACGCTTTTGTACAAGCTCCTCTTAATCGGTGAGTCTGGTATGTTTGCTTTGTTGTATCATGTGATTATGAGTAGATTTATTTTGATATGTTTTGTACTTTGTCTTTCCAAAGGTTTTTTGTTGGTTTATAGAGTTTGTTGATTAGAAGCAACCTCTGTCGGACGGTTGTTGAGTAGATGGAAATGTGAAAGGTGATACCAGGTGTGTTGAAAGGTGATACCGGTGCAAAAGTTTAGGACATCACCAAGGTAACTTAAATTCGTGTGATTTATTTTTTGGTATTTCTAACGTTTTGATTTACTGTTTATTGGTGCATTGATTCATTTGTAATCCTTTGCAGATCTCCCGTCATCTCAATTTGAGCAATTAAACGTAGTTTTGTTAATCACTATCGGTGTTTTAATAAGTAGCAGTGCTTAAAAAGTTTTCCATCAGCTGTTTGACTTAACAACAGTTTGCGTTATTTATTCTAAATTCTTCAGTTTTTGTAGGTAAACTCAAGTTTCCTACAATAGGCACTGCCCAGCTAACAAGTTAATATGGCAAATCACTGATCTGCCTAACAAGTGTTGGATATAACGATGGTTCTACATAAAGTTTGATGAACATCATCCACTGTTCAGTTATGAAAAACCACTGATCAAGACCAAAGTCCAGACAAGCACTGATCAACTAAATGTGAAACACTCTCCAACAACAATGGTTCCCGATCAACATTAGTTGTTCTATCATTGTTTATGTTAACAGTGTTTATTCTATATTTGTTTATGTTAACAGTGTTTATATGTAACAGAATTTATCCTATCACTTCAGTGTTTTGATCTGTACTATTAATTGAACAGTTGTTTCATATTTATACTAATAAAATTCATATACACTTTGATGAATATTAAGCTCCTCATCTTGATTGTTTGGGTATAGTATTCTAGAAATTGGTTCAAACGTTTGATTGTTCAAGTATTCCACTGCTGAAATACAACCTCTGTTTCTTCAATCTCCATGTTGACCACTGACTGATCGAGCATCAGGGTTTCGAAAACTGGTTGGTATCCACTGATCTGAAAAAATAACCACTGCTCACTTTTACAGTGTGGACATTCACTGATATTGATCATCAGCGGTTCCCCTAAAAAATAGTCAGTGCTCACATTTTTATTATTGATGTTGTTCATTGGTGATACATTGAAATTATCAAATGAAAACTAGAATTACAATCAAATTACCATTTTACCTAATCTTTACATTCCAATTACATAAGAGTTCCACCAACATTATTTTCATGATAAAATTTGAAGTTAAATAAAAAAGTTTTCCATCAGCTGTTTGGTATCCACTGATCTGAAAAAATAACCACTGCTCAGTTTTACATTGTTGACATTCACTGATATTGATCATCAGCGGTTCCCCTAAAAAATAGTCAGTGCTCACATTTTTATTATTGATGTTGCTAATTGGTGATACATTGAAATTATCAAATGAAAACTAGAATTACAATCAAATTACCATTTTACCTAATCTTTACATTCCAATTACCTAAGGGTTCCACCAACATTATTTTCATGATAAAATTTAAAGTTAAATTAAAAAATAAAAAAAAATTCTTGATGACTATTTGTTTCAAATCAAATCAGTAATTAATGTTGATTTCTTGAGCTTTGGACATTTGATTAAGCAAATTTTGAATTTCAAATTGACGGTTATTATATCTTGATTAAAGTTAAAATAAAATTTAAAAAAGTCATTATGGCATTTGCTTTCAAATCAAGTCAATAGTTACTGACAATATCAGTAATTTTGAAATTCAAAATATGCAAAATGGTAATTTAAAATTTTGGTTCTCTCTTTTTTTTGATACTTTGCATATCATTTCTAATATTTAATTATCTTAATAAAGCAGCGTATAAATATATACACTACTTACCTTTGAAAATTAAATCTGAAATTTATGACGTCCAACAACAGTGTCAAACTACAACAGTGGTTCAGCATCAACTTTAGTTATTCTATTGTTTATTTGTTTATGTTAACAGTGTTTATATGTAACAGTGTTTTCCGCATCAATGTTTTAAAGACTGTTAGGTTGTTAGATGTCATCACCTAAGTGTTTTATATGTAACCATTTTTATGGCAGCAGTTGTTTATATGTAACAGTGTTTATGACTGTTTTTATATGTAACACTATTTATCACATCAATTCAGTGGTTTGATCTGTACTATTAATTGAACAGTTGTTTCATCTTTATAGTAATAAAATTCATATACACTTTGATGAATTGATGAATATTAAGCTCCTCATCTTGATTTTTTGGGTATAGTATTCTAGAAATTGGTTCAAACATTTGAATGTTCAAGTATTCCACTGCTGAAATACAACCTCTGTTTCTTCAATCTCCATGTTGACCACTGACTGACCGAACATCAGGGTTTCGAAAACTGGTTGGTATCCACTAATCGGAAAAAATAGCCACTGCTCACTTTTACATTGTTGACATTCACTGATATTGACCATCAGCGGTTCCCCTAAAAAATAGTCAGTGCTCACATTTTTATTATTGATGTTGTTAATTGGTGATACATTGAAATTATCAAATGAAAACTAGAATTACAATCAAATTACCATTTTACCTAATCTTTACATTCCAATTACATAAGAGTTACACCAACATTATTTTCATGATAAAATTTAAAGTTAAATTAAAAAAAAAAATTCTTGATGACTATTTGTTTCAAATCAAATCAGAAATTAATGCTGATTTCTTGAGCTTTGGACATTTGATTAAGCAAATTTTGAATTTCAAATTGACGGTTATTATATCTTGATTGAAGTTAAAATAAAATTTAAAAAAGTCATTATGGCATTTGCTTTCAAATCAAGTCAGTAGTTTCTGACAATATCAGTAATTTTGAAATTCAAAATATGCAAAATGGTAATTTAAAATTTTCGTTCTCTCTCTTTTTTTTCCTACTTTGCATATCATTTTTAATATTTAATTACTTTAATAAAGCAGCATATAAGAATATACACTACTTTTACCTTTGAAATTAAATCTGAAATTTATGACGTCCAACAACAGTGTCAAACTACAACAGTGGTTTAGCATCAACTTTAGTTATTCTATGTTTGTTTATTTGTTTATGTTAACAGTGTTTATATGTAACAGTGTTTTCCGCATGAATGTTTTATAGACTGTTAGGTTGTTAGATGTCATCACCTCAGTGTTTTATATGTAACCATTTTTATGGCATCAGTGTTTATATGTAACAGTGTTTAGGAACAGTTGTTTTTATCACATCACTTCAGTGGTTTGATCTGTACTATTAATTGAACAGTTGTTTCATCTTTATTTTAATAAAATAAAATTCCTATACACTTGGATGTTAACAGTGTTTAAGTGTTTATATTTAACAGTGTTTTTCGCATCAGTGTTTATAGTTTGTTAGGTTGTTAGATGTCATCACCTCAGTGTTTTATATGTAACCGGTTTTATGGCATCAGTGTTTATATGTAACAGTGTTTATCACCACAGTGGTTTATATGTAACAGTGTTTATCACCACAGTGGTTTATATATAACAGTATTTATCAAATCACTTCAGTGGTTTGATCTGTACTATTAATTGAACAGTTGTTTCATCTTTATACTAATAAATAACCTAACGCAAAATACAATTGGATGATTATTAAGTTCCTCATCTTGATTGTTTGGGTATTGTATTATTGAAAGTGATTCAAACATTTGATTGTTAATGACTATTTGTTGCAAATCAAATCAGTAATTAATGCTAATTTCTTGAGTTAAGCAAAATGTGAATTTCAAATTGACGGTTATTATTTCTTAATTAAATTTAAAATAAAATATAGAAAAGTCATTATGACAATTTCTTTGAAATCAAGTCAGTAATTTTGAAATTCTAAATATACAAAATGGTAATTTAAAATTGACGTTCTTTCTCTTTTTTGCCTACTTTGCATATCATTTCTAATATTTTATTACTTTAATAAACCAGCATATAAAGATATACACTCCCTACGTTTGAAATTACATTTGCCACTCCATTCAGTTAAAATTTTTATTGGATAATCCGTAAGCTTGAATTCCAACCTTGATATTTTTTTTAAGAACATCCATGCTTATTGTATTATCATATTATGTTTAGGAATACTTATATTTTGCTTATTCTTTTTTTTTAAATGTACAGCCTTCAAATGGAGGTTGCAAAGGTTAGCATGCTTAACGATCTTAATACATTCTCAAACAACTATTTGATTAGAGTGAAGATTGTTAGCATTTCGAAGAAGATGATGAATAATAACAAAAATGAAATATATGGTCTTGATATGATCTTCATGGATGAGATGGTACCGTATATAGTTGTCTTATAATTTTTTTTGACATATGAATATCCAACTTTAGTATAACACCTTTTTTATTTAATCGGATGTTTCATATTCTTAGGGAACTATGATACAAGCCAGCTGTTTGCATAAGATGCTAGGAAAATTCAAAGACTTTCTTCAGTTGGATGAATGTCTTCTTATCACCAAACCTTCTCTTGACACTAATAAGTCCTCTGCTAAGTATACCAAGAGAAATGACAAAATATCACTGTATTTCTATACTTCTGTTGAGAAATGCTTTGATTGGTCTGGACCGAAATACCGTTTTAATTTCGTTAACCTCAAGGATGTTGTTAAAAATAAATTTGAAGTTAATACAGTTATTGGTATGTAAATCACTACATGATATATATCTATTGTTTTGTCTTATTGTTTTTTTTTATTGTTATCACTTCTGTATGCTGTTTTCTTTTAACAATATATTTTTGTTTATAGATTGGATTGGTTATATGGATGTATGTTTCAATCTAGAGGATACGTCAAAGAAGGATGGGAGCAAGGGCAAGAAACTTAATCTTAGACTTGAAGACCTTGAGTGCGTTCTTTTTATTAAGTTGTTTCATTTTGACGTTTAAACCATTATAAGGTTGCTTGATGTTATTATGTTTTATGTTAATATTTTAGAGGCCAAAAGTGTCCGGTTACTTTGTGGGATGGTTTTGCTATTGAGATGTTTGCTTACATGAATGATAAGAAACGAGAGAAATATGTTGTTATCCTTTGTCATTTTGGAATGGTCAACCTTTACAAATGTACAATTTAAAGTTAATTAGTTTAATTTTTTTATTGTTATAAATTTATCTTTAGATTTGCTTATATGTTTTAAATTTGACACTATTTATATTGATCTACATTTGGTTTTATTTTTAAATTCAGGCAAGCGTGGCGTTGCAAACCGCTTTGAGCTAAGCAGACTGTTTATTGACACTGACATTGAAGAGATATCCTCTTTTAGGAAGAGGTATAGTTAGTAATATGCATATAAACATTGAACAATATTATTTTGTACTTACATTTATTTTTTACGTTTTAAATTGATCACGTGAATCTGTTTAGGTATGTAGAGAAAATTTCTGCTTCATCTTCATCAAATGATCATGTTGGTTCAAACGTTATCTCAAGTGTTGAAGATGAGTTTCTTAATAACCCTGATTTCATGCTTATTGATTTCCTTGGAACCATATCAATGGTGTGTATTTTCTTATAAGTACTCTACATGCTGAGTTTTTTAAAAGTCTTTTCTAAGTGTTATTATTGTTGTTTGATGTTGATAGACAAAGAAGGTTTTGGTTGTTGGCACAATCACAGCTATATGGACTGATAAAGTTTGGTATTATAATGGTTGTAACCACTGTAAGTCAGGTGTGGAGGAAAGATTTGTAACGAAAGAAAATCCGGATGGTTTATCTGATGTTGATCATGAAAAATCGTTGGTGTGTACAAATGATAAATGTGAAGGAGTCGACATCTATTCTATTCCGCGGTTTGAGATTACAGTTTTATTTCCTTATACTAAATGCTAATATGAACCACACTTTTGTTATTAGTAATACTAATGTTTTCATTTATTTTTAACTTTGATAGGTTCAAGATACCTATTAGGGTGCAAGACTCTTCCGGTACTGTGTCTTTGACACTGTTTGATTTTGAAGCTTACAAGATTCTTAAGAAAACTGCGAAAGAGTTAGTTTCAATTCAAGATCAGGTAACAAATACATGCACTCAGTTATTTGGCCATGTACTATATATAATTTGAAATTAATTTTTATAAAATTGTATGTTCTCAATTATGGAATCATTCTGCTCATTGTAATTTATATTAATTTTTATAAAATCATAGGTTGTTAATTCTGGAGAGATACCGAACCCATATCCTGAGATCTTTGACACATTGATTGGAAAGAGGTATGCTTTCATCATAAGTGTTAAAGACTATAACATTGAGCATCAGGTTGAAAACTATGGTATTTCAATGGCCACTAACGATGATGAGATCCTTGCCGCGCTCTGCGCCAAATTCAAACTTAACCAGGTCTAAATCTTCATTATGTCATTCTTTTAAAATGATATTCATATCGTTTTAAAATATATTTATACCATTGTGTGTATTTTATGTTATTATGTATTATGTACTTAAAGCATGAGCAGTCCGAATCGTTGGACGTTCCAGAATCCTGCAGTTTGTCTACTCCTGTTGACCTTATGAAGGTAATATGAGAATTTCCTTATTTGTACAAAATTTTTTTAAACGTTAGTACTTATTGTCTTTTTATATCAGGATGAGATGTCATACTGCGGTGACAATGTTACACCTGCATCCCAATTACTTGTAGGCACTAAGAATCCGTCTTCTGATGAAACAAAACGTAATATTCGTAAAGTGTTCGATGTGGATGATGCATTAGGCTGCTCCTCGACAAAGCGCCGCATCAGTGATGAACTCTCTCAAGATGAAGATGCTGGTGTTTCGACGCTTTTGATTCCAAAGATTGAGAAATAGTGTCTTCTGTATTTTCAAATACATTTACGTGTTGATTTCATATGCTGTTGCCATGTTGAACTTATGGTTTTTGTTTTGTTGCTTTTGGGTGTTTGGTGGGTTATGTTTTGGACTGATTATGTGGTTTTGAATTCCTAAAAAATTATCTGCTTATTTTAATGTATATTGTTAAATAAATATTGAGATGTTCAATAGTCAATTTTTATTTATGTTTAAAACTTATGTGTATGAATAGTAGCAACAATTTATAATATATATTGTATATACCCAATTAACAACTTTTTTATCTACAAACATTTGTAATCTTTAAGCAATTTTAATCTTATTATCTTATCTCATAATTTATTTAGGATTATCAGTGGATGTGGTTGTTCTTTATTGGTTTTTACCGTTATCCCTGCCCACTAAGATTTAGTAAGTATCCCTCATATGTTACAGCTTAAAAAAATATTTAATTTGTACCTGTTTCTCTCATTAGTTATTTAAGTAATCTCATTCAATAGGTTTTTTATATACTTCAAATTTTCTCTAAGTCATTCAAAGTATGTTGTTCAGAAAAATAGTAACCAAGTATGAAGCGTAAATTCAAACCCATTTTATTTGGTTTTTTGTTTGCTTTATCGATCCATGTTTTTTTTTTTTTTTCTTTGGTTTATTTGGATAACTGAAAAAAATACCGTTTAACTTAAATAGTTATTAAATAAAGATAATAACATTTTATTTTAAAAATCATATACAAATAAACCATAAACCTAACCGATGAACATCCGATTTACATTCCACAAAGATTACAAAATTTGTTGTTAAGTTTTTTATCAATGTAATAGATTATTTGGAATAATTAATTCAATAATATGAAACAATTTTATTTTGCTTTTCATGAAATGATTTTTAATTACAAAGTGATAAAATGCAATATTATAATTTATTGAGGTTATGTTTAATCCCTAGGTATTACATATTGTAATTCAAAATTTAAAAACCACTGTTTTCTTCTATTTTTTTAATGTTCCTGATCTTATACTCTTTCTTCTTTTGAAAGCATCTCCTTCTTTCAGAATTAACAATGTCAAAGAATTCACGTTCATCTTCTACAGCAGCTAATTCATCTCAACGAAATTTACATAGTAAGTGAAATTATAACTTCTTAACTCATCATTTCCCAAATCAAAATCAGCTTTTAGATTCAAATCATAATTCTACTTGGTTTTTTTGTAGGTCCTCTTATGAGAACTCCTGTTTTAGATATCTCTAACAGATCTCCTCTTTCAGATATCACAATTGGTAATAGCTCTTGAATTTGATTATAAGTATTCTTTTTTCCGTTTTATGTTTCTAAGTGGACTGATTCTTGTGTTTTGTACATATTATACTTTCTCTGTTATTTAGTTACTTCACCGAATGAAAGGCGTAAGCTTCGAAAATTAATACTTGATAATAAGAACTTAAAGAATGCGTGGTCATCATCAGCTGCTAATTCATCTCAACGAAATTTACGTAATAAGTGTAATTATAACTTCTTAACTCATCATTTCCCAAATCAAAATCAGGTTTCAGATTGAAATCATAATTCTACTTGGTTTTTTTGTAGGTCCACTTACGAGAACTCCTGTTTCAGATATCTCTAACAGATCTCCTCTTTCAGATATCACAAATTGTAATACCTCTTGAATTTGATTATAAGTATACTTTTTTCCGTTTTATGTTTCTAAGGGGACTGATTGTTGTGTTTCGTACATATTATACTTTCTCTGTTATTTAGTTACTCCACCGAATGAAAAGCGTAAGCTTCGAAAATTAATTCTTGATAATAAGAAATTGTTAAATGCATCGTCATCATCAACGAATGTTCGTAACATCTTTTCTGACAATGCAAATATGGTTGAATGTTCTGATTCTACGGATCAACATTTGTACTCCATTGCGTGTCGAGCAATTAGAAAAGCTACTGGTTCTTTAATTTCAACTACACCAGGTTTGTATTTTATTTCTTTATTATTTGTTTTGATAAACACATTACTAAACCACATACAAGTCTTAACATCAATGTTTTAATATTGGATGTTCATATAATGGCATTAACATAGGTACACCAGCAGATAGCAACCGTCGATATTCCATTACTTCTAGCATTATTAGCAGTAACAATCAGCCGATATTGGGTAGTAACTCTACGCTTACACGGCTGTCTTCTGGTAAACGTAACCTTGAGCGCAAGAAGCGTGATAATACTCCTGTACGTATGCTCTCTTTGGATTCCGATCAAGAAAATGTGTTCTTGTGCACTGATGAAGATCCTTATAAAGGGATATCTAAAGGTTTTAATCTATTTTATTGTTTTAGGACATTTGTTGTGTTCTACCTTTAATATAACTGTCAATCATTTGTTAACAGATTATTTGGACTATGGTGACCAAGTGCTTACATGTCAGCTTTGTAGTGCAAAGTTATGGGCATCGGAAGGTGGAAAAGGTCATTTAACTGTAAATAAGCTATGTTATGGTATGTGTTGTGGGTATGGTAAAGTTCAGCTACCGCCTTTAAAGGATGCACATCCGTCTTATCAAAATGTGTTTTCTTCCTCAAATCCAAAAAGCAACTTCTTCCTAAAGAACATAAGACGATACAACTCTATGTTCTCTTTTACATCTATGGGTGGAAAGCTTGATTCTAATATCAACAAGGGCAATGCTCCATTTATATATCGTATCAGTGGCCAAAACTATCATTGCATGGGGAGTCTCAAACCTCCAGCTGGAAATGAAGCTAAGTTTTGTCAGCTATACATACATGATACTGAAAATGAAATAACAAACAGACAGGCATTATTCAGGTACGAGTGATTTCTAAGTTCCATTTTTATTCTATTAAAGATCATCTAGAAATTTAACCATTTGTAGTTCAATATCAGTTGTTAAGTACCATCACTTAATCCTTAATCACTGATTCTCTATCCAGAGATTGCTACAACAGCAGTTGTTAACCATTAGTAGTTCACTATCAGTTGTTAAGTACCATTAGTTTTTTAATTACTAGCAGTGCTTACAAGTTTTTCATCAGCTGTTTGACTTAACAGTAGTTTGCTTTATTCATTTTAAATTCATTTTAAATTCCTTTTAAATATACAATTACAATTAAAGCCAACACAAATGCACACTTGCATTATGTTAAACATACAATATGGACACCAAACGTCATACCAAGAAAGACAGAAGGATATCCAACTAGGTATACTTGACGGAACTTACAGACTCGATAACAAAAGACTGTAACATACGAGTTTTTGAACTTCTTTGTGATGAAAACTCAAGGAATGAGTGGTGCACTTTGGAATGTAGCTGATAACCTCCTTTAGTGTAGCTCTTCGATTATCCTTGAAATTACCAACCTCGCTAATTACATATCTGCCACTAGGGTTGTATTCATTCATGTGCACCAATCAGCTGTTTATTGCAGTAGCAGTTGTTAACAATATGTAGTTCACTATCAGTTGTTAAGTACCATCAGTGTTTTAATCACTAGCAGTGCTTAAAAGTTTTTTTCATCAGCTGTTTGACTTAACAGTAGTTTGCGTTATTAATTCTAAATTCATCAGCTGTTGTAGGTAAACTGAAGTTTCCTACAATAAGCTCTGCCCAGCTAAGTTTCCTACAATGACATTGGTTATAACAATTTAATAAGGCAAAACACTGTTGGAAATAATTACATTTGTACACAAAGTCTAATTAACCCCATCTAATGTTCAAGACCAAACGACTGATGCCTACCAAACCACTGTTTAAGACCAAACCACTGAAATGTTACTTTTTCTCAACATATTCTAAAAGTTTTGAGCTGGTATCAACAGTTGTTTACAACTGTTCTTCCTTAAAACTTAATTATTAATCACTGATTCTCTATCCACTGCTTATTACAATAGCAGTTGTTAACCTTATGTAGTTCACTATCAGTTGTTAAGTATCATCAGTGTTTTAATTACTATCAGTGCTTACAAGTTCTACATCAGCTGTTTGACTTAGTACTAATCTGTTTTTCCTTAACACTTAATTACTAATAACTGATTCTCTATCCACTGCTTATTACAATAGTTATGTTATGTTAACGTTTTGTTTTTTTTTCTTTTAACAGCAAAAGAACCAAACCTTCATCGCCTGCTGATAAAGAACTTGATGTTGAAATGATAAAGTATTTGAGGGCTTTATTAGATTCATAAAATATGTTGGTTAAGACATATAGGATGGTCAGAAACCATTTTCACCAATCTCCAGATGCCAACCTTAGTCTGCGACTAATTTATAGAAGAGAAAACGGCAGGACATATAACTTACCTACCACATCTGAAGTTGCTGCTTTGGTTGTCGGAGACATAGATAAAGCTATAGACCATCGTGATATTGTTGTCCAGACGCAGTCGGGAATGCTGCAGCGTATTAGCGAATTACACCCATCGTATCTTGCTCTGCAATATCCGTTACTTTTTCCATATGGTGATGATGGTTATAGAGTTGATATTCCTCATAGAGATTTTATGTCCACACAAAAGAAAATAAAACCAAAGTGCACAATGAGAGAATTTTTTTCATATAGGATCCAAGATAGAACTTATGGCTTTTCCTTAATTTTAAATGGGCGAAGGTTGTTACAACAGTTTTTGGTTGATGCGTACACAATGATTGAGAGCGAAAGATTAAAGTACATTCGTAGGCAACAAGCGAACCTTCGCTCTGAAACATTTGAGAATCTTCAAAAGTATAAATCTAAAGGTAAGGAAGTTTTAACAGATACTGGAAAGCCTGTTATACTTCCTTCTTCATTTACTGGTGGTGCAAGATTCATGCAACAAAATTACCTTGATGCAATGGCCTTATGTAAGTGGTATGGGTACCCTGATTTCTTCATAACTATAACATGTAATCCCAAGTGGCCTGAAGTAAAAAGATTTCTAAAAGATTCAACCATCAAAGCCGAAGACAGGCCTGACATATTGTGTCGATTGTTTAAAAGGAAGCTTGATTCGTTAATCAAAGATTTTAAGGATTCCAAGTATTTTGTTGAGATTAACGCTGGTATGTTATTTTGTTTTCACATCTTATCCTCTGATGTATATTTTTTAATCAAGGTTATTAACTAATAAATTCATTTATTTTTCCTTTTTATTTAGTTGTTTATACAGTAGAATTTCAAAAGCGTGGTCTTCCTCATGCACATATATGCTTATTCATGAAGGTCGATCACAAACTTCCAACCATAGATCACATAGATCCATTTATTTCTGCTGAGATTCCCGATAAAAAAGAAGATCCTGGACTTTATTCTCTTGTGACTGATTATATGATTCATGGTCCGTGTGGGAATGCAAATTTGAATTGTCCTTGCATGGTTGATAAAAGATGTTCAAAAAACTTTCCGAAGAAATTCACACCACGTACAACTATTGATTCAAATGGTTTTCCTGTATACAGAAGAAGAGATTCAGGTCATACAGTTATAAAATATGGTGTTAAATTAGACAACAGAAATGTTGTTCCTTATAACAAAAGGCTTTTGAAAAGATATCAAGCACACATTAATGTTGAATGGTGTAATCAAGCCGGTTCAGTGAAATATTTGTTCAAGTACATCAACAAAGGTCCTGATATGGCTACTGCGGTAGTTTCTGGTGATACAAGTTCAACCATCAAAGAAAAGCCAAAAGACGAGATCAAGGAGTATTATGATTGTAGATATATTTCAGCTTGTGAGGCATCCTGGAGAATATTCTCTAATGAGGTTCATTATAGGTATCCTGCTGTTATGAGGCTTCCCTTTCATTTGCCCGGCTAACAGAATGTTGTGTATGGTGCTGATGACCATATTGATAATGTTTTAAGCAAGCCTTCTATTGCTTCTTCAATATTTATGCAATGGATGAAGTTGAACGAGTCAAATAAAGATGCTAGAAAGCTGACTTATGTTGAGTTTCCTTCCAAATTTGTTTGGATACTTAAAGATAGATGTTGGCAGGTACGTAAGTTGTACCAGTGTGTTGGCCGGATTCATTCTGTATCTCCTGCTTTGGGCGAACCTTATTTTTTGAGGATACTACTGAATAAAGTTAAAGGACCTAGATCATTTGAGGAGATACGTACCATTAACGGTCAATTATTCCCGACTTTTAGAGATGCTTGCTATGCGATGGAACTTTTAGATGATGACAATGAATACGTTGAGGCCATTAAAGAAGCAAGTTTTGAAGGACATGCTGCGTATCTTCGAGCGTTATTTGCTACCCTGCTTTTGTCAAATACTCTATCTCGGCCAGAATTTGTTTGGGAGAATACGTGGAAATACTTAACTGATGATATTGTTTATAGACGTCAAAAAGAAACAAATATTTCAGGTTCTGATCTATTTTTTTTATTTCACATACTACATTTTGATTTTTTATTTAATAATGTTATTTTTTTTATTTGCTAGGTTTAGTGCTTCCTGAACATCAGATTAAGAACCTTACTTTGTTGAAAATTGAAAACTATTTAATTTCCAATGGTTCATCATTACGAAGGTTTGCCACTATGCCGTACCCTGATGACGATTCCTTACGTGATGCTTCTAATCGTCTGATCAATGAAGAGCTGTCACATGACCTAGATGAAGTAGAAGCTGAGTTTAACAGGTTGCATCAATCTCATACAGATGAACAACGAGCGGTTTTTGACGAAATAATGGAAGCAGTTGTAGGGCGTAAAGGAGGCCTTTTTTTGTCTATGGTTATGGTGGAACTGGAAAAACCTTTTTATGGAAGACTTTCGCTTCAGCTATTCGATGCAGAAATGGAATAGTTTTAAATGTGGCTTCAAGTGGTATTGCTTCGTTATTACTTTCCCGTGGAAGGACAGCTCATTCTCGGTTCCATATTCCCATTAATCTAACAGAAGATTCAATGTGCAATATTAAGCCAAATAGTGATATTGCGAGATTATTAAAGGAAACCCAATTAATCATATGGGGCGAAGCACCGATGGTACACAAACATGCCTTTGAAGCTTTCGATAGGACCATGGCCGACGTATTTTCGGAAGGTAGGAGTATTCGTTCGGATATTCCTTTTGGTGGTAAACTTATTGTATTTGGTGGTGACTTTAGACAAATACTACCTGTTATTCCTAATGGTACTAGACAAGAAATTGTTAGTGCGTCTTTAAGCTCTTCATACATATGGGCAAAATGCAGACTCTTACGGCTGACTAAAAACATGCGTCTAACTATTGGAGCTGAAAGTTCGAATATGAAGTCTATCAGAGAATTTGCAAAATGGCTTATTGATATTGGTGAAGGAAACGTTGGAGATGATAATGATGGTGACGCCATTATAGAGATACCAGATGATTTACTGATCACCGATATTTGTGACCCAATACAAAGTTTAATTGACTTTGTATATCCTTCAATTATTCAACAATTTAGGATTGCTGGATTTTTTTCTGAGCGAGCAATTCTAGCACCCAAAAATGAGGTAGTTCATGAAATTAATGATCGATTGCTTTCGTTATTTCCTGGTGATGCGAAAGAGTATCTGAGTTCTGATAGTATATGTCAAACTGAACAAATTCTTGATTCTTATCAAGAAAGCTTATACTCAACAGAAAATTTGAATGCTCTTAAGATTTCTGGCTTGCCTAATCACAGATTAGTTCTTAAAGTTGGTGTTCCTGTGATGCTTCTTCGAAACATTGATCAACAGAAAGGGTTATGTAACGGTACAAGGCTTCAAATTACTTTTCTTGGTAAACGAGTTATAGAAGCTGAAGTTATATCTGGTGGAACATTGGCACGAGAGTTTTTATTCCAAGGATTAATATGATCCCGTCTGACAAAAAAATACCTTTTCAATTTCAACGAAGACAATTTCCGTTATCAGTTTGTTTTGCTATGACAATTAATAAGAGTCAAGGACAATCGTTATCAAAGGTTGGTCTTTATTTGAAAAATCCTGTCTTCACTCATGGTCAGTTGTATGTTGCATTATCAAGGGTCAAGACCAGAGAAGGCGTTAAAATACTAATATTCGACGCTGATGGAAAACCAACAAATAAGACTTCTAATGTTGTTTACAAAGAAGTTTTTACTAGCTTGTAATCATTGTGAGGAATGTTAAAACGCTGTTTGATCAAAGTCAAACTACTTATGTTAAAAGCTAATTATAATAGATAAAACACTGTTTGAGTAATGTTAAAACGTTGTTTGACCAAAGTCAAACTACTTTTGTTAAAAGCTACTTGATAAAACACTGTTTGACCAAAGCCTGTTTGACCAAAGTCAAACTACTGATGTTAAAAGGTACATATAATAGATAAAACTAGATTTTCCCTCGGCATTGCTTCTTGAGGTCATGAAACTTACTTATGTTAAAACCTAATTATTATTAATACATGATTCAAAGCATTCAAATTATATGTTATGTTAATGGTTTTGCTATACGAAAAATTATTTTTCTTTGTTAATTTGAATACCAAATCAATTCAACTAATCATGTACTTTACTCTTGTATCTCAATGTAAATGTAAATAACAAATTCAATAAGGGGTGTATGTGTAAATATTCTTCATCAGTTGAAAATATGGGAAGAGAAAAACACAACCGTCACTATTTCTTCATCATCATTATACATTAAACAACTATCATCTCTTCTTTCAAAAATCTCTTCTCCCCAGTCATTTTCTAGGGTTTCAATTTTCTTTTCCTTCGTCTTCTACACTTCAATCACCTGAGGTTTTATTATTTTTTCTTCAGCAACTGGTATGTACATTCCTATTGTAATGAACATTATATTGTTTAATCTATGTTAATTAAAATCCTATCTTGCTACTAATACGATTTTAAATGTTTATTTCTATACATTCAAGAAGGGTTTACTTATGTGTTTGAATCATTTGTTGAGAACATGTTAAAATAATTATTATTTGTAGAATAATTTTAACTCATACTCTGTTTCTATGATTAATTTCACTATATACTCTGTTAATACAAAAAGTTAATGTTCATTTTCGAACCCAGCTTTTTAATTACAGTCTTTTAACATCTTTACTGATTCAGGTTTTATGATGTATACTACATTTGTTAAGTTTCTTCATAACCCAGAATCTTTGAAACTGGTATGACATGTTTTTACATACATAATTTATTTTTATTGAGATATATATTTAACAGTTCTTATGGTTTATATTTTCTTACACTATTTAAAAATTATATACAGGATGTACCTATATTCTTTGCTAATCAAAAGTGGGGAGATTGTTGGCAAAAAAGTAGGTTGCAAATATATCATGAGTCTGGTAAAAAATGGGTTGTTAGGGCCAGAACAGAAAATTCAACGCCGATAAAAACTGACGTTTGGGACATTGTTGTTAAAGATCTCAATTTGTCGAGGGATACTTTGTTGGTTTTCAAACCGTTAGGTGATTTTGGACTTGAACTTTCATGTTATGTTAATGGCATGTGTGGGGAATCCTATTTCACCTTTAATTGTTATGCAAGATTTGGTTTTACGGTATGAGTATTGATCTTAACTTCAATTCTTTTGCATCTTTAACGTGTTAACACTTATTCTCATAAGATACATACTTCACGTTTAGCATTCATTATTTTTAATTTTATGCAGGTAATTGAAGACTGCTTCATTGAACAATTTTACGTAAACAGCCCACCGAGTGGGAAATTTCAAATCTGTTATAAGGGTTCCTACTGGAATGTTGAGGTGTCTAAAGTTGATACCCACTTTGTATTTTCTAGAGGATGGCCGGAAATGTGCAACGATGTTGGGATACTTGAGGATGATTTGCTTGTGTTTAGCAGGATTGATGATTTTGTTTTTGAAGTAGTAGTTTATAGAGATGAGATTGAGATTTGCTTTTTGAAGAAACCTGAATCTGATGATGATAGTGTAGTTGAGATATCGAAGGCTGATTATGTTGATAATGCATTCAAGGTACGTAAGTATTTAGCATTAGCAATAAAATTTTTAATTTTTTAGCATTATATTAATTATTTCATTAATGTTGACCAGGACATCTATGAGGATGAAGAAGTTGTTTCTGTAGGTGAAGGTACAACAGTTACTCAGGTACTTGCTAAATTATTAAAATTATTTATTTTTAATTTAACACATATAAGAATTTAATGTTTTTACAACTATTAGTAATGTTGTTTACTGATGTTATATTTATTCAATAATGTATTATTTACAAGAACTTACCAACCAATGCCGAATGCACGTCTAAGAGACGCATGTCTTCACCATTGAACAAAACCCAAGATGTAAGTTTACCATCTTAAAGATTGTTATATTACTATTGTTATTAAAGTTAGTCTATGACAACAGGTTATGAAGAAAGGTAAAGTTACTTCTGAGAGAAAGGAGGTCGTCAAGAATAGGACTAAGGGAAATGCTGCCTTACCTGTCGACACAAGTGATCATACTGGATGTTCTTCGTCTGTTCATAAAGTTAAGGTATCTATACTTGCCAGTTAATTAGTATATGTTATATAAACTATTTTTTTGTGCATATATTGATCATTCCTTTAATTCACATGTTTATGTTTACTTTTTCATCAAGGGGAAGAGAGCTGCCAACGTTCAGAAAAAGCTTAACCGTAGAAATAAGATTGCAAAGACTGCAAAAAAACATTCTGGACATCCTCTTGACCCTGAGTTCTTTCATTTTGATCGCAAAGGAGACTATAGGCTGGTATACCATTTTTTATAATAAACTAATGATTTACGTTTATTTGTCTGACTATTATTTTTTTCCACACAATACATGTAGCGTCTTCCTGCTGAAGTTGCGAGACGAGCAGGTCTTTCTCTTGATCTTCATCCTTTGAAAGTTCAAAACATGGTTGGAGTTGTGCAGGTTTATGATGTTAAGTTGGAGTTAAATGAATTGAAGCCACGTTATGCGTTGGACGGTTGGCAAAAGTTTATGACCGACAAAAACTTGATGTTTGGTGATATGTTGCGTTTCACATACGTGTCTTCGCAACAGAAGATAGTATTAAATCAAGTTACATCAGTTTAACAAACACATTTTAAGTCTGTTCTGATATCTGATACTAATTATGAATATTTTGATGGTGATGTTATAGGTTTTTTTCTTAAATTATTAACTTGATGATTTGTTGCTATGTATGGCTAAGATGATAAAACACTGTTATTAGCACTTTATGTTTTATATTTGCCCAATTAGATTATGTGTTAAATTATAGTTCTTTAAGTCATTGTTCCATTTTCTTGAATTCTATCTAATTTTTTTAAAGAACTTCAGTAACAAATAGTGGTTTGAACATATGTTTGCCTTTTGGTCAATAGTTAATGGAAACCCATGTTAGGTTCAACAGTGTTTTGAAGAGGAAAACTGTGTTAGAAGACAGTAGATCTTAACAAGTTAAACATCTGTTAAGGCTTAAACAGATGTTTGGCCTTTAACAGATGTTTGGCCTTTTATATCAGATGTTTGGACTTAAACAGTTGTTTGACCTTAAACACATGTTTGACCTTAAACAGATGTTTTGCGTTAAACAGATGTTCTTCTTCTATATCAGATATTTGCACTTAAACATATGTTTGACCTTAAACAGATGTTTGGCCATAAACAGATGTTTGGCCTTAAACCAAACATATGCGTAAGCTCAACATCTGTTTGACTATTTGTCAATATCTTATTGACTTTTGGTTAACATCTGTTTCAAATTTGGTCAACATCTTATTTTGTAAAAGAGGTACAAAAACAAAGATTTTTTCAAAATCCTAAATCACCCTATCATGTAAGTGCATTGATGTAAAAGTGGAAATGATATTATTCATATGGTCCTGTTGTGCTTTTGTTTGTCATCTAATATGAGTTCATGATCTAATCCGGTGATTTGAAGACATTGATGTTGAATCGAATGAGATGGTTGATGTAATGTGGTCGTATTACAAACAAATAGTAATTAATTAATCCAAATAACTTTACCGAGCCTGGGAAGCAATCCCGGGTAAAAACCTAGTATTGTCATATACACATATATGTATATACATGCTTAAAATTGAAAAATAAGTGTTATTTAGGGCTTAACATTAGTATTTAGGGTTTAGTATTAGTGTTTAGGGTTTAGCATTAGTATTTAGGTTTTAGCTTTAACGTTTAGCACTAGGGTTTAGCAATAGTATTTAGGGTTTAGCTTTTGGGTTTAACTTTAGCTTTTGGGTTTGCATTTGGGTTTAGCTTTAGGGTTTAGCTTTAGCTTTTGGGTTTAGCATTAGGGTTTAGATTTAGGGTTTAGAATTAGGGTTTTTCTTTAGGGTTTAGGATTTAGGTTTAGCTTTGGGTTTAGGGTTTATAACACTTATTTTTCAATTTTAAACATGTTTATACATATATGTATGTTTGACAATATACAAATATGTATAGATAAAAGATTCACAATATACACATATGTATAAATCCAAAAAAAAAAAAATTAAAACCTTAAAGAAAAAGCTCCGATTTTTCCAAAAAAAAAAAAAAAAAATTCTTGCATTTTTTTCACCTTTTTTTTTTTTTCCATTTTTTACTTAGGGAAAATGTGTTGTCCAGATTACTTCTCAAGTTTCTTAAATAGGGTGGACATCTCTTAGGATTCCTACCCTATATAATATATATATATATATATATATATATATATATATATATATATATATAGAGAGAGAGAGAGAGAGAGAGAGAGAAACAGGATCTGGAGAAAACGCCAAAAAGTGTGAAAACAGTGAGAACGGATCCTGGTCGAACACGTGGCGCGCGATATAATCAGGGCAGATGGGCTTTTTTGTCTTTTTGTCTTTTTTTCTGATGCGTGTGTCACAATACTGCTTCATTTTTGGCGTTTAAGATTCTTTTTGGCGTGTAGTTAGATTCAGTAACTACCGGGCATTTTATTGGTCTTTTTTAGATCTGCCTCGTTGAATTAATCGGTTTTGTGTTACATAGTAAATATTTTGGCGTTTATAGCGTTCCCAAATTCATTAAAATTAATTAGCAATTCTAACATCTTGACGTCCATGGTGTTACTAAATTCAATATGTACCTTTAATAATTCAAACTTTACAACTTTTTTTGGCGTTTTTGTAGATTTCAGCAGTTGAATTAATCCCATATGTCTTATAAAGGTAATTTTTTTGGCGTTCATGGCGTTCTTAATAACTCATTATAATTCATTAATAATTCAAAAGATTACAAAAAAACTAAATCAAAACAAACTAATACTCTTCTGTGTTTGGGATTACATTAGAGATGTACCCATTCTTTCCTTTATTGCTGCTATCTCTCTTCTTTCCTCGAGCAAGTTTAGATTCATCCGGAGGTCTTGTTCGTTCTCTACCTCTCCCAGCTTCATCCTTGCGGTTGGGGACCCTATTTCAGCTGGGATGACTGCCTCCGTCCCGTAGGTCAAACTGAAAGGGGTTTCCCTGTTGCAGTCCTTGGGGGTGGTCCTATATGCCCATAAGATGAAGGGCAGTTCTTCCACCCATCCTTTTTGCTTCCTTCCTAGCCTCCCTTTCATTCCCTTGATTACACTTTGGTTTGCTCTTTCTACTAACCCGTTGCTCTGGGCATGGGTGATGGAGGTGAATACCTGGTGCATATGCATCTGTTCGCACCATGGCCTAAAGGGCTTTCCTGAAAATTGGACGCCTTTGTCACTTACTAGCTCCTTTGGCACCCTGTATCTGCATATGATGTTGTCCAACACAAATCCCCTCATTTGTTCTCCAGTAATCTTTGCTAGAGGTCTTGCCTCTACACACTTGTTAAAATAGTCGATAGCGTCCACTACATATTTAACCCCTCCTGGGCCCTCTGGAAATGGCCCGATGATGTCAATGGCCCACTTCTGGAAGGACCAAGATGTCGACACAGGTATCAATGGGTGCTTGTGGTGGTGTGTCATGGGTGGATGGACCTGGCAGTTGTCACATTTCTTGATTTCTTCTGATGCTGTCTCATACATCCTAGGCCAACAAAATCCCGCATTCATTGCTTTTGCCACCACTGTCCTTGGCCCAGAATGTATGCCGCAAATACCCTCGTGTATCTCTCTAATCACGTATATGGCTTCTTCATTATCGACACATTTCAGTGATGGCCCCAAGTAGGACCTTCGATAAAGTTCCCCATTAATTAATCCATATTATAAAGCTTTGACCCTTATCTTCCGGGCTGCCCCGTCACCTTCGGGTAGTATTCCATCCCTGAGGAATTTTACAATCAGTGTTATCCAAGTCTCCTGGGCGTTTTCGATTGTAGCTATTTCCTCAGCATCGATGGAAGGGGAGGTTAAGACCTCCACCTTGACTTCTCTTGCAAGGTGATCGAAGACTATGGAGGCTAACTTGCTAAGAGCATCAGATTTTTTGTTTCTCCCTTGGGGTATGTATTCCAGCTTGAAAGTCTTGAAGGCCTTGGCCGTCTCTTTCACCTTGGTCACGTATCGAGCCATTGTGCTATCCTAAGCCTCGTATTCCCCATGGAACTGCTTGACTACTAGATGTGAGTCAGTACTGACTTCTACGTGTCTTGCTTTTACCTTCTTAGCCAATCTCAACCCCGCCAAAAGGGCTTCGTATTCCGTCGTGTTGTTGGTGTTCTCAAAGTCTAGCTTGATGGCGTATGTCCGTTCGACTCCCTCGGGGCTGATCAGCGTCATGCCTGCTCCACTTCTTTCCTCGCTTGAAGCCCCATCTGTAAGTAATTTCCACACTGCCGCATCCTCTTTCTCCTTTTCTTCCCTCTCTAGGGCCTCCCACTTTAAGAGTTCTTTTTCCTCATCCTCCGGGACTTCAGCCAGGAAGTCAGCCAGTATTCATCCCTTCATTGCTGTTCTGGCTTTATACTCTAAGGAATGTTCTCCCAACTCCACTGCCCACTTAGCCAATCGGCCTGACAGCTCTGGTCTCCTGAGTACCTTTTGGAGCGGTTGATCTATCATTAATGTGACTTTATGTTCCTGGAAATATCTTCTAAGCCTTCGGGATGCAAAAACGAGTGCAAGGGTTAGCTTTTCCAGAGGCATGTAACGTTCCTCAGGGCCTTTAAGGGTCCAGCTAATGAAGTATATGGGGATCTGTTTTTCCTCCCTCTCCACCATCATCACCGCACTTATGGTTGTCTTTGAAGCAGATAAATATAGGTGCAAGTCCTCTTCGGGGACCGGAGTGGCTAGGGTTGGGAGCTTACAGATGTAGTCTTTCATTTCCCGAAAAGCTGTCTCGGCCTTTGGGGTCCATCTGAACTTGTCTGTCTGGAGACAATCCTTCAGCACTTTCATGAAGGGGAGAGTTCTGTCAGCTACCTTTGAAAAGAAACGGTTCAGGGCAATCAGTCTCCCGTTCAATTGTTAAATGTCTTTTAAGGACCGGGGGGATCGCATTTCGGCTACAGCCTGGGTCTTCTCCGGATTGGCCTTGTTCCCTCCCTTGGTGACCACTACTCCTAGGAATCTTCCTTCCTCTACCCCGAAGCAGCATTTTCCTGGGTTTAATTTCATGTTTACGTCTTGCATGGTTGGTATGGTTTCAGCTATATCTTCTATCATGGCTATCTATGTGAGGCTTTTTATGACGATGTCGTCGAAGTATACTTCCAAGTTTCGACCCCGTTGTTCCCTGAAGAGGGTGCTCATGAACCTTTGGTAAGTGACCCCTGCATTTTTTAGTCCGAATGGCATTTTAGTGTAACAAAAGGTTCCCTCGTTTGTGATGAATGCAGTCTTCTCTTCATCTTCTAGTGACATTTGTATTTGGTGATACCATTTATAGGCATCCAGGAAACACTTCAGGGGGTACTGAGATAGGGAATCCACCTGGACGTCTATCTCCGGGAGATGATAGCAGTCCTTGGGGCATGCTTTATTCAGGTCCAGGAAGTCTATGCACATCCTCCATCCTCCATCTTTTTTCTTGACCATGACTGGGTTGGCGATCCAGGAAGGATATTTTACCTCCCTTACTATCCCTGCTATGAGCAACTTCCTGGTTTCTTCACATGCAGCCCTTCTCTTACTGGGACCCATGCTCCGTTTCTTTTGCTTTACCGGTTGCACCCAGGTGTACGTATTAAGCCGGTGTTCAGTCAGACTTCTCGGAATCCCGGTCATATCTCCATGTTGAAATGCAAATACGTCTATGTTGAAGAGAATTAATTGCTTGAGAGCACTTTTGCATTTGTCATTGAGATGGCTTCCCACCTTAATTGTTTGCTCCGGGAATCTGTCGCAAAGGACCCATTCTTCTATTCTTTCTTTTTGAGGCTTTTCAGGCACTTCCCCCACAGAAACAGAAGACACTACCTCGTATGAGGACTTTACCCACGCCAAGCCCTTCGGCGTTTAGAACACCAAAGCGCCATGTGGAGTTGAGGCCTGTGCTTGTAAATCACCGATCCCCGGCCTTCCCAGGATTGCATTGTACTTTGAGGGTGCCCGGACCACCGAGAAAGTGAGAGATATGGCCCGGACACGGTCCCCTACTCCGATAGTGAATGGGAGCATGATCTTTCCCAGGGGGTGAGATATACTATTGTTGAAACCAACGAGGGGGATCTAGTCTTCCTCAAGCCTGTCCCTCATATCGTCAAACCTCAGGAAACAGTGTTCATATATTACTTCTACTCCACTTCCCTCGTCTACGTGTATCCTGGCTCCCTTATGTCCGGCTATGATGGCTGATATATTGAGGGGAAGCCTTTGCACCTCGTGTTCCTCCAGGTGTGGCATTAGTATGCGAGCTTTCATGCGGTCTGGGGGGCCCAGTACCCTAGCTTTTACACTCCTAGTGGTGTTAAACTCATCCCTTCGCCTGATCATGTCTACGTCTGCCCTTCCAGGCTCCCTCACATCTTTTCCCTTATGATCTCCTCCTCCTCCTTCTTTGATTTATTTAATCAAGTGAGCCAATTTACCCATTTTTACTGCGTCTTCTATTTCCCTCTCTAGGTACATACAATCATCGGTTTTATGGCCGTAGCCCCTGTGGAAGTCGCAATATTCGTTTGGTTGTGCCTTCGTTGCTGGTTTTATGGGTGGTGGCCTTGGAAAGGAAGTTTTCACCCTCTCAGTGGCCAGTATTTCGCTTGGGGTTTTGGTGAGAGGGGTGAAGCTATCAGAGTAAGGGAGTGACCCCCTGCCCCGAGGTCTATAGGGGGAGTATGTGGGTCTTACCCTGTCATGCAATATTTTGTCAAAAGTTGGTTTTCGGGAGTATGGTGTACCTTTTTCTGGAGGTTTTGGAGCAGGGTTGCTTCTTCGGGTGGGGACGTCCATCTCCTTAGCCTTGCTGACTGTGTCTTTTCCCCTAACAAAGGCCATGACCATGTCCATGAGGTTATCGAACGTGTGTGGGAACTCCTCTCCTAACTTTTCGCATAGTTGTGCATGCTTCAGCCCATTGATGAAGCTGCTAATCTTCATGACCTCCGACACATCTTTGATGTTCATGCTTTCTTTAATGAACCTTTACATGTATTGAGCTATTCGTTCATTATCTCTCTGCCTTATGTGCATGATTTCGTTTGGGTTTTTGACCACCTTTCTCTGTTGACCAAAGTTTCTCAGGAACTTCTGGCTTAGTTCCTCATAGCTATCGATTCCTCCGGGAGGAAGGCTGTCAAACCAGAGCCTGGCACCCTCCGTTAGAGTTTGTACGAACATGTGACACCAAACAGGCATAGGACACCGTCCTAGTTGTCTCGTACCCTTGAAGGCATGAAGGTGATCCTCCGGGTCCCGCGTCCCGTCATCTGTCAAAGTTCAAGGGCAACTTGAGCTTGGGGGCATGGGTGCCTCAGCGATTCTTTTTGTAAACTTTGAGATCTCGGCTAAGTCTCGAGGAAGGTAGGGTTGATCCAGACTGTTGTCCTTTTGGTCTTCTTTTTCTTTTTCTTTTCCCTTCGGTTCCTTTCCTGTGATTAGATCCTCTCTCTTTTGATGACATCTTCTTAAGGGCTGTTATGAAAGCCTCTAGAGGATCTGAGCAATCGCTCTTGTTCTGAGGGTCCGTTTCCCCCTTGTTGGGTGGTGTATCGAAAGATAATCTGGCCTTGAGGCTCTCCAGTCTCTCCTGTCTTTCCAGGTCCCCGAGATGCTTCTTTATTTCTTCACTGTGCATGGCAACGAAATCCGGGGTGATGGTCTCATTTTCTGTGTTTCTTGTTTGGTTCTCATTTTCTTTCTCATGGGTAATGTCTTCCACTGTGACCCTGTCATGGTCATTTTGCACCGTCTGGATGGTCCGTGAACTCGGTGGTGTTTCCATGTTCTCTCTTACAGATTGGGGTATCACGCCACCGATGATTTTAAGTGGAAAAAATCAGCCGGACTGAAAGGTCCCACGGATGGCACCAATGTCGAATCCCCAAATCCCTGGATGACTTCAAGGGGTCTTTGCTGACGTCGTGATACTCCAACGTTTGCTTTCTACAAAAAGGAAACCGTTAGCCTCGCCACGGAGGGCCCCGGAGGGGGGATCCGTGACCAAGCTCCGGCGTGAGAGTAAGTAAACTTGCCGGAGAGTAAGAGAGCAGTTTATTCCGATGAGTATGATCACCAGAACAATCTCTATGGTGTGAATTAGATATAAATGTGTGTATTTAATGTAAGGGAATTATGGTCGGAATAAATGATCGTGAGAGCATTAAGTGAGATACCTTGGACTTGAGAAATAGATCGTTCTTTACCTTTCTTATATAGCCAAGAGTCCTTATCTCTTCAATGGAATGGTACCGAGATGATCCAACGGTTTCTGACTATCTTTGGGGGGCTCAGACGCGTGCCTGAAACCCAACAGAGAGATTGTTGACCTCATTTAATGAAACCGGCTCGGAAGTACTGTGCCAGCTGGAGATCCTTTTCTTATCATTCATTTAATGCTCTTGTATTTTCTGAACATCTCCTTCCCTCCCGTTTTGTATGGGAGAATCCCTTAATAGGCAAGTATTATAATTTGGGCCTTACCAGTTGGGCCTACATGAGAGGAGCCCAAGACGGGTCAAGCTGGGTAAACCATTGGCCCGTCATCATCATGTATTTAAACAAATGGAATCTATCTATTAGTACATAGATTTTGGGCATGTTTGGGTAAGCTTTTTGAAACAACTTATTTACTTATTGGCTTCTTGGAAAAGTCAGGATTTTGTGACTTATTGACTTATTGGCTTTTCCCCCACACATACACCCTCTTTGCCAAACATTATTTTAGAGCTTATGACTTTTCAAAAAGCCAATAAGTCAATAAGTTGTTTCAAAAAGCTTACCCAAACATGCCCTTAGACTTAGACGTATTTAGCATTTTATTATTTTCATTTGGATAAAAATTAGTCATGTTACAACTTTAATTTTAGGTTCTTCTTTTTGGATTGCTAAACTGAGTACAGGTATCGTATAAATAAAAAATATCGTACAAATAAAAAATATCGTTTTAATAATATGACTATGTTATACTTCTTCCAATAATAGTTAAATTATTTTAATTATTTGAAAATAAAGTTTTATGTTCCATAAAATAGAAGCTGTGATTACAAACACACTTGGTTTAGTGATTTGTTGTAGGAAGGTAACTCTTCATGTACACATGTCCAACTGTCATTGGTGAAGTCATTACTTATTTGGTTGCATTGTCACTAGCTTATAATAAGTTGGTGATTGTTGGCCTTTCAACTGTAGGCTGTTATAGTAGATAGGGTCTACACCAGTAGAGTGCTTAATAAAGTCTTAATCTAGGGTACACCGTACACTCTCTCATGGATGTGATGTAGGCAATGGATTCGCAAGTAGGGCAAGCAATGGCTGTCACACCCTGGCTTTGCGGAAGCGTGGGTTTATTTGGTGTGACTTCTTAATACCATAGCTTAATCACAACAAAGCTATATGAAAATAAAACCATGCAGATCATCCATTGATTTAAGTTTGAAAAGTAAAAATACCACAACATTGTCTTAATGCGTTGACACATGCAACGGAAATTACAAATTAACAACATAAAACTTTGTTCTTAAAACACAACCCCAAATATAACCCAAACACTTGTTTAAGACTTGCGACTCATCCAGGTAAAAGTCGCAATCCCTAAACGTGGATGATCCTGTAATTCTAACCCAGCGGGAAAACGTAGCATACCGTGCCAGATCCTTATTTCCCTGAAATACATGTAAGTTGGAAAAATCAACATAATGTTGAGCGAGTTCATGTAAAAGTGTGTATGTAAAAATCTTCGTAAAGTGTCTGTACTTATGAAAATCCCTGGTATGTAGCATTAAAGAAAATAAAAGAGATCGCCAATGGGTTGCAAAGCCACTGGTATGTGTGAAACGGTGCAGGAAGTACTCAAACCTAGCAAATTTGTTACCGGGCCTCCGGCTGTAAGACACAGTCACCACTATGGGCCACCCTGGCCTCACGGGTGTGGGCTCGCTACACCCAAATAGATCTATCACTCATGTCCTTCGGTCCTACGACGAGGATTAATGGCCTTAAGTGTTGTACCCACCTTTCACATGATCTAAGCGTCTGTATAAAACCCTCCTTAAGCTAATCATACCATGTATAAAAGTGTCTGTAAGTGTCTGTAATAATTGTAACATGTATTTCACCCCCGAAGTATAAAACTGAAAACAGTTAAGAGAAAAGGGGGACATGAACTCACAGTAATGCGTCCTCGAATAACAGCAAATCAAACTCGGTCTGCAGCACGACAACCTACAACGTGCTAATATCTATTAGACGAACGGCCGTGCCTTAGCTTAGAGTTTTAACGTTCTAGGGGAAATAGTTAGACAACTATTTCGTGTTTATATTTCTTGGTTAACGTATAAATAGATTCCTTCCCAAGGATGGGATATTCGTACATGTATGATGTATTTGGTGACTTAAAGTATTAACAAGATACATTTTCAAGTCTCGTTATTTTTAGAAAAATTCGCCAGAACTTCCCCTAAAAACGGGAGTATCCGTGCTAATACGCACATCATTTTCTTTTCGAAATCAAACCAAGATCATCAACAAACAACCCTTACGTTTTAACACGCAAAATACTACTCTTGTCGTTTCAGTTTGTGAAAACTGGACTGTTTTCGGACGTGTAAATAAATTACTTATCTTATTCCAAAAATTCCCAAATTTTTGTGGAACGTCATAACCGACCCACAAATTATTGTGTAAAATTTTCGGGGTCTGGTTCATTATCAAAAATTTATAGAAAATCGTTTACCGAACTGTGATCAGATTTGTTACATTCTGATCACAGTTTACGGAAAAATTCGTCAAAAAAATCCTCGTGAGTCCGTTTATCGAAATTCCAGTTCGGGGGTCACAAATACATCCGTGATCATCTTTGATAAAAGTTTCAGGGGCTGGTTCGGTTTAGGTTTTAAGTTGTGACTGAAAACGTACAGCCCAATTTACTGCAGTAACGATCAGCCTTAGCTGCTGTCACGAAAACAGATTTTTAAAATAGTAACCGACTTCAGAAAAATACGATTCCAGCGCCATTTTCTTCGTTTTTCAAAATGACACGATTTAGGCTTTTGAAATTCCGTTTTTCGAGTTTTTAAAGTCCGTTTACAGCCTGATGAAGGCGGCTGAAACAGTGACTCAGCAAGCTGTTTTGTGATTTAGATGTTATTAAATCGCGTTATAAGTGTCCGATTAGCGGGTTAAACAAGAAAACGACTTTTAAATATCAAGTATGTGTTAACCAACCCTTAAACCCACAAGATTCCGCTTCACAACTCAGCCACAAGTAAACTTTTATGTAGATTTTATGTTCATAACTTATGTTTCATATTTTTCTAATATTCTTGTAATCTAGTGATTTAAACAACAATACTACATGTTAAATGCCATAATTTTCGAATAAGATGAGATCAAGTATGAAGAAACTTACTACTAGCCTCTAGCTAGGGAAGAATCTTGTGTAAAAATGATGAGAAAAAAAAATGTAGAACCAAGCAAGAACAATGCTCCCTTGCAATCCCTTCAAGTTGCACCTTCCATGGATGATTTCTAGGCTTTGAATGGACAATGAAAGGAAGAAGATGATGTTGTTTAGGGTGGTGATGGGGTGCTCGGTTGTGGGCAGCCGATCAAGAGAGAGGAGAGAGTGAAAATGGGTTGTATAATCTTGTGAAGTGATATACAATATAAGGGACCTTACTTATACATTTATTCTCACATATTTTAGTTAGATAGACAAGCAAAACAATTAATACAAGAGAGTTGAAATCAAGCAAGAAGATTGGGAGTATGGTAATATGACATGTGGGGTCCCACTTGGGAAAATAAATTCGTTGGGGGGGGGGGGGGGGGGCATAATGTAAAAATTGTGACTAAAGTGGCTAGTTGTAAGTAAAGTGGTATAAGTTAGTTGTTTTATTCTTGGCGGGTGTTATGGCATACGGGGATCATGACTAGCCATAAATAATAAAATAAAGTGTCTGCCAAAAATTTAGTGTCCCGGGTAGTGTCCAGTTATACGATTAAATACCGTACCGTTAAAATGTTTAATTATGCCGAAAAAGTCCTTTATGTATATATTTTGTAACATAAATTATTCCAGGTACTTAGGAAAATATACGGGACTGTTCTAAAATGTATTTGCATTTTATTAGTAATTTAATATGCTGAGTTTTGTATTAAGTGCAGAATTTTTGTACTTTAAAGTACGTTTTAGGCACATCCGCACACTATAAACTTCACCTAGTGACGTAGTTCTACAATCCTCACCTCCCTACACTCACTGCCAGTGTAGCAATCTATTCCCGGCTCATACTGGCCTTAGAGGCAGTGTTTGCCTGATGCTGGTTATGTCAGCATGTTTAATGGGTAACCCGTATAGTGTGCTCACTGTGCTTTTGTGCATCAAGGTTGTCACTGATGTTTATGTGTAAATGATAGAGTGACAGTATAAATGTGATGCATGAGTATGTATGTAACAGAAATCAGTAAGCAGTTTAAGCACAGTTTCAAGTAAGCACAGTAATTAAGCAGCAATTTAATATTAGTTAATTTGTACGGATACCTGGTTTGGTGAGGGTTGTCACATTCTCCCCCCGTTAAAGTAATTTCGTCCCGAAATTTAAGTTCTGCTACGAGATGCAGGGTTCTTAGGAAATAAATGGGGGTATTTCTCTTTCATTCGATCCTCACGTTCCCACGTGAATTCAGGTCCATGCCTAGCATTCCAACGAACTTTGACGAGTTTGACACTGCTCCTGCGAGTTTTATTAACTTTCCAATCCGTGACCTCAACAGGTTCTTCAGTAAAGTGGAGCGTGTTGTCGATATGAACTTCGTCAGCAGGAATGATCACTGTATTTTGTGTTGGACTTTTTCTCAAATTGGATACATGGAAGGTATCGTGAACACCATGGAGTTCAGCAGGTAGGTCCAACTTGTAGGCTACAAGCCCAATCCTTTGCAGAATTCTGAAAGGGCCAATGTAACGTGGATTCAACTTCCCACGCTTTCCGAAGCGTGCCACCCCCTTCCAGGGTGAAACTTTCAATAAAACCATATCTCCAACTTGGAATTCCAAATGTTTCCGGTTTGGATCTGCATAGGCTTTCTGTCTTTCGCGAGCCGCTTCGATGCGTTTTCGAATCTGCGCAATCTTATCTGTCGTCTCTTGGACGATTTCTGGACCAACAAGCTGTCTATCACCTGCGTCAGCCCAGCATAGTGGTGATCGACACTTGCGTCCGTAAAGAGCTTCAAATGGCGCGGCTCCAATACTAGTGTGGTAGCTGTTGTTGTATGAGAATTCGGCCAGTGGTAAATGCTTATCCCAGCTACCACCAAGATCCATTACACATGCTCTCAGCATATCCTCCAATGTCTGAATAGTTCTTTCACTTTGGCCATCAGTTTGCGGATGGAATGCAGTGCTCAAATTCAATTGTGAGCCAAAAGCTTCTTGGAAGGATTGCCAAATCCTTGATACAAATCTCCCATCCCTATCAGAGATGATCGAGAGAGTCACTCCATGACGTGTAACGATTTCTCGCATATATATTTCCACAAGTTTACTCGTATTGTCTTTCTCTTTGATTGGCAAGAAATGTGCGAACTTTGTTAGGCGGTCAACTATCACCCAAATAGTATCATGACCCCTGGGCGTCTTGGGCAGTTTTGTTATAAAATCCATGGAAATCTGTTCCCATTTCCACTTGGGAATTTCAGGTTGTTGCAGAAGTCCCGAAGGCTTCTGGTATTCGGCTTTAACCTTGGCGCACGTTAAACATTTACTCACGTAAACAGCCACGTCGCCTTTCATTCTAGACCACCAATAGTAATCCCTAAGATCTTGGTACATTTTATCCGCACCGGGATGAATAGAGTACCGCGATTTGTGTGCCTCATCAAAGATAACTTTTCTCAACCTACCAAACAGAGGAACCCAAATCCTTTTCATAAAACATAACGTTCCTTCCCTGTTTGGTACCAATTGCTTCTCCATCCCACGGAGATATTCTTCTTCAAGGTTTCTTTCCTTAAGAGCTTCTTTCTGCGCGGCACGAATGCGCAGGGAAAGATCTGTTTGGACAATCATTTCTAAAACCCTAACCCTTATGGGCTTGATCCTTTCTTTACGACTTAGGGCATCGGCGACCACATTCGCCTTCCCTGGATGATACTTTATCTCGCAGTCGTAATCGTTCAACAATTCGACCCAACGTCTTTGTCTCATGTTTAGCTCTTTCTGGTTGAATATCTGTTGTAAACTCTTGTGGTCTGTGAAGATTGTACACTTCGTACCATATAGGTAGTGTCTCCAGATCTTTAATGCGAATATCACCGCGCCTAGTTCCAAATCATGTGTGGTATAGTTCTTTTCATGTACTTTCAACTGGCGTGACGCGTAAGCTATAACTTTCTGGCGTTGCATCAACACGCAACCCAATCCTTGACGTGAGGCGTCGCAGTATACCACGAAATCATCTGTACCTTCCGGTAGTGCTAAGATCGGCGCGTTGCAGAGCTTATCCTTTAACAACTGAAATGCTTCTTCCTGTTTGATTCCCCAATCAAACTTCTTATCCTTCTGTGTGAGTAGTGTCAGTGATTGAGCGACTTTTGAAAAATCCTCAATGAACCTTCGATAATAACCAGCCAAGCCTAAGAATTGTCGAATCTCGGTTGGCGTCTTTGGAGTTTCCCAATTTTTTATCGCTTCAATCTTGGTGGGATCGACATGGATTCCATTTCCATTAACCACGTGTCCAAGGAATTGGACTTCACGTAGCCAAAACTCGCACTTAGAGAAATTGGCATACAACTGTTCCTTTTTCAAAAACTCCAGAATGGCTCTTAAATGTTGTTCGTGCTCAGCCTTAGTCTTTGAATAAATCAAAATATCGTCAATGAATACAATCACGAACTTATCGAGATATGGCTTGCAGACTCGGTTCATTAGGTCCATAAAAACAGCATGCGCGTTTGTCAACCCAAACGGCATAACAAGGAACTCGTAGTGTCCATAACGAGTTCTGAAGGCTGTCTTCGGAATGCTCTCTTCTTGTATCCTTAGCTGATGGTATCCAGATCGAAGATCAATCTTAGAGTAAAAGCTTGAACCCTGGAGTTGGTCGAATAGATCATCGATTCTTGGCAGAGGGTATCTATTCTTGATCGTCAGCTTATTCAACTCCCGGTAGTCAATACACATACGAAAACTACCGTCTTTCTTTTTGACAAATAAAACTGGAGCTCCCCAAGGTGAGAAGCTTGGTCGGATGAATCCCTTGTCAAGTAACTCCTGGAGTTGTGTCGACAACTCCTGCATCTCTGACGGTGCAAGTCTATAAGGTGCCCTAGCTACAGGCGCGGCGCCTGGAACTAAGTCAATGTGAAATTCCACTTGCCTTTGGGGTGGTAATCCTGGCAAGTCCTCTGGAAAGACTTCCGGATATTCCCTTACGACCGGGATGTCTTCGATTTTCGGCTCAGCAGCTTTCTTATCCACGATGTGTGCCAAGAAGGCAGCACATCCCTTTTGTAAACACTTACGAGCTTTCAGGCAACTGATAATTCTTAAAGGCGTATCACGCTTTTCTCCGTGCACTATGATTGTTTCTTCATCCGTCATAGGGATGCGAATGGTCTTCTCGTGACAAACGATCTCAGCTTTGTTACTCGATAGCCAATCCATTCCCACTACCACGTCGAAACTCCCCAGCTCGACTGGCAGCAGATCTAATGTAAACTCGTGCCCTCCTAGTTCAATCAAACATCCTCGGACAACTTCACTGGTCTCAACTAGTTTCCCATTTGCTAATTCGATGGAGTATGGAACGTCTAACTTACTAGACGTCAACCCAAGTATATTCTTAAATTCTAATGACACGAAACTATAATCGGCACCAGTATCAAACAAAACAGATGCAAAGCGTTGGTTTACAGGGAATGTACCAGTGACGATATTGGGATCTTGGCGCGCTTCCCTTGCGCCAATGTTGAATACTCTCCCACGGGCTTGATTCAGTTTCGGGCATTCCCTCTTAAAGTGCCCAACATCCCCACAATTGAAACACCCTCGTCCTAGATTGTTACCAATACCACCATGAGCATTGTTTACCCCCCGGTTCCCAGCTTGGTTCCCAACATTCCCACGATTACCATTACCGCCGTGGCGGTTCCCATTTCCGTTACCACCGCGGTTGTTGTTTCCAAAACCCATCTGACCATTGTTACCACGACTAGCACCTGTACCAACCCAACATGTGTTTTTCGAATGGCCTTCCTTCCCGCAAGACTCACACTTCCTTAACCTGCACTGCCCGGTGTGGTGGTACAAGCATATATCACATTTGGGTAAGGCGCCCATGTACCCCTTCCCTTTTACCTCAGCACCAGTTTCAGCTTCGACTAGTGGGTTTACTTCTTTCCTTCTGCTGGACCTGCTGGTACCTTGCTTGAAATTTGAAAATTTTCGCTTGTTTTCCCCAGACGATTCAACGTGTGTTTCTTTCTTCTTTTGCTCAACATCAGAAAACTTGTTTAGGCGGATCGCCTCCTTAGTGAGAGCTACGCTTAGATCGATCGCCTCAGTGATTGTTGCAGGTTTTGAAGAGGTCACCATACTAATGATTTGAGGAGCTAAACCCCAAATGAAACGCTCAATCCGCTTGAATTCTGGCGTGACCATGTAAGGTACCACTTCAGATGCCAGAACTCAGTTTCCAACCTTTGAATTTCAGCGCGAGAGCAATACTTTTTGCGCATGAGCTCTTTCAGCTCGTTCCACGTCAATGCGTAAGCTGCGGCTTCACCCAGTGTTTGGACTTGTAAATTCCACCATGACAGGGCTCCGTTCAAGAATAGCCCAGAAATGTAAGTAACCTGCAGATCGGGAGCGCATTTGCTCATGCGGAGAACTGATTCTGTCTTTTCTGCCCAACGAACAAAAGCAACAGCACCTCCGGTGCCATCAAAGTTTACGGGTTTGCAGTCTAAGAACTGCTTGTAGGTGCACCCTGCACATACGTTACAATATATGAATGGCATTAGCAAACTCGCTATAGATATCCAATGTATCATGGTATGCCTTAATAACTTAGTATTACCATGAGGTGGATTGTTGTTGCCGTTATTGTATGAGCTGCCTCCGCTAGGTCCTCCTTGAGAGGCGGCGTATTGCGCGATGGCGACAGCGATGATCTGTTGAAGTTCTGCCTCGTTGGCAGGCATGCGTGGATCACGTCTCGGTGGCATCTTCTAAAAGATGGTTTACGCGAGTCAGGTCATGGTAGGTAAAGTGTGCGTATAAAACGATAGTAATAATACATAACATCTCATGTTAAAATAAACCAACACATAACATCTCATGTTATAAACAATCAATCACACAACATCCCATGTTATAAATATATCAATAAATCAGCCATGCATGTAATGAGAACACTGCGATTAAGCTTTTTATATAACCAAGACCACGATTACAATGTTTACGAGTTCCATAATGTAACATACATCCAAAAAGGGACCAAGGGTCACAACGCCCTTGTCCGAAACGTCTAAATATATACAAATACCAAACATCAAAGTCATAATCGTCAGGTGGTCTTCAAAAAGCTATGCAGCCGACTTAATCGCTATCTTCTCATCAAAAGTGGTGGTACCTGCATCAAACCAAAAGAGCCCTCATGCTGCTGGTGGTGGAGGAGGAGGGAAATGAAAGTAGAACAAACTGCGCATGAGGAGCCAGTCCGCCTCCATGGCGTGGTGAGAACGTGACAGACTCTCTAACTGCTGCTCCAGGACCTGGACACGACGCGTCAGCGCGTCATGCTGTAGCATAAATGAAACGAGGACATCCTCATAAGAAGGCCCGACATAATAGGCATGGTATGGATCTGTCGGCGGCACTACGGAGGATGATGTCCATAGAAAAGGCTCGCTGGATGGAGTAAAAGGTGGTACAGCGAATGGTGGAACAGGGGGAACAGCAGTATGGTGAGGGATCTGTGGTGCAAACTGATCCCCTCCGGTCTGAAGAGGTGCATGGCCAAAAGGCTGATGAGATGGGCCCTCTCCAGGACGCGGTGGAGGGATCTCATGAAGAAATGTGACGGGCAGATCCGCGCGATGCGCATCAGTAGTGTGTGTGGGGAACAGGGGTGCATCGGTGGTATGTGGGGGAAAAGGTGGGATATCAGTAGGGGCAAAAATGGGTGCCAAGACGGGGGCTACAGGTGCCACAAACGGTGGGAGCTCATCATCAGCCTCTATCCACCCATGGTGGGCGTCATCATCCTGAGGGTCGGCCTGAGCCGCAAAGAGTGCATGGTCGGGCTCTAGAGGTACTGGGTCAGGAATAGGAGCAACAACATCAGGCTCAGCGGGCATAACAGCATGAACAGGTGGTGGAACAAAGGAAGCTACCGACTCAAGAGAGTCAGGAATCGATGAATCAGAATGGGCCTCCTCAATAGGAATCTCAACTAATGGAAGAGCGACCTCGTCTGCAACAGGGGCCCCACCCTCATGGTGGCCCTCCGGGGGACCCGCGAATAGGTCGAGGTCGTCATCAAGCTCAAAATCGTGAGGCAAATCCTCAGCAGCAAAAGCAGCGTGTGCAACCGGAGCAGGGATCTCCACAAGAGGTAGATCCCCGGCAGGAACACCATCAGCATGAGGTATATCGTCCCCAAAATCGGGTATAGCAAAAGGCTGGAACGCATCCTCGTCAGTGCTGTCTGTATCTGATGTATGAACCTCTGAATCAGTGTACATCGGGTCGTCAGAGTCTACTGCCACTGGGTCTGAAACCCCGCTCGATGAAGACATTGTGTCTGTAATACAACCACAGACAGGCACATACATCAATCACATAATCAAGTAAACATGTAAGTCACAACAAGCAAATAATCATCCTAGTATTCCCCAGACTATCCCTCCCAGTCTCTTAAACTGAACTCCCTAGCCTCTCAGACTAACTCCCTGGCCTCTAAGACCAACTCCCTGGCCTCTAAGACCAACTCCCTGGCCTCTAAGACCAACTCCCTCAGTCTCTAAGACTGAAATATAAATTTTTGAAAAGTATATTTGTGCCCCTTTTTGTTTGTAAGAATGTCTGTGCCCTGGATCTGGACGTTTAGTGTATGCAATGTAAAAACGTTTTTTGTGAGAGCCCTAGTAATCATAGTCTAGACTCAAGAAAGAGTCCTAGTTCGCTATGATCGAGGCTCTGATACCACGCTGTCACACCCTGGCTTTGCGGAAGCGTGGGTTTATTTGGTGTGACTTCTTAATACCATAGCTTAATCACAACAGAGCTATATGAAAATAAAACCATGCAGATCATCCATTGATTTAAGTTTGAAAAGTAAAAATACCACAACATTGTCTTAATGCGTTGACACATGCAACGGAAATTACAAATTAACAACATAAAACTTTGTTCTTAAAACACAACCCCAAATATAACCCAAACACTTGTTTAAGACTTGCGACTCGTCCAGGTAAAAGTCGCAATCCCAAAACGTGGATGATCCTGTAATTCTAACCCAGCGGGAAAACGTAGCATACCGTGCCAGATCCTTATTTCCCTGAAATACATGTAAGTTGGAAAAATCAACATAATGTTGAGCGAGTTCATGTAAAAGTGTGTATGGAAAAATCTTCGTAAAGTGTCTGTACTTATGAAAATCCCTGGTATGTAGCATTAAAGAAAATAAAAGAGATCGCCAATGGGTTGCAAAGCCACAGGTATGTGTGAAACGGTGCAGGAAGTACTCAAACCTAGCAAATTTGTTACCGGGCCTCCGGCTGTAAGACACAGTCACCACTATGGGCCACCCTGGCCTCACGGGTGTGGGCTCACTACACCCAAATAGATCTATCACTCATGTCCCTCGGTCATACGACGAGGATTAATGGCCTTAAGTGTTGTACCCACCTTTCACATGATCTAAGCGTCTGTATAAAACCCTCCTTAAGCTAATCATACCATGTATAAAAGTGTCTGTAAGTGTCTGTAATAATTGTAACATGTATTTCACCCCCGAAGTATAAAACTGAAAACAATTAAGAGAAAAGGGGGACATGAACTCACAGTAATGCGTCCTCGAATAACAGCAAATCAAACTCGGTCTGCAGCACGACAACCTACAACGTGCTAATATCTATTAGACGAACGGCCGTGCCTTAGCTTAGAGTTTTAACGTTCTAGGGGAAATAGTTAGACAACTATTTCGTGTTTATATTTCTTGGTTAACGTATAAATAGATTCCTTCCCAAGGATGGGATATTCGTACATGTATGATGTATTTGGTGACTTAAAGTATTAACAAGATACATTTTCAAGTCTCGTTATTTTTAGAAAAATTCGCCAGAACTTCCCCTAAAAACGGGAGTATCCGTGCTAATACGCACATCATTTTCTTTTCGAAATCAAACCAAGATCATCAACAAACAACCCTTACGTTTTAACACGCAAAATACTACTCTTGTCGTTTCAGTTTCAGTTTGTGAAAACTGGACTGTTTTCGGACGTGTAAATAAATTACTTATCTTATTCCAAAAATTCCCAAATTTTTGTGGAACGTCATAACCGACCCACAAATTATTGTGTAAAAGTTTCGGGGTCTGGTTCATTATAAAAAAATTATAGAAAATCGTTTACCGAACTGTGATCAGATTTGTTACATTCTGATCACAGTTTACGGAAAAATTCGTCAAAAAAATCCTCGTGAGTCCGTTTATCGAAATTCCAGTTCGGGGGTCACAACGATCATCTTTGATAAAAGTTTCAGGGGCTGGTTCGGTTTAGGTTTTAAGTTGTGACTGAAAACGTACAGCCCAATTTACTGCAGTAACGATCAGCCTTAGCTGCTGTCACGAAAACAGATTTTTAAAATAGTAACCGACTTCAGAAAAATACGATTCCAGCGCCATTTTCTTCGTTTTTCAAAATGACACGATTTAGGCTTTTGAAATTCCGTTTTTCGAGTTTTTAAAGTCCGTTTACAGCCTGATGAAGGCGGCTGAAACAGTGACTCAGCAAGCTGTTTTGTGATTTAGATGTTATTAAATCGCGTTATAAGTGTCCGATTAGCGGGTTAAACAAGAAAACGACTTTTAAATATCAAGTATGTGTTAACCAACCCTTAAACCCACAAGATTCCGCTTCACAACTCAGCCACAAGTAAACTTTTATGTAGATTTTATGTTCATAACTTATGTTTCATATTTTTCTAATATTCTTGTAATCTAGTGATTTAAACAACAATACTACATGTTAAATGCCATAATTTTCGAATAAGATGAGATCAAGTATGAAGAAACTTACTACTAGCCTCTAGCTAGGGAAGAATCTTGTGTAAAAATGATGAGAAAAAAAAATGTAGAACCAAGCAAGAACAATGCTCCCTTGCAATCCCTTCAAGTTGCACCTTCCATGGATGATTTCTAGGCTTTGAATGGACAATGAAAGGAAGAAGATGATGTTGTTTAGGGTGGTGATGGGGTGCTCGGTTGTGGGCAGCCGATCAAGAGAGAGGAGAGAGTGAAAATGGGTTGTATAATCTTGTGAAGTGATATACAATATAAGGGACCTTACTTATACATTTATTCTCACATATTTTAGTTAGATAGACAAGCAAAACAATTAATACAAGAGAGTTGAAATCAAGCAAGAAGATTGGGAGTATGGTAATATGACATGTGGGGTCCCACTTGGGAAAATAAATTCGTTGGGGGGGGGGGGGGGGGGGGCATAATGTAAAAATTGTGACTAAAGTGGCTAGTTGTAAGTAAAGTGGTATAAGTTAGTTGTTTTATTCTTGGCGGGTGTTATGGCATACGGGGATCATGACTAGCCATAAATAATAAAATAAAGTGTCTGCCAAAAATTTAGTGTCCCGGGTAGTGTCCAGTTATACGATTAAATACCGTTCCGTTAAAATGTTTAATTATGCCGAAAAAGTCCTTTATGTATATATTTTGTAACATAAATTATTCCCGGTACTTAGGAAAATATACGGGACTGTTCTAAAATGTATTTGCATTTTATTAGTAATTTAATATGCTGAGTTTTGTATTAAGTGCAGAATTTTTGTACTTTAAAGTACGTTTTAGGCACATCCGGTCACTATAAACTTCACCTAGTGATGTAGTTCTACAATCCTCACCTCCCTACACTCACTACCAGTGTAGCAATCTATTCCCGGCTCATACCGGCCTTAGAGGCAGTGTTTTGCCTGATGCTGGTTATGTGAGCATGTTTAATGGGTAACCCGTATAGTGTGCTCACTGTGCTTTTGTGCATCAAGGTTGTCACTGATGTTTATGTGTAAATGATAGAGTGACAGTATAAATGTGATGCATGGGTATGTATGTAACAGAAATCAGTAAGCAGTTTAAGCACAGTTTCAAGTAAGCACAGTAATTAAGCAGCAATTTAATATTAATTCATTTGTACGGATACCTGGTTTTGTGAGGGTTGTCACAATGGCTTCAGGGATGATGAAGAATGAGGGAGGGAGGGTGGATCGGTTTTGGCTCTATACCATGTAGGAAATGATAACTCTCACTATCAAAACAAGTTACAATATGATCATACATATAGGCAAAGAATAAATGCAAAATTAATAACAAACATCAATGTGAATAAATGAATAATTATGGAGACTCTTGAGTGTTATCAGCCGTCTATAATTCTGATGAAGTGGTTTATCAGAAATTCTGGTAAAAACCCCACTTGTCTAAAAACCAGCTCTATCCTGCCACACTAACCAAAGCAAGTTGACATTATTGGATCTCATGATGACAAAGGCAAATTGATTGTTGGATTCAATGAATATGTCAAGACGCTACTTTTTGAAGGAATATACATGAATAAACAAGCAGAGAACAATGAGTTAAGCTTAGCATTCAATACATACTACAAACTTCATTGTCCTTTCACTCTCAGAATTCAAGTATTCATTTGTAATAGATAATAATCTTACAATCACCTTGTAAACCATTTTGTTTCAAAGTGATATAAACTTGATAATTTTGTAGGTCTTGTTTCTTGAAAGTATGATTTCTATTTCCGCACACTATTTTCACAACTATTGAAATCACTTGCCATATTTCGTGAGAAGAAGTTTTTAAGTCTAAACTGGGACCAACAATTGGTATCAGAGCAGATTGAATAAATTATTTTCAAACGATCAATCGCCCATTTTCTTTTCTCTAAATATGGCCAGCTTTCAAACATGAAATAATGCTTTTAACATTGGTTCAATGTCTAAACCTCCGACTCTTGTCAGAGAGGAATACCCACAATGGAAAATCAGGATGGTCAATTTCCTTAATGGACATGACCGAGCTCTGTTTCAATCCATTGAAATGGGTCCACATGTACCATAGGCAGTTTGCAGCAAGATGGAGCTCGTTCTCACGTTCGTTTCGCTTGGTCGCACGCCCAAAACGGACCCTCGTAGCTCAAGTTAGAGCCATTTTAGTGAAGCCCCTTTTGTTACGCGGTCTTGGGCCTCCAAATACAAAATAGCCCATTCCTCCACACTTGGGCCTGCATCACTTTAGTAAATTCCTATTCAGTGAGATTTTTATACCTTAAAGCACACGTGTATAGGAACTTTTTGTATAGTCTAATATTTGTAGGGCTTAGTATTGTACATGTTATAAAATATTTTGATCAACAACAAGGGCTTTGCTAGAGGTACAACTTCAGAGAAAAAGAAAACAGTTTGTGATATGGTTATTGAGCAACTTTAGTTAGAGAAAAAGAAAATTGTCTGTGATATGGTTATGGAGCAACTTTATTTTCTCACTATTTAATATAATATGTAATTTTTTTGTATTTCTTTTATTTTTAGATTTATTAATCATATTGATTAAATTTTTAGCCCGTGTAATACACGGGTAACTAACCTAGTAAAGTAATATAGCTGCAGTGGATTTAAGAAACTGTTGGGAGCAGCAAAGCCCGTTACATCATCCATAACCCTGTAAAATTGTTTAGCATTAACTTCCAAATATTCTTCTTTAATTCCAAAACAATAAAATTTATCCTATTATAAATTCAGATATATATATCCTCATAATTGCGGTTAAAAAAAATATATCCTCATAATCTCGATGCATATATATGAGTATTGATGAATGAAAGAGATACACTTCTCATATTTTCTCATATTTCACTTCATCTTATCAGCACCTGCTCTATACTTGTTTTGATTGTTTAGTTGATGCTTTAGAAGTGGTCTACCTTGGCTATTGTTTCACATTTATTATAGAATTCTACTTCAGCCACACATTCATCAATCCAGGTAACATATATTAACGTCTCGTGCATTTATTGGTAGATATAGAACCTTTTTACTCACTTGAATCACACACATCAAATGTTTTTACGTAATTCAGTGATAAATTTGTGACATAAAATTGAGATAGATGGATTTTTTTTCGTAAATAGATATTTTTTTTCTTTTTTTTTTGTGATTCAATCTCGCAAAATACTATTCAAAGTAATACTAGATATTATGGTTTTCTATGATTAAGATATTGAAACATACAATCAAGATATTGTTTCTTGAAGTTTATTAGAACATAAACATGCTTTTAGTTCGGCGGTAACTGCCGTCATAAATTAATGAATTACCGATTAAATGCGAATGCGTGATGAAGATCTTGATTTGTTTTGGTTTTGCGGAAACCCCTTTTCCGGACTTTCTTCACCGTTGGATATCGGAGTCATGCATACTTTGTTTCAATCACTTGATGTTATCATATACAATCTCTGGATGCTCTCTGTTTTTCGATCTCACGTTTCCTCTAGCAAGACTCCTGTGATTCATTAATAAAATGACTTAATAGGTTGTATGTATTAAGCATGGACTTTGGTCTGACTTTCAACGCTTTTGATTCATTTAATCCATTTTAGCTAAAAAAATTATGTTCCGGTTTCAAATAAAATACAATCCAAATCGACCCATTTACAAATAAAAGAGTTGAAATTGCCACCTCTAAATCTGATAGAAACAACAAACAAAATAATAGTGTCTTAGGATGAAACTAAGATGTGTGGTCATAAGCTTTTCCACATTAACCGAACCAGGTTTCGTAACCTTCACCCGAGTTGAATGTCACCATTATGAAGTCAACATTTGAATTAGTATGATCTACAGAACTATTTAGTTAGATTAAAAAGTCAAAATAACCTTTTCAACATCACGAGTTGACGTTAATCCGGAGTTGCATCAAGATGTTGATTAAGAATGCCGTTAGTGTCAATACATGAGATGTTTTAACATAAACGACATTCTTAATCAACATCTCTTCGCAACGTGAAGGTTACCGTCAAGTCGTGATGTTGAAAAGGTTATTTTGCCTTTTTAATATAACTTAATACTTATGTAGATCATACTAATTCAACATGTTGACTTCATAATGGTGACATACAACTCAGGTGTAGGTTACGAAACCTGGTTCTGTTAATGTGGAAAAGCTTATGAGCATGCATATTAGTTTCATCGTAAGACACTGTCTATTTTTCTATCAGATTTAGAGGTGACAATTTCAACTCCTTTATTTATAAATGGATCAATTTAGGCTGTATTTTTTATCTCAAACCAGAACATATATATATATATATATAAAGGAAGGTTAACGTACATTACGGCTTAACGTACATCACGTACAACAGATAATTACGCACGTTCGTTTTAACATCATGCATGTTATAACTCAAAAATCCAAAATCATGCATGTTGAAACACAATAATCACGCATATTGAAAACATTAATCACGCATGTTATAGAACAAATCACGAACGTTGTTGTACGTGAAGTACGTTAAGCTGTAATGTACGATATACTTTTTCTATATATATATATAAATATATATATATATATATATTTATAAAGGGTACATATTCTAAGAGAAGTCCAACTTATTTGAGAAACTTGAGAAGTATTCTGGACCACACATTTCCCTAAACTTTTCATAAATTACCAAAAGTTTAGGAAAAATATGTGGTTAAGAATGCTTCTTAAGTTTCTCAATTAGACTAGGGCTTCTCGCATGATCCTAACCCTATATATATATGTGTGTGTGTGTATATATATATAAGTGTAACGTACAATAGGGCTTATTGTACACAACGTACGCGATAACCCCAACCATCAGATCTTTATCTCCCATGCGATTTCACCCCATAAACAACAACGTACGCGAGCACAATTCGCATGTTATAAAAAGGCAAATGAAATCGCATGGCTTGAAAATGCAATGAAATCGCATGTTTTGAAATTCCATGCAAATGAAATCGCATGTTTGAAATCACATGCAAAAGGAAATCCCATGCAAATGAAATGGCTTGCATGAAATCGCATGTTTTGAAATCCCATGCAAATGAAATTGCATGTGAAATCTCATGCAAATGAAATGGCTTGCATGGGGAATGTGAAAAAATGGCATGGGGTGTGTAGATGGTGAAGTCGCATGGCGTAAACACGAAATCGCACATTTTTTATGTGGTGAAATCGCATGGGGAGATGAAATCGCATGGGAGATCAAGATCTGACCGCTGGGATTATCGCGTACGTAATGTACGATTAGCCTTATTGTAGGTTGACTGGCCTCTATATATATACACATATGTAGGTGAAGGTTTATTGGGGAACACTAAAAAAGTTGAGAACACTGGGGAACCGACTCAAACGAACTCCGATTTTGGAATCGGTTCGTCGAACCCTAACTAAGATCTCTTAACCCTAAACCCTAAATCCTAACTCCTAAACTCTAAACCCTAAACCTAAAAAATAAGGCTAAAACCTATGCTAAACCGTAAAATCTAAACTATAAACCCTAAAAGCTAAACCCTAAAGGTTAAACCTAAAGATAAACCCTAAAGCTAAACCCTAAATCTAAACCCTAAACCCTAAAGCTAAACCCTAAAACCTAAAGCTAAACCCTAAGGCTAAACCTTAAAGCTAAACCCTAATATATTTAGGGTTTAGGGATTATGATTTAGGTTTTAGGGTTAAGAGATCCTAGTTAGAGTTCGACGAGCCGGTTCCAACGCCGTGGGAATGAATCCAATCGGAGTTCGTTTGAGCTGGTTCCCCACAGTTCCCCACTTTTTTAGTGTTACCCAATGAACCTCACACTACATATTATGTATATGTATATATATACATATGTATATGTATATATATAACAAAATGCAACGGGCACGCCTTTAGAAAAGAGCCATATATGTACCAGGACCACATCATCTATTGATAACCAATAACTGCTTCAACCGACACCAATTTGTCAGATCATTTAATAGCCCCAAATTCCGTTGTCGCCCATCATCTTTCAATCTCCAAGCATAAATCGAATCCAATCTGCATCATCTTTTTCCAATATTGAATCGCCACAAGTCGATTGAATCAAATCCACATCATCTTAAAAAGCAACACAACCTTTAATAGAACCGCATGACGACCATAAATTCTTATGCAGCCCGCTTATTCAAACCATTGTGTCATGTCGATTAAAAGTAAATGATATGAGATGTTGCTTTTTGTATCCAGTGGATTAAATATAATGTCTCTAACCAACGCAAATTTTAAACGAAGAAGTATATAAACCGTAAGTTCGTAATTGTATATATATAATCCCTCTCCAAGTCAACCAACATGATGTCACTGCTTTTCATCACTTAACAACTTTAGATTTCACATGGGTGAGAATTCTAGACTTGAACCAACCAGGATACACCCTCAAGCCTCACAACATGGAATGTCACAACGAGTCAACTAAGAAAAGTAAACTAAAAAAGTTTAATTCATGAATAAGTGTACCTGTAAATAAGTCATGTATGCACATGGATTCACAACTCTTAGAGCAAGGTAAATCTCAAAAGGATCTGCAAATGTTCGGCATCAAAACGCTGACGTAAAACAATCTTGAAAGTATCACTTGCAAGAATGTGTTCTTTTGCTTGCATTACTGCCGCCTTGTATTATTCCATGTTCATGTTTGACTGGTTCAAAGGACTTTTGAATTGTTGAGTGTTTAATTTAATAGAACCGGGAGATAACTTTAGCCTAATTATCGAGAGCTAAGTAAAAAAATTCTTGCGAACAAAAAGTGGATTAGGAAACCATTATAACGCTATAGAGAAGATAAGTCACTTATAGATCACAATCTTGTACTTTAGACGCCAATCTTTGCCACAACTAATAAAAAACAAAAGACAACGATTTTTTATGCCGGTAAGTTTGGGGAGACAAGTTATTTTGTTAAAAAGCTTGGCAAGTTAAGCCTATATTTAAGCCAAGTAGGCGGACCATATGGCTCAAGCTTATCATCAGAAGAACCTACTTGGCTTAAATTACTATAAGCTTAACTTGCCAAGCTTTTTGACAAGATAACTTGCCTTTCCTAACTTACTCGCAGAAAAAAAATGTTTTTTTTCTTGTGTTTTGTATTAGCTGTTGAAAATATTGGCGTCTAAATTACATGATTGTGATCTGTAAGTGACATATCTTCTATATAGCATTTTGACGGTACCCTAATCATTTTTTGTTTACTTAGCTCTCGATAATTAGGCTAAAGTTGGCTCCGATTCTCTTAAATTAAGGACTCCACAATTTTACACTCCTTTGAACCAGTCAAACATGACCAGGGAATAATACAAGGGAGTAGTACAGCAAGCAAAAGAACACATTCTTGCCGTTGATATTTTGGAGATAATTTTAACCCAACGTTTTGAACGCCGAACGTTCGCAGATCATTTTGAGATTTACCTTTCACTATGAATTATGAAATCATGTCCGTACATGACTTATTCACAGGTACTTAATCATGAATTAAACTTTTTAGTTTACTTTTCTTACTTGACTCGTTGAGACGTTCCATGTTGTCAGGCTTAAGGTGTGTTGTGGTTGGTTCAAGCCCAGAAATTATCACCCATGAGAAATATGAAGTTGTTATGTTATGAAAAGCAATGTGCAGAACACATCATGCTGGTTTACTTCCAGAGAAATTTTATATACATACATATACATACATACATACATGCATGCATACATACATAATGAGCAGGGGAAGATCATATGTAAGTAGGTTCCATCAAACATCAAGGTATAATTTTTAAACATCATGGCCCCGAACTACATGGGGAAGTTCATGCGTTTACTAACGATTTATTAATTTTTGACAGACACGAACACGAACGATCAGCATGTTGTTTCAGCCAAGTTGTTAAGTCCTCATGGCTCCGAACGTTTAGCAGATGATCATGTGTTCGTAGCTTCCATTGATCATCAAGGTACAATTTTAAAACATACGTGTATATAAGTTTGTATCTAGTTTCGCAGGGACAAGAATACATAGCTGTATGAACAATTGGACCAGGAGAGAAAGCAATTAAAAAGAGTAAAAAACCGAGACGGAAATGCAATTTTTGCAATAAATGAGTTAGGGATCATGATAAGAGGAACTGTCCGCTTAAAAAGGCTAACCCGGTTAAGGACGATTCGTCAACCGACGAAGAAGATGATGTATACGAAGAATCCGAAACCGAAGAATACGTGTCCGATGATTTTGGTAGTGAAGAGTTGGTTACGTAAATCGTAACAACATTCAGTTGTTTTTTTCATGTTCTCCTTCAGTTTTAGGTTTTTTTAAACATGACAGTTGATGTTAGCTTAAACTAGTTCTTATCGTAATTTTGTTTAGGTGTTTCTATGGTGGTGCTATATGTTTTTGATATATCATGTATAACTGGAGTCTATGGGTTTTTAAGTTTTATCCATTACACATGATTGTTAATTGACAATCTTCTCGTGGCCTCTACTAACTCGCGATATGTGATACATGTTACAGTTACAAGTAGTACAGTAGGTTATAAGAGCATAACTGGTCGCAGTTCATGAGTATTCGCAGTCTAGTAGGTTAGAATGTTAGAGCTGCACATGTGTTTGTGTTGTGCGTAATCCCAGCAATCGCTACATTTGAAAATACCTTGTTAAAATGTTTTTTTAAAAGGTACAAATTAATATAGATGCCAGCAGTGTATATTTTGTGACATCCCAGTTTTGAGTTTATTAATGATGCAGCATGCGTGAGTCTAATTGAAGTCCCATTTTCATCTACTATTACATTCCATGTTGCATAAAAGGCTATCTATATGTCTGTGTTATAACATATACAGATATAGTTCAGTTGTTTATATGGTTATCAAGTATCTATGGATGTTCATAGACAATGTACACGTGTTCTCTACCGGGTCGCAATATGGTATACAGGTTACATCAACTAGTAGTCGAGTAGGTGGCAATGTTTTGAGTTACGCATGTGCATTTTGCATATGGTATTTTCATGTAGGAAATAGTTTTTAGAATAACACGGCTGTATGTGGTTTTCGTAATGTAAGAGGTACAAATGAAACTTGTGTTTCCCACTTGTGCATAGACTAACGTTCGTATAAATCAGACTGTCAAGGATATTCACTATTTTTATAAATGCATAACAAACATCACTGTTACCCTAATATTTAAAACAAAGGAATATTGAATATGGTTAACATTATACAAACTACGATAGTTCAACATAAATCCAGTGCAACCAAGCGTATTAACTAGTCTGTTCACCTACACGAGCTAACCCAAAAGTAAAGATACTGTTTAGACACAAAGAAAATAAACTAGACAAATCAAAAGACATCGGCAGTACAAGAAATCTACTTAATTTTGTTAATGCCAGCATAATCACAGGCTTCTTCCAGAATATGTTCGCCTCCGATGTAATCAACTTCACAGCAAATTGTAGGATCGTTTGTTGACCCGAACGAGTCGTTCAGAGGTTGTCTCTTGCGTTTCAGATGCGGAATAATAAGAAACACAAGTAGATATAGCTTGTTCTTCTTCCTAACTGCTTGTTTTATTGATTTAAAACGTTTTACAGCTCGATCTTCACACCGGCAGACCTTCAGTGTGGAATTTCACATACATGTTATGAGATCCGCCCTAATGACACCTATATATAGGGTTTCTGGTTCGCTTATGTGTCACATGTCCATATAAGCGGACCAGACATGTACACATAAGCTGACCAGACATGACATAAAAGCGGACCAGACTCCCTATGTCCCTATGAGCGGACCAGACTCATAAAACCTATACAGACTCTTGTTTTCTCGTATTTCGTGCCCTATGCTATACAATACAACATAAGACCTGATTCTAGACACCTAGACGTAATCAACAGATGTAGTGCACCAACAAACTCCCCCTCAGATGTTGATGGAGTCGCTTATACACTCTGACAGCAAAACTGTGTATTCACATCTTCAATCTAGATCAGTCTCTGGGCGTTCTCTTCTCTCAATCTTCAGACTCCCCTTCTCGATTTACTGGCATTCTTTTGTTCTTCAGTAACATCTTCAGGATCTTTGTCTGATCTTCACAGGCTTTCAGAATTGATTTCCAGGATCGAAACTTGGCTCTCTTCCAACAGAGATTTTCAGAATATCGAATCCTGGCTACCTGCACAATCTTAACCCAGACATAAATTTTCTAATTTTATCACATATCAAATACCTGTGCTCCAACACATGAATCTCATAATCACTAAAACAAACATATAATTGTAACACCTCAGGCTCTCTCTCAAATATCTATGATGAACCACTTGAAGAAGGTTAGATTTAACGAAAACAATTAGGTTTACACAAACACTCCCCCTCAAATGCTGCTCATCATGTTTAGCACTCGGAATTTTGAAAATCAGTTTTCCAACATCAGTTGTCGAAAATCTTTTTTACTTTTTCAAAAATTATGCTAAAACACACACAAAATCTTTTTGGATTTTCTGAGAGACTAAAATGCAGAAATAAAATATTTACTGTTGATGCATATTTTGTGGACACGACTCGGCTCGGTTCGGTTCAACTCAGCTCAGTTCGACTTGGTTTCGACTCGAAGACACGAAGATCAAGACAAAGCTACTTGTGTCTGTACTATGTCTGTATTTTGTCATGATACCAAACGATGTCTTATGTTAGGTTTGTTGTTATGTGCGTTCGATGTAAGTTTGACCAAGTCAACCATCCTCCGGTTTGACTTGGCCAAACAGTTAGCACATTGTGTGTATGTTGATGTGTGCGTCGAAGGATGAGGCATCGGAGGATAGTTTAGATCCTTCGATGACCTCGAAAGATAAACATTCGATAGATACAGATGGACCTCGAAGGATATCATCCTTCGAGGTATGTATGGATCTTTCGGTAGAATTTCTGGTCGATAGATGATCCTTCGACCAGATTTCCTTTTCCTTCGACCACAAGTGCTGTGTCGGGTATATATATACCCATGTTGTGTGTTGTGTTCTTTTGGGGAGAAGTTAGACAGAGTAGAGAGGTTGAGAAGTTAGACACTTTGGAGAGACACAAGGGAGAACAGCAGAATACTTAGAGCATTCTGTTAGCAGCACACACACACACGAGAGAGAGAGTTTATAGAGTACATCTGTAAACATTGAGCTTGTAACTGGACCCTTCATTCGTATTAATACAAGTGGTGTTAATCGGTGAACTTTGTGTGTCGTGCTTTTGCGTGTTCTATCTCGGTTTGCATCTCCGGTTGGATTCCGCACAACCGGACGTGTTTGTACACAAGGATTAGGCGACTAGATCCTCCCCTAGCCGGACCTAACAAGTGGTATCAGAGCCTTGGCTCTTCTCCTTGTTAAAACCGAGTGTTTTAGAGTGTGTTTCGGATTCTTGGAGTTCATATTTTTCTGAAAAATCAGCTTTAAAACTTCGAAAATCTGCATGTTTTGCTAGAAGTTCATATAAAAACCTTGTTGTTCTTCATTTTCACATGTTAAACATTGGTTTTTAGTGAAGTTTCGGCCAAAGCTCGTGTTCGGCAGTTGTCGGTTTACCGGAAAATTCAAATTTTCTGGGTTTGTTCTTGATATCTTCAACTAATATTCAAGTTTTCTTCAAAGTGTTACATATTTTGATCTTGTTTTATTATTGTTGAAAGTTGTTTGTGCATTGGGAAAGGACAACCATTTTGAACTCCCTCTCAAAATTTGCCCTAACTATCTCGGATCTCCGCCATAGGTTCCCACAAACCCAAATTTTCCCAAATTCTCTCTCAAAGCTTTGAAGTGGCCAGGAATTTCTCCATAGTTCATTTCCATCTGAGCATTCATTTCCAAATCTCGATTCGTGGTTCTGAAGTATCGTTTCATCAGTAAAATTCGAGCCGTGAAGGTGGGAATGTTGTGCTTTCGTCTCGTTTTTTCAAAGGTAGACCTGTGTAGAAACAATTGATTAGTCCCTGTGATGCATATTCAATTAATCATCGTTTACATCGATCTCATCTCTAACCCTAGAGGTAAACTTTATTGCTTATGCCCCATCATCCATGCTCACCAAGTGTTTGTTGAATTGCTTAAATGAAATTGAAAGTGTTTTTTTAATCAATTTACCAGCTATAATTTTAGTTTGAAGCTCAATCGATTGTTGCAGTTATTTGACTTTACAATGTGAAATGAAATGTGAGTTTTGGGTATTTGATTTTGCATCTATTACGCTCAATTAATTGTTGCAGTTACAATATTCCAACATTTTCAGTTGGTTTGTTATGATTTGATTAGACTGTGATATCAAGTATTGGACTGTTATGTTATAGATTAGACTCTTCAGAGGCACCTAACCTAAGCTTGTGTGAAAAACACACCAGCCACCTCAAATCCTCTGTATGAAGCACTAGTGACAAATTATATTAGAGTGCCAATTGATCACAATCTAAAATACTCACTACAGACCCAGGTTTGTAAGATGAATTGTGTAGCAGTTTTTTAATCAGTTTTATTAATCCACCTAGGAATGCCTAAACATGCGAATTCGATTTTGAACACATCAAATTACACAATTATTATCCACATCTGTTAAACCAATCCGTTCTGACACGCAACCCAATTAGACCCGAACCCATTTGCACCCGAACCAAAACAACCCTTTTTAAGTGACCCGTTTTGACCCGAACCCGTATCAAAACAGGTTTTGACCAAATTGGGTTCGGGTCAAAACAACCTGTTTTAAATAGTATCAATCTGAGATTTTTTAGGATGTTTTTTTTATATATATTTTTTTTCTAACAACGTGGTATTGGAGAAAAGTTTTAAATAATTGTTGTTTTAAAGAAGATTGTTTAAGGATAAGACCCAAAATTTTATAGGTGTCAAAAACATCAACCTTAGTCTGGACACATTTTATATCGTGTAACCCGAAAAGAGCTCGTTTAACCCATTTATCTAAACATGGCTAACGGGTTGATGGGTAGTAATTAGTAATCAAGTTGTAAACATGTTAATTGGGTTAAATGGGTCGTACACGAGTTAATCTGTCATCTTGATCAATTAAACAGGTTGGTGGGTCAACCTGTTTTACTAAATGGGTTAAATAGCTCACTCGGAGCACTAGCCTTTTAATTAAACATGTCAACCCATTATCTACTGAATCAAAAGATGCGGTTGCAACCTACTAACCGCATCTTTTGAAAATCCTATGGCATCTTTTGCCTACTTATGTACTAGTGCTTCTATTTGCATCCTAAAAAGATAATAGTGTTTGTTGACTATATGTGTTGGTCAAATTGCAGACATCTAGAGAACAATATGCTGACTGGTTCTTTACCATCTTACTTTGGTGGTTTGCCAAACTTAAAAGAACTGTATGTGGTGATTTTTCAAATTTTAAATTTTAATATGTTTGGATGATATTCTGATCTATGAATTATGTGTTCGTTTTAATCATTCTTCATGCAGATATATACAGAACAACTCTCTGACTGGAGAGATTCCTCCAGAACTACTGACCGGAAAAATAATCTTTAAGTAAGTATGCTTCTTTCTCCATTTCAAAAGTGAAATGTTCATTACATTATTCATACGGATTGAAACGGGCCGGCCCGAAACAAATTTTGACCAAATTTCTATAATTTTTTTATTTAATTATATGTTAGTTTGTACATCATTACTAGTTGAGCATTACTCCATCTAGAGGTGTAGCTTCTAGTTAGCGGGTTTTAATTGATTAAAAAACTACATCAGTACAAAAAATAGAGATTGCATGCTTAAAGAATATACTTTGGGCATCTTTTAACCCTATTGATCCATTCACCATATTTTTAGCAATGTTTTAGTTCATCAATTGGCATGTCTAAGACAGAAGATAACTCAATTCGACTCATTATAAACTCAAGGGTAAACATTCTCATCATGAACACTCTTGTTGTTAGGTGATGGCAGTTCCGACAACGAAGAGCTTAAAGTGATGTCAAAAGAAGTAAGTTTGCCTTTTATTAACTACTCTTACATCTTTGATAGCTATGGTTATCAGATCTAATCAATTAAACATGAATTGTGAAATTTCAGGTTGAGTATAGTCAGTTCGCTGATGTAGCGACAATAAGTAGCAAGTGCTGGGAACTATGAAGTGGAAGTATGACTACTAAGAAAATGTTAACACGGTGTTTATTGAACTCGCATGAAGATTGTGAAAGAGATTCATGAACACAATGAAGTTTTGAGTTTTTATTCATACAGTTAGTTTATTTGGGTTATATGTTTGATCATTAGACTTAGATCGACACTTAACATTTGGAATCTTTGGATGATTGATTGAACTTTTAATTGAAGTGATTATTTTATGATTTCTACATTTTACAATTTTGTTTTTATTTTTTAATGTAAATAAATGATAATTGTAATTAATTAAAATTAATATGATAAACGTCAATGACATTTAATTTGATGTGATTTTTGTGGCAAAAAATATTGTGCCACCAAAAGCTCAAAAGTTTGTACCGGCAGATAAAAAAGTGCCACTAAAACCCTAAAAACTTTGTGCGACAAATTGAAAAAGTGCCACTAAAAGGCTTTAGCGTCAGCACTTCTTGTGGCACTTTTTTTGTGTGCCGCCCATTCTTACAAGGTTTTTTAGTGGCACTTTCTTGTTTTTCTGTGGCACTTTTTGCATGCCACTAGATAACATTTTTTTTGTAGTGATGTGACCCCAGACGGTCATTGTGGGTACAGGTCTGTGGCTGTCGGATTAGGTTTTCTGGAACACGCATGCATGGCCCAATATTCGAAGAGATTTACTACTGGAGATTGGCCATAACGAGGCGCGTTGGAAGCATGTATTCGAAACATATAACAAAGGAGACTTTGAACGAATACGTAAGAGCATCGAATGGCATTCATTGAAAGCGTGCGGTCCAAGTCACTGGATGGAAATGCCCCACGTAGGGCTTCTCGTAGCGCAAAGGTATAATATTGTCGTCCACCTGCTAAGCATCGAATGGAGCACTACCATCTTCCCAGTAAGGGATGCCCCACTAGATCCACGACCTCAAGCGATAACGCTCGTACATGTTGACGGGGGACACTTCATACATGCTAAGTTGGAAGGAGACTAACCCATGCCTTTAGTGAACCCGTTGTGGTCGACACATCGATCAATAGCTGCGGAACGGTGGGAAGAAATGTATAGACCGCGGTTACAGCACTACTACGAGTTAATCAATCCTAACGCAGACAAAGACAGAGAACCGAGTATAAATGAAATCGAAGATTAACCGGAAACTTGTATTTTTGTAAATTGTAGAATTTTTTTAATTTATAAAGTTTGTATCATTTTCAATTTTAATAATTCAAATAATATCATTTTTAATTAATTTTTAATTTATAATTCAAATTTTTATAAACATAATTTTTGTATTATTTTTAGCTTCTCTAAATACAAACCAAGGAAAAAAAAAAAAAAAAAAAAAAAAAGGACCTATAAGCTGCGTAGGGATCCCTACGCATCGTATGATTACCAAATGACAATAAAGCCCCTGTTTTTGGCTTCCTTTAGACTCAGAATAAGGGTAAAAAGGTAAAATGACCAAAACCAAGGCAGCGTATTGATCAATACGCATCGTATGACAAAGGCGGACAATTTTCCCCCCAAAGTAAAGTTTGAAAATATAAATATGTTAAATTACCATTTTGCCCTTCTGTTAGGGCTATACGGGGCTGAATATAAGGGCAAAAAGGTCATTTTCGGACCTTTATATACGCTTCGTATGGAGCTCTACGATACGTATAAAAAGGTCATCACAATCACCTTTATACCCTTCTATCCATGCTTCGTATAGGCTATACAGAAGGGTATATAGGTCATTCTCCTGACCTTTATATAGGCGGCGTAGAGAGCAATACGGAGCGTAGATAAGGGTCGACAATGACCTTTTTGCCCTTATATTCAGCCCGGTGTAGCACTAACAGAAGGGCGAAATGGTAATTTCACAAGAAAAAGACTTTTGCATACGCTTCGTATGGACCTTATAGGTTCTGATTTAAATCAGGAAAACCCCTACGCATCTCTGTTCTTCCCCAAATTACACACATAAAACCTCTACGAACCCCTACCAAGGCGACTACGTATTTCCGACCGTATACACGCGAATTCGAAGTATAAACGAGGTATATACTCAACCTATTTAACTAATTTTGATTTTTTTAGTATTTTATCCGTAAATTAGGGCTGTATCATAGGTAAATTAGGGTTTACAGTGAATTAGGGGTGTTTGTTTGATTTGTTTGATTAGGGTTTACAGTGAATTAGAGGGTGACTGCTTCAATTAGAGGGTGACTGCTTCATTGGGGTAAGCCTGGGCAACATTGACCAAAGCATATGTGAATCACCCTCATACAAGTTCAAAACTAAAATTGTATATGTTATTATTATGTATTCAACGGTCAGAATGATAATATTTCACTAAATACTTTTTACAGTATGCAAATAATGACTTAATCCAATGTCTACTTATTCAAAACTAAGATATAAATTTGTATAATCACAGTATACGAGGTTTCATGGTTGCATTAAGCTGACAAAAACAATTCAAATGTAATTTAAGACACTTAAATATCATTATATTTATTATTATTATTATTGCTATTACTGTTATTATTATTATTATTATTATTATTATATTACATAATTTAGTGTGGCATATGATTGGTAAAGTGTCAAAATTGCACTCACTGGCCTTCTTTAATAATAGGAACTCTAGTTTTTCTTGACCTTCAAACTAACCCCACAAAAAATACATCAAAGATTCAAAGAATCATGCTTTCAGCAAGGGACCAGATAAATGACGTCTGTGAAAGATTAAGAACTTGTCTATCTGCACACTTAGGGTTTACATACGCTGCGTATTGACCAATACGTAGCGTATAGCGTTTAAACGCCTTTTGTAAACAGAAAATACATATTTTTAAACAGAAAATATATATTTTTTTAAACTTAAACTTAAATTGTTTTTTTTTTTAAACAGAAAAATGGAGGAAATGGATTTAGAAGGAGATATTCCGGAGCAGCCGCAGCGAAAACGGCGGGCGCGTCCACCGCCGGATCCTCTCGAGAATCACCCGTATTTGGAGTTTCCTCTGGAGTCCGATGCTGCTCTCCGTTGCGAGAAGCTTCGGAAGATGCATATTGGTGAACGTTTTGCAGTTTCTTGGAAAACCCTCCGGAAGCTCGAGGTTGAAGATTGGGCGCGGGGGTTTGTTCCCGTTGATTCACCGTGGGATCGTCTGTTTGAGCTATCGTTTACGCCGACCTACAGGGAGATACTGGTCGAGTTTATGTCGTCGTTCGAGTTTAATCCTCGTTCTGCCAAATGAGGTTGTGGACCCCGCGCAGCCCCCTCCCCCGCCCGAGGTTTCTTTTCGCATGGCTGGCCAGGCGCGCGAAATGTCACTTGCACAGTTTGCGGTGCATAGCGGTTTGTATACGGAGGCTGAGATCGCTACAGATCTTTATACGAAGGTATGTTTAACACAAATTTTGTATTGTTATTATTATTATTTTTAATATATAACATTTAAGATTTAACATTAATTTAACGTTTAATAAACATTCGTGTAAACAGGGGCTCGTGATGGTTGATAAACCCACGCTATTAGGGTTTTGGGATCTGATCGCGGACATCGCTCATTGGGACCACCACCAATCCAAGGGGAGGAGTACGCTGATTGAGGATCCGCTCTATTAAACAGCTTTTTTTTAAACAGATTTTTTTAAAACAAAATTTCTTTTTTTAATTATTTAGGTACCCTTATTTAGTTGATTTTTGTCAATTTTTGAAACATCAGGGACCATTTTTGTAAAAAATTGAAACTTCAGGGACCGTTTAAACGACGGGGTTGCGTTTGCAGCCGTAAAGCGGCGATTGAACGACGTTTAAACCGGCAGCCGTTTGGGGCTGCGTTTGCAGCCGTAAAGCGGCGTTTAAACGACTGCAAACACAGCCCCAAAGGGCAGCGATTTCGCAGCCGTTTGCACGCCCGTTAGGAGCCTACGCGACTTACGGTTCGACTTCGACTAAATAATAAAAAAAATATAATTTAACGATAGCCCATTCGTTGGGCTATAATCCGGGGAACGATCGCGGCCGTGTAGGCCCGGCGACACAGCCAAAGCGGATGGGGATGAACACAGCAAACGGGATGCATATTACCAAAGACTTTCCATGCGGGAAGCGGTTAAAGAAACTGGACGGCACGCAATACGAGCTTACACAACTGCCAGAAGAGTTCCCTCTGTTTTATCCCCGCACGATCCGGAGCCGCCGGAGCCGCATGAGTCGGCCGCCGTTCTTCCGCAGCCACCACAGCCGCGTGGACCACCCGGGGCGCCCCAGTTCCCACGCCATGTTTGGCCCGGTCCTGACCCGTCACATCAGCGGCTGCTTCGAAACGTTGAAAGAAACAACTATTTGTTAGAGTGGGTGGCTGCGGCGCTGCAGCAGCAGCGACAGCATGACGGGTTACCTCCGCGCCTTACGGTTCGACTTCGACTAAATAATAAAAAAATATATATTTTAACGACGAACTTAGTTTCGACGCTCGTTAGGGACCTACGCGCCTTACGGTTCGACCGTACGGTCCTAACGAGCGTCGAAACTAAGTTCGTCGTTAAAATATATATTTTTTTATTATTTAGTCGAAGTCAAACCGTAAGGCGCGTAGGTCCCTAACGAGCGTCGAAACTAAGTTTGTCGTTTTATATTTTAACGACGAACTTATTACGACGCTCGTTAGGGACCATTTGTGTCAATTTTTGAAACATCAGGGACCATTTTTGTAAAAAATTGAAACTTCAGGGACCAAAGTGTAAATATATAAAAAAGGGACCATTTGTGTTAATTTTTGAAACTCCAAGGACCATTTAAACCCAATTTCTTTTTAAACAGAATTTTTTTTAAACATATTTTTTTTTAATTATTTAGTCGAAGTCGAACCGTAACCGGCGTTTCAACGACGTTTAAACCGGCAGCCGTTTGGGGCTGCGTTTGCAGCCGTTTAAACGCCCGTTTACGACTGCAAATGTAGCCGTTTAAACGCCCGTTTACGGCTGATTATTATTTACTGACTGGTTTCTATTTATGCAGGTATTTGCACAAGATGATTTCCACTTCGATCACTGCTCGAAACAAAAGCCGGGAGTGGTGTACGAGTGGTGACTTGTTCTTTTTATATTGCCTCTTATACAAGAAGCCGTGCGCTCTCGCCAACGGGTTGGAGCAGTATTTCGCCTCCGCGCATCATCGACAGGAGCGCGGAATGCTATTCGGCGGCTCCTACGTGACCAAGATAGCCCATTCGTTGGGCTATCATCCGGAGAACGACCGCGGCCGTGTAGGCCCGGCGACACAGCCAAAGCGGATGGGGATGAACACAGTAAACGGGATGCATATTACCAAAGACTTTCCATGCAGGAAGCGGTTAAAGAAACTGGACGGCACGCAATACGAGCTTACACAACTGCCAGAAGAGTTCCCTCTGTTTTATCCCCCGCACGATCCGGAGCCGCCGGAGCCGCATGAGCCGGCCGCCGTTCTTCCGCAGCCACCACAGCCGCGTGGACCACCCGGGGCGCCCCAGTTCCCACGCCATGTTTGGCCCGGTCCTGACCCGTCACATCAGCGGCTGCTTCGAAACGTTGAAAGAAACAACTATTTGTTAGAGTGGGTGGCTGCGGCGCTGCAGCAGCAGCGACAGCATGACGGGTTACCTCCACTACCCTTCATTGCGGATGTGGACTGGGATCAGCAGCAGCATCAGCAGCAGCAGCATCAGCATCAGCAGGAGTATTTTATCATTTTGTTATGTATGGACAAACTTTGTTATGTATTTTGATATGTATATATCAAACTTCGGTGTAAATAGTTTCACATATTTTGAAATGTTATATTTTGAAATTCAGGCAGGTTATATAAAATTCTGGCAGGTTATTTAAAGTGTTTTGTTGTATAGATAAACTTCTGGAAGTCGTACCGTAAGGCGCGTAGGTCCCTAATGAGCGTCGAAACTAAGTTCGTGGTTAAAATATAAAACGACGAACTTAGTTTCGACGCTCGTTTGGGACCTACGCGCCTTACGGTTCGACTTCGACCAAATAATAAAAAAGTATATATTTTAACGACGAACTTAGTTTTGACCCTCGTAAGGCGCGTAGGTCCGTTACGTGCGTCGAAACTAAGTTCGTCGTTAAAATATATATTTTTTTATTATTTAGTCGAAGTCGAACCGTAAGGCGCGTAGGTCCCTAACGAGCGTCAGAACTAAGTTCGTCGTTAAAATATAAAACGACGAACTTAGTTTCGACGCTCGTTAGGGACCTACGCGCCTTACGGTTCGACTTGGACTAAATAATAAAAAAATATATATTTTAACGACGAACTTAGTTTCGACGCTCGTAAGGCGCGTACGGTCCTAACGAGCGTCGAAACTAAGTTCATCGTTAAAATATATATTTTTTTGATTATTTAGTCGAAGTCGAACCGTAAGGCGCGTAGGTCCCTAACGAGCGTCGAAACTAAGTTCGTCGTTAAAATATATATATTTTTTTTTATTATTTAGTCGAAGTCGAACCGTAAGGCGCGTAGGTCCCTAACGAGCGTCGAAACTAAGTTCGTCGTTTTATATTTTAACGACGAACTTAGTTTCGACGCTCGTTAGGGACCTACGCGCCTTACGGTTCGACTTCGACTAAATAATAAAAAAAATATATTTTAACGACGAACTTAGTTTCAACGCACGTAAGGCGCGTACGGTCCTAACGAGCGTCGAAACTAAGTTCGTCGTTAAAATATATATTTTTTTTATTATTTAGTCGAAGTCGAACCGTAAGGCGCGTATGTCCCTAACGAGCGTCGAAAATATATATAGGTCCCTGATGTTTCATAGATTGGCACAAATGGTCCCTGTCAGGGACTATTTTTGTAAAAACTGAAATTGAGGGACTAATTTTGTACACCAGTTAACAAATACGCTGCGTATTGGTCAATACGCAACGTATAAGGAAGGTCATATACGCTGCGTATTGGTCAATACGCAGCGTATATAAAACTGGTAAACTTTTGATACTTCAAACCTACCCAAATGACCCCATTTTTCCAGATGTTTTATATACGCTGCGTATTGGTCAATACGCAGCGTATTGTTAACTGGTGTACAAAATTAGTCCCTCAGTTTCAGTTTTTACAGAAATAGTCCCTGACAGGGATCATTTGTGCCAATTTTTGAAACATCAGGGACCTATACTGTAAAAATGAAAAGATCAGGGACCAAATTGTAAATATAACAAAAAAGAGGGACCATTTGTGTAAAAGACAATACGATGCGTATTGATCAATACGCATCATAGACAAACCTCGTTTTCTGTGCAATGATTGGTTATCAGGCACTGAGATCTAGGGTTTATCTACGCTGCGTATTGACCAATACGCAGCGTAGATAAACCCTAAATTTTGCTAGGGTTTGGTGCCCAATAGGCACACTCTTTTGATTAGATACCATGAATTCTTGGTGAAAGTTGAAGGTTTTCTGGTTTGTGCTTGTATATTGAAGATCTGGATTTTTTCAGGTGAAGAAAACATTGGATTTGAAGATCTGGAATTTAAAGATTGCATGTTCAAGATGTGGAATTTTGCAGAGCTGGAATTTGAAGATTGTATGTTGAAATTGTTGTTTTTAAAGAGGATATTAAATTTGTTGAAAACTAGAAGTTATATCTTTTTTTTTTTTGTTGAACGACAAATTTGGAATATTGACTGACGGAACCATTCTTTGTTATCATGCATACATGTATGAAGAAGGTTCAGAAAATGCTTCTAAAAGTCAACCAGTTAATACTTCAAGGCTTAAAAATCTTAGATTTTCACGCGTTTCTTTGGATACATACACAAGAGAAGAGATGTCAGCAGAAACCCATTTTCCCCGAATAACAATGTTTAAAAATGTTGGCGGGTGCCCAGGTTTCTTTCTATCAGGCTCAAGGCCCGCTTGGTTCATGAAGTTCAGAGAACGTATTCGAATTCATCCACAGGTCAGGTTACTTTCTCTGTAGGTCAAAATCGCTTCTGTATGTTATGTGTATCCTCACTCACTGTGTTTCACATTTGATTTACAGCTTTGTGATGGACCAATTATCGCCTTTACAGTTCTTCAACGTGTACTGTATCCATGGGTTCATTTATGTAACCTTACAGGTCGGTTAGTTTAGTACTTTTTTTAATTTCATTTTATCTTCTGACTTGTTGAATGCGTGAATAGGGTACGTTGAAGATCTGCCAACTTCCATCTTTGTTAGCATATGACAATTATTGGCCAGTACAAAAGGTCATTTGTTTTGACGTATAGTTTTGTAGTGTTGCTGTCATGTCAAACGACTTGTTTGACCTTTGACGTACAAACTGTTGAAATTCATTTGTGCTTGGACAGATCCCCATGAAGGCCACTCCGCATCAAGTAACATACTTTGCTGAGAAGAACCTATACCCGCTTATAGTTTCTGTTCCTGTGAGTAGATTCTTTGGTTGACCATTAATATAATGTGTTCTATTTCAAACTTTCATAATTACATTATTGTTGATGCATTAATGTCTATCGCCTCCGTCAATTCAAACCGTAGCTGAAACTGAAGAAATTAAGCTCTTATTGTAATATTTAGATAGAATTATTAAGGTGGAATTTTGGTAATTAATGAGAAATCTCATTAATTCCAAGGCCTATAAATAGGAGCTTTAGTTGTAAAGTGTAAGACTTTTGCTCATTTGGTGATTTAGGAGATTCAAGTCTAGAGAGAGAAAGTCTAGAGAGAGAAAGTACTCTCCACGTGATTTTTGTATCGGACACGTCATATTCTTCAATAGATTCACAGTTCTAGTACGTTATTGTGTGTTCGGTCATGCACGTTCACGGATTCCGCACGTCGAACGTTCGTTACGCAATCGAACGGTGTCAAAACCGGTCCTACAAGTGGTATCAGAGCAGGAGCTCGATTGCGCTGATCAAACACATCGATTCGTACAGGATTACATCGATTTCAGACCTTAATTTCATCTATTTCTTCATTTTTTCATATATTTCACGTTTTTTCTGAAAATAGTCAAAATTGAACAGGTTTTTACGGTCCGAATCAGTTGAGTTTTTGATATGTTGTGCGAAAACACTTGATTTACAACCCTACCAAATTTCAGATTCAAATTACTAGCCGTTTAGAAGAAATTTGAGTTTTTGTGTTCGAAAACGGATGACATCAGCCTAGTTCGCTTCAAACAGAAGGCTTTCGCTTGAGATATCTGTTGCTTTCGCTTGAGAAGTTAAGGCTTTCGCTTGACCAAGTACCCTTTCGCTTGAAAACAGAGTCTCTCGCTTGAACTTATACCCTATCGCTTGAAACACATGGCAATCTGAAGCGAGACACACCCTTTCGCTTCAGTACATCGATTTGTGTGTAACATTTAACAAGGGTGTCAGTACATCGAGAAAAGAAATCATATATCTTGTGATAAAATCAGATTGTATGCAGTGTCATCAGCTTTAGTATGTCAGTTAGTCAGAATTGCATGTGAAATAGTTTGTCTGCCATGTCTTACAAATTGTGAAATATTAATTGGAATTGGTGGGTTTATTGGTCAAAGTCATCGGTCCAATTAGATTGATTTGTGGCTGCCATAAGTTGTTGGTATAGTGCAAGTGAAGGCCCAATCACAGTTTACTTCACATAACTCATTGTCAGCTCATCAAAGTTTACATGTGATTCTCGAAAATTGTCCTCACGTTATGTTGGTTTGCATGTGACTTTTTGAGTTTAGATAACATTGTTTTCGGATTTATTCACGCCTATCTAAAGTTCACTATCTTGGTTGGTCCAATGAGATTTTAGAAGTGAAAGTCAATTGTCAGCCATTATAGTTTGATTGGTACAAGTAAAAGATTTGTCAACTCACTAATAGTTCGGCACAATCACATCTCGGCTTCATTAATAACAATCCACGTGAACACATTAATCGTAGTGGCAGCCCATGTGACTTCAAACTTTTGGTCAAAAAGAATTATGTTGAGAATTGTAGTTGTCGGCAGTTTATAAATAATTACATGTGATAGTGTTGACAGTCCAATCAAAGACCTTTATTGTCGGCTCATTTATCAAAAGACAAAAGTCATCGGTTCACTTACAGAGATTGAATACATTGAGATTTGATAAAGTCTTGTCAGGCCCATGTGATCCAAATTCTAGAGGCCCAATCAGCAAACTAAACATTAATTCATCAATATTACTGTTGAAGAGATTTGTTATACATCTTCTACAACATTGGAACGAATCCGCAAATCTTTGACAACGAGTCTTAGATTGATTTCACAAACACGCACGTTTACATATTCAGTTCGTTTTAAACTGATTGTGTATTTGTTTGATTGCAGGTAATTCGAGGTGATTTACAAGGTGCAAATACCAAAAAGTTGTTTTTAAGTTGTGGTTAAAATGTTTGACGAAGAGGAAAACAATAGCCTTGAAAGTTTAAATAATTGGTTTGAAGAGGTTTGGCGTTTGAAGTATAAAGATCAAAAAAATATTTACGTTAAGAGATTTGAATATTTTTTTTGTAAGAAAGATGAAACAGTTAATGAGTTGGAAAAGCGGTATGAAAGCTTACTTGAAAATTTAAAAGGGTACGAGATAAGAATGTCAAATGCTGAAAAAATATCAAAATTTGCAGATGCGTTACCTTCAGAGTGGGATGAATTTTTGATTGAATTGAAAAATGATTCTAGGTTCTCAAATTTTTATCCAAATGATTTTATCAATAAGCTCAAAAGACACCAGTATGAAAATGAAATGAAAAAGAAAGAGTTGATGAATGGAATAGAAAAGGAATTGGAAAAATTAAGTTTGGATTTGATTATTGAAATGAGGAGAAGAGTCAATATGTGTCTTGTAGCAAAAAATGTTATGAAATATGATATTAAGAGGGGTTGTTATCTAGATGAAAGTATGAATCCTCTTGATTTTGTTAAAATTTTTTGTGCAGGCACATACAAGACAGAGACACAGGACATTTTAAAAAATGAAAAATCCAAGCAAGATGGAACTTCAAAATGTGAAGTTGTGTGCTCAAAATGCGAAAAATTCGAAGCAGACAACGTTAAACTCTTGAAGGATGTGGAGAGTTTAACATTGGAAATCAATCGTGTGAAGGATGAGAAAAGATCTGATGATAAACAGATTCTTGAAATGACAGAAAATTTTGAGAATTTGAAATCTGAAAATGTCAAACTGATGAGTGGTTTGAACAGTTTGACATTGGAAAACAAAAAGTTGAAAAAAATGTAAAAATTGTTGAAGATAAACTGAAAAATTTTGAAAATGAAAAATTAAAAATGGAAAAAGAATTTCAAAGTCAAATTAAAATTCTTGAAGATGGGAGAGATGTGTTTAGCAAAAACAACATCGAAAAGCAAAAAATGATCAATTCTCATCTTGAAAAGATTATTCAACTTGAAAAAGAAGGTGAGCAAGCTCGAAAGAAAATCAAAGAGCTTGAAACAAAATTGAAAGGTTTTGTGACTTCTTCAGAGTATTTGAATATTCCATGTCCAAAACCGATCAATTATATTCCAATAAGTGACAATGTCACAAATTTTGACAAAGTCAAAATTGAGGATTGTGATGATAAAGCTGATGATGAAAAAGAAAAAGAAAAGAAAAGAAAAATATTTTTAGAATTACAAGAAAAATTTCAAAATACTGTTTTGCAATCTACTGAAATAGGTGAATGTTCAAAGCAAAAACCTGTTAAAAAAAAAGTAGAACAGAAACAAAAAGTTAAAAATTCAGAAAATTTTCAAAACAACAATAAAAGATCATCAGTTCAATCATCCAATCAAGATAAAAAACCACAAAAATTGAAAAACCAATACTCACAAAAAGTTGGCAATAAGTGGTGCAGGTTGGACCACAGTAATCAAAAGTCAAATCCAGCTTACAAGAAGAATGATGACTACCACAAAGCCAGACAATGCTATGATCTGAGCGTTTGGTGTGAAGGTGGTACATGGAATGATAACAGGGTGTGTTACAACTGTGGTTTTCAAGGACACATTGCTGTTAACTGCCAGAGACAGAGATTTGAGACAAGAAGATGTTATGAATGCCAAATCAAAGGTCACATTGCCAAAGATTGCCCAATGAGATCAATGGAAAGATCGAGGGCTATATCTCAGAAAAGGGTGATGAAGTCAGTCAAACTCAAAGAAAAGCCCAAGGAACTGAAAGTTTCAGAACAGAAAGTCAAAGAACCTAAAGTTCAAGAAAAGAAAGTGAGGCTTTCTCAGGGGCAGAAAGACAGACTGCGAAAAAAGAGGAAGAAGGCGAGAGAGTATCTGGAGAAGATCTTGTCCTCGGGTACAACAAATAAGAGTGCTGATGAATCGCTTCACTCGACAACAAAGTCAAGTAAACCGAATTCTTCAGATGTAAATCTGAGGACAAAAGAGGAGATAAAGAAGGTTGAAGTGATTAGCGATGAATTTGTTTCTTCGGAAACAAAGGAGCTACGTGTTGGCGATGAATCTGGCTCATCAAAGTCAGATAAGCCACCTTCAGGCGATGAATCTGACAGATCAAAGTCAGACAAGCCATGTGCAGGCGATGAATCTGGTGAGGTAAAGCCAGAAGAGCCATGTGTTGAGGTAAAAAAGGAGAATTCAGGTTTAACAATGGATGATGCAAATTTTCCACCATTGTTGAATGAGAATTCAAAAGCACCCAAGGACCGTCAGGCTTGGGTGAAACTGTTTAAATGAAAAACCTGACTTGCCGGAGCTCCCAAGTTGGTAATCGTGGAGCAGGAATCGGCATATTTCTTGAGAAATTCACTCTGGTGATATTTCGACTCACAAGTGGTTAATCAAGGACATTAAGTTGTACTTGAATTAACTATCTTACAATTGGTATGATTATTGGAATTTGTTTTTGTGAAAAATCTACAAGTGGTTCTGACCTAGTCCTCGAATAATACTTTCCGCAAATGCATGAAACATTGCATCACCCTCAGCATATATGATAAGACAATAAAATTGCTTAGCAATGCTGTTGTAAAAAAGATCCTCTAAAGGGGACACACCAACAAGTTGAGTCATGATCTCTCTGCTGAACGATGGTTCTGACATGAGCTCTCATGATTCTTCATAATTTATTAACCCCTTACAGATATCATTTGTGTTAAAACTCACCTGTAAGACTGAATATTGGGATCTGGATACGGGAGTATATTCAAGTACTGGGACACTCGGATAAGTTTAAGTTCTTAAGACACTAATATTGTATCTCGGATCAGTTGAATTTTGTGTAAAAATTTAAGTGGATCAATATACTGACAATCTAGGTGAATTGTTTAGAACTTAAAATGAAATGAAGCTTAACGGTGTTGGTGATTTGTCTCATAAACTGATATGATCCTCTTACACAAACTCACATAAATATGTTTGTACATATTTCATTTCTGCATTTAATTTCTGTTATTGTGTTTATGTTTCATATTTTTGAAAAATCCAAAAAGATTTTCGACAACTGATGTTGAAAAGCTGATATTCAAAATCTCAAAGACTAAACAAGATGAACAATTGGTTTGGTTAAGATGATGAGAAGTTGGAAGATAATCCTCAAATGTTTAGTTTATTCATTAATTTGAATCACAATATTGTGTTTTATATGTTTGAGAATTTTGAGTGAATTCTTTTAGAGTCAAAATTATTTTGTCTTACGAGAGGTTGAGATGTGTAGGTTTTTGATTCTGTTAAAACGGAAAGCCAGGCGTCGATCCCAAAAGCACAGAAGCTTGACGAAAGGGGGAGCCTGAAGAGTCTACCGAAAGGGGGAGCTGAAGCTGAAGACAGATCCACCGGGATTCTGTTCGAGCAAGAGGGAGTATGTGTTTGCTGAAGACGTTAAATCTTAAAGAAGACTCAAGAGAGAGAGAAAGACAAGTCGCTGCGAGTTTAACTACGGATTGACTGCGGCAATATCCAAGGGGGAGTTTGTTGATGCATTAATGTCTATCGCCTCCGTCAATTCAAACCGTAGCTGAAACTGAAGAAATTAAGCTCTTATTGTAATATTTAGATAGAATTAGTAAGGTGGCATTTTGGTAATTAATGAGAAATCTCATTAATTCCAAGGCCTATAAATAGGAGCTTTAGTTGTAAAGTGTAAGACTTTTGCTCATTTGGTGATTTAGGAGATTCAAGTCTAGAGAGAGAAAGTCTAGAGAGAGAAAGTACTCTCCACGTGATTTTTGTATCGGACACGTCATATTCTTCAATAGATTCACAGTTCTAGTACGTTATTGTGTGTTCGGTCACGCACGTTCACGGATTCCGCACGTCGAACGTTCGTTACGCAATCGAACGGTGTCAAAACCGGTCCTACAATTATGACAAATAATAATAGTATAAAAGATGAACCGAATAATTCCAGTTTTCATATTGGCTCTTTGCAGGTCTGAAAGCCTATAAATCAAGTGCTATCAACTCTGGTTGATCAAGAATCTGGCCACCAAATCGGGCATGATAGTTTAAATCTTGATGGTACTTATACTGTTGAAGAATTCGAGGTTAGAATTTTGGAACCAGAGAGCTCTGGTAGGCCATGGCAAACAAAAGGAACTATTCACATGCAAACTTCTGAGAATGCGATTTCATTGCATTTTCAAGCCATGCGATTTCATTTGCCTTTTTATAACATGCAAATTGTGCTCGCGTACGCTGTTGTTTATGGGGTGAAATCGCATGGGAGATAAAGATCTGATGGTTGGGGTTATCGCGTACGTTGTGTACGATAAGCCCTATTGTACGTTACACTTATATATATACATATATATAGGGTTAGGATCATGCGAGAAGCCCTAGTCTAATTGAGAAACTTAAGAAGCATTCTTAACCACATATTTTTCCTAAACTTTTGGTAATTTACGAAAAGTTTAGGGAAATGTGTGGTCCAAAATACTTCACAAGTTTCTCAAATAAGTTGGACTTCTCTTAGAATCTGTACCCTTTATAAATATATATATATATATATATATATATAGAAAAAGTATATCGTACATTACAGCTTAACGAACTTCACGTACAACAACGTGCGTGATTTGTTCTATAACATGCGTGATTAATGTTTTCAATATGCGTGATTATTGTGTTTCAACATGCATGATTTTGGATTTTTGAGTTATAACATGCATGATTTTAAAACGAACCTGCGTAATTATCTGTTGTACGTGATGTACGTTAAGCCGTAATGTACGTTAACCTTCCTTTATATATATATATATATATATATATGTTCTGGTTTGAGATAAAAAATACAGCCTAAATTGATCCATTTATAAATAAAGGAGTTGAAATTGTCACCTCTAAATCTGATAGAAAAATAGACAGTGTCTTACGATGAAACTAATATGCATGCTCATAAGCTTTTCCACATTAACAGAACCAGGTTTCGTAACCTACACCTGAGTTGTATGTCACCATTATGAAGTCAACATGTTGAATTAGTATGATCTACAGAAGTATTAAGTTAGATTAAAAAGGCAAAATAACCTTTTCAACATCACGACTTGACGGTAACCTTCTCGTTGCGATGAGATGTTGATTAAGAATGTCGTTTATGTTAAAACATCTCATGTATTGACACTAACGGCATTCTTAATCAACATCTTGATGCAACTCCGGATTAACGTCAACTCGTGATGTTGAAAAGGTTATTTTGACTTTTTAATCTAACTAAATAGTTCTGTAGATCATACTAATTCAAATGTTGACTTCATAATGGTAACATTCAACTCGGGTGAAGGTTACGAAACCTGGTTCGGTTAATGTGGAAAAGCTTATGACCACACATCTTAGTTTCATCCTAAGACACTATTATTTTGTTTGTTGTTTCTATCAGATTTAGAGGTGGCAATTTCAACTCTTTTATTTGTAAATGGGTCGATTTGGATTGTATTTTATTTGAAACCGGAACATATTTTTTTAGCTAAAATGGATTAAATGAATCAAAAGCGGTGAAAGTCAGACCAAAGTCCATGCTTAATACATACAACCTATTAAGTCATTTTATTAATGAATCACAGGAGTCTTGCTAGAGGAAACGTGAGATCGAAAAACAGAGAGCATCCAGAGATTGTATATGATAACATCAAGTGATTGAAACAAAATATGTATGACTCCGATATCCAACGGTGAAGAAAGTCCGGAAAAGGGGTTTCCGCAAAACCAAAACCAAAACAAATCAAGATCTTCATCACGCATTCGCATTTAATCGGTAATTCATTAATTTATGACGGCAGTTACCGCCGAACTAAAAGCATGTTTATGTTCTAATAAACTTCAAGAAACAATATCTTGATTGTATGTTTCAATATCTTAATCATAGAAAACCATAATATCTAGTATTACTTTGAATAGTATTTTGCGAGATTGAATCACAAAAAAAAAAGAAAAAAAAAATATATATTTACGAAAAAAAAATCCATCTATCTCAATTTTATGTCACAAATTTATCACTGAATTACGTAAAAACATTTGATGTGTGTGATTCAAGTGAGTAAAAAGGTTCTATATCTACCAATAAATGCACGAGACGTTAATATATGTTACCTGGATTGATGAATGTGTGGCTGAAGTAGAATTCTATAATATATGTGAAACAATAGCCAAGGTAGACCACTTCTAAAGCATCAACTAAACAATCAAAACAAGTTTAGAGCAGGTGCTGATAAGATGAAGTGAAATATGAGAAAATATGAGAAGTGTTTCTCTTTCATTCATCAATACTCATATATATGCATCGAGATTATGAGGATATATTTTTTTTTGAACGGCAATTATGAGGATATATATATCTGAATTTATAATAGGATAAATTTTATTGTTTTGGAATTAAAGAAGAATATTTGGAAGTTAATGCTAAACGATTTTACAGGGTTATGGATGATGTAACGGGCTTTGCTGCTCCCAACAGTTTCTTAAATCCACTGCAGCTATATTACTTTACTAGGTTAGTTACCCGTGTATTACACGGGCTAAAAATTTAATCTATATGATTAATAAATCTAAAAATAAAAGAAATACAAAAAAATTACATATTATATTAAATAGTGACAAAATAAAGTTGCTCCATAACCATATCACAGACAATTTTCTTTTTCTCTAACTAAAGTTGCTCAATAACCATATCACAAACTGTTTTCTTTTTCTCTGAAGTTGTACCTCTAGCAAAACCCTTGTTGTTGATCAAAATATTTTATAACATGTACAATACTAAGCCCTTCAAATATTAGACTATACAAAAAGTTCCTATACACGTGTGCTTTAAGGTATAAAAATCTCACTACTGAATAGGAATTTACTAAAGTGATGCAGGCCCAAGTGTGGAGGAACGGGCTATTTTGTATTTGGAGGCCCAAGACCGCGTAACAAAAGGGGCTTCACTAAAATGGCTCTAACTTGAGCTACGAGGGTCCGTTTTGGGCGTGCGACCAGGCGAAACGAACGTGAGAACGAGCTCCATCTTGCTGCAAACTGCCTATGGTACATGTGGACCCATTTCAATGGATTGAAACAGAGCTCGGTCATGTCCATTAAGGAAATTGACCATCTTGATTTTCCATTGTGGGTATTCCTCTCTGACAAGAGTTGGAGGTTTAGACATTGAACCAATGTTAAAAGCATTATTTCATGTTTGAAAGCTGGCCATATTTAGAGAAAAGAAAATGGGCGATTGATCGTTTGAAAATAATTTATTCAATCTGCTCTGATACCAATTGTTGGTCCCAGTTTAGACTTAAAAACTTCTTCTCACGCAATATGGCAAGTGATTTCAATAGTTGTGAAAATAGTGTGCGGAAATAGAAATCATACTTTCAAGAAACAAGACCTACAGAATTATCAAGTTTATATCACTTTGAAACAAAATGGTTTACAAGGTGATTGTAAGATTATTATCTATTACAAATGAATACTTGAATTCTGAGAGTGAAAGGACAATGAAGTTTGTAGTATGTATTGAATGCTAAGCTTAACTCATTGTTCTCTGCTTGTTTATTCATGTATATTCCTTCAAAAAGTAGCGTCTTGACATATTCATTGAATCCAACAATCAATTTGCCTTTGTCATCATGAGATCCAATAATGTCAACTTCCTTTGGTTAGTGTGGCAGGATAGAGCTGATTTTTAGACAAGTGGGGTTTTTACCAGAATTTCTGATAAACCACTTCATCAGAATTATAGACGGCTGATAACACTCAAGAGTCTCAATAATTATTCATTTATTCACATTGATGTTTGTTATTAATTTTGCATTTATTCTTTGCCTATATGTATGATCATATTGTAACTTGTTTTGATAGTGAGAGTTATCATTTCCTACATGGTATAGAGCCAAAACCGATCCACCCTCCCTCCCTCATTCTTCATCATCCCTGAAGCCATTGCTAGCCCTACTTGCGAATCCATTGCCTACATCACATCCATGAGAGAGTGTACGGTGTACCCTAGATTAAGACTTTATTAAGCACTCTACTAGTGTAGACCCTATCTACTATAACAGCCTACAGTTGAAAGGCCAACATTCACCAACTTATTATAAGCTAGTGACAATGCCACCAAATAAGTAATGACTTCACCAATGACAGTTGGACATGTGTACATGAAGAGTTACCTTACTACAACAAATCACTAAACCAAGTGTGTTTGTAATCACAGCTTCTATTTTATGGAACATAAAACTTTATTTTCAAATAATTAAAATAATTTAACTATTATTGGAAGAAGTATAACATAGTCATATTATTAAAACGATATTTTTTATCTGTACGATATTTTTTATTTATACGATACCTGTACTCAGTTTAGCAATCCAAAAAGAAGAACCTAAAATTAAAGTTGTAACATGACTAATTTTTATCCAAATGAAAATAATAAAAAGCTAAATACGTCTAAGTCTGAGGGCATGTTTGGGTAAGCTTTTTGAAACAACTTATTGACTTATTGGCTTTTTGAAAAGTCATAAGCTCTAAAATGATGTTTGGCAAAGAGGGTGTATGTGTGGGGGAAAAGCCAATAAGTCAATAAGTCACAAAATCCTGACTTTTCCAAGAAGCCAATAAGTCAATAAGTTGTTTCAAAAAGCTTACCCAAACATGCCCAAAATCTATGTACTAATAGATAGATTCCATTTGTTTAAATACATGATGATGACGGGCCAATGGTTTACCCAGCTTGACCCGTCTTGGGCTCCTCTCATGTAGGCCCAACTGGTAAGGCCCAAATTATAATACTTGCCTATTAAGGGATTCTCCCATACAAAACGGGTGGGAAGGAGATGTTCAGAAAATACAAGAGCATTAAATGAATGATAAGAAAAGGATCTCCGGCTGGCACAGTACTTCCGAGCCGGTTTCATTAAATGAGGTCAACAATCTCTCCGTTGGGGTTCAGGCACGTGTCTGAGCCCCCCAAAGATAGTCAGAAACCGTTGGATCATCTCGGTACCATTCCATTGAAGAGATAAGGACTCTTGGCTATATAAGAAAGGTAAAGAACGATCTATTTCTCAAGTCCAAGGTATCTCACTTAATGCTCTCTCGATCATTTATTCCGACCATAATTCCCTTACATTAAATACACACATTTATATCTGATTCACACCATAGAGATTGTTCTGGTGATCATACTCATTGGAATAAACTGCTCTCTTACTCTCCGGCAAGTTTACTTACTCTCACGCTGGAGCTTGGTCACGGATCCCCCTTCCGGGGCCCTCCGTGGCGAGGCTAACGGTTTCCTTTTTGTAGAAAGCAAAGGTTGGAGTATCACGACGTCAGCGAAGACCCCTTGAAGTAATCCAGGGATTTGGGGATTCGACATTGGCGCCATCTGTGGGACCTTTCAGTCCGGCTGATTTTTTCCACTTAAAATCATCGGTGGCGTGATACCCCAATCTGTAAGAGAGAACATGGCAACACCACCAAGTTCACGGACCATCCAGACGGTGCAAAATGACCATGACAGGGTCACAGTGGAAGACATTACCCATGAGAAAGAAAATGAGAACCAAACAAGAAACACGGAAAATGAGACCATCACCCCGGATTTCGTTGCCATGCACAGGGAAGAAATAAAGAAGCATCTCGGGGACCTGGAAAGACAGGAGAGACTGGAGAGCCTCAAGGCCAGATTATCTTTCGATACACCACCCAACAAGGGGGAAACGGACCCTCAGAACAAGAGCGATTGCTAAGATCCTCTAGAGGCTTTCATAACAGCCCTTAAGAAGATGTCATCAAAAGAGAGAGGATCTAATCACAGGAAAGGAACCGAAGGGAAAAGAAAAAGAAAAAGAAGACCAAAAGGACAACAGTCTGGATCAACCCTACCTTCCTCGAGACTTAGCCGAGATCTCAAAGTTTACAAAAAGAATCGCTGAGGCACCCATGCCCCCAAGCTCAAGTTGCCCTTGAACTTTGACAGATGACGGGACGCGGGACCCGGAGGATCACCTTCATGCCTTCAAGGGTGCGAGACAACTAGGACGGTGTCCTATGCCTGTTTGGTGTCACATGTTCGTACAAACTCTAACGGAGGGTGCCAGGCTCTGGTTTGACAGCCTTCCTCCCGGAGGAATCGATAGCTATGAGGAACTAAGCGAGAAGTTCCTGAGAAACTTTGGTCAACAGAGAAAGGTGGTCAAAAACCCAAACGAAATCATGCACATAAGGCAGAGAGATAATGAACGAATAGATCAATACATGGAAAGGTTCATTAAAGAAAGCATGAACATCAAAGATGTGTCGGAGCTCATGAAGATTAGCAGCTTCATCAATGGGCTGAAGCATGCACAACTATGCGAAAAGTTAGGAGAGGAGTTCCCACACACGTTCGATAACCTCATGGACATGGTCATGGCCTTTGTTAGGGGAAAAGACACAGTCAGCAAGGCTAAGGAGATGGACGTCCCCACCCGAAGAAGCAACCCTGCTCCAAAACCTCCTGAAAAAGGTACACCATACTCCCGAAAACCAACTTTTGACAAAATATTGCATGACAGGGTAAGACCCACATACTCCCCCTATAGACCTCGGGGCAGGGGGTCACTCCCTTACTCTGATAGCTTCACCCCTCTCACCAAAACCCCAAGCGAAATACTGGCCACTGAGAGGGTGAAAACTTCCTTTCCAAGGCCACCACCCATAAAACCAGCAACGAAGGCACAACCAAACGAATATTGCGACTTCCACAGGGGCTACGACCATAAAACCGATGATTGTATGTACCTAGAGAGGGAAATAGAAGACGCAGTAAAAATGGGTAAATTGGCTCACTTGATTAAATAAATCAAAGAAGGAGGAGGAGATCATAAGGGAAAAGATGTGAGGGAGCCTGGAAGGGCAGACGTAGACATGATCAGGCAAAGGGATGAGTTCAACACCACTAGGAGTGTAAAAGCTAGGGTCCTTGCCCCCAGACCGCATGAAAGCTCGCGTACTAATGCCACACCTGGAGGAACACGAGGTGCAAAGGCTTCCCCTCAATATATCAGCCATCATAGCCGGACATAAGGTAGCCAGGATACACGTAGACGAGGGAAGTGGAGTAGAAGTAATATATGAACACTGTTTCCTGAGGTTTGACAGGGATGTGAGGGACAGGCTTGAGGAAGACTAGATCCCCCTCGTTGGTTTCAACAATAGTATATCTCACCCCCTGGGAAAAATCATGCTCCCATTCACTATCGGAGTAGGGGACCGTGTCCGGGCCATATCTCTCACTTTCTCGGTGGTCCGGGCACCCTCAAAGTACAATGCAATCCTGGGAAGGCCAGGGATCGGTGATTTACAAGCACAGGCCGCAACCCCACATGGCGCTTTGGTGTTCCAAACGCCGAAGCGCTTGGCGTGGGTAAAGTCCTCATACGAGGTAGTGTCTTCTGTTTCTGTGGGGGAAGTGCCTGAAAAGCCTTAAAAAGAAAGAATAGAAGAATGGGTCCTTTACGACAGATTCCCGGAGCAAACAATTAAGGTGGGAAGCCATCTCAATGACAAATGCAAAAGTGCTCTCAAGCAATTAATTCTCTTCAACATAGACGTATTTGCATTTCAACATGGAGACATGACCGGGATTCCGAGAAGTCTGACTGAACACCGGCTTAATACGTACACCTGGGTGCAACCGGTAAAGCAAAAGAAACGGAGCATGGGTCCAGTAAGAGAAGGGCTGCATGTGAAGAAACCAGGAAGTTGCTCATAGCAGGGATAGTAAGGGAGGTAAAATATCCTTCCTGGATCGCCAACCCAGTCATGGTCAAGAAAAAAGATGGAGGATGGAGGATGTGCATAGACTTCCTGGACCTAAATAAAGCATGCCCCAAGGACTGCTATCATCTCCCGGAGATAGACGTCCAGGTGGATTCCCTATCTCAGTACCCCCTGAAGTGTTTCCTGGATGCCTATAAATGGTATCACCAAATACAAATGTCACTAGAAGATGAAGAGAAGACTGCATTCATCACAGACGAGGGAACCTTTTGTTACACTAAAATGCCATTCGGACTAAAAAATGCAGGGGTCACTTACCAAAGGTTCATGAGCACCCTCTTCAGGGAACAACGGGGTCGAAACTTGGAAGTATACTTCGACGACATCGTCATAAAAAGCCTCACAGAGATACCCATGATAGAAGATATAGCTGAAACCATACGAACCATGCAAGACGTCAACATCAAATTAAACCCTGGAAAATGCTGCTTCGGGGTAGAGGAAGGAAGATTCCTAGGAGTAGTGGTCACCAAGGGAGGGAACAAGGCCAATCCGGAGAAGACCCAGGCTGTAGCCGAAATGCGATCCCCCCGGTCCTTAAAAGACATTCAACAATTGAACGGGAGACTGATTGCCATGAACCGTTTCTTTTCAAAGGTAGCTGACAGAACTCTCCCCTTCATGAAAGTGCTGAAGGATTGTCTCCAGTCAGACAAGTTCAGATGGACCCCAAAGGCCGAGACAGCTTTTCGGGAAATGAAAGACTACATCTGTAAGCTCCCAACCCTAGCCACTCCGGTCCCCGGAGAGGACTTGCACCTATATTTATCTGCTTCAAAGACAACCATAAGTGCGGTGATGATGGTGGAGAGGGAGGAAGAACAGATCCCCATATACTTCATTAGCTGGACCCTTAAAGGCCCTGAGGAACGTTACATGCCTCTGGAAAAGCTAACCCTTGCACTCGTTTTTGCATCCCGAAGGCTTAGAAGATATTTCCAGGAACATAAAGTCACATTAATGACAGATCAACCGCTCCAAAAGGTACTCAGGAGACCAGAGCTGTCAGGCCGGTTGGCCAAGTGGGCAGTGGAGTTGGGAGAACATTCCATAGAGTATAAAGCCAGAACAGCAATGAAGGGATGAATACTGGCTGACTTCCTGGCTGAAGTCCCGGAGGATGAGGAAAAAGAACTCTTAAAGTGGGAGGCCCTGGAGAGGGAAGAAAAGGAGAAAGAGGATGCGGCAGTGTGGAAATTACTTACAGATGGGGCTTCAAGCGAGGAAAGAAGTGGAGCAGGCATGACGCTGATCAGCCCCGAGGGAGTCGAACGGACATACGCCATCAGGCTAGACTTTGAGAACAACAACAACACGACGGAATACGAAGCCCTTTTGGCGGGGTTAAGATTGGCTAAGAAGGTAAAAGCAAGACACGTAGAAGTCAGTACTGACTCACATCTAGTAGTCAAGCAGTTCCATGGGGAATACGAGGCTTAGGATAGCACAATGGCTCGATACGTGACCAAGGTGAAAGAGACGGCCAAGGCCTTCAAGACTTTCAAGCTGGAATACATACCCCAAGGGAGAAACAAAAAATCTGATGCTCTTAGCAAGTTAGCCTCCGTAGTCTTCGATCACCTTGCAAGAGAAGTCAAGGTGGAGGTCTTAACCTCCCCTTCCATCGATGCTGAGGAAATAGCTACAATCGAAAACGCCCAGGAGACTTGGATAACACCGATTGTAAAATTCCTCAGGGATGGAATACTACCCGAAGGTGACTGGGCATCCCGGAAGATAAGGGTCAAAGCTTTACAATACGGATTAATTAATGGGGAACTTTATCGAAGGTCCTACTTGGGGCCATCACTGAAATGTGTCGATAATGAAGAAGCCATATACGTGATTAGAGAGATACACGAGGGTATTTGCGGCATGCATTCTGGGCCAAGGACAGTGGTGGCAAAAGCAATGAATGCGGGATTTTGTTGGCCTAGGATGTATGAGACAGCATCAAAAGAAATCAAGAAATGTGACAACTGCCAGGTCCATGCACCCATGACACACCACCACAAGCACCCATTGATACCTGTGTCGACATCTTGGTCTTTCCAGAAGTGGGCCATTGACATTATCGGGCCATTTCCAGAGGGCCCAGGAGGGGCTAAATATGTAGTGGACGCTATCGACTATTTTACCAAGTGGGTAGAGGCAAGACCTCTAGCAAAGAATTTTATTTTATTAAAATAAAGATGAAACAACTGTTCAATTAATAGTACAGATCAAACCACTGAAGTGATGTGATAAAAACAACTGTTCCTAAACACTGTTACATATAAACACCATGCCATAAAAATGGTTACATATAAAACACTTAGGTGATGACATCTAACAACCTAACAGTCTATAAAACATTCATGCGGAAAACACTGTTACATATAAACACTGTTAACATAAACAAATAAACAAACATAGAATAACTAAAGTTTGTAGGTCCGGCTAGGGGAAGATCTAGTCGCCTAATCCTTGTGTACAAACCAACCCGGTTGTGCGGAATCCAACCGAGATAGCAAACCGAGATCGAACACGTAAATGATAGACATGAGACTCAACGATTAACACCAATGTATTAATACTTGAAAACGGTTACAGCACAATGTTTACAAATGCTCTCTGTAAACTCTCTCTCTAGTTCTCTCGTGTGTGTGTTCTATTTGTTCTGATTTGTCTTCAGTCTGATTATATAGTCACAGCAACACAGCTTCGACGAAACAGAACTCTCGGCGAAACACACTAACAAATTCATCAAAGTGGACGAAACACAATTCACTTTCGTCGACATGTATTGGGTCTGGCCCAGTTTAATTGAATTGGCCCAAGTGAGTTCATATTGCATGCAACAAGTTGATTGGCACAAACAATCATTCTTTACGTAAATATGATTCACATAATTCAACTTTGAAGGCTTAGTCAAATTATGACATCATCATGATGATGTCATGATTATGTGGCAGCGGGAACCGGCTCGCGGCGCTCCGTGCTTCGCGTGTCGAACTCTGGGGCGCACGACGGAGGAATGTCGTGATGTCGGGCTTGAGCCGAACCTAACCGGGTCGAACCGAACCGACTCGCGTCCACATAATATGTATCAACAAACTCCCCCTTGGACGCTACTCGTGAGGTTCAACTTCCATATCTTCCATGTCGGAGGATCTTCAAAGTCTTCACGTCTTGAAAGTAGAAAGTGTATCAACAAACTCCCCGTTTCATGTAGGAAGTGTGTTGACAAACTCCCCATAACATAAGCTCCCCCTTGAGTTATGCTCGTGAATGTTTTGATCTTTATAACTTGAGATCCTTGAGGTGTTGATGATGGTCAGCGGCAACTCGATCATCTTTATCTTTTGAGTGCCTTCACGTCGTGTATTCATTCCGAAGCTTGTCATCGACCATGTTCTCCTTGCCTTTAGAATCTGCACATGCAAGAAATCTAAACGCGTAATGAGAACAACTGCTTGGAATATAGTTAACATTAAACAAATGACACATATGTGACCAGTTTTCAATCAACTACCGTCCGACAGTTTGAAAGTTTAACAAATTTATGAATTTTAGATTATTAACTTTCAAAACTTGCAAACTCTGACCGTTTATGAAGATTTAGTCGATTTTGGTTTTCGTTAAGGTTTCAGGCAACGAAGACTCGAGATCCAACATCGTACAATCGAAAATAAGATAGGAGAAAAAACTTTTTGGCTTTTAGAAAGTTTATATTAAAACACACCTAAACTCTTTTTGGAATTTTTGAATATTTCAAATTAAAAGACTGAAAGCAGTAAATAAATATATACAAAGATGCAGAAACTGAAAGCATTAAATAAATAAATATTTACAGACATTCTTTTTGCGAGTTTCGAGGGTAAGAGAATCATATCAGTGTACGGTCACGTCAAAACGCTCTTGTTGTTCTTTTAGTTAACATTTAGATAAGCATCCTATAACAATTATCGGTATTGTTATCCACATAAGCTCAACTTATCAGATGTAATTATGGCGAGGGGATACGTTAAGGTATGATTTATACTTACCGACCGGTGTTCATCCACATCACGACACATTCCCGTATCAAGGTATGCACGAGGGTTCATCTTACCGGTGAGTATACCGATTATCATCTGTTTGACCGTATATGATGTGAGAAACTCACTTATTTTGATTGAAAACAAGCCCTATGTGATAGAATCACTTATTGATGAGGAACTTGATTTTCATATGCATGAGGGCACAGGAGCAAGTCCGTGAACAGGTCAGTACTTTCGTACAGCAGAGAGACGAACTTGACTCCCGGAAAAATGTGATATATTATCACTTATTTTGTTTGAGGGACATGTGATTGTTTATCACTTATTGAGGTCGAATGCAATATGTACACGTATGTATGGTATCATGGAAGATCTAGACTTGCGTCCCCGTTATTTTGCGGAAAAAGATACAACCATGATACCCAGATGATAAGCAGCATAAAGACCGAATATCTCAGAACCTCGGCAATCTCTCAAACGAAATTTCGGTACTAAGACCATATGCCAATGAGTGGTTCCCACCTGGTCTTTAGTCGATTTAAGATTTATATCACCCTGCACACTTTAAAATGATTGTGAGCCTACCGATACATCTTATATAGAGCTGCTTAACATATTTTTCATTTAAGGTTTAAAGAGGTTTGGACAGACCACTGATGTACTATCATATTCTCTTTTTCTCGCCAGGAAACTCATTTTTGTTTTTCTAATGTTTTTGTGCTTTTGAAATTTTTCAATGTTTTTGGATTTTCAAATATGGATTTACTCCCCCTAAAATCAACAAACTAAGATAAAATTAAAAGACACAAAGATATTTACAAAAATGATTTTCCGATGTGGATTACTCTTGCTTGACCTTAATGCCGTTTACCAATAATAAAAAGTCAAATCTTGACTTGTCAAATGCTTTGGTAAAAAGGTCGGCACGTTGGTCATCGGTGTGGACCATGACAACATTGATGAGTTTCATAGTGAAACAATCACGTGTGAGGTGATATTTGAGTTCAACGTGTCAGGTCAAAGAGTGCTGTATGAGATGATAAAAATTCATAAAGCAGCTTAAATATCGACAAGTATAAGAGAGATTAGAATTTTAAAAACCGTATCCTGCAACTGCTTCGTGCATTGCAAGGTATCTGAGTGCTCTCCCAAACTGGATATCCACCCGGTGTGGATTTCAAAGTCGATTCTTTGTAGCTACTGAGAAATCTCTTGACAACAACAAGATCAGAAACCTTTGGGTCCGGCTGGTCTTCCACATTGCACCAGCGAAAGTCTTTATCTTTCTCTTGAGAAGTAGTGTGCGGTTGTTCAATCCACGCCAAGGCATCCGCACACCTGGTTGGTTTGATCAACAAACACATTTTCTTCAATCACACCGAGGAGAAAAGTACACTGCACGTTCATCTTGTCGACTTTGAACTTCTGACGTGCTGCAGGCGCGTACTTTTCATTTGAATCTATCATGTTGACCCGATCAAAAACCATAACAACCAAATTTTGGCACATATTTCATCTGGTCGAATTTTTCACTTCATCCAACCACATTCCTTCATCATCATTCCTTCATCTTTTCTTTTTCCCTCTCTCTCCATTAATGGCAACAACATTCTCCTAGATGTAACAATATTTCGGAGCCTTATGTCGCCAATCTTGTGCATGGACGCTCCACCATCAACAATCCTAAGACTATCAATGGTTCCTCCTGGAACATCCTGCACACTCATTCAGAGATTAGTTGGAGAGGGGGACCCAAGCCTTCACAGACTTGGGTCGTCCGTCATCATCGAGAATTGTGACATCCATTTGCCGATGATTTGGAATTGCTGTAGCTCCCCCTGAAACAGTTACCGATTTTGGTTTCCAAATCTGTTTTTGTTTTTCATGTTTAACATCCGATTTAACAGATTTTGTTTGGGAAACCTCCGGTTTTAACGCCTTTTCAACTTCTTTTCGTTGTTTCTTTTTCTGTTTCACTTCTCGTTGTTTAACAAGATGAGGGTCCTGTTTTGGTGAAACAGATCTTTTATGGTAATTATTACCATGGGGGGCATCAACCTTTGCCTTTAACTTATGAAGATACGGACAATTTCGAATAATATGCCCAATTTCACCACATTCAAAACATGATCTTCGTTCAACAAACCCCGAAGTATCATGTGATCGTCTTGTCGATGATGAACTTTGTGATCCCGAGGTACTAGGTTTCGAACTGTGTGATTCATTTCTTTTCAACACTTTTGCTTGTTTAACAAAATCTAAGTTAGATTTGTTCTCAAAAGTTTCAATTTTGTCCGTTCCCTTTGATTTCACAAAGTCCACCTTCTTGTTCTTCTTTTGGTTCTGTTTCTTCTGACCCTGAGTCGGTGATTTTCCTTTTGGTTTGGCATGATTTGGCTGCTTTTTCACTGTTGGTAATTTCTGATTGCCATATTGTTTTCGAATTTCGGCCTTTGGAATAGGAGGGCACTGTGTAACTGTAACAAGTGATCCTGTCTTTCCCAAAAACTTACTTGTCGAATTTTCAAAGACTTTACTGATTAAGGACTGATTAACATTTTTAATGGAAAATCTTTGTCAGAATATATTTTATCATCACCAACAAGAGTGTACAGCAAATCCACACTCTCCGACTCTTTTGCAGACGTGGACTTGATTGCAACAGTCTTAGCGGTTTTTGCAGGAGGATCACATAGAATATGATTCTCAAGAGGTATGTCCTCTTCTTTGATTACCGCATCAGACTTTGCTGAGTCAGTATCATTGGATTCATCATCAGAAGAATCAGCATCCTCAATCACAACTGGAGGATCCTGATTCTGTTCAACAATTACAAATCTATCTGCTGACACATCTGAATCGGATGATACTTCTTTCTTGTATCCGAGTCCTGTTGCAAATTCCTTGATGTCTAAAGGGACAGATGGTTCAAAGAAAGTTCTATCCTCCTCATCAGGCATGGCATCATAATTGTGTCTCACAGGTGGTGGACATTTCTTGTAACCAATGCATGTGACATCCCGTTTCTCTTTCTAAACATCAATGATGTGATCCAACACATAGCTAGAGCTCAAATAACTGTCTAGCTTAAGTTGGATCGCCTCACTTTCAGTTTTGACACAAGCCATTTCTTTTTGCATTATCTCGAGTCTACTGATGTAAAGGTTTATTTCCGTTTGTTTTTTTGAAACCATTTTTGTCAGCTCGGTTTTATCTCTTCTTAAGGTTTCAATCATCGTTTTAAATTCCTTTTCATGGTTTTCATAAAACATGTTGGCCTCTGTGCACTTAGAAAGATCCACGGTCAACTTTTGGTTGTGAATGAATGTCACATCATATTTCTCTTGCAAAGCCTCGTGTTTGCTTTGCAGTTCACACCACTTAGCATTCAATGAAACATGTTTGTCTTGCAAGTCAAACAAACTAGCTTCTAAAGCATCATGTTTTCCTTGCAACTCAGACATGTTTGCCTCCATATCAGCACATTTAACACTTAATCTAGCACAATTATCACAATTAATAGCAGTGGGTTCATCGACACATACCTGACTGGAATCACTCTCTGATGTTGACCTTTCTGCATTAGAATCAACAACCTCCCTTGATGATTCACATTCAGATCCATCCTCGCTTGAACTTGAAGTTGTATCATCCTCAACTGAAGTTGAAACATCTTCATCTGAACTACTGTCATGTTCAGAACTGTCATTATTTCCCGAGGATTCACCATTGCTGGCATCTTTGACAATTTCAGCAAAACAAGCGGTTACAGTAGATGGCAGATAGACTTGCTGTTGTGGGGCTGGTTTTACTGGAACTTGTATCGGATTGCCATATAGATCAGTTGTCACAGGAGGCCTTTGGGTTTGCTGTTGAGGCACTGGTTGAGGAACTGCTGTTGAAGCATGTTAGTTATCGACATAGATCCATCAATACCAATGACTGCGGGTTGACTGCCCGAGGCAGTTCGCAATACATGATTACCACCGTAATCCATGCAGGTAAAAGATCCTTAACAACCCCCGTGAGAATGGGTGCTGAGTCCAAACTATAGTACTATCGTTGCTAAGGCAGGTAGACAGCATTCCATGTGTAAACATAACAAACAAGCATTCATAAGCCACGTATAACATGCATTAGCGGTTAGCGTTCAAATAGTTTGAGTAGTGTGATAGCTGTAGTTTGAATATTCGTAACGTATGTAACACCCAAAAGTGCTAAAAGCAAAAAGGGATCGAGTATACTCACAGCGATGAATGGATTGAAGGGAGCGCTTAACGAGAAAGATTAGCCTGAATAGATTTCGATAACGTAACGATAAGTGGCGCATTCAATATTACAGGATGAAAGCGGGTCGGTTTGCAGGTCGTCCGGATGGTCATCCGTGCGGACAGCAATCCATGTGAACAACAATCCGTCCGGATGGTCATCCGTGCGGACAGTGTGTCCGAGCAGATGACTATTCGAGTGGATTGTTTCTTCCTATGGGTAAGATGTGTTTATGTATGATGGCTTGACTTTTGAAGTTTTCGTTGTAGCATTTTGAAAACCTTGAAGTTTCTCTACCCTTCAAGTCGGTCGTGCGGACGACAATCTGTCCGGATGGTAGTCCGTGCGGACGACAATCCGTCCGGATGGTAATCCGTGCGGACGACGACTTAAATGGTGAGTCACTTGGTTGATCGGGTGGCAACCCTGTTAATGAACACGTCGAAAATTGTTTAAGGTCTTAGTATCTCATGATCCGAAGAGTAATCCATTCAGAGGGTCGTCCGTGCGGATTATTCACTCGTCGATAGTCAAACCTTGTTTGGATATGGGTCCCAAGTGTAGTCCGTCCGGATGGCAACCCGTCCGGATAGCCTGTCCGTGTAGACATCAGTCCGTGCGGACATCATCTCGTTATGGTTGTTCCATTCGTCTAACACCTGGTCGCTTTTGTCGTTCTATCGAGAGGTTCTGATTACGTGTCAACCAACGGAACTGTATCTTGACCCGTGTGGCTAAGCCGGCCAGGAATCACCCTAGCTCGGCCGGTCATCGGCTCAAGACGGTGGTTCTGATTTAACCCGAAATCAGGGGTCTCGCGGGTAGAATCCGGATCTAGGACTAATACCTCACTAAGATTGAGTAGAAGACTAGAACTGATCCGATTCTTACCATTTTTGAGTGTAAAAGAAGGAGAAAACTTGTGTTTATTTCTTTCAACTCTTTTATCCTTTTGAAAAAGTTCAGATTCATGCGAAGTTGTTGTGAAATCTTGTGGAAACCGTTCAGATCCGAGTTATTCTAGGTGTAATGAGGTCAAACTTGAAGTTCATGGGAACTTCATGATGACGTCATCCTAGAATACCTCAAATCTTGATGATTTCACGGTTGAAAGTTAATATTTAAAAGGTAGAAAGGTGTAGAAGTGCGTATAGATCAAGAAAGTACAAGATTTAGGGCGAGATCTTACCTGTATTGAGAGAAATCGAAGAAAAGGTGAAGAGAGCGTGCTGGTCGGACGTCACTTACCAAAAGTGGAAAGTTTGGAGAGTGACCCGTGTATTTATAGGATGCCAAAAGAGGAAAGTACCATCCGTCCGGATTGCACATCGTCCGGATTGCACATCATCCGGATTGCACACACCCGGATGGTAGTCCGTGCGGATGGCAATCCTGGTCGGATGGCACCTAACACTTCCCCAGGCGGCTACCCGTGCGGATGGCCATCCGTGCGGTTGGGGCCTGGGTGGTGTGTTTGGTGCGACGATCTTTGACGTTTCGGTTTCGGTTTCGATTACGAGCGGTTCGATTCGATAGGGTTTCCTAACCAAATTACTTTCAGTCCCAACCACTAAATATCATAGTTCGATTGTGATTCGAGTTCGAGTTCGATTTCGAGTTTCGATTGCATTTCGAGTTAGATTGCGTTTCGATTGATTACCACAACACAACATAAATAAACATGCACAAGTAACACATAAAGCACACACACACGTATAAACAATAAGTAAAACCACGTTGGTCGATTGAATAACGGTTAACACAATTCGATTATTGCAATTTACGACACTTACTCCACATAATACAAATAAAATAAAGAAATTTCTACATGTCAAGTTGCGCGAAATCGGTCGTTGACTTTGACCTTGACTTTGACTTGTGAAAACACGGGGTGTTACAGCCTCCCCTTGTTTAGGGAATTTCGTCCCGAAATTAAGCCGGAAGTTGTTACAACACCGCGACTCACGTTGGAGAACTTTCTTTTTCTAGACTTTCTCTTCGAATAACTGCGGGTACTTCACCTTCATGTCGCTTTCGAGTTCCCAAGTGAACTCTGCGCCTCGCTTGCCTTCCCATCGGACTTTCACAATAGGAATGCGTGAGCGCCTGAGCTGCTTGGTTTGGCGATCCATGATTTCGACAGGCTTTTCCACGAAGTGTAATGTTTGGTTCACTTGTAGATCGCCTAGAGAAACATGTAAGTCATGGTCTGCTATGCACCTCCGGTAGTTCGAGTCTGTAGGCGACTTTTCCGCTCCTTTCCAGAATCTTAAAAGGTCCAACAATATATATACATATATATTGGGTTGGGTTCATTTCAGAACTTTAAATAACTACAACACTTTCAGAACTTTGAATAAACAGTCACTTTATATATATATTTTTGTATTTACTCAAAACATGTATGTAATCATAAAAATACACATAATAAATGATAAAATTATCCTAAACATAAATATATATAAATAAAAAGATTGTTTATTAGAAGTTCTGCGAGTTCTGTAAATATTTATGGTTCTGAAATGATCCTTACCCTATATACATACATATATATATATAGGGGAAGGTTTATTTGAGAAGAAATTTTATGTGGGAAGAAAAAGAAGAAAGGGCATAATGGTAAAACATTAAATAGTGTGTAACTCCTCCCATTAATTATGTTATTTTTCATTAATAAAGGAAAAAACATTTTATCGTACACATTTCAAAATTTATCCTACATATATCTTACACTTACCGAAATTTACCCCACGCATATCAAAATTTATCATACACATTTAAGAATTTATCCTACACATACTAAAATTTATCCTACACATGCCGAAAATTGTCCTTAACCCTAAATTATTTTATCTTGAAAGAGTATATTAAAAGTGAGTTACAAATTTAGTTAGTTAGCTAATTAATTACAATTAGAAATTTACCTATATGCCCTTATTAATAATATTAAATACACATATTAAATGAAGTAAAATGACGCATTTTTATTGGTTTAAAACTTATTCTTTTTATTCTTACAAAAATTTTTTCTCATTTGAACCCTCCACTATATCTATATCTATACTATATATATATATATATATTATATATTATATATAGATAATATACATATCCAAATGACTTCTTAAGGTCATTGAAATTTCCTTACAACACCCCTAAAGCATGATGTACAACCCTCTAAAACACAATATTCATTTACCTTTCCAACAATACCCTTCCTTTTCTGTTTGGGCGGCCAAATGTCACTCAATTTTTGAATTCCCGCTCACTGTACCACCCGCATTCCAAAAATCCCAGAGTTCCCCAAAATCCCCCACCGCCGATTCCTCCTCTTCCACTTCCCCATCTTCTAGCGTTTACGGCATCATTGGAGTCCAACGTGGCCGCACTGTCGAGATCTTCAACAGCTTCGAACTCCTCTATGACCCTATTCAATCACCTAGGGTTTTCATCTTTTACAAACAAGGGGAAGATGCGGCCGTCAATATGGTTCTCAAGTACGTTTTTTTCATCTTTAATTCATCACTTCAACATATAGATTCATCATCTATATCTATATTGCAACATGCTGCTAGAGAGGCCGCTCTTCGGTATGGCCGTTTTTTTTATGTTTTAGTTGTTGTTAGAAGTGGAAAACACCAAAACGGGCAGGTTGGGCAGGGTGCGTAAATGGGTTTGCATCAAATTATGCACCTTTTTATACCTGGGCGGTTTAGAAGTTGTAACTATGGCTGCAAAATCTTCTTCAAAACCAGCTAAACCAGATTGTGAACACCCCTGGTGTGTAGCATTGTGGTGGTCTGATTACGCTGGCTAAAAAATGCAGAATGAATTTGTTCAGAAGATCAAAGCGGATGCATCTATGTTACCACAAAAAAACGAAGATTTATGTAAACAAGTTGAAGATCTACAAGTAAGTCGATTAAACGTTCGTAAGTTTTTGTTGGTGCACTTGTGTCTGTACTTTGTCTGTATTTTGTGATGTTATATAACGTTGTCTTTGTTAGTCCTGTGAGTTTGACCAAGTCAACCATCCTCCGGTTTGACTTGGCCAAACAGTTAGACAATGGTTGTAATATGTCTGTGTCGAAGGATGTGTCATCGAAGGATTGTTTAGATCCTTCGATGAGCTCGAAACATAAACCTTCGATGGATGAGCTCGAAGGATATCTCGAAGGATATCCTTCGAGGTGTATCTGTGATCCTTCGGTAGGTTTCTAGTCGATAGATGATCTTTCGATCAGTCTATCTGATCCTTCGACCAGACGAGCTGTGGCGGGTATATATACCCATGTTATGTGTTCACTTCTTTTTAGACTTAGGGAGTGGAAGTGTGAATTGAGAGACAGAAAACAGAGAGCATTCTGTCAAGAGAGAACACACACGAGAGAGAGAGTTTATAGAGTACATCTGTAAACATTGAGCTTGTAACCGTACCCTTCATACGTATTAATACAAGTGGTGTTAATCGGTGAATATTGTGTGTTGTGTTTGTGCTTGTTCTCGTATAAACTATCTCGGTTTGCATGCTAGCTTGGATTCCGCACTCGCTAGTGTGTTAGATATAACAAGGATAAGGTTTGACCTCATCCTCCGAGGGACCTACAAGTGGTATCAGAGCCTTGGCTCTTCTCCTTGTTAAAACCGAGGTGTTCTTGCTGTTTTTCGGGTTTTTTAAAAGTTCATATTTTCTGAAAAACTTCTGAAAATTGGGTTAAAGTTTGTGTTTTTGCTTGGTGTTTTGTTAAAAACCTTGTTATTTCTCATGTTCACATGTTTGTTGTAGGTTTTTATTAAACATTTTAGCAAAATCGCGGTTTCGGAAGTTGTTGGTTTACCGGGAAAATTCAAATTTTCTGGGTTGTGTTCATCATATCTTCAACAAAGCTTCAAGTGTTCTTCAAAGTTTTACATCTTTTGATCTTGTTTAATTATTTTTGAAAGTTGTTTGTGTATTGGGATGGGATAACTGATTAAAATAATCAACCCAAATCTGTTTTGGTAAGAAGATATGGTCTGACCATACCTTCTGCCTTCTGCCGAAAGCTTTCTACCAACCTATCACCTTTTCACCAACCTGTCTCTTTTGTCAACTGTGTCAGTACCGATCGAAAGATATCCTTCGAAGTCGAAAGATCTTCTTTCGATCAAAGGAGGTTCGATAGATAATCATCCTTCGAACATCCTTCGAAGTCTGTGACTTATCCTTCGTTCCAAGGAATCTTTTCGAAGCATACATCTTTCGGTCTACAGTTCTTTTTTGAAAGATAAGGATCCTTCGATTGGAGAATCTTTCGAAATCATTGTTCGAAATTCAACAGTGATCTTTCGAACACTGTTGATCCTTTGAACAAGTCTTGATCCTTCGATCTTAGTTTGTTTATGTTTAACAAGTTTGTGATTTTCAGGTATTATTTTTCTTGATCAAAAATGAATCCAAGATGGGGTACTCCGGTAAATACAGAGATGTATTTTGGTACTCCATCTCCGTCTCCCGCACCGGTATCTTCTCAAGCTAATGCAATTTCTACCGGTCAATGGGCATTCGTATCAAATCAAACTCCAAGTATTCAAAGCATTCTCTTAAGCGAGAGCGAAACCGGAAGTTTGAATCGGCCTCCAAAGTTGATGCACTTATATGAATATCCAGGATGGATTGACAGATTTCATACATACGTTCTTGGACAAAATACAGAATTGTGGTTGCGGTTCATCACATATTTCGATCAAACAATAGAGGTTGCCGCATCATCTGCTGCTACGTTTGCAGATCTTACAGAAGATCAAAAGAAGGTCTATGATTTGGAAAAGAAGGCATATGCCATTCTTACTCAGGCGTTAAGTAAAGATATTTATCATCAATTTGTCAGTTACAAGACAACGAAGAGGTTGTGGGATGCATTGAAGACAAGGGGAGTAGGAAATGAAGCGACACGTCAATTGAGAAAAGACCTGCTAAAGAAAGAGTTTGATGGTTTTACTTGTATGGAAAATGAATCTTTAGGAGATTTGACAAGTCGATTTAATCATTTGCTGACTGAATTGGCAAATTTTAATGTTGTTACAACTTCAGCAGAGATTGTGAAAAAGTTTGCAGATGCGTTGCCACCTCAATGGAATACTTTCTTGGAAATCATGAGGTACAATGGCACTTTAGCTACAACAAGCTTCAATGACTTTGTTCAACTCCTGGAAAACAAGAATCAGGAAGAAACTCTCAAGGAAAAAAGAGTTCCAGTGCCACAAAATCCTGAAATGTATTATGGAACTTCTAGCACTTCTACAAAACCTTCTTCACATGCTCCAATTCAAACAGCGTTTGTGTCTAGCACTGACATGTATGGCAATACTATCCAAGTTCCAGTCCCTCCAAAAACAGACATGTATGGAAATCCGCTTGAACCAGTTCCTCAACAAGTACCACAACAGCAAAGCCAACGACTTATCAGAACAACAGACATGTATGGAAATCCGCTTGAACCAGTTCCTCAACCAGCACCACAACAGCAAAGCCAACGAACTATCAGAGCAACTGATATGTTCGGAAATCCATTACCTGTTCAATCTACCGGACCAACAGACATGTATGGGAATCCACTTCCTCCTCAACAGCAAGCGTGTTATGGAAGCACATCATCTGTTGATCAGCAATCAAAGCCAAATACAGTACGGCTCGACACCTCAAGCTTTTCTAAAGTCAGTGTGGAAGTAGCAAAGGAACACATGGAGCTGCTAAACACTTTGGTGAGCGCATACTGTGGATTAGTGGAAGGTCAGATTGGCAACATTAATCTGACACAAGAAGACTATCAGCAGATCGATAAAGAGGAGATGGAGATGATGGACATCAAGTGGGCCTTTGCCAGTGCTGTTAGGCGAGCAAAGGATTTCATGGAAAGAACGGGCAGAACCAGCTTGGAAAGCAAGAAAGATACCAAGTATGGGTTTGATAAGCAGGCTGTTAAGTGCTTCAATTGTGGTGAACGTGGTCATTTCAAACGTGAATGTACGAGGCCATCTCAACATGGAAACCAAAATCCTTTCAGAGGTCAAGGCAACAGGGCAAATCAGAACAAAGTAAGGAACAATGACCGCACATTGGTGCTTGTCAACAACCAGAGTCAAGCATGACCATCTAATGCCAACCAGGCACTTGTGGTTCAATTAGATGAAGGTTGTGATTGGTCAATTCAGTTGGGAAATGACGCTCCAGATGGAACAACTTGTTTTGCTGAAATTGTCAAGGATCTGGAACACGCCAGTGGTGGAGAATCTTCCACCAATGGTGATGAATCTTCTGAAGATGAAGACTCTTCTGGTTATAGTAGAAGTTCAGATGAAGAATCCTCGAGTTCAGGTGATGATCATGTGGATGAGACATCAAGTGCGTCAGTCGATGCAGTTATTGATGAGCTATTGGAAGAAGCTACAGCAGGAATTGAAAGAAGATCTATTTTGGTGGATCAAGCTGCTTATTCTTCGTCTTCTCTCCATTCAGCCTTTATGGCTAATGTCGACAGTTCATCAAGTCAGGTATGTGTCGATGAACCCACTGCTGTTGTTTGTGATAATTGTGATAGATTAAGTGTTAAATGTGCTGATTTAGAGGCAAACATGTCTGAGTTGCAAGGCAAACATGATGCTTTACAAGCTAGTTTGTTTGACTTGCAAGACACACATGTTTCATTGAATGATAAGTGGTGTGAATTGCAAAGCAAACACGAGGCTTTCCAAGAGAAATATGATGTGACATTCATCCACAATCAGAAATTGACCGTTGATCTTTCGAAGTGCACTGAAGCCAACATGTTTTATGAAAACCATGAAAAGGAGTTTAAATCGATGATTGAAAAATTAAAGAAAGATAAAACCGAGTTAACAAAAATGGTTTCCAGAAAACAAACTGACATTAATTTGTATATAACTCGCCTTGAGGTAATGCAAAAGGAAATGGCTTGTGTCAAAACTGAAAGTGAGGCGATCCAACTTAAGCTAGACAGTTATTTGAGCTCTAGCTATGTGTTGGATCACATCATTGACATACAGAAAGAGAAACGGGATGTCACATGCATTGGATACAAGAAATGTCCAGCACCTGTGAGACACAATTATGATGCTCTGCCTGATGAGGAGTATAGAACTCACTTTGAACCATCTATTCCTTTGGATGTTAATGAATTTGCAGCAGGACTAGGATACAAGAAGGAAGTATCATCAGATTCGGATGTGTCAGCAGATACATTTGTAACTGCTGAACCGAATCAGGCTCCTCCAGTTATGATTGAGGATACTGATTCTTCTGATGATGAATCCGATGATACTGATTCAGAAAAGTCTGATGCGGTAATCAAAGAAGAGGACATACCTCTTGAGAATCATATTCTATGTGTTCCTCCCGCAAAACCTGCTAAGACTGTTCCGACCGAGTCCTCGTCTGCAAAAGAGTCTGAGAGTGTGGATTTGCTGTACACTCTTGTTGGTGATGATAAAGTTTATTCAGACAAAGATTTTCCTATTAAGAATGTTAATCAATCATTAATCAGTAAAGTCTTTGAAAATTCGACAAATAAGTTTTTGGGAAAGACAGGATCACGTGTTACAGTAACACAGTGCCCTCCTATCCCAAAGGCCGAAGTTCGAAAACAATTTGGAAATCAGAAATTACCAACAGTGCAAAAACAGCAAAATCATACCAAACCAAAAGGAAAAACACCGACTCAAACTCAAAGGAAGCCGAATCAAAAGAAGAAAAAGAATGTGAACTTTGTGAAATCTAAGGGAACGGACAAAATTGAAAAGTTTGAAAATCAATCTAACTTAGATTTTGTCAAGAAAGCAACGGTGATGAAAAGGAATGAACCAAACAGTTCAAAACCTAGTACCTCGGGATCACAAAGTTCATCATCGGCAAGACGATCACATGATGCTTCGGGGTTTGTTGAACGAAGATCATGTTTTGAATGTGGTACAATTGGACATATAATTCGAAACTGTCCGTATCTTCATAAGTTGAAAGCAAAGGATGATGATCCCCGTGAACGCAATCACCAAAAGCGATCTGTTTCTGTAAAACAAGATCCCCGACTTGTAAGAGAAAGGGAAAAGAAACAGAAACGCCAACAAGTCAAGGTGATTTAAAAGGCACTTAAAACTAATGTGGTTCAAAAACAATCTGTTTCAGTTAAGCCAGAAAACTCAAAATTTTCAAAAACTTCAAACAATCACGAAGTTAAATTGTCAAACAATCAAACTGGTAAAACTCAACAGACATGGAAACCTAACTTGACCACCAGTTCAGAGGGACCATCACAATTTATGAATCATCAAAGAATAGAAGTTATTGTTGTTGATGAAAATGGAAGACCCAAGACCACAATGGCTTGGGTCCCCATCTCCAACTAATTATGTGAGCTCATGTGCAGGGTGTTCCAGGAGGAACTATCAGTAGTCATTGGATTGTTGATAGTGGGGCATCCAGGCACATGACAGGCGACATGAAGCTTCTCTACGACGTTAAATCTATTAGAGGAGGTTATGTTGCTTTTGCTGGAGATAAAGGCGGATATATTACGGGTGAAGGAATGATTTCCAACGGGGTTGTTAGCTTTGATAAGATCAACTTCGTACAACAACTTGATCACAATCTTCTTAGTGTTTCTCAAATTTGTGATAAGCAGTTCTCAGTACACTTTGATGCGAATGGATGTTATGTGCTGAAACCCGGCTTCAAAATTCCAAAAGAATGGATTCTCTTGTCGGCTCCAAGGATAAATGATCTGTATGTCCTTGATATGAGCCAAGCTATTACTACGTCTGCACAAGCAACATGTTTCGTTTCCAAAGCCACAGAAAAAGACTCAATCTCTTGGCACAGACGAATGGGTCACATTCACTTACGCAAAATGAATCATTTGGTGTCAAATGAATTAGTGAATGGTGTTCCTCTTAAAAATTTTCATCTTCAAGACATCTGTGTCTCGTGCCAGAAAGGAAAACAAACGAAGAAGCGACATCCTACAAAGAAAATCAACACGGTGGCTGTTCCTCTTGAACGTTTGCACATGGATTTGTTCGGTCCTGTCAAGCACAAAAGTATTAGGAATGATCAATACTGCCTTGTGATAACTGATGATTATTCAAGATTTTCTTGGGTGGCGTTCATGGCACATAAGAGTGAAACCTTCGGTATTATCAAAAACTTGATCATTCAGATTGAGAATCTATATAAGTTGAAGGTTAGGCGGATACGTAGCGACAATGGTACTGAATTCAAAAATCATGCCATGGCGGAGTTTTGCACTTCAAAAGGTATTCTTCACGAATTTAGTGCAGCTTATACTCCTCAACAGAATGGCGTCGCTGAACGTAAGAACCGCACATTGATCGAGACTGCTAGGACAATGTTGGTAGAGTCACAGTTGCCGATTCCCTTCTGGACTGAAGCTGTGGCCTCTGCATGTTATACGTTGAACCGAGTCCTTACAGTCAAAAGGCACAACAAGACCTGCTTTGAGCTTATTAACAAACGAAAACCAGATTTGTCATATCTTGAACCATTTGGAGCTCCGTGCACAATAATCGATCCTAATGGAAAATTTGGGGCAAAAGCAATTGAGGGATACTTTCTTGGGTATTCCACCCCGAACTTAAGAGTCTGGAATCTAGAGACTAAAAGGGTCGAGGAATGGTCTGAAGTCAGAGTACAAAGGCACACTTTACCAGTCAGAAATCCAGGTCAACCATGGATGTTTGAGTACGATGACTTTTTCAATTCGATCAATGTTGAAGCAGTTGAAGAAAATGCTGCAGCAAGGATGTTTTTCGAGAGTGACAATGCAACAGATTCACCGTTGGTTCGGCCAATTATTGTCAATTAAGAACCATCTTCAGTGAACAATAATGCTCTCGACAATGAGGATTTTCACGATGCTACCGAATTGAACGAATCTTCAGAGGATGATGAATTTCTCGATGCAGATCAAGAAGTTCCCATAACAGCAGTTCATGGTACTTCAGAGGGTACACCTCCAGTGGGCGTCCCTAGAACAGCTGAAGCTACTGCATCGTCCTCTTCGTCAATTCCGGGCATTGAATTGGTTGTTGATCTCAATCTCAACAATCTGGGTACAAACATTCCAGTTCAAGACAATCCAGAAACAAGGATTCACAATACCCATCCTCAACAAAACATCATCGGAAATGTACAAAGTGGCGTTCAAACAAGAAACATGTTGCGAAACAATAACAATGCAGGCTTGTATGCAGCTATCCGAGAATCTGGTCAACAAAATGATTGGTCTTTCGCGTGCTATGTCTCACAGGAAGAGCCAAGAACTTGGAAAGAAGCTTTGAAAGATAGCTCTTGGGTTGAAGCAATGCAGGAAGAGCTGCAACAATTCCAGAAGCTTGGTGTCTGGAAACTCGTAGAGAAACCTGCTGGTTACAAGAAGATTGGTACCCGTTGGGTGTTTAAATGCAAAAAGGATGACCGTGGAATCGTTATTCGAAACAAAGCAAGGCTAGTCGTTCAAGGTTTTCGTCAGATAGAAGGGATCGACTACAACGAAGTGTATGCACCTGTTGCACGTCTAGAAGCAATTCGGATCTTTCTGGCTTATGCCTCAATCAAAGGTTTCAAGGTATACCAGATGGACGTGAAAAGTGCATTCTTACATGGTGTGGTGGAAGAAGAGGTGTACGTCGAACAGCCTCCAGGTTTTGAAGATCCTATCCATCCCGATCGGGTTTGGTTGCTCAACAAAGCTCTCTATGGTCTTCATCAAGCACCGCGAGCTTGGTATGCAACCTTATCTAATTATTTGCTGGAGAATGGATTTCGCAGAGGTCTTATCGATTGTACTCTTTTCATCAAAGAACAAGATGGAGATCTTCTACTGGTACAGGTATACGTTGATGATATTATATTTGGTTCTACTAATGATGTTTTGTGTAGGAATTTCGAGCGCATTATGCAGGATAAATTCGAGATGAGTGCTATGGGGGAAATGACTTTCTTTTTGGGCCTACAAGTACAACAAACCGAGTCTGGGATATTCATCCATCAGACTAAATATGTTGGTGACATCTTGAGCCGGTTCCAGATGTCTGATGCAACGCCCATCGGTACCCCATTGCCGCAAAATCACGGAATTACTCCAGACTTGAAGGGTGAAGCTGTTAGCCCCTCATACTACCGCGCGATGATCGGATCTCTTATGTACCTCACAGCATCAAGACCAGATATAATGTACCCAACGTGCCTGCTTGCCAGATATCAAGTCAACCCGAAGGCCTCACATCTTGCAGCTGTAAAAAGGATTTTTCGTTATTTGAAGGGTTATCCTGACACCGGTCTATGGTACCCTAGGGATAATAACTTTGACTTGATCGCATTCAGTGATTCTGATTTTGGCGGATGCAAAATCGACGGCAAATCCACAACGGCTGGATGTCAGTTTTTGGGAAATCGCCTAGTCACATGGCAGTGCAAGAAGCAGACGTGCGTCGCTACATCAACATGCGAAGCTGAATACATTGCTGCCTCAAGTTGTTGCTCCCAAGTCCTGTGGATCCAACAACAAATGCGCGACTACGGTTTTGAATTCCTAACTACTCCTATTTACGTTGATAATTCTGCTGCCTTACAGATCACTAAAAATCCTGTGCAGCATTCAAAGACTAAGCACATCGAAATTAAGTATCACTTTATACGTGATTGCTTTGAGAAAAGGCTAATCGATGTTGCTTACGTCCACACCGATGACCAACGTGCCGACCTTTTTACCAAAGCATTTGACAAATCAAGATTTGACTATTTATTATTGGTAAACGGCATTAAGGTCAAGCAAGAGTAATACCAACATCGGAAAATCATTTTTGTAAATACCTTTGTGTTTTAAATTTATCTTAGTTTGTTGATTTTAGGGGGAGTAAATCCAAATTTGAAAAATCCAAAAACATCGAAAAATTTCAAAAACTCAAAAACAATAGAAAAGCAAAAATGAGTTTCCTGGCGAGAAAAAGAGAAAATGATAGTACATCAGTGGTCTGTCTTAACCTCTTTAAACCTTAAATGAAAAACGATAAGCAGCTCTATATAAGATGTATCGGTAGGCTCACAATCATTTTAAAGTGTGCAGGGTGATATAAACTTAAATCGACTGAAGATTGGGTGGGAACCATTCATTGGCATATGGTCTTAGTACCGAAATTTCGTTTGAGAGATTGCCGAGGTTCTGAGATATTCGGTCTTTATGCTGCTTATCATCTGGGTATCATGGTTGTATCTTTTACCGAAAAATAACGTGTACATACTGCATTCGACCTCAATAAGTGATCAACAATCACATGTCCAAACAAAATAAGCGATAATATATCACATTTATCCGGGAGTCAAGTTCGTCTCTCTGCTGTACGAAAGTACTGACCTGTTCACGGACTTGCTCCTGTGCCCTCATGCATCGAAAATCAAGTTCCTCATCAATAAGTGATTCTATCACATAGGGCTTGTTTTCATTCAAAATAAGTGAGAATCTCACATCATATACGGTCAAACAGATGATAATCGGTATACTCACCGGTAAGATGAACCCTCGTGCATACCTTGATACGGGAATGTGTCGTGATGTGGATGAACACCGGTCGGTAAGTATAAATCATACCTTAACGTATCCCCTCGCCATGATTACATCTGATAAGTTGAGCTTAAGTGGACAACAATACCGATAATCGTTATAGGATGCTTATCTAAATGTTAACTAATAGAACAACAAGAGCGTTTTGGCATGACCGTACACTGATATGATTCTCTTACCCTCGAAACTCGCAAAAAGAAGGTCTGTAAATATTTATTTAATGCTTTCAGTTTCTGCATCTTTGTATATATTTATTTACTGCTTTCCGTCTTTACATTTGAAATATTCAAAAAGTCCAAAAAGATTTTAGGTGTGTTTTAATATAAACTTTATAAAAGCCAAAAAGATTTTATTTCTATTTTATTTTCGATCGTACGATGTTGGATCTCGAGTCTTCGTTACCTGAAACCTGATTGAAAACCGAAACGACTAAATCTTCATAAACGGTCGAAATTTGCAAGTTTTGAAAGTGAAAATCTAAAATTGATAAATTTGTTAAACTTTCAAACTGTCGGACGGTAGTTGTTTGAATAATGGTTATGTGTGTGTTATTTGTTTATGTTAAACTATATTCCAAGCAGTTGTTCTCATTACGCGTTTAGATTTCTTGCATGTGCAGATTCTAAAGGCAAGGAGAACATGGTTGATAACAAGCTTCGGAATGAAGACACGACGTGAAGGCACTCAAGCGATGAAGATGATCGAGTTGCCGCTGACCATCATCAACACCACAAGGATCTCAATTCATAAAGAACAAGTATTTCACGAGCATAACTCAAGGGGGAGCTTATGTTAAGGGGGAGTTTGTCAACACACTTCCTACATGAAACGGGGAGTTTGTTGGTACACTTTCTGCTTTCAAGACGTGAAGACTTTAAAGATCCTCCGACATTGAAGACTTGAAAGGACGTCAAAGACTTGAAGACACAAAGATCGAGACAAAGATCGAGACAAAGATCAAGTTATAAAGATCGAGACAAAGCTACAGCCAAGGGGGAGTTTGTTGGTGCACTTGTGTCTGTACTTTGTCTGTATTTTGTGATGTTATATAACGTTGTCTTTGTTAGTCCTGTGAGTTTGACCAAGTCAACCATCCTCCGGTTTGACTTGGCCAAACAGTTAGACAATGGTTGTAATATGTCTGTGTCGAAGGATGTGTCATCGAAGGATTGTTTAGATCCTTCGATGAGCTCGAAACATAAACCTTCGATGGATGAGCTCGAAGGATATCTCGAAGGATATCATCCTTCGAGGTGTATCTGTGATCCTTCGGTAGGTTTCTGGTCGATAGATGATCTTTCGATCAGTCTATCTGATCCTTCGACCAGACGAGTTGTGGCGGGTATATATACCCATGTTATGTGTTCACTTCTTTTTAGACTTAGGGAGTGGAAGTGTGAATTGAGAGACAGAAAACAGAGAGCATTCTGTCAAGAGAGAACACACACGAGAGAGAGAGTTTATAGAGTACATCTGTAAACATTGAGCTTGTAACCGTACCCTTCATACGTATTAATACAAGTGGTGTTAATCGATGAATATTGTGTGTTGTGTTTGTGCTTGTTCTCGTATAAACTATCTCGGTTTGCATGCTAGCTTGGATTCCGCACTCGCTAGTGTGTTAGATATAACAAGGATAAGGTTTGACCTCATCCTCCGAGGGACCTACAGTTTTTTGATAAATTGTCTTGATTTTTCAACTTTTAGTTTAGTAGATGAGAAATCATGTCTGAATATTGATATTTTATGTAATTTTTAGATAAAGGAGGATGTTGAGACTCAAGGGGAATTCGTGAATTCGTTAATACGAGAGGTCAACAGTGCGATTTCTTCAATTTCCCTATTATTTTCTTCAATTTCCCCAATATTTTAAGCTTTTTATTTTTATTTTAGAATCAAATTTGAAGAAAATTGGGCACATGATGTGTTTACTATTGAGTTTAATACTCATATTCATATGAGTATTGTGAAGATCTGATGCAAACCCATTTTGAAGATCTGATGCCTTTTTAATCTTCAATTGTTCAAACCCATTTTGAGTCTTTATTTTGCACACACAAATGTGTGTGTGTGTGTTTGGCTGAATTGGGGATGAGGATTTGAACGAGGGTATCTAAATGTTTTAAAAATAGTAAAATACAATACTTCATTTTTTATTAGATACCATGAATTCTTGGTGAAAGTTGAAGGTTTTCTGGTTTGTGCTTGTATATTGAAGATCTGGAATTTTTCAGGTGAAGAAAACATTGGATTTGAAGATCTGGAATTTAAAGATTGTATGTTCAAGATGTGGAATTTTGCAGAGCTGGAATTTGAAGATTGTATGTTGAAATTGTTGTTTTTAAAGAGGATATTAAATTTGTTGAAAACTAGAAGTTATATCTTTTTTTTTTTTTTTTGAACGACAAATTTGGAATATTGACTGACGGAACCATTCTTTGTTATCATGCATACATGTATGAAGAAGGTTCAGAAAATGCTTCTAAAAGTCAACCAGTTAATACTTCAAGGCTTAAAAATCTTAGATTTTCACGCGTTTCTTTGGATACATACACAAGAGAAGAGATGTCAGCAGAAACCCATTTTCCACGAATAACAATGTTTAAAAATGTTGGCGGGTGCCCAGGTTTCTTTCTATCAGGCTCAAGGCCCGCTTGGTTCATGAAGTTCAGAGAACGTATTCGAATTCATCCACAGGTCAGGTTACTTTCTCTGTAGGTCAAAATCGCTTCTGTATGTTATGTGTATCCTCACTCACTGTGTTTCACATTTGATTTACAGCTTTGTGATGGACCAATTATCGCCTTTACAGTTCTTCAACGTGTACTGTATCCATGGGTTCATTTATGTAACCTCACAGGTCGGTTAGTTTAGTACTTTTTTTAATTTCATTTTATCTTCTGACTTGTTGAATGCGTGAATAGGGTACGTTGAAGATCTGCCAACTTCCATCTTTGTTAGCATATGACAATTATTGGCCAGTACAAAAGGTCATTTGTTTTGACGTATAGTTTTGTAGTGTTGCTGTCATGTCAAACGACTTGTTTGACCTTTGACGTACAAACTGTTGAAATTCATTTGTGCTTGGACAGATCCCCATGAAGGCCACTCCGCATCAAGTAACATACTTTGCTGAGAAGAACCTATACCCGCTTATAGTTTCTGTTCCTGTGAGTAGATTCTTTGGTTGACCATTAATATAATGTGTTCTATTTCAAACTTTCATAATTACATTATGACAAATAATAATAGTATAAAAGATGAACCGAATAATTCCAGTTTTCATATTGGCTCTTTGCAGGTCTGAAAGCCTATAAATCAAGTGCTATCAACTCTGGTTGATCAAGAATCTGGCCACCAAATCGGGCATGATAGTTTAAATCTTGATGGTACTTATACTGTTGAAGAATTCGAGGTTAGAATTTTGGAACCAGAGAGTTCTGGTAGGCCATGGCAAACAAAAGGAACTATTCACATGCAAACTTCTGAGAATGCGTTAACTGTCAGAGTGGTTATATTATCTGTAAGTTGCTTTCATTTCAGTCCTTGGTTTAAAAAAGCGCGCTTTAAGCGAGCTTAAAGCATGAGGCGCTGGGGTTGTCGCTTTTTTTTCTCTGAGGCGACAAAACACGTGAAGCATTTTGAGGCGAGCTTTAAGTGCGAAGCGGCATTGGTTTGAGGCGGCGCTTCAGCCCAATCAAGTCACATTTAGGTTTTTATTTAAGCCCAATAGTCTCTAATAGGGTTTAAATGAGGCCTGCTACTTCTTTACAAAAAAGAACGTTAGCCTTCTTTAAACATCTTCAGCCGCTCCCTCCCTCTTCTCCGGCGATGTTGATGGAGAAGAATACGTACTTGATTATGATGATTATTGATTAAAGACCATTTTTATGTTTTAAGTGTGTTTCGACTTTAATTTATATATATATATATATAGGGTAGGGATCAAGAGTGAACCATGTTTAGATAGTGAACAAAAATGAACAGATCCTGGCCGTTGGATGATGAGATCTTGATAATAGGATTTAAATAATTTTTAAATTAATTAAAAGAATAAATTCATATATAATAACCGTACAAGGGCTTTTCGTAAACCACCTCAATGTCAATCAATAACCTCTATCAACTCAGAAAGAAGAATCATCTCCATCCTCTCTCCCTCAAAGGCGATTTCTGCAAAAAGGATTAGCATCAAGAAGAATAAGTTAAACAAGGTATCGTTACACAGTGTATTTTTCATCAAACGATTTTGAATGTCTCGTCTTTATACACATGAATCTTCACATCTCCTAATCTAGGGTTTAATTGGGTCTGTGTAACCAGTCGCTTAGTAGTGTTGTTCTACCGATTTTGTAGTATAGTGTTGATATTAGTTCATATGTTTTGCCCGATTGAAGTTTTCTGACAAACGATTATGAATGATTCTTCCCTAATTACTCAGAATCCTTTTAATCCAAAAGCTAGGGCTTAGTTTCCTGGGACTGGTAAACCGATTAGGTGTGTACTTGTTCAAACTTTGTCATATACCATTAAGATATGATGTATTTCAGTTCCGACATGTGTATCTTGATTGAGTCTATATCCATTATTCATCTAGGTATTTTGGGGGATTGCGAAATACAAGCATTGTTTAAATTTTGGGTATATTTTGTTGTCTATAAAGAAACAAGTATGTGTGTATTTGGTCTAATTACATATTGTAACAAACTAATTTTTTATGTATTTGTGTCAGTTTAGTAGAATCTTTTAGTTCAATGGCATTGTTTTGTACCAAAAAATGTTTTGAGCTGATGTTCTTTGAAATGGTTTAACCTGTTTGCTTAACTAATATACTAATACACATGTGTATGAATACACATGTGTATACTCAAGGTGGAGATTGTTGGGTACATAGGATAAGTGTTGGTGACGAAATACACAAATTTTGAATTTGGTTTACACAAACTATGGATACCCTGTTCATCTGTACACATCGGGAATGTGAAATCCGTTCAATTTAAAGTTTGGTTTAGTTATTGTGTATGAACAAAGTAGATTATGTGTAATAGGATTGATTACATAGTGTTGTACCCTGATTTTTTTGTGTACTTAAGCCAGTATCTTAAACTCATGTAGTTTGGCCTTTTTTGGCTCAATCGATTTCATTGTTTATTAAAAAATGTTTTGTAATGAGGTTTGTATAAAATGGTGTAATCTGTTATCTTAACGGTTGTAATAATACACATGTGTAATTGACAAAAAGTACACATGTGTATTAAAGTTGGACAAACTGAAATGTACATATATGTGCTGTGTAAAACGAACCAATTAGAGGTGTATTTGTTCAAACGTCATAATGAAAATATTGTGATATGTTTTGTATTTCTGCCAGTTTTAGAATGGTGTACTCTGTGAACTTAGCGATTGAAATAATACACATGTGTAAAAGACAAAGGTACACATGTGTATTATAATTGGGCAAACTGATATGTACATATATGTACGTGTAGCAATTTATTGATTTGTTTTCCATAATATTGTTTATTAGTTTCTCATTCAATTAAGGCTGAGACCTGTTTGTTTCTAATACATTCTGAGTTTGTTTCCTTGTTGGTTTGTCTTAGGTAATTTATAAGGATAAAAAATGAGGACTAGTAAGTGATATTTGGTAAGCAATAAATTGTAGATGGTTAAATGGTCTTACATATCGTTAAACGAGGGTCTTAATACAAATATGTAGGGAGAAAAAGCAAACGGATAGCTGGTAAACGGAAAGGCATATTTAAAAACAGTGCAGCAGATCCGATTATATGTTCTGAAGGTGAAGACAGTAAATTTTGTTGAGAACTTTATGTGGTGATATGTAATTTAAAGGGTTAATTAGGACTTAAAAGGGTTTACACATGTGTCCCGTTTCTTTATTTCACAAAGTTATATTTGTGTGCAGAAAGATGTGGTTGTGAAATACCTAAAGCATGTTCGCCATCTCCGATGCCATGAGATTGGAGCTCGAGATCCTGTTCGGTTGGATATTGGTTGGGTAACCATAGGAAACCATGAAGACTCGGGAATATACACGATGCGACACATGGAAACTTGGATGGGGATCATTGAAGATCGCTGGGACGTAGGGTTTCCAACTCAAATGGCAAAAGTAAAGACAAAGATAGCACAACTTAGGAAGAAATTTGCTGTGAAGTTGATTACATCGGATGCGAACATATTCTGGAAGAAGCCTGTGATTATGCTGGCATTAACAAAATTAAGTAGATTTCTTGTACTGCCGATGTCTTTTGATTTGTCTAGTTTATTTTCTTTGTGTCTAAACAGTATCTTTACTTTTGGGTTAGCTCGTGTAGGTGAACAGACTAGTTAATACGCTTGGTTGCACTGGATTTATGTTGAACTATCGTAGTCTGTATAATGTTAACCATATCCAATATTCCTTTGTTTTAAATATTAGGGTAACAGTGATGTTTGTTATGCATTTATAAAAATAGTGAATATCCTTGACAGTCTGATTTATACGAACGTTAGTCTATGCACAAGTGGGCAACACAAGTTTCATTTGTACCTCTTACATTACGAAAACCACATACAGCCGTGTTATTCTAAAAACTATTTCCTACATGAAAATACCAGATGCAAAATGCACATGCGTAACTCAAAACATTGCCACCTACTCGACTACTAGTTGATGTAACCTGTATACCATATTGCGACCCGGTAGAGAACACGTGTACATTGTCTATGAACATCCATAGATACTTGATAACCTTATAAACAACTGAACTGTATCTGTATATGTTATAACACAGACATATAGATAGCCTTTTATGCAACATGGAATGTAATAGTAGATGAAAATGGGACTTCAATTAGACTCACGCATGCTGCATCATTAATAAACTCAAAACTGGGATGTCACAAAATATACACTGCTGGCATCTATATTAATTTGTACCTTTTAAAAAAACATTTTAACAAGGTATTTTCAAATGTAGCGATTGCTGGGATTACGCACAACACAAACACATGTGTAGCACTAACATTCTAACCTACTAGACTGCGAATACTCATGAACTGCGACCAGTTATGCTCTTATAACCTACTGTAACATGTATCACATATCGCGAGTTAGTAGAGGCCACGAGAAGATTGTCAATTAACAATCATGTGTAATGGATAAAACATAAAAAACCCATAGACTCCAGTTATACATGATATATCAAAAACATATAGCACCACCATAAAAACACGTAAACAAAATTACGATAAGAACTAGTTTAAGCTAACATCAACTGTCATGTTTAAAAAAACCTAAAACTGAAGGAGAACATGAAAAAAACAACTGAATGTTGTTACGATTTACGTAACCTACACTTCACTACCAAAATCATCGGACACGTATTCTTCGGTTTCGGATTCTTCGTATACATCATCTTCTTCGTCGGTTGATGAATCGTCCTTAACCGGGTTAGCCTTTTTAAGCAGACAGTTCGTCTTATCATGATCCCTAACTCATTTATTGCAAAAATTGCATTTCCGTCTCGGTTTTTTACTCTTTTTAATTGCTTACTCTCCTGGTCCAATTGTTCATACAGCTATGTATTCTTGTCCCTGCGAAACTAGATACAAACTTATATACACGTATGTTTTAAAATTGTACCTTGATGATCAATGGAAGCTACGAACACATGATCCTCTGCTAAACGTTCGGAGCCATGAAGACTTAACAACTTGGCTGAAACAACATGCTGATCGTTCGTGTTCGTGTCTGTCAAAAATTAATAAATCGTTAGTAAACGCATGAACTTCCCCATGTAGTTCGGGGCCATGATGTTTAAAAATTATACCTTGATGTTCGATGGAACCTACTTACATATGATCTTCCCCTGCTCATTCGGGGCTATGAGGAATTAACGAATTGCCTGGCAGTTCGTTCGTGTTCGTGTCTGACATAATTTAAAAGTCGTAAGTGGAACAAAATAAGAATGAAACGAAGATGGTAAAGATATGAAATTTCTTGAACTGAGGAACAATCTGGGAAAATATGGAGGCGGTTTTTTTTCCATCATGAATTGAAATTGAATTATGACAGGATGGGTGGTTATTTTTCCTAGTAACCGAACATAATTTTTGAAAAATAAAATTTGAATTAAAATATATATATCTTAAAAGACAATCCTACCCTTATGTTTAATTTAATAAGATCTACGGCTATGATTTGTTCGTTTTGTTCATAAATAAGGAAGGGTTCACAAATGAACCCAATCCTATATATATATGTATGTATGTATGTATGTGTGTATGTATGTATGTATGTATGTATGTATGTATGTATATGTATGTATATAAAATTTCTCTGGAAGTAAACCAGCATGATGTGTTCTGCACATTGCTTTTCATAACATAACAACTTCATATTTCTCATGGGTGATAATTTCTGGGCTTGAACCAACCACGCCACACCTTAAGCCTGACAACATGGAACGTCTCAACGAGTCAAGTAAGAAAAGTAAACTAAAAAGTTTAATTCATGATTAAGTACCTGTGAATAAGTCATGTACGGACATGATTTCATAATTCATAGTGAAAGGTAAATCTCAAAATGATCTGCGAACGTTCGGCGTTCAAAACGTTGGGATAAAATTATCTCCAAAATATCAACGGCAAGAATGTGTTCTTTTGCTTGCTGTACTACTCCCTTGTATTATTCCCTGGTCATGTTTGACTGGTTCAAAGGAGTGTTCAATTGTGGAGTCCTTAATTTAAGAGAATCGGAGCCAACTTTAGCCTAATTATCGAGAGCTAAGTAAACAAAAAATGATTAGGGAACCGTCAAAATGCTATATAGAAGATATGTCACTTACAGATCACAATCATGTAATTTAGACGCCAATATTTTCAACAGCTAATACAAAACACAAGAAAAAAAAACATTCTTTTTCTGCGAGTAAGTTAGGAAAGGCAAGTTATCTTGTCAAAAAGCTTGGCAAGTTAAGCTTATAGTAATTTAAGCCAAGTAGGTTCTTCTGATGATAAGCTTGAGCCATATGGTCCGCCTACTTGGCTTAAATATAGGGTTAACTTGCCAAGCTTTTTAACAAAATAACTTGTCTCCCCAAACTTACCGGCATAAAAAATCGTTGTCTTTTGTTTTTTATTAGTTATGGCAAAGATTGGCGTCTAAAGTACAAGATTGTGATCTATAAGTGACTTATCTTCTCTATAGCGTTATAATGGTTTCCTAATCCACTTTTTGTTCGCAAGAATTTTTTTACTTAGCTCTCGATAATTAGGCTAAAGTTATCTCCCGGTTCTATTAAATTAAACACTCAACAATTCAAAAGTCCTTTGAACCTGTCAAACATGAACATGGAATAATACAAGGCGGCAGTAATGCAAGCAAAAGAACACATTCTTGCAAGTGATACTTTCAAGATTGTTTTACGTCAGCGTTTTGATGCCGAACATTTGCAGATCCTTTTGAGATTTACCTTGCTCTAAGAGTTGTGAATCCATGTGCATACATGACTTATTTACACGTACACTTATTCATGAATTAAACTTTTTTAGTTTACTTTTCTTACTTGACTCGTTGTGACATTCCATGTTGTGAGGCTTGAGGGTGTATCCTGGTTGGTTCAAGTCTAGAATTCTCACCCATGTGAAATCTAAAGTTGTTAAGTGATGAAAAGCAGTGACATCATGTTGGTTGACTTGGAGAGGGATTATATATATACAATTACGAACTTACGGTTTATATACTTCTTGGTTTAAAATTTGCGTTGGTTAGAGACATTATATTTAATCCACTGGATACAAAAAGCAACATCTCATATCATTTACTTTTAATCGACATGACACAATGGTTTGAATAAGCGGGCTGCATAAGAATTTATGGTCGTCATGCGGTTCTATTAAAGGTTGTGTTGCTTTTTAAGATGATGTGGATTTGATTCGATCGACTTGTGGCGATACAATATTGGAAAAAGATGATGCAGATTGGATTCGATTTATGCTTGGAGATTGAAAGATGATGGGCGACAACGGAATTTGGGGCTATTAAATGATCTGACAAATTGGTGTCGGTTGAAGCAGTTATTGGTTATCAATTGTAGGTCCCTCTCGGAGGTTGAGGATGAACCTATTCCTTGCTATATCGAACACACTAGCGAGTGCGGAATCCAAGCTAGCATGCAAACCGGGAGTAGAACAAGCACAAACACAAGACACACAATATTCACCGATTAACACCACTTGTATTAAACGTATGAAAGGTTCCGGTTACAAGCACAATGTTTACAAAAGTGTTTTGCAAACTCTCTAAGTGTGTGTGTGTGTTTTGACAGAATGCTCTCAGCAGAATGCTCTCCTTTTGTCTATCAAGTGTCTCTGCTGAAATGAACACAACACATGGGTATATATACCCGAACACAGCATGTCTGTGTCGAAGGATCAGATGGATGATCGAAGGATCATCTATCGACCAGAAACCTGTTGAAGGACCAACATGTACCTCGAAGGATGAGATCTTTCGAGGTCCATCCATCGAAGGCTATCTTTCGAGCTCATCGAAGGATATAAGCAATCCTTCGATGACACATATCCTTCGACACAACCAGCTTTCAAACAAATGTTCTAACTGTTTGACTAAGTCAAACCGGAGGATGGTTGACTTGGTCAAACTCACAGGACTAACAAAGACATCGTTTGGTATCGTTACAAAATACAGACAAAGTACAGACACAAGTGCACCAACAAACTCCCCCTTGGCTGTAGCTTTGTCTCTAGCTTTGTCTCGATCTTTATAACTTGAGCTTTGTCTCGATCTTTGTGTCTTCAACTTTGACGTCCTTTCAAGTCTTCAATGTCGGAGGATCTTTAAAGTCTTCACGTCTTGAAAGCAGAAAGTGTACCAACAAACTCCCGTTTCATGTAGGAAGTGTGTTGACAAACTCCCCCTTAACATAAGCTCCCCCTTGAGTTATGCTCGTGAAATACTTGTTCGTTATGAAGTGAGATCCATGTGGTATTGATGATGGTCAGCGGCAACTCGATCATCTTCATCACTTGAGTGCCTTCACGTCGTGTCTTCATTCCGAGGCTTGTCATCGACCATGTTCTCCTTGCCTTTAGAATCTGCACATGCAAGAAATCTAAACGCGTAATGAGAACAACTGCTTGGAATATCATAAGCAAACGACACACATGTGACCATTGTTCAATCAAACACCGTCCGACAGTTTGAAAGTTCAATAAAATTTATCAATTTCAGTTTTTAACTTTCAAAACTTGCAAATTTCGACCGTTTATGAAGATTTAGTCATTTTCGGTTTTCGTTCAGGTTTCAGGTAACGAAGACTCGAGCTCCAACATCGTACGATCGAAAAATAAAGTAGAAATAAAATCTTTTTGGCTTTTTGAACATTTTAAATTTAAAGACTGAAAGCAGTAAATAAATATATACAAAGATGCAGAAAATTAAAGCAGTAAATAAATATTTACAGACATTCTTTTTGCGAGTTTCGAGGGTAAGAGAATCATATCAGTGTACGGTCATGCCAAAACGCTCTTGTTGTTCAATTAGTTAACATTAAGATAAGCATCCTATAACAATTATCGGTATTGTTGTCCACATAAGCTCAACTTATCATTTGTAATCATGGCGAGGGGATACGTTAAGGTATGATTTATACTTACCGACCGGTGTTCATCCACATCACGACACATTCCCGTATCAAGGTATGCACGAGGGTTCATCTTACCGGTGAGTATACCGATTATCATCTGTTTGACCGTATATGATGTGAGATTCTCACTTATTTGATTTGAAAACAAGCCCTATGTGATAGAATCACTTATTAATGAGGAACTTGATTTTCGATGCATGAGGGCACAGGAGCAAGTCCGTGAACAGGTCAGTACTTTCGTACAGCAGAGAGACGAACTTGACTACCGGATAAATGTGATATATTATCACTTATTTTGAGGGACATGTGATTGTTTATCACTTATTGAGGTCGAATGCAGTATGTACACGTATGTATAGTATCATGGAAGATCTAGACTTGCGTCCCCGTTATTTTTCGGTAAAAGATACAACCATGATACCCAGATGATAAGCAGCATAAAGACCGAATATCTCAGAACCTCGGCAATCTCTCAAACGAAATTTCGGTACCAAGACCATATGCCAATGAATGGTTCCCACCCGGTCTTCAGTCGATTTAAGTTTATATCACCCTGCACACTTTAAAATGATTGTGAGCCTACCGATACATCTTATATAGAGCTGCTTATCATTTTTCATTTTAGGTTTAAAGAGGTTTAGACAGACCACTGATGTACTATCATTTTCTCTTTTGCTCGCCAGGAAACTCATTTTTGTTTTTCTATTGTTTTTGTGTTTTTGAAATTTTTCAATGTTTTTGGATTTTCAAATATTTGGTTTAGTCCCCCTAAAATCAACAAACTAAGACAAAAATGATGAAGATGATTGTGGGCCTTTTTCTATGGGCTTTGACCATCATTGGGCCGAACCCCACCTCCAATCGCACAAGACTTATATTTATACCGAAATCACTTGTGATTTCGGTGGGTGTGTAAAGAGCGAACAAGGATTCGGTGGGTGTCGAAGGATGAGCTCGAAGGATAATCCTTCGATGGATATAGATGGACCTCGAAGGATATCATCCTTCAAGGTATATGTGGATCCTTCGATGGCTGTATGATCGAAAGATGATGTTTCGATCAGTAATCCTGATCCTTCGACCAGATGATCTAGTGCTGGGTATATAAACCCATGCAGTGTGTTCATTTAAGTAGGAGATGAACACTAGACAAGTGTGAGAGCATACTGTAAACACAGAGAGCACACGAGAGGTTGAGAGAGTTTACATATTACGTTTGTAAACATTGTTCTGTAACTGTTTCCGCGTTTAATACAAGATGTGTTAATCGTTGATACCGCGTGTGTTATCTTTACTTGTTTTCGTCTCTATCTCGGTTTGCTGATCTTGTTGGATTCCGCACAACAAGATCGGTTCGTATACAAGGAAGTAGGCGGTTAGATCCGTATCCGGACATGGGGACCTACAAGTGGTATCAGAGCCGTGGCTTCCTTGTTAAAAACCGGGTTTATACAAGTGTTTGGAGTATTTTGGACAAAAACTCACGTGGTTTGGCAGCCGTTTTTACTGTTTTTCTCGCTTTTCTTGACGTTAAAACGGTTCTAAACTTATCGGGTGTGTTATGGGAAGGCTCGGGTAACTTAAAAATCTGTTTTTAAGTGGTTTTGGTATTTTCCGGCCATACTCCGGCTTACTCCGGTGACCGGTTTCTGGACAGAAGCTTCGATTTTTATGCAATATTTTATTGTTCAAATCTGTTTTGTTGAAAAATGATGGTCTGAACCATACTGTCTGCCGAAAGTTTCTACCAACTTGTCACCCTTTTTCACCAACCTGTCACTCTTGTGTCAGTTGTGTCAGTTGCAATCGAAGGATATCTTTCGCCATCGAAAGATCATCTTTCGACCTAGAAAGGCTCGATAGATAATCATCTTTCGACCCATCCTTCGAAGTCAGAGGCTTATCCTTCGATCAAGGGAATCTATTCGAAGGATAGTTATTCGAAAGATAAGGATATATACTCGAAAGATAAGGATCTTTCAAATTGTGAATCTTTCGAGTTTGTGAATCTTTCGAAATCATTGTTCGAGATTCAACAGTGATCTTTCGAACACTGTTGATCCTTCGAACAAGTCTTGATCCTTCGATCATAATCTGTTTATGTTTAACAAGTTTGTGATTTTCAGGTATTCTTTTTCTTGATCAAAAATGAATTCGATGTGGGGTATTCCCTTACCTGCATCTCCTGCATGGGCCGAATCTTCCGTACATGTATCTTCGCAAGCTAATGCTACATCTACCGGTCAATGGGCATTCGTATCAAATCAAGCTCCAAGTGTTCAAAGCATTTTGCTAAGCGAAAGTGAAACGGGAAGTTTGAATAGGCCTCCAAAGTTGATGCACTTAAGTGAATATCCGGGATGGTTTGGTAGATTTCATACATACGTCCTTGGTCAAAATACAGAATTGTGGTTGCGTTTCATCACAGATTTTGATCAAACAATAGAGGTTGCCGCTTCATCTGCTGCTACATTTGCCGATCTTACGGAAGATCAGAAGAAGGTCTACGACTTAGAGAAGAAAGCGTATGCCATTCTTACTCAGGCGTTAAGCAAAGATATTTATCATCAATTTGTCAGTCACAAGACAACGAAGAGGTTGTGGGACGCATTGAAAACAAGGGGCGTAGGAAATGAAGCGACACGTCAATTAAGAAAAGATCTGCTAAAGAAAGAGTTTGATGGTTTTACTTGTATGCAGAATGAATCTTTAGGAGATTTGACAAGTCGATATACTCATTTGCTGACTGAATTGGGAAATATTGGGGTTGTAACAACTTCAGCAGAAATAGTGAAGAAGTTTGCAGATGCACTGCCACCTCAATGGAATAATTTCTTAGAAATCCTGAAGTACAATGGCACTTTGGATACAACAAACTTCGGTGACTTTGCTCAACTCCTGGAAAACAAGAATCAGGAAGAAACTCTCAAGGCTAAAAGAGTTCCAGTGCCACAAAATCCTGAAATGTATTACGGAGCTTCTAGCACTTCTACAAAACCTTCTTCACACGCTCCAATTCAAACAGCATTTGTGTCTAGCACTAGCTTGTATGGCACTCCTCCTCCAACAACAGACATATATGGAAATCCGCTTAATCCAGTTCCTCAACCAGTGCCACAACAGCAAAGCCAACAACCCATCAGAGCAACTGATATATTCGGGAATCCACTTCCTCCTCCTTCTCAACAGCAAGCGTGTTATGGAAGCACATCATCTGCTGGTCAACAATCAAAGCCAAATACAGTACGGCTCGACACCTCAAGCTTTTCTAAAGTTAGTGTGGAAGTAGCTAAGGAGCACATGGAGCTGCTAAACACTTTGGTGAGCGCATACTGTGGATTAGTTGAAGGTCAGATTGGTAACATTAATCTGACACAAGAAGACTATCAGCAGATCGATAAAGAGGAGATGGAGATGATGGACATCAAATGGGCCTTTGCCAGTGCTGTTAGGCGAGCAAAGGATTTCATGGAAAGAACGGGCAGAACCAGCTTGGAAAGCAAGAAAGACACCAAGTATGGGTTCGATAAGTAGGCTGTTAAATGTTTCAATTGTGGGGAACGTGGCCATTTCAAACGTGAATGTACGAGGCCATCTCAACATGGAAACCAAAATCCTTTCAGAGGTCAAGGCAACCGGGCTCAGAATCAAGGAAGGAACTGTTAGGTCCGGCTAGGGGAGGATCTAGTCGCCCAATCCTTGTATACAAACACACTAGCGAGTGCGGAATCCAAGCTAGCATGCAAACCGAGATAGAACACGCAAATGCACGACACACAATATTCAACGATTAACACCACTTGTATTAATACGTATGAAAGGTCCAGTTACAAGCTCAATGTTTACAGATGTACTCTATAAACTCTCTCTCGTGTGTGTGTGTTTTTTTTAGCAGAATGCTCTCCAAGTGTTCTCTCAATAACCTCCTCTAATGAACACAACACACTACATGGGTATATATATACCCGACACAGCTAACATGCTCGAAGGATATGGAAATCTGGTCGAAGGATCATCTATCGACCAGAATGCTACCGAAAGATCCATACATACCTCGAAGGATGATATCCTTCGAGGTCCATCTGTATCTATCGAATGACATTATCTTTCGAGGTCATCGAAGGATACAAACCATCCTTCGATGACATCCTTCGACACAAGCATGTTTCAACCAATGTGTTAACTGTTTGGCCAAGTCAAACCGGAGGATGGTTGACTTGATCAAACTTACATCGAACGCACATAACAACAAACCTAAGACATAACTCAGACTAACACGAGACATCGTTTTGTATCAGGACAAATTACAGACAAAGTACAGACACAAGTAGCTTTGTCTTGATCTTCGTGTCTTCGAGTCGAAACCAAGTCGAACTGAGCTGAGTTGAACCGAGCCGAGTCGTGTCCACAAAATATGTATCAACAAACTCCCCCTTGGACGCTACTCGTGAGGTTCAACTTCCATGTCTTCCACGTCGGAGGATCTTCAAAGTCTTCACGCGTCGTAAGTAGAAAGTGTATCAACAAACTCCCCTTTTCATTTAGGTAGTGTGTCAATAAACTCCCCCTTAGATTGAACTCTCCATTGAGTCATGCTCGTGAATCTTTTGACTTGTCAATTCTTCAGATCCTTGTGGTGTTGATGAAGGGTCAGCGGCAACTCGATCATTTTATCCTTTGAGTGCCTCCACTTCGTGTCTTCATTCCAAAGCTTGTCATCGACCATGTTCTCCTCGCCTTTAGCATCTGCACATGCAAGAAAGCTAAACGCATAATGAGAACAACCGCTTGGAATATAGTTAACATTTAAACAAACGACACATATGAGATCAAATCTCAATCAAACACCAACCGACAATATTTTGAAAGTTTAGAAAATGTTCAATATTAGTCCTTTAACTTTCAAAACTTGTTAACTTCGACTGTTTATGAAGATGCAATTGTTTTCCGGCTTACGATCAGGATCCTGGGAAGGATAGACTCGAGTTCCAACATCAGTCAATCAAAAATAAACTAGAAGCAAAATCTTTTTGGATTTTATAAAGTTTATATTAAAACACACCTAAAATCTTTTTGAAATTTTTCATTTTTCAAATGTAAAGACGGAAAACAATAAATAAATATATACAAAGATGCATAAACTGAAAATAGTAAATAAATATCTACAGACATTCTTTTTGCGAGTTTCGAGGGTAAGAGAATCATATCAGGGTACGGTCATGCCAAAACGCTCCTTTTGTTCAATTAGTTAACATTAAGATAACCATCCTATAGCGATTATCGGTATTGTTGTCCACATAAACTCAACTTATCATTTGTAATCATGGCGAGGGGATACGTTAAGGTATGATTTATACTTACCGACCGGTGTTCATCCACATCACGACACATTCCCGTATCAAGGTATGCACGAGGGTTCATCTTACCGGTGAGTATACCGATTATCATCTGTTTGACCGTATATGATGTGAGATTCTCACTAATTTTGATTTGAAAACAAGCCCTATGTGATATAATCACTTATTGATGAGGAACTTGATTTTCGATGCATGAGGGCACAGGAGCAAGTCCGTGAACAGGTCAGTACTTTCGTACAGCAGAGAGACGAACTTGACTCCCGGAAAAATGTGATATATTATCACTTATTTGTTTGGACATGTGATTGTTGATCACTTATTGAGGTCGTATGCAGTATGTACACGTATGTATGGTATCATGGAAGATCTAGACTTGCGTCCCCGTTATTTTTTCGGTAAAAGATACAACCATGATACCCAGATGATAAGCAGCATAAAGACCGAATATCTCAGAACCTCGGCAATCTCTCAAACGAAATTTCGGTACTAAGACCATATGCCAATGAATGGTTCCCACCCAGTCTTCAGTCGATTAAGTTTATATCACCCTGCACACTTTAAAATGATTGTGAGCCTACCGATACATCTTATATAGAGCTGCTTATCGTTTTTTTTTATTTAAGGTTTAAAGAGGTTTAGACAGACCACTGATGTACTAACATTTTCTCTTTTTCTCGCCAGGAAACTCATTTTTGTTTTTCTATTGTTTTTGTGCTTTTGAAATTTTTCGATGTTTTTGGATTTTCAAATTTTGGATTTACTCCCCCTAAAATCAACAAACTAAGATAAAATTTAAAAACACAAAGGTATTTACAAAAATGACTTTCCGATGTTGGTTAACTCATGTTTTACCTCAATGCCGTTTACCAAAATTAACTTTTAATCTGAAAAGATTTATCGAATTTTGGAAAAATCAGTTGGCATGTCGGTTTGCGGTGCGGACCATGACAACATTGTCCGGCCAAAGAGTGCTGCGAGAGGATAACAATTAATAAAGTAGCTTAAATAACGACAAGTAAAGGAGAAATTAGAATTTTAAAACCGTATCCTGCAACTGCTTCATGCATTGCAAGGAATCTGAGTGCTCTCCGAAACTGGATATCCACCCGGTGTGAATTTCAAAGTCGATTCTTTGTAGCTACTGAAAAGTCTCTTGACAGCAACAAGATCATAAACCTTTGGGTCCGGCTGGTCTTCCTCATTTCACCAGCGAAGGTTTTTGTCTTTCTCTTGAGAAGTAGTGTGCGGTTGTTCATCCATGCCAAGGCATCCGCACACCCGGTTGGTTTGTTCAACAAACACATTGTCTTCAATCACACCACGAAGAAATGTACACTGCACGTTCATCTTGTTGATTTTGAACTTCAAACGTGCTGCAGGTGCGTACATTTTGATTTGAATCTATCCTGGGGACCCGATCAAAGCCTTTAACAATCAAACTTTGGAATAATTTGCATTTTTGTCGAAACTTTTCAATCTCTTTTAACAGACATTTCTGTTCTCTTTCCATCTTCTCTCCATCAAAGGCAACACTTTCTTCTGTCGCCTATTTTGTGCATGGACACTCCACTATCAACAATCCTACGACTATCGAAAGTTCCTCCTGGAATATCCTACACACTCATTCAAAGATTAGACGGAGAGGGGGACCCAAGCCTTTGTGGACTTGGGTCGTCCTTGATCATCAAGAAAAGTGATTTCAATCTCCTGATGATTAGGAAAAAGAACCTCAGGTGCTCCCCCTGATTGAATTACCTGTTTTTGTTTCCAAACTGTTTGTCCTTTACCAGTATTTGAATTTGTTGTTTTAGCATTTACTGGTTTTACAATTTTAGGTTTCGCTTGAACAGGTTTTTGTTCTTTAACCTCTGATTTTAAGGCCTTCTCAATTACCTTTTGATTCTTTTGTTTTAACTTCTTTTCCCTTTCTTTCAAGACACGTGGGTCTTGTTTCGGGGAAACAGGTCGTTTTTGGTAATTGGTTTCTTGGGGAGCCTTCAACTTTTGTAGGTATGGGCAGTATCTTACAATATGCCCAATTGTGCCACACTCAAAACACATTCTCCGCTCTACAAACCTCGGAGAAACATGTTGATGACCAGACAGAGAACCAGACCATGAACTTTGTGATCTAGATGTACTTGAACCTAAATCACATCCGTTGGTGTGTTGGGTGTAATTATTCTGATCATTTCGTTTTAAAATTCTAACTTGTTTTATAAAATCAATGTTAGATTTATCCTGAAATGTTTCCAGTTTATCTGTACCCTTGGATCCAACAAAGTTCACTTTCGGTTCTCTTTTCTTAACAGGGGCTCTTTTGTTTTGCACCTTTTGTTGTTGAACCTTAGGTGCTTGAACATTCTTGTTCTGAGCCTTCTTTTCCTGTACCTTACCTTTTCCGGAGTTGACTTGTTGTTTTCGCTCAATTGGTAGTTTTTGGTTTCCGAATTGTTTTCTAACTTGTTCACACGGAATTGGATCACATTGAGTGACGGTGACTTTGCCACTTTTGTTTCCCAAAAACTTATCAATACATCCTTCAAAAATTTGCTCAATTAAATCTTGATTTACATTTTTAATTGGAAAATCTTTGTTAGAGTAGATTTTGTCATCTCCTTTGAGCGTGTACAACAAGTTATTCCCTTCACTGCTAGAAACAAGGGACTCCATTGGTTTTGACATTTCAGTCTCACTCGGTTTCACTGGTGGATCACACAAGATGTGATTCTCAATTGGAATATCTGTTGTAACCGAGTTAGACTGTTGATTCACAATCACTTCAGATTCATCGTCCGAAGAATCAGTATCCTCAACAATGAGAGGACTCTGTTCCCTATCACACGATGAATCTGTCACATTCTCAGATTCAGATTCTGATTGACCCGAGGATGATGTACCAGTTGTGAACCCGAGGCCTGTTGCAAAATCATCTAGATTGAGTGGCACAGTAGGTTCAAAACGGGGCATATCCTCGTCATCAGGCAATTTGGAGTAATTGTGATTCATTGGGGGAGGACATGATTTGAATCCATTACACTTCCTATCCCCCTTTTTCTTCTGAACATCAATAATGTGATCCAAAACATAGCGGGAATTGGAATAGCTTTCCAATTTCTGCTTAATTGTCTCACATTCACATCGAGCTGTTGCTAACTCTACCATTTGCTTTTCAATTGTGTCAATTAAATCATTGTTAGCATGTTGTTTTCTCAAAACAGCCTTTTGTAATTCAGAAACATCATGTTTTAATGACGCAATTGTTGCTTTAAATTCCTTTTCATTTCTGGTCAAAAACAAGTTAGCTTCAGTTGCTTTAGAAAGATCAACAATCAATTCTTGATTGTGTTTGTTTGTGATTTCAAACTGCTTTTCCTGTTCAGCATATTTAACCTTTAAACTATCACAATTTTCACAGCTAACTACAGTGGGTTCATCGACACATACCTGACTTGATGAACAGTCGACATTAGCCGTAAAGGCTGAATGGAAAGAAAAAGATCCATCTTCAGAGAAGAACTTAGCAAGCTTCTCGGAAGTTCCAGCAGATTTCTGGCAGAGAATAGATCTCCTCTTGCATAATATTTCAGCTTCAGCCAAAAGTTCATCAACCTTCAAATCCAAAGCATCACTTGATAAATCACCAGCATCAAGTGATTCCCCATCTGTGCTCCCACTATAACCCGAACTATCTTCATCTTCTGAAGATTCACCAGCAGACACGGGTTCTACAACCTTCTCAGTCACTTTAGCATAACATGCTGTTCCACCATTTCCTCCTTCTCCAAGCTGAAGCGACCAATCACAACCTTCATCTATTTGAACCACGAGTCCCCGGTTGGCATTTGATGACCCTGGTTGGCTTTGGTTGTTGACAGGTATCAACGTACGAACATTGTTCCTGTTCTGGTTCTGCTGGTTGCCTTGATTTCTGAAGGGATTTTGGTTTCCATGTTGAGCTGGTCTTGTGCATTCCCTTTTGAAATGACCTCGTTCACCACAGTTAAAGCACGTTACAGCTTGCTTGTCGAACCCATACTTGGTGTCTTTCTTGCTTTCCAAGTTGGTTCTCCCCGTCCTTTCCATAAACTCCTTTGCTCTTCGAATTGCACTAGCAAGAGCCCATTTGATATCCATCATTTCAAACTCATCTCTATCCACTTGCTGATAATCTTCATTGGTTAGATTGATATTCCCAATCTGACCTGCGATCAATCCACAATAAGCACTAACCAAGGTATTCAACATCTCCATATGCTCCTTGGCTATTTCGACACTGACTTTGGAAAAGTTGGAAGTGTCTAATCTGACTGTGTTTGGATTGGAAGTGGCTTGAAAGTTTGAAGAGCTTCCATAGAACCCTTGCTGTTGCGGTTGTTGCTGCTGAGCTGTTGGTGTCGGTTTCACATCTGGTCTTGGATACATCAAGTATGCTGAAGGATCAAACTGATCTGTTGTGGAAGGTCCAGTGTTTGAGATGAAAGCTGTTTGAAGCTTCGCGTGTTGAGAAGCTGGTTTTTCTCCACTGATACCTCCTGCAATCCCAAAGTACATCTCTGGACTTTGAGGAGTTAGTGTTCTTTTTGCCTTAAGCTTTTCTTCCACATCCTTGTTCTCCAATTTTTGAATTAAATCATAAACGGAGATTGTGTCTAAAACACCAGTTTCTTTGAGAATTTCAAGATAACTGCTCCACTTTGCTGGTAAGCTATCAGCAAATCTCTTCACTATTTCTTGTGGAGTGGCAGTAACTTTAAAAGCAAACATCTCGCTCATCAAGTGATGGAACCTTGTAGATAACTTTGCCAAAGTCTCATTCTCCATACACGTGAATCCTTCAAACTCTTTCTTCAGTAAATCTTGCTTGATCTTTCTTGATTGAGCATTTCCTTCACATCGTAACGTGAGCATATCCCACAAGCTTTTAGTTGTCGTGCAGTAAACAAACTGATGGTAAATGTCTTTGTTAAGAGCTTGTGTGAGAATCATGAATGCTTTCTTTTCTAACTCAAATTTCTTCTTATCTTCTTCCGATAGAGTGCTGTAAGTTTGTGGATTAGATCCTGCAACTTCCAACTCATTGTCAAATGCGGTGAAGAAGCACATCCATAGATCTTGACCCTGCCCCTGAACATAAGTTTTCAGCCTTTCTTTCCACCATCCCCAATCATTGATGTGATTTAACTTTGGCGGTTTTGTGCTTGTGCCAGTTTCACTGTCGTTCTGCATCATAGATTGAATGCTGCTGCTTTGATTTGTGACCAATGCCCATTGATTTGCAGTTATCATTGCAGCTTGAGGTGGGGCAATACCTCTCATCCATGCAGTTTTGTCGAACTCTGGCTCAGGTTGTTTAGCTGATGATTGTGGAGTCGAAGTTAATTGAGTCCACCATTCACCGTTTGTTCCCATTTTATAAGAATTAATATATTAAGTGAAAATTGATTTAAAAAAAAAATTAATTTTCACAAACTATATTAAAATTTCGAATGATAACAACCAGCCGATGGATCTCTGATCGAAAGACCTGAAAAACACAAACTGTTAAACTTAAACAGATTAGGATCGAAAGATCAACCCTTGTTCGAAAGATAGACACTTGTTCGAAGGATCAACAGTGTTCGAAAGATCACTGTTGAATTTCGAACAAAGACTTCGAAAGATTCTCCAAGACGAAGGATCCTTATCTTTCGAAATGTAACAGTAGCTCGAACAATATATCCTTCGAAAAGATTCCTTGGCTCGAAAGATAACTCACTGACTTCGAAAGATGTTCGAAGGATGGGTATCTGTCGAACCTCCTTGATCGAAAGACGATCTTTCGACTCCGAAGGATATCTTTCGATGAGCACTGACACACTGACACAAAGTTGACAGTTTGGTGAAAAGGTGACGGGTTGGTGCACAACTTTCGGCAGAAGGTATGATCAGACCTTACTTTCTGCCAAAACAGATTTGGGTTGACAATTTTAACCACTTATCCCTTCCCAATGCACAAACAACTTTCAACAATAATAAAACAAGATCAAAATATGTAAAACTTTGAAGAACACTTGAAGCTATGATGAAGATATCAAGAACAAACCCAGAAAATTTGAATTTTCCAGAAAACCGACACTGCCGAACACGAGTTTTGGCCGAAACTTCAATAAAAACCAACTTTTAACAATAGTCAATGAAAAATAACAAGGTTTTTACAAGAACTTCTAGCAAAACATGCAGATTTTCGAAGTTTTAAAGCTGATTTTTCAGAAAGATATGAACTCCAAAAATCCGAAACACACTCTAAAACACTCGGTTTTAACAAGGAGAAGAGCCAAGGCTCTGATACCACTTGTTAGGTCCGGCTAGGGGAGGATCTAGTCGCCCAATCCTTGTATACAAACACACTAGCGAGTGCGGAATCCAAGCTAGCATGCAAACCGAGATAGAACACGCAAATGCACGACACACAATATTCAACGATTAACACCACTTGTATTAATACGTATGAAAGGTCCAGTTACAAGCTCAATGTTTACAGATGTACTCTATAAACTCTCTCTCTCGTGTGTGTGTGTTTTTTTTTAGCAGAATGCTCTCCAAGTGTTCTCTCAATAACCTCCTCTAATGAACACAACACACTACATGGGTATATATATACCCGACACAGCTAACATGCTCGAAGGATATGGAAATCTAGTCGAAGGATCATCTATCGACCAGAATGCTACCGAAAGATCCATACATACCTCGAAGGATGATATCCTTCGAGGTCCATCTGTATCTATCGAATGACATTATCTTTCGAGGTCATCGAAGGATACAAACCATCCTTCGATGACATCCTTCGACACAAGCATGTTTCAACCAATGTGTTAACTGTTTGGCCAAGTCAAACCGGAGGATGGTTGACTTGATCAAACTTACATCGAACGCACATAACAACAAACCTAAGACATAACTCAGACTAACACGAGACATCGTTTTGTATCAGGACAAATTACAGACAAAGTACAGACACAAGTAGCTTTGTCTTGATCTTCGTGTCTTCGAGTCGAAACCAAGTCGAACTGAGCTGAGTTGAACCGAGCCGAGTCGTGTCCACAAAATATGTATCAACAGGAACAATGAGCGAACATTGGTGCCTGTCAACAACCAGAGTCAAGCAGGACCATCTAATGCCAACCAGGCACTTGTGGTTCAAGTAGATGAAGGATGTGATTGGTCAATCCAGTTGGGAAATGATGCTCCAGATGGAACAGCTTGTTTTGCTGAAATTGTCAAGGATCTTAAACACGCCAGTGGTGGAGAATCTTCCACCAATGGTGATGAATCTTCTGAAGATGAAGACAGCTCCGGTTACACTGGAAGTTCAGATGAAGAGTCCTCGGGTTCAGGGAATGATCAGGAAGATGACACATCAAGTGCGTCAGTCGATGCAAATATTGATGAGCTTTTGGAAGACGCTGCAGCAGGAATTCAAAGAAGATCTATTTTGGTGGATCAAGCTGCTTATTCTTCGTCTTCTCTCCATTCAGCCTTTATGGCTAATGTCGACAGTTCATCAAGTCAGGTATGTGTCGATGAACCCACTTCTGTTAGCTGTGATAACTGTGATAGTTTAAATGTTAAATGTGCTGATTTAGAGGCAAACATGTCTGAGTTGCAAGGCAAACATGATGCTTTACAAGCTAGTTTGTTTGACTTGCAAGACAAACATGTATCATTGAATGATAAGTGGTGTGAATTGCAAGGTAAACACGAGGCTTTGCAAGAGAAATATGATGTGACATTCATTCATAATCAGAAACTAACTGTTGATCTTTCAAAGTGCACTGAAGCCAACATGTTTTATGAAAACCATGAAAAAGAGTTTAAATCGATGATTGAAAAATTAAAGAAAGATAAAATCGAGTTAACAAAAATGGTTTCCAGAAAACAAACTGACATTAATTTGTATATAACTCGCCTTGAGGTAATGCAAAAGGAAATGGCTTGTGTTAAAACCGAAAGTGAGGCGATCCGACTCAAGTTAGATAGCTATTTAAGCTCTAGCTATGTGTTGGATCACATCATTGATGTTCAGAAAGAGAAAAAGGATGCCACATGCATTGGATATAAGCAATGTCCACCACCTGTTAGACAAAATTATGATGCCCTGCCTGACGAGGAGAATAGAACTTTCTTTGAACCATCTGTTCCTCTAGATGTTAATGAATTTGCAGCAGGACTAGGATACAAGAAAGAGGTATCATCGGATTCAGATGTGTCAGCAGATACATGTGTGTCTTCTGCCGAACCGAATCAGAATCCTCCAGTTGTGATTGAGGATACTGATTCTTCTGATGATGAATCTGATGATACTGATTCGGAAAAGTCTGATGCGGTGATCAAAGAAGAGGACATACCTCTTGAGAATCACATTCTTTGTGATCCACCTGCAAAATCGTTTGTGACTGCTACAGCCAAGTCTGTTGAATCCTCATCTGGAAGCTGTGAAAGCGTGAACTTGCTTTACACGTTGATTGGATCTGATAAAATATATTCAGACAAGGATTTCCCTATCAAAAATGTCAATCAATCTTTGATTGATAAAGTTTTCGAAGATTCTACCAGTAAGTTTTTGGGAAAGTCGAGCCCAGGAGTTGTAGTAACTCAGTGTGCTCCTATCCCAAAATCCGAAGTTAGAAAGAAATATGGGAATCAAAAGTTGCAAAAACAAAACAATCAACGAAAGCAAAATCACGCTGCCCAAGGAAATGGAAAAGGTAAAAAGAAACAGACCAAGAAAAAGAACAAGAAGGTAAACTTTGTGAAATCAAAGGGAACGGACAAAATTGAAACGTTTGAAAACAAATCTAACTTAGATTTTGTTAAACAAGCAACAGTGTTGAAAAGAAATGAACCAAACTGTTCGAAACCTAGTACCTCGAGATCACAAAGTTCATCATCATTGGCAAGACGACCACATGATACTTCGGGGTTTGTTGAACGAAGATCATGTTTTGAATGTGGGACAATTGGACATATCATTCGAAATTGTCCATATCTTCATAAGTTGAAAGCAAAAATTGATGCCCCCCATGGTAACAATTACCATAAAAGATCTGTTTCACCAAAACACGACCCTCGTCTTGTTAAACAACAAGAAGTGAAACAGAGAAAGAAACAACGGAAAAATGTTGAAAAGATTTTAGAACCGGAGGTTATCCAAACAAAGTCTGTTGAATCAAATGTTAAAAATGAAAAACAAACACAGATTTGGAAACCAAAACCAGTAATTGTTTCAGGGGGAGCTACATCAATTCCGAATCATCGGGAAATGGATGTCACAATCCTCGATGATGACGGACGACCCAAGTCTGTGAAGGCTTGGGTCCCCCTCTCCAACTAATCTCTGAATGAGTGTGCAGGATGTTCCAGGAGGAACTATTGATAGTCTTAGGATTGTTGATAGTGGAGCGTCCATGCACAAGATCGGCGACATAAGGCTCCGAAACATTGTTGTATCCAAGGAGAATATTGTTGCCATTGATGGAGAGAGAGGAAAGAAAAAGAAAAGAAGAAGAATTTGCTGATGAAAGAATGTGGTTGAATGAAGTTGAAAAATTCGACAAGATGAAGATCATTCCAAAAATTGGCTGTTATGGTTTTTGATCGGGTCCTCAGGAAAGATTCCAATGAAAAGTACGCGCCTGTAGCACGTCTGAAGCTTTTCGAAGATTCATGGATTTTTCTTCCACAAGAAGTTCAAAGTCCACAAGATGAACGTGTAGGGTACTTTTCTCCACGGTGTGATTGAAGAGAAAGTGTTTGTTGATCAAACCAATCGGGTGTGCGGATGCCTTGGCGTGGATTGAACAACCGCACACTACTTCTCAAGAGAAAGACAAAGACCTTCGCTGGTGCAATGTGGAAGACCAGCCGAACCCAAAGGTTTTTGATCTTGTTGCTGTGAAGGGATTTCAGTAGCTACAAAATCGACTTTGAAATCCACACCGGGTGGATATCCAGTTTGGGAGAGCACTCAGATTCCTTGCAATGCACGAAGCAGTTGCAGGATACGGTTCTAAATTTCTAATCTCTCCTATACTTGTCGATATTTAAGCTGCTTTATAATTTATTATCCTCTCATACAGCACTCTTTGACCTGACACGTTGATCTCGAATATCACCTCACACGTGATTGTTTCAATATGAAACTCATCAATGTTGTCATGGTCCACACCGATGACCAACGTGCCGACCTTTTTACCAAAGCATTTGACAAATCAAGATTTGACTATTTATTATTGGTAAACGGCATTAAGGTCAAGCAAGAGTAATACCAACATCGGAAAATCATTTTTGTAAATACCTTTGTGTTTTAAATTTGTCTTAGTTTGTTGATTTTAGGGGGAGTAAATCCAAAATTTGAAAAATCCAAAAACATCGAAAAATTTCAAAAACACAAAAACAATAGAAAAACAAAAATGAGTTTCCTGGCGAGCAAAAGAGAAAATGATAGTACATCAGTGGTCTGTCTAAACCTCTTTAAACCTTAACTGAAAAACGATAAGCAGCTCTATATAAGATGTATCGGTAGGCTCACAATCATTTTAAAGTGTGCAGGGTGATATAAACTTAAATCGACTGAAGACCAGGTGGGAACCATTCATTGGCATATGGTCTTAGTACCGAAATTTCGTTTGAGAGATTGCCGAGGTTCTGAGATATTCGGTCTTTATGCTGCTTATCATCTGGGTATCATGGTTGTATCTTTTACCGAAAAATAACGGGGACGCAAGTCTAGATCTTCCATGATACTCCCCGTTATTTTTCGGTAAAAGATACAACCATGATACCCAGATGATAAGCAGCATAAAGACCGAATATCTCAGAACCTCGGCAATCTCTCAAACGAAATTTCGGTACCAAGACCATATGCCAATGAATGGTTCCCACCCGGTCTTCAGTCGATTTAAGTTTATATCACCCTGCACACTTTAAAATGATTGTGAGCCTACCGATACATCTTATATAGAGCTGCTTATCATTTTTCATTTTAGGTTTAAAGAGGTTTAGACAGACCACTGATGTACTATCATTTTCTCTTTTGCTCGCCAGGAAACTCATTTTTGTTTTTCTATTGTTTTTGTGTTTTTGAAAATTTTCAATGTTTTTGGATTTTCAAATATTTGGTTTAGTCCCCCTAAAATCAACAAACTAAGACAAAAATGATGAAGATGATTGTGGGCCTTTTTCTATGGGCTTTGACCATCATTGGGCCGAACCCCACCTCCAATCGCACAAGACTTATATTTATACCGAAATCACTTGTGATTTCGGTGGGTGTGTAAAGAGCGAACAAGGATTCGGTGGGTGTCGAAGGATGAGCTCGAAGGATAATCCTTCGATGGATATAGATGGACCTCGAAGGATATCATCCTTCAAGGTATATGTGGATCCTTCGATGGCTGTATGATCGAAAGATGATGTTTCGATCAGTAATCCTGATCCTTCGACCAGATGATCTAGTGCTGGGTATATAAACCCATGCAGTGTGTTCATTTAAGTAGGAGATGAACACTAGACAAGTGTGAGAGCATACTGTAAACACAGAGAGCACACGAGAGGTTGAGAGAGTTTACATATTACGTTTGTAAACATTGTTCTGTAACTGTTTCCGCGTTTAATACAAGATGTGTTAATCGTTGATACCGCGTGTGTTATCTTTACTTGTTTTCGTCTCTATCTCGGTTTGCTGATCTTGTTGGATTCCGCACAACAAGATCGTTTCGTATACAAGGAAGTAGGCGGTTAGATCCGTATCCGGACACGGGGACCTACATCAATAGATGATGTGGTCCTGGTACATATATGGCTCTTTTCTAAAGGCGTGCCCGTTGCATTTTGTTATATATATACATATACATATGTATATATATACATATACATAATATGTAGTGTGAGGATCATTGGGTAACACTAAAAAAGTGGGGAACTGTGGGGAACCGGCTCAAACGAACTCCGATTGGATTCATTCCCACGGTGTTGGAACCGGCTCGTCGAACTCTAACTAGGATCTCTTAACCCTAAAACCTAAATCATAATCCCTAAACCCTAAATATATTAGGGTTTACCTTTAAGGTTTAGCCTTAGGGTTTAGCTTTAGGTTTTAGGGTTTAGCTTTAGGGTTTAGCTTTAGGGTTTATCTTTAGGTTTAACCTTTAGGGTTTAGCTTTTAGGGTTTATAGTTTAGATTTTACGGTTTAGCATAGGTTTTAGCCTTATTTTTTAGGTTTAGGGTTTAGAGTTTAGGAGTTAGGATTTAGGGTTTAGGGTTAAGAGATCTTAGTTAGGGTTCGACGAACCGGTTCCAAAATCGGAGTTCGTTTGAGTCGGTTCCCCAGTGTTCTCAACTTTTTTAGTGTTCCCCAATAAACCTTCCCCTACATATGTGTATATATATAGAGTCCAGTCAACCTACAATAAGGCTAATCGTACATTATGTACGCGATAATCCGAGCGGTCAGATCTTGATCTCCCATGCGATTTCATCTCCCCATGCGATTTCACCACATAAAAAATGTGCGATTTCGTGTTTACGCCATGCGACTTCACCATCTACACACCCCATGCCATTTTTTCACATTCCCCATGCAAGCCATTTCATTTGCATGAGATTTCACATGCAATTTCATTTGCATGGGATTTCAAAACATGCGATTTCATGCAAGCCATTTCATTTGCATGGGATTTCCTTTTGCATGTGATTTCAAACATGCGATTTCATTTGCATGGAATTTCAAAACATGCGATTTCATTGCATTTTCAAGCCATGCGATTTCATTTGCCTTTTTATAACATGCGAATTGTGCTCGCGTACGCTGTTGTTTATGGGGTGAAATCGCATGGGAGATGAAGATCTGATGGCTGGGGTTATCGCGTACGTTGTGTATGATAAGCCCTATTGTACGTTACACTTATATATATATACACACACACACACACATATATATAGGGTTAGGATCATGCGAGAAGCCCTAGTCTAATTGAGAAACTTAAGAAGCATTCTTAACCACATATGTTTCCTAAACTTTTGGTAATTTACGAAAAGTTTAGGGAAATGTGTGGTCCAGAATACTTCTCAAGTTTCTCAAATAAGTTGGACTTCTCTTAGAATCTGTACCCTTTATAAATAAATATATATATATATATATATACAAAAAAAGTATATCGTACATTACAGCTTAACGTACTTCACGTACAACAACGTGCTTGATTTGTTCTATAACATGCGTGATTAATGATTTCAATATGCGTGATTATTGTGTTTCAACATGCATGATTTTGGATTTTTGAGTTATAACGTGCGTGATTTTAAAACGAAAGTGCGTAATTCTCTGTTGTACGTGATGTACGTTAAGCCGTAATGTACGTTAACCTTCCTTTATATATATATATATATATATATATATATATATATATATATATGTTCTGGTTTGAGATAAAAAATACAGCCTAAATTGATCCATTTATAAATAAAGGAGTTGAAATTGTCACCTCTAAATCTGATAGAAAAATAGACAGTGTCTTACGATGAAACTAATATGCATGCTCATAAGCTTTTCCACATTAACAGAACCAGGTTTCGTAACCTACACCTGAGTTGTATGTCACCGTTATGAAGTCAACATGTTGAATTAGTATGATCTACAGAAGTATTAAGTTAGATTAAAAAAGGCAAAATAACCTTTTCAACATCACAACTTGACGGTAACCTTCTCGTTGCGAAGAGATGTTGATTAAGAATGTCGTTTATGTTAAAACATCTCATGTATTGACACTAACGGCATTCTTAATCAACATCTTGATGCAACGCCGGATTAACGTCAACTCGTGATGTTGAAAAGGTTATTTTGACTTTTTAATCTAACTAAATAGTTCTGTAGATCATACTAATTCAAATGTTGACTTCATAATGGTGACATTCAACTCGGGTGAAGGTTACGAAACCTGGTTCGGTTAATGTGGAAAAGCTTATGACCACACATCTTAGTTTCATCCTAAGACACTATTATTTTGTTTGTTGTTTCTATCAGATTTAGATGTGGCAATTTCAACTCTTTTATTTGTAAATGGGTCGATTTGGATTGTATTTTATTTGAAACCGGAACATATTTTTTTAGCTAAAATGGATTAAATGAATCAAAAGCGGTGAAAGTCAGACCAAAGTCCATGCTTAATACATACAACCTATTAAGTCGTTTTATTAATGAATCACAGGAGTCTTGCTAGAGGAAACGTGAGATCGAAAAACAGAGAGCATCCAGAGATTGTATATGATAACATCAAGTGATTGAAACAAAGTATGCATGACTCCGATATCCAACGGTGAAGAAAGTCCGGAAAAGGGGTTTCCGCAAAACCAAAACAAATCAAGATCTTCATCACGCATTCGCATTTAATCGGTAATTCATTAATTTATGACGGCAGTTACCGCCGAACTAAAAGCATGTTTATGTTCTAATAAACTTCAAGAAACAATATCTTGATTGTAAGTTTCAATATCTTAATCATAGAAAACCATAATATCTAGTATTACTTTGAATAGTATTTTGCGAGATTGAATCACAAAAAAAAAAGAAAAAAAAAATATATATTTACGAAAAAAAAATCCATCTATCTCAATTTTATGTCACAAATTTATCACTGAATTACGTAAAAACATTTGATGTGTGTGATTCAAGTGAGTAAAAAGGTTCTATATCTACCAATAAATGCACGAGACGTTAATATATGTTACCTGGATTGATGAATGTGTGGCTGAAGTAGAATTCTATAATATATGTGAAACAATAGCCAAGGTAGACCACTTCTAAAGCATCAACTAAACAATCAAAACAAGTATAGAGCAGGTGCTGATAAGATGAAGTGAAATATGAGAAAATATGAGAAGTGTATCTCTTTCATTCATCAATACTCGTATATATACATCGAGATTATGAGGATATATTTTTTTTTTTGAACGGCAATTATGAGGATATATATATCTGAATTTATAATAGGATAAATTTTATTGTTTTGGAATTAAAGAAGAATATTTCGAAGTTAATGCAAAATGATTTTACAGGGTTATGGATGATGTAACGGGCTTTGCTGCTCCCAACAGTTTCTTAAATCCACTGCAGCTATATTACTTTACTAGGTTAGTTACCCGTGTATTACACGGGCTAAAAATTTAATCTATATGATTAATAAATCTAAAAATAAAAGAAATACAAAAAAATTACATATTATATTAAATAGTGACAAAATAAAGTTGCTCCATAACCATATCACAGACAATTTTCTTTTTCTCTAAATAAAGTTGCTCAATAACCATATCACAAACTGTTTTCTTTTTCTCTGAAGTTGTACCTCTAGCAAAGCCCTTGTTGTTGATCAAAATATTTTATAACTTGTACAATACTAAGCCCTTCAAATATTAGACTATACAAAAAGTTCCTATACACGTGTGCTTTAAGGTATAAAAATCTCACTGAATAGGAATTTACTAAAGTGATGCAGGCCCAAGTGTGGAGGAACGGGCTATTTTGTATTTGGAGGCCCAAGACCGCGTAACAAAAGGGGCTTCACTAAAATGGCTCTAACTTGGGCTACGAGGGTCCGTTTTGGGCGTGCGACCAGGCGAAACGAACGTGAGAACGAGCTCCATCTTGCTGCAAACTGCCTATGGTACATGTGGACCCATTTCAATGGATTGAAACAGAGCTCGGTCATGTCCATTAAGGAAATTGACCATCCTGATTTTCCATTGTGGGTATTCCTCTCTGACAAGAGTCGGAGGTTTAGACATTGAACCAATGTTAAAAGCATTATTTCATGTTTGAAAGCTGGCCATATTTAGAGAAAAGAAAATGGGCGATTGATCGTTTGAAAATAATTTATTCAATCTGCTCTGATACCAATTGTTGGTCCCAGTTTAGACTTAAAAACTTCTTCTCACGCAATATGGCAAGTGATTTCAATAGTTGTGAAAATAGTGTGCGGAAATAGAAATCATACTTTCAAGAAACAAGACCTACAGAATTATCAAGTTTATATCACTTTGAAACAAAATGGTTTACAAGGTGATTGTAAGATTATTATCTATTACAAATGAATACTTGAATTCTGAGAGTGAAAGGACAATGAAGTTTGTAGTATGTATTGAATGCTAAGCTTAACTCATTGTTCTCTGCTTGTTTATTCATGTATATTCCTTCAAAAAGTAGCGTCTTGACATATTCATTGAATCCAACAATCAATTTGCCTTTGTCATCACGAGATCCAATAATGTGAACTTGCTTTGGTTAGTGTGGCAGGATAGAGCTGATTTTTAGACAAGTGGGGTTTTTACCAGAATTTCTTTCTGATAAACCACTTCATAAGAATTTCTGCTTGATGAGCCTTCTATTTATAGACGGCTGATAACACTCAAGAGTCTCCATAATTATTCATTTATTCACATTGATGTTTGTTATTAATTTTGCATTTATTCTTTGCCTTTATGTATGATCATATTGTAACTTGTTTTGATAGTGAGAGTTATCATTTCCTACATGGTATAGAGCAAAAACCGATCCACCCTCCCTCCCTCATTCTTCATCATTGCTGAAGCCGTTGCTTGCCCTACTTGCGAATCCATTGCCTACATCACATCCATGAGAGAGTGTACGGTGTACCCTAGATTAAGACTTTATTAAGCACTCTACTGGTGTAGACCCTATCTACTATAACAGCCTACAGTTGAAAGGCCAACAATCACCAACTTATTATAAGCTAGTGACATTGTCACCAAATAAGTAATGACTTCACCAATGACAGTTGGACATGTGTACATGAAGAGTTACCTTCCTACAACAAATCACTAAACCAAGTGTGTTTGTAATCACAGCTTCTATTTTATGGAACATAAAACTTTATTTTCAAATAGCTAAAATAATTTAACTATTATTGGAAGAAGTATAACATAGTCATATTATTAAAACGATATTTTTTATTTGCACGATATTTTTTATTTATACGATACCTGTACTCAGTTTAGCAATCCAAAAAGAAGAACCTAAAATTAAAGTTGTAACATGACTAATTTTTATCCAAATGAAAATAATAAAATGCTAAATACGTCTAAGTCTAAGGGCATGTTTGGGTAAGCTTTTTGAAACAACTTATTGACTTATTGGCTTTTTGAAAAGTCATAAGCTCTAAAATGATGTTTGGCAAAGAGGGTGTATGTGAGGTGGAGAAGCCAATAAGTCAATAAGTCACAAAATCCTGACTTTTCCAAGAAGCCAATAAGTCAATAAGTTGTTTCAAAAAGCTTACCCAAACATGCCTAAAATCTATGTACTAATAGATAGATTCCATTTGTTTAAATACATGATGATGACAGGCCAATGGTTTACCCAGCTTGACCCGTCTTGGGCTCCTCTCATGTAGGCCCAACTGGTAAGGCCCAAATTATAATACTTTCCTATTAAGGGATTCTCCCATACAAAACGGGTGGGAAGGAGATGTTCAGAAAATACAAGAGCATTAAATGAATGATAAGAAAAGGATCTCCGGCTGGCACAGTACTTCCGAGCCGGTTTCATTAAATGAGGTCAACAATCTCTCCGTTGGGGTTCAGACACGTGTCTGAGCCCCCCAAAAATAGTCAGAAACCGTTGGATCATCTCGGTACCATTCCATTGAAGAGATAAGGACTCTTGGCTATATAAGAAAGGTAAAGAACGATCTATTTCTCAAGTCCAAGGTATCTCACTTAATGCTCTCTCGATCATTTATTCCGACCATAATTCCCTTACATTAAATACACACATTTATATCTGATTCACACCATAGAGATTGTTCCGGTGATCATACTCATCGGAATAAACTGCTCTCTTACTCTCCGGCAAGTTTACTTACTCTCACGCTGGAGCTTGGTCACGGATCCCCCCTCCGGGGCCCTCCGAGGCGAGGCTAACGGTTTCCTTTTTGTAGAAAGCAAAGGTTGGAGTATCACGACGTCAGAGAAGACCCCTTGAAGTCATCAAGGGATTTAGGGATTCGACATTGGCGCCATCCGTGGGACCTTTCAGTCCGGCTGATTTTTTCCACTTAAAATCATCGGTGGCGTGATACCCCAATCTGTAAGAGAGAACATGGCAACACCACCGAGTTCACGGACCATCCAGACGGTGCAAAATGACCATGACAGGGTCACAGTGGAAGACATTTCCGATGAGAAAGAAAATGAGAACCAAACAAGAAACACGGAAAATGAGACCATCACCCCGGATTTCGTTGCCATGCACAGGGAAGAAATAAAGAAGCATCTCGGGGACCTGGAAAGACAGGAGAGACTGGAGAGCCTCAAGGCCAGATTATCTTTCGATACACCACCCAACAAGGGGGAAACGGACCCTCAGAACAAGAGCGATTGCTCAGATCCTCTAGAGGCTTTCATAACAGCCCTTAAGAAGATGTCATCAAAAGAGAGAGGATCTAATCACAGGAAAGGAACCGAAGGGAAAAGAAAAAGAAAAAGAAGACCATAAGGACAACAGTCTGGATCAACCCTACCTTCCTCGAGACTTAGCCGAGATCTCAAAGTTTACAAAAAGAATCGCTGAGGCACCCATGCCCCCAAGCTCAAGTTGCCCTTGAACTTTGACAGATGACGGGACGCGGGACCCGGAGGATCACCTTCATGCCTTCAAGGGTGCGAGACAACTAGGACGGTGTCCTATGCCTGTTTGGTGTCACATGTTCGTACAAACTCTAACGGAGGGTGCCAGGCTCTGGTTTGACAGCCTTCCTCCCGGAGGAATCGATAGCTATGAGGAACTAAGCGAGAAGTTCCTGAGAAACTTTGGTCAACAGAGAAAGGTGGTCAAAAACCCAAACGAAATCATGCACATAAGGCAGAGAGATAATGAACGAATAGATCCATACATGGAAAGGTTCATTAAAGAAAGCATGAACATCAAAGATGTGTCGGAGGTCATGAAGATTAGCAGCTTCATCAATGGGCTGAAGCATGCACAACTATGCGAAAAGTTAGGAGAGGAGTTCCCACACGCGTTCGATAACCTCATGGACATGGTCATGGCCTTTGTTAGGGGAAAAGACACAGTCAGCAAGGCTAAGGAGATGGACGTCCCCACCCGAAGAAGCAACCCTGCTCCAAAACCTCCAGAAAAAGGTACACCATACTCCCAAAACCAACTTTTGACAAAATATTGCATGACAGGGTAAGACCCACATACTCCCCCTATAGACCTCGGGGCAGGGGGTCACTCCCTTACTCTGATAGCTTCACCCCTCTCACCAAAACCCCAAGCGAAATACTGGCCACTGAGAGGGTGAAAACTTCCTTTCCAAGGCCACCACCCATAAAACCAGCAACGAAGGCACAACCAAACGAATATTGCGACTTCCACAGGGGCTACGGCCATAAAACCGATGATTGTATGTACCTAGAGAGGGAAATAGAAGACGCCATAAAAATGGGTAAATTGGCTCACTTGATTAAATAAATCAAAGAAGGAGGAGGAGATCATAAGGGAAAAGATGTGAGGGAACCTGGAAGGGTAGACGTAGACATGATCAGGCGAAGGGATGAGTTTAACACCACTAGGAGTGTAAAAGCTAGGGTCCTGGGCCCCCCAGACCGCATGAAAGCTTGCATACTAATGCCACACCTGGAGGAACACGAGGTGCAAAGGCTTCCCCTCAATATATCAGCCATCATAGCCGGACATAAGGTAGCCAGGATACACGTAGACGAGGGAAGTGGAGTAGAAGTAATATATGAACACTGTTTCCTGAGGTTTGATAGGGATGTGAGGGACAGGCTTGAGGAAGACTAGATCCCCCTCATTGGTTTCAACAATAGTATATCTCACCCCCTAGGAAAGATCATGCTCCCATTCACTATCGGAGTAGGGGACCGTGTCCGGGCCATATCTCTCACTTTCTCGGTGGTCCGGGCACCCTCAAAGTACAATGCAATCCTGGGAAGGCCGGGGATTGGTGATTTACAAGCACAGGCCTCAACCCCACATGGCGCTTTGGTGTTCCAAACGCCGAAGCGCTTGGCGTGGGTAAAGTCCTCATACGAGGTATTGTCTTCTGTTTCTGTGGGGGAAGTGCCTGAAAAGCCTCAAAAAGAAAGAATAGAAGAATGGGTCCTTTGCGACAGATTCCCAGAGCAAACAATTAAGGTGGGAAGCCATCTCAATGACAAATGCAAAAGTGCTCTCAAGCAATTAATTCTCTTCAACATAGACGTATTTGCATTTCAACATGGAGATATGACCGGGATTCCGAGAAGTCTGACTGAACACCGGCTTAATACGTACATCTAGGTGCAACCGGTAAAGCAAAAGAAATGGAGCATGGGTCCCAGTAAGAGAAGGGCTGCATGTGAAGAAACCAGGAAGTTGCTCATAGCAGGGATAGTAAGGGAGGTAAAATATCCTTCCTGGATCGCCAACCCAGTCATGGTCAAGAAAAAAGATGGAGGATGGAGGATGTTCATAGACTTCCTGGACCTGAATAAAGCATGCCCCAAGGACTGCTATCCTCTCCCGGAGATAGACGTCCAGGTGGATTCCCTATCTCAGTACCCCATGAAGTGTTTCCTGGATGCCTATAAATGGTATCACCAAATACAAATGTCACTAGAAGATGAAGAGAAGACTGCATTCATCACAGACGAGGGAACCTTTTGTTACACTAAAATGTCATTCGGACTAAAAAATGCAGGGGTCACTTACCAAAGGTTCATGAGCACCCTCTTCAGGGAACAACGGGGTCGAAACTTGGAAGTATACTTCGACGACATCGTCATAAAAAGCCTCACAGAGATGGCCATGATAGAAGATATAGCTGAAACCATACGGACCATGCAAGACGTAAACATGAAATTAAACCCAGGAAAATGCTGCTCCGGGGTAGAGGAAGGAAGATTCCTAGGAGTAGTGGTCACCAAGGGAGGGAACAAGGCCAATCTGGAGAAGACCCAAGCTGTAGCCGAAATGCGATCCCCCCGGTCCTTAAAAGACATTCAACAATTGAACGGGAGACTGATTGCCCTGAACCGTTTCTTTTCAAAGGTAGCTGACATAACTCTCCCCTTCATGAAAGTGCTGAAGAATTGTCTCTAGACAGACAAGTTCAGATGGACCCCAAAGGCCGAGACAGATTTTCGGGAAATGAAAGACTACATCTGTAAGCTCCCAACCCTAGCCACTACGGTCCCCGGAGAGGACTTGCACCTATATTTATCTGCTTCAAAGACAACCATAAGTGCGGTGATGATGGTGGAGAGGGAGGAAAAACAGATCCCCATATACTTCATTAGCTGGACCCTTAAAGGCCCTGAGGAACGTTACATGCCTCTGGAAAAGCTAACCCTTGCACTCGTCTTTGCATCCCGAAGGCTTAGAAGATATTTCCAGGAACATAAAGTCACATTAATGACAGATCAACCGCTCCAAAAGGTACTCAGGAGACCAGAGCTGTCAGGCCGGTTGGCCAAGTGGGCAGTGGAGTTGGGAGAACATTCCTTAGAGTATAAAGCCAGAATAGCAATGAAGGGATGAATACTGGCTGACTTCCTGGCTGAAGTCCCGGAGGATGAGGAAAAAGAACTCTTAAAGTGGGAGGCCCTGGAGAGGGAAGAAAAGGAGAAAGAGGATGCGGCAGTGTGGAAATTACTTACAGATGGGCCTTCAAGCGAGGAAAGAAGTGGAGCAGGCATCACGCTGATCAGCCCCGAGGGAGTCGAACGGACATACGCCATCAGGCTAGACTTTGAGAACACCAACAACACGACGGAATACGCAGCCCTTTTGGCGGGGTTGAGATTGGCTAAGAAGGTAAAAGCAAGACACGTAGAAGTCAGTACTGACTCACATCTAGTAGTCAAGCAGTTCCATGGGGAATACGAGGCTTAGGATAGCACAATGGCTCGATACGTGACCAAGGTGAAAGAGACAGCCAAGGCCTTCAAGACTTTCAAGCTGGAATACATACCTCGAGGGAGAAAAAAAATCGGATGCTCTTAGCAAGTTAGCCTCCGTAGTCTTCGATCACCTTGCAAGTGAAGTCAAGGTGGAGGTCTTAACCTCCCCTTCCATCGATGCTGAGGAAATAGCTACAATCGAAAACGCCCAGGAGACTTGGATAACACCTATTGTAAAATTCCTCAAGGATGGAATACTACCCGAAGGTGACTGGGCAGCCCGGAAGATAAGGGTCAAAGCTTTACAATACGGATTAATTGATGGGGAACTTTATCGAAGGTCCTACTTGGGGCCATCACTGAAATGTGTCGATAATGAAGAAGCCATATACTTGATTAGAGAGATACACGAGGGTATTTGCGGCATGCATTCTGGGCCAAGGACAGTGGTGGCAAAAGCAATGAATGCGGGATTTTGTTGGCCTAGGATGTATGAGACAGCATCAGAAGAAATCAAGAAATGTGACAACTGCCAGGTCCATGCACCCATGACACACCACCACAAGCACCCATTGATACCTGTGTCGACATCTTGGTCCTTCCAGAAGTGGGCCATTGACATCATCGGGCCATTTCCAGAGGGCCCAGGAGGGGTTAAATATGTAGTGGACGCTATCGACTATTTTACCAAGTGGGTAGAGGCAAGACCTCTAGCAAAGATTACTGGAGAACAAATGAGGCGATTTGTGTTGGACAACATCATATGCAGATACAGGGTGCCAAAGGAGCTAGTAAGTGACAATGGCGTCCAATTTGCAGGAAAGCCCTTTAGGCCATGGTGCGAACAGATGCATATGCACCAGGTATTCACCTCCATCACCATGCCCAGAGCAACGGGTTAGTAGAAAGAGCAAACCAAAGTGTAATCAAGGGAATGAAAGGGAGGCTAGGAAGGAAGCAAAAAGGAAGGGTGGAAGAACTGCCCTTCGTCTTATGGGCATATAGGACCACCCCCAAGGACTGCAACAGGGAAACCCCTTTCAGTTTGACCTACGGGACGGAGGCAGTCATCCCAGCTGAAATAGGGTCCCCAACCGCAAGGATGAAGCTGAGAGAGGTAGAGAACGAACAAGACCTCCGGATGAATCTAAACTTGCTCGAGGAAAGAAGAGAGATAGCAGCAATAAAGGAAAGAATGGGTACATCTCTGATGTAATCCCAAACACAGAAGAGTATTAGTTTGTTTTGATTTCGTTTTTTTGTAATCTTTTGAATTATTAATGAATTATAATGAGTTATTAAGAACGCCATGAACGCCAAAAAAATTATGTTTATAAGATATACGGGATTAATTCAACTGCTGAAATCTACAAAAACGCCAAAAAAAGTTGTAAAGTTTGAATTATTAAAGGTACATATTGAATTTAGTAACACCATGGACGTCAAGATGTTAGAATTGCTAATTAATTTTAATGAATTTGGGAACGCTATAAACACCAAAATATTTACTATGTAACACAAAACCGATTAATTCAACGAGGCAGATCTAAAAAAGACCAATAAAATGCCCTTTAGTTACTGAATCTAACTACACGCCAAAAAGAATCTTAAACGCCAAAAATGAAGCAGTATTGTGACACATGCATCAAAAAAAAGACAAAAAGACAAAAAAAGCCCATCTGCCCTGATTATATCGCGCGCCACGTGCCACGTGTTCGATCAGGATCCGTTCTCACTGTTTTCACACTTTTAGGCGTTTTCTCCATATCCTGTTTCTATATATATATATATATATATATATATATATATATATATATATATATATATATTCTATATAGGGTTGGAATCCTAAGAGATGTCCACCCTATTTAAGAAACTTGAGAAGTAATCTGGACCACACATTTTCCCTAAGTAAAAAATGCAAAAAAAAAAAAAAAAAGGTGAAAAAATGCAAGATTTTTTTTTTTTGGAAAAATCGGAGCTTTTTCTTTAAGGTTTTAATTTTTTTTTTTTTTTGGATTTATACATTTGTGTATATTGTGAATCTTTTATCTATACATATTTGTATATTGTCAAACATACATATATGTATAAACATGTTTAAAATTGAAAAATAAGTGTTATAAACCCTAAACCCAAAGCTAAACCTAAACCCTAAATTCTAAAGCAAAACCCTAATTCTAAACCCTAAATCTAAACCCTAATGCTAAACCCAAAAGCTAAAGATAAACCCTAAAGCTAAACCCAAAAGCTAAAGTTAAACCCAAAAGCTAAACCCTAAATACTATTGCTAAACCCTAATGCTAAACGTTAAAGCTAAAACCTAAATACTAATGCTAAACCCTAAACACTAATACTAAACCCTAAATACTAATGTTAAACCCTAAATAACACTTATTTTTCAATTTTAAACATGTATATACATATATGTATATATGACAATACTAGGTTTTTACCCGGGATTGCTTCCCAGGCTCGGGAAAGTTATTTAGATTAATTAATTACTATTTGTTTGTAATACGACCACATTACATCAACCATCTCATTCGATTCAAAATCAATGTCTTCAAATCACGGGATTAGATCATGAACTCATATTAGATGACAAACAAAAGCACAACATGACCATATGAATAATATCATTTCCACTTTTACATCAATGCACTTACATGATAGGGTGATTTAGGATTTTGAAAAAATCTTCGTTTTTGTACCTCTTTTACAAAATAAGATGTTGACCAAATTTGAAACAGATGTTAACCAAAAGTCAATAAGATATTGACAAATAGTCAAACAGATGTTGAGCTTAAACAGATGTTTGGTTTAAGGCCAAACATCTGTTTATGGCCAAACATCTGTTTAAGGTCAAACATATGTTTAAGTGCAAATATCTGATATAGAAGAAGAACATCTGTTTAAGGCAAAACATCTGTTTAAGGTCAAACATGTGTTTAAGGTCAAACAACTGTTTAAGTCCAAACATATGATATAAAAGGCCAAACATCTGTTAAAGGCCAAACATCTGTTTAAGCCTTAACAGATGTTTAACTTGTTAAGATCTACTGTCTTCTAACACAGTTTTCCTCTTCAAAACACTGTTGAACCTAACATGGGTTTCCATTAACTATTGACCAAAAGGTAAACATATGTTCAAACCACTATTTGTTACTGAAGTTCTTTAAAAAATTAGATAGAATTCAAGAAAATGGAACAATGACTTAAAGAACTATAATTTAACACATAATCTAATTGGGCAAATATAAAACATAAAGTGCTAATAACAGTGTTTTATCATCTTAGCCATACATAGCAACAAATCATCAAGTTAATAATTTTAGAAAAAAACCTACAACATCACCATCAATATATTCATAATTAGTATCAGATATCAGAACAGACTTAAAATGTGTTTGTTAAACTAATGTAACTTGATTTAATACTATCTTATGTTGCGAAGACACGTATGTGAAATGCAACATATCACCAAACATCAAGTTATTGTCAGTCATAAACTTTCGCCAACCGTCCAACGCATAACGTGGCTTCAATTCATTTAACTCCAACTTAACATCATAAACCTGCACAACTCCAACCATGTTTTGAACTTTCAAAGGATGAAGATCAAGAGAAAGACCTGCTCGTCTCGCAACTTCAGCAGGAAGACGCTACATGTATTGTGTGGAAAAAAAATAATAGTCAGACAAATAAACGTAAATCATTAGTTTATTATAAAAAATGGTATACCAGCCTATAGTCTCCTTTGCGATCAAAATGAAAGAACTCAGGGTCAAGAGAATGTCCAGAATGTTTTTTTGCAGTCTTTGCAATCTTATTTCTACGGTTAAGCTTTTTCTGAACGTTGGCAGCTCTCTTCCCCTTGATGAAAAAGTAAACATATACATGTGAATTAAAGGAATGATCAATATATGCACAAAAAAAATATTTTATATAACATATACTAATTAACTGGAAAGTATAGATACCTTAACTTTATGAACAGACGAAGAACATCCAGTATGATCACTTGTGTCGACAGGTAAGGCAGCATTTCCCTTAGTCCTATTCTTGACGACCTCCTTTCTCTCAGAAGTAACTTTACCTTTCTTCATAACCTGTTGTCATAGACTAACTTTAATAACAACAGTAATATAACAATCTTTAAGATGGTAAACTTACATCTTGGGTTTTGTTCAATCGTGAAGACATGCGTCTCTTGGACGTTCATTCGGCATTGGTTGGTAAGTTCTTGTAAATAATACATTATTGAATAAATATAACATCAGTAAACAACATTACTAATAGTTGTAAAAACATTAAATTCTTATATGTGTTAAATTAAAAATAAATAATTTTAATAATTTAGCAAGTACCTGAGTAACGGTTGTACCTTCACCTACATAAACAACTTCTTCATCCTCATAGATGTCCTGGTCAACATTAATGAAATAATTAATATAATGCTAAAAAATTAAAACTTTTATTGCTAATGCTAAATACTTACGTACATTGAATGCATTATCAACATAATCAGCCTTCGATATCTCAACTACACTATCATCATCAGATTCAGGTTTCTTCAAAAAGCAAATCTCAATCTCATCTCTATAAACTACTACTTCAAAAACAAAATCATCAATCCTGCTAAACACAAGCAAATCATCCTCAAGTTTATTTTTGGCAAGCCAAACACTAAAGCATAATATAGTCATGCTTACATAAATTTTTGGATGTCCGGATGTATTCAGAACGTGAGTTATGCGCGAAAATGCAAACTTGTGCACTTTTTAACGCTTTTAGTCCCTGAATGACCCAAAAGTTTATTTTAGCACACCGAACCCCTAAAATCCCATTTCTAAGCTATGTAAAGGATGTTTATGGTATGTTTAAATTATGGTCATGTTCCGGAATGTCTGTTACAGTTCAAATTGGCATACTTTCGCAGTTTGTCAAGTTTAGTCCCTGTAAGCGAATTAGCTTGTTTTTGGCATACCAAACCTTCCAAATCTTATTTCTAGGTTATGTAAAGGTTATTTAAGGTATGTTAAGCCTATTTCACTATTCCGGAGTGTTCGTTGCATTAAACTGGTTATATTTACGCATCGGTGCGCGTATAACCTTCAAGAAAGCGATTTAGAGTTTGAAATCGAACAAGAGTTGATATGTGTAAACGATACACATATTTTTACAAATCCCAAGTATGAAATACCATATTTCATTGGTTTGGCATTTGTTTGATGGCCGTGGAGGCACAGGTGTTACAGTCTCCCCTACTTTAGGAAATTTCATCCCGAAATTTATTTAGAGGAAACTTGTGAGAGCTTGAAAACATAAAGTTGAAAAGTTCGAACAACATTTGTTAGGGTTCTGAACTTCTTGTAACTTTAATAACATCATGCTTGCAATGTAAGAGGGATACTTATATACAAGTATATGAAGCGTCATTGGTGCGTCCACCGTACCTCCATTACATCGTTCTCATTTTGTTATTGTTGTCACTATCGGTTCTTACACATAATAAACCTTACTGGGTTTCTGTGCACTAAATTTCATAATTATGTACGCGTCCATAATCAGACAATTCCTTGCACAGTTCACACAGTCTATTTTATAATGTGTAGGGGAAAACCAAATGAACAATCCTATGATGAGTGTGACTAGACCGCCATAGAATCCTTTTAATTAAATCAATAAATGATCTAAATAGACTATCAAGGAGTCTGTTCAGCTACATCACTAGATGTCGTTCTTTAACCAAATTGTGAATCAATCTTTTTGACTAGACCACTAAAGGGTCTCTTATGAATCATGGAATAGTACTATATAATCCAAGGGTCTTAACTATTACATAGAAGCCCATTCAGGATTTAAGGTAGTACCTTTTTGAATATCCTACTACGAATCCCTCATATAAAGATATGAAAGATTCTACGAGGATTTGGATAACTAATACCCAGAGTATAAAAAAAACACAAAATGTATAAAAGAAAACACAAGATGCATAATCTGTTACATAACCACAAAATTGTTTAACTAGAAGTTTGTTCTGCTAACAAAGCACATGTATTTAAAGCACACTAGGGATCCATCCCGTGGATTTCATTTGGTACTTTAAACATTATCAAGAATCTAACCATAAAGATAGAAAGATTTTTAAAAGAAAAATTCGATTTCGATTATAAGGAACCGAAATGTTCGAATTAAGGTACATAAGGAATCCAGTTAAGGACTCTGATTTGTATGACAATTATCCCCAAGGATCTAATTGTGAAGATAAAAAGATCCCATATGGATTTAAAAGTTGAAGATGTTTTGAAACCTTGCACTGGATGTGCTTATGTCAAGACATGAAGTAAGAATGCTTATGAAGTTGAGATGCTTGATATGTCAAGGCGACATATGAAGCAGAATTTGAAAGTTAAGTCAATGTATGAAGAAAATATTTTTGAATACTATGCATGGGGTTCTTTTAAGAAAAATGTGTTTAACGTTTTTGAAACCTTATATATAATACTTTTGAAATCATAAAGTAGGTGTATTAGGTAAATATATTTACAAAATGTTTTAAAATCATGCGAGATAAATTTTGAAATTATGTATAAGGTTTTTGAAAGACATGAATGATGCTTTTCGAAATCATGCACTTGATAAGAAAATGTACTGTGTTAATATTGCCTTCAGACTATATGAAGTATTTTGAAATTAGGAAGGTTGGTTTTGATAACATGGCCAATGTTTTTGAAATAACATAGATAATGTATTTAGAAAAATTATTTTCAAACTATATGAAATGTTTTGAGATTATGAAGATTGTTTTTGAAATACTTGTACTGTATATGTTGAAACATCAAAACGTAATGGGTATGAGATTTGAAAATACCCTTAGTTATCTAACCAAGGATTTAATGGCACAGATGTGTAAAAAGCATGATTACTCATAATTTCACTTTATTTTCTGTACTTCGTATCTTAGAATGAAATGAGTACTTAAAATTTTCGAGGGACTCATGAGCGATCATTTGAAAGAGAGAATCACAAGAGTAGTTTGTAAGGAACATAGTTCCTTAATGTAGGTATTATAGGGGAATGCCATACACATGTAACTATACTTGTATATCAGAATTGTGAACAAAAACATTTATTTATAAACAAACAGATTGTTTCACATTACAAGGATAACAAAAGAACAAAAGCATAAGACAGCAACATCCTTTGTTCAGCCAAATGCTCATCCAAGGGTTGGATTTGCACTGAAAATCTTCGGGCAGTTGTTCCTGTAATGGCTCGTCTCGCCACAGTTGTAGCAAGTACCAGGTGGAAAACGAGCTTTAGTAGGGTTGACTTGGGGTTGATTTGGACCACCTTGGTTAGGGTTATATCGACAAGAACTTGCCAGGTGACCAACTCGTCCACATGATACACACAGATGACACTGTAAGTGAGCTAGGTGATGCCCCTTACATTTGTTGCATAATGGTGCCGTTCCCTTGTATTGCTTCTTAGCAGGTGGTGTTGCCACCCGGATGAGTCCTGTTTGATTTGGTACTGCTGTAGTTGGGCAAACCCTTGCCGTATGACCTATAAGTCCACAAATTTGGCAATTGCGGCACTTCACATTAGCATGATGATGAAGGCTACATTGGTTGCACAAGGGTGAAGTTCCATTGTATGGCTTCCTGGCTGGTATTGCTGTCACTTGGCTAGGTCCCGCTTGATTAGGTGCAACTGCTGCGGGTTTCCTTGAAGCCTTACGCTTCCTTGATTTTGGTGCAGGCTTGACTTCTGCTTCCTTTGGTGACTCTTGAGTGGCTTCATTGTTGAGACGAGAGGCTTCATTGTTAAGGCGAGACATGGCAATGCCTAAATCCACAGACTTCAGAATCACTTCGCCTATTTGTTGGGCAAATTTAGCTGTTTGCTCGGACATTTGACTGTTGCTGAGAGGAATAGACATTCTAGACGGTAATGAAAGACATAGGATGAAACAAGTGAAACGTCATCGGCTAAACAAATTAGAATGGCAATGCATAAGAATTTGCGATCATTTGTTTGTTACCAAAGGCAAACAAATGAGACGATGACTAATAAAAGTAAACAGGTCTTATTAATGTATCACTGAAGACATGCTCGCCTATAAGTGAACACTCATCCCAAGAATTCCCAGGTAAGCACAACTGGTCTCGCGTCTGATGAGATATATACGAAGTGCTTGCCTAGACAGAAAACCCAGGATACAGGCATTCACCTTTCCAGTTTGCACATGTTCACATTATAAGACCCAAACTTTGACGAGATTTTGAAAATTCAAAGGGGGTTCAAAACCATATAACAGAGAGTTCAAAACCTTACAATAGAGGGTTCAAAACCTAGTAATCAATCATCCTAGAACAGATGATTAGTTTTCAAAGCGGTTTTGAAATTTATGTTCTTGTTGTGGTTGTCGCCTAAGGATAGGTGACAGTATTGTTTTATGACTAAACGCAAGTAAACTCGCGTTAGGGTCCTAGAAAGGTTATAGACTAGGTCAAAGTATTACAAATAACCTAATTCCCTATAACCATGGGCTCTGATACCATCTTTTCTGTCACACCCCGACCACGTAGAACATACAAAACGTGGCGGAAACATCGGGGAGTGTTGTAACAGAATTAATGTTTCACAACCATGGAAATTTAAGTTTCGTTTTATTCAACAAACAAGCGAGTTACATTGTCTTTAAACAAGAAATAAAGAGTACATAACAAAATTTAACTAGTTCTTGTCTCGTTTTAAGTCACTAAGGCACAGGTCCGCCTAAGTATGTCTTGATAAATCCTATGCATCATCTCCTGAAAAACACATGTGAAAATAGGTACGTCAGCATAAAAATGCCTGTGAGATACATAGTTTTATGAAAATAGGATTCATGACTTATTGTTTAAGAAAATGTTTAGTCATGAACCCTGTAATTTGCTTTGTCTTGTAAATCATTTGAATAACCATAAGATTAGATGATATGTATAAATAAATGTAAGGTTAAATGAATAACCATGTAATATGAGTTTGTATAAGATAAGTTGTTTGTAAAACAATGTATTTTGAAAAGTATGTTATTTGTATAAAATGTTATATATCTTAAATTGAAATGATTCAAATAACGCTACGACATGTAATACCATACAAACACTTATATATAGGAAGTACCAGCGGCGTATCCACCATGCTTGTATCATATTACACACGCACCGTTACTCAAATCACTTACCCAAACAAACCACCAATGTAAGATGTCTATGTTTAAACCAATTGCCAAACGTATTGAATAATATGTCAAAAATGTTTATGTCAATATGTAAATCATGTAATATGTAACCAAAATGATATGTATGGCTAGTGAAATTGTATCAACTAAACCATATGCACAAGAACATAGTATTGAAGTAAAACTTGGTTTAAATCAAAGCTATGTTTTGTGGAAATGCATGATCAATGTAAACCATGTAATATGTAACCAAAATGATCTGTATGGCTAGTGAAATGTATCAACTAAACCATATGCACAAAAACAAAGTATTGAAGTAAAACAGGGTTTAAATCAAAGCTATGTTTTGTGGAAATGCATGCTATACTGATACGAACATCTATGCAGTATTGTTATAATGCATACATCCAAGCCTTGAGACTGCGGCGATAAACCCTTAAACCACTTAAAGGTTTATCTAACTTATGTATATCGAATTCAGTCATTCCTTCCAATCCAAACAAACTCAGGATTTCAGAAACGGGAGTTGTCAATTCCTATGGTACCACTACCTACTAACAAACGGCGTAATTAATGTTAATGAATGTATTGTTCCATTGTAAACAACCCAAATGTCATAACAAAATGTAAGCATGTAATGAAAACACTGTACTAAGTATGTAACCAACGGACATACATAGCATGAAATGTAAATGTAAAACAATGTACTAAGTACGCACACAATGGGCATACATAGCATAAAATGTAATGAAATCATGTACTATAAATGTACTAATGAACATAGGAAGTATATGATGTGGAAACAGGAAAGCATGAAAGTAACAAGTAGGCACATGTGTTTCACCCCAAAACAGTTTGGAAAAACAGTAAAAGAGGGGTCTATGTACTCACTTGAGATTGCTCAGAAGTCTTTAGATAACCACCAAGCAACGCTAGAGATCACGGAAATCAAACGGCACCTACTATAGGTAACTACATTAATAAACCGGACCTAAATCGGAAGATCGGGTAGCATGAGGGTTTGTAAACCAAACGAGTATGGAGACTCATGTAATATGGTTCAACAAAGCCTACATACTAAATGAAACTTAACCTAAGTGCTTACGACCCATTACGACCAGTTTAGGTAGCTTATGCTACTTTAACGCGTCGTTCGCGTGAAACGCGTTCGGATCGTCTAACTAGTCCTATGACAAGTAGATATGCCTAAACAGGTTACATAATCAGTTATGTGACAAAGGTTTAGGTTACATATGCTTAATTACCAATTATACATGAAAAGGGTATTCTGGTAATTTACCTAAGGCATATAAACTACCTATCATACCACTACTCAAACGATGTGACCATAGGGTATAACCTCGGAAGGTTATTCCCTACCTACTATGGTCACCTAATGTGTTTGGTCGGATCCTAATGATCGACCAAATGGGTCGGGTTCGAGGTATAAGCGATTTATTAGATCGCTTACCCTACGACCCTAGACAACGTGGTAATCAGTAGGCATAGTCCCAAGGGACTATAACCAACGTGATTACAATCACGTTGCGAAGTTCAAACGAACTTCGCATTGACCATAAGCTGGTCAACGCTGAAAGTCAAACAAAGTTTGACTTTCTGACCCTAAATGCAATAAAATAAAGAAAAGAATGAAAGAATACTTACGAAGGGTCCCCGAATGCTAATCCCGATCCAAGTAGCTCAGGTATGAAACAATGGTTTCAACTTAGAGCTCCTCAAATCAGAATTCTAGTGAGTTTAGCAATGGGGGTGGATGGGTATTTATAGGAATACCCGAATCGTTAGGATCGTTTCATGGAAACCGTGATTTAATCGCATCCGTACAAGTGTCGGAACCTTATGGTGGCTAAAATTGATCCTTATCAGCTGACTAAGCATGTGTGAGTGTGTGGTGGAGGATTAAACAGCTGCAAACTGATGTTAAATGCAGTTAACTTGGTCAGAAGGTCGGACGCGGCCCGCTTCAGGATGTATATAAACTCAGGCGGGCCGCCTGAGAGTTGCAGATCAGAACTAAGTTTCAGAAATTACAGTTTCAGTCCCTGCATGAATTTAAGGCCATTCCCGACACTTCTAAGGCCCGTAAAGCCAACTTTAAGGCCCTAAAATGTTGCCTAAACATTGTGGACATGAAACATGCTCAAAAATATGCCGGATGTTGGTTCGTTTGGTCTTACCAACGCGATGTTCGCTTAATTACGACGGAATGCGCATAAGTGCGAAAAACGATCCAAATGACGCAACGAATGGATTTTTGGCAAGCCAAACACTAAAGCATAATATAGTCATGCTTACATAAATTTTTGGATGTCCGGATGTATTCAGAACGTAAGTTATGCGCGAAAATGCAAACTTGTGCACTTTTTAACGCTTTTAGTCCCTGAATGACCCAAAAGTTTATTTTAGCACACCGAACCCCTCAAATCCCATTTCTAAGCTATGTAAAGGATATTTATGGTATGTTTAACTTATGGTCATGTTCCGGAATGTCTGTTACAGTTCAAATTGGCACACTTTCGCAGTTTGTCAAGTTTAGTCCCTGTAAGCGAATTAGCTTGTTTTTGGCATACCAAACCTTGCAAATCTTATTTCTAAGTTATGTAAAGGTTATTTAAGGTATGTTAAGCCTATTTCACTATTCTGGAGTGTTCGTTGCATTAAACTGGTTATATTTACGCATCGGTGCGCGTATAACCTTCCAGAAAGCGATTTAGAGTTTGAAATCGAACAAGAGTTGATATGTGTAAATGATACACATATTTTTACAAATCCCAAGTATGAAATACCATATTTCATTGGTTTGGCATTTGTTTGATGGCCGTGGAGGCACAGGTGTTACAATACTCATACCGTAAAACCAAATCTTGCATAACGATTAAAGGTGAAATAGGATTCCCCACACATGCCATTAACATAACATGAAAGTTCAAGTCCAAAATCACCTAACGGTTTGAAAACCAACAAAGTATCCCTCAGCAAATTGAGATCTTTAACAACAATGTCCCAAACGTCAGTTATTATCGGCGTTGAATTTTCTGTTCTGACCCTAACAACCCATTTTTTACCAGACTCATGATATATTTGCAACCTACTTTTTTGCCAACAATCTCCCCACTTTTGATTAACAAAGAATATAGGTACATCCTGTATATAGTTTTTAAATAGTGTAAGAAAATATAAACCATAAGAACTGTTAAATATATATCTCAATAAAAATAAATTATGTATGTAAAAACATGTCATACCAGTTTCAAAGATTCTGGGTTATGAAGAAACTTAACAAATGTAGTATACATCATAAAACCTGAATCAGTAAAGATGTTAAAAGACTGTAATTAAAAAGCTGGGTTCGAAAATGAACATTAACTTTTTGTATTAACAGAGTATATAGTGAAATTAATCATAGAAACAGAGTATGAGTTAAAATTATTCTACAAATAATAATTATTTTAACATGTTCTCAACAAATGATTCAAACACATAAGTAAACCCTTCTTGAATGTATAGAAATAAACATTTAAAATCGTATTAGTAGCAAGATAGGATTTTAATTAACATAGATTAAACAATATAAAGTTCATTACAATAGGAATGTACATACCAGTTGCTGAAGAAAATTTAATAAAACCTCAGGTGATTGAAGTGTAGAAGACGGAGGAAAAGAAAATTGAAACCCTAGAAAATGATGGGGGAGAAGAGATTTTTGAAAGAAGAGATGATAGATGTTTGATGTATAATGATGATGAAGAAATAGTGACGGTTGTGTTTTTCTCTTCCCATATTTTCAACTGATGAAGAATATTTACACATACACCCCTTATTGAATTTCTTGTACAAACCCGGAAATGGCTCCAAATCGGCTTTTTACGCATTTTTATCGCATAGTATGTACTATAATCATATTAAACCTATAAGGTTGATACCTACTGATGTTTTTAGTATATTTTTATAAAATAACAGTAAGTATAAGTTTATAAACTCAGATTCCCAATTTTGACATTTTCAGCCCTTGTGAAATTACCAAAATACCCCTACGGTGCATAGTTTGGTTTTAAATGATAAATTTAACATATGGGTCATACCCTACTGTTATAATATGTTAAATTAAGTATATTTACTGTTTTAACCAGACCTGTAACTCAGATTCTGATTTAACTCTTTAATAAACTTTTAAATGACTAAAATGCCCTTATGAGGCATAAGTTGTGTTTAAATCCATTTCGGGCAAAATAGAAGATAACTTACTGATATAATAACATAATTAGAGCATTTTAACTCAGGGAACTTGCATATGACTCATATGGTTACCCGTAACGCCCTTTTCGCGCTCGGTTCGGTTTATGTAACTAGTTTGCATAAATTGACCGAAACGGGTCAAACCTTATCACTTTTGTCTCAAAATCCAGAATGTATTTAGTATACCCATATTATCCAAGTATTCAAACTTGTCGGGGTCTAAATCACATTCTATCCGGTCTTCGCTTAATCGTGCGTTTGAACCGTTTCATTCTTAAAACTAACCGGTCAAAGCTTAAGCTTAAATAAAGACCCGTTAGAAGTCTAATAGGTTATTATAAACCTTCGTTCCAGATTAGGAGCCCCGGTAAAAGATACCTCCACTTGCTTATCGTGAATTTATACATTACTCAGGTAAATACTTTTTGACTTATTTTCCCTATACGGGCTTGGGGTACGGTATATAGTATACCGCTTGGTCCGGCATTGAATTCTTTAATCCAATTGTGGTTAAATTCATTGATGTGCTATGTTTTAAACGTGTATTGTTTGCTTGAAGCCTTTGGGGGGTTAATGACCATCTCCCGGATATCCTTGGCATTATCTTACGAGATAGCCACGACCTGAGCACGGGGTGTAGGCGTACACCCGTCAGTGTATAACTCAATAATTGTGGTCTGTCTATTAATCTTTAACCCGGTCTACGGATCGGGCTACTGAACGCGGAGTAACATGTAAATCCATTACAAGATTATAATGCATAATTATCCCAAGTTATAAAATATTTTTGTGCCACGTGCATTCAAATCAATTTTCAACTCTTTTCAAAATGAGTCAGTCGAATTGTATTTACCAGTGTAAACTGACGTATTTTTCCCAAAAGATTAAGTGCAGGTACTCAACGTAATAGGCCGGCTGTTTCCTAGAGCGTCCACAATAAGTCTCGCAAGCTTGGACGACAATAAACTGTTGAACAATTATCTTATTTTATTTTGTTCCGCCTGTGGATCCGTTTCAACTACTCGTGATATCTAATATTACATTTTTATTTAAAGTTGAAATGAATCTATCTTTGCTTCCGCTGTGCATTTATATATTGTGTGGTTTGTCTATGATGATACCAACTACGTCACTATACTCACCACCGGGCCCACCGGTGACACGTGGAAAATAGGGGTGTGACAGGTTGGTATCAGAGCCAACTCTGAGTGAATTAAACACTAGCCTTTTGTGTTTAATCTCAGTTACACAATTGCACAATCCTCGATTTTCGAGTCTAGACAAAGAACTTAGGGAATTTCCAAATTTTTGTTTAAATTTTCTAACTTTGTCTTAATTATATTTTGCTGTATTACTTGTTTTTGTTTAACAGGATTTAATCATGCCGCCACGTATGAGAGGCAGAGGAAGAGGAAATGGAGCATTTGTGGCTCCAAATGACCATGAGGCTGGACCCTCACACCGGAGGACACCTTTGGATTCTCACAACCAGGATGCTCGGGATCTTTGGAGATCCTTTACTGAACCAGCAAGGCGCTCAGTTTCACTGAGTACCTCCCCATCCATACCACATTCATTTGGGCCTCACTCTGAGAATGAGCCCCAAAACTCGCACCAGTCCTACATTCCCTTGGTAGGACACCAATCACCTTTCAACCCTCCATCACCTGTATTTCAGGGTCTGTTCAACCCTGATGACTACATAGAGGCAGCAGCAGTGGGTTTTAACCCACTTGGACCAGAAGACCACTTTTCGGGTGGTAACCCTATGGACATTGACGAAGATACTGATCCTGTTATGCCACCATCAGGTACACCGAACCACCCCATCGAGATTTCTGATGGGTCACCATTCGTGGGAACACCTTACAATGGTCCCGATAGTTTCGAGGAGAACTTTAAACAGTATGACTGGGCATTTACTCCCAGCTATCATAACTCTCCTCTTCACCAATCATACCATAGCTCTCCATTTCATCAGCCTAACTCTCCCCTGCACCTGCCTCACCACTCTCCTTTTCACCAGCAGGAGCAGCCACAGCAGCAACAATAGCAACAGAATCCTTCGGAGGATTCTCGACTTGTAGCGGTCACTCCACCGCCACCACCGCCTAGACTTCAGCCTCCCTCGCCCCAAAGGCGAAGGAGAACTACAGTGCGAATATCCGCACGAGGGGGAATACGCATCAGCACCCCTCCACATTCAGGTGGTAGCCGTTACTCACCTGTTCATGAAGAGCCGGATATAGGGGAATCTTCACACCCTGTCTCTGAAGTAGCCTCAGCGCCAGTCGCGCCACAACAGCCATTGGGTTTTGGAGACCCAATTCCCGCTTATACCAGTGCTGCAGCATTTAACCCTTTTGAGCAGCAGTTCCCCACAGGTTACAACTTTACGGAGGATCCTTATTGGGTAGCAGCAAACTCCAACACTTTCCACCAAGAGGCTCCCTTCGGAGGTCCCTGGGCTACGGGACCCTCGACCTATGGGTACCCATCATATGGGTATCAACAGTCGCAGCCTCCTCAACCTCCTTATTACCAACCACAGCCGCCCCAATCACTGCATTATCAACAACCACCTCAGGCGCCGGTGATGTCACCGCCGCAATTTCAAGAAATTATCCATGAGATACATGAGGTGAGAGACGAGATGCGGCATGGGATAGAGCATGAACGGAGGCGTAGACATGGGATGTTTAAGAAGTTAACGGATCTGATTAAGGGGAAGAAAAAGAAGGATCGTTAAATCATTTGTTTGTTGGTTATTTGGTGTAGTACTCATGTCCCTGTGTGGACATTTATTTGTTTCAGTACTCTACCCCTGCGTGGGTATTTATTCCTGTTCTGCCCCTGCGTGGGCATATCTTTTTATTTTGACCCCTGCGTGGGTCTGTTTGTTTTTGTTATTTGGCCCCTGCGTGGGCATGTTGTTATTGTAAAAGACCCGTTTAGGGAAACTCGTACTGATTTAATTTTTATTTAAAATGGTTAATTTAAGATTTTCATTTTTAAATTATGTGCATAAACATAGTGTATGAATAAATGAAAAATAACAATTATTATTTTGATGTACCATTTTAATAAAATAATAAGAATCTTAAAAAGGTAAAACCTAGCTGTTATGTTAAATCTAGCCAATATGGTAGAACCTGTTTAAAAAGATTCAAATCTCTGTTAACATCTGTAAATATGTTAACATTCTTGGCTAAGTGTGGTCCGTAAAAATCACACGCCACCCTTTTTAATAAATTATCCAAGTTTAATATTTATATATATTTGGTTGTGACAAAATGCCTACGGGTTATAATTAATGTCACATAAAATATAAAGGCAGCTGTGGTTTATAAACCCCCTGTCAAGAAAAGGATTGATTTGTCTTTTTATGCAAACTTTAATCCTACAAAAATCTAAATTTGTAATTTAGAAATTTGTCTACGTGACTAGGCTCATTATGCCAACATTATATTTCATTCCCAAAAAGATTATTAGTAAAAATCCTGAATGAAATTGTTAAATTAACTAATATGGCTTTTATTTACCATGGTTAATAAATCATCAAGAACGATAATACTGTTTAGATTTCTAAATAGACCTTGTCCATATTTTTATGTAGCAAATTAAGACTACAATGGCTAAGTCTGAAGAGTTAAACAGTCGTCCGGCACAAAACCCTGAAAATGCTCAGATATTAGTAACTGGTGCAGAATTGAAAGCACTAGTGAATGATGCTGTAGTCGAAGCACTAAACAGACAATTTAGTGAAGCAAGCGGGACCCGAAGTAGGACCCGAACCGCATCACGTTCCAAGCCAAGAACACATTCTGAGGCTCATAGCAAGCCGCCCTCTAAGAAAGAGGTACCTATAAAGGAGGAACCCAAAAAAGGATAATGATCGACACTCGTCGAATCAAAATAGTGTTCCCCCAAAGAAGAAAGAGTTCGATGCTAAACCTCAAACCAAATCATGTACTTACAAGTACTTTGTGTCTTGTAAACCCAGAGACTTTACTGGGGAAAAAGGAGCGGTCGATTGCATGACATGGTTGGACGAAATGGATACTGTAGTGGACATCAGCGGTTGCGCTGAAAGAGATGTAGTGAAATACGTTTCCCAATCATTCAAAGGAGACGCTCTGGCGTGGTGGAAATCTCTTATACAAGCTGCCGGAAAGGCCACACTTTATAGTATGTCATGGGAACAGTTCGAGGCCCTTATTAAAGAAAATTTTTGCCCACAACATGAAGTTGAAAGGATCGAGTCAGACTTCGTATCATTGGTGATGAAAAATTTAGACTGCCAGGCATACCTCACCACTTTCAACACCTTGTCAAGGTTGGTTCCATACTTGGTAACCCCAGAGCCGAAAAGGATTGCTCGCTTTATTGGGGGTTTGGCTCCTGAAATTAAACCAAGTGTTAAAGCATCGAGGCCTGCAACTTTTAGATCAGCAGCTGATCTGTCTCTAGCTCTGACTATGGATGTAGTCAGACTGAGAGCCCTCAAGAACTCAGAGGAGCACAAAAGAAAACGTGAGGATGATACCTCACGAAGATCTGGAAAGAAACACCGAGGGAATGACGACCACAGGAAAGGGTCGGGATCTAAGAAAGACGGGCAGCAATCGGGGGATAAGCCCAAATGCAAGAATTGTAAGAAGAATCACTTTGGAAAGTGCCGTCTTGAGTCCAAATCCCAGTCTCAACCGAGACCATGTGGAATTTGCAAGTCTACTAACCATAAGACTTGGGAATGTAGAAACTTAAAGGATGCAACATGTTTTGGTTGAAATGAAAAAGGGCACATTAAGCCTAATTGCCCAAAGTATACCAAGAAAGCAGAAGATGGGAAGAAGACAAATGCGAGAGTATTCAAGATGGACGCTAAGGAAGCCGTCCAAGGTGACAACGTGATTACAGGTACTTTTCTTGTAAATGACGTTTTTGCTAGAGTACTGTTTGATTCTGGAGCAGATAAATCTTTTGTAGATAATAAGTTTTGTGACTTGTTGAAATTACCTGTAAAACCCTTAAGTGTGAAATATGAGGTGGAGTTAGCTGACGGAACCATAGAAACAGCCTCAACTGTTTTAGATGGATGTGTTATATCCATTAGGAATCACTCGTTTCCTTTATCCTTACTTCCCTTTAGGCTAGCCGGCTTTGATATAGTCATCGGAATGGATTGGTTGTCGCATAACCAAGCCCAGATTATGTGCAGCAGAAAGCAAGTAGTGGTCAAGACTCCAACTGGTAAGTCACTCACTATCCAAGGGGATACTCAGCATGGATTGCCTGAGCAGGTGTCCATGCTCAAGGCATCCAGGTGTATGCAGAAGGGCTGTGTCATTTATATGGCACAAGTTACTATTGATGAGCCAAAGCCCAAGATTGAAGACATCCCTATCACTTCGGAATATCCTGAAGTTTTTCCCGAAGAACTACCTGGTTTACCACCAGATAGGCAAGTGGAATTCCGAATTGACATCATCCCGGGTGCAGCACCAGTAGCAAGAGCACCTTATAGGTTAGCACCAACGGAAATGAAAGAATTAAGGACGCAGTTAGATGATTTGCTAGCCAAAGGTTTTATTAGACCTAGTTCGTCTCCTTGGGGGCGCCGATCTTGTTTGTCAAGAAGAAGGATGGATCGATGCGTCTGTGCATCGATTACCGTGAGCTCAATAAAGTCACTATCAAGAATAAGTATCCTTTGCCCAGGATCGACGATCTGTTCGATCAGTTACAGGGAGCAAGCTACTTTTCAAAGATCGACCTGAGGTCAGGTTATCATCAGTTGAAGGTCAAAGATGAAGATGTTCATAAGACAGCGTTTAGGACTCGCTATGGACATTACGAGTTCTTAGTGAGGCCTTTCGGGCTCACTAACGCACCGGCCGCATTCATGTATCTCATGAATCGCGTCTGCAAGCCTTACTTAGACAAATTCGTCATCGTCTTCATTGACGACATCCTTATTTATTCGAAGAACCAGGCTGACCACGAGAAACACCTTCGTTGTATTCTCAAACTTCTACAACAAGAGAAACTCTACGCCAAATTTTCGAAGTGCGAATTTTGGCTTCGAGAAGTCCAATTCCTTGGACATGTGGTAAGTGAGCGTGGTATCCAAGTGGATCCCGCTAAAGTAGAAGCAGTTATGAATTGGCAAGAGCCAAAGACGCCTACCGAGATTCGCAGTTTCCTGGGTTTAGCAGGATATTACAGGCGTTTCATCGAAAACTTTTCTAGGATTGCTGCGCCCCTAACCTCGTTGACGCACAAGAAGGTTAAGTTTGATTGGGGGCCTAAGCAGCAGGAATCCTTTGATATTTTGAAGAAGAAGTTGAGCAATGCACCGGTGTTAACATTGCCAGATGGTATAGAAGAATTTGTGGTGTACTGTGATGCATCACACACTGGCATGGGCTGTGTGCTCATGCAGAAAGGCAAAGTTATTGCTTATGCTTCACGACAGCTAAAGGTACACGAGAAGAACTACACCACCCACGATTTGGAACTGGGTGCCGTGGTATTTGCATTGAAATTATGGAGGCATTACTTATATGGTACCAAGTGTGTGATCTATTCAGATCACAAGAGCCTTCAACATTTGTTTAATCAGAAGGACTTGAACATGCGACAAAGACGCTGGATGGAAACTTTAAATGATTATGATTGTGAAATAAAGTACCATCCAGGCAAGGCAAATGTAGTTGCCGACGCCTTGAGTAGAAAAGAAAGGATTAAACCAATAAGAATCAATGCCAAGCGCATTGAAATTAAGAATGATTTGAACCAAAGGATATTAGATGCACAAAAGGAAGCTGTGTTGGAAGCTAATTATCCTGAGGAAAAGTTGGGAGTAACTGAGGAGCAGTTGTCCCATGACAAAGACGGAATGCTACGATTGAATGGACGAATATGGGTTCCAATTTTTGGAGGACTTCGAGATGTTATCCTCCAGGAAGCCCACAGTTCCAAATATTCTGTTCATCCTGGAGCAGATAAGATGTACCAGGATTTAAAAGCAAACTACTGGTGGATTGGTTTGAAAAAGTCCGTAGCTGCTTATGTGTCTAAATGTTTGACTTGTACGCAAGTCAAAGCAGAACACCAGAAACCGTCAGGTTTGTTACAACAACCTGAAATTCCCACATGGAAATGGGAGATGGTGATGATGGATTTCATTACCAAGTTGCCAAAGATGAGAAAAGGAAACGATACTATATGGGTCATAGTGGATAGACTGACAAAGTCAGCACATTTTCTACCCATCAAGGAGACTTATAGCTCCGATATGTTAGCCCAGCTATACGTTGATAAGATTGTATCTTTGCATGGAATACCTGTGTCTATTATCTCTGACAGAGATACTAGATACACGTCACATTTTTGGAAAAGTTTCCAACAATATTTGGGCACACGTTTAAATTTTAGTACGGCTTATCATCCTCAGACTGACGGTCAAAGTGAGCATACTATTCAAACGTTGGAAGACATGCTGCGTGCATGTGCGATCGATTTAGGTGGAAATTGGGATAAGAACCTACCCTTAATCGAATTCTCCTACAACAATAGCTACCACACCAGCATAAAAGCTGCGCCTTTTGGGGCCTTATACGGTAGAAAGTGTAGATCGCCTATCTGTTGGGCGGAAGTTGGAGATGTCCAACTGTCAGGACCAGAAATAGTCTTTAAGACGACGGACAAGATTGTCCAGATTCGCGATCGTTTGAAAGCTGCCAGGGATAGACAGAAAAGTTATGCGGATCCACAGCGTAAAGATTTTCACTTCGAAGTAGGTGATAAAGTGTTGCTTAAAGTATCACCCTGGAAGGGGGTGATGCGATTTGGTAAGAAAGGTAAGCTAAGCCCGAGATACATAGGACCTTTCGAGATTATCGAACGCGTCGGGTCAGTTGCTTATAAACTAAACTTGCCTGAAGAGCTTAGTGCTATACATAATGTGTTCCACATCTGTAATTTGAAGAAGTGTTCCGCTGATGAGCCACTAGTTTTGCCGCATACGGATGTACACATAGATGAAAGCTTGAAATTCGTGGAGAAGCCATTGTCGATTGAGGATCGACAGGTAAAGAAGCTTCGAAGGAAGCACGTACCTATTGTTAAGGTCAAATGGGATGCCCGTAGAGGTCCCGAATACACGTGGGAGGTAGAATCCACGATGAAAGAAAAATACCCTCATTTGTTTCAGTAAATCTCGGGGTCGAGATTTCTTTTAAGGAGGTGAGGATGTAACACCTCAGAAATTTAGGTCCAATAATGTCTTGAACACGTGTCATGGACTTTGAATATGTAAAAACATACTTTAGAGGGACTAAAGTTGACAAACGGTGAAACTGTGTGAATATAAGGGTCCAAAGTGTCAACAACTGATAAATAGGCCCTACAATAACCATACATGGTGTTTATAATCTTAAACGGATGAATCATGGATCATACGAAGCGAAGAATGAAAGAAAGTGAGGAATTACAAACTACAGGGGCTAAACGTGCCAACATGTTGAATTTATACCTCTGAGTGATCTTTTGGCAAACCCGAAGCTTTGTAATGATAAAATATACTCATGAGAATATGTGTTAAAAATTTCATGAAGTTTCGTGAACGTATGAGAAAGTTGTGATTAAAACCGTATACGAAAGATTAAATACGTTATCGTGAATTCCGTGACTTTTTGGGTAAGCGCAAAGTTAACCGAGGACATACCCAAGTTTATAAAAGTCCCAAGGTTCATAAAAGTCAGATATAAGGGTCTAGAGTGCTAAATAAATGAACAAAACAACATCAGATAGATCAGGGACTGAATTGCAATTTGCTGAAACATGTTAACCTGGTCTGCGCATGGTCGCGCCACGCGAGGAGGGGCTCGCGCTACGCGAGCGACCTGCCAGCGACGAATTTAACTTGCAGCTACCAGTTTTGTCTGATTGCGAGTTGTACACAGCTGTGATCGACTCAGAACTTCACCAATCGGATTTCATGCAAGGAGGGACACTTGTGCAGGTCTTATAACACCTGTATACCCCTGTGGCAGCCTCACAACACATCCAAATCAGATTAAATCTGCATATAAGGCACTTGTTATAGAAACACATGAACACTTGAACTTTCAAAATTCACAAGACTTCTCCTGGAGCATTTCTGATCGACAAGGCTTCCTCATAGTGATCTCTAAGCTTGTTTAGGACCTTTGTAAGTATTCATGTCCTTCTCTAATTCATTCTAGCTTAGTGTCTTAACCGAAAGTCAAACTATTGTAAATTACACTTGACTTTACGATTAAACGAGATTGGCTCTGTCAAATCTCAAATTGAAAGTACCTACATGTTGGTATTTATGTGTGTAACAAACCCCTAAAAGGGTATTATCAGATTCACACTCTAAATATGCAAATTGTCGAGTCAAAGCTTTTCTTAAAAAGTCAACAGGAAGTGTTTTTGCAAATTTAAGCATAATCAGTAATGTAGGCTACATGCAACCTGTTTGATCATCAAAATAACTTTATAAATAATATAAGAACATGTTTCAACTTGATCAACTCGACAATTTCCAGTTTAAACCCGAATCGGAACCGAAAGTCACATAAATTGACTTTTTCTTTGACTATCGGTTCGGATCCGTTCATGCATGTTTGAGATCTGCATTAGAGCATATTTTGGACCAACTTTCACATAAGTTTAATTCTCTGACTTTTTACAACTTGGTTCAACACTTATCCGATTCATATGCATGTTACTGGTTTATGCTTAAATATGACTATTTTGCCCTTTTTACTATAAAACGCGATTTTTGAAAAAGTGAAAGAGTAGAAACATTTGTTACTGATTTATTGACTTGCACCGAAAATTTGACATCAATCCGAGGTCTGGATTGTGAGTTATGCTCAATATCGCAAATAAAACGGTTTTTATTAATTAAACGGCGTTATGAGCATAACACCTATCAAAACCTAATTTTTGACATCAAAGTGTATACCTACTGTTGTTATATAATATTTTGGGAATTATAAGGATTTTCAATAATTTTTAAACTGATTGAATCATAGAGTTTTAGCCTTAAATCGGTTATTATCGGTTTTGCCCTTTTGGGCTATAAAATGAGTTTTATAAATCCTTTTGACCCCAAACCTTTTTCTACTGATTTTATTTGTTAAATAAACTATTTTGAGCATTCTGGAAATATAAAAATATCAGCTTTCTTGTACAAACCCGGAAATGGCTCCAAATCGCCTTTTTACGCATTTTTATAGCATAGTATGTACTATAATCATATTAAACCTATAAGGTTGATACCTACTGATGTTTTTAGTATATTTTTATAAAATAACAGTAAGTATAAGTTTATAAACTCAGATTCCCAATTTTGACATTTTAAGCCCTTGTGAAATTACCAAAATACCCCTACGGTGCATAGTTTGGTTTTAAATGATAAATTTAACATATGGGTCATACCCTACTGTTATAATATGTTAAATTAAGTATATTTACTGTTTTAACCAGACCTGTAACTCAGATTCTGATTTAACTCTTTAATAAACTTTTAAATGACTAAAATGCCCTTATGAGGCATAAGTTGTGTTTAAATCCATTTCGGGCAAAATAGAAGATAACTTACTGATATAATAACATAATTAGAGCATTTTAACTCAGGGAACTTGCATATGACTCATATGGTTACCCGTAACGCCCTTTTCGCGTTCGGTTCGGTTTATGTAACTAGTTTGCATAAATTGACCGAAACGGGTCAAACCTTATCACTTTTGTCTCAAAATCCAGAATGTATTTAGTATACCCATATTATACAAGTATTCAAACTTGTCGGGGTCTAAATCACATTCTATCCGGTCTTCGCTTAATCGTGCGTTTGAACCGTTTCATTCTTAAAACTAACCGGTCAAAGCTTAAGCTTAAATAAAGACCCGTTAGAAGTCTAATAGGTTATTATAAACCTTCGTTCCAGATTAGGAGCCCCGGTAAAAGATACCTCCACTTGCTATCGTGAATTTATACATTACTCAGGTAAATACTTTTTGACTTATTTTCCCTATACGGGCTTGGGGTACGGTATATAGTATACCGCTTGGTCCGGCATTGAAATCTTTAATCCAATTGTGGTTAAATTCATTGATGTGCTATGTTTTAAACGTGTATTGTTTGCTTGAAGCCTTTGGGGGGTTAATGACCATGTCCCGGATATCCTTGGCATTATCTTACGAGATAGCCACGACCTGAGCACGGGGTGTAGGCGTACACCCGTCAGTGTATAACTCAATAATTGTGGTGTGTCTATTAATCTTTAACCCGGTCTACGGATCGGGCTACTGAACGCGGAGTAACATGTAAATCCATTACAAGATTATAATGCATAATTATCCCAAGTTATAAAATATTTTTGTGCCACGTGCATTCAAATCAATTTTCAACTCTTTTCAAAATGAGTCAGTCGAATTGTATTTACCAGTGTAAACTGACGTATTTTTCCCAAAAGATTAAGTGCAGGTACTCAACGTAATAGGCCGGCTGTTTCCTAGAGCGTCCACAATAAGTCTCGCAAGCTTGAACGACAATAAACTGTTGAACAATTATCTTATTTTATTTTGATCCGCCTGTGGATCCGTTTCAACTACTCGTGATATCTAATATTACATTTTTATTTAAAGTTGAAATGAATCTATCTTTGCTTCCGCTGTGCATTTATATATTGTGTGGTTTGTCTATGATGATACCAACTACGTCACTATACTCCCCACCGGGCCCACCGGTGACACGTGGAAAATAGGGGTGTGACATTTTACCTCTCAACTCAGGTCAACCCTTACGTGTTGTGACCTGTAATCTAACTAGCTCATTTTGTTACAAAAACACAATTTTGACCCGTTTTGACAAATGAGTTAATTTCCAGCCGTCTTTTGACACATCAGTTATTTTTGACCCGTTTGGACCTGCAATCCACTCAGCCCGTTTTGACCTCTATTCAACCTTTAAAGAGTAATTTTAGTATTTACTGGTTAACTCAATGACCTAAGTTTCATATTGTTTGTAAACTTGAAAGCTTATTATGCAACCTTCTTTTGCTACAGGCTTAAGATTGCAATTAATGTCTGTGTTCTTATGAAACAGGCAACAATGGGCTTAAAGTTAAATAAGGACGAAGGCCCCACAGGTGGTGGCAGCAACACCAAGACTTCCAGCAGCACCACGACCACCACCTCATCTGATGTGGAAACCCTTGAAGAAGATATAAGAATTATGGAAAAGTACAAATAATTGTATCAGCAGTCACTAGCTTTAAACAACCATGCTTTTAAAAGGGATATCTATTGGCACACCAGCCAATCTATCCGCACACTTTGCTTTTTCAATACGACCCGTATAGGCCTATACGACCCGTATTGAAGGTGTCGATTTAATGATTCAGGTGTGGCAATAATACGACCCTTTTAAAATGCAATAAATGTAAATAACTTTTGCAAGTCCATGAACCCATTTGATATTGAGTTTACAGATTCATGTTTTCAAGAGAGGATTAAAGAAAATGGGTATTATCCTAGATTTTATTAATAGATTGGATTAATAACAACATTTCAACAAAATTTGTTAAAATTTGTTAAAAATCGGCCTGTCTGCCGCAAAGCACGTAGATTGTGGCAAATACAGCCACAATTTAATTTTTATGCACATAGCTTTTATTTAAAAATTAGGTTACATTCCAATTTGATTATGATAAAAGTATCCTTACATTAACATTATTTTTGAATAAAAGCTACGTGCATAAAAATTAGGTGGTGTTAAACGACTTCAACCTGAAACTGGCCCGAACCCGTTTAAACTAAACCTAAACCCGTGAATTTCGTGTTAGGTTCATGTCGTATTTTTGAGTCGTGTCAGAAATTCACACCCCTAATAAAAATAAATGACACGTTTAGAATTTAGATTTTACTTATTTAAGGCAAAAAAAAATTGTTGTGTTGTGTTTTCCGTTGCATCGCGAATTTGGTTTTGGTTATGGCTCAAAATCGAACCGCTCCGTACATAGCCCTAAACTCACCAAACTAAGTGACATATTTCCGCCGAAACGCGCGGGTAAACGACTAGTATATATATATATATGATTAGGTTCATTTGTGAACAACCCCCTTGATTGTGAACACTAGTAAACTGATCATAACCCTTGATTATCATTACACAAGTGTAAATCAATGGTCAGGATTTATTCATTCAGTTCACAAAAACACTAACGTTTACTCTAGAACTCCGCCATATATATATATATAGGGTAGGGATCAAGAGTGAACCATGTTTAGATAGTGAACAAAAATGAACAGATCATGGCCGTTGGATGATGATAATAAATTCATATATAATAACCGTACAAGGGCTTTTTCGTAAACCACCTCAATGTCAATCAATAACCTCTATCAACTCAGAAAGAAGAATCATCTCCATCCTCTCTCCCTCAAAGGCGATTTCTCTAAAAAGGATTAGCATCAAGAAGAATAAGTTAAACAATGTATCGTTACACATTGTATTTTTCATCAAACGATTTTGAATGTCTCGTCTTTATACACATGAATCTTCACATCTCCTAATCTAGGGTTTAATTGGTTCTGTGTAACCAGTCGCTTAGTAGTGTTGTTCTACCGATTTTGTAGTATAGTGTTGATATTTGTTCATATGTTTTTCCCGATTGAAGTTTTCTGACAAACGATTATGAATGATTCTTCCCTACCTTTTAATCCAAAAGCTAGGGCTTAGTTTCCTAGGACTGGTAAACCGATTAGGTGTGTACTTGTTCAAACTTTATCATATACCATTAAGATATGTTGTATTTCAGTTCCGACATGTGTATCTTGATTGAGTCTATATCCATTATTCATCTAGGTATTTTGGGGGATTGCGAAATACAAGCATTGTTTAAATTTTGGGTATATTTTGTTGTCTATAAAGAAACAAGTATTTGTGTATTTGGTCTAATTACATATTGTAACAAACTAATTTTTTATGTATTTGTGTCAGTTTAGTAGAATCTTTTAGTTCAATGGCATTGTTTTGTACCAAAAAATGTTTTGAGCTGATGTTCTTTGAAATGGTTTAACCTGTTTGCTTAACTAATATACTAATACACATGTGTAAGTGCTATGAATACACATGTGTATACACATGGTGGAGATTGTTGGGTACATAGGATAAGTGTTGGTGACGAAATACACAAATTTTGAATTAATAACAACATTTCAACAAAATTTGTTAAAAATCGGCCTGTCTGCCGCAAAGCACGTAGATTGTGGCAAATACAGCCACAATTTAATTTTTATGCACATAGCTTTTATTTAAAAATTAGGTTACATTCCAATTTGATTATGATAAAAGTATCCTTACATTAACATTATTTTTGAATAAAAGCTACGTGCATAAAAATTAGGTGGTGTTAAACGACTTCAACCTGAAACTGGCCCGAACCCGTTTAAACTAAACCTAAACCCGTGAATTTCGTGTTAGGTTCATGTCGTATTTTTGAGTCATGTCAGAAATTCACACCCCTAATAAAAATAAATGACACGTTTAGAATTTAGATTTTACTTATTTAAGGCAAAAAAAAATTTGTTGTGTTGTGTTTTCCGTTGCATCGCGAATTTGGTTTTGGTTATGGCTCAAAATCGAACCGCTCCGTACATAGCCCTAAACTCACCAACCTAAGTGACATATTTCCCGCCGAATCGCGCGGGTAAACGACTAGTATATATATATATGATTAGGTTCATTTGTGAACAACCCCCTTGATTGTGAACACTAGTAAACTGATCATAACCCTTGATTATCATTACACAAGTGTAAATCAATGGTCAGGATTTATTCATTCAGTTCACAAAAACACTAACGTATACTCTAGAACTCCGCCATATATATATATATATATATATATATATATAGGGTAGGGATCAAGAGTGAACCATGTTTAGATAGTGAACAAAAATGAACAGATCCTGGCCGTTGGGTGATGATAATAAATTCATATATAATAACCGTACAAGGGCTTTTTCGTAAACCACCTCAATGTCAATCAATAACCTCTATCAACTCAGAAAGAAGAATCATCTCCATCCTCTCTCCCTCAAAGGCGATTTCTGCAAAAAGGATTAGCATCAAGAAGAATAAGTTAAACAATGTATCGTTACACATTGTATTTTTCATCAAATGATTTTGAATGTCTCATCTTTATACACATGAATCTTCACATCTCCTAATCTAGGGTTTAATTGGTTCTGTGTAACCAGTCGCTTAGTAGTGTTGTTCTACCGATTTTGTAGTATAGTGTTGATATTTGTTCATATGTTTTTCCCGATTGAAGTTTTCTGACAAACGATTATGAATGATTCTTCCCTAATTACTCAGAATCCTTTTAATCCAAAAGCTAGGGCTTAGTTTCCTAGGACTGGTAAACCGATTAGGTGTGTACTTGTTCAAACTTTATCATATACCATTAAGATATGTTGTATTTCAGTTCCGACATGTGTATCTTGATTGAGTCTATATCCATTATTCATCTAGGTATTTTGGGGGATTGCGAAATACAAGCATTGTTTAAATTTTGGGTATATTTTGTTGTCTATAAAGAAACAAGTATGTGTGTATTTGGTCTAATTACATATTGTAACAAACTAATTTTTTATGTATTTGTGTCAGTTTAGTAGAATCTTTTAGTTCAATGGCATTGTTTTGTACCAAAAAATGTTTTGAGCTGATGTTCTTTGAAATGGTTTAACCTGTTTGCTTAACTAATATACTAATACACATGTGTAAGTGCTATGAATACACATGTGTATACACATGGTGGAGATTGTTGGGTACATAGGATAAGTGTTGGTGACGAAATACACAAATTTTGAATTAATAACATTTCAACAAAATTTGTTAAAATTTGTTAAAAATCAGCCTGTCTGCCGCAAAGCACGTAGATTGTGGCAAATACAGCCACAATTTAATTTTTATGCACATAGCTTTTATTTAAAAATTAGGTTACATTCCTATTTGATTATGATAAAAGTATCCTTACATTAACATTATTTTTGAATAAAAGCTACGTGCATAAAAATTAGGTGGTGTTAAACGACTTCAACCAGAAACTGGCCCGAACCCGTTTAAACTAAACCTAAACCCGTGAATTTCGTGTTAGGTTCATGTCGTATTTTTGAGTCATGTCAGAAATTCACACCCCTAATAAAAATAAATGACACGTTTAGAATTTAGATTTTACTTACTTAAGGCAAAAAAAAAATTGTTGTGTTGTGTTTTCCGTTGCATCGCGAATTTGGTTTTGGTTATGGCTCAAAATCGAACCGCTCCGTACATAGCCCTAAACTCACCAACCTAAGTGACATATTTCCCGCCGAATCGCGCGGGTAAACGACTAGTATATATATATATATATATATATATATATATATATATATATATGATTAGGTTCATTTGTGAACAACCCCCTTGATTGTGAACACTAGTAAACTGATCATAACCCTTGATTATCATTACACAAGTGTAAATCAATGGTCAGGATTTATTCATTCAGTTCACAAAAACACTAACGTTTACTCTAGAACTCCGCCATATATATATATATATATATAGGGTAGGGATCAAGAGTGAACCATGTTTAGATAGTGAACAAAAATGAACAGATCATGGCCGTTGGATGATGATAATAAATTCATATATAATAACCGTACAAGGGCTTTTTCGTAAACCACCTCAATGTCAATCAATAACCTCTATCAACTCAGAAAGAAGAATCATCTCCATCCTCTCTCCCTCAAAGGCGATTTCTGCAAAAAGGATTAGCATCAAGAAGAATAAGTTAAACAATGTATCGTTACACATTGTATTTTTCATCAAATGATTTTGAATGTCTCGTCTTTATACACATGAATCTTCACATCTCCTAATCTAGGGTTTAATTGGTTCTGTGTAACCAGTCGCTTAGTAGTGTTGTTCTACCGATTTTGTAGTATAGTGTTGATATTTGTTCATATGTTTTTCCCGATTGAAGTTTTCTGACAAACGATTATGAATGATTCTTCCCTAATTACTCAGAATCCTTTTAATCCAAAAGCTAGGGCTTAGTTTCCTAGGACTGGTAAACCGATTAGGTGTGTACTTGTTCAAACTTTATCATATACCATTAAGATATGTTGTATTTCAGTTCCGACATGTGTATCTTGATTGAGTCTATATCCATTATTCATCTAGGTATTTTGGGGGATTGCGAAATACAAGCATTGTTTAAATTTTGGGTATATTTTGTTGTCTATAAAGAAACAAGTATGTGTGTATTTGGTCTAATTACATATTGTAACAAACTAATTTTTTATGTATTTGTGTCAGTTTAGTAGAATCTTTTAGTTCAATGGCATTGTTTTGTACCAAAAAATGTTTTGAGCTGATGTTCTTTGAAATGGTTTAACCTGTTTGCTTAACTAATATACTAATACACATGTGTAAGTGCTATGAATACACATGTGTATACACATGGTGGAGATTGTTGGGTACATAGGATAAGTGTTGGTCACGAAATACACAAATTTTGAATTTGGTTTACACAAACTATGGATACCCTGTTCATCTGTACACATCGGGAATGTGAAATCCGTTCAATTTAAAGTTTGGTTTAGTTATTGTGTATGAACAAAGTAGATTATGTGTAATAGGATTGATTACATAGTGTTGTACCCTGATTTTTTTGTGTACTTAAGCCAGTATCTTAAACTCATGTAGTTTGGCCTTTTTTGGCTCAATCGATTTCATTGTTTATTAAAAAATGTTTTGTAATGAGGTTTGTATAAAATGGTGTAATCTGTTATCTTAACGGTTGTAATAATACACATGTGTAATTGACAAAAAGTACACATGTGTATTAAAGTTGGACAAACTGAAATGTACATATATGTGCTGTGTAAAACGAACCAATTAGAGGTGTATTTGTTCAAACGTCATAATGAAAATATTGTGATATGTTTTGTATTTCTGCCAGTTTTAGAATGGTGTACTCTGTGAACTTAGCGATTGAAATAATACACATGTGTAAAAGACAAAGGTACACATGTGTATTATAATTGGGCAAACTGATATGTACATATATGTACGTGTAGCAATTTATTGATTTGTTTTCCATAATATTGTTTATTAGTTTCTCATTCAATTAAGGCTGAGACCTGTTTGTTTCTAATACATTCTGAGTTTGTTTCCTTGTTGGTTTGTCTTAGGTAATTTATAAGGATAAAAAATGAGGACTAGTAAGTGATATTTGGTAAGCAATAAATTGTAGATGGTTAAATGGTCTTACATATCGTTAAACGAGGGTCTTAATACAAATATGTAGGGAGAAAAAGCAAACGGATAGCTGGTAAACGGAAAGGCATATTTAAAAACAGTGCAGCAGATCCGATTATATGTTCTGAAGGTGAAGACAGTAAATTTTGTTGAGAACTTTATGTGGTGATATGTAATTTAAAGGGTTAATTAGGACTTAAAAGGGTTTACACATGTGTCCCGTTTCTTTATTTCACAAAGTTATATTTGTGTGCAGAAAGATGTGGTTGTGAAATACCTAAAGCATGTTCGCCATCTCCGATGCCATGAGATTGGAGCTCGAGATCCTGTTCGGTTGGATATTGGTTGGGTAACCATAGGAAACCATGAAGACTCGGGAATATACACGATGCGACACATGGAAACTTGGATGGGGATCATTGAAGATCGCTGGGACGTAGGGTTTCCAACTCAAATGGCAAAAGTAAAGACAAAGATAGCACAACTTAGGAAGAAATTTGCTGTGAAGTTGATTACATCGGATGCGAACATATTCTGGAAGAAGCCTGTGATTATGCTGGCATTAACAAAATTAAGTAGATTTCTTGTACTGCCTATGTCTTTTGATTTGTCTAGTTTATTTTCTTTGTGTCTAAACAGTATCTTTACTTTTGGGTTAGCTCGTGTAGGTGAACAGACTAGTTAATACGCTTGGTTGCACTGGATTTATGTTGAACTATCGTAGTCTGTATAATGTTAACCATATCCAATATTCCTTTGTTTTAAATATTAGGGTAACAGTGATGTTTGTTATGCATTTATAAAAATAGTGAATATCCTTGACAGTCTGATTTATACGAACGTTAGTCTATGCACAAGTGGGCAACACAAGTTTCATTTGTACCTCTTACATTACGAAAACCACATACAGCCGTGTTATTCTAAAAACTATTTCCTACATGAAAATACCAGATGCAAAATGCACATGCGTAACTCAAAACATTGCCACCTACTCGACTACTAGTTGATGTAACCTGTATACCATATTGCGACCCGGTAGAGAACACGTGTACATTGTCTATGAACATCCATAGATACTTGATAACCTTATAAACAACTGAACTATATCTGTATATGTTATAACACAGACATATAGATAGCCTTTTATACAACATGGAATGTAATAGTAGATGAAAATGGGACTTCAATTAGACTCACGCATGCTGCATCATTAATAAACTCAAAACTGGGATGTCACAAAATATACACTGCTGGCATCTATATTAATTTGTACCTTTTAAAAAAACATTTTAACAAGGTATTTTCAAATGTAGCGATTGCTGGGATTACGCACAACACAAACACATGTGCAGCTCTAACATTCTAACCTACTAGACTGCGAATACTCATGAACTGCGACCAGTTATGCTCTTATAACCTACTGTACTACTTGTAACTGTAACATGTATCACATATCGCGAGTTAGTAGAGGCCACGAGAAGATTGTCAATTAACAATCATGTGTAATGGATAAAACTTAAAAACCCATAGACTCCAGTTATACATGATATAACAAAAACATATAGCACCACCATAGAAACACGTAAACAAAATTACGATAAGAACTAGTTTAAGCTAACATCAACTGTCATGTTTAAAAAAACCTAAAACTGAAGGAGAACATGAAAAAAACAACTGAATGTTGTTACGATTTACGTAACCTACTCTTCACTACCAAAATCATCGGACACGTATTCTTCGGTTTCGGATTCTTCGTATACATCATCTTCTTCGTCGGTTGACGAATCGTCCTTAACCGGGTTAGCCTTTTTAAGCTGACAGTTCCTCTTATCATGATCCCTAACTCATTTATTGCAAAAATTGCATTTCCGTCTCGGTTTTTTACTCTTTTTAATTGCTTTCTCTCCTGGTCCAATTGTTCATACAGCTATGTATTCTTGTCCCTGCGAAACTAGATACAAACTTATATACACGTATGTTTTAAAATTGAACCTTGATGATCAATGGAAGCTACGAACACATGATCATCTGCTAAACGTTCGGAGCCATGAGGACTTAACAACTTGGCTGAAACAACATGCTGATCGTTCGTGTTCGTGTCTGTCTAAAATTAATAAATCGCTAGTAAACGCATGAACTTCCCCATGTAGTTCGGGGCCATGATGTTTAAAAATTATACCTTGATGTTTGATGGAACCTACTTACATATGATCTTCCCCTGCTCATTATGTATGTATGCATGCATGTATGTATGTATGTATGTATATGTATGTATATAAAATTTCTCTGGAAGTAAACCAGCATGATGTGTTTTGCACATTGCTTTTCATAACATAACAACTTCATATTTCTCATGGGTGATAATTTCTGGGCTTGAACCAACCACGACACACCTTAAGCCTGACAACATGGAACGTCTCAACGAGTCAAGTAAGAAAAGTAAACTGAAAAGTTTAATTCATGATTAAGTACCTGTGAATAAGTCATGTACGGACATGATTTCATAAATCATAGTGAAAGGTAAATCTCAAAATGATCTGCGAACGTTCCGCGTTCAAAACGTTGGGTTAAAATTATCTCCAAAATATCAACGGCAAGAATGTGTTCTTTTGCTTGCTGTACTACTCCCTTGTATTATTCCCTGGTCATGTTTGACTGGTTCAAAGGAGTGTTCAATTGTGGAGTCCTTAATTTAAGAGAATCGGAGCCAACTTTAGCCTAATTATCGATAGCTAAGTAAACAAAAAATGATTAGGGAACCGTCAAAATGCTATATAGAAGATATGTCACTTACAGATCACAATCATGTAATTTAGACGCCAATATTTTCAACAGCTAATACAAAACACAAGAAAAAAAACATTTTTTTTTTCTGCGAGTAAGTTAGGAAAGGCAAGTTATCTTGTCAAAAAGCTTGGCAAGTTAAGCTTATAGTAATTTAAGCCAAGTAGGTTCTTCTGATGATAAGCTTGAGCCATATGGTCCGCCTACTTGGCTTAAATATAGGCTTAACTTGCCAAGCTTTTTAACAAAATAACTTGTCTCCCCAAACTTACCGGCATAAAAAATCGTTGTCTTTTGTTTTTTATTAGTTGTGGCAAAGATTGGCGTCTAAAGTACAAGATTGTGATCTATAAGTGACTTATCTTCTCTATAGTGTTATAATGGTTTCCTAATCCACTTTTTGTTCGCAAGAATTTTTTTACTTAGCTCTGGATAATTAGGCTAAAGTTATCTCCCGGTTCTATTAAATTAAACACTCAACAATTCAAAAGTCCTTTGAACCAGTCAAACATGAACATGGAATAATACAAGGCGGCAGTAATGCAAGCAAAAGAACACATTCTTGCAAGTGATACTTTCAAGATTGTTTTACGTCAGCGTTTTGATGCCGAATATTTGCAAATCCTTTTGAGATTTACCTTGCTCTAAGAGTTGTGAATCCATGTGCATACATGACTTATTTACAGGTACACTTATTCATGAATTAAACTTTTTTAGTTTACTTTTCTTAGTTGACTCGTTGTGACATTCCATGTTGTGAGGCTTGAGGGTGTATCCTGGTTGGTTCAAGTCTAGAATTCTCACCCATGTGAAATCTAAAGTTGTTAAGTGATGAAAAGCAGTGACATCATGTTGGTTGACTTGGAGAGGGATTATATATATACAATTACGAACTTACGGTTTATATACTTCTTTGTTTAAAATTTGCGTTGGTTAGAGACATTATATTTAATCCACTGGATACAAAAAGCAACATCTCATATCATTTACTTTTAATCGACATGACACAATGGTTTGAATAAGCGGGCTGCATAAGAATTTATGGTCGTCATGCGGTTCTATTAAAGGTTGTGTTGCTTTTTAAGATGATGTGGATTTGATTCAATCGACTTGTGGCGATTCAATATTGGAAAAAGATGATGCAGATTGGATTCGATTTATGCTTGGAGATTGAAAGATGATGGGCGACAAAGAAATTTGGGGCTATTAAATGATCTGACAAATTGGTGTCGGTTGAAGCAGTTATTGGTTATCAATAGATGATGTGGTCCTGGTACATATATGGCTCTTTTCTAAAGGCGTGCCCGTTGCATTTTGTTATATATATACATATACATATGTATATATATACATATACATAATATGTAGTGTGAGGTTCATTGGGTAACACTAAAAAAGTGGGGAACTGTGGGGAACCGGCTCAAACGAACTCCGATTGGATTCATTCCCACGGCGTTGGAACCGGCTCGTCGAACTCTAACTAGGATCTCTTAACCCTAAAACCTAAATCATAATCCCTAAACCCTAAATATATTAGGGTTTAGCTTTAAGGTTTAGCCTTAGGGTTTAGCTTTAGGTTTTAGGGTTTAGCTTTAGGGTTTAGGGTTTAGATTTAGGGTTTAGCTTTAGGGTTTATCTTTAGGTTTAACCTTTAGGGTTTAGCTTTTAGGGTTTATAGTTTAGATTTTACGGTTTAGCATAGGTTTTAGCCTTATTTTTTAGGTTTAGGGTTTAGAGTTCAGGAGTTAGGATTTAGGGTTTAGGGTTAAGAGATCTTAGTTAGGGTTCGACGAACTGGTTCCAAAATCGGAGTTCGTTTGAGACGGTTCCCAGTGTTCTCAACTTTTTTAGTGTTCCCCAATAAACCTTCCCCTACATATGTGTATATATATAGAGGCCAGTCAACCTACAATAAGGCTAATCGTACATTGCGTACGCGATAATCCCAGCGGTCAGATCTTGATCTCCCATGCGATTTCATCTCCCCATGCGATTTCACCACATAAAAAATGTGCGATTTCGTGTTTACGCCATGCGACTTCACCATCTACACACCCCATGCCATTTTTTCACATTCCCCATGCAAGCCATTTCATTTGCATGAGATTTCACATGCAATTTCATTTGCATGGGATTTCAAAACATGCAATTTCATGCAAGCCATTTCATTTGCATGGGATTTCCTTTTGCATGTGATTTCAAACATGCGATTTCATTTGCATGGAATTTCAAAACATGCGATTTCATTGCATTTTCAAGCCATGCGATTTCATTTGCCTTTTTATAACATGCGAATTGTGCTCCCGTACGCTGTTGTTTATGGGGTGAAATCGCATGGGAAATAAAGATCTGATGGCTGGGGTTATCGCGTACGATAAGCCCTATTGTACGTTACACTTATATATATATATATACACACACACACATATATATAGGGTTAGGATCATGCGAGAAGCCCTAGTCTAATTGAGAAACTTAAGAAGCATTCTTAACCACATATTTTTCCTAAACTTTTGGTAATTTTCGAAAAGTTTAGGGAAATGTGTGGTCCAGAATACTTCTCAAGTTTCTCAAATAAGTTGGACTTCTCTTAGAATCTGTACCCTTTATAAATATATATATATATATATATTTATATTTATATATATATATATATATATAGAAAAAGTATATCGTACATTACAGCTTCACGTACTTCATGTACAACAACGTGCGTGATTTGTTCTATAACATGCGTGATTAATGTTTTCAATATGCGTTATTATTGTGTTTCAACATGCATGATTTTGGATTTTTGAGTTATAAAATGCGTGATTTTAAAACCAACGTGCGTAATTATCAGTTGTACGTGATGTACGTTAAGCCGTAATGTACGTTAACCTTCCTTTATATATATATATATGTTCTGGTTTGAGATAAAAAATACAGCCTAAATTGATCCATTTATAAATAAAGGAGTTGAAATTGTCACCTCTAAATCTGATAGAAAAATAGACAGTGTCTTACGATGAAACTAATATGCATGCTCATAAGCTTTTCCACATTAACAGAACCAGGTTTCGTAACCTACACCTGAGTTGTATGTCACCATTATGAAGTCAACATGTTGAATTAGTATGATCTACAGAAGTATTAAGTTAGATTAAAAAGGCAAAATAACCTTTTCAACATCACGACTTGACGGTAACCTTCTCGTTGCGAAGAGATGTTGATTAAGAATGTCGTTTATGTTAAAACATCTCATGTATTGACACTAACGGCATTCTTAATCAACATCTTGATGCAACTCCGGATTAACGTCAACTCGTGATGTTGAAAAGGTTATTTTGACTTTTTAATCTAACTAAATAGTTCTGTAGATCATACTAATTCAAATGTTGACTTCATAATGGTGACATTCAACTCGGGTGAAGGTTACGAAACCTGGTTCGGTTAATGTGGAAAAGCTTATGACCACACATCTTAGTTTCATCCTAAGACACTATTATTTTGTTTGTTGTTTCTATCAGATTTAGAGGTGGCAATTTCAACTCTTTTATTTGTAAATGGGTCGATTTGGATTGTATTTTATTTGAAACCGGAACATATTTTTTTAGCTAAAATGGATTAAATGAATCAAAAGCGGTGAAAGTCAGACCAAAGTCCATGCTTAATACATACAACCTATTAAGTCATTTTATTAATGAATCACAGGAGTCTTGCTAGAGGAAACGTGAGATCGAAAAACAGAGAGCATCCAGAGATTGTATATGATAACATCAAGTGATTGAAACAAAGTATGCATGACTCCGATATCCAACGGTGAAGAAAGTCCGGAAAAGGGGTTTCCGCAAAACCAAAACAAATCAAGATCTTCATCACGCATTCGCATTTAATCGGTAATTCATTAATTTATGACGGCAGTTACCGCCGAACTAAAAGCATGTTTATGTTCTAATAAACTTCAAGAAACAATATCTTGATTGTATGTTTCAATATCTTAATCATAGAAAACCATAATATCTAGTATTACTTTGAATAGTATTTTGCGAGATTGAATCACAAAAAAAAAATAAAAAGAAAAAAAATATCTATTTACCAAAAAAAAATCCATCTATCTCAATTTTATGTCACAAATTTATCACTGAATTACGTAAAAACATTTGATGTGTGTGATTCAAGTGAGTAAAAAGGTTCTATATCTACCAATAAATGCACGAGATGTTAATATATGTTACCTGGATTGATGAATGTGTGGCTGAAGTAGAATTCTATAATATATGTGAAACAATAGCCAAGGTAGACCACTTCTAAAGCATCAACTAAACAATCAAAACAAGTATAGAGCAGGTGCTGATAAGATGAAGTGAAATATGAGAAAATATGAGAAGTGTATCTCTTTCATTCATCAATACTCATATATATGCATCGAGATTATGAGGATATATTTTTTTTTGAACGGCAATTATGAGGATATATATATCTGAATTTATAATAGGATAAATTTTATTGTTTTGGAATTAAAGAAGAATATTTGGAAGTTAATGCTAAACGATTTTACAGGGTTATGGATGATGTAACGGGCTTTGCTGCTCCCAACAGTTTCTTAAATCCACTGCAGCTATATTACTTTACTAGGTTAGTTACCCGTGTATTACACGGGCTAAAAATTTAATCTATATGATTAATAAATCTAAAAATAAAAGAAATACAAAAAAAATACATATTATATTAAATAGTGACAAAATAAAGTTGCTCCATAACCATATCACAGACAATTTTCTTTTTCTCTAACTAAAGTTGCTCAATAACCATATCACAAACTGTTTTCTTTTTCTCTGAAGTTGTACCTCTAGCAAAGCCCTTGTTGTTGATCAAAATATTTTATAACATGTACAATACTAAGCCCTTCAAATATTAGACTATACAAAAAGTTCCTATACACGTGTGCTTTAAGGTATAAAAATCTCACTGAATAGGAATTTACTAAAGTGATGCAGGCCCAAGTGTGGAGGAACGGGCTATTTTGTATTTGGAGGCCCAAGACCGCGTAACAAAAGGGGCTTCACCAAAATGGCTCTAACTTGGGCTACGAGGGTCCGTTTTGGGCGTGCGACCAGGCGAAACGAACGTGAGAACGAGCTCCATCTTGCTGCAAACTGCCTATGGTACACGTGGACCCATTTCAATGGATTGAAACAGAGCTCGGTCATGTCCATTAAGGAAATTGACCATCCTGATTTTCCATTGTGGGTATTCCTCTCTGACAAGAGTCGGAGGTTTAGACATTGAACCAATGTTAAAAGCATTATTTCATGTTTGAAAGCTGGCCATATTTAGAGAAAAGAAAATGGGCGATTGATCGTTTGAAAATAATTTATTCAATCTGCTCAGATACCAATTGTTGGTCCCAGTTTAGACTTAAAAACTTCTTCTCACGCAATATGGCAAGTGATTTCAATAGTTGTGAAAATAGTGTGTGGAAATAGAAATCATACTTTCAAGAAACAAGACCTACAGAATTATCAAGTTTATATCACTTTGAAACAAAATGGTTTACAAGGTGATTGTAAGATTATTATCTATTACAAATGAATACTTGAATTCTGAGAGTGAAAGGACAATGAAGTTTGTAGTATGTATTGAATGCTAAGCTTAACTCATTGTTCTCTGCTTGTTTATTCATGTATATTCCTTCAAAAAGTAGCGTCTTGACATATTCATTGAATCCAACAATCAATTTGCCTTTGTCATCATGAGATCCAATAATGTCAACTTGCTTTGGTTAGTGTGGCAAGATAGAGCTGATTTTTAGACAAGTGGGGTTTTTACCAGAATTTCTGATAAACCACTTCATCAGAATTATAGACGGCTGATAACACTCAAGAGTCTCCATAATTATTCATTTATTCACATTGATGTTTGTTATTAATTTTGCATTTATTCTTTGCCTATATGTATGATCATATTGTAACTTGTTTTGATAGTGAGAGTTATCATTTCCTACATGGTATAGAGCCAAAACCGATCCACCCTCCCTCCCTCATTCTTCATCATCCCTGAAGCCATTGCTTGCCCTACTTGCGAATCCATTGCCTACATCACATCCATGAGAGAGTGTACGGTGTACCCTAGATTAAGACTTTATTAAGCACTCTACTGGTGTAGACCCTATCTACTATAACAGCCTACAGTTGAAAGGCCAACAATCACCAACTTATTATAAGCTAGTGACAATGCCACCAAATAAGTAATGACTTCACCAATGACAGTTGGACATGTGTACATGAAGAGTTACCTTCCTACAACAAATCACTAAACCAAGTGTGTTTGTAATCACAGCTTCTATTTTATGGAACATAAAACTTTATTTTCAAATAATTAAAATAATTTAACTATTATTGGAAGAAGTATAACATAGTCATATTATTAAAACGATATTTTTTATTTGTACGATATTTTTTATTTATACGATACATGTACACAGTTTAGCAATCCAAAAAGAAGAACCTAAAATTAAAGTTGTAACATGACTAATTTTTATCCAAATGAAAATAATAAAATGCTAAATACGTCTAAGTCTAAGGGCATGTTTGGGTAAGCTTTTTGAAACAACTTATTGACTTATTGGCTTTTTGAAAAGTCATAAGCTCTAAAATGATGTTTGGCAAAGAGGGTGTATGTGTGGGGGAAAAGCCAATAAGTCAATAAGTCACAAAATCCTGACTTTTCCAAGAAGCCAATAAGTCAATAAGTTGTTTCAAAAATCTTACCCAAACATGCCCAAAATCTATGTACTAATAGATAGATTCCATTTGTTTAAATACATGATGATGACGGGCCAATGGTTTACCCAGCTTGACCCGTCTTGGGCTCCTCTCATGTAGGCCCAACTGGTAAGGCCCAAATTATAATACTTGCCTATTAAGGGATTCTCCCATACAAAACGCGTGGGAAGGAGATGTTCAAAAAATACAAGAGCATTAAATGAATGATAAGAAAAGGATCTCCGGCTGGCATAGTACTTCCGAGCCGGTTTCATTAAATGAGGTCAACAATCTCTCCGTTGGGGTTCAGACACGTGTCTGAGCCCCCCAAAGATAGTCAGAAACCGTTGGATCATCTCGGTACCATTCCATTGAAGAGATAAGGACTCTTGGCTATATAAGAAAGGTAAAGAACGATCTATTTCTCAAGTCCAAGGTATCTCACTTAATGCTCTCTCGATCATTTATTCCGACCATAATTCCCTTACATTAAATACACACATTTATATCTGATTCACACCATAGAGATTTTTCCGGTGATCATACTCATCGGAATAAACTGCTCTCTTACTCTCCGGCAAGTTTACTTACTCTCACGCCGGAGCTTGGTCATGGATCCCCCCTCCGGGGCCCTCCGTGGCGAGGCTAACGGTTTCCTTTTTGTAGAAAGCAAAGGTTGGAGTATCACGACGTCAGCGAAGACCCCTTGAAGTCATCCAGGGATTTGGGGATTCGACATTGGCGCCATCCGTGGGACCTTTCAGTCCGGCTGATTTTTTCCACTTAAAATCATCGGTGGCGTGATACCCCAATCTGTAAGAGAAAACATGGCAACACCACCGAGTTCACGGACCATCCAGATGGTGCAAAATGACCATGACAGGGTCACAGTGGAAGACATTACCCATGAGAAAGAAAATGAGAACCAAACAAGAAACACGAAAAATGAGACCATCACCCCGGATTTCGTTGCCATGCACAGGTAAGAAATAAAGAAGCATCTCGGGGACCTGGAAAGACAGGAGAGACTGGAGAGCCTCAAGGCCAGATTATCTTTCGATACACCACCCAACAAGGGGGAAACTGACCCTCAGAACAAGAGCGATTGCTCAGATCCTCTAGAGGCTTTCATAACAGCCCTTAAGAAGATGTCATCAAAAGAGAGAGGATCTAATCACAGGAAAGGAACCGAAGGGAAAAGAAAAAGAAGACCAAAAGGACAACAGTCTGGATCAACCCTACCTTCCTGGAGACTTAGCCGAGATCTCAAAGTTTACAAAAAGAATCACTGAGGCACCCATGCCCCCAAGCTCAAGTTGCCCTTGAACTTTGACAGATGACGGGACACGGGACCCGGAGGATCACCTTCATGCCATCAAGGGTGCGAGACAACTAGGACGGTGTCCTATGCCTGTTTGGTGTCACATGTTCGTACAAACTCTAACGGAGGGTGCCAGGCTCTGGTTTGACAGCCTTCCTCCCGGAGTAATCGATAGCTATGAGGAACTAAGCGAGAAGTTCCTGAGAAACTTTGGTCAACAGAGAAAGGTGGTCAAAAACCCAAACGAAATCATGCACATAAGGCAGAGAGATAATGAACGAATAGATCAATACATGGAAAGGTTCATTAAAGAAAGCATGAACATCAAAGATGTGTCGGAGGTCATGAAGATTAGCAGCTTCATCAATGGGCTGAAGCATGCACAACTATGCGAAAAGTTAGGAGAGGAGTTCCCACACACATTCGATAACCTCATGGACGTGGTCATGGCCTTTGTTAGGGGAAAAGACACAGTCAGCATGGCTAAGGAGATGGACGTCCCCACCTGAAGAAGCAACCCTGCTCCAAAACCTCCAGAAAAAGGTACACCATACTCCCGAAAACCAACTTTTGACAAAATATTGCATGACAGGGTAAGACCCACATACTCCCCCTATAGACCTCGGGGCAGGGGGTCACTCCCTTACTCTGATAGCTTCACCCCTCTCACCAAAACCCCAAGCGAAATACTGGCCACTGAGAGGGTGAAAACTTCCTTTCCAAGGCCACCACCCATAAAACCAGCAACGAAGGCACAACCAAATGAATATTGTGACTTCCACAGGGGCTACGGCCATAAAACCGATGATTGTATGTACCTAGAGAGGGAAATAGAAGACGCAGTAAAATGGGTAAATTGGCTCACTTGATTAAATAAATCAAAGAAGGAGGAGGAGATCATAAGGGAAAAGATGTGATGGAGCCTGGAAGGGCAGACGTAGACATGATCAGGCGAAGGGATGAGTTTAACACCACTAGGAGTGTAAAAGCTAGGGTCCTGGGCCCCCCAGACCGCATGAAAGCTCGCATACTAATGCCACACCTAGAGGAACATGAGGTGCAAAGGCTTCCCCTCAATATATCAGCCATCATAGCCGGACATAAGGTAGCCAGGATACACGTAGACGAGAGAAGTGGAGTAGAAGTAATATATGAACACTGTTTCCTGAGGTTTGACAGGGATGTGAGGGACAGGCTTGAGGAAGACTAGATCCCCCTCGTTGGTTTCAACAATAGTATATCTCACCCCCTGGGAAAGATCATGCTCCCTTTCACTATCGGAGTAGGAGACCGTGTTCGGGCCATATCTCTCACTTTCTCGGTGGTCCGGGCACCCTCAAAGTACAATGCAATCCTGGGAAGGCCGAGGATCGGTGATTTACAAGCACAGGCCTCAACCCCACATGGCGCTTTGGTGTTCCAAACGCCGAAGGGCTTGGCGTGGGTAAAGTCCTCATACGAGGTAGTGTCTTCTGTTTCTGTGGGGGGAAGTGCCTGAAAAGCCTCAAAAAGAAAGAATAGAAGAATGGGTCCTTTGCGACAGATTCCCGGAGCAAACAATTAAGGTGGGAAGCCATCTCAATGACAAATGCAAAAGTGCTCTCAAGCAATTAATTCTCTTCAACATAGACGTATTTGCATTTCAACATGGAGATATGACCGGGATTCCGAGAAGTCTGACTGAACACCGGCTTAATACGTACACCTGGGTGCAACCGGTAAAGCAAAAGAAACGGAGCATGGGTCCCAGTAAGAGAAGGGCTGCATGTGAAGAAACCAGGAAGTTGCTCATAGCAGGGATAGTAAGGGAGGTAAAATATACTTCCTGGATCGCCAACCCAGTCATGGTCAAGAAAAAAGATGGAGGATGGAGGATGTGCATAGACTTCCTGGACCTGAATAAAGCATGCCCCAAGGACTGCTATCATCTCCCGGAGATAGACGTCCAGGTGGATTCCCTATCTCAGTACCCCCTGAAGTGTTTCCTGGATGCCTATAAATGGTATCACTAAATACAAATGTCACTAGAAGATGAAGAGAAGACTGCATTCATCATAGACGATGGAACCTTTTGTTACACTAAAATGCCATTCGGACTAAAAAATGCAGGGGTCACTTACCAAAGGTTCATGAGCACCCTCTTCAGGGAACAACGGGGTCGAAACTTGGAAGTATACTTCGACGACATCGTCATAAAAAGCCTCACAGAGATGGCCATGATAGAAGATATAGCTGAAACCATACGAACCATGCAAGACGTAAACATGAAATTAAACCCAAGAAAATGCTGCTTCGGGGTAGAGGAAGGAAGATTCCTAGGAGTAGTGGTCACCAAGGGAGGGAACAAGGCCAATCCGGAGAAGACCCAGGCTGTAGCCGAAATGCGATCCCCCCGGTCCTTAAAAGACATTCAACAATTGAACGGGAGACTGATTGCCCTGAACCGTTTCTTTTCAAAGGTAGCTGATAGAACTCTCCCCTTCATGAAAGTGCTGAAGGATTGTCTCCAGACAGACAAGTTCAGATGGACCCCAAAGGCCGAGACAGCTTTTCGGGAAATGAAAGACTACATCTGTAAGCTCCCAACCCTAGCCACTCCGGTCCCCGGAGAGGACTTGCACCTATATTTATCTGCTTCAAAGACAACCATAAGTGCGGTGATGATGGTGGAGAGGGAGGAAAAACAGATCCCCATATACTTCATTAGCTGGACCCTTAAAGGCCCTGAGGAACGTTACATGCCTCTGGAAAAGCTAACCCTTGCACTCGTCTTTGCATCCCGAAGGCTTAGAAGATATTTCCAGGAACATAAAGTCACATTAATGACAGATCAACCGCTCCAAAAGGTACTCAGGAGACCAGAGCTGTCAGGCCGGTTGGCCAAGTGGGCAGTGGAGTTGGGAGAACATTCCTTAGAGTATAAAGCCAGAACAGCAATGAAGGGATGAATACTGGCTGACTTCCTGGCTGAAGTCCCGGAGGATGAGGAAAAAGAATTCTTAAAGTGGGAGGCCCTGGAGAGGGAAGAAAAGGAGAAAGAGGATGCGGCAGTGTGGAAATTACTTACAGATGGGGCTTCAAGCGAGGAAAGAAGTGGAGCAGGCATGACGCTGATCAGCCCCGAGGGAGTCGAACGGACATACTCCATCAGGCTAGACTTTGAGAACACCAACAACACGACGGAATACGAAGCCCTTTTGGCGGGGTTGAGATTGTCTAAGAAGGTAAAAGCAAGACACGTAGAAGTCAGTACTGACTCACATCTAGTAGTCAAGCAGTTCCATGGGGAATACGAGGCTTAGGATAGCACAATGGCTCGATACGTGACCAAGGTGAAAGTGACGGCCAAGGCCTTCAAGACTTTCAAGCTGGAATACATACCCCAAGGGAGAAACAAAAAATCTGATGCTCTTAGCAAGTTAGCCTCCGTAGTCTTCGATCACCTTGCAAGAGAAGTCAAGGTGGAGGTCTTAACCTCCCCTTCCATCGATGCTGAGGAAATAGCTACAATCGAAAATGCCCAGGAGACTTGGATAACACCGATTGTAAAATTCCTCAGGGATGGAATACTACCCGAAGGTGACTGGGCAGCCCGGAAGATAAGGGTCAAAGCTTTACAATACGGATTAATTAATCGGGAACTTTATCGAAGGTCCTACTTGGGGCCATCACTGAAATGTGTCGATAATGAAGAAGCCATATACGTGATTAGAGAGATACACGAGGGTATTTGCGGCATGCATTCTGGGCCAAGGACAGTGGTGGCAAAAGCAATGAATGCGGGATTTTGTTGGCCTAGGATGTATGAGACAGCATCAGAAGAAATCAAGAAATGTGACAACTGCCATGTCCATGCACCCATGACACACCACCACAAGCACCCATTGATACCTGTGTCGACATCTTGGTCCTTCCAGAAGTGGGCCATTGACATCATCGGGCCATTTCCAGAGGGCCCAGGAGGGGCTAAATATGTAGTGGACGCTATCGACTATTTTACCAAGTGGGTAGAGGCAAGACTTCTAGCAAAGATTACTGGAGAACAAATGAGGCGATTTGTGTTGGACAACATCATATGCAGATACAGGGTGCCAAAGGAGCTAGTAAGTGACAACGGCGTCCAATTTGCAGGAAAGCCCTTTAGGCCATGGTGCGAACAGATGCATATGCACCAGGTATTCACCTCCATCACCCATGCCCAGAGCAACGGGTTAGTAGAAAGAGCAAACCAAAGTGTAATCAAGGGAATGAAAGGGAGGCTAGGAAGGAAGCAAAAAGGATGGGTGGAAGAACTGCCCTTCATCTTATGGGCATATAGGACCACCCCCAAGGACTGCAACAGGGAAACCCCTTTCAGTTTGACCTACGGGACGGAGGCAGTCATCCCAGCTGAAATAGGGTCCCCAACCGCAAGGATGAAGCTGAGAGAGGTAGAGAACGAACAAGACCTCCGGATGAATCTAAACTTGCTCGAGGAAAGAAGAAAGATAGCAGCAATAAAGGAAAGAATGGGTACATCTCTAATGTAATCCCAAACACAGAAGAGTATTAGTTTGTTTTGATTTCGTTTTTTTTTTGTAATCTTTTGAATTATTAATGAATTATAATGAGTTATTAAGAACGCCATGAACGCCAAAAAAATTACCTTTATAAGATATATGGGATTAATTCAACTGCTGAAATCTACAAAAACGCCAAAAAAAGTTGTAAAGTTTGAATTATTAAAGGTACATATTGAATTTAGTAACACCATGGACGTCAAGATGTTAGAATTGCAAATTAATTTTAATGAATTTGGGAACACTATAAACGCCAAAATATTTACTATGTAACACAAAACCGATTAATTCAACGAGGCAGATCTAAAAAAGACCAATAAAATGCCCGGTAGTTATTGAATCTAACTACACGCCAAAAAGAATCTTAAACGCCAAAAATGAAGCAGTATTGTGACACACGCATCAGAAAAAAAGACAAAAAGACAAAAAAGCCCATCCGTTCTCACTGTTTTCACACTTTTAGGCGTTTTCTCCGGATCATGTTTCTATATATATATATATATATATATATATATATATATATTATATAGGGTAGGAATCCTAAGAGATGTCCACCCCATTTAAGAAACTTGAGAAGTAATCTGGACCACACATTTTCCCTAAGTAAAAAATGCAAAAAAAAAAAAAAAAAAGGTGAAAAAAATGCAAGATTTTTTTTTTTTTTTGGAAAAATCGGAGCTTTTTCTTTAAGGTTTTAATTTTTTTTTTTTGATTTATACATATGTGTATATTGTGAATCTTTTATCTATACATATTTGTATATTGTCAAACATACGTATATGTATAAACATGTTTAAAATTGAAAAATAAGTGTTATAAACCCTAAACCCAAAGCTAAACCTAAATCCTAAACCCTAAAGCAAAACCCTAATTATAAACCCTAAATCTAAACCCTAATGCTAAACCCAAAAGCTAAAGCTAAACCCTAAAGCTAAACCCAAATGCAAACCCAAAAGCTAAAGTTAAACCCAAAAGCTAAACCCTAAATACTATTGCTAAACCCTAGTGCTAAACGTTAAAGCTAAAACCTAAATACTAATGCTAAACCCTAAACACTAATACTAAACCCTAAATACTAATGTTAAACCCTAAATAACACTTATTTTTCAATTTTAAGCATGTATATACATATATGTATATATGACAATACTAGGTTTTTACCCGGGATTGCTTCCCAGGCTCGGGAAAGTTATTTGGATTAATTAATTACTATTTGTTTGTAATACGACCACATTACATCAACCATCTCATTCGATTCAACATCAATGTCTTCAAATCACCGGATTAGATCATGAACTCATATTAGATGACAAACAAAAGCACAACAGGACCATATGAATAATATCATTTCCACTTTTACATCAATGCACTTACATGATAGGGTGATTTAGGATTTTGAAAAAATCTTTGTTTTTGTACCACTTTTACAAAATAAGATGTTGACAAAATTTGAAACAGATGTTAACCAAAAGTCAATAAGATATTGACAAATAGTAAAACAGATGTTGAGCTTAAACAGATGTTTGGTTTAAGGCCAAACATCTGTTTATGGCCAAACATCTGTTTAAGGTCAAACATATGTTTAAGTGCAAATATCTGATATAGAAGAAGAACATCTGTTTAAGGCAAAACATCTGTTTAAGGTCAAACAACTGTTTAAGTCCAAACATCTGATATAAAAGGCCAAACATCTGTTTAAGCCTTAACAGATGTTTAACTTGTTAAGATCTACTGTCTTCTAACACAGTTTTCCTCTTCAAAACACTGTTGAACATAACATGGGTTTCCATTAACTATTGACCAAAAGGCAAACATATGTTCAAACCACTATTTGTTATTGAAGTTCTTTAAAAAATTAGATAGAATTCAAGAAAATGGAACAATGACTTAAAGAACTATAATTTAACACATAATCTAATTGGGCAAATATAAAACATAAAGTGCTAATAACAGTGTTTTATCATCTTAGCCATACATAGCAACAAATCATCAAGTTAATAATTTAAGAAAAAAACCTATAACATCACCATCAATATATTCATAATTAGTATCAGATATCAGAACATACTTAAAATGTGTTTGTTAAACTGATGTAACTTGATTTAATACTATCTTCTGTTGCGAAGACACGTATGTGAAATGCAACATATCACCAAACATCAAGTTATTGTCAGTCATAAACTTTCGCCAACCGTCCAACGCATAACGTGGCTTCAATTCATTTAACTCCAACTTAACGTCATAAACCTGCACAACTCCAACCATGTTTTGAACTTTCAAAGGATGAAGATCAAGAGAAAGACCTGCTCGTCTCGCAACTTCAGCAGGAAGACGCTATATGTATTGTGTGGAAAAAAATATTAGTCAAACAAATAAACGTAAATCCTTAGTTTATTATAAAAAATGGTATACCAGCCTATAGTCTCCTTTGCGATCAAAATGAAAGAACTCAGGGTCAAGAGGATGTCCAGAATGTTTTTTTGCAGTCTTTGCAATCTTATTTCTACGGTTAAGCTTTTTCTGAACGTTGGCAGCTCTCTTCCCCTTGATGAAAAAGTAAACATATACATGTGAATTAAAGGAATCATCAATATATGCACAAAAAAAATAGTTTATACAACATATACTAATTAACTGGCAAGTATAGATACCTTAACTTTATTAACAGACGAAGAACATCCTGTATGATCACTTGTGTCGACAGGTATGGCAGCATTTCCCTTAGTCCTATTCTTGACGACCTCCTTTCTCTCAGAAGTAACTTTACCTTTCTTCATAACCTGTTGTCATAGACTAACTTTAATAACAATAGTAATATAACAATCTTTAATATGGTAAACTTACATCTTGGGTTTTGTTCAATGGTGAAGACATGCGTCTCTTGGACGTGCATTCGGCATTGGTTGGTAAGTTCTTGTAAATAATACATTATTGAATAAATATAACATCAGTAAACAACATTACAAATAGTTGTAAAAACATTAAATTCTTATATGTGTTAAATTAAAAATAAATAATTTTAATAATTTAGCAAGTACCTGAGTAACGGTTGTACCTTCACCTACAGAAACAACTTCTTCATCCTCATAGATGTCCTGGTCAACATTAATGAAATAATTAATATAATGCTAAAAAATTAAAACTTTTATTGCTAATGCTAAATACTTACGTACCTTGAATGCATTATCAACATAATCAGCCTTCGATATCTCAATTACACTATCATCATCAGATTCAGGTTTCTTCAAAAAGCAAATCTCAATCTCATCTCTATAAACTACTACTTCAAAAACAAAATCATCAATCCTGCTAAACACAATCAAATCATCCTTAAGTATCCCAACATCGTTGCACATTTCCGGCCATCCTCTAGAAAATACAAAGTGGGTATCAACTTTAGACACCTCAACATTCCAGTAGGAACCCTTATAACAGATTTGAAATTTCCCACTCGGTGGGCTGTTTACGTAAAATTGTTCAATGAAGCAGTCTTCAATTACCTGCATAAAATTAAAAATAATGAATGCTAAACGTGAAGTATGTATCTTATTAGAATAAGTGTTAACACGTTAAAGATGCAAAAGAATTGAAGTTAAGATCAATACTCATACCGTAAAATCAAATCTTGCATAATGATTAAAGGTGAAATAGGATTCCCCACACATGCCATTAACATAACATGAAAGTTCAAGTCCAAAATCACCTAACGGTTTGAAAACCAACAAAGTATCCCTCGACAAATTGAGATCTTTAACAACAATGTCCCAAACGTCAGTTATTATCGGCGTTGAATTTTCTGTTCTGACCCTAACAACCCATTTTTTACCAGACTCGTGATATATTTGCAACCTACTATTTTGCCAACAATCTCCCCACTTTTGATTAGCAAAGAATATAGGTACATCCTGTATATAATTTTTAAATAGTGTAAGAAAATATAAACCATAAGAACTGTTAAATATATATCTCAATAAAAATAAATTATGTATGTAAAAACATGTCATACCAGTTTTAAAGATTCTGGGTTATGAAGAAACTTAACAAATGTAGTATGCATCATAAAACCTGAATCAGTAAAGATGTTAAAAGACTGTAATTAAAAAGCTGGGTTCGAAAATGAACATTAACTTTTTGTATTAACAGAGTATATAGTGAAATTAATCATAGAAACAGAGTATGAGTTAAAATTATTCTACAAATAATAATTATTTTAACATGTTCTCAACAAATGATTCAAACACATAAGTAAACCCTTCTTCAATGTATAGAAATAAACATTTAAAATCGTATTAGTAGCAAGATAGGATTTTAATTAAAATAGATTAAACAGTATAAAGTTCATTACAATAGGAATGTACATACCAGTTGCTCTGAAGAAAAAATAATAAAACCTCAGGTGATTGAAGTGTAGAAGACGAAGGAAAAGAAAATTGAAACCCTAGAAAATGACTGGGGAGAAGAGATTTTTGAAAGAAGAGATGATAGATGTTTGATGTATAATGATCATGAAGAAATAGTGACGGTTGTGTTTTTCTCTTCCCATATTTTCAACTGATGAAGAATATTTACACATACACCCCTTATTGAATTTGTTATTTACATTTACATTGAGATACAAGAGTAAAGTACATGATTAGTTGAATTGATTTGGTATTCAAATTAACAAAGAAAAATAATTTTTCGTATAGCAAAACCATTAACATAACATATAATTTGAATGCTTTGAATCATGTATTAATAATAATTAGGTTTTAACATAAGTAAGTTTCATGACCTCAAGAAGCAATGCCGAGGGAAAATCTAGTTTTATCTATTATATGTACCTTTTAACATCAGTAGTTTGACTTTGGTCAAACAGGCTTTGGTCAAACAGTGTTTTATCAAGTAGCTTTTAACAAAAGTAGTTTGACTTTGGTCAAACAGACTTTGGTCAAACAACGTTTTAACATTACTCAAACAGTGTTTTATCTATTATAATTAGCTTTTAACATAAGTAGTTTGACTTTGATCAAACAGCGTTTTAACATTTCTCACAATGATTACAAGCTAGTAAAAACTTCTTTGTAAACAACATTAGAAGTCTTATTTGTTGGTTTTACATCAGCGTCGAATATTAGTATTTTAACGCCTTCTCTGGTCTTGACCCTTGATAATGCAACATACAAATGACCATGAGTGAAGATAGGATCTTTCAAATAAAGACCAACCTTTGATAACGATTGTCCTTGACTCTTGTTAATTGTCATAGCAAAACAAACTGATAACGGAAATTGTCTTCGTTGAAATTGAAAAGGTATTTTTTTGTCAGACGGGATCATATTAATCCTTGGAATAAAAACTCTCGTGCCAATGTTCCCACCAGATATAACTTCAGCTTCTATAACTCGTTTACCAAGAAAAGTAATTTGAAGCCTTGTACCATTACATAACCCTTTCTGTTGATCAATGTTTCGAAGAAGCTTCACAGGAACACCAACTTTAAGAACTAATATGTGATTAGGCAAGCCAGAAATCTTAAGAGCATTCAAATTTTCTGTTGAGTATAAGCTTTCTTGATAAGAATCAAGAATTTGTTCAGTTTGACATATACTATCAGAACTCAGATACTCTTTCGCATCACCAGGAAATAACGAAAGCAATCGATCATTAATTTCATGAACTACCTCATTTTTGGGTGCTAGAATTGCTCGCTCAGAAAAAAAATCCAGCAATCCTAAATTGTTGAATAATTGAAGGATATACAAAGTCAATTAAACTTTGTATTGGGTCACAAATATCGGTGATCAGTAAATCATCTGGTATCTCTATAATGGCGTCACCATCATTATCATCTCCAACGTTTCCTTCACCAATATCAATAAGCCATTTTGAAAATTCTCTGATAGACTTCATATTCGAACTTTCAGCTCCAATAGTTAGACGCATGTTTTTAGTCAGCCGTAAGAGTCTGCATTTTGCCCATATGTATGAAGAGCTTAAAGACGCACTAACAATTTCTTGTCTAGTACCATTAGGAATAACAGGTAGTATTTGTCTAAAGTCACCACCATATACAATAAGTTTACCACCAAAAGGAATATCGGAACGAATACTCCTACCTTCCCAAAATACATCGGCCATGGTCCTATCTAAAGCTTCAAAGGCATGTTTGTGTACCATCGGTGCTTCGTCCCATATGATTAATTGGGTTTCCTTTAATAATCTCGCAATATCACTATTTGGCTTAATATTGCACATTGAATCTTCTGTTAGATTAATGGGAATATGGAACCGAGAATGAGCTGTCCTTCCACGGGAAAGTAATAACGAAGCAATACCACTTGAAGCCACATTTAAAACTATTCCATTTCTGCATCGAACAGCTGAAGCGAAAGTCTTCCATAAAAAGGTTTTTCCAGTTCCACCATAACCATAGACAAAAAAAAGGCCTCCTTTACGCCCTACAACTGCTTCCATTATTTCGTCAAAAACCGCTCGTTGTTCATCTGTAAGAGATTGATGCAACCTGTTAAACTCATCTTCTACTTCATCTAGGTCATGTGACAGCTCTTCATTGATCAGACGATTAGAAGCATCACGTAAGGAATCGTCATCAGGGTACGGCATAGTGGCAAACCTTCGTAATGATGAACCATTGGAAATTAAATAGTTTTCAATTTTCAACAAAGTAAGGTTCTTAATCTGATGTTCAGGAAGCACTAAACCTAGCAAATAAAAAAATTAACATTATTAAATAAAAAATCAAAATGTAGTATGTGAAATAAAAAAAATAGATCAGAACCTGAAATATTTGTTTCTTTTTGACGTCTATAAACAATATCATCAGCTAAGTATTTCCACGTATTCTCCCAAACAAATTCTGGCCGAGATAGAGTATTTGACAAAAGCAGGGTAGCAAATAACGCTCGAAGATACCCAGCATGTCCTTCAAAACCTGCTTCTTTAATAGCCTCAACATATTCATTGTCATCATCTAAAAGTCCCATCGCATAGCAAGCATCTCTAAAAGTCGGGAATAATTGACCGTTAACTGTACGTATCTCCTCAAATGATCTAGGTCCTTTAACTTTATTCAGTAGTATCCTCAAAAAATAAGGTTCGCCCAAAGCAGGAGATATAGAATGAATCCGGCCAACACACTGGTACAACTTACGTACCTGCCAACATCTATCTTTAAGTATCCAAACAAATTTGGAAGGAAACTCAACATAAGTCAGCTTTCTAGCATCTTTATTTGACTCGTTCAACTTCATCCATTGCATAAATATTGAAGAAGCAACAGAAGGCTTGCTTAAAACATTATCAATATCGTCATCAGCACCATACACAACATTCTGTTGGCCGGGCAAATGAAACGGAAGCCTCATAACAGCAGGATACCTATAATGAACCTCATTAGAGAATATTCTCCAGGATGCCTCACAAGCTGAAATATATCTACAATCATAATACTCCTTGATCTCGTCTTTTGGCTTTTCTTTGATGGTTGAACTTGTATCACCAGAAACTACCGCAGTAGCCATATCAGGACCTTTGTTGATGTACTTGAACAAATATTCAACTGAACCGGCTTGATTACACCATTCAACATTAATGTGTGCTTGATATCTTTTCAAAAGCCTTTTGTTATAAGGAACAACATTTCTGTTGTCTAATCTAACACCATATTTTATAACTGTATGACCTGAATCTCTTCTTCTGTATACAGGAAAACCATTTGAATCAATAGTTGTATGTGGTGTGAATTTCTTCGGAAAGTTTTTTGAACATCTTTTATCAACCATGCAAGGACAATTCAAATTAGCATTCCCACACGGACCATGAATCATATAATCAGTCACAAGAGAATAAAGTCCAGGATCTTCTTTTTTATCGGGAATCTCAGCAGAAATAAATGGATCTATGTGATCTATGGTTGGAAGTTTGTGATCGACCTTCATGAATAAGCATATATGTGCATGAGGAAGACCACGCTTTTGAAATTCTACTGTATAAACAACTAAATAAAAAGGAAAAATAAATAAATTTATTAGTTAATCTCACCAAAATACTTAGAATCCTTAAAATCTTTGATTAACGAATCAGGCTTCCTTTTAAACAATCGACACAATATGTCAGGCATGTCTTCGGCTTTGATGGTTGAATCTTTTAGAAATCTTTTTACTTCAGGCCACTTGGGATTACATGTTATAGTTATGAAGAAATCAGGGTACCCATACCACTTACATAAGGCCATTGCATCGAGGAAATTTTGTTGCATGAATCTTGCACCACCAGTAAATGAAGAAGGAAGTATAACAGGCTTTCCAGTATCTGTTAAAACTTCCTTACCTTTAGATTTATACTTTTGAAGATTCTCAAATGTTTCAGAGTGAAGGTTCGCTTGTTGCCTACGAATGTACTTTAATCTTTCGCTCTCAATCATTGTGTACGCATCAACCAAAAACTATTGTAACAACCTTTGCCCATTTAAAATTAAGGAAAAGCCATAAGTTCTATCTTGGATCCTATATGAAAAAAATTCTCTCATTGTGCACTTTGGTTTTATTTTCTTTTGTGTGGACATAAAATCTCTATGAGGAATATCAACTCTATAACCATCATCACCATATGGAAAAAGTAACGGATATTGCAGAGCAAGATACGATGGGTGTAATTCGCTAATACGCTGCAGCATTCCCGACTGCGTCTGGACAACAATATCACGATGGTCTATAGCTTTATCTATGTCTCCGACAACCAAAGCAGCAACTTCAGATGTGGTAGGTAAGTTATATGTCCTGCCGTCTTTTTCTCTTCTATAAATTAGTCGCAGACTAAGGTTGGCATCTGGAGATTGGTGAAAATGGTTTCTGACCATCCTATATGTCTTAACCAACATATTTTATGAATCTAATAAAGCCCTCAAATACTTTATCATTTCAACATCAAGTTCTTTATCAGCAGGCGATGAAGGTTTGGTTCTTTTGCTGTTAAAAGAAAAAAAAAACAAAACGTTAACATAACATAACTATTGTAATAAGCAGTGGATAGAGAATCAGTTATTAGTAATTAAGTGTTAAGGAAAAACAGATTAGTACTAAGTCAAACAACTGATGTAGAACTTGTAAGCACTGATAGTAATTAAAACACTGATGATACTTAACAACTGATAGTGAACTACATAAGGTTAACAACTGCTATTGTAATAAGCAGTGGATAGAGAATCAGTGATTAATAATTAAGTTTTAAGGAAGAACAGTTGTAAACAACTGTTGATACCAGCTCAAAACTTTTAGAATATGTTGAGAAAAAGTAACATTTCAGTGGTTTGGTCTTAAACAGTGGTTTGGTAGGCATCAGTCGTTTGGTCTTGAACATTGGATGGGGTTAATTAGACTTTGTGTACAAATGTAATTATATCCAACAGTGTTTTGCCTTATTAAATTGTTATAACCAATGTCATTGTAGGAAACTTAGCTGGGCAGAGCTTATTGTAGGAAACTTCAGTTTACCTACAACAGCTGATGAATTTAGAATTAATAACGCAAACTACTGTTAAGTCAAACAGCTGATGAAAAAAACTTTTAAGCACTGCTAGTGATTAAAACACTGATGGTACTTAACAACTGATAGTGAACTACAGATTGTTAACAACTGCTACTGCAATAAACAGCTGATTGGTGCACATGAATGAATACAACCCCAGTGGCAGATATGTAATTCGCGAGGTTGGTAATTTCAAGGAAAATCGAAGAGCTACACTAAAGGAGGTTATCCGCTACATTCCAAAGTGCACAACTCATTCCTTGAGTTTTCATCACAAAGAAGTTCAAAAACTCGTTGTATGTTACAGTCTTTTGTTATCGAGTCTGTAAGTTCCGTCAAGTATTCCTAGTTGGATATCCTTCTATCTTTCTTGGTATGACGTTTGGTGTCGACGGTTGCTATCTGCTGGTGTACCTATGTTAATGCCATTATATGAACATCCAATATTAAAACATTGATGTTAAGACTTGTATGTGGTTTAGTAATGTGTTTATCAAAACAAATAATAAAGAAACAAAATACAAACCTGGTGTAGTTGAAATTAAAGAACCAGTAGCATTTCTAACTGTTGGACACGCAATGGAGTACAAATGTTGATCCGTAGAATCAGAACATTCAACCATATTTGCATTGTCAGAAAAGATGTTACGAACATTCGTTGATGATGACGATGCATTTAACAATTTCTTATTATCAAGTATTAATTTTCGAAGCTTACGCTTTTCATTCGGTGGAGTAACTAAATAACAGAGAAAGTATAATATGTACGAAACACAACAATCAGTCCCCTTAGAAACATAAAACGGAAAAAAGTATACTTATAATCAAATTCAGGAGGTATTACAATTTGTGATATCTGAAAGAGGAGATCTGTTAGAGATATCTGAAACAGGAGTTCTCGTAAGTGGACCTACAAAAAAACCAAGTAGAATTATGATTTCAATCTGAAACCTGATTTTGATTTGGGAAATGATGAGTTAAGAAGTTATAATTACACTTATTACGTAAATTTCGTTGAGATGAATTAGCAGCTGATGATGACCACGCATTCTTTAATTTCTTATTATCAAGTATTAATTTTCGAAGCTTACGCCTTTCATTCGGTGAAGTAACTAAATAACAGAGAAAGTATAATATGTACAAAACACAAGAATCAGTCCACTTAGAAACATAAAACGGAAAAAAGAATACTTATAATCAAATTCAAGAGCTATTACCAATTGTGATATCTGAAAGAGGAGATCTGTTAGAGATATCTGAAACAGGAATTCTCATAAGAGGACCTACAAAAAAACCAAGTAGAATTATGATTTGAATCTAAAAGCTGTTTTTGTTTTGGGACATGATGAGTTAAGAAGTTATAATTTCACTTACTATGTAAATTTCGTTGAGATGAATTAGCTGCTGTAGAAGATGAACGTGAATTCTTTGACATTGTTAATTCTGAAAGAAGGAGATGCTTTCAAAAGAAGAAAGAGTATAAGATCAGGAACATTAAAAAAATAGAAGAAAACAGTGGTTTTTAAATTTTGAATTACAATATGTAATACCTAGGGATTAAACATAACCTCAATAAATTATAATATTGCATTTTATCACTTTGTAATTAAAAATCATTTCATGAAAAAGCAAAATAAAATTGTTTCATATTATTGAATTAATTATTCCAAATAATCTATTACATTGATAAAAAAACTTAACAACAAATTTTGTAATCTTTGTGGAATGTAAATCGGATGTTCATCGGTTAGGTTTATGGTTTATTTGTATATGATTTTTAAAATAAAATGTTATTATCTTTATTTAATAACTATTTAAGTTAAACGGTATTTTTTCAGTTATCCAAATAAACCAAAGAAAAAAATAAAATAAAACATGGATCGATAAAGCAAACAAAAAACCAAATAAAATGGGTTTGAATTTATGCTTCATACTTGGTTACTATTTTTCTGAACAACATACTTTGAATGACTTAGAAAAAATTTGAAGTATATAAAAAACCTATTGAATGACTAATGGGAGAAACAGATGGGAGAAACAGGCACAAATTAAATATTTTTTTAAGCTGTAACATATGACGGATACTTACTAAATCTTAGTGGGCATGGATAACGGTAAAAACCAATAAAGAACAACCACATCCACTGATAATCCTAAATAAATTATGAGATAAGATAATAAGATTAAAATTGCTTAAAGATTACAAATGTTTGTAGATAAAAAAGTTGTTAATTGGGTATATACAATATATTTTATAAATTGTTGCTACTAGTCATACACATAAGTTTTAAACATAAATGAATATTGACTATTGAACATCTCAATATTTATTTAACAATATACATTAAAATAAGCAGATAATTTTTTTAGGAATTCAAAACCACATAATCAGTCCAAAACATAACCCACCAAACACCCAAAAGCAACAAAACAAAAACCATAAGTTCAACATGGCAACAGCATATGAAATCAACACGTAAATGTATTTGAAAATACAGAAGACACTATTTCTCAATCTTTGGAATCAAAAGCGTCGAAACACCAGCATCTTCATCCTGAGAGAGTTCATCACTGATGCGGCGCTTTGTCGAGGAGCAGCCTAATGCATCATCCACATCGAACACTTCACGAATATTACGTTTTGTTTCATCAGAAGACGGATTCTTAGTGACTACAAGTGCTTGGGATGCAGGTGTAACATTGTCACCGCAGTATGACATCTCATCCTGATATAAAAAGACAATAAGTACTAACGTTTAAAAAAATTTAGTACAAATAAGGAAATTCTCATATTACCTTCATAAGGTCAACAGGAGTAGACAAACTGCAGGATTCTGGAACATCCAACGATTCGGACTGCTCATGCTTTAAGTACATAATACATAATAACATAAAATACACACAATGGTATAAATATATTTTAAAACGATATGAATATCATTTTAAAAGAATAACATAATGAAGATTTAGACCTGGTTAAGATTGAATTTGGCGCAGAGCGCGGCAAGGATCTCATCATCGTTAGTGGCCATTGAAATACCATAGTTTTCAACCTGATGCTCAATGTTATAGTCTTTAACACTTATGATGAAAGCATACCTCTTTCAAATCAATGTGTCAAAGATCTCAGGATATGGGTTCGGTATCTCTCCAGAATTAACAACCTATGATTTTATAAAAATTAATATAAATTACAATGAGCAGAATGATTCCATAATTGAGAACACACAATTTTATAAAAATTAATTTTAAATTATATATAGTACATTGCCAAATAACTGAGTGCATGTATTTGTTACCTGATCTTGAATTGAAATTAACTCTTTCGCAGTTTTCTTAAGAATCTTGTAAGCTTCAAAATCAAACAGTGTCAAAGACACAGTACCGGAAGAGTCTTGCACCCTAATAGGTATCTTGAACCTATCAAAGTTAAAAACAAATGAAAACATTAGTATTACTAATAACAAAAGTGTGGTTCATATTAGCATTTAGTAAAAGGAAATAAAACTGTAATCTCAAATCGTGGAATAGAATAGATGTCGACTCCTTCACATTTATCATTTGTACACACCAACGATTTTTCATGATCAACATCAGATAAACCATCCGGATTTTCTTTCGTTACAAATCTTTCCTCCACACCTGCTTACAGTGGTTACAACCATTGTAATACCAAAGTTTATCAGTGCATATAGCTGTGATTGTGCCAACAACCAAAACCTTCTTTGTCTATCAACATCAAACAAAAATAATAACACTTAGAAAAGATAAATGTAAGTACAAAATAATATTGTTCAATGTTTATATGCATATTACTAACTATACCTCTTCCTAAAAGAGAATATCTCTTCAATGTCAGTGTCAATAAAAAGTCTGCTTAGCTCAAAGCCGTTTGCAACGCCACGCTTGCCTGAATTTAAAAATAAAACCAAATGTAGATCAATATAAATAGTGTCAAATTTAAAACATATAAGTAAATCTAAAGTTAAATCTATAACAATAAAAAAATTAAACTAATTAACTTTAAATTGTACCTTTGTAAAGGTTGACCATACCAAAATGACAAAGGATAACAACATATTTCTCTCGTTTCTTATCATTCATGTAAGCAAACATGTCAATAGCAAAACCATCCCACAAAGTAACCGGACACTTTTGGCCTCTAAAATATTAACATAAAACATAATAACATCAAGCAACCTTATATTGGTTTAAATGTCAAAATGAAACAACTTAATAAAAAGAATGCACTCAAGGTCTTCAAGTCTAAGATTAAGTCTCTTGCCCTTGCTCCCATCCTTCTTTGACGTATCCTCTAGATTGAAACATACATCCATATAACCAATCCAATCTATAAACAAAAATATATTGTTAAAAGAAAACAACATACAGAAGTGATAACAATAAAAAAAACAATAAGACAAAACAATAGATATATATCATGTAGTGATTTACATACCAATAACTGTATTAACTTCAAATTTATTTTTAACAACATCCTTGAGGTTAACGAAATTAAAACGGTATTTCGGTCCAGACCAATCAAAGCATTTCTCAACAGAAGTATAGAAATACAGTGATATTTTGTCATTTCTCTTGGTATACTTAGCAGAGGACTTATTAGTAGCAAGAGAAGGTTTGGTGATAAGAAGACATTCATCCAACGGAAGAAAGTCTTTGAATTTTCCTAGCATCTTATGCAAACACCTGGCTTGTATCATAGTTCCCTAAGAATATGAAACATCCGACTAAATAAAAAAGGTGTTATACTAAAGTTGGATATTCATATGTCAAAAAAAATTATAAGACAACTATATACGGTACCATCTCATCCATGAAGATCATATCAAGACGATATATTTCATTTTTGTTATTATTCATCATCTTCTTCGAAATGCTAACAATCTTCACTCTAATCGAATAGTTGTTTGAGAATGTATTAAGATCGTTAAGCATGCTAACCTTTGCAACCTCCATTTGAAGGCTGTACATTTCAAAAAAAAAAGAATAAGCAAAATATAAGTATTCCTAAACGTAATATGATAATACAATAACCATGGATGTTCTTAAAAAAAATATCAAGGTTGGAATTCAAGCTTACGGATTATCCAATAAAAATTTTAACTGAATGGAGTGGCAAATGTAATTTCAAACGTAGGGAGTGTATATCTTTATATGCTGGTTTATTAAAGTAATAAAATATTAGAAATGATATGCAAAGTAGGCAAAAAAGAGAAAGAACGTCAATTTTAAATTACCATTTTGTATATTTAGAATTTCAAAATTACTGACTTGATTTCAAAGAAATTGTCATAATGACCTTTCTATATTTTATTTTAAATTTAATTAAGAAATAATTACCGTCAATTTGAAATTCACATTTTGCTTAACTCAAGAAATTAGCATTAATTACTGATTTGATTTGCAACAAATAGTCATTAACAATCAAATGTTTGAACCACTTTCAATAATACAATACCCAAACAATCAAGATGAGGAACTTAATAATCATCCAATTGTATTTTGTGTTAGGTTATTTATTAGTATAAAGATGAAACAACTGTTCAATTAATAGTACAGATCAAACCACTGAAGTGATTTGATAAATACTGTTACATATAAACCACTGTGGTGATAAACACCGTTACATATAAACCACTGTGGTGATAAACACTGTTACATATAAACACTGATGCCATAAAACCGGTTACATATAAAACACTGAGGTGATGACATCTAACAACCTAACAAACTATAAACACTGATGCGAAAAACACTGTTAAATATAAACACTTAAACACTGTTAACATCCAAGTGTATAGGAATTTTATTTTATTAAAATAATGATGAAACAACTGTTCAATTAATAGTACAGATCAAACCACTGAAGTGATGTGATAAAAACAACTGTTCCTAAACACTGTTACATATAAACACTGATGCCATAAAAATGGTTACATATAACACACTGAGGTGATGACATCTAACAACCTAAGAGTCTACAAAACATTCATGCAGAAAACACTGTTACATATAAACACTGTTAACATAAACAAACAAATAAACAAACATAGAATAACTAAAGTTGATGCTAAACCACTGTTGTAGTTTGACACTGTTGTTGGACGTCATAAATTTCAGATTTAATTTCAATGGTAAAAGTAGTGTATATTCTTATATGCTGCTTTATTAAAGTAATTAAATATTAAAAATGATATGCAAAGTAGGAAAAAAAAAGACAGAGAACGAAAATTTTAAATTACCATTTTGCATATTTTGAATTTCAAAATTACTGATATTGTCAGTAACTATTGACTTGATTTGAAAGCAAATGCCATAATGACTTTTTTAAATTTTATTTTAACTTTAATCAAGATATAATAACCGTCAATTTGAAATTCAAAATTTGCTTAATCAAATGTCCAAAGCTCAAGAAATCAACATTAATTGCTGATTTGATTTGAAACAAATAGTCATCAAGAATTTTTTTTTATTTTTTAATTTAACTTTAAATTTTATCATGAAAATAATGTTGGTGGAACTCTTAGGTAATTGGAATGTAAAGATTAGGTAAAATGGTAATTTGATTGTAATTCTAGTTTTCATTTGATAATTTCAATGTATCACCAATTAGCAAAATCAATAATAAAAATGTGAGCACTGACTATTTTTTTGGGGAACCGCTGATGATCAATATCAGTGAATGTCAACAATGTAAAAGTGAGCAGTGGTTGTTTTTTTTAGATCAGTGGATACCAAACAGCTGATGGAAAACTTTTTAATTTAACTTCAAATTTTATCATGAAAATAATGTTGGTGGAACTCTTATGTAATTGGAATGTAAAGATTAGGTAAAATGGTAATTTGATTGTAATTCTAGTTTTCATTTGATAATTTCAATGTATCACCAATGAACAACATCAATAATAAAAATGTGAGCACTGACTATTTTTTAGGGGAAGCGCTGATGATCAATATCAGTGAATGTCAACAATGTAAAAGTGAGCAGTGGTTATTTTTTCAGATCAGTGGATACCAACCAGTTTTCGAAACCCTGATGTTCGATCAGTCAGTGGTCAACATGGAGATTGAAGAAACAGAGGTTGTATTTCAGCAGTGGAATACTTGAACAATCAAACGTTTGAACCAATTTCTAGAATACTATACCCAAACAATCAAGATGAGGAGCTTAATATTCATCAAAGTATATATGAATTTTATTAGTATAAAGATGAAACAACTGTTCAATTAATAGTACAGATCAAAACACTGAAGTGATAGGATAAATTCTGTTACATATAAACACTGTTAACATAAACAAAGATAGAATAAACACTGTTAACATAAACAAAGATAGAACAACTAATGTTGATGGGGAACCACTGTTGTTGGAGAGTGTTTCACATTTAGTTGATCAGTGCTTGTCTGGACTTTGGTCTTGATCATTGGTTTTTCATAATTGAACAGTGGATGATGTTCATCAAACTTTATGTAGAACCATCGTTATATCCAACACTTGTTAGGCAGATCAGTGATTTGCCATATTAACTTGTTAGCTGGGCAGTGCCTATTGTAGGAAACTTGAGTTTACCTACAAAAACTGAAGAATTTAGAATAAATAACGCAAACTATTGTTAAGTCAAACAGCTGATGGAAAACTTTTTAAGCACTGCTACTAATTAAAACACCGATAGTGATTAACAAAACTACGTTTAATTGCTCAAATTGAGATGACGGGAGATCTGCAAAGGATTACAAATGAATCAATGCACCAATAAACAGTAAATCAAAACGTTAGAAATACCAAAAAATAAATCACACGAATTTAAGTTACCTTGGTGATGTCCTAAACTTTTGCACTGGTATCACCTATCAACACACCTGGTATCACCTTTCACATTTCCATCTACTCAACAACCGTCCGGCAGAGGTTGCTTCTAATAAACAAACTCTATAAACCAACAAAAAACCTTTGGAAAGACAAAGTACAAAACATAAAAAACCTTTGGAAAGACAAAGTACAAAACATATCAAAATAAATATACTCGTAATCACATGATACAACAAAGCAAACATACCAGACTCACCGATTAAGAGGAGCTTGTACAAAAGCGTTCATCGAGTACGATAAGAAACCCTAGGAGATCTGTTTCTTCTTCTGAGGGTAGAAAAGGGTTCATCATGTTCAGTATGAGAAAATAGATAAAACGAAATAAAATTTCTGAATAAAAAAATAGATCTTACATGATTATTCTCTTCTTCAACCACTCGATGGTACATGATATAGGGTTTCAAACGCAGACGTATCCAATAGAACTAACCTCTGCCGTACATTGTTGAGGAGATGAATATGAGAAGAAGAAGAAGGATAAACATCAGAGAGGATAAACATCGATCGGAATAGAGCAGAGCAGAGGGAGAAAGAAATCAAGAAGCCCTAAATGAGTAAATGAGGGAGGATATAAATAGAAGAGAGCAGGGGTACTGTTGGGCGGGAAAAGAGAACTGGGGATGCCCTAATTAAGTGACACGTGGCCCAAATAACTTTCATTTATTATATATAATAGATACACAGATGTATAGTTAAAATATTAACAATATACACATATGTTTAAATCCCAAAAAAAACTTAAAAAAAAAACAAAACCTTAAAGAAAAAGCTTTGATTTTTTCAAAAAAAAAAAATTGTATTTTTTTATATATTTTTTTTTTTGCATTTTTTTGCTTAGGGAAAAATATGTGGTCCAGAATGCTTCTCAAATTTCTCAATTAGCATACTACTTTTCACATGATCCTTATCCTATATATATATATTTGTATTTACTCTTAACATGTATGTAATCATAAAAATACACATAATAAATGATAAAATTATCCTAAACATAAATATATATAAATAAAAAGATTGTTTATTAGAAGTTCTGCGAATTCTGTAAATATTTATGGTTCTGAAATGATCCTTACCCTATATACATACATATATATATAGGGGAAGGTTTATTTGAGAAGAAATTGTATGTGGGAAGAAAAAGAAGAAAGGGCATAATGGTAAAACATTAAATAGTGTGCAACTCCTCCCATTAATTATGTTAATTTTCATTAATAAAGGAAAAAGCATTTTTTCCTATACATTTCAAAATTTATCCTACATATATCTTACACTTACCGAAATTTACCCTACGCATATCTAAATTTATCATACACATTTAAGAATTTATCCTACACATACTAAAATTTATCCTACACATGTCGAAAATTTATCCCCAACCGATGGCGGAATCATCGGGGCATGGCACTACCATTCAATATGACCAGAAGTTTCCATAACAACTATCATTACCATTCAATTTAAGTTAACATGTCCCATACCATGTCTCAAACAGTAAACAAATTATTACAGATAAAATCTAGGCAAATATTCTGTTCCGACAACTCAGATTTAAACATAAATAGTTTATTTATTGGTTTCTAGGACCCTTTTCCTAGCTTGGATTTCATCACAGCGCAGAGAGCATCCTAGACCTTTCCTAGCCTCAAGTTCACAGCATGCTAGGCATGTAAACTTCCTAAGCACCTGTCACATACGTTAAAATAAAGTCAATATATATAATGTAAAGGTGAGCATACAAGTTTGATAATAGCATATAGAGTTCGAATTCGTTTACACATAACCAGCACGTACACATAGTGAAATGAAGCACTTTAGTTATCGACATAGATCCATCGATACCAATGACTGCGGGTTGACTGCCCGAGGCAGTTCGCAATACATGATTACCACCGTAATCCATGCAAGTAAAAGATCCTTAACAACCCCCGTGAGAACGGGTGCTGAGTCCAAACTATAGTACTATCGTTGCTAAGGCAGGTAGACAGCATTCCATGTGTAAACATAACAAACAAGCATTCATAAGCCACGTATAACATGCATTAGCGGTTAGCGTTCAAATAGTTTGAGTAGTGTGATAGTTGTAGTTTGAATATTCGTAACGTATGTAACACCCAAAAGTGCTAAAAGCAAAAAGGGATCGAGTATACTCACAGCGATGAATGGATTGAAGGGAGCGCTTAACGCTTAACGAGAAAGCGGGTCGGTTTGAAGGTCGTCCGGATGGTCGTCTGGATGGTCATCCGTGCGGACAGCATTCCGTGTGAACAACAATCAGTCCAGATGGTCATCCGTGCGGACAGTGTGTCCGAGCGGATGACTATTCGAGTGGATTGTTTCTTCCTATGGGTAAGATGTGTTTGTGTATGATGGCTTGACTTTTGAAGTTTTCGTTGTAGCATTTTGAAAACCTTGAAGTTTCTCTTCCCTTCAAGTTGGTCGTGCGGACGACAATCTGTCTGGATGGTAGTCCGTGCGGACGACAATCCGTCCGGATGGTAATCCATGCGGACAACGACTTAAATGGTGAGTCACTTGGTTGATCGGGTGGCAACCCTGTTAATGAACACGTCGAAAATTGTTTAAGGTCTTAGTATCTCATGATCCGAAGAGTAATCCATTCAGAGGGTCGTCCTTGCGGATTATTCACTCGTCGATACTCAAACCTTGTTTGGATATGGGTCCCAAGTGTAGTCCGTCCGGATGGCAACCCGTCCGGATAGCCTGTCCGTGCGGACAGCATCTCGTTATGGTTGTTCCATTCGTCTAACACCTGGTCGCTTTTGTCGTTCTATCGAGAGGTTCTGATTACGTGTCAACCAACGGAACAGTATCTTGACCCGTGTGGCTAAGCCGACCAGGAATCACCCTAGCTCGGCCGGTCATCGGCTCAAGACGGTGGTTCTGGTTTAACCCGAATCAGGGGTCTCGCGGGTAGAATCCGGATCTAGGACTAATACCTCACTAAGATTGAGTAGAAGACTAGAATTGATCCGAAATCTTGATGATTTCACGGTTGAAAGTTAATATTTAAAAGGTAGAAAGGTGTAGAAGTGCGTATAGATCAAGAAAGTATAAGATTTAGGGCAAGATCTTACCTGGATTGAGAGAAATCGAAGAAAAGGTGAAGAGAGCGTGCTGGTCGGACGTCACTTACCACAAGTGGAAAGTTTGGAGAGTGACCCGTGTATTTATAGGATGCCAAAAGAGGAAAGTACCATCCGTCCGGATTGCACATCATTCGGATTGCACATCATCCGGATTGCACATCACCCGGATGGTAGTCCGTGCGGATGGCAATCCTGGTCGGATGGCACCTAACACTTCCCCAGGCGGCTACCCGTGCGGATGGCCATCCGTGCGGTTGGGGCCTGGGTGGTGTGTTTGGTGCGACGATCTTTGACGTTTCGGTTTCGATTACGAGCGGTTCGATTCGATAGGGTTTCCTAACCAAATTACTTTCAGTCCTAACCACTAAATATCATAGTTCAATTGTGATTCGAGTTCGAGTTCGATTTCGAGTTTCGATTGCATTTCGAGTTATATTTCGTTTCGATTGATTACCACAACACAACATAAATAAATATGCACAAGTAACACATAAAGCACACACACACGTATAAACAATAAGTAAAACCACGTAGTTCGAGTTGCAAATTGATGTCGATTCGATTAACATAGCTTGATTATTAGTTGATTAACTTTATCGCATTGTTACTTCCTACAGTTCACAGTCGTTGGTCGATTGAATAACGGTTAACACAATTCGATTATTGCAATTAACGACACTTACTCCACATAATACAAATAAAATAAAATAAAGAAATTTCTACAAGTCAAGTTGCGCGAAATCGGTCGTTGACTTTGACCTTGACTTTGACTTTCACTTGTGAAAACACGGGGTGTTACAGCCTCCACTTGTTTAGGGAATTTCGTCCCGAAATTAAGCCGAAAGCTGTTACAACACCGCGACTCACGTTGGAGAACTTTCTTTTTCTAGACTTTCTCTTCGAATAACTGCGGGTACTTCGCCTTCATGTCGCTTTCGAGTTCCCAAGTGAACTCGTCGCCTCGCTTTCCTTCCCATCGGACTTTCACAATAGGAATGCGTGAGCGCTTGAGCTGCTTGGTTTGGCGATCCATGATTTCGACAGGCTTTTCCACGAAGTGTAATGTTTCGTTCACTTGTAGATCGTCTAGAGAAACATGTAAGTCATGGTCTGCTATGCACTTTCGGAGGTTCGACACATGGAAAGTCGGGTGGACGTTACTAAGTTCCTCCGGTAGTTCGAGTCTGTAGGCGACTTTTCCGATCCTTTCCAGCATCTTAAAAGGTCCAACATATCGAGGCGCGAGTTTCCCTTTCTTGCCGGATCAGACTACACCCTTAAAGGTGATACCTTTAGGAGTACGTAGTCACCAACGCCAAATTCACGGGGTTTGCGCTTTTTATCGGCGTAACTTTTCTGTCGATCCCGAGCTTTCACTAGGTTGTCTCGAATTTGGAAAATTTTGTCTGTCGTTTCTTGTAGTAGCTCCGGACCGGTTAGTTGCGAGTGACCGATCTCGTGCCACACAATAGGCGATCGACATCTTCTCCCATATAATGCCTCGAATGGTGCCATTTGGATGCTAGAATGGTAGCTGCTGTTATACAAGAATTCGACTAATGGCAGGTATTTATCCCAATTACCACCGAAGTCTAGAACACACGAACGGAGCATGTCTTCAAGAGTACAAATCGTTCTTTGAGTCTGACCTTCGGTTTGAGGGTGGAAAGCGGTACTTAGATTAAGCGTTGTACCGAGTGCCGTTTGAAACGTTTCCCACAGTCGCGAAGTAAACCGAGCATCGCGATCAGAGATGATGTCACGAGGCGTCCCATGATTACAAATGATCTCGTCGGTGTACATTCGGGCTAATCGTTCTACCTTGTAGTCTTCTCGTATCGGCAGAAAGTGAGCTGATTTAGTCAAACGGTCGACTACAACCCAAATGCTGTCGTGACCTGATGACGTGGGTGGAAGCTTGGTTACGAAATCCATAGCTATGCTCTCCCACTTCCACATAGGAATCGGTGGTTGTTCGAGTAAGCAAGAGGGTCTTTGATGTTCGGCCTTGATTCTAGCACAAGTTAGGCATTTTCCGATGTAGAGAGCGATATCCCTTTTCATACCCGGCCACCAGTACTTATAAAGAAGATCCTGGTACATTTTGTCAGCACCGGGATGAATAGAATATCGGGATTTGTGAGCTTCGTCCATCAGAATTTGTCGCAAGTTGGTTCGCTTGGGAATCCAAATTCGGTCTAAAAAGTGGAATATCCCGTTCGATTTGCTCACAAGCTATGCTGCATCGTGGTAGATTCTTTCTTTCTTCAGGGTGCGTTCGTTAAAACATGCATGCTGGGCATCGCGAATGAGAGTTTCGAGGTTATGTTGGGCTTGAGCATTGCGAGTGCTAAGCAGATAACTCCGTCTGCTAAGTGTGTCGGCAACAACATTTGCCTTGCCTGGGTGATAACGAATCTCACAGTCGTAGTCGTTGAGAAGTTCTACCCATCGGCGTTGACGCATATTAAGTTCCTTCTGATTAAAGATATGTTGCAGGCTCCTATGATCGGTGAAGATCGTACACTTAGTACCATATAGGTAGTGTCGCAAAATCTTTAATGCAAAAACAACTGCGCCTAGCTCGAGATCATGGGTTGTATAGTTCTTCTCGTGGAATTTGAGCTGATGAGATGCGTAAGCTATGACCTTGTCCCGTAGTATGAGAACACAACCAATACCAAGGTTGGAAGCATCACAGTAGACAATGAAATCATTGTTTCCGTCGGGTAACGTGAGAATAGGAGCATTGCAAAGCATGCGCTTGAGGGTTTGAAAGGCAGTCTCTTGTTTAGTTCCCCAAACAAAAGGCTTGTCTTTATGCGTGAGAGAGGTAAGCGGTACATCGATCTTTGAGAATCCTTCGATAAATCGTCGATAATAGCCCGCTAGTCCGAGAAAAGAACGAACCTCAGACAGATTCCTAGGTGTAACCCAACTCTTGACAGCTTCAATCTTCGCAGGATCGACGTGAATACCCTGACTATTAACAATGTGCCCCAGAAACTAAACTTCTTCCAGCCAAAGTTCACACTTGGAGAATTTGGCATAGAGTTGATTCCCCTGGAGTAACTCGAGAATCAAACGTAGATGTTGCACGTGTTCGGTCTTCGATTTGGAATAGATCAAGACATCGTCGATGAAGACGATGACGAAACGGTCGAGATATGGTTTACACACGCGATTCATCAGATCCATGAAAACCGCTGGTGCATTGGTTAGACCAAAAGGCATGACAACGAATTCATAATGCCCTTAACGAGTGCGAAACGCAGTTTTGGATATATCCTCCTCTCGAATACGTAGCTGATGGTACCCTGAACGCAGATCGATCTTCGAGAAACACGTAGCGCCTTGTAGTTGATCAAACAAATCGTCGATGCGAGGTAAGGGATAGCGGTTCTTGATAGTCAACTTATTCAATTCCCGATAATCGATGCACATCCTGAACGACCCATCCTTCTTTTTGATGAAAAGGACTGGCGCGCCCCAAGAAGAGGTGCTCGGGCGAATGAAGCCTTTCTCAAGTAGTTCCTGGAGTTGGGTTGAAAGTTCACGCATTACGGACGGTGCGAGTCGGTAAGGAGCTTTGGCGATAGGGTTGACTCCAGGAATGAGGTCAATTCGAAAGTCGATATCACGACTTAGGGGTAAACCTGGGAGATCGTCAGGGAACACATGAGGAAATTCACGAACCACAGGAACGTCCTTTACTTCCTTCTTCTCTTTCTTTTCCTTCTCCGCTACTATGATATTAGCCAAGAAAGCCCTGTATTCCTTACGGGGATACTTGTTGGCTTGGATACATGACATAAGCTTGAGGCCCTTCGAAGAAGTTTCGCCATATACACACAATAAGACACCATTAGCGAGCGAAAATCGAATCATCTTGTCGAAGCATACAACTTCAGCATGGTTTTCTTGGAGAAAGTCCATGCCTACTATGACGTCAAAGCTTCCGAGTTGCATCAGAATAAGGTCAATCGAGAAGATGTGATTGTTGAGCTCAAGAGTACAATCACGAAGAACGGAGTTGACACTAACGGTTCTTCCGGTAGCGACTTCAACATCGAATGCCGAGGAGAGTTGGGAACGCTTACGACTAAGGAGTATCTCAAATTCGAACGACACAAGGCAATTATCCGCTCCAGTATCAAACAAACATGAAGTATAAATACCATTCACAAGGAATGTACCATTGACAACGTTGTTGTCGGCCTGGGCTTGACACACGTTGAGGTTGAAAGTTCTGGCGCGTGCGGCCTGTTGTTGCTGCTGCTATTGGTGCTGCTGCTGTGGCTGTGGCTGTTGCTGTTGCGGCTGCTGCTGTTGGGGTTCTTGTTTCACCACCCTGTTTGGGCACATGTTGGCGAAATGGTTCGGGTCGCCACATGTGAAGCAGGCTCTGGCTTTGACCGCGGGTGCCGAAGGAGCCTGTTGACCCTGTGGGGCAGTGAGTAGAGCCTGATTGGCAGGAGCTTGACGAATACGGCAGTTGGCAGTAAAGTGGCCGTATACGTTGCAATGAGCACAAAAACGACATTGAATAGCAGTCGGGTGGTGGTAGGTGTAAGTAGGGCCGAGCGGATGTGGTCAAGTGTATGCACGCTTTGCAGGCGGTGCATTGGCCACATGCGCCGCTACTTGACGCTGTTGGGCAGGTATAGCTTGAATCAGTGCAGCAGTGATCGCACAATTCTTGTTGCTGGAGCTGTTCTTTCCCTTGTTCTTCCTCTTGTTGCTTGATGAGGTAGGTTCAGCAGTGGGTGCGGTATCGGTAGCTTGATGCAGATGCTTCGAAGTCTTATCCCAGACACCAGCCTTAACCCTTTTGTCATTGATTTCAACGACCAACAGATAAGTTTCCTCGATCGTCGTAGTCTTAGCCGCTTGCACGAAATCAGCAACGCAGTCGGGCAGTGCCCAGATGTACTTCTTAATCGTCATGTCGGGAGTCTTGACTTGACCGGGACAGATAATGTTGAGCTGTTTGAAACGAGCAGTGAGACCAGCATTGTCACCATCCTTTTGCTGTATGTGCCAAAATTCATCTTCCAGCTTTTGACGTTCGTGAGGAGGGCAGAATTCCTCTAGCATAACTTCCTTGAGCTCGTCCCATGACATACCGTAGGCTGCATCATTCCCTCGCTTGTTCATCTCGGCCGTCCACTAGTCTAATGCACGGGACTGGAAAACGCCGGTAGCATTAAGAGTACGGAGGTCATTAGGGCAACCACTCTGTCGCAGAGTAACCTCAATGGAATCAAACCAGTGGAATAGTGCAGTGGGACCTCCTTCGCCAGTGAATTCTTTTGGCCCACACGACTTGAATTGCTTGAAACTGAAGGTTTTCGCGGCAGCTTTAGGGGTTTCGGTTCTCGATTCATCGGATGATTTGCTGGCATTCTCATAAACATCACTCACGGCCTTTGCCACACTTTTGGCGATGATGGAAGCAAGACGTTTATCCCTCTTTTCCTGACGAGAGAGTGCATGACGGGATCCAGACGACATGGTCTACAACAGACATCGTCACAGGACTCATCACATTGTATTCGAATCTCACCTCACTCGTCTACTACTTATTAAAGCTTAGGAACACGTATATTTACATAAATACTTAGCACGAATTCACATAATCACATAAGCACGTAGAGCACATAATCATTTAATACCTAAGCACGTAAAACACAGAAGCAAGGAAGCACATACGCATTTAGTCACTAGAGGCAGTTAGAAAACAGAAACCTACGTCTGGAGAAAGGAGCTAGAGAGAGAAAGTGGCAAGGTGATTCACGGTTCTTTGTATGATTTCAGTTCTGTCAATAGAATCACTGATTATAGAACGTTCTTGTGTGTTCGGTCACGCACGTTCACGGATATCGCACGTCAAATGTGTCGTTACGCAATCATTTGGAGTCAAAATAAGCACATAATCACAAGATGCAGTGCGAGTCATGTGTGTCGATCGGAGTAAAAAACAAAAATTGAGTAAATCCCAAAGTTTAAACACATAAACCGGCAAACACATATATAAGCACATAAAATTGGCGAAACATCAGGATCAGCAGTTGCGGACTCAAAATCGAAACACATGAAATTCGAGAAATAGATTGTCTGCGGCTAGTAGACTTCGACTAACCAAAGTGGTTCGACTATTCACAAGGACCCGTTGTGCACATTTAACCTTCAGGACTGTACCCTTGCTCGATTCTTGGGCATTTGGCACGCATCCCGTTGGTCATATTGCGGCTTCAGGTCTTTGGAGTCTGTCGAAACTTTGGTGAGAGTTTTGTATAAAGGCGGAACAAGTCGTCAAGGTTAGGGTTTCACCCCTAGCTTAACAACTTCGTCCCTGTTTTTAATAAAATTGAGGAGATTATTCATCAAAATACGGATTTCACGCCTGATTTGGCATAATTCTCCTCGTTTGTAGTTAAAATGCGAGTTGATTAAGCAACTTTAGTCGAGAGTTTGCGGTTTTCACACCTATTCTCGACCTTATTGCCCACTCATAGTTGAAAATCCGAGTGTAGTGATAGCGTAGAATAAGCGAGAATAGCGAGAAGTAAGCTCGTACATAGCCTCTACTGCTTATGCACAAGTCGGTCTGCTGGTTCTTAACTATAGTCTAGGTATCTAAGACTTCGACCCGGACTAGTTCGAGTCTTGCCTAATTCCCTATAGTTATGGCTCTGATACCAATCTGTCACACCCCAACCGATGGCGGAATCATCGGGGCATGGCACTGAGCGAAACAGATTGTCCAGAAGTTTCCATAACAACTATCATTACCATTCAATTTAAGTTAACATGTCCCATACCATGTGTCAAACAGTAAACAAATTATTACAGATAAAATCTAGGCAAATATTCTGTTCCGACAACTCAGATTTAAATATAAATAGTTTATTTATTGGTTTATAGGACCCCTTTTCCTAGCTTGGATTTCATCACAGCGCAGAGAGCATCCTAGACCTTTCCTAACCTCAAGTTCACAGCATGCTAGGCATGTAAACTTCCTAAGCACCTGTCACATACGTTAAAATAAAGTCAATACATATAATGTAAAGGTGAGCATACAAGTTTGATAATAGCATATAGAGTTCGAATTCGTTTACGCATAACCAGCACGTACACATAGTGAAATGAAGCACGTTAGTTATCGACATAGATCCATCGATAACATTGACTGCGGGATGACTGCCCGAGGCAGTTCGCAATACATGATTACCACCGTAATCCATGCAAGTAAAAGATCCTTAACAACCCCTTGAGAACGGGTGCTGAGTCCAAATTATAGTACTATCGTTGCTAAGGCAGGTAGACAACATTCCATGTGTAAACATAACAAACAAGAATTCATAAGCCACGTATAACATGCATTAGCGGTTAGCGTTCAAATAGTTTGAGTAGTGTGATAGTTGTAGTTTGAATATTCGTAACGTATGTAACACCCAAAAGTGCTAAAAGCAAAAAGGGATCGAGTATACTCATAGCGATGAATGGATTGAAGGGAGCGCTTAACGAGAAAGATTAGCCTGAATAGATTTCGATAACGTAACGATAAGTGGCGCGTTCAATATTACAGGATGAAAGCGGGTCGGTTTGCAGGTCGTCTGGATGGTCATCCGTGCGGACAACAATCCGTGTGAACAACAATCCGTCCGGATGGTCATCCGTGCGGACAGTGTGTCCGAGCGGATGACTATTCGAGTGGATTGTTTCTTCCTATGGGTAAGATGTGTTTGTGTATGATGGCTTGACTTTTGAAGTTTTCGTTATAGCATTTTGAAAACCTTGAAGTTTCTCTACCCTTCAAGTCGGTCGTGCGGATGACAATCTGTCCGGATGGTAGTCCGTGCGGACGACAATCTGTCCGGATGGTAGTCCGTGCGGACGACAATCCGTCCAGATGGTAATCCGTGCGGATGACGACGTCGAAAATTGTTTAAGGTCTTAGTATCTCATGATCCGAAGAGTAATCCATTCAGAGGGTCGTCCGTGTGGATTATTCACTCGTCGATACTCAAACCTTGTTTGGATATGGGTCCCAAGTGTAGTCCGTCCGGATGGCAACCCGTCCGGATAGCCTGTCAGTGCGGACATCAGTCCGTGCGGACATCAGTCCGTGCGGACATCAGTCCGTGCGGACATCATCTCGTTATGGTTGTTCCATTCGTCTAACACCTGGTCGCTTTTGTCGTTCTATCGAGAGGTTCTGATTACGTGTCAACCAACGGAACTGTATCTTGACCCGTGTGGCTAAGCCGGCCAAGAATCACCCTAGCTCGGCCGGTCATCGGCTCAAGACGGTGGTTCTGGTTTAACCCGAAATCAGGGGTCTCGCGGGTAGAATCCGGATCTAGGACTAATACCTCACTAAGATTGAGTAGAAGAATAGAACTGATCCGATTCTTACCATTTTTTAGTGTAAAACAAGGAGAAAACTTGTGTTTATTTCTTTCAACTCTTTTATCCTTTTGAAAAAGTTCAGATTCATGCGAAGTTGTTGTGAAATCTTGTGGAAACCGTTCAGATCCGAGTTATTCTTGGTGGAATGAGGTCAAACTTGAAGTTCATGGGAACTTCATGATGACGACATCCTAGAATACCTCAAATCTTGATGATTTCACGGTTGAAAGTTAATATTTAAAAGGTAGAAAGGTGTAGAAGTGCGTATAGATCAAGAAAGTACAAGATTTAGGGTGAGATCTTACCTGGATTGAGAGAAATCGAAGAAACTATGAAGAGAGCGTGCTGGTCAGACGTCACTTACCAAAAGTGGAAAGTTTGGAGAGTGACCCGTGTATTTATAGGATGCCAAAAGAGGAAAGTACCATCCGTCTGGATTGCACATCGTCCGGATTGCACATCGTCCGGATTGCACATCACCCGGATTGCACATCACCCGGATGGTAGTCCGTGCGGATGGCAATCCTGGTCGGATGGCACCTAACACTTCCCCAGGCAGCTACCCGTGCGGATGGCCATCCGTGCGGTTGGGGCCTGGGTTGTGTGTTTGGTGCGACGATCTTTGACGTTTCGGTTTCGATTACGAGCGGTTCGATTCGATAGGGTTTCCTAACCAAATTACTTTCAGTCCCAACCACTAAATATCATAGTTCGATTGTGATTCGATTTCGAGTTTCGATTGCATTTCGAGTTAGATTGCGTTTCGATTGATTACCACAACACAACATAAATAAACATGCACAAGTAACACATAAAGCACACACACACGTATAAACAATAAGTAAAACCACGTAGTTCGAGTTGCAAATTGATGTCGATTCGATTAACATAGCTTGATTATTAGTTGATTAACTTTATCGCATTGTTACTTCCTATAGTTCACAGTCGTTGGTCGATTGAATAACGGTTAACACAATTCGATTATTGCAATTAACGACACTTACTCCACATAATACAAATAAAATAAAGAAATTTCTACAAGTCAAGTTGCGCGAAATCGGTCGTTGACTTTGACCTTGACTTTGACTTTGACTTGTGAAAACACGGGGTGTTACAACCTCCCCTTGTTTAGGGAATTTCGTCCCGAAATTAAGCCGGAAGCTGTTACAACACCGCGACTCACGTTGGAGAACTTTCTTTTTCTAGACTTTCTCTTCGAATAACTGCGGGTACTTCGCCTTCATGTCGCTTTCGAGTTCCCAAGTGAACTCTGCTCCTCGCTTGCCTTCCCATCGGACTTTCACAATAGGAATGCGTGAGCGTCTGAGCTGCTTGGTTTGGCGATCCATGATTTCGACAGGCTTTTCCACGAAGTGTAATGTTTGGTTCACTTGTAGATCGTCTAGAGAAACATGTAAGTCATGGTCTGCTATGCACTTTCGGAGGTTCGACACATGGAAAGTCGGGTGGACATTACTAAGTTCCTCCGGTAGTTCGAGTCTATAGGCGACTTTTCCGATCCTTTCCAGAATCTTAAAAGGTCCAACAATATATATATACATATATATTCGGTTGGGTTCATTTCAGAACTTTAAATAACTACAGCACTTTCAGAACTTTGAATAAACAGTCACTTTATATATATATTTTTGTATTTACTCTTAACATGTATGTAATCATAAAAATACACATAATAAATGATAAAATTATCCTAAACATAAATATATATAAATAAAAAGATTGTTTATTAGAAGTTCTGCGAGTTCTGTAAATATTTATGGTTCTGAAATGATCCTTACCCTATATACATACATATATATATATAGGGGAATGTTTATTTGAGAAGAAATTTTATGTGGGAAGAAAAAGAAGAAAGGGCATAATGGTAAAACATTAAATAGTGTGTAACTCCTCCCATTAATTATGTTATTTTTCATTAATAAAGGAAAAAACATTTTATCCTACACATTTCAAAATTTATCCTACATATATCTTACACTTACCGAAATTTACCCCACGCATATCTAAATTTATCATACACATTTAAGAATTTATCCTACACATACTAAAATTTATCCTACACATGCCGAAAATTGTCCTTAACCCTAAATTATTTTATCTTGAAAGAGTATATTTAAAAGTGAGTTACAAATTTAATTAGTTAGCTAATTATTTACAATTAGAAATTTACCTATATGCCCTTATTAATAACATTAAATACACATATTAAATGAAGTAAAATGAAGCATTTTTATTGGTTTAAAACTTATTCTTTTTATTCTTACAAAAATTTTTTCTCATTTGAACCCTCCACTATATCTATACTATATATATATATATAATATATACATATCCAAAGGACTTCTTAAGGTCATTGAAATTTCCTTAAAACACCCCTAAAGCATGATGTACAACCCTCTAAAACACAATATTTATTTACCTTTCCAACAATACCCTTCCTTTTCTGTTTGGGCGGCCAAATCTCACTCAATTTTTGAATTCCCGCTCACTGTACCACCCGCATTCCAAAAATCCCAGAGTTCCCCAAAATCCCCCACCTCCAATTCCTCCTCTTCCACTTCCCCATCTTCTAGGGTTTTCGGCGTCATTGGAGTCCAACGTGGCCGCACTGTCGAGATCTTCAACAGCTTCGAACTCCTCTACGACCGTATTCAATCACCTAGGGTTTTCATCTTTTACAAACAAGGGGAAGCTGCGGCCGTCAATATGGTTCTCAAGTACGTTTTTTTCATCTTTAATTCATCACTTCAACATATAGATTCATCATCTATATCTATATTGCAACATGTTATACAATATTGTTTCTATTGTCTGTGTAAGTTAGGGTTTCAAACGCATGAAATTTAATTTATTGTTTTTAAGGAACTCAGATTTTCACTAAATCTGTATGATTTTCACTTCATTACCTGTTTATATGCGAATTTAATTGTTGTATTGATTAATAACAGGCTATTGATGCTTGATTTTAGGTTTTTTTCTAGAGATGTTATTTGGTTATAATGTTTAATTTTACTTTTACTTTGGTTGATGTTATAGGACTGAGCTATGCAGATTCAGTGGCCAGAAGATTTATCCTGGTAGGGGTATTAGATTCATCAGATCTGATTCACAGGTATATAATGGTGAATCCGTTTTGGATATTTCACTTTTAGTTCAATTTTTGAATGTATAGATTGGTTGTTGTGTTTAGGTGTTTTTGTTTGCAAATTCCAAATGCAAAAGGTACTTTCACAACAAGCTGAAGCGTCAAAGCTTACATGGACCGCGATGTACCGAAAGCAGCACACGAAGGTGGGAGATGTTTGCCGAGTTACATGTTATGTGATGTGATGTGTTGGAATATGATTTTGGTTCATGTGCTGATGGTGTTTTGATTGTTTGAAACAGGATCTTGCGCAAGAGGCTGTGAAGAAGAGACGTCGTGCAACCAAGAAGCCGTATTACAGGGCTATTGTGGGAGCTACTTTGGAAGCTATTCAGAAGAAGAGAAGTGAGAAACCTGAAGTTCGTGATGCTGCTAGAGAGGCCGCTCTTCGGTATGGCTGTTTTTTTTATGTTTTAGTTGTTGTTAGAAGTGGAAAACACCAAAACGGGCAGGTTGGGCAGGGTGCGTAAATGGGTTTGCATCAAATTATGCACCTTTTTATACCTGGGCGGTTTACAAGTTGTAACTATGGCTGCAAAATCTTCTTCAAAACCAGCCAAACCAGATTGTGAACACCCCTGGTGTGTAGCATTGTGGTGGTCTGATTACGCTGGCTAAAAAATGCAGAATGAATTTGTTCAGAAGATCAAAGCGGATGCATCTATGTTACGACAAACAAACGAAGATTTATGTAAACAAGTTGAAGATCTACAAGTAAGTCGATTAAACGTTCGTAAGTTTTTTGATAAATTGTCTTGATTTTTCAACTTTTAGTTTAGTAGATGAGAAATCATGTCTGAATATTGATATTTTATGTAATTTTTAGATAAAGGAGGATGTTGAGACTCAAGGGGAATTCGTGAATTCGTTAATACGAGAGGTCAACAATGCGATTTCTTCAATTTCCCTATTATTTTCTTCAATTTCCCCATTATTTTAAGCTTTTTATTTTTATTTTAGAATCAAATTTGAAGAAAATAGGGCACATGATGTGTTTACTATTGAGTTTAATACTCATATTCATATGAGTATGAGTATTGTGAAGATCTGATGCAAACCCATTTTGAAGATCTGATGCCTTTTTAATCTTCAATTGTTCAAACCCATTTCGAGTCTTTATTTTGCACACACAAATGTGTGTGTGTGTTTGGCTGAATTGGGGATGAGGATTTGAACGAGGGTATCTAAATGTTTTAAAAATAGTAAAATACAATACTTCATTTTTTATTAGATACCATGAATTCTTGGTGAAAGTTGAAGGTTTTCTGCTTTGTGCTTGTATATTGAAGATCTGGAATTTTTCAGGTGAAGAAAACATTGGATTTGAAGATCTGGAATTTAAAGATTGTATGTTCAAGATGTGGAATTTTGCAGAGCTGGAATTTGAAGATTGTATGTTGAAATTGTTGTTTTTAAAGAGGATATTAAATTTGTTGAAAACTAGAAGTTATATCTTTTTTTTTTTTTTGACCGACAAATTTGGAATATTGACTGACGGAACCATTCTTTGTTATCATGCATACATGTATGAAGAAGGTTCAGAAAATGCTTCTAAAAGTCAACCAGTTAATACTTCAAGGCTTAAAAATCTTAGATTTTCACGCGTTTCTGTAGGATCGGATTCCGACCTAAACGAGTCGTTTGGAAGAGTTCTAGTCCATTTCAGAGGCGGAAACTAAGAAACAGACAATGAAACAGCTTGTTTCACACTTTAATCTTCTTGTATATTAATTTGACAACCTTTACATTCAGAAGAGAAACCGGCAGCACTTCGGTATAGCTCTGAGAAAACTCATACAAATGAAATGCCTATCAACCTATTTATAGAGCACATGATTTCGCTTGAAACTCTCAAGCGAAATCCCCTACATTTTCATTCAAGCGAAATTGACAAATATCTTGTCTTGAAGCGAAACTGACATGCAAACGTGATATTATGTTTTGTCTTTTGTGGGTGATGTCACTTGTGATGTAACTCGTGTGATGTCATCATCAAGGATGATGACATCATGCCTTGTTTAGATCCACACCGTACCCGAGACTCGATATTAAGACGAAGACGACAGATGTGTGCACCAACAGACTCCCCCTCAGATGTTGACGAGTCTTAAGTGTCGAGTCTTCTCAATCTTCAGTCTTTATCAGTCTTTAGACTTCCTTCACTCTAACTTTCTTCAACTAATCTCCTCCTCGGATGATGTAACTCTCTCTAACAGACTCCCCCTCAAAACATGCTGGGATTGTAGTCTGGCTTTAACAGTATCAGAATCGAAACCTGGCTCTCTATCTGCTCAGAATCCAGGCTATCCTGCACATCCTCTACCCAAAAGTAAGATTCACAAGAATAAAATATTTAACAATTTATCAAATTTCATGCACCAACACTGATCTTTCTCCAATCAATATACAAACAAACATTAACAATGATCATTTAACAAATTTTTTATCTCTGAAAAAAAACTTTTCAATCAAATTCTCCCAAACCTGTTCGTCATGTTCAGCACTTGGAATTTTGAAATTCGGCTCTTCAACATCAGTTGTCTAAAATCTTTTTGGATTTTTCAAAAATTTATGCTAAAACACACCGAAAATCTTTTTGGATTTTTTACAGAAATGAAATGCAATAAAGAAATATTTACAAACAATATTTTTGTGAGTTCGTGTAAGAGGATCATATCAGTTTTTGAGACAAATCACCAACACCGTTAAGCTTCATTTCATTTTAAGTTCTAAACGATTCACTTAGATTGTCAGTATACTTGTCCACTTAAATTTTCACACAAAGTTCAACTGCTTCGAGATACGAGATTAATGTCTTAAGAGACTTAAACTTATCCGTGTGTCCCACTACTTGAATATACTCCCGTATCCAGATCCCAATATTCAGTCTTACAGGTGAGTATACCACAGATGATATCTGTAAGGGTTAAATTGCGAGGGCCGTGAGAGCTCAGGTCGATACTCCCGTATACGCAGAGAGATGACGGCTTCGACTTTTGGTGGGTCCCCTTTAGAGGATCTTTTGATACAACAGCAATGACTATCAATTTTATTGTTTCATCAATTTGCTGAGGGCGGTGCTGTTTTTCAAGCAAGCAGAAAGTATTCTCCGGGGACTAGGCCATTGCTTCCGCAAAATCAGAAGTCCCGGGATAATACCCCAGATATCACTGAGCATAAAGACCTAGTATCTCAGAATAAGGGACCTTTCAAACAAGATTTCAGGGGTTACCTATATATCCAAGCAGTTTTGTTAACCCACAGAACAAGCAAGTTTGAATTTTATGTTTATATCTCGTCACAATCTACTAAATGTGCAAAAACCTACTCACACATCCACAGTGAGATCGTTTATCACATTTGACTTTCCAATTCTTTAGCATGTTGTGATAGTCCACTGATGTACTATCATTTCCTCTTTTATACAACAAAACTCATTTGTCATTTTATCATGTTTTTGACTTTTTCAAATTTTCAAATGTTTTTGGATTTTCTTGAAATTTTCTACTCCCCCTAAAATGCAAACACATTTTAGGAAATTTGAAAGTAAACTGTACAATAAAGTGACAACTGATATCAAATCACTTCAATTCGTCATCCTCTTGACATAAACAATCAGAACTCCCCCTTACACAAAACTATTTTCTCATTATGATTTCAAAACACTTAAGTTTGTCTTAACCAAAATGATTTTTCCGGAAAATAAGTTTTGTTGATTTTACCACTTGTAAAGTTAGGGATTCATCATATCATTCCTCAATCATTTGTAGAAAATCAAGTACAATTTAATGTCCTTGATTTACCACTTGACGTTGAAAACCTCTTTCAACCACTTGTAAATGAACACAATCAAAATCTGATATAAAGAATGATGCCGATTCCTGCTCCACTCTTACCAACCTAGGAGCTCCGACAAGTCAGGTTTTTTCAATGAAAGAAAATATCCACCCAAGCCTGACCAGCCTTGGGTGTAACCTTCTTAACTTCACTAGGAGTTGGGCTATAAGTTGCCTTCTTTGTAGCATAAAACTCCTTTACCCCTTTAACCTTCCCATCAATCATTTTACCAATCATCTTTTTAATGTTTCCATTAAACGCTTTCTCAACATCAAATTCTTTCTGTTCAGAATAGAATTGATTTGAGATCTCAACTTTCCCAACTTTTGATTTAAAATATTCAGTCCTCAATGATGGAAAGTTCTCATCATCCATTGGAGGAACTGAGTTTTCACTTTTTAGCCCAACCTGTGGCTCCTCTGACTTTGTGGAATCAGATTCATCGCCAGATTTTACCTCTGATTTCTTAACAATCCAAGCTTGGTTGTCAAGATTTCCCTTCTTCTTGTAAAACCTTTTTGAACACTCTCCAACTTCATATGTTGAATTTTTGAATACTTTGAATCTTTCAGTTGGTGGTTCAGCTTTGTCAACAATAACTTCTTTCAGTTTTTGTGAGACTCCCTGTTTTGTTTTTGTTGCTTGGGAACAGTTCCATGCAATATGACCAACTTCATTGCATCTGTAACAGGTTCTTGTCTCCTTTCTTTGATAAGCTTCATTCTTCACTTTCTTTGCAAGAAATTCTGTGTTTGATTGCTTCCAGAATGAGCTTTTTGATTCTTCTTCATGGCTAGTTCCTGCAACATATTTTGTATTTGTTTTAGAAATTTTCTCATTTTTATAATTTTCAGGTGGAATAAAACCAAGTCCTTTCTTTTTGAGCTTACTATTGTGGTTTGGTTTCTTTTAAAAACCAGAACCAGAATTGTAACATTTTTTCTTGTTTAACCGTTGTTGAACTCTTGAAGTGTATTTTTTAGGTTTTCCAGTAAAATATAAATCTTTAATTTCAGAAATATTAATTTCTGTCATTTTGAAAACCTTTTTAATCATGTCAAAACAAACACTTCTAATTGGAAACTCTTTATCAAAATATAATTTGTCAGAATCATTCAAAGTATATGCAACTTCAAATGTTTCGTCATTCAAATTAGATTTTGACAACAAAAATTCTTTACTATAAACCCGTTTTCCCGACGACTTTGAACTCTTTTCTGATGAACTTGAACTCCCGACTGACTGACACAAACTTTCGGACTCGGACTTTGACTCTGACTCCTCATCCTTATCCAACACCTGATCAACCACTCTTTTTATCAGTTCGGACTCATGATCTGTGTCGGATGCTGTGAACGTGACATCAATATTATCCGGTAAAACATCAGTTATCTCGGATTCTAGCTTAATATTGACTGCCTGTTTTAGTTCTTCCTCGTTAGGTTTTCTAGGCGAGTACCCTTCCCAAATCGGAGGCGGACACTTGTTATAACATACACCCTGTTTCTTACCAGTATCCTTTTTCTTCTTTGGCTTTGTTTCTTCATCTTTAAAAGCTTCAAATCCTTCAACTGTTGGATAAATTCTATCAATTATGTAATCACAACCTTTGTAACTTTGCAGCAATCTTCTGATTCTTTCATTCTCAGCTGCTTCACTATCCAACTCTTTTTTCCTCTTTGCACATTCTTCTATGTACATATTGATCTCTTTTTGCTTTGTCATCATGGTAGCATTCAGCATCTTCAAAGCTTTTTCTCTTTCAGAGTTAGTCTTCTCCAGACTATTTACATGTCTGTTCAATACATCATACGACTTTTTCAAATTCTTTACATCAAACAACAATTTTTCTTTCAACTTTTCTAACTCACTAAACCTTTCATCTTTTTCTATACACTGTTTACAAGACTCTAAACATGTAAGACAAGGTTTTGTGATTTCAACGATCTTCTCAACTTCAACTATCTTTTTAACTTCCACAATCTTCTCAACCACTTTGTCCTTTTTCAAATCTTTTGCAGCTTTCTCCTCTTTCAGTTTCTTCAATTTTTCTGCAAAATAAAATTCAAAACTATCAGAAGATAAGTGAGTTTTTCCAATATTAATCTGTTCAATTTCTTCATCACTATCACTTGTCTCTGACGAACTGTTTTCAGATGAAACAGATCCTTCATCTTCACTTTTCTCTTCATCAGATAACACTTCCACCCATTCCTTCAGCATTTCCGGTTTTCGAATAATATGAGCAATAAACGCTCCAACATTTGAATCAGCTGGAATGTACTTGTCCCAGCTAAATCCTTCAGCCATTTTCTCATCATCTTGATCAACGATACCGTGGTAAGCTTTCCTGTTTGCATCTTCGATCATTTTTCCATGAGCTGTTTGTGGCTCTTTTTGTTGATGTGGTTGATGAGTGATTTGCTGATAAATGGTCTTCCGATAATAATCATCTTTCCCAGCAGACTCCTTTGCTCCTCTCGGTTCCTGATTCTTGCACTCCCTTTTAAAATGGCCTTTCTCCCTGCAACGAAAACAAACAACTTTAGATTTATCAAATCCAAGATTAGAAAGATTTGCATCCAAGAAATCAGTTCTTCCTGTAACCAATCTAAATTTTTCTGCTCTCCTCAAAACACTAGCTAAAGCCCATTTAATATCCATCAATTCTAGCTCCTCTGCATCGATTTGGTCATAATCTTCCTTTGTGAGCATCGGATTACCAATTCTTCCGGCTATTAATCCTTCATAAGACTCTAATGCAGTGACCAATAATCCCATATGATTCTTTACAATCTCTTCAGAATAATTTTGACCATTTTGAAGATGTAGAGCTACATTGCACTGAATTAGATGACCATTTCCGGTAGATGAACTTTGAACACTTGGAGGATTCACCGTTGAGAACCCACTAGTGTTGACTGATCCTTGACTGCTTGGTGTAGATTGATTTCCAGCATTAAATGCAGTTTGTATCTTTGGACTTGCTTCAGCAGTTTGAACATTTCCTTTATAGTACAATTTAATATCTTGTTGATGAGTAGAACTGTTCATTCTAGCAATTTTCTGCTGCTCCAGATCCTGTGCCTCCAACTTTTCTATAAAGTGTGCAATCGATAACCTTTTAAACTGTCCGGAATTCTTTAATATCATCAGATATGTACTCCATTCCTTTTGCGGTAACGCGTCAGCAAGCTTTTCAACCCATTCTGCTGCATTTTTTGTAATCTTCAACTGTGACATGGCACGTACAAGATGACAGTATCTTTCAATAAGACTCTTTGTAGTTTCACCAGGCATGCACGTAAACAATTCAAACTCCTTTTTCAACAAAGCTGCTTTACTTTGTAGCATTTCAGTACTTCCCTCAAACTTCTTTTGAAGAGCTTCCCAAATAGAATAAGCGTTATCATCATGTTGAAGCAACACAAATATATCTTCTTTAATAGCTTGTTGTAACAGATTGATCATCATTTTCTCTCCTTTATAACTTTCCCTCTCTTGTTCAGTAAATTCAGAAATGATTTTATCAGCTCCCGTTGTATTCTTTGGCCTCTCATACTCAGTTTCGATACTTTCCCAAGCTTTTAGATGATTTGCCTGAACCCAATTCTCATACCGTTTCTTCCACCCGTGGTAATCTTCAATTCCCATAAGCTTCGGGGGTTTTTGCATTGTTCCGGTTTCGTTTTCTGCATTCATGTTTTGAGCAATTGAAGCTGGAGTAGTCGAGGGTGTAGCAAACGCATTGTAGAACTCGGAATCCATTTTTTTTAGCAACTTGAATCTCTTGTAGAAATCGACAAATACCTTTACAACACAAACAAAATATAATCAGTTTAAACGCTTATCAATTAGCAGAATAAGACTGATACTCGAACTGGTGAATTTCTGTGCGGACTGAAACGTTGACCAACTGTGCGGACTTCTAGGACCCGAATCGAAATCAAGTGACTTGACCCTTTGAAATCTTTGAACTTCAAACCGTATTAACTGGACAACTATCACGCAACTTGACCACACAAAATGACTTGACGGATCAAACTTACTGATCGAACCGTGCTCCAAACCTTGTGACCTGATTACCGACAATTAACAACTGACAAACTAATATATCACTACACTTTAGATGGACTTATCCAAACACAATATAACAACTTTCAAAACAAACAAACCACTATCACTTTTCAAACAAAATAACAACTCTCAATGCAGCCGACAATTTTTTTAACATGCAATTATCATATGAATTCTGACACAATCCACTAAGTTACATGAATCCATTAAATCTAATTACAAAGGTGTATCTTGGACCGACGAATTTTCTTGAAACAGCAAACATACACACTTTTACTACTATCACATGCAAACATACAATCTAGTACATCTCGATAAGCTCAAAATTCACATGTAATATTCAGTTTTTAAATTGAGAATCAATTTTGATTGGACCTAACATACCACTAATTCGACAACATTGAATATTATCACATGCGCATATCAATTAAAGCAAGACTGACAACAGCTTAATTGTTTAACACTTATCACATGTAATTCCAACAACCCTTAATACTCAAATACAATCTGATTGGACCTATTATCTATCTTGAATCAACTTTATGACTTTTCGAGACACTCTAGTGAGCTAATACTTATCACCAAATGACTTTTCAAGACACTTAACATGCAAAACTGATTTTATAATTTCCGACAAATTTTAGTGAGCTGACACCTTAACATATCTCGATAAAATTCACATGTAAATCTGATACACATGCAAACACATGCAACTACTGATCAACCGATACAACCTGACATCCTTGTTTCACACAACTCGATGTACTTAACACGTGAAATACACATCAAGCGGAATCTACACCTATTTTCAAGCGAAATCATCAAGATAATATCAACTCAAGCGAAATCATGACTTAATCTGAAGCGAAATCTATCAAATTATGATCTTTCAAGCGAGATCTAACAAAAGTCTCAAGCGAAATCGTGTGAAAAAATGAATACTCAAGCGAAATCTAGTCTAAACAGTTGCTGATGTCATCATATTAACGAGCAATTGAAGCGAAATCACAGAAATTTACAAGTTTTAGATTGAATTTTAACTTGAAACTTTCAAGGATTGATTAAACCATGTATGCGCACAATATATGTGAATTTTGTCCGATTTTGACCGTAAAAAGTTTTGTTTTTCGAAAAAGAAAGGTGTAGAAACAGATTTTACGGCTGAATCAACAAGAACTCTTCTTCACTGGCTCTGATACCAATTGTAGGATCGGATTCCGACCTAAACGAGTCGTTTGGAAGAGTTCTAGTCCATTTCAGAGGCGGAAACTAAGAAACAGACAATGAAACAGCTTGTTTCACACTTTAATCTTCTTGTATATTAATTTGACAACCTTTACATTCAGAAGAGAAACCGGCAGCACTTCGGTATAGCTCTGAGAAAACTCATACAAATGAAATGCGTATCAACCTATTTATAGAGCACATGATTTCGCTTGAAACTCTCAAGCGAAATCCCCTATATTTTCATTCAAGCGAAATTGACAAATATCTTGTCTTGAAGCGAAACTGACATGCAAACGTGATATTCTGTTTTGTCTTTTGTGGGTGATGTCACTTGTGATGTAACTCGTGTGATGTCATCATCAAGGATGATGACATCATGCCTTGTTTAGATCCGCACCGTACCCGAGACTCGATATTAAGACGAAGACGACAGATGTGTGCACCAACAGTTTCTTTGGATACATACACAAGAGAAGAGATGTCAGCAGAAACCCATTTTCCCCGAATAACAATGTTTAAAAATGTTGGCGGGTGCCCAGGTTTCTTTCTATCATGCTCAAGGCCCGCTTGGTTCATGAAGTTCAGAGAACGTATTCGAATTCATCCACAGGTCAGGTTACTTTCTCTGTAGGTCAAAATCGCTTCTGTATGTTATGTGTATCCTCACTCACTGTGTTTCACATTTGATTTACAGCTTTGTGATGGACCAATTATCGCCTTTACAGTTCTTCAACGTGTACTGTATCCATGGGTTCATTTATGTAACCTCACAGGTCGGTTAGTTTAGTACTTTTTTTAATTTCATTTTATCTTCTGACTTGTTGAATGCGTGAATAGGGTACGTTGAAGATCTGCCAACTTCCATCTTTGTTAGCATATGACAATTATTGGCCAGTACAAAAGGTCATTTGTTTTGACGTATAGTTTTGTAGTGTTGCTGTCATGTCAAACGACTTGTTTGACCTTTGACGTACAAACTGTTGAAATTCATTTGTGCTTGGACAGATCCCCATGAAGGCCACTCCGCATCAAGTAACATACTTTGCTGAGAAGAACCTATACCCGCTTATAGTTTCTGTTCCTGTGAGTAGATTCTTTGGTTGACCATTAATATAATGTGTTCTATTTCAAACTTTCATAATTACATTATGACAAATAATAATAGTATAAAAGATGAACCGAATAATTCCAGTTTTCATATTGGCTCTTTGCAGGTCTGAAAGCCTATAAATCAAGTGCTATCAACTCTGGTTGATCAAGAATCTGGCCACCAAATCGGGCATGATAGTTTAAATCTTGATGGTACTTATACTGTTGAAGAATTCGAGGTTAGAATTTTGGAACCAGAGAGTTCTGGTAGGCCATGGCAAACAAAAGGAACTATTCACATGCAAACTTCTGAGAATGCGTTAACTGTCAGAGTGGTTATATTATCTGTAAGTTGCTTTCATTTCAGTCCTTGGTTTAATAAAGCGCGCTTTAAGCGAGCTTAAAGCATGAGGCGCTGGGGTTGTCGCTTTTTTTTCTCTGAGGCGACAAAACACGTGAAGCATTTTGAGGCGAGCTTTAAGTGCGAAGCGGCATTGGTTTGAGGCGGCGCTTCAGCCCAATCAAGTCACATTTAGGTTTTTATTTAGGCCCAATAGTCTCTAATAGGGTTTAAATGAGGCCTGCTACTTCTTTACAAAAAAGAACGTTAGCCTTCTTTAAACATCTTCAGCCGCTCCCTCCCTCTTCTCCAGCGATGTTGATGGAGAAGAATACGTACATGATTATGATGATTATTGATTAAAGACCATTTTTATGTTTTAAGTGTGTTTCGACTTTAATTTATGTTTTAACTATATTTTTTATGTGTTAAGTATGTTTTTTAATCATGTTTTTGTGTTTATTATTGATTAACAAGTAGAATAGGTCATATTGATGTGTACAAATATTGTTTTTATTTTTATTTTTATTTTGAGCGCTTCGTATACGTGAAGCTCTTGCTTCGCGCTTGAAGCTTCGCTTAAAGCTTTTGGAACCAAAACGCTTCGGAGCGCTTCACGCTTTTTTAAACCAAGTTTCAGTCATTATTTATATGTATTTATTATACTTATTATTGTTGTTTTTAATTGTTTTGGAATGAGGTAGAATACAACAAGAGAGAATGAAACTCTGTTGGCAATTGGGACTGCCTATGTGCAAGGGGAAGATGTAGTTGCAAGAGGACGTGTTCTTTTGTTCTCAGTTGAAAATAGCACTAAGAATTCACTGGCAAAGATAACTTGATTATTGTTATCTTATTTTAGGAAATTTTAATGTACCCATTCGACCTCCTGAATCAACCTTTTCTTTAGTATATAGGTCAAAATTGTATATTTGGCATTATAATTCGTTCATTTAATGTTTTCGTTTTTTGTTAGGTCACCGAGGTCTACTCAAAGGAAATGAAAGGTGCCATATCAGCATTAGCTTCTATTCAAGGTTATCTATTAGTTGCTTGAGGCCCAAAAGTTATCCTACACAAGTGGACCGGTTCTGAGTTGAACGGTGTTGCTTTTTTCGATGCCCCACCACTTTATGTAGTCAGCTTAAATATTGTGAGTCATCATCTTTTACTTGCATTTTGATCTCAATCGGTTTATTTATTTTTACTTGATTTGATGGTGGTTTTCTTTTTAGGTCAAGAATTTTATTCTGATTGGAGATATTCACAAAAGCATTTATTTCCTAAGTTAAAGAAAACCGATCTCAATTGACTTTACTGGCTAAGGATTTTGGCTCTCTGGACTGCTTTGCAACAGAGTTTCTGATCGATGGGATGCTTGATTCAGGAATATTAAACAAGGTTTGTTATTTATGTACTAAGTTATTTGTTATTCATTCAAAATAGTACCAGATAACATGCATACATCATCATGATGGATTACTGTTGTAAGTTCAAGAATGAATGGATGAAGAGAGTTGCTAAACGGGTCGTCTATGTGGGTTGGCAGGTCGAACCCGACACGAACGTGAAAATCGTGTCTCACACATTAACCCTGACACGACATGTGTATTCATGGTTTGACACGTAGACGACCCGTTTAACCCAAATATGTCTAATTAACATTGACTTGGTATTTTGGTAATTATAACCAAACTTCAGCATGGCTTAAGGTGCAGTTGATGCAGCTATCACGTCTGGTAAACTGAACCCCAAAAACAGCTATTTGACAAATAGCACTCCACTCAACAGATAGTTTTAGAAAACTGTTTTAACCATCAAATATCTAAAACACCGTTCACCAATGAGAAAATATGGAACATATTGTATTGTAAATTGATAATTTGAATCTTATTCCAAAGAATAAACTTGCTGACGTTTTCATGGGGATGATAAAGTAAGTGTTGACTGGTGTATCTAGCAATATCTAACTTTAACTTGTGACAGGGAGTGCGCACGAATTTGGCTATGATTGCAACGCTTCCACTTGTTCAGCTTTCTTTCCTTCACATTCTTCTAATAAAGAAGATGAGGTTTTTATTTCCATTAACATGCTTGAAAAGTATTAATATATTTTAAGTTCATTAATTAAACCACAACTATGTCATGTGTAGGGAATCAATACATATGATTACATTGATCATAGCATTGAGAGAGTAGGAACAAGAAGGAAGCGTGGCTAACAAGTCCTCAAATGTCACCAGCAAGCTCTATCGCCGGTTTGAGCAACACCAGCTCATTTAATAATTTCCATCAAGGAGCTTAGTATACACCCTAGGCCTGGCAAAGTTAACCTAAGCAGGGCAGCATCCATAGGATATCGGAGTTCTTGTTCTTGGCATTGCTTTCCCTTGACAAGTTGCTCAGCCCAACGAATTGAGGAATTCTAAGATGACATGGTAATGGATGGTGCTTATCATGTACGTACATCTAAAGCAATTAATGACATGGTAATGGATGGTGCTTATCATGAACCGTGGGGTCTTCATTCTTTTGTGAGCATCATGTTGGCTGTTGGCTGGAGAGAGTTAATTTTTACAGCTGCAGGTATTTGTTACTGTTTGGTTTTGTTGGCGTGGTCAACTTTTTAATTGATTTATTAGAAGCGGGTTGAATGGTCAAAAGTGACCAGAAGTATATTTAAATTATTGCACCCTTAAATTGCTTTGTTTTAGCGGGTCAAATGAGTCAAAAGTGACCTCAAGAGGTCTTTAATGCATCAAACAAGCAAACTGTTGAGCTGGGGTTCAATGAGAATATATGCAGTCAACTATGGAACTAAGGCTACATAATATTTTATTTTTATTTAATGAAAGTTTTGGTTATTAAAGGGTTTACTTTCAGGTTAGCTGGAAAGAAAGCGAGTCAAAAAGGTGTCTATAGTGTTTTCAAAACGCATAAACTTCCTTAACTATTTTATTCACAAAATCACAGTGTTGAAATAATATAATTTTGCATTTATATTTGAAACACTAATTAGATACCAAGAGTGTTAGTGCATTCATCTGTCGACTTGGTCTTACATCGAGTCTTGGCTGAGTTGCGGTTTTGATCAAGCGTGACATCATCAAATATGTCATCATGTGACATCAATGATGACATCACAACATGTTAGATGATGAAAATGAGTTTTCGATATACAATGCATTCACAAAAGACAAAACAGTTTATTAATTACATGAAGATTTCGCTTCAAAGTCAACATGAAGATTTCGCTTGAAAGGAATTTGTGGATTTCGCTTGAAGTGTTTCCAAGCGAAATCTCAACACTATAAATAGGATAGTTGTCTATTCATTTGTAACATTTGTCTCAGAGTGATACCGAAGTGCTGCGGGTATACCTTTTGATTGTAAACGTTGTTATATCAATACAAAAGAGGTTTAGAGTGATAAACAAGCTGTTTCATCATCGGTTTCTTATTTTCCGCATCTGAAACTGATAAATCTCTTCTGAACGACTCGTTCGGGTCCGCAAACGATCCTACAAGTGGTATCAGAGCTCAGGAGGAAGAGATTTCGCACAAACAGCTCGTTTTCATCATTTTTTTCTGTTTCTACACCATTCTTTCTCAAAAATTAAAATTTTTTACGCATAAAATCGGTTCATATTCTCACATAATGTGCGTAAACATGTTTTAACAAACCCTTGAGAATTTCAGATCTAAAATCGGCTTAAATCTTGTTCAATCGGACCAAAATCAGATCGTTATTTGCTGACATCATGTTGGATTTCGCTTGAAAAAAGTGAGAGTTTGAAGCGAAATCCTCGCAGTTTGTTTGAAATACGTGTGGATTTCGCTTGAAATAAGTTGACTGTGTACATCGAGTTGTGTGAAACATATATCGAGGATGTCAGGTCATTGATTAGTTGGAACAAGATTTCACGAGTTCTTGTGTCAGTATGTACGAGATGTTCATAATCATTTGTTATTTCATCTGATATTGGTTTGTAGGGCAAGTACCATTACGTGAATCATGTGTTGAGTGTCAGTTAGCATGTGAAGATATGTATTGATTCATGTGATATTGTCATTTCATATCTTGAAAATTGAATTGTAATTGTGTCAGTTTAGATGTGCATGTGTTTGGTCATAGTAGTTTGCATGAAATAAAAAATTAATTGTTAGCTTTTATAAAAGGACATATTCACGAGATTGTCTGACATATTCAAGTAAAGGTTACATGTGATTAAAGATAGTGAAATACATCAGTACAATAGAATTTTTTTAATTGCCGTGTGTCAGCATCTTTCATCAATCCATGTGATTATATTCATATCATAAGGCCCAAGTTTTCAACATTATAAAGTCATCAGCCCAAGTTTCTACAACATTTTTGGGTAGGTGGTAAAAGAAACGAAAAGGTTTAGGCTCAAAGGGGCTAACTAGGGGGATTTTTTGGGTAGGTGGTAAAAGAAAAAGAAAAATAATGGTGTAGAAATAAAAAGGGTTAGTCCTAATGCCTCCATCATTTACTTACTCGGGTTTAAGTTGATAAGGACCGGGAATGTATTGTCATGGCAAGTTCTAGAGTCGTAAGAACCAAACGGCTATTCACACAAGAAACGAAAAATGAGCATTTAGTCAAATGATATGTAATTGTGTGCTCAATAAAGGCTCAAAACTCACTTTTGTGGGAATGGGTTTTTATGTGATCAAGTATATATAATCAAATTTTAAATAAGTTTCCTATGCCTTTTCATAATTTTCTTATGTTGGTTCTTTTTATCACTACGCTATCAGTTGTAAATTTGTAAAAATATAACCTTTTTGAGAACTTGAATTTTCCGAGTTAAACCTAGACAAGTAAAAAAAAAAAAAATTGAAAATTTTTGAAAAAAATTTGGGGTGATTAGCGGTTCCAATAGAGTTTTGTGTAAGGCTTGTATTTAGGACTTGCAAAATTCAAGATTTTAGCATCCCCCCCACACTTAAATTACACATTGTCCTCAATGTGTCCCAAAAATAAATTTTTCGGTTGATTAGATGTGTAAAATAGTGTTTAAAAAGCAAAAATTTGTGTTACTGGGCACTGAACACGGCCCCGTGTTGTCCGGGCACGGCCCCGTGTTCAAGTGCCAGTAACAGAATTAAAACAAGAGAAACAGAAGCCTGGACACGGGGGCGTGTTGGGTGAACACGACCCGTGTCCAGTTACCTGAACTGGGCGTTTTCTGCAGGGTGCTCAGCACGGGGCCGTGTTGGTTGGGCACGGCCCGTGTTGAACCTTCTGAAATGGTGAGAATTGTCGGGTTGCCTTGTTCTTGTGCATGGGTTCATTTTTCTCGTTCCCCTTTTCATCCTTTACCACCGTGAGTGTGTTTTATTCATGAAAGTTAAACTAACTAAAAACATAAAAATTAATCTAAATAGAACTAAGGATAGTTCCGTGGAATGCCTCCATGGTGCGCCACGTTTATAAGGGTCCTTGGCTAGACCCAAAGCCTGGTCATATGTTACCCAAGTGGGATGTGTTGCATCCCATGTTACACCGTCGGAGAGCGTCATCCAAGCTTGAGTCTATGACCTTCATGTAGTTGACTGGATCTTCTTCCTCTACTCGCTTTCCACATTCAAATTTCACTTCCTCATCCCCAAACTTCAATGTAAGAGTTCCGTCATTCATATCTACCAACGCTTGGGCGGTGGTTAGAAATGGCCTCCCGAGGATGAGAGGGACATCGGTGTCTTCCTCCATGTCTAGGATGACAAAGTCGGTTGGAAAGACGAATTTGTCAACCTTAACGAGCAGATTTTCGGCGACACCTTGTGGGAATTTGACGGACCTGTCGGCGAGTTGTATGCTCATCTTTGTAGGGCTTGTTGTTCCTAGGCCGAGTCGCTTGAACATTGATGTGGGCATGAGGTTGATGCTAGCCCCAAGATCGGCTAAAGCATTTCTGACGGGGGACTTTCCAATCGAACAAGGGATTGTGAAGCTCCCGGGGTCGATTTTCTTTTGTGGAAGTTTGTTGAGTACTAGAGCTGAGCATTCTTCGCCTAAGTTAACTAATTGCAATGATTCAATTTTCCTTTTGTGAGTGAGGAAATCCCTCATGAATTTTGCATATTTAGGCATTTGGGTTAGGACCTCAATAAAAGGAATATTAACATGCAATTGTTTAATAAACTTTCGAACTTCGCGAATTGCTCATCAGTCTTTTGACGATTTAACCTACCGGGGTATGGAATTTGAGGAGTCTTGGTGGCCTCTTGATTTGTTGTAGAAGCTTTTTCTGGCGCAGGAGGAGTCATAGGCTGGCCAGAATGGCTTCTTTCAATTGGCGGTAATGGAGCATCCTCGGGTCCCACGGTTCGACTTCTTAATGTGATGAGATGTACTTGTGCCTTCGGGTTCGTTTCGGTATTACTAGGTAACGTCCTTGTGGTCTCTCGGAGAAATTTTGAGCTAGTTGATTTAATTGTTTTTCAACGTTTTGAATGCTAGCTTGTTGATTTCTGAAATTCGATTCCAATTGTTGAAATCGATCCGAGTTTTTCTTTTCAGTGTCAGAGATGAGGCGAGATACAGTATCTTCAAGCCTTTCTCTTCCACCTTGTTGTTGAGAAAAATTTTGCGGTTGTTGAAAAATAGTTCGTTGGTTTTGTTGGTTACTACTATTGCCGGGATCTCTCCAACCAAGATTTGGGTGGTTACGCCATCCTTGGTTGTAGGTACCCGTTGGAGGACCCGACGGCCTAGGTCTATTATCCATGTAGTTTACCGTTTCAGTTTGTTCATCTTATTCTTTCATACAACTCCAATTTTCATGTGACCCACCACACCCTTCACAAGCCATAACCGAGGCCGTTTTTGTCATTTCTAGCTTTTTGATTTTTGAAGAGAGGGCCTCGATTTGGGCTTGTAAAGAGGTGCTTTCATCAACCTTATGGGCGCCCGGGGCAATGGATTTATTACCTCGGGGAGTGTGCCATTGAAAATTGGTTTGAGCAATTTCCTCAATTTGGTTATATATTTCATTTGGACGACGATTACCTAAAAGTCCCCCGGAGCTTGAATCAAGTGTTTGTCTTGTGTGTGGCAACAATCCATTGTAGAAAGTGGATACTTGTTGCCATACCGCTAGACCGTGGTGATGACACTTTCTTAGAAGCTCCTTGAATCTTTCCCAAGTTTCATATAAGGATTCCCCATCCTCTTGTGAGTATGTATTAATTTCAGTCATTAATTTAGCCGTTTTAGCAGGAGGGAAATACTTATACAAAAACTTTTGGGCGAGTTCATCCCAGGTGTTTACCGATCCAACTGGGAGGGTGTTAAGCCAAGCCTTAGCTCGGTCTTTTAGTGAAAAAGGAAACATTCGAAGGCGGATGGCGTCATTTGATACTCCATTGATCCGAAAGGTATCACATATTTCTAAGAAGTTAGTAATATGTAGATGGGGATCCTCGTCCGCAAGCCCGTGGAAGGTTGCGGAGTTTTGGAGCATTTGTATCAAATGCGGCCGAAGTTCGAAGTTGTTGGCCTCGACATTTGGTGCATTGATAGCGGCGCCGAGATTGCCTATGGTAGGCCGTAGGTAATCCATGAGGGTACGTTGGTCCGCCATTGGAATTGGGTCCCCCGAAGCTTTCTCTTGATTTTTAGCTTTAAGTCTTTTTCTGAGAAAGCGTTCAGGTTCTTCTAAGGGTTCTTTTATGTCTCTACTAGAACTGGAGCTCATGCACTACGTAGGAGGGTCAAATGTGGCACCTGGGTTCCAAGTCCTGCAATAAAAACAGAAAAGAACGTTGGTCAGAAAGTTCACCACGGCCCCGTGCTCAGTGAACACGGCCCGTGGTCAGAGATACAGTAATTGTTTTCTAGATTCCCAGTTACTGGGAGTTGGACACGACCCCGTGTTGCACCGACACGGCCCCGTGTTCAGCTCTCTGTAACTCAGAAAATAAAAACTGCCAGTGATGATGCTGGGCACGGCCCGTGTCTGACCGGGCACGGCCCGTGCTGAGCTCTGCAGAAGCTGAAAAACTAAGAAAAAAAAACTAAAAAAAATAAATAAAAAATTGATTAGGCCGTTGATTCCTAACTTTCTTAAAATCCTTGTGTCCCCAGCAACGGCGCCAAAAACTTGATGCGTGCGAAGTGTTACTTATTTTAGGTGTATATTTTAAGCCCTTTTTAACACTTATTTTAGCCAAGTTTTAAATTTATAAAACACTATATTTCACTAACACTAAACACACATATGGGCAAGTGCACCCATCGTTGAGTGTAGTATAGCGTTGGTAAGATACCGAGGTCGTCCAAGGACACAAGAGCTTTTAGTACCGGTTTATCCTCAACGTCTAACCAAAATAAAAGTTTAGAGAAATGTTTTAAACTAAGAAAATTAAAAACTAACTAAAATGCTGAAAATAAAAATAAAGAAAAACAGATAGACAAGATGAATCACTTGGTTCCGACTCGTATCTAGTATAACCTTTGATTATTTCCGCACTTTTGCACATAATTAAGAGATTATCTTAGTTATTGTAGTAGGCCCCTCTTTTGAAGGTGACGTTACCCTCACCCCAGTAGTTTGAGTCAGCAGGGATACAATCCTAAAAGGGTGGATTATTGGAAGATAATGAATTAAGTTATTAATGCAGTATTGTGGTAGGCCCCGCTTTTGGCGGTGACGTTACCCTCGGCTAAGTAGTCTGAGTCAGCAGGGATACAGTCCTAAATAGCCGGGTTATAGTATTAATAGTAGTTAACTTATGAGGGGATCAAAGAGTTTGGACCCCCGCCATCCAATACCGTGAAGTATTGAAGGAGGTCCTACTAAATTTGACCCAGGTCCATTGCAGGACCTCTAAACGCTGAACAATGGCAAGACCTTTACCAAACCGTTCCCTTAACCCCCGACCAGGTAGCCAACATATCTCCATATAGACCGTGGAGATATGAATGGTGAAAATCCTTTTTTTTTATATAGACAGTAAAATAATGCCAAGACACCACGGACAAACGATAAGGAAAGATCACCTTCAACATAAGTAACTAGTTATTAAAGTCATTAATACAAAACCAAATAAAAAGTGCAAAAGATTAGAAATAAAAAGTATTATACTAGACACTTTGTCTTCACCAAGTGATGTAAGAGACTTAGGTAAACATGGCCTTGATTGTCAAGAACTCTTACGATCAATCTTGGATCCCGAGACGACTCACACACTCTACGATGGACAATGGATGATGGTGGTGGATGATGGTGTTGTGATGGTGGTGGGTGGTGGATGAAGTGTGAGAGAGGTGGTGTGCCAAGGGATGAGATGAAATGAATCCAAGCACTCCTATTTATAGGCTGAACAGAGAGCTGGACACGGCCCCGTGTCCGTCTGACAATCTCTCTCCTCATTAATTGTAATTCGCAATTACAATAAATGCGCCTGCTGTACTTTCGACACGCCCCCGTGTCCGCTGGGCACGGCCCCGTGATGGGCAATAGAAGCTTCTATAGATTTGTCTTTTCTGCTGCTTCTTGGGCACGGCCCCGTGCTGGCTGAGCACGGGGCGTGTTCAGTCTTCTGATTTCTCTACTTTGCTTTGGAAGGTGCCGTTGAGGGGTCGGGCAGTTCACTAATATTCCTTTTCTTGTATTTATGTTGGATTTAGCTGTCTTTTTGCTTCTTTTGCGTTTTTGAGCTCATTTAATCCTGAAAATACAAAAGGAAGACAAAAACACTCTTTTTCCAATATTAGTACTTAAAAAGGGTTAGTTTTATGCCTCATTTGATGTAATTTATATGTTGCATTTTACATACATCAGGCGAATCATCTAAAAGCTTGGGAGAGCATCGAAACTGAGTATGAGAGACCAAAGAATACAATGGGAGCTGATAAAATCATTTCTGAATTTACTGAACAAGAGAGGGAAAGTTATAAAGGAGAGAAAATGATGATCAATTTGTTACAACAAGCAGTAAAAGAAGATATATTTGTGTTGCTTCAACATGATGAAAATTCTTATTCTATCTGGGAAGCTCTTCAAAAGAAGTTTGATGGAAGCACTGAAATGTTACAAAGTAAAGCAGCTTTGTTGAAAAAAGAGTTTGAATTATTTACATGCATGCCTGGTGAAACAACAAAGAGTCTTATTGAAAGATATTGTCATCTTGTACGCATCATGTCACAATTGAAGATTACAAAAACTCCAGCAGAATGGGTTGAAAAGCTTGCTGACGCGTTACCGCAAAAGGAATGGAGTACATATATGATGATATTAAAGAATTCTGGACAGTTTAAAAGGTTATCGATTGCACAGTTTATAGAAAACTTGGAGGCACTGGATCTGGAGCAGCAGAAAATTGCTAGAATGAATAGTTCAACTCATCAACAAGATATTAAATTGTATTATAAAGGAAATGTTCAAACTGCTGAAGTCAGTCCAAAGATACAAACTGCATTTAGTGCTGGAAATCAATCTGCACCTAGCAGTCAAGGATCAGTCAACACTAGTGGGTTCTCAACGGTGAATCCTCCAAGTGTTCAAAGTTCATCTGCTGGAAATGGTCATCTAATTCAGTGCAATGTAGCTCTATATCTTCAAAATGGTCAAAATTATTCTGAAGAAGTTGTAAAGCATCATATGGGATTATTGGTCACTGCATTAGAGTCGTATGAAGGGTTGATTGCCGGAAAAATTGGCAATCCAATGCTCACAAAGGAAGATTATGACCAAATTGATGCAGAAAAGCTGGAATTGATGGATATTAAATGGGCCTTAGCGAGTGTTTTGAGGAGAGCAGAAAAGTTTAGATTGGTTACAGGAAGAAATGATTTCTTGGATGCAAATCTTTCTAATCTTGGATTTGATAAATCTAAAGTTGTCTGTTTTCGTTGCAGGGAGAAATGTCATTTTAAAAGAGAGTGCAAGAATCAGGAGCCGAGAGGAGCAAAGGAGTCGTCCGGGAAAGATGATTACTATCGGAAGTCTATATATCAGCAAATCACTCATCAACCGTATCAACAAAAAGAACCTCAAACAGCTCATGGAAGAATGATCGAAGATGCAAACAGGAAAGCTTACCACGGTATCGTTGATCAAGATGATGAGAAAATGCCTGAAGGATTTAGTTGGGACAAGTACATTCCAGCTGATTCAAATGTTGGAGCGTTTATTGCTCATATTATTCGAAAGCCGGAAATGCTGAAGGAATGGATGGAAGTGTTATCTGATGAAGAGAAAAGCGAAAAGTGAAGATGAAAGATCTGTTTCATCAGAAAACAGTTCATCAGAAACAAGTGACAGTGATGAAGAAATTAAACAAATTAATATTGGAAAAACTCACTTATCTTCTGATAGCTTTGAATTTTATTTTGCAGAAAAAACTGAAGAAACTTAAAGAGAAGAAAGATGCAAAAGAATTGAAAAATGTCAAAGTGATTGAGAAGATTGTGGAAGTTGAAAAAGTAGTTGAGGTTGAGAAGATCATTGAGGTCACGAAACCTTGTCTTAAATGTTCAGAATCATGCAAACAGTGTATAGAAAAAGATGAGAGGTTTAGTGAGTCAGAAAAGATGAAAGAAAAGTTGTTGTTTGATGTAAAGAATTTGAAAAAGTCGTATGATGTTTTGAACAGAACTGTGAATAATCTGGAGAAGACTAACTCTGAAAGAGAGAAAGCTTTGAAGATGCTGAATGCAACAATGATGACAAAGCAGAAAGAAATCAACTTGTACATTGAAGAGTGTGCTAAATGGAAACAAGAAGTGGATACTGAAAAGAATGAAAATGAAAGAATCAGAAGATTGCTGCAAAGTTACAAAGGTTGTGATTACATAATCGATAGAATTTATCCAACAGTTGAAGGATTTGAAGCGTTTAAAGACGAAGAAATAAAGCCAAAGAAGAAAAGGGATACTGAGGGGGAGTCTGTTAGTGCATTCATCTGTCGACTTCGTCTTACATCGAGTCTTGGCTGAGTTGCGGTTTTGATCAAGCGTGACATCATCAAATATGTCATCATGTGACATCAATGATGACATCACAACATGTTAGATGATGAAAATGAGTTTTCGATATACAATGCATTCACAAAAGACAAAACAGTTTATTAATTACATGAAGATTTCGCTTCAAAGTCAACATGAAGATTTCGCTTGAAAGGAATTTGTGGATTTCGCTTGAAGTGTTTCCAAGCGAAATCTCAACACTATAAATAGGATAGTTGTCTATTCATTTGTAACATTTGTCTCAGAGTGATACCGAAGTGCTGCCGGTATACCTTTTGATTGTAAACGTTGTTATATCAATACAAAAGAGGTTTAGAGTGATAAACAAGCTGTTTCATCGTCGGTTTCTTATTTTCCGCATCTAAAACTGATAAATCTCTTCTGAACGACTCGTTCGGGTCCGCAAACGATCCTTCAAAGAGATTAATAATTATAGAACAAAATTTTTTGGGTTCACAATTTACACAACCCCTTAAAAAGGTTTTATTTTCTATGAGGTATAACAAATATTAATCATGTGTATCCTTGTTTTACCTCGCAAAATGGGCGGGTCAGGTCATGGGTAAAAAAGGGTTCGGGTCAAAACGGGTCAATTCGAAAAATGGGTTGTTGTCCTCATACGAGTCTAATAAAAAAGCTAAAAAACGAACATTTGAAATTTTTAGAAAGCGTACTTCTAATGCATGCAACTTCGTAATTGTTTTATCGGAAAAAACTTAAATCATTATCGTAATAATGTAGTTTTATTAATCAAATTTTGAAAACCCGGTTAATCTCTTAACATCACACTTAGTTAGAATATATATTACAAAGCGGTTATGAACTACGAGGACCAAAGTTGACAAAGACAAAGATGGTAACTAACATTATTAACCGAAAAGGTGTGTCCCTTTTTCACGATCGGCACAAGACAAAACAAAGGAGACGCACCGGTTGGATATGAACGGACAAGAAACATCACACCTCTTCAAGGATTGATCACAACCACACATCCAAGAGACGTGACTTTTTCACGAAGAGACACAACTTTTCGTTCGTACCCGTAGAAAACTATAAATAGGATAGAATGTTTCATTTGTAAAACACTTTTTACTCTCATTCGATTTGTACATACATTCAAGTTATTGTTTATGCAAGTTTATTTTATCACGCTCATTCTAGAGATCAAGATCCATTTCGGGCCAACAAATTGGTATCAGAGCATCAGGCTCTAGGCGTGGGAATCGCAAGGCATCGCAGGGAATTCGCGATCAGGTTTCAATTTCGTTTTTCAATTCGCAAGTTCAATTCAGAATTTTGATTTCGGTTCTAGGGTAATCGGTTGAACCGAAGGGTTGGTTAGGAATCTAGGGTTTGTTGATTCCGGGGTTTAGTGCGAATTAGATTATTTGGTTGTTTGATTATTACACGATTAGGGTAATCGTGGGTTTGTGAGATCTATTGAAACCAATAAAGTAAAAGTTTTGTAAAAGTGAAGATTGTTCGGCAAGAAGTCATGTCAGGAACATCCGAACAAAATCAGATAATAATACAGAAGGAAGGAAGTTCTCTTTCCCAGTTTCAGTGTCCGATTCTGAAACCAACAAACTATAAGGTTTGGGCTATTCGTATCAAGACGATTCTTGAAGCGAATGGTTTGTGGGAAACGATTGAACCGGCAGAAAATGCAACGGTAGACACTAAGAAAGACAAGTCTGCAATTGCATATCTGTTTCAAGCAATACCAGAAGACGTTGTATTGCAAGTTGCAAGTTGTAAGACTGCAAAAGAAATTTGGGATAATCTAAAGGTTAGACACGTTGGTGTTGATCGGGTACAAAAGGCGCGTATGCACACACTATTATCAGAATTTGAATTATTGCAAATGAAGGATGACGACACTATTGATTCATTTACCGCAAAGATTAATAGTATCGTTACTCGGGCAACTGAAGTAGGAACAACATTGAGTCAACCGACTCTAGTACACAAACTTCTAAATGGCGTACCGGATAAGTTTACTCAAATCGTTGCCTCCATGGAACAATACTCCGATCTAGAAACTATGACGCTAGAAGAAGCAGTCGGAAGGTTAAAGACATATGAAGAACGGCTCAGGTTAAAGAAAGGAAATCAAGGAGAAAGCCAAGATAGGCTTATGTTCACACATCATCATAACACCAGAGGAAGACAATCTGGAAACCGCGGACGTGGTAGGTTTAACCAAACACGTGGAAATTGGCGAAACAACGGAAATAGGCAGAGTCCCAGAAACGAAGGATCTACACCTAGATCTAGAAATGGAAATTCTAGAAATTGGAGGAAGTTTGCAAGAACCGATCTAAGTAAGATCCAATGTTTTAAGTGTCAGAAATTTGGACACTTCAAGAAGGACTGTTCTGAGAAAGACGAAGCACAAGAACATTCAAACCTTGTCGAGGAAGACGAAGCACCCGTATTGCTAATGGCAATACAAGAAGAAAATGTTGTTCAAGAAAAGGCTCTGCTAAACGAGGAACGTATAAAACCAACAAGTTACGCCTCAGAAGATGAAAATCTATGGTACTTAGGTAACGGGGCTAGCAACCACATGACAGGAGTGCGAAGTCACTTCAAGGAGTTAGATGAAACGGTGACAGGGCAAGTACGGTTCGGTGACGGGTCGCACGTAGAAATTAAAGGCAAAGGTTCAATACTGCTGGAATGTCTGAACCAAGAACAAAAGATTGTTTCACAAGTATATTACATTCCAAATCTGAAAAGCAACATATTGAGCCTCGGACAACTTACAGAAATCGGTTGCAAAGTTGTTATGGACGGAGATCTACTTACTATCCGAGATCGAAATAGAAAGCTACTAATACGAGTCAAGAGAATGAAGAACAGGCTGTACAAAGTCAGACTGAAAACTGGAAAACCAATCTGCCTACTCTCAAAAACCGAAGACATAGCATGGTTATGGCACGCAAGGTTAGGCCATTTACACTTTGATGCTATTAAGGAAATGACTCGCAAGAACTTGGTACATGGAATTCCTCAAATAAGTCATGCTAGTCAAATCTGTGACGCATGCTTATTAGGAAAGCATAGTAGGGCACCTTTTCCAAATCAGGCAAAGTTCAGATCTTTAAAACCTCTGGACTTAGTCTATGGAGATTTGTGTGGTCCTATATCCCCACCAACACATGCTGGGAAGAAGTATATATTCTTACTTGTAGACGACTGTACTCGCTACATGTGGGCATATTTACTAACTTCCAAGGATCAAGCATTCGAAACATTTAAGGAGTTCAAAGAAAAGGTGGAAAAGGAAGCACAGACCAAGTTAAAAATTCTAAGGACGGATAGAGGAGGTGAATTCACATCGGCTGAATTCAACAAGTATTGCAAAACCAACGGCATAGCAAGATAGCTTACAGCACCATATTCCCCACAGCAAAATGGAGTAGTAGAAAGGCGAAACAGGACGATGTTATCCACTACTCCCAGTATGCTAAAGGCAATGAACATGCCACAGAACTTTTGGGGTGAAGCAATACGACACACGATATACGTACTAAACAGGGTTCCAACAAAAGCCCTGGTGAACAAGACACCATATGAAGCATTGAAAGGAAGAAAGCCAAATCTGGAACACTTGAAGGTCTTTGGCTGTACTGCTTACGCTAAGGTACTACCACTTCAACAAAAGAAGTTAGATGATAGAAGTGCACCTATGGTTTACCTTGGAATAGAAGAAGGATCAAAGGCATACATATTATATGATCCAGCAAAGAACAAGATATGTGTCAGTAGAGATGTAAAGTTCATGGAAGGTCAACCATGGAACTGGAATAGTTATATGGAAACGGTAGATTCAGGGAATCCCGAATGGACAAACTTTGTCATTCAAGAAGATAACATACCACCAGAATTAGAAGAAAATGAACCAAGTAGTCCTGGCAGTAGCGGGCCACATCATGATGATTCAGGAGTAGATCAGACAGAAGAACAAGACTCCTATGTAACCCCGCTAGCACATTCGTACAATCAGAACTCAGCAGGAAGCTCAAGCAGTTTATCAAGTGGAGGTCCATCTACCTCTGAAAGTACAACAGAGAGTATTAGTGACACTCCAGTAAGACTAAGAAGTCTCGAAGACATGTAGGAAGAGACAGAAGAAATTCAAATAGATCCACATGAATTATTACTCGCTGAAGAAGAACCAAGGAATTACAAGGAAGCATCTAGTGACAGAAAATGGATTGAAGCAATGAAGGCTGAGTTAGACTCAATAAACAAGAATAACACTTGGAGTTTGACGGAGTTGCCAAGGGATCACAAGGCAACAGGTTTAAAGTGGGTATTCAACACTAAGAAAGATGCAAACGGAAACGTGGTCAGACACAAGGCAAGGCTAGTTGCAAAAGGATATGTTCAACAACACGGAATAGACTTTGACGAAGTCTTTGCACCAGTAGCACGTATGGAAACAGTACGACTAATGTTGGCTTTAGCAGAATATCAAGGTTGGGAGGTACATCATTTAGATGTGAAATCTGCATTCTTACATGGAGACCTCAAGGAGGAAGTCTATGTATCACAACCAGAAGGATTTGTAAAGCCAGGAAATGAAGGAAATGTTTACAGACTATCAAAAGCATTGTATGGATTGAGACAAGCACCAAGAGCTTGGAATACAAAGTTAGATCAGACCCTAAAGTCACTCAACTTCAAGAAGTGCACTTTAGAGAACGCAATCTATACAAGGACAAGTGAAGCTTCTACACTAATAGTTGGAGTCTACGTTGATGACTTGATAGTCACTGGAACATCAAAAAAGGAGATAGATGTTTTCAAATCTCAGATGAAAAACAAATTTGATATGAGCGATCTAGGATTGCTAGCATACTATCTGGGAATAGAAGTAATTCAAACAGGGGGTAAGATAGGCATCAAGCAGACAGGATATATCAACAAGATACTCAAAGACGCCGATATGTTATCCTACAATGACACAAAGACTCCCATGACTCCAGGAACTCAACTAACAAAGACTGAAGAAGGAGATCTAGTAGATGCAACACATTACAGAAGCCTGATAGGTTCTCTCAGGTACTTATTGCACACAAGGCCAGATCTATGTTACCCAGTCAGTCTACTTAGTAGATTCATGCAAGAACCGAAGGAACAACACTTGAAAGCAGTAAAGCAAATACTACGTTACATCAAAGGAACTAAAGAGCATGGAATCATCTACAAAAGACAAGGAGGATGTAAGATTACAGGTTATAGTAATAGTAGTTTTGGAGTTAATACAGACAAAGGAAAAGGAACAACTGGTCTGGTATTCTACTTTGGAGAATCACCTATAACCTGGTGTACACAGAAGCAACAGACAGTGGCACTATCATCATGTGAATCAGAATTCATGGCAGCCACTGCAGCAGCATGTCAAGCACTATGGCTTAAAAGATTGTTAAGTGAAATCACAGGCTGGAAAGAAGAGAAGATAACACTCAGAGTAGATAATGTTTCAGCAATAGCACTCATGAGAAACCCAGTCTTTCATGGAAGAAGCAAGCACATTGACACACACTATCATTTCATAAGAGAATGTGTGGAAAACGAAGATATCACTGTGGAACACATAAGTGGAGAACTACAACGAGCAGATATACTAACAAAGGCACTAGCAAGAATCAAGTTTGCTACAATGAGGGAACTGCTCGGAATTCAAGACTTAAAGCAACTTATGGATGTTCGAGATTAGGGGGGTGAATGAAAACCCGGTTAATCTCTTAACATCACACTTAGTTAGAATATATATTACATAGCGGTTATGAACTACGAGGACCAAAGTTGACAAAGACAAAGATGGTAACTACCATTATTAACCGAAAAGGTGTGTCCCTCTCTCACACAAATTCCGATCGGCACAAGACAAAACAAAGGAGACGCACCGGTTGGATATGAACGGACAAGAAACATCACACCTCTTCAAGGATTGATCACAACCACACATCCAAGAGACGTGACTTTTTCATGAAGAGACACAACTTTTTGTTCGTACCCGTAGAAAACTATAAATAGGATAGAATGTTTCATTTGTAAAACACTTTTTACTCTCATTCGATTTGTACATACATTCAAGTTATTGTTTATGCAAGTTTATTTTATCACGCTCATTCTAGAGATCAAGATCCATTTCGGGCCAACAAATTTAACACGTTAGTTTTGACCTCTCAACTCAGGTCAACCCTTACGTGTTGTGACCTGTAATCTAACTAGCTCATTTTGTTACAAAAACACAATTTTGACCCGTTTTGACAAATGAGTTAATTTCCAGCCGTCTTTTGACACATCAGTTATTTTTGACCCGTTTGGACCTGCAATGCACTCAGCCCGTTTTGACCTCTATTCAACCTTTAAAGAGTAATTTTAGTATTTACTGGTTAACTCAATGACTTAAGTTTCATATTGTTTGTAAACTTGAAAGCTTATTATGCAACTTTCTTTTGCTACTGGTTTAAGATTGCAATTAATGTCTGTGTTCTTATGAAACAGGCAACAATGGTCTTAAAGTTAAATAAGGACGAAGGCCCCACAGGTGGTGGCAGCAACACCAAGACTTCCAGCAGCACCACGACCACCACCTCATCTGATGTGGAAACCCTTGAAGAAGATATAAGAATTATGGAAAAGTACAAATAATTGTATCAACAGTCACTAGCTTTAAACAACCATGCTTTTAAAAGGGATATCTATTGGCACACCGGCCAATCTATCCGCACACTTTGCTTTTTCAATACGACCCGTATAGGCCTATACGACCCGTATTGAAGGTGTCGATTTAATGATTCAGGTGTGGCAATAATACGACCCTTTTAAAATGCAATAAATGTAAATAACTTTTGCAAGTCCATGAACCCATTTGTATATTGAGTTTACAGATTCATGTTTTCAAGAAAGGATTAAAGAAAATGGGTATTATCCTAGATTTTATTAATAGATTGGATTAATAACAACATTTCAACAAAATTTGTTAAAATTTGTTAAAAATCGGCCTGTCTGCCGCAAAGCACGTAGATTGTGGTAAATACAGCCACAATTTAATTTTTATGCACATAGCTTTTATTTAAAAATTAGGTTACATTCCAATTTGATTATGATAAAAGTATCCTTACATTAACATTATTTTTGAATAAAAGCTACGTGCATAAAAATTAGGTGGTGTTAAACGACTTCAACCTGAAACTGGCCCGAACCCGTTTAAACTAAACCTAAACCCGTGAATTTCGTGTTAGGTTCATGTCGTATTTTTGAGTCGTGTCAGAAATTCACACCCCTAATAAAAATAAATGACACGTAGCCTGTCTGACCCATTCTTTAAGGCAAAAAAATTTAGATTTTACTTATGACCTAAATGAACTGAACTTTCTCATGCACACCTTTAGAATTAATAACAAGTGTTGTGTTTTCCGTTGCATCGCGAATTTGGTTTTGGTTATGGCTCAAAACCGAACCACTCCGTACATAGCCCTAAACTCACCAACCTAAGTGACATATTTCCCGCTGAATCGCGCGGGTAAACGACTAGTATATTGTAGGATCGTGAAACGACCTAACGAGTCGATCAGAAGAGTGCTCAGACCGAATCAGAGGCGGAATTCATTGATTCGGTCTTTGTTTAGCTTGTATTCACTATTAATTGTCTCGTTTATTAATCTCTGAACGTTTACAAGACTGGAGACACCTCGACAGCACCTCGGCGTCGGAAATCAGAATCTTACAAATGAACTCGTTTGAAGGCTATTTATAGGGAAGACCCTTCCGTTTGAAAATGACATAATCATTTCAAACGGAACCCTTCAAACGGTCAACAACCTCAAACGGGTACATCATTTCAAACGGTCAATCTCCTAATTCTTGTTTCATGTGCTCTAAATTGTGATGTCATCATTATGATGTCACATGATGATGTCATAATGATGATGTCACACTTGTTCAAATCTGCAACGAACCCGAGACTCGACATAAGACGAAGACGACAGATGAATGCACCAACAGACTCCCCCTCAGATGTTGACGAGTCTTAAGTGTCGAGTCTTTGCATCTTCAGTCTTTATCAGTCTTTTTTCTTTCTTAGCATATACCAGGATCTTCTCTTTGGCTCTAACCTCGTCAGACTCCCCCTCTCATCATGATGGGATCGCTGTCTGGAATTAGCTATCACCTTGAGATCAATCCCTGGCTTTATCTCTGATTAGCTCATTTCCTGCACACATTTTCTCATCAAAACACATAAGTTTTTACTTAAATCAATAAGAAAAACTTACTAGTAATAGTTACATCAAGTTCAAATTCATGATCTCGATTAACTAATCAAACTTTTCTTTTCACAAAACAAATTTCTTCTTTTAAACGCACACTCCCAAACCAGTTCATCATATTCAGCACTTGAAATTTTGAAAATCAGCTCTTCAACATCAGTTGTCGAAAATCTTTTTGAATTTTTCAAAATTTATGCTAAAACACACTAAAATTTTTTTGGATTTTTGAAATAACAGAAATACATTAATGAAATATTTACAAACAATATTTTTGTGAGTTTGCGTAAGAGGATCATATCAGTTTTTGTGACCAATCACTAGCACCGTTAAGCTTTAAACATTTTAAGCTCTAAACGATTCACGTTGATTGACGATATTGTTGTCCACTTAAACTCAATCTAAAAACTTTCAATCTGCTTACCGATACTTTAAGATATATTAAGATAGCACTAAGTTCTTATGGACCCCACGATCTCAGCATATCCCCTCATCATGCAATACACTAACTCAAGTAATGCCTTTAAACTTTTATCAATTGTAATTTGTGCGAAAACAAAGCAGAATGTTTAAACATTAACAATCAGGTCGATACTTCCGTAAACATTAACAAACGGAACCCTTCAAACGGTCAACAACCTCAAACGGGTACATCATTTCAAACGGTCAATCTCCTAATTCTTGTTTCATGTGCTCTAAATTGAGATGTCATCATTATGATGTCACATGATGATGTCATAATGATGATGTCACACTTGTTCAAATCTGCAACGAACCCGAGACTCGACATAAGACGAAGACGACAGATGAATGCACCAACATATATATATATATATATGATTAGGTTCATTTGTGAACAACCCCCTTGATTGTGAACACTAGTAAACTAATCATAAGCCTTGATTATCATTACACAAGTGTAAATCAATGGTCAGGATTTATTCATTCAGTTCACAAAAACACTAACGTTTACTCTAGAACTCCGCCATATATATATATATATATATATATATATATATAGGGTAGGGATCAAGAGTGAACCATGTTTAGATAGTGAACAAAAATGAACAGATCCTGGCCGTTGGATGATGAGATCTTGATAATAGGATTTAAATAATTTTTAAATTAATTAAAAGAATAAATTCATATATAATAACCGTACAAGGGCTTTTTCGTAAACCACCTCAATGTCAATCAATAACCTCTATCAACTCAGAAAGAAGAATCATCTCCATCCTCTCTCCCTCAAAGGCGATTTCTGCAAAAAGGATTAGCATCAAGAAGAATAAGTTAAACAAGGTATCGTTACACAGTGTATTTTTCATCAAACGATTTTGAATGTCTCGTCTTTATACACATGAATCTTCACATCTCCTAATCTAGGGTTTAATTGGGTCTGTGTAACCAGTCGCTTAGTAGTGTTGTTCTACCGATTTTGTAGTATAGTGTTGATATTTGTTCATATGTTTTGCCCGATTGAAGTTTTCTGACAAATGATTATGAATGATTCTTCCCTAATTACTCAGAATCCTTTTAATCCAAAAGCTAGGGCTTAGTTTCCTGGGACTGGTAAACCGATTAGGTGTGTACTTGTTCAAACTTTATCATATACCATTAAGATATGTTGTATTTCAGTTCCGACATGTGTATCTTGATTGAGTCTATATCCATTATTCATCTAGGTATTTTGGGGGATTGCGAAATACAAGCATTGTTTAAATTTTGGGTATATTTTGTTGTCTATAAAGAAACAAGTATGTGTGTATTTGGTCTAATTACATATTGTAACAAACTAATTTTTTATGTATTTGTGTCAGTTTAGTAGAATCTTTTAGTTCAATGGCACTGTTTTGTACCAAAAAATGTTTTGAGCTGATGTTCTTTGAAATGGTTTAACCGGTTTGCTTAACTAATCTATATCTATACTATCTATATCTATACTATCTATACTATCTATAATATACATATCCAAAGGACTTCTTAAAGTCATAAAAATTTCCGTAAAACACCCCTAAAGCATGCTGTACAACCCTCTAAAGCACAATATAATGTACAATCCCAATTATGCCCTTCACTAAAAAAAACACAAGGGGTACAACATCAGATGCATATTGTACTACTCATTAAAAAAACACGGTATCACTATCTCTCATTAGGGTTTCAGATCTCATTCCTATCCGCCTCCCTCTCTCTCTCTCTCTCTCGGCGATTCAGAAACCCCAAGCTCTCTCTCTCGGCGATTCAGAAACTCCAAGCATTCCTACCACTCGACAATCGTCAGGTAAGCTTAAATTGTTGATTGTGCAACTGAGCTTTTAGATCTAGGCTTTCTCTCTGACACCAGATTGATGATTATCTCTCTATCTGACACCGGATCTGTGTAGTATTTCAGACATGCGCTGGGTTCATCAACGATGGTGGCTGTGGGTTTAAGATGATGACGTTGGTTGGTGGCCAGATTGGTAGCATCCTTACCAGATCTACCTTTTGTTTCGTATTTGTGTAGTTTATGTTTATACGCTGTTAAATTTCATGTGTTATAAGTTGTTTTAAACAGTTTTGCTACTGTTTTTGGATGTATTTATGTTAGATCTGCGTAAAATTTTCAGATCTGTGTTGGTTCTGGGTTTTTATAATGTTTTGTGAACTGAGTGATAAAATTTTCAGATCTGTGTATAGATAATGTGAATGGAGTGATAAAATTTACAGATCTGAAGCATAATTGTGAATGGTGAAAAGACTCTCTTCACTGTGGGCCCATTGCCAGGAACTAAGCTTGAGTTTCCCGTGTTGTTGGAGAATTTGTCGTCAAATAGGTAGACAATGTTTGATGCTTGATGTTTATGACTTCTTGTTGCTAATGAGTGTGTGTTTTTTTTTATAGAACCGCACGAGGTGGCATCTCTGATGAAGTGGAAACCAAGAGATCACGGCGTCCACCTCAATCTAAGTCATATACGGTGAAGATCAGCTATGCCACCAAAATCCCGATTCAAGCCATTTTTAATGCACTCCAAGGCCAAGATTCTGAACAATTCAGTGAAGCCGTAAGGGTTTTGGACGTTCTTTTAAGGCAACATGCAGCAAAACAGTAAGTATATGCTCTTAAACCGACTTTCATCATATCATGTTTCGTTTCGTTAACTTCAACCATGTTTATTTGGTATCATGTGCAGAGAATGTCTTATTGTTCGACAATGTTTCTTTCGCGACGATCCGAAAAACTACACAGGCATTGGTGGCGGGGTTTTGGGCTGCAGGGGACTTCACTCCAGTTTTCGTGCCACTCAAGCTGGTTTGAGTTTAAACATAGGTATAGCTCAAGATTTTTTTTCCACATTTTTTTTTTAATTTTGTTTGGAAAGATTGTTAAATCTTTTTTAATGAATTTGTAGACGCATCGACTACAATGATAGTCCGGCCAGGGAAAGTTTTGGACTTTCTTTTAGAGAATCAAAATGTGCGAAACATAAGGGAAATCGACTGGATTAAGGTAACAAGTGTGTTTTGTTTTAGATATCTTACTTTTAGTAATCTAATACATTTTTATGTTTAACAGGCTAAAAGAACTCTGAAGAGCCTCCGAATCAAGTCCTTCCCCTCTAACCGAGAACATAAAATTATCGGATTGAGCGTAAAAACATGTGGAGAACAGACGTATGTTACAAATAAATTCTAATTTTATTTTACTCTTTATTTTGTTTACAGTTGTGTGAGTTGTTATCCTTACAACGTTATACCAAGGCGTTGTCGAACTTACAAAGAGCATCACTTGTTGAGAAATCCCGACAAAAGCCACGAGAGCGGATGAATGCTTTGATGGGTGTAAGCTTTTTTCATAACATAATGAAATGATACTGCAAATCAAGAACATTAAATGGTAAATAACGTTCTTCATTTAACTTTGCAGGCGCTAAAGCAAAGTAACTACCGTGCGGATCCTGTTATTAACACAACTGGCATTACAATCAGCACTACATTCACCCAAGTTGAGGGCCGGATTTTCGATCCACCAAAGGTGTAATATTAATTCACAAATTTCTCATTTTTTGTATAAATAATTTCTCATAGTACTCGTGTTCCTTTCGGTTAAAGTTTGGAAGTGGGGGAGTCTTTCAAGTTGTGGCTTTTGTTAGTTTTCTTTAATAGTGTGTATTCTTTCAAGTTGTGAAGTAAGTCTTTTTTTTGCAGTTCATGTGCAAGGTTCGCTAGGTCCAGTTTGGTTCAAAAGGGATTCCTCCCACCAACAATCCAGTTGTAGATTATCAAACAATCCAGTTGTAGATTATCACATTGAAGCTTTGTTAAAGCGACCTAGGACTCCTCCCACCAACAATCCAGTTGTAGATTATCAAACAGCTGATTCTGAACACGCGTTGAAGAGAACGCGTACATTTGGGATATCTGATGAAGTATGACACACTTTTCCTATTATCTTTTTTAGAGAATAAGCAATTTGGTATGCATGTATAAATTAACAAACTAACCTCAATTGTACCACTTCCCCCGCACATAAATATTTTTATAATAATAAGTTTTTCTACTCCCTACTCTTTCTGAAATTGTTAAGTTTGTGTTAATGTTCAGGCTGCAGTTTATTTCAACCAGGTCGGCTGCCGAGGCTATCATCTGTAAATGGTAAACAAAATTTCATCTAATCAAGGGCTGCTCGGATGAAAAAATAAATTACATTCTTTAACCGTGATGACCCCATACTCAAAAAAGTTTTTCATAGGCTAAATTGCAAAAGGACTCTCGGGTGGGTTAACCGATTGCCAAAGTTTGGTATGTTTCGGTTCCTTTTATCAGCATTAAAATAGCCAATTTTAACTTGTTTACTTATAAACAGGTCGAATTGGACTTTTCTTTATCTCAAACGGATGAAAGCGTAAAACTGAAAATATAACCAAAAAAAGGAACATGTCAAAACTATATTATACAGTTTATTCTGGCCTGCACCGATAAAGTGCTTGTTTTAAGCTGAACCTGTTTTGATATTTATTAGTACGTGCTATGTAGTTTTGATGGTGACGGTACACCTTTTCTTGGTCGCAAGTTGTTAAGTCACATTAATATCCAGTTTTGAATAGAGCCAAACAATATTTGAAGTCTGATCCGACTATGAATTTCCCAATTGACAATTTTTGAAGCTTCGTTTTTTATAAATTTCTTATTAAAATAATGCTTAAATTTATATTAACCAATAAGATTAGGAGTGAGAAATTACAGAGTGACCAGTCAAGTAATACCCTGACCAGTTAAATAGAGAAGCAATTTACAGCTGTCAAGTTTTACTGCTGCACTCAAATGGTGTTTTTACTACTAACGAGACTTACTTTTACATGCAGCCGTAAAGCAAACACCATTCAGAGTTGTCTGTCAGAGAGCTTGCTTTTTGCATGCAGCCGTAAAGCAATAATTATTCAGGATCTCCTGCTGAAGCTTTTTGCATCTGTATAAATGCTCAGTAACATGTATTGTTTTAGTTTACATGTGTTGTAAAATAAATGTTCAGCATACTTTATTTTTTTTTCTTTGACTTAAATTAAGATAGGATAAATGTTCAGCTGTGGCTTTTTGCATCTGTATAAATGCTCCTGCTCTTCAGTAAGATATATGTTTGGTTTGTTTTTCACTGATTTTGCATTAAAGGAACCTGACGAGTTGTTAATTAACGATTAGTTTTTAAAAATTATATGAAAGCGTAACGGGATGTAAAAGAACCTGGCTTCTCTTTTCTTTAGAGCTTGGACTCGACGTCTTCTTAATTGAAGAAAACCAATTTTCTTTCTTCCCCATTACTGAATCATCCCCCAATCAGCCTGTTTTTTTTCACCATTTTTTCGGTTTCATAACAAGACGAACTTTGACATTCAAGGTCAAACATGTATAGCAATTCAAAATTTCAATTAATACATATGCATCATGAATTTGGATCAACACTATTCCTACACAGTTAGAATTTGTTATGCCTTATCAAGATCCTTTAAAATTGAACAAAAATTCCGCTATTTCATGTCAATTCGGAGTTATAAGTTAACAGATTTGACACTGGAGGCCCTGAACACCAGCCCTGTAATACATGTTCATAATTCAATACTTTTGTCCTTCCAACTCATTCTTAATACATCTCTAAGAAATTTAACTGTGTTTGATAAATTATCAATCAGTTGACTTACAGAACCCTGTTAATACTAGAAGATAAAGGACACATGTACTTGGTATTGAAGGCATGCTAAACCTTTCACTGCTTGAAACACCTCTTGAAGCTACAGCTAAAAAAATTTACCCGAGTATATCACCAAAGAATCGATAAACTAACAGTAAAACCAGTGCCAACATATCACGAATAAGAAACTAACTTAAGTACTATACAATATATCACGAGACGACGGATAAACTAGAGGTAAACGATTACCCTATTGTAAATCGCCACTCCCGCCGCATCGCGCGGGCAAACGACTAGTATACTAATACACATGTGTAAGTTCTATGAATACACATGTGTATACACTTAGTGGAGATTGTTGGGTACATAGGATAAGTGTTGGTGACGAAATACACAAATTTTGAATTTGGTTTACACAAACTATGGATACCCTGTTCATCTGTACACATCGGGAATGTGAAATCCGTTCAATTTAAAGTTTGGTTTAGTTATTGTGTATGAACAAAGTAGATTATGTGTAATAGGATTGATTACATAGTGTTGTACCATGATTTTTTTGTGTACTTAAGCCAGTATCTTAAACTCATGTAGTTTGGCCTTTTTTGGCTCAATCGATTTCATTGTTTATTAAAAAATGTTTTGTAATGAGGTTTGTATAAAATGGTGTAATCTGTTATCTTAACGGTTGTAATAATACACATGTGTAATTGACAAAAAGTACACATGTGTATTAAAGTTGGACAAACTGAAATGTACATATATGTGCTTTGTAAAACGAACCAATTAGAGGTGTATTTGTTCAAACGTCATAATGAAAACATTGTGATATGTTGTGTATTTCTGCCAGTTTTAAAATGGTGTACTCTGTGAACTTAGCGATTGAAATAATACACATGTGTAAAAGACAAAGGTACACATGTGTATTATAATTGGGCAAACTGATATGTACATATATGTACGTGTAGCAATTTATTGATTTGTTTTCCATAATATTGTTTATTAGTTTCTCATTCAATTAAGGTTGAGACCTGTTTGTTTCTAATACATTCTGAGTTTGTTTCCTTGTTGGTTTGTCTTAGGTAATTTATAAGGATAAAAAATGAGGACTAGTAAGTGATATTTGGTAAGCAATAAATTGTAGATGGTTAAATGGTCTTACATATCGTTAAACGAGGGTCTTAATACAAATATGTAGGGAGAAAAAGCAAACGGATAGCTGGTAAACGGAAAGGCATATTTAAAAACAGTGCAGCAGATCCGATTATATGTTCTGAAGGTGAAGACAGTAAATTTTGTTAAGAACTTTATGTGGTGATATGTAATTTAAAGGGTTAATTAGGGCTTAAAAGGGTTTACACATGTGTCTCGTTTCTTTATTTCACAAAGTTATATTTGTGTGCAGAAAGATGTGGTTGTGAAATACCTAAAGCGTGTTCGCCATCTCCGATGCCATGAGATTGGAGCTCGAGATCCTGTTCGGTTGGATATTGGTTGGGTAACCATAGGAAACCATGAAGACTCGGGAATATAACCGATGCGACACATGGAAACTTGGATGGGGATCATTGAAGATCGCTGGGACATTGGGTTTCCAAATGAAATGGCAAAAGTAAAGACAAAGATAGCACAATTTAGGAAGAAATTTGTGTTGGTGCACTACATCTGTTGATTACGTCTAGGTGTCTAGAATCAGGTCTTATGTTGTATTGTATAGCATAGGGCACGAAATACGTTTTATGAGTCTGGTCCGCTCATAGGGACATAGGGAGTCTGGTCCGCTTTTATGTCATGTCTGGTCAGCTTATGTGTACATGTCTGGTCCGCTTATATGGACATGTGACACATAAGCGAACCAGAAACCCTATATATAGGTGTCGTTAGGGCGGATCTCATAACATGTATGTGAAATTCCACACTGAAGGTCTGCCGGTGTGAAGATCGAGCTGTAAAACGTTTTAAATCAATAAAACAAGCAGTTAGGAAGAAGAACAAGCTATATCTACTTGTGTTTCTTATTATTCCGCATCTGAAACGCAAGAGACAACCTCTGAACGACTCGTTCGGGTCAACAAACGATCCTACAAGTGGTATCAGAGCTTGGGAGGAGGTTTTCTGCAGATTGTAGCTGTTTTTCATCATTTCTTCTCACTTCTACACCTTCTTTTACTGATTCGGAAAAATTTCACGGTTGGAATTCACTCAAATTTTCACAGCTCGTGCGAAATAGTATAGAGATAAATCCTGGAAAGTTTGAAGCCTAAATTCGAAGTTTTAACACGTCAAAACTTGTTCGATATGTGGATCGCTCGAAGTGACGTCAACCTCTGAACAAGTCGGAATTTGCTCAAATTTCAACAGCTTGTGCGCAATAGTATCAAGATAAGTCCTGGAAAGTTTGAAGCCAAAATTCGAAGTTTTAATGAGTCAAAACATGTTCGATATGTGGTTCGCGTTTCTGGTTCGCTTCAACGTACAAGTAATGCTGGGTCGCTCCTGTTTTTAGTTCTGGTTCGCTCGAAAGTGAGTTGTCTGGTTCGCTCATTCTGACAAGTCTGGCTCGCTAATTTGAACAAGTCTGGTTCGCTTATTTGAACAAGTCTGGTTCGCTCATTCTGACAAGTCTGGTTCGCTCATTCGAACAAGTCTGGTCCACTCGAACGAACAAGTCTGGTCCGCTTGAACGAACAAGTCTGGTCCGCTCGAACGAACAAGTCTGGTCCGCTCGAACGAACAAGTCTGGTCCGCTCAATTGAACAAGTCTGGTCCGCTCGATTGAACAAGTCTGGTCCGCTCGAACGAACAAGTCTGGTCCGCTCAAACATACATTGTCTGGTTCGCTCATTAGTACACTTTCTGGTTCGCTTATCTGAACCTGTTTGGTTCTGTTTTTTCAAAAATCTTGATAATTTGTCTAAGTGTTCTTGGTAATTCACTGTTACATATTCAGTCTTTTTAACTGATCATTTGTTTGTCTCGTTCAGGTGATTTGACTAGGTGAATCAGTTCATGTGAAAGATTGTTTGAGAAATTTTTTGATTCCGAATCATGGATATAAACTTCTTTAATATGACTAAAGAAACTTTTGATAGAATAAATGTATTAACGAAAGAATTTGATTCATTTTCAGGTTATCCAGGAGAAAGTACAAAGAGTATCATTGAGAGGTTTAGTCATCTTGTTCGTTCAATGTCTGAGAAGGGTATTAAGAAAAGTTCAGATGAATGGATTGATAAATTAGCCAATGCCTTACCTCAACAAGAGTGGGGTACATTTCTTTTGAATTTAAAAAGAACTGGAGAATACTCTGAATTGGCAATTGGTCAATTCATTAAGAAAATTGAAGAACAGATGGAGAGAAATGCTGAGAAGAAGAAAATTCAAAGTGGAAAAACAATATTAAAGAAGAGTAAGAGTAAAGGTGTTCAAGTGGGAGAGGAACAGACTGAAGAGATTTCAGTTTTGAAAGACGAGAAGAAAACTGATAAGAAACATATTTTTGATTTGCAAGAAAATTGTGAGAGGTTGAAATCTTAAAATGACAAACTGTTAAATGATTTGAACAGTTTGACATTAGAAAACAAGATTTTGAAAGAGAAAGAAAAGGATTTTGAAAGCAAAAAGAAATCTTCAGAAGATGAAGATTTCTGGATAAAATTGGAGAACAAAAATTTGAAAGCAAATGAAACAAAATTTCAAGAACAGATAAAAGTTTTGGAAAATGAAAAATCTGTTCTTGAAAACATTAAAATTGAAAACGAAAAAACTATCAAGTCTCATCTTGAACGAATATCTCAGTTTGAAAATGAAGCTGAGAATTCAAGGAACAAAATTGATGAGCTTGAAAAGAAATTGAAAGGTTTTGTGACTTCATTTGTGTTCCCCTGTCCAAAACCGATCAATTCTGTTCCAATAAGTGACTATGTCACAAACTTTGACAAAGTCAAAGTTGAAGATTGTGATGAGAAAACTGATGATGAAAATGAGGAGTTTTATTCAGCAGATGAGTCTGATGCTGAAAATGAGAAAAAGAAAATATTTTTGAAATTAAAAGAAAAGTTTCAGAAAACTGTTCTGCAATCAACCGAAAAGGGAGAATGCTCTACGCAAAAACCTTTGAAGAAGAAAGTGGAACAGATACAAAAAGTAAAAAATTCAGAAAATGTTTATAACAAGAATAAAAGCTCATCAGTTCAATCATCCAATCGCATTCAAAAACCACAAAAATTGAAAAATGAAAACTCAAAAATTGTTGGTAATAAGTGGTGCAGGTTTGACCACAGTGCTTCAAAGCCAAATCCAGTTTTCAGGAGGGATGATGATCACCACAAAGCCAGACAATGCTATGATTTGAGTGTTTGGTGTGATAGTGGTGAATGGTACGATAACAGAGTGTGTTACTCTTGTGGTATTCGAGGACACATTGCTGTTAACTGCCAGAATCGGTGGTTTGAGACTAGAAGATGCTATGAATGCAATATCAGAGGACACATTGCCAGAGATTGTCCAATGAGATCAAAGGGAAGATCGAGGGATGAATCTCAGAAAATGGCAATGAAGAAACCAGTAAATGTCAAGCCCAAAGAACAGAAAGTTCAAGAATCTAAAATTCAAGAACAGAAAGTTCAAGAAAAGAAAGTGAAGCTTTCACAAGGGCAGAAAGACAGACTGAGGAAAAAGAGGAAGAAGGCTAGAGAGTATATAGAGAAAATTTTGTCCTCGGATACAACTGGTAAAACAGATAAAAGTTCTGATAAATCGTCTTGCTCGCCAAAGACTGACAAATCAAGCAAAACGAATTGTTCAGATACAAATCTGAGGACAGAAAAGAGGAAAAAGAAAGAGAAGGAAGTTAATCAAGAGATTAACAAATGTGGCAATGAATCTGTTTCTTTGGAAACAAAGGAGCCACATGTCGGCGATGAATCTGGCTCATCAAAGTCAGACAAGCCACATTCAGGCAATGATTCTGGTATGGTAAAGCCAGAGGAGCCATGTGTTGAGGTAAAAATTGAGAATTCTGGTCTAACAATGGATGATGCAAATTTTCCACCATTGTTGAACAAGAATTCAAAATCACCCAAGGACAGTCAGGCTTGGGTGAATCTGTTTAAATAGAAAAACCTGATATGCCGGAGATCCCAGGTTTATATCGTGGATCAGGAATCGGCATCTTTCTAATGTTTGAAGATTTTGGTTGAAAGATTTTGATAGTGTTTGAATGTTTACAGGTTGAAGGACTACGCCGGAGCTTCCATGTTGGTAAGTGCGAAGCAGGAATCGGCATCCTGATTGGTAAAATGATGATGTAGACGTAACATTCCTACAGTTGATATAGGTTTATACTTACAAGTGGTATTGTTTGTGATTCTACAAGTGGTAAAATCAAGGACATTAAGTTGTACTTGCATTTTCCTACAAGTGGTTGACGACAAAATGATGAACCATACCCCGAACCTACAAATGGTTTTTATCAACACAAATTCATTTTCCGGAAAAATCATTTTGATTAAAACAAACTTAAGTGTTTTGAAATCTAAATGAGAAAATGGTTTGTGATAGGGGGAGTTCTGATTGTTTATGCCTAGTGGATGGCGATTTGATGTGATTCAGTGTCAGTTGTCAAGTTTCTGTTCAGTTTGTATGTTTTAATTGTGTTAAGAGTCTTAGTTTTCAAATTTCCTTTGAAATGTGTTTGCATTATAGGGGGAGTAAGAATTTTTAGAAAATCCAAAAACATTTGAAAATTTGAAAAAGCCAAAAACATGATAAAATGAAAAATGAGTTTTTGTTGCATAAAAGAGGAAATGATAGTACATCAGTGGACTATCACAACATGCTAAAGAAATGGAAAGTTAATATGTGATAAACGGTCTCACTGATGATGTGCCAGTAGGTTTTTGCACATTTAGTAGATTGTGAAGAGATATAAACCTAAATTCTAACTTGCTTGTTCTGTGGGTTAACACAAACTTGGATATATAGGTAACCCCTGAAATCTTGTTTGAAAGGTCCCTTATTCTGAGATACTAGGTCTTTATGCTCAGTGATATCTGGGGTATTATCCCGGGACTTCTGCTGAAAGAAATTTCTGACCTAGTCCCCGGATAATACTTTCTGCAAATGCTTGAAACATAGCATCGCCCTCAGCAAGCTGATGAAACAATAAAATTGATAGTCGCTGATGTTGTAATGCAAAAGATCCTCTAAAGGGGACACACCAAAAGTCGAAGCCGTCATCTCTCTGCGTATCGAAAGATCGACCTGAGCTCTCACGGCCCTCGCACTATAAGTTATTCCCCTGACAGATATCATCTGTGGTATACTCACCTGTAAGACTGAATATTGGGATCTGGATACGGGAGTATATTCAAGTAGTGGGACACACGGATAAGTTCAAGTGCTTAAAACATTAATATCGTATCTCGGATCAGTTGAACTTTGTGTGAAAATTTAAGTGGACAAGTATACTGACAATCTAAGTGAATCGTTTAGAACTTAAAATGAAATGAAGCTTAACGGTGTTGGTGATTTGTCTCAGAATCTGATATGATCCTCTTGCACAAACTCACAAAAATATTGTCTGTAAATGTTAGGTCCGGCTAGGGGAGGATCTAGTCGCCTAATCCTTGTGTACAAACACGTCCGGTTGTGCGGAATCCAACCGGAGATGCAAACCGAGATAGAACACGCAAAAGCACGACACACAAAGTTCACCGATTAACACCACTTGTATTAATACGAATGAAGGGTCCAGTTACAAGCTCAATGTTTACAGATGTACTCTATAAACTCTCTCTCTCGTGTGTGTGTGTGCTGCTAACAGAATGCTCTAAGTATTCTGCTGTTCTCCCTTGTGTCTCTCCAAAGTGTCTAACTTCTCAACCTCTCTACTCTGTCTAACTTCTCCCCAAAAGAACACAACACACAACATGGGTATATATATACCCGACACAGCACTTGTGGTCGAAGGAAAAGGAAATCTGGTCGAAGGATCATCTATCGACCAGAAATTCTACCGAAAGATCCATACATACCTCGAAGAATGATATCCTTCGAGGTCCATCTGTATCTATCGAATGTTTATCTTTCGAGGTCATCGAAGGATCTAAACTATCCTTCGATGCCTCATCCTTCGACACACACATCAACATACACACAATGTGCTAACTGTTTGGCCAAGTCAAACCGGAGGATGGTTGACTTGGTCAAACTTACATCGAACGCACATAACAACAAACCTAACATAAGACATCGTTTGGTATCATGACAAAATACAGACATAGTACAGACACAAGTAGCTTTGTCTTGATCTTCGTGTCTTCGAGTCGAAACCAAGTCGAACTGAGCTGAGTTGAACCGAGCCGAGTCGTGTCCACAAAATATGCATCAACAAACTCCCCCTTGGACGCTACTCGTGAGGTTCAACTTCGATGTCTTCCACGTCGGAGGATCTTCAAAGTCTTCACGTGTCGTAAGTAGAAAGTGTATCAACAAACTCCCCTTTTTATTTAGGAAGTGTGTCAATAAACTCCCCCTTAGATTGAACTCTCCATTGAGTCATGCTCGTGAATCTTTTGACTTGTCAATTCTTCAGATCCTTGTGGTGTTGATGAAGGGTCAGCGGCAACTCGATCACTTTATCCTTTGAGTGCCTCCACTTCGTGTCATCATTCAAAAGCTTGTCATCGAACATGTTCTCCTCGCCTTTAGCATCTGCACATGCAAGAAAGCTAAACGCATAATGAGAACAACCGCTTGGAATATAGTTAACATTTAAACAAAGACACATATGAGATCAAATCTCAATCAAACACCAACCGACAACAGTTTGAAAGTTTAGAAAATGTACAAATGTTAATCCTTTAACTTTCAAAATGTGTTAACTTCGACAGTTTATGAAGATGCAATTGTTTTCCAGCTTACAATCAGGATTTTGGGTAGGATAGACTCGAGTTCCAACATCAGTCAATCAAAAATAAACTAGAAGCAAAATCTTTTTGGCTTTTATAAAGTTTAAATTAAAACACACCTAAAATCTTTTTGGAATTTTTCATTTTTCAAACGTAAAGACGGAAAACAATAAATAAATATATACAAAGTTGCATAAACTGAAAACAGTAAATAAATATCTACAGACATTCTTTTTGCGAGTTTCGAGGGTAAGAGAATCATATCAGTGTACGGTCATGCCAAAACGCTCTTTTTGTTCAATTAGTTAATATTAAGATAAGCATCCTATAACGATTATCGGTATTGTTGTCCACATAAACTCAACTTATCATTTGTAATCATGGCGAGGGGATACGTTAAGGTATAATTTATACTTACCGACTGGTGTTCATCCACATCACGACACATTCCCGTATCAAGGTATGCACGAGGGTTCATCTTACCGGTGAGTATACCAATTATCATCTGTTTGACCGTATATGATGTGAGAATCTCACTTATTTTGATTTGAAAACAAGCCCTTTGTGATATAATCACTTATTGATGAGGAACTTGATTTTCGATGCATGAGGGCACAGGAGCAAGTCCGTGAACAGGTCAGTACTTTCGTACAGCAGAGAGACGAACTTGACTCCCGGATAAATGTGATATATTATCACTTATTTGTTTGGACATGTGATTGTTGATCACTTATTGAGGTCGAATGCAATATGTACACGTATGTATGGTATCATGGAAGATCTAGACTTGCGTCCCCGTTATTGTTTCGGTAAAAGAAACAACCATGATACCCAGATGATAAGCAGCATAAAGACCGAATATCTCAGAACCTCGGCAATCTCTCAAACGAAATTTCGGTACCAAGACCATATGCCAATGAATGGTTCCCACCCAGTCTTCAGTCGATTTAAGTTTATATCACCCTGCACACTTTAAAATGATTGTTAGCCTACCGATACATCTTATATAGAGCTGCTTATCGCTTTTTCAATTTAAGGTTTAAAGAGGTTTAGACAGACCACTGATGTACTATCATTTTCTCTTTTTCTCGCCAGGAAACTCATTTTTGTTTTTCTATTGTTTTTGTGCTTTTGAAATTTTTCGATGTTTTTGGATTTTTCAAATTTTGGATTAATATTGGATTTACTCCCCCTAAAATCAACAAACTAAGATAAAATATAAAAACACAAAGGTATTTACAAAAATGACTTTCCGATGTTGGTTAACTCATGTTTTACCTCAATGCCGTTTACCAAAATTAATTTTTTGAATCTGAAAAGATTTCTTGAATTTTGGAAAAATCAGTTGGCATGTCGGTTTGCGGTGCGGACCATGACAACATTGTCTGGCCAAAGAGTGCTGTACGAGATAATACAAATTCATAAAGCAGCTTAAATATCGACAAGTAAAGGAGAGATTAGAAATTTTAAAACCGTATCCTGCAACTGCTTCGTGCATTGCCAGGAATTTGAGTGCTCTCCCAAACTGGATATCCACCCGGTGTGGATTTCAAAGTCGATTCTTTGTAGCTACTGAGAAGTCTCTTGACAGCAACAAGATCATAAACCTTTGGGTTCGGCTGGTCTTCCACATTGCACCAGCGAAGGTCTTTGTCTTTCTCTTTGAGAAGTAGTGTGCGGTTGTTCAACCCATGCCAAGGCATCCGCACACCCGGTTGGTTTGTTCAACAAACACATTTTCTTCAATCACACCGCGAAGAAATGTACACTGCACGTTCATCTTGTTGATTTCGAACTTCTGACGTGCTGCAGGTGCGTACATTTTGATTGAATCTATCCTGGGGACCCGATCAAAGCCTTTAACAATCAAACTTTGAAATGATTTGCATTTTTGTCGAAGCTTTTCAAACTCTTTCAACAGACATTTCTGTTTTCTTTTTCATTTTCTTTTTCTCTCCATCAAAGGCAACAATTTCTTCTGTCGCCTATCTTGTGCATGGACACTCCACTATCAACAATCTTACGACTATCGAAAGTTCCTCCTGGAATATCCTACACACTCACTCAAAGATTAGTTGGAGAGTGGGACCCAAGCCTTTGTGGACTTGGGTCGTCCTTGATCATCAAGGAAAGTGATTTCAATCACTTGATGATTAGGAAAAAGAACCTGTGGTGCTCCCCCTGATTGAATTACCTGCTTTTTCTTCCAAGCTGTTTGTCCTTTACCAGTATTTGTATTAATTGTTTTTGCATTTACTGGTTTTACCGTTGTAGATTTTGCTTGTACAGGTTTTTCTTCTTTGACCTCTGATTTTAAGGCCTTCTCAATTACCTTTTGATTCTTTTGTTTTAACTTCTTTTCCTTTTCTTTCAAGACACGTGGGTCTTGTTTCGGGAAAACAGGTCGTTTTTGGTAATTGGTATCTTGGGGAGCACTCGTTTTTGCCTTCAACTTTTGCAGGTATGGGCAGTATCTTACAATATGCCCAATTGTGCCACACTCAAAGCACATTCTCCGCTCTACAAACCTCGGAGAAACATGTTGATGACCAGACTGAGAACCAGACAATGAACTTTGTGATCTAGACGAGCTGGGACCTAAATCACATCCGTTGGTGTGTTGGGTGTAATTATTCTGATCATTTCGTTTTAAAATTCTAACTTGTTTTATAAAATCAATGTTAGATTTATCCTGAAATGTTTCAAGTTTATCTGTGCCCTTGGATCCAACAAAGTTCACTTTCGGTTCTCGTTTCTTAACAGGAGCTCTTTTGTTTTGCACCTTTTGTTGTTGAACTTTAGGTGCTTGAACATTCTTGTTCTGAGCCTTCTTTCCCTGTACCTTACCCTTTCCGGAGTTGACTTGTTGTTTTCGCTCAATTGGTAGTTTTCGGTTTCCGTATTGTTTTCTAACTTGTTCACACGGAATTGGATCACATTGAGTGACGGTAACTTTGCCACTTTTGTTCCCCAAAAACTTATCAATACATCCTTCAAAAATTTGCTCAATTAAATCTTGATTTACATTTTTAATTGGAAAATCTTTGTTAGAGTAGATTTTGTCATCTCCTTTGAGCGTGTACAACAAATCATTCCCTTCAAGGCTAGATACAATGGAATCCATTGCTTTTGATGTTTCAGTCTCACTCGGTTTCACTGGTGGATCACACAAGATGTGATTCTCGATTGGAATATCTGTTGTAACCGAGTTAGACTGTTGGTTCACAATCACTTCAGATTCATCGTCCGAAGAATCAGTATCCTCAACAATGAGAGGACTCTGTTCCCTATCACACGATGAATCTGTCACATTCTCAGATTCAGATTCTGATTGACCCGAGGATGATGTACCTGTTGTGAACCCGAGGCCTGCTGCAAAATCATCTAGATTGAGTGGCACAGTAGGTTCAAAACGGGGCATATCCTCGTCATCAGGCAATTTGGAGTAATTGTGATTCATTGGGGGAGGACATGATTTGAATCCCATACACTTCTTATCCCCCTTTTTCTTTTGAACGTCAATAATGTGATCCAAAACATAGCGGGAATTGGAATAGCTTTCCAATTTCTGCCTAATTGTCTCACATTCACATCTAGCTGTTGCTAACTCTACCATTTGCTTTTCAATTGTGTCAATTAAATCATTGTTAGCATGTTGTTTTCTCAAAACAACCTTTTGTAATTCAGAAACATCATGTTTTAATGACGCAATTGTTGCTTTAAACTCCTTTTCATTTCTGGTTAAAAACAAGTTAGCTTCAGTTGCTTTAGAAAGATCAACAATCAATTCTTGATTGTGTTTGTGTGTGATTTCAAACTTACTTTCCTGTTCAGCATATTTAACCTTTAAACTATCACAATTTTCCCAGCTAACTACAGTGGGTTCATCGACACATACCTGGCTTGATGAACTGTCGACATTAGTCGTAAAGGCTGAATGGAAAGAAAAAGATCCATCTTCAGAGAAGAACTTAGCAAGCTTCTCGGAAGTTCCAGCAGATTTCTGGCAGAGAATAGATCTCCTCTTGCATAATACTTTAGCTTCAGCCAAAAGTTCATCAACCTTCAAATCTAAAGCATCACTTGATAAATCACCAGCATCAAGTGATTCCCCATCCATGCTCCCACTATAACCCGAACTATCTTCATCTTCTGAATATTCACCAGCAGACACGGGTTCTACTACTTTCTCAGTCACTTTAGCATAACATGCTGTTCCACCTGGAGCATCATTTCCCAACTGAAGCGACCAATCAAAACCTTCATCTATTTGAACCACAAGTGCCTGGTTGGCATTTGATGGCCCTGACTGGCTTTGGTTGTTGACAGGTATCAACGTACGAACATTGTTCCTGTTCTGGTTCTGCTGGTTGCCTTGATTTCTAAAGGGATTTTGATTTCCATGCTGAGCTGGTCTTGTGCATTCCCTTTTGAAATGACCTCGTTCACCACAGTTAAAGCACGTTACAGCTTGCTTGTCGAACCCATACTTGGTGTCTTTCTTGCTTTCCAAGTTGGTTCTCCCCGTCCTTTCCATAAACTCCTTTGCTCTTCGAATTGCACTAGCAAGAGCCCATTTGATATCCATCATTTCAAACTCGTCTCTATCCACTTGCTGATAATCTTCATTGGTTAGATTGATATTCCCAATCTGACCTGCGATCAATCCACAATAGGCACTAACCAAGGTATTCAACATCTCCATATGCTCCTTGGCTATTTCGACACTGACTTTGGAAAAGTTGGAAGTGTCTAATCTGACTGTGTTTGGATTGGAAGTGGCTTGAAAGTTTGAAGAGTTTCCATAAAACCCTTGCTGTTGCGGTTGTTGCTTCTGAGCTCTGCTTGGATCTAAGAAAGGCGGTGGTGTGAATTGCTGGGCTGTCGGTTGCACATGCTGTTGTTGAGAAGAAGAATTTTGTCTTGGATACATCGAGTATGCTGAAGGATCAAACTGATCTGTTGTTGATGGTCCGGTGTTTGAGATGAAAGCTGTTTGAAGCTTCGCGTGTTGAGTAGCTGGTTTTTCTCCACTGATACCCCCCGCAATCCCAAAGTACATCTCTGGACTTTGAGGAGTTAGTGTTCTTTTTGCCTTAAGCTTTTCTTCCACATCCTTGTTCTCCAATTTTTGAATTAAATCATAAACGGTGATTGTGTCTAAAACACCATTTTCTTTGAGAATTTCAAGATAACTGCTCCACTTTGCTGGTAAGCTATCAGCAAATCTCTTCGTCATTTCTTGTGGAGTGGCAGTGACTTTAAAAGCGAACATCTCGCTCAACAAGTGATGGAACCTTGTAGATAAATCTGCCAAAGGCTCATTCTCCATACACGTGAATCCTTCAAACTCTTTCTTCAGTAAATCTTGCTTGATTGAGCATTTCCTTCACATCGTAACGTGAGCATATCCCACAAGCTTTTAGTAGTCATGCAGTAAACAAACTGGTGGTAAATGTCTCTGTTAAGAGCTTGTGTGAGAATCATGAATGCTTTCTTTTCTAACTCAAACTTCTTCTTATCTTCATCAGACAGAGTGCTGTAAGTTTGTGGATTAGATCCTGCAACTTCCAACTCATTATCAAATGGAGTGAAGAAACACATCCATAGATCTTGACCTTGCCCCTGAACATAAGTTCTCAGCCTTTCTTTCCACCATCCCCAATCATTGATGTGATTTAGCTTTGGCGGTTTTGTGCTTGTACCAGTTTCACTGTCGTTCTGCATCATAGATTGAATGCTGCTGCTTTGATTTGTGACCAATGCCCATTGATTTGCAGTTATCATTGCAGCTTGAGTTGGGGCAATAGCTCGCAAGAATGCAGATTTGTCGAATTCTGGCTCAGGTTGTGTAACTGATGATCGTGAAGATGTTAGAGTCCACGCGGTTGGATCCCACTGATCGTTTGTAGCTGATGATTGTGGAGTCGAAGTTATTTTAGTCCACGCAGTTGGATCCCACTGACCGTTTGTTCCCATTTTACAAAAATTAATATATTAAGTGAAAATTGATTTAAAAAAAAAATTAATTTTCACAAACTATGTTAAAATTTCGAATGATAACAACCAGCCGAAGGAACAAGGATCGAAAGACCTAAAAAACACAAACTGTTAAACTTAAACAGATTAAGATCGAAAGATCAACACTTGTTCGAAAGAAAGACACTTGTTCGAAGGATCAACAGTGTTCGAAAGATCACTGTTGAATTTCGAACAAAGACTTCGAAAGATTCTCCAAGACGAAGGATCCTTATCTTTCGAAATGTAACAGTAGCTCGAACAATATATCCTTCGAAAAGATTCCTTGGCTCGAAAGATAACTCACTGACTTCGAAAGATGCTCGAAGGATGGGTATCTGTCGAACCTCCTTGATCGAAAGATGATCTTTCGACTTCGAAGGATATCTTTCGATGAGCTCTGGCACACTGACACAAAGTTGACAGGTTGGTGAGAAAGGTGACGGGTTGGTGCGCAACTTTGGTTTGAATATAATCACAGGCTTCTTCCAGAATATGTTCGCATCCGATGTAATCAACTTCACAGCAAATTTCTTCCTAAGTTGTGCTATCTTTGTCTTTACTTTTGCCATTTCAGTTGGAAACCCAACGTCCCAGCGATCTTCAATGATCCCCATCCAAGTTTCCATGTGTCGCATCGTGTATATTCCCCAGTCTTCATGGTTTCCTATGGTTACCCAACCAATATCTAACCGAACAGGATCTCGAGCTCCAATCTCATGGCATCGGAGATGGCGAACACGCTTTAGGTATTTCACAACCACATCTTTCTGCACACAAATATAACTTTGTGAAATAAAGAAACGGGACACATGTGTAAACCCTTTTAAGCCCTAATTAACCCTTTAAATTACATATCACCACATAAAGTTCTCAACAAAATTTACTGTCTTCACCTTCAGAACATATAATCGGATCTGCTGCACTGTTTTTAAATACGCCTTTCCGTTTACCAGCTATCCGTTTGCTTTTTCTCCCTACATATTTGTATTAAGACCCTCGTTTAACGATATGTAAGACCATTTAACCATCTACAATTTATTGCTTACCAAATATCACTTACTAGTCCTCATTTTTTATCCTTATAAATTACCTAAGACAAACCAACAAGGAAACAAACTCAGAATGTATTAGAAACAAACAGGTCTCAGCCTTAATTGAATGAGAAACTAATAAACAATATTATGGAAAACAAATCAATAAATTGCTACACGTACATATATGTACATATCAGTTTGCCCAATTATAATACACATGTGTACCTTTGTCTTTTACACATGTGTATTATTTCAATCGCTAAGTTCACAGAGTACACCATTCTAAAACTGGCAGAAATACACAACATATCACAATGTTTTCATTATGACGTTTGAACAAATACACCTCTAATTGGTTCGTTTTACACAGCACATATATGTACATTTCAGTTTGTCCAACTTTAATACACATGTGTACTTTTTGTCAATTACACATGTGTATTATTACAACCGTTAAGATAACATATTACACCATTTTATACAAACCTCATTACAAAACATTTTTTAATAAACAATGAAATCGATTGAGCCAAAAAAGGCCAAACTACATGAGTTTAAGATACTGGCTTAAGTACACAAAAAAATCATGGTACAACACTATGTAATCAATCCTATTACACATAATCTACTTTGTTCATACACAATAACTAAACCAAACTTTAAATTGAACGGATTTCACATTCCCGATGTGTACAGATGAACAGGGTATCCATAGTTTGTGTAAACCAAATTCAAAATTTGTGTATTTCGTCACCAACACTTATCCTATGTACCCAACAATCTCCACCATGTGTATACACATGTGTATTAGTATATTAGTTAAGCAAACAGGTTAAACCATTTCAAAGAACATCAGCTCAAAACATTTTTTGGTACAAAACAATGCCATTGAACTAAAAGATTCTACTAAACTGACACAAATACATAAAAAATTAGTTTGTTACAATATGTAATTAGACCAAATACACACATACTTGTTTCTTTATAGACAACAAAATATACCCAAAATTTAAACAATGCTTGTATTTCGCAATCCCCCAAAATACCTAGAGGAATAATGGATATAGACTCAATCAAGATACACATGTCGGAACTGAAATACAACATATCTTAATGGTATATGATAAAGTTTGAACAAGTACACACCTAATCGGTTTACTAGTCCCAGGAAACTAAGCCCTAGCTTTTGGATTAAAAGGATTCTGAGTAATTAGGGAAGAATCATTCATAATCGTTTGTCAGAAAACTTCAATCCGGCAAAACATATGAACAAATATCAACACTATACTACAAAATCGGTAGAACAACACTACTAAGCGACTGGTTACACAGACCCAATTAAACCCTAGATTAGGAGATGTGAAGATTCATGTGTATAAAGACGAGACATTCAAAATTATTTGATGAAAAATACACTGTGTAACCATACCTTGTTTAACTTATTCTTCTTGATGCTAATCCTTTTTGCAGAAATCGCCTTTGAGGGAGAGAGGATGGAGATGATTCTTCTTTCTGAGTTGATAGAGGTTATTGATTGACATTGAGGTGGTTTACGAAAAAGCCCTTGTACGGTTATTATATATGAATTTATTCTTTTAATTAATTTAAAAATTATTTAAATCCTATTATCAAGATCTCATCATCCAACGGCCAGGATCTGTTCATTTTTGTTCACTATCTAAACATGGTTCACTCTTGATCCCTACCCTATATATATATATATATATATATATATATGTATATATGGCGGAGTTCTAGAGTAAACGTTAGTGTTTTTGTGAACTGAATGAATAAATCCTGACCATTGATTTACACTTGTGTAATGATAATCAAGGGTTATGATTAGTTTACTAGTGTTCACAATCAAGGGGGTTGTTCACAAATGAACCTAATCATATATATATATATATATATATATATATATATATACTAGTCGTTTACCCGCGCGATTCGGCGGGAAATATGTCACTTAGGTTGGTGAGTTTAGGGCTATGTACGGAGCGGTTCGGTTTTGAGCCATAACCAAAACCAAATTCGCGATGCAACGGAAAACACAACACTTGTTATTAATTCTAAAGGTGTGCATGAGAAAGTTCAGTTCAGTTAGGTCATAAGTAAAATCTAAATTTTTTTGCCTTAAAGAATGGGTCAGACAGGCTATGTGTCATTTATTTTTATTAGGGGTGTGAATTTCTGACACGACTCAAAAATACGACATGAACCTAACACGAAATTCACGGGTTTAGGTTTAGTTTAAACGGGTTCGGGCCAGTTTCAGGTTGAAGTCGTTTAACACCACCTAATTTTTATGCACGTATCTTTTATTCAAAAATAATGTTAATGTAAGGATACTTTTATCATAATCAAATTGGAATGTAACCTAATTTTTAAATAAAAGCTATGTGCATAAAAATTAAATTATGGCTGTATTTACCACAATCTACGTGCTTTGCGGCAGACAGGCCGATTTTTAACAAATTTTAACAAATTTTGTTGAAATGTTGTTATTAATCCAATCTATTAATAAAATCTAGGATAATACCCATTTTCTTTAATCCTTTCTTGAAAACATGAATCTGTAAACTCAATATACAAATGGGTTCATGACTTGCAAAAGTTATTGCCACACCTGAATCATTAAATCGACACCTTCAATACGGGTCGTATAGGCTTATACGGGTCGTATTGAAAAAGCAAAGTGTGCGGATAGATTGGCTGGTGTGCCAATAGATATCCCTTTTAAAAGCATGGTTGTTTAAAGCTAGTGACTGTTGATACAATTATTTGTACTTTTCCATAATTCTTATATCTTCTTCAAGGGTTTCCACATCAGATAAGGTGGTGGTCGTGGTGCTGCTGGAAGTCTTGGTGTTGCTGCCACCACCTGTGGGGCCTTCGTCCTTATTTAACTTTAAGCCCATTGTTGCCTGTTTCATAAGAACACAGACATTAATTGCAATCTTGTAGGACCGAGTTTCGTGACCGAAACCGTGATTCGTGTGATTATGTTCATACACGGGAAGATTAGAGATGATAAACAAACAACTTTGTATTAATCCGGTAGTAAAACATTACAAATCGGCCCGATTACATGATAACCGAACTAATACCAAAGGAGTATACATTCCGGGGAGAGACCAAGTGGTGATCTCTCCCGGGTGAGGTCTCAAACCTCCTCCAACTTCCTTGTGTTACAAATGACAAGGGTTTTCTATTTATAGTCACACCCCTTGCCTTGCAAACACACACGGTCAAACAAATAACCCTCTCGTTTGACCACTTCAAACGAGCGGGTCAATACACGTTCGTTTGACCATTACACTAACTATTACATATTCAGCATAAAATAAATCTAATCTATTCGACAAGCATCGGACACAAAATCTGCATCAACAAATTCCCCCTTGTCCGTTGCTGTCGAATGCCGAAAATGCAACTGCAATCGATCTTCAGTCAAGTATTCATCTTCTCTGTGTTAACAAATTCCCCCTTGACCGATGATCCAGGTAAGTAGTATCTTGACGCTCCTTGTAAAATATTTCCCCCTTAAAGTACGCGTATCCGTGTTGGGTGTTGTGCAATTTCCTCAATTGACCGATCTTCCGCTGATCTTCCAATACTCCAACTGGCATTTGATAAGGGTTCCAATCTTTAAGAACTGCATCAAGTCTTGATCTTGTCATAAGAACTCTATTTCATACAAGCATACTACATTGATAGAGATTTCTGGTGAACCGTCTTCTGTAAACCGTCTTTGTGGAATCGACCAAGTAATGCACTTTAATCTTCAGCATCAACACTCAGGAAAGTCAGCTAGACCAAGTGTATCCCTTGCAAGCTCAACCAGCATGCTTAGTTGAACTACATCCGGATCTCATTGTCTCGCCTTTGTGAAGTTGACCACGTAATGCACTACGGATCTTCAGCATCAGTACTCAGGAAGTCAGCTAGACCAAGTACATCGTTTGCAAACTCAACGAATTGAGTTACCCCCAGATCCCTGTAAAATCCCAAAGAAACATCAAATCCAAAACCGAATCCTGCAGGTCTTCAGCCTTGAACTATCAGCTTTCATTAAGATTCCCCAGGTCTTCAGTGAACAGCGCTTTTGTAACTACTGTAGACTTTAGAAACCTGTATTTTTCCGTGCAAAACCCTTCACGCTGGCTGGAGAATTAATTAAAATCCTCAAATATGTGTATGTGCAAAACATTCCACGCCGAACCGTTTGCATCACCAGAAAATCACAAACTCTACCACCTGTGATTGCGTTTAGAAATTTACCGAAGAAATTCATCATACGTTTTATTCCCCCATTTCTTTGGTAAGATCTCTAAACCTTAACAGATTCTTTCCACTTCAAAGAAACTGTCGTCAAATGTTCACCAATTCCCTCCACTAAGCGGAACTGTCGTCAATCTTCATTGAATGTTCTCGGTTCCGAAAAATCACGAAAACGACTTTCTTCTTTGCATATTCTAGTTGAATAAGAACGTCCCCTAGTACCCCGTAGGATCCGACTTGTATCCCTCCAAAGACTTTGTGAACTCGTTAGGACCGGTATTGACATTCTAGGTTCATTCATTCGTTACCAAATGCGAGAATATGACAATAAACAAAAAGATTTCTTCGTTGCATATTCTAGTTGATAAGGAAATTTCGCCTAGTACCCCGTAGGATCCGACTTGTATCCCTCCAAAGACTTTGTGAACTCGTTAGGACCGGTATTGACATTCTAGGTTCATACGTTCGTCTTCAAATGCGAGAATATGACAATAAACAAAATGCTTTCGAACATTTACGAATAACCGGTAACAATCATAAACATTGACGTGCGGAAGTGAACATACCGTTCTGTTTTTGGCCCATAATAGTCGCGTCACCATTTTTGACATTTGCATCGGTAACCGTGACTACCCCACATTTTTCAAAAATAATCAAGTTCTCATCATTTTTTTTTTAAATCAAAATGTTTTCATCATTCCGCATCATCCCGCGTGCTCCCGAACCCGTACGTATTTTGACGTTTACATGTAGAAGCGAGGTTCAACTAAAATTCGCGAACACCCGACCCCACTCCCACTAGTAATTTGTAGAAACACAAATAAATATCCATTTCCCATCTTTCACTTTTGCAAACCCCTTATAATTCTTGGCTCATGTATATAATATAAATCAAAAGAGATAATCCATCTTTTAGTGACTGTTAAGGTTGAAAAGGAATCATATGACCCAATTAAAAATCAGGCCCATGTTCTCAAACTTTAACCAACCCATCTTGCACCTACAAACATTATCAGCCAACAACCCTCTATTCTCTCTCTTCAATTCTTCGATACAAACAGAGATCCAACTCCCTAAAAATCCATTGCCCATCTTCACACTTCCCCCTCCGATTCCATCATTCAGAACCTTCGATCCACAAATAGCAGCCGACATCTTCATCGATACACAGCTCCATGTTCCTCTGCGATTCCAAACAACAGCCGACGCATCAATCTCCTGCAGATCGCAACCGGAAACAACCACAGACCACCGCCGTGGACACCGTTCAAGTATGTGGGCTGATGACTTTCAAACGGGCGGATCAAAACCTTCAACTTCTGCGATGCCTAGCTGAAACCCCTGTTTCAGTCGAAAGATGTATCCTTCGGTGAAGAAACCCCAGTTATCCTTCGGTGGTCGAAAGATGTAGGTCCCGAAATCTGAGGATCGATTACGAACCGAATCTCTTGTTTATAGTAAACACGGTTACGCGTGCGGAATCCACGTAACTATGCCAAATCAAACATATATAGCAATAAAAACAACACGGATTAATCAATGATACACACTCGATTGATTAACGGGATAAGAACCTTTACAACTGATACAAACACAGTTCAGACTAAATTTTGGCAGAGTTTTGTTACTATGGTCTGTTTTCTTATCTCTGAGTTCAAATGAACACAAAGTGTTGCTTATATAGTCCCTGGGCCACAGATGTCGACGAAACACAGACATGTTTGACGAATCTGAACATGGGCCAGATATTGGGCCTGGAACAGCCCAAAACATGACGAATCAAGGTCTGATTCGTCAGGATATGACGAATCAAGGTCTGATTCGTCATGACCTTCAAACGAAACAGAAACTTGAACACAGGTCTGATTCGCCATGAAGTGTTCCGACGAATCAGGTCTGATTCGTCGAGGACTGCAACTGTTGTGTTTGTTCCTGTTATCAGACAGTAACAATCAGCAACATATAAACATAGTAATGACAAAACTACCCTTAAATGCAACATGCATTGTTCATAATACATTACATACCAAAAGAGACAAATAAGTTGTACACAAGTAGATAGGAGGATATCTGACTTGGTCAACATAACATACAGACTCGATAATTAATAAAAGACCATTCAAAATACATCGTTAAACAAGACTAGTTACAGACACTAAAAAATGCATCAACAAACTCCCCCTTGTCTGTTACTCGTCTTTGGTCTTCTACTCTTCCTTCAGTGTTGTTCGGACCACGTACTGCCCGAATGAATACCCCTGTAGTAGCAAAAACATGCTACTCTCTGAAACTTTAACGCTTGGCGTGCATCTTGTAATTGAAGAACTTCATTCAATATCTCCGGAGTAACAACGACATACTGATCATTAACACGACCTCTGATAATATCCTTTCCATCGATTTGAACAACGTTTGCAGAATCCCAGAACGCTTTAATGAGAGATTTGTAGACGGGTGTCGAATATGTAACAGCATAATTGATGCGTGACTCCCTGATCCACTTCGTCATATCTTTAAATTCAACGAGCTTGTCTTCCGGATCCAAAAATGCAACTTGATTATGGCGTTTCTCTGACATAATCTCTTCTTCGGTTTTGTTTTCTTTCTTGAACGCCTTCTTGCTTTTTCCCTTTTCTTGCTGTGCTTTAGGAGCCATCTGTACATGAAAATGTCCAGAATAAGTCACAATTTACATAACATAGCATTTAGACATGTATGAATACACTTTCATGTATTCACATAACAGATAACTGATTTGAACAGTCTACTGTGAACCAACAGCACCATCAGAAAATTGCTAAGGCATTGACGACGAAACAGAGGTTCAACGACGAAACAGAACATTGAACGACGAAACAGAGGTTTGACCATTGACTGGTTTGATTCGTCGACTTTTGATTCGTCGAGTCTAATCCGTTCCATTCTGATTCGTCATGTTTGATTCGTCGTATGATTCGTCGTATGTGTTTTGATTCGCCAAAATTAGAGTTAAATCAGATTCGTCAATTTGGGGGTTTTGTTCAGTTTCGCCGTAATGGGTTTAAACACACATCAGATATGATCATAAACACATTCAATCATCTTTGTTTACCCAACCCATCTATAAACACCCATAAATGTTTTTCCGAACAAAAACCTTTGTAAAAACAGGTAATACCATTTTCAAAAACAAACCCCTGTTTTTATGATAAAAACCCACTAACAAATCAAAACAAATCAAACAATGATAAACATAAATCTATCAGTTTAGAAACAAAACACAACAACATGCATCAACAACACATATTTAATCAAAGAAAACAACGGTTTCAAAGGAGTTTCTAAGGGTTTTCGGATGAAAAACCCGACGGTTCAAAATGTTCGGAATGAGAATCAGAACATGTTTCTACCTTTGATGTTTGTAAAATTTTGAGTAAATACGATGTTTTGAACGATTTGTGAGAGTAACCGTAGGTTTGGTGTTTTTGTTGTGTAAAGAAGAAGATAACTGTTGTTTTGAAAAAGTGAACAAGTGAGATCTATTTATACACCGCCTTGTCTCGACGAATCAGAGAATTCGACGAAACAGAAATGGGCCTGGCGAAACAGAACTTGGGCTTGAACTTGGGCCTAAACTTTTAGCCCATGACGAATCAGAATTGGGCTCCTGTGATTCGTCGTCTGTTATGACGAATCAGATTTGATTCGCCGACCGGTCTGATTCGTCGACTATGTAGATTCGTCAACACTTGTGATTCGTTGACAGGTCTGTTTCACCAACAGATTTTTCAAAACAGCAACACCCAGGCTGGAAATATTTTGCAGTCAAAATAGTAACACAGGCTGGAAATATTTTTCAGTCAAAACAGATTATGAACACAATTCCATTCAGTTTGAATTTTCAAATGCAAGAACGTTTTTATGAAGAAGGTTTCCGGCTTCCGGTAGAAAAACACCAAGCAACAACTTCGGCTTAATAAAAAAACGAACTTTACACAAATATACTAAAAACAATTTTAAAGTACGGTAAACTAAATGAAAATGCGGAAAACTGTTAAAAACACTAAACAACTGTACAAGTGCAATCTTTTTGCAAATCTCAAGGACAAGGAATCATACCAGCTTACGGTCTTAGTCAACATGATTTTGATTCTGTTTAAAGCTCTGGATAAGTATACTACCTCGATTATCGGTATTGTGGTCCACATAAGCTCAAACTGATCAGACATAATCATAATTTAAGAGATACGATTAACGGTAAGGATTATACTTACAAGTCGATGTAAATCCACTCACGACACATTCCCGTATCAAGGCATGCACGAGAATTCATCTTACCGGTGAGTATACCGTTTATCATCTGTTTGACCGTATAAAAATGTGAGAGACTCACTTATTTTGATTGAAAACAAGCCCTATGTGATAAAATCACTTATTGATGAGGAACTTGATTTTCAGATGCATGAGGGCACAGGAGCAAGTCCGTGAACAGGTCAGTACTTTCGTACAGCAGAGAGACGAACTTGACTCCCGCAAAGAATCTGTGATAATTTATCACTTATTTTGTTTGGACATGTGATTGTTGATCACTTATTGAGGTCGTATGCAATATGTACACGTATGTATAGTATCATGGAAGATCTTAGACTTCGTCTCCGTTATTTTTACGGTTTGACACAACCATGATACCCAGATGATAATCAGCATAAAGACCGAATATTTCAGATCTCGGCAATCTCTCAAACGAGATTTCGGTACTAAGACCATATGCCAATGAGCAGTTCCCACCTGACTTGAAGTCTGTTAGGTTTGTATCATCCTGCACATTTTAGTCTGATTGTGAGCCTACCGATACATCGTTAGTAGAGATACTTATCATTTTTCTTTTTATTTTGCATTTTGAGCACATTGACCGACCACACCAGTTTGTAATTTCATCATTTTCCTTTATCCAAGAAACTCATTTTTGGTTTTTCTATTGTTTTTGAATTTTTAATTTTTCAAACGAAACGACAGAAAGTAAAGACATCTTTTTGGATTTTGAACTTTTGCAATGTTTTTGTATTTTCTTGAAATATCTCCCCCTAAAATTCGCAAAGTTTACGAAAACTAAAATCTTTTTGAATTTTCAAAGTTTATAAAGAAAATTTTTACAAAAACGATCAGCCAAAGAAGTTTACTCGGGTATCACCTTAATACCATTGACCAAAAGTAGATAATCAAAACGTGATTTATCAAAAGCTTTTGTAAACAGGTCGGCACGTTGGTGATCAGTGGGGACATGAACGACATCGATTAACCTCTTATCAAAACAGTCACGGATAAAGTGATATTTAATGTCGATGTGTTTAGTCTTAGAATGTTGCACCGGATTTCTAGTGATTTGTAAGGCAGCATTATTATCAACAAAAATACGAGTAGATAGGAATTCTAAACCGTAGTCGCGCATTTGTTGTTGTATCCAAAGAACTTGGGAGCAACAACTCGAGGCAGCAATATATTCTGCTTCACATGTTGATGTAGCAACACACGTTTGCTTCTTGCACTGCCACGTGACGAGTCGATTTCCTAGGAACTGACATCCTGCTGTTGTTGATTTGCCATCAATTTTGCAACCACCGAAATCAGAATCACTGTATGCAATTAATTCAAAACTATCATCCTTAGGGTACCAAAGACCTAAGTCTGGGCATCCCTTCAAATAGCGTAGAATCCTTTTGACAGCTGACAGATGAGAGGCCTTCGGGTTTGCTTGATATCTTGCGAGTAAGCATGTTGGGTACATGATATCAGGCCTCGAAGCGGTAAGATACATGAGAGATCCGATTATGGCACGATAGTACGAAGAGTTGATGCTTTCTCCCTTCAAATCCGGAGTAATCCCGTGATTCTGCGGAAGTGGGGTACCAATGGGCGTTGCATCTGACATTTGGAATCGGCTCAAAATGTCACCAACATATTTTGTCTGATGGATGAATATCCCAGACTTTGTTTGTTGAACTTGAAGGCCCAAAAAGAAATTCATCTCTCCAATAGCGCTCATTTCGAATTTTTCTTGCATAACACGTTCGAATTGCCTGCACAAAGAGTCATTAGTAGACCCAAATATTATATCATCAACATATACCTGCACCAGCAGAAGATCTTCATCTTGTTCTTTGATAAAGAGTGTGCAATCAATAAGACCTCGTCTAAATCCATTCTCCAGAAGATAGTTTGATAAGGTTGCGTACCAAGCCCTAGGTGCTTGATGTAGACCATAAAGAGCTTTGTTGAGCAACCAAACCCGATCAGGGTGAATAGGATCTTCAAAACCTGGAGGTTGTTCGACATGCACCTCTTCTTGAACAATACCATGAAGAAAAGCACTTTTAACGTCCATCTGGTAAACTTTGAATCCTTTGAAAGAAGCATAAGCTAAGAAGATTCGAATAGCTTCCAGACGTGCAACAGGTGCATAAACTTCATTGTAGTCAATGCCTTCAATCTGACGAAATCCCTGAACAACCAGTCTCGCTTTGTTGCGAATAACAACTCCACGATCATCTTTCTTGCATTTATAAACCCATCGTGTTCCAATTTTCTTGTAATTCTCCGGTTTTTCAACAAGCTTCCAAACACCAAGCTTTTGAAATTGCTGCAGTTCGTCCTGCATGGCTTCAACCCATGAATTATCTTTTAAAGCTTCCCTCCAAGATTTTGGTTCTTCTTGTGAAACATAACACGCGAAAGACCAATCATTTTGTAGACCAGATTCTCTAATAGCTGAATACAAACCAGCACTTGGGTTGTTTCTCAGCTGATTACGTGTCTGCACACCTTGCTGGACATCTCCTATGATATTCTGCTGTGGATGGGTATCGTGTATCCTCATTTCAGGATTTTCAGGAACACGAGCATTAACACCCAAATTGTTAAAATTAAGATCAACAACCAACTCTACACCTGGAATATGCGTAGAAGTGGATGCATTTCCTTCAGCAGTATCATCGACTTGCACATGAGGAGTATCAACAGAAATACCCTGAACTGGAACAACTGGAGATTTAGTGCCTTCAGTCGCATCCAAATTTTCTTCATCTTCTTCTGATGACTCATTGTATTCAGTAGCATTCTCAACTTCCTCATTTTGAACCGTGTTGTTAGACGAATTAGAACTTTGTGAGTTAACAACAACAGGTCTAACTAATGACGACTCAGCAGCATTGTCACTATCAAATATCATTCTAGCAGCTGCGGAATCTTCATCAAAAATTGGCAGGTCAAAGGAGTCGAATAGCCCATCATAATCGAACATCCAAGGATCACCTGGAGCTTTAACAGGATCTGTATATCTCTGAACCCGTACTTCACTCCATAGTTCTATCTTTTTGGTAGTCAGATTCCAAACACGAAAATTTGGAGTAGCATATCCAAGGAAGAAACCCTCGATAGCTTTCGCGCCAAACTTTCCATCCGGATCAATCATAGTGCATGGACCACCAAAAGGTTCTAGAATTGAAAGATCTGGTTTCCTTTTCTGTAGAAGTTCGAAACAAGTCTTGCCATGTCTCTTAACCGTAAGAACTCGGTTTAATGTGTAGCAAGCAGTCGACACAGCCTCTGCCCAGAACTGAACAGGAAACGCCGACTCTACCAGCATTGTTCTTGCAGTTTCAATTATCGTCCGATTCTTCCTCTCCGCGACACCATTTTGTTGTGGAGTGTAAGGAGAACTGTATTCATGAAGAATGCCTTTAGAAGTACAGAACTCGTCCATAATCCGGTTTTTGAATTCAGTTCCATTGTCGCTTCTGATCCTCTTAACTTTCAACGAGTAGAGATTTTCCAACATTGTAAGAAGATCCTTGAGGATTTGAGGAGTATCACTCTTGTGTGCCATAAAAGCTACCCAAGAAAATCTAGAGTAGTCATCAGTAACTACTAAACAATACACATCTCCGAACGTTGATTTGTGTCTCATAGGTCCAAAAAGGTCCATATGAAGACGTTCAAGAGGCATGCCAACAGTGTTGATTTTCTTCAAAGGGTGAGACTTCTTTGTTTGTTTCCCTTTCTGGCACGAAACACAGATATCTTGTAGATGAAAACTTCTCACGGGTACGCCATTCACAAGATTTTTGTTTACCAAATGGTTCATTTTTCTCAAGTGAATGTGTCCCATTCTTCTGTGCCAAGATATAGACTCCTTCTCCGTGGCTTTTGAGACAAAACATGTGACTTGTGCAGAAGTCGTAATCGCTTGACTCATATCAAGAACATAAAGATCATTGATTCTTGGAGCCGATAAGAGAATCCATTCATCAGGAATTTTGAAACCAGGTTTAAGCACATAACAACCGGCATCATCAAAATGCACGGTGAACTTTTTATCGCAGATTTGCGACACACTGAGATGATTATGATCAATTTGACGAACATAATTGATCTTATCGAAACATACCACACCATTGGAAATCATTCCCTCTCCAGTGATGTAACCGCCTTTGTCTCCAGCGAAAGCGACATAGCCTCCTTTAATGTTTCTCACATCATATAGAAGCCGTAAATCGCCCGTCATGTGCCTGGATGCCCCACTATCAACAATCCAATGACTATTGATAATTCCTCCTGGAACATCCTGCACATATCATCCAATGATTAGTTAAGGATGGGGACCCAAGCCAAAGTGGTCTTGGGTCGTCCCTGAGCATCACGAATAGTGATCTCGATTTGTTGATGGTTTTCCAAACAAACAGCTCCCCCTGAACCTCCACTCTTCCTAGGTTTCCAAGTTTGTTTTTGTTTACCAGATTGAGTTTTGTAAACAAATTTTGAAATTTCTGATTTTACAGGTGAACTTGGTTCCCTTGGAACAGAATTGACCTTAGGTTTTAAAGCCTTTTCTATTTTCTTCACATTTTGATGTCGTTGTTTCGATTCCTGTTCTTTAATAGTTCTTTTATCATGTTTAGGTGAAACAGGACGACATTTAGGGTGAATCGATTCAGGTGATGCTCTTTCAACAAATTTCGCTTTCGGAGTGTTAGCACAATCTTTGATGATGTGCCCAAACTCTCCACATTTAAAACACGTTCTCCTTTCAACAAACTTAGGAGAAATGGATCGACGATCAGATGTCGAATTTGTATAACCCGAGGTACTAGCTTTTTCATCACACCCGTTTGAATGTTGAGTGTAATTGTTTTGACTATCACGTTTTAAAATTTTGACTTGTACAAAATCAGTGTTTGACTTGTTAGCAAAAGTCTCAATTTTATCTGTACCCCTCGATTCCACAAATTTGACATTGTTGTTTTTCTTCTGATAACGAGCTCCTTTTGTTTCAAATTTTGATTTAGAAACATTTGACACTTTAGCTCGTTGATCTGATTGTTTACCATTAGAAGCAATAGGTTGTTGCTTTGAAGGTGATTTTTGATTTCCAAATTGTTTCTTGATTTCAGCTTTTGGAATTGTCTGTCCCAAAAACTTGTTTGTATTATTTTCAAAAACTTGATCAATCGAAGATGGATTGACATTCTTAATTGGGAAATCGTGATCTGAATAGATTTTAGGATCACCAACCAAAGTGTACAACACGTTATTACTCTTAACGGTAGACACAGATTTCTTGTCATTCTTGACAGGATCTATCACTTGTTGGACAACTGGTTGAACAGCAGGAGTAGGAGGATCACACAGAATATGATTCTCAATTGGAACATCTACTCCTTTAAGTTTGTCAAGTGATTTATCCTGATTACTCACTTCTGATTCAGATTCATCATCCGACGACTCATAGTCCTCAATGGTTGGAGGACCTTGTTTCGTAGATGTTGACTCTTTTTGCTCAGAATTTGTACTTGGAAAATTGTCCGATTTGAACCCGAGGCCAGTAGTTACTTCCTCATAATTAAGAGGCACACTGGATTCAAACCGTGGCATTTCTTCTTCATCAGGCATATAAGTATAATCATGTCTCAAAGGGGGCGGACACTTCTTATACCCAACACCTTTCTTGTTTCCCTTTAGTTGTTGAACATCAATAATGTGATCGAGCACAAATCGGGAGTTAGAGTAACTCTCCAATTTTTGCTTGATTGCATCATGCTCACATCTGGCAATGGCTAGTTCCTTTTTAGTTTCCTCAACAATGTTAATGTATTCATTTATACTAACTTGTTTATGATAAACAGTTTTTGTCACTTCGGAAACATTTTTCTTTTGAATTTCAATCATAGATTTAAATTCTTTTTCGTTTCGAATCAAAGCCATATTCGATTCTTTGCATTTAGCCATTTCAACAACTAAATTCTGATTGTGAATATGAATCGAATCACAGTGAAGCTTTATTCTATCAAATTCACTTTTCATATACTCACAATCTCTACAGTTGATAAGAATTTCAGATTTTACCTGGCTTGTAGAATCTGAGACATTTGCCATGAAGGCAGTCTGATAAGAGAAAGATCCGTCTTCAGAAAAGAATTTCTCCATTTCTTTAGATACTACCTCAGCCTTCTTATCAGAACTGATTTCTGACATTTCAAATCTTCTGCTTCATTTAATAAGTCATCAAGATTAGAACTTGCTTCTTTGCTCACATCAGATTCAGAACTCGAAGTAGAACTTTCTTCATCAGAACTCCCGGTATGACCAGAACTGTCGTCACTATCAGAAAATTCTTCCTTATGAACGTGCTTGATGTGATTGATAATTTTAGCATAACACGCCGTTCCTCCTTTACCTTGATCACTTTCCCCAAGTTGTAAAGACCAATTAAACCCTTCATCAGCTTGTACGGTTAATGCACGACTTTCATTTGATGGTCCAGACTGATTCTGGTTAGTGGTGTTGGTTACAGCCACTATCCCTTTTCCACGATTGTCTTGATTAGCATTTGAAGTACTCGTCTGATTACGGAATGGGTTCTGATTGCCTTGTCTGCTTGGTCGAGTGCACTCACGTTTGAAGTGACCCTTTTCCCCACAATTGAAGCATGTAACTGCTTCTTTATCAAAACCGTACTTTGTATCTTGTTTGCTTTCCAAAGAACTTCTTCCTGTTCGAACCATAAAGTCTTTCGCCCTTCTAACAGCACTTGCGAATGCCCATTTTATATCCATCAACTCCATTTCATCACGGTTAATTTGTAGATAGTCTTCGTTGGTTAAATTGATGTTTCCAATTTGACCTGCGACCAAACCGCAGTAAGCACTGACCATGGTATTAATAAGTTCCATATGTTCCTTTGCTACTTCAATGCTAACATTTGAGAGGTTTGATGTATCAACTTTGACTGTGTTAGAGTTTGGAGTTGGAGGATTGTTGGTATAATGAGCTTGCTGTTGTTGTTGTGGTTGAACTTGTTGTTTATCTGGTAGTGATGGATTAAAACCTCCTCCAGAGTATGCCTGATTTTGAGCACTCAAATGCGCTGGAAATTGATAGGCACTCGGATCGAAGACCGGGGTTGGAGCTGATTGCGGAGTAAAACCTCCTCCAGAATAAGTCTGAGTTTGTTGAGGAAACGGAGAAGAGTTTGTATCAGATACAAATGCCGTTTGTAACTTTGGTTGCCTCAGACTAGCTGACGGGTCAAAACCTCCACCATTATACATTTCAACATTCTGAGGAGCAGCAATGCGTTTTGCTTTTCGGATTTCTTCATCATTTTTATGTTCCAGCTTCTGTACAAATTCATAGATAGTTATAGTTTCAGCATCTAGAATACCTGTATGTTTTAGAAGCTCGATGTATGAACTCCACTTTGGTGGTAGAGAATCAGCAAATCGTGCACAAACTTCCTTTTGACTTGCAACAACAGAATAGGCAAACATCTCACTAATCAAATGATAAAACCGTGTGGTCATATCATTTAGAGTTTCGTTTTCCAAGAACTGAAACGACTCAAACTCTTTCTTTAATAAATCATGCCGTGTCTTTCTGGAAGCTGCGTTTCCTTCTCCTCTTGTCACCAAACAATCCCATAAGGATTTAGTGTCCTTACTATAAGAAAACTGATGATAGATATCTTTATGAAGTGCTTGAGTAAGAACAGCAAATGACTTTTTCTCAAATTCATAAGCTTTCTTGTCATTTTCCTGCATGTTAGTAAAACCTTCGGCCGTTGATGCTGCTACTTCAAGAGCATCATTGCGTGGAGTAATGAAACACCTCCACATATCAGTGCTTTGACCTTGAACATATGTAATGAAACGACCTTTCCATGATGGAAACTCGTTCATATGATTCAACTTTGGCGGGCGATTGTTGCTACCCGTTTCGCTCTCGCTAATCAGAAGATTTTGAATATTTTGGTTCTGATTGGATGCCAAAGCCCATTGTCCGGCACTTATAGTTGGTTGACCATAAACACTCTTCACCCACGCTGCTGCGGACGTCGGATCTTCACGTGGTCTAGAATCCATACTCCAATCCCATGGACTAGTACAACTCATATTTGATGTATATATGATAGTACCTGCACAAATTTCTTGAAAACAAACAGTAAGCAAACTGATATAAGTCTTCTGTTTAAAACAGATCTGTTTTCGACGAAACAGAGTTCACGAAACAGGTTTGTTTCGTCTGAATGAATGACGACGAAACAGACTTGTGATATTTGTGATTCGTGGCGAAACAGAATTTGTTTCGTCAAAGATGTTGTGGCGAAACAGACGTTTGATTCGTCAAAGGTGTTGCGACGAAACAGATGTGATTCGTCGGCTGTGTGTTTCGTCAAAACTGGATAAAAGTCAGTGGATTTAGATATTTAAAATATCTCCTGATCAGTCAAGGATAAGAAGAGACACAAAGATATTTAACCCTGACACAAGTATGTATGTTACTTCTTATTTTCAACGAAACAGACTGTGACAATTATCAACTTTTACACACAAAAGTCAAGTAATATTATTTTAAGTTCAACACTTGTTTTAAATAATTTATCAGATCTAATGCTCAGTTTATAACAAGAACACCTATGAATATTTCAAGAACACATCCAAGAACATGAAGTTTCCGATGAGTTTTCCGATCACCGATAAATTTCCGAAACACGAAAATACACTAGATTTTCACTAAAAACCCGGTTTAAAGCATAAACAATCAATCTAACTTAGGTTTTTGATAAAAATCAGTAGCAAACAACACTAAAACAGCAGATTTATGAATATTTTTCCAGAAAATATAATTTTTCAATAACAAGTTTTCAGAAAAACACACACAAAATACTTGATAAAAACCGAACAAGTTTGATTTTAAACAAGGATAAGAGCCAAAGCTCTGATACCACTTGTAGGTCCCGAAATCTGAGGATCGATTACGAACCGAATCTCTTGTTTATAGTAAACACGGTTACGCGTGCGGAATCCACGTAACTATGCCAAATCAAACATATATAGCAATAAAAACAACACGGATTAATCAATGATACACACTCGATTGATTAACGGGATAAGAACCTTTACAACTGATACAAACACAGTTCAGACTAAATTTTGGCAGAGTTTTGTTACTATGGTCTGTTTTCTTATCTCTGAGTTCAAATGAACACAAAGTGTTGCTTATATAGTCCCTGGGCCACAGATGTCGACGAAACACAGACATGTTTGACGAATCTGAACATGGGCCAGATATTGGGCCTGGAACAGCCCAAAACATGACGAATCAAGGTCTGATTCGTCAGGATATGACGAATCAAGGTCTGATTCGTCATGACCTTCAAACGAAACAGAAACTTGAACACAGGTCTGATTCGCCATGAAGTGTTCCGACGAATCAGGTCTGATTCGTCGAGGACTGCAACTGTTGTGTTTGTTCCTGTTATCAGACAGTAACAATCAGCAACATATAAACATAGTAATGACAAAACTACCCTTAAATGCAACATGCATTGTTCATAATACATTACATACCAAAAGAGACAAATAAGTTGTACACAAGTAGATAGGAGGATATCTGACTTGGTCAACATAACATACAGACTCGATAATTAATAAAAGACCATTCAAAATACATCGTTAAACAAGACTAGTTACAGACACTAAAAAATGCATCAACAAAAGATATCCTTCGAGGATCATCTTTCGAAGATATCCTTCGAATCTTTAAGCATCTTTCGGGATATGAAGAAACCCTAGTTTCTTTAAGCGCCGCCAAGAACATCAAGAACACAGCACTGTTTATTTTGCAGATTTGACGAAAATCATTGTATTTTTTATTTTTGATGATGATAACTTGATTATATAGGTGAAAAACATAAAACGGAACACTTGTTTCAGCACAGATCTGAATATTCGGGTCCAGATCTGAGTTTTTCTCATTTTCACCCAACTTTTCTTCTTGAACAAAAATCACTAAAATCACAGATCTAGAGCACATGTGACTTAGTAAACGGTTAGATTTACTAAATCGGGCACCATGGCTCTGATACCAATTGTAGGACCGAATTTCGTGACCGAAACCGTGATTCGTGTGATTATGTTCATACACGGGAAGATTAGAGATGATAAACAAACAACTTTGTATTAATCCGGTAGTAAAACATTACAAATCGGCCCGATTACATGATAACCGAACTAATACCAAAGGAGTATACATTCCGGGGAGAGACCAAGTGGTGATCTCTCCCGGGTGAGGTCTCAAACCTCCTCCAACTTCCTTGTGTTACAAATGACAAGGGTTTTCTATTTATAGTCACACCCCTTGCCTTGCAAACACACACGGTCAAACAAATAACCCTCTCGTTTGACCACTTCAAACGAGCGGGTCAATACACGTTCGTTTGACCATTACACTAACTATTACATATTCAGCATAAAATAAATCTAATCTATTCGACAAGCATCGGACACAAAATCTGCATCAACAAATCTTAAACCTGTAGCAAAAGAAGGTTGCATAATAAGCTTTCAACTTTACAAACAATATGAAACTTAGGTCATTGAGTTAACCAGTAATTAAATACTAAAATTACTCTTTAAAGGTTGAATAGAGGTCAAAACGGGCTGAGTGGATTGTAGGTCCAAACGGGTCAAAAATAACTGATGTGTCAAAAGACGGCTGGAAATTAACTCATTTGTCAAAACAGGTCAAAATTGTGTTTTTGTAACAAAATGAGCTAGTTAGATTACAGGTCACAACATGTAAGGGTTGACCTGAGTTGAGAGGTCAAAACTAACGTGTTAAATTTGATTAATAAAACTACATTATTACGATAATGATTTAAGTTTTTTCCGATAAAACAATTACGAAGTTGCATGCATTAGAAGTACGCTTTCTAAAAATTTCAAACGTTGGTTTTTTAGCTTTTTTATTAGACTCGTATGAGGACAACAACCCATTTTTCGAATTGACCCGTTTTGACCCGAACCCTTTTTTACCCATGACCTGACCCGCCCATTTTGCCAGGTAAAACAAGGATACACATGATTAATATTTGTTATACCTCATAGAAAATAAAACCTTTTTAAGGGGTTGTGTAAATTGTGAACCCAAAAAATTTTGTTCTATAATTATTAATCTCTTCGTATCTAATTAGTGTTTCAAATATAAATGCAAAATTATATTATTTCAACACTGTGATTTTGTGAATAAAATAGTTAAGGAAGTTTATGCGTTTTGAAAACACTATAGACACCTTTTTGACTCGCTTTCTTTCCAGCTAACCTGAAAGTAAACCCTTTAATAACCAAAACTATCATTAAATAAAAACAAAATATTATGTAGCCTTAGTTCCATAGTTGACTGCATATATTCTCATTGAACCCCAGCTCAACAGTTTGCTTGTTTGATGCATTAAAGACCTCTTGAGGTCACTTTTGACTCATTTGACCCGCTAAAACAAAGCAATTTAAGGGTGCAATAATTTAAATATACTTCTGGTCACTTTTGACCATTCAACCCGCTTCTAATAAATCAATTAAAAAGTTGACCACGCCAACAAAACCAAACAGTAACAAATACCTGCAGCTGTAAAAATTAACTCTCTCCAGCCAACAGCCAACATGATGCTCACAAAAGAATGAAGACCCCACGGTTCATGATAAGCACCATCCATTACCATGTCATCTTAGAATTCCTCAATTCGTTGGGCTGAGCAACTTGTCAAGGGAAAGCAATGCCAAGAACAAGAACTCCGATATCCTATGGATGCTGCCCTGCTTAGGTTAACTTTGCCAGGCCTAGGGTGTATACTAAGCTCCTTGATGGAAATTATTAAATGAGCTGGTGTTGCTCAAACCGGCGATAGAGCTTGCTGGTGACATTTGAGGACTTGTTAACCACGCTTCCTTCTTGTTCCTACTCTCTCAATGCTATGATCAATGTAATCATATGTATTGATTCCCTACACATGACATAGTTGTGGTTTAATTAATGAACTTAAAATATATTAATACTTTTCAAGCATGTTAATGGAAATAAAAACCTCATCTTCTTTATTAGAAGAATGTGAAGGAAAGAAAGCTGAACAAGTGGAAGCGTTGCAATCATAGCCAAATTCGTGCGCACTCCCTGTCACAAGTTAAAGTTAGATATTGCTAGATACACCAGTCAACACTTACTTTATCATCCCCATGAAAACGTCAGCAAGTTTATTCTTTGGAATAAGATTCAAATTATCAATTTACAATACAATATGTTCCATATTTTCTCATTGGTGAACGGTGTTTTAGATATTTGATGGTTAAAACAGTTTTCTAAAACTATCTGTTGAGTGGAGTGCTATTTGTCAAATAGCTGTTTTTGGGGTTCAGTTTACCAGACGTGATAGCTGCATCAACTGCACCTTCAGCCATGCTGAAGTTTGGTTATAATTACCAAAATACCAAGTCAATGTTAATTAGACATATTTGGGTTAAACGGGTCGTCTACGTGTCAAACCATGAATACACATGTCGTGTCAGGGTTAATGTGTGAGACACGATTTTCACGTTCGTGTCGGGTTCGACCTGCCAACCCACATAGACGACCCATTTAGCAACTCTCTTCATCCTTTCATTCTTGAACTTACAACAGTAATCCATCATGATGATGTATGCATGTTATCTGGTACTATTTTGAATGAATAACAAATAACTTAGTACATAAATAACAAACCTTGTTTAATATTCCTGAATCAAGCATCCCATCGATCAGAAACTCTGTTGCAAAGCAGTCCAGAGAGCCAAAATCCTTAGCCAGTAAAGTCAATTGAGATCGGTTTTCTTTAACTTAGGAAATAAATGCTTTTGTGAATATCTCCAATCAGAATAAAATTCTTGACCTAAAAAGAAAACCACCATCAAATCAAGTAAAAATAAATAAACCGATTGAGATCAAAATACAAGTAAAAGATGATGACTCACAATATTTAAGCTGACTACATAAAGTGGTGGGGCATCGAAAAAAGCAACACCGTTCAACTCAGAACCGGTCCACTTGTGTAGGATAACTTTTGGGCCTCAAGCAACTAATAGATAACCTTGAATAGAAGCTAATGCTGATATGGCACCTTTCATTTCCTTTGAGTAGACCTCGGTGACCTAACAAAAAACGAAAACATTAAATGAACGAATTATAATGCCAAATATACAATTTTGACCTATATACTAAAGAAAAGGTTGATTCAGGAGGTCGAATGGGTACATTAAAATTTCCTAAAATAAGATAACAATAATCAAGTTATCTTTGCCAGTGAATTCTTAGTGCTATTTTCAACTGAGAACAAAAGAACACGTCCTCTTGCAACTACATCTTCCCCTTGCACATAGGCAGTCCCAATTGCCAACAGAGTTTCATTCTCTCTTGTTGTATTCTACCTCATTCCAAAACAATTAAAAACAACAATAATAAGTATAATAAATACATATAAATAATGACTGAAACTTGGTTTAAAAAAGCGTGAAGCGCTCCGAAGCGTTTTGGTTCCAAAAGCTTTAAGCGAAGCTTCAAGCGCGAAGCAAGAGCTTCACGTATACGAAGCGCTCAAAATAAAAATAAAAATAAAAACAATATTTGTACACATCAATATGACCTATTCTACTTGTTAATCAATAATAAACACAAAAACATGATTAAAAAACATATTTAACACATAAAAAATATAGTTAAAACATAAATTAAAGTCGAAACACACTTAAAACATAAAAATGGTCTTTAATCAATTATCATCATAATCAAGTACGTATTCTTCTCCATCAACATCGCTGGAGAAGAGGGAGGGAGCGGCTGAAGATGTTTAAAGAAGGCTAACGTTCTTTTTTGTAAAGAAGTAGCAGGCCTCATTTAAACCCTATTAGAGACTATTGGGCCTAAATAAAAACCTAAATGTGACTTGATTGGGCTGAAGCGCCGCCTCAAACCAATGCCGCTTCGCACTTAAAGCTCGCCTCAAAATGCTTCACGTGTTTTGTCGCCTCAGAGAAAAAAAAGCGACAACCCCAGCGCCTCATGCTTTAAGCTCGCTTAAAGCGCGCTTTTTTAAACCAAGGACTGAAATGAAAGCAACTTACAGATAATATAACCACTCTGACAGTTAACGCATTCTCAGAAGTTTGCATGTGAATAGTTCCTTTTGTTTGCCATGGCCTACCAGAACTCTCTGGTTCCAAAATTCTAACCTCGAATTCTTCAACAGTATAAGTACCATCAAGATTTAAACTATCATGCCCGATTTGGTGGCCAGATTCTTGATCAACCAGAGTTGATAGCACTTGATTTATAGGCTTTCAGATTGTAGGATCGTTTGTTGACCCGAACGAGTCGTTCAGAGGTTGTCTCTTGCGTTTCAGATACGGAATAATAAGAAACACAAGTAGATATAGCTTGTTCTTCTTCCTAACTGCTTGTTTTATTGATTTAAAACGTTTTACAGCTCGATCTTCACATCGGCAGACCTTCAGTGTGGAATTTCACATACATGTTATGAGATCCGCCCTAATGACACCTATATATAGGGTTTCTGGATCGCTTATGTGTCACATGTCCATATAAGCGGACCAGACATGTACACATAAGCTGACCAGACATGACATAAAAGCGGACCAGACTCCCTATGTCCCTATAAGCGGACCAGACTTATAAAACCTATACAGACTCTTGTTTTCTCGTATTTCGTGCCCTATGCTATACAATACAACATAAGACCTGATTCTAGACACCTAGACGTAATCAACAGATGTAGTGCACCAACAAACTCCCCCTCAGATGTTGATGGAGTCGCCTATACACCCTGACTGCAAAACTGTGTATTCACATCTTCAATCTAGATCAGTCTCTGGGCTTTCTCTTCTCTCAATCTTCAGACTCCCCTTCTCGATTTACTGGCATTCTTTTGTTCTTCACTAACATCTTCAGGATCGTTGTCTGATCTACACAGGCTTTCAGAATTGATTTCCAGGATCAAAACTTGACTCTCTTCCAACAGAGATTTTCAGAATATCGACACCTGGCTACCTGCACAATCTTAACCCAGACATAAATTTTCTAATTTTATCACAAATCAAATACCTGTGCACCAACATATGTCTCATAATCACTAAAACAAACATATAATTGTAACATCTCAGGCTCTCTCTCAAATATCTATGATGAACCACTTGAAGAAGGTTAAATTTAACAAAAACAGTTAGATTTACACAAACACTCCCCCTCAAATGCTGCTCATCATGTTTAGCACTTGGAATTTTGAAAATCAGTTTTCCAACATCAGTTGTCGAAAATCTTTTTGACTTTTTCAAAAAAATTATGCTAAAACACACACAAAATCTTTTTGGATTTTCTGAGAGACTAAAATGCAGAAATAAAATATTTACAGACAATATTTTTGTGAGTTTGTGCAAGAGGATCATATCAGTTTCTGAGACAAATCACCAACACCGTTAAGCTTCATTTCATTTTAAGTTCTAAACGATTCACTTAGATTGTCAGTATATTTGTCCACTTAAATTTTTACACAAAGTTTAATTGATCCGAGATATGATGTTAATGTTTTAAAGACTTGAACTTATCCGTGTGTCTCACTACTTGAATATACTCCCGTATCCAGATCCCAATATTCAGTCTTACAGGTGAGTATACCACAAATGATATCTGTCAGGGGAATAAATTATAGTGCGAGGGCCGTGAGAGCTCAGGTCGATCTTTCGATACGCAGAGAGATGACGGCTTCGACTTTTGGTGTGTCCCCTTTAGAGGATCTTTTGCATTACAACAGCAGCGACTATCAATTTTATTGTTTCATCAGCTTGCTGAGGGCGATGCTATGTTTCAAGCATTTGCAGAAAGCATTATCCGGGGACTAGGTCAGAAATTTCTTTCAGCAGAAGTCCCGGGATACTACCCCAGATATCACTGAGCATAAAGACCTAGTATCTCAGAATAAGGGACCTTTCAAACAAGATTTCAGGGGTTACCTATATATCCAAGTTTGTGTTAACCCACAGAACAAGCAAGTTTGAATTTAGGCTTATATCTCGTCACAATCTACTAAATGTGCAAAAACCTACTGGCACATCATCAGTGAGACCGTTTATCACATACTAACTTTCCATTTCTTTAGCATGTTGTGATAGTCCACTGATGTACTATCATTTCCTCTTTTATGCAACAAAAACTCATTTTGAATTTTATCATGTTTTTGGCTTTTTCAAATTTTCAAATGTTTTTGGATTTTCTAAAATTTCTTACTCCCCCTAAAATGCAAACACATTTCAAAGGAAATTTGAAAACTAAGACTCTTGACACAATTGAAACATACAAACTGTACAGAAACTTGACAACTGACACTGAATCACATCAAATCGCCATTCACTCGGCATAAACAATCAGTACTCCCCCTATCACAAACCATTTTCTCATTTAGATTTCAAAACACTTAAGTTTGTTTTAATCAAAATGATTTTTCCGGAAAATGAATTTGTGTTGATAAAAACCATTTGTAGGTTCGGGGTATGGTTCATCATTTTGTCGTCAACCACACTTGTAGGAAAATGCAAGTACAACTTAATGTCCTTGATTTTACCACTTGTAGAATCACAAACAATACCACTTGTAAGTATAAACCTATACCAACTGTAGGAATGTTACGTCTACATCACCATTTTACCAATCAGGATGCCGATTCCTGCTTCGCACTTACCAACCTGGAAGCTCCGGCGTAGTCCTTCAACCTGTAAACATTCAAACACTATCAAAATCTTTCAACCAAAATCTTCAAACATTAGAAAGATGCCGATTCCTGATCCACGATATAAACTTGGGATCTCCGGCATAGTCCTTCAATCCTGTAAACATTCAAACACTATCAAAATCTTTCAACCAAAATCTTCAAACATTAGAAAGATGCCGATTCCTGATCCACGATATAAACTTGGGATCTCCGGCATAGTCCTTCAATCCTGTAAACATTCAAACACTATCAAAATCTTTCAACAAAAATCTTCAAACACTAGAAAGATGCCGATTCCTGATCCACGATATAAACTTGGGATCTCCGGCATATCGGGTTTTTCTATTTAAACAGATTCACCCAAGCCTGACGGTCCTTGGGTGATTTTGAATTCTTGTTCAACAATGGTGGAAAATTTTCATCATCCATTGTTAAACCTGAATTCTCCAATTTTACCTCAACCAATGGCTCCTCTGGCTTTGACGAACCAGAATCATTGCCTGAATGTGGCTTGTCTGACTTTGATGAGCCAGATTCATCGCCGACATGTGGCTCCTTTGTTTCCAAAGAAACAGATTCATTGCCACATTTGTTAATCTCTTGATTAACTTTCTTCTCTTTCTTTTTCCTCTTTTCTGTCCTCAGATTTGTATCTGAACAATTCGTTTTGCTTGATTTGTCAGTCTTTGGCGAGCAAGACGATTTATCAGAACTTTTATCTGTTTTACCAGTTGTATCCGAGGACAAAATTTTCTCTAAATACTCTCTAGCCTTCTTCCTCTTTTTCCTCAGTCTGTCTTTCTGCCCTTGTGAAAGCTTCACTTTCTTTTCTTGAACTTTCTGTTCTTGAATTTTAGATTCTTGAACTTTCTGTTCTTTGGGCTTGACATTTACTGGTTTCTTCATTGCCATTTTCTGAGATTCATCCCTCGATCTTCCCTTTGATCTCATTGGACAATCTCTGGCAATGTGTCCTCTGATATTGCATTCATAGCATCTTCTAGTCTCAAACCACCGATTCTGGCAGTTAACAGCAATGTGTCCTCGAATACCACAAGAGTAACACACTCTGTTATCGTACCATTCACCACTATCACACCAAACACTCAAATCATAGCATTGTCTGGCTTTGTGGTGATCATCATCCCTCCTGAAAACTGGATTTAGCTTTGAAGCACTGTGGTCAAACCTGCACCACTTATTACCAACAATTTTTGAGTTTTCATTTTTCAATTTTTGTGGTTTTTGAATGCGATTGGATGATTGAACTGATGAGCTTTTATTCTTGTTATAAACATTTTCTGAATTTTTTACTTTTTGTATCTGTTCCACTTTCTTCTTCAAAGGTTTTTGCGTAGAGCATTCTCCCTTTTCAGTTGATTGCAGAACAGTTTTCTGAAACTTTTCTTTTAATTTCAAAAATATTTTCTTTTTCTCATTTTCAGCATCAGACTCATCTGCTGAATAAAACTCCTCATTTTCATCATCAGTTTTCTCATCACAATCTTCAACTTTGACTTTGTCAAAGTTTGTGACATAGTCACTTATTGGAACAGAATTGATCGGTTTTGGACAGGGGAACACAAATGAAGTCACAAAACCTTTCAATTTCTTTTCAAGCTCATCAATTTTGTTCCTTGAATTCTCAGCTTCATTTTCAAACTGAGATATTCGTTCAAGATGAGACTTGATAGTTTTTTCGTTTTCAATTTTAATGTTTTCATGAACAGATTTTTCATTTTCCAAAACTTTTAACTGTTCTTGAAATTTTGTTTCATTTGCTTTCAAATTTTTGTTCTCCAATTTTATCCAGAAATCTTCATCTTCTGAAGATTTCTTTTTGCTTTCAAAATCCTTTTCTTTCTCTTTCAAAATCTTGTTTTCTAATGTCAAACTGTTCAAATCATTTAACAGTTTGTCATTTTCAGATTTCAACCTCTCACAATTTTCTTGCAAATCAAAAATATGTTTCTTATCAGTTTTCTTCTCGTCTTTCAAAACTGAAATCTCTTCAGTCTGTTCCTCTCCCACTTGAACACCTTTACTCTTACTCTTCTTTAATATTGTTTTTCCACTTTGAATTTTCTTCTTCTCAGCATTTCTCTCCATCTGTTCTTCAATTTTCTTAATGAATTGACCAATTGCCAATTCAGAGTATTCTCCAGTTCTTTTTAAATTCAAAAGAAATGTACCCCACTCTTGTTGAGGTAAGGCATTGGCTAATTTATCAATCCATTCATCTGAACTTTTCTTAATACCCTTCTCAGACATTGAACGAACAAGATGACTAAACCTCTCAATGATACTCTTTGTACTTTCTCCTGGATAACCTGAAAATGAATCAAATTCTTTCGTTAATACATTTATTCTATCAAAAGTTTCTTTAGTCATATTAAAGAAGTTTATATCCATGATTCGTAATCAAAAAATTTCTCAAACAATCTTTCACACGAACTGATTCACCTAGTCAAATCACCTGAACGAGACAAACAAATGATCAGTTTAAAAAGGCTGAACATGTAACAGTGAATTACCAAGAACACTTAGACAAATTATCAAGATTTTTGAAAAAACAGAACCAAACAGGTTCAGATAAGCGAACCAGAAAGTTTACTAATGAGCGAACCAGACAATGTCTGTTTGAGCGGACCAGACTTGTTCGTTCGAGCGGACCAGACTTGTTCAATCGAGCGGACCAGACTTGTTCAATTGAGCGGACCAGACTTGTTCGTTCGAGCGGACCAGACTTGTTCGTTCGAGCGGACCAGAACGAACGACCAGACTTGTTCGTTCGAGTGGACCAGACTTGTTCGAATGAGCGAACCAGACTTGTCAGAATGAGCGAACCAGACTTGTTTAAATAAGCGAACCAGACTTGTTCGAATGAGCGAACCAGACTTGTCAGAATGAGCGAACCAGACTTGTTCAAATAAGCGAACCAGACTTGTTCAAATTAGCGAGCCAGACTTGTCAGAATGAGCGAACCAGACAACTCACTTTCGAGCGAACCAGAACTAAAAACAGGAGTGAACCAGCATTACTTGTACGTTGAAGCGAACCAGAAACGCGAACCACATATCGAACATGTTTTGACTCATTAAAACTTCGAATTTTGGCTTCAAACTTTCCAGGACTTATCTTGATACTATTGCGCACAAGCTGTTGAAATTTGAGCAAATTCCGACTTGTTCAGAGGTTGACGTCACTTCGAGCGATCCACATATCGAACAAGTTTTGACGTGTTAAAACTTCGAATTTAGGCTTCAAACTTTTCAGGATTTATCTCTATACTATTTCGCACGAGCTGTGAAAATTTGAGTGAATTCCAACTGTGAAATTTTTCCGAATCAGTAAAAGGTGTAGAAGTGAGAAGAAATGATGAAAAACAGCTACAATCTGCAGAAAACCTCCTCCCAAGCTCTGATACCACTTGTAGGATCGTTTGTTGACCCGAACGAGTTGTTCAGAGGTTGTCTCTTGCGTTTCAGATGCGGAATAATAAGAAACACAAGTAGATATAGCTTGTTCTTCTTCCCAACTGCTTGTTTTATTGATTTAAAACGTTTTACAGCTCGATCTTCACACCGGCAGACCTTCAGTGTGGAATTTCACATACATGTTATGAGATCCGCCCTAATGACACCTATATATAGGGTTTCTGGATCGCTTATGTGTCACATGTCCATATAAGCGGACCAGACATGTACACATAAGCTGACCAGACATGACATAAAAGCGGACCAGACTCCCTATTAGAGTGGACCAGACTTGTTTGAATAAGCGGACCTCAATTTTGACAGCGAATTTGAGCAGAAAAACTTAGATTTCTCCTAAACGGTTAGGAATTTGGATCTGAAACTTTCAAGGATTTATCTCAATACTATTTCGCACAAACTGTGAAAATTTGAGCGAATTCTGACCATGAAATCTTCCCGAATCTATAGACTGTACGTTCGAGCGAACCACATATCGAACATGTTTTGACTCGTAAAAACTTCGAATTTTGGCTTCAAACTTTCCAGGATTTATCTCGATACTATTGCGCACAATCTGTTCAAATTTGAGTGAATTCCGACCGTGAAATCTTTCCGAATCTGTAAAAGAAGGTGTAGAAGTGAGAAGAAATGATGAAAAACAGCTACAATCTGCAGAAAACCTCCTCCCAAGCTCTGATACCACTTGTAGGATCGTTTGCTGACCCAAACGAGTCGTTCAGAGGTTGTCTCTTGCGTTTCAGATGCGGAATAATAAGAAACGCAAGTAGATATAGCTTGTTCTTCTTCCTAACTGCTTGTTTTATTGATTTAAAACGTTTTACAGCTCGATCTTCACACCGGCAGAGCTTCAGTGTGGAATTACACATACATGTTATGAGATCCGCCCTAATGACACCTATATATAGGGTTTCTGGATCGCTTATGTGTCACATGTCCATATAAGCGGACCAGACATGTACACATAAGCTGACCAGACATGACATAAAAGCGGACCAGACTCCCTATGTCCCTATAAGCGGACCAGACTTATAAAACCTATACAGACTCTTGTTTTCTCGTATTTCGTGCCCTATGCTATACAATACAACATAAGACCTGATTCTAGACACCTAGACGTAATCAACAGATGTAGTGAACCAACACAGACCTGCAAAGAGCCAATATGAAAACTGGAATTATTCGGTTCATCTTTTATACTATTATTATTTGTCATAATGTAATTATGAAAGTTTGAAATAGAACACATTATATTAATGGTCAACCAAAGAATCTACTCACAGGAACAGAAACTATAAGCGGGTATAGGTTCTTCTCAGCAAAGTATGTTACTTGATGCGGAGTGGCCTTCATGGGGATCTGTCCAAGCACAAATGAATTTCAACAGTTTGTACGTCAAAGGTCAAACAAGTCGTTTGACATGACAGCAACACTACAAAACTATACGTCAAAACAAATGACCTTTTGTACTGGCCAATAATTGTCATATGCTAACAAAGATGGAAGTTGGCAGATCTTCAACGTACCCTATTCACGCATTCAACAAGTCAGAAGATAAAATGAAATTAAAAAAAGTACTAAACTAACCGACCTGTGAGGTTACATAAATGAACCCATGGATACAGTACACGTTGAAGAACTGTAAAGGCGATAATTGGTCCATCACAAAGCTGTAAATCAAATGTGAAACACAGTGAGTGAGGATACACATAACATACAGAAGCGATTTTGACCTACAGAGAAAGTAACCTGACCTGTGGATGAATTCGAATACGTTCTCTGAACTTCATGAACCAAGCGGGCCTTGAGCCTGATAGAAAGAAACCTGGGCACCCGCCAACATTTTTAAACATTGTTATTCGGGGAAAATGGGTTTCTGCTGACATCTCTTCTCTTGTATATGTATCCAAAGAAACGCGTGAAAATCTAAGATTTTTAAGCCTTGAAGTATTAACTGGTTGACTTTTAGAAGCATTTTCTGAACCTTCTTCATACATGTATGCATGATAACAAAGAATGGTTCCGTCAGTCAATATTCCAAATTTGTCGTTCAAAAAAAAAAAGATATAACTTCTAGTTTTCAACAAATTTAATATCCTCTTTAAAAACAACAATTTCAACATACAATCTTCAAATTCCAGCTCTGCAAAATTCCACATCTTGAACATCCAATCTTTAAATTCCAGATCTTCAAATCCAATGTTTTCTTCACCTGAAAAATTCCAGATCTTCAATATACAAGCACAAACCAGAAAACCATCAACTTTCACCAAGAATTCATGGTATCTAATAAAAAATGAAGTATTGTATTTTACTATTTTTAAAACATTTAGATACCCTCGTTCAAATCCTCATCCCCAATTCAGCCAAACACACACACACACATTTGTGTGTGCAAAATAAAGACTCAAAATGGGTTTGAACAATTGAAGATTAAAAAGGCATCAGATCTTCAAAATGGGTTTGCATCAGATCTTCACAATACTCATATGAATATGAGTATTAAACTCAATAGTAAACACATCATGTGCCCTATTTTCTTCAAATTTGATTCTAAAATAAAAATAAAAAGCTTAAAATAATGGGGAAATTGAAGAAAATAATAGGGAAATTGAAAAAATAATAGTAAACACATCATGTACCTCTCGTATTAACGAATTCACGAATTCCCCTTGAGTCTCAACATCCTCCTTTATCTAAAAATTACATAAAATATCAATATTCAGACATGATTTCTCATCTACTAAACTAAAAGTTGAAAAATCAAGACAATTTATCAAAAAACTTACGAACGTTTAATCGACTTACTTGTAGATCTTCAACTTGTTTACATAAATCTTCGTTTGTTTGTCGTAACATAGATGCATCCGCTTTGATCTTCTGAACAAATTCATTCTGCATTTTTTAGCCAGCGTAATCAGACCACCACAATGCTACACACCAGGGGTGTTCACAATCTGGTTTGGCTGGTTTTGAAGAAGATTTTGCAGCCATAGTTACAACTTCTAAACCGCCCAGGTATAAAAAGGTGCATAATTTGATGCAAACCCATTTACGCACCCTGCCCAACCTGCCCGTTTTGGTGTTTTCCACTTCTAACTACAACTAAAACATAAAAAAAAAACAGCCATACCGAAGAGCGGCCTCTCTAGCAGCATCACGAACTTCAGGTTTCTCACTTCTCTTCTTCTGAATAGCTTCCAAAGTAGCTCCCACAATAGCCCAGTAATACGGCTTCTTGGTTGCACGACGTCTCTTCTTCACAGCCTCTTGCGCAAGATCCTGTTTCAAACAATCAAAACACCATCAGCACATGAACCAAAATCATAATCCAACACATCACATCACATAACATGTAACTCGGCAAACATCTCCCACCTTCGTGTGCTGCTTTCGGTACATCGCGGTCCATGTAAGCTTTGACGCTTCAGCTTGTTGTGAAAGTACCTTTTGCATTTGGAATTTGCAAACAAAAACACCTAAACACAACAACCAATCTACACATTCAAAAATTGAACTAAAAGTGAAATATCCAAAACAGATTCACCATTATATACCTGTGAATCAGATCTGATGAATCTAATACCCCTACCAGGATAAATCTTCTGGCCACTGAATCTGCATAGCTCAGTCCTATAACATCAACCAAAGTAAAAGTAAAATTAAACATTATAACCAAATAACATCTCTAGAAAAAAACCTAAAATCAAGCATCAATAGCCTGTTATTAATCAATACAGCAATTAAATTCGCATATAAACAGGTAATGAAGTGAAAATCATACAGATTTAGTGAAAATATGAGTTCCTTAAAAACAATAAATTAAATTTCATGCATTTGAAACCTAACTTACACAGACAATAGAAACCATGTTGTATAACATGTTGCAATATAGATATAGATGATGAATCTATATGTTGAAGTGATGAATTAAAGATGAAAAAAACGTACTTGAGAACCATATTGACGGCCGCAGCTTCCCCTTGTTTGTAAAAGATGAAAACCCTAGGTGATTGAATACGGTCGTAGAGGAGTTCGAAGCTGTTGAAGATCTCGACAGTGCGGCCACGTTGGACTCCAATGACGCCGAAAACCCTAGAAGATGGGGAAGTGGAAGAGGAGGAATCGGCGGTGGGGGATTTTGGGGAACTCTGGGATTTTTGGAATGCGGGTGGTACAGTGAGCGGGAATTCAAAAATTGAGTGAGATTTGGCCGCCCAAACAGAAAAGGAAGGGTATTGTTGGAAAGGTAAATGAATATTGTGTTTTAGAGGGTTGTACATCATGCTTTAGGGGTGTTTTAAGGAAATTTCAATGACCTTAAGAAGTCCTTTGGATATGTATATTATATATATATATATATATATATATATATATATATATATAGTGGAGGGTTCAAATGAGAAAAAAATTTTGTAAGAATAAAAAGAATAAGTTTTAAACGAATAAAAATGCTTCATTTTATTTCATTTAATATGTGTATTTAATGTTATTAATAAGGGCATATAGGTAAATTTCTAATTGTAATTAATTAGCTAACAAACTAAATTTGTAACTCACTTTTAAATATACTCTTTCAAGATAAAATAATTTAGGGTTAAGGACAATTTTCGGCATGTGTAGGATAAATTTTAGTATGTGTAGGATAAATTCTTAAATGTGTATGATAAATTTAGATATGCGTGGGGTAAATTTCGGTAAGTGTAAGATATATGTAGGATAAATTTTGAAATGTGTAGGATAAAATGTTTTTTCCTTTATTAATGAAAAATAACATAATTAATGGGTGGAGTTACACACTATTTAATGTTTTACCATTATGCCTTTTCTTTTTTTTCTTCCCACATAAAATTTCTTCTCAAATAAACATTCCCCTATATATATATATGTATGTATATAGGGTAAGGATCATTTCAGAACCATAAATATTTACAGAACTCGCAGAACTTCTAATAAACAATCTTTTTATTTATATATATTTATGTTTAGAATAATTTTATCATTTATTATGTGTATTTTTATGATTACATACATGTTAAGAGTAAATACAAAAATATATATATAAAGTGATTGTTTATTCGAAGTTCTGAAAGTGCTGTAGTTATTTAAAGTTCTGAATTGAACCCAACCCAATATATATGTATATATATATTGTTGGACCTTTTAAGATTCTGTAGTTATTTAAAGTTCTGAAAAGTCGCCTACAGACTCGAACTACCGGAGGAACTTAGTAATGTCCACCCGACTTTCCATGTGTCGAACCTCCGAAAGTGCATAGCAGACCATGACTTACATGTTTCTCTAGACGATCTACAAGTGAACGAAACATTACACTTCGTGGAAAAGCCTGTCGAAATCATGGATCACCAAACCAAGCAGCTCAGGCGCTCACGCATTCCTATTGTGAAAGTCCGATGGGAAGGCAAGCGAGGCGCAGAGTTCACTTGGGAACTCGAAAGCGACATGAAGGAAAAGTACCCGCAGTTATTCGAAGAGAAAGTCTAGAAAAAGAAAGTTCTCCAACGTGAGTCGCGGTGTTGTAACAGCTTCCGGCTTAATTTCGGGACGAAATTCCCTAAACAAGGGGAGGCTGTAACACCCCGTGTTTTCACAAGTCAAAGTCAAAGTTAAGGTCAAAGTCAACGACCGATTTCGCGCAACTTGACTTGTAGAAATTTCTTTAATTTATTTGTATTATGTGGAGTAAGTGTCGTTAATTGCAATAATCGAATTGTGTTAACCGTTATTCAATCGACCATCGACTGTGAACTATAGGAAGTAACAATGCGATAAAGTTAATCAACTAATAATCAAGCTATGTTAATCGAATCGACATCAATTTGCAACTCGAACTACGTGGTTTTACTTATTGTTTATACGTGTGTGTGCGCTTTATGTGTTACTTGTGTATGTTTATTTATGTTGTGTTGTGGTAATCAATCGAAACGCAATCTAACTCGAAATGCAATCTAAACTCGAAATCGAACTCGAATGCGAATCACAATCGAACTATGATATTTAGTGGTTGGGACTGAAAGTAATTTGGTTAGGAAACCCTATCGAATCGAACCGCTCGTAATCGAAACCGAAACGTCAAAGATCGTCGCACCAAACACACCACCCAGACCCCAACCGCACGGATGGCCTTCCGCACGGGTAGCCGCCTGGGGAAGTGTTAGGTGCCATCCGAACAGGATTGCCATCCGCACGGACAACCATCCGGGTGATGTGCAATCCGGATGATGTGCAATCCGGACGATGTGCAATCCGGACGGATGGTACTTTCCTCTTTTGGCATCCTATAAATACACGGGTCACTCTCCAAACTTTCCACTTTTGGTAAGTGACGTCCGACCAGCACGCTCTCTTCACCTTTTCTTCGATTTCTCTCAATCCAGGTAAGATCTCGCCCTAAATCTTGTACTTTCTTGATCTATACGCACTTCTACACCTTTCTACCTTTTAAATATTAACTTTCAACCGTGAAATCATCAAGATTTGAGGTATTCTAGGATGACGTCATCATGAAGTTCCCATGAACTTCAAGTTTGACCTCATTCCACCAAGAATAACTCGGATCTGAACGGTTTCCACAAGATTTCACAACAACTTCGCATGAATCTGAACTTTTTCACTAAAAAACGGTAAGAATCGGATCAGTACTAGTCTTCTACTCAATCTTAGTGAGGTATTAGTCCTAGATCCGGATTCTACCCGCGAGACCCCTGATTTCGGGTTAAACCAGAACCACCGTCTTGAGCCGATGACCGGCCGAGCTAGGGTGATTCTTGGCCGGCTTAGCCACACGGGTCAAGATATAGTTCCGTTGGTTGACACATAATCAGAACCTCTCGATAGAATGACAAAAGCGACCAGGTGTTAGACGAATGGAACAACCATAACGAGATGATGTCCGCACGGACTGATGTCCGCACGGACTGATGTCCGCACGGACAGGCTATCTGGACGGGTTGCCATCCGGACGGACTACACTTGGGACCCATATCCAAACAAGGTTTGAGTATCGACGAGTGAATAATCCGCACGGGCGACCCTCTGAATGGATTACTCTTCGGATCATGAGATACTAAGACCTTAAACAGTTTTCGACGTGTTCATTAACAAGGTTGCCACCAGATCAACCAAGTGACTCACCATTTAAGTCGTCATCCGCACGGATTACCATCCGGACGGATTGTTTTCCGCACGGACTACCATCCGGACAGATTGTCGTCCGCACGCCCGGCTTGAAGGGTAGAGAAACTTCAAGGTTTTCAAAATGCTACAACGAAAACCTCAAAAGTCAAGCCATCATACACAAACACATCTCACCCATAGGAAGAAACAATCCACACGAATAGTCATCCGCTCGGACACACTGTCCGCACGGATGACCATCCGGACGGATTGTTGTTCACACGGATTGCTGTCCGCACGGATGACCATCCGGACGACCTGCAAACCGACCCGCTTTCATCCTGTAATATTGAACGTGCCACTTATCGTTACGTTATCGAAATCTATTCAGGCTAATCTTTCTCGTTAAGCGCTCCCTTCAATCCATTCATCGCTGTGAGTATACTCGATCCCTTTTTGCTTTTAGCACTTTTGGGTGTTACATACGTTACGAATATTCAAACTACAACTATCACACTACTCAAACTATTTGAACACTAACCGCTAATGCATGTTATACGTGGCTTATGAATGCTTGTTTGTTATGTTTACACATGGAATGTTGTCTACCTGCCTTAGCAACGATAGTACTATAGTTTGGACTCAGCACCCGTTCTCACGGGGGTTGTTAAGGATCTTTTACTTGCATGGATTACGGTGGTAATCATGTATTGCGAACTGCCTCGGGCAGTCAACCCGGAGTCAATGGTATCGATGGATCTATGTCGATAACTAACGTGCTTCATTTCACTATGTGTACGTGCTGGTTATGCGTAAACGAATTCGAACTCTATATGCTATTATCAAACTTGTATGCTCACCTTTACATTATATGTATTGACTTTATTTTAACGTATGTGACAGGTGCTTAGGAAGTTTACATGCCTAGCATGCTGTAAACTTGAGGTTAGGAAAGGTCTAGGATGCTCTCTGAGCTGTGATGAAATCCAAGCTAGGAAAAGGGGTCCTAGAATATTTGCCTAGATTTTATCTGTAATAATTTGTTTACTGTTTGACACATGGTATGGGACATGTTAACTTAAATTGAATGGTAATGATTGTTGTTATGGAAACTTCTGGACAATCTGTTTTGCTTAGTGCCATGCCCCGATGATTCCGCCATCGGTTGGGGTGTGACAGATTGGTATCAGAGCCATAACTATAGGGAATTAGGCAAGACTCGACCTAGTCCGGGTCGAAGTCTTAGATACCTAGACTATAGTTAAGAACCAGCAGACCAACTTGTGCATAAGCAGTAGAGGCTATGTACGAGCTTACTTCTCGCTATTCTCGCTTATTCTACGCTATCACTACATTCGGATTTTCAACTATGAGTGGGCAATAAGGTCGAGAATAGGTGTGAAAACCGCAAACTCTCGACTAAAGTTGCTTAATCAACTCGCATTTTAACTACAAACGAGGAGAATTATGCCAAATCAGGAGTGAAATCCGTATTTTGATGAATAATCTCCTCAATTTTATTAAAAACAGGGACAAAGTTGTTAAGCTAGGGGTGAAACCCTAACCTTGACTACTTGTTCCGCCTTTATACAAAACTCTCACCAAAGTCTCGACAGACTCCAAAGACCTGAAGCCGCAATATGACCAACGGGATGCGTGTCAAATGCCCAAGAATCGAGGCAAGGGTACAGACCTGAAGGTTAAATGTGCACAACGGGTCCTTGTGAATAATCGAACCATTTTGGTTAGTCGAAGTCTACTAGCCGCAGACAATCTATTTCTCGAATTTCATGTGTTTCGATTTTGAGTCCGCAACTGCTGATCCTGATGTTTCGCCAATTTTATGTGCTTATATATGTGCTTGCCGGTTTATGTGTTTAAACTTTGGGATTTACTCAATTTTTGTTTTTTACTCCGATCGACACACATGACTCGCACTGCATCTTGTGATTATGTGCTTATTTTGACTCCAAATGATTGCGTAACGACACATTCGACGTGCGATATCCGTGAACGTGCGTGACCGAACACACAAGAACGTACTATAATCAGTGATTCTATTGACAGAACTGAAATCATACAAAGAACCGTGAATCACCTTGCCACTTTCTCTCTCTAGCTCCTTTCTCCAGACCTAGGTTTCTGTTTTCTAACTGCCTCTAGTGACTAAATGCGTATGTGCTTCCTTGCTTCTGTGTTTTACGTGCTTAGGTATTAAATGATTATGTGCTCTACGTGCTTATGTGATTATGTGAATTCGTGCTAAGTATTTATGTAAATATACGTGTTCCTAAGCTTTAGTAAGTAGTAGACGTGTGAGGTGAGATTCGAATACAATGTGATGAGTCCTGTGACGATGTCTGTTGCAGACCATGTCGTCTGGATCCCGTCATGCACTCTCTCGTCAGGAAAAGAGGGATAAACTTCTTGCTTCCATCATCGCCAAAATTGTGGCAAAGGCCGTGAGTGATGTTTATGAGAATGCCAACAAATCATCCGAGGAATCGAGAACCGAAGCCCCTAAAGCTGCCGCAAAAACCTTCAGTTTCAAGCAATTCAAGTCGTGTGGGCCAAAAGAATTCACTGGCGAAGGAGGTCCCACTGCACTATTCCACTGGTTTGATTCCATTGAGGTTACTCTGTGACAGAGTGGTTGCCCTGATGACCTCCGTACTCTTAATGCTACCGGCGTTTTCCAGTCCCGTGCATTAGACTGGTGGACGCCCCAGAGGAACAAGCGAGGGAATGATGCAGCCTACGGTCTGTCGTGGGACGAGCTCAAGGAAGTTATGCTAGAGGAATTCTGCCCTCCTCACGAACGTCAAAAGCTGGAAGATGAATTTTGGCACATACAGCAAAAGGATGGTGACAATGCTGGTCTCACTGCTCGTTTCAAACAGCTCAGCATTATATGTCCCGGTCAAGTCAAGACTCCCGACATGACGATTAAGAAGTACATCCGGGCACTGCCCGACTGCGTTGCTGATTTCATGCAAGCGGCTAAGACTACGACGATCGAGGAAACTTATCTGTTGGCCGCTGAAATCAATGACAAAAGGGTTAAGGCTGGTGTCTGTGATAAGACTTCGAAGCATCTGCATCAAGCTACCGATACCGCACCCACTACTGAACCTACCTCATCAAGCAACAAGAGGAAGAACAAGAGAAAGAACAGCTCCAGCAACAAGAATTGTGCGATCACTGCTGCACCGATTCAAGCTATACCTGCCCAACAGCGTCAAGTAGCGGCGCCTGTGGCCAATGCACCGCCTGCAAAGCGTGCATACACTGGACCACATCCGCCCGGCCCTACTTACACCTACCACCACCCGACTGCTATTCAATGTCGTTTTTGTGCTCATTGCAACGTATACGGCCACTTTACTGCCAACTGCCGTATTCGTCAAGCTCCTGCCAATCAAGCTCTACTCACTGCCCCACAGGGTCAACAGGCTCCTCCAGCACCCGCGGTCAAAGCCAGAGCCTGCTTCGCATGTGGCGACCCGAACCATTTCGCCAACATGTGCCCAAACAGGGTGGTGAAACAAGAACCCCAACAGCAGCAGCCGCAACAGCAACAGCCACAGCAGCAGCACCAATAGCAGCAGCAACAACAGGCCGCATGCGCCAGAACTTTCAACCTCGACGTGCGTCAAGCCCAGGCCGACAACAACGTGGTCAATGGTATGTTCCTTGTGAATGGTATTTATGCTTCATGTTTGTTTGATACTGGAGCGGATAATTGCCTTGTGTCGTTCGAATTTGAGAAACTCCTTAGTCCTAAGCGTTCCCAACTCTCCTCGGCATTCGATGTTGAAGTCGCTACCGGAAGAACCGTCACTGTCAACTCCGTTCTTCGTGATTGTACTCTTGAGCTCAACAATCACATCTTCTCAATTGACCTTATTCCGATGCAACTCGGAAGCTTTGACGTCATAGTAGGCATGGACTTTCTCCGAGAAAACCATGCTGAAGTTGTATGCTTCGACAAGATGATTCGATTTTCGCTCCCTAATGGTGTCTTATTGAGTGTATATGGCGAAACTTCTTCGAAGGGCCTCAAGCTTATGTCATGTATCCAAGCCAGCAAGTATCCCCGTAAGGAATACAGGGCTTTCTTGGCTAATATCGTAGTAGCGGAGAAGGAAAAGAAAGAGAAGAAGGAAGTAAAGGACGTTGCTGTGGTTCGTGAATTTCCTCATGTGTTCCCTGACGATCTCCCAGGTTTACCCCCAAGTCGTGATATCGACTTTCGAATTGACCTCATTCCTGGAGCCAACCCTATCGCCAAAGCTCCTTACCGACTCGCACCGTCCGAAATGCGTGAACTTTCAACCAAACTCCAGGAACTACTTGAGAAAGGCTTCATTCGCCCGAGCACCTCTTCTTGGGGCGCGCCAGTCCTTTTCGTCAAAAAGAAGGATGGGTCGTTCAGGATGTGCATCGATTATCAGGAATTGAATAAGTTGACTATCAAGAACCGCTATCCCTTACCTCGCATCGACGATTTGTTTGATTAACTACAAGGCGCTACGTGTTTCTCGAAGATCGATCTGCGTTCAGGGTACCATCAGCTACGTATTCGAGAGGAGGATATATCCAAAACTACGTTTTGCACTCGTTAAGGGCATTATGAATTCGTTGTCATGCCTTTTGGTCTAACCAATGCACCAGCGGTTTTCATGGATCTGATGAATCGCGTGTGTAAACCATATCTCGACCATTTCGTCATCGTATTCATCGACGATGTCTTGATCTATTCCAAATCGAAGACCGAACACGTGCAACATCTACGTTTGATTCTCGAGTTACTCCAGGGGAATCAACTCTATGCCAAATTCTCCAAGTGTGAACTTTGGCTGGAAGAAGTTCAGTTTCTGGGGCACATTGTTAATAGTCAGGGTATTCACGTCGATCCTGTGAAAATTGAAGCTGTCAAGAGTTGGGTTACACCTAGGAATCCGTCTGAGGTCCGTTCTTTTCTCAGACTAGCGGGCTATTATCGACGATTTATCGAAGGATTCTCAAAGATCGCTGTACCGCTTACCTCTCTCACGCATAAAGACAAGCCTTTTGTTTGGGGAACTAAACAAGAGACTGCCTTTCAAACCCTCAAGTGCATGCTTTGCAATGCTCCTGTTCTCATGTTACCCGACGAAAACAATGATTTCATTGTCTACTGTGATGCTTCCAACCTTGGTCTTGGTTGTGTTCTCATGCAATGGGACAAGGTCATAGCTTACGCATCTCGTCAGCTCAAAATCCACGAGAAGAACTATAAAACCCATGATCTCGAGGTAGGCGCAGTTGTTTTTGCATTAAAGATTTGGCGACACTACCTATTTGGTACTAAGTGTACGATCTTCACCGATCATAGGAGCCGGCAACATATCTTTAATCAGAAGGAACTTAATATGCGTCAACGCCGATGGGTAGAACTTCTCAACGACTACGACTGTGAGATTCGTTATCACCCAGGCAAGGCAAATGTTGTTGCCGACACACTTAGCAGACGGAGCTATCTGCTTAGCACTCGTAATGCTCAAGCCCAACATAACCTCGAAACTCTCATCCGCGATGCCCAGCATGCATGTTTTAACGAACGCACCCTGAAGAAAGAAAGAATCTACCACGATGGAGCCCAGCTTGTGAGCAAATCGAACGGGATATTCCACTTTTTAGACCGAATTTGGATTCCCAAGCGAACCAACTTGCGACAAATTCTGATGGACGAAGCTCACAAATCCCGATATTCTATTCATCCCGGTGCTGACAAAATGTACCAGGATCTTCGTTATAAGTACTGGTGGCCGGGTATGAAAAGGGATATCGCTCTCTACGTCGGAAAATGCCTAACTTGTGCTAGAATCAAGGCCGAACATCAAAGACCCTCTGGCTTACTCGAACAACCACCGATTCCTATGTGGAAGTGGGAGAGCATAGCTATGGATTTCGTAACCAAGCTTCCACCCACGTCATCAGGTCACGACAGCATTTGGGTTGTAGTCGACCGTTTGACTAAATCAGCTCACTTTCTGCCGATACGAGAAGACTACAAGGTAGAACGATTAGCCCGAATCTACACCGACGAGATCATTTGTAATCATGGGACGCCTCGTGACATCATCTCTGATCGCGATGGTCGGTTTACTTCGCGACTGTGGGAAACGTTTCAAACGGCACTCGGTACAACGCTTAATCTAAGTACCGCTTTCCACCCTCAAACCGACGGTCAGACTCAAAGAACGATTCATACTCTTGAAGACATGCTCCGTTCGTGTGTTCTAGACTTCGGTGGTAATTGGGATAAATACCTGCCATTAGTCGAATTCTCGTATAACAACAGCTACCATTCTAGCATCCAAATGGCACCATTCGAGGCATTATATGGGAGAAGATGTCGATCGCCTATTGTGTGGCACGAGATCGGTCACTCGCAACTAACCGGTCCGGAGCTACTACAAGAAACGACAGACATAATTTTCCAAATTCGAGACAACCTAGTGAAAGCTAGGAATCGACTGAAAAGTTACGCCGATAAAAAGCGCAAACCCCGTGAATTTGGCGTTGGTGACTACGTACTCCTAAAGGTATCACCTTGGAAGGGTGTAGTCTGATTCGGCAAGAAAGGGAAACTCGCGCCTCGATATGTTGGACCTTTTAAGATTCTGGAAAGGATCGGAAAAGTCGCCTACAGACTCAAACTACCGGAGGAACTTAGTAATGTCCACCCGACTTTCCATGTGTCGAACCTCCGAAAGTGCATAGCAGACCATGACTTACATGTTTCTCTAGACGATCTACAAGTGAACGAAACATTACACTTCGTGGAAAAGCCTGTCGAAATCATGGATCGCCAAACCAAGCAGCTCAGGCGCTCACGCATTCCTATTGTGAAAGTCCGATGGGAAGGCAAGCGAGGCGCAGAGTTCACTTGGGAACTCGAAAGCGACATGAAGGCGAAGTACCCGTAGTTATTCGAGGAGAAAGTCCAGAAAAAGAAAGTTCTCCAACGTGAGTCGCGGTGTTGAAACAGCTTCCGGCTTAATTTCGGACGAAATTCCCTAAACAAGTGGAGGCTGTAACACCCCGTGTTTTCACAAGTCAAAGTCAAAGTTAAGGTCAAAGTCAACTACCGATTTCGCGCAACTTGACTTGTAGAAATTTCTTTATTTTATTTGTATTATGTGGAGTAAGTGTCGTTAATTGCAATAATCGAATTGTGTTAACCGTTATTCAATCGACCAACGACTGTGAACTATAGGAAGTAACAATGCGATAAAGTTAATCAACTAATAATCAAGCTATGTTAATCGAATCGACATCAATTTGCAACTCGAACTACGTGGTTTTACTTATTGTTTATACGTGTGTGTGTGCTTTATGTGTTACTTGTGCATGTTTATTTATGTTGTGTTGTGGTAATCAATCGAAACGCAATATAACTCGAAATGCAATCGAAACTCGAACTCGAATCACAATCGAACTATGATATTTAGTGGTTGGGAATGAAAGTAATTTGGTTAGGAAACCCTATCGAATCGAACCGCTCGTAATTGAAACCGAAACGTCAAAGATCGTCACACCAAACACACCACCCAGGCCCCAACCGCACGGGTAGCCGCCTGGGGAAGTGTTAGGTGCCATCCGACCAGGATTGCCATCCGCACGGACTACCATCCGGGTGATGTGCAATCCGGATGATGTGCAATCCGGACGATGTGCAATCCGGACGGATGGTACTTTCCTCTTTTGGCATCCTATAAATACACGGGTCTCTCTCCAAACTTTCCACTTTTGGTAAGTGACGTCCGACCAGCACGCTCTCTTCACCTTTTGTTCGATTTCTCTCAATCCAGGTAAGATCTCGCCCTAAAACTTGTACTTTCTTGATCTATACGCACTTCTACACCTTTCTACCTTTTAAATATTAACTTTCAACCGTGAAATCATCAAGATTTCGGATCAATTCTAGTCTTCTACTCAATCTTAGTGAGGTATTAGTCCTAGATCCTGATTTTACCCGCGAGACCCCTGATTCGGGTTAAACCAGAACCACCGTCTTGAGCCGATGATCGGCCGAGCTAGGGTGATTCCTGGCCGGCTTAGCCACACGTGTCAAGATACAGTTCCGTTGGTTGACACGTAATCAGAACCTCTCGATAGAACGACAAAAGCGACCAGGTGTTAGACGAATGGAACAACCATAACGAGATGCTGTCCGCACGGACTGATGTCCGCACGGACAGGCTATCCGGACGGGTTGCCATCCGGACGGACTACACTTGGGACCCATATCCAAACAAGGTTTGAGTATCGACGAGTGAATAATCCGCACGGACGACCCTCTGAATGGATTACTCTTCGGATCATGAGATACTAAGACCTTAAACAATTTTCGACGTGTTCATTAACAGGGTTGCCACCCGATCAACCAAGTGACTCACCATTTAAGTCGTTGTCCGCACGGATTACCATCCGGACAGATTGTCGTCCGCACGGACTACCATCCGGACAGATTGTCGTCCGTACGACCGACTTGAAGGGTAGAGAAACTTCAAGGTTTTCAAAATGCTACAACGAAAACTTCAAAAGTCAAGCCATCATACACAAACACATCTTACCCATAGGAAGAAACAATCCACTCGAATAGTCATCCGCTCGGACACACTGTCCGCACGGATGACCATCCGGACGGATTGTTGTTCACACGGATTGCTGTCCGCACGGAGGACCATCCGGACGACCTGCAAACCGACCCGCTTTCATCCTGTAATATTGAACGCGCCACTTATCGTTACGTTATCGAAATCTATTCAGGCTAATCTTACTCGTTAAGCGCTCCCTTCAATCCATTCATCGTTGTGAGTATACTCGATCCCTTTTTGCTTTTAGCACTTTTGGGTGTTACATACGTTACGAATATTCAAACTACAACTATCACACTACTCAAACTATTTGAACGCTAACCGCTAATGCATGTTATACGTGGCTTATGAATGCTTGTTTGTTATGTTTACACATGGAATGTTGTCTACCTGCCTTAGTAACGATAGTACTATAGTTTGGACTCAGCACCCGTTCTCACGGGGGTTGTTAAGGATCTTTTACTTGCATGGATTACGGTGGTAATCATGTATTGCGAACTGCCTCGGGTAGTCAACCCGCAGTCATTGGTATCGATGGATCTATGTCCATAACTAAAGTGCTTCATTTCACTATGTGTACGTGCTGGTTATGCGTAAACGAATTCGAACTCTATATGCTATTATCAAACTTGTATGCTCACCTTTACATTATATGTATTGACTTTATTTTAACGTATGTGACAGGTGCTTAGGAAGTTTACATGCCTAGCATGCTGTGAACTTGAGGCTAGGAAAGGTCTAGGATGCTCTCTGCACTGTGATGAAATCCAAGCTAGGAAAAGGGGTCCTAGAAACCAATAAATAAACTATTTATGTTTAAATCTGAGTTGTCGGAACAGAATATTTGCCTAGATTTTATCTGTAATAATTTGTTTACTGTTTGAGACATGGTATGGGACATGTTAACTTAAATTGAATGGTAATGATAGTTGTTATGGAAACTTCTGGACAATCTGTTTCGCTCAGTGCCATGCCCCGATGATTCCGCCATCGGTTGGGGATAAATTTTCGACATGTGTAGGATAAATTTTAGTATGTGTAGGATAAATTCTTAAATGTGTATGATAAATTTAGATATGCGTAGGGTAAATTTCGGTAAGTGTAAGATATATGTAGGATAAATTTTGAAATGTATAGGATAAAATGCTTTTTCCTTTATTAATAAAAATTAACATAATTAATGGGAGGAGTTGCACACTATTTAATGTTTTACCATTATGCCCTTTCTTCTTTTTCTTCCCACATAAAATTTCTTCTCAAATAAACCTTCCCCTATATATATATATGTTTGTATATAGGGTAAGGATCATTTCAGAACCATAAATATTTACAGAACTCGCAGAACTTAAAATAAACAATCTTTTTATTTATATATATTTATGTTTAGGATAATTTTATCATTTATTATGTGTATTTTTATGATTACATACATGTTAAGTGTAAATACAAATATATATATATATATATATATGTATATATATATATACATAGGATAAGGATCATGTGAAAAGTAGTATGCTAATTGAGAAATTTGAGAAGCATTCTGGACCACATATTTTTCCCTAAGCAAAAAAATGCAAAAAAAAAAAAATATATAAAAAAATACAATTTTTTTTTTGAAAAAATCTGAGCTTTTTCTTTAAGGTTTTGTTTTTTTTTTTTAAGTTTTTTTGGGATTTATACATATGTGTATATTGTTAATATTTTAACTATACATCTGTGTATCTATTATATATAATAAATGAAAGTTATTTGGGCCACGTGTCACTTAATTAGGGCATCCTCAGTTCTCTTTTCCCGCCCAACAGTACCCCTGCTCTCTTCTATTTATATCCTCCCTCATTTACTCATTTAGGGCTTCTTGATTTCTTTCTCCCTCTGCTCTGCTCTGCTCTATTCCGATCGATGTTTATCCTCTCTGATGTTTATCCTTCTTCTTCTTCTCATATTCATCTCCTCAACAATGTACGGCAGAGGTTAGTTCTATTGGATATGTCTGCATTTAAAACCCTATATCATGTACCGTCGAGTGGTTGAAGAAGAGAAAAATCATGTAAGATCTATTTTTTTATTCAGAAATTTTATTTCGTTTTATCTATTTTCTCATACTGAACATGATGAACCCTTTTCTACCCTCAGAAGAAGAAACAAATCTCCTAGGGTTTCTTATCGTACTCGATGAACGCTTTTGTACAAGCTCCTTTTAATCGGTGAGTCTGGTATGTTTGCTTTGTTGTATCATGTTATTAAGAGTATATTTATTTTGATATGTTTTGTACTTTGTCTTTCCAAAGGTTTTTTATGTTTTGTACTTTGTCTTTCCAAAGGTTTTTTGTTGGTTTATAGAGTTTGTTGATTAGAAGCAACCTCTGCCGGACGATTGTTGAGTAGATGGAAATGTGAAAGGTGATACCAGGTGTGTTGATAGGTGATACCAGTGCAAAAGTTTAGGACATCACCAAGGTAACTTAAATTCGTGTGATTTATTTTTTGGTATTTCTAACGTTTTGATTCACTGTTTATTGGTGCATTGATTCATTTGTAATCCTTTGCAGATCTCCCGTCATCTCAATTTGAGCAATTAAACGTAGTTTTGTTAATCACTATCGGTGTTTTAATTAGTAGCAGTGCTTAAAAAGTTTTCCATCAGCTGTTTGACTTAACAATAGTTTGCTTTATTTATTCTAAATTCTTCAGTTTTTGTAGGTAAACTCAAGTTTCCTACAATAGGCACTGCCCAGCTAACAAGTTAATATGGCAAATCACTGATCTGCCTAACAAGTGTTGGATATAACGATGGTTCTACATAAAGTTTGATGAACATCATCCACTGTTCAATTATGAAAAACCACTGATCAAGACCAAAGTCCAGACAAGCACTGATCAACTAAATGTGAAACACTCTCCAACAACAGTGGTTCCCCATCAACATTAGTTGTTCTATCATTGTTTATGTTAACAGTGTTTATTCTATCTTTGTTTATGTTAACAGTGTTTATATGTAATAGAATTTATCCTATCACTTCAGTGTTTTGATCTGTACTATTAATTGAACAGTTGTTTCATCTTTATACTAACAAAATTCATATATACGTTGATGAATATTAAGCTCCTCATCTTGATTGTTTGGGTATAGTATTCTAAAAATTGGTTCAAACGTTTGATTGTTCAAGTATTCCACTGCTGAAATACAACCTCTGTTTCTTCAATCTCCATGTTGACCACTGACTGATCGAACATCAGGGTTTTGAAAACTGGTTGGTATCCACTGATCTGAAAAAATAACCACTGCTCACTTTTACATTGTTGACATTCACTGATATTGATCATCAGCGGTTCCCCTAAAAAATAGTCAGTGCTCACATTTTTATTATTGATGTTGTTCATTGGTGATACATTGAAATTATCAAATGAAAACTAGAATTACAATCAAATTACCATTTTACCTAATCTTTACATTCCAATTACATAAGAGTTCCACCAACATTATTTTCATGATAAAATTTGAAGTTAAATTAAAAAGTTTTCCATCAGTTGTTTGGTATCCACTGATCTGAAAAAAATAACCACTGCTCACTTTTACATTGTTGACATTCACTGATATTGATCATCAGCGGTTCCCCTAAAAAATAGTCAGTGCTCACATTTTTATTATTGATGTTGCTAATTGGTGATACATTGAAATTATCAAATGAAAACTAGAATTACAATCAAATTACCATTTTACCTAATCTTTACATTCCAATTACCTAAGAGTTCCACAAACATTATTTTCATGATAAAATTTAAAGTTAAATTAAAAAATAAAAAAAAATTCTTGATGACTATTTGTTTCAAATCAAATCAGTAATTAATGTTGATTTCTTGAGCTTTGGACATTTGATTAAGCAAATTTTGAATTTCAAATTGATGGTTATTATATCTTGATTAAAGTTAAAATAAAATTTAAAAAAGTCATTATGGCATTTGCTTTCAAATCAATTCAATAGTTACTGACAATATCAGTAATTTTGAAATTCAAAATATGCAAAATGGTAATTTAAAATTTTCGTTCTCTCTTTTTTTCCTACTTTGCATATCATTTCTAATATTTAATTAGCTTAATAAAGCAGCGTATAAATATATACACTACTTACCTTTGAAAATTAAATCTGAAATTTATGACGTCCAATAACAGTGTCAAACTACAACAGTGGTTCAGCATCAACTTTAGTTATTCTATTGTTTATTTGGTTATGTTAACAGTGTTTATATGTAACAGTGTTTTCCGCATCAATGTTTTAAAGACTGTTAGGTTGTTAGATGTCATCACCTAAGTGTTTTATATGTAACCATTTTTATGGTAGCAGTTGTTTATATGTAACAGTGTTTATGACTGTTTTTATATGAAACACTATTTATCACATCAATTCAGTGGTTTGATCTGTACTATTAATTGAACAGTTGTTTCATCTTTATAGTAATAAAATTCATATACACTTTGACGAATTGATGAATATTAAGCTCCTCATCTTGATTTTTTGGGTATAGCATTCTAGAAATTGGTTCAAACATTTGATTGTTCAAGTATTCCACTGCTGAAATACAACCTCTGTTTCTTCAATCTCCATGTTGACCACTGACTGACCTAACATCAGGGTTTCGAAAACTGGTTGGTATCCACTAATCGGAAAAAATAGCCACTGCTCACTTTTACATTGTTGACATTCACTGATATTGACCATCAGCGGTTCCCCTAAAAAATAGTCAGTGCTCACATTTTTATTATTGATGTTGTTAATTGGTGATACATTGAAATTATCAAATGAAAACTAGAATTACAATCAAATTACCATTTTACCTAATCTTTACATTCCAATTACATAAGAGTTCCACCAACATTATTTTCATGATAAAATTTAAAGTTAAATTAAAAAAAAAATCTTGATGACTATTTTTTTCAAATCAAATCAGTAATTAATGCTGATTTCTTGAGCTTTGGACATTTGATTAAGCAAATTTTGAATTTCAAATTGACGGTTATTATATCTTGATTGAAGTTAAAATAAAATTTAAAAAAGTCATTATGGCATTTGTTTTCAAATCAAGTTAGTAGTTTCTGACAATATCAGTAATTTTGAAATTCTAAATATGCAAAATGGTAATTTAAAATTTTCGTTCTCTCTCTTTTTTTTTCCTACTTTGCATATCATTTTTAATATTTAATTACTTTAATAAAGCAGCATATAAGAATATACACTACTTTTACCTTTGAAATTAAATCTGAAATTTATGACGTCCAACAATAGTGTCAAACTACAACAGTGGTTTAGCATCAACTTTAGTTATTCTATGTTTGTTTATTTGTTTATGTTAACAGTGTTTATATGTAACAGTGTTTTCCGCATGAATGTTTTGTAGACTGTTAGGTTGTTAGATGTCATCACCTCAGTGTTTTATATGTAACCATTTTTATGGCATCAGTGTTTATATGTAACAGTGTTTAGGAACAGTTGTTTTTATCACATCACTTCAGTGGTTTGATCTGTACTATTAATTGAACAGTTGTTTCATCTTTATTTTAATAAAATAAAATTCCTATACACTTGGATGTTAACAGTGTTTAAGTGTTTATATTTAACAGTGTTTTTCGCATCAGTGTTTATAGTTTGTTAGGTTGTTAGATGTCATCACCTCAGTGTTTTATATGTAACCGGTTTTATGGCATCAGTGTTTATATGTAACAGTGTTTATCACCACAGTGGTTTATATGTAACAGTATTTATCAAATCACTTCAGTGGTTTGATCTGTACTATTAATTGAACAGTTGTTTCATCTTTATACTAATAAATAACCTAACACAAAATACAATTGGATGATTATTAAGTTCCTCATCTTGATTGTTTGGGTATTGTATTATTGAAAGTGGTTCACATTTGATTGTTAATGACTATTTGTTGCAAATCAAATCAGTAATTAATGCTAATTTCTTGAGTTAAGCAAAATGTGAATTTCAAATTGACGGTTATTATTTCTTAATTAAATTTAAAATAAAATATAGAAAAGTCATTATGACAATTTCTTTGAAATCAAGTCAATAATTTTGAAATTCTAAATATACAAAATGGTAATTTAAAATTGACGTTCTTTCTCTTTTTTGCCTACTTTGCATATCATTTCTAATTTATTATTACTTTAATAAACCAGCATATAAAGATATACACTCCCTACGTTTGAAATTACATTTGCCACTCCATTCAGTTAAAATTTTTATTGGATAATCCGTAAGCTTGAATTCCAACCTTGATATTTTTTTAAGAACATCCATGCTTATTGTATTATCATATTACGTTTAGGAATACTTATATTTTGCTTATTCTTTTTTTTTTTTTGAAATGTACAGCCTTCAAATGGAGGTTGCAAAGGTTAGCATGCTTAATGATCTTAATACATTCTCAAACAACTATTCGATTAGAGTGAAGATTGTTAGCATTTCGAAGAAGATGATGAATAATAACAAAAATGAAATATATCGTCTTGATATGATCTTCATCGATGAGATGGTACCGTATATAGTTGTCTTATAATTTTTTTTGACATATGAATATCCAACTTTAGTATAACACCTTTTTTATTTAATCGGATGTTTCATATTCTTAGGGAACTATGATACAAGCCAGCTGTTTGCATAAGATGCTAGGAAAATTCAAAGACTTTCTTCAGTTGGATGAATGTCTTCTTATCACCAAACCTTCTCTTGCTACTAATAATCCTCTGCTAAGTATACCAAGAGAAATGACAAAATATCACTGTATTTCTATACTTCTGTTGAGAAATGCTTTGATTGGTCTGGACCGAAATACCGTTTTAATTTCGTTAACCTCAAGGATGTTGTTAAAAATAAATTTGAAGTTAATACAGTTATTGGTATGTAAATCACTACATGATATATATCTATTGTTTTGTCTTATTGTTTTTTTATTGTTATCACTTCTGTATGCTGTTTTCTTTTAACAATATATTTTTGTTTATAGATTGGATTGGTTATATGGATGTATGTTTCAATCTAGAGGATACGTCAAAGAAGGATGGGAGCAAGGGCAAGAGACTTAATCTTAGACTTGAAGACCTTGAGTGCGTTCTTTTTATTAAGTTGTTTCATTTTGACGTTTAAACCATTATAAGGTTGCTTGATGTTATTATGTTTTATGTTAATATTTTAGAGGCCAAAAGTGTCCGGTTACTTTGTTGGATGGTTTTGCTATTGACATGTTTGCTTACATGAATGATAAGAAACGAGAGAAATATGTTGTTATCCTTTGTCATTTTGGTATGGTCAACCTTTACAAAGGTACAATTTAAAGTTAATTAGTTTAATTTTTTTATTGTTATAGATTTAACTTTAGATTTACTTATATGTTTTAAATTTGACACTATTTATATTGATCTACATTTGGTTTTATTTTTAAATTCAGGCAAGCGTGGCGTTGCAAACGGCTTTGAGCTAAGCAGACTTTTTATTGACACTGACATTGAAGAGATATCCTCTTTTAGGAAGAGGTATAGTTAGTAATATGCATATAAACATTGAACAATATTATTTTGTACTTACATTTATTTTTTACGTTTTAATTTGATCACGTGAATCTGTTTAGGTATGTAGAGAAAATTTCTGCTTCATCTTCATCAAATGATCATGTTGGTTCAAACGTTATCTCAAGTGTTGAAGATGAGTTTCTTAATAACCCTGATTTCATGCTTATTGGTTTCCTTGGAACCATATCAATGGTGTGTATTTTCTTATAAGTACTCTACATGCTGAGTTTTTTAAAGTCTTTTCTAAGTGTTATTATTTTTGTTTGATGTTGATAGACAAAGAAGGTTTTGGTTGTTGGCACAATCACAGCTATATGCACTGATAAACTTTGGTATTACAATGGTTGTAACCACTGTAAGTCAGGTGTGGAGGAAAGATTTGTAACGAAAGAAAATCCGGATGGTTTATCCGATGTTGATCATGAAAAATCGTTTGTGTGTACAAATGATAAATGTGAAGGAGTCGACATCTATTCTATTCCACGGTTTGAGATTACAGTTTTATTTCCTTATACTAAATGCTAATATGAACCACACTTTTGTTATTAGTAATACTAATGTTTTCATTTGTTTTTAACTTTGATAGGTTCAAGATACCTATTAGGGTGCAAGACTCTTCCGGTACTGTGTCTTTGACACTGTTTGATTTTGAAGCTTACAAGATTCTTAAGAAAACTGCGAAAGAGTTAGTTTCAATTCAAGATCAGGTAACAAATACATGCACTCAGTTATTTGGCCATGTACTATATATAATTTAAAATTATTTTTTATAAAATTGTATGTTCTCAATTATGGAATCATTCTGCTCATTGTAATTTATATTAATTTTTATAAAATCATAGGTTGTTAATTCTGGAGATATACCGAACCCATATCCTGAGATCTTTGACACATTGATTGGAAAGAGGTATGCTTTCATCATAAGTGTTAAAGACTATAACATTGAGCATCAGGTTGAAAACTATGGTATTTCAATGGCCACTAAAGATGATGAGATCCTTGCCGCGCTCTGCGCCAAATTCAATCTTAACCAGGTCTAAATCTTCATTATGTCATTCTTTTAAAATGATATTCATATCGTTTTAAAATATATTTATACCATTGTGTGTATTTTATGTTATTATGTATTATGTACTTAAAGCATGAGCAGTCCGAATCGTTGGATGTTCCAGAATCCTGCAGTTTGTCTACTCCTGTTGACCTTATGAAGGTAATATGAGAATTTCCTTATTTGTACTAAATTTTTTTAAACATTAGTACTTATTGTCTTTTTATATCAGGATGAGATGTCATACTGTGGTGACAATGTTACACCTGCATCCCAAGCACTTGTAGGCACTAAGAATCTTCTGATGAAACAAAACGTAATATTCGTGAAGTGTTCGATGTGGATGATGCGTTAGGCTGCTCCTCGACAAAGCGCCGCATCAGTGATGAACTCTCTCAGGATGAAGATGCTGGTGTTTCGACGCTTTTGATTCCAAAGATTGAGAAATAGTGTCTTCTGTATTTTCAAATACATTTACGTGTTGATTTCATATGCTGTTGCCATGTTGAACTTATGGTTTTTGTTTTGTTGCTTTTGGGTGTTTGGTGGGTTATGTTTTGGACTGATTATGTGGTTTTGAATTCCTAAAAAATTATCTGCTTATTTTAATGTATATTGTTAAATAAATATTGAGATGTTCAATAGTCAATATTTATTTATGTTTAAAACTTATATGTATGAATAGTAGCAACAATTTATAATATATATTGTATATACCCAATTAACAACTTTTTTATCTACAAACATTTGTAATCTTTAAGCAATTTTAATCTTATTATCTTATCTCATAATTTATTTAGGATTATCAGTGGATGTGGTTGTTCTTTATTGGTTTTTACCGTTATCCCTGCCCACTAAGATTTAGTAAGTATCCGTCATATGTTACAGCTTAAAAAAATATTTAATTTGTGCCTGTTTCTCCCATTAGTTATTTAAGTAATCTCATTCAATAGGTTTTTTATATACTTCAAATTTTCTCTAAGTCATTCAAAGTATGTTGTTCAGAAAAATAGTAACCAAGTATGAAGCGTAAATTCAAACCCATTTTATTTGGTTTTTTGTTTGCTTTATCGATCCATGTTTTATTTTATTTTTTTTCTTTGGTTTATTTGGATAACTGAAAAAAATACCGTTTAACTTAAATAGTTATTAAATAAAGATAATAACATTTTATTTTAAAAATCATATACAAATAAACCATAAACCTAACCGATGAACATCCGATTTACATTCCACAAAGATTACAAAATTTGTTGTTAAGTTTTTTATCAATGTAATAGATTATTTGGAATAATTAATTCAATAATATGAAACAATTTTATTTTGCTTTTCATGAAATGATTTTTAATTACAAAGTGATAAAATGCAATATTATAATTTATTGAGATTATGTTTAATCCCTAGGTATTACATATTGTAATTCAAAATTTAAAAACCACTGTTTTCTTCTATTTTTTTAATGTTCCTGATCTTATACTCTTTCTTCTTTTGAAAGCATCTCCTTCTTTCAGAATTAACAATGTCAAAGAATTCACGTTCATCTTCTACAGCAGCTAATTCATCTCAACGAAATTTACATAGTAAGTGAAATTATAACTTCTTAACTCATCATTTCCCAAATCAAAATCAGCTTTTAGATTCAAATCATAATTCTACTTGGTTTTTTTGTAGGTCCTCTTATGAGAACTCCTGTTTCAGATATCTCTAACAGATCTCCTCTTTCAGATATCACAATTGGTAATAGCTCTTGAATTTGATTATAAGTATTCTTTTTTCTGTTTTATGTTTCTAAGTGGACTGATTCTTGTGTTTTGTACATATTATACTTTCTTAGTTATTTAGTTACTTCACCGAATGAAAGGCGTAAGCTTCGAAAATTAATACTTGATAATAAGAAATTAAAGAATGTGTGGTCATCATCAGCTGCTAATTCATCTCAACGAAATTTACGTAATAAGTGTAATTATAACTTCTTAACTCATCATTTCCCAAATCAAAATCAGGTTTCAGATTGAAATCATAATTCTACTTGGTTTTTTTGTAGGTCCACTTACGAGAACTCCTGTTTCAGATATCTCTAACAGATCTCCTCTTTCAGATATCACAAATTGTAATACCTCTTGAATTTGATTATAAGTATACTTTTTTCCGTTTTATGTTTCTAAGGGGACTGATTGTTGTGTTTCGTACATATTATACTTTCTCTGTTATTTAGTTACTCCACCGAATGAAAAGCGTAAGCTTCGAAAATTAATACTTGATAATAAGAAATTGTTAAATGCATCGTCATCATCAACGAATGTTCGTAACTTCTTTTCTGACAACGCAAATATGGTTGAATGTTCTGATTCTACGGATCAACATTTGTACTCCATTGCCTATCGAGCAGTTAGAAATGCTACTGGTTCTTTAATTTCAACTACACCAGGTTTGTATTTTGTTTCTTTATTATTTGTTTTGATAAACACATTACTAAACCACATACAAGTCTTAACATCAATGTTTTAATATTGGATGTTCATATAATGGCATTAACATAGGTACACCAGCAGATAGCAACCGTCGATATTCCATTACTTCTAGCATTATTAGCAGTAACAATCAGCCGATATTGGGTAGTAACTCTACGCTTACACGGCTGTCTTCTGGTAAACATAACCTTGAGCGCAAGAAGCGTGATAATACTCCTGTACGTATGCTCTCTTTGGATTCCGATCAAGAAAATGTGTTCTTGTGCACTGATGAAGATCCTTATAAAGGGATATCTAAAGGTTTTAATCTATTTTATTGTTTTAGGACATTTGTTGTGTTCTACCTTTAATATAACTGTCAATCATTTGTTAACAGATTATTTGGACCATGGTGACCAAGTGCTTACATATCAGCTTTGTAGTGCAAAGTTATGGGCATCGGAAGGTGGAAAAGGTCGTTTAACTGTAAATAAGCTATGTTATGGTATGTGTTGTGGGTATGGTAAAGTTCAGCTACCGCCTTTAAAGGATGCACATCCGTCTTATCAAAATATGTTTTCTTCCTCAAATCCAAAAAGCAACTTCTTCCTAAAGAACATACGACGATACAACTCTATGTTCTCTTTTACATCTATGGGTGGAAAGCTTGATTCTAATATCAACAAGGCCGATGCTCCATTTATATATCGTATCAGTGGCCAAAACTATCATTGCATGGGGAGTCTCAAACCTCCAGCTAGAAATGAAGCTAAGTTTTGTCAGCTATACATACATGATACTGAAAATGAAATAACAAACAGACAGGCATTATTCAGGTACGAGTGATTTTTAAGTTCCATTTTTATTCTATTAAAGATCATCTAGAAATTTAACCATTTGTAGTTCAATATCAGTTGTTAAGTACCATCACTTAATCCTTAATCACTGATTCTCTATCCAGAGATTGCTACAACAGCAGTTGTTAACCATTAGTAGTTCACTATCAGTTGTTAAGTACCATTAGTTTTTTAATTACTAGCAGTGCTTACAAGTTTTTCATCAGTTGTTTCACTTAACAGTAGTTTGCTTTATTCATTTTAAATATACAATTACAATTAAAGCCAACATAAATGCACACTTGCATTATGTTAAACATACAATATGGACACCAAACGTCATACCAAGAAAGATAGAAGGATATCCAACTAGGTATACTTGACGGAACTTACAGACTCGATAACAAAAGACTGTAACATACAACGAGTTTTTGAACTTCTTTGTGATGAAAACTCAAGGAATGAGTGTTGCACTTTGGAATGTAGCTGATAACCTCCTTTAGTGTAGCTCTTCGATTTTCCTTGAAATTACCAACCTCGCTAATTACATATCTGCCACTGGGGTTGTATTCATTCATGTGCACCAATTAGCTGTTTATTGTAGCAGCAGTTGTTAACAATCTGTAGTTCACTATCAGTTGTTAAGTACCATCAGTGTTTTAATCACTAGCAGTGCTTAAAAGTTTTTTTCATCAGCTGTTTGACTTAACAGTAGTTTGCGTTATTAATTCTAAATTCATCAGCTGTTGTAGGTAAACTGAAGTTTCCTACAATAAGCTCTGCCCAGCTAAGTTTCCTACAATGACATTGGTTATAACAATGTAATAAGGCAAAACACTGTTGGATATAATTACATTTGAACACAAAGTCTAATTAACCCCATCCAATGTTCAAGACCAAACGACTGATGCCTACCAAACCACTGTTTAAGACCAAACCACTGAAATGTTACTTTTTCTCAACATATTCTAAAAGTTTTGAGCTGGTATCAACAGTTGTTTACAACTGTTCTTCCTTAAAACTTAATTATTAATCACTGATTCTCTATCCACTGCTTATTACAATAGCAGTTGTTAACCTTATGTAGTTCACTATCAGTTGTTAAGTATCATTAGTGTTTTAATTACTATAAGTGCTTACAAGTTCTACATCAGCTGTTTGACTTAGTACTAATCTGTTTTTCCTTAACACTTAATTACTAATAACTGATTCTCTATCCACTGCTTATTACAATAGTTATGTTATGTTAACGTTTTGTTTTTTTTTTCTTTTAACAGTAAAAGAACCAAACCTTCATCGCCTGCTGATAAAGAACTTGATGTTGAAATGATAAAGTATTTGAGGGATTTATTAGATTCATAAAATATGTTGGTTAAGACATATAGGATGGTCAGAAACCATTTTCACCAATCTCCAGATGCCAACCTTAGTCTGCGACTAATTTATAGAAGAGAAAAAGACGGCAGGACATATAACTTACCTACCACATCTGAAGTTGCTGCTTTGGTTGTCGGAGACATAGATAAAGCTATAGACCATCGTGATATTGTTGTCCAGACGCAGTCGGGAATGCTGCAGCGTATTAGCGAATTACACCCATCGTATATTGCTCTGCAATATCCGTTACTTTTTCCATATGGTGATGATGGTTATAGAGTTGATATTCCTCATAGAGATTTTATGTCCACACAAAAGAATATAAAACCAAAGTGCACAATGAGAGAATTTTTTTCATATAGGATCCAAGATAGAACTTATGGCTTTTCCTTAATTTTAAATGGGCGAAGGTTGTTACAACAGTTTTTGGTTGATGCGTACATAATGATTGAGAGCGAAAGATTAAAGTACATTCGTAGGTAACAAGCAAACCTTCGCTCTGAAACATTTGAGAATCTTCAAAAGTATAAATCTAAAGGTAAGGAAGTTTTAACAGATACTGGAAAGCCTGTTATACTTCCTTCTTCATTTACTGGTGGTGCAAGATTCATGCAACAAAATTACCTCGATGCAATGGCCTTATGTAAGTGGTAAGGGTACCCTGATTTCTTCATAACTATAACATGTAATCCCAAGTGGCCTGAAGTAAAAAGATTTCTAAAAGATTCAACCATCAAAGCCGAAGACAGGCCTGACATATTATGTCGATTGTTTAAAAGGAAGCTTGATTCGTTAATCAAAGATTTTAAGGATTCCAAGTATTTTGGTGAGATTAACGCTGGTATGTTATTTTGTTTTCACATCTTATCCTCTGATGTATATTTTTAATCAAGGTTATTAACTAATAAATTTATTTATTTTTCCTTTTTATTTAGTTGTTTATACAGTAGAATTTCAAAAGCGTGGTCTTCCTCATGCACATATATGCTTATTCATGAAGGTCGATCACAAACTTCCAACCATAGATCACATAGATCCATTTATTTCTGCTGAGATTCCCGATAAAAAAGAAGATCCTGGACTTTATTCTCTTGTGACTGATTATATGATTCATGGTCCGTGTGGGAATGCTAATTTGAATTGTCCTTGCATGGTTGATAAAAGATGTTCAAAAAACTTTCCGAAGAAATTCACACCACATACAACTATTGATTCAAATGGTTTTCCTGTATACAGAAGAAGAGATTCAGGTCATACAGTTATAAAATATGGTGTTAGATTAGACAACAGAAATGTTGTTCCTTATAACAAAAGGCTTTTGAAAAGATATCAAGCACACATTAATGTTGAATGGTGTAATCAAGCCGGTTCAGTGAAATATTTGTTCAAGTACATCAACAAAGGTCCTGATATGGCTACTGCGGTAGTTTCTGGTGATACAAGTTCAACCATCAATGAAAAGCCAAAAGACGAGATCAAGGAGTATTATGATTTTAGATATATTTCAGCTTGTGAGGCATCCTGGAGAATATTCTCTAATGAGGTTCATTATAGGTATCCTGCTGTTATGAGGCTTCCCTTTCATTTGCCCGACCAACAGAATGTTGTGTATGGTGCTGATGACGATATTGATAATGTTTTAAGCAAGCCTTCTGTTGCTTCTTCAATATTTATGCAATGGATGAAGTTGAACGAGTCAAATAAAGATGCTAGAAAGCTGACTTATGTTGAGTTTCCTTCCAAATTTGTTTGGATACTTAAAGATAGATGTTGGCAGGTACGTAAGTTGTACCAGTGTGTTGGCCGGATTCATTCTGTATCTCCTGCTTTGGGCGAACCTTATTTTTTGAGGATACTACTGAATAAAGTTAAAGGACCTAGATCATTTGAGGAGATACGTACAGTTAACGGTCAATTATTCCCGACTTTTAGAGATGCTTGGTATGCGATGGGACTTTTAGATGATGACAATGAATACGTTGAGGCCATTAAAGAAGCAAGTTTTGAAGGACATGCTGCGTGTCTTCGAGCGTTATTTGCTACCCTGCTTTTGTCAAATACTCTATCTCGGCCAGAATTTGGTTGGGAGAATACGTGGAAATACTTAGCTGATGATATTGTTTATAGACGTCAAAAAGAAACAAATATTTCAGGTTCTGATCTATTTTTTTTATTTCACATACTACATTTTGATTTTTTATTTAATAATGTTAATTTTTTTATTTGCTAGGTTTAGTGCTTCCTGAACATCAGATTAAGAACCTTACTTTGTTGAAAATTGAAAACTATTTAATTTCCAATGGTTCATCATTACGAAGGTTTGCCACTATGCCCTACCCTGATGACGATTCCTTACATGATGCTTCTAATCGTCTGATCAATGAAGAGCTGTCACATGACCTAGATGAAGTAGAAGCTGAGTTTAACAGGTTGCATCAATCTCTTACAGATGAACAACGAGCGGTTTTTGACGAAATAATGGAAGCAGTTGTAGGGCGTAAAGGAGGCCTTTTTTTTGTCTATGGTTATGGTGGAACTGGAAAAACCTTTTTATGGAAGACTTTCGCTTCAGCTGTTCGATGCGGAAATGGAATAGTTTTAAATGTGGCTTCAAGTGGTATTGCTTCGTTATTACTTTCCCGTGGAAGGACAACTCATTCTCGGTTCCATATTCCCATTAATCTAACAGAAGATTCAATGTGCAATATTAAGCCAAATAGTGATATTGTGAGATTATTAAAGGAAACCCAATTAATCATATGGGACGAAGCACCGATGGTACACAAACATGCCTTTGAAGCTTTAGATAGGACCATGGCCGACGTATTTTCGGAAGGTAGGAGTATTCGTTCGGATATTCCTTTTGGTGGTAAACTTATTGTATTTGGTGGTGACTTTAGACAAATACTACCTGTTATTCCTAATGGTACTAGACAAGAAATTGTTAGTGCGTCTTTAAGCTCTTCATACATATGGGCAAAATGCAGACTCTTACGGCTGACTAAAAACATGCGTCTAACTATTGGAGCTGAAAGTTTGAATATGAAGTCTATCAGAGAATTTGCAAAATGGCTTATTGATATTGGTGAAGGAAACGTTGGAGATGATAATGATGGTGACGCCATTATAGAGATACCAGATGATTTACTGATCACTGATATTTGTGACCCAATACAAAGTTTAATTGACTTTGTATGTCCTTCAATTATTCAACAATTTAGGATTGCTGGATTTTTTTCTGAGCGAGCAATTCTAGCACCCAAAAATGAGGTAGTTCATGAAATTAATGATCGATTGCTTTCGTTATTTCCTGGTGATGCGAAAGAGTATCTGAGTTCTGATAGTATATGTCAAACTGAACAAATTCTTGATTCTTATCAAGAAAGCTTATACTCAACAGAAAATTTGAATGCTCTTAAGATTTCTGGCTTGCCTAATCACAGATTAGTTCTTAAAGTTGGTGTTCCTGTGATGCTTCTTCGAAACATTAATCAACAGAAAGGGTTATGTAACGGTACAAGGCTTCAAATTACTTTTCTTGGTAAACGAGTTATAGAAGCTGAAGTTATATCTGGTGGGAACATTGGCACGAGAGTTTTTATTCCAAGGATTAATATGATCCCGTCTGACAAAAAAATACCTTTTCATTTTCAACGAAGACAATTTCCGTTATCAGTTTGTTTTGCTATGACAATTAACAAGAGTCAAGGACAATCGTTATCAAAGGTTGGTCTTTATTTGAAAGATCCTGTCTTCACTCATGGTCAGTTGTATGTTGCATTATCAAGGGTCAAGACCAGAGAAGGCGTTAAAATACTAATATTCGACGCTGATGGAAAACCAACAAATAAGACTTCTAATGTTGTTTACAAAGAAGTTTTTACTAGCTTGTAATCATTGTGAGGAATGTTAAAACGTTGTTTGATCAAAGTCAAACTACTTATGTTAAAAGCTAATTATAATAGATAAAACACTGTTTGAGTAATGTTAAAACGTTGTTTGACCAAAGTCTGTTTGACCAAAGCCTGTTTGACCAAAGTCAAACTACTGATGTTAAAAGGTACATATAATAGATAAAACTAGATTTTCCCTCGGCATTGCTTCTTGATGTCCTGAAACTTACTTATGTTAAAACCTAATTATTATTAATACATGATTCAAAGCATTCAAATTATATGTTATGTTAATGGTTTTGCTATACGAAAAATTATTTTTCTTTGTTAATTTGAATACCAAATCAATTCAACTAATCATGTACTTTACTCTTGTATCTCAATGTAAATGTAGATAACAAATTCAATAAGGGGTGTATGTGTAAATATTCTTCATCAGTTGAAAATATGGGAAGAGAAAAACACAACCGTCACTATTTCTTCATCATCATTATACATCAAACATCTATCATCTCTTCTTTCAAAAATCTCTTCTCCCCAGTCATTTTCTAGGGTTTCAATTTTCTTTTCCTCCGTCTTCTACACTTCAATCACCTGAGGTTTTATTATTTTTTCTTCAGCAACTGGTATGTACATTCCTATTGTAATGAACTTTATATTGTTTAATCTATGTTAATTAAAATCCTATCTTACTACTAATACGATTTTAAATGTTTATTTCTATACATTCAAGAAGGGTTTACTTATGTGTTTGAATCATTTGTTGAGAACATGTTAAAATAATTATTATTTGTAGAATAATTTTAACTCATACTCTGTTTCTATGATTAATTTCACTATATACTCTGTTAATACAAAAAGTTAATGTTCATTTTGAACCCAGCTTTTTAATTACAGTCTTTTAACATCTTTACTGATTCAGGTTTTATGATGTATACTACATTTGTTAAGTTTCTTCATAACTCAGAATCTTTGAAACTGGTATGACATGTTTTTACATACATAATTTATTTTTATTGAGATATATATTTAACAGTTCTTATGGTTTATATTTTCTTACACTATTTAAAAATTATATACAGGATGTACCTATATTCTTTGCTAATCAAAAGTGGGGAGATTGTTGGCAAAAAAAGTAGGTTGCAAATATATCATGAGTCTCGTAAAAAATGGGTTGTTAGGGTCAGAACAGAAAATTCAACGCCGATAATAACTGACGTTTGGGACATTGTTGTTAAAGATCTCAATTTGTCGAGGGATACTTTGTTGGTTTTCAAACCGTTAGGTGATTTTGGACTTGAACTTGAACTTTCATGTTATGTTAATGGCATGTGTGGGGAATCCTATTTCACCTTTAATCGTTATGCAAGATTTGGTTTTACGGTATGAGTATTGATCTTAACTTCAATTCTTTTGCATCTTTAACGTGTTAACACTTATTCTCATAAGATACATACTTCACGTTTAGCATTCATTATTTTTAATTTTATGCAGGTAATTGAAGACTGCTTCATTGAACAATTTTACGTAAACAGCCCACCGAGTGGGAAATTTCAAATCTGTTATAAGGGTTCCTACTGGAATGTTGAGGTGTCTAAAGTTGATACCCACTTTGTATTTTCTAGAGGATGGCCGGAAATGTGCAACGATGTTGGGATACTTGAGGATGATTTGCTTGTGTTTAGCAGGATTGAAGATTTTGTTTTTGAAGTAGTAGTTTATAGAGATGAGATTGAGATTTATTTTTTGAAGAAACCTGAATCTGATGATGATAGTGTAGTTGAGATATCGAAGGCTGATTATGTTGATAATGCATTCAAGGTACGTAAGTATTTAGCATTAGCAATAAAAGTTTTAATTTTTTAGCATTATATTAATTATTTCATTAATGTTGACCAGGACATCTATGAGGATGAAGAAGTTGTTTCTGTAGGTGAAGGTACAACCGTTACTCAGGTACTTGCTAAATTATTAAAATTATTTATTTTTAATTTAACACATATAAGAATTTAATGTTTTTACAACTATTAGTAATGTTGTTTACTGATGTTATATTTATTCAATAATGTATTATTTACAAGAACTTACCAACCAATGCCGAATGCACGTCCAAGAGACGCATGTCTTCACGATTAAACAAAACCCTAGATGTAAGTTTACCATCTTAAAGATTGTTATAGTACTATTGTTATTAAAGTTAGTCTATGACAACAGGTTATGAAGAAAGGTAAAGTTACTTCTGAGAGAAAGGAGGTCGTCAAGAATAGGACTAAGGGAACTGCTGCCTTACCTGTCGACACAAGTGATCATACTGGATGTTCTTCGTCTGTTCATAAAGTTAAGGTATCTATACTTGCCAGTTAATTAGTATATGTTATATAAACTATTTTTTTTTGTGCATATATTGATCATTCCTTTAATTCAAATGTATATGTTTACTTTTTCATCAAGGGGAAGAGAGCTGCCAACGTTCAGAAAAAGCTTAACCGTAGAAATAAGATTGCAAAGACTGCAAAAAAACATTCTGGACATCCTCTTGACCCTGAGTTCTTTCATTTTGATCGCAAAGGAGACTATAGGCTGGTATACCATTTTTTATAATAAACTAATGATTTACGTTTATTTGTCTGACTATTATTTTTTTCCACACAATACATGTAGCGTCTTCCTGCTGAAGTTGCGAGACGAGCAGGTCTTTCTCTTGATCTTCATCCTTTGAAAGTTCAAAACATGGTTGGAGTTGTGCAGGTTTATGATGTTAAGTTGGAGTTAAATGAATTGAAGCCACGTTATGCGTTGGATGGTTGGTGAAAGTTTATGACTGACAATAACTTGATGTTTGGTGATATGTTGCATTTCACATACGTGTCTTCGCAACAGAAGATAGTATTAAATCAAGTTACATCAGTTTAACAAACACATTTTAAGTCTGTTCTGATATCTGATACTAATTATGAATATTTTGATGGTGATGTTATAGGTTTTTTTCTTAAATTATTAACTTGATGATTTGTTGCTATGTATGGCTAAGATGATAAAACACTGTTATTAGCACTTTATGTTTTATATTTGCCCAATTAGATTATGTGTTAAATTATAGTTCTTTAAGTCATTGTTCCATTTTCTTGAATTCTATTTAATTTTTTAAAGAACTTCAGTAACAAATAGTGGTTTGAACATATGTTTGCCTTTTGGTCAATAGTTAATGGAAACCCGTGTTAGGTTCAACAGTGTTTTGAAGAGGAAAACTGTGTTAGAAGACAGTAGATCTTAACAAGTTAAACATCTGTTAAGGCTTAAACAGATGTTTGGCCTTTAACAGATGTTTGGCCTTTTATATCAGATGTTTGGACTTAAACAGTTGTTTGACCTTAAACACATGTTTGACCTTAAACAGATGTTTTGCCTTAAACATATGTTCTTCTTCTATATCATATATTTGCACTTAAACATATGTTTGACCTTAAACAGATGTTTGGCCATAAACAGATGTTTGGCCTTAAACCAAACAACTGTTTAAGCTCAACATCTGTTTAACTATTTGTCAATATCTTATTGACTTTTGGTTAACATCTGTTTCAAATTTGGTCAACATCTTATTTTGTAAAAGAGGTACAAAAACAAAGATTTTTTCAAAATCCTAAATCACCCTATCATGTAAGTGCATTGATGTAAAAGTGGAAATGATATTATTCATATGGTCCTGTTGTACTTTTGTTTGTCATCTAATATGAGTTCATGATACATATATGTATATACATGTTTAAAATTGAAAAATAAGTGTTATTTAGGGTTTAACATTAGTATTTAGGGTTTATTATTAGTGTTTAGGGTTTAGCATTAGTATTTAGGTTTTAGCTTTAACGTTTAGCACTAGGGTTTAGCAATAGTATTCAGGGTTTAGCTTTTGGGTTTAACTTTAGCTTTTGGGTTTGCATTTGGGTTTAGCTTTAGGGTTTAGCTTTAGCATTTGGGTTTAGCATTAGGGTTTAGATTTAGGGTTTAGAATTAGGGTTTTGCTTTAGGGTTTAGGTTTAGCTTTGGGTTTAGGGTTTATCACACTTATTTTTCAATTTTAAACATGTTTATACATATATGTATGTTTGACAATATACAAATATGTATAGATAAAAGATTCACAATATACACATATGTATAAATCCAAAAAAAAATTAAAACCTTAAAGAAAAAGCTCCGATTTTTCCAAAAAAAAAAAAAAAATCTTGCATTTTTTTCACCTTTTTTTTTTTTGCATTTTTTACTTAGGGAAAATGTGTGGTCCAGATTACTTCTCAAGTTTTTTAAATAGGGTGGACATCTCTTAGGATTCCTACCCTATATAAAATATATATATAGAAACAGGATCCGGAGAAAACGCCTAAAAGTGTGAAAACAGTGAGAACGGATCCTGGTCGAACACGTGGCGCACAATATAATCAGGGCAGATGGGCTTTTTTGTCTTTTTTTCTGATGCGTGTGTCACAATACTGCTTCATTTTTGGCGTTTATGATTCTTTTTGGCGTGTAGTTAGATTCAGTAACTACAGGGCATTTTATTGGTCTATTTTAGATCTGCCTCGTTGAATTAATCGGTTTTGTGTTACATAGTAAATATTTTGGCGTTTATAGCGTTCCCAAATTCATTAAAATTAATTAGCAATTCTAACATCTTGACGTCCATGGTGTTACTAAATTCAATATGTACCTTTAATAATTCAAACTTTACAACTTTTTTTGGCTTTTTGTAGATTTCAGCAGTTGAATAAATCCCATATATCTTATAAAGGTAATTTTTTTGGCGTTCATGGCGTTCTTAATAACTCATTATAATTCATTAATAATTCAAAATATTACAAAAAAACGAAATCAAAACAAACTAATACTCTTCTGTGTTTGGGATTACATTAGAGATGTACCCATTCTTTCCTTTATTGCTGCTATCTCTCTTCTTTCCTCGAGCAAGTTTAGATTCATTCGGAGGTCTTGTTCGTTCTCTACCTCTCTCAGCTTCATCCTTGCGGTTGGGGACCCTATTTCAGCTGGGATGACTGCCTCCGTCCCGTAGCTCAAACTGAAAGGGGTTTCCCTGTTGTAGTCCTTGGGGGTGGTCCTATATGCCCATAAGACGAAGGGCAGTTCTTCCACCCATCCTTTTTGCTTCCTTCCTAGCCTCCCTTTCATTCCCTTGATTACACTTTGGTTTGCTCTTTCTACTAACCCGTTGCTCTGGGCATGGGTGATGGAGGTGAATACCTGGTGCATATGCATCTGTTCGCACCATGGCCTAAAGGCCTTTCCTGCAAATTGGACGTCGTTGTCACTTACTAGCTCCTTTGGCACCCTGTGTCTGAATATGATGTTGTCCAACACAAATCGCCTCATTTGTTCTCCAGTAATATTTGCTAGAGGTCTTGCCTCTACCCACTTGGTAAAATAGTCGATAGCGTCCACTACATATTTAACCCCTCCTGGGCCCTCTGGAAATGGCCCGATGATGTCAATGTCCCACTTCTGGAAGGACCAAGATGTCGACACAGGTATCAATGGGTGCTTGTGGTGGTGTGTCATGGGTGCATGGACCTGGCAGTTGTCACATTTCTTGATTTCTTCTGATGCTGTCTCATACATCCTAGGCCAACAAAATCCCGCATGCATTGCTTTTGCCACCACTGTTCTTGGCCCAGAATGCATGCCGCAAATACCCTCGTGTATCTCTCTAATCACGTATATGGCTTCTTCATTATCGACACATTTCAGTGATGGCCCCAAGTAGGACCTTGGATAAAGTTCCCCATTAATTAATCCGTATTGTAAAGCTTTGACCCTTATCTTCCGGGTTGCCCAGTCACCTTCGGGTAGTATTCAATCCCTGAGGAATTTTACAATCGGTGTTATCCAAGTCTCCTGGGCATTTTCGATTGTAGCTATTTCCTCAGCATCGATGGAAGGGGAGGTTAAGACCACCACCTTGACTTCTCTTGCAAGGTGATCGAAGACTACGGAGGCTAACTTGCTAAGAGCATCAGATTTTTTGTTTCTCCCTTGGGGTATGTATTCCAGCTTGAAAGTCTTGAAGGCCTTGGCCGTCTCTTTCACCTTGGTCACGTATCGAGCCATTGTGCTATCCTAAGCCTCGTATTCCCCATGGAACTGCTTGACTACTAGATGTGAGTCAGTACTGACTTCTACGTATCTTGCTTTTACCTTCTTACCCAATCTCAACCCCGCCAAAAGGGCTTCGTATTCCGTCGTGTTGTTGGTGTTCTCAAAGTCTAGCCTGATGGCGTATGTCCGTTCGACTCCCTCGGGGCTGATCAGCGTCATGCCTGCTCCACTTCTTTCCTCGCTTGAAGCCCCATCTGTAAGTAATTTCCACACTGCCGCATCCTCTTTCTCCTTTTCTTCCCTCTCCAGGGCCTCCCACTTTAAGAGTTCTTTTTCCTCATCCTCCGGGACTTCAGCCAGGAAGTCAGCCAGTATTCATCCCTTCATTGCTGTTCTGGCTTTATACTCTAAGGAATGTTCTCCCAACTCCACTGCCCACTTGGCCAACCGGCCTGACAGCTCTGGTCTCCTGAGTACCTTTTGGAGCGGTTGATCTGTCATTAATGTGACTTTATGTTCATGGAAATATCTTCTAAGCCTTCGGGATGCAAAGACGAGTGCAAGGGTTAGCTTTTCCAGAGGCATGTAACGTTCCTCAGGGCCTTTAAGGGTCCAGCTAATGAAGTATATGGGGATCTGTTTTTCCTCCCTCTCCACCATCATCACCGCACTTATGGTTGTCTTTGATGTAGATAAATATAGGTGCAAGTCCTCTCCAGGGACCGGAGTGGCTAGGGTTGGGAGCTTACAGATGTAGTCTTTCATTTCCCGAAAAGTTGTCTCGGCCTTTGGGGTCCATCTGAACTTGTCTGTCTGGAGACAATCCTTCAGCACTTTCATGAAGGGGAGAGTTCTGTCAGCTACCTTTGAAAAGAAACGGTTCAGGGCAATCAGTCTCCCGTTCAATTGTTGAATGTCTTTTAAGGACCGGGGGGATCGCATTTCGGCTACAGCCTGGGTCTTCTCCGGATTGGCCTTGTTCCCTCCCTTGGTGACCACTACTCCTAGGAATCTTCCTTCCTCTACCCCGAAGCAGCATTTTCCTGGGTTTAATTTCATGTTTACGTCTTGCATGGTTCGTATGGTTTCTGCTATATCTTCTATCATGGCCATCTCTGTGAGGCTTTTTATGACGATGTCGTCGAAGTATACTTCCAAGTTTCGACCCCGTTATTCCCTGAAGAGGGTGCTCATGAACCTTTGGTAAGTGACCCCTGCATTTTTTAGTCCGAATGGCATTTTAGTGTAACAAAAGGTTCCCTCGTCTGTGATGAATGCAGTCTTCTCTTCATCTTCTAGTGACATTTGTATTTGGTGATACCATTTATAGGCATCCAGGAAACACTTCAGGGGGTACTAAGATAGGGAATCCACCTGGACGTCTATCTCCGGGAGAGGATAGCAGTCCTTGGGGCATGCTTTATTCAGGACCAGGAAGTCTATGCACATCCTCCATCCTCCATCTTTTTTCTTGACCATGACTGGGTTGGCGATCCAGGAAGGATATTTTACCTCCCTTACTATCCCTGCTATGAGCAACTTCCTGGTTTCTTCACATGCAGCCCTTCTCTTACTGGGACCCATGCTCCGTTTCTTTTGCTTTACCGGTTGCACCCAGGTGTACGTATTAAGCCGGTGTTCAGTCAGACTTCTCGGAATCCCGGTCATATCTCCATGTTGAAATGCAAATACGTCTATGTTGAAGAGAATTAATTGCTTGAGAGCACTTTCGCATTTGTCATTGAGATGGCTTCCCACCTTAATTGTTTGCTCCGGGAATCTGTCGCAAAGGACCCATTCTTCTATTCTTTCTTTTTGAGGCTTTTCGGGCACTTCCCCCACAGAAACAGAAGACACTACCTCGTATGAGGACTTTACCCACGCCAAGCCCTTCGGCGTTTGGAGCACCAAAGCGCCATGTGGGGTTGAGGCCTGTGCTTGTAAATCACCGATCCCCGGCCTTCCCAGGATTGCATTGTACTTTGAGGGTGCCCGGACCACCGAGAAAGTGAGAGATATGGCCCGGACACGGTCCCCTACTCCGATAGTGAATGGGAGCGAATGGGAGCATGATCTTTCCCAGGGGGTGAGATATACTATTGTTGAAACCAACGAGGGGGATCTAGTCTTCCTCAAGCCTGTCCCTCACATCCCTGTCAAACCTCAGGAAACAGTGTTCATATATTACTTCTACTCCACTTCCCTCGTCTACGTGTATCCTGGCTACCTTATGTCCGCCTATGATGGCTAATATATTGAGGGGAAGCCTTTGCACCTCGTGTTCCTCCAGGTGTGGCATTAGTATGCGAGCTTTCATGCGGTCTGGGGGGCCCAGAACCCTAGCTTTTACACTCCTAGTGGTGTTAAACTCATCCCTTCCCCTTATCATGTCTACGTCTGCCCTTCCAGGCTCCCTCACATCTTTTCCCTTATGATCTCCTCCTCCTTCTTTGATTTATTTAATCAAGTGAGCCAATTTACCCATTTTTACTGCGTCTTCTATTTCCCTCTCTAGGTACATACAATCATCGGTTTTATGGCCGTAGCCCCTGTGGAAGTCGCAATATTCGTTTGGTTGTGCCTTCGTTGCTGGTTTTATGGGTGGTGGCCTTGGAAAGGAAGTTTTCACCCTCTCAGTGGCCAGTATTTCGCTTGGGGTTTTGGTGAGAGGGGTGAAGCTATCAGAGTAAGGGAGTGACCCCCTGCCCCGAGGTCTATAGGGGGAGTGTGTGGGTCTTACCCTGTCATGCAATATTTTGTCAAAAGTTGGTTTTCGGGAGTATGGAGTACCTTTTTCTGGAGGTTTTGGAGCAGGGTTGCTTCTTCGGGTGGGGACGTCCATCTCCTTAGCCTTGCTGACTGTGTCTTTTCCCCTAACAAAGGCCATGACCATGTCCATGAGGTTATCGAACGTGTGTGGGAACTCCTCTCCTAACTTTTCGCATAGTTGTGCGTGCTTCAGCCCATTGATGAAGCTACTAATCTTCATGACCTCCGACACATCTTTGATGTTCATGCTTTCTTAATGAACCTTTCCATGTATTGATCTATTCGTTCATTATCTCTCTGCCTTATGTGCATGATTTCGTTTGGGTTTTTTGACCACCTTTCTCTGTTGACCAAATTTTCTCAGGAACTTCTCGCTTAGTTCCTCATAGCTATCGATTCCTCCGGGAGGAAGGCTGTCAAACCACAGCCTGGCACCCTCCGTTAGAGTTTGTACGAACATGTGACACCAAACAGGCATAGGACACCGTCCTAGTTGTCTCGCACCCTTGAAGGCATGAAGGTGATCCTCCGGGTCCCGCGTCCCGTCATCTGTCAAAGTTCAAGGGCAACTTGAGCTTGGGGGCATGGGTGCCTCAGCGATTCTTTTTGTAAACTTTGAGATCTCGGCTAAGTCTCGAGGAAGGTAGGGTTGATCCAGACTGTTGTCCTTTTGGTCTTCTTTTTCTTTTTCTTTTCCCTTCGGTTCCTTTCCTGTGATTAGATCCTCTCTCTTTTGATGACATCTTCTTAAGGACTGTTATGAAAGCCTCTAGAGGATCTGAGCAATCACTCTTGTTCTGAGGGTCCGTTTCCCCCTTGTTGGGTGGTGTATCAAAAGATAATCTGGCCTTGAGGCACTCCAGTCTCTCCTGTCTTTACAGGTCCCCGAGATGCTTCTTTATTTCTTCCCTGTGCATGGCAACGAAATCCGGGGTGATGGTCTCATTTTCCGTGTTTCTTGTTTGGTTCTCATTTTCTTTCTCATGGGTAATGTCTTCCACTGTGACCCTGTCATGGTCATTTTGCACCGTCTGGATGGTCCGTGAACTCGGTGGTGTTGCCATGTTCTCTCTTACAGATTGGGGTATCACGCCATCGATGATTTTAAGTGGAAAAAATCAGCCGGACTGAAAGGTCCCACGGATGGCGCCAATGTCGAATCCCCAAATCCCTGGATGACTTCAAGGGGTCTTCGCTGACGTCGTGATACTCCAACCTTTGCTTTCTACAAAAAGGAAACCGTTAGCCTCGCCACGGAGGGCCCCGGAGGGGGGATCCGTGACCAAGCTCCGGCGTGAGAGTAGGTAAACTTGCCGGAGAGTAAGAGAGCAGTTTATTCCGATGAGTATGATCACCAGAACAATCTCTATGGTGTGAATCAGATATAAATGTGTGTATTTAATGTAAGGGAATTATGGTCGGAATAAATGATCGAGAGAGCATTAAGTGAGATACCTTGGACTTGAGAAATAGATTGTTCTTTACCTTTCTTATATAGCCAAGAGTCCTTATCTCTTCAATGGAATGGTACCGAGATGATCGAACGGTTTCTGACTATCTTTGGGGGGCTCAGACACGTGTCACGTGTCTGAACCCCAACGGAGAGATTGTTGACCTCATTTAATGAAACCGGCTCCTTTTCTTATCATTCATTTAATGCTCTTGTATTTTCTGAACATCTCCTTCCCACCCGTTTTGTATGGGAGAATCCCTTAATAGGCAAGTATTATAATTTGGGCCTTACCAGTTGGGCCTACATGAGAGGAGCCCAAGACGGGTCAAGCTGGGTAAACCATTGGCCCGTCATCATCATGTATTTAAACAAAAGGAATCTATCTATTAGTACATAGATTTTAGGCATGTTTGGGTAAGCTTTTTGAAACAACTTATTGACTTATTGGCTTCTTGGAAAAGTCAGGATTTTGTGACATATTGACTTATTGGCTTTTCCCCCACACATACACCCTCTTTGCCAAACATCATTTTAGAGCTTATGACTTTTCAAAAAGCCAATAAGTCAATAAGTTGTTTCAAAAAGCTTACCCAAACATGCCCTTAGACTTAGACGTATTTAGCATTTTATTATTTTCATTTGGATAAAAATTAGTCATGTTACAACTTTAATTTTAGGTTCTTCTTTTTGGATTGCTAAACTGAGTACAGGTATCGTATAAATAAAAAATATCGTACAAATAAAAAATATCGTTTTAATAATATGACTATGTTATACTTCTTCCAATAATAGTTAAATTATTTTAATTATTTGAAAATAAAGTTTTATGTTCCATAAAATAGAAGCTGTGATTACAAACACACTTGGTTTAGTGATTTGTTGTAGGAAGGTAACTCTTCATGTACACATGTCCAACTGTCATTGGTGAAGTCATTACTTATTTGGTGGCATTGTCACTAGCTTATAATAAGTTGGTGATTGTTGGCCTTTCAACTTTAGGCTGTTATAGTAGATAGGGTCTACACCAGTAGAGTGCTTAATAAAGTCTTAATCTAGGGTACACCATACACTCTCTCATGGATGTGATGTAGGCAATGGATTCGCAAGTAGGGCAAGCAACGGCTTCAGCGATGATGAAGAATGAGGGAGGGAGGGTGGATCGGTTTTGGCTCTATACCATGTAGGAAATGATAACTCTCACTATCAAAACAAGTTACAATATGATCATACATATAGGCAAAGAATAAATGCAAAATTAATAACAAACATCAATGTGAATAAATGAATAATTATGGAGACTCTTGAGTGTTATCAGCCGTCTATAATTCTGATGAAGTGGTTTATCAGAAATTCCGGTAAAAACCCCACTTGTCTAAAAATCAGCTCTATCCTGCCACACTAACCAAAGCAAGTTGACATTATTGGATCTCATGATGACAAAGGCAAATTGATTGTTGGATTCAATGAATATGTCAAGACGCTACTTTTTGAAGGAATATACATGAATAAACAAGCAGAGAACAATGAGTTAAGCTTAGCATTCAATACATACTACAAACTTCATTGTCCTTTCACTCTCAGAATTCAAGTATTCATTTGTAATAGATAATAATCTTACAATCACCTTGTAAACCATTTTGTTTCAAAGTGATATAAACTTGATAATTCTGTAGGTCTTGTTTCTTGAAAGTATGATTTCTATTTCCGCACACTATTTTCACAACTATTGAAATCCACTTGCCATATTGCGTGAGAAGAAGTTTTTAAGTCTAAACTGGGACCAACAATTGGTATCAGAGCAGATTGAATAAATTATTTTCAAACGATCAATCGCCCATTTTCTTTTCTCTAAATATGGCCAGCTTTCAAACATGAAATAATGCTTTTAACATTGGTTCAATGTCTAAACCTCCGACTCTTGTCAGAGAGGAATACCCACAATGGAAAATCAGGATGGTCAATTTCCTTAATGGACATGACCGAGCTCTGTTTCAATCCATTGAAATGGGTCCACATGTACCATAGGCAGTTTGCAGCAAGATGGAGCTCGTTCTCACGTTCGATTCGCCTGGTCGCACGCCCAAAACGGACCCTCGTAGTCCAAGTTAGAGCCATTTTAGTGAAGCCCCTTTTGTTACGCGGTCTTGGGCCTCCAAATACAAAATAGCCCGTTCCTCCACACTTGGGCCTGCATCACTTTAGTAAATTCCTATTCAGTGAGATTTTTATACCTTAAAGCACACGTGTATAGGAACTTTTTGTATAGTCTAATATTTGAAGGGCTTAGTATTGTACATGTTATAAAATATTTTGATCAACAACAAGGGCTTTGCTAGAGGTACAACTTCAGAGAAAAAGAAAACAATTTGTGATATGGTTATTGAGCAACTTTAGTTAGAGAAAAAGAAAATTGTCTGTGATATGGTTATGGAGCAACTTTATTTTGTCACTATTTAATATAATATGTAATTTTTTTGTATTTCTTTTATTTTTAGATTTATTAATCATATAGATTAATTTTTTAGCCCGTGTAATACACGGGTAACTAACCTAGTAAAGTAATATAGCTTGTTGGTGCATGCGTCTGTCGACTTCGTCTTATATCGAGTCTCGGGTTCGTTACGTTGCTGAACAAGAGTGATGTCATCATATATGATGATGACATCATATATGTGACATCATCGTATGCATCATCACATGATATACACTAAAAGCCAAAACAAAATGTGATGACCGTTTGAATGTCTTGATCATTTGAGAGTTTAGATTGTAGGGTTCCGTTTGAAAGTATTGTATCATTTTCAAACGGAAGGGTTTTTTCCTATAAATACCCTCATGTCTAGTTCATTTGTAACTTTCCGGCCAAAGCAACGAAGTGCTGCCGAAGTGTTGTCAGGTTGTAAAAGTCTTCTAAATCAATCATACAACAGTTTAAAGCGTGAATCTAGCTGAATTGAACTTAGTTTCTTTGTTTCCGCCTCTGAAACTAAGATAAACTCTTCTGAACGACTCATTCGGGTCCAAAATCGATCCTACAAGTGGTATCAGAGCTCAGGAGGAAGAGTTCTTACCGTTTAGCTCGTTTTTGCTGGAATATTCTATCTTCTACACCTTCTTTTCAAAACTGAACAAGTTTTCACGGATAAAATCGGCTAAAATTTTCACAAAATGTGCGTAATGATGTTTTAACAAACCCTTGAGAATATCGGACCTAAACTCGAAGTAAAAGTGGTAAAAATGGACTGAAAATACCGTTCCATTTGAACGAAGCATAGGTGTTCTGTTTGAAATTTGATCCTATCGTTTGAAATATCATCTGACCATTTGAAAACTTGTCCTGTCGTTTGAAAAATGATTCCCATCGTTTGAAAATATTCCACCGTTTGAAATCATTGTTTGAAAATATCCCACCGTTTGAAATCATCGTTTGAAAATGATGTAATTTCAAACGTGACAGGACTGTTACGTTTGAAATTTGTGTTCAGTTTGAACTTATCGTTTGAAACTGCTCGTTTGAAGTGTTGTTTGAAAGTGATTAAGGCTTCACGGGATATTTGTTTTTATCTGATTAGACGTGTCAGTTTGCTTGTGAGATGTGAAGTTAAATACTTTTCAAAGGTCAAATGAGAATTTAGAATTTATTAATTGTGTCGGCCATTAATTGAGATTACATGTGAAACAATTGTGGTTGTCAGATTTGTGGTAATCATTCCCGAGGTGGTTATTTTCAATTTGAGTGAAACATTATAGAAGATTGTTATTTGCATGTGATAATAGATAAAGTTGTCAGTTGATTGGAATATATGATCATGTGAATACATCGATTATTTGTGAAACATTATATGAGTTTGTCAGGTCACATTTAATTGAAAAATGGAATCATGTGCTTGTGTCAGGTTATGTGGATTCATGAGAAATGGAATCATCGCTATTCACATTTAATTGAATTGTCAGTTTAGTGGGTGTTGTCAGCATAAACAAGTTTTTGTATTAGTTGGATAAGTTCAAAGTTAGCGGTCCAATCACAATACTTGATCAAGTCATCAGTAGTTTTTGGTTATAGCAAATTGTGTGTCAACTTTCAGTTCACATAGAATTATCACCGGTTCGAATACTAGTTTTATTAGATTAATCGATAATTTGTTTAAACTGATCATTTGTTTGTTTCAGGTATTCTGCTTGAAAGACAGGTTGCTATTCCGCTTGAACTACAAGAATCATGGATATCAATTTTTTTAAAATGACAAAAGAAACACTTGATAGAATAAAGGTATTAACGAAAGAATTTGATTCATTTTCAGGCTGTCCAGGAGAAAGTACAAAAGGTATTATTGAGAGGTATAGCCATCTTGTTCGCTCAATGTCTCTGAGAAAGGTATTAAAAAATAATCAGAAGAATGGGTTGAGAAATTAGCCAATGCCTTACCTCAACAAGAGTGGGGTACATAACTTTTGGATTTAAAAAATTTAAAAAGAACTGGAGAATATTCTGATTTGGCAATTGGTCAATTTATTAAGAAACTTGAAGAACAGATGGAGAGGAATGCTGAGAAGAAGAAAAGTCAAAGTGGAAAATCAATATTAAAGAAGAGCAAGAGTAAAGGTGTTCAAGTGGGAGAAGAACAGATTGAAGAGATTTCAGTTTTGAAAGACGAGAATAAAGCTGATAAGAAACATATTTTTGATTTGCAGAAAAATTGTGAGAGGTTGAAATTTGAAAATGACAAACTGTTAAATGATTTGAACAGTTTGACATTAGAAAACAAGATTTTGAAAGAGAAAGAAAAGGATTTTGAAAGCAAAAAGAAATCCTCAGAAGATGAAGATTTCTGGATAAAACTGGAAAATAAAAATCTGAAAGCAAATGAAACAAAATTTCAGGAACAGCTAAAAGTTTTGGAAAATGAAAAATCTGTTCTTGAAAACATTAAAATTGAAAACGAAAAAACAATCAAGTCTCATCTTGAACAAATATCTCAGCTTGAAAATGAAGCTGAGAATTCAAGGAACAAAATAGATGAACTTGAAAAGAAATTGAAAGGTTTTGAGACTTCATCTGAGTTTCCCTGTCCAAAACCAATCAATTCTGTTCCAATAAGTGACTATGTCACAAACTTTGACAAAGTCAAAGTTGAAGATTGTGATGAGAAAACTGATGATGAAAATGAGGATTTTTATTCAGCAGACGAATCTGATTCAGAGTCTGATGCTGAAAATGAGAAAAAGAAAATATTTTTGAAATTAAAAGAAAAGTTTCAGAAAACTGTTCTGCAATCAACTGAAAAGGGTGAATGCTCTACGCAAAAACCTTTGAAGAAGAAAGTGGAACAGAAACAAAAAGTTAAAAATTCAGAAAATGGTCAAAACAAGAATAAAAGCTCATCAGTTCAATCATCCAATCGTAATCAAAAATCACAAAAATTAGAAAATCAAAACTCTAAAATTGTTGGTAATAAGTGGTGCAGGTTGGACCACAGTGCTCAAAAGTCAAATCCAGCATACAAGAGGAGAGATGGATATCACCAAGCCAAACAGTGCTATGATTTGAATGTTTGGACTGAAAATGGTGATTGGTACGATAACAGAGTGTGTTACCGATGCGGTTATCAAGGACACATTGCTGTTAACTGCCAAGGTTGGAGTTATGAGACGAGGAGATGCTTTAATTGCAACATCATTGGCCATATTGCTAGAGATTGCTCAATGAGAAGATCGAGAGCTGAATCTCAGAAACAGGTGAAGACATTGTCAAGCCCAAAGAACAGAAGGTTCAAGAACCTAAAGTTCAAGAAACGAAAGTGAAGCTTTCTCAAGGGCAAAAAGATAGACTGAGGAAGAAGAGAAAGAAGGCGAGAGAGTATCTCGAGAAGATTTTGTCCTCGGGTTCATCGGTTGGTAAAAATAAGAGTTCTGATGAATCGACTTTCTTGATTGCAAAGTCAAGCAAGACGAATACATCAGATACAAATCTGAGGACACAAGAAGGAAAGAAGAAGAAGAAAGTTTGTGGCAATGAATCTGTTTCTTTGGAAACAAAGGAGCCACATGTCGGCGATGAATCTGGCTCATCATAGTCAGACAAGCCACATTCAGGCAATGATTCTGGTATGGTAAAACCAGAAGAGCCAGTTGTTGAGGTAAAAATTGAGAATTCTGGTTTAACAATGGATGATGCAAATTTTCCACCATTGTTGAACAAGAATTCGAAATCACCCAAGGACTGTCAGACTTGGGTGAATCTGTTCAAATGAAAAACCTGACTTGCCGGAGTTCCCAGGTTGGTAAGCGTGGAACAGGAATCGGCACATTTCTTGAGAAATTCACGAAAGTGATTTCGACTTACAAGTGGTAAATCGGGGACATTAAATTGTACTTGATTTTCTACAAGTGATGTTTGTGGATTGATCTTAAAAATGTTAGTTTTTACAAATGATTGAAGAAAACAAAGTGATGAAAGATCCCCGAATTAGTGAAAAGACACACAAAACTTATTTTCCGGAAAAACCATTTTGATTAAAACAAACTTAAGTGTTTTGAAATCACTATGGGAAAATAGTTTGTTGTGAGGGGGAGTTCTGATTGTTTATGCCAAGTGGATGGCGATTTGAAGCGATTCGTTATCAGTTATCAAGTATATTGTACAGTTTGTTTTCAAATTTCCTTTAATATGTTTGCATTTTAGGGGGAGTAGAAATTTCTGAAAATCCAAAAACATTAGAAAATTTGAAAAAGGGCAAAAACATGATAAAATCAAAAATGAGTTTTAGTGTCATAAAAGAGGAAATGATAGTACATCAGTGGACTGTCACAACATGCTAAAGAATTGTTTAGATAATATGTGATAAACAATCTCACTGTGGATGTGTCAGTAGGTTTTTACACATTTAGTAAATTGTGACGAGATACAAACATAAATTTCAAACTTGCTTGTTCTGTGGGTTAACACAAACTTGGATATATAGGTAACCCCTGAAATCTTGTTTGAAAGGTCCCTTATTCTGAGATACTAGGTCTTTATGCTCAGTGATATCTGGGGTATTATCCTGGGACTTCTGCTGAAAGAAATTTCTGACCTAGTCCCCGGATAATGCTTTCTGCAAATGCTTGAAACATAGCATCACCCTCAGCAAGCTGATGAAACAATAAAATTGATAGTCGCTGCTGTTGTAATGCAAAAGATCCCCTAAAGGGGACACACCAAAAGTCGAAGCCGTCATCTCTCTGCGTATCGAAAGATCGACCTGAGCTCTCACGGCCCTCGCACTATAATTTATTCCCTTACAGATATCATCTGTGGTATACTCACCTGTAAGACTGAATATTGGGATCTGGATACGGGAGTATATTCAAGTAGTGAGACACACGGATAAGTTCAAGAGCTTAAAACATTAATCTCATATCTCGAATCAATTGAACTTTGTGTGAAAATTTAAGTGGACAAATATACTGACAATCTAGGTAAATTGTTTAGAACTGAAAATGAAATGCAGCTTAACAGTGTTAGTGACATGTCTCATAAACTGATATGATCCTCTTACACAAAACTCACAAAAATATTGTTTGTAAATATTTCTTTACTGCATTTCTTTTTATTCAAATTCAAAAAGATTTTCGGTGTGTTTTAGCATAAATTTTTTAAAAACTCAAAAAGATTTTCGACAACTGATATTCGAAAGCTGATTTTCAAAGTTCCGAGTGCTAAACATGATGACATAGTTGTGAGAGGGAGTGTGTCTTAATTGTGAAAATATGTTTTTTAAATCAACAAATGGTTCATCATGTGTATGTGATCTGAGGAAGAGTGATTGTTGATGCATGTGAGAGTTGTTTTTGATGCATTCAAATTGTTAAATTTAGAAAATTCACTTCTGGGTTAAGAATGTGCAGGTATAGCCAGGTTTTGATCTTGAACCTGAAGATAGAGTGCCAGGTTCCGATACCTGAGGATTGTGTCTGTTCCGATACCTGCGATCCCAGCAAATCGAGAGGGGGAGTCTGAAGACATCAGAGTGGAGTCTATTCGAGGGAGAAAAGAGCCAGATAGAGATTCTGGAAGCCCAAAGACTGATAAAGACTGAAGACGTTGAAGACTCGACACTGAAGACTCGTCAACATTCGAGGGGGAGTCTGTTGGTGCATGCGTCTGTCGACTTCGTCTTATATCGAGTCTCGGGTTCGTTACGTTGCTGAACAAGAGTGATGTCATCATATATGATGATGACATCATATATGTGACATCATCATATGCATCATCACATGATATACACTAAAAGCCAAAACAAAATGTGATGACCGTTTGAATGTCTTGATCGTTTGTGAGTTTAGATTGTAGGGTTCCGTTTGAAAGTATTGTATCATTTTCAAACGGAAGGGTTTTTTCCTATAAATACCCTCATGTCTAGTTCATTTGTAACTTTCCGGCCAAAGCAACGAAGTGCTGCCGAAGTGTTGTCAGGTTGTAAAAGTCTTCTAAATCAATCATACAACAGTTTAAAGCGTGAATCTAGCTGAATTGAACTTAGTTTCTTTGTTTCCGCCTCTGAAACTAAGATAAACTCTTCTGAACGACTCATTCGGGTCCAAAATCGATCCTACATACCTGCAGTGGATTTAAGAAACTGTTGGGAGCAGCAAAGCCCGTTACATCATCCATAACCCTGTAAAATCGTTTAGCATTAACTTCCAAATATTCTTCTTTAATTCCAAAACAATAAAATTTATCCTATTATAAATTCAGATATATATATCCTCGTAATTGCCGTTCAAAAAAAAATATATCCTCATAATCTCGATGTATATATATGAGTATTGATGAATGAAAGAGATACACTTCTCATATTTTCTCATATTTCACTTCATCTTATCAGCACCTGCTCAATACTTGTTTTGATTGTTTAGTTGATGCTTTAGAGGTGGTCTACCTTGGCTATTGTTTCACATATATTATAGAATTCTACTTCAGCCACACATTCATCAATCCAGGTAACATATATTAACGTCTCGTGCATTTATTGGTAGATATAGAACCTTTTTACTCACTTGAATCACACACATCAAATGTTTTTACGTAATTCAGTGATAAATTTGTGACATAAAATTGAGATAGATGGATTTTTTTTTTCGTAAATAGATATTTTTTTTTCTTTTTTTTTTTTGTGATTCAATCTCGCAAAATACTATTCAAAGTAATACAAGATATTATGGTTTTCTATGATTAAGATATTGAAACATACAATCAAGATATTGTTTCTTGAAGTTTATTAGAACATAAACATGCTTTTAGTTCGGCGGTAACTGCCGTCATAAATTAATGAATGATTAAATGCGAATGCGTGATGAAGATCTTGATTTGTTTTGGTTTTGCGGAAACCCCTTTTCCGGACTTTCTTCACCGTTGGATATCGGAGTCATGCATACTTTGTTTCAATCACTTGATGTTATCATATACAATCTCTGGATGCTCTCTGTTTTTCGATCTCACGTTTCCTCTAGCAAGACTCCTGTGATTCATTAATAAAACGACTTAATAGGTTGTATGTATTAAGCATGGACTTTGGTCTGACTTTCACCGCTTTTGATTCATTTAATCCATTTTAGCTAAAAAAATATGTTCCAGTTTCAAATAAAATACAATCCAAATCGACCCATTTACAAATAAAAGAGTTGAAATTGCCACCTCTAAATCTGATAGAAACAACAAACAAAATAATAGTGTCTTAGGATGAAACTAAGATGTGTGGTCATAAGCTTTTCCACATTAACCGAACCAGGTTTCGTAACCTTCACCTGAGTTGAATGTCACCATTATGAAGTCAACATTTGAATTAGTATGATCTACAGAACTATTTAGTTAGATTAAAAAGTCAAAATAACCTTTTCAACATCACGAGTTGACGTTAATCCGGCGTTGCATCAAGATGTTGATTAAGAATGCCGTTAGTGTCAATACATGAGATGTTTTAACATAAACGACATTCTTAATCAACATCTCTTCGCAACGAGAAGGTTACCGTCAAGTCGTGATGTTGAAAAGGTTATTTTGCCTTTTTAATCTAACTTAATACTTCTGTAGATCATACTAATTCAACATGTTGACTTCATAATGGTGACACACAACTCAGGTGTAGGTTAGGAAACCTGGTTCTGTTAATGTGGAAAAGCTTATGAGCATGCATATTAGTTTCATCGTAAGACACTGTCTATTTTTCTATCAGATTTAGAGGTGACAATTTCAACTCCTTTATTTATAAATGGATCAATTTAGGCTGTATTTTTTATCTCAAACCAGAACATATATATATATATATATATATACTAGTCGTTTACCCGCACGATGCGGCGGGAGACATATCACTTAGGTTGGTGAGTTTAGGGTTATGTACGGGGATGCATTTTCCGATGTAGCATGCGACGACCATGGTGGCAGTGTAGCAGAACGTGAGGGTCGGTTGCGGCCTTCTTCAGCGGTGGAGAATCAGCGGTGTGCGACGATTGTTGGTTTTGTGATACCGTTGTCATCAAAAAATGTTTTGTACCATTTTGTGGGTTATTTTGTTGATACCTTCATCATAAGTGTTATGATGGTAAAAGTGTTCGTACTTGAAACGCTAGAAAAGCCCTTTTATAAATATTGACACTTAAAATTTTTAAGTTTACCCAAAAAAGAATTAGTATCCATGACTAGATCCATGAAATGGGCATGATATAACCTGCTAAATTTGCTACCCACCCAACTTTATTATACGCTTTGGGCCCTCAAAGAACTTGAGACAACCGGAACTTCATAATCGGTCAAAAAGCGGGTCATGACAGTTGCAGTAAATAAAGAAGTATAATTACATAATCGGTCAAAAAGCGGGTCATGACAGAGTCCCAGTTAACGAATTGCCTCGCAAGCCTCTGTAAAAATAAAGTTACATAACACTTTAGATAAAACCGGAAAAAACTAAAATAATTCAAGTGAACAAGTACTCACATATACTGCAATACTTCATTCCAGTATATTAATCTGGGTATCTCACCGGTCAGCTGATTTTGTGCCAAATCACTACTCAAATCAAAATAACAAAAACAAAATTTTATAAAGATAATCAGATTATCGAGAAAAAGACGATCTTTATAGGAAAGTGAAAAGAACGAATACAACTTAGAGTGTCTTAAGGTTGGGAATTTGAGTCAGTGTTGAAGGGATGGGGCCTGTGATTTGGTTGTTCTTCATATTCCTATTTCCATGGAGATTGTTATTAATAGACTGTTGATCCGTCAATGGCGTTCATCGTTCAGTTTTGGCGAAATTTTGGGCCAAACTGGTAACTACTTGACAAAATACGGTAAAACGAAGGCGATCGCTGTTGAAATTACAATTGAATAATCAGAAACATCTACAATTATATAGTTAACAAAATCCACTAAACGAAGTAACTGGTTAATTACCTTATACCAGATCTGCAGCACGTGAGAACACGTTACAGAAACTTGGCTGTTCAACGCTTTCTTGTATACCGCAACTGTCAAACACTTTTTTTTACAGATTCTCCGAGATTGTGGCAGCAAGCATAAGACTTTAGCTCATCTTTCAATAGCTAAACATTCTACAATACAAAATTTTGATACAATTATAAAACCATTTTACACTTTTAAACAAAAAACACAACTTTCTTGATAAAAATAGTGTTTTGTTACCTCACACCCTACATTGAGGGCAAGCTTGAAAACCCCGAGTAACAACTGATGTTTTCCAGCAGCTTCAGACAGTTTAATGTGAGAGAGCCAATATGAAGCTCAAGACAAAACAATGAACTTTCTTTGACTGAGTGATCTTGAAACATCTGAACCTTGTGTGACGCTTTTACCCTTGATGTTGCTGATCCTTTTTGCTCTGGCTTCTGATATTGGAGTGATGTAGCCTACTGATTTAGTGGTAGGACTGGCAATTGGCTTGCTGGGGATGGACAACCTCCTAGGAGGTTTAGCAGATTTTTCATTAGCAGACGTTCCATGCAAATCGACACTTTGACTCACACTTTAAAATCACCTTACTCAGGAAAAAGACGGTTGTAAATTAGACTAATAGTCTATCAAATTAGGATATAATGAAAATATAAACAATTTTATTTAGCGCTTATATCAGCAATTACTTTGTAGCTCATAGGAAACTCATTATTAAATGGTAAAATAATCAGATAAAAAGAAAAATAGCTTATTTAAACATGTAATTAACATGTATTCTGTAGGTCCCTCGGAGGATGAGGTCAAACCTTATCCTTGTTATGTCTAACACACTAGCGAGTGCGGAATCCAAGCTAGCATGCAAACCGATAGTTTATACGAGAACAAGCACAAACACAACACACAATATTCACCGATTAACACCACTTGTATTAATACGAATGAAAGGTTCGGTTACAGCACAAGGTTTACAAATGTATTCTGTAAACTCTCTCTCTCGTGTGTGTTCTCTCTTGTTCCTGTCTCACTCTTGTCTCTTGTCTAAGTCTAAAATGAAGTGAACACATTACATGGGTATATATACCCGTCACAGCTTGTCTGGTCGAAGGATCAGATAGACTGATCGAAGGATCATCTATCGATCTGAAACCTACCGAAAGATCACATATACACCTCGAAGGATGATATCCTTCGAGGTCCATCAATTATCCATCGAAGGCTTATCTTTCGAGCTCATCGAAGGATATAAACACTCCTTCGATGACACATCCTTCGACACAGACATATTACAACCATTGTCTAACTGTTTGGCTAAGTCAAACCAGGAGGATGGTTGACTTGGTCAAACTCACAGGACTAACAAAGACAACGTTTTATATCATCACAAAATACAGACAAAGTACAGACACAAGTGCACCAACAAACTCCCCCTTGGCTGTAGCTTTGTCTCGATCTTTGTCTCGATCTTTGTCTCGATCTTTGTGTCTTCAAGTCTTTGACGTCCTTTCAAGTCTTCAATGTCGGAGGATCTTTAAAGTCTTCACGTCTTGAAAGCAGAAAGTGTACCAACAAACTCCCCGTTTCATGTAGGAAGTGTGTTGACAAACTCCCCCTTAACATAAGCTCCCCCTTGAGTTATGCTCGTGAAATACTTGATCTTCAGTACTTGAGATCCTTGTGGTGTTGATGATGGTCAGCGGCAACTCGATCATCTTCATCACTTGAGTGCCTTCACGTCGTGTCTTCATTCCGAAGCTTGTCATCGACCATGTTCTCCTTGCCTTTAGAATCTGCACATGCAAGAAATCTAAACGCGTAATGAGAACAACTGCTTGGAATATCATTAGCATAAACAAACAACACACATATGACCATGTCATAATCAAACACCGTCCGACAGTTTGAAAGTTTAATAAATTTGTCAATTTCAGTTTTTAACTTTCAAAACTTGCAAATTTCGACCGTTTATGAAGATTTAGTCGTTTCGGTTTTCATTCAGGTTTCAGGTAACGAAGACTCGAGCTCCAACATCGTACGATCGAAAATAAAATAGAAATAAAATCTTTTTGGCTTTTATAAAGTTTATATTAAAACACACCTAAAATCTTTTTGGTATTTTTGAATATTTTAAATTTAAAGACTGAAAGCAGTAAATAAATATATACAAAGATGCAGAAACTGAAAGCATTAAATAAATATTTACAGACATTCTTTTTGTGAGTTTCGAGGGTAAGAGAATCATATCAGTGTACGGTCATGCCAAAACGCTCTCTTTGTTCAATTAGTTAACATTTAGATAAGCATCCTATAACAATTATCGGTATTGTTGTCCACATAAGCTCAACTTATCATTTGTAATCATGGCGAGGGGATACGTTAAGGTATGATTTATACTTACCGACCGGTGTTCATCCACATCACGACACATTCCCGTATCAAGGTATGCACGAGGGTTCATCTTACCGGTGAGTATACCGATTATCATCTGTTTGACCGTATATGATGTGAGATTCTCACTTATTTTGATTTGAAAACAAGCCCTATGTGATAGAATCACTTATTGATGAGGAACTTGATTTTCAATGCATGAGGGCACAAGAGCAAGTCCGTGAACAGGTCAGTACTTTCGTACAGCAGAGAGACGAACTTGACTCCCGGATAAATGTGATATTTTGTCACTTATTTTGAGGGATATGTGATTGTTGATCACTTATTGAGGTCGAATGCAATATGTACACGTATGTATGGTATCATGGAAGATCTAGACTTGCGTCCCCGTTATTTTTCGATAAAAGATACAACCATGATACCCAGATGATAAGCAGCATAAAGACCGAATATCTCAGAACCTCGGCAATCTCTCAAATGAAATTTCGGTACCAAGACCATATGCCAATGAATGGTTCCCACCTGGTCTTCAGTCGATTTAAGTTTATATCACCCTGCACACTTTAAAATGATTGTGAGCCTACCGATACATCTTATATAGAGCTGCTTAACATATTTTTCATTTAAGGTTTAAAGAGGTTTAGACAGACCACTGATGTACTATCATTTTCTCTTTTGCTCGCCAGGAAACTCATTTTTGTTTTTCTATTGTTTTTGTGTTTTTGAAATTTTTCAATGTTTTTGGATTTGCAAATTTTGGATTTACTCCCCCTAAAATCAATAAACTAAGACAAATTTAAAACACAAAGGTATTTACAAAAATGATTTTCCGATGTTGGTATTACTCTTGCTTGACCTTAATGCCGTTTACCAATAATAAATAGTCAAATCTTGATTTGTCAAATGCTTTGGTAAAAAGGCCGGCACGTTGGTCATCGGTGTGGACGTAAGCAACATCGATTAGTCTTTTCTCAAAGCAATCACGTATGAAGTGATACTTAATTTCGATGTGCTTAGTCTTTGAATGCTGCACAGGATTTTTAGTGATCTGTAAGGCAGCAGAATTATCAACGTAAATAGGAGTAGTTAGGAATTCAAAACCGTAGTCGCGCATTTGTTGTTGGATCCATAGGACTTGGGAGCAACAACTTGAGGCAGCAATGTATTCAGCTTCGCATGTTGATGTAGCTACACAGGTCTGCTTCTTGCACTGCCATGTGACTAGGCGATTTCCCAAAAACTGACATCCAGCCGTTGTGGATTTGCCGTCGATTTTGCATCCGCCAAAATCAGAATCACTGAATGCGATCAAGTCAAAGTTATTATCCCTAGGGTACCATAGACCGGTGTCAGGGTAACCCTTCAAATAACGAAAAATCCTTTTTACAGCTGCAAGATGTGAGGCCTTCGGGTTGACTTGATATCTGGCAAGCAGGCACGTTGGGTACATTATATCTGGTCTTGATGTTGTGAGGTACATAAGAGATCCGATCATCGCGCGGTAGTATGAGGGGCTAACAGCTTCACCCTTCAAGTCTGGAGTAATTCCGTGATTTTGCGGCAATGGGGTACCGATGGGCGTTGCATCAGACATCTGGAACCGGCTCAAGATGTCACCAACATATTTAGTCTGATGGATGAATATCCCAGACTCAGTTTGTTGTACTTGTAGGCCCAAAAAGAAAGTCATTTCCCCCATAGCACTCATCTCGAATTTATCCTGCATAATGAGCTCGAAATTCCTACACAAAACATCGTTAGTAGAACCAAATATAATATCATCAACGTATACCTGTACCAGTAGAAGATCTCCATCTTGTTCTTTGATGAAAAGAGTACAATCGATAAGACCTCTGCGAAATCCATTCTCCAGCAGATAATTAGATAAGGTTGCATACCAAGCTCGCGGTGCTTGATGTAGACCATAGAGAGCTTTGTTGAGCAACCAAACCCGATCGGGATGGATAGGATCTTCAAAACCTGGAGGCTGTTCGACGTACACCTCTTCTTCCACCACACCATGTAAGAATGCACTTTTCACGTCCATCTGGTATACCTTGAAACCTTTGAATGAGGCATAAGCCAGAAAGATCCGAATTGCTTCTAGACGTGCAACAGGTGCATACACTTCGTTGTAGTCGATCCCTTCTATCTGACGAAAACCTTGAACTACTAGCCTTGCTTTGTTTCGAATAACGACTCCACGGTCATCCTTTTTGCATTTAAACACCCAACGGGTACCAATCTTCTTGTAACCAGCAGGTTTCTCTACGAGTTTCCAGACACCAAGCTTCTGGAATTGTTGCAGTTCTTCTTGCATTGCTTCAACCCAAGAGTTATCTTTCAAAGCTTCTTTCCAAGTTCTTGGCTCTTCCCGTGAGACATAACACGCGAAAGACCAATCATTTTGTTGACCAGATTCTCGGATAGCTGCATACAAGCCTGCATTGTTGTTTTTCCGCAACATGTTTCTTGTTTGAACGCCACTTTGTACATTTCCGATGATGTTTTGTTGAGGATGGGTATTGTGAATCCTTGTTTCTGGATTATCTTGAACTGGAATATTTGTACCCAGATTGTTGAGATTGAGATCAACAATCAATTCAATTCCCGGAATTGACGAAGAGGATGATGCAGTAGCTTCAGCTGTTCTAGGGGCGTCCACTGGAGGAGTACCCTCTGAAGTACCATGAACTGCTGTTATTGGAGCTTCTTGATCTGCATCGAGAAATTCATCATCCTCTGAAGATTCGTTCAATTCGGTAGCATCGTGAAAATCCTCATTGTTGAGAGCATTATTGTTCACTGAAGATGGTTCTTGATTGACGATAATTAGACGAACCAACGGTGAATCTGTTGCATTGTCACTCTCGAAAAACATCCTTGCTGCAGCATTTTCTTCAACTGCTTCAACATTGATCGAATTGAAAAAGTCATCGTACTCAAACATCCAAGGCTGACCAGGACATTTGACTGGTAAAGTGTGCCTTTGTACTCTGACTTCAGACCATTCCTCGACCCTTTTAGTCTCTAGATTCCAGACTCTTAAGTTCGGGGTGGAATACCCAAGAAAGTATCCTTCAATTGCTTTTGCCCCAAACTTTCCATTAGGATCGATTATTGTGCACGGAGCTCCAAACGGTTCAAGATATGACAAATCTGGTTTCCGTTTGTTAATAAGCTCAAAGCAGGTCTTGTTGTGCCTTTTGACTGTAAGGACTCGGTTCAACGTGTAACATGCAGAGGCCACAGCTTCAGTCCAGAAGGGAATCGGCAACTGTGACTCTACCAACATTGTCCTAGCAGTCTCGATCAATGTACGATTTTTACGTTCAGCGTCGCCATTTTGTTGAGGAGTATAAGCTGCACTAAATTCGTGAAGAATACCTTTTGAAGTGTAAAACTCCGCCATGGCATGATTTTTGAATTCAGTACCATTGTCGCTACGTATCTGCCTAACCTTCAACTTATATAGATTCTCAATCTGAATGATCAAGTTTTTGATAATACCGAAGGTTTCACTCTTATGTGCCATGAACGCCACCCAAGAAAATCTTGAATAATCATCAGTTATCACGAGGCAGTATTGATCATTCCTAATACTTTTGTGCTTGACAGGACCGAACAAATCCATGTGCAAACGTTCAAGAGGAACAGCCACCGTGTTGATTTTCTTTGTAGGATGTCGCTTCTTCGTTTGTTTTCCTTTCTGGCACGAGACACAGATGTCTTGAAGATGGAAGTTTTTAAGAGGTACACCATTCACCAATTCATTTGACACCAAATGATTCATTTTGCGTAAGTGAATGTGACCCATTCGTCTGTGCCAAGAGATTGAGTCTTTTTCTGTGGCTTTGGAAACGAAACAAGTTGCTTGTGCAGACGTTGTGATAGCTTGGCTCATATCAAGGACATACAGATCATTTATCCTTGGAGCCGACAAGAGAATCCATTCTTTTGGAATTTTGAAGCCGGGTTTTAGCACATAACATCCATTTGCATCAAAGTGTACTGAGAACTGCTTATCACAAATTTGAGAAACACTAAGAAGATTGTGATCAAGTTGTTGTACGAAGTTGATCTTATCAAAGCTAACAACCCCGTTGGAAATCATTCCTTCACCCGTAATATATCCGCCTTTATCTCCAGCAAAAGCAACATAACCTCCTCTAATAGATTTAACGTCGTAGAGAAGCTTCATGTCGCCTGTCATGTGCCTGGATGCCCCACTATCAACAATCCAATGACTACTGATACTTCCTCCTAGAACACCCTGCACATGAACTCACATAATTAGTTGGAGATGGGGACCCAAGCCATTGTGGTCTTGGGTCTTCCATTTTCATCAACAACAATAACTTCTATTCTTTGATGATTCGAAAATTGTGATGGCCCCCCTGAATTTTTGTTCAATTTAGGTTTCCATGTCTGTTGAGTTTTACCAGTTTGATTGTTTAACAATTTAACTTCGTGATTGTTTGAAGTTTTTGAAAATTTTGAGTTTTCTGGCTTAACTGAAACAGATTGTTTTTGAACCACATCAGTTTTAAGTGCCTTTTCAATCACCTTGACTTGTTGGCGTTTCTTTTTCTTTTCCCTTTCTCTTACAAGTCGGGGATCTTGTTTTACAGAAACAGATCGCTTTTGGTGATTTCGTTCACGGGGATCATCAACCTTTGCTTTCAACTTATGAAGATACGGACAATTTCGAATTATATGTCCAATTGTACCACATTCAAAACATGATCTTCGTTCAACAAACCCCGAAGTATCATGTGATCGTCTTGCCGATGATGAACTTTGTGATCCTGAGGTACTAGGTTTTGAACTGTTTAGTTCATTTCTTTTCATCACTGTTGCTTTCTTGACAAAATCTAAGTTAGATTGGTTTTCAAACTTTTCAATTTTGTCCGTTCCCTTAGATTTCACAAAGTTCACATTCTTTTTCTTCTTTTGATTCGGCTTCCTTTGAGTTTGAGTCGGTGTTTTTCCTTTTGGTTTGGTATGATTTTGCTGTTTTTGCACTGTTGGTAATTTCTGATTTCCAAATTGTTTTCAAACTTCGGCCTTTGGGATAGGAGGGCACTGTGTTACTGTAACATGTGATCCTGTCTTTCCCAAAAACTTATTTGTCGAATTTTCAAAAACTTTACTGATTAATGATTGATTAACATTTTTGATAGGAAAATCTTTGTCTGAATAAATTTTATCATCACCAACAAGAGTGTATAGCAAATCCACACTCTCCGACTCTTTTGCAGACGAGGACTCAATTGCAACAGTCTTAGCGGGTTTTGCAGGAGGATCACACAGAATATGATTCTCAAGAGGTATGTCCTCTTCTTTGATTACCGCATCAGACTTTGCTGAGTCAGTATCATCGGATTCATCATCAGAAGAATCAGTATCCTCAATCACAACTGGAGGAGCCTGATTCGGTTCAGCAGTTACAAATGTATCTGCTGACACATCCGAATCTGATGATACTTCCTTCTTGTATCCTAGTCCTGCTGCAAATTCCTCAACGTCCAAAGGAACAGATGGTTCAAAGTGAGTTCTATACTCCTCATCAGGCAGAGCATCATAATTGTGTCTCACAGGTGCTGGACATTTCTTGTATCCAATGCATGTGACATCCCGTTTCTCTTTCTGTACGTCAATGATGTGATCCAACACATAGCTAGAGCTCAAATAACTGTCTTGCTTAAGTTGGATCGCCTCACTTTCAGTTTTGACACAAGCCATTTCCTTTTGCATTACCTCAAGGCGAGTTATATACAAATTGATGTCAGTTTGTTTTCTGGAAACCATTTTTGTTAACTCGGTTTTATCTTTCTTTAATTTTTCAATCATCGATTTAAAATCCTTTTCATGGTTTTCATAAAACATGTTGGCTTCAGTGCACTTCGAAAGATCAACGGTTAATTTCTGATTGTGAATGAATGTCACATCATATTTCTCTTGCAAAGCCTCGTGTTTACTTTGCAATTCACACCACTTATCATTCAAAGAAACATGTTTGTCTTGCAAGTCAAACAAACTAGCTTGTAAAGCATCATGTTTGCCTTGCAACTCAGTCATGTTTGCCTCTAAGTCAGCACATTTAACACTTAATCTATCACAATTATCACAAACAACAGCAGTGGGTTCATCGACACATACCTGACTTGATGAACTGTCGACATTAGCCATAAAGGCTGAATGGAGAGAAGACGAAGAATAAGCAGCTTGATCCACCAAAATAGATCTTCTTTGAATTCCTGCTGCATCTTCTTCCAAAAGCTCATCAATAACTGCATCGACTGACGCACTTGATGTCTCATCCACATGATCATCACCTGGACTTAAGGATTCTTCATCTGAACTTCTATTATAACCAGAAGAGTCTTCATCTTCAGAAGATTCATCACCATTGGTGGAAGATTCTCCACCACTGGCGTGTTTAAGATCCTTGACAATTTCAGCAAAACAAGCTGTTCCATCTGGAGTATCATTTCCCAACTGAATTGTCCAATCACAACTTTCATCTACTTGAACCACAAGTGCCTGGTTGGCATTTGATGGTCCTGCTTGACTCTGGTTGTTGACAGGCACCAATGTGCGCTCATTGTTCCTTACTTGGTTCTGATTTGCCCTGTTGCCTTGACCTCTGAAAGGATTTTGGTTTCCATGTTGAGATGGCCTTGTACATTCATGTTTGAAATGACCACGTTCACCACAATTGAAGCATTTAACAGCCTGCTTATCAAACCCATACTTGGTGTCTTTCTTGCTTTCCAAGCTGGTTCTGGCAGTTCTTTCCATGAAATCCTTTGCTCGCCTGACAGCACTGGCAAAGGCCCACTTGATGTCCATCATCTCCATCTCCTCTTTATCGATCTGCTGATAGTCTTCTTGTGTCAGATTAATGTTGCCAATCTGACCTTCCACTAATCCACAGTATGCGCTCACCAAAGTGTTTAGCAGCTCCATGTGTTCCTTTGCTACTTCTACACTGACTTTAGAAAAGCTTGAGGTGTCGAGCCGTACTGTATTTGGCTTTGATTGTTGACCAGCAGATGATGTGCTTCCATAACACGCTTGCTGTTGAGGAGGAAGTGGATTTCCAAATAAATCTGTTGGTCCGGTAGATCGAACAGGTAATGGATTTCCGAACATATCAGTTGCTCTGATAGTTCGTTGGCTTTGCTGTTGTGGTGCTGGTTGAGGAACTGGTTCAAGCGGATTTCCATACATGTCTGTTGTTCTGATAAGTCGTTGGCTTTGCTGTTGTGGTACTTGTTGAGGAACTGGTTCAAGCGGATTTCCATACATGTCTGTTTTTGGAGGGACTGGAACTTGGATAGTATTGCCATACATGTCAGTGCTAGACACAAACGTTGTTTGAATTGGAGCATGTGAAGAAGGTTTTGTAGAAGTGCTAGAAGTTCCATAATACATTTCAGGATTTTGTGGCACTGGAACTCTTTTTGCCTTGAGAGTTTGTTCCTGATTCTTGTTTTCCAGGAGTTGAACAAAGTCATTGAAGCTTGTTGTAGCTAAAGTGCCATTGTACCTCATGATTTCCAAGAAAGTATTCCATTGAGGTGGCAGTGCATCTGCAAACTTTTTCACAATCTCTGCTGAAGCTGTAACAACCTCAAAATTTGCCAATTCAGTCAGCAAATGGTTAAATCGACTTGTCAAATCTCCTAAAGATTCATTCTCCATACATGAAAAACCATCAAACTCTTTCTTTAGCAGGTCTTTTCTCAATTGACGGGTCGCTTCATTTCCTACGCCCCTTCTCTTCAAAGCATCCCACAACCTCTTCGTTGTCTTGTAACTGACAAATTGATGATAAATATCTTTACTTAACGCCTGAGTAAGAATGGCATATGCCTTCTTTTCCAAATCATAGACCTTCTTCTGATCTTCCGTAAGATCTGCAAACGTAGCAGCAGATGATGCAGCAACCTCTATTGTTTGATCGAAATCTGTGATGAACCGCAACCACAATTCTGTATTTTGTCCAAGGACGTATGTATGAAATCTGTCAATCCATCCTGGATATTCATATAAGTGCATTAACTTTGGAGGCCGATTCAAACTTCCGGTTTCGCTCTCGCTTAAGAGAATGCTTTGAACACTTGGAGTTTGATTTGATACGAATGCCCATTGACCGGTAGAAATTGCATTAGCTTGAGAAGATACCGGTGCGGGAGATTCGGCCCAAAAAGGAGACAAACTCGTGTTGCTATACTTTCCACTATCCGGAGTCGGAGTACCAAAATACATATCTGTATTTACCGGTCTACCCCATCTTGGATTCATTTTTGATCAAGAAAAATAATACCTGAAAATCACAAACTTGTTAAACATAAACAGACTAAGATCGAAGGATCAAGACTTGTTCGAAGGATCAACAGTGTTTGAAAGATCACTGTTGAATTTCGAACAATGATTTCGAAAGATTCTCCAATCGAAGGATCCTTATCTTTCGAAAAAGAACTGCAGATCGATAGATGTATGCTTCGAAAAGATTCCTTGGAACGAAGGATAAGTCACAGACTTCGAAGGATGTTCGAAGGATGATTATCTATCGAACCTCCTTTGATCGAAAGATGATCTTTCGACTTCGAAGGATATCCTTCGATCTGCACTGACACAGTTGACAACAGAAGTGACAGGTTGGTGAAAAGGTGATGGGTTGGTGAAATCTTTCGGCAGAAAGGTATGGTCAGACCATACTCTCTTATCAAAGCAGATTTGAACAATAAAATATACCAAAAATCGAAGGTTCTTATCCAGAAACCGGTCACTGGAGTAAGCCGGAATTTGGCCGGAAATGACCAAACTTCTTAAAAACAAGTTTTTGAGATACCCAACCCGTCCTTTAACACATGCAGTTAGTTTAGAACACGTTTTTACGACAAGAAAAGCGAGAAAAACACTAAAAACAGTTTCTAAACCATGTGAGTTTTTGTCCAAAACACTCCAAAGTCTTGTATAAACCCGGTTTTTTAACAAGGAAAAGAGCCGCCACGGCTCTGATACCACTTGTAGGTCCCTCGGAGGATGAGGTCAAACCTTATCCTTGTTATGTCTAACACACTAGCGAGTGCGGAATCCAAGCTAGCATGCAAACCGATAGTTTATAGGAGAACAAGCACAAACACAACACACAATATTCACCGATTAACACCACTTGTATTAATACGAATGAAAGGTTCGGTTACAGCACAAGGTTTACAAATGTATTCTGTAAACTCTCTCTCTCGTGTGTGTTCTCTCTTGTTCCTGTCTCACTCTTGTCTCTTGTCTAAGTCTAAAATGAAGTGAACACATTACATGGGTATATATACCCGTCACAGCTTGTCTGGTCGAAGGATCAGATAGACTGATCGAAGGATCATCTATCGATCTATCGATCTGAAACCTACCGAAAGATCACATATACACCTCGAAGGATGATATCCTTTGAGGTCCATCAATTATCCATCGAAGGCTTATCTTTCGAGCTCATCGAAGGATATAAACAATCCTTCGATGACACATCCTTCGACACAGACATATTACAACCATTGTCTAACTGTTTGGCTAAGTCAAACCAGGAGGATGGTTGACTTGGTCAAACTCACAGGACTAACAAAGACAACGTTTTATATCATCACAAAATACAGACAAAGTACAGACACAAGTGCACCAACATATTCAACACAAATTGAAAACATCTGTTTGATCCTATGCAGATGGATCAAGTAACTGAGTCATCTCGTGACATAGATATCCTAAGTTAGAATGAAGTGAGCACTTTCAATTCGCATGTACCCACCAGGTGATATCTAAAAAATGAATCCAAGGTTAATGTTAACAAGCCTCCCCTCACTGCACCAACAAAATAATTAGTAAACAGGTCAGAATTAGCTACTAACATAAACGGTGACACTTATCATTGTAAATAATTGGGTCAAGGTTACCATTTACAATAAGCGGGTTAAACTCATCAATTTTAGTGAACGGGTCAAACAAAAAAGTAACCAATTTCAATAACTTCAAAAACCAATTGTTTACTCTTTTCATATGCCTCCTTTTACCATTTAAAAAGCCTAAAATGATGAAAAAACTAACTAACTTCTTTAATTTAAAAATCTAACTGTTAACCCTTTTCATATGGCTCCTTTTGTAATTTAAATAAGGCATGTTATTGTGACCAATGCAACGAAAAATACTGCTTATATGAAAAATTATATGTTATTTTGGCTGATATGCCTTTTTCTGTAGTTTAAAGATATGCCTATTTCTATAACTTAGAGAAGTCCCTATTGACTTGGCCTCTTTTATAGTTTTAAAAAGCCTACTAATCGAGAGCAATGCAATGAAAAAATGAACACAATTATAAAAATATGGCCAATGTGCTTTTTTAATACATTTGTCTTCTACCGAAATATATATTTTTTCATCTGCATATGTTAAAATGCATATGAAAATAGAGGCCTATTCTTGTGGTATGCATATTTAAAAACATTTTATAAAAACATCAATACCCCATGAATCTTATCAAAATACACACAATGATCTACATATCAGAGGGGGAAAAAGCCATGAAAAAACTAACCCATGTTTGAGTCAAACTACTGATACATTATTTGCAGGTTCCAAATTGCCTACGCATACAAGAATTAACAAAAACAAATAAATATCCAAAGATCAAAATAATAAGATTACAACTTTATAACAAAATAAACACCTCTTTTACCTTTACCAACTCCCATTGCTCACCCTACGTATATCCCTTCTAACACGCTCTGGATGTGCTCGATTTCACCGGTGAAGGATAAAAAAGTCGTGAAAAATACTGGTCCACCGCTAGATCTGAACTCTGTTCTTCATCCATATGGCGCCACCAGACATGGTTGTGCTGTGGTAAACAACCGTGATACATCAGCCACCATGAAATTAAAGGATTAGGTAAAAAGAAAACATACCTGGATCTTTGTTTTTCACTCTTTACATAAAACCCTAGAACCGCTATTGAGAGCAAAATCGGAACGGATCTGGGAGAAATATTCTGAATCGCTTGGATCGCCAGAGGGAGAGAGACAGAGCGTGTTGATGCATTAATGTCTATCGCCTCCGTCAATTCAAACCGTAGCTGAAACTAAAGAAATCAAGCTTCTATTGTAATATTTAGATAGTTTTAGTAAGGTGGCATTTTGGTAATTAATGAGAACTCTCATTAATTCCAAGGGCTATAAATAGGAGCTTTAGTTGTAAAGTTTAAGACTTTTTGCTCATTTGGTGATTTAGAGATTCAAGTCTAGAAAGTTTAGGACTTTTGCTCATTTGGTAATCTAGGAGATTCAAGTCTAGAGAGAGAAAGTACTCTCTACGTGATTCTTGTATCGTACACGTCATATTCTTCAATAAAATCACCGTTCTAGTACGTTATTGTGTGTTCGGTCACGCACGTTCACGGATTCCGCACGTCGAACGTTCGTTACGCAATCGAACGGTGTCAAAACTGGTCCTACAAGTGGTATCAGAGCTAGGAGCTCGATTGCGCAGATCAAACACAAGATTTCGTACAGGATAACATCAAAATCAGATCCGATTTCATCCAAAATTGATCTATTTCTTCATCTTTTCACATTTTGTCACGATTTTCAAAATTTAATGAGATTTTCTGGACAAAATGACTTGATTTTCAAGAATATTGTGCGAAATAGTGCTTTAAACAATTTATAAAAGTTTCAGACCTTAAAACAAACTAAAAAGTGATCAATTTTATAAAAAAACTCATCAGATCGTTTGAAAGAACATTCAGTTCGTTTCAGATCCATTTCACTCGAACAGAACTTCAATCACAGATCTAAGACGATTCAGCGAACAATATTGAACAGAAATCATATCATTGTGATCGGAATTCATTGTAGAACAATCTTACAGTTTCAATTTCATCAGATATCGGATTTTGAATGAATTCAGATTCAGTTCGTTTGTACTTCTTTCAAGTCGTCTGAAAAAAATTGATCCAGGTCGTTTGCAGCATCACAGTTCGTCTGAGATTGTCAGTTCGTTTGAGATAATCATTCAGTTCGTTTGGAAGATTCATCAGTTCAAACGAAGTGCTTTCAGGTCGTTTGTATCAGCCGGTTCGTTTGAAAGGTCATACGAAGTGACCAGGTTCTGTTCGTATAAAGAGTTCAGTTCGTTTAAGTGATTAGTTCTTTTAAGAGTCAGTCCGTCTGAAGGTTGTTTTGTGTGAAAGGTTCAGTTCGTATAATCAGTTCAGTTCGTTTGAGAATCTTAGGTCGTTTGAACCCTCTCAGTTCGTCTGAATCACAGTTCGTGTGTACATCAGTTCGTTTGAATTGAACTTGGTTCGTTTGGACAATTCAGTTCGTTTAAGTGATCAGGTCATCAGGTTGTTTGGAATTTTGTTGAACAATTAAAGTTGTCGGTTAAGGTTGCATGTGATAAGGGAGGTCAAATCAGATTGTGTTTAAAATTCATCGGACAAATTGTTGTCAGACATTGAGAGTTTAAAAAGTGTTGTTAAGTTTGCATGTGTGATCATAGATTGTCGGCTGTTGTAGGTTATCTGATTAAAAGACGTTAAGTCTAATAAGTTGGTCAAATGAGAATAGAGTAAATATATGTTGTCGGTTTAGTGGTTTAAGTAAAAATTGAATTGTTGTATCTGATAATGTCGGCTCAGTGGGATTTGTGGTCCATTCAGATTCTAGTATTATTAATGATTGGCAGCATATATTGTTTGAACATCAAGTTCAGGTCACGTGTAATCTGAATTGAAATTGATTGTCGTTGATCAATTAAAATCCAAGGATCAAAGAATTGTTTAAAGAGGTTGTCGGCTTGTTACATCTCTCAGTTCAATAACAGAATTTTGTCGAGTTTAGTAAATTTGTTGATCAAATTAAATCAAGTGTAAAAGTTTACGGTTCAATCAGTGAAGGATAAATTGAATCCATTTCGATACGATCAAGTTCATTCATTTAGTGATTTCATCCGAACAACATTGAATCGAATCCTCGAATTTTTTACAACGAGTCTTAGATTGATTTCACAAACACACACGTTTACATATTCAGTTTGTTTAAAACTGATTGTTTGTTTGTTTGTTTGCAGGCAACCTGAGGTGATTTGACAAGCATTGTATACCCGTCCGAACGAATTTTTCACGCGATCCATTGTTACTAGATTTTTGTCACTAAATCGGATATTCATCTGATTCAGTGATTTGACAAAGTGATTGAATTGATTTTAGAGTGTGTGAATTCTCGTATCATTCAAAAATTTGTTTTTGTGAATCTTTTAATACCAAAGCATGAGTTCTGAGATTTATATTGCAATGAACAAATTTGATAATTTTACAGGTATCAAGGGAGAGTCTACAAAAGAATTGTTTGATCGATATTGCCTTTTAGTTGTGGAGATGAGGAGATTGAAGATAACCAAGGCTAATGAGGTGTGGATTGACAAGGTAGCAAATGCTTTACCAAAGGATGAGTGGGGTACTTACCTGATGAAGTTGAAAAACACTCCAGGCTTTGATAATCTGAATCTTAGTGGATTCATCGAAAAGATTGAAGCTCAAGAACTTGAGTTCCAAAAGATTAGAAAATTGAGGTCTGATTCAAGAGAGAAGAGTAAAGCAGCAACTGATGAAGAAAAATTCAAATCTGAAGAAAATGTTCAAGTGGTAGAGAAGCAAGTTGACGAAATTTCAGCTATTAAAACTGAGAAGAAGGCTGAAGCTGTAAAGATGATCGAGAAGTGCTTAAATTGTGAAAATCTGAAATCTGAAAATGCCAAACTCTTGAGGGATTTAGAGAGTTTGACATTGGAAAACAAAGTTTTGAAAGAAAAAGAAAAGGAGTTTGAAAGCAAACAGAAATCATTAGAAGATGAAGATTTCTGGATAAAGCTTGAAAACAAAAAGTTGAAAGAAAATGTAAAAATTGTTGAAGATAAACTGGAAAATTTTGAAAATGAAAAATTAAAAATGGAAAAAGAATTTCAAAGTCAAATTAAAATTCTTGAAGATGGGAGAGATGTGTTTAGCAAAAACAACATCGAAAAGCAAAAAATGATCAATTCTCATCTTGAAAAGATTATTCAACTTGAAAAAGATGGTGAGCAAGCTCGAAAGAAAATCAACGAGCTTGAAACAAAATTGAAAGGTTTTGTGACTTCTTCAGAGTATTTGAATATTCCATGTCCAAAACCGATCAATTCTGTTCCAATAAGTGACAATGTCACAAACTTCGACAAAGTCAAAGTTGAGGATTGTGATGAGAAAACTGATGATGATATTGAAAAAAGAAAATTATTTTTGAAATTAAAAGAAAAATTTCAAGAAACCGTTCTACATTCTACCGAGAAAGGTGAATGCTCAACGCAAAAACCTGTAAAGAAGAATGTAGAACAAAAACAAAAGGATAAAAAATCGAAAAATGTTCAAAAAGAAAATAAAAGCTCATCAGTTCAATCATCCAATCAAAATCAAAAATTACAAAAAGTAAAAAATGAAAATTCAAAATTTGGTGGCAATAAGTGGTGCAGGTCGGATCACAGTGCTCAAAAGTCAAATCCAGCAATCAAAAGGAAAAAGGAATATCACCAAGCCAAACAGTGCTTTGATTTGAGCATTTGGGCTGAAAATGGTGATTGGTACGATAACAGAGTGTGTTACCGATGTGGTTATCAAGGACACATTGCTGTTAACTGCCAAGGTTGGAGTTATGAGACGAGGAGATGCTTTAACTGCAACATCAGAGGTCACATTGCCAGAGATTGCCCATGGAGATCAAATGAAAGATTGAGGGTTAATTCTCAGAAGATGGCAAAGAAATCAGTCAATGTCAAGCCCAAAGAACAGAAGGTTCAAGAACCTAAAGTTCAAGAAATGAAAGTGAAGCTTTCTCAGGGGCAGAAAGACAGACTGCAAAAAAAGAGGAAGAAAGCAAGAGAGTATCTAGAGAAGATTTTGTCCTCGGGTTCATCTGTTGGTAAAAATAAGAGTTCTGATGAATCACTTTCCTCGACTGCAAAGTTAAGCAAGATGAATTCATCAGATACAAATATGAGGACAGAAGAGAGAAAGAAGAAGAAGAAAGTTACTGGCGATGAATATGTTTCTTTGGAAACAAAGGAGTCACATGTCGGCGAGGAATCTGGCTCATCAAAGTCAGACAAGCCACGTCCAGGCAATGATTCTGGTTCATCAAAGCCAGAGGAGCCAGTTGATGAGGTAAAAGTAGAGAATTCTGGTTTAACAATGGATGATGCAAATTTTCCACCATTGTTGAACGAGAATTAAAAAGCACCCAAGGACCGTCAGGCTTGGGTGAAACTGTTTAAATGAAAAACCTGACTTGCCGGAACTCACAGGTTGGTAATTGGGGAGTAGGAATCGGCATCTTTCTTGAGAAATTCACAGGTTGGTAACTGTGATATTTGACTTTCAAAAGAATAATCAGGGACATTAAGTTGTACTTGATTTATCTTTTCTTCAAGTGATTGTGTTGTGATAAACTACAAGTGGATTGAAAAACAATGTGATGAAACCCCATGTGTGTGAAATGGCAAACAAAGCTAATTTTCCGGAAAAACCATTTTGATTAAAACAAACTTAAGTGTTTTGAAATCATAATGGGAAAATAGTTTGTTGTCAGGGGGAGTTCTGATTGTTTATGCCAAGTGGATGGCGATTTGATGCGATTTGATATCGGTTGTCACTTTATTGTAAAGTTTGTTTTCAAATTTCCTAAAATGTGTTTGCATTTTAGGGGGAGTAAGAATTTTTAGAAAATCCAAAAACATTTGAAAAATTGAAAAAGCCAAAAACATGATAAAATGAAAAATGAGTTTTGCTGAAACAAGAGGAAATGATAGAAAATCAGTGGACTATTACAGCATGCTAAAGAAATGAAAAGTCTAAATGTGATAAACGATCTCACTAAAGATGTGACGATAGGCTTAGCTAGACTAGTAGATTTGCGATAACGATACAAACTTAAATGAAAAAGCCTAGTTCTAGTGGGAAACACGGTTGAAAGCATAGTACTTAGTTTTGTCCTTCTTGATTGTGTGCCTACTCAGTAATCGCTGATTGTCGAAAGACATAAAACTGGTTAAGTTTGTGAACTTTCACAACTTTGCTGAAAAGTCGCTGTGATTGTGCATTTCATTTTGCAAAGATTTAAACTTGTTTTATTTCTTTATTTTGTTTAAGCATCGGACATCCTCTGCGTATACGTGAGTATCAACCTGGATGTTGTTGCCTAAACGTTCTGCTTTATTTTCTTTGGTGTTTCGTTTAAGCTTTGGATCACCTCTGCGTATACGGGAGTATCGACCTGGTGGTTAAAGCCTAAACAACTTCAACTTCTTTTATTTTTCTTATTTTGTTTAAACATTGGACTTTCTCTGCGTATACGGAAGTATCGACCTGATTGTTAATGTTTAAACATTCTGCTTTGTTTTCGCACATATCACAGTTGATGAAAGTTTAAAGGCATTACCTGAGTTAGTGTATTGCATGATGAGGGGATATGCTGAGATCGTGGGGTCCATAAGAATTTAGTGCAAAATTAATATACCTTAACGTATCGGTAAGCATTTCGAAAGTTTTTAGATTGAGCTTAAGAGGACAATTATATCGTCAATCAACGTGAATCGTTTAGAACTGAAAACGATTAAAAGCTTAATGGTGCTTGTGATTTGTCTAAAAACTGATCTGATCCTCTTTCGCAAACTCACAAAAATATGTTTGTACATATTTCATTTCTGCATTTAATTTCTGTTATTGCATTTATGTTTCATATTATTGAAAAAATTCGAAAAGATTTTCGATAACTGATGTTGAAAAGCTGATATTCAAAATCTCAAAGGCTAAACAAGATGAACAATTGGTTTGGTTAAGATGATGAGAAGTTGAAAGATAATCCTCAAATGTTTAGATGATTCATTAATTTGAATCACAATATTGTGTGTTATATGTTTGAGAATTTTGAGTGAATTCTTTTAGAGTCAAAATTATTTTGTCTTACGAGAGGTTGAGATGTGTAGGTTTCTGATTTTGTTGATACGGAAAGCCAGGCGTCGATCCCAACAGCACGGAAGCTTGAAGAAAAGGGGAGCCTGAAGAGACTACCGAAAGGGGGAGCTGAAGCTGAAGACAGATCCACCGGGATTCTGTTCGAGCAAGAGGGAGTATGTGTTTGCTGAAGACGTTAAATCTTAAAGAATACTCAAGAGAGAGAGAAAGACAAGTCGCTACGAGTTTAACTACGGATTGACTGCGGCAATATCCAAGGGGGAGTTTGTTGATGCATTAATGTCTATCGCCTCCGTCAATTCAAACCGTAGCTGAAACTGAAGAAATCAAGCTTCTATTGTAATATTTAGATAGTTTTAGTAAGGTGGCATTTTGGTAATTAATGAGAACTCTCATTAATTCCAAGGGCTATAAATAGGAGCTTTAGTTGTAAAGTTTAGGACTTTTGCTCATTTGGTAATCTAGGAGATTCAAGTCTAGAGAGAGAAAGTACTCTCTACGTGATTCTTGTATCGTACACGTCATATTCTTCAATAAAATCACGGTTCTAGTACGTTATTGTGTGTTCGGTCACGCACGTTCACGGATTCCGCACGTCGAACGTTCGTTACGCAATCGAACGGTGTCAAAACCGGTCCTACAGAGCGGCGGATAAGAATGAGAGGAGATGTGAAATCCTAATCTGATTTGTGTACCCAGTGTTTTTTTCAGTGAGGGGATAATTGGAAAGTGAATTTTTATGTGCTTTAAACACTTGTACATCATGCTTTAAAGGTGTTTTAAGTAAAGTGACAAGGACCTTAAGTCGTCCTTCAGATATGCTTTTATATATAGTATAGATATAGATAGATATATATATAGGGGTCCGCTAAAATGAAAACCAGCTCCAGTTGTTAGAACCATGGGAACTACACCGTACGGGGCGAGTTGGACCCAAATTTTTTTTCATAAACATAGATGCGTGTATTATAAACACATTTGTAAAAAAAATACAAAAAAAAAGTCGTGTGTGTAGTTTTGTTTGTGTTTACGGGTACCGTAAATTTTAAACCAAATTTACGGTACCCGTAAACGCAAACTTGTGGTGTTCAAAACTACACACACGACATTTTTTTTTACAAATGTGTTTATAATACACGCATCTACGTTTATGAAGAAAAAAAATTTGGTCCAACTCCTCGCGTACGGTGTAGTTCCCATGGTTCTTACAACTGGAGGTGGTTTTCATTGTAAAATGAAAACCACCTCCAGTTGTAAGAACCATGGGAACTACACCGTACGGGGCAAGTTGGACCAAATTTTTTTTTTCATAAACGTAGATGCGTGTATTATAAACACATTTCTAAAGAAAAATTCAAAAAAAAATGTCGTGTGTGTAGTTTTGTTTGTGTTTACGGGTACCGTAAATTTTAAACCAAATTTACGAAACCCGTAAACGCAAACTTGTGGTGCTCAAAACTACACACACGACATTTTTTTTTTAATTTTTTTTACAAATATGTTTATAATACACGCATCTACGTTTATGGAAAAAAAAATTTGGTCCACCTCGCCCCGTACGGTGTAGTTCTCACAGTTTTTACAACTACAGGTGGTTTTCATTTTAACGGTCCCCTATATATAGGGGTCCGCTAAAATGAAAACCACCTCCAGTTGTAAGAACCATGGGAACCACCTCCAACTTTAGTGGCTACTGGGGAGTTAGCAGTAGTTAATTAATTTAGTAGTGGTAGCTTTAATTTCACGTTTTTTGTCGATTTGGTTTTCTGTTCTTGTTTTTTCTTATTTGAAACCTTTGTATCGGAGAGTTACGTCCCTCTCAAATTGGGCTAATTAATTCCAGCAAGCTACCATTTTCATTCGATAATTACCTTGTTCTTACCAGACTCCCCAAATGAGAAAATGATAATTGGCTCGAGATACTTCGCACAGAATATTCACATTCATGATTCAATATGAATACCCGACCCCTCATGACCTGAGACACATCACGCATAATATCCGCGGTCCATCTGATGACCATATGAAGACATCTTGATCCTAAAATTCAACCTTCAAACCACATATATAAGATCAGTATAATAATGATATATTATAATTGATATTACAAAAGACTTATCTCACTTACAATTATCTAAATGCATCATAAACGTTTATTAAAACTTAACTTGCAGGTGTATATACCATGCATTTTTACAAAGAACATGCTTCACAAAAGTAGAGCGGGTCTTGATTCGCAGCTATATATAGCTAATGCAATATGGTACAGCTAACATCATTAAAGCGAAAAGTATGACCAATCGTCCGAATTTGTCAAACATACAATTAAAAATAAAAAACACGTTGAATTCGAAGTTCAAAGGCAGTCAATTTGACCTCAAAAGTCAAGCCATAGTTTGTAAAATTTTACCTGTAGCTACGTATTCTGGAGCTGCATAGCTGGTTCCCACAACTCGGGTTGAGACATGTGTGTTATCTCCTACAGGCCCGTTTCTTGCTAACCCGAAATCCGAAAGGCTTGCATTAAATTCCTGTGTTTCATCAAAAATAAAAAAAAATATATAAGAATCGATCAAACATAGTAGTTTAAACTTTTATGTAATTTTCCCAAAAGTTATAAATCATTTTAGCATACCGAACTTAGGAGGATATTAGACGCCTTCAAATCGCGATAAATAATACTTGGTTCCTTACTATGCAAGAAAGATAATCCATGAGCTACATCAATGGCATTGCGTATTCTTGTGGCCCAAGGTATAGGTTCAACACCTTCTGCATGTAGATGTACCTTTCCTATTACAAACTGCAACGAAAAGAGTGTTAGCAACTTATTTCCATAGTAGAAAATGACCCGACATGGGCTTGCCTTCATAAGCTTTTTGTTCTAGACCACAAACTTTGCAAACCGAGGGGTGGAGCTCGTAACATACCTCTGCAATCGTAATTGCTCTTAACTTTCGAGCTAATAACTGTTCAACATTAAATTGGTACTTAACAATACCAAATACCAATGATGTCTTATGTCTTATTCATATGGTAACAAGTTCATGTTACCTATTGTATATAAATTTTAACCCTAAATCGAATCGGAATGGGTAAATACACAATTTCTTTAACCAAACACGTAGCTGAGTGTAGAATTTACAAATATTTATTTGTGTGTAGGCTAAACGGGTCCATATTGTTAAACGGGTCCTTGTGGATTCTAAAATAATGCCACGTGTGATTGTGTAGGCTAAAAATTGCCATGTGGCATAAGCACCCTAGATAAATGCCATGTGGCGCCCTAGTAATTTCTTTATTAGGATGAATACATAGATTTTAATAGACAAATTTATTACTTAATCAAAAACAAAGCTAACACCAAATATACCTTTAAGATCACCAGAAGCCGCACCACCGCATTCTCGACCCCTCTAAGGAACCAAGTTGGGAAAGTCAACAATATCACCGTGAAATCAAATTGATGGAATCTTGAAGTAGTCAGGATCAAAATGATGGAGTCTCACATAACCGTCTTGGCCTCCACTTGAGAAACTATAATACATTAAAAAACAAAAATCACTACTAAATCGAGCATAAACCCTAAAAAAACAAATATCAACTAAATGATCCATTAGTGAAGCTCGATTTCGATATAAACAAAGATGAAAAATGTACCTTTTTCCATCCGGGTTGAATTCCAAAGCATTAATTGGCCCGAAATGTCCTTTAACGCCTCCAATCTCTTCTTGCAGAACCAGCAGGAAGCTCGTTTTCTTAACTAAGATTTATAACCGCTCTACAATATATCAAAAAAGTTGTTGACGTATTATGCTCTATTAAAAAAAATATACCATTAATAATAACATATTAACAAAAATACCATTCGAACAGGTGGGTGGTGCCTTTTTCCATAGCAGCAGCAATAGCAAGAGCTTCTTCTCACACGTCGTAACGCAACAAGAAGCGGTAGCTTCATGTCCATGTATGGCTCAATCGCTTTGCACATAAACTCCCATGTCGTCAATCACCAACAACAGCTACATTATTTAACAACCACAAATCTCATGTGCAAATCTTTACTTTATCAAATTGCATGAAAAAAAAAACATGTGATAAATATCTAGGCCAGATCGGATCTCTAAAGTAACATTTTTAGGTCAAATCATTAAACTTTTATAAACACATATGACAACTTGATAACGACAATAGCAGAAAAAAACAATAAAATAAAAATAAAACTTACATTGGGAGTGTCTTTAATTTGAACACCCACAAAGTGCAACTTCAAACGGTAGATCCGGCCACCAAACAGTAGATCTGTGTCATCGCCACCATCTTCCACCCACAACCACCAGGTCATCGCCATCATTAAAACATAGTCTATATCAATAAAAACACATAAATACATGAAAATCTAATATTTTTGAAAGATGAAGTAAAGTACCTTATTGGTTAGCCTTGCATCAACCTCGGGCATCATTATGTTATTGCTCATGATCGGGCTAACATTGGATCCAAATGCATCCCCCCACATGCTAATTTGTTGTTGTTGATACATATTATGTGGACGCGACTTGGTTCGGTTCAACTCGGTTCGGTTCGACCCGGTTAGGTTCGGCTCAAGCCCGACGTCACGACTTTCCTCCGTCGTGCGTCCCAGAGTTCGTCACGCGAAGCACGAAGCGCCGCGGCCTTTCCCGTCGACACATCACCATGACATCACCTTGGTGATGTCATGATGATGTCACAACTTGACTAAACTTGGCAAATATGAATTGTTGAATTTTGTACGTATACTTGCATGAATTTTGGGCCAATCATCATCAAGACAAATGCATGTTGGGCCTTTGACCAACCCACATGGGCCGAACTCCAAACCCAATCGCACAACATATGCAAGACCCATATATATTTGCCGAAATCAGGTGTTTTCGGCAGAAGTGAGCGAGGACAAGAAAAGGGCAGCGAACAAGAGAGAACCGAGAGATTTGATAGAGAGTTTGCATAGATTATCTTGTAAACATTGATTTGTAATTGTCTTTCAAGTATTAATACATTGGTGTTAATCGTTGAGTCCCGGTCTCCATCTCGTGTTTTTGTTCATCTCCTTCTCTCGATCTCGGTTTGCATCTCCGGTTGGATTCCGCACAACCGGGTGTGTTTGACAACAAGGATTAGGCGACTAGATCCTCCCCTAGCCGGACCTACAAGTGGTATCAGAGCCTTGGCTCTTCTCCTTGTTAAAACCGAGTTGTGTTCGGGTTGTTTTTCGGGTTTTAGAAGCTTGTATTTTCTGGAAATTTCTGTTTTTAGCTTCGAAAACCTGCATTTTTTGCTGGAAGTTCACATAAAAACCTTGTTATTTTTCATTTTCAGATGTTAAAAGTTGGTTTTTATTGAAGTTTTGAGCAAAACCGCGTTTCGGAAATTTGTCGGTTCATCGGAAAACTCTTTAGTTTACCGGAAAATTTAAATTTGCTGGGTTGTGTCTTCATATCTTCAACCAAGCTTCAAGTGTTCTTCATAAAATCTACTCTTTTGATCTTGGTCAATTATTTTTGAAAGTGTTAGTGCATTGAAAATTGTTATTGGATTATAATAGTACAAATCATATCATGGTTGGTAACTTGGGGCTTGTGTAGCCGAAAGTTTGAGTTGAAAAGGAGAGTTGTCTGATTGTATCAGGTTATAGAAAGTCAACTGTTTTCCATCGCACAAGATAAACCAGCGGATTTATAGTAACCAGCGATATTTCAGTAACCAGCGAATTACTCCTTGATATTTCAGTAACCACAAGCATAACTCAGCGAAGTTGGGACCTGATTTCAGCGAATTTGATTTTAGTAACCAGCGAAATTGCTTGACCCGGCCAACTCAAATCCAAAGGCGACTTTGGTAACCGTGTAATCGTCCTCAGCGAGATTATCACGGTTTTTCGGCGATTTTTCTGATCATCAGGCAGCGAAATTCAGCGAACTTAATAAAGCCAGCGAAATTAAGAGAAGCCAGCGAGTTAACAGGATCGAACAAGCTGATTTCAGTCGCACAACAATTTGGATCGTAGCTGGGCTTCTATTTGGGCTTTTGATTCTTTCAGACCAAGTTATTTAATTGCACATGATTTATCAATCGCACAAGAGGCAGTTTACACGCACAAGAACTGGGCCTCCATAAGATAGTGGGCTTGAAATAAAAAGTGGAAAATTATTTTGGGCTTCTGATTGTAATCGCACAATATATCTACTCACACAATATTTGGGCTTACACAACTTGAATTGGGCTTCTGTTTACTTTTAGTTGGGCTTCTTATCAGTCGCACAAGCATTCATTTGGACCGCACAAGATTGATTTGGGATCGCCTCGCACAAGACTTGTTTAGTCGCACAAGAAAACTGGGCTCGCACAACAAAAAATTGGGTTTCTGTTTGGGCTCATTTTCGTCGTCTATCTTTCAAGAAGTGTGGTTCATCGCGTTGTATCACAAGACTTGTTCCGTCGGATTTTTGTTTCGTGGGATTTTGTGTTGTCTAGATATTTAAAAAATAATAATAATAATAATAATAATAATAAATTGTATAAGTGATTTAACTGTTTGTTTGAGGTGTGATTTTCAGGTATTATTTTTCTTGATCAAAAATGAATCCGATTTGGGGTACTCCGATAAATACGGATATGTATTATGGAACTCCGTCTCCGGATACAGCTTCCTCAAGACCAACGGCGTTTGTCACAATCACAAATTGTTTTGGCACTCCAATCCAAGTTCCGGTCCCTCCAAAAACAGACATGTATGGAAATTTGCTTGAACCAGTTCCTCAACAAGTACCACAACAGCAAAGCCAACGACTTATCAGAACAACAGACATGTATGGAAATCCGCTTGAACCAGTCTCTCAACCAGCACCACAACAGCCTATCAGAACAACAGATATGTACGGAAATCCGCTTCAACCAGTTCCTCCAACAGTTGCCTCACAGTGCCATCCTTCTACGGTAGCACCATCATCTCTTGATACAAGGAACTGTAGTCAGACAAAAACGGCGTTGTATGCTGAAATTGTCAAAGATGCCAGCAATGGTGAATCCTCGGGAAATAATGACAGTTCTGAACATGACAGTAGTTCAGATGAAGATGTTTCAACTTCAGTTGAGGATGATACAACTTCAAGTTCAAGCAAGGATGGATCTGAATATGAATCATCAAGGGAGGTTGTTGATTCTGATGCAGAAAGGTCAACATCTGAGAGTGATTCCAGTCAGGTATGTGTCAATGAACCCACTGCTGTTAATTGTGATAATTGTGCTAGATTAAGTGTTAAATGTGCTGATTTAGAAGCAAACATGTCTGAGTTGCAAGGCAAACATGATGCTTTACAAGCTAGTTTGTTTGACTTGCAAGACAAACATGTTTCATTGAATGATAAGTGGTGTGAATTGCAAAGCAAACACGAGGCTTTGCAAGAGAAATATGATGTGACATTCATCCACAATCAGAAATTGACCGTTGATCTTTCCAAGTGCACAGAAGCCAACATGTTTTATGAAAACCATGAAAAGGAATTTAAGTCAATGATTGAAACGTTAAAGAAAGATAAAACAGAGCTGACAAAAATGGTTTCCAGAAAACAAACTGACATAAATTTGTATATCACACGTCTTGAGATAATGCAAAAAGAGATGGCTTGTGTTAAAACTGAAAGTGAGGCGATCCGACTCAAGTTAGACAGTTATTTGAGCTCTAGCTATGTGTTGGATCATATCATTGACGTTCAGAAAGAGAAACGGGATGTCACATGCATAGGTTACAAGAAATGTCCACCACCTGTGAGACACAATTATGATGCCATGCCTGATGAGGAGTACAGAACTCACTTTGAACCATCTGTTCCTTTAGACGTTGAGGAATTTGCAACAGGGCTCGGATACAAGAAGGAAGTATCATCAGAATCGGATGTGTCAGCAGATACAAGTGTGTCTTCTGCTGAACCGAATCAGGATCCTCCAGTTGTTGTTGAGGATGCTGATTCTTCTGATGATGAATCTGATGATACTGATTCAGCAAAGTCTGATGCGGTGATCAAAGAAGAGGACATACCTCTTGAGAATCACATTCTTTGTGATCCACCTGCAAAAACGTCTGTGATTGCTACAGCCAAGTCTGTTGAATCTTCATCTGGAAGCTGTGAAAGCGTGAACTTGCTTTACACATTGATTGGATCTGATAAAATATATTCAGACAAGGATTTCCCTATCAGAAATGTCAATCAATCTTTGATTGATAAAGTTTTCGAAGATTCTACCAGTAAGTTTTTGAGAAAGTCGAGCCCAGGAGTTGTAGTAACTCAGTGTGCTCCTATCCCAAAATCCGAAGTTAGAAAGAAATATGGGAATCAAAAATTGCAAAAACAAAGCAATCAACGAAAGCAAAATCACGCTGCCCAAGGAAATGGAAAAGGTAAACAGAGCCAAAACAAGAAAAAGGACAAGAAGGTAAACTTTGTGAAATCAAAGGGAACGGACAAAATTGAAACGTTTGAAAACAAATCTAACTTAGATTTTGTTAAACAAGCAACAGTGTTGAAAAGAAATGAACCAAACTGTTCGAAACCTAGTACCTCGAGATCACAAAGTTCATCATCATCGGCAAGACGATCACATGATACTTCGGGGTTTGTTGAACGAAGATCATGTTTTGAATGTGGCACAATTGGACATATCATTCGAAATTGTCCATATCTTCATAAGTTGAAAGCAAAAGTTGATGCCCCCCATGGTAACAATTACCATAAAAGATTTGTTTCACCAAAACAGGACCCTCGTCTTGTTAAACAACAAGAAGTGAAACAGAGAAAGAAACAACGGAAAAATGTTGAAAAGATTTTAAAACCAGAGGTTGTCCATACAAAATCTGTCGAATCAAATGTTAAACATGAAAACCAAAAACAGATTTGGAAACCAAAATTGGAAATTGTTTCAGGGGGAGCTACATCAATTCCGAATCATCGGGAAATGGATGTCACAATCCTCGATGATGACGGAAGACCCAAGTCTGTGAAGGCTTGGGTCCCCCTCTCCAACTAATCTTTGAATGAGTGTGTAGGATGTTCCAAGAGGAACTATTGATAGTCTTCGGATTGTTGATAAGTGGAACGTCCATGCACAAGATCGGCGACACCAGACTCCGAAACATCATTATATCTAGGAGTTGTTGCCTTTGATGGAGAGAGGAGAAAAGAAGACAAAAATGTCTGATGAAAGGATGTCGTTGAATGAAGTTGAAAAATTCGACCATTTGAGATATGTGCCAACATTTGGTTGTTACGGTTTTTGATCGGGTCCTCAGGAAAGATTCCAATGAAATGTACGCCTGTAGCACGTCTAAAGCTTTTCGAAGATTCATGGATTTTTCTTCCACAAGAAGTTCAAAGTCCACAAGATGAACGTGTAGGGTACTTTTCTCCATGGTGTGATTGAAGAAAATGTGTTGGTTGATCAATCTACACCGGGTGTGCGGATGCCTTGGCGTGGATTGAACAACCGCACACTACTTCTCAAGAGAAAGATAAAGACCATCGCTGGTGCAATGTGGAAGACCAGCCGGACCCAAAGGTTTATAATCTTGTTGCTGTGAAGAGCTTTCTCAGTAGCTACAAAAATCGACTTTGAAGTCCACAACGGGTGGATATCCAGTTTGGGAGAGCGCTCAGATTCCTTGCAATGCACGAAGCAGTGGCAGGATACGGTTTTGAATTTCTAATCTCTCCTATACTTGTCGATATTTTAGCTGCTTTATGAATTAATATCATCTCATACAGCACTCTTTGACCAGACACTTTGATCTCGAATATCACCTCACACGTGATTGTTTCACTATGAAACTCATCAATGTTGTCATGGTCCACACCGATGACCAACGTGCCGACCTTTTTACCAAAGCATTTGACAAATCAAGATTTGACTATTTATTATTGGTAAACGGCATTAAGGTCAAGCAAGAGTAAAACCAACATCGGAAAATCATTTTTGTAAATACCTTTGTGTTTTAAATTTGTCTTAGTTTGTTGATTTTAGGGGGAGTAAATCCAGTATTTGAAAAATTCAAAAACAATGAAAAAATTTCAAAACACAAAAACAATAGAAAAACAAAAATGAGTTTCCTGGCGAGCAAAAGAGAAAATGATAGTACATCAGTGGTCTGTCTAAACCTCTTTAAACTGAAATGCAAAATGAAAAATGTTAAGCAGCTCTATATAAGATGTATCGGTAGGCTCACAATCATTTTAAAGTGTGCAGGGTGATATAAACTTAAATCGACTGAAGACCAGGTGGGAACCATTCATTGGCATATGGTCTTAGTACCGAAATTTCGTTTGAGAGATTGCCGAGGTTCTGAGATATTCGGTCTTTATGCTGCTTATCATCTGGGTATCATGGTTGTATCTTTTACCGAAAAATAACGGGGACGCAAGTCTAGATCTTCCATGATACCATACATACGTGTACATATTGCATTCGACCTCAATAAGTGATCAACAATCACATGTCCAAACAAATAAGTGATAATATATCACAAATTCTTTCCGGGAGTCAAGTTCGTCTCTCTGCTGTACGAAAGTACTGACCTGTTCACGGACTTGCTCCTGTGCCCTCATGCATATGAAAATCAAGTTCCTCATCAATAAGTGATTCTATCACAAAGGGCTTGTTTTCAAATCAAAATAAGTGAGAATCTCACATCATATACGGTCAAACAGATGATAATCGGTATACTCACCGGTAAGATGAACCCTCGTGCATACCTTGATACGGGAATGTGTCGTGATGTGGATGAACACCGGTCGGTAAGTATAAATCATACCTTAACGTATCCCCTCGCCATGATTACAAATGATAAGTTGAGCTTAAGTGGACAACAATACCGATAATCGTTATAGGATGCTTATCTAAATGTTAACTAATTGAACAACAAGAGTGTTTTGACATGACCATACACTGATATGATTCTCTTACCCTCGAAACTCGCAAAAAGAATGTCTGTAAATATTTATTTAATGCTTTCAGTTTCTGCATCTTTGTATATATTTATTTACTGCTTTCAGTCTTTACATTTGAAATATTCAAAAATACCAAAAAGATTTTAGGTGTGTTTTAATATAAACTTTTTAAAAAGCCAAAAAGATTTTATTTCTATCTTATTTTCGATCGTACGATGTTGGATCTCGAGTCTTCGTTACCTGAAACCTGAACGAAAACCGAAAATGACTAAATCTTCATAAACGGTCGAAATTTGCAAGTTTTGAAAGTTAAAGACTAAAATTGACAAATTTATTAAACTTTCAAACTGTCGGACGGTGTTTGATTGAACAATGGTCACATGTGTGTCGTTTGCTTATGATATTCCAGGCAGTTGTTCTCATTACGCGTTTAGATTTCTTGCATGTGCAGATTCTAAAGGCAAGGAGAACATAGTCGATGACAAGCTTCGGAATGAAGACACGACGTGAAGACACTCAAATGATGAAGATGATCGAGTTGCCGCTGGCCATCATCAACACCACAAGGATCTCAAGTTGTAAAGATCAAGTCATTCACGAGCATAACTCAAGGGGGAGCTTATGTTAAGGGGGAGTTTGTCAACACACTTCCTACATGAAACGGGGAGTTTGTTGATACACTTTCTGCTTTCAAGACGTGAAGACATTGAAGATCCTCCGACTTAGAAGACATGGAAGATGAACCTCACGAGTAGCGTCCAAGGGGGAGTTTGTTGATACATATTATGTGGACGCGACTTGGTTCGGTTCAACTCGGTTCGGTTCGACCCGGTTAGGTTCGGCTCAAGCCCGACGTCACGACTTTCCTCCGTCGTGCGTCCCAGAGTTCGTCACGCGAAGCACGAAGCGCCGCGGCCTTTCCCGTCGACACATCACCATGACATCACCTTGGTGATGTCATGTGATGTCATGATGATGTCACAACTTGACTAAACTTGGCAAATATGAATTGTTGAATTCTGTACGTATACTTGCATGAATTTTGGGCCAATCATCATCAAGACAAATGCATGTTGGGCCTTTGACCAACCCACATGGGCCGAACTCCAAACCCAATCGCACAACATATGCAAGACCCATATATATTTGCCGAAATCAGGTGTTTTCGGCAGAAGTGAGCGAGGACAAGAAAAGGGCAGCGAACAAGAGAGAACCGAGAGATTTGATAGAGAGTTTGCATAGATTATCTTGTAAACATTGATTTGTAATTGTCTTTCAAGTATTAATACATTGGTGTTAATCGTTGAGTCCCGGTCTCCATCTCGTGTTTTTGTTCATCTCCTTCTCTCGATATCGGTTTGCATCTCCGGTTGGATTCCGCACAACCGGGTGTGTTTGACAACAAGGATTAGGCGACTAGATCCTCCCCTAGCCGGACCTACAGTTGTAACGGGTTGTATATTCCCATCCTTCTTGATGTTACAAATTGAGTTGAAGTTGATGTCATAGTTGCTTACCAAAATCTAACTAAAACAAAAAAACACTAATTAGATTCATAATCACCTTAAGTAAAACTATGCAAATGAGTACAACAGTTGACTTTTTAAGCGTCAAATGAGTTAAGCTTTGACTTCAAAATCGACACAAACTGGTATGTTTTATATAGTTAACCGAATACTTATATGAAAGTGTATAGAAATCTGTACATGGACACAAATCAGACAAAAAAAAGTTCTAAAATTTCTTGGTCAAATTTTAATTTGAAAAATACATGGTTTGACTCTTTTCAAAGGTCAACAATCAACATAATCATTTAATGAAGTCTATAAAAGTAAACATGCAAAAGATTTCAAGAATTTCACACTATCTCATAATTTTAAATAAAAAAAGAGCAGGGTTACCTTCTGATAAATCTCTTTATTTAGTGTAAACATCTTCCCCTGCTCCCAAACCCTACAAATATCAAACACAATCACAAAAATATCTCATGATTTCAAACCATACTCTACATCACTGGCTAAATATATGTTCAAAACGAATAATTCTAGTAAAGAAAGATCTCAAGAAATATAAACGCAACTAAAATAAAGTTTTGTTTTTTCTTTCTTGCTGAAAGAAAAAAATGGAGCAACTTCACAAATTGCTGATTAAAAATCCTAATCATAATGTTTCTTCATAATCTCAGTTGAAGCAGAACTAGGTTTACAATTTTGACCTATATGGGTTTTTCAACAATTTGTCAAGATCGGTGTTAAGATGAAAAACATATACAAACTACATATAGATCGTTAATCATACCCGAACCAAGAATGTTGTTCAGGTCATGGAAACGTATTACCACTATCACCCAACATAGCCAACAGATACGTAGCGTCAACCTTCATATTGCTGCACGAACCATCTAAAATTTCAATCAAAGGCATCACAATATTGTCCTTAAAGTTCTCAAAATCACTTAAGTTTTACCTAATGAAACTGGATCTACTGATAGCAATGGAATGAAGAAGACGATCCGTACCTGTTGCCTACTGAACGTATCAATAGCATCCAGCGATTGTAGAACTCGATTTTGTGGTTTGCAATTCAATCATTTCAAACTAAAAAAAAAGAACAAATCAAATCTGGTCAGAATCGAATTTAGCAAAAAAAAAAAATGAATTCAACACCTCATTACAGTCCAGATCCAGATTCGAAAGTGCCCTAACTTCATCATTGAAACCAAAAATTAGGTCTGCCATCATCGTCATCGTCGGTTCGGGTTCAAACCATCGTCATCGTCGTCCCCGTTTGTTGTTTCTTCTCGGCTTCAACTGATTCATCGCCATCATCGTCATCGTCGGTTCGGGTTCAAACCCTAGATCGCCGAGAGAGAGAGAGAGAGAGAAGAGAGAGACAAGATCGGATGTTTTTGTGAGATGTGTGAGGAATGAGAGAGAAAGGAATTGTTGATCCGTGTGAAGTCAAATGGACGGTCCAGATCGTGATCCGTGTGAAAAAAGTGAAAAAATGGACGGTTGATGATGAATCAGTTGAAGGGTAATTTCTTTGTGTTTTCTTGTGCTTTAAGACTTGTACATTGTGCATTGAGGGTGTTTTCAACACCTTGTTGAATTACCATTTTGTCCTTCATATATCCTTATTAAAGTAGTATAGATATATATATATATATATATATAAAGGAAGGTTAACGTACATTACGGATTAACGTACATCACGTACAACAGATAATTACGCACGTTCGTTTTAAAATCACGCATGTTATAACTCAAAAATCCAAAATCATGCATGTTGAAACACAATAATCACGCATATTGAAAACATTAATCACGCATGTTATAGAACAAATCACGCACGTTGTTGTACGTGAAGTACGTTAAGCTGTAATGTACGATATAATTTTTCTACATATATATATAAATATATATATATATATATATATTTATAAACGGTACAGATTCTAAGAGAAGTCCAACTTATTTGAGAAACTTGAGAAGTATTCTGGACCACACATTTCCCTAAACTTTTCGTAAATTACCAAAAGTTTAGGAAAAATATGTGGTTAAGAATGCTTCTTAAGTTTCTCAATTAGACTAGGGCTTCTCGCATGATCCTAACCCAATATATATATGTGTGTGTGTGTGTGTGTGTGTGTGTGTGTATATATAAGTGTAACGAACAATAGGGCTTATCGTACACAACGTACGCGATAACCCCAGCCATCAGATCTTCATCTCCCATGCGATTTCACCCCATAAACAACAGCGTACGCGAGCACAATTCGCATGTTATAAAAACGAAAATGAAATCGCATGGCTTGAAAATGCAATGAAATCGCATGTTTTGAAATTCCATGCAAATGAAATCGCATGTTTGAAATCACATGCAAAAGGAAATCCCATGCAAATGAAATGGCTTGCATGAAATCGCATGTTTTGAAATCCCATGCAAATGAAATTGCATGTGAAATCTCATGCAAATGAAATGGCTTGCATGGGGAATGTGAAAAAATGGCATGGGGTGTGTAGATGGTGAAGTTGCATGGCGTAAACACGAAATCGCACATTTTTATGTGGTGAAATCGCATGGGGAGATGAAATCGCATGGGAGATCAAGATCTGACCGCTGGGATTATCGAGTACGTAATGTACGATTAGCCTTATTGTAGGTTGACTGGCCTCTATATATATACACATATGTAGGGGAAGGTTTATTGGGGAACACTAAAAAAGTTGAGAACACTGGGAACCGACTCAAACGAACTCCGATTTTGGAACCGGTTCGTCGAACCCTAACTAAGATCTCTTAACCCTAAACCCTAAATCCTAACTCCTAAACTCTAAACCCTAAACCTAAAAAATAAGGCTAAAACCTATGCTAAACCGTAAAATCTAAACTATAAACCCTAAAAGCTAAACCCTAAAGGTTAATGTAGGATCGTATTTGACAACCGAATGAGTCAATCTGAGCTAATATACGACAGTTTGAGTGGCGGAAACAAACAAACTGTTTTGAATCAGAAAGATAAACCCTAAAACCTAAAGCTAAACCCTAAGGCTAAACCTTAAATCTAAACCCTAAACCCTAAACCCTAAAGATAAACCCTAAAGCTAAACCCTAAATCTAAACCCTAAACCCTAAAGCTAAACCCTAAAACCTAAAGCTAAACCCTAAGGCTAAACCTTAAAGCTAAACCCTAATATATTTAGGGTTTAGGGATTATGATTTAGGTTTTAGGGTTAAGAGATCCTAGTTAGAGTTCGACGATCCGGTTCCAACGCCGTGGGAATGAATCCAATCGGAGTTCGTTTGAGCCGGTTCCCCACAGTTTCCCACTTTTTTAGTGTTACCCAATGAACCTCACACTACATATTATGTATATGTATATATATACATATGTATATGTATATATATAACAAAATGCAACGGGCACGCCTTTAGAAAAGAGCCATATATGTACCAGGACCACATCATCTATTGATAACCAATAACTGCTTCAACCGACACCAATTTGTCAGATCATTTAATAGCCCCAAATTCCGTTGTCGCCCATCATCTTTCAATCTCCAAGCATAAATCGAATCCAATCTGCATCATCTTTTTCCAATATTGAATCGCCACAAGTCGATTGAATCAAATCCACATCATCTTAAAAAGCAACACAACCTTTAATAGAACCACATGACCACCATAAATTCTTATGCAGCCCACTTATTCAAACCATTGTGTCATGTCGATTAAAAGTAAATGATATGAGATGTTGCTTTTTGTATCCAGTGGATTAAATATAATGTCTCTAACCAACGCAAATTTTAAACGAAGAAGTATATAAACCGTAAGTTCGTAATTGTATATATATAATCCCTCTCCAAGTCAACCAACATGATGTCACTGCTTTTCATCACTTAACAACTTTAGATTTCACATGGGTGAGAATTCTAGACTTGAACCAACCAGGATACACCCTCAAGCCTCACAACATGGAATGTCACAACGAGTCAACTAAGAAAAGTAAACTAAAAAAGTTTAATTCATGAATAAGTGTACCTGTAAATAAGTCATGTATGCACATGGATTCACAACTCTTAGAGCAAGGTAAATCTCAAAAGGATCTGCAAATGTTCGGCATCAAAACGCTGACGTAAAACAATCTTGAAAGTATCACTTGCAAGAATGTGTTCTTTTGCTTGCATTACTGCCACCTTGTATTATTCCATGTTCATGTTTGACTGGTTCAAAGGACTTTTGAATTGTTGAGTGTTTAATTTAATAGAACCGGGAGATAACTTTAGCCTAATTATCAAGAGCTAAGTAAAAAAATTCTTGCGAACAAAAAGTGGATTAGGAAACCATTATAACGCTATAGAGAAGATAAGTCACTTATAGATCACAATCTTGTACTTTAGACGCCAATCTTTGCCACAACTAATAAAAAACAAAAGACAACGATTTTTTATGCCGGTAAGTTTGGGGAGACAAGTTATTTTGTTAAAAAGCTTGGCAAGTTAAGCCTATATTTAAGCCAAGTAGGCGGACCATATGGCTCAAGGTTATCATCAGAAGAACCTACTTGGCTTAAATTACTATAAGCTTAACTTGCCAAGCTTTTTGACAAGATAACTTGCCTTTCCTAACTTACTCGCAGAAAAAAAATGTTTTTTTTTTTCTTGTGTTTTGTATTAGCTGTTGAAAATATTGGCGTCTAAATTACATGATTGTGATCTGTAAGTGACATATCTTCTATATAGCATTTTGACGGTTCCCTAATCATTTTTTGTTTACTTAGCTCTCGATAATTAGGCTAAAGTTGGCTCCGATTCTCTTAAATTAAGGACTCCACAATTGAACACCCCTTTGAACCAGTCAAACATGACCAGGGAATAATACAAGGGAGTAGTACAGCAAGCAAAAGAACACATTCTTGCCGTTGATATTTTGGAGATAATTTTAACCCAACGTTTTGAACGCCGAACGTTCGCAGATCATTTTGAGATTTACCTTTCACTATGAATTATGAAATCATGTCCGTACATGACTTATTCACTGGTACTTAATCATGAATTAAACTTTTTAGTTTACTTTTCTTACTTGACTCATTGAGACGTTCCATGTTGTCAGGCTTAAGGTGTGTCGTGGTTGGTTCAAGCCCAGAAATTATCACCCATGAGAAATATGAAGTTGTCATGTTATGAAAAGCAATGTGCAGAACACATCATGCTGGTTTACTTCCAGAGAAATTTTATATACATACATATACATACATATACATACATACATACATACATACATACATACATACATACATACATACATACATACATACATACATACATACATATATATATATATATATATAGGATTGGGTTGATTTGTGAACCCTTCCTTATTTATGAACAAAACGAACAAATCATAGCCGTAGATCTTATTAAATTAAAAATAAGGGTAGGATTGTCTTTTAACATATATATTTTTAATTCAAATTTTATTTTTCAAAAATTATGTTCAGTTACTAGGAAAAATAACCACCCATCCTGTCATAATTCAATTTCAATTCATGATGAAAAAAAATACCGCCTCCATATTTTCCCAGATTGTTCCTCAGTTCAAGAAATTTCATATCTTTACCATCTTCGTTTCATTCTTATTTTGTTACACTTACGATTTTTAAATTATGTCAGAGACACGAACACGAACGAACTGCCAGGCAATTCGTTAATTCCTCATAGCCCCGAATGAGCAGGGGAAGATCATATGTAAGTAGGTTCCATCGAACATCAAGGTATAATTTTTAAACATCATGGCCCCGAACTACATGGGGAAGTTCATGCGTTTACTAACGATTTATTAATTTTTGACAGACACGAACACGAACGATCAGCATGTTGTTTCAGCCAAGTTGTTAAGTCCTCATGGCTCCGAACGTTTAGCAGATGATCATGTGTTCGTAGCTTCCATTGATCATCAAGGTACAATTTTAAAACATACGTGTATATAAGTTTGTATCTAGTTTCGCAGGGACAAGAATACATAGCTGTATGAACAATTGGACCAGGAGAGAAAGCAATTAAAAAGAGTAAAAAACCGAGACGGAAATGCAATTTTTGCAATAAATGAGTTAGGGATCATGATAAGAGGAACTATCCGCTTAAAAAGGCTAACCCGGTTAAGGACGATTCGTCAACCGACGAAGAAGATGATGTATACCAAGAATCCGAAACCGAAGAATACGTGTCCGATGATTTTGGTAGTGAAGAGTAGGTTACGTAAATCGTAACAACATTCAGTTGTTTTTTTCATGTTCTCCTTCAGTTTTAGGTTTTTTTAAACATGACAGTTGATGTTAGCTTAAACTAGTTCTTATGGTAATTTTGTTTACGTGTTTCTATGGTGGTGCTATATGTTTTTGATATATCATGTATAACTGGAGTCTATGGGTTTTTAAGTTTTATCCATTACACATGATTGTTAATTGACAATCTTCTCGTGGCCTCTACTAACTCGCGATATGTGATACATGTTACAGTTACAAGTAGTACAGTAGGTTATAAGAGCATAACTGGTCGCAGTTCATGAGTATTCGCAGTCTAGTAGGTTAGAATGTTAGAGCTGCACATGTGTTTGTGTTGTGCGTAATCCCAGCAATCGCTACATTTGAAAATACCTTGTTAAAATGTTTTTTTAAAAGGTACAAATTAATATAGATGCCAGCAGTGTATATTTTGTGACATCCCATTTTTGAGTTTATTAATGATGCAGCATGCGTGAGTCTAATTGAAGTCCCATTTTCATCTACTATTACCTTCCATGTTGCATAAAAGGCTATCTATATGTCTGTGTTATAACATATACAGATATAGTTCAGTTGTTTATAAGGTTATCAAGTATCTATGGATGTTCATAGACAATGTACACGTGTTCTCTACCGGGTCGCAATATGGTATACAGGTTACATCAACTAGTAGTCGAGTAGGTGGCAAGGTTTTGACTTACGCATGTGCATTTTGCATCTGGTATTTTCATGTAGGAAATAGTTTTTAGAATAACATGGCTGTATGTGGTTTTCGTAATGTAAGAGGTACAAATGAAACTTGTGTTGCCCACTTGTGCATAGACTAACGTTCGTATAAATCAGACTGTCAAGGATATTCACTACTTTTATAAATGCATAACAAACATCACTGTTACCCTAATATTTAAAACAAAGGAATATTGGATATGGTTAACATTATACAGACTACGATAGTTCAACATAAATCCAGTGCAACCAAGCGTATTAACTAGTCTGTTCACCTACACGAGCTAACCCAAAAGTAAAGATACTGTTTAGACACAAAGAAAATAAACTAGACAAATCAAAAGACATCGGCAGTACAAGAAATCTACTTAATTTTGTTAATGCCAGCATAATCACAGGCTTCTTCCAGAATATGTTCGCATCCGATGTAAACTTCACAGCAAATTTCTTCCTAAGTTGTGCTATCTTTGTCTTTACTTTTGCCATTTCAGTTGGAAACCCAACGTCCCAGCGATCTTCAATGATCCCCATCCAAGTTTCCATGTGTCGCATCGTGTATATTCCCGAGTCTTCATGGTTTCCTATGGTTACCCAACCAATATCCAACCGAACAGGATCTCGAGCTCCAATCTCATGGCATCGGAGATGGCGAACACGCTTTAGGTATTTCACAACCACATCTTTCTGCACACAAATATAACTTTGTGAAATAAAGAAACGGGACACATGTGTAAACCCTTTTAAGCCCTAATTAACCCTTTAAATTACATATCACCACATAAAGTTCTCAACAAAATTTACTGTCTTCACCTTCAGAACATATAATCGGATCTGCTGCACTGTTTTTAAATATGCCTTTCCGTTTACCAGCTATCCGTTTGCTTTTTCTCCCTACATATTTGTATTAAGACCCTCGTTTAACGATATGTAAGACCATTTAACCATCTACAATTTATTGCTTACCAAATATCACTTACTAGTCCTCATTTTTTATCCTTATAAATTACCTAAGACAAACCAACAAGGAAACAAACTCCGAATGTATTAGAAACAAACAGGTCTCAGCCTTAATTGAATGAGAAACTAATAAACAATATTATGGAAAACAAATCAATAAATTGCTACACGTACATATATGTACATATCAGTTTGCCCAATTATAATACACATGTGTACCTTTGTGTTTTACACATGTGTATTATTTCAATCGCTAAGTTCACAGAGTACACCATTTTAAAACTGGCAGAAATACACAACATATCACAATGTTTTCATTATGACGTTTGAACAAATACACCTCTAATTGGTTCGTTTTACACAGCACATATATGTACATTTCAGTTTGTCCAACTTTAATACACATGTGTATTATTACAACCGTTAAGATAACAGATTACACCATTTTATACAAACCTCATTACAAAACATTTTTTAATAAACAATGAAATCGATTGAGCCAAAAAAGGCCAAACTACATGAGTTTAAGATACTGGCTTAAGTACACAAAAAAATCAAGGTACAACACTATGTAATCAATCCTAATACACATAATCTACTTTGTTCATACACAATAACTAAACCAAACTTTAAATTGAACGGATTTCACATTCCCGATGTGTACAGATGAACAGGGTATCCATAGTTTGTGTAAACCAAATTCAAAATTTGTGTATTTCATCACCAACACTTATCCTATGTACCCAACAATCTCCACCATGTGTATACACATGTGTATTCATAGCACTTACACATGTGTATTAGTATATTAGTTAAGCAAACAGGTTAAACCATTTCAAAGAACATCAGCTCAAAACATTTTTTGGTACAAAACAATGCCATTGAACTAAAAGATTCTACTAAACTGACACAAATACATAAAAAATTAGTTTGTTACAATATGTAATTAGACCAAATACACACATACTTGTTTCTTTATAGACAACAAAATATACCCAAAATTTAAACAATGCTTGTATTTCGCAATCCCCCAAAATACCTAGATGAATAATGGATATAGACTCAATCAAGATACACATGTCGGAACTGAAATACAACATATCTTAATGGTATATGATAAAGTTTGAACAAGTAGACACCTAATCGGTTTACCAGTCCCAGGAAACTAAGCCCTAGCTTTTGGATTAAAAGGATTCTGAGTAATTAGGGAAGAATCATTCATAATCGTTTGTCAGAAAACTTCAATCGGGCAAAACATATGAACAAATATCAACACTATACTACAAAATCGGTAGAACAACACTACTAAGTGACTGGTTACACAGACCCAATTAAACCCTAGATTAGGAGATGTGAAGATTCATGTGTATAAAGACGAGACATTCAAAATCGTTTGATGAAAAATACACTGTGTAACGATACCTTGTTTAACTTATTCTTCTTGATGCTAGTCCTTTTTGCAGAAATCACCTTTGAGGGAGAGAGGATGGAGATGATTCTTCTTTCTGAGTTGATAGAGGTTATTGATTGACATTGAGGTGGTTTACGAAAAAGCCCTTGCACGGTTATTATATATGAATTTATTCTTTTAATTAATTTAAAAATTTGTTGATGCATATTTTGTGGACACGACTCGGCTCGGTTCAACTCAGCTCAGTTCGACTTGGTTCGACTCAGTTGAAAGGACGTCAGAGACTCGAAGACACGAAGATCGAGACAAAGCTACAGCCAAGGGAGTTTGTTGGTGCACTTGTGTCTGTACTTTGTCTGTATTTTGTCATGATACAAAACGATGTCTTGTGTTAGTCTGAGTTACGTCTTAGGTTTGTTATGTGCGTTCGATGTAAGTTTGACCAAGTCAACCATCCTCCGGTTTGACTTGGCCAAACAGTTAGCACATATGTTGTAACATGCTTGTGTCGAAGGATGTCATCGAAGGATGGTTTGTATCCTTCGGTGACCTCGAAAGATCAACCTTCGACAGATGGACCTCGAAGGATATCATCCTTCGAGGTATGTATGGATCCTTCGGTAGAATTCTGGTCGATAGATGATCCTTCGACCAGATTACCTTATCCTTCGAGCATGTTAGCTGTGTTGAGTATATATACTCATGTAGTGTGTTTGTGTTCAGAAGAGACTTGAGAGACACAAAAGTTAGACACAAGGGAGAACAGCAGAACACTTAGAGCATTCTGTTGGACAGCACACACACACACGAGAGAGAGAGTTTATAGAGTACATCTGTAAACATTGAGCTTGTAACTGGACCTTTCATACGTATTAATACAGAGGTGTTAATCGGTGAATATTGTGTGTCGTGCATTTGCGTGTTCTATCTCGGTTTGCCTTTCTCGGTTGGATTCCGCACAACCGGGTTGGTTTGTACACAGGGATTAGGCGACTAGATCCTCCCCTAGCCGGACCTACAAGTGGTATCAGAGCTTTGGCTCTTCTCCTTGTTAAAACCGAGTGTTTTCGGGTGTGTTTCGAGTTTTTGAAGTTTATATTTTTCTTCAAAAATTCTGTTTAAAGCTTCAAAAATCATCGTATTTTGCTGAAAGTTGTTATAAAAACCTGTTTATTCTTCATTTTCACATGTTAAACATTGGTTTTTAGTGAAGTTTCGGCCAAATTCGTGTTCGGAAAGTTGTCGGTTTACCGGAAAATTCAAATTTTCTGGGTTTGTTCTTGATATCTTCAACAAAGCTTCAAGTGTTCTTCAAAGTTTTACATCTTTTGATCTTGTTTAATTATTTTTGAAAGTTGTTTGTGCATTGGGAAGGGACAACTGATTAAAATAATCAACCCAAATCTGTTTTGGTAAAAGGCAGGGTCTGAACATACCTTCTGCCGAAAGTTGTGCACCAACCCGTCACCTTTCTCACCAACCTGTCAACTTTGTGTCAGTGTGTCAGAGCTCATCGAAAGATATCCTTCGAAGTCGAAAGATCATCTTTCGATCAAGGAGGTTCGACAGATACCCATCCTTCGAACATCTTTCGAAGTCAGTGAGTTATCTTTCGAGCCAAGAAATCTTTTCGAAGGATATATTGTTCGAGCTTCTGTTACATTTCGAAAGATAAGGACCCTTCGTCTTGGAGAATCTTTCGAAGTCATTGTTCGAAATTCAACAGTGATCTTTCGAACACTGTTGATCCTTCGAACAAGTGTCTATCTTTCGAACAAGTGTTTATCTTTCGATCCTTGTCTGTTTAAGTTTAACAGTTTGTGCTTTTCAGGTCTTTCGATCAGAGATCCTTCGGCTGGTTGTTATCATTCGGAAAATTAACATAGTTTGTGAAAATTAATTTTTCAAATTTTAAATCAATTTTCACTTAATATATTAATTTTTATAAAATGGGAACAAACGGTCAGTGGTGGACTCAAATAACTTCGACTCCACAATCATCAGCTACACAACCTGAGTCAGATTTCGAAAAAACTGCATGGATGCGAGCTATTGCCCCACCTCAAGCTGCAATGATAACTGCAAATCAATGGGCATTGGTCACAAATCAAAGCAGCAGCATTCAATCTATGATGCAGAACGACAGTGAAACTGGTACAAGCACAAAACCGCCAAAGCTAAATCACATCAATGATTGGGGATGGTGGAAAGAAAGACTGAGAACTTATGTTCAGGGGCAAGGTCAAGATCTATGGATGTGTTTCTTCACTCCATTTGATAATGATTTGGAAGTTGCAGGATCTAATCCACAAACTTACAGCACTCTGTCTGATGAAGATAAGAAGAAATTTGAGTTAGAAAAGAAAGCATTCATGATTCTCACACAAGCACTTAACAGAGACATTTACCACCAGTTTGTTTACTGCACGACTACTAAAAGCTTGTGGGATATGCTCACGTTACGATGTGAAGGAAATGCTCAATCAAGAAAGATCAAGCAAGCTTTACTGAAGAAAGAGTTTGAAGGATTCACGTGTATGGAGAATGAGACTTTGGCAGAGTTATCTACAAGGTTCCATCACTTGTTGAGCGAGATGTTTGCTTTTAGAGTCACTGCCACTCCACAAGAAATAGTGAAGAGATTTGCTGATAGCTTACCAGCAAAGTGGAGCAGTTATCTTGAAATTCTCAAAGAAAATGGTGTTTTAGACACAATCACCGTTTATGATTTAATTCAAAAATTGGAGAACAAGGATGTGGAAGAAAAGCTTAAGGCAAAAAGAACACTAACTCCTCAAAGTCCAGAGATGTACTTTGGGATTGCAGGAGGTATAAGTGGAGAAAAACCAGCTTCTCAACACGCGAAGCTTCAAACAGCTTTCATCTCAAACACCGGACCATCAACAACAGATCAGTTTGATCCTTCAGCATACTCGATGTATCCAAGACAAAATTCTTCTTCTCAACAACAGTATGTGCAACCGACAGCTCAGCAATTCACACCACCGCCTTTCTTAGATCCAAGCAGAGCTCAGAAGCAACAACCGCAACAGCAAGGATTTTATGGAAGCTCTTCAAATCTTCAAGCCACTTCCAATCCAAACACAGTCAGATTAGACCCTTCCAACTTTTCCAAAGTCAGTGTCGAAATAGCCAAGGAGCATATGGAGATGTTGAACACCTTGGTTAGTGCTTATTGTGGATTAATCGCAGGTCAGATTGGGAATATCAATCTAACCAATGAAGATTATCAGCAAGTGGATAGAGAAGAGTTTGAAATGATGGATATCAAATGGGCTCTTGCTAGTGCAATTCGAAGAGCAAAGGAGTTTATGGAAAGGACGGGGAGAACCAACTTGGAAAGCAAGAAAGACACCAAGTATGGGTTCGACAAGCAAGCTGTAACGTGCTTTAACTGTGGTGAACGGGGTCATTTCAAAAGGGAATGCACAAGACCAGCTCAGCATGGAAACCAAAATCCCTTCAGAAATCAAGGCAACCAGCAGAACCAGAACAGGAACAATGTTCGTACGTTGATACCTGTCAACAACCAAAGCCAAGCAGGGTCATCAAATGCCAACCAGGGACTCGTGGTTCCAGTAGATGAAGGTTGTGATTGGTCGCTTCAGTTGGGAAATGATGCTCCAAATGGTGGAACAGCATGTTATGCTAAAGTGACTGAGAAGGTAGTAGAACCCGTATCTGCTGGTGAATCTTCAGAAGATGAAGATAGTTCGGGTTATAGTGGGAGCATGGATGGGGAATCACTTGATGCTGGTGATTTATCAAGTGATGCTTTAGATTTGAAGGTTGATGAACTTTTGGCTGAAGCTGAAGCATTATGCAAGAGGAGATCTATTCTCTGCCAGAAATCTGCTGGAACTTCCGAGAAGCTTGCTAAGTTCTTCTCTGAAGATGGATCTTTTTCTTTCCATTCAGCCTTTACGGCTAATGTCGACAGTTCATCAAGTCAGGTATGTGTCGATGAACCCACTGTAGTTAGTTGTGAAAATTGTGATAGTTTAAAGGTTAAATATGCTGAACAGGAAAGTCAGTTTGAAATCACACACAAACACAATCAAGAATTGATTGTAGATCTTTCTAAAGCAACTGAAGCTAACTTGTTTTTAACCAGAAATGAAAAGGAGTTTAAAGCAACAATTGCGTCATTAAAACATGATGTTTCTGAATTACAAAAGGCTGTTTTGAGAAAACAACATGCTAACAATGATCTTATTGACACAATTGAAAAGCAAATGGTAGAGTTAGCAACAGCTCGATGTGAATGTGAGACAATTAAGCAGAAATTGGAAAGCTATTCCAATTCCCGCTATGTTTTGGATCACATTATTGATGTTCAAAAGAAAAAGGGGGATAAGAAGTGTATGGGATTCAAATCATGTCCTCCCCCAATGAATCACAATTACTCCAAATTGCCTGATGACGAGGATATGCCCCGTTTTGAACCTACTGTGCCACTCGGTCTAGATGACTTTGCAGCAGGCCTCGGGTTCACAATAGGTACATCATCCTCGGGTCAATCAGAATCTGAGAATGAGACAGATTCATCGTGTGTTAAGGAACAGAGTCCTATCATTGTTGAGGATGCTGATTCTTCGGACGATGAATCTGAAGAAATTGTGAACCAACAGTCTAACTCGGTTACAACAGATATTCCAATTGAGAATCACATCTTGTGTGATCCACCAGTGCAACCGAGTAAGACTGAAACGTCAAAAGCAATGGAGTCCCTTGTTTCTAGCAGTGAAGGGAATAACTTGTTGTACACGCTCAAAGGAGATAGCAAAATCTACTCTAACAAAGATTTTCCAATTAAAAATGTAAATCAAGATTTAATTGAGCAAATTTTTGAAGGATGCACTGATAAGTTTTTGGGGAACAAAAGTGGCAAAGTTACCGTCACCCAATGTGATCCAATTCCGTGTGAACAAATTAGAAAACAATACGGAAACCAAAAACTACCAATTGAGCGAAAACAACAAACCAATTCTGGAAAAGGTAAGGTACAGGGAAAGAAGGCTCAGAACAAGAATGTTCAAGCACCTAAAGTTCAGCAGCAAAAGGTGCAAAACAAAAGAGCTTCTGTTAAGAAAAGAGAACCGAAAGTGAACTTTGTTGGATCCACGGGTTCAGACAAACTTGAAACATTTCAGGACAAATCTAACGTTGATTTTGTAAAACAAGTTAGAATTTTAAAACGAAATGATCAGAATAATTACACCCAACACACAAACCCATGTGATTTAGGTCCAAGTACATCTAGATCACAAAGTTCATTGTCTGGTTCTCCGTCTGGTTATCAACATGTTTCTCCGAGGTTTGTAGAGCGGAGAATGTGTTTTGAGTGTGGCACAGTTGGGCATATTGTAAGATACTGCCCATACCTGCAAAAGTTGAAGGCAAAAACGAGTGCTCCCCAAGAAACCAATTACCAAAAACGACCTGTTTCCCCGAAACAAGACCCACGTGTCTTGAAAGAAAAGGAAAAGAAGTTAAAACAAAAGAATCAAAAGGTAATTGAGAAGGCCTTAAAATCAGAGGTCAAAGAAGAAAAACCTGTTCAAGCAAAATCTACAACGGTAAAACCAGTAAATGCAAAAACAATTAATACAAATACTGGTAAAGGACAAACAGCTTGGAAGCCAAAGCAGGTAATTCAATCAGGGGGAGCACCACAAGTTCTATTTCCTAATCATCAAGTGATTGAAATCACTTTTCTTGATGATCAAGGACGACCCAAGTCCACAAAGGCTACTGTCCCCCTCTCCAACTAATCTCTGAGTGAGTGTGCAGAATGTTCCAGGAGGAACTATCGATAATCGTAAGATTGTTGATAGTGGAGTATCCATGCACAGAATAGGCGACAGAAGAAATTGCTGCCTTTGATGGAGAGAAAATGAAAAGGGAAACATAATTGTCTGTTGAAAGAGATTGAAAAGCTTCGACAAAAATGCAAATCATTAAAAGTAAGATTGTTCAAGGCTTTGATCGGGTCCCCAGGGTAGATTCAAATCAAAATGTACGCACCTGCAGCACGTTTGAGGTTCAAAATCAACAAGATGAACGTGCAGTGTACATTTCTTCGCGGTGTGATTGAAGAAAATGTGTTTGTTGAACAAACCAACCGGGTGTGCGAATGCCTTGGCATGGGTTGAACAACCGCACACTACTTCTGAAAGAGAAAGAGAAAGACAAAGACCTTCGCTGGTGCAATGTGGAAGACCAGCCGGACCCAAAGGTTTATGATCTTGTTGCTGTCAAGAGACATTTCAGTAGCTACAAAATCGACTTTGAAATCCACACCGGGTGGATATCCAGTTTGGGAGAGCACTCAGATTCCTTGCAATGCACGAAGCAGTTGCAGGATACGGTTTTAAATTCTAATCTCTCCTTTACTTGTCGTTATTTAAGCTACTTTATAAATTGTTATCCTCTCGTACAGCACTCTTTGGCCAGACAATGCTGTCATGGTCCGCACCGCTTACCGACATGCCAACTGATTTATCCAAAATTCGATAAATCTTTTCAGATTAAAAATTAATTTTGGTAAATGGCATTGAGGTAAAACATGAGTTAACCAACATCGGAAAGTCATTTTTTTTTGTAAATACCTTTGTGTTTTTAAATTTTATCTTAGTTTGTTGATTTTAGGGGGAGTAAATCCAAAATTTGAAAAATCCAAAAACATTGAAAAATTTCAAAAGCACAAAAACAATAGAAAAACAAAAATGAGTTTCCTGGCGAGAAAAAGAGAAAATGATAGTACATCAGTGGTCTGTCCAAACCTCTTTAAACCTTAAATGAAAAACGATAAGCAGCTCTATATAAGATGTATCGGTAGGCTCACAATCATTTTAAAGTGTGCAGGGTGATATAAACTTAATTCGACTGAAGACTGGGTGGGAACCATTCATTGGCATATGGTCTTAGTACCGAAATTTCGTTTGAGAGATTGCCGAGGTTCTGAGATATTCGGTCTTTATGCTGCTTATCATCTGGGTATCATGGTTGTATCTTTTACCGAAAAATAACGGGGACGCAAGTCTAGATCTTCCATGATACTATACATACGTGTACATACTGCATTCGACCTCAATAAGTGATCAACAATCACATGTCCAAACAAAATAAGTGATAAAATATCACATTTATCCGGGAGTCAAGTTTGTCTCTCTGCTGTACGAAAGTACTGACCTGTTCACGGACTTGCTCCTGTGCCCTCATGCATTCGAAAATCAAGTTCCTCATCAATAAGTGATTCTATCACATAGGGCTTGTTTTCAAATCAAAATAAGTGAGAATCTCACATCATATACGGTCAAACAGATGATAATCGGTATACTCACCGGTAAGATGAACCCTCGTGCATACCTTGATACGGGAATGTGTCGTGATGTGGATGAACACCGGTCGGTAAGTATAAATCATACATTAACGTATCCCCTCGCCATGATTACAAATGATAAGTTGAGTTTATGTGGACAACAATACCGATAATCGTTATAGGATGCTTATCTAAATGTTAACTAATTGAACAAAAGGAGCGTTTTGGCATGACCGTACACTGATATGATTCTCTTACCCTCGAAACTCGCAAAAAGAATGTTTGTAAATATTTATTTACTGTTTTCAGTTTATGCATCTTTGTATATATTTATTTATTGCTTTCCGTCTTTACATTTGAAAAATGAAAAATTCCAAAAAGACTTTAGGTGTGTTTTAATATAAACTTTATAAAAGCCAAAAAGATTTTGCTTCTAGTTTATTTTTGATTGACTGATGTTGGAACTCGAGTCTATCCTACCCAAAATCCTGATCGTAAGCCGGAAAACAATTGCATCTTCATAAACTGTCGAAGTTAACAAGTTTTGAAAGTTAACAGTCTAAAATTGATCATTTTCTAAACTTTCAAACTGTTGTCGGTGGGTGTTTGATTGAGATTTGATCTCATATGTGTCATTTGTTTAAATGTTAACTATATTCCAAGCGGTTGTTCTCATTATGCGTTTAGCTTTCTTGCATGTGCAGATGCTAAAGGCGAGGAGAACATGTTCAATGAAAAGCTTTGGAATGAAGACACGAAGTGGAGGCACTCACAGGATAAAATGATCGAGTTGCCGCTGACCCTTCATCAACACCACAAGGATCTGAAGATTTGACAAGTCAAAAGATTCACGAGCATGACTCAATGGAGAGTTCAATCTAAGGGGGAGTTTATTGACACACTTCCTAAATGAAAAGGGGAGTTTGTTGATACACTTTCTACTTACACACTTGAAGACTTTGAAGATCCTCCGACGTGGAAGACATCGAAGTTGAACCTCACGAGTAGCGTCCAAGGGGGAGTTTGTTGATGGATATTTTGTGGACACGACTCGGCTCGGTTCAACTCAGCTCAGTTCGACTTGGTTCGACTCAGTTGAAAGGACGTCAGAGACTCGAAGACACGAAGATCGAGACAAAGCTACAGCCAAGGGAGTTTGTTGGTGCACTTGTGTCTGTACTTTGTCTGTATTTTGTCATGATACAAAACGATGTCTTGTGTTAGTCTGAGTTACATCTTAGGTTTGTTATGTGCGTTCGATGTAAGTTTGACCAAGTCAACCATCCTCCGGTTTGACTTGGCCAAACAGTTAGCACATATGTTGTAACATGCTTGTGTCGAAGGATGTCATCGAAGGATGGTTTGTATCCTTCGGTGACCTCGAAAGATCAACCTTCGACAGATGGACCTCGAAGGATATCATCCTTCGAGGTATGTATGGATCCTTCGGTAGAATTCTGGTCGATAGATGATCCTTCGACCAGATTACCTTATCCTTCGAGCATGTTAGCTGTGTTGAGTATATATACTCATGTAGTGTGTTTGTGTTCAGAAGAGACTTGAGAGACACAAAAGTTAGACACAAGGGAGAACAGCAGAACACATAGAGCATTCTGTTGGACAGCACACACACACACGAGAGAGAGAGTTTATAGAGTACATCTGTAAACATTGAATATTGTGTGTCGTGCATTTGCGTGTTCTATCTCGGTTTGCCTTTCTCGGTTGGATTCCGCACAACCGGGTTGGTTTGTACACAGGGATTAGGCGACTAGATCCTCCCCTAGCCGGACCTACAAAATTATTTAAACCATTTTGTTTCAAAGTGATATAAACTTGATAATTCTGTAAGTCTTGTTTCTTGAAAGTATGATTTCTATTTCCGCACACTATTTTCACAACTATTGAAATCACTTGCCATATTGCGTGAGAAGAAGTTTTTAAGTCTAAACTGGGACCAACAATTGGTATCAGAGCAGATTGAATAAATTATTTTCAAACGATCAATCGCCCATTTTCTTTTCTCTAAATATGGCCAGCTTTCAAACATGAAATAATGCTTTTAACATTGGTTCAATGTCTAAACCTCCGACTCTTGTCAGAGAGGAATACCCACAATGGAAAATCAGGATGGTCAATTTCCTTAATGGACATGACCGAGCTCTGTTTCAATCCATTGAAATGGGTCCACATGTACCATAGGCAGTTTGCAGCAAGATGGAGCTCGTTCTCACGTTCGTTTCGCCTGGTCGCACGCCCAAAACGGACCCTCGTAGCCCAAGTTAGAGCCATTTTAGTGAAGCCCCTTTTGTTACGCGGTCTTGGGCCTCCAAATACAAAATAGCCTGTTCCTCCACACTTGGGCCTGCATCACTTTAGTAAATTCCTATTCAGTGAGATTTTTATACCTTAAAGCACACCTGTATAGGAACTTTTTGTTTAGTCTAATATTTGAAGGGCTTAGTATTGTACATGTTATAAAATATTTTGATCAACAACAAGGGCTTTGCTAGAGGTACAACTTCAGAGAAAAAGAAAACAGTTTGTGATATGGTTATTGAGCAACTTTAGTTAGAGAAAAAGAAAATTGTCTGTGATATGGTTATGGAGCAACTTTATTTTGTCACTATTTAATATAATATGTAATTTTTTTGTATTTCTTTTATTTTTAGATTTATTAATCATATAGATTAAATTTTTAGCCCGTGTAATACACGGGTAACTAACCTAGTAAAGTAATATAGCTGCAGTGGATTTAAGAAACTGTTGGGAGCAGCAAAGCCCGTTACATCATCCATAACCCTGTAAAATCGTTTAGCATTAACTTCCAAATATTCTTCTTTAATTCCAAAACAATAAAATTTATCCTATTATAAATTCAGATATATATATCCTCATAATTGCCTTTCAAAAAAAATATATCCTCATAATCTCGATGTATATATATGAGTATTGATGAATGAAAGAGATACACTTCTCATATTTTCTCATATTTCACTTCATCTTATCAGCACCTGCTCAATACTTGTTTTGATTGTTTAGTTGATGCTTTAGAAGTGGTCTACCTTGGCTATTGTTTCACATATATTATAGAATTCTACTTCAGCCACACATTCATCAATCCAGGTAACATATATTAACGTCTCGTGCATTTATTGGTAGATATAGAACCTTTTTACTCACTTGAATCACACACATCAAATGTTTTTACGTAATTCAGTGATAAATTTGTGACATAAAATTGAGATAGATGGATTTTTTTTTTCGTAAATAGATATTTTTTTCTTTTTTTTTTTTGTGATTCAATCTCGCAAAATACTATTCAAAGTAATACTAGATATTATGGTTTTCTATGATTAAGATATTGAAACATACAATCAAGATATTGTTTCTTGAAGTTTATTAGAACATAAACATGCTTTTAGTTAGGCGGTAACTGCCGTCATAAATTAATGAATTACCCATTAAATGCGAATGCGTGATGAAGATCTTGATTTGTTTTGGTTTTGCGGAAACCCATTTTCCGGACTTTCTTCACCGTTGGATAGATATCGGAGTCATGCATACTTTGTTTCAATCACTTGATGTTATCATATACAATCTCTGGATGCTCTCTGTTTTTCGATCTCACGTTTCCTCTAGCAAGACTCCTGTGATTCATTAATAAAACGACTTAATAGGTTGTATGTATTAAGCATGGACTTTGGTCTGACTTTCACCGCTTTTGATTCATTTAATCCATTTTAGCTAAAAAAATATGTTCCAGTTTCAAATAAAATACAATCCAAATCGACCCATTTACAAATAAAAGAGTTGAAATTGCCACCTCTAAATCTGATAGAAACAACAAACAAAATAATAGTGTCTTAGGATGAAACTAAGATGTGTGGTCATAAGCTTTTCCACATTAACCGAACCAGGTTTCGTAACCTTCACCCGAGTTGAATGTCACCATTATGAAGTCAACATTTGAATTAGTATGATCTACAGAACTATTTAGTTAGATTAAAAAGTCAAAATACCCTTTTCAACATCACGAGTTGACGTTAATCCGGCGTTGCATCAAGATGTTGAATAAGAATGCCGTTAGTGTCAATACATGAGATGTTTTAACATAAACGACATTCTTAATCAACATCTCTTCGCAACGAGAAGGTTACCGTCAAGTCGTGATGTTGAAAAGGTTATTTTGCCTTTTTAATCTAACTTAATACTTCTGTAGATCATACTAATTCAACATGTTGACTTCATAATGGTGACATACAACTCAGGTGTAGGTTACGAAACCTGGTTCTGTTAATGTGGAAAAGCTTATGAGCATGCATATTAGTTTCATCGTTAGACACTGTCTATTTTTCTATCAGATTTAGAGGTGACAATTTCAACTCCTTTATTTATAAATGGATCAATTTAGGCCGTATTTTTTATCTCAAACCAGAACATATACCAGAACATATACCAGAACATATATATATATATATATATATATATATATATATATATATATATATATATATATATAAAGGAAGGTTAACGTACATTACGGCTTAACGTACATCACGTACAACAGATAATTACGCACGTTCGTTTTAAAATCACGCATGTTATAACTCAAAAATCCAAAATCATGCATGTTGAAACACAATAATCACGCATATTGAAAACATTAATCACGCATGTTATAGAACAAATCACGCACGTTGTTGTACGTGAAGTACGTTAAGCTGTAATGTACGATATACTTTTTCTATATATATATATATATATATATATATATATTTATAAAGGGTACAGATTCTAAGAGAAGTCCAACTTATTTGAGAAACTTGAGAAGTATTCTGGACCACACATTTCCCTAAACTTTTCGTAAATTACCAAAAGTTTAGGAAAAATATGTGGTTAAGAATGTTTCTTAAGTTTCTCAATTAGACTAGGGCTTCTCGCATGATCCTAACCCTATATATATGTGTGTGTGTGTGTGTATATATATATATATATATATAAGTGTAACGTACAATAGGGCTTATCGTACACAACGTACGCGATAACCCCAGCCATCAGATCTTCATCTCCCATGCGATTTCACCCCATAAACAACAGCGTACGCGAGCACAATTCGCATGTTATAAAAAGGCAAATGAAATCGCATGGCTTGAAAATGCAATGAAATCGCATGTTTTGAAATTCCATGCAAATGAAATCGCATGTTTGAAATCACATGCAAAAGGAAATCCCATGCAAATGAAATGGCTTGCATGAAATCGCATGTTTTGAAATCCCATGCAAATGAAATTGCATGTGAAATCTCATGCAAATGAAATGGCTTGCATGGGGAATGTGAAAAAATGGCATGGGGTGTGTAGATGGTGAAGTCGCATGGCGTAAACACGAAATCGCACATTTTTTATGTGGTGAAATCGCATGGGGAGATGAAATCGCATGGGAGATCAAGATCTGACCGCTGGGATTATCGCGTACGTAATGTACGATTAGCCTTATTGTAGGTTGACTGGCCTCTATATATATACACATATGTAGGGGAAGGTTTATTGGGGAACACTAAAAAAGTTGAGAACAATGGGGAACCGACTCAAACGAACTCCGATTTTGGAACCGGTTCGTCGAACCCTAACTAAGATCTCTTAACCCTAAACCCTAAATCCTAACTCCTAAACTCTAAACCCTAAACCTAAAAAATAAGGCTAAAACCTATGCTAAACCGTAAAATCTAAACTATAAACCCTAAAAGCTAAACCCTAAAGGTTAAGCCTAAAGATAAACCCTAAAGCTAAACCCTAAATCTAAACCCTAAACCCTAAAGCTAAACCCTAAAACCTAAAGCTAAACCCTAAGGCTAAACCTTAAAGCTAAACCCTAATATATTTAGGGTTTAGGGATTATGATTTAGGTTTTAGGGTTAAGAGATCCTAGTTAGAGTTCGACGAGCCGGTTCCAACGCCGTGGGAATGAATCCAATCGGAGTTCGTTTGAGCCGATTCCCCACAGTTCCCCACTTTTTTAGTGTTACCCAATGAACCTCACACTACATATTATGTATATGTATATATATACATATGTATATGTATATATATAACAAAATGCAACGGGCACGCCTTTAGAAAAGAGCCATATATGTACCAGGACCACATCATCTATTGATAACCAATAACTGCTTCAACCGACACCAATTTGTCAGATCATTTAATAGCCCCAAATTCCGTTGTCGCCCATCATCTTTCAATCTCCAAGCATAAATCGAATCCAATCTGCATCATCTTTTTCCAATATTGAATCACCACAAGTCGATTGAATCAAATACACATCATCTTAAAAAGCAACACAACCTTTAATAGAACCGCATGACGACCATAAATTCTTATGCAGCCCGCTTATTCAAACCATTGTGTCATGTTGATTAAAAGTAAATGATATGAGATGTTGCTTTTTGTATCCAGTGGATTAAATATAATGTCTCTAACCAACGCAAATTTTAAACGAAGAAGTATATAAACCGTAAGTTGGTAATTGTATATATATAATCCCTCTCCAAGTCAACCAACATGATGTCACTGCTTTTCATCACTTAACAACTTTAGATTTCACATGGGTGAGAATTCTAGACTTGAACCAACCAGGATACACCCTCAAGCCTCACAACATGGAATGTCACAACGAGTCAACTAAGAAAAGTAAACTAAAAAAGTTTAATTCATGAATAAGTGTACCTGTAAATAAGTCATGTATGCACATGGATTCACAACTCTTAGAGCAAGGTAAATCTCAAAAGGATCTGCAAATGTTCGGCATCAAAACGCTGACGTAAAACAATCTTGAAAGTATCACTTGCAAGAATGTGTTCTTTTGCTTGCATTACTGCCGCCTTGTATTATTCCATGTTAATGTTTGACTGGTTCAAAGGACTTTTGAATTGTTGAGTGTTTAATTTAATAGAACCGGGAGATAACTTTAGACAACGATCACAATCTTGTACTTTAGACGCCAATCTTTGCCACAAGTAATAAAAAACAAAAGACAACGATTTTTTATGCCGGTAAGTTTGGGGAGACAAGTTATTTTGTTAAAAATCTTGGCAAGTTAAGCCTATATTTAAGCCAAGTAGGCGGACCATATGGCTCAAGCTTATCATCAGAAGAACCTACTTGGCTTAAATTACTATAAGCTTAACTTGCCAAGCTTTTTGACAAGATAACTTGCCTTTCCTAACTTACTCGCAGAAAAAAAATGTTTTTTTTCTTGTGTTTTGTATTAGCTGTTGAAAATATTGGCGTCTAAATTACATGATTGTGATCTGTAGGTGACATATCTTCTATATAGCATTTTGACGGTTCCCTAATCATTTTTTGTTTACTTAGCTCTCGATAATTAGGCTAAAGTTGGCTCCGATTCTCTTAAATTAAGGACTCCACAATTGAACACTCCTTTGAACCAGTCAAACATGACCAGGGAATAATACAAGGGAGTAGTACAGCAAGCAAAAGAACACATTCTTGCCGTTGATATTTTGGAGATAATTTTAACCCAACGTTTTAAACGCCGAACGTTCGCATATCATTTTGAGATTTACCTTTCACTATGAATTATGAAATCATGTCCGTACATGACTTATTCACAGGTACTTAATTATGAATTAAACTTTTTAGTTTACTTTTCTTACTTGACTCGTTGAGACGTTCCATGTTGTCAGGCTTAAGGTGTGTCGTGGTTGGTTCAAGCCCAGAAATTATCACCCATGAGAAATATGAAGTTGTTATGTTATGAAAAGCAATGTGCAGAACACATCATGCTGGTTTACTTCCAGAGAAATTTTATATACATACATATACATACATATACATACATACATACATACATACATTGAGGTGGTTTACGAAAAAGCCCTTGTACGGTTATTATATATGAATTTATTCTTTTAATTAATTTAAAAATTATTTAAATCCTATTATCAAGATCTCATCATCCAACGGCCAGGATCTGTTCATTTTTGTTCACTATCTAAACATGGTTCACTCGTGATCCCTACCCTATATATATATATATATATATATAAATTAAAGTCGAAACACACTTAAAACAAAAAAAATGGTCTTTAATCAATAATCATCATAATCAAGTACGTATTCTTCTCCATCAACATCGCTGGAGAAGAGGGAGGGAGCGGCTGAAGATGTTAAAAGAAGGCTAACGTTCTTTTTTGTAAAGAAGTAGCAGGCCTCATTTAAACCCTATTAGAGACTATTGGGCCTAAATAAAAACCTAAATGTGACTTGATTGGGCTGAAGCGCCGCCTCAAACCAATGCCGCTTCGCACTTAAAGCTCGCCTCAAAATGCTTCACGTGTTTTGTCGCCTCAGAGAAAAAAAAGCGACAACCCCAGCGCCTCATGCTTTAAGCTCGCTTAAAGCGCTTTTTTAAACCAAGGACTGAAATGAAAGCAACTTACAGATAATATAACCACTCTGACAGTTAACGCATTCTCAGAAGTTTGCATGTGAATAGTTCCTTTTGTTTGCCATGGCCTACCAGAACTCTCTGGTTCCAAAATTCTAACCTCGAATTCTTCAACAGTATAAGTACCATCAAGATTTAAACTATCATGCCCGATTTGGTGGCCAGATTCTTGATCAACCAGAGTTGATAGCACTTGATTTATAGGCTTTCAGACCTGCAAAGAGCCAATATGAAAACTGGAATTATTTGGTTCATCTTTTATACTATTATTATTTGTCATAATGTAATTATGAAAGTTTGAAATAGAACACATTATATTAATGGTCAACCAAAGAATCTACTCACAGGAACAGAAACTATAAGCGGGTATAGGTTCTTCTCAGCAAAGTATGTTACTTGATGCGGAGTGGCCTTCATGGGGATCTGTCCAAGCACAAATGAATTTCAACAGTTTGTACGTCAAAGGTCAAACAAGTCGTTTGACATGACATCAACACTACAAAACTATACATCAAAACAAATGACCTTTTGTACTGGCCAATAATTGTCATATGCTAACAAAGATGGAAGTTGGCAGATCTTCAACGTACCCTCTTCACGCATTCAACAAGTCAGAAGATAAAATGAAATTAAAAAAGTACTAAACTAACCGACCTGTGAGGTTACATAAATGAACCCATGGATACAGTACACGTTGAAGAACTGTAAAGGCGATAATTGGTCCATCACAAAGCTGTAAATCAAATGTGAAACACAGTGAGTGAGGATACACATAACATACAGAAGCGATTTTGACCTACAGAGAAAGTAACCTGACCTGTGGATGAATTCGAATACGTTCTCTGAACTTCATGAACCAAGCGGGCCTTGAGCCTGATAGAAAGAAACCTGGGCACCCGCCAACATTTTTAAACATTGTTATTCGGGGAAAATGGGTTTCTGCTGACATCTCTTCTCTTGTGTATGTATCCAAAGAAACGCGTGAAAATCTAAGATTTTTAAGCCTTGAAGTATTAACTGGTTGACTTTTAGAAGCATTTTCTGAACCTTCTTCATACATGTATGCATGATAACAAAGAATGGTTCCGTCAGTCAATATTTCAAATTTGTCGATCAAAAAAAAAAAAAAAAAAAGATATAACTTCTAGTTTTCAACAAATTTAATATCCTCTTTAAAAACAACAATTTCAACATACAATCTTCAAATTCCAGCTCTGCAAAATTCCACATCTTGAACATACAATCTTTAAATTCCAGATCTTCAAATCCAATGTTTTCTTCACCTGAAAAATTCCAGATCTTCAATATACAAGCACAAACCAGAAAACCTTCAACTTTCACCAAGATTCATGGTATCTAATCAAAAATGAAGTATTGTATTTTACTATTTTTAAAACATTTAGATACCCTCGTTCAAATCCTCATCCCCAATTCAGCCAAACACACACACACACATTTGTGTGTGCAAAATAAAGACTCAAAATGGGTTTGAACAATTGAAGATTAAAAAGGCATCAGATCTTCAAAATGGGTTTGCATCAGATCTTCACAATACTCATATGAATATGAGTATTAAACTCAATAGTAAACACATCATGTGCCCAATTTTCTTCAAATTTGATTCTAAAATAAAAATAAAAAGCTTAAAATAATGGGGAAATTGAAGAAAATAATAGGGAAATTGAAGAAATCGCACTGTTGACCTCTCGTATTAACGAATTCACGAATTCCCCTTGAGTCTCAACATCCTCCTTTATCTAAAAATTACATAAAATATCAATATTCAGACATGATTTCTCATCTACTAAACTAAAAGTTGAAAAATCAAGACAATTTATCAAAAAACTTACGAACGTTTAATCGACTTACTTGTAGATCTTCAACTTGTTTACATATGTAGGATCGAATTCGGATCCGAACGAGTCGGTTAGAAGAGTTTTTCACCAAAACAAGAGGCGGAAACAAGTGTTTCGGTGTAATTCAGCAAGTATTCACCTTTAACTGTTGTTGTATTGATAATTGATTCAATTACACATTCAGACAACACTTCGGCAGCACTTCGTGGCTCACCGGAAGAAAACACACACAACTCCGTTACCTAGATCCGCTTTTGTGACCACCTATATATAGATGAGGAGGGTTCGCTTTGTAGGTCCCTCGGAGGATGAGGTCAAACCTTATCCTTGTTATATCTAACACACTAGCGAGTGCGGAATCCAAGCTAGCATGCAAACCGGTAGTTTATACGAGAACAAGCACATACACAACACACAATCTTCACCGATTAACACCACTTGTATTAATACGAATGAAAGGTTCGGTTACAAAGCTATGTTTACAAATGTGTTTTGCAAACTCTCTAAAACACTCGTGTGTGTATGCTCTCAACAGAATGCTCTCTGTTTTCTGTCTCACTCTTGTCACTTGTGTGAAGTGAACACATAACATGGGTATATATACCCAACACAGCTCGTCTGGTCGAAGGATCAGATAGACTGATCGAAAGATCATCTATCAAACTGAAACACATCGAAGGATCACATATACACCTCGAAGGATGATATCCTTCGAGGTCCATCAACCATCCATCGAAGGCTTATCTTTCGAGCTCATCGAAGGATCTAAACAATCCTTCGATGACACATCCTTCGACACAGACATATTACAACCATTGTCTAACTGTTTGGCCAAGTCAAACCAGGAGGATGGTTGACTTGGTCAAACTTACAAGACTAACAAAGACATCGTTTCATATCATGACAAAATACAGACAAAGTACAGACACAAGTGCACCAACAAACTCCCCCTTGGCTGTAGCTTTGTCTCGATCTTTGTCTCGATCTTTGTGTCTTCAAGTCTTTGACGTCCTTTCAAGTCTTCAATGTCGGAGGATCTTCAAAGTCTTCACGTCTTGAAAGCAGAAAGTGTACCAACAAACTCCCCGTTTCATGTAGGAAGTGTGTTGACAAACTCCCCCTTAACATAAGCTCCCCCTTGAGTTATGCTCGTGAAATACTTGATCTTTACAACTTTAGATCCTTGTGGTGTTGATGATGGTCAGCGGCAACTTGATCTTCATCACTTGAGTGCCTTCACGTCGTGTCTTCATTCCGAGGCTTGTCATCGACCATGTTCTCCTTGCCTTTAGAATCTGCACATGCAAGAAATCTAAACGCGTAATGAGAACAACTGCTTGGAATATCATAAGCATAAACAAACAACACACGTATGACCATGTCATAATCAAACACCGTCCGACAGTTTGAAAGTTTAATAAATTTGTCAATTTCAGTTTTTAACTTTCAAAACTTGCAAATTTCGACCGTTTATGAAGATTTAGTCGTTTCGGTTTTCATTCAGGTTTCAGGTAACGAAGACTCGAGCTCCAACATCGTACGATCGAAAATAAAATAGAAATAAAATCTTTTTGGCTTTTATAAAGTTTATATTAAAACACACCTAAAATCTTTTTGGTATTTTTGAAAATTTGAAATGTAAAAGACTGAAAGCAGTAAATAAATATATACAAAGATGCAGAAACTGAAAGCATTAAATAAATATTTACAGACATTCTTTTTGCGAGTTTCGAGGGTAAGAGAATCATATCAGTGTACGGTCATGTCAAAACGCTCTTGTTGTTCAATTAGTTAACATTTAGATAAGCATCCTATAACAATTATCGGTATTGTTGTCCACATAAGCTCAACTTATCATTTGTAATCATGGCGAGGGGATACGTTAAGGTATGATTTATACTTACTGACCGGTGTTCATCCACATCACGACACATTCCCGTATCAAGGTATGCACGAGGGTTCATCTTACCGGTGAGTATACCGATTATCATCTGTTTGACCGTATATGATGTGAGATTCTCACTTATTTTGATTTGAAAACAAGCCCTATGTGATAGAATCACTTATTGATGAGGAACTTGATTTTCAGATGCATGAGGGCACAGGAGCAAGTCCGTGAACAGGTCAGTACTTTCGTACAGCAGAGAGACGAACTTGACTCCCGGATAAATGTGATATTTTATCACTTATTTGTATGGACATGTGATTGTTTATCACTTATTGAGGTCGAATGCAGTATGTACACGTATGTATGGTATCATGGAAGATCTAGACTTGCATCCCCGTTATTTTTCGGAAAAAGATACAACCATGATACCCAGATGATAAGCAGCATAAAGACCGAATATCTCAGAACCTCGGCAATCTCTCAAACGAAATTTCGGTACTAAGACCATATGCCAATGAATGGTTCCCACCTGGTCTTCAGTCGGATTTAAGTTTATATCACCCTGCACACTTTAAAATGATTGTGAGCCTACCGATACATCTTATATAGAGCTGCTTATCATTTTTCATTTTAGGTTTAAAGAGGTTTGGACAGACCACTGATGTACTATCATTTTCTCTTTTACTCGCCAGGAAACTCATTTTTGTTTTTCTATTGTTTTTGTGTTTTTGAAATTTTTCGATGTTTTTGGATTTTCAAATTTTGAATTTACTCCCCCTAAAATCAATAAACTAAGACAAATTTAAAACACAAAGGTATTTACAAAAATGATTTTTCGATGTTGGTTTTACTTTTGCTTGACCTTAATGCCGTTTACCAATAATAAAAAGTCAAATCTTGATTTGTCAAATGCTTTGGTAAAAAGGTCGGCACGTTGGTCATCGGTGTGGACGTAAGCAACATCAATTAGCCTTTTCTCAAAGCAATCACGTATGAAGTGATACTTAATTTCGATGTGCTTAGTCTTTGAATGCTGCACAGGATTTCTAGTGATCTGTAAGGCAGCAGAATTATCAACGTAAATAGGAGTAGTTAGGAATTCAAAACCGTAGTCGCGCATTTGTTGTTGGATCCATAGGACTTGGGAGCAACAACTTGAGGCAGCAATGTATTCAGCTTCGCATGTTGATGTAGCTACACAGGTCTGCTTCTTGCACTGCCATGTGACTAGGCGATTTCCCAAAAACTGACATCCAGCCGTTGTGGATTTGCCGTCGATCTTGCATCCGCCAAAATCAGAATCACTGAATGCGATCAAGTCAAAGTTATTATCCCTAGGGTACCATAGACCGGTGTCAGGGCAACCCTTCAAATAACGAAAAATCCTTTTTACAGCTGCAAGATGTGAGGCCTTCGGGTTGACTTGATATCTGGCAAGCAGGCACGTTGGGTACATTATATCTGGTCTTGATGCTGTGAGGTACATAAGAGATCCGATCATCGCGCGGTAGTATGAGGGGCTAACAGCTTCACCCTTCAAGTCTGGAGTAATTCCGTGATTTTGCGGCAATGGGGTACCGATGGGCGTTGCATCAGACATCTGGAACCGGCTCAAGATGTCACCAACATATTTAGTCTGATGGATGAATATCCCAGACTCAGTTTGTTGTACTTGTAGGCCCAAAAAGAAAGTCATTTCCCCCATAGCACTCATCTCGAATTTATCCTGCATAATGCGCTCGAAATTCCCACACAAAACATCATTAGTAGAACCAAATATGATATCATCAACGTATACCTGTACCAGTAGAAGATCTCCATCTTGTTCTTTGATGAAAAGAGTACAATCGATAAGACCTCTGCGAAATCCATTCTCCAGCAGATAATTAGATAAGGTTGCATACCAAGCTCGCGGTGCTTGATGTAGACCATAGAGAGCTTTGTTGAGCAACCAAACCCGATCGGGATGGATAGGATCTTCAAAACCTGGAGGCTGTTCGACATACACCTCTTCTTCCACCACACCATGTAAGAATGCACTTTTCACGTCCATCTGGTACACCTTGAAACCTTTGAATGAGGCATAAGCCAGAAAGATCCGAATTGCTTCTAGACATGCAACAGGTGCATACACTTCGTTGTAGTCGATCCCTTCTATCTGACGAAAACCTTGAACGACTAGCCTTGCTTTGTTTCGAATAACGACCCCACGGTCATCCTTTTTGCATTTAAACACCCAACGGGTACCAATCTTCTTGTAACCAGCAGGCTTCTCTACGAGTTTCCAGACACCAAGCTTCTGGAATTGTTGCAGTTCTTCCTGCATTGCTTCAACCCAAGAGTTATCTTTCAAAGCTTCTTTCCAAGTTCTTGGCTCTTCCTGTGAGACATAACACGCGAAAGACCAATCATTTTGTTGACCAGATTCTCGGATAGCTGCATACAAGCCTGCATTGTTGTTGTTCCGCAACATGTTTCTTCTTTGAACGCCACTTTGTACATTTCCGATGATGTTTTGTTGAGGATGGGTATTGTGAATCCTTGTTTCTGGATTATCTTGAACTGGAATGTTTGTACCCAGATTGTTGAGATTGAGATCAACAATCAATTCAATGCCCGGAATTGACGAAGAGGATGATGCAGTAGCTTCAGCTGTTCTAGGGACATCCACTGGAGGTGTACCTTCTGAAGTACCATGTACTGCCGTTGTTGGAGCCTCTTGATCTGCATCGAGGAATTCATCATCCTCTGAAGATTCGTTCAATTCGGTAGCATCGTGAAAATCCTCATTGTCGAGAGCATTATTGTTCACTGAAGATGGTTCTAGATTGACAATAATTGGACGAACCAACGGTGAATCTGTTGCATTGTCACTCTCGAAAAACATCCTTGCTGCAGCATTTTCTTCAACTGCTTCAACATTGATCGAATTGAAAAAGTCATCGTACTCAAACATCCAAGGCTGACCAGGACATTTGACTGGTAAAGTGTGCCTTTGTACTCTGACTTCAGACCATTCCTCGACCCTTTTAGTCTCTAGATTCCAGACTCTTAAGTTTGGGGTGGAATACCCAAGAAAGTATCCCTCAATTGCTTTTGCCCCAAACTTTCCATTAGGATCGATTATTGTGCACGGAGCTCCAAACGGTTCAAGATATGACAAATCTGGTTTCCGTTTGTTAATAAGCTCAAAGCAGGTCTTGTTGTGCCTTTTGACTGTAAGGACTTGGTTCAACGTATAACATGCAGAGGCCACAGCTTCAGTCCAGAAGGGAATCGGCAATTGTGACTCTACCAACATAGTCCTAGCAGTCTCGATCAATGTACCATTTTTACGTTCAGCGACGCCATTTTGTTGAGGAGTATAAGCTGCACTAAATTCGTGAAGAATACCTTTTGAAGTGCAAAACTCCGCCATGGCATGATTTTTGAATTCTGTACCATTGTCGCTACGTATCCGCCTAACCTTCAACTTATATAGATTCTCAATCTGAATGATCAAGTTTTTGATAATACCGAAGGTTTCACTCTTATGTGCCATGAACGCCACCCAAGAAAATCTTGAATAATCATCAGTTATCACAAGGCAGTATTGATCATTCCTAATACTTTTGTGCTTGACAGGACCGAACAAATCCATGTGCAAACGTTCAAGAGGAACAGCCACCGTGTTGATTTTCTTTGTAGGATGTCGCTTCTTCGTTTGTTTTCCTTTCTGGCACGAGACACAGATGTCTTGAAGATGAAAGTTTTTAAGAGGAACACCATTCACCAATTCATTTGACACCAAATGATTCATTTTACGTAAGTGAATGTGACCCATTCGTCTGTGCCAAGAGATTGAGTCTTTTTCTGTGGCTTTGGAAACGAAACAAGTTGCTTGTGCAGACGTTGTGATAGCTTGGCTCATATCAAGGACATACAAATCATTTATCCTTGGAGCAGATAAGAGAATCCATTCTTTCGGAATTTTGAAGCCGGGTTTCAGCACATAACATCCATTTGCATCAAAGTGTACTGAGAATTGCTTGTCACAAATTTGAGAAACACTAAGAAGATTGTGATCAAGTTGTTGTACGAAGTTGATCTTATCAAAGCTAACAACCCCGTTGGAAATCATTCCTTCACCCGTAATATATCCGCCTTTATCTCCAGCAAAAGCAACATAACCTCCTCTAATAGATTTAACGTCGTAGAGAAGCTTCATGTCGCCTGTCATGTGCCTGGATGCCCCACTATCAACAATCCAATGACTACTGATAGTTCCTCCTGGAACACCCTGCACATGAACTCACATAATTAGCTGGAGATGGGGACCCAAGCCATTGTGGTCTTGGGTCTTCCATTTTCATCAACAACAATAACTTCTATTCTTTGATGATTTGAAAATTGTGATGGTCCCTCTGAACTTGTGGTCATTTTAGGTTTCCATGTCTGTTGAGATTTACCAGTTTGATTGTTTGAAAATTTAACTTCATGATTGTTTGAAGTTTTCGAAAATTTTGAACTTTCTGGTTTAACTGGAACAGATTGTTTTTGAACCACTTCAGTTTTAAGTGCTTTCTCAATTACATTGACCTGTTGGCGTTTCTGTTTCTTTTCCCTTTCTTTTACAAGGCGGGGATCTTGTTTAACAGAAACAGATCGCTTTTGGTGATTTCGTTCACGGGGATCATCAACCTTTGCTTTCAACTTATGAAGATACGGACAGTTTCGAATTATATGTCCAATTGTCCCACATTCAAAACATGATCTTCGTTCAACAAACCCCGAAGTATCATGTGATCGTCTTGCCGATGATGAACTTTGTGATCCCGAGGTACTAGGTTTTGAACTATTTGGTTCATTCCTTTTCATCACTGTTGCTTTCTTGACAAAATCTAAGTTAGATTGATTTTCAAACTTTTCAATTTTGTCCGTTCCCTTAGATTTCACAAAGTTCACATTCTTGTTCTTCTTCTTATTCGGCTTCCTTTGACTTTGAGTCGGTGTTTTTCCTTTTGGTTTGGCATGATTTTGCTGTTTTTGCACTGTTGGTAATTTTTGATTGCCAAATTGTTTTCGAACTTCGGCTTTTGGGATAGGAGGGCACTGTGTTACTGTAACATGTGATCCTGTCTTTCCCAAAAACTTATTTGTCTAATTTTCAAAGACTTTACTGATTAATGATTGATTAACATTTTTGATAGGAAAATCTTTGTCTGAATAAATTTTATCATCACCAACAAGAGTGTACAGCAAATCCACACTCTCCGACTCTTTTGCAGACAAGGACTCAATTGCAACAGTCTTAGCGGGTTTTGCAGGAGGATCACACAGAATATGATTCTCAAGAGGTATGTCCTCTTCTTTGATTACCGCATCAGACTTTGCTGAGTCAGTATCATCGGATTCATCATCAGAAGAATCAGTATCCTCAATCACAACTGGAGGAGCCTGATTCGGTTCAGCAGTTACAAATGTATCTGCTGACACATCCGAATCTGATGATACTTCCTTCTTGTATCCTAGTCCTGCTGCAAATTCCTCAACGTCCAAAGGAACAGATGGTTCAAAGTGAGTTCTATACTCCTCATCAGGCAGAGCATCATAATTGTGTCTCACAGGTGCTGGACATTTCTTGTATCCAATGCATGTGACATCCCGTTTCTCTTTCTGTACGTCAATGATGTGATCCAACACATAGCTAGAGCTCAAATAACTGTCTAGCTTAAGTTGGATCGCCTCACTTTCAGTTTTGACACAAGCCATTTCCTTTTGCATTACCTCAAGGCGAGTTATATACAAATTGATGTCAGTTTGTTTTCTGGAAACCATTTTTGTTAACTCGGTTTTATCTTTCTTTAATTTTTCAATCATCGAATTAAAATCCTTTTCATGGTTTTCATAAAACATGTTGGCTTCAGTGCACTTCGAAAGATCAACGGTCAATTTCTGATTGTGAATGAATGTCACATCATATTTCTCTTGCAAAGCCTCGTGTTTACTTTGCAATTCACACCACTTATCATTCAAAGAAACATGTTTGTCTTGCAAGTCAAACAAACTAGCTTGTAAAGCATCATGTTTGCCTTGCAACTCAGACATGTTTGCCTCTAAGTCAGCACATTTAACACTTAATCTATCACAATTATCACAAACAACAGCAGTGGGTTCATCGACACATACCTGACTTGATGAACTGTCGACATTAGCCATAAAGGCTGAATGGAGAGAAGACGAAGAATAAGCAGCTTGATCCACCAAAATAGATCTTCTTTGAATTCCTACTGCATCTTCTTCCAAAAGCTCATCAATAACTGCATCGACTGACGCACTTGATGTCTCATCCACATGATCATCACCTGAACTCGAGGATTCTTCATCTGAACTTCTACTATAACCAGAAGAGTCTTCATCTTCAGAAGATTCATCACCATTGGTGGAAGATTCTCCACCACTGGCGTGTTTAAGATCCTTGACAATTTCAGCAAAACAAGTTGTTCCATCTGGAGTATCATTTCCCAACTGAATTGTCCAATCACAACCTTCATCTACTTGAACCACAAGTGCCTGGTTGGCATTTGATGGTCCTGCTTGACTCTGGTTGTTGACAGGCACCAATGTGCACTCATTGTTCCTTACTTGGTTCTGATTTGCCCTGTTGCCTTGACCTCTGAAAGGATTTTGGTTTCCATGTTGAGATGGCCTCGTACATTCACGTTTGAAATGACCATGTTCACCACAATTGAAGCACTTAACAGCCTGCTTATCAAACCCATACTTGGTGTCTTTCTTGCTTTCCAAGCTGGTTCTGCCCGTTCTTTCCATGAAATCCTTTGCTCGCCTAACAGCACTGGCAAAGGCCCACTTGATGTCCATCATCTCCATCTCCTCTTTATCGATCTGCTGATAGTCTTCTTGTGTCAGATTAATGTTACCAATCTGACCTTCCACTAATCCACAGTATGCGCTCACCAAAGTGTTTAGCAGCTCCATGTGTTCCTTTGCTACTTCCACACTGACTTTAGAAAAGCTTGAGGTGTCGAGCCGTACTGTATTTGGCTTTGATTGCTGATCAGCAGATGATGTGCTTCCATAACACGCTTGCTGTTGAGGAGGAAGTGGATTCCCATACATGTCTGTTGGTCCGGTAGATCGAACAGGTAATGGATTTCCGAACATGTCTGTTGGTCCGGTAGGTCGTTGGCTTTGCTGTTGTGGTGCTGGTTGAGAGACTGGTTCAAGCGGATTTCCATACATGTCTGTTTTTGGAGGGACCGGAACTTGGATAGAATTGCCATACATGTCAGTGCTAGACACAAATGCTGTTTGAATTGGAGCATGTGCAGAAGGTTTTGTAGAAGTGCTAGAAGTTCCATAATACATTTCAGGATTTTGTGGCACTGGAACTCTTTTTGCCTTGAGAGTTTCTTCCTGATTTTTGTTTTCCAGGAGTTGAACAAAGTCATTGAAGTTTGTTGTAGCTAAAGTGCCATTGTACTTCATGATTTCCAAGAAAGTATTCCATTGAGGTGGCAACGCATCTGCAAACTTTTTCACAATCTCTGCTGAAGCTGTAACAACCTCAAAATTTGCCAATTCAGTCAGCAAATGATTAAATCGACTTGTCAAATCTCCTAAAGATTCATTCTCCATACAAGTAAAACCATCAGACTCTTTCTTTAGCAGGTCTTTTCTCAATTGCCGGGTCGCTTCATTTCCTACGCCCCTTGTCTTCAATGCATCCCACAACCTCTTCGTTGTCTTGTAACTGACAAATTGATGATAAATATCTTTACTTAACGCCTGAGTAAGAATGGCATATGCCTTCTTTTCCAAATCATAGACCTTCTTCTGATCTTCCGTAAGATCTGCAAACGTAGCAGCAGATGATGCGGCAACCTCTATTGTTTGATCGAAATCTGTGATGAACCGCAACCACAATTCTATATTTTGTCCAAGAACGTATGTATGAAATCTGTCAATCCATCCTGGATATTCGTATAAGTGCATCAACTTTGGAGGCCGATTCAAACTTCCGGTTTCGCTCTCGCTTAAGAGAATGCTTTGAATACTTGGAGTTTGATTTGATACGAATGCCCATTGACCGGTAGAAATTGCATTAGCTTGAGAAGATACCGGTGCGGGAGATTCGGCCCAAAAAGGAGACAAACTCGTGTTCTTATACTTTCCGCTATCCGGAGACGGAGTACCAAAATACATCTCTGTATTTACCGGTCTACCCCATCTTGGATTCATTTTTGATCAAGAAAAATAATACCTGAAAATCACAAACTTGTTAAACATAAACAGACTAAGATCGAAGGATCAAGACTTGTTCGAAGGATCAACAGTGTTCGAAAGATCACTGTTGAATTTCGAACAAAGATTTCGAAAGATTCTCCAATCGAAGGATCCTTATCTTTCGAATAAGACCTGCAGATCGATAGATGTATGCTTCGAAAAGATTCCTTGGATCGAAGGATAATTCACAGACTTCGAAGGATGTTCGAAGGATGATAATCTATCGAACTTCCTTTGATCGAAAGATGATCTTTCGACTCCGAAGGATATCCTTCGATCTGCACTGACACAGTTGACAAAAGAAGTGACAGGTTGGTGAAAAGGTGATGGTTTGGTAGAAACTTTCGGCAGAAGGCAGAAGGTATGGTCAGACCATACTTTCTTACCAAAACAGATTTTGAACAATAAAATATAACGAAAATGGAAGCTTCTTATCCAGAAACCGGTCACCGGAGTAAGCCGGAATTTGGCCGGAAATGACCAAACTTCTTAAAAACAAGTTTTTGAGATACCCAACCTGTCCTTTAACACATGCAGTTAGTTTAGAACATGTTTTTACGACAAGAAAAGCGAGAAAAACACTAAAAACAGTTTCTAAACCATGTGAGTTTTTGTCCAAAACACTCCCAAGTCTTGTATAAACCCGGTTTTTAACAAGGAAAAGAGCCACGGCTCTGATACCACTTGTAGGTCCCTCGGAGGATGAGGTCAAACCTTATCCTTGTTATACCTAACACACTAGCGAGTGCGGAATCCAAGCTAGCATGCAAACCGGTAGTTTATACGAGAACAAGCACATACACAACACACAATCTTCACCGATTAACACCACTTGTATTAATACGAATGAAAGGTTCGGTTACAAAGCTATGTTTACAAATGTGTTTTGCAAACTCTCTAAAACACTCGTGTGTGTATGCTCTCAACAGAATGCTCTCTGTTTTCTGTCTCACTCTTGTCACTTGTGTGAAGTGAACACATAACATGGGTATATATACCCAACACAGCTCGTCTGGTCGAAGGATCAGATAGACTGATCGAAAGATCATCTATCGAACTGAAACACATCGAAGGATCACATATACACCTCGAAGGATGATATCCTTCGAGGTCCATCAACCATCCATCAAAGGCTTATCTTTCGAGCTCATCGAAGGATCTAAACAATCCTTCGATAACACATCCTTCGACACAGACATATTACAACCATTGTCTAACTGTTTGGCCAAGTCAAACCAGGAGGATGGTTGACTTGGTCAAACTTAAAAGACTAACAAAGACATTGTTTCATATCATGACAAAATACAGACAAAGTACAGACACAAGTGCACCAACACGCTTATACGGTCATGTCCGTATAAGCGGACCTACAACAAATGACGTATAAGCGGACCTAAATAATGACTAATAAGCGGACCTAACTAGACCACATAAGCGGACCTATTTCACTGACATAAAAGCGAACCTAATCAAATAACATTTTGATTTCACGTGCATTTCAACTCTTGTTTTGTCATCTTGTTGTAATGATGATGTAGGATGAGATCATTTGGATGATGTCATCAACAAGAATGATGACATCATTCTTGTTCTGAACCGCAACGAACCCGAGAGTCGACATAAGACGAAGATGACAGATGAATGCACCAACAACATAAATCTTCGTTTGTTTGTGGTAACATAGATGCATCCGCTTTGATCTTCTGAACAAATTCATTCTGCATTTTTTAGCCAGCGTAATCTGACCACCACAATGCTACACACCAGGGGTGTTCACAATCTGGTTTGGCTGGTTTTGAAGAAGATTTTGCAGCCATAGTTACAACTTCTAAACCGCCCAGGTATAAAAAGGTGCATAATTTGATGCAAACCCATTTACGCACCCTGCCCAACCTGCCCGTTTTGGTGTTTTCCACTTCTAACAACAACTAAAACATAAAAAAAACGGCCATACCGAAGAGCGGCCTCTCTAGCAGCATCACGAACTTCAGGTTTCTCACTTCTCTTCTTATGAATAGCTTCCAAAGTAGCTCCCACAATAGCCCTGTAATACGGCTTCTTGGTTGCACGACGTCTCTTCTTCACAGCCTCTTGCGCAAGATCCTGTTTCAAACAATCAAAACACCATCAGCACATGAACCAAAATCATATTCCAACACATCACATCACATAACATGTAACTCGGCAAACATCTCCCACCTTCGTGTGCTGCTTTCGATAACTAAAGTGCTTCATTTCACTATGTGTACGTGTTGGTTATGCGTAAACGAATTCGAACTCTATATGCTATTATCAAACTTGTATGCTCACCTTTACATTATATGTATTGACTTTATTTTAACGTATGTGACAGGTGCTTAGGAAGTTTACATGCCTAGCATGCTGTGAACTTGAGGCTAGGAAAGGTCTAGGATGCTCTCTGCGCTGCGCTATGATGAAATCCAAGCTAGGAAAAGGGGTCCTAGAAACCAATAAATAAACTATTTATGTTTAAATCTGAGTTGTCGGAACAGAATATTTGCCTAGATTTTATCTGTAATAATTTGTTTACTGTTTGAGACATGGTATGGGACATGTTAACTTAAATTGAATGGTAATGATAGTTGTTATGGAAACTTCTGGACAATCTGTTTCGCTCAGTGCCATGCCCCGATGATTCCGCCATCGGTTGGGGATAAATTTTCGACATGCGTAGGATAAATTTTAGTATGTGTAGGATAAATTCTTAAATGTGTATGATAAATTTAGATATGCGTAGGGTAAATTTCGGTAAGTGTAAGATATATGTAGGATAAATTTTGAAATGTATAGGATAAAATGCTTTTTCCTTTATTAATGAAAATTAACATAATTAATGGGAGGAGTTGCACACTATTTAATGTTTTACCATTATCCCCTTTCTTCTTTTTCTTCCCACATAAAATTTCTTCTCAAATAAACCTTCCCCTATATATATATATGTATGTATATAGGGTAAGGATCATTTCAGAACCATAAATATTTACAGAACTCGCAGAACTTCTAATAAACAATCTTTTTATTTATATATATTTATGTTTAGGATAATTTTATCATTTATTATATGTATTTTTATGATTACATACATGTTTAGAGTAAATACAAATATATATATATATATATATAGGATAAGGATCATGTGAAAAGTAGTATGCTAATTGAGAAATTTGAGAAGCATTCTGGACCACATATTTTTCCCTAAGCAAAAAAATGCAAAAAAAAAATATATATATAAAAAAATACAATTTTTTTTTTGAAAAAATCAGAGCTTTTTCTTTAAGGTTTTTTTTTATTTAAGTTTTTTTTGGGATTTATACATATGTGTTTATTGTTAATATTTTAACTATACATCTGTGTATCTATTATATATAATAAATGAAAGTTATTTGGGCCACGTGTCACTTAATTAGGGCATCCTCAGTTCTCTTTTCCCGCCCAACAGTACCCCTGCTCTCTTCTATTTATATCCTCCCTCATTTACTCATTTAGGGCTTCTTGATTTCTTTCTCCCTCTGCTCTGCTCTATTCCGATCGATGTTTATCCTCTCTGATGTTTATCCTTCTTCTTCTTCTCATATTCATCTCCTCAACAATGTACGGCAGAGGTTAGTTCTATTGGATACGTCTGCGTTTGAAACCCTATATCATGTACCGTCGAGTGGTTGAAGAAATGAATAATCATGTAAGATCTATTTTTTTATTCAGAAATTTTATTTCGTTTTATCTATTTTCTCATACTGAATATGATGAACCCTTTTCTACCCTCAGAAGAAGAAACAGATCTCCTAGGGTTTCTTATCGTACTCAATGAACGCTTTTGTACAAGCTCCTCTTAATCGGTGAGTCTGGTATGTTTGCTTTGTTGTATCATGTGATTACGAGTAGATTTATTTTGATATGTTTTGTACTTTGTCTTTCCAAAGGTTTTTTGTTGGTTTATAGAGTTTGTTGATTAGAAGCAACCTCTGTCGGACGGTTGTTGAGTAGATGGAAATGTGAAAGGTGATACCAGGTGTGTTGATAGGTGATACCAGTGCAAAAGTTTAGGACATCACCAAGGTAACTTAAATTCATGTGATTTATTTTTTGGTATTTCTAACGTTTTGATTTACTGTTTATTGGTGCATTGATTCATTTGTAATCCTTTGCAGATCTCCCGTCATCTCAATTTGAGCAATTAAACGTAGTTTTGTTAATCACTATCGGTGTTTTAATAAGTAGCAGTGCTTAAAAAGTTTTCCATCAGTTGTTTGACTTAACAATAGTTTGCGTTATTTATTCTAAATTCTTCAGTTTTTGTAGGTAAACTCAAGTTTCCTACAATAGGCACTGCCCAGCTAACAAGTTAATATGGCAAATCACTGATCTGCCTAACAAGTGTTGGATATAACGAGGGTTCTACATAAAGTTTGATGAACATCATCCACTGTTCAGTTATGAAACATATTTAACCCCTCCTGGGCCCTCTGGAAATGGCCCGATGATGTCAATGGCCCACTTCTGGAAGGACCAAGATGTCGACACAGGTATCAATGGGTGCTTGTGGTGGTGTGTCATGGACCTGGCAGTTGTCACGTTTCTTGATTTCTTCTGATGCTGTCTTATACATCCTAGGCCAACAAAATCCCGCATTCATTGCTTTTTCCACCACTGTCCTTGGCCCAGAATGCATGCCGCAAATACCCTCGTGTATCTCTCTAATCACGTATATGGCTTCTTCATTATCGACACATTTCAGTGATGGCCCCAAGTAGGACCTTCGATAAAGTTCCCCATTAATTAATCCGTATTGTAAAGCTTTGACCCTTATCTTCTGGGCTGCCCAGTCACCTTCGGGTAGTATTCCATCCCTGAGGAATTTTACAATCGGTGTTATCCAAGTCTCCTGGGCGTTTTCAATTGTAGCTATTTCCTCAGCATCGATGGAAGGGGAGGTTAAGACCTCCACCTTGACTTCTCTTGCAAGGTGATCGAAGACTACGGAGGCTAACTTGCTAAGAGCATCAGATTTTTGTTTCTCCCTTGGGGTATGTATTCCAGCTTGAAAGTCTTGAAGGCCATGGCCGTCTCTTTCACCTTGGTCACGTATCGAGCCATTGTGCTATCCTAAGCCTCGTATTCCCCATGGAACAGCTTGACTACTAGATGTGAGTCAGTACTGACTTCTACGTGTCTTGCTTTTACCTTCTTAGCCAATCTCAACCCTGCCAAAAGGGCTTCGTATTCCGTCGTGTTGTTGGTGTTCTCAAAGTCTAGCCTGATGGCGTATGTCCGTTCGACTCCCTCGGGGCTGATCAGCGTCATGCCTGCTCCACTTCTTTCCTCGCTTGAAGCCCCATCTGTAAGTAATTTCCACACTGCCGCATCCTCTTTCTCCTTTTCTTCCCTCTCCAGGGCCTCCCACTTTAAGAGTTCTTTTTCCTCATCCTCCGGGACTTCAGCCAGGAAGTCAGCCAGTATTCATCCCTTCATTGCTGTTCTGGTTTATACTCTAAGGAATGTTCTCCCAACTCCACTGCCCACTTGGCCGACCGGCCTGACAGCTCTGGTCTCCTGAGTACCTTTTGGAGCGGTTGATCTGTCATTATTGTGACTTTATGTTCCTGGAAATATCTTCTAAGCCTTCGGGATGCAAAGACGAGTGCAAGGGTTAGCTTTTCCAGAGGCGTGTAACGTTCCTCAGGGCCTTTAAGGGTCCAGCTAATGAAGTATATGGGGATCTGTTTTTCCTCCCTCTCCACCATCATCACCGCACTTATGGTTGTCTTTGAAGCTGATAAATATAGGTGCAAGTCCTCTTCGGGGACCGGAGTGGCTAGGGTTGGGAGCTTACAGATGTAGTCTTTCATTTCCCGAAAAGCTGTCTCGGCCTTTGGGGTCCATCTGAACTTTTCTGTCTGGAGACAATCCTTCAGCATTTTCATGAAGGGGAGAGTTCTGTCAGCTACCTTTGAAAAGAAACGGTTCAGGGCAATCAGTCTCCCGTTCAATTGTTGAATGTCTTTTAAGGACCGGGGGGATCGCATTTCGGCTACAGCCTGGGTCTTCTCCGGATTGGCCTTGTTCCCTCCCTTGGTGACCACTACTCCTAGGAATCTTCCTTCCTCTACCCCGAAGCAGCATTTTCCTAGGTTTAATTTCATGTTTACGTCTTGCATGGTCCGTATGGTTTCAGCTATATCTTCTATCATGGCCATCTCTGTGAGACTTTTTATGACGATGTCGTCGAAGTATACTTCCAAGTTTCGACCCCGTTGTTCCCTGAAGAGGGTGCTCATGAACCTTTGGTAAGTGACCCCTGCATTTTTTAGTCCGAATGGCATTTAAGTGTAACAAAAGGTTCCCTCGTCTGTGATGAATGCAGTCTTCTCTTCATCTTCTAGTGACATTTGTATTTGGTGATACCATTTATAGGCATCCAGGAAACACTTCAGGGGGTACTGAGATAGGGAATCCACCTGGACGTCTATCTCCGGGAGAGGATAGCAGTCCTTGGGGCATGCTTTATTCAGGTCCAGGAAGTCTATGCACATCCTCCATCCTCCATCTTTTTTCTTGACCATGACTGGGTTGGCGATCCAGGAAGGATATTTTACCTCCCTTACTATCCCTGCTATGAGCAACTTCCTGGTTTCTTCACATGCAGCCCTTCTCTTACTGGGACCCATGCTCCGTTTCTTTTGCTTTACCGGTTGCACCCAGGTGTACGTATTAAGCCGGTGTTCAGTCAGACTTCTCGGAATCCCGGTCATATCTCCATGTTGAAATGCAAATACGTCTATGTTGAAGAGAATTAATTGCTTGAGAGCACTTTTGCATTTGTCATTGAGATGGCTTCCCACCTTAATTCTTTGCTCCGGGAATCTGTCGCAAAGGACCCATTCTTCTATTCTTTCTTTTTGAGGCTTTTCAGGCACTTCCTCCACAGAAACAGAAGACACTACCTCGTATGAGGACTTTACCCACGCCAAGCCCTTCGGCGTTTGGAACACCAAAGCGCCATGTGGGGTTGAGGCCTGTGCTTGTAAATCACCGATCCCCGGCCTTCCCAGGATTGCATTGTACTTTGAAGGTGCCCGGACCACCGAGAAAGTGAGAGATATGGCCCGGACACGGTCCCCTACTCCGATAGTGAATGGGAGCATGATCTTTCCCAAGGGGTGAGATATACTATTGTTGAAACCAACGAGGGGGATCTAGTCTTCCTCAAGCCTATCCCTCACATCCCTGTCAAACCTCAGGAAACTGTGTACATATATTACCTCTACTCCACTTCCCTCGTCTACGTGTATCCTGGCTACCTTATGTCCGGCTATGATGGCTGATATATTGAGGGGAAGCCTTTGCACCTCGTGTTCCTCCAGGTGTGGCATTAGTATGCGAGCTTTCATGCGGTCTGGGGGGCCCAGGACCCTAGCTTTTACACTCCTAGTGGTGTTAAACTCATCCCTTCGCCTGATCATGTCTACGTCTGCCCTGCCAGGCTCCCTCACATCTTTTCCCTTATGATCTCCTCCTCCTTCTTTGATTTATTTTATCAAGTGAGCCAATTTACCCATTTTTACTACGTCTTCTATTTCCCTCTCTAGGTACATACAATCATCGGTTTTATGGTTGTAGCCCCTGTGGAAGTCGCAATATTCGTTTGGTTGTGCCTTCGTTGCTGGTTTTATGGGTGGTTGCCTTGGAAAGGAAGTTTTCACCCTCTCAGTGGCCAGTATTTCGCTTGGGGTTTTGGTGAGAGGGGTGAAGCTATCAGAGTAAGGGAGTGACCCCCTGCCCCGAGGTCTATAGGGGGAGTATGTGGGTCTTACCCTGTCATGCAATATTTTGTCAAAAGTTGGTTTTCGGGAGTATGGTGTACCTTTTTCTGGAGGTTTTGGAGCAGGGTTGCTTCTTCGGGTGGGGACGTCCATCTCCTTAGCCTTACTGACTGTGTCTTTTCCCCTAACAAAGGCCATGACCATGTCCATGAGGTTATCGAACGTGTGTGGGAACTCCTCTCCTAACTTTTCGCATAGTTGTGCATGCTTCAGCCCATTGATGAAGTTACTAATCTTCATGACCTCCGACACATCTTTGATGTTCATGCTTTCTTTAATGAACCTTTCCATGTATTGATCTATTCGTTCATTATCTCTCTGCCTTATGTGCATGATTTCGTTTGGGTTTTTTACCACCTTTCTCTGTTGACCAAAGTTTCTCAGGAACTTCTCGCTTAGTTCCTCATAGCTATCGATTCCTCCGGGAGGAAGGCAGTCAAACCAGAGCCTGGCACCCTCCGTTAGAGTTTGTGCGAACATGTGACACCAAACAGGCATAGGACACCGTCCTAGTTGTCTCGCACCCTTGAAGGCATGAAGGTGATCCTCCGGGTCTCGCGTCCCGTCATCTGTCAAAGTTCAAGGGCAACTTGAGCTTGGGGGCATGGGTGCCTCAGCGATTCTTTTTGTAAACTTTGAGATCTCGGCTAAGTCTCGAGGAAGGTAGGGTTGATCCAGACTGTTGTCCTTTTGGTCTTCTTTTTCTTTTTCTTTTCCCTTCGGTTCCTTTCCTGTGATTAAATCCTCTCTCTTTTGATGACATCTTCTTAAGGGCTGTTATGAAAGCCTCTAGAGGATCTGAGCAATCGCTCTTGTTCTGAGGGTCCGTTTCCCCCTTGTTAGGTGGTGTATCGAAAGATAATCTGGCCTTGAGGCTCTCCAGTCTCTCCTGTCTTTCCAGGTCCCCGAGATGCTTCTTTATTTCTTCCCTGTGCATGGCAACGAAATCCGGGGTGATGGTCTCATTTTCCGTGTTTCTTGTTTGGTTCTCATTTTCTTTCTCATGGGTAATGTCTTCCACTGTGACCCTGTCATGGTCATTTTGCACCGTCTGGATGGTCCGTGAACTCGGTGGTGTTGCCATGTTCTCTCTTACAGATTGGGGTATCACGCCACCGATGATTTTAAGTGGAAAAAATATGCCGGACTGAAAGGTCCCACGGATGGCGCCAATGTCGAATCCCCAAATCCCTGGATGACTTCAAGGGGTCTTCGCTGACGTCGTGATACTCCAACCTTTGCTTTCTACAAAAAGGAAACCGTTAGCCTCGCCACGGAGGGCCCCGGAGGGGGGATCCGTTACCAAGCTCCGGCGTGAGAGTAAGTAAACTTGCCGGAGAGTAAGAGAGCAGTTTATTCCGATGAGTATGATCACCGGAACAATCTCTATGGTGTGAATCAGATATAAATGTGTGTATTTAATGTAAGGGAATTATGGTCGGAATAAATGATCGAGAGAGCATTAAGTGAGATACCTTGGACTTGAGAAATAGATCGTTCTTTACCTTTCTTATATAGCCAAGAGTCCTTATCTCTTCAATGGAATGGTACCGAGATGATCCAATGGTTTCTGACTATCTTTGGGGGGCTCAGACACGTGTCTAAACCCCAACGGAGAGATTGTTGACCTCATTTAATGAAACCGGCTCGGAAGTACTGTGCCAGCCGGAGATCCTATTCTTATCATTCATTTAATGCTCTTGTATTTTCTGAACATCTCCTTCCCACCCGTTTTGTTTGGGAGAATCCCTTAATAGGCAAGTATTATAATTTGGGCCTTACCAGTTGGGCCTACATGAGAGGAGCCCAAGACGGGTCAAGCTGGGTAAACCATTGGCCCGTCATCATCATGTATTTAAACAAATGGAATCTATCTATTAGTACATAGATTTTGGGCATGTTTGGGTAAGCTTTTTGAAACAACTTATTGACTTATTGGCTTCTTGGAAAAGTCAGGATTTTGTGACTTATTGACTTATTGGCTTTTCCCCCTCACATACACCCTCTTTGCCAAACATCATTTTAGAGCTTATGACTTTTCAAAAAGCCAATAAGTCAATAAGTTGTTTCAAAAAGCTTACCCAAACATGCCCTTAGACTTAGACGTATTTAGCATTTTATTATTTTCATTTGGATAAAAATTAGTCATGTTACAACTTTAATTTTAGGTTCTTCTTTTTGGATTGCTAAACTGAGTACAGGTATCGTATAAATAAAAAATATCGTACAAATAAAAAATATCGTTTTAATAATATGACTATGTTATACTTCTTCCAACAAAAGTTAAATTATTTTAATTATTTGAAAATAAAGTTTTATGTTCCATAAAATAGAAGCTGTGATCACAAACACACTTGGTTTAGTGATTTGTTGTAGGAAGGTAACTCTTCATGTACACATGTCCAACTGTCATTGGTGAAGTCATTACTTATTTGGTGGCATTGTCACTAGCTTATAATAAGTTGGTGATTGTTGGCCTTTCAACTGTAGGCTGTTATAGTAGATAGGGTCTACACCAGTAGAGTGCTTAATAAAGTCTTAATCTAGGGTACACCGTACACTCTCTCATGGATGTGATGTAGGCAATGGATTCGCAAGTAGGGCAAGCAACGGCTTCAGCGATGATGAAGAATGAGGGAGGGAGGGAGGGTGGATCGGTTTTGGCTCTATACCATGTAGGAAATGATAACTCTCACTATCAAAACAAGTTACAATATGATCATACATATAGGCAAAGAATAAATGCAAAATTAATAACAAACATCAATGTGAATTAATGAATAATTATGGAGACTCTTGAGTGTTATCAGCCGTCTATAAATAGAAGGCTCATCAAGCAAAAATTCTGATGAAGTGGTTTATCAGAAATTCGGGTAAAAACCCCACTTGTGTAAAAATCAGCTCTATCCTGCCACACTAACCAAAGCAAGTTGACATTATTGGATCTCATGATGACAAAGGCAAATTGACTGTTGGATTCAATGAATATGTCAAGACGCTACTTTTTGAAGGAATATACATGAATAAACAAGCAGAGAACAATGAGTTAAGCTTAGCATTCAATACATACTACAAACTTCATTGTCCTTTCACTCTCAGAATCACCTTGTAAACCATTTTGTTTCAAAGTGATATAAACTTGATAATTCTGTAGGTCTTGTTTCTTGAAAGTATGATTTCTATTTCCGCACACTATTTTCACAACTATTGAAATCACTTGCCATATTGCGTGAGAAGAAGTTTTTAAGTCTAAACTGGGACCAACAATTGGTATCAGAGCAGATTGAATAAATTATTTTCAAACGATCAATCGCCCATTTTCTTTTCTCTAAATATGGCCAGCTTTCAAACATGAAATAATGTTTTTAACATTGGTTCAATGTCTAAACCTCCAACTCTTGTCAGAGAGGAATACCCACAATGGAAAATCGGGATGGTCAATTTCCTTAATGGACATGACCGAGCTCTGTTTCAATCCATTGAAATGGGTCCACATGTACCATAGGCAGTTTGCAGCAAGATGGAGCTCGTTCTCACGTTCGTTTCTCGCCTGGTCGCACGCCCAAAACGGACCCTCGTAGCCCAAGTTAGAGTCATTTTAGTGAAGCCCCTTTTGTTACGCGGTCTTGGGTCTCCAAATACAAAATAGCACGTTCCTCCACACCTGGGCCTGCATCACTTTAGTAAATTCCTATTCAGTGAGATTTTTATACCTTAAAGCACACGTGTATAGGAACTTTTTGTATAGTCTAATATTTGAAGGGCTTAGTATTGTACATGTTATAAAATATTTTGATCAACAACAAGGGCTTTGCTAGAGGTACAACTTCAGAGAAAAAGAAAACAGTTTGCGATATGGTTATTGAGCAACTTTAGTTAGAGAAAAAGAAAATTGTCTGTGATATGGTTATGGAGCAACTTTATTTTGTCACTATTTAATATAATATGTAATTTTTTTGTATTTCTTTTAGTTTTAGATTTATTAATCATATAGATTAAATTTTTAGCCCGTGTAATACACGGGTAACTAACCTAGTAAAGTAATATAGCTGCAGTGGATTTAAGAAACTGTTGGGAGCAGCAAAGCCCGTTACATCATCCATAACCCTGTAAAATCGTTTAGCATTAACTTCCAAATATTCTTCTTTAATTCCAAAACAATAAAATTTATCCAATTATAAATTCAGATATATATATCCTCATAATTGCCGTTCAAAAAAAAATATATCCTCATAATCTCGATGTATATATATGAGTATTGATGAATGAAAGAGATACACTTCTCATATTTTCTCATATTTTCTCATATTTCACTTCATCTTATCAGCACCTGCTCTATACTTGTTTTGATTGTTTAGTTGATGCTTTAGAAGTGGTCTACCTTGGCTATTGTTTCACATATATTATAGAATTCTACTTCAGCCACACATTCATCAATCCAGGTAACATATATTAACGTCTCGTGCATTTATTGGTAGATATAGAACCTTTTTACTCACTTGAATCACACACATCAAATGTTTTTACGTAATTCAGTGATAAATTTGTGACATAAAATTGAGATAGATGGATTTTTTTTTCGTAAATATATTTTTTTTTTCTTTTTTTTTTTGTGATTCAATCTCGCAAAATACTATTCAAAGTAATACTAGATATTATGGTTTTCTATGATTAAGATATTGAAACATACAATCAAGATATTGTTTCTTGAAGTTTATTAGAACATAAACATGCTTTAGTTCGGCGGTAACTGCCGTCATAAATTAATGAATTACCGATTAAATGCGAATGCGTGATGAAGATCTTGATTTGTTTTGGTTTTGCGGAAACCCCTTTTCCGGACTTTCTTCACCGTTGGATATCGGAGCCATGCATACTTTGTTTCAATCACTTGATGTTATCATATACAATCTCTGGATGCTCTCTGTTTTTCGATCTCACGTTTCCTCTAGCAAGACTCCTGTGATTCATTAATAAAACGACTTAATAGGTTGTATGTATTAAGCATGGACTTTGGTCTGACTTTCACCGCTTTTGATTCATTTAATCCATTTTAGCTAAAAAAATATGTTCCGGTTTCAAATAAAATACAATCCAAATCGACCCATTTACAAATAAAAGAGTTGAAATTGCCACCTCTAAATCTGATAGAAACAACAAACAAAATAATAGTGTCTTAGGATGAAACTAAGATGTGTGGTCATAAGCTTTTCCACATTAACCGAACCAGGTTTCGTAACCTTCACCCGAGTTGAATGTCACCATTATGAAGTCAACATTTGAATCAGTATGATCTACAGAACTATTTAGTTAGATTAAAAAGTCAAAATAACCTTTTCAACATCACGAGTTGACGTTAATCCGGCGTTGCATCAAGATGTTGATTAAGAATGCCGTTAGTGTCAATACATGAGATGTTTTAACATGAACGACATTCTTAATCAACATCTCTTCGCAACGAGAAGGTTACCGTCAAGTCGTGATGTTGAAAAGGTTATTTTGCCTTTTTAATCTAACTTAATACTTCTGTAGATCATACTAATTCAACATGTTGACTTCATAATGGTGACATACAACTCAGGTGTAGGTTACGAAACCTGGTTCTGTTAATGTGGAAAAGCTTATGAGCATGCATATTAGTTTCATCGTAAGACACTGTCTATTTTTCTATCAGATTTAGAGGTGACAATTTCAACTCCTTTATTTATAAATGGATCAATTTAGGCTGTATTTTTTATCTCAAACCAGAACATATATATATATACATATATAAAGGAAGGTTAACGTACATTACGGCTTAACGTACATCACGTACAACAGATAATTACGCACGTTCGTTTTAAAATCACGCACGTTATAACTCAAAAATCCAAAATCATGCATGTTGAAACACAATAATCACGCATATTGAAAACATTAATCACGCATGTTAAAGAACAAATCACGCACGTTGTTGTACGTGAAGTACGTTAAGCTGTAATGTACCATATACTTTTTCTCTCTATATATATATATATATATATATATATTTATAAAGGGTAGAGATTCTAAGAGAAGTCCAACTTATTTGAGAAACTTGAGAAGTATTCTGGACCACACATTTCCCTAAACTTTTCGTAAATTACCAAAAGTTTAGGAAAAATATGTGGTTAAGAATGCTTCTTAAGTTTCTCAATTAGACTAGGGCTTCTAGCATGATCCTAACCCTATATATATGTGTGTGTGTACAATAGGGCTTATCGTACACAACGTACGCGATAACCCCAGCCATCAGATCTTCATCTCCCATGCGATTTCACCCCATAAACAACAGCGTACGCGAGCACAATTCGCATGTTATAAAAAGGCAAATGAAATCGCATGGCTTGAAAATGCAATGAAATCGCATGTTTTGAAATTCCATGCAAATGAAATCGCATGTTTGAAATCACATGCAAAAGGAAATCCCATGCAAATGAAATGGCTTGCATGAAATCGCATGTTTTGAAATCCCATGCAAATGAAATTGCATGTGAAATCTCATGCAAATGAAATGGCTTGCATGGGGAATGTGAAAAAAATGGCATGGGGTGTGTAGATGGTGAAGTCGCATGGCGTAAACACGAAATCGCACATTTTTTATGTGGTGAAATCGCATGGGGAGATGAAATCGCATGGGAGATCAAGATCTGACCGCTGGGATTATCACGTACGTAATGTACGATTAGCCTTATTGTAGGTTGACTGGCCTCTATATATATATACACATATGTAGGGGAAGGCTTATTGGGGAACACTAAAAAAGTTGAGAACACTGGGAAACCGACTCAAACGAACTCCGATTTTGGAACCGGTTCGTCGAACCCTAACTAAGATCTCTTAACCCTAAACCCTAAATACTAACTCCTAAACTCTAAACCCTAAACCTAAAAAATAAGGCTAAAACCTATGCTAAACCGTAAAATCTAAACTATAAACCCTAAAAGCAAAATGTCACACCCCGAAATTATCAGAGCTGGCGTGACTGGACTGGTATCGTCATTGCACAGCGGAAGCAAACATAGCTAAGTCTTCTAGAAATTGAACGCCCGCTAAGTACTCGAGTCTCCAATGGTTCTCCTATTCCAACCGTGCCTTGCCTTAGGACTGTAACCTGAGAAAGAAACATGCGAGAAAAATCAACAAAAGTTGAGCGAGTTCATAGTTTGTTTGTAAAAGATTTGAAATAAATCTTTTGAGTTGTGAAAGGTTTGAGATAAATCCTTTGAGTTGTGAAAGATTTGGAATAAATCTTTGTAGTAACCGGTTTTTGAAGTAGTATTGAGAAAATGAATTTAACAACCATTTTCTTGCAAAGTTATATGGAAACGTTGTGTTTGTAACACGTTATGTTCATAAAACCATGTTTTGTAATGTTCGTAAAATCATCAATGCCCACCCTGACTTTGACCCGCATAATCTTATGCCTTAAATTTTTGTATAAAACATGGTATTTAATTTGTATGAACAAGTATGTTTCGTAAGTATAAAATCCCTGGTATGTAGCAATAAGGAAATAAAGAGATCAGTTAATGTGTAACCACATGGTCCAACCTTAGGGCGCATGCTAAGATATAATCACCACATGGTCCAACCTTAGGGCGCATGGGTAGCGTAAAAATGTATTTACCGCATGGTCCAACCTTAGGGCGCATGCTAAGATATAATCACCACATGGTCCAACCTTAGGGCGCATGGGTAGCGTAAAAATGTATTTACCACATGGTCCAACCTTAGCGCGCATGGGTAGCGTTCGTTATGTTCAAATAGACTTATCACTCATATGATCCAAATGTACTCTTCCTTAAGCTAATCATACCATGTATAAAACGTCTGAAATAATTATAACATGTATTTTACCCCAGCCTCTAAGGCCAACTCCCCAGTCTCTCTATATTATCACCAGACGATCCATCCCTAGTCATGAAAATCATTCACATTTCGATAATACTCATTTGTTTTGTAAAAACCGGTATGTTTAGTATAAACTTTTCGTAAATCATTTGAGTTACTTGAAATCCCTTCATAATATGATTTAGAAATACGAGTTTTGCGTTTGTTCTAAACTTTGTATGTTTTTGCAAAACGTGCATGTCTTTCCACCCCGAAAACATTTATAAAAATGTAAAGCTGTAAAAAGTGGGGTTATGAACTCACCTGAATATTCCTGTGCAAAGCTAGCTAATTACGACTTTGTGATGTCGTTTCCAAAATGAGACTCGCTAGCGTGCATTCTACAATATTCCTAACACGGAATACCTTTTAAGTTTCTAAACAAAAGTGGTAACTAGTCTACGTGTCACCGAGCTCTACCGAATCGTTAATCGAACGATTCGACGGTAAGTTATTAACTTAATGAAAATAATTAAGTTATACTGCCGCGAGAAGTCGTTTGAGCATGTAGGAATATTCGTATCAAAGTATTATATAATAAGCTTGTATTATATATATATTGCGTCTTGTATATTTTTGCCAAAATATATGTATATGCCGTTTCGGCGTTCGTAATAAATATAAAATATTATATTTATTTTATAAGAACTTCATCGAGTCGTTGAATAGATAAACTGTATCTATTTTGTAAAAGAATTCGTGTGTTTGAAATAAATATACATCTATATTTATTTTATAAAACAAGATCGTGTTGTTTGATATTTGAAATAAATATATAAGCTATATTTATTTTGTAAAAGTATACGAGTTAACGACGTTCGAAATAAATATAACATTATATTTATCTGTAAAAGCGTTTGGAATTATCAAGGTTTGAAGTATAATAAACTCGAATTCCATTAAGCGTCGTTTTTGAAACTATAATACTAGTCGTGTTAAGGGTTTTTCTCGAAAAACGGGCAGAGTTTCCTCTATTTTTGGACGCCCCCGACAACACAAGTTGTCGTTTTATTTTCAAAAATTCAACATAATTTAATCAAGATTCAACTATATGCAAACTTTGTCAAATATATAACGAATGTAATTTATAATCAGTCGGTTTCGAGAGCTCGTTTCACGTAATAAAACCATAATATAACGTAAATAATCTCGTTAAATCTTTACCAAATCTTCCGTCAATATGTCGAGTGAGCCGACTGAGTTGACCGAGTTAACTCGGTGGACCGAGTTGACTCGCTGAGTTGACTGGGTTGACTCAGTTTGACTGAGTCGACCCGATCCGCTTCATAAGGTGCTTCGAACCGTCCGACCCGAACCGCCTGACCCGAACTGTCTGAGTTGACTGAGTTGACTCGGTTTGACCGAGTCAAACCGAGTTGAACCATCCCTTGACAAAAACTCAGCTGAAACAACCGCCTAAAACTCGAATCTGAACCATACCAGTTTGACTTATCTTGACCGAGCCCGAACTGTTGACCCGAATGTGAGACCGCCTTTGTCCAGGTTGACCAGACCCGAGACTTGTTGACTGAACCAGCATACCACTTCACTCGAACATCATCATCATCCTCTCAGCAACAATTCATCCGGAAAATCTGTCGGACCAATCAGCCGTACCGCTGGATAAAGGCTTTATCCGCCGGTCAATGGCACAGACCGCCGGACAACCGGTTCTCTCTCTCTCTCTTCTGTTCGGTCGCCGCCGCACCACCACCTCACGGTGGTGGTGGTGTTCTGTTCTGCCATCGGAAAGAGGGACGAGGGGAGGGGGGTTCGCCGGATAGTCATCGTCAACGCCACAGACGGCAGCGCCGCCGTGGCTTCGACCGGCTCTGTCGGGTGTTCGCCGAGAGGGAGAGAAGGATCCAGTGTGTTTGGTTGTCTCATGTGTGTGTATTGTTAGTTGCCAGGGAATGTAATCGAGAGAGAGAAATAGGAGCTTGAGGTGGTATTTGTGTGTGTGGTGTATGTATGAAGAAGATGACTTCTGTGTTGGTTTGTCTGTGTGTTAAATAGAGCAAGAGCACTCTCAAGGTCCTTTATGTATTTAAGTTAGCTTCAGGTCAAATCTTTTATCCAATGACCTAAAATTTCTTGGATAGATTTATTGAGATTTAAGAGATTTTGCATGATTCTCTAAATCTGGTAGAGATTTACTAGGATTTTGTAGGGATTTAGTAGATCCCGATAAGATTTTGTAGGGATCTACACATTATGCGTAGGTTTAGGCTTGTGGATTTTGGGCTTGGGCCCAGGGCCTATAAGCTCAATCCCCGTGTATAAGTGGCCCATAATTCCTACGAGTCCCGATATCGCAACCCATACTCCAATAGCATAAAATATTCGTGTAACATCCATATTTGGCGGTGTCATCAGTATTTCGTATGGTTTCGGTCCGTTGTCATTTGATGTTTCGCAGATTCCACGTGAATCTTCATACGTGTACTGTATAGCTGAACACACGTTTCTGGGCACTCCAAGGGCCTGTTTAAGTTAATTAGCGTCGTAAGCACTATTTATTATCGCGTTAATCACTTGTTAATCACGTAATTAAGAGCCGTAAATCACGGGTTGTCACATTCTCCCCCTGTTACAGAAATTTCGTCCTCGAAATTTAGACTATGTTATCTCCTCGGAATTGTGTTGTTCGCAGGTAAGTCCAAATACTAACAAAGTGAATGACCGCGTAATCGAAACAAGACTTATTCAAATCATGTGAACTCAAGGGCATTCCTTCACAATAGGAATCCCAACAGTTTAAAAGTAAGGTGTCCCAGTAATTGATGTCAAAGGAAACGAGACGTATAGGTACAGTCACTAATGTGACTAAGTTAACAGGGATCCAACAATGAACAGGAACTTCGACCAATCGAATTCCATATTAACGTTTATAACATGTAAATGAGTTCTGGAAGCAATAACATCCACTGGATGGACTTAGAATCGACAATCTCAAATGTAATAGTTTGCATGAAACGCTCGATCGTGATCAGCACAAGCTGCAAGTTATACCGACGCCACAAGGTGTCGCAATGAATGAAACAATTTAATAATAGAGGTGATCGAACAAGTATCACCTATGTTTTGCATAAAACGCTCAATCATGATTAGCCCAAGCTACAAGTTTGTACTGACACCACAAAGTGTCGTAGTGATTGAAATAATTTAATAATAGCGGTGATCAAACAAATTCACCGTGTTTGAAGTCAAATGAAAGCGTAATAAGGTGAATCCGAAAGTTTGTTTCAGATGACATCATAGAAAGTTTCAATTGAAATTTGAACATCAAAGAAATATTGTTTTCGATCGAACGTGAAGAAGCAAGGAATGTCGCAAAGCATTCGATCGATGTTGAAATAACCGTTATGAGGTACACCGGAATATGAAATGAATTTGTGTACCATTGTCTTAACACACAATTGTATTAAGACCGCTTTGGTATAATAAATCGAAGTGGATTGGAAAACAATCAATAAATAAATATTTAGATCCGTGCATAAGATGCGTAAACGAGTTTAGCGCAAGGTTCAAATAAGTGAAAATACCACCACAAGGTGTCGAAATCAACAAATGACTTATTGGAGTCGTAGACCAAACAAGTCTACTACGACTCAGAACAAATGAAACTCTTGTTAAAGCGAATCTGAATATGATGTCTTCAATACATCATATGGTATCTTGAATTGAGTATGTGTAATGCAGAAGTTCAAACAATCGAACTTGGTTTTTGTGCAATCCGACAATAAATATATGTATTGACAAGAAAACTTTAGGCATGGTTACAACGAAAAACCATGTATGTAACTTGTAAAGAAATGATCGTGATACAATGACCATTAGGAGGAGTAGAGATACGAAAATCTACTCAGTAAATGTGAAATTTGAAATTTCAATAATAGAAATTTGAGGACTTTACCTGGGATTGCGTGTGATATACGGTTGTTAGGTGACATTACCATGGAATGTCGAACATAGCGTATTTGTCATTAATTAGGTAGGGGGGGGGGGGGAATGCGGAGACATTCGTCTTCTCCCTGGCGTGATTCGTGTCGTTGCAGGATCGCGTGACAAATTGTCGTTTCCTGATCGTTACTTCTCCTGCTGACAGGAATCTAGCGTCGTCGTTAAATTGTGCCATCGTCTCTTTTCAAAGGCCTCGCCTCGTTAGTTGTATGTGTTGCACTTCAACCTCCGTTGATGTATAGCTTAAGTTTCACATATACCTGTGCACTAGCGTTGTGTGCCGCGTAGAAGGTGATGTACCTGGACATCCGTTGGCGTAAAATTTGAGTTCTATGTATTCTCGTGCACTAGCGTTGTTATGCGTAGGCTGTCTACTCGGGAAGTTAAATATCATAGACAATATGGATAACAGCGTATGCCCGAGTTAATATTCGCGGTTCCTACGTGATGACTTTTAATAACACACACATGCGCAAATAATCAATCATATAACCGAATGCACATGTTAGTCACCAATAAGCAATCAAGTAATTCCCCTAGTCCCACTAGTCTATCCTCCCAGCTTCTCAGACTGCTCTTCCTAGTCCCACTAGCCTATCCTCCCAGCCTCTCAGACTGCTCTTCCTAGTCCCACTAGCCTATCCTCCCAGCCTCTCAGACTGACTTCCTAGTCCCACTAGCCTATCCTCCCAGCCTCTCAGACTGCTCTTCCTCTCAGACTGCTCTTCCTAGTCCCACTAGCCTATCCTCCCAGCCTCTCAGACTGCTCTTCCTAGTCCCACTAGCCTATCCTCCCAGCCTCTCAGACTGACTTCCATTTCCGAAGGTCTTAAATGCATGTTTCCTAAACTCTCAGAGTGTTGGGTACTGTATGTAATTGTTTTGTGTACCGTGTGTAAAACACAACTTTAGCGTACGTTTGGAAACAAAATTTTGACTGTTTGTTTTTCGGCAACGGTTGGAGATCATATTCGAGTACTAGACGTTCTGTATGTATTCAACGTCTCAATAGTCTAAGTCCCAGAGAAAAGTGAGGTTAGAGCCTAGGTATCACAACAGAAACCTAATTCGCTGTAACCTATAGCTCTGATACCAATCTGTCACACCCCGAAATTATCAGAGCTGGCGTGACTGGACTGGTATCGTCATTGCACAGCAGAAGCAAACATAGCTAAGTCTTCTAGAAATTGAACGCCCGCTAAGTACTCGAGTCTCCAATGGTTCTCCTATTCCAACCGTGCCTTGCCTTAGGACTGTAACCTGAGAAAGAAACATGCGAGAAAAATCAACAAAAGTTGAGCGAGTTCATAGTTTGTTTGTAAAAGATTTGAAATAAATCTTTTGAGTTGTGAAAGGTTTGAGATAAATCCTTTGAGTTGTGAAAGATTTGGAATAAATCTTTGGAGTAATCGGTTTTTGAAGTAGTATTGAGAAAATGAATTTAACAACCATTTTCTTGCAAAGTTATATGGAAACGTTGTGTTTGTAACACGTTATGTTCATAAAACCATGTTTTGTAATGTTCGTAAAATCATCAATGCCCACCCTAACTTTGACCCGCATAATCTTATGCCTTAAATTTTTGTATAAAACATGGTATTTAATTTGTATGAACAAGTATGTTTCGTAAGTATAAAATCCCTGGTATGTAGCAATAAGGAAATAAAGAGATCAGTTAATGTGTAACCACATGGTCCAACCTTAGGGCGCATGCTAAGATATAATCACCACATGGTCCAACCTTAGGGCGCATGGGTAGCGTAAAAATGTATTTACCGCATGGTCCAACCTTAGGGCGCATGCTAAGATATAATCACCACATGGTCCAACCTTAGGGCGCATGGGTAGCCTAAAAATGTATTTACCACATGGTCCAACCTTAGCGCGCATGGGTAGCGTTCGTTATGTTCAAATAGACTTATCACTCATATAATCCAAATGTACTCTTCCTTAAGCTAATCATACCATGTATAAAATGTCTGAAATAATTATAACATGTATTTTACCCCAGCCTCTAAGGCCAACTCCCCAGTCTCTCTATATTATCACCAGACGATCCATCCCTAGTCATGAAAATCATTCACATTTCGATAATACTCATTTGTTTTGTAAAAACCGGTATGTTTAGTATAAACCTTTCGTAAATCATTTGAGTTCCTTGAAATCCCTTCATAATATGATTTAGAAATACGAGTTTTGCGTTTGTTCTAAACTTTGTATGTTTTTGCAAAACGTGCATGTCTTTCCACCCCGAAAACATTTATAAAAATGTAAAGCCATAAAAAGTGGGGTTATGAACTCACCTGAATATTCCTGTGCAAAGCTAGCTAATTACGACTTGGTGATGTCGTTTCCAAAATGAGACTCGCTAGCGTGCATTCTACAATATTCCTAACACGGAATACCTTATAAGTTCCTAAACAAAAGTGGTAACTAGTCTACGTGTCACCGAGCTCTACCGAATCGTTAATCGAACGATTCGACGGTAAGTTATTAACTTAATGAAAATAATTAAGTTATACTGCCGCGAGAAGTCGTTTGAGCATGTAGGAATATTCGTATGAAAGTATTATATAATTAGCTTGTATTATATATATTGCGTCTTGTATATTTTTGCCAAAATATATGTATATGCCGTTTCGGCGTTCGTAATAAATATAAAATATTATATTTATTTTATAAGAACTTCATCGAGTCGTTGAATAGATAAACTGTATCTATTTTGTAAAAGAATTCGTGTGTTTGAAATAAATATACATCTATATTTATTTTATAAAACAAGATCGTGTTGTTTGATATTTGAAATAAATATATAAGCTATATTTATTTTGTAAAAGTATACGAGTTAACGACGTTCGAAATAAATATAACATTATATTTATCTGTAAAAGCGTTTGGAATTATCAAGGTTTGAAGTATAATAAACTCGAATTCCATTAAGCGTCGTTTTTGAAACTATAATACGAGTCGTGTTAAGGGTTTTTCTCGAAAAACGGGCAGAGTTTCCTCTATTTTTGGACGCCCCCGACAACACAAGTTGTCGTTTTATTTTCAAAAATTCAACATAATTTAATCAAGATTCAACTATATGCAAACTTTGTCAAATATATAACGAATGTAATTTATAATCAGTCGGTTTCGAGAGCTCGTTTCACGTAATAAAACCATAATATAACGTAAATAATCTCGTTAAATCTTTACCAAACCTTCCGCCAATATGTCGAGTGAGCCGACTGAGTTGACCGAGTTAACTCGGTGGACCGAGTTGACTCGCTGAGTTGACTGGGTTGACTCAGTTTGACTGAGTCGACCCGATCCGCTTCATAAGGTGCTTCGAACCGTCCGACCCGAACCGCCTGACCCGAACTGTCTGAGTTGACTGAGTTGACTCGGTTTGACCGAGTCAAACCGAGTTGAACCATCCCTTGACAAAAACTCAGCTGAAACAACCGCCTAAAACTCGAATCTGAACCATACCAGTTTGACTTATCTTGACCGAGCCCGAACTGTTGACCCGAATGTGAGACCGCCTTTGTCCAGGTTGACCAGACCCGAGATTTGTTGACCGAACCAGCATACCACTTCACTCGAACATCATCATCATCCTCTCAGCAACAATTCATCCAGAAAATCTGTCGGACCAATCAGCCATACCGCCGGATAAAGGCTTTATCCGCCGGTCAATGGCACAGACCGCCGGACAGCCGGTTCTCTCTCTCTCTTCTGTTCGGTCGCCGCCGCACCACCACCTCACGGTGGTGGTGGTGTTCTGTTCTGCCATCGGAAAGAGGGACGAGGGGAGGGGGGTTCGCCGGATAGTCATCGTCAACGCCACAGACGGCAGCGCCGCCGTGGCTCCGACCGGCTCTGCCGGGTGTTCGCCGAGAGGGAGAGAAGGATCCGATGAGTTTGGTTGTCTCATGTGTGTGAATTGTTTGTTGCCAGGGAATGTAATCGAGAGAGAGAAATAGGAGCTTGAGGTGGTATTTGTGTGTGTGGTGTATGTATGAAGAAGATGACTTCTGTGTTGGTTTGTCTGTGTGTTAAATAGAGCAAGAGCACTCTCAAGGTCCTTTATGTATTTAAGTTAGCTTCAGGTCAAATCTTTTATCCAATGACCTAAAATTTCTTGGATAGATTTATTGAGATTTAAGAGATTTTGCATGATTCTCTAAATCTGGTAGAGATTTACTAGGATTTTGTAGGGATTTAGTAGATCCCGATAAGATTTTGTAGGGATCTACACATTATGCGTAGGTTTAGGCTTGTGGATTTTGGGCTTGGGCCTAGGGCCTATAAGCTCAATCCCCGTGTATAAGTGGCCCATAATTCCTACGAGACCCGATATCGCAACCCATACTCCAATAGCATAAAATATTCGTGTAACATCCATATTTGGCGGTGTCATCAGTATTTCGTACGGTTTCGGTCCGTTGTCATTTGATGTTTCGCAGATTCCACGTGAATCTTCATACGTGTACTGTATAGCTGAACACACGTTTCTGGGCACTCCAATGGCCTGTTTAAGTTAATTAGCGTCGTAAGCACTATTTATTATCGCGTTAATCACTTGTTAATCACGTAATTAAGAGCCGTAAATCACGGGTTGTCACACTAAACCCTAAAGGTTAAACCTAAAGATAAACCCTAAAGCTAAACCCTAAATCTAAACCCTAAACCCTAAAGCTAAACCCTAAAACCTAAAGCTAAATCCTAAGGCTAAACCTTAAAGCTAAACCCTAATATATTTAGGGTTTAGGGATTATGATTTAGGTTTTAGGGTTAAGAGATCCTAGTTAGAGTTCGACGAGCCGGTTCCAACGCCGTGGGAATGAATCCAATCGGAGTTCGTTTGAGCCGGTTCCCCACAGTTCCCCACTTTTTTAGTGTTACCCAATAAACCTCACACTACATATTATGTATATGTATATATATAACAAAATGCAACGGGCACGCCTTTAGAAAAGAGCCATATATGTACCAGGACCACATCATCTATTGATAACCAATAACTGCTTCAACCGACACCAATTTGTCAGATCATTTAATAGCCCCAAATTCCGTTGTCGCCCATCATCTTTCAATCTCCAAGCATAAATCGAATCCAATCTGCATCATCTTTTTCCAATATTGAATCGCCACAAGTCGATCGAATCAAATCCACATCATCTTAAAAAGCAACACAACCTTTAATAGAACCGCATGACGACCATAAATTCTTATGCAGCCCGCTTATTCAAACCATTGTGTCATGTCGATTAAAAGTAAATGATATGAGATGTTGCTTTTTGTATCCAGTGGATTAAATATAATGTCTCTAACCAACGCAAATTTTAAACCAAGAAGTATATAAACCGTAAGTTCGTAATTGTATATATATAATCCCTCTCCAAGTCAACCAACATAATGTCACTGCTTTTCATCACTTAACAACTTTAGATTTCACATGGGTGAGAATTCTAGACTTGAACCAACCAGGATACACCCTCAAGCCTCACAACATGGAATGTCACAACGAGTCAAGTAAGAAAAGTAAACTAAAAAAGTTTAATTCATGAATAAGTGTACCTGTAAATAAGTCATGTATGCACATGGATTCACAACTCTTAGAGCAAGGTAAATCTCAAAAGGATCTGCAAATGTTCGGCATCAAAACGCTGACGTAAAACAATCTTGAAAGTATCACTTGCAAGAATGTGTTCTTTTGCTTGCATTACTGCCGCCTTGTATTATTCCATGTTCATGTTTGACTGGTTCAAAGGACTTTTGAATTGTTGAGTGTTTAATTTAATAGAACCGGGAGATAACTTTAGCCTAATTATCGAGAGCTAAGTAAAAAAATTCTTGCGAACAAAAAGTGGATTAGGAAACCATTATAACGCTATAGAGAAGATAAGTCACTTATAGATCACAATCTTGTACTTTAGACGCCAATCTTTGCCACAACTAATAAAAAACAAAAGACAACGATTTTTTATGCCGGTAAGTTTGGGGAGACAAGTTATTTTGTTAAAAAGCTTGGCAAGTTAAGCCTATATTTAAGCCAAGTAGGCGGACCATATGGCTCAAGCTTATCATCAGAAGAACCTACTTGGCTTAAATTACTATAAGCTTAACTTGCCAAGCTTTTTGACAAGATAACTTGCCTTTCCTAACTTACTCGCAGAAAAAAAATGTTTTTTTTCTTGTGTTATGTATTAGCTGTTGAAAATATTGGCGTCTAAATTACATGATTGTGATCTGTAAGTGACATATCTTCTATATAGCATTTTGACGGTTCCCTAATCATTTTTTGTTTACTTAGCTCTCGATAATTAGGCTAAAGTTGGCTCCGATTCTCTTAAATTAAGGACTCCACAATTGAACACTCCTTTGAACCAGTCAAGCATGACCAGGGAATAATACAAGGGAGTAGTACAGCAAGCAAAAGAACACATTCTTGCCGTTGATATTTTGGAGATAATTTTAACCCAACGTTTTGAACGCCGAACATTCGCAGATCATTTTGAGATTTACCTTTCACTATGAATAATGAAATCATGTCCGTACATGACTTATTCACAGGTACTTAATCATGAATTTGTTGATACATATTTTGTGGACACGACTCGGCTCGGTTCAACTCAGCTCAGTTCGACTTGGTTTCGACTCGAAGACACGAAGATCAAGACGAAGACTTGTGTCTGTACTTTGTCTGTAATTTGTCATGATACAAAACGATGTCTCGTGTTAGTCTGAGTTATGTCTTAGGTTTGTTGTTATGTGCGTTTCGATGTAAGTTTGACCAAGTCAACCATCCTCCGGCTTGACTTGGCCAAACAGTTAGCACATTGTTGGTAATATGTTTGCTTCGAAGGATGTCATCGAAGGATGGTTTGTATCCTTCGATGACCTCGAAAGATAATATCTTCGATAGATACAGATGGACCTCGAAGGATATCATCCTTCGAGGATCATCCTTCGAGGTATGTATGGATCTTTCGGTAGAATTCTGGTCGATAGATGATCCTTCGACCAGATTACCTTATCCTTCAAGCATGTTAGCTGTTACGGGTATATATACCCATGTAGTGTGTTGTGTTCATTAGACAGAAAAATAGATAGACAAAGGGAGAGCATTCTGCTGAGAGCATTCTGTCGAAAACACACACACACACACGAGAGAGAGTTTATAGAGTACATCTGTAAACATTGAGCTTGTAACTGGAACCTTCATTCGTATTAATACAAGTGGTGTTAATCGGTGAACTTTGTGTGTCGTGCATTTGCGTGTTCTATCTCGGTTTGCATGCTAGCTTGGATTCCGCACTCGCTAGTGTGTTTGACATAACAAGGATTAGGTTTAATCTCAACCTCCGAGAGGGACCTACAAGTGGTATCAGAGCCTTGGCTCTTATCCTTGTTAAAACCGAGTGTTTTAGAGTGTGTTTCGGATTTTTGAAGTTCATAATTTTCTGGATTTTCTGTTTAAAACTTCGAAAATCTGCATGTTTTGCCGGAAGTTGGTATAAAAACCTGTTTATTCTTCATTTTCACTTGTTAAAAGTTGGGTTTTATTGAAGTTTCGAGCAAATCCGGTTTCGGTAGTTGTCGGTTTACTGAAAAATTCAAATTTTCTGGGTTGTGTTCTTCATATCTTCAAGTGTTTCTTCAAAGTTTTACATCTTTTGATCTTGTGTAGTTATTTTCGAAAGTTGTTGTGCATTGGGAAGGGACATTTGATCATTTCAAATCTGTTTTGGCAGAAAGTAAAGTCTGCACATACCTTCTGCCGAAAGTTTCTACCAACCCGTCACCTTTTCACCAACCTGTCACATTTGTCAACTGTGTCAGAGCTCATCGAAAGATATCCTTCGAAGTCGAAAGATCATCTTTCGATCAAGGAGGCTCGACAGATACCCATCCTTCGAGCATCTTTCGAAGTCAGTGAGTTATCTTTCGAGCCAAGGAATCTTTTCGAAGGATATATTGTTCGAGCTTCTGTTACATTTCGAAAGATAAGGATCCTTCGTCTTGGAGAATCTTTCGAAGTCTTTGTTCAAAATTCAACAGTGATCTTTCGAACACTGTTGAACCTTCGAACAAGTGTCTGTCTTTCGAACTAGTGTGCATCTTTCGATCCTAATCTGTTTAAGTTTAACAGTTTGTGTTTTTCAGGTCTTTCGAACAGGGATCCTTCGGCTGGTTGTTATCATTCGAAAAATTAACATAGTTTGTGAAAATTAATTTTATTTTAAATCAATTTTCACTTAATATATTAATTTTTATAAAATGGGAACAAACGGTGAGTGGTGGACTCAATTAACTTCGACTCCACAATCATCAGCTACACAACCTGAGCCAGAGTTCGACAAAAATGCATTCTTGCGAGCTATTGCCCCACCTCAAGCTGCAATGATAACTGCAAATCAATGGGCATTGGTCACAAATCAAAGCAACAGCATTCAATCTATGATGCAGAACGACAGTGAAACTGGTACAAGCACAAAACCGCCAAAGCTAAATCACATCAATGATTGGGGATGGTGGAAAGAAAGGCTGAGAACTTATGTTCAGGGGCAAGGTCAAGATCTATGGATGTGCTTCTTCACCGCATTTGACAATGAGTTGGAAGTTGCAGGATCTAATCCACAAACTTACAGCACTCTATGAAGAAGATAAGAAGAAAATTGAGTTAGAAAAGAAAGCATTCATGATTCTCACACAAGCTCTTCACAAAGACATTTACCACCAGTTTGTTTACTGCACGACTACTAAAAGCTTGTGGGATATGCTCACGTTACGATGTGAAGGAAATGCTCAATCTAGAAAGATCAAGCAAGATTTACTGAAGAAAGAGTTTGAAGGATTCACGTGTATGGAGAATGAGACTTTGGCAGAGTTATCTACAAGGTTCCATCACTTGATGAGCGAGATGTTTGCTTTTAAAGTCACTGCCACTCCACAAGAAATAGTGAAGAGATTTGCTGATAGCTTACCAGCAAAGTGGAGCAGTTATCTTGAAATTCTCAAAGAAACTGGTGTTTTAGACACAATCACCATTTATGATTTAATTCAAAAATTGGAGAACAAGGATGTGGAAGAAAAGCTTAAGGCAAAAAGAACACTAACTCCTCAAAGTCCAGAGATGTACTTTGGGATTGCAGGAGGTATCAGTGGAGAAAAACCAGCTTCTCAACACGCAAAGCTTCAAACAGCTTTCATCTCAAACACTGGACCATCAACAACAGATCAGTTTGATCCTTCAGCATACTTGATGTATCCAAGACCAGATGTGAAACTGACAGCTCAGCAACAACAACCGCAACAGCAAGGGTTCTATGGAAGCTCTTCAAACTTTCAAGCCACTTCCAATCCAAACACTGTCAGATTAGACACTTCCAACTTTTCCAAAGTCAGTGTCGAAATCGCCAAGGAGCATATGGAGATGTTGAACACCTTGGTTAGTGCTTATTGTGGATTGATCGCAGGTCAGATTGGGAATATCAATCTAACCAATGAAGATTATCAGCAAGTGGATAGAGATGAGTTTGAAATGATGGATATTAAATGGGCTCTTGCTAGTGCCATTCGAAGAGCAAAGGAGTTCATGGAAAGGACCGGGAGAACCAACTTGGAAAGCAAGAAAGACACCAAGTACGGGTTCGACAAGCAAGCTGTAACGTGCTTTAACTGTGGTGAACGAGGTCATTTCAAAAGGGAATGCACAAGACCAGCTCAGCATGGAAACCAAAATCCCTTCAGAAATCAAGGCAACCAGCAGAACCAGAACAGGAACAATGTTCGTACGTTGATACCTGTCAACAACCAAAGCCAACCAGGGTCATCAAATGCCAACCGGGGACTCGTGGTTCAAGTAGATGAAGGTTGTGATTGGTCGCTTCAGTTGGGAAATGATGGTAGAACAGCATGTTATGCTAAAGTGACTGAAAAGGTTGTATAACCCGCGTCTGCTGGTGAATCTTCAGAAGATGAAGATAGTTCGGGTTATAGTGGGAGCACAGATGGGGAATCACTTGATGCTGGTGATTTATCAAGTGATGCTTTAGATTTGAAGGTTGATGAACTTTTGGCTGAAGCTGAAGTATTATGCAAGAGGAGATCTATTCTCTGCCAGAAATCTGCTGGAACTTCCGAGAAGCTTGCTAAGTTCTTCTCTGAAGATGGATCTTTTTCTTTCCATTCAGCCTTTACGGCTAATGTCGACAGTTCATCAAGTCAGGTATGTGATACTAATTCTGACTCTAATTATGTTCCTGTTGAATGTGCAAAGTGTTTAGAATATGCAGAAAAGGAAAGTCAGTTTGAGATCACACACAAACACAATCAAGAATTGATTGTAGATCTTTCTAAAGCAACTGAAGCTAACTTGTTTTTAACCAGAAATGAAAAGGAGTTTAAAGCAACAATTGCTTCATTAAAACATGATGTTTCTGAATTACAAAAGGCTGTTTTGAGAAAACAACATGCTAACAATGATTTAATTGACACAATTGAAAAGCAAATGGTAGAGTTAGCAACAGCTCGATGTGAATGTGAGACAATTAAGCAGAAATTGGAAAGCTATTCCAATTCCCGCTATGTTTTGGATCACATTATTGATGTTCAAAAGAAAAAGGGGGATAGGAAGTGTAATGGATTCAAATCATGTCCTCCCCCAATGAATCACAATTACTCCAAATCGCCTGATGACGAGGATATGCCCCGTTTTGAACCTACTGTGCCACTCAATCTAGATGATTTTGCAGCAGGCCTCGGGTTCACAACTGGTACATCATCCTCGGGTCAATCAGAATCTGAATCTGAGAATGTGACAGATTCATCGTGTGTTAAGGAACAGAGTCCTATCATTGTTGAGGATACTGATTCTTCGGACGATGAATCTGAAGGAATTGTGAACCAACAGTCTAACTCGGTTACAACAGATATTCCAATCGAGAATCACATCTTGTGTGATCCACCAGTGAAACCGAGTAAGACTGAAACGTCAAAAGCAATGGATTCCATTGTTTCTACCCTTGAAGGGAATAACTTGTTGTACACGCTCAAAGGAGATGACAAAATCTACTCTAACAAAGATTTTCCAATTAAAAATGTAAATCAAGATTTAATTGAGCAAATTTTTGAAGGATGTATTGATAAGTTTTTGGGAAACAAAAGTGGCAAAGTCACCGTCACTCAATGTGATCCAATTCCGTGTGAACAAGTTAGAAAACAGTTCGGAAACCAAAAACTACCAATTGAGCGAAAACAACAAGTCAATTCTGGAAAAGGTAAGGTACAGGGAAAGAAGGCTCAGAACAAGAATGTTCAAGCACCTAAAGTTCAGCAGCAAAAGGTGCAAAACAAAAGAGCTCCTGTTAAGAAAAGAGAACCGAAAGTGAACTTTGTTGGATCCAAGGGTACAGATAAACTTGAAACATTTCAGGATAAATCTAACATTGATTTTGTAAAACAAGTTAGAATTTTAAAACGAAATGATCAGAATAATTACACCCAACACTCCAACGGATGTGATTTAGGTCCAAGTACATCTAGATCACAAAGTTCATGGTCTGGTTCTCCGTCTGGTCATCAACATGTTTCTCCGAGGTTTGTAGAGCGGAGAATGTGTTTTGAGTGTGGCACAATTGGGCATATTGTAAGATACTGCCCATACCTGCAAAAGTTGAAGACTCCCCAAGAAACCAATTACCAAAAACGATCAGTTTCCCCGAAACAAGACCCACGTGTCTTGAAAGAAAGGGAAAATAAGTTAACACAAAAGAATCAAAAGGTAATTGAAAAGGCTTTAAAATCTGAGGTCAAAGAAGAAAAACCTGTACAAGCAAAATCTAAAACTGTAAAACCAATAGATGCTAAAACAATGAATTCAAATACTGGTAAAGGACAAACAGTTTGGAAGCCAAAGCAGGTAATTCAATCAGGGGGAGCACCTGAGGTTCTTTTTCCTAATCATCAAGTGATTGAAATCACTTTTATTGATGATCAAGGACGACCCAAGTCCACAAAGGCTTGGGTCCCCCTCTCCAACTAATCTTTGAAGTGAGTGTGTAGGATATTCCAGGAGGAACTTTCGATAGTCGTAAGATTGTTGATAGTGGAGTGTCCATGCACAAAATAGGCGACAGAAGAAATCGTTGCCTTTGATGGAGAGAAAATGGAAAGAGAACAGAAGTGTCTGTTGAAAGAGATTGAAAAGCTTCGACAAAAATGGAAATCATTAAATGTTGATTGTTAAAGGCTTTGATTGGGTCCCCAGGGTAGATTCAAATCAAAATGTACGCACCTGCAGCACGTTTGAAGTTCAAAATCAACAAGATGAACGTGCAGTGTACATTTCTTCGTGGTGTGATTGAAGAAAATGTGTTTGTTGAACAAACCAACTGGGTGTGCGGATGCCTTGGCATGGATTGAACAACCGCACACTACTTCTCAAGAGAAAGTCAAAAACCTTCGCTGGTGAAATGTGGAAGACCAGCCGGACCCAAAGGTTTATGATCTTGTTGCTGTCAAGAGACGACTCAGTAGCTACAAAGAATCGACTTTGAAATCCACACCGGGTGGATATCCAGTTTGGGAGAGCACTCACATTCCTTGCAATGCACGAAGCAGTTGCAGGATACGGTTTTAAATTTCTTATCTCTCCTTTACTTGTCGTTATTTAAGCTACTTTATTAATTGTTATCCTCTCGCAGCTCTCTTTGGCCAGACAATGTTGTCATGGTCCACACCGCAAACCGACATGCCAACTGATTTTTCCAAAATTCGATAAATCTTTTCAGATTAAAAATTAATTTTGGTAAACGGCATTGAGGTAAAACATGAGTTATCCAACATCGGAAAGTCATTTTTGTAAATACCTTTGTGTTTTTAAATTTTATCTTAGTTTGTTGATTTTAGGGGGAGTAAATCCAAAATTTGAAAAATCCAAAAACATCGAAAAATTTCAAAAGCACAAAAACAATAGAAAACCAAAAATGAGTTTCCTGGCGAGAAAAAGAGGAAATGATAGTACATCAGTGGTCTGTCTAAACCTCTTTAAACCTTAAATGAAAAGCGATAAGCAGCTCTATATAAGATGTATCGGTAGGCTCACAATCATTTTAAAGTGTGCAGGGTGATATAAACTTAAATCCGACTGAAGACTGGGTGGGAACCATTCATTGGCATATGGTCTTAGTACCGAAATTTCGTTTGAGAGATTGCCGAGGTTCTGAGATATTCGGTCTTTATGCTGCTTATCATCTGGGTATCATGGTTGTATCTTTTACCGAAAAATAACGGGGACGCAAGTCTAGACCTTCCATGATACTATACATATGTGTACATACTGCATACGACCTCAATAAGTGATAAACAATCACATGTCCAAACAAATAAGTGATAATATATCACATTTATCCGGGAGTCAAGTTCGTCTCTCTGCTGTACGAAAGTACTGACCTGTTCACGGACTTGCTCCTGTGCCCTCATGCATCGAAAATCAAGTTCCTCATCAATAAGTGATTATATCACATAGGGCTTGTTTTCAATCAAATAAGTGAGAATCTCACATCATATACGGTCAAACAGATGATAATCGGTATACTCACCGGTAAGATGAACTCTCGTGCATACCTTGATACGGGAATGTGTCGTGATGTGGATGAACACCGGTCGGTAAGTATAAATCATACCTTAACGTATCCCCTCGCCATGATTACAAATGATAAGTTGAGCTTAAGTGGACAACAATACCGATAATTGTTATAGGATGCTTATCTTAATGTTAACTAATTGAACAACAAGAGTGTTTTGACATGACCGTACACTGATATGATTCTCTTACCCTCGAAACTCGCAAAAAGAATGTCTGTAGATATTTATTTACTGTTTTCAGTTTATGTATCTTGTATATATTTATTTATTGTTTTCCGTCTTTACGTTTGAAAAATGAAAAATTCCAAAAAGATTTTAGGTGTGTTTTAATATAAACTTTATAAAATCCAAAAAGATTTTGCTTCTAGTTTATTTTTGATTGACTGATGTTGGAACTCGAGTCTATCCTACCTGAAATCCTGATCGTAAGCCGGAAAACAATTGCATCTTCATAAACTGTCGAAGTTAATGAGTTTTGAAAGTTAAAGGACTAATATTGAACATTTTCTAAACTTTCAAAATATTGTCGGTTGGTGTTTGATTGAGATTTGATCTCATATGTGTCATTTGTTTAAATGTTAACTATATTCCAAGCGGTTGTTCTCATTATGCGTTTAGCTTTCTTGCATGTGCAGATGCTAAAGGCGAGGAGAACATGTTCGATGACAAGCTTTGGAATGAAGACACGAAGTGGAGGCACTCAAAGGATAAAGTGATCGAGTTGCCGCTGACCCTTCATCAACACCACAAGGATCTGAAGAATTGACAAGTCAAAAGATTCACGAGCATGACTCAATGGAGAGTTCAATCTAAGGGGGAGTTTGTTGACACACTACCTAAATGAAAAGGGGAGTTTGTTGATACACTTTCTACTTACGACACGTGAAGACTTTGAAGATCCTCCGACGTGGAAGACATCGAAGTTGAACCTCACGAGTAGCGTCCAAGGGGGAGTTTGTTGATACATATTTTGTGGACACGACTCGGCTCGGTTCAACTCAGCTCAGTTCGACTTGGTTTCGACTCGAAGACACGAAGATCAAGACGAAGACTTGTGTCTGTACTTTGTCTGTAATTTGTCATGATACAAAACGATGTCTCGTGTTAGTCTGAGTTATGTCTTAGGTTTGTTGTTATGTGCGTTTCGATGTAAGTTTGACCAAGTCAACCATCCTCCGGCTTGACTTGGCCAAACAGTTAGCACATTGTTGGTAATATGTTTGCTTCGAAGGATGTCATCGAAGGATGGTTTGTATGCTTCGATGACCTCGAAAGATAATATCTTCGTTAGATACAGATGGACCTCGAAGGATATCATCCTTCGAGGATCATCCTTCGAGGTATGTATGGATCTTTCGGTAGAATTCTGGTCGATAGATGATCCTTCGACCAGATTACCTTATCCTTCGAGCATGTTAGCTGTTACGGGTATATATACCCATGTAGTGTGTTGTGTTCATTAGACAGAAAAATAGATAGACAAAGGGAGAGCATTCTGCTGAGAGCATTCTGTCGAAAACACACACACACACGAGAGAGAGTTTATAGAGTACATCTGTAAACATTGAGCTTGTAACTGGAACCTTCATTCGTATTAATACAAGTGGTGTTAATCGGTGAACTTTGTGTGTCGTGCATTTGCGTGTTCTATCTCGGTTTGCATGCTAGCTTGGATTCCGCACTCGCTAGTGTGTTTGACATAACAAGGATTAGGTTTAATCTCAACCTCCGAGAGGGACCTACAGAATTAAACTTTTTAGTTTGCTTTTCTTACTTGACTCGTTGAGACGTTCCATGTTGTCAGGCTTAAGGTGTGTCGTGGTTGGTTCAAGCCCAGAAATTATCACCCATGAGAAATATGAAGTTGTTATGTTATGAAAAGCAATGTGCAGAACACATCATGCTGGTTTACTTCCAGAGAAATTTTATATACATACATATACATACATACATACATACATATATACATACATACATACATACATACATATATATATAGGATTGGGTTCATTTGTGAACCCTTCCTTATTTATGAACAAAACCAACAAATCATAGCCGTAGATCTTATTAAATTAAACATAAGGGTAGGATTGTCTTTTAACATATATATTTTTAATTCAAATTTTATTTTTCAAAAATTATGTTCAGTTACTAGGAAAAATAACCACCCATCCTGTCATAATTCAATTTCAATTCATGATGGAAAAAAAACTGCCTCCATATATTCCCAGATTGTTCCTCGGTTCAAGAAATTTCATATCTTTACCATCTTCGTTTCATTCTTATTTTGTTACACTTACGATTTTTAAATTATGTCAGACACCAACACGAACGAACTGCCAGGCAATTCGTTAATTCCTCATAGCCCCGAATGAGCAGGGGAAGATCATATGTAAGTAGGTTCCATCGAACATCAAGGTATAATTTTTAAACATCATGGCCCCGAACTACATGGGGAAGTTCATGCGTTTACTAACGATTTATTAATTTTTGACAGACACGAACACGAACGATCAGCATGTTGTTTCAGCCAAGTTGTTAAGTCCTCATGGCTCCGAACGTTTAGCAGATGATCATGTGTTCGTAGCTTCCATTGATCATCAAGGTACAATTTTAAAACATACGTGTATATAAGTTTGTATCTAGTTTCGCAGGGACAAGAATACATAGCTGTATGAACTATTGGACCAGGAGAGAAAGCAATTAAAAAGAGTAAAAAACCGAGACGGAAATGCAATTTTTGCAATAAATGAGTTAGGGATCATGATAAGAGGAACTGTCAGCTTAAAAAGGCTAACCCGGTTAAGGACGATTCGTCAACCGACGAAGAAGATGATGTATACGAAGAATCCAAAACCGAAGAATACGTGTCCGATGATTTTGGTAGTGAAGAGTAGGTTACGTAAATCGTAACAACATTCAGTTGTTTTTTTCATGTTCTCCTTCAGTTTTAGGTTTTTTTAAACGTGACAGTTGATGTTAGCTTAAACTAGTTCTTATCGTTATTTTGTTTACGTGTTTTTATGGTGGTGCTATATGTTTTTGATATATCATGTATAACTGGAGTCTATGGGTTTTTAAGTTTTATCCATTACACATGATTGTTAATTGACAATCTTCTCGTGGCCTCTACTAACTCGCCATATGTGATACATGTTACAGTTACAAGTAGTACAGTAGGTTATAAGAGCATAACTGGTCGCAGTTCATGAGTATTCGCAGTCTAGTAGGTTAGAATGTTAGAGCTGCACATGTGTTTGTGTTGTGCGTAATCCCAGCAATCGCTACATTTGAAAATACCTTGTTAAAATGTTTTTTTAAAAGGTACAAATTAATATAGATGCCAGCAGTGTATATTTTGTGACATCCCAGTTTTGAGTTTATTAATGATGCAGCATGCGTGAGTCTAATTGAAGTCCCATTTTCATCTACTATTACATTCCATGTTGCATAAAAGGCTATCTATATGTCTGTGTTATAACATATACAGATATAGTTCAGTTGTTTATAAGGTTATCAAGTATCTATGGATGGTCATAGACAATGTACACGTGTTCTCTACCGGGTCGCAATATGGTATACATGTTACATCAACTAGTAGTCGAGTAGGTGGCAATGTTTTGAGTTACGCATGTGCATTTTGCATCTGGTATTTTCATGTAGGAAATAGTTTTTAGAATAACACGGCTGTATGTGGTTTTCGTAATGTAAGGGGTACAAATGAAACTTGTGTTGCCCACTTGTGCATAGACTAACGTTCGTATAAATCAGACTGTCAAGGATATTCACTATTTTTATAAATGCATAACAAACATCACTGTTACCCTAATATTTAAAACAAAGGAATATTGGATATGGTTAACATTATACAGACTACCATAGTTCAACATAAATCCAGTGCAACCAAGCGTATTAACTAGTCTGTTCACCTACACGAGCTAACCCAAAAGTAAAGATACTGTTTAGACACAAAGAAAATAAACTAGACAAATCAAAAGACATCGGCAGTACAAGAAATCTACTTAATTTTGTTAATGCCAGCATAATCACAGGCTTCTTCCAGAATATGTTCGCATCCGATGTAATCAACTTCACAGCAAATTTCTTCCTAAGTTGTGCTATCTTTGTCTTTACTTTTGCCATTTCAGTTGGAAACCCAACGTCCCAGCGATCTTCAATGATCCCCATCCAAGTTTCCATGTGTCGCATCGTGTATATTCCCCAGTCTTCATGGTTTCCTATGGTTACCCAACCAATATCTAACCGAACAGGATCTCGAGCTCCAATCTCATGGCATCGGAGATGGCGAACACGCTTTAGGTATTTCACAACCACATCTTTCTGCACACAAATATAACTTTGTGAAATAAAGAAACGGGACACATGTGTAAACCCTTTTAAGCCCTAATTAACCCTTTAAATTACATATCACCACATAAAGTTCTCAACAAAATTTACTGTCTTCACCTTCAGAACATATAATCGGATCTGCTGCACTGTTTTTAAATATGCCTTTCCGTTTACCAGCTATCCGTTTGCTTTTTCTCCCTACATATTTGTATTAATATATGTAAGACCATTTAACCATCTACAATTTATTGCTTACCAAATATCACTTACTAGTCCTCATTTTTTATCCTTATAAATTACCTAAGACAAACCAACAAGGAAACAAACTCAGAATGTATTAGAAACAAACAGGTCTCAGCCTTAATTGAATGAGAAACTAATAAACAATATTATGGAAAACAAATCAATAAATTGCTACACGTACATATATGTACATATCAGTTTGCCCAATTATAATACACATGTGTACCTTTGTCTTTTACACATGTGTATTATTTCAATCGCTAAGTTCACAGAGTACACCATTCTAAAACTGGCAGAAATACACAACATATCACAATGTTTTCATTATGACGTTTGAACAAATACACCTCTAATTGGTTCGTTTTACACAGCACATATATGTACATTTCAGTTTGTCCAACTTTAATACACATGTGTACATTTTGTCAATTACACATGTGTATTATTACAACCGTTAAGATAACAGATTACACCATTTTATACAAACCTCATTACAAAACATTTTTTAATAAACAATGAAATCGATTGAGCCAAAAAAGGCCAAACTACATGAGTTTAAGATACTGGCTTAAGTACACAAAAAAATCATGGTACAACACTATGTAATCAATCCTATTACACATAATCTACTTTGTTCATACACAATAACTAAACCAAACTTTAAATTGAACGAATTTCACATTCCCGATGTGTACAGATGAACAGGGTATCCATAGTTTGTGTAAACCAAATTCAAAATTTGTGTATTTCGTCACCAACACTTATCCTATGTACCCAACAATCTCCACCATGTGTATACACATGTGTATTAGTATATTAGTTAAGCAAACAGATTAAACCATTTCAAAGAACATCAGCTCAAAACATTTTTTGGTACAAAACAATGCCATTGAACTAAAAGATTCTACTAAACTGACACAAATACATAAAAAATTAGTTTGTTACAATATGTAATTAGACCAAATACACACATACTTGTTTCTTTATAGACAACAAAATATACCCAAAATTTAAACAATGCTTGTATTTCGCAATCCCCCAAAATACCTAGATGAATAATGGATATAGACTCAATCAAGATACACATGTCGGAACTGAAATACAACATATCTTAATGGTATATGATAAAGTTTGAACAAGTACACACCTAATCGGTTTACTAGTCCCAGGAAACTAAGCCCTAGCTTTTGGATTAAAAGGATTCTGAGTAATTAGGGAAGAATCATTCATAATCGTTTGTCAGAAAACTTCAATCCGGCAAAACATATGAACAAATATCAACACTATACTACAAAATCGGTAGAACAACACTACTAAGCGACTGGTTACACAGACCCAATTAAACCCTAGATTAGGAGATGTGAAGATTCATGTGTATAAAGACGAGACATTCAAAATCGTTTGATGAAAAATACACTGTGTAACCATACCTTGTTTAACTTATTCTTCTTGATGCTAATCCTTTTTGCAGAAATCGCCTTTGAGGGAGAGAGGATGGAGATGATTCTTCTTTCTGAGTTGATAGAGGTTATTGATTGACATTGAGGTGGTTTACGAAAAAGCCCTTGTACGGTTATTATATATGAATTTATTCTTTTAATTAATTTAAAAATTATTTAAACCATTTTGTTTCAAAGTGATATAAACTTGATAATTCTGTAAGTCTTGTTTCTTGAAAGTATGATTTCTATTTCCGCACACTATTTTCACAACTATTGAAATCACTTGCCATATTGCGTGATGTAGGACCGGTTTTGACACCGTTCGATTGCGTAACGGACGTTCGACGTGCGGAAACCGTGAACGTACGTGACCGAACACACACTATCGTACTAGAAACGTGAATCTATTGAAAGATATGACAAGTTCGGTACAAGAATCACGTTTACAACGACTTTCTCTCTCTAGACTTTCTCTCTCTAAACTTGAATCACCAAAAGTACAAATGAGAGCTCAAGTCTTCCAAAAGTCTTACTAAAATCATGACATAACCTCCTATTTATATGGTCAAGGCAACTTAATGAAAGTTCTCATTAATTACAAATTTGCCACCTTGCCATTTCTAACTAAATATAACATTATGCGCTTGATTTCTTCCGGCTTTTCACTACGACTCGGATTGACGAAGGCGATAGACATTAAATGCATCAACAATCTCCCCCTTGGATATTGCCGTAGTCAATCTCGTAGTGACACTCATAGCGGCTTGTCTTTCTCTCTCTAAAACTCGAACAAAGATGTAGTCGACAGACAACTGCACTAACAAACTCCCCCTTGGATGTTTGACGGAATCTTTAGTGAGAGTCTTCAAATACTCTTGCTCGAACAGAATCCCGGTGGATCTGTCTTCAGCTTCTGTTGCTCTTTTTCTTCAGAATCTTCAGGCTCCCCCTTTCGTCAAGCTTCCGTGCTTTTGGGATCGACGCCTTGCTTTTTGTAGCAACAGAATCAGAAACCTACACATCTCAACCTCTCGTAAGACAAAATAATTTTGACTCTAAAAGAGTTCACTCAAAATTCTCAAACATATAACACACGATAATGTGATTCAAATTAATGAATCATCTAAACATTTGAGGATTATCTTCCAACTTCTCATCATCTTAACCAAACCAATTGTTCATCTTATTTAGCCTTTGAATTTTGAATATCAGCTCTCCAACATCAGTTGTCGAAAATCTTTTTGGATTTTTCAAAAATAATAGGCTAAAACACACTAAAATCTTTTTGGATTTTTGTAATAAGAGAAATGTAATGCAGAAATGAAATATGTACAAACATATTTTTGTGAGTTTGCGAAAGAGGATCATATCAGTTTTTGAGACACATCACAAGCACCGTTAAGCTTTTAATCGTTTTAAGTTCTAAACGATTCACGTTGATTGACGATATAATTGTCCTCTTAAGCTCAATCTAAAAACTTTCGAAATGCTTACCAATACGTTAAGGTATATTAGTTTTGTACTAAGTACTTATGGACCCCACGATCTCAGCATATCCCCTCATCATGCAATACACTGACTCAAGTAATGCCTTTAAACTTTTATCAACTGTGATTTGTGCGAAAAACAAAGCAGAATGTTTAAACATTAACAATCAGGTCGATACTTCCGTATACGCAGAGAAAGTCCAATGTTTAAACAAAATAAGAAAAATAAAACAAGTTGAAGTTGTTTAGGCTTTAACCACCAGGTCGATACTCCCGTATACGCAGAGGAGGTCCAAAGCTTAAACGAAACACCAAAGAAAATAAAGCAGAACGTTTAGGCAACAACATCCAGGTCGATACTCACGTATACGCAGAGGATGTCCGATGCTTAAACAAAATAAAGAAATCAAACAAGTTTAAATCTTTGCAAAATAAAATGCACAATCACAGCGACTTTTCAACAAAGTTGTGAAAGTTCACAAACTTAACCAGTTTTATGTCTTACGACAATCAGCGATTACCGAGTAGGCACACAATCAAGAAGGACAAAACTAAGTACTATGCTTTCAACCGTGTTTCCCACTAGAACTAGGCTTTTTCATTTAAGTTTGTATCGTTCTCGCAAATCTACTAGTCTAGCTGAGCCTATCGTCACATCTTTAGTGAGATCGTTTATCACATTTGACATTTCATATCTTTAGCATGCTGTGATAGTCCACTGATTTACTATCATTTCCTCTTGTCTCAACAAAACTCATTTTTGAATTTTTCAATGTTTTTGGCATTTTCAAATTTTCAAATGTTTTTGGATTTTCAGAAATTTCTTACTCCCCCTAAAATGCAAACACATTTTAGGAAATTTGAAAACAACTATACATTAAACCGACAACTTGATGAGAATCACTTCAAATCGCCATCCACTTGGCATAAACAATCAGAACTCCCCCTGACAACAAACTATTTTCCCATTATGATTTCAAAACACTTAAGTTTGTTTTAATCAAAATGGTTTTTCTGGAAAAATTAGTTTGTTTACTAATCATTTGTAGATTCGGGGTCACTTCATCACATTGTTTTCTTCGTACACATGACAGATTTTAAAATTTCAGTTTTAGATCTCAAACATTACTTGTAGAAAATCAAGTACAACTTAATGTCCCTGATTTACCACATGTAAAGCGAAAAATCACCAGAGTGAAATTTCTCAAGAAATGTGCCGATTCATGTTCCACGCTTACCAACCTGGGAACTCCGGCAAGTCAGGTTTTCATTTAAACAGATTCACCCAAGCCTGACGGTCCTTGGGTGATTTCGAATTCTTGTTCAATAATGGTGGAAAATTTGCATCATCCATTGTTAAACCTAAATTCTCCATTTTTACCTCAACCAATGGCTCCTCTAGCTTTGACAAACCAGAATCATTGCCTGCACATGGCTTGTCTGACTTTGATCTGTCAGATTCATCGCCTGAAGGTGGCTTGTCTGACTTCGACACGTCAGATTCATCGCCGACCATTTTCTTCTTTTTCTTTTCTTCTTTCGTCCTCAGATTTGTATCTGATGAATTCGGTTTACTTGACTTTGTTATCGAGTGAAGCAATTCATCAGCACTCTTATTTATTGTACCCGAGGACAAAATCCTTTCGAGATACTCTCGTGCTTTCTTCCTTTTCTTTCTCAATCGATCTTTCTGCCCTTGTGAGAGTTTCACTTTCGGTTCTTTCACTTCTTGTTTTTTCTGTGCTTTGGGCTTTTCTTCGACCTTGACTGATTTCTTCATCTTTTTCTGAGATTCAGCCCTCGATCTTTCCATTGATCTCATTGGGCAATCTCTTGCAATATGACCTTTGATTTGGCATTCATAACATCTTCTTGTCTCAAATCTCTGTCTCTGGCAGTTAACAGCAATGTGTCCTTGAAAACCACAGTTGTAACACACTCTGTTATCGTACCATTCTCCACTTTCAAACCAAACACTCAAATCATAACACTGATTTGATTTGGAGTACTCATGAATTCTCCTATAAGCAGAATTTGACACTTGAGCACTGTGGTCAAACCTGCACCACTTATTACCAACTTTTTGTGAGTTTTGATTTTCAAATTTTTGTGGTTTTTTATAACGATTGGATGACTGAACTGATGACCTTTTATTGTCGTTTTGAAACTTTTTCGAATTTTTAACATTTTGTTTTTGTTCTACATTCTTCTTAACAGGTTTTTGCTTTGAGCATTCACCTATTTCAGTCGAATGTAAAACAGTTTCTTTAAATTTTTCTTTTAATTCCAAAAATATTTTCTTTTTCTCTTTTTCATCATCAATTTTCTCATCACAATCTTCAACTTTGACTTTGTCAAAGTTTGTGACATTGTCACTTATTGGAATAGAATTGATCGGTTTTGGACAGATATAATCTGGTACAGATGAATTCACAAAACCTTTCAATTTCTTTTCAAGCTCGTCAATTTTATTTCGAGCAATTTCAGCTTCATTTTCAAGCCGAATGATTTTCTGAAGATGAGAATTTATTTCAATTTGTTTTTCAAGATTATTCTGAAAAATAACAGATTTTTCATCCTCTAAAATCTTCATTTGACTTTGAAAATCTTTTTCAAATTTTAATTTTTCATTTTCAAAATTTTCAATTTTTCCTTTTAAAATTTTGTTTTCTGCTGTCAAACTGTTCACGTCACTAAGCAGTTTGACATTTTCAGACTTCAAACTCTCACAAATTTCTCGCATTTCAAGAATCTGTTTATCATCAGATCTTTTCTCATCCTTCACACGATTGATTTCCAATGTTAAACTCTCCACATCCTTCAAGAGTTTAACGTTGTCTGCTTCGAATTTTTCGCATTTTGAGCACACAACTTCACATTTTGAAGTTCCATCTTGCTTGGATTCTTCATTCTTTGAAATATCCTGTGTCTCTGTCTTGTATGTGCCTGCACAAAAAATTTTAACAAAATCAAGAGGATTCATATATTCATCAATATTGTAGGTCCAGAAATCTGAGGATCGATTACGAACCGAATCTCTTGTTTATAGTAAACACGGTTACGCGTGCGGAATCCACGTAACTATGCCAAATCAAACATATATAGCAATAAAAACAACGCGGATTAATCAATGATACACACTCGATTGATTAACGGGATAAGAACCTTTACAACTGATACAAACACAGTTCAGACTAAATTTTGGCAGAGTTTTGTTACTATGGTCTGTTTTCTTATCTCTGAGTTCAAATGAACACAAAGTGTTGCTTATATAGTCCCTGGGCCACAGATGTCGACGAAACACAGAAATGTTTGACGAATCTGAACATGGGCCAGATATTGGGCCTGGAACAGCCCAAAACATGACGAATCAAGGTCTGATTCGTCAGGATATGACGAATCAAGGTCTGATTCGTCATGACCTTCAAACGAAACAGAAACTTGAACACAGGTCTGATTCGCCATGAAGTGTTCCGACGAATCAGGTCTGATTCGTCGAGGACTGCAACTGTTGTGTTTGTTCCTGTTATCAGACAGTAACAATCAGCAACATATAAACATAGTAATGACAAAACTACCCTTAAATGCAACATGCATTGTTCATAATACATTACATACCAAAAGAGACAAATAAGTTGTACACAAGTAGATAGGAGGATATCTGACTTGGTCAACATAACATACAGACTCGATAATTAATAAAAGACCATTCAAAATACATCGTTAAACAAGACTAGTTACAGACACTAAAAAATGCATCAACAAACTCCCCCTTGTCTGTTACTCGTCTTTGGTCTTCTACTCTTCCTTCAGTGTTGTTCGGACCACGTACTGCCCGAATGAATACCCCTGTAGTAGCAAAAACATGCTACTCTTTGAAACTTTAACGCTTGGCGTGCATCTTGGTCTTCATAGAAAATATCATGACGATATAATCTTCCAATATCAGCTTCAGACATGTTGACGATCCACATCGGATCCAACATTCTGTAGTTAGCACGACCATCTCTAAACACGATAACAGCCTCATGAGTATCCGAGTCGTAGCACCACAATGCCATGTCTTCCAGAAAATCCTGCTTCATTGGCATCAATGGGATTTTATCTACTACCCTCGGTGGCTGATAAACAAGTTTATATCTGCAAGTGTTGGTGTCCGGATCAAGAGTAAACTTGATCGGTTTATAAACAGGAAACTGTGGCTTATAGGATTCATCCTTCCACCCTGATTTCTTGTTTACTTTCACCAGACGCTCAAATAAAGTAGCGCCATCGTATTTTTCACGATTTAGAAGCTGAAGCCTTGTCAACGCAGAGACATCATAAAATGGTAAGGAAAGAATGCTCAGTAATGAATTGAAATACAGAATTCCATATTCACGTTTAATAGCAACGCAGTGAATATCTTGAACATACATCCAGCAAAGAATCCTTCCACTTGGCTTCTTTTCAAATTGCAGATAGTCTACTTGAGCTTTTTCAGGTAACGGCTTGGACACTTTAGATAAAAACTGTTGTCTCCATTCAGCAAAAGCATTTGTGTCTTTTTCAGATGAATTCCGATTCTTCAAGTGCTCGTCTATGTCATCAATGTTTTCTTTCATCCAATTTTCATCAAATGATGCAAATTCAGTACCATCTTCTCTGACATAGGTTGACTTTGGTGCGTCACCTTCAATCACAATTTCATCAATCTCTTCAACATTCGTTGTATCAGTCTCAGTAGACATTTTGTCTATTTCAGCATCATCTACTTCTCTCATAGACTGTAAAATACTTAATTGCTCCGGAGAAAGATCTTCTATCAACTCCCCTTCTTCAAGTAATTCTCCTGTAAATGGATGAACAGCTTGTAGAGCAATATCAGCACTGCTAAATATAGAAGAAGTACCTTCTATCTGTTGTACTTTTCCAGTAGATGTTCCTTGAGATGATTCGACAACGGTAGGTTGAACTTCAACAACTTCAGAAGAAAGTGTGGTTGGCTGTTTCTGTGATGTTCCGGAGGTATCAGGATTTCCTTGATCTTCCGTATCATCATCCTTTTTCTTTAGAACCTCTTGTTGTTTACAGTGATAGTCCCACAGAATAGCAAGCCTTCTCTCTTTCTCTTCATCAAGAGCCTTCAAGCGAGCATTTTCAGCTTTAAGCGCATCAATTTCACTTTGTTGTCGCTCTATAACTGTTTGCTGATTACCAACCAATGACTTCAATTTGTTGATTTCCACAGATTGTTTAAGTTGGCCATGCTTCGTGAGATTTCCAAAATGAGATTGCCTTTGAAGACGATCAGCAGCCGCTTCAAGTGTAGAAAACAGATAGTTGATCTTTTCATTTTGAGAAAATCCAGCAAAAGTCCTATGACGTTCAGCACTGATTTCAGAAGTAGTTGCCCTGATAGCTGAAGCCATAGATCTTATAGGAACTTCCTGAGGACCAACAGATGGAGTAGCAGTAGCTGGTGTAACAACTGGAGCAACTGGAGGTTCTGTAGCTGAAGTAACTACAGTAGGAATTTCTTGCACATGCTCCTGAGGAATAGATTGTACAGGTTCCTGAGGAATGGACGAAGACTCCTGAGGCCCAGATTTCCGAGAATAAGTACTCAGATATCTCCTAGACTTCTTCTTTTGTACTTCAACAGCTTTCTCTGCTCTTCTTTTTGTTCTCCTTTCACCTTCAGGATCTTCTGGAACATACTCTGGATCATCCTCTGTTCTAATCTTTCTGTACCTTGTTACTCCACGTATATCAATATACTTTTCATAACCAGGTTCAACGATATGATCACTAGAACTCGAATCAGTTCCATCATCACCACTTGCTGATGAACTACTATCTGATGTACCAGAAACAGCACCCTTGCTTGATGTTCCAACAGCAGCACTAACAGCACCTGCATCACCTGCATCACCTGCATCACTATCTCCACCACTTTCATCATCATCACTACCAGATTCATCTGAATCAACTGGGTCAGGACCAAATTTTTCTATCCTTAACCTTTCCAACTCAGGTTCTTCATTGTCTGATTCGCTGTCTTCATGACGCCATTTGTCATTTGCAGGAGCAACATAATCAGGATTCACTAGAGCTCCAAAAAGTTTCCTTGGAGGAACACTTTCTGTGTATCTTTTGGCAGCCATAGTCTTGATTAGTCGTAAGGAGTTTAAATTCATTGCCTCTATTCTCAACAGATCATTTTCAGCTTTCGGAAGGTCTGGATGCTGAACATTCATTATCATTTGTAGAAACTGTGGATACATCCAAAACTTGTTCCCTGTGGTTCTACTACCAGTCCTTGTCATGTTCTCTTTCATGTTGCTAAAAATGTACTTCGAGATGCTAAACGGTTTGTTTAACACTAAAGCAACCATGAACCCAACAAGATCATCTCCCGCCATATCATATCCAGATCGTCTATTGCTGAGACACTGAATAAGCACATGTAATAAAAACTTGTATCTTAATGGAAGATCACCTTTGTTGATCTGTTTGACGAAAAGATCTCCTTTGCATTTCATCCTTAGTAAACAGCCTCTCGAACACATGATTGGTATTGAATAAGGTGCATTCGTTTGATCTTGTAATTGAAGAACTTCATTCAATATCTCCGGAGTAACAACGACATACTGATCATTAACACGACCTCTGATAATATCCTTTCCATCGATTTGAACAACGTTTGCAGAATCCCAGAACGCTTTAATGAAAGATTTGTAGACGGGTGTCGAATATGTAACAGCATAATTGATGCGTGACTCCCTGATCCACTTCGTCATATCTTTAAATTCAACGAGCTTGTCTTCCGGATCCAAAAATGCAACTTGATTATGGCGTTTCTCTGACATAATCTCTTCTTCGGTTTTGTTTTCTTTCTTGATCGCCTTCTTGCGTTTTCCCTTTTCTTGCTGTGCTTTAGGAGCCATCTGTACATGAAAATGTCCAGAATAAGTCACAATTTACATAACATAGCATTTAGACATGTATGAATACACTTTCATGTATTCACATAACAGATAACTGATTTGAACAGTCTACTGTGAACCAAGAGCAACATAAGAAAACTGCTAAGGCATTGACGACGAAACAGAGGTTCAACGACGAAACAGAACATTGAACGACGAAACAGAGGTTTGACCATTGACTGGTTTGATTCGTCGACTTTTGATTCGTCGAGTCTAATTCGTTCCATTCTGATTCGTCATGTTTGATTCGTCGTCTGATTCGTCGTATGTGTTTTGATTCGCCAAAATTAGGGTTAAATCAGATTCGTCAATTTGGGGGTTTTGTTCAGTTTCGCCGTAATGGGTTTAAACACACATCAGATATGATCATAAACACATTCAATCATCTTTGTTTACCCAACCCATCTATAAACACCCATAAATGTTTTTCCGAACAAAAACCTTTGTAAAAACAGGTAATACCATTTTCAAAAACAAACCCCTGTTTTTATGATAAAAACCATATCCAAATCAAAACAAATCAAACAATGATAAACATAAATCTATCAGTTTAGAAACAAAACACAACAACATGCATCAACAACACATATTTAATCAAAGAAAACAACGGTTTCAAAGGAGTTTCTAAGGGTTTTCGGATGAAAAACCCGACGGTTCAAAATGTTCGGAATGGGAATCAGAACATGTTTCTACCTTTGATGTTTGTAAAATTTTGAGTAAATACGATGTTTTGAACGATTTGTGAGAGTAACCGTAGGTTTGGTGTTTTTGTTATGTGAAGAAGAAGATAACTGTTGTTTTGAAAAAGTGAACAAGTGAGATCTATTTATACACCGCCTTGTCTCGACGAATCAGAGAATTCGACGAAACAGAAATGGGCCTGGCGAAACAGAACTTGGGCTTGAACTTGGGCCTAAACTTTTAGCCCATGACGAATCAGAATTGGGCTCCTGTGATTCGTCGTCTGTTATGACGAATCAGATTTGATTCGCCGACTGGTCTGATTCGTCGACTATGTTGATTCGTCAACACTTGTGATTCGTTGACAGGTCTGTTTCACTAACAGATTTTTCAAAACAGCAACACCCAGGCTGGAAATATTTTGCAGTCAAAACAGATTATGAACACAATTCCATTCAGTTTGAATTTTCAAATGCAAGAACGTTTTTATGAAGAAGGTTTCCGGCTTCCGGTAGAAAACACCAAGCAACAACTTCGGCTTAATCAAGAACGAACTTTACACAAATATACTAAAAACAAATTTAAAGTACGGTAAACTAAATGAAAATGCGGAAAACTGTTAAAAACACTAAACAACTGTACAAGTGCAATCTTTTTGTAAATCTCAAGGACAAGGAATCATACCAGCTTACGGTCTTAGTCAACATGATTTTGATTCTGTTTAAAGCTCTGGATAAGTATACTACCTCGATTATCGGTATTGTGGTCCACATAAGCTCAAACTGATCAGACATAATCATAATTTAAGAGATACGATTAACGGTAAGGATTATACTTACAAGTCGATGTAAATCCACTCACGACACATTCCCGTATCAAGGCATGCACGAGAATTCATCTTACCGGTGAGTATACCGTTTATCATCTGTTTGACCGTATAAAAATGTGAGAGACTCACTTATTTTGATTGAAAACAAGCCCTATGTGATAGAATCACTTATTGATGAGGAACTTGATTTTCAAATGCATGAGGGCACAGGAGCAAGTCCGTGAACAGGTCAGTACTTCCGTACAGCAGAGAGACGAACTTGACTCCCGCAAAGAATCTGTGATAATTTATCACTTATTTTGTTTGGACATGTGATTGTTGATCACTTATTGAGGTCGAATGCAGTATGTACACGTATGTATAGTATCATGGAAGATCTAGACTTCGTCTCCGTTATTTTTACGGTTTGGGATACAACCATGATACCCAGATGATAAGCAGCATAAAGACCGAATATTTCAGATCTCGGCAATCTCTCAAACGAGATTTCGGTACTAAGACCATATGCCAATGAGCAGTTCCCACCTGACTTGAAGTCTGTTAGGTTTGTATCATCCTGCACATTTTAGTCTGATTGTGAGCCTACCGATACATTGTTAGTAGAGATACTTATCATTTTTCTTTTTATTTTGCATTTTGAGCACATTGACCGACCACACCAGTTTGTAATTTCATCATTTTCCTTTATCCAAGAAACTCATTTTTGGTTTTTCTATTGTTTTTGAATTTTTAATTTTTCAAACGAAATGACAGAAAGTAAAGACATCTTTTTGGATTTTGAACTTTTGCAATGTTTTTGTATTTTCTTGAAATATTCTTGAAATATCTCCCCCTAAAATTCGCAAAGTTTACGAAAACTAAAATTTTTTTTGAATTTTCAAAGTTTATTAAGAAAATATTTACAAAATCGATCAGCCAAAGAAGTTTACTCGGGTATCACCTTAATGCCATTGACCAAAAGAAGATAATCAAAACGTGATTTATCAAAAGCTTTTGTAAACAGGTCGGCACGTTGGTGATCAGTGGGGACATGAACGACATCGATTAACCTCTTATCAAAACAGTCACGGATAAAGTGATATTTAATGTCGATGTGTTTAGTCTTAGAATGTTGCACCGGATTTCTAGTGATTTGCAAGGCAGCATTATTATCAACAAAAATACGAGTAGATAGGAATTCTAAACCGTAGTCGCGCATTTGTTGTTGTATCCAAAGAACTTGGGAGCAACAACTCGAGGCAGCAATATATTCTGCTTCACATGTTGATGTAGCAACACACGTTTGCTTCTTGCACTGCCACGTGACGAGTCGATTTCCTAGGAACTGACATCCTGCTGTTGTTGATTTGCCATCGATTTTGCAACCACCGAAATCAGAATCACTGTATGCAATTAATTCAAAACTATCATCCCTAGGGTACCAAAGACCTAAGTCTGGGCATCCCTTCAAATAGCGTAGAATCCTTTTGACAGCTGACAGATGAGAGGCCTTCGGGTTTGCTTGATATCTTGCGAGTAAGCATGTTGGGTACATGATATCAGGCCTCGAAGCGGTAAGATACATGAGAGATCCGATTATGGCACGATAGTACGAAGAGTTGATGCTTTCTCCCTTCAAATCCGGAGTAATCCCGTGATTCTGCGGAAGTGGGGTACCAATGGGCGTTGCATCTGACATTTGGAATCGGCTCAAAATGTCACCAACATATTTTGTCTGATGGATGAATATCCCAGACTTTGTTTGTTGAACTTGAAGGCCCAAAAAGAAATTCATCTCTCCCATAGCGCTCATTTCGAACTTTTCTTGCATAACACGTTCGAATTGCCTGCACAAAGAGTCATTAGTAGACCCAAATATTATATCATCAACATATACCTGCACCAGCAGAAGATCTTCATCTTGTTCTTTGATAAAGAGTGTGCAATCAATAAGACCTCGTCTAAATCCATTCTCCAGAAGATAGTTTGATAAGGTTGCGTACCAAGCCCTAGGTGCTTGATGTAGACCATAAAGAGCTTTGTTGAGCAACCAAACCCGATCGGGGTGAATAGGATCTTCAAAACCTGGAGGTTGTTCGACATGCACCTCTTCTTGAACAATACCATGAAGAAAAGCACTTTTAACGTCCATCTGGTAAACTTTGAATCCTTTGAAAGAAGCATAAGCTAAGAAGATTCGAATAGCTTCCAGACGTGCAACAGGTGCATAAACTTCATTGTAGTCAATGCCTTCAATCTGACGAAAGCCCTGAACAACCAGTCTCGCTTTGTTGCGAATAACAACTCCACGATCATCTTTCTTGCATTTAAAAACCCATCGTGTTCCAATTTTCTTGTAATTCTCCGGTTTTTCAACAAGCTTCCAAACACCAAGCTTTTGAAATTGCTGCAGTTCGTCCTGCATGGCTTCAACCCATGAATTATCTTTTAAAGCTTCCCTATAAGATTTTGGTTCTTCTTGTGAAACGTAACACGCGAAAGACCAATCATTTTGAAGACCAGATTCTCTAATAGCTGAATACAAACCAGCACTCTGGTTGTTTCTCAGCTGATTACGTGTCTGCACACCTTGTTGGACATCTCCTATGATATTCTGCTGTGGATGGGTATCGTGTATCCTCATTTCAGGATTTTCAGGAACACGAGCATTAACACCCAAATTGTTAATATTAAGATCAACAACCAAGTCTACACCTGGAATATGCGTAGAAGTGGATGCATTTCCTTCAGCAGTATCATCGACTTGCACATGAGGAGTATCAACAGAAATACCCTGAACTGGAACAACTGGAGATTTAGTGCCTTCAGTCGCATCCAAATTTTCTTCATCTTCTTCTGATGACTCATTGTATTCAGTAGCATTCTCAACTTCCTCATTTTGAACCGTGTTGTTAGACGAATTAGAACTTTGTGAGTTAACAACAACAGGTCTAACTAATGACGACTCAGCAGCATTGTCACTATCAAATATCATTCTAGCAGCTGCGGAATCTTCATCAAAAATTGGCAGGTCAAAGGAGTCGAATAGCCCATCATAATCGAACATCCAAGGATCACCTGGAGCTTTAACAGGATCTGTATATCTCTGAACCCGTACTTCACTCCATAGTTCTATCTTTTTGGTAGTCAGATTCCAAACACGAAAATTTGGAGTAGCATATCCAAGGAAGAAACCCTCGATAGCTTTCGCGCCAAACTTTCCATCCGGATCAATCATAGTGCATGGACCACCAAAAGGTTCTAGAATTGAAAGATCTGGTTTCCTTTTCTGTAGAAGTTCGAAACAAGTCTTGCCATGTCTCTTAACCGTAAGAACTCGGTTTAATGTGTAGCAAGCAGTCGACACAGCCTCTGCCCAGAACTGAACAGGAAACGCCGACTCTACCAGCATAGTTCTTGCAGTTTCAATTATCATCCGATTCTTCCTCTCCGCGACACCATTTTGTTGTGGAGTGTAAGGAGAACTGTATTCATGAAGAATGCCTTTAGAAGTACAGAACTCGTCCATAATCCGGTTTTTGAATTCAGTTCCATTGTCGCTTCTGATCCTCTTAACTTTCAACGAGTAGAGATTTTCCAACATTGTAAGAAGATCCTTGAGGATTTGAGGAGTATCACTCTTGTGTGCCATAAAAGCTACCCAAGAAAATCTAGAGTAGTCATCAGTAACTACTAAACAATACACATCTCCGAACGTTGTTTTGTGTCTCATAGGTCCAAAAAGGTCCATATGAAGACGTTCGAGAGGCATGCCAACAGTGTTGATTTTCTTCAAAGGGTGAGATTTCTTTGTTTGTTTACCTTTCTGACACGAAACACAGATATCTTGTAGATGAAAACTTCTCACGGGTACGCCATTCACAAGATTTTTGTTTACCAAATGGTTCATTTTTCTCAAGTGAATGTGTCCCATTCTTCTGTGCCAAGATATAGACTCCTTCTCCGTGGCTTTCGAGACAAAACATGTGACTTGTGCAGAAGTCGTAATCGCTTGACTCATATCAAGAACATAAAGATCATTGATTCTTGGAGCCGATAAGAGAATCCATTCATCAGGAATTTTGAAACCAGGTTTAAGCACATAACAACCGGCATCATCAAAATGCACGGTGAACTTTTTATCGCAGATTTGCGACACACTGAGAAGATTATGATCAATTTGACGAACATAATTGATCTTATCGAAACATACCACACCATTGGAAATCATTCCCTCTCCAGTGATGTAACCGCCTTTGTCTCCAGCGAAAGCGACATAGCCTCCTTTAATGTTTCTCACATCATATAGAAGCCGTAAATCGCCCGTCATGTGCCTGGATGCCCCACTATCAACAATCCAATGACTATTGATAATTCCTCCTGGAACATCCTGCACATATCATCCAATGATTAGTTAAGGATGGGGACCCAAGCCAAAGTGGTCTTGGGTCGTCCCTGAGCATCACGAATAGTGATCTCGATTTGTTGATGGTTTTCCAAACAAACAGCTCCCCCTGAACCTCCACTCTTCCTAGGTTTCCAAGTTTGTTTTTGTTTACCAGATTGAGTTTTGTAAACAAATTTTGTAATTTCTGAGTTTACAGGTGAACTTGGTTCCCTTGGAACAAAATTGACCTTAGGTTTTAAAGCCTTTTCTATTTTCTTCACATCTTGATGTCGTTGTTTCGATTCCTGTTCTTTAATAGTTCTTTTATCATGTTTAGGTGAAACAGGACGACACTTAGAGTGAATCGATTCAGGTGATGCTCTTTCAACAAATTTCGCTTTCGGAGTGTTAGCACAATCTTTGATGATGTGCCCAAACTCTCCACATTTAAAACACGTTCTCCTTTCAACAAACTTAGGAGAACTGGATCGACGATCAGATGTCGAATTTGTATAACCCGAGGTACTAGCTTTTTCATCACACCCGTTTGAATGTTGAGTGTAATTGTTTTGACTATCACGTTTTAAAATTTTGACTTGTACAAAATCAGTGTTTGACTTGTTAGCAAAAGTCTCAATTTTATCTGTACCCCTCGATTCCACAAATTTGACATTGTTGTTTTTCTTCTGATAACGAGCTCCTTTTGTTTCAAATTTTGATTTAGAAACATTTGACACTTTAGCTCATTGATCTGATTGTTTACTATTAGAAGCAATAGGTTGTTGCTTTGAAGGTGATTTTTGATTTCCAAATTGTTTCTTGATTTCAACTTTTGGAATTGTCTGTCCCAAAAACTTGTTTGTATTATTTTCAAAAACTTGATCAATCGAAGATGGATTGACATTCTTAATTGGGAAATCGTGATCTGAATAGATTTTAGGATCACCAACCAAAGTGTACAACACGTTATTACTCTTAACGGTAGACACAGATTTCTTGTCATTCTTGACAGGATCTATCACTTGTTGGACAACTGGTTGAACAGCAGGAGTAGGAGGATCACACAGAATATGATTCTCAATTGGAACATCTACTCCTTTAAGTTTGTCAAGTGATTTATCCTGATTACTCACTTCTGATTCAGATTCATCATCCGACGACTCATAGTCCTCAATGGTTGGAGGACCTTGTTTCGTAGATGTTGACTCTTTTTGCTCAGAATTTGTACTTGGAGAATTGTCCGATTTGAACCCTAGGCCAGTAGTTACTTCCTCATAATTAAGAGGCACACTGGATTCAAACCGTGGCATTTCTTCTTCATCAGGCATATAAGTATAATCATGTCTCAAAGGGGGCGGACACTTCTTATACCCAACACCTTTCTTGTTTCCCTTTAGTTGTTGAACATCAATAATGTGATCGAGCACAAATCGGGAGTTAGAGTAACTCTCCAATTTTTGCTTGATTGCATCATGCTCACATCTGGCAATGGCTAGTTCCTTTTTAGTTTCCTCAACAATGTTAATGTATTCATTTATACTAACTTGTTTATGATAAACAGTTTTTGTCACTTCGGAAACATTTTTCTTTTGAATTTCAATCATAGATTTAAATTCTTTTTCGTTTCGAATCAAAGCCATATTCGATTCTTTGCATTTAGCCATTTCAACAACTAAATTCTGATTGTGAATATGAATCGAATCACAGTGAAGCTTTATTCTATCAAATTCACTTTTCATATACTCACAATCTCTACAGTTGATAAGAATTTCAGATTTTACCTGGCTTGTAGAATCTGAGACATTTGCCATAAAGGCAGTCTGATAAGAGAAAGATCCGTCTTCAGAAAAGAATTTCTCCATTTCTTTAGATACTACCTCAGCCTTCTTGATCAGAACTGATTTCTGACATTTCAAATCTTCTGCTTCATTCAATAAGTCATCAAGATTAGAACTTGCTTCTTTGCTCACATCAGATTCAGAACTCGAAGTAGAACTTTCTTCATCAGAACTCCCAGTATGACCAGAACTGTCGTCACTATCAGAAAATTCTTCCTTATGAACGTGCTTGATGTGATTGATAATTTTAGCATAACACGCCGTTCCTCCTTTACTTTGATCACTTTCCCCAAGTTGTAAAGACCAATTAAACCCTTCATCAGCTTGTACGGTTAATGCACGACTTTCATTTGATGGTCCAGACTGATTCTGGTTAGTGGTGTTGGTTACAGCCACTATCCCTTTTCCACGATTGTCTTGATTAGCATTTGAAGTACTCGTCTGATTACGGAATGGGTTCTGATTGCCTTGTCTGCTTGGTCGAGTGCACTCACGTTTGAAGTGACCCTTTTCCCCACAATTGAAGCATGTAACTGCTTCTTTATCAAAACCGTACTTTGTATCTTGTTTGCTTTCCAAAGAACTTCTTCCTGTTCGAACCATAAAGTCCTTCGCCCTTCTAACAGCACTTGCGAATGCCCACTTTATGTCCATCAACTCCATTTCATCACGGTTAATTTGTAGATAGTCTTCGTTGGTTAAATTGATGTTTCCAATTTGACCGGCGACCAAACCGCAGTAAGCACTGACCATGGTATTAATAAGTTCCATATGTTCCTTTGCTACTTCAATGCTAACATTTGAGAGGTTTGATGTATCAACTTTGACTGTGTTAGAGTTTGGAGTTGGAGGATTGTTGGTATAATGAGCTTGCTGTTGTTGTTGTGGTTGAACTTGTTGTTTATCTGGTAGTGATGGATTAAAACCTCCTCCAGAGTATGCCTGATTTTGAGCACTCAAATGCGCTGGAAATTGATAGGCACTCGGATCGAAGACCGGGGTTGGAGCTGATTGCGGAGCAAAACCTCCTCCAGAATAAGTCTGAGTTTGTTGAGGAAACGGAGAAGAGTTTGTATCAGATACAAACGCCGTTTGTAACTTTGGTTGCCTCAGACTAGCTGACGGGTCAAAACCTCCACCATTATACATTTCAACATTCTGAGGAGCAGCAATGCGTTTTGCTTTTCGGATTTCTTCATCATTTTTATGTTCCAGCTTCTGTACAAATTCATAGATAGTTATAGTTTCAGCATCTAGAATACCTGTATGTTTTAGAAGCTCGATGTATGAACTCCACTTTGGTGGTAGAGAATCAGCAAATCGTGCACAAACTTCTTTTTGACTTACAACAACAGAATAGGCAAACATCTCACTAATCAAATGATAAAACCGTGTGGTCATATCATTTAGAGTTTCGTTTTCCAAGAACTGAAACGACTCAAACTCTTTCTTTAATAAATCATGCCGTGTCTTTCTGGAAGCTGCGTTTCCTTCTCCTCTTGTCACCAAACAATCCCATAAGGATTTAGTGTCCTTACTATAAGAAAACTGATGATAGATATCTTTATGAAGTGCTTGAGTAAGAACAGCAAATGACTTTTTCTCAAATTCATAAGCTTTCTTGTCATTTTCCTGCATGTTAGTAAAACCTTCGGCCGTTGACGCTGCTACTTCAAGAGCATCATTGCGTGGAGTAATGAAACACCTCCACATATCAGTGCTTTGACCTTGAACATATGTAATGAAACGACCTTTCCATGATGGAAACTCGTTCATATGATTCAACTTTGGCGGGCGATTGTTGCTACCCGTTTCGCTCTCGCTAATCAGAAGATTTTGAATATTTTGGTTCTGATTGGATGCCAAAGCCCATTGTCCGGCACTTATAGTTGGTTGACCATAAACACTCTTCACCCACGCTGCTGCGGACGTCGGATCTTCACGTGGTCTAGAATCCATACTCCAATCCCATGGACTAGTACAACTCATATTTGATGTATATATGATAGTACCTGCACAAATTTCTTGAAAACAAACAGTAAGCAAACTGATATAAGTCTTCTGTTTAAAACAGATCTGTTTTCGACGAAACAGAGTTCACGAAACAGGTTTGTTTCGTCTGAATGAATGACGACGAAACAGACTTGTGATAATTGTGATTCGTGGCGAAACAGAATTTGTTTCGTCAAAGATGTTGTGGCGAAACAGACGTTTGATTCGTCAAAGGTGTTGCGACGAAACAGATGTGATTCGTCGACTGTGTGTTTCGTCAAAACTGGATAAAAGTCAGTGGATTTAGATATTTAAAATATCTCCTGATCAGTCAAGGATAAGAAGAGACACAAAGATATTTAACCCTGACACAAGTATGTATGTTACTTTCTTATTTTCAACGAAACAGACTGTGATAATTATCAACTTTTACACACAAAAGTCAAGTAATATTATTTTAAGTTCAACACTTGTTTTAAATAACTTATCAGATCTAATGCTCAGTTTATAACAAGAACACCTATGAATATTTCAAGAACACATCCAAGAACATGAAGTTTCCGATGAGTTTTCCGATCACCGATAAATTTCCGAAACACGAAAATACACTAGATTTTCACTAAAAACCCGGTTTAAAGCATAAACAATCAATCTAACTTAGGTTTTTGATAAAAATCAGTAGCAAACAACACTAAAACAGCAGATTTATGAATATTTTTCCAGAAAATATAATTTTTCAATAACAAGTTTTCAGAAAAACACACACAAAATACTTGATAAAAACCGAACAAGTTTGATTTTAAACAAGGATAAGAGCCAATGCTCTGATACCACTTGTAGGTCCAGAAATCTGAGGATCGATTACGAACCGAATCTCTTGTTTATAGTAAACACGGTTACGCGTGCGGAATCCACGTAACTATGCCAAATCAAACATATATAGCAATAAAAACAACGCGGATTAATCAATGATACACACTCGATTGATTAACGGGATAAGAACCTTTACAACTGATACAAACACAGTTCAGACTAAATTTTGGCAGAGTTTTGTTACTATGGTCTGTTTTCTTATCTCTGAGTTCAAATGAACACAAAGTGTTGCTTATATAGTCCCTGGGCCACAGATGTCGACGAAACACAGACATGTTTGACGAATCTGAACATGGGCCAGATATTGGGCCTGGAACAGCCCAAAACATGACGAATCAAGGTCTGATTCGTCAGGATATGACGAATCAAGGTCTGATTCGTCATGACCTTCAAACGAAACAGAAACTTGAACACAGGTCTGATTCGCCATGAAGTGTTCCGACGAATCAGGTCTGATTCGTCGAGGACTGCAACTGTTGTGTTTGTTCCTGTTATCAGACAGTAACAATCAGCAACATATAAACATAGTAATGACAAAACTACCCTTAAATGCAACATGCATTGTTCATAATACATTACATACCAAAAGAGACAAATAAGTTGTACACAAGTAGATAGGAGGATATCTGACTTGGTCAACATAACATACAGACTCGATAATTAATAAAAGACCATTCAAAATACATCGTTAAACAAGACTAGTTACAGACACTAAAAAATGCATCAACAAATATAACAACCCCTCTTAATATCGTATTTCATAACATTTTTTTGCTACAAGACACATATTGACTCTTCTTCTCATTTCAATAATCACATCCAAACTTAATTTTTCCAATTCCTTTTCTATTACATTCATCAACTCTTTCTTTTTCATTTCATTTTCATACTGGTGTCTTTTGAGTTTTTTGATAAATTCATTTGGATAAAAATTTGAGAACCTAGAATCCTTTTTCAATTCAATCAAAAATTCATCCCACTCTGAAGGTAACGCGTCTGCAAATTTTGATATTTTTTCAGCATTTGACATTCTTATCTTGTACCCTTTTAAATTTTCAAGTAAGCTTTCATACCGCTTTTCCAACTCATTAACTGTTTCATCTTTCTTACTAAAAAAATATTCAAATCTCTTAACGTAAATATTTTTTTGATCTTCATACTTCAAACGCCAAACCTCTTCAAACCAATTATTTAAACTTTCAAGGCTATTGTTTTCCTCTTCGTCAAACATTTTAACCACACTTTCTTCGTTAAACGACATGGTTCAAAAAATGTTTTTAGTTCAAAGTCCACAATGTTTCAACTTCTCGGTATTTGCACCTTGTAAATCACCTCGAATCACCTGCAAACACACAAGTAAACGATCAAATCAAAACAAATTGACTAAGTAACAGTGTGTTAATGAACCCAATCTAAGACTCGTTGTCGAAGATTCGTGAACCCGTTCCAATGAATGCACACTGTTAATTCAAATGCCCCCCAATTCTTTATAGAATAATAATGGTTTTTATTTTTTTATTATTTTTTTTTTATTTTTTATTTTTTTTTTTTATAACAACAATAGCAGATTGATGATAGGGCGGTTTTTAATGTGAGGCGGTGTCGTAATGTGTGGTGAACAAGTGGGCCAACTTTAGTTGTGGGTCGGTGAACAAAGACCTGCAAATAACTACCACCTTTAATAATCACAACTTGGTGATTGGGCCTAAAAGCTTAGTGGGCGGTGTAATGAACTTGCACATATCATCACAACAACAGACAAAAAGGCGGTGTACATGATTGTAATTGGGCCTCTTGTTTTATGGCAACGGTGACTTAAAAGTGATTGGTCGGTGCAATTAAAAGTCTGCAATTAACCTGTTCCTGCTGACAACGATGACACAAAAGCGAAACAGAATTTTTACATTTGGAGCGAATCTCTATGTCAAATAAGCGGACCAAAAATTGATTTAAAAGCGAACCAGAAATTGACTTATCAGCGGACCAGACGATGTCTTATAAGCGGATCTCAAATGTCACTAAGAGCGGACCTCACAGAACTTTGGAGCGAACCAGAATGTTGCACTAAGAGCGAACCAGGCAGCTCACTTTCGAGCGAACCAGCGAACCTGTGCTGAACTTTGACGCGAATTCGAACCGAAAAACCGCGATTACTCCTAAACGACTTGGAGTTTCGAGCTGAAACTTGGTAGGGTTGTTAATCAACGAATTTCGCACAACATACTAAAAAATCAGACGAAACGGACCATGAAAACCTGTTCAATTTGACTAATTTCAGTGAAAAACGTGAAAAGTAGGTAGAAGATGAAGAAATAGATGAAATCGGATCTGAATCGGCTGAAATCTGGTACGAAAACGATGTGTTTGATCGTGCAATCGAGCTCCTAGCTCTGATACCACTTGTAGGACCGGTTTTGACACCGTTCGATTGCGTAACGGACGTTCGACGTGCGGAAACCGTGAACGTACGTGACCGAACACACACTATCGTACTAGAAACGTGAATCTATTGAAAGATATGACAAATCGGTACAAGAATCACGTTTACAACGACTTTCTCTCTCTAGACTTTCTCTCTCTAAACTTGAATCACCAAAAGTACAAATGAGAGCTCAAGTCTTCCAAAAGTCTTACTAAAATCATGACATAACCTCCTATTTATATGGTCAAGGCAACTTAATGAAAGTTCTCATTAATTACAAATTTGCCACCTTGCCATTTCTAACTAAATATAACATTATGCGCTTGATTTCTTCCGGCTTTTCACTACGACTCGGATTGACGAAGGCGATAGACATTAAATGCATCAACACGTGAGAAGAGGTTTTTAAGTCTAAACTGGGACCAACAATTGGTATCAGAGCAGATTGAATAAATTATTTTCAAACGATCAATCGCCCATTTTCTTTTCTCTAAATATGGCCAGCTTTCAAACATGAAATAATGCTTTTAACATTGGTTCAATGTCTAAACCTCCGACTCTTGTCAGAGAGGAATACCCACAATGGAAAATCAGGATGGTCAATTTCCTTAATGGACATGACCGAGCTCTGTTTCAATCCATTGAAATGGGTCCACATGTACCATAGGCAGTTTGCAGCAAGATGGAGCTCGTTCTCACGTTCGTTTCGCCTGGTCGCACGCCCAAAACGGACCCTCGTAGCCCAAGTTAGAGCCATTTTAGTGAAGCCCCTTTTGTTACCCGTTCCTCCACACTTGGGCCTGCATCACTTTAGTAAATTCCTATTCAGTGAGATTTTTATACCTTAAAGCACACGTGTATAGGAACTTTTTGTATAGTCTGATATTTGAAGGGCTTAGTATTGTACATGTTATAAAATATTTTGATCAACAACAAGGGCTTTGCTAGAGGTACAACTTCAGAGAAAAAGAAAACAGTTTGTGATATGGTTATTGAGCAACTTTAGTTAGAGAAAAAGAAAATTGTCTGTGATATGGTTATGGAGCAACTTTATTTTGTCACTATTTAATATAATATGTAATTTTTTTGTATTTCTTTTATTTTTAGATTTATTAATCATATAGATTAAATTTTTAGCCCGTGTAATACACGGGTAACTAACCTAGTAAAGTAATATAGCTGCAGTGGATTTAAGAAACTGTTGGGAGCAGCAAAGCCCGTTACATCATCCATAACCCTGTAAAATCGTTTAGCATTAACTTCCAAATATTCTTCTTTAATTCCAAAACAATAAAATTTATCCTATTATAAATTCAGATATATATATCCTCATAATTGCCTTTCAAAAAAAATATATCCTCATAATCTCGATGTATATATATGAGTATTGATGAATGAAAGAGATACACTTCTCATATTTTCTCATATTTCACTTCATCTTATCAGCACCTGCTCAATACTTGTTTTGATTGTTTATGTTGATGCATTTTTTAGTGTCTGTAACTAGTCTTGTTTAACGATGTATTTTGAATGGTCTTTTATTAATTATCGAGTCTGTATGTTATGTTGACCAAGTCAGATATCCTCCTATCTACTTGTGTACAACTTATTTGTCTCTTTTGGTATGTAATGTATTATGAACAATGCATGTTGCATTTAAGGGTAGTTTTGTCATTACTATGTTGCATGTTGCTGATTGTTACTGTCTGATAACAAGAACAAACACAACAGTTGCAGTTCTCGACGAATCAGACCTGATTCGTCGGAACACTTCATGGCGAATCAGACCTGTGTTCAAGTTTCTGTTTCGTTTGAAGGTCATGACGAATCAGACCTTGATTCGTCATATCCTGACGAATCAGACCTTGATTCGTCATGTTTTGGGCTGTTCCAGGCCCAATATCTGGCCCATGTTCAGATTCGTCAAACATTTCTGTGTTTCGTCGACATCTGTGGCCCAGGGACTATATAAGCAACACTTTGTGTTCATTTGAACTCAGAGATAAGAAAACAGACCATAGTAACAAAACTCTGCCAAAATTTAGTCTGAACTGTGTTTGTATCAGTTGTAAAGGTTCTTATCCCGTTAATCAATCGAGTGTGTATCATTGATTAATCCGTGTTGTTTTTATTGCTATATATGTTTGATTTGGCATAGTTACGTGGATTCCGCACGCGTAACCGTGTTTACTATAAACAAGAGATTCGGTTCGTAATCGATCCTCAGATTTCGGGACCTACAAGTGGTATCAGAGCTTTGGCTCTTATCCTTGTTTAAAATCAAACTTGTTCGGTTTTTATCAAGTATTTTGTGTGTGTTTTTCTGAAAACTTGTTATTGAAAAATTATATTTTCTGGAAAAATATTCATAAATCTGCTGTTTTAGTGTTGTTTGCTACTGATTTTTATCAAAAACCTAAGTTAGATTGATTGTTTATGCTTTAAACCGGGTTTTTAGTGAAAATCTAGTGTATTTTCGTGTTTCGGAAATTTATCGGTGATCGGAAAACTCATCGGAAACTTCATGTTCTTGGATGTGTTCTTGAAATATTCATAGGTGTTCTTGTTATAAACTGAGCATTAGATCTGATAAGTTATTTAAAACAAGTGTTGAACTTAAAATAATATTACTTGACTTTTGTGTGTAAAAGTTGATAATTGTCACAGTCTGTTTCGTTGAAAATAAGAAAGTAACATACATACTTGTGTCAGGGTTAAATATCTTTGTGTCTCTTCTTATCCTTGACTGATCAGGAGATATTTTAAATATCTAAATCCACTGACTTTTATCCAGTTTTGACGAAACACACAGCCGACGAATCACATCTGTTTCGTCGCAACACCTTTGACGAATCAAACGTCTGTTTCGCCATAACATCTTTGACGAAACAAATTCTGTTTCGCCACGAATCACAATTATCACAAGTCTGTTTCGTCGTCATTCATTCAGACGAAACAAACCTGTTTCGTGAACTCTGTTTCGTCGAAAACAGATCTGTTTTAAACAGAAGACTTATATCAGTTTGCTTACTGTTTGTTTTCAAGAAATTTGTGCAGGTACTATCATATATACATCAAATATGAGTTGTACTAGTCCATGGGATTGGAGTATGGATTCTAGACCACGTGAAGATCCGACGTCCGCAGCAGCGTGGGTGAAGAGTGTTTATGGTCAACCAACTATAAGTGCCGGACAATGGGCTTTGGCATCCAATCAGAACCAAAATATTCAAAATCTTCTGATTAGCGAGAGCGAAACGGGTAGCAACAATCGCCCGCCAAAGTTGAATCATATGAACGAGTTTCCATCATGGAAAGGTCGTTTCATTACATATGTTCAAGGTCAAAGCACTGATATGTGGAGGTGTTTCATTACTCCACGCAATGATGCTCTTGAAGTAGCAGCGTCAACGGCCGAAGGTTTTACTAACATGCAGGAAAATGACAAGAAAGCTTATGAATTTGAGAAAAAGTCATTTGCTGTTCTTACTCAAGCACTTCATAAAGATATCTATCATCAGTTTTCTTATAGTAAGGACACTAAATCCTTATGGGATTGTTTGGTGACAAGAGGAGAAGGAAACGCAGCTTCCAGAAAGACACGGCATGATTTATTAAAGAAAGAGTTTGAGTCGTTTCAGTTCTTGGAAAACGAAACTCTAAATGATATGACCACACGGTTTTATCATTTGATTAGTGAGATGTTTGCCTATTCTGTTGTTGCAAGTCAAAAGGAAGTTTGTGCACGATTTGCTGATTCTCTACCACCAAAGTGGAGTTCATACATCGAGCTTCTAAAACATACAGGTATTCTAGATGCTGAAACTATAACTATCTATGAATTTGTACAGAAGCTGGAACATAAAAATGATGAAGAAATCCGAAAACCAAAACGCATTGCTGCTCCTCAGAATGTTGAAATGTATAATGGTGGAGGTTTTGACCCGTCAGCTAGTCTGAGGCAACCAAAGTTACAAACGGCGTTTGTATCTGATACAAACTCTTCTCCGTTTCCTCAACAAACTCAGACTTATTCTGGAGGAGGTTTTACTCCGCAATCAGCTCCAACCCCGGTCTTCGATCCGAGTGCCTATCAATTTCCAGCGCATTTGAGTGCTCAAAATCAGGCATACTCTGGAGGAGGTTTTAATCCATCACTACCAGATAAACAACAAGTTCAACCACAACAACAACAGCAAGCTCATTATACCAACAATCCTCCAACTCCAAACTCTAACACAGTCAAAGTTGATACATCAAACCTCTCAAATGTTAGCATTGAAGTAGCAAAGGAACATATGGAACTTATTAATACCATGGTCAGTGCTTACTGCGGTTTGGTCGCCGGTCAAATTGGAAACATCAATTTAACCAACGAAGACTATCTACAAATTAACCGTGATGAAATGGAGTTGATGGACATAAAGTGGGCATTCGCAAGTGCTGTTAGAAGGGCGAAGGACTTTATGGTTCGAACAGGAAGAAGTTCTTTGGAAAGCAAACAAGATACAAAGTACGGTTTTGATAAAGAAGCAGTTACATGCTTCAATTGTGGGGAAAAGGGTCACTTCAAACGTGAGTGCACTCGACCAAGCAGACAAGGCAATCAGAACCCATTCCGTAATCAGACGAGTACTTCAAATGCTAATCAAGACAATCGTGGAAAAGGGATAGTGGCTGTAACCAACACCACTAACCAGAATCAGTCTGGACCATCAAATGAAAGTCGTGCATTAACCGTACAAGCTGATGAAGGGTTTAATTGGTCTTTACAACTTGGGGAAAGTGATCAAGGTAAAGGAGGAACGGCGTGTTATGCTAAAATTATCAATCACATCAAGCACGTTCATAAGGAAGAATTTTCTGATAGTGACGACAGTTCTGGTCATACCGGGAGTTCTGATGAAGAAAGTTCTACTTCGAGTTCTGAATCTGATGTGAGCAAAGAAGCAAGTTCTAATCTTGATAACTTATTGAATGAAGCAGAAGAGTTGAAATGTCAGAAATCAGTTCTGATCAAGAAGGCTGAGGTAGTATCTAAAGAAATGGAGAAATTCTTTTCTGAAGACGGATCTTTCTCTTATCAGACTGCCTTTATGGCAAATGTCTCAGATTCTACAAGCCAGGTAAAATCTGAAATTCTTATCAACTGTAGAGATTGTGAGTATATGAAAAGTGAATTTGATAGAATAAAGCTTCACTGTGATTCGATTCATATTCACAATCAGAATTTAGTTGTTGAAATGGCTAAATGCAAAGAATCGAATATGGCTTTGATTCGAAACGAAAAAGAATTTAAATCTATGATTGAAATTCAAAAGAAAAATGTTTCCGAAGTGACAAAAACTGTTTATCATAAACAAGTTAGTATAAATGAATACATTAACATTGTTGAGGAAACTAAAAAGGAACTAGCCATTGCCAGATGTGAGCATGATGCAATCAAGCAAAAATTGGAGAGTTACTCTAACTCCCGATTTGTGCTCGATCACATTATTGATGTTCAACAACTAAAGGGAAACAAGAAAGGTGTTGGGTATAAGAAGTGTCCGCCCCCTTTGAGACATGATTATACTTATATGCCTGATGAAGAAGAAATGCCACGGTTTGAATCCAGTGTGCCTCTTAATTATGAGGAAGTAACTACTGGCCTAGGGTTCAAATCGGACAATTCTCCAAGTACAAATTCTGAGCAAAAAGAGTCAACATCTACGAAACAAGGTCCTCCAACCATTGAGGACTATGAGTCGTCGGATGATGAATCTGAATCAGAAGTGAGTAATCAGGATAAATCACTTGACAAACTTAAAGGAGTAGATGTTCCAATTGAGAATCATATTCTGTGTGATCCTCCTACTCCTGCTGTTCAACCAGTTGTCCAACAAGTGATAGATCCTGTCAAGAATGACAAGAAATCTGTGTCTACCGTTAAGAGTAATAACGTGTTGTACACTTTGGTTGGTGATCCTAAAATCTATTCAGATCACGATTTCCCAATTAAGAATGTCAATCCATCTTTGATTGATCAAGTTTTTGAAAATAATACAAACAAGTTTTTGGGACAGACAATTCCAAAAGCTGAAATCAAGAAACAATTTGGAAATCAAAAATCACCTTCAAAGCAACAACCTAATGCTTCTAATGGTAAACAATCAGATCAACGAGCTAAAGTGTCAAATGTTTCTAAATCAAAATTTGAAACAAAAGGAGCTCGTTATGAGAAGAAAAACAACAATGTCAAATTTGTGGAATCGAGGGGTACAGATAAAATTGAGACTTTTGCTAACAAGTCAAACACTGATTTTGTACAAGTCAAAATTTTAAAACGTGATAGTCAAAACAATTACACTCAACATTCAAACGGGTGTGATGAAAAAGCTAGTACCTCGGGTTATACAAATTCGACATCTGATCGTCGATCCAGTTCTCCTAAGTTTGTTGAAAGGAGAACGTGTTTTAAATGTGGAGAGTTTGGGCACATCATCAAAGATTGTGCTAACACTCCGAAAGCGAAATTTGTTGAAAGAGCATCACCTGAATCGATTCACCCTAAATGTCGTCCTGTTTCACCTAAACATGATAAACGAACTATTAAAGAACAGGAATCGAAACAACGACATCAAAATGTGAAAAAAATAGAAAAGGCTTTAAAACCTAAGGTCAATTCTGTTCCAAGGGAACCAAGTTCACCTGTAAAATCAGAAATTTCAAATTTTGTTTACAAAACTCAATCTGGTAAACAAAAACAAACTTGGAAACCTAGGAAGAGTGAAGGTTCAGGGGGAGCTGTTTGTTTGGAAAACCATCAACAAATCGAGATCACTATTCGTGATGCTCAGGGACGACCCAAGACCACTTTGGCTTGGGTCCCCATCCTTAACTAATCATTGGATGATATGTGCAGGATGTTCCAGGAGGAATTATCAATAGTCATTGGATTGTTGATAGTGGGGCATCCAGGCACATGACGGGCGATTTACGGCTTCTATATGATGTGAGAAACATTAAAGGAGGCTATGTCGCTTTCGCTGGAGACAAAGGCGGTTACATCACTGGAGAGGGAATGATTTCCAATGGTGTGGTATGTTTCGATAAGATCAATTATGTTCGTCAAATTGATCATAATCTTCTCAGTGTGTCGCAAATCTGCGATAAAAAGTTCACCGTGCATTTTGATGATGCCGGTTGTTATGTGCTTAAACCTGGTTTCAAAATTCCTGATGAATGGATTCTCTTATCGGCTCCAAGAATCAATGATCTTTATGTTCTTGATATGAGTCAAGCGATTACGACTTCTGCACAAGTCACATGTTTTGTCTCAAAAGCCACGGAGAAGGAGTCTATATCTTGGCACAGAAGAATGGGACACATTCACTTGAGAAAAATGAACCATTTGGTAAACAAAAATCTTGTGAATGGCGTACCCGTGAGAAGTTTTCATCTACAAGATATCTGTGTTTCGTGCCAGAAAGGGAAACAAACAAAGAAGTCTCACCCTTTGAAGAAAATCAACACTGTTGGCATGCCTCTCGAACGTCTTCATATGGACCTTTTTGGACCTATGAGACACAAAACAACGTTCGGAGATGTGTATTGTTTAGTAGTTACTGATGACTACTCTAGATTTTCTTGGGTAGCTTTTATGGCACACAAGAGTGATACTCCTCAAATCCTCAAGGATCTTCTTACAATGTTGGAAAATCTCTATTCGTTGAAAGTTAAGAGGATCAGAAGCGACAATGGAACTGAATTCAAAAACCGGATTATGGACGAGTTCTGTACTTCTAAAGGCATTCTTCATGAATACAGTTCTCCTTACACTCCACAACAAAATGGTGTCGCGGAGAGGAAGAATCGGACGATAATTGAAACTGCAAGAACGATGCTGGTAGAGTCGGCATTTCCTGTTCAGTTCTGGGCAGAGGCTGTGTCGACTGCTTGCTACACATTAAACCGAGTTCTTACGGTTAAGAGACATGGCAAGACTTGTTTCGAACTTCTACAGAAAAGGAAACCAGATCTTTCAATTCTAGAACCTTTTGGTGGTCCATGCACTATGATTGATCCGGATGGAAAGTTTGGCGCGAAAGCTATTGAGGGTTTCTTCCTTGGATATGCTACTCCAAATTTTCGTGTTTGGAATCTGACTACCAAAAAGATTGAACTATGGAGTGAAGTACGGGTTCAGAGATATACAGATCCTGTTAAAGCTCAAGTTGATCCTTGGATGTTCGATTATGATGGGCTATTCGACTCCTTTGACCTGCCAATTTTTGATGAAGATTCCGCAGCTGCTAGAATGATATTTGATAGTGACAATGCTGCTGAGTCGTCATTAGTTAGACCTGTTGTTGTTAACTCACAAAGTTCTAATTCGTCTAACAACACGGTTCAAAATGAGGAAGTTGAGAATGCTACTGAATACAATGAGTCATCAGAAGAAGATGAAGAAAATTTGGATGCGACTGAAGGCACTAAATCTCCAGTTGTTCCAGTTCAGGGTATTTCTGTTGATACTCCTCATGTGCAAGTCGATGATACTGCTGAAGGAAATGCATCCACTTCTACGCATATTCCAGGTGTAGAGTTGGTTGTTGATCTTAATTTTAACAATTTGGGTGTTAATGCTCGTGTTCCTGAAAATCCTGAAATGAGGATACACGATACCCATCCACAGCAGAATATCATAGGAGATGTCCAACAAGGTGTGCAGACACGTAATCAGCTGAGAAACAACCAGAGTGCTGGTTTGTATTCAGCTATTAGAGAATCTGGTCTTCAAAATGATTGGTCTTTCACGTGTTACGTTTCACAAGAAGAACCAAAATCTTATAGGGAAGCTTTAAAAGATAATTCATGGGTTGAAGCCATGCAGGACGAACTGCAGCAATTTCAAAAGCTTGGTGTTTGGAAGCTTGTTGAAAAACCGGAGAATTACAAGAAAATTGGAACACGATGGGTTTATAAATGCAAGAAAGATGATCGTGGAGTTGTTATTCGCAACAAAGCGAGACTGGTTGTTCAGGGATTTCGTCAGATTGAAGGCATTGACTACAATGAAGTTTATGCACCTGTTGCACGCCTGGAAGCTATTCGAATCTTCTTAGCTTATGCTTCTTTCAAAGGATTCAAAGTTTACCAGATGGACGTTAAAAGTGCTTTTCTTCATGGTATTGTTCAAGAAGAGGTGCATGTCGAACAACCTCCAGGTTTTGAAGATCCTATTCACCCTGATCGGGTTTGGTTGCTCAACAAAGCTCTTTATGGTCTACATCAAGCACCTAGGGCTTGGTACGCAACCTTATCAAACTATCTTCTGGAGAATGGATTTAGACGAGGTCTTATTGATTGCACACTCTTTATCAAAGAACAAGATGAAGATCTTCTGCTGGTGCAGGTATATGTTGATGATATAATATTTGGGTCTACTAATGACTCTTTGTGCAGGCAATTCGAACGTGTTATGCAAGAAAAGTTCGAAATGAGCGCTATGGGAGAGATGAATTTCTTTTTGGGCCTTCAAGTTCAACAAACAAAGTCTGGGATATTCATCCATCAGACTAAATATGTTGGTGACATTTTGAGCCGATTCCAAATGTCAGATGCAACGCCCATTGGTACCCCACTTCCGCAGAATCATGGGATTACTCCGGATTTGAAGGGAGAAAGCATCAACTCCTCGTACTATCGTGCCATAATCGGATCTCTCATGTATCTTACCGCTTCGAGGCCTGATATCATGTACCCAACATGCTTACTCGCAAGATATCAAGCAAACCCGAAGGCCTCTCATCTGTCAGCTGTCAAAAGGATTCTACGCTATTTGAAGGGATGCCCAGACTTAGGTCTTTGGTACCCTAGGGATGATAGTTTTGAATTAATTGCATACAGTGATTCTGATTTCGGTGGTTGCAAAATCGATGGCAAATCAACAACAGCAGGATGTCAGTTCCTAGGAAATCGACTCGTCACGTGGCAGTGCAAGAAGCAAACGTGTGTTGCTACATCAACATGTGAAGCAGAATATATTGCTGCCTCGAGTTGTTGCTCCCAAGTTCTTTGGATACAACAACAAATGCGCGACTACGGTTTAGAATTCCTATCTACTCGTATTTTTGTTGATAATAATGCTGCCTTGCAAATCACTAGAAATCCGGTGCAACATTCTAAGACTAAACACATCGACATTAAATATCACTTTATCCGTGACTGTTTTGATAAGAGGTTAATCGATGTCGTTCATGTCCCCACTGATCACCAACGTGCCGACCTGTTTACAAAAGCTTTTGATAAATCACGTTTTGATTATCTACTTTTGGTCAATGGCATTAAGGTGATACCCGAGTAAACTTCTTTGGCTGATCGTTTTGGTAAATATTTTCTTTATAAACTTTGAAAATTCAAAAAGATTTTAGTTTTCGTAAACTTTGCAAATTTTAGGGGGAGATATTTCAAGAAAATACAAAAACATTGCAAAAGTTCAAAATCCAAAAAGATGTCTTTACTTTTTGTCGTTTCGTTTGAAAAATTAAAAAAATTCAAAAACAATAGAAAAAAAAAAAAAAATGAGTTTCTTGGATAAAAGAAAATGATGAAATTACAAACTGGTGTGGTCGGTCAATGTGCTCAAAATGCAAAATAAAAAGAAAAATGATAAGTATCTCTACTAACGATGTATCGGTAGGCTCACAATCAGATTAAAATGTGCAGGATGATACAAACCTAACAGACTTCAAGTCAGGTGGGAACTGCTCATTGGCATATGGTCTTAGTACCGAAATCTCGTTTGAGAGATTGCCGAGATCTGAAATATTCGGTCTTTATGCTGCTTATCATCTGGGTATCATGGTTGTATCAAACCGTAAAAATAACGGAGACGAAGTCTAAGATCTTCCATGATACTATACATACGTGTACATACTGCATTCGACCTCAATAAGTGATCAACAATCACATGTCCAATCAAAATAAGTGATAAATTATCACAGATTCTTTGCGGGAGTCAAGTTCGTCTCTCTGCTGTACGGAAGTACTGACCTGTTCACGGACTTGCTCCTGTGCCCTCATGCATCTGAAAATCAAGTTCCTCATCAATAAGTGATTTTATCACATAGGGCTTGTTTTCAATCAAAATAAGTGAGTCTCTCACATTTTTATACGGTCAAACAGATGATAAACGGTATACTCACCGGTAAGATGAATTCTCGTGCATGCCTTGATACGGGAATGTGTCGTGAGTGGATTTACATCGACTTGTAAGTATAATCCTTACCGTTAATAGTATCTCTTAAATTATGATTATGTCTGATCAGTTTGAGCTTATGTGGACCACAATACCGATAATCGAGGTAGTATACTTATCCAGAGCTTTAAACAGAATCAAAATCATGTTGATTAAGACCGTAAGCTGGTATGATTCCTTGTCCTTGAGATTTGCAAAAAGATTGCACTTGTACAGTTGTTTAGTGTTTTTTAACAGTTTTTCGCATTTTCATTTAGTTTACCGTACTTTAAATTTGTTTTTAGTATATTTGTGTAAAGTTCGTTTTTGATTAAGCCGAAGTTGTTGCTTGGTGTTTTCTACCGGAAGCCTGAAACCTTCTTCATAAAAACGTTCTTGCAACTGAATGGAATTGTGTCTGCAAAATATTTCCAGCCTGTGTTACTGTTTTAACTGCAAAATATTTCCAGCCTGGGTGTTGCTGTTTTGAAAAATCTGTTGGTGAAACAGACCTGTCAACGAATCACAAGTGTTGACGAATCTACATAGTCGACGAATCAGACCAGTCGGCGAATCAAATCTGATTCGTCATAACAGACGACGAATCACAGGAGCCCAATTCTGTTTCGTCATGGGCTAAAAGTTTAGGCCCAAGTTCAAGCCCAAGTTCTGTTTCGTCAGGCCCATTTCTGTTTCGTCGAATCCTCTGATTCGTCGAGACAAGGCGGTGTATAAATAGATCTCACTTGTTCACTTTTTCAAAACAACAGTTATCTTCTTCTTCACACAACAAAAACACCAAACCTACGGTTACTCTCACAAATCGTTCAAAACATCGTATTTACTCAAAATTTTACAAACATCAAAGGTAGAAACATGTTCTGATTCTCATTCCGAACATTTTGAACCGTCGGGTTTTTCATCCGAAAACCCTTAGAAACTCCTTTGAAACCGTTGTTTTCTTTGATTAAATATGTGTTGTTGATGCATGTTGTTGTGTTTTGTTTCTAAACTGATAGATTTATGTTTATCATTGTTTGATTTGTTTTGATTTGTTAGTGGTTTTTTTTATCATAAAAACAGGGGTTTGTTTTTGAAAATGGTATTACCTGTTTTTACAAAGGTTTTTGTTCGAAAAAAAACATTTATGGGTGTTTATAGATGGGTTGGGTAAACAAAGATGATTGAATGTGTTTAATGATCATATCTGATGTGTGTTTAAACCCATTACGGCGAAACTGAACAAAACCCCCAAATTGACGAATCTGATTTAACCCTAATTTTGGCGAATCAAAACACATACGACGAATCAGACGACGAATCAAACATGACGAATCAGAATGGAACGAATTAGACTCGACGAATCAAAAGTCGACGAATCAAACCAGTCAATGGTCAAAACTCTGTTTCGTCGTTCAATGTTCTGTTTCGTCGTTGAACCTCTGTTTCGTCGTCAATGCCTTAGCAGTTTTCTGATGTTGCTGTTGGTTCACAGTAGACATGTTTATATCAGTTATCTGTTATGTGAATACATGAAAGTGTATTCATACATGTCTAAATGCTATGTTATGTAAATTGTGACTTATTCTGGACATTTTCATGTACAGATGGCTCCTAAAGCACAGCAAGAAAAGGGAAAACGCAAGAAGGCGATCAAGAAAGAAAACAAAACCGAAGAAGAGATTATGTCAGAGAAACGCCATAATCAAGTTGCATTTTTAGATCCGGAAGACAAGCTCGTTGAATTTAAAGATATGACGAAGTGGATCAGGGAGTCACGTATCAATTATGCTGTTACATATTCGACACCCGTCTACAAATCTCTCATTAAAGCGTTCTGGGATTCTGCAAACGTTGTTCAAATCGATGGAAAGGATATTATCAGAGGTCGTGTTAATGATCAGTATGTCGTTGTTACTCCGGAGATATTGAATGAAGTTCTTCAATTACAAGATCAAACGAATGCACCTTATTCAATACCAATCATGTGTTCGAGAGGCTGTTTACTAAGGATGAAATGCAAAGGAGATCTTTTCGTCAAACAGATCAACAAAGGTGATCTTCCATTAAGATACAAGTTTTTATTACATGTGCTTATTCAGTGTCTCAGCAATAGACGATCTGGATATGATATGGCGGGAGATGATCTTGTTGGGTTCATGGTTGCTTTAGTGTTAAACAAACCGTTTAGCATCTCGAAGTACATTTTTAGCAACATGAAAGAGAACATGACAAGGACTGGTAGTAGAACCACAGGGAACAAGTTTTGGATGTATCCACGGTTTCTACAAATGATAATGAATGTTCAGCATCCAGACCTTCCGAAAGCTGAAAATGATCTGTTGAGAATAGAGGCAATGAATTTAAACTCCTTACGACTAATCAAGACTATGGCTGCCAAAAGATACACAGAAAGTGTTCCTCCAAGGAAACTTTTTGGAGCTCTAGTGAATCCTGATTATGTTGCTCCGGCAAATGACAAATGGCGTCATGAAGACAGCGAATCAGACAATGAAGAACCTGAGTTGGAAAGGTTAAGGATAGAAAAATTTGGTCCTGACCCAGTTGATTCAGATGAATCTGGTAGTGATGATGATGAAAGTGGTGGAGATAGTGATGCAGGTGATGCAGGTGCTGTTAGTGCTGCTGTTGGAACATCAAGCAAGGGTGCTGTTTCTGGTACATCAGAAAGTAGTTCATCAGCAAGTGGTGATGATGGAACTGATTCGAGTTCTAGTGATCATATCGTTGAACCTGGTTATGAAAAGTATATTGATATACGTGGAGTAACAAGGTACAGAAAGATTAGAACAGAGGATGATCCAGAGTATGTTCCAGAAGATCCTGAAGGTGAAAGGAGAACAAAAAGAAGAGCAGAGAAAGCTGTTGAAGTACAAAAGAAGAAGTCTAGGAGATATCTGAGTACTTATTCTCGGAAATCTGGGCCTCAGGAGTCTTCGTCCATTCCTCAGGAACCTGTACAATCTATTCCTCAGGAGCATGTGCAAGAAATTCCTACTGTAGTTACTTCAGCTACAGAACCTCCAGTTGCTCCAGTTGTTACACCAGCTACTGCTACTCCATCTGTTGGTCCTCAGGAAGTTCCTATAAGATCTATGGCTTCAGCAATCAGGGCAACTACTTCTGAAATCAGTGCTGAACGTCACAGGACATTTGCTGGATTTTCTCAAAATGAAAAGATCAACTATCTGTTTTCTACACTTGAAGCGGCTGCTGATCGTCTTCAAAGGCAATCTCATTTTGGAAATCTCACGAAGCATGACCAACTTAAACAATCTGTGGAAATCAACAAATTGAAGTCAATGGTTGGTAATCAGCAAACAGTTATAGAGCGACAACAAAGTGAAATTGATGCGCTTAAAGCTGAAAATGCTCGCTTGAAGGCTATTGATGAAGAGAAAGAGAGACGGCTTGCTATTCTGTGTGACTATCACTGTAAACAACAAGAGGTTCTAAAGAAAAAGGATGATGATACGGAAGATCAAGGAAATCCTGATACCTCCGGAACATCACAGAAACAGCCAACCACATTTTCTTCTGAAGTTGTTGAAGTTCAACCTACCGTTGTCGAATCATCTCAAGGAACATCTACTGGAAAAGTACAACAGATAGAAGGTACTTCTTCTATATTTAGCAGTGTTGATATTGCTCTACAAGCTGTTCATCCATTTACAGGAGAATTACTTGAAGAAGGGGAGTTGATAGAAGATCTTTCTCCGGAGCAATTAAGTATTTTACAGTCTATGAGAGAAGTAGATGATGCTGAAATAGACAAAATGTCTCATTTTACAGTCTATGAGAGAAGTAGATGATGCTGAAATAGACAAAATGTCTACTGAGACTGATACAACGAATGTTGAAGAGATTGATGAAATTGTGATTGAAGGTGACGCACCAAAGTCAACCTATGTCAGAGAAGATGGTACTGAATTTGCATCATTTGATGAAAATTGGATGAAAGAAAACATTGATGACATAGACGAGCACTTGAAGAATCGGAATTCATCTGAAAAAGGCACAAATGCTTTTGCTGAATGGAGACAACAGTTTTTATCTAAAGTGTCCAAGCCGTTACCTGAAAAAGCTCAAGTAGACTATCTGCAATTTGAAAAGAAGCCAAGTGGAAGGATTCTTTGCTGGATGTATGTTCAAGATATTCACTGCGTTGCTATTAAACGTGAATATGGAATTCTGTATTTCAATTCATTACTGAGCATTCTTTCCTTACCATTTTATGATGTCTCTGCGTTGACAAGGCTTCAGCTTCTAAATCGTGAAAAATACGATGGCGCTACTTTATTTGAGCGTCTGGTGAAAGTAAACAAGAAATCAGGGTGGAAGGATGAATCCTATAAGCCACAGTTTCCTGTTTATAAACCGATCAAGTTTACTCTTGATCCGGACACCAACACTTGCAGATATAAACTTGTTTATCAGCCACCGAGGGTAGTAGATAAAATCCCATTGATGCCAATGAAGCATGATTTTCTGGAAGACATGGCATTGTGGTGCTACGACTCGGATACTCATGAGGCTGTTATCGTGTTTAGAGATGGTCGTGCTAACTACAGAATGTTGGATCCGATGTGGATCGTCAACATGTCTGAAGCTGATATTGGAAGATTATATCGTCATGATATTTTCTATGAAGACCAAGATGCACGCCAAGCGTTAAAGTTTCAAAGAGTAGCATGTTTTTGCTACTACAGGGGTATTCATTCGGGCAGTACGTGGTCCGAACAACACTGAAGGAAGAGTAGAAGACCAAAGACGAGTAACAGACAAGGGGGAGTTTGTTGATGCATTTTTTAGTGTCTGTAACTAGTCTTGTTTAACGATGTATTTTGAATGGTCTTTTATTAATTATCGAGTCTGTATGTTATGTTGACCAAGTCAGATATCCTCCTATCTACTTGTGTACAACTTATTTGTCTCTTTTGGAGAATGGATTTAGACGAGGTCTTATTGATTGCACACTCTTTATCAAAGAACAAGATGAAGATCTTCTGCTGGTGCAGGTATATGTTGATGATATAATATTTGGGTCTACTAATGACTCTTTGTGCAGGCAATTCGAACGTGTTATGCAAGAAAAGTTCGAAATGAGCGCTATGGGAGAGATGAATTTCTTTTTGGGCCTTCAAGTTCAACAAACAAAGTCTGGGATATTCATCCATCAGACTAAATATGTTGGTGACATTTTGAGCCGATTCCAAATGTCAGATGCAACGCCCATTGGTACCCCACTTCCGCAGAATCATGGGATTACTCCGGATTTGAAGGGAGAAAGCATCAACTCCTCGTACTATCGTGCCATAATCGGATCTCTCATGTATCTTACCGCTTCGAGGCCTGATATCATGTACCCAACATGCTTACTCGCAAGATATCAAGCAAACCCGAAGGCCTCTCATCTGTCAGCTGTCAAAAGGATTCTACGCTATTTGAAGGGATGCCCAGACTTAGGTCTTTGGTACCCTAGGGATGATAGTTTTGAATTAATTGCATACAGTGATTCTGATTTCGGTGGTTGCAAAATCGATGGCAAATCAACAACAGCAGGATGTCAGTTCCTAGGAAATCGACTCGTCACGTGGCAGTGCAAGAAGCAAACGTGTGTTGCTACATCAACATGTGAAGCAGAATATATTGCTGCCTCGAGTTGTTGCTCCCAAGTTCTTTGGATACAACAACAAATGCGCGACTACGGTTTAGAATTCCTATCTACTCGTATTTTTGTTGATAATAATGCTGCCTTGCAAATCACTAGAAATCCGGTGCAACATTCTAAGACTAAACACATCGACATTAAATATCACTTTATCCGTGACTGTTTTGATAAGAGGTTAATCGATGTCGTTCATGTCCCCACTGATCACCAACGTGCCGACCTGTTTACAAAAGCTTTTGATAAATCACTATTTGATTATCTACTTTTGGTCAATGGCATTAAGGTGATACCCGAGTAAACTTCTTTGGCTGATCGTTTTGGTAAATATTTTCTTTATAAACTTTGAAAATTCAAAAAGATTTTAGTTTTCGTAAACTTTGCAAATTTTAGGGGGAGATATTTCAAGAAAATACAAAAACATTGCAAAAGTTCAAAATCCAAAAAGATGTCTTTACTTTTTGTCGTTTCGTTTGAAAAATTAAAAAAAAATTCAAAAACAATAGAAAAACAAAAAAAAAAATGAGTTTCTTGGATAAAAGAAAATGATGAAATTACAAACTGGTGTGGTCGGTCAATGTGCTCAAAATGCAAAATAAAAAGAAAAATGATAAGTATCTCTACTAACGATGTATCGGTAGGCTCACAATCAGATTAAAATGTGCAGGATGATACAAACCTAACAGACTTCAAGTCAGGTGGGAACTGCTCATTGGCATATGGTCTTAGTACCGAAATCTCGTTTGAGAGATTGCCGAGATCTGAAATATTCGGTCTTTATGCTGCTTATCATCTGGGTATCATGGTTGTATCAAACCGTAAAAATAACGGAGACGAAGTCTAAGATCTTCCATGATACTATACATACGTGTACATACTGCATTCGACCTCAATAAGTGATCAACAATCACATGTCCAATCAAAATAAGTGATAAATTATCACAGATTCTTTGCGGGAGTCAAGTTCGTCTCTCTGCTGTACGGAAGTACTGACCTGTTCACGGACTTGCTCCTGTGCCCTCATGCATCTGAAAATCAAGTTCCTCATCAATAAGTGATTTTATCACATAGGGCTTGTTTTCAATCAAAATAAGTGAGTCTCTCACATTTTTATACGGTCAAACAGATGATAAACGGTATACTCACCGGTAAGATGAATTCTCGTGCATGCCTTGATACGGGAATGTGTCGTGAGTGGATTTACATCGACTTGTAAGTATAATCCTTACCGTTAATAGTATCTCTTAAATTATGATTATGTCTGATCAGTTTGAGCTTATGTGGACCACAATACCGATAATCGAGGTAGTATACTTATCCAGAGCTTTAAACAGAATCAAAATCATGTTGACTAAGACCGTAAGCTGGTATGATTCCTTGTCCTTGAGATTTGCAAAAAGATTGCACTTGTACAGTTGTTTAGTGTTTTTTAACAGTTTTTCGCATTTTCATTTAGTTTACCGTACTTTAAATTTGTTTTTAGTATATTTGTGTAAAGTTCGTTTTTGATTAAGCCGAAGTTGTTGCTTGGTGTTTTCTACCGGAAGCCTGAAACCTTCTTCATAAAAACGTTCTTGCAACTGAATGGAATTGTGTCTGCAAAATATTTCCAGCCTGTGTTACTGTTTTAACTGCAAAATATTTCCAGCCTGGGTGTTGCTGTTTTGAAAAATCTGTTGGTGAAACAGACCTGTCAACGAATCACAAGTGTTGACGAATCTACATAGTCGACGAATCAGACCAGTCGGCGAATCAAATCTGATTCGTCATAACAGACGACGAATCACAGGAGCCCAATTCTGTTTCGTCATGGGCTAAAAGTTTAGGCCCAAGTTCAAGCCCAAGTTCTGTTTCGTCAGGCCCATTTCTGTTTCGTCGAATCCTCTGATTCGTCGAGACAAGGCGGTGTATAAATAGATCTCACTTGTTCACTTTTTCAAAACAACAGTTATCTTCTTCTTCACACAACAAAAACACCAAACCTACGGTTACTCTCACAAATCGTTCAAAACATCGTATTTACTCAAAATTTTACAAACATCAAAGGTAGAAACATGTTCTGATTCTCATTCCGAACATTTTGAACCGTCGGGTTTTTCATCCGAAAACCCTTAGAAACTCCTTTGAAACCGTTGTTTTCTTTGATTAAATATGTGTTGTTGATGCATGTTGTTGTGTTTTGTTTCTAAACTGATAGATTTATGTTTATCATTGTTTGATTTGTTTTGATTTGTTAGTGGTTTTTTTTTTATCATAAAAACAGGGGTTTGTTTTTGAAAATGGTATTACCTGTTTTTACAAAGGTTTTTGTTCGAAAAAAACATTTATGGGTGTTTATAGATGGGTTGGGTAAACAAAGATGATTGAATGTGTTTAATGATCATATCTGATGTGTGTTTAAACCCATTACGGCGAAACTGAACAAAACCCCCAAATTGACGAATCTGATTTAACCCTAATTTTGGCGAATCAAAACACATACGACGAATCAGACGACGAATCAAACATGACGAATCAGAATGGAACGAATTAGACTCGACGAATCAAAAGTCGACGAATCAAACCAGTCAATGGTCAAAACTCTGTTTCGTCGTTCAATGTTCTGTTTCGTCGTTGAACCTCTGTTTCGTCGTCAATGCCTTAGCAGTTTTCTGATGTTGCTGTTGGTTCACAGTAGACATGTTTATATCAGTTATCTGTTATGTGAATACATGAAAGTGTATTCATACATGTCTAAATGCTATGTTATGTAAATTGTGACTTATTCTGGACATTTTCATGTACAGATGGCTCCTAAAGCACAGCAAGAAAAGGGAAAACGCAAGAAGGCGATCAAGAAAGAAAACAAAACCGAAGAAGAGATTATGTCAGAGAAACGCCATAATCAAGTTGCATTTTTAGATCCGGAAGACAAGCTCGTTGAATTTAAAGATATGACGAAGTGGATCAGGGAGTCACGTATCAATTATGCTGTTACATATTCGACACCCGTCTACAAATCTCTCATTAAAGCGTTCTGGGATTCTGCAAACGTTGTTCAAATCGATGGAAAGGATATTATCAGAGGTCGTGTTAATGATCAGTATGTCGTTGTTACTCCGGAGATATTGAATGAAGTTCTTCAATTACAAGATCAAACGAATGCACCTTATTCAATACCAATCATGTGTTCGAGAGGCTGTTTACTAAGGATGAAATGCAAAGGAGATCTTTTCGTCAAACAGATCAACAAAGGTGATCTTCCATTAAGATACAAGTTTTTATTACATGTGCTTATTCAGTGTCTCAGCAATAGACGATCTGGATATGATATGGCGGGAGATGATCTTGTTGGGTTCATGGTTGCTTTAGTGTTAAACAAACCGTTTAGCATCTCGAAGTACATTTTTAGCAACATGAAAGAGAACATGACAAGGACTGGTAGTAGAACCACAGGGAACAAGTTTTGGATGTATCCACGGTTTCTACAAATGATAATGAATGTTCAGCATCCAGACCTTCCGAAAGCTGAAAATGATCTGTTGAGAATAGAGGCAATGAATTTAAACTCCTTACGACTAATCAAGACTATGGCTGCCAAAAGATACACAGAAAGTGTTCCTCCAAGGAAACTTTTTGGAGCTCTAGTGAATCCTGATTATGTTGCTCCGGCAAATGACAAATGGCGTCATGAAGACAGCGAATCAGACAATGAAGAACCTGAGTTGGAAAGGTTAAGGATAGAAAAATTTGGTCCTGACCCAGTTGATTCAGATGAATCTGGTAGTGATGATGATGAAAGTGGTGGAGATAGTGATGCAGGTGATGCAGGTGCTGTTAGTGCTGCTGTTGGAACATCAAGCAAGGGTGCTGTTTCTGGTACATCAGAAAGTAGTTCATCAGCAAGTGGTGATGATGGAACTGATTCGAGTTCTAGTGATCATATCGTTGAACCTGGTTATGAAAAGTATATTGATATACGTGGAGTAACAAGGTACAGAAAGATTAGAACAGAGGATGATCCAGAGTATGTTCCAGAAGATCCTGAAGGTGAAAGGAGAACAAAAAGAAGAGCAGAGAAAGCTGTTGAAGTACAAAAGAAGAAGTCTAGGAGATATCTGAGTACTTATTCTCGGAAATCTGGGCCTCAGGAGTCTTCGTCCATTCCTCAGGAACCTGTACAATCTATTCCTCAGGAGCATGTGCAAGAAATTCCTACTGTAGTTACTTCAGCTACAGAACCTCCAGTTGCTCCAGTTGTTACACCAGCTACTGCTACTCCATCTGTTGGTCCTCAGGAAGTTCCTATAAGATCTATGGCTTCAGCAATCAGGGCAACTACTTCTGAAATCAGTGCTGAACGTCACAGGACATTTGCTGGATTTTCTCAAAATGAAAAGATCAACTATCTGTTTTCTACACTTGAAGCGGCTGCTGATCGTCTTCAAAGGCAATCTCATTTTGGAAATCTCACGAAGCATGACCAACTTAAACAATCTGTGGAAATCAACAAATTGAAGTCAATGGTTGGTAATCAGCAAACAGTTATAGAGCGACAACAAAGTGAAATTGATGCGCTTAAAGCTGAAAATGCTCGCTTGAAGGCTATTGATGAAGAGAAAGAGAGACGGCTTGCTATTCTGTGGGACTATCACTGTAAACAACAAGAGGTTCTAAAGAAAAAGGATGATGATACGGAAGATCAAGGAAATCCTGATACCTCCGGAACATCACAGAAACAGCCAACCACATTTTCTTCTGAAGTTGTTGAAGTTCAACCTACCGTTGTCGAATCATCTCAAGGAACATCTACTGGAAAAGTACAACAGATAGAAGGTACTTCTTCTATATTTAGCAGTGCTGATATTGCTCTACAAGCTGTTCATCCATTTACAGGAGAATTACTTGAAGAAGGGGAGTTGATAGAAGATCTTTCTCCGGAGCAATTAAGTATTTTACAGTCTATGAGAGAAGTAGATGATGCTGAAATAGACAAAATGTCTACTGAGACTGATACAACGAATGTTGAAGAGATTGATGAAATTGTGATTGAAGGTGACGCACCAAAGTCAACCTATGTCAGAGAAGATGGTACTGAATTTGCATCATTTGATGAAAATTGGATGAAAGAAAACATTGATGACATAGACGAGCACTTGAAGAATCGGAATTCATCTGAAAAAGGCACAAATGCTTTTGCTGAATGGAGACAACAGTTTTTATCTAAAGTGTCCAAGCCGTTACCTGAAAAAGCTCAAGTAGACTATCTGCAATTTGAAAAGAAGCCAAGTGGAAGGATTCTTTGCTGGATGTATGTTCAAGATATTCACTGCGTTGCTATTAAACGTGAATATGGAATTCTGTATTTCAATTCATTACTGAGCATTCTTTCCTTACCATTTTATGATGTCTCTGCGTTGACAAGGCTTCAGCTTCTAAATCGTGAAAAATACGATGGCGCTACTTTATTTGAGCGTCTGGTGAAAGTAAACAAGAAATCAGGGTGGAAGGATGAATCCTATAAGCCACAGTTTCCTGTTTATAAACCGATCAAGTTTACTCTTGATCCGGACACCAACACTTGCAGATATAAACTTGTTTATCAGCCACCGAGGGTAGTAGATAAAATCCCATTGATGCCAATGAAGCAGGATTTTCTGGAAGACATGGCATTGTGGTGCTACGACTCGGATACTCATGAGGCTGTTATCGTGTTTAGAGATGGTCGTGCTAACTACAGAATGTTGGATCCGATGTGGATCGTCAACATGTCTGAAACTGATATTGGAAGATTATATCGTCATGATATTTTCTATGAAGACCAAGATGCACGCCAAGCGTTAAAGTTTCAAAGAGTAGCATGTTTTTGCTACTACAGGGGTATTCATTCGGGCAGTACGTGGTCCGAACAACACTGAAGGAAGAGTAGAAGACCAAAGACGAGTAACAGACAAGGGGGAGTTTGTTGATGCATTTTTTAGTGTCTGTAACTAGTCTTGTTTAACGATGTATTTTGAATGGTCTTTTATTAATTATCGAGTCTGTATGTTATGTTGACCAAGTCAGATATCCTCCTATCTACTTGTGTACAACTTATTTGTCTCTTTTGGTATGTAATGTATTATGAACAATGCATGTTGCATTTAAGGGTAGTTTTGTCATTACTATGTTGCATGTTGCTGATTGTTACTGTCTGATAACAGGAACAAACACAACAGTTGCAGTCCTCGACGAATCAGACCTGATTCGTCGGAACACTTCATGGCGAATCAGACCTGTGTTCAAGTTTCTGTTTCGTTTGAAGGTCATGACGAATCAGACCTTGATTCGTCATATCCTGACGAATCAGACCTTGATTCGTCATGTTTTGGGCTGTTCCAGGCCCAATATCTGGCCCATGTTCAGATTCGTCAAACATTTCTGTGTTTCGTCGACATCTGTGGCCCAGGGACTATATAAGCAACACTTTGTGTTCATTTGAACTCAGAGATAAGAAAACAGACCATAGTAACAAAACTCTGCCAAAATTTAGTCTGAACTGTGTTTGTATCAGTTGTAAAGGTTCTTATCCCGTTAATCAATCGAGTGTGTATCATTGATTAATCCGTGTTGTTTTTATTGCTATATATGTTTGATTTGGCATAGTTACGTGGATTCCGCACGCGTAACCGTGTTTACTATAAACAAGAGATTCGGTTCGTAATCGATCCTCAGATTTCGGGACCTACAGTTTAGTTGATGCTTTAGAAGTGGTCTACCTTGGCTATTGTTTCACATATATTATAGAATTCTACTTCAGCCACACATTCATCAATCCAGGTAACATATATTAACGTCTCGTGCATTTATTGGTAGATATAGAACCTTTTTACTCACTTGAATCACACACATCAAATGTTTTTAGGTAATTCAGTGATAAATTTGTGACATAAAATTGAGATAGATGGATTTTTTTTTTGGTAAATAGATATTTTTTTCTTTTTTTTTTTGTGATTCAATCTCGCAAAATACTATTCAAAGTAATACTAGATATTATGGTTTTCTATGATTAAGATATTGAAACATACAATCAAGATATTGTTTCTTGAAGTTTATTAGAACATAAACATGCTTTTAGTTCGGCGGTAACTGCCGTCATAAATTAATGAATTACCCATTAAATGCGAATGCGTGATGAAGATCTTGATTTGTTTTGGTTTTGCGGAAACCCATTTTCCGGACTTTCTTCACCGTTGGATATCAGAGTCATGCATACTTTGTTTCAATCACTTGATGTTATCATATACAATCTCTGGATGCTCTCTGTTTTTCGATCTCACGTTTCCTCTAGCAAGACTCCTGTGATTCATTAATAAAACGACTTAATAGGTTGTATGTATTAAGCATGGACTTTGGTCTGACTTTCACCGCTTTTGATTCATTTAATCCATTTTAGCTAAAAAAATATGTTCCAGTTTCAAATAAAATACAATCCAAATCGACCCATTTACAAATAAAAGAGTTGAAATTGCCACCTCTAAATCTGATAGAAACAACAAACAAAATAATAGTGTCTTAGGATGAAACTAAGATGTGTGGTCATAAGCTTTTCCACATTAACCGAACCAGGTTTCGTAACCTTCACCCGAGTTGAATGTCACCATTATGAAGTCAACATTTGAATTAGTATGATCTACAGAACTATTTAGTTAGATTAAAAAGTCAAAATACCCTTTTCAACATCACGAGTTGACGTTAATCCGGCGTTGCATCAAGATGTTGATTAAGAATGCCGTTAGTGTCAATACATGAGATGTTTTAACATAAACGACATTCTTAATCAACATCTCTTCGCAACGAGAAGGTTACCGTCAAGTCGTGATGTTGAAAAGGTTATTTTGCCTTTTTAATCTAACTTAATACTTCTGTAGATCATACTAATTCAACATGTTGACTTCATAATGGTGACATACAACTCAGGTGTAGGTTACGAAACCTGGTTCTGTTAATGTGGAAAAGCTTATGAGCATGCATATTAGTTTCATCGTTAGACACTATGAGCATGCATATTAGTTTCATCGTTAGACACTGTCTATTTTTCTATCAGATTTAGAGGTGACAATTTCAACTCCTTTATTTATAAATGGATCAATTTAGGCCGTATTTTTTATCTCAAACCAGAACATATATATATATATATATATAAAGGAAGGTTAACGTACATTACGGCTTAACGTACATCACGTACAACAGATAATTACGCACGTTCGTTTTAAAATCACGCATGTTATAACTCAAAAATCCAAAATCATGCATGTTGAAACACAATAATCACGCATATTGAAAACATTAATCACGCATGTTATAGAACAAATCACGCACGTTGTACTTCACGTTAAGCTGTAATGTACGATATACTTTTTCTATATATATATATATATATATTTATTTATTTATAAAGGGTACAGATTCTAAGAGAAGTCCAACTTATTTGAGAAACTTGAGAAGTATTCTGGACCACACATTTCCCTAAACTTTTCGTAAATTACCAAAAGTTTAGGAAAAATATGTGGTTAAGAATGCTTCTTAAGTTTCTCAATTAGACTAGGGCTTCTCGCATGATCCTAACCCTATATATATGTGTGTGTGTGTGTATATATATATATATATAAGTGTAACGTACAATAGGGCTTATCGTACACAACGTACGCGATAACCCCAGCCATCAGATCTTCATCTCCCATGCGATTTCACCCCATAAACAACAGCGTACGCGAGCACAATTCGCATGTTATAAAAAGGCAAATGAAATCGCATGGCTTGAAAATGCAATGAAATCGCATGTTTTGAAATTCCATGCAAATGAAATCGCATGTTTGAAATCACAAGCAAAAGGAAATCCCATGCAAATGAAATGGCTTGCATGAAATCGCATGTTTTGAAATCCCATGCAAATGAAATTGCATGTGAAATCTCATGCAAATGAAATGGCTTGCATGGGGAATGTGAAAAAATGGCATGGGGTGCGTAGATGGTGAAGTCGCATGGCGTAAACACGAAATCGCACATTTTTTATGTGGTGAAATCGCATGGGGAGATGAAATCGCATGGGAGATCAAGATCTGACCGCTGGGATTATCGCGTACATAATGTACGATTAGCCTTATTGTAGGTTGACTGGCCTCTATATATATACACATATGTAGGGGAAGGTTTATTGGGGAATACTAAAAAAGTTGAGAACACTGCGGAACCGACTCAAACGAACTCCGATTTTGGAACCGGTTCGTCGAACCCTAACTAAGATCTCTTAACCCTAAATCCTAACTCCTAAACTCTAAACCCTAAACCTAAAAAATAAGGCCAAAACCTATGCTAAACCGTAAAATCTAAACTATAAACCCTAAAAGCTAAACCCTAAAGGTTAAGCCTAAAGATAAACCCTAAAGCTAAACCCTAAATCTAAACCCTAAACCCTAAAGCTAAACCCTAAAACCTAAAGCTAAACCCTAAGGCTAAACCTTAAAACTAAACCCTAATATATTTAGGGTTTAGGGATTATGATTTAGGTTTTAGGGTTAAGAGATCCTAGTTAGAGTTCGACGAGCCGGTTCCAACGCCGTGGGAATGAATCCAATCGGAGTTCGTTTGAGCCGGTTCCCCACAGTTCCCCACTTTTTTAGTGTTACCCAATGAAGCTCACACTACATATTATGTATATGTATATATATACATATGTATATGTATATATATAACAAAATGCAACGGGCACGCCTTTAGAAAAGAGCCATATATGTACCAGGACCACATCATCTATTGATAACCAATAACTGCTTCAACCGACACCAATTTGTCAGATCATTTAATAGCCCCAAATTCGGTTGTCGCCCATCATCTTTCAATCTCCAAGCATAAATCGAATCCAATCTGCATCATCTTTTTCCAATATTGAATCACCACAAGTCGATTGAATCAAATACACATCATCTTAAAAAGCAACACAACCTTTAATAGAACCGCATGACGACCATAAATTCTTATGCAGCCCGCTTATTCAAACCATTGTGTCATGTTGATTAAAAGTAAATGATATGAGATGTTGCTTTTTGTATCCAGTGGATTAAATATAATGTCTCTAACCAACGCAAATTTTAAACGAAGAAGTATATAAACCGTAAGTTCGTAATTGTATATATATAATCCCTCTCCAAGTCAACCAACATGATGTCACTGCTTTTCATCACTTAACAACTTTAGATTTCACATGGGTGAGAATTCTAGACTTGAACCAACCAGGATACACCCTCAAGCCTCACAACATGGAATGTCACAACGAGTCAACTAAGAAAAGTAAACTAAAAAAGTTTAATTCATGAATAAGTGTACCTGTAAATAAGTCATGTATGCACATGGATTCACAACTCTTAGAGCAAGGTAAATCTCAAAAGGATCTGCAAATGTTCGGCATCAAAACGCTGACGTAAAACAATCTTGAAAGTATCACTTGCAAGAATGTGTTCTTTTGCTTGCATTACTGCCGCCTTGTATTATTCCATGTTCATGTTTGACTGGTTCAAAGGACTTTTGAATTGTTGAGTGTTTAATTTAATAGAACCGGGAGATAACTTTAGACAACGATCACAATCTTGTACTTTAGACGCCAATCTTTGCCACAAGTAATAAAAAACAAAAGACAACGATTTTTTATGCCGGTAAGTTTGGGGAGACAAGTTATTTTGTTAAAAATCTTGGCAAGTTAAGCCTATATTTAAGCCAAGTAGGCGGACCATATGGCTCAAGCTTATCATCAGAAGAACCTACTTGGCTTAAATTACTATAAGCTTAACTTGCCAAGCTTTTTGACAAGATAACTTGCCTTTCCTAACTTACTCGCAGAAAAAAAATGTTTTTTTTCTTGTGTTTTGTATTAGCTGTTGAAAATATTGGCGTCTAAATTACATGATTGTGATCTGTAGGTGACATATCTTCTATATAGCATTTTGACGGTTCCCTAATCATTTTTTGTTTACTTAGCTCTCGATAATTAGGCTAAAGTTGGCTCCGATTCTCTTAAATTAAGGACTCCACAATTGAACACTCCTTTGAACCAGTCAAACATGACCAGGGAATAATACAAGGGAGTAGTACAGCAAGCAAAAGAACACATTCTTGCCGTTGATATTTTGGAGATAATTTTAACCCAACGTTTTGAACGCCAAACGCTCGCAGATCATTTTGAGATTTACCTTTCACTATGAATTATGAAATCATGTCCGTACATGACTTATTCACAGGTACTTAATTATGAATTAAACTTTTTAGATTATTCCTCAGTTCAAGAAATTTCATATCTTTACCATCTTCGTTTCATTCTTATTTTGTTACACTTACGATTTTTAAATTATGTCAGACACGAACACGAACGAACTGCCAGGCAATTCGTTAATTCCTCATAGCCCCGAATGAGCAGGGGAAGATCATATGTAAGTAGGTTCCATCGAACATCAAGGTATAATTTTTAAACATCATGGCCCCGAACTACATGGGGAAGTTCATGCGTTTACTAACGATTTATTAATTTTTGACAGGCACGAACACGAACGATGAGCATGTTGTTTCAGCCAAGTTGTTAAGTCCTCATGGCTCCGAACGTTTAGCAGATGATCATGTGTTCGTAGCTTCCATTGATCATCAAGGTACAATTTTAAAACATACGTGTATATAAGTTTGTATCTAGTTTCGCAGGGACAAGAATACATAGCTGTATGAACAATTGGACCAGGAGAGAAAGCAATTAAAAAGAGTAAAAAACCGAGACGGAAATGCAATTTTTGCAATAAATGAGTTAGGGATCATGATAAGAGGAACTGTCCGCTTAAAAAGGCTAACCCGGTTAAGGACGATTCGTCAACCGACGAAGAAGATGATGTATACGAAGAATCCGAAACCGAAGAATACGTGTCCGATGATTTTGGTAGTGAAGAGTAGGTTACGTAAATCGTAACAACATTCAGTTGTTTTTTTCATGTTCTCCTTCAGTTTTAGGTTTTTTTAAACATGACAGTTGATGTTAGCTTAAACTAGTTCTTATCGTAATTTTGTTTACGTGTTTCTATGGTGGTGCTATATGTTTTTGATATATCATGTATAACTGGAGTCTATGGGTTTTTAAGTTTTATCCATTACACATGATTGTTAATTGACAATCTTCTCCTGGCCTCTACTAACTCGCGATATGTGATACATGTTACAGTTACAAGTAGTACAGTAGGTTATAAGAGCATAACTGGTCGCAGTTCATGAGTATTCGCAGTCTAGTAGGTTAGAATGTTAGAGCTGCACATGTGTTTGTGTTGTGCGTAATCCCAGCAATCGCTACATTTGAAAATACCTTGTTAAAATGTTTTTTTAAAAGGTACAAATTAATATAGATGCCAGCAGTGTATATTTTGTGACATCGCAGTTTTGAGTTTATTAATGATGCAGCATGCGTGAGTCTAATTGAAGTCCCATTTTCATCTACTATTACATTCCATGTTGCATAAAAGGCTATCTATATGTCTGTGTTATAACATATACAGATATAGTTCAGTTGTTTATAAGGTTATCAAGTATCTATGGATGTTCATAGACAATGTACACGTGTTCTCTACCGGGTCGCAATATGGTATACAGGTTACATCAACTAGTAGTCGAGTAGGTGGCAATGTTTTGAGTTACGCATGTGCATTTTGCATCTGGTATTTTCATGTAGGAAATAGTTTTTAGAATAACACGGCTGTATGTGGTTTTCGTAATGTAAGAGGTACAAATGAAACTTGTGTTGCCCACTTGTGCATAGACTAACGTTCGTATAAATCAGACTGTCAAGGATATTCACTATTTTTATAAATGCATAACAAACATCACTGTTACCCTAATATTTAAAACAAAGGAATATTGGATATGGTTAACATTATACAGACTACGATAGTTCAACATAAATCCAGTGCAACCAAGCGTATTAACTAGTCTGTTCACCTACACGAGCTAACCCAAAAGTAAAGATACTGTTTAGACACAAAGAAAATAAACTAGACAAATCAAAAGACATCGGCAGTACAAGAAATCTACTTAATTTTGTTAATGCCAGCATAATCACAGGCTTCTTCCAGAATATGTTCGCATCCGATGTAATCATCTTCACAGCAAATTTCTTCCTAAGTTGTGCTATCTGTGAGTTCAGGATCGGATCGTAAACGATCACTAGATCTGCGATGAATTCGATTTAACGTGCGGAAACCGTTGAATCGAACCGTAATCGTGCGCGAAAACGTAATTAAACAATGTTTTATTACGTATCAACTACAATCGAACAGAGTTTCGACTCGATCTACACACTAGATACTCATAATCTAATCAACGTGACGAAATCAGAGCGTTCTTGATGAAGATCTGATACACGGTTGAAATCCGACAGCACTTCGTTACTATTTCACTAATCCCCTGCCTGTCCGCTTCAAATAAAGACATGACCCATATTTATAGGACTAGCTTGTCCGCTTGAAACATACATGACATGTTCAAGCGGTCAGACATTTCAAGCTCAAGCGGTCAAACACTAAATGACCATTCAAGCGATCACAACATTCTAATTCAAGCGAACATGACTTTCAAGCTAAATCAGATTATGTTTTGTCTTCTTTTGAGGTCTTTCAATGATGCAATATATGATGTCATCTTTATGATGTCATCATTTAATATGATGACATCATTCTTGTTCAGAACCGCAACGAAACTGAGACTCGATATAAGACGAAGTCAACAGACATATGCACTAACAGTCTCCCCCTTGGATGTTGACGGAGTCTTCGGTACCAGACGTTAGTACGTCAAAACTTCAGTCTTAATTAGTCTTCACACTCTCTCTTCAATCTCCCTATTGCTAAACAGACTCCCCCTTACGTTGTTCCGGGATCGTAATCTGATATAGCACTCTATCTTCTCAGCATTAGCAGCTTTCACATATTCAGGACCATCTCCTGGCTCTCCGTAGCAACAAGATCAGGAACCTGGCTTTTACGTCTACAGACTCCCCCTTTCGACAAGCTGGGATTGCAGTCTGGAATTCACTAGCTGCATACCTGCATACACTCTAACCAACAGTAAGATAAACTTTATGCTTACCACTTGAATTTAAGATGATTAAATTGGTTTCAAATTAATAATCCATTTATCCATTTCAAAAACCTTTCTCAATTCAAATAAACTTTCCCAAACCAATATCATTCATCATGTTTAGCACTTGGGATTTTGAAAATCAGCTCTTCAACATCAGTTGTCGAAAATCTTTTTGGATTTTCAAATAAAAACTAAACTTCTAGAAAGAACAATATTTTTGTGAGTTTGTGTAAGAGGATCATATCAGTTTATGAGACAAATCACTAGCACCGTTAAGCTTTAATCATTTTAAGTTCTAAACGATTCACATTGATTGTCGATATACTGATCCATCTTAAATCTTCACACAAATTTCAATTTACTCAGGATACGATTTAGATGTCTTATGAACTTAGCTCATTCATGTGTCCCACCTCTTGAATATACTCCCGTATCCAGAATCTCAATATTCAGTCTTACATGTGAGAATACTACAATGATATCTGTACATAAATTAGATAATGCGAGGGCCGAGGGATCTCAGGTCGATACTTCCGTATACGCAGAGAGATATCAGCTTCGACTTTACGGTATGTCCCCTTTAGAGGATCTTTTAGCTACAACAGCAGCGACTATCAATTTTATTGTTTCATCAGCATGCTGAGGGTTTATGCTATGTTTCAAGCATTTGTGAAAGTATTATCCAAGGACTAGGTCAGAACTTCCATTCAGCAGAAGTCCCAGAATAATACCCCAGACATCATTGAGTATAAAAACCTAGTATATCAGAATATTTGACCTTTCAAACGAGATTTCAGGGGTTACCTATATATCCAAGTAGTGTTCCCCACGAATTTCACAAGTTTGAAATTTTAGGTTTATATCCCGAATATATCTACTAAATGTGCGAAAACCTATCGACACATCATCAGTGAAGCCGTTTATCACATTTGACATTTCAATTCTTTAGCATGCTGTGACAGTCCAACTGATTTACTATCATTTCTTCTTTTTCACAACAAAACTCATTTTGAATTTTTCAATGTTTTTGAATTTTTTCAAATTTTCAAATGTTTTTGGATTTTCTAAAATTTTACTCCCCCTAAAATGCAAACACATTTTAGGAAAATTTGAAAAACAAACTGTACAATAAAGTTGACAACTGATATCAAATCGCATCAATTCGCCATCCACTTGGCGTAAACAATCAGAACTCCCCCCGACAACAAACTATTTTCCCATTATGATTTCAAAACACTTAAGTTTGTTTTAATCAAAATGGTTTTTCCAGAAAATTAGTTTTGTGTGTCATTTCATAAACTCGGGGTTTCATCACCTTGTTCTTCAAATTACCACTTGTAGGAAAGATGAATCAAGCAACTTAATGTCGTTAATTTATCTTTTGAAAGTCTAAATATCACCGAAGTGAATTTCTCAAGAAAGATGCCGATTGCTGCTCCACGATTACCAACTTGGGAGCTCCGGCAAGTCAGGGTTTTCATTTAAACAGTTTCACCCAAGCCTGACGGTCCTTGGGTGCTTTTGAATTCTCGTTCAACAATGGTGGAAAATTTGCATCATCCATTGTTAAACCAGAATTCACTACTTTTATCTCAACAACTGGCTCCTCTGGCTTTGATGAACCAGAATCATTGCCTGAACGTGGCTTGTCTGACTTTGATGAGCCAGATTCATCGCCGACATGTGGCTCCTTTGTTTCCAAAGAAACAGATTCATCGCCAGTAACTTTCTTCTTCTTCTTTCTCTCTTCTGTCCTCATATTTGTATCTGATGAATTCATCTTGCTTGACTTTGCAGTCGAGGAAAGTGATTCATCAGAATTCTTATTTTTACCAACAGATGAACCCGAGGACAAAATCTTCTCTAGATACTCTCTCGCATTCTTCCTCTTCTTTTGCAGTCTGTCTTTCTGCCCCTGAGAAAGCTTCACTTTCTTTTCTTGAACTTTAGGTTCTTTGACTTTCTGTTCTGAAACTTTCAGTTCCTTGGGCTTTTCTTTGACTTTGACTGACTTCATCACTCTTTTCTGAGATACAGCCCTCGATCTTTCAATTGATCTCATTGGGCAATCTCTAACAATGTGACCTTTGATTTGGCATTCATAACATCTTCTTGTCTCAAATCTCTGTCTCTGGCAGTTAACAGCAATGTGTCCTTGAAAACCACAGTTGTAACACACCCTGTTATCATACCATGTACCACCTTCACACCAAACGCTCAGATCATAGCATTGTCTGGCTTTGTGGTAGTCATCATTCTTCTTGTAAACTAGATTTGACTTTTGAGTACTGTGGTCAAACCTGCACCACTTATTACCAACTTTTTGTGAGTTTTGATTTTCAATTTTTTGTGGTTTTTTATAATGATTGGATGACTGAACTGATGAGCTTTTATTTTCATTTTGAAAATTTTTCGAATTTTTAACATTTTGTTTTTTTTCTACATTCTTCTTAACGGGTTTTTGCTTTGAGCATTCACCTATTTCAGTCGAATGTAAAACAGTTTCTTTAAATTTTTCTTTTAATTCCAAAAATATTTTCTTTTTCTCATTTTCATCATTAGCTTTATCATCACAATCTTCAATTATGACTTTGTCATAATTTGTGACATTGTCACTTATTGGAACAGAATTGATCGGTTTTGGACATGGATAATGTGGTGTTGATGACGAAGTCTCAAAACCTTTCAATTTATTTTCTAACTCAGCAATTTTATTCCGATCACTTTCAGCTTCTTTTTCAAGCTGAATGATTTTAGCAAGATGAGAATTTATTGCAATTTGTTTTTCAAGATTATTTTTACCAAAAATATCTTTCTCATCTTCTAAAATCTTTATTTGATTTTGAAAATCTTTTTCTTTTTCTTTTAAAAATTTGTTTTCCAATGTCAAACTCTCTAAATCCTTCAAGAGTTTGGCATTTTCAGATTTCAGATTTTCACAATTTACGCATTTCTTGGACATCATTTCAGCTTCAGCTTTCTTCTCAGCTTTAATAGCTGAAATTTCATCAACTTGCTTTTCAACCACTTGAAGATTTTCTTTAGATTTGAATTTTTCTTCATCAGTTGCTGCTTTACTCTTCTCTCTTGAATCAGACCTCAATTTTCTAATCTTTTGGAACTCAAGTTCTTGAGCTTCAATCTTTTCGATGAATCCACTAAGGTTTAGATTATCAAAGCCTGGAGTGTTTTTCAACTTCATCAGGTAAGTACCCCACTCATCCTTTGGTAAAGCATTCGCCACCTTGTCAATCCACACCTCATTAGCCTTGGTTATCTTCAATCTCCTCATCTCCATAACTAGAAGGCAATATCGATCAAACAATTCTTTTGTAGACTCTCCCTTGATACCCGTAAAACTATCAAATTTCTTCTGTGCAATATCTGTTGGATTCTGAACACGATACGACTCACAATCCATGTTTCGTTATTGAAAGATTTACAAAGACAATTCTTCAAACGATACGAAAGTTCACACAGTCAGATGACTATCCGATTGAACATCAAAGATTAGGCGACAACGGATCGAGTGGGGATTTGCTCGTGCGAGTATCCGATGTTTGACAAATCACACGAAACACAGACAAATAGAACTGATTAGGATCGGGTGACCACTGGTTCGGATTGCCACTCGATTTGATGCACTATAAAACTTTGAACAAATAAAATCTCTAGAATCGGATTGTGGCTGAATGTGATATCAAACCTTTCAAACTACATATCTTATTCAATTTCACATGCAACCTGTTCACTTACACTTTATTGGTATTTGAAAACAATAGCCGTCACCACTAAATGATCACATGACAATCAATTTAATGATTGGACCGATATTCTAATAAAATCACATGGATCAATATCAATCAAAGTCTCACATGCAAACTGATTACAATTTGAGCCGACAAACTGATTTAATCTGATTGGACCTCTTTGTTTGGAGATTAACAAATGACTTTGATGTAAATCAATTTAGTTGAACCGATGAACTACTTTCTCTTTTATATATTATTTTTTTAAACCCTACTATAACGTCTAATCAATTAGTTTTTATTTTTCAAATTTTAAAATTTTCTATCAGCTTTCTTCGATGTCACTACACCAAACAAATCTAAATCTATTTACCAATACTCACAAGCTGTCGCTAATGACCTAGATAATAAAACAACTCATCGTCACACCCAATCTTCTTCAATCACAACACAAAGAACAACCAGCAACAATAATTCGATCAAGACCAGATGTAATGAAATGTAAATGAATCAAGAATGCAGATGATATACGTAATCAAATCATCAAATCAGCATTGATAACCGATTAAAATTCATCAGAAATCATCGAAATAATCCCAAAATCAATCAAAACAGTTTTAAATTGATCCAAATTGTTGGTACACTTGTGTCTGTACTTTGTCTGTATTTTGTCATGATACAAAACGATGTCTTTGTTAGTCCTGTAAGTTTGACCAACTCAACCATCCTCCTGGTTTGACTTGGCCAAACAGTTAACTCATTGTTTGTAAGATGTCTGAGTCGAAAGATGTGTCATCGAAGGATTGTTTATATCCTTCGATGAGCTCGAAACATAAACCTTCGATGGATGAGCTCGAAGGATAACTCGAAGGATATCATCCTTCGAGGTATATGTGAATCCTTCGATGTGTTTCAGATCGATAGATGATCTTTCGATCAGTCTATCTGATCCTTCGACCAGACCTGCTGTGACGGGTATATATACCCATGTTATGTGTTCACTTCATTAGAGTAGACAGACATAGGAAGTGAAAGAGATAGAAGTGAGTAGAGAGCATTCTGCTGAGAGCACATACACTCACGAGATAGAGAGAGTTTGCAGAATACATTTGTAAACCTTGAGCTTGTAACCGAACCTTTCATACGTATTAATACAAGTGGTGTTAATCGGTGAATGTTGTGTGTTGTGTTTGTGCTTGTTCTCGTATAATCCACCGGTTTGCATGCTAGCTTGGATTCCGCACTCGCTAGTGTGTTAGATATAACAAGGATAAGGTTTGACCTCATCCTCCGAGGGACCTACAAGTGGTATCAGAGCCGTGGCTCTTTTCCTTGTTAAAAACCGAGTTTATACAAGACTTTGGAGTGTTTTGGACAAAAACTCACTTGGTTTAGCAACCGTTTTTACTGTTTTTCTCGCTTTTCTTGTCGTTAAAACGTGTTCTAAACTTCTGCATGTGTTAAAGGACGGGTTGGGTAAGATAAAAACTTGTTTTTAAGAACTTTGGTCATCTCCGGCCAAATTCCGGCTTACTCCGGTGACCGGTTTCTGGATAAGATCCTTCGGTTTTTAGTATATTTTATTATTCAAAATCTTGGTTTTGGTAAAAATGATGGTCTGACCATACCTTTCTGCCTTTCTGCCGAAAGATTTCACCAACCCATCACCTTTTTCACCAACCTGTCACTTCTTACGTCAACTGTGTCAGAATCGATCAAAGGATATCCTTCGGAGTCGAAAGATCATCTTTCGATCAAAGGAAGTTCGACAGATTATCATCCTTCGAACATCCTTCGAAGTCTGTGACTTATCCTTCGATCCAAGGCATCTTTTTGAAGCATACATCTTTCGGTCTACAGTTCTTTTTCGAAAGATAAGGATCCTTCGTTTGGAGAATCTTTCGAAATCATTGTTCGAAATTCAACAGTGATCTTTCGAACACTGTTGATCCTTCGAACAAGTCTTGATCCTTCGATCTTAGTCTGTTTATGTTTAACAAGTTTGTGATTTTCAGGTATTATTTTTCTTGATCAAAAATGAATCCAAGATGGGGTAGACTGGTAAATACAGATATGTATTTTGGTACTCCGTCTCCCGCACCGGCATCTTCGCAAGCTAATGCTATATCTACCGGTCAATGGGCATTCGTATCAAATCAAACTCCAAGTATTCAAAGCATTCTCTTAAGCGAGAGCGAAACGGGAAGTTTGAATCGGCCTCCAAAGTTGATGCACTTATATGAATATCCAGGATGGATTGACAGATTTCATACATACGTTCTTGGACAAAATACAGAATTGTGGTTGCGGTTCATCACAGATTTCGATCAAACAATAGAGGTTGCCGCATCATCTGCTGCTACGTTTGCAGATCTTACGGAAGATCAGAAGAAGGTCTATGATTTGGAAAAGAAGGCATATGCCATTCTCACTCAGGCGTTAAGTAAAGATATTTATCATCAATTTGTCAGTTACAAGACAACGAAGAGGTTGTGGGACGCATTGAAGACAAGGGGCGTAGGAAATGAAGCGACACGTCAATTGAGAAAAGACTTGCTAAAGAAAGAGTTTGATGGTTTTACTTGTATGGAGAATGAATCTTTAGGAGATTTGACAAGTCGATTTAATCATTTGCTGACTGAATTGGCAAATTTTGAGGTCGTTACACCTTCAGCAGAGATTGTGAAAAAGTTTGCAGATGCGTTGCCACCTCAATGGAATACTTTCTTGGAAATCATGAAGTACAATGGCACTTTAGCTACAACAAGCTTCAATGACTTTGTTCAAATCCTGGAAAACAAGAATCAGGAAGAAACTCTCAAGGCAAAAAGAGTTCCAGTGCCACAAAATCCTGAAATGTATTATGGAACTTCTAGCACTTCTTCAAAACCTTCTTCACATGCTCCAATTCAAACAGCGTTTGTGTCTAGCACTGACATGTATGGCAATACTATCCAAGTTCCAGTCCCTCCAAAAACAGACATTTATGGAAATCCGCTTGAACCAGTTCCTCAACAAGTACCACAACAGCAAAGCCAACGACTTATCAGAACAACAGACATGTATGGAAATCTGCTTGAACCAGTTCCTCAACCAGCACCACAACAGCAAAGCCAACGACCTATCAGAGCAACTGATATGTTCGGAAATCCTTTACCTGTTCGATCTACCGGAGAAACTGATATGTTCGGAAATCCATTACCTGTTCGATCTACCGGACCAACAGACATGTATGGGAATCCACTTCCTCCTCAACAGCAAGCATGTTATGGAAGCACATCATCTGCTAGTCAGCAGTCAAAGCCAAATACAGTACGGCTCGACACCTCAAGCTTTTCTAAAGTCAGTGTGGAAGTAGCAAAGGAACACATGGAGCTGCTAAACACTTTGGTGAGCGCATACTGTGGATTGGTGGAAGGTCAGATTGGTAACATTAATCTGACACAAGAAGACTATCAGCAGATCGATAAAGAGGAGATGGAGATGATGGACATCAAATGGGCCTTTGCCAGTGCTGTTAGGCGAGCAAAGGATTTCATGGAAAGAACGGGCAGAACCAGCTTGGAAAGCAAGAAAGACACCAAGTATGGGTTTGATAAGCAGGCTGTTAAGTGCTTCAATTGTGGTGAACGTGGTCATTTCAAACGTGAATGTACGAGGCCATCTCAACATGGGAACCAAAATCCTTTCAGAGGTCAAGGCAACAGGGGAAATCAGAACCAAGTAAGGAACAATGAGCGCACATTGGTGCCTGTCAACAACCAGAGTCAAGCAGGACCATCAAATGCCAACCAGGCACTTGTGGTTCAAGTAGATGAAGGTTGTGATTGGTCAATCCAGTTGGGAAATGATGCTCCAGATGGAACAGCTTGTTTTGCTGAAATTGTCAAGGATCTTAAACACGCCAGTGGTGGAGAATCTTCCACCAATGGTGATGAATCTTCTGAAGATGAAGACTCTTCTGGTTATAGTAGAAGTTCAGATGAAGAATCCTCGAGTTCAGGTGATGATCATGTGGATGAGACATCAAGTGCGTCAGTCGATACAATTATTGATGAGATTTTGGAAGAAGAAACTGCAGCAGGAATTGAAAGAAGATCTATTTTGGTGGATCAAGCTGCTTATTCTTCGTCTTCTCTCCATTCAGCCTTTATGGCTAATGTCGACAGTTCATCAAGTCAGGTATGTGTCGATGAACCCACTGCTGTTGTTTGTGATAATTGTGATAGATTAAGTGTTAAATGTGCTGATTTAGAGGAAAACATGTCTGGGTTGCAAGGCAAACATGATGCTTTACAAGCTAGTTTGTTTGACTTGCAAGACAAACATGTTTCATTGAATGATAAGTGGTGTGAACTACAAAGCAAACACGAGGCTTTGCAAGAGAAATATGATGTGACATTCATCCACAATCAGAAATTGACTGTTGATCTTTCGAAGTGCACTGAAGCCAACATGTTTTATGAAAACCATGAAAAGGAGTTTAAATCAATGATTGAAAAATTAAAGAAAGATAAAACCGAGTTAACGAAAATGGTTTCCAGAAAACAAACTGACATTAATTTGTATATAACTCGCCTTGAGGTAATGCAAAAGGAAATGGCTTGTGTCAAAACTGAAAGTGAAGCGATCCAGCTTAAGCTAGACAGTTATTTGAGCTCTAGTTATGTGTTGGATCACATCATTGACGTACAGAAAGAGAAACGGGATGTCACATGCATTGGATACAAGAAATGTCCAGCACCTGTGAGACACAATTATGATGCCATGCCTGACGAGGAGAATAGAACTTTCTTTGAACCATTTGTTCCTCTAGATGTTAATGAATTTGCAGCAGGACTAGGATACAAGAAAGAGGTATCATCAGATTCAGATGTGTCAGCAGATACATGTGTGTCTTCTGCCGAACCGAATCAGGCTCCTCCAGTTGTGATTGAGGATACTGATTCTTCTGATGATGAATCTGATGATACTGATTCGGAAAAGTCTGATGCGGTAATCAAAGAAGAGGACATACCTCTTGAGAATCATATTCTATGTGATCCTCCCGCAAAACCTGCTAAGACTGTTCCGACCGAGTCCACATCTGCAAAAGAGTCAGAAAGTGTGGATTTGCTGTACACTCTTGTTGGTGATGATAAAGTTTATTCAGACAAAGATTTTCCTATTAAGAATGTTAATCAATCATTAATCAGTAAAGTCTTTGAAAATTCAACAAGTAAGTTTTTGGGAAAGACAGGATCACGTGTTACAGTAACACAGTGTCCTCCGATTCCAAAGGCCGAAGTTCGAAAACAATTTGGCAATCAAAAATTACCAACAGTGCAAAAACAGCAAAATCATACCAAACCAAGAGGTAAAACACCGACTCAAAGTCAAAGGAAGCCGAATAAGAAGAAGAACAAGAATGTGAACTTTGTGAAATCTAAGGGAACGGACAAAATTGAAAAGTTTGAAAACCAATCTAACTTAGATTTTGTCAAGAAAGCAACAGTGATGAAAAGGAATGAACCAAATAGTTCAAAACCTAGTACCTCGGGATCACAAAGTTCATCATCGGCAAGACGATCACATGATACTTCGGGGTTTGTTGAACGAAGATCATGTTTTGAATGTGGTACAATTGGACATATAATTCGAAATTGTCCGTATCTTCATAAATTAAAAGCCAAAGAAGATGATCCCCGTGAACGCAATCACCAAAAACGATCTGTTTCTGTAAAACAGGATCCCCGCCTTGTAAAAGAAAGGGAAAAGAAACAGAAACGCCAACAAGTCAAGGTGATTGAAAAGGCACTTAAAACTGATGTGGTTCAAAAACAATCTGTTTCAGTTAAACCAGAAAACTCAAAATTTTCAAAAACTTCAAACAATCACGAAGTTAAATTGGCAAACAATCAATCAAACTGGTAAAACTCAACAGACATGGAAACCTAAATTGACCACAAATTCAGGGGGACCATCACAATTTTCGAATCATCAAAGAATAGAAGTTATTGTTGTTGATGAAAATGGAAGACCCAAGACCACAATGGCTTGGGTCCCCATCTCCAACTAATTATGTGAGTTCATGTGCAGGGTGTTCCAGGAGGAACTATCAGTAGTCATTGGATTGTTGATAGTGGGGCATCCAGGCACATGACAGGCGACATGAAGCTTCTCTACGACGTCAAATTTATTAGAGGAGGTTATGTTGCTTTTGCTGGAGATAAAGGCGGATATATTACGGGTGAAGGAATGATTTCCAACGGGGTTGTTAGCTTTGATAAGATCAACTTTGTACAACAACTTGATCACAATCTTCTTAGTGTTTCTCAAATTTGTGATAAGCAGTTCTCAGTACACTTTGATGCAAATGGATGTTATGTGCTCAAACCCGGCTTCAAAATTCCAAAAGAATGGATTCTCTTGTCGGCTCCAAGGATAAATGATTTGTATGTCCTCGATATGAGCCAAGCTATTACTACGTCTGCACAAGCAACATGTTTCGTTTCCAAAGCCACAGAAAAAGACTCAATCTCTTGGCACAGACGAATGGGTCACATTCACTTACGCAAAATGAATCATTTGGTGTCAAATGAATTGGTGAATGGTGTTCCTCTTAAAAACTTTCATCTTCAAGACATCTGTGTCTCGTGCCAGAAAGGAAAACAAACGAAGAAGCGACATCCTACAAAGAAAATCAACACGGTGGCTGTTCCTCTTGAACGTTTGCACATGGATTTGTTCGGTCCTGTCAAGCACAAAAGTATTAGGAATGATCAATACTGCCTCGTGATAACTGATGATTATTCAAGATTTTCTTGGGTGGCGTTCATGGCACATAAGAGTGAAACCTTCGGTATTATCAAAAACTTGATCATTCAGATTGAGAATCTATATAAGTTGAAGGTTAGGCGGATACGTAGCGACAATGGTACTGAATTCAAAAATCATGCCATGGCGGAGTTTTGCACTTCAAAAGGTATTCTTCACGAATTTAGTGCAGCTTATACTCCTCAACAGAATGGCGTCGCTGAACGTAAGAACCGCACATTGATCGAGACTGCTAGGACAATGTTGGTAGAGTCACAGTTGCCGATTCCATTCTGGACTGAAGCTGTGGCCTCTGCATGTTATACGTTGAACCGAGTCCTTACAGTCAAAAGGCACAACAAGACCTGCTTTGAGCTTATTAACAAACGGAAACCAGATTTGTCATATCTTGAACCGTTTGGAGCTCCATGCACAATAATCGATCCTAATGGAAAGTTTGGAGCAAAAGCAATTGAGGGATACTTTCTTGGGTATTCCACACCAAACTTAAGAGTCTGGAATCTAGAGACTAAAAGGGTCGAGGAATGGTCTGAAGTCAGAGTACAAAGGCACACTTTACCGGTCAAATGTCCTGGTCAGCCTTGGATGTTTGAGTACGATGACTTTTTCAATTCGATCAATGTTGAAGCAGTTGAAGAAAATGCTGCAGCAAGGATGTTTTTCGAGAGTGACAATGCAACAGATTCACCGTTGGTTCGTCCAATTATAGTCAATCAAGAACCATCTTCAGTGAACAATAATGCTCTCGACAATGAGGATTTTCACGATGCTACCGATTTGAACGAATCTTCAGAGGATGATGAATTTCTAGATGCAAATCAAGAAGCTCCAACAACAGCAGTTCATGGTACTTCAGAGGGTACATCTCCAGTGGATGTCCCTAGAACAGCTGAAGCTACTGCATCGTCCTCTTCGTCAATTCCAGGCATTGAATTGGTTGTTGATCTCAATCTCAACAATCTGGGTACAAATATTCCAGTTCAAGATAATCCAGAAACAAGGATTCACAATACCCATCCTCAACAAAACATCATCGGAAATGTACAAAGTGGCGTTCAAACAAGAAACATGTTGCGGAACAACAACAATGCAGGCTTGTATGCAGCTATCCGAGAATCTGGTCAACAAAATGATTGGTCTTTCGCGTGTTATGTCTCACAGGAAGAGCCAAGAACTTGGAAAGAAGCTTTGAAAGATAACTCTTGGGTTGAAGCAATGCAGGAAGAACTGCAACAATTCCAGAAGCTTGGTGTCTGGAAACTCGTAGAGAAACCGGCTGGTTAAAAGAAGATTGGTACCCGTTGGGTGTTTAAATGCAAAAAGGATGACCGTGGAATCGTTATTCGAAACAAAGCAAGGCTAGTCGTTCAAGGTTTTCGTCAGATAGAGGGAATCGACTACAACGAAGTGTATGCACCTGTTGCACGTCTAGAAGCAATTCGGATCTTTCTGGCTTATGCCTCATTAAAAGGTTTCAAGGTGTACCAGATGGACGTGAAAAGTGCATTCTTACATGGTGTGGTGGAAGAAGAGGTGTACGTCGAACAGCCTCCAGGTTTTGAAGATCCTATCCATCCCGATCGGGTTTGGTTGCTCAACAAAGCTCTTTATGGTCTTCATCAAGCACCGCGAGCTTGGTACGCAACCTTATCTAATTATCTGCTGGAGAATGGATTTCGCAGAGGTCTTATCGATTGTACTCTTTTCATCAAAGAACAAGATGGAGATCTTCTACTGGTTCAGGTATACGTTGATGACATTATTTTTGGTTCTACTAATGATGTTTTGTGTAGGAATTTCGAGCGCATTATGCAGGATAAATTCGAGATGAGTGCTATGGGGGAAATGACTTTCTTTTTGGGCCTACAAGTACAACAAACCGAGTCTGGGATATTCATCCATCAGACTAAATATGTTGGTGACATCTTGAGCCGGTTCCAGATGTCTGATGCAACGCCCATCGGTACCCCATTGCCACAAAATCACGGAATTACTCCAGACTTGAAGGGTGAAGCTGTTAGTGTCACACCCCCAAAATCCACTTGCGGAGTATCACCGCTTGGAGGCGTGACTGACCAGGATCAAACCACTAATCATATTGAACAAGTAAATAATTAAATGTAAAAGTCCAACCAACACGATTAGTGTCCAAAACAAACATAGTTAAGTTATGAGCGGAAGCATAATGTTTAAAACCAAATCAAAAGTTCAATTAACCAAATGTTTAACATGGCACACAGTTGTCCATGTCCCACAACGACTCTTCCTTGTGCAAGCTCCAGCTAAGTACCTATAGACCTGCAAAGCATGTAGTAACGAGTCAACAACAAGTTGAGTGAGTTCACGTTTGGTTGTCCAGTTTATAGTTGTTCCGAAAACACAGTTTTGCTCTTTACCAGCTATCCAGCCGTGGGGGTTACCCCATAGTTCGAAAATCATTTATTAGTTACCTGTTCTTACGTTGGCTATTCCAGCCCGGCTCTATGGCCGTGGGGGCTACCCCATGTTTAATTCACCAGACTCGTTACCATATCGACTACTAACGTTCGTCATGTTTAAGTGCCCTAACGTCTGTGTCTATCATCACTGACGTGCCATAGTCCATTAGTCCACGCCCGTCCTCTGCGGCACGGTGTGAGGTTTGTTAAACCTAATAGCGCTATTTAACTAATGACCCGTTCGCCATTGGCCTCGGCGATTAAGTCGATATAAAAGGAGGGACTTCGTTGATAGAGTTCTAGTCTAGTATAGTTAAATCCGTCTCATACTGGACGAGGAATCTATGTTCCTGGTTACGTCTCAACAGGACGAGGAATCTATATTCCTTAACCCATTCCCAACCCCTGGGAACCCCATGCTTTGTAACGAAGTGTGAACTCACCTTGGTTTGCTCGGCAGATAACACAGAAAGGTCAAGTCTAAAGGCTAGTGGTCAATCACGTCCTATCATGGTTACCAATACAAGTCAGGTTTTGGTGTCAAGTAGTGCACACAAGTACCACATTGATAACATATAAGAATCACATAGGAAACATGGCAAACATGCAACATCACATTAATCTATTCAATTTGTGCGACCCGAACGGTTAAGCCCAATAACCAACGGCCCAACCTATTGTGCGATCGGCATACATGTGCGATCCACAATGGGTTGTGCGGTCCAATCATGCCCGGCCCAATTATCATAACAGTCCATCAAGTAACAGCCCAATAATTAAACAACTAAATAGCTTGTGCGACTCAATACATGTTGTGCGATTGGACTAATCCGGCCCAAACACACACTCGGCCCAACAGTTAAGTAACATGACAACTTGTGCGGTCCAACAGTCTTGTACGATTAGAAGACTTATGTGATAAAATCTGATCTTATGCGATTAGTTATGTATTCCTTAAATCATGCAATCGGTTATTCTATTCTAGATAATTTCCATGTTTACAATTTATAAATCAACAGTTTTCCACCAAACCATATATCGATTAAAACAAGGTTTTTATCATCAAACCATTATGAACCCTAAAAGTAACATATGGACAATAATCCTAACCCTTAACATATACCTGATTCACATACATAGATACACATGTCATCCCCAATCATTAATCATTAAACCCACTCAATATTGCATATGAATATCATTATCAATGTCACATATCTCCAATCTGATTGAACCTACACTTTAGTCCCATGCATAACTGACAACATATATTGAAGTGTGCACATGGTTTGATTATGAATCACCTACATAGCCGCCAATTTCCTATACCCTAAGCTATCAACCATTTAACCTCAATCCTATTGGACCTTTAAGCCACTATCACATTCAACTCAATTATTAATACAATCCGAATTAACATCCATGTGTCATATATATACGGCATCAAGATTCAGTTCAGCAACATGTATCATCCATTCGAATCATATCACATAATCATGAATAAACACAACACCATCAACCATCATATATAAACATCGCATGATTAACATTCCGAAGCATACACATATCAACCGATTTAACGAGCATTCGGTTCCAGATTAAATCGTTAAACATCCATACATAATATCATTGTTCATCATTCATACAACCACAATCGTTTGATCCAATCATGAAATCATAACATCGTACAACTAATTATAAATCAAACACACTAACCGATTAAAGAAGAGGGTAGGGGATTGATCCGAATCACAAGATCTTCGATGAGGAGGATGTTTGGCTGCCTTCGGTTCGTGAGAGAAAGAGAGAGAAGAGCTAGGGTTTGTGGGTGTGTGGTGTGATTGCAAGTAATGAGAAACAACTCTCAAAGGATCCATGTATGCATATGGTGGGAGGGGGCCGAACCCTTCACATGGGCTCCCCTTTGGTTCGTGTCAAAGAGAAGTAGGCCGAGATTTGTAAAGCCCAAAGGCTTGTGCGGTTGGGTTGTGTTGTGCGACTACAACATACATATATACACATAGACACATAAACGTAATATTAACTAGATCAATCAAATTCATATAATCGAATCACGTTCACCTAGGTTACATCAAAGTACAAAGATAGGTTCGGAAATACGAGTTGTCACATTATCCCCAAGTTGAAAGAAATTTCGTCCCGAAATTTAGCACGTACTCACTGAGGAAGCTAGTTAAGTTGCATGGTTTTTCCTGGTTTCCCTGGGGTGTCACATCCTCCCCCCGTTGATCTAGAATTTCGTCCCGAAATTCCGTAGCTTCAACCTCAGCAGTGGTTGTACCGGTGGCGAACAGTTGGGGATACTTTTGTTTCATCTGATCTTCGCGTTCCCAGGTGAACTCTGGGTCGCGACGTGAGTTCCAACGAACTCGAACGAGAGGTATTCTAGTACGCTTGAGGACCTTAACACCCCGGTCCGTGATTTCAACAGGTTCCTCGACGAATCGTAATTGCTCGTCGATCGTGAGCTCCTTCAAAGGAACTACGTGGGTCTCATCTGACAGACACTTCTTCAGATTTGACACATGGAAAACGTCGTGAACTGCACTGAGTTCTGCTGGTAAGTTCAGTCTGTAGGCCACCTTGCCTATTTTCTCAATGACTTCGAAAGGTCCAACGTATCGTGGGTTAAGTTTGCCCCGTTTCCCAAAACGAACCACACCCTTCCAGGGTGAAACCTTGAGTAGTACCCGCTCCCCAACCTGGAGCTCTAATGGTTTTCTGCCCTTATCGGCGTAAACTTTCTGACGGTCACGAGCTGCCGCCATTCGTTGTCGTATCTGAGTAATTTTCTCTGTTGTGTCCACCACATGTTCTGGACCAGTAATCTGACTATCCCCCCACCTCTGCCCAACAAAGAGGTGACCGGCATTTACGCCCGTACAATGCCTCAAACGGAGCAGCTTTAATGCTGGTGTGGTAGTTATTGTTGTACGAAAATTCCACAAGTGGCAGATGCTTTTCCCAGCCGTTGCCAAAGTCAATCACACATGCCCTAAGCACGTCTTCGAGGGTCTGGATGGTACGTTCCGACTGTCCATCCGTTTGTGGGTGATAAGCTGTGCTCATATCTAGCCTTGAGCCAAAGGACTTGTGCATTGCTTGCCACAGTTCTGATGTAAAACGCGCATCTCGATCCGAGATGATAGAGATGGGCACCCCGTGCCTCGAGACAACTTCCTTGAGGTATACTTCTGCTAGAGTGGAGAACTTATCCGTTTCTTTGATAGCCAGGGAGTGAGCAGACTTTGTGAGTTGATCCACGATCACCCAAATAGTATCATTACCACGTTGAGATCTAGGCAGGCCAGTAACAAAATCCATGGAAATTTGCTCCCATTTCCATTGTGGTATCTCTGGTTGTTGAAGTGGGCCTGAAGGTTTCTGATATTCCGCCTTGACTCTCGCACAAGTCAAGCACTTGCTAACGTATGTTGCTATGTGGGCCTTCATGCTAGGCCACCAGTATGTGGTTTTGATGTCGTGGTACCTTTTATCCGAACCAGGGTGCACTGAGTAACGAGACTTGTGTGCCTCATCCATCACAAGCTCTCGTAGATTGCCATAAAGTGGGACCCAAATGCGTCCCGTGACGTAGTAAGCGTCGTCTTCCTTCTGCTCTAAGCGTTGCCTTGAGCCGCGTAGGGCTTCAGCCCTGATGTTTTCTAGTTTCAATGCTTCCACCTGAGCATCTCGTATCTGTGCAGGAAGACTAGATTGGATAGCGAGTTGTAAAGCTCGTACGCGCTTAGGCGTAGTGTCCTTTCGACTGAGGGCGTCAGCCACAGCGTTGGCTTTGCCTGGTTGGTACCTGATCGAGCATTCGTAGTCGTTTAGCAGTTCGACCCATCGTCGTTGTCGCATATTGAGTTCCTTCTGTTTAAAGATATGCTCGAGGCTCCTGTGATCAGTGTAGATAGCGCACTTGGTACCATACAGGTAGTGTCGCCATATCTTAAGTGCAAAAACAACAGCTCCCAACTCTAAGTCGTGTGTAGTGTAGTTTCTTTTATGAACCTTGAGTTGGCGTGAAGCGTATGCTATAACTTTGTCCCGTTGCATCAATACACAACCAAGACCTTGAATTGATGTGTCGCAGTAAACCACGGAGTCGTCTGTGCCCTCTGGCAATGAAAGGATAGGTGCACTGCAAAGTCTATCCTTTAAGTGCTGAAACGCTAACTCCTGTGCGTTTCCCCAACGATAAACAACGCCCTTCTGCGTTAGTGAAGTAAGAGGCTGAGCGATCTCAGAAAAATCCTTGATAAATCTCCTGTAGTAACCTGCCAAATCCCAAGAATTGGCGACTTTCCGTTGGCGTACGAGTTGCAGGTCAGCTCTTGATTGACTCTACCTTGGATGGATCAACGTGAATCCCATCCTTGTTCACTACATGGCCTAAGAAATGGACTTCACGAAGCCAGAAGTCACATTTTGAAAATTTGGCGTACAACTGTTCTTTTCGAAGGAGTTCCAAAATAAATTCGTAGATGCTGCTCGTGTTCCTCCTGACTCTTAGAATAGATCAGGATGTCATCAATGAAAACTATAACGAACTTGTCTAAGTAAGGCTTGCACACTCGATTCATCAAGTCCATGAAGACCGCCGGTGCGTTTGTCATCCCAAATGGCATGACCAAAAACTCGTAGTGTCCATAACGGGTTCTGAAGGCTGTTTTGGAGACGTCCCCCTCTCGGACTCTCAGCTGGTGATACCCTGATCTCAAATCAATCTTTGAGTAGTAGCTCGACCCTTGCAGTTGGTCGAATAGGTCGTCAATGCGTGGAAGAGGGTAGCGATTCTTCACAGTCACCTTGTTCAGTTCACGGTAGTCGATGCACATTCTGAACGTACCGTCTTTCTTCTTCACAAGTAGCACTGGAGCTCCCCAGGGCGATGAGCTAGGGCGAATAAAACCCTTATCCAAGAGTTCTTGTAGTTGCGTAGAGAGTTCTTCTAACTCTGATGGGGCTAAGCGATAAGGTGCACGAGTTATAGGTGCTGCTCCAGGAGCTAGCTCTATCTGGAACTCGACCTGGCGATGAGGCGGGAGGCCAGGTAGTTCCTCAAGAAATACCTCAGGATAAACACGTACAATCGGAAAGTCTTCCATCTTTTTCTCTTTCTTCGAGGTGTCGGTAACGAGAGCCAAAATGGCAGTATGGCCCTTTCTCCAACATTCCTGGGCCTTAAGGAAAGAGATGATGCTCACCACAGCACCACTCTTGTTGCCACAAATCGTAAGAGGTTCATCACCTGTTCGAGAAACACGAACGACCGTCTCATTGCAGAGAACCTCTGCTCGATATCGAGGTAGCCAATCCATACCAATAACGATGTCGAAACCATCACAACGTTGGGGTCATTCCTAGCATTACCCTGACCAATCACGATCACTCGACCCCTGGCACCATTGCCGTCGTCATTACTCCCGTTGCTGCCTCCATTATTATTCCCGTTTCCTTGGTTGTGGTTCTGATTCTGGTTCAGTCGTGGGTAGCGTCTCATGAAATGATTCTTTAGCACCACACTGATAACATCCCTTGTTATCCTGTTGTTGCTGCTAATTCTGTGGAGCTTGTGGCTGCTATTGTCGGTTCTTGTTTGCAGGATGTGAGTTTCTAAAATCTTTGGCTCCATGACCAAGCTTATTGCATTTCTGACAACGATCTTTGCTGCACGACCATTGCGGTGCAAATTACATCGATTCTATTCTGCCCTTGACTACTAGAAGGTTGCTGACCAGGACTCTGGTAGTCATCGATCTTTCGCTGTTGTGTCTGGGGCTGAGCCGTAGTCGAACCCTTGCTGGAGGTTCCTTCCCACTTTCGTTTATTGTCACTGGGTGTAGTAGCAGTAGCAGTAGCAGTAGCAGTAGCAGTAGCAGTAGCAGTAGCAGTAGCACTTACATGCTTAAGCAGTCTGTTCTGTTCCACTTGCATCCTGGATGGTGGCAAGGTTGGCGGAAGTCACATGACTTGGTATCTCTGGTATTAAGCCTTTTAGGTATAGCTCAATGTGCTTGATGGGAGGATCCACCACAGTTGGACCTAACACTGCCAGTTCGTTGGATCGTTTCGTGTACGCTTCTATCTCTGACCCCGTCATCTTCAGGTTAAAGAACTTCCACTTCCAGCTTGTGGATGTCATCACGACTACAGTATTCACGTTTGGATCAGTTCCTTAAGAATCATTCCATGGGGTGGCATTAGCAGCCGCCAGCCCCAGCATCTAAACTTGCGAGTTCCACCAAGTTAGCGCAGTGCCTTCGAGAGTACCAGTGGCGTAATTCACCCTATGAGCCTCAGGGCATTCACACGTCTCTAAGACAAACTCGAGCTTTTCAAACCAATGGAGGAGTCCAACAGCTCCTTTAGTGCCACTGAAAGTACTAGGACAACAGTCATGAATGTCTTAAATGTGCATACAGGCGGCTGAGCGTGTTGACTTGTCATGTGCGCAAGAAAGGACAAAGTTTTAACACAACGGTTGGTTCACGAGGGTAGGATCTAAAGATCCTAGAGGGAGTTTAGACTGCAGGGTATACCTCCTGCGTGTGCGGCTGCAAGTGCCGCAGCAACTTGTTCGTTGATAAGAGCTGTCAGCTGGCTTGAGTTAGGTTCACACGTTCCCTCATGACCTCACATCGAAGGAAACACGAGTAGGAAAAGTGTCGCGAATGTGTGTAAGTGTGGAGTGACAGTAGGGAGCAAGCACAAATGTGTTTTCATACTATAGTTGCTACGCTTATCTAAGCATACCATGAGCAAAGTTCTATGCAATCTAGCAAGTAGGCAATATAAACATAAATCATATCACCTAGAATGTCGAGCCTTGCACGTGGAGTGAAGCGTCGTTGTGGATCGTAGAGCACTATACAGGTTATAGTCTGGTTTTAACAAAAACGTTTTCCTTTATTAAAACCAAGTTCTCTATAACCAATGGCTCTGATACCAATCTGTCACACCCCCAAAATCCACTTGCGGAGTATCACCGCTTGGAGGCGTGACTGACCAGGATCAAACCACTAATCATATTGAACAAGTAAATAATTAAATGTAAAAGTCCAACCAACACGATTAGTGTCCAAAACAAACATAGTTAAGTTATGAGCGGAAGCATAATGTTTAAAACCAAATCAAAAGTTCAATTAACCAAATGTTTAACATGGCACACAGTTGTCCATGTCCCACAACGACTCTTCCTTGTGCAAGCTCCAGCTAAGTACCTATAGACCTGCAAAGCATGTAGTAACGAGTCAACAACAAGTTGAGTGAGTTCACGTTTGGTTGTCCAGTTTATAGTTGTTCCGAAAACACAGTTTTGCTCTTTACCAGCTATCCAGCCGTGGGGGTTACCCCATAGTTCGAAAATCATTTATTAGTTACCCGTTCTTACGTTGGCTATTCCAGCCCGGCTCTATGGCCGTGGGGGCTACCCCATGTTTAATTCACCAGACTCGTTACCATATCGACTACTAACGTTCGTCATGTTTAAGTGCCCTAACGTCTGTGTCTATCATCACTGACGTGCCATAGTCCATTAGTCCACGCCCGTCCTCTGCGGCACGGTGTGAGGTTTGTTAAACCTAATAGCGCTATTTAACTAATGACCCGTTCGCCATTGGCCTCGGCGATTAAGTCGATATAAAAGGAGGGACTTCGTTGATAGAGTTCTAGTCTAGTATAGTTAAATCCGTCTCATACTGGACGAGGAATCTATGTTCCTGGTTACGTCTCAACAGGACGAGGAATCTATATTCCTTAACCCATTCCCAACCCCTGGGAACCCCATGCTTTGTAACAAAGTGTGAACTCACCTTGGTTTGCTCGGCAGATAACACAGAAAGGTCAAGTCTAAAGGCTAGTGGTCAATCACGTCCTATCATGGTTACCAATACAAGTCAGGTTTTGGTGTCAAGTAGTGCACACAAGTACCACATTGATAACATATAAGAATCACATAGGAAACATGGCAAACATGCAACATCACATTAATCTATTCAATTTGTGCGACCCGAACGGTTAAGCCCAATAACCAACGGCCCAACCTATTGTGCGATCGGCATACATGTGCGATCCACAATGGGTTGTGCGGTCCAATCATGCCCGGCCCAATTATCATAACAGTCCATCAAGTAACAGCCCAATAATTAAACAACTAAATAGCTTGTGCGACTCAATACATGTTGTGCGATTGGACTAATCCGGCCCAAACACACACTCGGCCCAACAGTTAAGTAACATGACAACTTGTGCGGTCCAACAGTCTTGTACGATTAGAAGACTTATGTGATAAAATCTGATCTTATGCGATTAGTTATGTATTCCTTAAATCATGCAATCGGTTATTCTATTCTAGATAATTTCCATGTTTACAATTTATAAATCAACAGTTTTCCACCAAACCATATATCGATTAAAACAAGGTTTTTATCATCAAACCATTATGAACCCTAAAAGTAACATATGGACAATAATCCTAACCCTTAACATATACCTGATTCACATACATAGATACACATGTCATCCCCAATCATTAATCATTAAACCCACTCAATATTGCATATGAATATCATTATCAATGTCACATATCTCCAATCTGATTGAACCTACACTTTAGTCCCATGCATAACTGACAACATATATTGAAGTGTGCACATGGTTTGATTATGAATCACCTACATAGCCGCCAATTTCCTATACCCTAAGCTATCAACCATTTAACCTCAATCCTATTGGACCTTTAAGCCACTATCACATTCAACTCAATTATTAATACAATCCGAATTAACATCCATGTGTCATATATATACGGCATCAAGATTCAGTTCAGCAACATGTATCATCCATTCGAATCATATCACATAATCATGAATAAACACAACACCATCAACCATCATATATAAACATCGCATGATTAACATTCCGAAGCATACACATATCAACCGATTTAACGAGCATTCGGTTCCAGATTAAATCGTTAAACATCCATACATAATATCATTGTTCATCATTCATACAACCACAATCGTTTGATCCAATCATGAAATCATAACATCGTACAACTAATTATAAATCAAACACACTAACCGATTAAAGAAGAGGGTAGGGGATTGATCCGAATCACAAGATCTTCGATGAGGAGGATGTTTGGCTGCCTTCGGTTCGTGAGAGAAAGAGAGAGAAGAGCTAGGGTTTGTGGGTGTGTGGTGTGATTGCAAGTAATGAGAAACAACTCTCAAAGGATCCATGTATGCATATGGTGGGAGGGGGCCGAACCCTTCACATGGGCTCCCCTTTGGTTCGTGTCAAAGAGAAGTAGGCCGAGATTTGTAAAGCCCAAAGGCTTGTGCGGTTGGGTTGTGTTGTGCGACTACAACATACATATATACACATAGACACATAAACGTAATATTAACTAGATCAATCAAATTCATATAATCGAATCACGTTCACCTAGGTTACATCAAAGTACAAAGATAGGTTCGGAAATACGAGTTGTCACAGTTAGCCCCTCATACTACCGCGCGATGATCGGATCTCTTATGTACCTCACAGCATCAAGACCAGATATAATGTACCCAACGTGCCTGCTTGCCAGATATCAAGTGAACCCGAAGGCCTCACATCTTGCAGCTGTAAAAAGGATTTTTCGTTATTTGAAGGGTTACCCTGACACCGGTCTATGGTACCCTAGGGATAATAACTTTGACTTGATCGCATTCAGTGATTCTGATTTTGGCGGATGCAAAATCGACGGCAAATCCACATCGGCTGGATGTCAGTTTTTAGGAAATCGCCTAGTCACATGGCAGTGCAAGAAGCAGACCTGTGTCGCTACATCAACATGCGAAGCTGAATACATTGCTGCCTCAAGTTGTTGCTCCCAAGTCCTATGGATCCAACAACAAATGCGCGACTACGGTTTTGAATTCCTAACTACTCCTATTTACGTTGATAATTTTGCTGCCTTACAGATCACTAAAAATCCTGTGCAGCATTCAAAGACTAAGCACATCGAAATTAAGTATCACTTCATACGTGATTGCTTTGAGAAAAGGCTAATCGATGTTGCTTACGTCCACACCGATGACCAACGTGCCGACCTTTTTACCAAAGCATTTGACAAATCAAGATTTGACTATTTATTATTGGTAAACGGCATTAAGGTCAAGCAAGAGTAATACCAACATCGGAAAATCATTTTTGTAAATACCTTTGTGTTTTAAATTTGTCTTAGTTTATTGATTTTAGGGGGAGTAAATCCAAAATTTGAAAATCCAAAAACATTGAAAAATTTCAAAAACACAAAAACAATAGAAAAACAAAAATGAGTTTCCTGGCGAGCAAAAGAGAAAATGATAGTACATCAGTGGTCTGTCTAAACCTCTTTAAACTTAAAATGAAAAATTGATAAGCAGCTCTATATAAGATGTATCGGTAGGCTCACAATCATTTTAAAGTGTGCAGGGTAATATAAACTTAAATTGACTGAAGACCAGGTGGGAACCATTCATTGGCATATGGTCTTAGTACCGAAATTTCGTTTGAGAGATTGCCGAGGTTCTGAGATATTCGGTCTTTATGCTGCTTATCATCTGGGTATCAGGGTTGTATCGTTTTCCGTAAAATAACGGGGACGCAAGTCTAGATCTTCCATGATACCATACATACGTGTACATACTGCATTCGACCTCAATAAGTGATAAACAATCACATGTCCCTCAAAATAAGTGATAATATATCACATTTATCCGGGAGTCAAGTTCGTCTCTCTGCTGTACGAAAGTACTGACCTGTTCACGGACTTGCTCCTGTGCCTTCATGCATCGAAAATCAAGTTCCTCATCAATAAGTGATTCTATCACATAGGGCTTGTTTTCAAATCAAAATAAGTGAGAATCTCACATCATATACGGTCAAACAGATGATAATCGGTATACTCACCGATAAGATGAACCCTCGTGCATACCTTGATACGGGAATGTGTCGTGATGTGGATGAACACCGGTCGGTAAGTATAAATCATACCTTAACGTATCCCCTCGCCATGATTACAAATGATAAGTTGAGCTTAAGTGGACAACAATACCGATAATTGTTATAGGATGCTTATTTTAATGTTAACTAAAAGAACAACAAGAGCGTTTTGGCATGACCGTACACTGATATGATTCTCTTACCCTCGAAACTCACAAAAAGAATGTCTGTAAATATTTAATGCTTTCAGTTTCTGCATCTTTGTATATATTTATTTACTGCTTTCAGTCTTTAAATTTAAAATATTCAAAATACCAAAAAGATTTTAGGTGTGTTTTAATATAAACTTCCTAAAAGCCAAAAAGATTTTATTTCTATTTTATTTTCGATTGTACGATGTTGGATCTCGAGTCTTCGTTACCTGAAACCTGAACGAAAACCGAATTGACTAAATCTTCATAAACGGTCGAAATTTGCAAGTTTTGAAAGTTAAAAACTGAAATTGACAAATTTATTAAACTTTCAAACTGTCGGACGGTGTTTGTTTGAACAATGGTCACATGTGTGTCGTTTGCTTATGATATTCCAAGCAGTTGTTCTCATTACGCGTTTAGATTTCTTGCATGTGCAGATTCTAAAGGCAAGGAGAACATGGTCGATGACTAGCTTCGGAATGAAGACACGACGTGAAGGCACTCAAGTGATGAAGATGATCGAGTTGCCGCTGACCATCATCAACACCACAAGGATCTCAATTCATAAAGAACAAGTATTTCACTAGCATAACTCAAGGGGGAGCTTATGTTAAGGGGGAGTTTGTCAACACACTTCCTACATGAAACGGGGAGTTTGTTGGTACACTTTCTGCTTTCAAGACGTGAAGACTTTAAAGATCCTCCGACATTGAAGACTTGAAAGGACGTCAAAGACTTGAAGACACAAAGATCGAGACAAAGATCAAGTTATAAAGATCGAGACAAAGCTACAGCCAAGGGGGAGTTTGTTGGTACACTTGTGTCTGTACTTTGTCTGTATTTTGTCATGATACAAAACGATGTCTTTGTTAGTCCTGTAAGTTTGACCAACTCAACCATCCTCCTGGTTTGACTTGGCCAAACAGTTAACTCATTATTTGTAAGATGTCTGAGTCGAAAGATGTGTCATCGAAGGATTGTTTATATCCTTCGATGAGCTCGAAAAATAAACCTTCGATGGATGAGCTCGAAGGATAACTCGAAGGATATCATCCTTCGAGGTATATGTGAATCCTTCGATGTGTTTCAGATCGATAGATGATCTTTCGATCAGTCTATCTGATCCTTCGACCAGACCTGCTGTGACGGGTATATATACCCATGTTATGTGTTCACTTCATTAGAGTAGACAGACATAGGAAGTGAAAGAGATAGAAGTGAGTAGAGAGCATTCTGCTGAGAGCACATACACTCACGAGATAGAGAGAGTTTGCAGAATACATTTGTAAACCTTGAGCTTGTAACCGAACCTTTCATACGTATTAATACAAGTGGTGTTAATCGGTGAATGTTGTGTGTTGTGTTTGTGCTTGTTCTCGTATAATCCACCGGTTTGCATGCTAGCTTGGATTCCGCACTCGCTAGTGTGTTAGATATAACAAGGATAAGGTTTGACCTCATCCTCCGAGGGACCTACACAAATCAGTTTGAAACTTAATCGAATCAATCCGAAACTGTATAAAATTCAACCAAACATCATCTAATCAGTCTGATATACACATACGAAACACCGAAACTTGATCGAAATAGTGCGAAATCAGTTCGAAAATGATCACAACCACAAACTTGTCAACAGATTTAACAGAAATGATTGAACAGTTTATGATTCAACAAGTTACTTCATAACCACAAACTCCACTTGATGTAACAATTCAACAACAAACCTGCAAGTTGTACTCTACTTTTTCTATTCGAAAATGATAACAACAAGCAATTTGTAACTACAATCTTCTTTAACACGTAGATCTTAGATCAGAAACAACATGGATAATCAAATTCAGATCTGAAATTTCGAGTTCAATCTACGAATGTTATTCAGATTTCAACAAGAACACTAAAACAACATTATCAATTTTAAGATCTGCAACAAAAAAACGTGATGTTTCTTAATGCGACTGAATCTGAAGTTAGTTGTATGCTTGACAACAATCCGTAATGATATAACTTTCGATTCGAAATTCACTGAAACAGATTAAAAACAATCAAAATGTTCAAAATATGATTCAAACAGATCAAAAACACATCAAAAAAACAACCGAAAATCATTGGATTTCACTGAAACTGAGCGAAACTCGTCCGATTTTGATCACGACTACACGCAGAGCATCCGTAGCTCTGATACCACTTGTGAGTTCAGGATCGGATCGTAAACGATCACTAGATCTGCGATGAATTCGATTTAACGTGCGGAAACCGTTGAATCGAACCGTAATCGTGCGCGAAAACGTAAGTAAACAACGTTTTATTACGTATCAACTACAATCGAACAGAGTTTCGACTCGATCTACACACTAGATACTCGTAATCTAATCAAGGTGACGAAATCAGAGCGTTCTTGATGAAGATCTGATACACGGTTGAAATCCGACAGCACTTCATTACTATTTCACTAATCCCCTGCGTGTCCGCTTCAAATAAAGACATGACCCATATTTATAGGACTAGCTTGTCCGCTTGAAACATACATGACATGTTCAAGCGATCAGACATTTCAAGCTCAAGCGGTCAAACACTAATTGACCATTCAAGCGATCACAACATTCTAATTCAAGCGAACATGACTTTCAAGCTAAATCAGATTATGTTTTGTCTTCTTGTGAGGTCTTTCAATGATGCAATATATGATGTCATCTTTATGATGTCATCATTTAATATGATGACATCATTCTTGTTCAGAACCGCAACGAAACTGAGACTCGATATAAGACTCGATATAAGACGAAGTCAACAGACATATGCACCAACACTATCTTTGTCTTTACTTTTGCCATTTCAGTTGGAAACCCAACGTCCCAGCGATCTTCAATGATCCCCATCCAAGTTTCCATGTGTCGCATCGTGTATATTCCCGAGTCTTCATGGTTTCCTATGGTTACCCAACCAATATCCAACCGAACAGGATCTCGAGCTCCAATCTCATGGCATCGGAGATGGCGAACACGCTTTAGGTATTGCGGTAACTGCCGTCATAAATTAATGAATGATTAAATGCGAATGCGTGATGAAGATCTTGATTTGTTTTGGTTTTGCGGAAACTCCTTTTCCGGACTTTCTTCACCGTTGGATATCGGAGTCATGCATACTTTGTTTCGATCACTTGATGTTATCATATACAATCTCTGGATGCTCTCTGTTTTTCGATCTCACGTTTCCTCTAGCAAGACTCCTGTGATTCATTAATAAAACGACTTAATAGGTTGTATGTATTAAGCATGGACTTTGGTCTGACTTTCACCGCTTTTGATTCATTTAATCCATTTTAGCTAAAAAAATATGTTCCAGTTTCAAATAAAATACAATCCAAATCGACCCATTTACAAATAAAAGAGTTGAAATTGCCACCTCTAAATCTGATAGAAACAACAAACAAAATAATAGTGTCTTAGGATGAAACTAAGATGTGTGGTCATAAGCTTTTCCACATTAACCGAACCAGGTTTCGTAACCTTCACCCGAGTTGAATGTCACCATTATGAAGTCAACATTTGAATTAGTATGATCTACAGAACTATTTAGTTAGATTAAAAAGTCAAAATAACCTTTTCAACATCACGAGTTGACGTTAATCCGGTGTTGCATCAAGATGTTGATTAAGAATGCCGTTAGTGTCAATACATGAGATGTTTTAACATAAACGACATTCTTAATCAACATCTCTTCGCAACGAGAAGGTTACCGTCAAGTCGTGATGTTGAAAAGGTTATTTTGCCTTTTTAATCTAACTTAATACTTCTGTAGATCATACTAATTCAACATGTTGACTTCATAATGGTGACATACAACTCAGGTGTAGGTTACGAAACCTGGTTCTGTTAATGTGGAAAAGCTTATGAGCATGCATATTAGTTTCATCGTAAGACACTGTCTATTTTTCTATCAGATTTAGAGGTGACAATTTCAACTCCTTTATTTATAAATGGATCAATTTAGGCTGTATTTTTTTATCTCAAACCAGAACATATATATATATATATATATATACTAGTCGTTTACCCGCGCGATGCGGCGGGAGACATATCACTTAGGTTGGTGAGTTTAGGGTTATGTACGGGGATGTAGTTTCCGATGTAGCATGCGACGACAATGGTGGCAGTGTAGCAGAACGTGAGGGTCGGTTGCGGCCTTCTTCAGCGGTGGAGAATCAGCGGTGTGCGACGATTGTTGGTTTTGTGATACCGTTGTCATCAAAAAATGTTTTGTACCATTTTGTGGGTTATTTTGTTGATACCTTCATCATAAGTGTTATGATGGTAAAAGTGTTCGTACTTGAAACGCTAGAAAAGCCCTTTTATAAATATTGACACTTAAAATTTTTAAATTTACCCAAAAAAGAATTAGTATCCATGATTAGATCCATGAAATGGGCATGATATAACCTGCTAAATTTGCTACCCACCCAACTTTATTATACGCTTTGGGCCCTCAAAGAACTTGAGACAACCGGAACTTCATAATCGGTCAAAAAGCGGGTCATGACAGTTGCAGTAAATAAAGAAGTATAATTACATAATCGGTCAAAAAGCGGGTCATGACAGAGTCCCAGTTAACGAATTGCCTCGCAAGCCTCTGTAAAAATAAAGTTACATAACACTTTAGATAAAACCGTAAAAAACTAAAATAATTCAAGTGAACAAGTACTCACATATACTGCAATACTTCATTCCAGTATATTAATCTGGGTATCTCACCGGTCAGCTGATTTTGTGCCAAATCACTACTCAAATCAAAATAACAAAAACAAAATTTTATAAAGATAATCAGATTATCGAGAAAAAGACGATCTTTATAGGAAAGTGAAAAGAACGAATACAACTTAGAGTGTTAAGGTTGGGAATTTGAGTCAGTGTTGAAGGGATGGGGCCTGTGATTTGGTTGTTCTTCATATTCCTATTTCCATGGAGATTGTTATTAATAGACTGTTGATCCGTCAATGGCGTTCATCGTTCAGTTTTGGCGAAATTTTGGGCCAAACTGGTAACTACTTGACAAAATACGGTAAAACGAAGGCGATCGCTGTTGAAATTACAATTGAATAATCAGAAACATCTACAATTATATAGTTAACAAAATCCACTAAACGAAGTAACTGGTTAATTACCTTATACCAGATCTGCAGCACGTGAGAACACGTTACAGAAACTTGGCTGTTCAACGCTTTCTTGTATACCGCAACTGTCAAACACTTTTTTTTACAGATTCTCCGAGATTGTGGCAGCAAGCATAAGACTTTAGCTCATCTTTCAATAGCTAAACATTCTACAATACAAAATTTTGATACAATTATAAAACCATTTTACACTTTTAAACAAAAAACACAACTTTCTTGATAAAAATAGTGTTTTGTTACCTCACACCCTACATTGAGGGCAAGCTTGAAAACCCCGAGTAACAACTGATGTTTTCCAGCAGCTTCAGACAGTTTAATGTGAGAGAGCCAATATGAAGCTCAAGACAAAACAATGAACTTTCTTTGACTGAGTGATCTTGAAACATCTGAACCTTGTGTGACGCTTTTACCCTTGATGTTGCTGATCCTTTTTGCTCTGGCTTCTGATATTGGAGTGATGTAGCCTACTGATTTAGTGGTAGGACTGGCAATTGGCTTGCTGGGGATGGACAACCTCCTAGGAGGTTTAGCAGATTTTTCATTAGCAGACGTTCCATGCAAATCGACACTTTGACTCACACTTTAAAATCACCTTACTCAGGAAAAAGACGGTTGTAAATTACACTAATAGTCTATCAAATTAGGATATAATGAAAATATAAACAATTTTATTTAGCGCTTATATCAGCAATTACTTTGTAGCTCATAGGAAACTCATTATTAAATGGTAAAATAATCAGATAAAAAGAAAAATAGCTTATTTAAACATGTAATTAACATGTATTCAACACAAATTGAAAACATCTGTTTGATCCTATGCAGATGGATCAAGTAACTGAGTCATCTCGTGACATAGATATCCTAAGTTAGAATGAAGTGAGCACTTTCAATTCGCATGTACCCACCAGGTGATATCTAAAAAATGAATCCAAAGTTAATGTTAACAAGCCTCCCCTCACTGCACCAACAAAATAATTAGTAAACAGGTCAGAATTAGCTACTAACATAAACGGTGACACTTATCATTGTAAATAATTGGGTCAAGGTTACCATTTACAATAAGCGGGTTAAACTCATCAATTTTAGTGAACGGGTCAAACAAAAAAGTAACCAATTTCAATAACTTCAAAAACCAATTGTTTACTCTTTTCATATGCCTCCTTTTACCATTTAAAAAGCCTAAAATGATGAAAAAACTAACTAACTTCTTTAATTTAAAAATCTTACTGTTAACCCTTTTCATATGGCTCCTTTTGAAATTTAAATAAGGCATGTTATTGTGACCAATGCAACGAAAAATACTGCTTATATGAAAAATTATATGTTATTTTGGCTGATATGCCTTTTTCTGTAGTTTAAAGATATGCCTATTTCTATAACTTAAAGAAGTCCCTATTGACTTGGCCTCTTTTATAGTTTTAAAAAGCCTACTAATCGAGAGCAATGCAATGAAAAAATGAACACAATTATAAAAATATGGCCAATGTGCTTTTTTAATACATTTGTCTTCTACCGAAATATATATTTTTTCATCTGCATATGTTAAAATGCATATGAAAATAGAGGCCTATTCTTGTGGTATGCATATTTAAAAACATTTTATAAAAACATCAATACCCCATGAATCTTATCAAAATACACACAATGATCTACATATCAGAGGGGGAAAAAGCCATGAAAAAACTAACCCATGTTTGAGTCAAACTACTGATACATTATTTGCAGGTTCCAAATTGCCTACGCATACAAGAATTAACAAAAACAAATAAATATCCAAAGATCAAAATAATAAGATTACAACTTTATAACAAAATAAACACCTCTTTTACCTTTACCAACTCCCATTGCTCACCCTACGTATATCCCTTCTAACACGCTCTGGATGTGCTCGATTTCACCGGTGAAGGATAAAAAAGTCGTGAAAAATACTGGTCCACCGCTAGATCTGAACTCTGTTCTTCATCCATATGGCGCCACCAGACATGGTTGTGCTGTGGTAAACAACCGTGATACATCAGCCACCATGAAATTAAAGGATTAGGTAAAAAGAAAACATACCTGGATCTTTGTTTTTCACTCTTTACATAAAACCCTAGAACCGCTATTGAGAGCAAAATCGGAACGGATCAGGGAGAAATATTCTGAATCGCTTGGATCGCCAGAGGGAGAGAGACAGAGCGGCGGATAAGAATGAGAGGAGATGTGAAACCCTAATCTGATTTGTGTACCCAGTGTTTTTTTCAGTGAGGGTATAATTGGAAAGTGAATTTTTATGTGCTTTAAACACTTGTACATCATGCTTTAAAGGTGTTTTAAGTAAAGTGACAAGGACCTTAAGTCGTCCTTCAGATATGCTTTTATATATAGTTTTATGTGCTTTAAACACTTGTACATCATGCTTTAAAGGTGTTTTAAGTAAAGTGACAAGGACCTTAAGTCGTCCTTCAGATATGCTTTTATATATAGTATAGATATAGATATAGATATAGATATAGATAGATATATATATAGGGGTCCGCTAAAATGAAAACCAGCTCTAGTTGTAAGAACCATGGGAACTACACCGTACGGGGCGAGTTGGACCAAAAATTTTTTTCATAAACGTAGATGCGTGTATTATAAACACATTTGTAAAAAAAATTCAAAAAAAAAGTCGTGTGTGTAGTTTTGTTTGTGTTTACGGGTACCGTAAATTTTAAACCAAATTTACGGTACCCGTAAACGCAAACTTGTGGTGCTCAAAACTACACACACGACATTTTTTTTACAAATGTGTTTATAATACACGCATCTACGTTTATGAATAAAAAAAAATTGGTCCAACTCGCCGCGTACGGTGTAGTTCCCATGGTTCTTACAACTGGAGGTGGTTTTCATTAAGCCACCTCCAGTTGTAAGAACCATGGGAACTACACCGTACGGGGCGAGTTTGACCAAATTTTTTTTTTCATAAACGTAGATGCGTGTATTATAAACACATTTCTAAAGAAAAATTCAAAAAAAAAAATGTCGTGTGTGTAGTTTTGTTTGTGTTTACGGGTACCGTAAATTTTAAACCAAATTTACGAAACCCGTAAACGCAAACTTGTGGTGCTCAAAACTACACACACGACATTTTTTTTTAATTTTTTTTACAAATATGTTTATAATACACGCATCTACGTTTATGAAAAAAAATTGGTCCACCTCGCCCCGTACGGTGTAGTTCTCACAGTTTTTACAACTACAAGTGGTTTTCATTTTAACGGTCCCCTATATATAGGGGTCCGCTAAAATGAAAACCACCTCCAGTTGTAAGAACCATGGGAACCACCTCCAACTTTAGTGGCTACTGGGGAGTTAGCAGTAGTTAATTAATTTAGTAGTGGTAGCTTTAATTTCACGTTTTTTGTCGATTTGGTTTTCTGTTCTTGTTTTTTCTTATTTGAAACCTTTGTATCGGAGAGTTACGTCCCTCTCAAATTGGGCTAATTAATTCCAGCAAGCTACCATTTTCATTCGATAATTACCTTGTTCTTACCAGACTCCCCAAATGAGAAAATGATAATTGGCTCGAGCTACTTCGCACATAATATTCACATTCATGATTCAATATGAATACCCGACCCCTCATGACCTGAGACACATCACGCATAATATCCGCGGTCCATCTGATGACCATATGAAGACATCTTGATCCTAAAATTCAACCTTCAAACCAGATATATAAGATCAGTATAATGATATATTATAATTGATATTACAAAAGACTTATCTCACTTACAATTATCTAAATGCATCATAAACGTTTATTAAAACTTAACTTGCAGGTGTATATACCATGCATTTTTACAAAGAACATGCTACACAAAAGTAGAGCGGGTCTTGATTCGCAGCTATATATAGCTAATGCAATATGGTACAGCTAACATCATTAAAGCAAAAAGTATGACCAATCGTCCGAATTTGTCAAACATACAATTAAAAATAAAAAACACGTTGAATTCGAAGTTCAAAGGCAGTCAATTTGACCTCAAAAGTCAAGCCATAGTTTGTAAAAATTTTACCTTTAGCTACGTATTCTGGAGCTGCATAGCTGGTTCCCACAACTCGGGTTGAGACATGTGTGTTATCTCCTACAGGCCCGTTTCTTGCTAACCCGAAATCCGAAAGTCTTGCATTAAATTCCGGTGTTTCATCAAAAATAAAAAAATATATATAAGAATCGATCAAACATAGTAGTTTAAACTTATATGTAATTTTCCCAAAAGTTATAAATCATTTTAGCATACCGAACTTAGGAGGATATTAGACGCCTTCAAATCGCGATAAATAATACTTGGTTCCTTACTATGCAAGAAAGATAATCCATGAGCTACATCAATGGCATTGCGTATTCTTGTGGCCCAAGGTATAGGTTCAACACCTTCTGCATGTAGATGTACCTTTCCTATTACAAACTGCAACGAAAAGAGTGTTAGCAACTTATTTCCATAGTAGAAAATGACCCGACATGGGCTTGCTTTCATAAGCTTTTTGTTCTACACCACAAACTTTGCAAACCGAGGGGTGGAGCTCGTAACATACCTCTGCAATCGTAATTGCTCTTAACTTTCGAGCTAATAACTGTTCAACATTAAATTGGTACTTAACAATACCAATGATGTCTTATGTCTTATTCATATGGTAACAAGTTCAATTTACCTATTGTATATAAATTTTAACCCTAAATCGAATCGGAATGGGTAAATACACAATTTCTTTAACCAAACACGTAGCTGAGTGTAGAATTTACAAATATTTATTTGTGTGTAGGCTAAACGGGTCCATATTGTTAAACGGGTCCTTGTGGATTCTAGAATAATGCCACGTGTGATTGTGTAGGCTAAAAATTGCCATGTGGCATAAGCACCCTAGATAAATGCCATGTGGCGCCCTAGTAATTTCTTTATTAGGATGAATACATAGATTTTAATAGACAAATTTATTACTTAATCAAAAACAAAGCTAACACCAAATATACCTTTAAGATCACCAGAAGCCGCACCACCGCATTCTCGACCCCTCTAAGGAACCAAGTTGGGAAAGTCAACAATATCACTGTGAAATCAAATTGATGGAATCTTGAAGTAGTCAGGATCAAAATGATGCAGTCTCACATAACCGTCTTGGCCTCCACTTGAGAAACTATAATACATTAAAAAACAAAAATCACTACTAAATCGAGCATAAACCCTAAAAAAACAAATATCAACTAAATGATCCATTAGTGAAGCTCGATTTCGATATAAACAAAGATGAAAAATGTACCATTTTCCATCCGGGTTGAATTCCAAAGCATTAATTGGCCCGAAATGTCCTTTAACGCCTCCAATCTCTTCTTGCAGAACCAGCAGGAAGCTCGTTTTCTTAACTAAGATCTATAACCGCTCTACAATATATCAAAAAGTTGTTGACGTATTATGCTCTATTAAAAAAATATACCATTAATAATAACATATTAACAAAAATACCTTTCGAACAGGTGGGTGGTGCCTTTTTCCATAGCAGCAGCAACAGCAAGAGCTTCTTCTCACACGTCGTAACGCAACAAGAAGCGGTAGCTTCATGTCCATGTATGGCTCAATCGCTTTGCACATAAACTCCCATGTCGTCAATCACCAACAACAGCTACATTATTTAACAACCACAAATCTCATGTGCAAATCTTTACTTTATCAAATTGCATGTAAAAAAAAACATGTGATAAATATCTAGGCCAGATCGGATCTCTAAAGTAACATTTTTAGGTCAAATCATTAAACTTTTATAAACACATATGACAACTTGATAACGACAATAGCAGAAAAAAACACTAAAATAAAAATAAAACTTACATTGGGAGTGTCTTTAATTTGAACACCCACAAAGTGCAACTTCAAACCGTAGATCCGGCCACCAAACGGTAGATCTGTGTCATCGCCACCATCTTCCACCCACAACCACCAGGTCATTGCCATCATTAAAACATAGTCTATATCAATAAAAACACATAAATACATGAAAATCTAATATTTTTGAAAGATGAAGTAAAGTACCTTATTGGTTAGCCTTGCATCAACCTCGGGCATCATTATGTTATTGCTCATGATCGGGCTAACATTGGATCCAAATGCATCCCCCCACATGCTAATTTGTTGTAACGGGTCGTATATTCCCATCCTTCTTGATGTTACAAATTGAGTTGAAGTTGATGTCATAGTTGCTTACCAAAATCTAACTAAAACAAAAAAACACTAATCAGATTCATAATCACCTTAAGTAAAACTATGCAAATGAGTCCAACAGTTGACTTTTTAAGCGTCAAATGAGTTAAGCTTTGACTTCAAAATAGACACAAACTGGTATGTTTTATATAGTTAACCGAATACTTATATGAAAGTGTATAGAAATCTGTACATGGACACAAATCAGACAAAAAAAAGTTCTAAAATTTCTTGGTCAAATTTTAATTTGAAAAATACATGGTTTGACTCTTTTCAAAGGTCAACAATCAACATAATCATTTAATGAAGTCTATAAAAGTAAACATGCAAAAGATTTCAAGAATTTCACACTATCTCATAATTTTAAATAAAAAAGGAGCAGGGTTACCTTCTGATAAATCTCTTTATTTAGTGTAAACATCTTCCCCTGCTCCCAAACCCTACAAATATCAAACACAGTCACAAAAATATCTCATGATTTCAAACCATACTCTACATCACTGGCTAAATATATGTTCAAAACGAATAATTCTAGTAAAGAAAGATCTCAAGAAATATAAACGCAACTAAAATAGAGTTTTGTTTTTTCTTTCTTGCTGAAAGAAAAAAATGGAGCAACTTCACAAATTGCTGATTAAAAATCCTAATCATAATATTTCTTCATAATCTCAGTTGAAGCAGAACTAAGTTTACAATTTTGACCTATATGGGTTTTTCAACAATTTGTCAAGATCGGTGTTAAGATGAAAAACATATACAAACTACATATAGATCGTTAATCATACCCGAACCAAGAATGTTGTTCTGGTCATGGAAACGTATTACCACTATCACCCAACATAGCCAACAGATACGTAGCGTCAACCTTCATATTGTTGCACGAACCATCTAAAATTTCAATCAAAGGCATCACAATATTGTCCTTAAAGTTCTCAAAATCACTTAAGTTTTACCTAATGAAACTGGATCTACTGATAGCAATGGAATGAAGAAGACGATCCGTACCTGTTGCCTACTGAACGTATCAATAGCATCCAGCGATTGTAGAACTCGATTTTGTGGTTTGCAATTCAATCATTTCAAACTAAAAAAAAGAACAAATCAAATCTGGTCAGAATCGAATTTAGCAAAAAAAAACGAATTCAACACCTCATTACAGTCCAGATCCAGATTCGAAAGTGCCCTAACTTCATCATTGAAACCAAAAATTAGGTATGCCATCATCGTCATCGTCGGTTCGGGTTCAAACCATCATCATCGTCATCGTCGTCCCCGTTTGTTGTTTCTTCTCGGCTTCAACTGATTCATCGCCATCATCGTCATCGTCGGTTCGGGTTCAAACCCTAGATCGCCGAGAGAGAGAGAGAGAGAGAAGAGAGAGACAAGATCGGATGTTTTTGTGAGATGTGTGAGGAATGAGAGAGAAAGGAATTGTTGATCCGTGTGAAGTCAAATGGACGGTCCAGATCGTGATCCGTGTGAAAAAAGTGAAAAAATGGACGGTTGATGATGAATCAGTTGAAGGGTAATTTCTTTGTGTTTTCTTGTGCTTTAAGACTTGTACATTGTGCATTGAGGGTGTTTTCAACACCTTGTTGAATTACCATTTGTAGGTCCGGCTAGGGGAGGATCTAGTCGCCTAATCCTTGTATACAAACCAACCCGGTTGTGCGGAATCCAACCGAGATAGCAAACCGAGATCGAACACACAATATAATATGGACACGAGATTTCAACGATTAACACCACTGCATTAATACTATGAAAGGTTCTGTTACAAAGCAATGTTTACAAATGTATTTTGCAAACTCTCTCAAAGCTCTCGTGTGTGTTCTCTGTGTGTGCTCTGTTCTTGTGTCTCCTCTTTTATTTCTTATCCACAGACAGACTATTTATAGTCACAGCACAACGAATCACATCTTTGGCGAATCAGGCTTGGCGAATCAGAATTACATTTGACGAATCACATCATTGCTCGACGAAACAGATGAAACATACATCAAAGTTGACGAAACAAAGTCTGTTTCGTCAACCCACATGTAGTCCGGCCCAGCTGAAGGTTTAAGCCCAAATGAAGTTAATCAGCCCACAAACAAAGAAGTTGATTGGCCATAATAATCATGCACGTTCACGATTTACTTTGTTTCATATTTGTGAAGTTTAGTCAAAGTAGTGACATCATCATGATGATGTGGTTGTGGGAACCGGCTCGCGGCGCTTCGTGCTTCGCGTGTCGAACTCTGGAGCGCACGACGGAGGAATGTCGTGACGTCGGGCTTGAGCTGAACCTAACCGGGTTGAACCGAGCCGAGTCGCGTCCACAAAATATGTATCAACAAACTCCCCCTTGGACGCTACTCGTGAGGTTCATCTTCCATGTCTTCTAAGTCGGAGGATCTTCAAAGTCTTCACGCGTCGTAAGTAGAAAGTGTATCAACAAACTCCCCTTTTCATTTAGGTAGTGTGTTAATAAACTCCCCCTTAGATTGAACTCTCCATTGAGTCATGCTCGTGAATATCTTGATCTTTAAAGCTTGAGATCCTTGTGGTGTTGATGATGGTCAGCGGCAACTCGATCATCTTCATCATTTGAGTGCCTTCACGTCGTGTCTTCATTCCGAAGCTTGTCATCGACCATGTTCTCCTTGCCTTTAGAATCTGCACATGCAAGAAATCTAAACGCGTAATGAGAACAACTGCTTGGAATATAGTAAACATAAACAAACGACACACGTGTGACCATTGTTTAATCAAACACCGTCCGACAGTTTGAAAGTTTTAACAAATTTATCAATTTTAAGCTTTAACTTTCAAAAACTTTGCAAATTCTGACCGTTTATGAAGTTTCAGTCGTTTTGGTTTTCGTTCAGGTTTCAGGTAACGAAGACTCGAGCTCCAACATCGTACGATCGAAAATAAGATAGAAATAAAATCTTTTTGGCTTTTAGAAAGTTTATATTAAAACAGATTTTAGGTGTGTTTTAATATTTGAAATGTAAAGACTGAAAGCATTAAATAAATATTTACAGACAATCTTTTTGCGAGTTTCGAGGGTAAGAGAATCATATTAGTGTACGGTCATGTCAAAACGCTCTTGTTGTTCTTTTAGTTAACATTAAGATAAGCATCCTATAACAATTATCGGTATTGTTGTCCACATAAACTCAACTTATCATTTGTAATCATGGCGAGGGGATACGTTAAGGTATGATTTATACTTACCGACCGGTGTTCATCCACATCACGACACATTCCCGTATCAAGGTATGCACGAGGGTTCATCTTACCGGTGAGTATACCGATTATCATCTGTTTGACCGTATATGATGTGAGATTCTCACTTATTTTGATTTGAAAACAAGCCCTATGTGATAGAATCACTTATTAATGAGGAACTTGATTTTCAGATGCATGAGGGCACAGGAGCAAGTCCGTGAACAGGTCAGTACTTTCGTACAGCAGAGAGACGAACTTGACTCCCGGATAAATGTGATATATTATCACTTATTTTGTGGACATGTGATTGTTGATCACTTATTGAGGTCGAATGCAATATGTACACGTATGTATAGTATCATGGAAGATCTAGACTTGCGTCCCCGTTATTTTTCGGTAAAAGATACAACCATGATACCCAGATGATAAGCAGCATAAAGACCGAATATCTCAGAACCTCGGCAATCTCTCAAACGAAATTTCGGTACTAAGACCATATGCCAATGAATGGTTCCCACCCAGTCTTCAGTCGATTTAAGTTTATATCACCCTGCACACTTTAAAATGATTGTGGGCCTACCGATACATCGTATATAGAGCTGCTTATCGTTTTTCATTTAAGGTTTAAAGAGGTTTGGACAGACCACTGATGTACTATCATTTTCTCTTTTTCTCGCCAGGAAACTCATTTTTGTTTTTCTATTGTTTTTGTGTTTTTGAAATTTTTCAATGTTTTTGGATTTTTCAAATTTTGGATTTACTCCCCCTAAAATCAACAAACTAAGATAAATTTAAAACACAAAGGTATTTACAAAAATGATTTTCCGATGTGGATTACTCTTGCTTGACCTTAATGCCGTTTACCAATAATAAAAAAGTCAAATCTTGATTTGTCAAATGCTTTGGTAAAAAGGTCGGCACGTTGGTCATCGGTGTGGACCATGACAACATTGATGAGTTTCATAGTGAAACAATCACGTGTGAGGTGATATTCGAGATCAACGTGTCTGGTCAAAGAGTGCTGTATGAGAGGATAAAAATTTATAAAGCAGCTAAAATATCGACAAGTATAGGAGAGATTAGTAATTCAAAACCGTATCCTGCAACTGCTTCGTGCATTGCAAGGAATCTGAGTGCTCTCCCAAACTGGATATCCACCCGGTGTGGACTTCAAAGTCGATTCTTTGTAGCTACTGAGAAGTCTCTTGACAGCAACAAGATCAAAAACCTCTGGGTCCGGCTGGTCTTCCACAATGTACCAGCGAAGGTCTTTATCTTTCTCTTTGAGAAGTAGTGTGCGGTTGTTCAATCCACGCCAAGGCATCCGCACACCCGGTTTGGTTTGATCAACAAACACATTTTCTTCAAACACACCGTGGAGAAATGTACACTGCACGTTCATCTTGTTAATTTTGAACTTCAGACGTGCTTCAGGTGCGTACATTTTGATTTGAATCTATCATGTTGACCCGATCAAAAACCATAACAACCAATTTTGGCACATATCTCAACTGGTCGAATTTTTCAACTTCATTCAACCACATTCTTTCACCATTATTCCTTCATCGGAATGTTTGTCTTCTTATCTTTTTCCTTTCTCTCCATCAATGGCAACAATATTCTTCTGTCGCCTATCTTGTGTAAGGACGCTCCACTATCAACAATCTTACGACTATCGAAAGTTCCTCCTGGAACATCCTACACACTCACTCAGAGATTAGTTGGAGAGTGGGACCCAAGCCTTCACAGACTTGGGTCGTCCGTCATCATCGAGGATTGTGACATCCATTTCCCGATGATTCGGAATTGATGTAGCTCCCCCTGAAACAATTTCCAATTTTGGTTTCCAAATCTGTTTTTGTTCTTCATGTTTAACATTTGATTTAACAGATTTTGTTTGGGCAACCTCCGGTTTTAAAACCTTTTCAACATTTTTCCGTTGTTTCTTTCTCTGTTTCACTTCTTGTTGTTTAACAAGACGAGGGTCTTGTTTTGGTGAAACAAATCTTTTATGGTAATTGTTACCATGGGGGGCATCAACTTTTGCTTTCAACTTATGAAGATATGGACAATTTCGAATTATGTGTCCAATAGTACCACATTCAAAACATGATCTTCGTTCAACAAACCCCGAAGTATCATGTGGTCGTCTTGCCGATGATGAACTTTGTGATCCCGAGGTACTAGGTTTTGAACTACTTGGTTCATTCCTTTTCATTACAGTTGCTTTCTTGACAAAATCTAAGTTAGATTGATTTTCAAACGTAGCAATTTTGTCCGTTCCCTTAGATTTCACAAAGTTCACATTCTTCTTCTTCTTTTGATTCGGCTTCTTTTGACTTTGAGCCGGCAACTTTCCTTTTGGCTTAGTGTGATTTTGCTGTTTTTGCACTGTTGGTAATTTCTGATTGCCAAATTGTTTTCTAACTTCAGCCTTTGGGATAGGAGGGCACTGTGTTACAGTAACATGTGGTCCTGTCTTTCCCAGAAACTTACTTGTTGAATTTTCAAAGACTTTACAGATTAATGATTGATTAACATTCTTAATAGGAAAATCTTTGTCTGAATAAACTTTATCATCACCAACAAGAGTGTACAGCAAATCCACACTCTCCGACTCTTTTGCAGACACAGGCTCGATTGCAACAGTCTTAGCAGGTTTTGCAGGAGGATCACACAGAATATGATTCTCAAGAGGTATGTCCTCTTCTTTTATCACTGCATCAGACTTTGCTGAATCAGTATCATCAGACTCATCATCAGAAGAATCAGAATCCTCACTGTATATCACAACTGGAGGAACCTGATTCGGTTCAGCAGAAGACACACATGTATCTGCTGACACATCTGAATCTGATGATACTTCTTTCTTGTATCCGAGACCTGCTGCAAATTCCTTAACATCAACAGGAACAGATGGTTCAAAGAAAGTTCTCTTTTCCTCGTCAGGCATGGCATCATAATTGTTTCTCACGGGTGGTGGACATTTCTTGTAGCCTATGCATGTGACATCCCGTTTCTCTTTCTGTACATCAATGATGTGATCCAACACATAGCTAGAACTCAAATAACTGTCTAACTTGAGTCGGATCGCCTCACTTTCAGTTTTAACACAAGCCATTTCCTTTTGCATTACCTCAAGACGAGTTATATACAAATTAATATCAGTTTGTTTTCTGGAAACCATTTTAGTTAACTCGGTTTTATCTTTCTTTAATTTTTCAATTACCAATTTAAACTCCTTTTCATGGTTTTCATAAAACATATTGGCTTCAGTGCACTTAGAAAGATCCACGGTTAATTTCTGATTGTGGATAAATGTCACATCATATTTCTCCTGCAAAGCCTCGTGTTTGCTTTGCAATTCACACCACTTATCATTCAATGAAACATGTTTGTCTTGCAAGTCAAACAAACTAGCTTGAACAGCATCATGTTTGCCTTGCAACTCAGACATGTTTGCTTCTAAATCAGCACATTTAACATGCAAACTATCACAGTTATCACAGCTAACAGAAGTGGGTTCATCGACACATACCTGACTTGATGAACTGTCGACATTAGCCATAAAGGCTGAATGGAGAGAAGACGAAGAATAAGCAGCTTGATCCACCAAAATAGATCTTCTTTGAGTTTCTGCTGCAACTTCTCCCAATAGCCCATCAATATCTGCATCAACTGACGCACTTGACGTGTCATCCAAACGATCATTGCCTGAACTCGAGGATTCCTCATCTGAACTTCTGCTGTAACCAGAAGAGTCTTCATCCTCAGAAGATTCACCACCATTGGCGGAAGATTCTCCACCACTGGCGTGATTTAGATCTTTGACAACCTCAGCAAAACAAGCTGTTCCAACTGGAGCATCACTACTCAACTTGATTGACCAATCACCACTTTCATATACTTGAACCACAAGTGCCTGGTTAGCATTTGATGGTCCTGCTTGGCTTTGGTTGTTGACAGGTATCAATGTACGCTCATCGTTCCTGTTCTGATTCTGCTGGTCTCCTTGATCTCTGAAAGGGTTCTGGTTCCCATGCTGAGCTGGCTTAACAGGAACTTGAATGGGATTGCCATGTAGATCTGTTGTCACAGGAGGCCTTTGTGTTTGCTGTTGAGGCATTGGTTGAAGAATTGGTTGAAGCGGATTTCCATATATGTCTGTTGTTGGAGGAGGAATGCCATACAAGCTAGTGCTAGACACACTTGTTGGTCCTGTAGATCGAACAGGTAATGGATTTCCGAACATGTCTGTTTTTGGAAGGACCGGAACTTGGATAGTATTGCCAAACATGTCAGTGTGAGACACAAACTCTGTTTGAATTGGAGCATGTGAAGAAGGTTTTGTAGAAGTGCTGGGTGTTCCATAATACATTTCTGTAAATAAATCCTCACTGCTTCTATACTTGTTTTCTGTATTTGACGGAGTACCCCAGGCCGGATTCATTTTTGATCAAGAAAAAGAATACCTGAAAATCACACCTCAAACAAACAGTTAAACCACAAATGCAAACCTTCTGTTTAAAATTACAAGTGTCTCGACGAAACAGTTTGTTGACGAAACAGAATTTTAAACACTTGGTTTACGAAACAAAATTTTTATTTTGTGGCGAAACAGAATTGGGTGTATTGGGCTTGACGAATCAAAGGCCCAACTAAGACGACGAAACTGCCTTTGGGCTTGCAAATCGACGAAACAGGGAGTCCTTTGGGCCTTCAACTTCACGAAACAGATAGGCCCAAGATATGACGAAATGGAGTCAAGCCCAATTGTTAGATGAAACCCATTTTATGTTTCGTCAAACATGTTTATGACGAAATAAAATCCTGTTTCGTCGAAAAGTGGTTCAGTGAGTTGGTGAAATTATTCAAACTATGTCAGACACTCACCACACCTTTCCAACCTATCAGTATGTCTAAATTACCAACCGATATGGCATGCCAATATTTTAATAAAATCACACTTACCAATTCACAAACAACTTTTACAAGCAACTTTTAAAGATCAAAAGGTGTACAATTTGAAGAACACTATGAATTTGATATGAACACAACCCAGAAATATGAGTTTTCCGGTGAACTCTCAAATTTCCGAAACACGAATTTTGCTAAAAAGTTTAATAAAAACCCATAACAAACATGTAAATGTGAATTTTAACAAGGTTTTTAACAAAACATGAAGCAAAATAACAAGATTACAGCCGATTTTAACAAATTTTTCAGAAAATGTGAACTTTTCAAAAACCCGAAACACGACCAAGAACACCTCGGTTTTAACAAGGAGAAGAGCCAAGGCTCTGATACCACTTGTAGGTCCGGCTAGGGGAGGATCTAGTCGCCTAATCCTTGTATACAAACCAACCCGGTTGTGCGGAATCCAACCGAGATAGCAAACCGAGATCGAACACACAATATAATATGGACATGAGATTTCAACGATTAACACCACTGCATTAATACTATGAAAGGTTCTGTTACAAAGCAATGTTTACAAATGTATTTTGCAAACTCTCTCAAAGCTCTCGTGTGTGTTCTCTGTGTGTGCTCTGTTCTTGTGTCTCCTCTTTTATTTCTTATCCACAGACAGACTATTTATAGTCACAGCACAACGAATCACATCTTTGGCGAATCAGGCTTGGCGAATCAGAATTACATTTGACGAATCACATCATTGCTCGACGAAACAGATGAAACATACATCAAAGTTGACGAAACAAAGTCTGTTTCGTCAACCCACATGTAGTCCGGCCCAGCTGAAGGTTTAAGCCCAAATGAAGTTAATCAGCCCACAAACAAAGAAGTTGATTGGCCATAATAATCATGCACGTTCACGATTTACTTTGTTTCATATTTGTGAAGTTTAGTCAAAGTAGTGACATCATCATGATGATGTGGTTGTGGGAACCGGCTCGCGGCGCTTCGTGCTTCGCGTGTCGAACTCTGGAGCGCACGACGGAGGAATGTCGTGACGTCGGGCTTGAGTTGAACCTAACCGGGTTGAACCGAGCCGAGTCGCGTCCACAAAATATGTATCAACACCATTCTGTCCTTCATATATCCTTATTAAAGTAGTATAGATATATATATATATATAAAGGAAGGTTAACGTACATTACGGCTTAACGTACATCACGCACAACAGATAATTACGCACGTTCGTTTTAAAATCACGCATGTTATAACTCAAAAATCCAAAATCATGCATGTTGAAACACAATAATCACGCATATTGAAAACATTAATCACGCATGTTATAGAACAAATCACGCACGTTGTTGTACGTGAAGTACGTTAAGCTGTAATGTACGATATACTTTTTCTACATATATATATATATTTATAAAGGGTACAGATTCTAAGAGAAGTCCAACTTATTTGAGAAACTTGAGAAGTATTCTGGACCACACATTTCCCTAAACTTTTCGTAAATTACCAAAAGTTTAGGAAAAATATGTGGTTAAGAATGCTTCTTAAGTTTCTCAATTAGACTAGGGCTTCTCGCATGATCCTAACCCTATATATATGTGTGTGTGTGTGTGTGTGTGTATATATATATATATAAGTGTAACGTACAATAGGGCTTATCGTACACAACGTACGCGATAACCCCAGCCATCAGATCTTCATCTCCCATGCGATTTCACCCCATAAACAACAGCGTACGCGAGCACAATTCGCATGTTATAAAAAGGCAAATGAAATCGCATGGCTTGAAAATGCAATGAAATCGCATGTTTTGAAATTCCATGCAAATGAAATCGCATGTTTGAAATCACATGCAAAAGGAAATCCCATGCAAATGAAATGGCTTGCATGAAACCGCATGTTTTGAAATCCCATGCAAATGAAATTGCATGTGAAATCTCATGCAAATGAAATGGCTTGCATGGGGAATGTGAAAAAATGGCATGGGGTGTGTAGATGGTGAAGTCGCATGGCGTAAACACGAAATCGCACATTTTTTATGTGGTGAAATCGCATGGGGAGATGAAATCGCATGGGAGATCAAGATCTGACCGCTGGGATTATCGCGTACGTAATGTACGATTAGCCTTATTGTAGGTTGAGTGGCCTCTATATATATACACATATGTAGGGGAAGGTTTATTGGGGAACACTAAAAAAGTTGAGAACACTGGGGAACCGACTCAAACGAACTCCGATTTTGAAACCGGTTCGTCGAACCCTAACTAAGATCTCTAAACCCTAAATCCTAACTCTTAAACTCTAAACCCTAAACCTAAAAAATAAGGCTAAAACCTATGCTAAACCGTAAAATCTAAACTATAAACCCTAAAAGCTAAACCCTACAGGTTAAACCTAAAGATAAACCCTAAAGCTAAACCCTAAATCTAAACCCTAAACCCTAAAGCTAAACCCTAAGGCTAAACCTTAAAGCTAAACCCTAATATATTTAGGGTTTAGGGATTATGATTTAGGTTTTAGGGTTAAGAGATCCTTGTTAGAGTTCGACGAGCCGGTTCCAACGTCGTGGGAATGAATCCAGTCGGAGTTCGTTTGAGCCGGTTCCCCACAGTTCCCCACTTTTTTAGTGTTACCCAATGAACCTCACACTACATATTATGTATATGTATATATATACATATATATATGTATATATATAACAAAATGCAACGGGCACGCCTTTAGAAAAGAGCCATATATGTACCAGGACCACATCATCTATTGATAACCAATAACTGCTTCAACCGACACCAATTTGTCAGATCATTTAATAGCCCCAAATTCCGTTGTCGCCCATCATCTTTCAATCTCCAAGCATAAATCGAATCCAATCTGCATCATCTTTTTCCAATATTGAATCGCCACAAGTCGATTGAATCAAATCCACATCATCTTAAAAAGCAACACAACCTTTAATAGAACCACATGACCACCATAAATTCTTATGCAGCCCGCTTATTCAAACCATTGTGTCATGTCGATTAAAAGTAAATGATATGAGATGTTGCTTTTTGTATCCAGTGGATTAAATATAATGTCTCTAACCAACGCAAATTTTAAACGAAGAAGTATATAAACCGTAAGTTCGTAATTGTATATATATAATCCCTCTCCAAGTCAACCAACATGATGTCACTGCTTTTCATCATTTAACAACTTTAGATTTCACATGGGTGAGAATTCTAGACTTGAACCAACCAGGATACACCCTCAAGCCTCACAACATGGAATGTCACAACGAGTCAACTAAGAAAAGTAAACTAAAAAAGTTTAATTCATGAATAAGTGTACCTGTAAATAAGTCATGTATGCACATGGATTCACAACTCTTAGAGCAAGGTAAATCTCAATAGGATCTGCAAATGTTCGGCATCAAAACGCTGACGTAAAACAATCTTGAAAGTATCACTTGCAAGAATGTGTTCTTTTGCTTGCATTACTGCCGCCTTGTATTATTCCATGTTCATGTTTGACTGGTTCAAAGGACTTTTGAATTGTTGAGTGTTTAATTTAATAGAACCGGGAGATAACTTTAGCCTAATTATCGAGAGCTAAGTAAAAAAATTCTTGCGAACAAAAACTGGATTAGGAAACCATTATAACGCTATAGAGAAGATAAGTCACTTATAGATCACAATCTTGTACTTTAGACGCCAATCTTTGCCACAACTAATAAAAAACAAAAGACAACGATTTTTTATGCCGGTAAGTTTGGGGAGACAAGTTATTTTGTTAAAAAGCTTGGCAAGTTAAGCCTATATTTAAGCCAAGTAGGCGGACCATCTGGCTCAAGCTTATCATCAGAAGAACCTACTTGGCTTAAATTACTATAAGCTTAACTTGCCAAGCTTTTTGACAAGATAACTTGCCTTTCCTAAGTTACTCGCAGAAAAAAAAAATGTTTTTTTTCTTGTGTTTTGTATTAGCTGTTGAAAATATTGGCGTCTAAATTACATGATTGTGATCTGTAGGTGACATATCTTCTATATAGCATTTTGACGGTTCCCTAATCATTTTTTGTTTACTTAGCTCTCGATAATTAGGCTAAAGTTGGCTCCGATTCTCTTAAATTAAGGACTCCACAATTGAACACTCCTTTGAACCAGTCAAACATGACCAGGGAATAATACAAGGGAGTAGTACAGCAAGCAAAAGAACACATTCTTGCCGTTGATATTTTGGAGATAATTCCAACGTTTTGAACGCCGAACGTTCGCAGATCATTTTGAGATTTACCTTTCACTATGAATTATGAAATCATGTCCGTACATGACTTATTCACAGGTACTTAATCATGAATTAAACTTTTTAGTTTACTTTTCTTACTTGACTCGTTGAGACGTTCCATGTTGTCAGGCTTAAGGTGTGTCGTGGTTGGTTCAAGCCCAGAAATTATCACCCATGAGAAATATGAAGTTGTTATGTTATGAAAAGCAATGTGCAGAACACATCATGCTGGTTTACTTCCAGAGAAATTTTATATACATACATATACATACATACATACATACATACATGCATGCATGCATGCATGCATGCATACATACATACATACATATATATATATATATATAGGATTGGGTTCATTTGTGAACCCTTCCTTATTTATGAACAAAACGAACAAATCATAGCCGTAGATCTTATTAAATTAAACATAAGGGTAGGATTGTCTTTTAACATATATATTTTTAATTCAAATTTAATTTTTCAAAAATTATGTTCAGTTACTAGGAAAAATAACCACCCATCCTGTCATAATTCAATTTCAATTCATGATGGAAAAAAAACCGCCTCCATATTTTCCCAGATTGTTCCTCAGTTCAAGAAATTTCATATCTTTACCATCTTCGTTTCATTCTTATTTTGTTACACTTACGATTTTTAAATTATGTCAGACATGAACACGAACGAACTGCCAGGCAATTCGTTAATTCCTCATAGCCCCGAATGAGCAGGGGAAGATCATATGTAAGTAGGTTCCATCGAACATCAAGGTATAATTTTTAAACATCATGGCCCCGAACTACATGGGGAAGTTCATGCGTTTACTAACGATTTATTAATTTTTGACAGACACGAACATGAACGATCAGCATGTTGTTTCAGCCAAGTTGTTAAGTCCTCATGGCTCCGAACGTTTAGCAGATGATCATGTGTTCGTAGCTTCCATTGATCATCAAGGTACAATTTTAAAACATACGTGTATATAAGTTTGTATCTAGTTTCGCAGGGACAAGAATACATAGCTGTATGAACAATTGGACCAGGAGAGAAAGCAATTAAAAAGAGTAAAAAACCGAGACGGAAATGCAATTTTTGCAATAAATGAGTTAGGGATCATGATAAGAGGAACTGTCCGCTTAAAAAGGCTAACCCGGTTAAGGACGATTCGTCAACCGACGAAGAAGATGATGTATACGAAGAATCCGAAACCGAAGAATACGTGTCCAATGATTTTGGTAGTGAAGAGTAGGTTACGTAAATCGTAACAACATTCAGTTGTTTTTTTCATGTTCTCCTTCCGTTTTAGGTTTTTTTAAACATGACAGTTGATGTTAGCTTAAACTAGTTCTTATCGTAATTTTGTTTACGTGTTTCTATGGTGGTGCTATATGTTTTTGATATATCATGTATAACTGGAGTCTATGGGTTTTTAAGTTTTATCCATTACACATGATTGTTAATTGACAATCTTCTCGTGGCCTCTACTAACTCGCGATATGTGATACATGTTACAGTTACAAGTAGTACAGTAGGTTATAAGAGCATAACTGGTCGCAGTTCATGAGTATTCGCAGTCTAGTAGGTTAGAATGTTAGAGCTACACATGTGTTTGTGTTGTGCGTAATCTCAGCAATCGCTACATTTGAAAATACCTTGTTAAAATGTTTTTTTAAAAGGTACAAATTAATATAGATGCCAGCAGTGTATATTTTGTGACATCCCAGTTTTGAGTTTATTAATGATGCAGCATGCGTGAGTCTAATTGAAGTCCCATTTTCATCTACTATTACATTCCATGTTGCATAAAAGGCTATCTATATGTCTGTGTTATAACATATACAGATATAGTTCAGTTGTTTATAAGGTTATCAAGTATCTATGGATGTTCATAGACAATGTACACGTGTTCTCTACCGGGTCGCAATATGGTATACAGGTTACATCAACTAGTAGTCGAGTAGGTGGCAATGTTTTGACTTACGCATGTGCATTTTGCATCTGGTATTTTCATGTAGGAAATAGTTTTTAGAATAACACGGCTGTATGTGGTTTTCGTAATGTAAGAGGTACAAATGAAACTTGTGTTGCCCACTTGTGCATAGACTAACGTTCGTATAAATCAGACTGTCAAGGATATTCACTATTTTTATAAATGCATAACAAACATCACTGTTACCCTTATATTTAAAACAAAGGAATATTGGATATGGTTAACATTATACAGACTACGATAGTTCAACATAAATCCAGTGCAACCAAGCGTATTAACTAGTCTGTTCACCTACACGAGCTAACCCAAAAGTAAAGATACTGTTTAGACACAAAGAAAATAAACTAGACAAATCAAAATACATCGGCAGTACAAGAAATCTACTTGATTTTGTTAATGCCAGCATAATCACAGGCTTCTTCCAGAATATGTTCGCATCCGATGTAATCAACTTCACAGCAAATTTCTTCCTAAGTTGTGCTATCTTTGTCTTTACTTTTGCCATTTCAGTTGGAAACCCAACGTCCCAGCGATCTTCAATGATCCCCATCCAAGTTTCCATGTGTCGCATCGTGTATATTCCCGAGTCTTCATGGTTTCCTATGGTTACCCAACCAATATCCAACCGAACAGGATCTCGAGCTCCAATCTCATGGCATCGGATATGGCGAACACGCTTTAGGTATTTCACAACCACATCTTTCTGCACACAAATATAACTTTGTGAAATAAAGAAACGGGACACATGTGTAAACCCTTTTAAGCCCTAATTAACCCTTTAAATTACATATCACCACATAAAGTTCTCAACAAAATTTACTGTCTTCACCTTCAGAACATATAATCTGATCTGCTGCACTGTTTTTAAATATGCCTTTCCGTTTACCAGCTATCCGTTTGCTTTTTCTCCCTACATATTTGTATTAAGACCCTCGTTTAACGATATGTAAGACCATTTAACCATCTACAATTTATTGCTTACCAAATATCACTTACTAGTCCTCATTTTTTATCCTTATAAATTACCTAAGACAAACCAACAAGGAAACAAACTCAGAATGTATTAGAAACAAACAGGTCTATGTACATATCAGTTTGCCCAATTATAATACACATGTGTACCTTTGTCTTTTACACATGTGTATTATTTCAATCGCTAAGTTCACAGAGTACACCATTTTAAAACTGGCAGAAATACACAACATATCACAATGTTTTCATTATGACGTTTGAACAGATACACCTCTAATTGGTTTGTTTTACACAGCACATATATGTACATTTCAGTTTGTCCAACTTTAATACACATGTGTACTTTTTGTCAATTACACATGTGTATTATTACAACCGTTAAGATAACAGATTACACCATTTTATACAAACCTCATTACAAAACATTTTTTAATAAACAATGAAATCGATTGAGCCAAAAAAGGCCAAACTACATGAGTTTAAGATACTGGCTTAAGTACTCAAAAAAATCATGGTACAACACTATGTAATCAATCCTCTTACACATAATCTACTTTGTTCATACACAATAACTAAACCAAACTTTAAATTGAACGGATTTCACATTCCCGATGTGTACAGATGAACAGGGTATCCATAGTTTGTGTAAACCAAATTCAAAATTTGTGTATTTCGTCACCAACACTTATCCTATGTACCCAACAATCTCCACCATGTGTATCCACATGTGTATTCATAGCACTTACACATGTGTATTAGTATATTAGTTAAGCAAACAGGTTAAACCATTTCAAAGAACATCAGCTCAAAACATTTTTTGGTACAAAACAATGCCATTGAACTAAAAGATTCTACTAAACTGACACAAATACATAAAAAATTAGTTTGTTACAATATGTAATTAGACCAAATACACACATACTTGTTTCTTTATAGACAACAAATATACCCAAAATTTAAACAATGCTTGTATTTCGCAATCCCCCAAAATACCTAGATGAATAATGGATATAGACTCAATCAAGATACACATGTCGGAACTGAAATACAACATATCTTAATGGTATATGATAAAGTTTGAACAAGTACACACCTAATCGGTTTACCAGTCCCAGGAAACTAAGCCCTAGCTTTTGGATTAAAAGGATTCTGAGTAATTAGGGAAGAATCATTCATAATCGTTTGTCAGAAAACTTCAATCGGGCAAAACATATGAACAAATATCAACACTATACTACAAAATCGGTAGAACAACACTACTAAGCGACTGGTTACACAGACCCAATTAAACCCTAGATTAGGAGATGTGAAGATTCATGTGTATAAAGACGAGACATTCAAAATCGTTTCATGAAAAATACACTGTGTAACGATACCTTGTTTAACTTATTCTTCTTGATGCTAATCCTTTTTGCAGAAATCGCCTTTGAGGGAGAGAGGATGGAGATGATTCTTCTTTCTGAGTTGATAGAGGTTATTGATTGACATTGAAGTGGTTTACGAAAAAGCCCTTGTACGGTTATTATATATGAATTTATTCTTTTAATTAATTTAAAAATTATTTAAATCCTATTATCAAGATCTCATCATCCAACGGCTAGGATCTGTTCATTTTTGTTCACTATCTAAACATGGTTCACTCTTGATCCCTACCCTATATATATATATATATATATATATATATGACGGAGTTCTAGAGTAAACGTTAGTGTTTTTGTGAACTGAATGAATAAATCCTGACCATTGATTTACACTTGTGTAATGATAATCAAGGGTTATGATTAGTTACTAGTGTTCACAATCAAGGGGGTTGTTCACAAATGAACCTAATCATATATATATATATATATATATATATATATATATATATATATATATATATATATATACACTAGTCGTTTACCCGCGCGATTCGGCGGGAAATATGTCACTTAGGTTGGTGAGTTTAGGGCTATGTACGGAGCGGTTCGGTTTTGAGCCATAACCAAAGCCAAATTCGCGATGCAACGGAAAACACAACACTTGTTATTAATTCTAAAGGTGTGCATGAGAAAGTTTAGTTCAGTTCAGTTAGGTCATAAGTAAAATCTAAATTTTTTTGCCTTAAAGAATGGGTCAGACAGGCTACGTGTCATTTATTTTTATTAGGGGTGTGAATTTCTCACACGACTCAAAAATACGACATGAACCTAACACGAAATTCACGGGTTTAGGTTTAGTTTAAACGGGTTTGGGCCAGTTTCAGGTTGAAGTCGTTTAACACCACCTAATTTTTATGCACGTATCTTTTATTCAAAAATAATGTTAATGTAAGGATACTTTTATCATAATCAAATTGGAATGTAACCTAATTTTTAAATAAAAGCTATGTGCATAAAAATTAAATTGTGGCTGTATTTACCACAATCTACGTGCTTTGCGGCAGACAGGCCGATTTTTAACAAATTTTAACAAATTTTGTTGAAATGTTGTTATTAATCCAATCTATTAATAAAATCTAGGATAATACCCATTTTCTTTAATCCTTTCTTGAAAACATGAATCTGTAAACTCAATATACAAATGGGTTCATGGACTTGCAAAAGTTATTTACATTTATTGCATTTTAAAAGGGTCGTATTATTGCCACACCTGAATCATTAAATCGACACCTTCAATACGGGTCGTATAGGCCTATACGGGTCGTATTGAAAAAGCAAAGTGTGCGGATAGATTGGCTGGTGTGCCAATAGATATCCCTTTTAAAAGCATGGTTGTTTAAAGCTAGTGACTGTTGATACAATTATTTGTACTTTTCCATAATTCTTATATCTTCTTCAAGGGTTTCCACATCAGATGAGGTGGTGGTCGTGGTGCTGCTGGAAGTCTTGGTGTTGCTGCCACCACCTGTGGGGCCTTCGTCCTTATTTAACTTTAAGCCCATTGTTGCCTGTTTCATAAGAACACAGACATTAATTGCAATCTTAAACCAGTAGCAAAAGAAAGTTGCATAATAAGCTTTCAAGTTTACAAACAATATGAAACTTAGGTCATTGAGTTAACCAGTAAATACTAAAATTACTCTTTAAAGGTTGCATAGAGGTCAAAACGGGCTGAGTGGATTGCAGGTCCAAACGGGTCAAAAATAACTGATGTGTCAAAAGACGGCTGGAAATTAACTCATTTGTCAAAACGGGTCAAAATTGTGTTTTTGTAACAAAATGAGCTAGTTAGATTACAGGTCACAACACGTAAGGGTTGACCTGAGTTGAGAGGTCAAAACTAACGTGTTAAATTTGATTAATAAAACTACATTATTACGATAATGATTTAAGTTTTTTCCGATAAAACAATTACGAAGTTGCATGCATTAGAAGTACGCTTTCTAAAAATTTCAAACGTTTGTTTTTTAGCTTTTTTATTAGACTCGTATGAGGACAACAACCCATTTTTCGAATTGACCTGTTTTGACCCGAACCCCTTTTTACCCATGACCTGACCCGCCCATTTTGCCAGGTAAAACAAGGATACACATGATTAATATTTGTTATACCTCATAGAAAATAAAACCTTTTTAAGGGGTTGTGTAAATTGTGAACCCAAAAAATTTTGTTCTATAATTATTAATCTCTTAGTATCTAATTAGTGTTTCAAATATAAATGCAAAATTATATTATTTCAGCACTGTGATTTTGTGAATAAAATAGTTAAGGAAGTTTATGCGTTTTGAAAACACTATAGACACCTTTTTGACTCGCTTTCTTTCCAGCTAACCTGAAAGTCAACCCTTTAATAACCAAAACTATCATTAAATAAAAACAAAATATTATGTAGCCTTAGTTCCATAGTTGACTGCATATATTCTCATTGAACCCCAGCTCAACAGTTTGCTTGTTTGATGCATTAAAGACCTCTTGAGGTCACTTTTGACTCATTTGACCCGCTAAAACAAAGCAATTTAAGGGTGCAATAATTTAAATATACTTCTGGTCACTTTTGACCATTCAACCCGCTTCTAATAAATCAATTAAAAAGTTGACCACGCCAACAAAACCAAACAGTAACAAATACCTGCAGCTGTAAAAATTAACTCTCTCCATCCAACAGCCAACATGATGCTCACAAAAGAATGAAGACCCCACGGTTCATGATAAGCACCATCCATTACCATGTCATTAATTGCTTTAGATGTACGTACATGATAAGCACCATCCATTACCATGTCATCTTAGAATTCCTCAATTCGTTGGTCTGAGCAACTTGTCAAGGGAAAGCAATGCCAAGAACAAGAACTCCGATATCCTATGGATGCTGCCCTGCTTAGGTTAACTTTGCCAGGCCTAGGGTGTATACTAAGCTCCTTGATGGAAATTATTAAATGAGCTGGTGTTGCTCAAACCGGCGATAGAGCTTGCTGGTGACATTTGAGGACTTGTTAACCACGCTTCCTTCTTGTTGTGGTTTAATTAATGAACTTAAAATATATTAATACTTTTCAAGCATGTTAATGGAAATAAAAACCTCATCTTCTTTATTAGAAGAATGTGAAGGAAAGAAAGCTGAATAAGTGGAAGCGTTGCAATCATAGCCAAATTCGTGCGCACTCCCTGTCACAAGTTAAAGTTAGATATTGCTAGATACACCAGTCAACACTTACTTTATCATCCCCATGAAAACGTCAGCAAGTTTATTCTTTGGAATAAGATTCAAATTATCAATTTACAATACAATATGTTCCATATTTTCTCATTGGTGAACGGTGTTTTAGATATTTGATGGTTAAAACAGTTTTCTAAAACTATCTGTTGAGTGGAGTGCTATTTGTCAAATAGCTGTTTTTGGGGTTCAGTTTACCAGACGTGATAGCTGCATCAACTGCACCTTCAGCCATGCTGAAGTTTGGTTATAATTACCAAAATACCAAGTCAATGTTAATTAGACATATTTGGGTTAAACGGGTCGTCTACGTGTCAAACCATGAATACACATGGCGTGTCAGGGTTAATGTGTGAGACACGATTTTCACGTTCGTGTCGGGTTCGACCTGCCAACCCACATAGACGACCCGTTTAGCAACTCTCTTCATCCATTCATTCTTGAACTTACAACAGTAATCCATCATGATGATGTATGCATGTTATCTGGTACTATTTTGAATGAATAACAAATAACTTAGTACATAAATAACAAACCTTGTTTAATATTCCTGAATCAAGCATCCCATCGATCAGAAACTCTGTTGCAAAGCAGTCCAGAGAGCCAAAATCCTTAGCCAGTAAAGTCAATTGAGATCCGTTTTCTTTAACTTAGGAAATAAATGCTTTTGTGAATATCTCCAATCAGAATAAAATTCTTGACCTAAAAAGAAAACCACCATCAAATCAAGTAAAAATAAATAAACCGATTGAGATCAAAATGCAAGTAAAAGATGATGACTCACAATATTTAAGCTGACTACATAAAGTGGTGGGGCATCGAAAAAAGCAACACCGTTCAACTCAGAACCGGTCCACTTGTGTAGGATAACTTTTGGGCCTGAAGCAACTAATAGATAACCTTGAATAGAAGCTAATGCTGATATGGCACCTTTCATTTCCTTTGAGTAGACCTCGGTGACCTAACAAAAAACGAAAACATTAAATGAACGAATTATAATGCCAAATATACAATTTTGACCTATATACTAAAGAAAAGGTTGATTCAGGAGGTCGAATGGGTACATTAAAATTTCCTAAAATAAGATAACAATAATCAAGTTATCTTTGCCAGTGAATTCTTAGTGCTATTTTCAACTGAGAACAAAAGAACACGTCCTCTTGCAACTACATCTTCCCCTTGCACATAGGCAGTCCCAATTGCCAACAGAGTTTCATTCTCTCTTGTTGTATTCTACCTCATTCCAAAACAATTAAAAACAACAATAATAAGTATAATAAATACATATAAATAATGACTGAAACTTGGTTTAAAAAAGCGTGAAGCGCTCCGAAGCGTTTTGGTTCCAAAAGCTTTAAGCGAAGCTTCAAGCGCGAAGCAAGAGCTTCACGTATACGAAGCGCTCAAAATAAAAATAAAAATAAAAACAATATTTGTACACATCAATATGACCTATTCTACTTGTTAATCAATAATAAACACAAAAACATGATTAAAAAACATATTTAACACATAAAAAATATAGTTAAAACATAAATTAAAGTCGAAACACACTTAAAACATAAAAATGGTCTTTAATCAATTATCATCATAATCAAGTACGTATTCTTCTCCATCAACATCGCTGGAGAAGAGGGAGGGAGCGGCTGAAGATGTTAAAAGAAGGCTAACGTTCTTTTTTGTAAAGAAGTAGCAGGCCTCATTTAAACCCTATTAGAGACTATTGGGCCTAAATAAAAACCTAAATGTGACTTGATTGGGCTGAAGCGCCGCCTCAAACCAATGCCGCTTCGCACTTAAAGCTCGCCTCAAAATGCTTCACGTGTTTTGTCGCCTCAGAGAAAAAAAAGCGACAACCCCAGCGCCTCATGCTTTAAGCTCGCTTAAAGCGCGCTTTATTAAACCAAGGACTGAAATGAAAGCAACTTACAGATAATATAACCACTCTGACAGTTAACGCATTCTCAGAAGTTTGCATGTGAATAGTTCCTTTTGTTTGCCATGGCCTACCAGAACTCTCTGGTTCCAAAATTCTAACCTCGAATTCTTCAACAGTATAAGTACCATCAAGATTTAAACTATCATGCCCGATTTGGTGGCCAGATTCTTGATCAACCAGAGTTGATAGCACTTGATTTATAGGCTTTCAGACCTGCAAAGAGCCAATATGAAAACTGGAATTATTCGGTTCATCTTTTATACTATTATTATTTGTCATAATGTAATTATGAAAGTTTGAAATAGAACACATTATATTAATGGTCAACCAAAGAATCTACTCACAGGAACAGAAACTATAAGCGGGTATAGGTTCTTCTCAGCAACGTATGTTACTTGATGCGGAGTGGCCTTCATGGGGATCTGTCCAAGCACAAATGAATTTCAACAGTTTGTACGTCAAAGGTCAAACAAGTCGTTTGACATGACAGCAACACTACAAAACTATACGTCAAAACAAATGACCTTTTGTACTGGCCAATAATTGTCATATGCTAACAAAGATGGAAGTTGGCAGATCTTCAACGTACCCTATTCACGCATTCAACAAGTCAGAAGATAAAATGAAATTAAAAAAAGTACTAAACTAACCGACCTGTGAGGTTACATAAATGAACCCATGGATACAGTACACGTTGAAGAACTGTAAAGGCGATAATTGGTCCATCACAAAGCTGTAAATCAAATGTGAAACACAGTGAGTGAGGATACACATAACATACAGAAGCGATTTTGACCTACAGAGAAAGTAACCTGACCTGTGGATGAATTCGAATACGTTCTCTGAACTTCATGAACCAAGCGGGCCTTGAGCATGATAGAAAGAAACCTGGGCACCCGCCAACATTTTTAAACATTGTTATTCGGGGAAAATGGGTTTCTGCTGACATCTCTTCTCTTGTGTATGTATCCAAAGAAACGCGTGAAAATCTAAGATTTTTAAGCCTTGAAGTATTAACTGGTTGACTTTTAGAAGCATTTTTTGAACCTTCTTCATACATGTATGCATGATAACAAAGAATGGTTCCGTCAGTCAATATTCCAAATTTGTCGTTCAAAAAAAAAAGATATAACTTCTAGTTTTCAACAAATTTAATATCCTCTTTAAAAACAACAATTTCAACATACAATCTTCAAATTCCAGCTCTGCAAAATTCCACATCTTGAACATACAATCTTTAAATTCCAGATCTTCAAATCCAATGTTTTCTTCACCTGAAAAATTCCAGATCTTCAATATACAAGCACAAACCAGAAAACCTTCAACTTTCACCAAGAATTCATGGTATCTAATCAAAAATGAAGTATTGTATTATACTATTTTTAAAACATTTAGATACCCTCGTTCAAATCCTCATCCCCAATTCAGCCAAACACACACACACATTTGTGTGTGCAAAATAAAGACTCAAAATGGGTTTGAACAATTGAAGATTAAAAAGGCATCAGATCTTCAAAATGGGTTTGCATCAGATCTTCACAATACTCATATGAATATGAATATGAGTATTAAACTCAATAGTAAACACATCATGTGCCCTATTTTCTTCAAATTTGATTCTAAAATAAAAATAAAAAGCTTAAAATAATGGGGAAATTGAAGAAAATAATAGGGAAATTGAAGAAATCGCATTGTTGACCTCTCGTATTAACGAATTCACGAATTCCCCTTGAGTCTCAACATCCTCCTTTATCTAAAAATTACATAAAATATCAATATTCAGACATGATTTCTCATCTACTAAACTAAAAGTTGAAAAATCAAGACAATTTATCAAAAAACTTACGAACGTTTAATCGACTTACTTGTAGATCTTCAACTTGTTTACATAAATCTTCGTTTGTTTGTCGTAACATAGATGCATCCGCTTTGATCTTCTGAACAAATTCATTCTGCATTTTTTAGCCAGCGTAATCGGACCACCACAATGCTACACACCAGGGGTGTTCACAATCTGTTTTGGCTGGTTTTGAAGAAGATTTTGCAGCCATAGTTACAACTTCTAAACCGCCCAGGTATAAAAAGGTGCATAATTTGATGCAAACCCATTTACGCACCCTGCCCAACCTGCCCGTTTTGGTGTTTTCCACTTCTAACTACAACTAAAACATAAAAAAAAAAAAAAACAGCCATACCGAAGAGCGGCCTCTCTAGCAGCATCACGAACTTCATGTTTCTCACTTCTCTTCTTCTGAATAGCTTCCAAAGTAGCTCCCACAATAGCCCTGTAATACGGCTTCTTGGTTGCACGACGTCTCTTCTTCACAGCCTCTTGCGCAAGATCCTGTTTCAAACAATCAAAACACCATCAGCACATGAACCAAAATCATATTCCAACACATCACATCACATAACATGTAACTCGGCAAACATCTCCCACCTTCGTGTGCTGCTTTCGGTACATCGCGGTCCATGTAAGCTTTGACGCTTCAGCTTGTTGTGAAAGTACCTTTTGCATTTGGAATTTGCAAACAAAAACACCTAAACACAACAACCAATCTACACATTCAAAAATTGAACTAAAAGTGAAATATCCAAAACAGATTCACCATTATATACCTGTGAATCAGATCTGATGAATCTAATACCCCTACCAGGATAAATCTTCTGGCCACTGAATCTGCATAGCTCAGTCCTATAACATCAACCAAAGTAAAAGTAAAATTAAACATTATAACCAAATAACATCTCTAGAAAAAAAAACCTAAAATCAAGCATCAATAGCCTGTTATTAATCAATACAGCAATTAAATTCGCATATAAACAGGTAATGAAGTGAAAATCATACAGATTTAGTGAAAATCATACAGATTTAGTGAAAATCTGAGTTCCTTAAAAACAATAAATTAAATTTCATGCGTTTGAAACCCTAACTTACACAGACAATAGAAACAATATTGTATAACATGTTGCAATTGCAATATAGATATAGATGATGAATCTATATGTTGAAGTGATGAATTAAAGATGAAAAAAACGTACTTGAGAACCATATTGACGGCCGCAGCTTCCCCTTGTTTGTAAAAGATGAAAACCCTAGGTGATTGAATACGGTCGTAGAGGAGTTCGAAGCTGTTGAAGATCTCGACAGTGCGGCCACGTTGGACTCCAATGACGCCGAAAACCCTAGAAGATGGGGAAGTGGAAGAGGAGGAATCGGCGGTGTGGGATTTTGGGGAACTCTGGGATTTTTGGAATGCGGGTGGTACAGTGAGCAGGAATTCAAAAATTGAGTGACATTTGGCCGCCCAAACAGAAAAGGAAGGGTATTGTTGGAAAGGTAAATGAATATTGTGTTTTAGAGGGTTGTCATGCTTTAGGGGTGTTTTAAGGAAATTTCAATGACCTTAAAGCATTCACATTCAATCCATCAAATTATAAATACATTCCACTAAAAAACAACTCCTATATCAATATATTTCCACTAAAAACAAATACTTTTTCTCTCTCCTTTCAATTAAATAATATTATCATTACATTTTTCTCTCTCCTTCACTCACAACCACTTTCAATATATATTAAAAAATTATACTGGATGAACAGTGTCCCCCCAAATATACAGATGAACAGTAACATTTTCTCTCTCCTCCACTCACAACCACTTTTTATACCCTTTATAATATAAAAATCTCTCCTCTCATTATTTGATGGATTGAATGTGAGTGCTCTAAGAAGTCCTTTGGATATGTATATTATATATATATATATATATACTAGCCATTTACCCGCGCGATGCAGCGGGAATAGCGATTTACATGGATCCTATATTCTTAGGGTCTAAGTTATACTTATTTGGTGGATTATTTGTATCAAGACTTATGATCCCATACTCCATCTCACTTGTGTAAGCAGATTCATTACCTTATCATATACTTAGGCCTTGTTTGTTTGCATCTGAATGGCATCTAAATGGAATCGATCAGAGGTTGGCTCTGATTCAGTCAGATGTTTTGGTGATTGGTTCGACATCTGAATGGGGATTTCAAGCTCTTAACCATTCGGATTTGAGGAGTCGCTGAACCATTCAGAGGAGTGGAGCCTCTTATTCGGTCAGAGGCTCTGATTCACCAAACGAGGCCTTACCCTTAAAAACCTTCGGAATCGCTAATTTTTTTTTAAATTTAGTCAATTACTCGGTTAGTGCTAAATCATCCTCTTGCCATTACATTATCATATTGTGGCATTTGTATTTAGACTTTGGTAGGCCAGACACTTCATCACATATTACCTAGACCACATTATTAGCTTTACTCACTTCTAACCCTTGCATCAAAATCTCATGAGTCCCGACTCGGTCATTCCGCTTTCCTCTTTAGTTACCGCCATTCCATTATATTTATTGATGATTTTAGCATATTCAAATGAATCCGCTATCTCATCGTTCTCAAGCTATTGACTCTTCGTTATTTTCTCTTTTGTTGAGAACGTCTTTTCCTACACCATCAAACACTTATAGTGTGATGGTGCTCCTAAGCTTACACGAGGCTCGATGAGTCAGTTTCTTTTTAAGTCAGGCATTACAAATCGCCTTTCATGTCCATACACACCCCAACGAAATGGGGTAACTGAATGGAAAAACTGTCATTTGGCTTACGACTGATCAGGTCTTGCTCTTTCTCGAGTTTTAGATCTTCAAAGTTATCGAGCATTCATCATATTACAAGCATTGTCATAGTTTCGAAACCTCATATATGTATAACAATGTATAAACGTAAATCTAGATATGAAGTAGAACCTTAATTAGATCCGAAAACATCATCCAGAACACAATTTTGCATAAACTGAGAAGTGAGAGGCCAAACAAGCCGCAACGTTTCAAGTTCTAAAAAGATCAACGACAAAAGACCTAGCGATTACTCGTTACAACATTACCCTTTCTCCCTCCAAACATAAAGATAACTTCACAAGGGCATTTTAGTCACACACTTTAATACCCATAATTCCCTTCGTACACAGATCCACCATAGTCAGCAGCAGGTGGCGGTGCATGGGCGACAGGAGGCGGTTGAGACGGGTAAGCAGGAGCATGACCCGGGTAAGGGTTATAGCTTCCTTGGGCAGGTGGCTGAGCAGTTGAATTCTGAGCTCAGTTGCCGCTTCAGCAACAAAACTCTGAACCAACAACCAAAACAAAAAAAAAAAAAGGAAATATTGATTACCCACCAAAAGAAGTATATGACACATTAAATTGGTTACTATTAATCTATAATGGCTCAAATGGTCAAAAATGCAAAAATAACCCCTAAATCATGGTATTCAAAAATACAACTTTTTCATTGAAACAATATAATTTATGTGATCATACTTCACACACCTAAGTATTTATAGAAAAAAATTGGAAAAAATGTTTCGGGTACAACCATTTCAACCTGTATCGAAAATTACCAAGTTGACCGTGTTTTGACCCGATACCCAAGTTGGCCATTTTTACATCTAATAAAATTATGGAATAGTATAATACATGTATCAACTGCTGAGCTGTTAAAACTTGGGAAGTTGAACTGTTAATATCAACAGTCATTTCATCAGGAACACCTCTTGTTTCTTGTATAAAAATGGTTGCACCACTGGCCCGTCTAATATTAGCTAATATTAGTGCCCGACGTACCAATTAAAGCATCGGCATATGAAAGAGGATTTGCATGTTCTGTGAGACCTACACATAAATAGCATCTCACTTTTGCGAATTTCGTTCAAAGGTTTGTTTTTCGCATCTGGATCCAAAAGGTTTGAAATCTTGGCATTTTCATCAGACTCATTAACCCCATCCATTTTTCACCATTAAACGAGGGGCATTTCTGTCTTTTAGTCATTTTTTTATTAAAAAGTCAGGTGAAAATGGCAAGAGTTCAACCTTTTGGATCCAGATGCGAAAATAAATCTTTGGACGAAATTCGCAAAAGTAGACAAACATCAAGGACGAAAATGGCATTTTACTCTGAAAAATAATGATGAAAGATCAGAGCTTTTTAATGAAGACATACATCACCAGATAAGATTTCAGCTAAGATGCAACCGAGTACCAAAGGTCAACTTTCTGGTCATACAGAAGGCCGAGAATAACTTCAGGAGCGTCATAAGACCGAGATTGCACATATAAGGACAATCTGTCATTTTTAAAGCAACTTCTTCCGAGATCAATAACCTTGATCTCACATCGGCTATAGCTTTTGATAAGAATATTTTCAGCTTTAGATCATAATGTATTATTCCCAATTCATGCAAGTAATCCAAAGCTTCCAAACATTGTCACGTTATCGCCTGATTTTCAACAAAAGTCAACATTTCTCATTCAAGAAAAAGATTGACCCATTTGTATAAATGGGTCAATTTGGTTTTACATTATCTCAAACGGGTCAATAAACAAATCTATAGCCTGGGCATGGTAAAATAAGGCTCCCCACCAGATTCTTTATTGTATTTTTGCATCCCATTCTGTTTTAAATATGTTAATACAACTTATTTTAGGCCAGAAAACCCATCAAAGTTTCAAAAAAAACTGACTCAAGGCAATGACACAAAATAACTGATTTTCACAATGTGAAAAAAGTCAACATGGTAAAAAGTTACCAATGCATCAGTTGCCTTATCATGATTTTGACCCGTTAGTATTATTACCGGTAAAAATCAAGTTTTTTTGAAAGTTTGGTTATTTGTTTCTGTATGGTAAAAGGGTGGTTACCTAAAATAGAAATTGGATCAAAGTGAGTTACCTTTTCATGAAATTAACCCTTATGAAAACTATTAGTGATTTTAGCTTATGATAGAATAATGTTCTTACCAGTATAGCCACTCCAGTGATTAAAAATGTGGTAGAGATTAAAGACTTCACATGCCTAAATCCCACCTGACTTTCTCATTCAAATACATATGTACAGACAACAGTCATTATGCAGCATAAAACAAGATCACCTTCTGCCAGTGGTCGGTAGGCAATTGCAACACACCGCAAACTTCCACGAGCCATATATCGCCTTTTTTAAAATACTCTACCGTTCCTTCATCCAGGGGTACAAGCTGTTCATTACTGTCCATGTATCTTGTATATGCAGGCTAACGCGGTTTCGGCAGCCCCTTTTCAGTGAACATGAACTTTAGAATCAGTCTGTGAAAAAAAATATCGAAAAAAGCAATGTTTTAAGTGAATCATGTAACAAAATATAAATGTGGTCAAGAAATATATAAATGGCTGCGAAATTAAATTACCCGTCTTACGGCAAACCGCCTCGCTTTTTCTCATCGGTAAGTTGCTTACTATATCCAAAGCCAAATGAACACGATGTTTCAAATTAAATCTGACTCTCCTTCGGTGAAGTAACCGGAACAGACTTCCACTTCACAAAAATAAATTATTCATATAAATTTCTGACAATTAATAGCTCATTTCTCATATATGTATTTCAGGTTGACTTACCGGTAAAGGAACTCAGTAACAATGCATACGTGGTGAGGTGAAATTACTGTACCCATGAAGAGCACAATATTTCGATGTCGAAGCCCTTTCATCACAGATACCTGCATCACAATATCTGGCAGGTCCTTCGTTAAATAACGCTTAAACTTTGCCGTGAATCTGCACAATAGAAACGGGTCAAAACGTATTAACCCAGTAACTCTGTTAATTTTATGAGTTACTAATTTAAAAGAATATGATTTTATGCCCAAACTTTCATGTAAAACTTTGTAAAATTTATTACAAGTTAAGAAATAACTATCTAAGTAGGCTCTAAACATATTACCAAGGTAACTCTTTCAACAATACAGTAATCAACATTAGTTCCTTTGTAATTGCAGAAAAGCCTTTCAAACAGTTCCTCTACAGAGTAAATCCAACACTCAGATATATACTATATTTTACGGAGAAAACCCATATGATGCCAGGTCAATGTTTGTCTAATTTGTTATATCATTAATTAAGTATATATTAAAAATTGTGGTATGATGAGCACTGTAATGTTAAGTTTTTTATTTTAAATATTGACACCTACACCCCCTCAACTTTGTAAAAACTTTGTAAAATGTCATTTTAACCCCCTTAAGTTTCTAAAGTTTCTAGTTTACTATGTACTTCCATTCTTTAACTAAAAAAGAATAATTTTACGTGCTTGTTTTTATTTATGTGTCGATATAAATTCAAATTGGTTTTCGTTTTGACGTAAATTTTTCCGGACACAAGTCGGCTTAAATATAATACGTTTTCATGTTTTTATGTACGTTTTCAGTTGTTCTACGTTTTGACGTAAATTTTGTTCGGAAATGATTCGGGTCAAATGTAATATGCTTTCATTCGACGGTACAAATTCGAGTTATTGTATTTGTACATTACCAGTTTAGCTAAAAAGGGTAAAAGTTAGTGAGTTACCTCATAACATTTATGTGTTTTTCAATCAAATCCATCTGTTCATCATCATACTCAAACCATTTGTCAGCTGCTTCAACTGTATGATCCCCAGTTCCTATATCTGAATATTGAGTAGCAATAGCAGTTATAAGTAATGACAATATATGGCATTACAAGTTTTAAAATCCAATTAAAACTTTAACAAATTACATTTAGAGCTCACCTTCAAGAATACCAGGCTTCTCAGAACACCCTTTTAACCTCCAGTACTCATGCCCTTTTGTTGTCTCTGAAAACTGGCTCAGTTCTTACAGCATCAGGCCTCTCTTTATCTTCATAATCACAATAATTAAATTATATAATCAACAAATTTTAGGGTTTTAGGCCTTTCAAATAATAAAATTCAGGACTTACAAGGCCTTTCAAATCAATCAAGTGGTCCAGACATTGAACTGTACTTCTCAACAAAATCACTAAAAACTCAGAGTCGCATTATCAAACCACAAAACTACATCACAACTGCAGATATTAGCTGAATCCATGAAGAGACAATCGTAATTGTTCAGTTTATCTTAAAGCATACCTTTAAGTTTGCGATAAAGATAGAACAACAGCCGGAAATGACCTGAAAGAAAAAACAAAATTGACCCAGGTATTAAACTCGCTCATGTAATTAAACATGTATAAAATCACAATATGAACCTGAAATCAAAATCCCCCAACCTGCATATAAACATACCAGATCTAAAAGTTTTACGGTATTAGGGTTTGGGGATCGCAAATCTAAAAGGAAATAACAACAATCAACAACAAATCATACGAGGAATACGAAATCATACAAGGAATACCTGAGCAAGCCTATGAGTAACCTCTTGAAGATGGATATTGCTCTTCGTAAGAAGGAAGACTAAAGGGAAGAGAAATTAGGGATGAAATAAAGCCAATAAAAGCCAGAAATCGGAACCAGGAGGTCAGAATCTTCATGTTGAAACTTCATAGATCTGGTGAAATCGAGAAAGAGAGAGAGAGAGAGAGAGAGAGGAGCAGGGGAGCGACAATATGTTTTGAAATGTTTTGAATGTGAAACCCTAGATCTGGTGAAGATCACCGTGTCCTTTTTTTTCAATTTTTTTTAGTGAAATGGTATAAGTGGAAAGTGAAGTTTTCTGGTGCTTAAAAGACTTGTACATCATGCTTTAGGGGTGTTTTAAGAAAATTTTAATGACCTTAAGAAGTCCTTTGGATATGTATATTATATATAGTATAGATATAGAAGTATAGATAGTATAGATATAGATATAGATATATATAATATATAATATATATATATATATATATATATATATATATATAATAGATATAGTGGAGGGTTCAAATGAGAAAAAAATTTTGTAAGAATAAAAAGAATAAGTTTTAAACCAATAAAAATGTTTCATTTTACTTCATTTAATATGTGTATTTAATGTTATTAATAAGGGCATATAGGTAAATTTCTAATTGTAATTAATTAGCTAACTAACTAAATTTATAACTCACTTTTAAATATACTCTTTCAAGATAAAATAATTTAGGGTTAAGGACAATTTTCGGCATGTGTAGGATAAATTTTAGTATGTGTATGATTTATTCTTAAATGTGTATGATAAATTTAGATATGCGTGGGGTAAATTTCGGTAAGTGTAAGATATATGTAGGATAAATTTTGAAATGTGTAGGATAAAATGTTTTTTTCTTTATTAATGAAAAATAACATAATTAATGGGAGGAGTTACACACTATTTAATGTTTTACCATTATGCCATTTCTTCTTTTTCTTCCCACATAAAATTTCTTCTCAAATAAACCTTCCCCTATATATATATATATGTATGTATATAGGGTAAGGATCATTTCAGAACCATAAATATTTACAGAACTCGCAGAACTTCTAATAAACAATCTTTTTATTTATATATATTTATGTTTAGGATAATTTTATCATTTATTATGTGTATTTTTATGATTACATACATGGTAAGAGTAAATACAAAAATATATATATAAAGTGGCTGTTTATTCGAAGTTCTGAAAGTGCTGTAGTTATTTAAAGTTCTGAAATGAACCCAACCCAATATATATGTATGTATATATATATATATATATATATAGGATAAGGATCAGGTGAAAAGTAGTAGGCTAATTGAGAAGTATTCTGGACCACATATTTTTCCCTAAGCAAAAAAATGCAAAAAAAAAAAAATTAAAAAATACAATTTTTTTTTTGAAAAAATCGGAGCTTTTTCTTTAAGGTTTTGTTTTTTTTTTTAAGTTTTTTTTGGGATTTATACATATGTGTATATTGTTAATATTTTAACTGTACATCTGTGTATATACTTGTTTAAAATTGAAAAATAAGTGTTATTTAGGGTTTAGCATTAGTATTTAGGGTTTAGCATTAGTATTTAGGTTTTAGCTTTAAGGTTTAGAATTAGGGTTTAGCAATAGTATTTAGGGTTTAGCATTAGGGTTTAGCTTTAGCTTTAGGGTTTGCATTTGGGTTTAGCTTTAGGGTTTAGTTTTAGCTTTTGGGTTTAGCATTACGGTTTAGATTTAGGGTTTAGAATTAGGGTTTAGGTTTAGCTTTGGGTTTAGGGTTTATAACACTTATTTTTCAATTTTAAACATGTTTATACATATATGTATGTTTGACAATATACAAATATGTATAGGTAAAAGATAAACAATATACACATATGTATAAATAAAAAAAAAATTAAAACCTTAAAGAAAAAGCTCCGATTTTTCCAAAAAAAAAAAAAATCTTGCATTTTTTTCAACTTTTTTTTTTTTTTTTTGCATTTTTTGCTTAGGGAAAATGTGTGGTCCAGATTGCTTCTCAAGTTTCTTAAATAGGGTGGACATCTCTTAGGATTCCTACCCTATATATATAATATATATATATATATATATATATAAACAGGATAAGGAGAAAATGCCTAAAAGTGTGAAAACAGTGAGAACGGATCCTGGTCGAACACGTGGCGCGTGATATAATCTGGGCAGATGGGCTTTTTTGTCTTTTTGTCTTTTTTTCTGATGCGTGTGTCACAATACTGCTTCATTTTTGGCGTTTAAGATTCTTTTTGGCGTGTAGTTAGATTCAGTAACTACCAGGCATTTTATTTGTCTTTTTTTAGATCTGCGTCGTTGAATTAATCGGTTTTGTGTTACATAGTAAATATTTTGGCGTTTATGGCGTTCCCAAATTCATTAAAATTAATTAGCAATTCTAACATCTTGACGTCCATGGTGTTACTAAATTCAATATGTACCTTTAATAATTCAAACTTTACAATTTTTTTTGGCGTTTTTGTAGATTTCAGCAGGTGAATTAATCCCATATATCTTATAACGGTAAATTTTTTGGCGTTCATGGCATTCTTAATAAATCATTATAATTCATTAATAATTCAAAAGATTACAAAAAAACGAAATCAAAACAAACTAATACTCTTCTGTGTTTGGGATTACATCAGAGATGTACCCATTTTTTCCTTTATTGCTGCTATCTCTCTTCTTTCCTCGAGCAAGTTTAGATTCATCCGGAGGTCTTGTTCGTTCTCTGCCTCTCTCAGCTTCATCCTTGCAGTTGGGGACCCTATTTCAGCTGGGATGACTGCCTCCGTCCCGTAGGTCAAACTGAAAGGGGTTTCCCTGTTGCAGTCCTTGGGGGTGGTCCTATATGCCCATAAGACGAAGGGCAATTCTTCCACCCATCCTTTTTGCTTCCTTCCTAGCCTCCCTTTCATTCCCTTGATTACACTTTGGTTTGCTCTTTCTACTAACCCGTTGCTCTGGGCATGGGTGATGAAGGTGAATACCTGGTGTATATGCATATGTTCGCACCATGGCCTAAAGGGCTTTCCTGAAAATTGGACGCCGTTGTCACTTACTAGCTCCTTTGGCACCCCGTATCTGCATATGATGTTGTCCAACACAAATCGCCTAATTTGTTCTCCAGTAATCTTTGCTAGAGGTCTTGCCTCTACCCACTTGGTAAAATAGTCGATAGCGACCACTACATATTTAACCCCTCCTGGGCCCTCTGGAAATGGCCCGATGATGTCAATGGCCCACTTCTGGAAGGACCAAGATGTCGACACAGGTATCAATGGGTGCTTGTGGTGGTGTGTCATGGGTGCATGGACCTGGCAGTTGTCACATTTCTTGATTTCTTCTGATGTTGTCTCATACATCCTAGGCCAACAAAATCCTGTATTCATTGTTTTTGCCACCACTGTCCTTGGCCCAGAATGCATGCCGCAAATACCCTCGTGTATCTCTCTAATCACGTATATGGCTTCTACATTATCGACACATTTCAGTGATGGCCCCAAGTAGGACCTTTGATAAAGTTCCCCATCAATTAATCCGTATTGTAAAGCTTTGACCCTTATCTTCCGGGCTGCCCAGTCACCTTCGGGTAGTATTCATTCCCTGAGGAATTTTACAATCGGTGTTATCCAAGTCCCCTGGGCGTTTTCGATTGTAGCTATTTCCTCAGCATCGATGGAAGGGGAGGTTAAGACCTCCACCTTGACTTCTCTTAAGACTACGGAGGCTAACTTGCTAAGAGCTTCAGATTTTTTGTTTCTCCCTCGGGGTATGTATTCCAGCTTGAAAGTCTTGAAGGCCTTGGCCGTCTCTTTCACCTTGGTCACGTATCGAGCCATTGTTCCATAACCATGGCAATCAAATGTTTGGTTTTATTGATTCATTAAGTAAAGTACATTGTCTTTAAACCAAAACAAACAATCTACACAATGTTTATAACTGTTTTTAAGTCACTAAGGCCTCGTCCAGGTCCTAAGTGAACATGCTTCCTAGCAATCAACATCATGCATCACCACCTGAAACATATGTAAAAATAAAGTCAGCAAAGAAATGCTGGCGAGTACATAGGTTTTGTGAGAGTATCGGAATCATGGCTCGTTTATGTATATATTGCAATACCCCGAAAACCTTGTTTTAAAAAATATATCATATTGCAACATGATTAACCAACTCAAATCAAGATGGTTATAATTTATAAAATCTCGTAGCCATGATTCTTAACCCAAAAACATTTGTTTTAGTAATCCAAATCGTGAATCGTTTCATTAATAACTCGTTAATAAAACTCGTATGGTTTATATCGTTTCGAAAACCTCGTTGTGTGACATCGTTTCAAATCGTTTCCCAAGTGAACTAAATAATGACACGCAATGTAATATGATAAAAGCACTTATATATAAGATGTACCGGCGGCGTATCTACCATGCTTATATCATACTACACCCGTCCCACTATCTAATCACTTCCCAAACCAATCGTTCGTTCAAATCGTTTTATCTCGTTTAAATCGTTCCAAATCGCTTCAACTCGTCCCAAAATCGTATTCGTTTTAATTGTGAAACTACTTTTGGTCGTCTCGCTAATAACATTCAAACCTTCGTGACTCGACTACCTCGTTTCTCGCATTAACAAACCACCAAAGGGTAAGTTAACAATAATAGATTCGGTCGTTACCTACATAACACCCACACATAACCATGGGTGTAGTCATATAATGGGACTTGTCAGATCCTATGGTACCATAACCTAATACTGGTCGGCTTGATCAATGCTAATGAATGTCATTCGTTATGTAATTACAACCATCGAGTTTGTTCACATTATTGAAATCGTTGTTAGTTTTGTATAAACCATCTCAATCGTTTTGAAACCATCGTTTAAAATATCGAAATCGTTTTGTACATATGAATCACCCCAAAACAATTGAAAACAGTAAAATAGGGGAACTATGTACTCACATTGAATGATAGGGTATCCTTGATCTAAAGAACTTAGCGAAGCTCAGACAAACCAAGGAAATTCAAGTAGTACCTAGTAATCGGATCACTAGTAAATAAATCAATACCTAAATCGGAAGATCGGATAGAATGAGGTCTTGTAAACCAAATGAGTGTTGGAACTCATGATGATATGGTTTAACAAAGCCTACATCCTAGATCGAAACTTAGCCTAAGTGCTTTTGACCCGTTACGACCCATTAAGGTAGCTTATGCTACTTTAACATGTCGTTCGCGCGATACTATGTTCGGATGGTTAACTATGTGCTATGTTGAGTCTTATATGCCCAATAATATATAAACATGTTACCATATCAGTTTAGATGTCAAAAACTTGTTTACATATGTAAAATATGGGTTTAAGCTTCAAAAGGGCGTTTTGGTCATTTACTATGGGCATACAAGCTACTTAACAAATAACTAACCAATCCTATGTGATCATAAGGTATAACCTCAGTGGTTATTCCCCATGTAACTATGATCACTAATCAAGCTTGATCGGATCCTAATGATCGACCAAACGGGTCGGGTTGGAAAGTCTAAGCGGTTGTTTAGACCGCTTAACTTACGACCCTAAACAAGCACTAAACTAATAGTGACAAGTTAAACATGTCAAAACATGTTTAACCTACTTAGAAAACTGATTTGGTATCAAAACAATGGGTTTTGATACCCAAAAATAGTTTCGTTGCAAAATGCGCGCTAAAACGCATTTTGACCGAAACTTTGACTCGTCACTACGCCTAGTTAACGTGGTAATCAGAAGGTATAATTGCTAAGGATTATAATCATCGTGATTACAATCACGTTGCAAAGTTCAATTGAACTTTGACTTGACCAATTGATGGTCAAAACTGAAAGTCAAACTGTTAGCCAAACTTATTTGACTTTCTACCTAAACATAAAGAATAAGCAAGAAAGAATACTTACAAAGGGTCCTAGCTATCTTTTCTACAAAGAATAATGTTCCAATCAGTTGAGAGAGCTCCCAAACCAGATTGTAGAGAAGAGAGGAGAGAAATGAGCAATGAATGAATGAAATTGCTTGGCTCTATATAGTTTTTGCAAAACCATTAGGATCGTTTCTTGGAGAAGAGGGAATGATCCAGGCCTTACACTTGTTCAAGACTGATTGGGGGACTTGTTATCCACACAAACCAGCCCATAGCTTTGAAAACTAGAGATTAAAACCATCAAATTCGAGCTAAATGACCAGATTCAATGTTTTTGTTCTACAAGTCTGACAGGGGCCGCATAAAGATAGGGCCTGGCTTACGCGGGCCGCCTCGCCAACTTTGGCAGAATGACAGTTTTAGCCCCTGAACTTGTAAAACGTGCATTTCGGCCCATTTTTGACACGTTTAAGCCCCGTTAACCTCATTTCAAGGCTCTAAAATGAAGTTAAGGTATTGGGAACTTAAAACATTCTCAAAAATATCTTGGATGTCAGTTCGTTTGGTCGTACGGTCTCGTTGTTCGTTAAATTACGACGAAACTCAAACGGACGTGAAAACGAACCAAATTAAGCGACGAATGGTATTTTTGCATGCCGATCACTAAAATACAAATATTTTAGTGTCTACAAAATTTTTGGATGTCCAGATGTGTTCAGAACGCAAGATATGCGCGAAAATGCAAACTTACGTCGTTTTTGACACTTTTAGTCCCTGTAAGATCAAATAAGCATATTTTTGCACACCAAACCATTCAAAGCTTATTTGTAAGCTATGTTTAGGTTATTTATGGTATGTTTAGCTTATGATCAAGTTCCAGACTCTTTGATACCATACGAATCGGTATAGTTTCACAGTTTGACACAAATAGTCCCTGCGATCGAATAAACTTGTTTTCAACACACCAAACCATCCAAAACTTATTTCTAAGTTATGTGAAGGTTATTTAAGGTATGTTAAGCCTATGTCACTATTCCGGAGTGTTGGTTGCATTAAACTGGTTATATTTACGCATCAGTGCGCGTATAACCTTCCAGAAAGCGATTTAAAACTTGAAATCGAATCGAATCAAATTGTAAAATCATCAAACACAAATACACATATAAATACACCAAAGCACATTGTTTTATTAATAATTAACATTGTTTTGCATTGTTTATCGATTATAGAGCACAGTTGTCACACCCCAGCCATCAGATCTTCATCTCCCAAGCGATTTCACCCCATAAACAACAGCGTACACGGGCACAATTCCCATGTTATAAAAAGGCAAATGAAATCGCATAGCCTAAAAATGCAATGAAATCGCATGTTTTGAACTCCCATGCAAATGAGTCCACAATTAGGCTAAAGTTGGCTCTGATTCTCTTAAATTAAGGACTCCACAATTGAACACTCCTTTGAACCAGTCAAACATGACCAGGGAATAATACAAGGCAGTAGTACAGCAAGCAAAAGAACACATTCTTGCCATTGATATTTTTGAGATAATTTTAACCCAACGTTTTGAACGCCGAACGTTCGCAGATCCTTTTGAGATTTACCTTTCACTATGAATTATGAAACCATCTCCGTACATGACTTATTCACAGGTACTTATTCATGAATTAAACTTTTTAGTTTACTTTTCTTACTTGACTCGTTGAGACATTCCATGTTGTCAGGCTTAAGGTGTGTCGTGGTTGGTTCAAGCCCAGAAATTATCACCCATGTGAAATATGAAGTTGTTAAGTTATGAAAAGCAATGTGCAGAACACATCATGCTGGTTTACTTCGAGAGAAATTTTATATACGTACATATACATACATACATACATACATACATACATACATACATGCATGCATGCATGCATGCATGCATGCATGCATGCATGCATGCATGCATGCATACATACATGCATACATACATACATACATACATGCATACATACATACATACATACATACATACATACATACATACATACATACATACATACATACATACATAGGGGACCGCTAAAATGAGAACCACCTCGAGTTGTAAGAACCGTGAAAACTACACCGTACGGGGCGAGGTGGACCAAAATTTTTTTTCAAAAACGTAGATGCATGTATAATAACAACATTTGTAAAAAAAAAATTCAAAAAATAAAATGTCGTGTGTGTAGTTTTGAGCACCACAAGTTTGTGTTTACGGGTACCGTAAATTTAACCGGAAAATTTACGGTACCCGTAAACACAAACTTGTGGTGCTCAAAACTACACACACGACATTTTTTTTTGAATTTTTTTTACAAATGTGTTTATAATACACGCATCTACGTTTATGAAAAAAATTTGGTCCACCTCGCCCCGGATCAAGTAGTTCTCACGGTTCTTACAACTCAAGGTGGTTCTCATTTTAGCGGGCACTTACATACATACATACATATATATATATGGCGGGGTTCTAGAGTGAACGTTAGTGTTTTTGTGAACTGAATGAATAAATCCTGACCATTGATTTACACTTTTGTAATGATAATCAAGTGTTATGATTAGTTTACTAGTGTTCACAATCAAGGGGGTTGTTCACAAATTAACCTAGTCTATGTCTCTAATAAAGCAAACCATTGGGGGACACATGTCACCCAATGGAGCAAGCCACCTAAGCATCCACATAAGCTATGATGTGGCAAAATGTCTAATAATGTGACAAGTGGCATACCTCACGGATTGGGATTCATTTGGACGCGGGATCCGGTTGAGTTCGGGTCATCCTATACTTTGAATTCGGATCTATATAAAAGGCTCTCTCATGTCTCTCTCTCATTATCCCAAACCGTTTCAAAAAAACCCTAATCGGCGACTCTGGTTCTTGCGCTTTCAATCGATCCTGTGAACCGAGGTTTAATCAATCTTCAAATATTCAACAGTGATCATCATCGACGGTAATGATTCCGATAATTTCTTCATCATCTTATTGATCGATTCTGTTTGAATGGTTTGTTTTACTTTGATTTGTGATGTATTGTCTGTTATGTGATGATGTATGAATTTATTGTACATGATTTGAAGATCGATTAGATTATTCCTTTTTTCTTAGGGTTTTAAAACCCGACATCATGTTGTTTGTTTATGTAATTTTAATATCGATTTCTTAAATAAGTTTTGTGGGTTAGTTAGGGTTTAGAATCCCCGATTTTTAAGTTGGTGTATATATGTTTTGTGTATTAGGGTTTTTCATTTGAATATGTTGATTTGTTCAATTCTGTTCCTCAGATTTACCTTGATGATAAATTGTACGTTATAAGTTTTTGGTGTATTAGGGTTCTAATTACAGTTTTCATCTACTGTTATATGTTTGAAAGTGACAAGAACTAAAGTTTGAAACTTTATAAAATGGATCTAACAAATTACAAACCTGCTGTTAGTTCTATTTCCAATCTTCAATACCTTCTTTAACCATATAAGCAAGCTCTGTAAAGGACAGAACAGCAGTCACAAAAAAAAAAAATTTGCAACTCTTCTAAACTGTTCAACAATGAGTAAATACGTTTTGGGTTTTCATATCGGACTGTTAAATATGTGATTTGATTATTTTAGTGCACATTCTATTACAAGCCTCTTATTTGAACTCTATATTTGTTACATGTACCTGTTATGATATACAATTTGGGGTTGTGAAAGACAACAAATTTGGAAGCGATATGGTGTACGGATTCGCAGCGCATGTGCGGAAGTGCGACAGAAAATCGTTGGTGAGTGTTGAAGTTATAATCATTTAAAGAAAAAAAAATTAAGATGTTTTAATATAACACATTGTGATAACTGTTATTATAAATGCATTCAACGATACTTATATTTTCCTTTGCAGAAACTTCCTGTTGATTATGGTGACTGGATTACGAAGTTTGGTTATCCAGAAAAAAATGCAATCATCAGGACCCTTGATGGGAGTACCTTTCAAGTCAAAGTGTTTAAACTTGCTGGCAACTTTTTTTTTTACAATGGCTGGTTTGATGTTATCACATCATTGAAATTACCTGATAATTCGTGGGTTGTTTGTCAGTATGATGAAACTTTATCTTTGTTCCGCCTATTCCACTTTTATCAAGATATTTCTCTAGCACCATCTAAGTACTTCTACTACAAACCTAAAAATGATTTTAGTGACCGAGACGACTGCATGGTAATTGAAGTTATACGTTTTTAAATTATTTTATCCTTGCGTTCGTTCATTTTTTTCTATTTCGGCTATTCCAATTATTCCTGATACTGTTTTATTCTTTGTGTAGTATGTGAACAGGTTGTTTGTTCATCACTCTATGCTGAATATCTGTCCTTCAAATCCGGTTTTGATTCGTTGTGCTGGAAATCGTAAATGGGTTGTTCGGATGGAAATTTTAGACCATAACATTTACATTACCACAGGTTGGAGTCGGATCAAGGAGGATATGTCGATAACTGATGATCATTTGTTGGTATTTGAAATGATTGATCGTTATACGTTTGATTTGAGTGTTTTTTGTTGTAAGCCTGCCCTTCTAACTTACCCGCCTGAAGTTTCTGTTATCAAAAAACAACCAAGTGATGCCTTTATTGAAGTTTCTGATGATGAGGTGCCTGATGCGGTTGCTTCACCTGTATTTGAAGATAGTGTTGATGACGAAGTACCGGTTACTTTTGTTGTTGACAATCATTACGTAAGTTTGTATTATTTACTTCTTCATACCATTAAACTATGTTAAGTGAATCCAGTTTAAATCATTAGTTGTAGGAAAAGCAGTTTTTTTTAGGTATGTATTATTAACATTTATATTATCATCTGTAGCGTTTGAAGAAGAAGTGGGCTCAAACTCATGGTTTAGATCGAAAGATGGCTTTGATCATCAAGGACAGCGCTGGTCGAACTTGGGATGTATCTATTGGTAAGGAGTTCTCGCAAGGCTGTCCGCGATTCAATGTGACCGGTATGAGGGAGTTTGTTAGAGACAAACGGTTGGTATACGGTTCTTCGTTTCATATGGTATTTGTTAAAAGTAAAGGTATGTTGCTTTATAACTGACTTGATGAAGGTACATGGTATGTTTTGGTAGTTTTTACAAGGTGTGGTGTTAGTATACATTGACTGGTAGTTTTTTGTTGTGGTTGTTACGTTAAACATATGTGATGGTATATGTTGCTGACACTTTTTTTGGGCCGTTTATATGTGTGGCCGATGATTGCTTAGTCTTTGAACATATTTGAATATATATTGGTAGATGTTAATGTTATTGGTATTGCTACATGTTTGTGGTAAATAATTAGTGCTTCATAATTGTATGTATCTTAATTTAGGAATCAATTTAAGTATTCATCATATTAAACATCATTTAAGTACATTGTTTGATTAGTGCCCAAAACTATTATTTTAACATTAAATATTATTATAATAAACCGTCCGTTTTCTAAAGATTTACGTAAAACAAAAATTTAATATGCTTTTGTTTCCTTTTTTAAATTGTATAACTGACTATAATTAACTTTTTTAATAAAACCGTTCCATTTTAATCAATTTAGAGTTTTCTTAATCTTCATTGAATATCTACACATGGAAATTTTATTCTAAATATGGTACTATCTTCATTGAATAAACTAAAGTTTGTTCACTGAAATAATTGAAATCTTTTTTAACATGCATTTTAATTAGTTATTTATATCAAAGTGGTTTTTTTTTTATAATCAACATTATTAACGTTTTTTTATTTAAATTTGGAAATTAAAAACAAATTTTCAATCTTATATATATAAATTTTATAAAATCGTTGCTGACATATAATATTTTGTATTTAAACAATTAAGTTTAGTATAGGAAAATCGTAAATTAACTACATATATATTACCATTAAAACTAAACCACCGTATGATAAATTATATGGCATTTTTTTATTTTATTGGGTTGGTAAAAAACCTGAATTTTCAATCTTTTACGGTTTGAGTTTACCTTTTTAATATGTGTAACATATGGTAATTTACTTAGGGTGGTATTTCATTTTGTGTTGTTTTTTATGCATTCCTTTTAAATATACGAAAAAGTTGGTGCCTAATCTTTTTGACATTTGTATTTTTTTTAGAAATGTTAATCCATTTCTAAAAATAGTTATTTCTTAACTTAGGTAACATATTTTTATATTACTTTCAACTTGAAAAAAATAATTAAACGAAATTTGTAAATATATTCACTTAATCCATTCAATTCATTCACTTATAAATCATTTTTTTCCTTCAATCATCTATAGTTGGTTTTGAAGATTTTGAATAACTGATATCTTTAATTAGGACTGAATGTGGCTTCTTAGTGCCTTTTTGCCTTGATATGTTTTATATAATTTTACTACATTTTTGTAATAATTTGCTTACTTTTATAAATTAGAGATCTAATTCGTGTATTTTGATTACATGTAGTGTTTTCAGAATCTACACTATCTATTAAGGGAGATTACAGGATCACCTCTATTTGCCTACGTGTCATGTTTTTAGCTATTAATGAAGAGAGGAAGACACAAAGGATGTGTCAAAGACAGTTTAGATGATACATGTTCAAGGTAATAAGGAGAAACCCTCTGTTGAAGAAGCAACCAGTGAGAGTGTTTTGCCTGAAACATGGAGGGGTCGGTGATGTTGTCGAGGAGTGTCAGGAAATGCTAAGTGATAGCATTTTCTTACACTCCTCGACAATGTCACCGACCCCTCTTAAAAATTCCATCAAAACTCTATCACTGGTTGCTTCTACAACAGAGGGTTTCTTTTTGTTACCTGAACCTGTATCATCACAACTGTGTTGACTGACCCTGTATGTGTTGTTACATGAATATTCAATTAGGATTTACACATCTGAGACTAAAAGTATGATTAAGCAGACGTCTGTCCGAATAAGTGAGGTTTGACATTGAGAAATCATTTGAAATACTTGAGCAAATCATTTAGTGTTGACTGTGAAGGTGAATAAAAATTAATTGAAAGTGCTTTGGACATATCCTTTGAACATAAGGCTATGATGATTTTGTATATTTTATTGAAAATTGAATGAAGATAGCATTATGGTATGGCAAGGTTGTAGGATGGCAGTTGTTCATGCAACCTCTCTTGCAGCCATGGTGTTGTCATCTTTTTTCATAATCTGAGCCTGACAGTCTGAAAATATAAATGTTTTGCAACTTCAACATGAATATACAAGAAATACATAGTTGGATCTTTGTGATATTTAATAGAGAAGAAAGAGAGAGTTGGATGGATATATGAATACTTATGGATGGAGATATGATTTTTGTTTGAAACAAAATAAAGTTTTTGATTTTTATTGATTTTTGTAGATCCGACCATATTTATCGCGGTTACTAATTTTTGTTGCTTTTTTTTTTCATGTGAATCCCTAACTCCGTCATAACGAGCGGAATCCCACCATTCGTCAAGCAACAGAGGTTAGTTAAATCTTATACTTTTATTTATTTTTTTAATGTTTGTCATATATAATTTTATTTATGCTTTTTGTTCTTTTTTTTACTTAATAATATATTCTGAATGTTTTTTTTCAAACAAAATAAAGTTTTTGATTTTTATTGATTTTTGTAGTTACGACCATATTTATTGCAGTTTACTTAATTTATGAAATTTAATTTATTTTTAGAAACGTTTTTTTTTTCTATAAAAAGAGTTATGTTTTTATGCTTAATTTATCAATTTGATATTATAAGTATGTTTCTGTAATTATACATTTTTTCTATAATTAGGTTGCCGTTATATTTTTAAAAAAATTAAGTTACTTCTTTGTAGTTGTGGTTCAAAACTTTGAATTCAACTTCACTCCAATCTTCTTCCAAGAATACCTTGGGTTTCCATATAAGAATAAACTTATTCAGTAAATCTACATATATAGATTTTTTTACATTCTTTACTGTGTTCATCTACATCTACTTTTTCTTGAATCGATTTCTGAATTTCACATATCCCTCTACAAATCTGTAAGTTGTTTTTCTTAAATTCCTTCTTTAATCATTATTCATGTGTTTCTCCTTTTATTTAATGTGTTTAATTTTTTTTTATTTAACCCTAAATCTAATTGGTATTTAAAAATATGTTCATTTTTTGGGTTTTAAGATTATGGTTTTCTTAACGAATAATTAATTCTGCAAAACCAAAAACCGATTTTAATTCAGAATACTTTTTATTTGTAATGTATATTTATTCTACAATGTTTACCCGCAACCCATGATCCGATTGTTATTAATATGTTTCATAAGTTCTATTTGAAGTTATGTAAAATAACTTTTATTGGATTGGAATTGTTAATACAAAGCCTGATTCTGATCGTCATGGAAATTATTATGATTTTGTTTTTATATCAGATGTTTATGTAATATATTAACTTTTGAGGTCACTGTATCTATTTTTTATTATAGGGTAATAGTTATATATATTTTAAGGGGTTTTAAATTTTCTTAATTGTCAGTGTAAATTATTTGCCTACATTGATTATAGATTTTGGAACAACAGATACTTTTGATGATGTTTGTTATATATGGATTGTTATTATAACATGTCGTTCACATTGTTTTTTATGTTATTTATAATTTTGTTAATAATTGATCTGATGTGGTTTGTTTATGTAACCAGTTTTTGTAGGTATTTCATATGGCAGAAAGTTCATCAAGGTATTTTTTGTTCATTTTGTTAGTATATTTTACATTTCATATGTAGTATCTGTGTTTTTTTTTCATGTTTTTGTTTTTTTTTTTCTCACACTAACATTAACATTTTACACTTTATTAATATCGAAATTTTTAAATCAGGTTCAGAGGACCCTGGTTCTGTAGGCTAATGAATGTAGCAGATGAAGTTATTCTGGTAAATGATAAATTATTACATAAGTTATTTTTTGTTCTTTTATTTTCTTAGTATTAAATACAGTTTTTTATTATTGCATACTTTATATATTTTCACTGTAATTATAATAAATTTTGCAATTGTTTGTTTTATTAGTCCATTCCAGATGACGCTGCGGTCAAACTATGGGGTGTAGATAAAGGACCTACAAATGTTATTATACACATTGAAGATGGCCGACAATTTGATGTTTCTTTAAGCGCTGATAAAGGAAAGTTATTCTTTTTTCATGGTTGGTCCAATGTTGTAGAACATTTGCAACTAACCAAAGGCTTTTTGGTAGTATTTAATCCTGTAGATTATACTACGTTTAAATTAACATATTTCGTTGATGGGGTTAGTCGTGGCTCTTTCTGGACGTATCTGCTCCCTCCATCATCTCATTTTTATGTAAGATAAATTCTATTTTTTATTTTTGTTAATGTGTTGATGTATTAGTCTACTTATATTAAAACTAATTTGTTTTTTTTTTTCCTTTTTTGATCATTACCATAGGTCATTCCTGAATGTATCCTGCCAAAAGTTTATGATTATTCATCAAATGATGTAATCTGTACTGTACTTATAGATAACAAAACTTTTAATGTTGCCATTGAAACCTCTGACGGTAAAGTCGGTTTTACCGTTGGTATTGACGTAATTGTCAGTAAGTTGCAGTTGAAGACTGGTTGTTTTTTGTTATTTACAAAAGCTTTTGGTAATTTTTTCCATTTAAATTTTTTTGAAAAAAACGGTGTTGAAATCAATTTTCCTGATGAAGATGTCGATGAGGTAAGTTACATTTTGGTACTTAAATATATATTTTATATATGTTAATGGAATACATTTTATATATTTATTTTGCAGTCTGACGTTGCACCTATCGATGCTGAAAATGAAGTTGATGAACAAATAACTGGTGGTGTTCGTCGTTTTGTTCGTATGGCTTGTGAACGTTATTTTGTAAGTTTAATATCATTTTACAAACCGCTAAAAAACATGTGTTACAATTTTTTTTTTACTTAATAAACATTCTTCTTTTAGTTTCATATGTATTATTAATTGTATTTTTACAACAATACAGAGGATTCCTGATCCTGTATCACGGATGGCTAGACTTGATGAAGGTTTAAAAGATATCACCATTAGGCTTATGCATCTCGATCCCCCTCGACAATTTACTAACGGTACCAGACGTGAAAAAAAAACGACGGAGGTTTTCGATACGCGTTAACCAGGTGGAAGAAGTTTATGAAAGCAGCTCGAATTAACGACCGTGACAGGGTTCATTATTCTTTTGATGAGAATGACCAGGTGTTGAGTGTTGAACTGGTTGTACCTTACGTTAGGCGTAGTCATTAGTTATGTTACATTTAGGTCATGTTTTTTGTCTTTCATATGGCAGATATTAACTTTTTATATGGTTTTGTTGGTTTTTGACATTCGTTATGGTTTTCAATTTCAAGTTATTACATTTTTTTGCATTATATGACGTTATTTCCGGCATTTCATAAGTTGTCTGTTTTTCCTTCCAATGTATGTATTTGTACACAACATTTGTATTCAAAGTAAATAATATGGTTTTGGTGGAAGCCCGCGTATTACGCGGGCATTAACCTAGTCATATATATATATATATATATATATATATATATATATATATATAGTGGAGGGTTAAATTGAGAAATTTTTTTTTGTAAGAATGAAAAGAATAAGTTTGTAACCAATAAAAATGCTCAATTTTACTTCATTTAATATGTGTATTTAATGTTATTAATAAGGGCATATAGGTAAATTTCTAATTGTAATTAATTAGCTAACTAATTAAATTTGTAACTCACTTTTAAATATACTCTTTGATGGGAGGAGTTACAAACTATTTAATGTTTTGCCATTATGTCTTTCTTCTTTTTCTTCCCACATAAAATTTCTTCTCAAATGAACCCTCCTTATATATATATATAAGTGACCGCTAAAATGAGAACCACTTCGAGTTGTAAGAACCGTGAGAACTTTTTGATCCGGGGCGAGGTGGACCAAATTTTTTTTTCAGAAACGTAGATGCGTGTATTATAAACACATTTGTAAAAAAAAATTCAAAAAAAAAAAAATGTCGTGTGTGTAGTTTTGAGCACCACAAGTTTTTTTCATAAACGTACGTTTATGAAAAAGAAATTTGGTCCACCTCGCCCAGTACGGTGTAGTTCTCACGGTTCTTACAACTCGAGGTGGTTCTCATTTTAGCGGTCCCTTATTGTCACACCCCCAAAATCCACACGCGAAGTACCACCGCTTGGAGGCGTGACTGACCATGATCAAGCCACCAATCATATTGAACATATAAGTAAATAGTAAATGTCCTTCATCAATACGATAGATGTTTTCAAAACCAAACATAAACAAGTGTGTAGCGGAAGCAATAATGTAAAAAAACCCAACATAAGTATTAAGTTGAAATGTCATAAAAGAGTTTATCATAACATCCACAATCCGTGCCCACAACGACCGCGCCTCCCGTGCAAGCTCCATGGGTAACTATGGTCCTACAAGGCATGTAACAGAGAGTCAACAACTAGTTGGGCGAGTTCACAGTAAGTAAGGTCGTTGCATAACTACGCGTTATTACCTAAGCCGTTTTGTATGTTCAATTGGTGGGGGCTTCCCATGTTGTATATACTATCAGTGGGGGCTTCCCATGTTTGTATTTACTAGCAGTGGGGGCTTCCCATGTTTGTATTTACTAGACTAGTTGTACCATAAGTGTTCTTCTTAACCCGAGAACAGTAGTACGTACGAGGTTTACGTAGGCTTTACGTAAGTGCCCTTCTTAACCCGAGGACAGTGGTACGCGTGAGGTTTACGTAGGTTTTACGTAAAGTGTCCCTCGAAACCTGAGGACAGTAGCAAGCATAAGTATACATAGGTTTTACGTAAGTGTCCCTCGAACCCTGAGGACAGTAGTAAGCACAAGTATACGTAGGTTTTACGTAAGTGTCCCTCGAACCCTGAGGACGATGGTAAGTAGTCTAGTGTTTTACGTAGGTTTTACGTAAGTCTATCATATCAATCAATACCATTCCTTCAATACCATTCCCAACCCACCGGGAATCCCATGCCTTGGTAAGAGTCTGAACTCACCTTGGTTTGCTCGGTATGCTAAAGTAATACACGCTCACAAATAATCAGTCATGACCTATTGAATGCACGTATACCAAATCAGTTTATGTTTATAAAGTTTTGCGTGTAAATCTAACTTCGTTAAGTATGCTAGACAGTTAGCATCATATAACACATAAGCAGTTACACAGATTCATGCGATTCATGCTTCACATAATCGGTTTCTCGTTATCCGTTTACATAATTAACATGGTTAACAAACTTAACAGCATCATCATGCTAAATAGAGTCTACAACTAAACAGAGTTACATACATTTATATGATCATCAAACATAACAGTGAACATGCCTCGAGACCTGAACAATCATTACGACATGCACAGTTTGATTCCTCGATTTATGTTATGCCTCCTAAATCAAAGAATTGATTAACTATATTATTTCACAAAAGTCAAGGTCTCACATGAAATCAATCATTACCCACTGACTCTTAGCATCATTACATTTATCAAATTCAACATCCTTGACCGACAATTGCTAATGTTTACATGCTGTTATTTGACCAAAGTATGTAGTGGGTTGCAACATTAATCACATGATACATACCATTCTAATACTTCATATCGATTCATCACATATGTCAAACAATCTAATCATGTTTCACATCAATTATATACTGATCAAATCATGTATATCAAATCAGAGCATCATAATCATATATTCGATTAAAACATTCGATCAATAACCACATCATTACCACTGATCGAACAGCCTAGCCGAACAACATTACGCATTCAACACATATATCTTGAAATCAATTATTAAACACCATTATGAGATCATCGATTTACGTGAGTCCTTAACTGATTGCCTTCAATCTACTTATACATGTATGATAATTATAAATTGCACACAAGTATGAAACCTCACATGTTCACTGACAAACCCACATGCAAGTATGATTGTATGAACCTAGTGGCCTACCATATGATCCATATTTATGGCTGCACATGCTTAACCTCAATAAAAGTGAACAATGGTTTACCTCAAAGTTAGCGATTGGAAGGAAGGGGACCTACTCGCCGTCGCACAAGAGAGACTCTAGGGTTTCTATCAGTTATCGATTTTTTTTGTGCATGGTTTAAAGCAAATCCTATATTTAAATCGCTACTGGGCCGAAGCCCATAAGTTGATTTCGTAGGCCACACTAGTGGACGAAAACACATGAAGTGTTTTCGTGAGGTGTGTGTTTACATGGGGTGTGTGGGAGTTTTCGGCTATAGCACAACATTCATACTAAGTATGTTATTAACACAACAATCAATATACAACACACTTATGATGCACACCAAATATAGTTATAATCATAACACTTTGCAAACAAGTACAAGGTTAAGTCGAGTAGGAACCTTGAAAACTTGGGTTGTCACATTATCCCCAACTTGAAAGAAATTTCATCCCGAAATTTAGCATGCGGTTACTGAGGAAGCTAAGTAAGCTATATCGTTTACTGGTTTTCCTGGGGTGTCACACCATCCCCCCGTTGATTTGGAATTTCGTCCCGAAATTCTGTAGTAGCTTCAGCCTCAGTAGTGGTTGCACTGTTTCCGAATAACTGGGGATACTTGAGTTTCATTTGATCTTCTCGTTCACAGGTGAACTCTGGGCCACGACGAGAGTTCCAACGAACTCGAACAAGAGGTATTCTAGTGTGCTTGAGGACCTTGACATCCCGGTCCGTGATTTCAACTGGTTCCTCGACGAATCGCAACTGTTCATCGATAGTAAGCTCCTTCAAAGGAACTATGAGGGTCTCATCTGACAGACACTTCTTCAGATTCGACACGTGAAAGACGTTGTGAACTGCACTGAGTTCAGCTGGTAAGCTCAGTCTGTAGGCCACTTTGCCTATTTTCTCTATGATTTCGAATGGTCCAACGTATCGTGGGTTAAGTTTGCCTCATTTGCCAAAACGAACCACACCCTTCCACGGTGAAACTTTTAGTAGCACTCGATCCCCAACCTGGAACTCGAGTAGTTTCCTGTCTTTATCGGCGTATGCTTTCTGACGGTCACGAGCAGCCGCCATGCGTTGTCGTATCTGAGCAATATTTTCAGTAGTATCAACTACAAGTTATGGGCCCGTGATCTGACTATCACCCACCTCTGCCCAACAAAGAGGTGACCGGCATTTACGTCCATACAATGCCTCAAATGGAGCAGCTTTAATGCTGGTGTGGTAGCTGTTATTGTACGAAAATTCCACAAGTGGCAGATGTTTTTCCCAGCCGTTGCCAAAGTCAATTACACATGCACGAAGCATGTCTTCTAAAGTTTGAATAGTGCGCTCAGACTGCCCATCCGTCTGCGGGTGATAAGCTGTGCTCATGTCTAAACGAGAGCCAAAAGATTTGTGCATTGCTTCCCACAGTTCTGAAGTAAAACGTGCGTCACGATCAGAGATAATAGAGGTTGGCACCCCGTGCCTTGAAACCACTTATTTTAAGTAAATGTCTGCTAAGGTAGAGAACTTGTCTGTTTCCTTAGTAGCCAGGAAGTGTGCAGACTTAGTGAGTCGATCCACGATCACCCAAATAGTATCATTCCTACGTTGAGATCTAGGCAGGCCAGTAACGAAATCCATGGAAATTTCTTCCCATTTCCATTGTGGTATCTCTGGTTGTTGGAGTAGGCCCGATGGTTTCTGATATTCCGATTTGACTCTCGCACAAGTCAAACACTTGCTAATGTAAGTTGCTATATGAGCTTTCATGCTAGGCCACTAATATGTGGTTTTCAAGTCGTGGTACATCTTATCTGAACCAGGATGTACTGAGTAGCAAGACTTATGAGCTTCATCCATTACAAGCTCGCGTAAGTTGCCATAGAGTGGGACCCAAATGCGTCCTGTTACATAGTAGGCGTCGTCTGCCTTTTGTTCTAGCCGTTGCCTTGAGCCGCGTAGGGCTTCAGCCCTGACGTTTTCTGGTTTCAATGCTTCTACCTGAGCATCTCGTATCTGTGAAGGAAGAGTAGACTGAATAGTGAGTTGCAACGCCCGTACACGCCTAGGTGTAGTATCTTTTCGACTGAGGGCATCGGCCACCACATTGGCTTTACCCGGATGGTACTTTATAGCACATTCGTAATCGTTCAGTAATTCGACCCATCGACGTTGTCGCATGTTCAACTCTTTCTGCTTGAAGATATGCTCGAGACTCCTGTGATCGGTGTAGATGGTGCACTTGGTGCCATACAGGTAATGTCGCCATATCTTGAGCGCAAAAACAACAGCTCCCAGCTCTAAATCATGTGTAGGGTAATTCCGTTCGTGAATCTTAAGTTGGCGCGAAGCATAAGCAATGACTTTATCCCGTTGCATCAACACACATCCAAGACCTTGGATGGATGCGTCGCAGTAGACTACAAAATCGTCCGTGCCTTCAGGCAATGAGAGGATAGGTGCGCTACAAAGTCTATCCTTTAGGTGCTGAAATGCTGTTTCCTGTGTATTACCCCAACGGTAAACAACACCTTTCTGTGTCAGTAGTGTAAGCGGCTGTGCAATCTTTGAGAAGTCTTTGATGAACCGTTTGTATTAACCCGCCAAACCCAAGAATTGGCGTATTTCGGTTGGTGTGCGAGGTGCAGGCCAGTTCTTGATCGAATCTACCTTAGATGGATCAACATGAATCCCATCCTTATTTACCACGTGGCCTAGGAAGTGGACTTCACGAAGCCAGAAGTCGCATTTTGAAAACTTGGCGTACAGTTGTTCCGTTCGAAGGAGTTCCAAAATAAGTCGTAAATGATGCTCGTGTTCCTCCTGACTCTTCGAATAGATCAGGATGTCATCGATGAAAACAATAACAAACTTGTCAAGATGAGGTTTGCACACCCTGTTCATAAGATCTATGAAAACCGCAGGTGCGTTCGTTAACCCGAATGGCATGACCAAAAACTCGTAATGGCCGTAGCGAGTTCTAAATGCTGTTTTGGAGACGTCCTCATCCCGGACTCTCAGTTGATGATAGCCTGACCTTAGGTCAATCTTCGAGTAATAGCTCGACCCTTGCAACTGGTCGAATAAGTCGTCGATGCGTGGAAGAGGATAGCGATTCTTCACGGTCACCTTGTTCAGTTCGCGGTAATCTATACACATGCGGAAGGTACCGTCTTTCTTCTTCATAAATAATACTGGAGCTCCCCAGGGCGAAGAGCTAGGACGTATGAAACCCTTTTCCAAGAGTTCTTGCAATTGCTTCGACAATTCTTCCAGTTCGGTTGGAGCTAAGCGATAAGGTGCTCGAGCTATAGGTGCTGCTCCTGGAGCTAGCTCGATCTGAAATTCGACCTGGTGATGAGGCGGTAGCCCAGGTAACTCTTGAGGAAACACTTGAGGAAGGTCGCGTACAACAGGAATATCCTCTAACTTCTTCTCTTTCGTCGATGTATCTGTAATGAGTGCTAAAATAGCAGTGTGGCCCTTTCGCAAACACTTATGTGCCTTCAAGAAGGAAATGATGCCACTCACGACACCACTCTTGTCGCCTTGAACTTTGAGAGGTTCCTTGCCAGAACGGGGAATACAAACAATCTTCTCTTTGCATAGGATCTATGCTTGCTGTTGGGATAACCAATCCATCCCAATGACGATGTCGAAACTACCCAAGACTATGGGAATGAGGTTGATGGAGAATGTCTGACCAGCTAAGACGAGGTTACAACCCTTGACTACCAGACGATTGCTGACCAGTGCTCTGATAGTCATCAATCTTTCGCTGCCGTGCCTGAGACTGAACTGAAGTTGAACCCTTGCTGAAGGTTCCATCCCACCTTCTCTTGTTGTCACTGGGAATAGTAGTAGTAGTAGTAGTAGTAGTAGTAGTATTAGCAGCAGCAGCAGTAGTAGTAGTAGTAGTCGCACCTACATGCTTAGGCAGTTTGTTCTGCTCCACTGCCTGGTCCGTGAGACAATGAGCAAGACGAGTAACATCCTGGATAGTAGCAAGGTTAGCAGAAGTCACATGATCGTTTCGTGTACACTTCTATCTCTGACCCCGTCATCTTCAGGTTAAAGAACTCCACTTCCAGCTTGTGGATGTCATCACGACTACAGTATTCACGTTTGATCAGTTCCTTAAAATCATTCCATGGAGTGGCATTAGCAGCCGCCAGCCCCAGCATCTGAACTTGCGCGTTCCACCAAGTTAGCGCAGTGCCTTCGAGAGTACCAGTGGCGTACTTCAACCTGTGAGCCTCAGGGCATTCACACATTTCGAAGACCGATTCGAGCTTTTCAAATCAATGGAGGAGTCCAACGGCCCCTTCAGTGCCACTGAAAGTAGTAGGACAACAGTCCATAAAAGTCTTGAAGGTGCACACAAGTGCCTGAGCGTGTTGACTTGTCGTGTGCGTAAGAGTAAACATACTTGAGCACGAGTGTTGGTTTACGAGAGTAGGATCTAAAGATCCTAGAGTAAGTGGTGATGGCAGGTTATACCTCCTGCCTGGGCAGCTGCGAGTGCTGCAGTAACTTGTTCAGTGATCAAAGCCGCAAACTGGGCTTGAGTTAGGTTAACGCGTCCAGTCATGATCTTGATATCAAAGAGAACATGAGTGACAGAGGTTCACGAAAGTGCGATGATAGAAGAGAGTAAGCATACACGTGTTTTCAAACAACAGTTGTTACGTTTATCTAAGCATACCATGAGCAAAGTTCTATGTAATCTAGCATGTAGGCAATAAAACATATACCATATTACCTAGAATGTTGAGTCTTGCACGTGGAGCGAGGCGTCGTTGTGGATCGTTGAGCACTGTACAGGTTATAGTCTGGTTTTAATAAAAATGTTTTACCCTTATTAAAACCAAGTTCTCTATAACCAATGGCTCTGATACCAATCTGTCACACCCCCAAAATCCACACGCGGAGTACCACCGCTTGGAGGCGTGACTGACCATGATCAAGCCACCAATCATATTAAACATATAAGTAAATAGTAAATGTCCTTCATCAATACGATAGGTGTTTTCAAAACCAAACATAAATAAGTGTGTAGCGGAAGCAATAATGTAAAAAAACCCAACATAAGTATTAAGCTGAAATGTCATAAAAGAGTTTATCATAACATCCACAATCCGTGCCCACAACGACCGCGCCTCCCGTGCAAGCTCCATGGTACCTATGGTCCTGCAAGGCATGTAACAGAGAGTCAACAACTAGTTGAGCGAGTTCACAGTAAGTAAGGTCGTTGCATAACTACGCGTTATTAACTAAGCCGTTTTGTATGTTCAATTGGTGGGGGCTTCCCATGTTGTATATACTATCAGTGGGGGCTTCCCATGTTTGTATTTACTAGCAGTGGGGGCTTCCCATGTTTGTATTTACTAGACTAGTTGTACCATAATTGTTCTTCTTAACCCGAGAACAGTAGTACGTACGAGGTTTACGTAGGCTTTACGTAAGTGCCCTTCTTAACCCGAGGACAGTGGTACGTGTGAGGTTTACGTAGGTTTTACGTAAAGTGTCCCTCGAAACCTGAGGACAGTAGCAAGCATAAGTATACGTAGGTTTTACGTAAGTGTCCCTCGAACCCTGAGGACAGTAGTAAGCACAAGTATACGTAGGTTTTATGTAAGTGTCCCTCGAACCCTGAGGACGATGGTAAGTAGTCTAGTGTTTTACGTAGGTTTTACGTAAGTCTATCATATCAATCAATACCATTCCTTCAATACCATTCCCAACCCACCGGGAATCCCATGCCTTGGTAAGAGTGTGAACTCACCTTGGTTTGCTCGGTATATTAAAGTAATACACGCTCACAAATAATCAGTCATGACCTATTGAATGCACGTATACCAAATCAGTTTATGTTTATAAAGTTTTGCGTGTAAATCTAACTTCGTTAAGTATGCTAGACAGTTAGCATCGTATAACACATAAGCAGTTACACAGATTCATGCGATTCATGCTTCACATAATCGGTTTCTCGTTATCCGTTTACATAATTAACATGGTTAACAAACTTAACAGCATCATCATGCTAAATAGAGTCTACAACTAAACAGAGTTACATACATTTCTTAGCAGAGTTAGTAAGTTTAACAGAGTTATCCCACATACCGGACTTAACATACACACATAAACTGACATTCTTAACAGTGTAAGTAAACTTAACAGGTTTAGATGTGACACAGCATTCGACGAAAACATATATGGCGAAATCACTTTTGGACGAAAACCCTAGGCGATGAAATCCAAAGGGTTTTCGTCGAGTATTAGAATGGCTAAAACACAAAGGTGTTTTCGTCTGGTTCCATGTGTTTTCGTCGGGTAAGGTTTTTCATCAACACAACAGTTACGTATCAAAACCCTAATGATCGTCTAATAATAACACCGACTACAACAAACAAACGCTAAGCCATATCGTCAAACGATCACCCACATATACACGACATTAATTCATAATCATTCAACATCAGATTTATATGATCATCAAACATAACAGTGAACATGCCTCGAGACCTGAACAATCATTACGACATGCACAGTTTGATTCCTCGATTTATGTTATGCCTCCTAAATCAAAGAATTGATTAACTATATTATTTCACAAAAGTCAAGGTCTCACATGAAATCAATCATTACCCACTGACTCTTAGCATCATTACATTTATCAAATTTAACATCCTTGACCGACAATTGCTAATGTTTACATGCTGTTATTTGACCAAAGTATGTAGTGGGTTGCAACATTAATCACATGATACATACCATTCTAATACTTCACATCGATTCATCACATATGTCAAACAATCTAATCATGTTTCGCATCAATTATATACTGATCAAATCATGTATATCAAATCAGAGCATCATAATCATATATTCGATTAAAACATTCGATCAATAACCACATCATTACCACTGATCGAACAGCCTAGCCGAACAACATTACGCATTCAACACATATATCTTGAAATCAATTATTAAACACCATTATGAGATCATCGATTTACGTGAGTCCTTAACTGATTGCCTTCAATCTACTTATACATGTATGATAATTATAAATTGCACACAAGTATGAAACCTCACATGTTCACTGACAAACCCACATGCAAGTATGATTGTATGAACCTAGTGGCCTACCATATGATCCATATTTATGGCTGCACATGCTTAACCTCAATAAAAGTGAACAATGGTTTACCTCAAATTTAGCGATTGGAAGGAAGGGGACCTACTCGCCGTCGCACAAGAGAGACTCTAGGGTTTCTATCAGTTATCGATTTTTTTTGTGCATGGTTTAAAGCAAATCCTATATTTAAATCGCTACTAGGCCGAAGCCCATAAGTTGATTTCGTAGGCCACACTAGTGGACGAAAACACATGAAGTGTTTTCGTGAGGTGTGTCTTTTCATGGGGTGTGTGGGTGTTTTCGGCTATAGCACAACATTCATACTAAGTATGTTATTAACACAACAATCAATATACAACACACTTATGATGCACACCAAATATAGTTATAATCATAACACTTTGCAAACAAGTACAAGGTTAAGTTGAGTAGGAACCTTGAAAACTCGGGTTGTCACACTTATATATATATATATATATATATATATATAGGGTAAGGATCATTTCAAAACCATAAATATTTACAGAACTCGCATAACTTCTAACAAACAATCTTTTTATTTATATATTTTTATGTTTAGGATAATTTTATCATTTATTATGTGTATTTTTATGATCACATACATGTTAAGAGTAATTTTATCATTTTTTATATGTAATTTTATAATTACACATATGTAAAGTACTTTTAACATGTATGTAATCAAATAAATACTTATAATAGATGATAAAAAGATACTAAATACAAAAAAATATATACATAAAGTTACTATTTATTAGGAGTTCTGAAAGTTCTGTAGTTATTTAAAGTTCTGAAATGAACCCAACCCTATATATAAATATATATATATATATATATATATATATATATATGTATATAGGGGAGGGTTATCTTGAGAACAATGATTTTTGTGAGAACACTAGGAACAATTTTGATCCATAGATCATCCTAAATCAAAGGCTAAGATTATAAGGCTTTAAAAGAGAAGGAAACCTAATAAAAAAAACTAAAGGGGTATTATTGTCATTACTCAAAACTCAAAACACAAACACCCACAAAAAATCCTTCAATCGATCTCTGTGTAAAAAAAACCCTTCAATTTGAAAATCACGATGAAAAGCCTCAGAGCAGTCACGTTTTGAATTGATTTAACGGGTAAGTTCTTCCATTCAATCTATCTATGTGTAAAAAACCTCATATTAATCTCGATTTGTGTGTGTGTTTTTTTTTCTCTCAAGTTCAGTTCAATCCATCTCTGTGTAAAAAAACCACTTCAGCTCCAAAAACACAACAGAAACCTCGATCAGTCTCGCTTTGAACCGATTTAACCAGTGAGTTCTTCAGTTTTGTCGATTTATAGTGTGATTTGAGCTTTCTAGTTTAGTTTTTGCCCTAATTTAAGTAAAACTATAAGTTTGTAGTAAATTAGATTACATTATACAATCCTAGGTAGTTAGAAAACCGATTTTTTTTGTGGTCATTGTGTTGTCAATTTGTTGTGTGATTTGAGCTTGCGAATTTCAGTTTTTGTCCTAGGTTTAGTAAATCGTTCTATTTGCGGTAAGTAGGTTATATTACGTAACAATAGACTGTTAGAGAATCGAAAATTGTTTCTGATTGTTGTGTGTTTTGCCTTAGGTTTTATAAAAGTCACTGTTGAATTCGTTGTTGTATTTTGCCTTAGGTTTTATCAAAGTTATTGTTGAATTCGTTGTTGTTTGTTAACGGTGTTAACTAACTTCGCATAGTCGGTAGGGATTAAAATATGTTCAATAGTACGATTTGTTTGATAATGTTATTATTGATCAAATTAGATGTTAAGGTTGGCTATGAATCGGTTTAACCGATTAGTTCTTCAGTGTCGTGGTTTAACTAGTGAGTTCTTCGGTTCATATTAGATGTTAAATGGTTGTTTTATATTAAATGAGTGAAATGTTATGATTTAGAAAGAAAATAAAGAATGCTTATTGTTAAATCGCTATTCAAATTCTGAAACGATTAACTTTTTGTAAGTTTTGCAACGTCTAGAAGTGTCGCTCTATTACCGGTGTTTTGTTGATGCTAATGTTGTTTAGGGTATCTAAATATGATAGACATAAAGATGTTATTATTAATATAGAGATGGCGATCGTCTTACTCTCTTGCTGAGTTTAACCTTATATTAACTGATTACTTATCTTGAAATAGGCTGTTTTTGGAAGTTTGGAGGTGTTTATGTAAAGGTTTTAGAGGAAGAAAAAGGAAGAATGAAAAGTAAGCAATTTACACATGTGTAAATAAATTGTTTACACATGTGTAAATCATCTTAGTTACTATTACATGTGTGTAATTAAGCAATTTACACGTTGTTTATACATGTTGTTTAATTACATTTAATTGTTTACTCGAAGCATCAAGGAGTGGTGAATAAAAAAATAATAAAACAGAGGATTAACACACGTATAAGTAATATATTTACACATGTTTAAATCATCTTAGTTAATATTGAAGTTGAGTAATTAAGTAATTTACACATGTGTTAATAAGTTGTTTACACATGTGTAAATCATCATAGTTAAAATTGGATTTGAGTGATTAAGCAATTTACACATGTGTAAGTAAGTTGTTTGCACATGTGTAATTACACAGTTGCATTAAATGATACTAATGCATATTAAAAATGTTGTTTAAAAGTGTTTCGTGTATATGGAATTAGAAACATGAGGCAAAAAGAGAAAACAAAAGGAGCTGAACCAAACAAGGTAATAAAAAAACAAAAGATGGATGAAGCAGGTACAAAGAAGGGGAAGAAGGAAAAGGTTGCTGTTGATTGGAGCTTTTGTGGTATCTAGGAATATAAAGATGCTCATGGTTAGTTGGTATATGGCTGATTGGATTAGGTTATGTAATGACCAATATTCATTTGATCTTGGGGTTCTGTTGATGTTTTGGGGCTCGGCTATAAAGGGGCTGCTAGTTTTGTTATTAATAGGTAGGGTTGGATGTATGGCTGGTTTGGGGATGTGAAAATCAGGTTAGGTTTGGTGTTTGTTGGTTATATTCTTTGGTGTATGGATGTTTGAAGTTTGGGCAGGTTGAGGAATGAGAATGATGCTTCTGCTTAGTCGAGCTCAAGGTTTTAGGGATGCTCAAGATAGACTCTCAGATGTTATGCTTTAGGTGTTGTTTTAATGTTTGGTCGTGTTTGATTGTTTTTTTCTTTTCTTTTTGGATGGTTTATGTTGTTTGAAACTTGATTGTATAGATTTATTTTTTATGTTGGACTCGGTCCGGGTGTGGCTTTAAGTCTAAAATAGGTTGTTTTTTTTTTATTTCTAGTTTAGGACATGGTCGGGGACAGCTTGTTAGGTTCCAATTCTTAGATCATAACTAGTGGTTTAGGGTTGGTGTCTTTCTTTGGGTATATTGCGGGAAGGCCAATGCCCATAGGTTGTAAATATTTTTTGTTACCAATAAAATTTATGGGGCTGCCGTCCACTTTTGCCCAAAAAAAAAGATTATATGACTTGTTGGGAATTAAACACTTTTGATACATGGATAATGCGATGTTTCTATAAATCCTACTTGTTAGTCAATATAATACTTAATATTTTTGCCTAAGATACTATCTTGTTTAATTTATAGTTTACACATATGTAAATGAGCTGCAAGTGTGTAAAACATAAACAATTAATTGACAGGGAACCGTTTATACATGTTTAATACTATGCACATAGGTAAAATAGAAGAAAATAAGTAACAATGAACACTTTATACATGTGTAATCCATAAACAAATAAGTTACAATGGACAATGCGTGTAATACAACTAAACATATGTAAAATAGAAACAAATAAATGACAACGAACGATTTACACATGTGTAATTGAGATGCAAATGTGTAAAACAGAAACAAATAAGTGAAAGGGAACAATTTACACATGTGTAACACACATGTGCATATGTAAAATAGAAACACATAAATGATAATAAACAGTTTACACGTGTACTTCATATGAAAATATGTAAAACATAAACAAACAAGCGATAGTGAATGGTTTACACATGTGTAACTCAAATGTAAATATGTAAAACATAAATAAATATGTGAAAGGAAACAATTTACGCACGTGTAATACAACTGAACATATAGATATAAAGGTTACACATGTGTAAATCCTAATATTTAAAGAAAGAGTAAAGTCCTATTTGAGTCCCTGTGGTTTGTGCAGTTTAACCATTTGAATCCAAAAACCAAAACTGTATTGATTTGAGTCCCTGTAATCCCTAATTTTAACCATTTGAGTCCATGTGGTCTCATAATTTTAACCATTTGAATCCAAAAACCAAATGTTTCTGATTTGGATGTTGTTTACTTTTGGATTCAAATGGTTAAAATTAGAAACCACAGGGACTCAAATCAAGACAATTATGGTTTTTGGATTCAAATGGTTAAACTGCACAAACCACAAGGACTCAAATAGGACTTTACTCTTAAAGAAAATAAGCATAGATATAGAGGTTTACACATGTGTAAATCACAATAGTTAAAAAAATTAAACTACATATCAAGGTTTACACATGTGTAAATTCTGATAGTTATAAAAATAAGCACATAAATGAAGGTTTACACATGTATAAATCATAATACTCAGAAAAATAAGCATAGATATCAAGGTTTATACATGTATAAACCCAAATAATTAAGAAAAATAATAATAGATATGGAGGTTTACACACAGGGATGAGCATGGTACCCATTCGGTACCGAAAAACAGGGAAAACTGGTACCGGTGCCGGTACCCAATATACCGGTATGGTACAGGTACCGAAAAACGAGGAAAATGGGTACCAGTATCGGAACCGAATATACCTGGTACGGTTCTGTACCGGTACCCGGTACCAAATGCTCATCCCTATTTACACATGTGTAAATGGTAATAGTTAAAAAATAAAAACATATATTAAGGTTTACACATGTGTAAATCCACATAGTTAAAAAAAAAGCACATATATGGAGGTTTACACTTGTGTAAATCCAAATAGTTAAATAAAATAAGCACAAATATGGAGGTTTACACATGTGTAAATCATAATAGTTAAAAAGGATTGTTACTCGGGAGTAATTGGAAATTTTACACGTGTTTAAGTCAACAGGTGACCCAAACTCGGTTATTATGCTATTTACACATGTGTAATTCAACATCTTATAAAAATGTTGGGCGAATGTTGGGCGCTAAAACAAGAAATCGAGAGAGCCGTACAATCCGATAAACTCTCCCATCTTGTAAAGGAAGTAAAAGATGGCAAAAAATTAGCAGCTGCACTTGATAACCCAAACACTGAGGCTGGAATCAATATGACTCAGTCTACCAAATCAAGAGGGGTAAAACGGTCGAACCAACATATGGCGGCTTGGATGCACCAACCTACCTACTTTCCTCCGATCGATCCTGAAGACGCTCGAGATGGTCCGATCACAATATCGGTCGTGATCGCAGGACATTTGGTCCAGCGGATGTAACACCCTGACTGGAGGCGGAAATGTCAAGGGCATCACGAAACATGGCAGAATGCATTTGGGCACATGGTGATTAAATTAAGTTGAAATATAGTTTAGATTTAATTAAAGAGATTGCATTCACATCCAAGTAAATAAGAGTACATAAACAAAATTCATTATAATAAATTGTTTCACAAATACAATAGATTCGGATTTAATCTAAGGCATAAATCTTGATCAATCCTATATGAAATATTCTTGCAAATCATAGCATCAAACATTGTCACCTGAAACATATGTTAGAAAAATATAGGGTCAACAAACGGTTGAGTGAATTCATAGGTTTTGTTAGGCAAAAATAACACTGTGATATGAAAATGGTTTAACACTGTGGCATATGATATGTCTTTAAGCAAAAGAGTAATACAAGTAGTCACTTGGTGGTACATTCAAACCTTCGTTATGACGTAACACGGGTCTATCACCACACTCCCAAAAGTTTCACATGAGTATCAACAACAACAACAAATAGTTTCACTGGAAGTGAGGTGGGGCGTCACACCTATAGCGCTATAATATAACCGTTGGGCTTTTGCAAGTTAATGAACGTAAACGCGTTAAAGCAACAACAACAAGTATTAAGCAAATGCAAGGACAATCGGGATATCCACAAATAGCAAACAAGTTTATATCACATTGTATCATATGTTTCATCCCAAAAATAATGTAAAAAGGGACTATGAACTCACCTTGATTGCGGGTAAGTCCAAACACGTATGTAATTGTAAGAGTTTTTGGGAAGAAGATTTCCACGTCACTCTAATAGATTGAACATGCAACAATATAGAATTTGTATCAATAAAAGCGTTTAATTGTTTTTTTTAACGGAAATCCTATATCTATAGAATTTAATAGGGTTTGGATAAACGGTGATTATGTGGTTTGGATAACCTAATAGAGAACTCGGAAAATGAGTATCATATAATGGAATTATTTATAAGAAAATATTCAATTAACATAAATTGCAAAATTATACAATTGATTTAATATAAACATTTGTAATAATAAATCAAATATAATTAACGAGTATAATTAAATAACATAGTTAAATAATTGATTATAACCAAAATATTTTACAAGTGATATTATTAATTTATAAAAATTATAAATTAATTTAGATGCTTGAAAATATATATTTATTTGATAAATGATAATTATATAGTTTAAAGGGATAAATATGATAATTATATAACTAATTATCAAAATGATTATATTAAATCTGAATAATTAAAAATAATATTTTTAATTATTGAACTTGAATATCACTGATTTAAAATAATTATTATGGCCTTGGAATCATTTTAAATAAATAAAATGAATTGAAGTGGTTAAAATAACAATAAATATGTTTATATAAAATTAATTATCTAAATAATTTAATATAATAAAAATTCAGATTCTAAATTTATATAAACTCAGCAATATGTCTATTTTGTCATAAAAATAATTTTGGATAAAATTTATATAGTTATATAATTTAAATGCATTAAATTAAACTATATTTATAAGTAATAAAACTGATTTAATTATATAAATATCAAAACTGTATAAAATATCAGTAAAATCATTATTTTTGTAAATTTCACCATTTAAAATAATTAATATAAAAATTTCAGTATTTATTTCCTAAAAATTGATTTATTATGAATTATTTAATAATAAATTGTTTTAATATCATAAAAATTAGTTTTATAAATAAATTGACTAACTTTATATTTTTAATAAAAGTAACAGTGTCTAATAATGTTATAAAAATTATTGAAATGTTAAAAGTAATAAAAATAAAAAGAATAAAAAGATTTGGTTGTCCCCGGATTCGAACCCGGGTCAACCGGTTGCAAACAAACAGACACAACCACTAGGCCAGGCCTGGTGGTTATGTTTAAGTTTAGTTTAAATAAAATAAATACAGAAATGGAAATTGGTCATCTTCCCCAATTGTTCAGACCGAGTCAAACAGAAAAGTCAAACCTTTCAATTCTACGGGAAACCTATGTTGTATATAAATTAACTTTAAGGAATCATTGTACAAGCATACTTGAACTAAGCGACAAGATAAAAACTAACCGATATCGTCTGGATCGATGGTTCGACAAATTCCGGTGACTGGAATTCCGGCGAGAGTTCAGACGTGAACAGGTGGCTTGTTTCGATGTTTTAGAGGAATGTGATGGGTGTAAGAGGTTCGTGGGAGTCTGAGGGACTTAAATACCAGCTCAATTTGATCTCAGATCCAACAATTCTTAGTGGTTTCGATCTGTTTTAATTTTTAAATAAAAAGTTTGATTTTACAGCATTTTGGCATTGATGTGTGTCGATTAAATGTTCAATTGGGTTGGGTATGGGTTGCAGATGTTCTGGACAGATCAAAAGGTGTTAAACAATCCGAATTGGATCAAAATCAGTCATCAGTGCGATCGATTCATGTTTGAAATAATATATTTAATTTCTATCGAGTGTATATAATCAATATATTCTAGAAGTTTATCAGCTCCCAATGGGAGGATAAACTGGTTAATACGTTGGTGTTGTACAGTGGGTGTTCGGGTTCGAGTCTTGTTCACGGCCGGTTTGATTGGGTTTAAACCCTTTTTGCTTTAAATTATAATTAATTAAATATATTAATCCTAAATAGTGTATATATGAAATTAAATTTCAATATCTAACAGCTCTGTACAGAGGATAAACTGGTTAAGGTGTTACGGTTCTAAACGAGAGGCGCGAGTTCGATCCTCACAGGGGCCGGTTCTTACACAGAAGACCCCCTTTTGACCGAATTTTTGAATATTTACACATTGGTCCCTAAAGTTTCAGTTTTTACAAAAAGAACCCTAAACTTGTAGTTTGAAATAATTGCACTTTAACCCTTGTATTTATATAGTTTCAGAAATGACAATTTAGCCCATGGACTTGTACTTTCAAATAATTACGGTTTTAGTCCTTGAACTTAAAAGTAATAGATTTCAAGCAGATTTTAAAGAATGTCAAATAGGTCCCTCAACTAGTAGTTTCATAAGTAGTCACAATAAACCCTTATAGTTTATGTAACCGTGTTTAATAGTATAAAAACTCAACAAATTTGAAATTTTTTCACGTGTTTGTATCGGTATGAGCACAAAGCAAGTAGGATCAAATAAGTTTTATTCCAAATACGGTAATTGTTACAATGCAAGTCAAAACAAATACAAGTGTGAAAACCAACGTGGTTACAGTCTCCCCTAATTTTGAGAATTTCGTCTCGAAACTGGTGTAGGAGATTCTTTTGCAAAGAGATGCGGATACTTGGTCTTCATATCACCCTCACATTCCCAAGTGAATTCTGGGCCACGTTTGGATTCCCAACGTACCTTAACGATAGGTATGCGGCTTCGTCTTAGTTTCTTCACTTCGCGGTCCATGATTTCTACCGGTTTTTCAACAAAGTGCACGGAGTCGTTGATGCGAATGTCGTCGAGTGGTACATGATGGTTTTTATCAACAAGACACATTCTGAGATTGGAGACATGAAAGGTAGGATGAACGTTGCTGAGTTCAGGAGGTAACTCATGTTTGTAGGCTACTTTACCAATCCTTTCGATGATCTTAAAAGGACCAACATATCATGGAGCTAGTTTACCTTTCTTTCCAAAGCGTACAATACCTTTCCAAGGAGAGACCTTGAGAAGTACCATCTCACCGACTTGGAATTCAAGGGGTTTGCGTCGTTTATCAGCATAACTCTTTTGACGACTTCTAGCCACTGTAAGGTTGTCACGAATTTTAAAGATCTTGTCAATCGTTTCTTGGATTAGTTCAGGACCAGTGATTTATGCCTCAGTAATCTCGTTCCAAAAAACAGGAGAACGACACTTGCGACCATAGAGAGCTTCAAAAGGCGCCATCTCAAGACTGGAGTGGTAACTATTGTTATAAGAGAATTCAATCAAAGGTAGATGTGAATCCCAATTACTACCAAAATCTATAACGCAAGCTCATAACATACCCTCAAGGGTTTGAATGGTTCATTCAGACTGACCATCAGTTTGAGGGTGATAAGCTGTGTTGAGATTTAGTCGAGTTCCCAAAGCAGATTGCATAGTTTCCCAAAAATGAGAGGTAAAACGGCCATCACGATCAGAAATAATGTTCAAGGGCACACCATGACGAGCAACAATCTCGTCAAGGTAGAGTTTAGCAAGTTTAGCAACAGAGTAATCTTCTCGGATTGGCAAAAAGTGAGCTGATTTGGTTAGACGATCAACGATCACCCAAATGCTGTCATAACCTCGAGAAGTGTGTGGCAACTTGGTTACGAAATCCATAGCAATTTCCTCCTATTTCCACACAGGAATCTCGGGTTGTTCAAGTAATCCAGAAGGTCGTTGGTGTTCAGCTTTAACCTTCAAACATGTGAGGCATTTGGACACGTAGAGAGCAACATCCTTTTTCATTCCGAGCCACCAGTAAAGGTTTCGAAGATCCATGTACATCTTGTCCGCACCGGGATGAATAGAATATCGGGACTTGTGGGCTTCGTCCATCAAGAAAGTACGAAGGTTGTCACGATTAGGAATCCACAAACGGTTTTTGAAATGTCGTAACCCATCTTCTTTGGTCTCGAGAAAGAGATCAAGTTTATGAGGTAATTCAGTAAGCAAATCACCGCTGACCACAATGTCTTGCTTAGCTTGGAGAATACGGGTTTGGATGTCAGAATGGATTTGTATGCTATGAAGTTGAATGCGTTCTTTACGACTTAAAGCATCGGCAACAACATTCGCTTTTCCGGGGTGATAGCGAATCTCGCAATCGTAGTCGTTTAGAAGTTCAATCCATCTACGTTGGCGCATGTTTAAATCCTTCTGATCAAAGATGTGTTGGAGACTTTTGTGATCAGTGAAAATCACACATTTTGTACCATAAAGATAGTGTCTCCAGATTTTGAGAGCGAAGATTACGGAACCCAATTCAAGATCATGGGTATTGTATCTCTTTTCATGGTCCTTCAGTTGTCGAGATGCATAGGCTATGACTTTGCCTCGTTGCATGAGGACGCAACCTAAGCCAAGTTTGGAAGCAACATAATACACCACGAAATCATCGTTACCATCGGGGAGAGTCAGAATAGGAGCATCACAAAGTTTCTGTTTAAGAATTTGGAAAGCTTCATCTTGTTTTGGTCCCCACTCAAAAGGTTTACCCTTGTGAGTTAAAGACGTAAGCGGAACAGCAAGTTTGGAAAAATTGGCAATGAAACGTCGATAATACCCAGCTAAACCAAGGAAAGAACAGATTTCAGTTGGAGTGGTAGGAACACTCCAATTCTTTATGGCTTCAATCTTTGTAGGATCAACATGAATTCCTTTGTTGTTTATGATGTGTCCCAAAAATTGAACTTCCTTAAGCCAGAATTCGCATTTCGAGAATTTGGCATAAAGCTGTTCTTTCTTTAGGAGGTCTAAGATCAATCGAAGGTGATTCTCATGATCAGCTTTGGTTTTGGAATAGATAAGAATGTCATCAATGAAGACAATGACAAATTTATCTAGGTAGGGCTTGCAAACACGGTTCATTAAATCCATGAAGACCACAGGGGCATTGGTTAAACCAAATGGCATAACGGTGAACTCATAGTGACTGTAGCGTGTGCGAAAAGCGGTTTTAGGAATGTCGTCTTCAAAAATGCTTAGTTGGTGATAACCAGAGCGTAAGTCGATCTTTGAGAAGCAAGTGGCACCTTGTAATTGATCGAAGAGATCATCAATGCCAGGCAGGGGATAACGGTTTTTGATGGTGAGTTTGTTCAGCTCACGGTAATCGATACACATACGCATGGAACCATCTTTCTTCTTGACGAACAAAACTGGAGCTCCCCAAGGAGAAAAACTGGGGCAAATAAAACCTTTGTCAGAAAGCTCTTGAAGTTGGTTAACAAGTTCTTGCATTTCCGAAGGTGCAAGATGATAGGGAGATTTGGCAATAGGATTAGCACCAGCAACAAGATCGATACGAAATTCTACTTGACGCACGGGAGGTAAGCCAGGTAGATCATTGGGAAAAACTTCAGGAAAATCTCGAATGATTGGAATATCTTTAATGTTCTTGGTTTCTTCCTTCTTCACCCCCACATGGGCTAGGAAAGCCACATAGTTCTTGCGCAAATACTTCTGAGCTTGCACACAAGATATGAGGTTGAGGCTTTTATAGGGTCCTTCCCCATAGACCTTCAGAACTTCACCAGACGGCAATGGTAAATGAACGAATTTATCGTGACAAACAACTTCGGCATGATTTGGAGCTAACCAATCCATGCCTACTATGATATCAAAACATCCAAGTTTCAGGGGAATAAGGTTGATTGGAAAAACATGGCCATGAAGTTCAAGTTCACAATTGGTAATGACATAATTTAATACGGAGTGATCGCAACTAGCTACTATAACTTCAAATGATTCACTCAGTTTTGTACGTGGTAAGGCAAGCAAAGGTTTAAACTCAAGTGAAACAAAACTCCTATTTGCACCCGGATCAAACAAAACAGAAGCATAGCGATTGTTAACGAGAAACGTACCGTTGACCACATCATTTGTGGCACGAGCCTCATTGACATTCAGGTTGAATGCATGACCTCTAGCGGTTGAGCATTTGCAAGTTTGGTACATTCCCGTTTGAAGTGATTCGGATCACCGCAATTGAAGCAAGTTCCAACGGGATAACGAGGTGGTGCAGCAGCTTGAACAGTAGGAGGATCAACAGCTTGGTGTGTACGGCATGTGGCTGCAAGATGACCAAAGCGCCCATAACTTGTGCACTATTTACAAGGAAAATGGGCTTGATGATGGTAGTTACAACGATTACATAATGGTGCTTCACCAACATATGGCTTTTTGGCAGGAGGAGTCTGGTTGGTGAGAGCAGGAGTTGTAATGGCAAAGTTTCTGACTACTTTGCGTTTGTTTGCATTCCTGGTTTTCCTCGAAGATTGGGCTCCATCATTTGCCACTTTGTTAGTGCCGGATGCAGCTTTGGATGGTGTCTTCTTGTCGCTCTTTTGGGATAAATTCCATTCCTTGACTTGAGCATCCGTCAAGATAGCAGAGAGTTCATAAGCGTCTCGAAGTGTGGCTGGTCTGCTTCCAGTCACTATGTGCTTGATGCAACTAGGGAGTCCACTAATGAATTTCTCGATTAAGTGATCGGGAGTTAGGTTTACGGGACAGAGGATGCACAATTCTTCAAACCGGTTTATATAAGCGTGGTTTTATTCACTATCTTGTTTAAGGTCGTGGAACTCATCTTCCAGTGCTTTCATTTTGTTTCGCGGGAAGAATTCCTTTAACATGAGAACTTTCAATTCTTCCTAGGTCAAAGCCATAGCAACTTCGGCTGTGCGATCCTTCATGATTCCATTCCACCAAGTTAACGCCCTCTTTTGGAAGACGCTAGAAGCAAATTCGACTTTGCGTTCATTTGTACACTGACTGTGGCGGAATGTATTCTCCATACTTTTGGTCCATTGAAGGAGTCCAGTAGCACCTTCATTCCCCGTAAACTTAGTGGGATGGCAAGAGTTGAATTATTTGAAGTTGCATGGAGTGTCATGATGGTTTCCGTTGGTTCTGCTGCTACTTTGCCTGTTGGTGGCTTGAGAAAGTTGTGTTACAAGGTCGGGAAGTATTGCAGCTATCTGTTGAGCAAGAAGAGCTGCCATTTCTGCGTTCTGGACATTGTCTTGTGGTGCACGTCGAGGAGGCATCTACATGAGGTAGGTAAAACATAAGAACATGGTGGTTTCATAATGGGATAAAGTAGTTTCATAAAATCAATGAGGATAAGAGAAAACACGTAACAAGATGGATATCATTTATTCCACGAATAAACGACATCAATGACAAGTCAAAGTAGTTGGGTTCTTATAACTTAGTATAGTCATGCTTTAGCCTATAAGTGGACACTCATCCAAAGAATTCCCAGGTAAGCACAACTGGTTCCTCGAGTTGGAATTTATACAAAGTGCTTGCCTAGACAGAAAACCCTGAATACAGGCATCCACCCTTCCAGATTGCACGAGTTCGTTATTAGAGCCCAAGACTTTGATGAGAATTTAAAAATCAGAAGAGGTTTTGAAAATAATCACCTAAGGATAGGTGATGAGCATTTGTAAAATCTAAAGATGAGATCCGCGGTGACGAGGCATTGGTTACAAAAGATAAGGATAGGGATGAAGACAAAGGCAAAGATAACGGAAGAGTTTGCTAATGGAAAGTGTCCTAGGTAAGTTATAGTCGAGGTTAAAGTATTACTAATAACCTAAATCCCTATAACCATGGCTCTGATACCAATCTGTAACACCCTGACCAGAGGCAGAAATGTCAAAGGCATCATGAAACATGGCAGAATGCATTTGAGCACATGGTAATTAAATTAAGTTGAAATATAGTTTAGATTTAATTAAAGAGATTGCATTCACATCCGAGTAAATAAGAGTACATAAACAAAATACATCATAACAAATTGTTTCACAAATACAATAGATTCGGATTTAATCTAAGGCATAAATCTTGATCAATCGTATATGAAATATTCTTGCAAATCATAGCATCAAACATTGTCACCTGAAACATATGTTAGAAAAATATTGGGTCAACAAACAGTTGAGTGAATTCATAGGTTTTGTTAGACAAAAATAACATTGTGATATGAAAATCGTTTAACACTGTGGCATTTGATATGTCTTTAAGCAAAAGAGTAATACAAGTAGTCACTTGGTGGTACATTTAAACCTTCGTTATGACGTAACACGGGTCTATCTCCACACTCCCAAAAGTTTCACATGAGTATCAACAACAACAACAAATAGTTTCACTGGAAGTGAGGTGGGGCGTCACACCTATAGCGCTATAATATAACCGTTGGGCCTTTGCAAGTTAATAAATGTAAACGCGTTAAAGAAACAACAACAAGTATTAAGCAAATGCAAGGACAATCGGGATATCCACAAATAGCAAATAAGTTTGTATCACATTGTATCATATGTTTCATCCCAAAAATAATGTAAAAAGGGACTATGAACTCACCTTGATTGCGGGTAAGTCCAAACACGTATGTAATTGTAAGAGTTTTTGGGAACAAGATTTCCACGTTACTCTAATAGATTGAACGTGCAACAATATAGAATTTGTATCAATAAAAGCGTTTAATTGTTTTTTTTTTTGAACGGAAATCCTATATCTATAGAATTTAATAGGGTTTGGATAAACGGTGATTATGTGGTTTGGATAACCTAATAGAGAACTCGGAAAATGAGTATGATATAAAGGAATTATTTATAAGAAAAATATTCAATTAACATAAATTGCAAAATTATACAATTGATTTAATATAAACATTGGTAATAATAAATCAAATATAATTAACTAGTATAATTAAATAACATAGTTAAATAATTGATTATAACCAAAATATTTTACAAGTGATATTATTAATTTATAAAAATTATAAATTAATTTAGATGCTCGAAAATATATATTTATTTGATAAATGATAATTATATAGTTTAAAGGGATAATTATGACAATTATTTAACTAATTATCAAAATGATTATATTAAATCTGAATAATTAAAAATAATATTTTTAATTATTGAACTTGAATATCACTGATTTAAAATAATTATTATGGCCTTGGAATCATTTTAAATAAAAAAAATGAACCGAAGTGGTTAAAATAACAATAAATATGTTTATATAAAATTAATTATCTAAATACTTTAATATAATAAAAATTCAGATTCTAAATTTATATAAACTCAGTAATATGTCTATCTTGTCATAAAAATAATTTTGGATAAAATTTATATAGTTATATAATTTAAATGCATTAAATTAAACTATATTTATAAGTAATAAAACTGATTTAATTATATAAATATCAAAACTGTATAAAATATCAGTAAAATCATTATTTTTGTAAAGTTCACCATTTAAAATAATTAACTTAAAAATTTTAGTATTTATTTCCTAAAAATTGATTTATTATGAATTATTTAATAATAAACTGTTTTAATATCATAAAAATTAGTTTTATAAATAAATTGACTAACTTTATATTTTTAATAAAATTAACAGTGTCTAATAATGTTATAAAAATTATTGGAATGTTAAAAGTATTAAAAATAAAAAGAATAAAAAGATTTGGTTGTCCCCGGATTCGAACCCGGGTCAACCGGCTGCAAACAAACAGACACAACCACTGGGCCAGGCCTGGTGGTTATGTTTAAGTTTAGTTTAAATAAAATAAATACAAAAATAGAAATTGGCCATCTTCCCCAATTGTTCAGACCGAGTCAAACAGAAAAGTCAAACCTTTCAATTCTACGGGAAACCTATGTTGTATCTAAATTAACTTTAAGGAATCATTGTACAAGCATAGTTGAACTAAGCGACCAGATAAAAAACTAACCGGTATCGTCTGGATCGATGGTTCGACAAATTCCGGGGACTGGAATTCCGGCGAGAGTTCAGACGTGAACAGGTGGCTTGTTTCGATGTTTTAGAGGAATGTGATGGGTGTAAGAGGTTTGTGGGAGTCTGAGGGACTTAAATACCAGCTCAATTTGATCTCAGATCCAACAATTCTTAGTGGTTTCGATCTGTTTTATTTTTTAAATAAAAAGTTCGATTTTACAGCAATTTGGCGCTCATGTGTGTCGATTAAATGTTCAATTGGGATTTGTATGGGTTGCAGATGTTCTGGACATATCAAAAGGTATTAAACAATCCGAATTGGATCGAAATCAGTCATCAGTGCGATCGAGTCATGTTTGAAATAATATATTTAATTTCTATCGAGTGTATATAATCTATATATAATCTAGAAGTTTATCAGCTCCCAATGGGAGGATAAACTGGTTAATACGTTGGTGTTGTACAGCGGGTGTTCGGGTTCAAGTCTTGTTCGCGGCCGGTTCGATTGGGTTTAAACCCTTTTTGTTTTAAATTATAATTAATTAAATATATTAATCCTAAATAGTGTATATATGAATTTAAATTTCAATATCTAACAGCTCTGTACAGAGGATAAACTGGTTAAGGCGTTACGGTTCTAAACGAGAGGCGCGAGTTCGATCCTTACAAGGGCCGGTTCTTACACAGAAGACCCCCTTTTGACCGAATTTTTGAATATTTACACTTTGGTCCCTGAAGTTTCAGTTTTTACAAAAAGAACCCTAAACTTGTAGTTTGAAATAGTTGCACTTTAACCCTTGTATTTATATAGTTTCAGAAATGACAATTTAGCCCATGGACTTGTACTTTCAAATAATTACGGTTTTAGTCCTTGAACTTAAAAGTAATAGATTTCAAGCTGTTTTTAAAGAATGTCAAATAGGTCCCTCAACTATTAGTTTCATAAGTAGTCACAATAAACCCTTATAGTTTATGTAACCGTGTTTAATAGTATAAAAACTCAACAAATTTGAAATTGTTTCACGTGTTTGTATCAGTATGAGCACAAAGCAAGTAGGATCAAATAAGTTTTATTCCAAATACGGTAATTGTTACAATGCAAGTCAAAACAAATACAAGTGTGAAAAGCAAGGTGGTTACAGCGGATATATGTGGATGGAGGAAGCGCCCTTGAGATAATGTATTTGCAATGTTTTCAGCAGCTGAACCCCCAAACAAGAAAGAGATTGATCGAGGTGTCTACCCCTCTAATCATTTTTTCGGGAGAGGTGGTCCCTCCGATAGGGCAAATTACCCTTCCGGCCACGTTTAAGGATAATGACAGAATTAGAACTGTTCAGTTAACCTTTCTGGTTGTTGGTACTCATTTGTCGCATAACGTGATACTTGGGCGACCCGGGTTACGAGCCCTTGGAGCCATTAGTTCAACAATACATGGTGCCATAAAATTCGCCACCGAAGCAGGGGTCCCCACTATCTTTTCAGAATCAAATTCATTCGATGCAGAGGTAAGACACGCAGCAGAAACGAGCTCCAAAAAATCTGAAGTGCCTACAGAACTTTGGGCAATTAATCCAGAATTCCCGGAGCAGCAAGTGGCTATCGGTGCCCAGCTCCCAAAATGAACGAAGAAGCTCCTATGGGAACTGCTGAGTAACTCCATCGATGTCTTTGCATGGAAGCACTCTGACATGCAAGGAGTTCCCAGATCCATGGCGCAGCACCATCTGAACATAAAGGAATCAATCAAGCCAATAGCACGAAGGAAAAGGCACATGCACCCGACCGAGCCAAGGCAATTGCTAAAGACGTGAAGAGTTTCCTAGATGCTGGGATCATCCGAGAGGTCCGGTATTAAACCTGGGTGTCAAACCCAGTTATGGTGCGAAAAAAGGACAACTTATGGAGAATGTGTATTGATTTCACTGATGTGAATGACGCGTGCCCGAAAGATTTCTTTCCATTGCCGGAGATCGATGAAGAAATTGATTCCGTTGCCACGTTCAGGCTCAAATGCTTCTTGGACGCTTACAAGGGGTACCACCAGATACAAATGGCAGTCGAGGACGAGGAAAAGACAGCCTTTGTTACCAATGAGGGAGTCTACTGCTTTACGAAGATGCCTTTCGACTTGAAAAACGCAGGTGCCACGTACCAACGATTAATGAACAAGGCTTTCAAAGACCAGATCGAGCGAAATTTAGAAGTATATGTCGATGATATCATGATCAAGAGTAATGACGAAGTGGCCATGCTGAAGGATATACTCGAAACATTCACCCGACTCCGAAGTATTAATATGAAGTTAAACCCTAAAAAATGTACGTTTGGTGTAGAGGAAGGAAAATTCTTGGGAGTCATAGACGGATCAAAGGGTCTACGAGCCAACTGTGACAAGATCGATGCCGTTCTCACCATGAAGCCTCCAACATCAGTTAAAGACATCCAGTCCTTAAACGGACGACTGGCCGCTCTCCACCGTTTCTTGTCAAAAGTAGCAGACAGTTCTCTCCCATTCGTGGATGTGCTAAGAAAAAGTTTCAGATCGGAATTTAAATGGACTGAAAAAGCTGCGCGGGCTTTTGAAGACCTTAAAGTTTATCTAGGCAAGTTGCCAAGCCTTACCGTACTGGAAGAAGACGAGGTACTAATGGTTTACTTGGCTGCATCATGCGGCACCATCAGTGAAGTGTTAGTCACCCACCGAATCGGAGCTCAGATCCCAATTTGCTACGTGAGTCGAACGTTGAAGGATTACGAAACAAGGTATCCAAATCTGGAAATGTTAGCTCTAGCATTGGTTCATGCCTCGAGAAGGCTCCACCGGTATTTTCAAGCCCATCCAATTGAGGTCTGAACGGATCAAAGAATCCAGCACGTTCTCCGACGACCTGAAGTATCAGGTCGCATGGCAAAGTGGGCGATCGAGCTGGGTGCTTTCAACATCACCTTCAAAACCAAAGGTCCATTAAAAGGACAGGTGATAGCTGATTTCCTAGTCGAAATGCTTGAGGATAAAGAAACGGAAGAAACAGAGCAAGCTCCGAGCAAACCTTGGTCACTGTATACGGATGGGGCTTCTAGCGCCAAAGGTGCAGGGGCAGGTTTGATACTCACCGATCCCGAAGGCATGGATATGACGTATGCACTCCGTTTAGAATTCAAGAGCTCCAATAACGAAGCCGGATATGAGGCATTGCTGGCTGGCTTACGTCTAGCAGCCAAAGTCGGAGCGAAGGATGTCGTAGCTCAAGTTGATTCGTTGCTCGTAGCGAATCAAGTAAACGGAGAATATGAAGCAAGGGAAGCCAGCATGATTGAATAATTGGGGCAAGTAAAACAGGCGATGGCATTGTTTAACTCATGCAAGGTTGAACACATTCCCCACAGCAAGAACAAAAAGGCTGATGCTTTAAGCAAATTGTCGTCTGTATCTTTCAGCCACCTTGCCAAGGAGGCACGGGTCAAGGTGTTAGCCGCACCTTCAATCGCCGCTCCACAGGTCATGCAAGTAGAAGCTTCGGCGCAAACATAGATGACACCAATAGTCAACTATTTGGTGCACGACGTCTTGCCAATTGATAAAGCGGAGGCCAGAAGAATCCAGATCAACTCACTTAAATATCAAATGCAGGAAGGGGGTTTGTATCGAAAGACCTTCCTTGGACCTCTACTAAAATTCCTTGATCTGGAGCAGGCCAGCTATATCATCAGAGAAATGCATTATGGCATTTGCAGAATCCATCCCATGCCAAAAATGATTGTAACGAAGGTAAAAAATGCAGGGTATTATTGGCCCGGGATGCATGAGAGTGCAGTTAAAGAACTCCAGCAATGTGATGAATGCCAGATACACGCGCCGATAAGCCTCCGAGCGAAGAATGAGATGATCCCAGTAACCGCCGCATGGCCCTATCAGAAATGGGGAGTGGATATAGTCGGACCTTTCCCGCGTACGAGCGGAAGCGCTCAGTATCTGTTAGTGGTGGTGGATTATTTCACCAAGTGGGTGGAAGCTCGACCATTCACAGTTATCTCTGGTTATAATGTGACGAGATTCTTCTGGGAACAGATCGTGTGTCGCTTTGGACTCCCGCTCTACATAGTGAGCGATAAAGCAAAACAATTCACGGAGAATCCATTTAAGTGGTGGTGCGAAAGTTTGAAGATTAACCAAGTTTTCTCCTCGGTCGCTCATCCCCAGGGGAACAGACAGGTCGAGCAGATAAACCGACGCATCGTCGATGGGATAAAAAGAAGACTTGGCTATGAAGGCAAGGGATGGGCAGATGAGTTGCCGAACGTATTGTGGGCTCACCGAACCCTACACAAGACGAGTAACGGGGAAACACCGTTCAGTCTTACATACGGCACCGAGGCCGTGATCCCCGCAGAGATCGGACTCCCAAATCAAAGGTGTAAAAACTGGAATGAAAATGAGCAGGAGCTCCGATCCAACCTCGATCTATTGGAAGAACGTCGGAACATGGCTGTAATTAAAGAAGCATGATATAAGAAGAAGATTGAGAAATACTACAATGCCCGCGCCAAAATTTACAAGTTTAAGGTTGGAGATTTTGTGCTCCGAAGGAACGATGCGAGTCGCGTCAAAACTCCATGGAAGTTGACCCCGAAGTGGGAGGGACCGTATCGCATAAAAGAAGCAAGCGATAAAGGTTCCTACGAGCTAGAGAAAATCGACGGAACCCCCGTCCCAAGAACATGGAACGGGATTCATCTAAAAAAGTGCTTCATGTAGACGACAGTCCGCTACGGACTAGAAAGATCGCTATCTTTTATTTTTTAAGTATTTCTTTTTCCATGTAAAAATCGGGAGGGTAATGCCCCGAGTATATTTCTATTTCCTTGTAATCCGGGAGGGTATGCCCCGGAACCATGATTATCAAGGTAATAAATAAAGTGATATGCATTTTACAAGTATAAATCATAGCATATCTCATATATAAGTTCGAACAATATAAAAATGTGCACAAACGGGCCTCGACCCATGCTTCGCGCCGATCGAGAAGGCTCAAATAGTTCAAAATAATAAAATCTATTGAGAAAAAGGTTCGGATCTGATCCGATCCGACCATAAAAACCAAGAAGGACTCAAACAAGAGAAGTCAACTTATAGAAATTTCTTGCTACAATCCGGTGGCCTAGATGACCGAACAATGACCTGGCCAAGCAGCAAAAGTTTGGACGCAAACTAAAAGCTGAGAAACCAGGCATAAATATTCTCGCCAAAAAAAATATGATTTCATACAAACTAAAGGAACATATTCAGCAAAACCAAAGAACAAAAATTAAAATTGTACGATTACATGCCATGATAAAATATTGTACGATAACAGTAACAAACACGAGGATTTTTTAATCCTCCTTTACAATGGGAAGTTCGCTCCTCTGTTTGATGACGGACAAAGGTTCGTTCACTAAATCCACAACCTTGTCAAGAACCGAAATATGGAAGTCGTCGAAGGCTTTGATCGCCGCGTCCAGGGTATTTCTGGCCCCTTCATCATACCCAGTGACTTCTTCAAAATACCGAACCGATCCTTTAGCAGCTGGAAATCCCTGTTTAATACCATCGTTTACTCCCACAGCGTTAACACTATTCACCAAGTCCGCAACTACCTTCTCCAACTCGGGGCTCTGATGAACCAACTTAACTACCCAAGCAACCCCATTAGTTAAGAACCACTTCTTGGTAAGCATAAGCTCTGACACAAGGGCGTACAACTCGACCATCTCACCATCGCAGCGAGCTAACATACCCTTCGCTTTGTCAATCGTTGACTGATGCGACTTGATGGCCCTGTCACGAGCCCTCTCAAGCTCAGCTTTATCTGACAAGAGAAACAAGGGATTTAAAAAGGAGTAGAAAAAAAAAGAAAATAGTAAAAAGCGTTTCATGAACGTATCGTTGATCAGACGATGATGATCGGCTAAAAGTTGGTCGTAAGAAGATTGCATCTCCTTCAGCTCTGCTTTGCTCCTCCCTTCGACTTCGGACAGTTTTTCTCCAAGTTACCAAACTTCAACTTGAGATCCACCAAGTCTTGAAGAGCCTTGGCCCGAGCTTCATGTGCAGCTGCAGCCGAAGGCTGCGAAGATTTATTAACCTCTCTTGCTTCCGAGACCTGCTCTTTCAGACGATCCACCTGAGATCGAAGAGATGAGAGTTTGTTGGTGCATATGTCTGTCGACTTCATCTTGTATCGAGTCTTGTAATAGAATTGTTAGACCAAGACACGTGGTTCGAACGAAATGGGAAACAGGCCAAAACAAGCAAGTTCACATGAAGTGACCAGTTCGTGCGAACTGGCCAGTTCGTACGAACTGGTCATGCTTGTTTCATGTGAAGTGGCCTTGCCTATATATACTAGGTCTTGGGTCTTCATTTGTAACTTTGATTCCGGTAGCGAAGCTCTGCCGAAGTGTCTCCAGATCTATAAACGTTATCAAATCAATACAAGAGATAGTTAAAGTGATTCTAAGTGTAAATCAAGCTGATTCAACATCGATACGTCTATTTTCGCCTTTTGTATTGATCGAGAACTCTTCTGAATGTCTCGTTTGATCGATTCACCGATCCTACAAGTGGTATCAGAGCTTAGGAGGAAGAGTTCTTACCATATCAGCTTGATTGATTCAAAAACAACTTCTTTCCACTCATCTTTCTTCAAAATTTCAACGAATTTACGGTCAAAATGATCTGATTTTGTCATATAACACATAAAACTAAGTTTTAATCAACCCTTGAAAAAATCAGAACTAAAATCAACCTAAAACTTGATAAAATAGACCAAACCGCATGAAAATCTATTCAGGTCGTTCGAGAATCTTTCAGATCGTGTGAAAATACCTCAGGTCGCACGAACTGAACTTCCAAGTCGTGTGAAAGTGGTCCAGTTCGTGTGAAAGTACCTCAGTTCGTTTGAAATCACACCAAGTCGTGTGAAAATTTGTCAGTTCGTACGGTTTGATCAACTCAGTTCGCAAGAGTTGATCAGTTCGTTTGAAATTTAGTAAATCCAGTCCGTTTGAAAGTAAACAGGTCGCGTGGAATTCTGATCAGTTCGCTTGAAAATTTATTCAGGTGATTTTCAAGGTGCAAATACCAAGAAGTTGAAATTTTGTGGACTTTGAATTAAAAACAAAATTTTGAACCAAGTCATTTAACAAAGAAATTGTGGTTAAAATGTTTGACGAAAAGGAAAACGATAAACTTGAAAGGTTAAATGATTAAATGATTGGTTTGATATGTATTGGGATAAGAGGAAAGAAGATGAGAATAAGAATGTTTGGGCTAAATGACTTGAATATTTTTTGTGTAAGAAACATGAAACGTTGAATGAGTTGGAAAATCGGTATGATAATTTATTGAAAATTTAAAAAGGTACGAGATAAGGATGTCAGATGCAGAAAAAATATCAAAATTTGCAGACGCGTTACCTTCAGAGTGGGATGAATTTTTGAATAAACTGAAAAAGGATTCTGGATTTTCAAAGTTTTATCCAAGAGAATTCATCAAAGTGCTTCAAACACACAATTATGAAATTAATAAGAAAAAGAAAGGTTTGATAAATGAAATAGAAAAGAACCTAGATAAAATAAGTTTGGATGTGATTCTTGAAATAAGCAGAAGAGTCAATATATGCCTTGCAGCAAAAAATGTTATGAAACATGATATTAAGAGGGGTTGTTATATAGATAAAAATTTGAATCCTCTTGATTTTATTAAAATTTTTTCTGCAGGTACATTCAATACATAGTCAATTCCAAAGAATGAAGAATCCGAGAATAGTGAAACTTCAAGTTCAGAACCAGTGTGCTCAAAATGTGATAAATCTAGATCAGACAATGTCAAACTTCTGAAAGATGTGAAGAGTTTGACATTTTTAAACAAAATTTTAAAAGAAAATAAAAAAGAATTTCAAATTAAAACAACAATTTTAGAAAATGAAAAATTAAAAATTGAAATAGATTTTAAAAATCAAATAAAAATTTTAGAAAATGAAAAATCTGTTTTGAATAAAAATAATGTTGAAAATCAAAAAGCAATAAATTCTCATCTTGAGAAAATCACTCAACTTAAAAATGAAGTTGAGTGTGCTAAAAATAAAATTGATAAGTTAGAAAAGAAATTGAAAGGTTTTGTGACCTCGTCATTAATACTAGATCATATATGTCCAAAACCGATCAATGAAATTCCAATAAGTGACGATGTCACAAATTATGACGATGTCATAATTGAAGATTGTGATGATAAATCTGATGATGAAAGTGTTAAAAAGAAAATATTTTTGAAATTAAAAGAAAAATTTCAAGATACTGTTTTACAATCTACTGAAAAAGCTGAAAGCTCAACGCAAAAACCTTTTAAGAAGAATGTGGAACAAAAACAAATTGTTAAAAATTCTAAAAATTTTCAAAGTAACAATAAAAGATCATCAGTTCAATCCTCCAATCTTTATAAAAAATCACAAATTGAAAATCAAAACTCACAAAAAGTTGATAATAAGTGGTGCAGGTTTGACCACAGTGCTTCAAAGATATATCATTATGATGAAAGACAAAGAAGAAGTCATGATTACCACAAGGCAAATCAATGTTACGATCTAAGTGTGTGGTTTGAAAGTGGAGAATGGTATGATAATAGGGTGTGTTACAAATGTGGTTTTGAAGGACACATTGCTGTTAACTGCCAGAGTCAGAGATTTGAGACGAGAAGATGCTATGAATGTCAAATCAGAGGTCATATTGCCAGAGATTGCCCAATGAGATCACAGAAAAGATTGAGGACTGAATCTCATAGAATGGTGAAGAAAACAGTCAAAATTAAGGAAAAGCCCAAAAAACAGAAAGTGAAATTATCACAAGGGCAGAAAGATAGACTGTGAAAGAAAAGAAAGAAAGCGAGAGAGTATCTTGAAAAGATTTTGTCCTCAGATACTACCATGGATTCAGTTACTAGTTCTGGTGAATCGTCTTGCTCTCCAAAGAATGATCAGTCAAATAAAACGAATTCATCAGATTCAAATATGTGGACAAGGGAGAAAATAAAGAAAGAAAAAATTGGTTAATCAAACAAAGAAAGTAAAATTTTCAGATAAAACTGAACCACCAACGGAAAAATTCAAAATGTTTAAAAATTCTACATTTGAAGTTAGTGAGAGTTCAAGATGTTTTCACAAAAGAAATGTGAATCTTAACAACCAAAAGTTGGTTGTTAAGAAATCAGATGTTAAATCTGGCGATGAATTTGTTTCTTTAGAAGCAAAGGAGCCACTTTCTGGCGATGAATCTGACTCGTCAAAGTCAGAGGAGCCACAAGTTGAGCTAAAAAGAGAAAAGTCAGTACCGCCAATGGATGATGTCAACTTTCCACCATTGCGGGCGGCAAATTTAAAATAAAAAAGGAATGTTCAAAGACCGAGTGAAAATAACTCGGATGCACCCAAGGTTAGTCAGGCTTGGGTGTCAGCATTCTTTGTTTGAAATCCTGACTTGCCGGAACTCCCATGTGGGTAATTGGGGAGTAGGAATCGACATCTTTCTTGAGAAATTAAAACTGTCATATTTCGATTTACAAGTGGTATTGTTGATAAAAACCTACAAGTGGTTAATCAAGGTCATTAAGTTGAACTTGAATTAACTTTCATACAAGTGAAAAAGAAAAAGTGAATTTACAAGCGGTAATTTGAGAACAAAGTGATGAATAAATCCCCGTGTTTGTGAAATGACAAACAAAACTAATTTTCTGGAAAAACCATTTTGATTAAAACAAACTTAACTGTTTTGAAATCATAATGGGAAAAAAGTTTGTTGTCAGGGGGAGTTCTGATTGTTTATGCCAAGTGGATGACGAATTGAAGCAATTCACATCAGTTTGTCATGTTACTTGTATAGTTGATTGTTTTCATTTTCAAATTTTCCTTGAAAATCAAAAATTGAGACATATTTTTGATTTTAGGGGGAGTAAAAAATTTTGAAATTTTGAAAATTTGAAAAATCCAAAAACATGATAAAATCTAAAAACCAAAAAACATTGGAAAAATCAAAAATGATTTTTGTTGTGAAAAAGATGAAATGATAGTACATCAGTAGACAATCACAGTACGCTAAAGAATTGGAAAGTTAAAATGTGATAAACGGTCTCACTGATGATATGCCAGTAGGTTTTCGCACGCTTAGTAGATTGTTTTCGAGATATAAACCTAAATATCATTACTTACTTATCTCGTGGGGAACATCTCTCGGATATATAGGTAACCCCTGAAATCTTGTTTGAAGGGCTTTATATTTCTGACATACTAGGTCTTTGTGCGTGATGATATCTGGGGTATTACACCAGGACTTCTGATTTTGCGGGAGCAATAGCCTAGTCCTCGTATAATACTTTGCATTGCTTTAATCATAAAGCCCGCCCTCAGCATAAAAAATGATAAAACATTGAAAAATGCTAATCATGTGCTGTTGAAGAAAAGATCCCCAAACGGGACACACCGAAAGACGAACCATCATCTCCCTAATTTTACGGAAGCAATAGCCTGAGCTCTCATGGTCTCGCATTACCCATTTACAGATATCGTTAGTGTACATTCACTTGTAAGACTGGATATAGGATTCTGGATACGGGAGTATATTCTGAGGTGGGACACGCGAATAAGTTTAAGTCATTAAAACGCTAATCTCGTATCTCGAAACAGTTGAACTTTGTGTGAAAATTTAAGTGGACCAGTATACTGATAATCTAAGTGAATCATTTAGAACTTAAAGTGTTTAAAGCTCAACGGTACTAGTGATTTGTCATAAGCTGATATGATCCTCTTACACAAACTCACAAAAATCTTGACTGTATATAGTTTATTTCCTAAAATCCAAAAAAGATTTTCGGAGTGTTTTAGCATAAAAGTTTGAAAATTCAAAAAGATTTTATTTCATCTTATTTTTGACAACTGATGTTGAAAAGCTGATTTTCAAAATTCCAAGCGCTAAGCATGATGAACAGGGTTGGGAGAGTTTGTTTTGAAATGAGAAATGATTTTGAAATGTCAAATTTGAAAGTTTCAAATACAAGTGGTAAGCAGAAATTAAAATTGTTATAAATAAAAATCTTACTTTTGGGTAGAGGTTTGTGCAGATCCCCGTGTCTAAGCCTGAGCAGAGTTTGTGCCAGGTTACGATCCTAGAACGAGAGCTATGTCAGATTGCGATCCCGGAACAACTTAAGGGGGAGTCTGCTAGCAAAGGGGAGTTTGAAGATTGAAAGAGCCAGACTCAGATTCTTGATCAAAGCTCGAGATAGAAGCTGCAGATTGCTGATGGGAGAGAACGAAAGAGATTGAAGGATGCTGACAGAGAAAGACATTTTGGAGAGAGAAAGAAGACTGATCAAGACTGAAGACTTGACAAACTGAAGACTCGAACCGAAGACTCGTCAACATCCAAGGGGGATTTTGTTGGTGGATATGTCTGTCAACTTCGTCTTGTATCGAGTCTTGTAATAGAATTGTTAGACCAAGACACGTAGTTCGAATGAAACGGGAAACATGCCAAAACAAGCAAGTTCACACGAAGTGACCAGTTCGTGCGAACTGGCCAGTTTGTACGAACTGGTCATGCTTGTTTCATGCGAAGTGGCCTTGCCTATATATACTAGGTCTTGGGTCTTCATTTGTAACTTGGATTCCGATAGCGAAGCTCTGCCGAAGTGTCTCCAGATCTGTAAACGTTATCAAATCAATACAAGAGATAGTTAAAGTGATTCTAAGTGTAAATCAAGCTGATTCAACATCGATACGTCTGTTTCCGCCTTTCGTATTGATCGAGAACTCTTCTAAACGTCTCGTTTGATCGATTCACCGATCCTTCAGAGTTCCTGCTTGGTTTTAGAGCGTACATTATCCTCGCTCTTCAAAGAAGCAATCTCACACTCGAACCAGCGGCAATTTAACTCCGATTCAACCCAACGTTTATAAATTTCAACCACCAAAGAATTGGATTAAGCCTGGTTCAGCATTAGGGCGTTCCCGAGCTTGGGACCACTCATCTTTCTATAATACGCATGCTCAGCAGGAGTCCCAAGATGAAACAAAGCCATCTTCGCAGATTAAGCATCCACGATCCTATCCTTGTTTGCCAATGACCAGTCGGGGATGTACTTCTCTAGAGCACGAGCAGAGTCCACATCTACAGCACCACCCGAACCTAATTCCCGACATATAAAAACAGCTTTAGTTTCATAACACAAAGGGGACGACGAGGCGCTATCCCCACCATCAACCGGTTGAGGGCTTGGCCTCGAAACATTAGAAGCGACCCCTGTTGTGGGCTTACCCGAGGGAGAGGGTTCAATCTTCTTAAGAGACAATGGATCAGGCATATGGATGTCTTCGATAACTTTAGTGGTCGGTCCCCTAAAAGATATTGGACTCGATGGAAGGTTGACCGGTTGGTCCCTCGGAGTCTTGCCCCCGTGAAGATGAGCATCTAAATTCTCCAGTAAGCCTCCGGTAGTAGAAAACCCGGTAACTTGTTCAACTTCGTCATCATCCAGCGTGATCGTCTTAAAATCCAGCTTGTTCCTCTTCGGTTTTTTGGGATTCGAATCAGCCTTGGAGGAAGTAGTCTGTCCTCTTTTTAAACTAACTTGAGGACGCTCCTTGTCACACCCCCAAAATACCACATGCGGAAACCCCCGTGAAGTATGTGACGTACCAGGATCTAGCCACCAATCATATTGAAATCATAGGTATATTTAAATAAAACTTTCATTTATTAACATTAAGTGTTACAACATTACAAATAATTCACAGTGTACAGCGGAAGCATAATTCATTCGTTAAGTGTTTATAAACCACATGTAAAAACCATTAGTCTTGTTTTGCAATTCCATGTATCTCGACCCATGACAGCTCCAGCCTCCCAGACAACAAGTTCCAACAATATGCACCTAAAGGCCTGCAAGGCGGGTAACAACGAATCAACAACAAAGTTGAGCGAGTTCACAGTTGGTTGTCCAGTTTAAAGTTGTTTCAAAAACCATAAGTTCATTCAAAAACCAGTAGTTAATCAGTTCCTTGTTTACCAAACCATAATCAGTGGGGGCTACCCCATGTAACCACTAGACCGTTTACCATATCGACAACTGACTGTAGTCATGTATGTGCCCTACGTCAATGTCTATCATCATTGACTAAGTGCCCATATCCATTAGTTCACTCTCGTCCTCTGCGGCACGGTGTGAGGCTTGTCAAACCTAAATAGCGCTATCTAACTAATGACCCGCTCGCCATTGGCCCGACGATTAAGTCGATATAAAAATGAGGGACTTCATGATAGAGTTTTGTCTAGTAAGTTATAGGTTGTCGTCCTTACCAACCGAGGACGGAGGTACGTAATCCACACAAGGAGAATACGCAGGTTAAAGGTTGTCATCCTTCTTAACAAGGATGTAGGTACATATTCCGTTTAAGGTGAATATGTAGGTTTCATTTTAGTTTCTTAACCCATTCCCAACCACCAGGAATCCCATACCTTATAAAAGTGTGAACTCACCTTGGTTTGCTTGGTATGACTAACTACCCGTTTATTAGTGGATCAAACACGTCCTAGCATGAGTACCAGTATCAATCAGTTTTAAGTTCACTTATACGTTGTTCACATATACACACGTAACATACATTCATCAACAGACATGTCACACCCCGACCGCGTAGAACAACAAATTGCGGCGGAAACATCGGGGCGTGTTGTAACAGAATTAATGTTTCAAATCCATGGCAATTGAAGTTTCGTTTTATTGATAAAAAATGTTACAATGTCTTAACAAACAAGGAAATACAACATAATTAACTAGTCTTGCATCTTTTATTGTCACTAAAGCCCAAGTCTGCCTATGTGTATCTTGATCATCTTATGCGACAGCTCCTGAAAAACACATGTGAAAATATGGTACGTCAGCATAAAAATGCCGGTGAGATACATAGGTTTTGTGAAAATAGGTGTCATGACTTATGTTTGAGAAAATGTTTAGTCATGAACCTTGTTATTTGCTTTGTTTTGTAAATCATTTGAAAAACAATGAGTTCAGATGATATGTATAAATAAGTGAATAATGTATGGTTAAATGAATAACCAAGTTAAATGAGTTTGTAAAAGATAAGTTGTTTTGTAAAACAATGTCTTGTGAAAAGTATGTTATTTGTATAAAATGTTATATGTATCAAACTGAAATGATTCAAATAACGTGACGACATGTAATACCATACAAACACTTATATATAGGAAGTACCAGCGGCGTATCCACCATGCTTGTATCATATTACACACGCATCGTTACTTAATCACTTAATCAACCCAAACCAAACAATGTAAAATGTTCATGTCAAGATGTAAATCATGTCAAAATGTCTATGTCAAATATCCAAGTCAAATGTCTATGTCAAATATCCATGTCAAATGTCTATGTTTAAACCAATAGTCAAAAGTCCTTGTATAAACCATGTCAAATGTTGATAGTCCAAAAGTAGTCAAGTAATGTATAACCAAAATGATATGTATGGTAAGTAAAATTTAGACTACTTAAACCATAAGTAAAAATGAACAAAACAAAGTATTGAAGTAAAACTTGGTTTAAATCAAAGTTATGTTTTGTAGAATAATGCATGCTTTACTGATACAAACACTTATACAGTATGTTAAACGCAAACATTCAAGCCTTGAGACAGTCGGATAACCCTTTCAGTCAAGGTTATCAAAAGAATTGTATTCGGATTCAGTCATTCCTTACATCCAAACAAACCCGGGATGTCAGGAATGGGATTTGTCAAGTCCTATGGTACCACTACTTACTCCCGAGCGGCGTAGCAAATGTTAATGAATGTTATATAGACCCGTTAAACAAACCAAATGTCATACCAAAATGTAAGCATGAGATGAAGATAATGTACCTAGTATGCTAGAGTAAACATACAAGGTAGAGTTGTAAAACAATGTGTCCATATGTTACTGGAACATATGCAACAGAGATGCAATGTAAAATGATGTACTAAGTATGCTAATTTAACATACAAAGCAGAAAAGTCATGTAAATCAATGTGCTTAGCATGTTATCAGTCAACATACATAGCAGAAAAGTCATGTAAATCAATGTGCTTAGCATGTTATCAGTCAACATACATAGCAGAAAAGTAATGAAATCATGTACTATAATGTACTAACAAACATAGTCGGTATATGATGTGAAAACAGAAAAGCAGGAAAGTAACAAGTAGGCACATGTGTTCCACCCCAAAACAGTTTGGAAAACAGTAAAAGAGGGGTCTATGTACTCACTTGAGATTGCTCAGTTGTCTAAAGATAACCACCAAACAGTGCTAGAGATCTCGGAATCAAACGGCACCTAATATAGGTAACTATGTTAAATAACCGGACCTAAATCGGAAGACTGGGTAGCATTAGGGTTTGTAAACCAAACGAGTGTGGAGACTCATGTGATATGGTTTAACAAAGCCTACATACTAAATGAAACTTAACCTAACTGCTTACGACCCATTACGACCCGTTTAGGTAGCTTATGCTACTTTAACGCGTCGTTCGCGTGAAACGCGTTCGGACCGCCTAACTAGTCCTATGACAAGTGTTATATGCCTAAACATGTTACATAATCAGTTATGTGACAAAAGTTTAGGTTACATATGCTTAATTACCAATTATACATGAAAAGGGTATTCTGGTAATTTACCTAAGGCATATAAACTACCTATCATACAACTACTTAAACGATGTGACCATAGGGTATAACCTCGGAAGGTTATTCCCTACCTACTATGGTCACCTAATGTATTTGGTCGGATCCTAATGATCGACCAAACTGGGTCGGGTTCGAAGGTATAGGCGATTTATTAGATCGCCTACCCTACGACCCTAGACAACGTGGTAATCAGTGGGCATAGTCCCAAGGGACTATGACCAACGTGATTACACTCACGTTGCGAAGTTCAAACGAACTTCGCATTGACCATTACTGGTCAACGCTGAAAGTCAAACAAAGTTTGACTTTCTGACTCGAAAAGCAGTAAAATAAGGAAAAGAACGAAAGAATACTTACCCAGGGTCCCCGAATGCTAATCTCGATTCAAGAACTCAGGTATGAAACAATGGTTTCAACTTAGAGCTCTCAAATCAAGATTCTTGTGAGAAAATGCAATGGGGGTGGATGGGTATATATAGTTTTCGGGTAACCATTGAGATCGTTTCATGGAAAAGAGGGCACGATCAAGGCCGTACATGTGTTGGAATGTTGTGGTGTGTCAAATGGCCACTCACCATAGGGAATTGACATGTGGAAGAGGGATTGGAGGTGCTAAACAGCTGCAACCAGCTGTAAAAACAATGAATCTGGTCTGCAGAGGCTGAGGCGGCCCGCTTCAGCATTAGACAAATCTAATGCGGGCCGCTTGGGGCTTCTGATCCGAAAATAAGTTTCAAAAATGACAGTTTCAGCCCCTGCACGTGTTTAAGGCCATTCCCGACACTTCTAAGGCCCGTAAAGCCAACTTTAAGGCCCTAAAATGTTGCCTAAACATTGTGGACATGAAACATGCTCAAAAATATGTCGGATGTCAGTTCGTTTGGTCGTACGAACGCGATGTTCGCTTAATTACGACGGAATGCGCATAAGCGCGAAAAACGATCCAAATGACGCGACGAATGGATTTTTCTTATGCCGAACACTAAAATAAAATATTTTAGTGCTTACATAAATTTTTGGATGTCCGGATGTATTCAGAACGTAAGTTACGCGTAAAAATGCAAACTTGTGCACTTTTTGACGCTTTTAGTCCCTGAATGCCACAAAAGTTTATTTTAGCATACCGAACACCTCAAAGCCTATTTCTAAGCTATGTAAAGGATATTTATGGTATGTTTAACTTATGGTCATGTTTCGGAAGGTCTGTTACAGTTCAAATTGGCATACTTTCGCAGTTTGTCAACTTTAGTCCCTGTAAGCGATTAAACTTTGATTTCACCACACCAAACCTTCCAAAACTTATATCTAAGTTATGTAAAGGTTATTTAAGGTATGTTAAGCCTATTTCACTATTCCGGAGTGTTTGTTGGATTAAACTGGTTATATTTACGCATCAGTGCGCGTATAGCCTTCCAGAAAGCGATTTAAAGTTTGAAATTGAACAAGAGTTGATATGTGTAAACTATACACATATTTTTACAAATCCCAAGTATGAAATATAATATTTCATTGGTTTGGTATTTGTTTGATGGCCGTGAAGGCACAGGTGTTACAGTCTCCCCTACTTTAGGAAATTTCGTCCCGAAATTTATTTAGAGGAAACTTGTAAGAGTTTAAAACATGAAGTTGAAAAGATCGAACAATATTGGCTAGATTTCTGAACTTCTAGTAACTTTAATAATCATCATGATTGCAACGTAAGAGGGATACCTATATATACAAGTATATAAAGCGTCATTGGTGCGTCCACCGTACCTCCATTACATCGTCCTCATTTTGTTATTGTTGTCGCTATTGGTTCCTTCACATAATAAATCTTACTGGATTTCTGTGCACTAAATTTCATAATTATGTGCGCATCCATAATTAGAGAATTCCTTGCACAGTTCACACAGTCTATTTTATAATGTGTAGGGTAAAACCAAATGAACAATCCTGTGATGAGCGTGACTTAGACCGCCATAGAGTCCTTTAGACTAAATCAATAAATGATTTAAATAGACTATCAAGGAGTCTGTTCAGCTACATCACTAGATGTCATTTTTTTTAACCAAATTGTGAATCAATCTTTTTGACTAGACCACTAAAGGGTCTCTTATGAATCTTGGAGTGGTACTATATAATCCAAGGGTCTTAACTATTACATAGAAGCCCATTTAAGGATTAAAGGTAGTACCTTTTGAATATCCTGCTACGAATCCCTCATATGAAGATATGAAAGATCCTGCAAGGATTTGGATAAAGAATATCCAGAGTAGTAAAAACACCAAAAATGCAAAAAAGAAAACATAAGATGAGTAAACACATAGTCACATAAACACAAAATTGTTTGTTAATTTGTCTTGTAAATTGCGTACATGCATTTAAAGCACACTAGGAATCCATTCCGTGGATTTCATTTGGTACTTTAAACGTTATCAAGAATCCAACTATAAAGATAGAAAGATTCAAAAAGAAAATTCGACTTCGATTATTTGGAACCGAAGTGTTCGAATTAAGGTACATAAGGAATCCAATTAAGGACTCTGATTTGAATAATAATCATCCACAAGGATCTAATTGTGAGGATAAAAAGATCCCATATGGATTTAAAAGTTGGAGATGTTTTGAAACCTTGCACTGGACGTGCTTAGGTCAAAACATGATGTAAAATGCTTAAGAAGTTGAGATGCTTGATATGTCAAGGCGACATATGAAGCAGAATTTTGAAGGTTAAGTCAATGTATGAGGAAAATATTTGTGAAAACTATGCATGGGGTTCTTTTAAGAAAAATGTGTTTAACGTTTTTGAAACCTTATATATAATACTTTTTGAAATCATAAAGTAGGTGTATTAGGTAGATATATTTACAAAAATGTTTTAAAATCATGCGAGATGAATTTTGAAATTATGTATAAGGTTTTTGAAAGACATGAATGATGCTTTTCGAAATCATGCACTTGATCAGAAAATGTATTGTGTTAATATTGTCTTCAGACTATATGAAATATTTTGAAATTAGAAAGGTTGGTTTTGATAACATGGCCAATGTTTTTGAAATAACATAGACAATGCATCTAGAAAAATTGTTTTCAAACTATATGAAATGTTTTGAGATCATGAAGATTGTTTTGAAATACTGGTACTGTGTATGTTGAAAAATCAAAACGTAATGGGTATAAGATTTGGAAATACCCTTAGTTATCTAACCAAGGATTCAAAGGCATAGATGTGCAGAAGCATGATCACTCATAATGTCACTTTATTTTCTGTACTTCGTATCTTAGAATGAAACGAGTACTTAAAATTTTCAAAGGAATCATGAGCGATCATTTGAAAGAGAGAATCACAAGAGTAGTTTGTAAGGAACATAGTTCCTTGATGTAGGTATCATAGGAAAAGTCACACACACATGTAATTACACTCGTATATCAGAACTGTGAACAACAACTTATTTATAAACAAAACAGATTGTTTCACATTACAAGGAAACACAAGAACAAAAGCATAAGATAGCAACATCTTCTACTCAACCAACTGCTCATTCGTGGGTCAGATTTGCATTAGCAAGCTTTGGGCAATCCCTTAGGTAATGGCCCATCTCGCCACAGTTGAAACATGAACCCAGTGGGAATCTCGCAGCATTCCTTTGAACCGGAGCTTGAACCTGAGCAGCCTGATTTTGTCCCAAACGACAAATATTGGCCAAATGCCCAAGTTTACCACACGTCGTGCATTGCCAGCAAGCTTGTTGTACCGCGTGATGACCGTTGCAGCGTGCACAATGAGGTGCGGTACCGGCATATGCTTTCTTTACAGGTGGCTGAGCTGGTGGGTTCCGCGGGTTCTGAGCAGTCTGTGATGTTCCCTTGTATTGCTTCTTAGCAGGTTGTGTTGTCACCCGGATGGGTCCTGCATGATTTGGTACTGCTGCTACGCAAACTTTTGCCGTATGACCTTTAAGTCCACAGATTTGGCATTTGCGGCACCTCACACTAGCATGATGATGAAGGCTACATTGGTTGCACAAAGGTGCAGTTCCATTGTATGGCTTCCTAGCAGGGGGTTGAGTTGGTTGATTGGGGAAGGCTTGACCATTGTGAGCGACCACGGCGAAGTTCTGAGAAGCCTTTCGCTTCTTTGACTTCTTAGGGGATCGTTCATCCATGGTCTTTGATTCCTCAATTGGTTTCTTGTCTGGTGGTGCTATCACCTGACTAGGTCCTGCCTGTCTTGGTGACTCTTGAGTGGCTTCATCCTGGAGACGATACATGGTAGTAGCTAATTCCACAGTCTTCAGGACTACTTCGCCTATTCGCTGAGCGAATTTGGCAGTCTGCTTGGATATCTGGGCGTCATCGTGATGAAGAGACATTCTAGAAGAAAGTGTAAGATATAGGAAGAAACAAATGAAAGATTATTGGAAAACCAATACCGAATGGTAACGAATGAAAATTGTGATCATTTGTTTGTTACCTAAGGCAAACAAATGAGATGGTGACAAATCAAAGTAATTAGGTCAAAAATAATGTATCGCGAAGACATGCTCGCCTATAAGTGAACACTCATCCCAAGAATTCCCAGGTAAGCACAACTGGTCTCGCGTCTGATGAGATGTATACGAAGTGCTTGCCTAGACAGAAAACCCAGAATACAGGCATTCACCCTTCCAGTTTGCACGTGTTCATATTATTTAAAACCCAAAACCTTGACGAAGTTTTGAAAACTCAAAGGGGTTCAAAACCATATAATAGAGAGTTCAAAACTTTACAATAAAGGGTTCAAAACCTAGTAATCAATCATCCTAGAACAGATGATTAGTTTTCAAAGCGGTTTTGAAATTTATGTTTTTGTTGTGGTTGTCGCCTAAGGATAGGTGACAGTATTGTTTTATGACTAAACGCAAGTGAACTCGCGTTAGGGTCCTAGAAAGGTTATAGACTAGGTTAAAGCATTACTAATAACCTAATTCCCTATAACCATTGGCTCTGATACCATCTTTTCTGTCACACCCCGACCGCGTAGAACAACAAATTGCGGCGGAAACATCGGGGCGTGTTGTAACAGAATTAATGTTTCAAATCCATGGCAATTGAAGTTTCGTTTTATTGATAAAAAATGTTACAATGTCTTAACAAACAAGGAAATACAACATAATTAACTAGTCTTGCATCTTTTATTGTCACTAAAGCCCAAGTCTGCCTATGTGTATCTTGATCATCTTATGCGACAGCTCCTGAAAAACACATGTGAAAATATGGTACGTCAGCATAAAAATGCCGGTGAGATACATAGGTTTTGTGAAAATAGGTGTCATGACTTATGTTTGAGAAAATGTTTAGTCATGAACCTTGTTATTTGCTTTGTTTTGTAAATCATTTGAAAAACAATGAGTTCAGATGATATGTATAAATAAGTGAATAATGTATGGTTAAATGAATAACCAAGTTAAATGAGTTTGTAAAAGATAAGTTGTTTTGTAAAACAATGTCTTGTGAAAAGTATGTTATTTGTATAAAATGTTATATGTATCAAACTGAAATGATTCAAATAACGTGACGACATGTAATACCATACAAACACTTATATATAGGAAGTACCAGCGGCGTATCCACCATGCTTGTATCATATTACACACGCATCGTTACTTAATCACTTAATCAACCCAAACCAAACAATGTAAAATGTTCATGTCAAGATGTAAATCATGTCAAAATGTCTATGTCAAATATCCAAGTCAAATGTCTATGTCAAATATCCATGTCAAATGTCTATGTTTAAACCAATAGTCAAAAGTCCTTGTATAAACCATGTCAAATGTTGATAGTCCAAAAGTAGTCAAGTAATGTATAACCAAAATGATATGTATGGTAAGTAAAATTTAGACTACTTAAACCATAAGTAAAAATGAACAAAACAAAGTATTGAAGTAAAACTTGGTTTAAATCAAAGTTATGTTTTGTAGAATAATGCATGCTTTACTGATACAAACACTTATACAGTATGTTAAACGCAAACATTCAAGCCTTGAGACAGTCGGATAACCCTTTCAGTCAAGGTTATCAAAAGAATTGTATTCGGATTCAGTCATTCCTTACATCCAAACAAACCCGGGATGTCAGGAATGGGATTTGTCAAGTCCTATGGTACCACTACTTACTCCCGAGCGGCGTAGCAAATGTTAATGAATGTTATATAGACCCGTTAAACAAACCAAATGTCATACCAAAATGTAAGCATGAGATGAAGATAATGTACCTAGTATGCTAGAGTAAACATACAAGGTAGAGTTGTAAAACAATGTGTCCATATGTTACTGGAACATATGCAACAGAGATGCAATGTAAAATGATGTACTAAGTATGCTAATTTAACATACAAAGCAGAAAAGTCATGTAAATCAATGTGCTTAGCATGTTATCAGTCAACATACATAGCAGAAAAGTCATGTAAATCAATGTGCTTAGCATGTTATCAGTCAACATACATAGCAGAAAAGTAATGAAATCATGTACTATAATGTACTAACAAACATAGTCGGTATATGATGTGAAAACAGAAAAGCAGGAAAGTAACAAGTAGGCACATGTGTTCCACCCCAAAACAGTTTGGAAAACAGTAAAAGAGGGGTCTATGTACTCACTTGAGATTGCTCAGTTGTCTAAAGATAACCACCAAACAGTGCTAGAGATCTCGGAATCAAACGGCACCTAATATAGGTAACTATGTTAAATAACCGGACCTAAATCGGAAGACTGGGTAGCATTAGGGTTTGTAAACCAAACGAGTGTGGAGACTCATGTGATATGGTTTAACAAAGCCTACATACTAAATGAAACTTAACCTAACTGCTTACGACCCATTACGACCCGTTTAGGTAGCTTATGCTACTTTAACGCGTCGTTCGCGTGAAACGCGTTCGGACCGCCTAACTAGTCCTATGACAAGTGTTATATGCCTAAACATGTTACATAATCAGTTATGTGACAAAAGTTTAGGTTACATATGCTTAATTACCAATTATACATGAAAAGGGTATTCTGGTAATTTACCTAAGGCATATAAACTACCTATCATACAACTACTTAAACGATGTGACCATAGGGTATAACCTCGGAAGGTTATTCCCTACCTACTATGGTCACCTAATGTATTTGGTCGGATCCTAATGATCGACCAAACTGGGTCGGGTTCGAAGGTATAGGCGATTTATTAGATCGCCTACCCTACGACCCTAGACAACGTGGTAATCAGTGGGCATAGTCCCAAGGGACTATGACCAACGTGATTACACTCACGTTGCGAAGTTCAAACGAACTTCGCATTGACCATTACTGGTCAACGCTGAAAGTCAAACAAAGTTTGACTTTCTGACTCGAAAAGCAGTAAAATAAGGAAAAGAACGAAAGAATACTTACCCAGGGTCCCCGAATGCTAATCTCGATTCAAGAACTCAGGTATGAAACAATGGTTTCAACTTAGAGCTCTCAAATCAAGATTCTTGTGAGAAAATGCAATGGGGGTGGATGGGTATATATAGTTTTCGGGTAACCGTTGAGATCGTTTCATGGAAAAGAGGGCACGATCAAGGCCGTACATGTGTTGGAATGTTGTGGTGTGTCAAATGGCCACTCACCATAGGGAATTGACATGTGGAAGAGGGATTGGAGGTGCTAAACAGCTGCAACCAGCTGTAAAAACAATGAATCTGGTCTGCAGAGGCTGAGGCGGCCCGCTTCAGCATTAGACAAATCTAATGCGGGCCGCTTGGGGCTTCTGATCCGAAAATAAGTTTCAAAAATGACAGTTTCAGCCCCTGCACGTGTTTAAGGCCATTCCCGACACTTCTAAGGCCCGTAAAGCCAACTTTAAGGCCCTAAAATGTTGCCTAAACATTGTGGACATGAAACATGCTCAAAAATATGTCGGATGTCAGTTCGTTTGGTCGTACGAACGCGATGTTCGCTTAATTACGACGGAATGCGCATAAGCGCGAAAAACGATCCAAATGACGCGACGAATGGATTTTTCTTATGCCGAACACTAAAATAAAATATTTTAGTGCTTACATAAATTTTTGGATGTCCGGATGTATTCAGAACGTAAGTTACGCGTAAAAATGCAAACTTGTGCACTTTTTGACGCTTTTAGTCCCTGAATGCCACAAAAGTTTATTTTAGCATACCGAACACCTCAAAGCCTATTTCTAAGCTATGTAAAGGATATTTATGGTATGTTTAACTTATGGTCATGTTTCGGAAGGTCTGTTACAGTTCAAATTGGCATACTTTCGCAGTTTGTCAACTTTAGTCCCTGTAAGCGATTAAACTTTGATTTCACCACACCAAACCTTCCAAAACTTATATCTAAGTTATGTAAAGGTTATTTAAGGTATGTTAAGCCTATTTCACTATTCCGGAGTGTTTGTTGGATTAAACTGGTTATATTTACGCATCAGTGCGCGTATAGCCTTCCAGAAAGCGATTTAAAGTTTGAAATTGAACAAGAGTTGATATGTGTAAACTATACACATATTTTTACAAATCCCAAGTATGAAATATAATATTTCATTGGTTTGGTATTTGTTTGATGGCCGTGAAGGCACAGGTGTTACAAGACAGGATATCTCCCTTAATCGTGCACGAATTCCATTATTTAAAATATGTTCACGTACTAGGTGCTACACATATTGAGTTAAACTTCACATACTACGTTTCAAATAACGTCTCATTCCAATCATACAAAAATGCACGAGTTCATGTACAACTCATGGTCCGCAGACCCAACGTGCGAGACCCAGGCCCAACCCGTCCCGGCCCGCAACCCAAGTGTTTTCTGGTTCAGCTCCTGGCCCACACGGACATAAATGTGTTTATGCGTGTGGGTGTGTTTGTGGTCCAGTGTCAAGTGCGGCCCACTTAGGATGTTCATAACCCAACATTCCTATTCGGCCCAAACTGTTATCATTCAACTTATCAGTTAGCAATTTAATTATCCATATACATAATCCAAGAACCCCTAACATTCAACCCAGTAATCATATACCATACAACTGAATTTATTTGTGTTACACAATTGTCCACCCTACGCAGCATCTAACAAATAATATAATCATCCTCGCAATTTAACTAGATCAAGTCACCGTGAATTCCTTAAGTATTTTCATGAAGATTTATCATTATCAATTCACATATAATCAACCCTTTAACGCATAATTAAATCACTCACTAATTCATATATGTGAAATCCTAACATAGGGATCGAGCCGTGACAATTAAATTCATCAATATATTAATTATGCTACACTATACATGTATGAAATTATCACAACAGGGGGGGGGGGGTCTCTCGGCTCATACCATTCTGACCCGAAGCATAATAATCAGTTAGGCATTACTCACATACAATCATCATATCCATCTGATCATTATTTTTAATTAATCACACAAGCATCATGCATACGAAGTTCTGTTTTGCAACCTAAACTACTAACCATAATGAGAGCATACATCAACCAGGAAATCATACCTTGTTCAGATATAATCAAAGCAATCAACCAAGTTAACAAGCATGAGATAATACTAACCGAGAGAGTATGAAGATTATGGTGATGGTGATCCCGACTGGGGGGGGGGGGGGGTTCTACCACTGTCGTACATACAAAGGAGAATAGGGTTTGGTTTGTTATGTTGTGATGATTAGAGGTATAAGGGTTTATATATACATAATTATAAAACCAAAACCTAATAAATGGGCCGATCCCATAACTTATCTTTTTAATCACAACTGGGCCAGATTTAATCAAAACACACATGAGATAGGTTGGACTCAGTTTGTGTTAGTTCGGGCCGGAGTGAAGTGTTAACAATGTGTTAGCTCACTAATGTGGCCCAATGACTTGCGGCCCAAAGTGTTAACAATGTTAGTTCCTAAGATTACCTATTCAACCCATAGAAATGTTTTAACAATTTCTTATAGTTAAACAGTTACACACAAGTAGGCATATCCAATCATGTTATACATTTAGCAATTACATTCCAGTTACTAGTGTGTTTACTAATTTTATCATCGTAACGAATATGAACGAGAAATAACAAGAAACAGGATCACGTGATGAAGAGATACAGACCTTGAAAGTTCAGGTTGTCACATCATCCCCAACTTGAAAGAGATTTCGTCCCGAAATCTGACAAGTAATACAGAGGAGTGAAGCGATAGAAACCCTAATTAAATTATATACAACACTACCCAAATAATAGTCAATCATTACACACAAACACTAATCATCCAGATAACTACACATACATCATGTAAACCAAATTGTAAAAACAGGATTGTAATGCCAGTTGGGTGCCACATCATCCCCAATTTTAAAGGGAATTTCATCTTGAAATTCGCCAATGATATCAAAAGTTGATCCCATCGCTTGAACAACTGAGGATACAAGAGCTTACTCCGATATTACGTTACCACGTGTCCACATCTTGAGTTCCAACGAACCCTCACGATTGGGATTCGACTATACTAACAAACCTTGACTTCCTCGTACATGTTTTCAATAGACTCCACGACAACTGCAACTTGTCTGATAAAGGTATCGCAAATGTTTCCTCCGGTAAAACATTCCCATAGGTTTGAAACATAATGACATCGTGAACATTACCTAACTCGTCAGATAGCTCGAGTTCGTGAGCCATGCTACCGATTCGTTCCAGCACTTCAAATGTCCCAGCGTATCGTAAACTAAGGTTGCCACGTTTTTCCATAGCATACCGCACCCTCCCAGGATGAGACTTTCGATTATGACACGTTCGCCTACAGTGAACTCCCTGTGTTTCCCTAGCTCGTCAGCTTTTCCTGACGGTCACCCGTTACAGTCAAACGATTTTCGATCTAAACAATCTTCCCAAGTAGTTTGAGTACAAATCTTGAATATGTGATTAGGTTGCCACCCACCTTAGTCCAACGTTGAATTCAACATTATCGTCCACACAATGCCTCAAACAAAGCTGTTTAAACACCAAAATGGTGACTGTTGCAGTAGGACTCAACCAAAGGTGGATTTCCTTCAAACTCTTACTAAAGTCAATCGCTCACATGCTCGCAACATGCCTTCGAGTGTCTGGATGGTTTGTTTACTTTGACCGTTTGTCCCATGTTCAGGTCTAGACGTGAGCCAAGGGTGTTGCCCGTCATAAATCAAACATAGATCAAAAGCAGAGGTAACAGTAGTTGGCACCCCATGCCTAGAAGCTGCCTTTCTCTGAGAAACATCCACAACTATCAAGACTCTCCAGTTTCCTTAGTTATGAGAAAGTGTGCTGGTTACGTGGGACAATCAACGATCATCCAGGTGATATTGTTTCCGTTTCGAGTTGTAAGTAGACTAGCGACCAAATTCCATGGCAGTCTGTTCTCACTACCATGTGGGTATTGCTGGTTGCTGATACTTCACTTTGACTTTCCCACAAGTCAATCCATCATTCATATACCTAACTAGGTGGTCCTTCATGCCCGATCATTAGTACAAGGTTTATAAATCCTAGTGTCTCTCATCCAAGCCCAGACGACTAGAATATCGAGGCCGTTTTGCATTCGATATGCCGTTTCGGGAACATTCTCCCCTTGGACTTCTGTCTGATAATATCTCGTTCATTAATCAATCCTCGAATGGAAGCTTGTCCCTCGTAACTGGTTAACAGGGTGTTACTACGAGGTCGAAGCGAATGGTTCTTGACTGTCACCTTGCTGAGTTCTCGATAATCAGAACACATACGAAAATGCTTATCTTTCCTGGTATAACTGGGGCTCCCCATAGCGAAAAACTAGGTCCGATAAAACTCCTGTCCAACAGCTCCCGTGGTTGAGTAGATAGTTCTTGCAACCCTCCTGGTGCAAGATGGTAAGAGTACGAGCATTCAGAGCTGCATCAGGCGTGAGGTCAAACTGAGATTCTGCCTAACGGTTGTGAAAGTAATCCTGGAAGTTCTTCAAGTAGCTCATCGGGAGAGATCACAAACAACTGATGGATCCTTGATCCTCCCTTCCTTAGCCTTACATCAGTAATAGTTGCTAACAATGGCGGGGTAATCCCTCCGTATCCAATAGGGAGAGGGGTATGCAAAGCTTTCTTCTCACAGGGTATATCTGCCCGATGTATGGATAACTAATCCATACTAACTATTGCATCAGACTATCGAGGATAGCAGAAAGAAGGTTGATGTCGAACACTTGTCCCACAAGGTTGAGTTTACATCCCAACGGACATATGGAGTTTCATTTCACTTGCCATCAGTTGCTGCCACAACAGGTTTGGTTTCAAGAAGCATCAGGGTCATATAGACTAGGGACGAAGTGATTCATTACCTAGAACGTGTATGCCACCATGTTATTACAATCCTGGCGTCGCCCACGCCAATCCTAAATGCCCCTCTATGAGCATCATTTCACGGGTGGTTGTACTTGTTGCGAGGATTTCCAGTACGACCGTCGTTTCCTTGGTTGTTTTCGTTTTGATTTATTAGCAGCCACTCCATGTCGTAGGCACCTTCATTTCTATTATGTTGGTTTCCATTTCAAGTACCTTGATGTTGTCGTGTCCGTTGTCTCCAATGCTGTTGTTTGAAATGGAGCTCTACGATCTTTCATCGACAGGGTCCATCTTTTCATATTCCGTGCCACGTTCTAAGGCGCTACCCCTTGTGCTGGCAATTTCACGTTCCATACCACGGTCGATTGTCATCGTTTATGTCCCGATTAATTCGTAAAAGTAGACTCCCATGCGTCGCTGGCTGGGGTTAAGGATTTGATTGGAGTCAAATCGCTGATGTTCGTTGTCGGTAACTAGGGTCGTTCAAATGCTGAAGTCCATCGTTCTTGCAAGTTGACTGAGTAATACATGGTATGTTACGAGAGTGTTGCAGAAGTGATCGCACTTTGGGATCTAAGGCATCAATACGTTAGGTTTCCAGCAAACGAAGAAAGGTGAGAAAGATATAGACCAATCATTGTCGTTGCAACATCCAACTCGGGGATGTTCGTACAAGCACCTAACATTCTACGCAGTTTGCTAGGCATTCAGACGGGTGTTCAGGTAATACTCGATAGCATCGAGATTCGAAAGGATCCAGGGAGGAATGAAAAGTTCACGTTCGAGTAGGGGACAATCACTGCTATGACCCCTATAGGTTTGTTATGTTTCACATCGATCAAATAACAGAACGGAACCCCTTTTTCACTTGTTAAGCCTCATTGGGACTTGCATGCACCCCACATTATTATTATGTGTGTTGATGCATAATGTCTATCGCCTACGTCATCAGTCTAGGCCGTGTCGTTTACGTGTAATAGGGTTAAAAATGTAAGTTTATATGTATTTGACCAGTTCACACGAACTGAGGTTTGAGTGTCAGTTCATACGAACTGGGAAATGTCCTGTTCACACGAACTGAGGTTTGAGTGTCAGTTCATACGAACTGGGAAATGTCCAGTTCATGTAAAGTGGATCTGTGATCTCATGCGAACTGGCAAACCCTATAAATAGGGGTGTTGGGTTTTTTATTTGTAACATTCTGGTGAAATCTCTCAAGAAGTGCTGCCGGATTCTCTGTATGTAAAAACGTTTTATATGAATGGAAAACTAGTTTAAAGTGTATTTCTCTGCTTCTACTCACATTCTAACACCGGTTCAAGGTTACTAGATTGTTTCCGCCTTTCTAGTGACTCAGATTTAACTTAGATTGACTCATATTGATCGAATCTCGATCCTACAAGTGGTATCAGAGCTCAGGATGAGTTAAATCTGTTAAAATAAGTGTTTTGAATGGTTTAGAATTCTAAACTTCAACTCTTTCTTGGATTTTTGGACGAATTCACGGACAAAATAGACTGAATTTTTGATATAACGTGTAAAACACCATTTTAAACAATCCTACAAAGTTACAGAGCATAATTCACACTAAAACCGATTCAAAAGTGTCAAAAACTTCAATTCGTGTGAAAATGTTGCTCAATTCATGTGAAATGTACCAATTCGTTGGAAAGTTTTGCCAAATCGTTTGAAAGATTTGTCCAATTCGTACGAATTGGATCAGTCTACACGACTTAGGTGATCAGTTGGTGTCACTTCGCATGAATTGGTGACTAGTTGGTGTCACTTCGCATGAATTGGTGACCAGCTGGTGTCACTTCGCATGAATTGGTGATCAGTTGTTGTCACTTCGCATGAATTGGTGATCAGTTGGTGTCACTTTGCATGAATTGAAATTTTATAACCAGTTGTTGTCATTTCACATGAATTGGACATTCCAGGTCACATGAAACTTCCAGTTCGTGTGAAACATACTCAGTTCGTTTGAAAAGTCCAATTCATTTGAAAATCCAGAAAGTGTGAAAGTCAGTTCGCTTAAAAGTATAAGTTTTGAAAACTTAAAATTTTTTCGAAAATTTTTTCATAGTTTAAAATGGATAACCAAGAATTTTATAACGTGTTTTTCGGAGGGGGAATGACAGCAGCTCAAACTCCAGCGAGTATTGCACAGAACGTAAACATGGAGAACGAGCTTGGTACAATGCAAAAGCCACCAAAGCTTCTCAATATCGAAGATTATTCGGGATGGCAAGATAGGTTTAGAACATGGGTACAGGCAAATCATCTTGAGTGTTAGATGAAAATTGAGACGAAGTATATACCTCTGACGAATGGAGCGGGTATTGAGAAAACAATTGGCAGCTTAACTCCGACTGAACAGGATAGCTTTAAAGCCAAGAAGAAAATGATGAGTATCTTGTGGCAAGTAATCAAAGAAGATATTTTGGTTTTGCTATAACATCAGAATGACTCGCAGCCTATTTGGAATGCACTAAAAATCAAGTTTCTTGGAAGTGCTTCGATGATAAAGAGCAAAACGGCATTGCTGAAAAAGGAATTTGATATTTTTACAGGTATTAGGGGTGAGTCAACAAAATAGTTGATCGAGAGGTATTGTCATTTGGTTGTAGAGATGAAGCGTTTAAACATTAACAAAACAGATGAAGAGTGGGTTGACAAGTTGGCAGATGCTTTACCGCATGATGAGTGGGGCACATATTTGTTAGTTTTGAAAAATAACTTGGAATATGTTGGTTTCAATCTAAGCACGTTCATCGAGAAAATTGAAGCGCATGAGCTTGAACTTAAAAAGATTAGAAAAATGAATTCTGCTAATGTACAACAAGATGTTCAGTTGTACTACAAAGGAAGCTCATCTGCAATATATACTCCAAGTCCAAAAATTCAGACAACATTTAGTGCTGATTCTACATCTGGAGTTTCTCAAGGCACACCAAGCAACATCTATTCACCGTTTACAAGCTACGAACCAAATCCTAAGGTTCAGAGTTCACAAGAACAAGCTTATACTCAAAGCTCTTCAGGGTCAAACAATCAAAGTTACAGAATCAGCAGCAAATCAGCATATAGCACTACTTGCTTCAGTACTTGAGTCCTATGAAAGTCTTGTTGCCTGGAGAATTGGTAATCCTGACATGACGAAAGAAGACTACGATCAAATTGATCCAGAGGAGCTGGAACTCATAGATATCAAATGGGGTATGGCAAGCTTAGTGAGGAAGGCATAAAGGTTCATAGAAATAACTGGACGAAACAGTCTCGCAGGACCTGATTGTAAGCTTGGATTTGACAAAGCGAAGGTTACTTGCTTCAAATGCAAAGAAAAGGGGCATTTCAAATGTGAGTGTCCAAACAGGGAAGTAAACAATCATCAGAATCCGTTCGCAAATGACTATTACCGACAAGCAATCTATCACAAAAATAGTCAGCAACCATTCAATCCAAGACCTCAAATTGAGAACAAAGCAGAAAAGGCTCTTTTGGTTAATCAGGATGATGAAAAGATCCCGGAAGGTTTTAGTTGGGAAAAATTTGTTCCTGGTGAGGGTCTTGCTATGATGGCAGAGATTATTGAAGAGCCAGAATATGTTGTTGATGCTGAGGTAGTTGGTGAAGTGATGAGTGAAGAGAGTCTGGCATAGCTTGAAGAGGCAACAACAGAAGTTTATTATTATTATCAATCAGAACAGGAGGTTATTGCTAATTCTTTTAAATCTATAATGCCTCCTAACTTGTTTGATTCTTTTGCAGGTTTCTTCTGTGAGCCAACTACGGGTTTTTGCCCACAATATGAAGTCGAAAAAGCTCCGGTTGAAGAAATCATAGATGTTTCTAAAGAGATGAATGAAGAAACTCTGAAGGAGATAGCTGACAAAGCGTTGATGGTCAAGTTGCAAGAGGTAGACAAAACTCAAGAGTCAGTGTTTATCGAAAAGAAATCAGTCGAAAAGGAGTCAGTTGTAAAGGAGTCAGTTGAAAAGGAGTCCGAGTTCAAATCAGAAAATATGGATATCAAATCAGGAGAAAAATCAGAGTCTGAGTCTGAAGGGTTTGGTAAAATAGACATTAAAACTGATAAAGAAGAAAAGGTTTTTGAAAAAGTTGATCAAATTCCTGAAACACCATGCAAAAACATTTTAAATCCCTGCATGGATTGTCTAGAAAAAGACAAACATTTTCAAGAATTGAAAGAATATACCGACAAAGTAAAATTCGATCTTTATGATGTAAAAGAAGCATATGACACTTTATCACGTTCTATTAAAATGATTCAAAATGAATGTATAGAAAATGATAAAGTTGTTAATTTGCTCAAAGGAACGGTTATGGAAAAGCAGATGGAGATTAACAATCATCTGGACATAATCGCATCTTTGAAAAAGTAACTTGAATTGATGCGTATTGAAACAGAAAGAGTTGATAAGAAATTGATCAGTTATATTTCTTCATCTTATGTGATTGATCAGATTGTTCCTCAACAACCTGATGCTAAACCTGCTTTCAATAATATTCCACCCCCAATGTGGAATCATTATACACAGAAATATCCAGATGGGGTGGAAGTAGCTTTAAATCTCAAATTGAGAACAGAAGAAAATGAGTTGCCAGAAAACATTGATGTTACATTCTCTCCATCTGACACTGACAACGAGTCACAAGTGATTAAAACTGTTGTTGACCAACTGTTGGATGAAGAAAGTGATAACTCTGATTTCAAAATGGTTAAAACTCATTTGGAGAATTCCAGTTCTGATTCTGAAGATGAAGGAAATTTTCTTGATAAATTCATCCCAAAATCAGATAAATTTTTGAATGACGATTCGATCATTGTGGTTTACACGATGACCGGAACTGACAAACTATATACTGATTTTGAGTACCCGATTCAGAATGCAAAGCTGGAAAATGTTGAAAAGGTTTATAAGCTTGTGGAAATTGACATTTCAGAAGTTAACAACAACGCATTTCTTTTAAAACTGAAAAAGACGTTTGTCAAAAACCAACCAACCAACAACCCGGGAAAGCAAAATGAAAGAATGGGTAATGGTGGTAATTTCAAAAAGAAAGGTGTCGGTTTTGAGAAGAAAATGGCTAAAAAAGAGGTTAAGCCAAAAGAAAAGTTAAGTGATGTGTTTGTGGCAGGAAAGAACACAGTAGCTGAAAAAGATTATATCTTTAGTAAGCAAGCAGTTGACGATTTCAATGCAGCTAAAAAGTTGAAAGAAGAGACCAACATATCCACTTTTGTTGCATATGACAAAATAATCTGTTATCGCTGCAATGAAATTGGTCACATGGCCAAACAATGTGTGAAACAGATAATAAAACCAGCTTTCCAAAAATCAAAACCAAAAGTTTCAAAGGATGTTAAAGGAAAATCACCGATGGTTTCCCCCGTGCGTATTCTTAAACGCGATGAATCTTTGAAGTCCGAGGACAAGCCAAAATCAACCTTTGAGATTGGTGAATCTTCAAAATCTCCAAAGACTTCAAAGGCTTATCCTAAAACGAAGATTTTTCAAAACCAATTATGGGTGGAGAAACCTAAACAATCGTTTGAAGAAAAGAAAACGGGAAAGGTTTTAAAATCGGAACCGACAATTTCTGTAAACACAAAAGAGAAACTTGAGTTTGAATTGGATAAATTGATTGAAGAATTCCCACCTATCAAGGAGGGAGATTGAAAATCAAAACCAAAACCTGATATTCCAAATGTGATTTTCAACATTGCAAAAGTCGATGTAGCTCATGATATTATGTTTGTTAGTATACCAAATGTTGAAAAATCTTGGGTATCGTTGTTTAAGTGAATGTCTTTGATGTGTGCAGGGGATTTCGAGGTCAATTATTTCCAAGTGGATCATGGATAGCGGCGCCTCGAGGCACATGACTGGGATGTCAAATCAATAAATGGAGGATATGTTGGCTTTGCTGGAACTCAGGGAGGAAGAATCGTTGGCGAAGGAATTCTTACCAATGGAGTTGTAACTTTTGATAAAGTGAACTACATCGCTGAAATAGAAAACAATCTATTGAGTATATCACAGATTTGTGACAAGACGTTCACAGTTCATTTTAGAAAAAAATGAGTGTTTGATCATTAAACCAGGTTTTAAAATTACAGAAGATATGGTGTTGATGCGTGCTCCTCGTGAAAACGATTTGTATGTCCTAGACATGAGCGTCGCAACAACATGAGACAAAAAGGCACAATGTTTTGTAACTAAAACAAAAGCAACTGAAAAAGAATCAATAATGTGGCATCGTAAGATGGGTCACATTCATGTGAGAAAAATGAATTTCTTAGTTCACAATGATCTTGTTGAAGGCGTTAATTTGAAAAAAATCCATCTGAATGATGATTGTGTAGAATGTAAAAAGGGAAAGCAAACGAAGAAGTCACACCCAAAGAAGCTCTTGAACTCTATCAGACTACTGCTCGAAAGACTCCATATGGATCTTTTCGGACCGGTAAATGTGAAGAGCGTAAGTGGAGATCTGTATTGTCTAGTGGTCACTGACGACTATACAAGATTCTCATGGGTGATGTGTCTCGAATGAAAGATGAAACGTTTGATTCGTTGATGATTTTATTCAAAAATATGGAGACACTGTACAAACTGCCGATCAGACGAATTCGAAGTGACAACGGAACGGAGTTCAAAAACAACCGTTTGCTTGAATTTTGCAATGACAAAGGCATTCTTCATGAATTCAGCGCACCGTATACTCCACAACAAAACGATGTCACAGAACGAAAGAATCGCACATTAATCGAAACAGCTCATACTATGCTAGCCGATTCCAAATTGCCAATATTCTTTTGGAGTGAAGCAGTCGCTACAGCATGCTACACACTGAATCGTGTTCTTATAGTGAAAAAATACAAGAAAACCTGCTTCGAGTTGCTTCATCGCTACAAACCAAATCTGAAATTCTTAGAACCTTTTAGATCACCTTGCACATTTATTGATCCAGATGGTAAATTTGATGCAAAAGTTAACAAAGGTTTTTTTGTAGGTTATGCTAGTCCGTTGAAGAGAGTATTTGTTCCATGTTTAGGGAAGATCATACAAGTTCAGCATGTCGACTGTCAACGATTTACTGCTCCACCTCAACTTCCCGGAAACAGATTGCTATTCGATTACGAAAAACTCTGGTAGTCATTCCATTTGCCGACCGAGCCAAGTGAGGAGGAACTAGCATACTTATGCCAACAACAACAGTCTTTTTTTGCAAGAACAAGTACCAAGACCGTTGGTAGTTTCCTCACCTACCGTGGGTTCTAATGATCATGAAGCCGGTCCGAGTGGAACTGCACATGAAACTCCAGAAGAAACAGCTCCAATATTTCATCAATCTAACGACTCAGAATCGGAAACCGATCCGATTAATGATGAGGAACCAATTATTGCGACAACAATTGCTGTTGATCACACGGATGATCAGAACATCACAAATTTGCAATCGGAAGTGAGCGTACCTGATACAGTCATGCCGAGAACTCTATCTTACCATCCATCGGAGCAAATCATCGGAGATCTTCAAAGTGGAGTGAAAACTCGAGAACAAATCAACAAAGGGCTTACATGTTTTTATTCTTCTATAGCTCCTTTACAGGAAGAATTCTCATTAAAATGCTTTATTTCGCAGGTAGAGCCGAAGACATATAAAGAAGCATTAACTAAAGATAGCTGGGTGAATGCAATGCAGAAAGAGTTGCTACAGTTTGAAAAGCTTATAGTGTGGAGGTTAGTTGAACTCCCAAAAAATCAGAAGCTGATCAAGACCAAGTGGGTCTTCAAGTGTAAGCGTGACGATAGAGGGGTGATTGTAAGAAACAAAGCACGGTTGGTAGTCCAAGGATTTAGTCAGCAAGAAGGGATTGATTTTACTGAAGTGTATGCTCCCGTTGCTCGACTTGAGGCAATTAGAATCTTCTTGGCATTCGCGTATTGGAAGGGATTCAAGGTCTACCAACTAGATGTCAAATCTGCATTCCTTTACGGAAAAATCAAAGAAGAAGTGTACGTCGGACATCCATCGGGTTTTACCGATCCAGTGAATAAAGACAAGGTGTATCTTCTCGACAAAGCGCTATACGGTTTACACCAGGCCCCGAGAGCCTGGTACGAGACGCTTTCCCAACATCTGCTGACCAACGGGTTCACCAGAGGGACGGTCGATAGTACCTTGTTTACAAAAGAGGTTGCAGGACATCTACTTATCGTTCAAATCTACGTTGATGATATCATTTTCGGATCGATGAACAATGAGCTGTGCAAAGAATTTGAGAAGGTTATGAAGAAAAAGTTTTAAATGAGTTCGATGGGGGAGATGAAGTTTTTCCTAGGGCTTCAGGTTGAGCAACTGCCCGATGGAATTTTCATAGACCAGACAAAATATGTGAATGAGGTATTGGACAAGTTCAATATGTCTAAATCATCTCCTATTTCAACCCCTTGGCTACAAATCATGGTATCTGTCCGGATGAAAGCGGTGAAAAAGTGGATGAAACGCTTTATCGGTCAATGATTGGATCGCTAATGTATCTGACCGCATCCCGACCGGACATCATGTATCCAACCTGCCTATATGCCCGGTACCAGTCGAGTCCCAGACAATGACACATGCAGATAGTGAAGAGAATCTTACAGTATCTTAAAGGTTGCCCAAGCACCGGCTTGTGGTATCCTAAATCCGGTGACTTTTCTCTTACTGGTTATGCTGACTCTGACTTCGGGTCCTGTAAGTTGAATGCAAAGCCCACCACTGCTAGATGCCAGTTCTTCGGAACTCGGCTAGTCACTTGGCAGTGCATAAAACAAACCACAGTCGCTCTCTCAACCTGTGAGGCTGAATACGTTTCGGCTTCCAGCTGTTGTTCTCAGATCCTCTGGATCCAGCAGCAAATGAGGGACTATGGTTTGCAGTTCTTAGATGTAGGATCGGTTTGCGACCCGAACGAGTCGTTCAGAAGAGATTTAGTCCGTTTCAGAGGCGGAAACTAAGAAACGGATGTCAAAACAGCTTGCGTATCACTTTAACTACTGATTATATTGATATACTATCGTTTACAATCAGTCTTCACACCGGCAGCACCTCGGTATGGAATTTCAGAACTGTTACAAATGAATAGCCAACTCACCTATTTATACTAAATAGAGTTTCGCTTGAAGACACTCTCAAGCGAAAGCCTATCCACATACAACTAATCAGGTTTCGCTTGAATACACTCTCAAGCGAAAGCCTATCCACATCTTGGAATCAGTTTTGTCTTTTAATGAAATGATGTCATTGATGATGTCATCTTGATGACGTCATCATGACATCATGTTTGAACAGCTTCGTAACAAACCCGAGACTCGACATAAGACGAAGACGACAGATGAATGCACCAACAGACTCCCCCTCAGATGTTGACGAGTCTTAAATGTCGAGTATTCTCAATCTTCAGTCTTTATCGGTCTTTTTTTTCTTAGCATATACCAGGATCTTCTCTTTGGCTCTAACCTCGTCAGACTCCCCCTCTCATCATGATGAGATCGCCGTCTGGAATTAGCTATCACCTTGAGATCAATCCCTGGCTTTAACTCTGATTAGCTCATTTCCTGCACAAATTTTCTCACCACCAGATAAGTTTTTACTTAAATCAATAAGAAAACTTATTAGAAATAGTTCCATCAAGTTCAAATTAATGACCCTAATTAACTAAACTAACTTTCTTTCTCATAATAAATTTCTCAATTCAATACACACACTCCCAAACCAGTTCATCATGTTCAGCACTCGAAATTTTGAATATCAACTTTCCAACATCAGCTGTCGAAAATCTTTTTGTATTTTCAAAATTTATGCTAAAACACACTAAAATCTTTTTGGATTTTTAAATGTAATGAAATGCAGAGAAGAAATATTTACAAACATTGTTTTTGTGAGTTTGTGCAAGAGGATCATATCAGTTTTTGTGACTAATCACTAGCACCATTAAGCTTGATTTCATTTTAAGCTCTAAACGATTCACATAGATTGACGATATTGTTGTCCACTTAAACTCAATCTAAAAACTTTCGAAATGCTTATCGATAGGATTAGGTATATTTAGATAGCACTAAATTCTTATGGACCCCACGATCTCAGCATATCCCCTCATCATGCAATACACTAACTCAAGTAATGCCTTTAAACTTTTGTCAACTGTGATTTGTGCGAAAAACAAAGCAGAATGTTTAAACATTAACAATCAGGTCGATACTTCCGTATACGCAGAGAAAGTCCAATGTTTAAACAAAATAAGAAAATAAAAATAAGTTGAAGTTGTTTAGGCTTTAACCACCAGATCGATACTCCCGTATACGCAGAGGTGATCCAAAGCTTAAACGAAACACCAAAGAAAATAAAGGAGAACGTTTAGGCAACAACATCCAGGTCGATACTCACGTATACGCAGAGGATGTCCGATGCTTAAACAAAATAAAGAAATAAAACAAGTTTAAATCTTTGCAAAATAAAATGCACAATCACAGCGACTTTTTAGCAAAGTTGTGAAAGTTCACAAACTTAACCAGTTTTATGTCTTTCGACAATCAGCGATTACTGAGTAGGCACACAGTCAAGAAGGATAAAACTAAGTACTATGCTTTTGACCATGTTTCCCACTAGAACTAGGCTTTTTCATTTTAGGTTTATATAGTTATCGCAAATCTACTAGTCTAGCTGAGCCTATCGTCACATCTTTAGTGAGACCGTTTATCACTTTTTAACTTTCCATTTCTTTAGCATGCTGTGATAGTCCAACTGATCTACTATCATTTCCTCTTTTATGCAACAAAAACTCATTTTTAATTTTTATCATGTTTTTGGTTTTTTCAAATTTTCAAATGTTTTTGGATTTTCTGAAATTTCTTACTCCCCCTAAAATGCAAACACATTTTAGGAAATTTGAAAACAAACTGTACAAGAAACTTGACAACTAATATCGAATTGCCTCAATTCGCCATCCACTTGGCATAAACAATCAGAACTCCCCCTCACAACAAACTATTTTCCCATTGTGATCTCAAAACACTTAAGTTTGTTTTAATCAAAATGGTTTTTCCGGAAAATAAGTTTTGTTGATTGATTTTAACCAATTGTAGGTTAGGGGATAAACTCATCATTTTGTTTTTCAACCACTTGTAGGAAATCAGATACAACTTAATGTCCCTGATTTACCACTTGTAAGATCAATCCAATTCAACTTCTGAACCACTTGAAAAAATCACAACCATACAACTTAAACCTGCTTTTCAACCAATTTACCATCTTTTGGTTGAATTCTCAAGGTGCCGATTCCTACTCCTCGCTTACAAACCTGGGAGTTCCGGCAAGTCCTGCAAAACTTCTCAAAAACACATTATACAAACATGATAAAGAATGATGCCGATTCATGATCCACGATTACCAACTTGGGATCTCCGGCAAGTCAGGTTTTTCATTTAAACAGATTCACCCAAGCCTGACGGTCCTTGGGTGATTTTGAATTCTTATTCAACAATGGTGGAAAATTTGCATCATCCATTGTTAAACCAGAATTCTCATTTTTACCTCAGCACTTGGCTCTTCTGGCTTTACCACACCAGATTCATCGCCTGAATGTGGCTTGTCTGACTTTGAAGAGCCAGATTCATCGCCGACCATTTTCTTCTTTTTCTTTTTCTTTTCTTCTTTCGTCCTCAGATTTGTATCTGATGAATTCGTCTTGCTTGACTTTGCAATCGAGGAAGTCGAGTCATCAGAACTCTTATTTTTACCAACAGATGAACCCGAGGACAAAATCTTCTCCAGATACTCTCTGGCCTTCTTCCTCTTTTTCCTCAGTCTGTCTTTCTGCCCTTGAGAAAGCTTTACTTTCGGTTCTTGAACTTTTTGTTCTTGAACTTTACGTTCTTGAACTTTCTGTTCTTTGGGTTTGACAGAGACTGGTATCTTTGCCATTTTCTGAGATTTAGCCCTCGATCTCCTTAGGCAATCTCTGGCAATGTGACCTTTGATATGGAAGTTATAGCATCTCCTCGTCTCATAACTCCAACTCTGGCAGTTAACAGCAATGTATCCTTGATAACCGCATCGGTAACACACTCTGTTATCATACCAATCACCATTTTCAGCCCAAATGCTCAAATCAAAGCACTGTTTGGCTTGGTGATATCCATCTCTCCTCTTGTAAGCTGGATTTGGCTTTGAAGCACTGTGGTCCGACCTGCACCACTTATTACCAACAATTTTTGAATTTTCATTTTTCGATTTTTGTAATTTTTCATTGCGATTGGATGATTGATCTGATGAACTGTTATTCTCTTTTTGAACATTTTTCAAATTTTTATCTTTTTGTTTCTGTTCCACTTTCTTCTTCAAAGGTTTTTGCATAGAACATTCACCCTTTTCAGTCGCTTGCAGAACAGTTTCTTGAAATTTTTCTTTTAATTTCAAAAACAATTTTTGTTTTTCACTTTTATCTTTTTCATCATCAGATTTCTCATCACAATCTTCAACTTTGACATTGTCAAAGTTTGTGACATTGTCACTTATTGGAACTGAATTTAAAGGTTTTGGACAAGGAATAGTTGAAGTATTCACAAACACCTTCAACTTTTGTTCCCATTCCTTGATTTTCTTTTGAGCACACTCTGCTTCTTTTTCGAGTCGAATAATCTTTTCAAGATGAGAATTGATTTCAATTTGTTTTTCAAGATTGTTTTTACCAAACATATCTCTCACATCTTCTAAAATTTTTATTTGACTTTGAAAATCTTTCTCAATTTTTAATTTTTCATTTACAAAATCTTTTTCTTTTTCTTTCAAAATTTTGTTTTCTAATGTCAAACTGTCCAAACCACTCAACAGTTTGTCATTTTCAGATTTCAACTTCTCACAATTTTCTTTCAAAATAAGAATCTGCTTATCATCAGCTTGCTTTTCATTGTTCAACTTCTTGATCTCCAATGCCAAACTTTCCACATCCTTCAAGAGTTTGTCATTGTCAGTCTTAAAGTTGTCACATTTGGAACAACCTGAGTCAGAACTTGAGGATTCAATCTTCACATATTCTTCATTCTTTTGAACTTGCTCTGTCTCCATTTTGTATGTTCCTGCACAAAAGATTTTAACAAAGTCAAGAGGATTCATATTTTCATCAATATAACAACCCCTCTTCATATCGTATTTCATAACATCTTTTGCACTAAGACACACACAGACTCTTTTGTTCAGTTCTACAATTACATCCAAACTTAATTTTTTCAAATTATTTTCTATCCTATTCAACAAACCTTTCTTTTTCTCTTCATTATCATTCATATATGTTGTAAATTTACTGATGAATTTACTTAATGATAATTTTGAAAAACTAGAATTCTTTCTTAGATTTTCCAAAAAATCATCCCATTCAGCTGGTAATCCATTAGCAAACTTTGATACTATTTCAGCTTCTGAGATCATTATCTTGTTTTCTTTCAAATGGTCAATCAAACAATCAAATCGCTTTTCCAAATCATCAAATTTTTCATCTTTCTTACACAGAAAATGCTCGAACCTGTTACTCCAAACCTCTTTAGGCAATTTCTGATAAGAACTACTCAAATATCCTCGATACCAATTATTTAACCTTTCAAGATCATTGTTTTTCTGTTCATCAAAAACCATTCCCATTTTCAAACAGTTCCGACACAATAGCACTCAAAACACACTTTCAATTTTTTCGAGTATAAAGTGGGTTATACTTAACAATGATTGGGCTGAGAAGTAAATGAACCACGTGATAACTTGGACTGCTCAAAATTACTAAGCCGACATCTTTTTTAAAAAACACAATTATCAATTCTGATTGGTAAAAACAATGTCACATGAGCATTTAATTCTATCACATGCCACTGCCAACAACTTTATCAATTGATTAGTGATTGGGCCGATGACATGTTCACATGGGCTCACAAATTACAAACAATTCGATTATCCAACACTTATCCACTTATCCGACAACAAATAATGGGCTGACAATTCTTTTTACCTATTCACATGTAAATTTCAACACTTTCTATTATCACATGCAATTCTTGGATGAAACAATCACGTGATCAACTGACACATTAAAGCTTTCAACAACACATGCGATCTGATTTAACCAACAACTTTTAATACATAACACATGCAAACTGATACTCAAAACATGATTTCAATTTCCAATTACTGACAACTTCGATTAAAGTTTCACATATTACAATGTACTTATCACATACACACTATTGAATAGTCTCCTCAATATCTGACAAACACAATTATCAACAAATGCTTTTTAATGTCAATCTAATTTGACCACAGAATGTATTTCACATGCAAACTGTTGTTTTAAACAACACTTATCCGATCACATGCAATATCACAATTTACGAGACCTGGGACTGACACCTATCACATGATCACTTTTAATATTTTCACACAACTCGATGTACACACTCAAGCGAAAGACCCGGTTTCGCTTCAACAACTACCAAAATTCTCAAGCGAAAGGGTGTTTCAAGTTAACTCAGCACACATTTCAAGCGAGAGCCCGTGTTTCGCTTCAAACAAACATCAAATTTCAAGCGAAAGGGTGTTTAAGCAATGATGACGTCAGCAAACACGAACAACTTTCAAGCGAGCAGCTGATTTTAACTGGTTTTTACGTTGATTTTAGTGCTGAAACTTTCCAGGATTCATTTAAACATGATTACGCACAATAGATGCAAGTTTGAGCCGTTTTTAACCATGAAAAATGTTTAAATTTGACAAAGAAAGGTGTAGAAATCAGAAAAAGTGACAAAAACAAGCTGTTTTGGCAAGATCTCTTCCTCCTGAGCTCTGATACCACTTGTAGGATCGGTTTGCGACCCGAACGAGTCGTTCAGAAGAGATTTAGTCCGTTTCAGAGGCGGAAACTAAGAAACGGATGTCGAAACAGCTTGCGTATCACTTTAACTACCGATTATATTGATATACTATCGTTTACAATCAGTCTTCACACCGGCAGCACCTCGGTATGGAATTTCAGAACTGTTACAAATGAATAGCCAACTCACCTATTTATACTAAATAGAGTTTCGCTTGAAGACACTCTCAAGCGAAAGCCTATCCACATACAACTAATCAGGTTTCGCTTGAATACACTCTCAAGCGAAAGCCTATCCACATCTTGGAATCAGTTTTGTCTTTTAATGAAATGATGTCATTGATGATGTCATCTTGATGACGTCATCATGACATCATGTTTGAACAGCTTCGCAACAAACCCGAGACTCGACATAAGACTAAGACGACAGATGAATGCACCAACATTAGACACGCCAATATATGTGGACAATGAGGCATCATTAATATTACTAAAAATCCGGTGCAACACTCTAAAACGAAACACATTGAGATTCGACATCATTTTATTCACGATTTTTACGAGAAAAGATTGATTCGAATTGATCATATACACACCGATGATCAGAGAGCTGATTTTTACACAAAACCCTTTGATAAAACAAGATTTAACTATCTTTTGAAATTGAACGGGTTGAAAAAATTGTTTTCTGGGAGGGTAGTAGAGTGTGAAGCCGAGGAGGACGGCGATCAGAAGTGATCTGCGTCTTGTTGTCATGTTTTTCTGTATAGTTTATTTTCTGCTTTTGATAAAACCAAAAACACAAAAATATGTTTTTGATTTTAGGCGGATAAAGTTTATAAAAAATACAAAAACATGATAAAATTTCAAAAATACAAAAAAACATGATAAAATTTCATAAATACAAAAACAGTGAAAAAGTCAAAAAGAGTTTGTGTAAAAAGGGGAAATGATAGTACACCAGCTAGACAGTTGCAGTACGCTAAAGAAATGCATAGTTTAAAAGTGTTAAGCAGTCTCGCTGATGATGTGCCGATAGGTTTTTACACATTTATTAAGTTTGTTCGGGATATAAACCTAAATCATTTCTTTCTTTTACGTGGGGAACATCTCTCGGATATATAGGTAATCCCTAAATCCTGTTTGAAAGGCTCTATTTCTGACATACTAGGTCTTTGTACGTCTCTCGGTATTATACCAGGACTTCTGATTTTGCGGGAGCAATAGCCAAGTCCTCGTATAATACTTTGCATTGCTTTATTATTAAATTCCAAAACATTTTCTGTTTGTTTAGCTAAATGTTGAAAAATCCAAAAAGATTTGATATTTCATCTTATTTTTCGATAACATACATTGGGGATCTGATGATCAAAGTCTCACAGTGCTAAACATGTTGGATCATGGGGTTGGATAAGAGAAAATTTGAGAAAAAGTGTTGGTAATTGCTCGAAATGTTTAAAAGTTCATTAATTTGAACTTAAATCTGTTTCAAAAAGTCAGCGAGATCAGAATTTGGTCAGCCAACGTCATTAACTTGGACTTGGCAGGCTAAACAGTTGACCAGGGTCATTAACTTGGACTTGGTTAACTAAGTGTGTTTGTTAAAAAGTTAAAAAAAAATTTCAAAAATAAAAAACATTTTGTGAAGTCTCCAAGGTCATTGACTGTGAGGAATTTGGATGATCAAATTGGTAAAATCTGATTGTAAAGAGCTAAGTTTAGTTGATTGGATTCTTGATAACGTCAAATCTTTATAGTATTTTGATAGGGAAAGAGTATCAAGTAATCCTAGACATTCAAAAGTTGTTACTTATAAATATTTGAGTGTTGCACATTTTGTTCCAGACTACGATCCCGATAGCCGAGTCTAAGGGGGAGTCTGAAGACGAGCCCGACGCAAGGGGGAGCTTGTAACCAGAAAGCCATGTGTCGATCCCAAAAGCACGGAAGCTTAACGAAAAAGGGGAGCCCGAAGTAAGAGTTTCTGAAAGCTGAGAATGAGAGAAGAGAGCTGTTGAGAAAAATGAAAAGCTTAGGAAATTGCTGTTGAAAAAGTCAAAACAATAAGTAGAATTTTTCAAGTCTCTGTGAAAGAATGTTTTGAAGAAAGGCTGACTGAAGACTGCGGCAATATCCAAGGGGGAGTTTGTTGATGCATAATGTCTATCGCCTACGTCATCAGTCTAGGCCGTGTCGTTTACGTGTAATAGGGTTAAAAATGTAAGTTTATATGTATTTGACCAGTTCACATGAACTGAGGTTTGAGTGTCAGTTCATACAAACTGGGAAATGTCCAGTTCGTGTGAAGTGGATCTGTGATCTCATACGAACTGGCAAACCCTATAAATAGGGGTGTTGGGTTTTTTCATTTGTAACATTCTGGTGAAATCTCTCACGAAGTGCTGCCGGATTCTCTGCATGTAAAAACGTTTTATATGAATGGAAATCCAGTTTAAAGTGTATTTCTCTGCTTCTACTTGTTGGACTCTGTATGCCCAAGACACATATTAAATTGATGTGGCTAGTACGTTATGATCCAAGTCGAGTCATACCCAAGTACAAGCTAGACAAACACTTACAATATTTAGAAATTGGTTTTCTAAATAATTGCACTTGACAAACCAATAAATTATATGGATAATTTATTCTGAGAGAATATTTTATTTTGTTGTTTAATGGGTTAAATAACTCAATAAAAGTTGTGTAAAGTCTTGTGAACATATGATGTTATATTTTATAAAAGGTATAAAATAAACAAGACTTAAATTTTATAAAAGAAATTTGATTTTTTTTTATAAAATAAACACTAGGCCGCCATCCCCCCCCCCCCCCATGGGTCTTCCCAAGGTGATTTTTGACCAATACAAGTACATGCAATTCTCATTGTTAGATGAAGTATGATTGGCTTGTGATTTTGGTCCAATAGCATCTCATTCATATGCATGAGTGTTGATTGGGTGGTCTTCCCAATGAGAGTTTGGCCCAATTATATGACATGCATTTGCATGTTGTAGATGGGATTTGATTGGCTCATAATGGTGGCAACTTTCTCTCTCAAGTTTATAAGATTTTATAACGAAATGAAGTTGGGGATGACTAGAAAATGAGGCTCCAAAATCGGCCAAGGGTGTGCAAATGGAGGAGATCATTTTCAAGTAAAGAATAACTAAAAGTGTCTCTAATTTTTGGCTACCATATGGTTGATCAAGAGGGCTTTTTCAAGTATGAAAATCAAGTGCAAGCACACTATTACTTCGCTCATATTTTCGGCCAAGCATGGTTGATCTTGATGGAAGTTTTAGTGAGTTCACAAGTGTTCAAATCCTAGCGAAAACTAAGGTGTTTGTTTGAAGGCTTGGGGTATACAAGCTTGAGGTCTTCTACACTTGAAGGCAACCATTCAAGAAGCATCATCTTCTTCATATCCATTACTCCTTGGAAGGTAGTATTCTAAACAACCTATGGTTGTGTTTTAATTTTGATAGCATGCATGTTCGTATATGGATCCGGGATTGGGTTTTACACACAAATGGTTTTATATCTTGTAAGTAACATGTTTTTAAATAATAATTTTCCGCAGCGTTTTAATTTCATATGGATGAAATACTTTGATAAACATGTGAAAAAACCCAACAGTGGCATCAGAGCTGCTTATATGAATGCATGCTTCAATGGATATGAAATTTTCGGGTTTCGGGTTTGGTTAAAACCCTATGGCCAAAATTTTATATATGGTTATCCTTTTGTTTTTCAAGATTATTTTAATACATGCATAAAAGTATCTTGAAAAATTATGTCATTTGGATGATTTGTTTGTTTGGACAAAAACCCACTTTAACGGTTTTTTCATTCTTGACCGAAAAGTAGGTTGTAAAAAGGAAAACCATTTTGCTTCTTGAATTTTGAACAACACTCGAATCACTTGGGAACTCTTTTGTGGGATAAAGGTCACCTAACCACATTTGAGGGAACTTGTATGTTCGAGGTGAGTTTACCATGTTTGTGGGATAAAGGTCACCTAACCACTTATGTGAATAAACTCACATGTGTGTATAAGTTGGACGACTTGATTTGGAAACCATGAACTTAGGGTCACCGAAGCATGGGGAACAAAGGTGTTGATGGGATTAAACATGCCAAGTAAACATAAAGATGTTTAACCGATCCCATATGGCTAGAAGTTGCAAAGAGTTGCAATTGTCAAACGTTGACTACCTTGTTAATTTAAATAGAGGGATAAAGGTCACCTAACCAATATTTAAATGTAACGTTGGATTCTAGATTTTAATTATTAATTGTCTATGAGACACAAAAGGGTATTAATGATTAAAATATAATAATTTCAAAAATACTAAAATTGAACCTTGTTAAATTTTGTAGATGGCCGCTAACAATATTACCCAAACCGTCCGTAACCTATCACTAAAAACAATCCTTAAAAGGATCGTTTCAATCAAAACACTTTATGGATTAATATCGAAAGAATCGTTCTCAAGTAAGAAAAGATATCCTATGTGTTGAACGATCCTAATCCCAATGAGCATCTTATGGAAGATAAGGATCCCTATAACGATTGGATTAAGTATATTGAGGATACTATGCAAGTTGTCTCATGTTAGGAATTATGATTCCCGAAATTCAAAAGGGTTTTGAACATCATGAGCATACGACATGATTACCCAATTTTAGGAAATGTTCCTAAGGGTAGAACGCTTCAAAACGGTTCGAGCGCTTCATGCATGTCGAATGGAGAAACCCAATCGGACTCATCTTATGTCTTTAAGATGAAAAGCCACATTGATCACCTCGAAAGGCTCAATATGGATAAAAGGGTTTTTTCCATTCTAACGATCAATGAGGGTGGCAACTAGAAAGGGAATCACCCCAACACCAAAGCAAATGTTGAAAATGGAAATGGTAATTCAAAGGGAAATGATTAGAAAGACTAAAAGCGAAACCACCAAAACCAAAAGAGAAGAAGGCAAAGGTTGCCATGAACGATCCATGCTTTGAGTGTGGTGAGATAGGGCATTTAAATAGGAATTGTCCAACCTATCTCAAAGAGTTGAAAAACAAGAGGGATGCTAGGTAAACCTCAGGTACAATCTTAATGATACATATTGACCTTAATGTTATTTCTTCTAACACATGGGTATTAGATACCGGATGTAGAACTCATGTTTGCAATTCGTTGCAAAAGGTTCAAAAGAAATAAACATTACAAGAAAGGAGACTATGTTTTGAAACTTCCAAATGGTTTGGAAATTGTTTAAAAATGTCTTGAATGCTCCTAGTTTGACTAGGAACATTATTCAAGTTTCCCTTATGGGACAATATGGTTTTGACTTAAAGTTTGCAAACATTGACATTTATATCGATGAATGACATGTTTTACTTTAAACCTATGCCTTCAAATGGTATTTATGAATCGGTTCATAATAATACATCATTTGATAGTTTAATGTACCAATCAATCACCAAGAAACTCAAAATGAATTCGAGTAAGACCTATCCTTGGCATTATCGCCTTGGTCATATAAACAGATGTCGCATGTAAACACTTCGAAAGAATTGTCTTTTGGAAACAAATGAAATTGGTTCATTTGATACATGCGAATCTTATTTACAAGGTAAAATGACCAAGTAATCCCTTAGTGGGAAAGGGTAAAAGATTTATTAGGTATCATACATTCGAATGTATGTGATCCTTTTAAGCCAATGACTAGGAATGGTGAAAGATACTTCATTACTTTTACCGACAACTATAGTAGTTATGGTTATGTGTACTTGCTGAGACACAAAGTTGAAGTTTTGAAATAATCAAAGCCTTCAAAAGGTGAAGTACAAAATCAACTCAATCAAAGTTCTTTGTTACGATAGAGGAGGAATCGAACTCTATTTGGATTTAGTTCGATCTATGATGGCTAGGAGCGCATCATCTCTATCATTTGGGGTTACGCTTTGCTCTCCGCGGCCCGTATGGCCCCAACCAAGAAAGTGGATAAGATACCTTTCAAAATATGGCATGGAAGGGTTCCATCATTATCCTATTTAAAGGTATGGGTTGTGAAGCTTCTGTGAAGCAATACACCCCAAATAAAAGTACGATCCACTAAGTGTATCTTTGTAGGATATCCTAAAGATGGTATAGGATATTATTTCTACGATCCAACAGAGCAAAAGGTATTTTTTGCTCGAAAGGCTGAGTTCTTGGAAGCTAAGTTCCTTGTGGAAGGAATTATTAGAACAGTGGAACTTGATAAGGATCAAGAACCACAAGCCGATACACGTTTGGTTAAAACTAGCACTCAACAAAAGGTTGTTGAAAAACGATCAAGTGATTGATCAACACACACAAAGCGTTCGCAGATCTGGTAGTCCACCTGAAAGATATGGATTTTTCATAGATGGATGCTACGTGGTAGATTCAGGTGAATTAACCACATACCATGATGCAATGTCAAAATTAGATTGTGACAAATGGCTTGAAGCCATGAACGTAAAAATGCAGTCCATGTATAACAACCAAGTATGAGAATTGGTTGTGCCATCTCTTAACTCCAAAGTAGTTGGAAGTAAGTGGGTTTTCAGAAAGAAAACCGATATGCATGGTAACTTGGATACTTATAAAGCGAGACTTGTAGCAAAAGGTTTCAATCCAAATCAAAAAGTTGATTATGATGAGACCTTCTCTCCTATGGCGATGCTAAAGTCAACTAGGATATCATTTGCCATACTTGCACAATATGATTATGAGATTTGGCAAATGGATGTCAAAACGGCTTTCCTTAATAGATATCTTGAGGAAGATGTCTATATAGTTAAGCCTGAAAGTTTTGTCGATCCAAAACATCCTGATAAAGTATGCAAGTTAAAGAAATCAATCTATAGATTGAAACAAGCACCTAGAAGTTGGAATCACCGTTTTGATGAAGAGATTAGGGAATATGGATTCATCAAGAACGGCGATGAAGCTTGTGTGTATAAGAAGGCTAGTGGGAGCATTATTACTTTCTTAGTATTAAATGTCAATGACATTATACTATTTGAAAAATTGACATTCCAACCATGGAAGGTGTAAAAACCTGGCTTGAAAGTTGTTTTTCCATTAAGGATCTTGGTGAAGTCGCCTATATTTTGGAATAAAGATCTATAGGGATAGATCAAGGCGCTTGATAGGTTTAAAACTAAATTGCATACATTAACAAAGTCTTGAAAAGGTTCAAGATGGAGAACTCTATGAAAGGTTTGGTACCCATTCAAGAGAGGACAATATTGAGTGCGTCTCAATGTCCAAGCTCAAAGGATGAGCAAGAAAGAATAAAAGGAATCCTATAAGCGTCTGCTATAGGATCCATTATGTATATGCACTAGACCGGACATGTCATGCGCATTAAGCATGACGTGAAGATACCAGCGAGTAACGATCATTGGGTGACTGTTAAAAATATATATTGAAATACCTTAGAAGGACTAAGGATATGTTTCTAATATATGGATCTGGTAAAAAGAACTCGTTGTAAAGGGTTACATGGATACGAGTTTCCAAACTGATCGAGATGGTTCTCGATCACAATTAGGGTAGCATTGTCTACTATAGAATCAGAATACATCTCCGCTTCATTGATCAAGATAATTCATATGAATCTACCACTTGAATTATTGATCTAAGGGTAGTCCATACCATTCAGGACCCCTAGAGATCTTTGTGATAACGAAGGTGCGATTGCTTAAATCAAGGAACCTCGTGTACATCGAAATACTAGGCACATTGAGCGGAATTTCAACTACATAAGGGATGAAGTTGAAAAAGGAAAATATATGTATTCGCAAAGTTCACACGGATCAAAATATTGCGGATCCACTCACGAAGCTCCTCGAAAGGGCAAAGCATGAAAGGGTCATACTTGTGCCTTAGGACTTCGATATTCTAGTGATTGGATTTGATGTATTTTGTATTTGGATATTGGAACAACTATTAATATAACTCTTTATGGTATTTTGAGTTATGTTCCATTTTTAGCATGTTTAAATCCGTGAATAAGTTAATTATTCTAAATGTCCGTAGTCGATCATGCTTGTGGGAACAAATATGAATGTAAGACTATTATGAACCTGGATTGGTGGATATTCATTAGGTATGAATATAGAGCAAAGTGTTGCTGCCAAAGTTCATAGATATTTATGGGATACAAATATTGGACTGACTCGCTCTCAAATATTACTGCATGGAATCATCTGTGATTGATCATAAGTAAATTTGAGTAAAGGAGAATATCATAGTATCCTCTTGTAACATCTGTGCTTGTAATCATTATGAACAGTTCAATTATCAATAAAACAATGTTATTTGATCCCAATGTTTGTTTGGTTGTATTTTACATTTTTCATGTTTTGACTTTTATTCAATTTCAAACTCTACATCGCTTTCTGGAGAGTTATACGCAAACTGATGCGTAAACGTACTCAGTTTAACATGAAAAATACTCCGGAACATCAACATGTACTTAACATACCTTAAATAACCTTTACATAACTTAGAAATAAGTTTTGAAGGCTTTGGTATGGCAAAAACAAGTTAATTCGCCTATAGGGACTAAATTTGACAAACTGCGAAAGTATGCCAATTTGAACTGAAACAGACATTCCGGAACATGACCATAAGTTAAACATACCATAAATATCCTTTACATATTTTAGAAATAGGCTTTGAGGTGTTCGGTATGCTAAAATAAACTTTTGGGACATTCAGGGACTAAAAGCGTCAAAAAGTGCACAAGTTTGCATTTTCGCGGATAACTTATGTTCTGAATACATCCGGACATCCAAAAATTTATGTAATCACTAAAACATTTTATTTTAGTGTTTGGCATAAGAAAAATCCATTCGTCGCTCAATTTGGATCGTTTTTCGCGCTTATGCGCATTCCGTCGTAATTAACCGAACAACGCGATCGTACGGCCAAACGAACCGACATCCGAGATATTTTTGAGCACATTTTAAGTTCCCTATACTTTAACTTCATTTTAGAGCTTTGAAATGGGGTTAACGGGCCTTAAACGTGTCGGAAATGACCTTTTTACACAACAGGGACCAAATCTGCCATTCTGCCAAAATAGGTCCTTACGCACCTCAACACTGAGAGTGTTATGGTGCGCAAGCAGCCTCCAGACAGCAGAAACTTCAGAAACATTGCACCTGGTCCTTTCCACCTTTGCACATGGTTTTGGGGCAATATAATGGGCTCAAATGGTTTTCTAAAACCAGGGTTTGATGTGTATGGTTGAGATCAAAGCACGGTTTCCAAGAAACGATCTTAACAGCTCACCAAAAACTATAAATACCCCCCCCATGCCATTGCAAAACCCACAAGAATTTTGATTTGAGAAGCTCTAAGTTGGAACCATTGTTTCATACCTGAGCTACTTGGATCGAAATTAGAATTCGGGGACCCTTTGTAAGTGTTCCTTTGTTCTTTTATTGCTTTTCGAGTCCGAAAGTCAAACTTTGTTTGACTTTCTGCATTGACCAGCTTATGGTCAATGCGAAGTTCGTTTGAACTTCGCAACGTGATTGTAATCACGATGGTTATAGTCCTTGTGACTATGCCTACTGATTACTACCTTGTCTAGGGTCGTAAGGGTAAGCGACTTGATCAGTCGCTTATGCTTTCGAACCCGACCCATTTGGTCAATCATTAGGATCCGACCAAACATATTAGGTGACCATAGTATATAGGGAATAACCTTCCGAGGTTATACCTTATGGTCGCTTCGTTTAAGTAGTTGTATGATAGGTAGTTTATATGCCTTAGGTAAATTACCAGAATACCCTTTTCATGTATAATTGGTAATTAAGCATATGTAACCTAAAATTTTGTCACATAACTGATCATGAAACATGTTTAGGCATATAACACTTGTCATAGGACTAGTTAGGCGGTCCGAACGCGTTTCACGCGAACGACGCGTTAAAGTAGCATAAGCTACCTAAACGGGTCGTAATGGGTCGTTAGCACTTATGTTAGGTCTCATTTAGAATGAAGGCTTTGATAAACCATATTACACGAGTCTCCATACTCGTTTGGTTTACGAACCCTCATTCTATCCGATCCTCCGATATAGGTCCGGTTTATTAACATAGTTACCTATATTAGGCGTCGTTTGATTCCGTGATCTCTAGCATTGCTTGGTGGTTATCTTAGGGCTTCTGAGCAGTCTCAAGTGAGTACATAGAACCCCTCTTTTACTGTTTTCCAAACTGTTTTGGGGTGAAACACATGTGCCTACTTGTTACTTTCATGCTTTCCTGTTTTCACATCATATACCTGCTATGTTTGTTAGTACATTATAGTACATGATTTCATTACATTTCCTGCTATGTATGTCCATTGTGTGCATACTTAGTACATTGTTTTACATTACATTTCTGCTATGTATGTTGACTGATAGCATGCTAGCACATTGATTTACATGACTTTTCTGCTTTGTATGTTAACTTAGCATACTTAGTACATTGATTTACATGACTTTTCTGCTTTGTATGTTAACTTAGCATACTTAGTACATTGTTTTCATATGACATGTTTACAACTGCTATAACATTTGGTTTGCATAAACGGGACTTATATACGTTCATTAACATTAGCTACGCCGCTCGGTAGTAAGTAGTGGTACCATAGGACTTGACAAATCCCATTCCTGACATCCCGGGTTTGTTTGGATGTAAGGAATGACTGAATCCAAAAACATTTCTTTTGATAACCTTGACTGAAAGGGTTATCCGACTGTCTCAATGCTTGAATGTATGCGTTAACTTACCACATAAATGTTAGTATCAATGTAACATGCATTACTTTGCAAAACATAACTTTTTGATATATTGAAAATACTTTGTTTTGTACATTTCTACATTTGGATTATGTGACAATACTTTACTTACAATACATAACATTTGTTACACATTAATTGACTACATTTGGAGTTTTAAACATTTGACATGGCTTATACAAGGACTTTTGACTATTGGTTTAAACATAGACTTTATACATTGGTGGTTTGTTTAACTGACTTAAGTAACGAGATGTGAGTAATATGATACAAGCATGGTGAATACGCCGCTGGTACTTCCTATATATAAGTGTTTGTATTATATTACATATCATTGCGTTATTTAAATCTTTCAATTTGGACTTATACATTTTACACAAGTAACACGATTTTCACAAGACTTTGATTTACAAACAATTTACTTTATACAACTCATTTTACTTGGTTATACATTTAACCATGCATTATTCTCTTATTTATACATATCATCTGAACTTATTGTTTTCAAACGATTTACAAAACAAATCAATTTACAAGGTTCATGACTGACTTTTGATAAACAATTTCTCTTAAACTTAAGTCATGAATCCTATTTTCACAAAACCTATGTATCTCACAGGCATTTTTATGCCGACGTACCTATTTTCACATGTGTTTTCAGGAGCTTTTGCGTAGGACGATGATCGTGACACTAGGGCGGACCTGTGCCTTATAGACATAAAACGAAGACAGACTTAGTTTAATTATGTTATGAACTCTTTGATTCCTGTTTAAAACAATGTAACTCTTATGTTGATAAATAAAATACAACTTTTTATGCCTTGGTTATGAAACAATTAATTCTGTTACAACATTCCCCGACGTTTTCCACCACGTTCTGTATGTTATACGTGGTCGGGGTGTGACAGAAGAGTTGGTATCAGAGCCAATGGTTATAGGGAATTAGGTTATTAGTAATTCTTTGACCTAGACTATAACCTTTCTAGGACCCTAACACAAGTTATCTTGTGTTTAGATCTTAAAACATGCACATTACCTATCCTTAGGTGATTATCAAAACAAGAACCCAATTTTTCGAAATTATTTTTGAAAATCAATCATCTGTTTTTGAATGATTTATTACAAGGTTTTGAACCCTCTTTTGTAAGGTTTTGAACCCTTCCAGTTTGACAAAATTTTTGGCTTTATGCCTTTTGAGTTTTCAAAATCTCGTCAAAAGTTTGGGTCTAAATAATGTGAACACGTGCAAACTGGAAGAGTGAATGCCTATACCCTGGGTTTTCTGTCTAAGGCTAGAGTGTTCGTATAAATCCACATAATCGGACCAGTCACTCTTACCTGGGAACTCTTGGGGTGAGTGTTCACTTATAGGCGAGCATGTCTTCGCGATACATTATTTTTCACCCATTTACTTTGATTAGTCACTGTGTGTCGTTTGCTTGCTTTGTGATACGGACGAATGACCACCATCTTTGCTTTTGTTGATTTTGTTTCATCTCATTCTTTTCATCCAATCATCTCACTCGTTTCTTTTCATGTTTCCTCTTTTAGAATGCCTCCTCGACGCGAACACCAGATAGCGACTGCCGAACTGGCAGAAATCATTGCGCAGCAGATGGCTGCTCAATTCCCAATTTTCATTACTCAAATGAACCAAGCCAACAACAACAACTATGCTCCATGCAAATTTAAGGATTTTAACTCGGCTAAACCACTCAAGTTTAGTGGTTCTGAGGGAGCGACTGGGCTTCTTCAATGGTTCGAGAGCATTGAGAATACTTTCCATCATGTTCAGTGTCCTGACAATCACAAGGTTGAGTTTTCTTCGAGTGTGTTTCAGAAGAGGGCTCTCACATGGTGGAACGGGCTTATGAGAGACCGTGGTGCAGAAGTTACTCTAGCACAAACATGGGCTGAACTTAGAGCTCTTATGATGAGGGAGTTTTGCCCTCGTCATGAACTGCGAGCTTTGGAGAAAGAGTTTGATGATTTGAAACAAGATAGTGGCGAGCACAGGGCGTATACTGATAGGTTTGAGGAACTGAGTTTGCTATGCCCAACAATGGTTACCCCACTCGACAAGGCTATCGAAAGGTACATCGACGTCCTACCTGACTCGGTACAAGACATCCTTACTGGTAGTAACCCTACCATACTCCGTCAGGCGATCGAGTTATCAGCGACTTTGACTGAGTCGCAGGTTCGAAAAGGGAAGCTACATAAGAAGGGTGACAAGGGTAAGAAGCAGGCGACTGACAAAGAAGATAGCAAGAAAGGTCAAAACAAGAAGGGTAATGAATCTGGTTCTTCGAAAAGGTCTAGGAAGCGAAAGGCTTCCCAAAACTATGCCGTTACTGCACAGGCTCAAGCTGCACCAAATCAGCCTGCGCAACCACTAGCCAAGAAGCCATATCTTGGCAATGCACCTTTGTGCAACAGGTGTAACGGCCATCACTCACCACATCTTCAGTGTCGTCATTGCACCAACTGTGGAAGAATTGGTCATCTTGCCGCTACCTGCCACATTCCTGCTAACCAGAATCGGGCAGTTCAGAACCCGGCTCAACAAGTTGCTCAGCCTCCTGCTCAGCAACAGGGTCAAGCTGCACGACCACACTACCCACCAGGTGCTTGTTATAACTGTGGGGATCTGACCCACTATCGTAACCAGTGCCCAAGATTGGTGAATGCAAACAAGAATCAGGCTCAGGCTCGAGGGCGAGCTTTTAACTTGAATGCCCAAGAGGCGCAGGCGGACGATAATGTGGTGAACGGTACGTTCTTTATTAATAATCAGCCTGCATCTGTTCTATTTGATTCGGGTACCGATAAGAGTTTTGTGTCATTGTCTTTTGAGCCAATGCTTCGCATGTCTAGAACGAAAGTAGGTAAACCTTTGACAGTAGAGGTTGCTAGTGGTGAACCCATTATTCTTGATTCTGTTCTTCGCAACTGCCAGTTGAACCTTAACGATCATCTTTTTCCTATTGACCTCACGCCTATGCAACTTGGAAGCTTCGACGTTATTGTGGGTATGGATTGGTTAGCCAAGCATCACGCAGAGGTAGTTTGTTTCGAGAAGATCGTACGTGTGCCGCTTTCGACAGGCGAGATCCTACAGGTTCGTGGTGAGAAACCTGCTGGTGGTCTCAAACTCATGTCTTGTTTTAAAGCTCGGAAGTATCTGCGAAAGAATTATGTGGCCTTCTTGGCACATGTCACAGCAGATAAAGGCAATGGTAAGTCTATTCAAGATATTCCTGTTGTTCGGGATTATTCTGAAGTATTCCCTGAAGATTTACCTGGTCTACCTCCAGCATGCCAAGTCGAGTTCCGAATTGATCTCGTACCTGGTGCAAATCCCATTGCCAGAGCTCCATATCATCTTGCACCATCTGAGATGCAAGAGTTGTCTAAGCAGCTTTAGGAGCTCTCTGACAAAGGTTTTGTCCATCCTAGCTTTTCACCTTGGGGTGCTCCCGTTCTTTTTGTCAAGAAGAAGGATGGATCTTTTAGGATGTGTATCGATTATCGTGAGCTTAACAAGCTTACCATCAAGAATCGATATCCCCTACCTCGCATCGATGATCTCTTTGATCAGTTACAGGGCGCTTCTTATTTTTCAAAGATTGATCTGTGATCTGGATATCATCAACTTCGGGTGCATGAAGAAGACATTCCCAAGACAGCGTTCCACACTCGTTATAGGCATTATGAGTTCACAGTCATGCCATTCGGATTGACTAATGCTCCTGCTGTTTTCATGGACTTAATGAATAGGGTCTGCAAGCCTTATTTGGATCAGTTCGTCATTGTTTTTATTGATGACATCTTGATATACTCTAAGACGCGAGCTGATCATGAACTACATCTTCGTCTTACTTTGGAACTCCTAAAGAAAGAGCAACTTTTTGCCAAATTCTCCAAGTGTGAATTCTGGCTTAAAGAAGTTCAATTTTTAGGACATATTATCAACGAACGAGGTATTCATGTAGATCCCTCCAAGATCAGTGCGATTAAGGATTGGGATACGCCTACTACTCCTACTGAAGTTCGTTCTTTTCTTGGTCTAGCGGGTTATTACCGCCGCTTCATTGAGAACTTCTCGAAGATTGCAGTTCCTCTAACTGCTCTAACACAGAAGAACAAGCCCTTTGATTGGGGATACAAACAAGAGGAAGCTTTTTAAAACTTGAAGCAGAAACTTTACGACGCGCCTGTTTTGACTTTACCTGAGGGCAACGATGATTTCGCTGTTTATTGTGATGCATCTAAACTGGGTCTTGGCTGTGTTCTAATGCAAAGGAACAAAGTTATAGCATATGCATCAAGGCAGTTGAAGATACATGAGAAAAACTACACCACTCATGATCTTGAGTTGGGTGCAGTTGTCTTCGCTCTTAAGATCTGGAGACACTATTTGTATGGAACAAAATGTGTGGTTTTCACGGACCACAAAAGTCTCCAGCACATCTTCAATCAGAAAGAACTCAACATGAGGCAACGACGTTGGGTTGAGCTTCTAAACGACTATCACTGCGAAATTCGCTACCATCCTGGTAAGGCGAATGTCGTGGCCGATGCATTAAGTCGTAAGGAATGTACTGAGCTTCATTGTGTTCGTGTTCAATATGTTATTCAAGCTCGATCCGATATCCAAGCCCGCATTTCTCAGACTCAACAATCTTGTGTTTCACAGGGTTTGATGGATAAGGAATTTCCCTGTCACATAACACCTGATTTGGAACTGAAGGACAATGGATCGTATTACTTCATGGACCGTTTGTGGGTCCCAAGCCAAGATAACCTTCGTACCTTGCTTATGGATGAAGCCCATAAGTCTCGTTATTCTATTCATCCGGGCTCAGATAAGATGTATAAGGATCTTCGTATTCATTATTGGTGGCCTGGTATGAAGAAAGACATTGCCTTATACGTTTCAAAATGCCTTACTTGTCTTAAGGTTAAGGCTTAACATCAGCGTCCTTCTAGTTTATTGGTGCAACCAGAGATCCCAGTTTGGAAATGGGAAAACATTACTATGGATCTCATTACTAAACTCCCACGCACAAAGAAATGCCATGATGCCATCTGGGTAGTTGTTGATCGTCTTACTAAGTCAGCGCATTTCTTGCCAATCCGTGAGGATTTTCCTGCTGACAAACTTGCTAAAATCTATGTGGATGAAATTGTAGCTCGACATGGTGTTCCTTTGAACATCATTTCTGACAGAGATGCTCGTTTCACTTCTCATTTTTGGAGAACCATGCAATCTGCTATGGGGACCCAACTTAATCTGAGCATAGCTTATCATCCGCAAACGGATGGTCAATCTGAAAGAACAATCCAGACCCTGGAGGATATGCTTAGAGCTTGTGTGATCGATTTTGGTGGTAGTTAGGATTCACATCTTCCGTTAATTGAATTCTCCTACAACAACAGTTATCACACCAACATCAAAATGGCTCCTTTCGAAGCTCTCTATGGTCGAAAATGTCGTTCACCAGTCTGCTGGAATGAGATCGGCGAGGCTCAACTTACTGGACCTGCCCTCATTTTAGAGACAACTGACAAGATTAAGAAAGTTCGTGATAACCTTCAGACAGCTAGAAGCCGTCAAAAGAGTTACGCGGACCCAAAACGCAAACCCTTGGAATTTCAAGTCGGTGATCGAGTATTACTTAAGGTCTCACCTTGGAAAGGTGTGATCAGATTTGGAAAGAAAGGAAAACTTGCACCTAGATATGTTGGACCATTCAAGATCGTCGAAAGAATCGGTAAGGTAGCCTACAGACTTGAGTTACCTCCTAAACTTGGAAATGTTCATCCAACTTTTCACGTGTCCAATCTCAAGAGGTGTTTAGCTGATGAGAACCTCCACTTACCACTTGACAAAATTCGTGTTGATAAAACACTGAAATTTGTTGAGAAGCCAGTGGAAATCATGGAACATGAAGTCAAGTGGCTTAAACGCAAGTGCATTCCTTTGGTCAAAGTTTTCTGGGAAGCTAAACATGGACCTGTGTTTACTTGGGAACGTGAAGATCAAATGAAGGCGAAGTATCCGTATCTTTTCCCACGAGTTTCCTCTAAATAAATTTCGGGACGAAATTTCCACAAGTAGGGGAGACTGTAACATCTGTGCTTGTAATCATTATGAACAGTTCAATTATCAATAAAACAATGTTATTTGATCCCAATGTTTGTTTGGTTGTGTTTTACATTTTTCATGTTTTGACTTTTATTCAATTTCAAACTCTACATCGCTTTCTGGAGAGTTATACGCAAACTGATGCGTAAACATACTCAGTTTAACACGAAAAATACTCCGTAACATCAACATATACTTAACATACCTTAAATAACCTTTACATAACTTAGAAATAAGTTTTGAAGGCTTTGGTATGGCAAAAACAAGTTAATTCGCCTATAGGGACTAAATTTGACAAACTGCGAAAGTATGCCAATTTGAACTGAAACAGACATTACGGAACATGACCATAAGTTAAACATACCATAAATATCCTTTACATAGCTGAGAAATAGGCTTTGAGGTGTTCGGGATGCTAAAATAAACTTTTGGGACATTCAGGGACTAAAAGCGTCAAAAAGTGCACAAGTTTGCATTTTCGCGCACAACTTATGTTCTGAATACATCCAGACATCCAAAAATTTATGTAAGCACTAAAACATTTTATTTTAGTGTTTGGCATAAGAAAAATCCATTCGTCGCGCAATTTGGATCATTTTTCGCGCTTATGAGCATTCCGTCGTAATTAACCGAACAACGCGATCATACGGCCAAACGAACCGACATCCGAGATATTTTTTAGCACATTTTAAGTTCCCTATACTTTAACTTCATTTTAGAGCTTTGAAATGGGGTTAACGGGCCTTAAACGTGTCGGAAATGGGCTTTTTACACAACAGGGACCAAATCTGCCATTCTGCCAAAATAGGTCCTTGCGCACCTCAACACTGAGAGTGTTATGGTGCGCAAGCAGCCTCCAGACAGCAGAAACTTTAGAAACATTGCACCTGGTCCTTTCCACCTTTGCACATGGTTTTGGGGCAATACAATGGGCTCAAATGGTTTTCTAAAACCAGGGTTTGATGTGTATGGTTGAGATCAAAGCACGGTTTCCAAGAAACGATCTTAACGGCTCACCAAAAACTATAAATACCCCCCCCATGCCATTGCAAAACCCACAAGAATTTTTATTTGAGAAGCTCTAAGTTGGAACCATTGTTTCATACCTGAGCTACTTGGATCGAAATTAGCATTCGGGGACCCTTTGTAAGTGTTCCTTCGTTCTTTTATTGCTTTTCGAGTCCGAAAGTCAAACTTTGTTTGACTTTCTGCATTGACCAGCTTATGGTCAATGCGAAGTTCGTTTGTACTTCGCAACGTGATTGTAATCACGATGGTTATAGTCCTTGTGACTATGCCTACTGATTACCACGTTGTCTAGGGTCGTAAGGGTAAGCGACTTGATCTGTCGCTTATGCTTTCGAACCCGACCCATTTAGTCGATCATTAGGATCCGACCAAACATATTAGGTGACCATAGTATATAGGGAATAACCTTCCGAGGTTATACCTTATGGTCGCTTCGTTTAAGTAGTTGTATGATAGGTAGTTTATATGCCTTAGGTAAATTACCAGAATACCCTTTTCATGTATAATTGGTAATTAAGCATACGTAACCTAAAATTTTGTCACATAACTGATCATGAAACATGTTTAGGTATATAACACTTGTCATAGGACTAGTTAGGCGGTCCGAACGTGTTTCACGCGAACGACGCGTTAAAGTAGCATAAGCTACCTAAACGGGTCGTAATGGGTCGTAAGCACTTATGTTAGGTCTCATTTAGAATGAAGGCTTTGTTAAACCATATTACACGAGTCTCCATACTCGTTTGGTTTATGAACCCTCATTCTATCCGATCCTCTGATATAGGTCCGGTTTATTAACATAGTTACCTATATTAGGTGCCGTTTGATTCCGTGATCTCTTGCATTGCTTGGTGGTTATCTTAGGACTTCTGAGCAGTCTCAAGTGAGTACATAGAACCCCTCTTTTACTGTTTTCCAAACTGTTTTGGGGTGAAACACATGTGCCTACTTGTTACTTTCATGCTTTCCTGTTTTCACATCATATACCTGCTATGTTTGTTAGTACATTATAGTACATGATTTCATTACATTTCCTGCTATGTATGTCCATTGTGTGCATACTTAGTACATTGTTTTACATTACATTTCTGCTATGTATGTTGACTGATAGCATGCTAGCACATTGATTTACATGACTTTTCTGCTTTGTGTGTTAACTTAGCATACTTAGTACATTGATTTACATGACTTTTCTGCTTTGTATGTTAACTTAGCATACTTAGTACATTGTTTTCATATGACATGTTTACAACTGCTATAACATTTGGTTTGCATAAACGTGTCACACCCCCAAAATCCACATGCGGAATACTACCGCTTGGAGGCGTGACTGACCAGGATCCAGCCACCAATTATACTGAGCAATGTTTAATAGTAAGAATATTCACCAACCACAATGGTAAGTAAATATCATAGTTTAAAGTTCGATAGTTAGGTTCAAGTAACAGTTTAGGTAAATAGCGGAAGCATAGGCAAAACAGTTTAAACAAAGTTCATAGTTCAGGTTATTTAGAACCCAACACGCGGGTTTTGACGACCACTACACTTCCCAAGCTGCAAGCTCCTGAGTCACTGGGTACCTGCAAAGCATGCAGTAGGGTATCAACAAAAATGTTGGCGAGTTCACGTGTTGTCCAGTTTTAATTACCAAAAACTTGTTTCACTAGTTAATTTATCCGTTTATACATGCGATGGGGAGCTACCCCATAGGTAAGCGACTAAACTGTTTAACAATACCGAATACTTACTTAACCGTACGTTTCCGCAGTGCCCCGTTTGTCAATGTTCTATCGTCATTGACGGTTTGCCAGAGTACATTAGTTCACTCCCGTTCCCAATAACAAGGGTCGGTGTGAGGCTGGTTACACCTAAATAGCGCTATCAACTAATAACCCGTTCGCCAGGCCCCGGCGATTAATCGGTATCATGTAGTGAGGACTTAAGCGATAGAGTTTCGTTTAGTGTTGCTTGTTGCATTACCGTATAAACAATAATTAACTAAGAGTTCCCGTTTAAGGGAGAAAAGTAGGTTTGTATCCCTTACGAGGGGATAGCGTTGTTTAAGTTTCTGTTTCCCAAACCACCGGGAAGCATGCTTTGATAGTTGTGAACTCACCTTGGGTTGCTCGGTAGATTATTTTACCCGGTCAAGTATGTTGGTCACCACGTCCTAGCATGGTTACCAAGTATGGGTCAAGTTGGGTACAAATAAACACATAGCGAACACGTACGGCAAACACATATATCAAACACGTATAACATGCGTAACAACAAACAGTTGGTCAGCCCATACAATCAGCAGCAACAACACGTAGCCCAGTCAACAGAAAACCCAACAGTCAAAGTCCAATAACACCAAAATAGCCCAGTCGAGACAAGGGTGGTTGCGACTCGCAACCGAGGTTATGACTCGCAACCGAGGTCTCGGTTTATCACGTTTTGGTTACGAGTCGCAACCAGAGGTTCCGACTCGCAACCGGCGGTTCCGACTTGACAGCGGTGATTACGACTCGCAACCGGATTCGACTCGTGTTGATTGCGACTCGCAACGCGGAGATCTCGACAAAACTCGCTGTGGTCTCGAGTCGCTACCAAAGGTTGCGACTCGCAACCGTGATTACGTGCACTGAAGATCTTCTAGAACCTGACATGTACTAACCAATGATATTGCATTTTCATGAAACATAGTACTATCCACACTAAACATGTCTGTTTGTCTATTTTGTGTCTAAATCGGATCAAACAAGGCACATTCAAAATATTTAAGTGACATTCATGCTGTTCATCATCATATTCATATAACATTCAAGCAATTATTTATGAACATTCAAACCTCATTTATCAACGATCCAACCCAAAAATCTTGTTCAAACCTTCTATATACTTCTCGGACAATATCAAGGCACACGAATAAGATTCATCTTATAAACCCAAACATTTATGCCTAAAACCTCCTAACCAACCCTTACTACAACCGAATAGCAAACCTTTAAACACAAAACCGGATCATTTTCATTAAGACACAAAAATCATTTCAAGCAACCACTTTTATCATCAAACAAGCATTTTATAGCAACAAACATCAACAATCAAGCACTATCAAGCATTTTAGTAACAAGACAAACAAGCAAAACAACTATGAAGATATTCATGCTAACCGGTTGGAAGTAGGGGTACAAGGAATCAATGAACCAAGCTCCAAATGATGATCTCGAGCTAGAATCCGAGAGTGATCTTGTTACCGGTTGACCCGAGAGAGGGAGAGGAGAGGAGGTGAGTTTGATGTTAGAACCTTAGGGTTTTAGGGTTTTTAGAGAGAGAGAGGGAGAGTGTGAGTGTGAGTGAGAGGATGCAAGAGAGTGATGTTGCAAAAATGGTGAAGTTGTGAGGGTTGGTCATATATATATCGAGTGGGTTAGGGGGTTTCCGGGTGGGCTAAGGTTACGGCCCAACTAGCCCAAGTGTTTACGGTTCACTCGAGACCGAAGGTGGTCTCGAGTCGGGTCCATGGTGTTCTCGGTTCACTTATATAACACACATACATATATAATATACACATATTCATCACATTTAGCACAAGGATCACATAAAATCATCGAGATAACACGCACTAACATTTAATAACGTATATACACATAATGCTAATACAAGATTTTTGCTCGGGAAAACCTAGAGTTGTCACATTATCCCCAAGTTTTAAGAACTTTCGTCCCGAAAGTTAAAGCAGCCACTGACAAGCTAGTAAAAGTGAGAGCGTTTTAACAGGGTGTCACATCATCCCCCCGTTAGTTCGGAATTTCGTCCCGAAATTCAGTTGTAGCTTCAGTGCTGGGGGTTTCATTTGGGGACAGTTGGGGGTACTTGTGCTTCATCTGGTCTTCCCGCTCCCAGGTAAACTCTGGGCCACGGCGTGAGTTCCAACGAACTCGTACGAGGGGTATCTGGCTACGTTTGAGGGTTTTGATCTCACGATCCGTGATCTCAACCGGTTCCTCAGTAAAGTGTAGCTGTTCGTCAATAGTAAGTTCCTTGTAAGGAATGACGAGTGTTTCATCTGACAGGCACTTCTTCAGATTAGACACGTGGAAGACGTTGTGCACCGTACTCAGTTCTTCAGGCAGACTCAATCTGTAAGCAACCTTACCGATTATTTCGGTAATTTCGAATGGTTCAATCATGTCGCGGATTTAGCTTGCCCCGTTTACCAAAACGAACCACACCCTTTCAGGGTGAGACTTTAAGTAGAACCCGGTCACCAACCTGGAACTCTAGCGGTTTCCTATCCTTATCAGCGTAGCTCTTCTGACGGTCACGGGCTGCCGCCATGTGTTTCCTAATCTGGGCAATCTTTTCTGTAGTGCCTACCACAAGTTCCGAACCTGTGATCTGGCTGTCACCAACCTCCGCCCAGCAGAGGGGCGATCGGCATTTACGGCCGTGCAATGCCTCAAAGGGTGCCGCCTGAACGTTGGTGTGGTAACTATTGTTGTAGGAGAACTCCACCAATGGTAAGTGTCGTTCCCGTTCCGAGATCTTGGTAAGCCTGTGACGAAATCCATGGGGATGCGCTCCCATTACTATTTTGGCAGTTCTGGTCGTTGTAGTAAGCCTGCCGGTAGGTGGCTATGTTGGCCTTCATAACAGGCCACCAATACGTAATCTTGAGATCGTGGTACATCCTACCCGAACCAGGCTGTAAATAACGAGATTTGTGTGCTTCGTTCATCACAAGTTCACGCAGGTTTCCATAAAGTTGGACCCATATATGCCCTGTTACGTAGTAAGCGCCGTCTTCCTTTTTGTTCTAAACGTTTCCTTGATCCTCGCGGGGTCTCAGCCCTGATGCTTTCTTCTTTCAATGCTTTACCCTGAGCATTTCAAGTTCGGTTAGGGAGGTTCGAGTGGATAGTGAGCTGTAAAGTATGAACATGCTTAGGTTTGGTTTCCTTCCTGCTGAGGGCATCAGCCACCACATTGGCCTTGCCGGGATGATACTAAATTGCGCATTCGTAGTTGTTAAGGAGTCCTACTCATCTGCATTGCCTCATGTTCCACTCCTTCTGATCCGAGATATGCTAGAGGCTCTTGTGGTCGGTGTGAATCGTGCACTTGGTACCGTGCAAGTCATGTTTCCATATCTTGAGTGCAAAGACGACTGCTCCGAGTTCCAAGTTGTGCGTCGTGTAGTTCCTTTCGTAAATCTTGAGTTGTCGAGTAGCATAGGTGATAACTTTCTCGCGTAGCGTCAACACGCAACCGAGTCCATGAATAGATGCGTCACAAATAAGCCACAAAGTCGTTTGTTCCTTTAAGTAATGAAAGGATAGGAGCACCACAAAGGTTTTCCTCTAGCTTCCGAAAGGCAGACTCTTGAGCATCATTCCACTTGTAAGCAATGCCCTTCTGGGTGAGAGTCGCGAGGGGTTGAGCGATCTTCGAAAGATCCCTTGGTGAGTCCACGATAGTACCCTGCCAATCCCAAGAATTGGTGAGCTTCGGTCGGTGTCTTAGGGGTAGGCCAATTCTTTATAGAGTCGATCTTAGCTGGATCGACGTGAATTTCGTCCTTATTGGCCACGTGTCTAAGGAATGTGGACTTCTCGAAGCCAGATGTCGCATTTTTGATAACTTGGCGTGCAGTTGTTCATTGCAGATGAGCTCGAGAGTAAGACGCAAGTGTTGTTCCTGCTCCTCTTGACCTTTTGAGTAGATTGAGATGTCGTCGATAAACACAGTCGCGAACTTGTCGAGGTGGGGTTTGCACACTCGGTTCATGAGATCCATGAATATTGCAGGTGCGTTGGTCATTCCGAAAGGCATAACAAGGAATTCGTAGTGACCATAGCGGGTTCTGAAAGCAGTCTTAGAGATGTCCTCATCGCGGACTCTCAGCTGGTGATAACTCGATCGCAGATCGATCTTGGAATAATAGCTCGACCCTTGCAGCTGGTCGAACAGGTCGTCGATACGGGGAAGTGGATAGCGATTCTTGATGGTAACCTTTGTTCAGCTCGTGATAGTCGATGCACATACACAAAGTGCCATCCTTCTCCTTAACAAAGAACACTGGTGCTCCCCAGGGCGGCGAGCTAGGACGGATAAATCCTTTGCCTAACCGTTCTTGTAGTTGCGTAGAGGGTTCCTTCAGTTTTGTGGGAGCCAGTTGATAAGGTGCGCGAGCTATAGGTGCTGCTCCGGGAGCTAGCTCGATTTGGAATTCGACCTGACGGTGAGGAGGAAGTCCAGGTGGTTCTTCAGGAAATACCTCAGGGTAGTCGCGTACAACTGGAAAATCTTCAATCCTGTGTCGGCAACGAGTGCTAAGATAGCGGTGTGCCCCTTTCATAGACACTTCTGGGCTTTTAAGTATGAAATGATGCAGGTGACTTTTACGCCTTTGTCACCTTGAACGATGGGGGGGGGGGGTTTGCCCGAAGGACGTGGAATACAAACGATTTCCTAGGAACGATAGGAAGGAGGTCGATGGAAAAGGTCTGACTAGACATCACGAGGTTGCAGTTACTGACGACGGGTGAGGCCTCAAAGTTTCTACCATAAGCCACTTCGACAGCGGGTTTAGAGTTTGGTGTCGGCCTAGGCGTCTACTTATGCGTATTAATACGTGTCTATCGTTGGTTTCAGAATTAAAGTATGGCCACACAATGATCGTTAAGTAGGGACTTACTTGTTATTACGTTGGGGTTGTCCCGGGCTTCACCAGCACCTTGTTCGTTGTCGTTACCGCTTTGATTCAATTGTGGACAATCCTTCCTGATGTGCGTCGTATTCCCGCACCGAAAACACCCTCTAATGTTACCTTGTTGCGGGCAATTTTTCCTCATGTGCCCACCTACTCCACACTGATAACATCCCTTGTTGATCCCTTGGGGTTGCTGCTGCGGTTGCCGTAGCTGGACCTGCTTGGCTGGGTGTGGGTTCCTACAATTCTTTGCTCCATGCCCAGGCTTGTTGCATTGCTGACACTTGTTCCTGGCACAGGGCCCGCTGTGATGCCGGCCACACTTGTTACACTTGGGTAGTTTTCCTTGATAACCACCCGTTTGCGGGTCAGGGCCCTCGCTCCCAATGACCTTCCTTTGTTGAGCTTGAGGTGGCATAGTGCTGGGACTCCCACTTTGGTAGTCATTCCACTTGCGTTTGCTGAAACCAAAAGCATTAGCTGTAGTAGTTAAACGCCTGGGCAACCTGCCTTCTTCCACTGCTTGGTTCGTGAAATGGAGTGCTAGACGGATGGCTTGTTGGATTGTAGGGGGTTTGGTTGCGATCACTGAACCCTGGATTTCTGGGACTAAGCCCCTAAGGTAGAGTGCGATTCGTTTGTAGGGAGGCTGCGATAGGTTAGGACACAAAGCAGCCAAGTCATTGGATCTTTTCGTGTATGCTTCGATCTCCGAGCCAACCATCTTTAACCCATAGTATTCCATTTCCAGCTTCAGCATGTCATCCCTGTGACAGAATTCTTCCCTGATTAGATCCTTGAAATCATCCCAGGGAGTGGCCTTTGCATCTGCCAATCCGAGCATCTGGACTTGCGCGTTCCACCATGAAAACGCTTTTCCTTGAAACGTGCTAGTGGCGTACTCTACTCGTTTGCTACATGGGCTTTCACCTTCTTCGAACGCAGACTCGATCCTTCTAAACCAATGTAAAAGACCTACTGCTCCTTCCGTGCCATCGAATGGGAGTGGTTTGCATTCCAAAAACGCCCTGAGGGTGCCAACTCGGGGTTGGGTGTATGTGGATGGTCCTTCTGGGTTGGTCGCCAAGGCTTCAGCGACCCGAGCGTCTATCAGGGCCGCCAGCTGGTACCTTGTCAGGGTTATGCTGTCTCCATCGAGTCCGGTCATTATCTTGATGTTCAGAAGACACATAGTGAGAAAAGACGTCGTAGTGAAACAAGAGTGTGGGGGAAGAGTGTGTATACATCTAGCTAGGCACACTAATATGTATTTTAGCACATAGCACTTTAACAAACAGTAAGTAAACATAAGTGAGAGCTATGAGGTCTAATGCGTTGAGTCTTGCACTTGGAGTGTAGTGTCGTCACGAGTCACGGGTTATAGTCTGGTTTTTCTCAAAAAGACTTCCTTTTTAAAACCAAGTTCACTATAACCAATGGCTCTGATACCAATCTGTCACACCCCCAAAATCCACATGCGGAATACTACCGCTTGGAGGCGTGACTGACCAGGATCCAGCCACCAATTATACTGAGCAATGTTTAATAGTAAGAATATTCACCAACCACAATGGTAAGTAAATATCATAGTTTAAAGTTCGATAGTTAGGTTCAAGTAACAGTTTAGGTAAATAGCGGAAGCATAGGCAAAACAGTTTAAACAAAGTTCATAGTTCAGGTTATTTAGAACCCAACACGCGGGTTTTGACGACCACTACACTTCCCAAGCTGCAAGCTCCTGAGTCACTGGGTACCTGCAAAGCATGCAGTAGGGTATCAACAAAAATGTTGGCGAGTTCACGTGTTGTCCAGTTTTAATTACCAAAAACTTGTTTCACTAGTTAATTTATCCGTTTATACATGCGATGGGGAGCTACCCCATAGGTAAGCGACTAAACTGTTTAACAATACCGAATACTTACTTAACCGTACGTTTCCGCAGTGCCCCGTTTGTCAATGTTCTATCGTCATTGACGGTTTGCCAGAGTACATTAGTTCACTCCCGTTCCCAATAACAAGGGTCGGTGTGAGGCTGGTTACACCTAAATAGCGCTATCAACTAATAACCCGTTCGCCAGGCCCCGGCGATTAATCGGTATCATGTAGTGAGGACTTAAGCGATAGAGTTTCGTTTAGTGTTGCTTGTTGCATTACCGTATAAACAATAATTAACTAAGAGTTCCCGTTTAAGGGAGAAAAGTAGGTTTGTATCCCTTACGAGGGGATAGCGTTGTTTAAGTTTCTGTTTCCCAAACCACCGGGAAGCATGCTTTGATAGTTGTGAACTCACCTTGGGTTGCTCGGTAGATTATTTTACCCGGTCAAGTATGTTGGTCACCACGTCCTAGCATGGTTACCAAGTATGGGTCAAGTTGGGTACAAATAAACACATAGCGAACACGTACGGCAAACACATATATCAAACACGTATAACATGCGTAACAACAAACAGTTGGTCAGCCCATACAATCAGCAGCAACAACACGTAGCCCAGTCAACAGAAAACCCAACAGTCAAAGTCCAATAACACCAAAATAGCCCAGTCGAGACAAGGGTGGTTGCGACTCGCAACCGAGGTTATGACTCGCAACCGAGGTCTCGGTTTATCACGTTTTGGTTACGAGTCGCAACCAGAGGTTCCGACTCGCAACCGGCGGTTCCGACTTGACAGCGGTGATTACGACTCGCAACCGGATTCGACTCGTGTTGATTGCGACTCGCAACGCGGAGATCTCGACAAAACTCGCTGTGGTCTCGAGTCGCTACCAAAGGTTGCGACTCGCAACCGTGATTACGTGCACTGAAGATCTTCTAGAACCTGACATGTACTAACCAATGATATTGCATTTTCATGAAACATAGTACTATCCACACTAAACATGTCTGTTTGTCTATTTTGTGTCTAAATCGGATCAAACAAGGCACATTCAAAATATTTAAGTGACATTCATGCTGTTCATCATCATATTCATATAACATTCAAGCAATTATTTATGAACATTCAAACCTCATTTATCAACGATCCAACCCAAAAATCTTGTTCAAACCTTCTATATACTTCTCGGACAATATCAAGGCACACGAATAAGATTCATCTTATAAACCCAAACATTTATGCCTAAAACCTCCTAACCAACCCTTACTACAACCGAATAGCAAACCTTTAAACACAAAACCGGATCATTTTCATTAAGACACAAAAATCATTTCAAGCAACCACTTTTATCATCAAACAAGCATTTTATAGCAACAAACATCAACAATCAAGCACTATCAAGCATTTTAGTAACAAGACAAACAAGCAAAACAACTATGAAGATATTCATGCTAACCGGTTGGAAGTAGGGGTACAAGGAATCAATGAACCAAGCTCCAAATGATGATCTCGAGCTAGAATCCGAGAGTGATCTTGTTACCGGTTGACCCGAGAGAGGGAGAGGAGAGGAGGTGAGTTTGATGTTAGAACCTTAGGGTTTTAGGGTTTTTAGAGAGAGAGAGGGAGAGTGTGAGTGTGAGTGAGAGGATGCAAGAGAGTGATGTTGCAAAAATGGTGAAGTTGTGAGGGTTGGTCATATATATATCGAGTGGGTTAGGGGGTTTCCGGGTGGGCTAAGGTTACGGCCCAACTAGCCCAAGTGTTTACGGTTCACTCGAGACCGAAGGTGGTCTCGAGTCGGGTCCATGGTGTTCTCGGTTCACTTATATAACACACATACATATATAATATACACATATTCATCACATTTAGCACAAGGATCACATAAAATCATCGAGATAACACGCACTAACATTTAATAACGTATATACACATAATGCTAATACAAGATTTTTGCTCGGGAAAACCTAGAGTTGTCACAAAACGGGACTTATATACGTTCATTGACATTAGCTACGCCGCTCGGTAGTAAGTAGTGGTACCATAGGACTTGACAAATCCCATTCCTGACATCCCGGGTTTGTTTGGATGTAAGGGATGACTGAATCCAAAAACATTTCTTTTGATAACCTTGACTGAAAGGGTTATCCGACTCTCTCAAGGCTTGAATGTATGCGTTAACTTACCACATAAATGTTAGTATCAATGTAACATGCATTACTTTGCAAAACATAACTTTTTGATATATTCAAAATACTTTGTTTTGTACAGTTCTACATTTGGATTATGTGACAATACTTTACTTACAATACATAACATTTGTTACACATTACTTGACTACATTTGGACTTTTAAACATTTGACATGGCTTATACAAGGACTTTTGACTATTGGTTTAAACATAGACTTTATACATTGGTGGTTTGTTTAAGTGACTTAAGTAACGAGATGTGAGTAATATGATACAAGCATGGTGGATACGCCGCTGGTACTTCCTATATATAAGTGTTTGTATTATATTACATATCATTGCGTTATTTAAATCATTCAATTTGGACTTATACATTTTACACAAGTAACACGATTTTCACAAGACTTTGATTTACAAACAATTTACTTTATACAACTCATTTTACTTGGTTATACATTTAACCATGCATTATTCTCTTATTTATACATATCATCTGAACTTATTGTTTTCAAACGATTTATAAAACAAATCAATTTACAAGGTTCATGACTGACTTTTGATAAACAATTTCTCTTAAACTTAAGTCATGAATCCAATTTTCACAAAACCTATGTATCTCACAGGCATTTTTATGCTGACGTACCTATTTTCACATGTGTTTTCAGGAGCTTTTGCGTAGGACGATGATCGTGACACTAGGGCGGACCTGTGCCTTAGAGAGATAAAACAAAGATAGACTTAGTTTAATTATGTTATGAACTCTTTGATTCCTGTTTAAAACAATGTAACTCTTATGTTGATAAATAAAATAAAACTTTGTATGCCATGGTTATGAAACAATTAATTCTGTTACAACACTCCCCGATGTTTTCCGCCACGTTCTGTATGTTATACGTGCTCGGGGTATGACACCTCTGACCTGAGATACATATTGGGTCCTGATATTCACCAAATATTGTACCTTGACTTATTTCTTCGCTGTCAGTAATATGACGGTACATAAGGCTAAGCTCAGGTGTGGTACAAGGTGATTGTGAGAGACGTATGTAGTCAAGATGGGATTTGTTCCTCTTATTCGTTGAGAGTAAGATGTCTAAGGCCTGCTAAAGTTAAATCAACAGAGAGTGATCACTCTATGTCTCTGGATTTAACATGACATCTGTAACGAAAGGATAAATGATACATTCACCTAAATCATTTTCAAGTAAGGGACTTGAAGGGGATGATGTTATTGAATGGCAAATATAGTCATACGTATTGGGGGTAGTAAACCGTAGTTAGGCGTCATTTACTACTTGCATCAATCTTCTATGTATCTTGTGCAAGTGGGAGATTGTTGGACTCTGTATGCCCAAGACACATATTAAATTGATGTGGCTAGTACGTTATGATCCAAGTCGAGTCATACCCAAGTACAAGCTAGACAAACACTTACAATATTATTTATTTGTGATATGATCAAACAAATAAATATTAACACTTACAATATTTAGAAATTGGTTTTCTAAATAATTGCACTTGACAAACCAATATATAATTTATTTTGAGAGAATATTTTATTTTGTTATTTAATGGGTTAAATAACTCAATAAAAGTTGTGTAAAGTCTTGTGAACATATGATGTTATATTTTATAAAAGGTATAAAATAAACAAGACTTAAATTTTATAAAAGAAATTTGAATTTTTTTTTATAAAATAAACACTAGGCCGCCACCCCCCCCCCCATGGGTCTTCCCAAGGTGATTTTTGACCAATTCAAGTACATGCAATTCTCATTGTTAGATGAAGTATGATTGGCTTGTGATTTTGGTCCAATAGCATCTCATGCATATGCATGAGTGTTGATTGGGTGGTCTTCCCAATGTGAGTTTCGCCCAATTATATAACATGCATTTGCATGTTGTAGATGGGATTTGATTGGCTCATAATGGTGGCAACTTTCTCTCTCAAGTTTATAAGATTTTATAATAAAATGAAGTTGGGGATGACTAGAAAATGAGGCTCCAAAATCGGCCAAGGGTGTGCAAATGGAGGAGATCATTTTCAAGTAAAGAACAACTAAAAGTGTCTCTAATTTTCGGCTACCATATGGTTGATCAAGAGGGCTTTTTCAAGTATGAAAATCAAGTGCAACCACACTATTACTCCACTCATATTTTCGGCCAAGCATGGTTGATCTTGATGGAAGTTTTAGTGAGTTCACAAGTGTTCAAATCCTAGCTAAAACTAAGGTGTTTGTTGGAAGGCTTGGGGTATACAAGCTTGAGGTCTTCTACACTTGAAGGCAACCATTCAAGAAGCATCATCTTCTTCATATCCATTACTCCTTGGAAGGTAGTATTCTAAACACCCTATGGTTGTGTTTTAATTTTGATAGCATGCATGTTCGTATATGGATCCGGGATTGGGTTTTACACACAAATGGTTTTATATCTTGTAAGTAACATGTTTTTAAATAATAATTTCCCGCTGGGTTTTAATTTCATATGGATGAAATACTTTGATAAACATGTGAAAAAACCCAACACTACTCACATTCTAACACCGATTCAAGGTTACTAGATTGTTTCCACCTTTCTAGTGACTTAGATTTAACTTAGATTGACTCGTATTGATCGAATCTCGATCCTACAATGTGTGCACCCACAATAATATTGTGATTTGCTCGCTCATCTCAGTTCCTCCTAACTTATGTCAAATGGTTCCTCAAACTCGAGTAGCAACCAAAGAGCATCACGAAGCGTAAGTCATGAATGTTTAGGGAAATACCACCCTATCAGTTACATAACACATGCAAGTAATACATGAATTCATACTGTTGTGCTAAACGTGCAATCACATGTAATATCATATGTAAATGTTCATTAGTTATGCAGTACAATGGGTATATAAGAGACGAACCTTGCATTCTGGAGCTGCGTGTCATGGTCGTATTCACGTTTTCAGAACTATTCGGTTATAGTCTGGTTTTACAAAAACGTTTTCCCACTTTTTAAAACTAAGTTCACTATAACCAATGGTTCTGATGCCAATATGTCACACCCCCAAAATACCACATGCGGAAACCCCAGCGAGGTGTGTGACGTACCAGGATCTAGCCACCAATCATATTGAACTCATAGATATATTTAAATAAAACTTTCATTTATTAACATTAAGTGTTACAACATTACAAATAATTCACAGTGTACAGCGGAAGCATAATTCATTCGTTAAGTGTTTATAAACCACAAGTAAAAACCATTAGTCTTGTTTTGCAATTCCATGTATCTCGACCCATGACCACTCCAGCCTCCCAGATAGCAAGTTCCAACAATATGCACCTAAAGGCCTGCAAGGCATGTAACAACGAATCAACAAAAAAGTTGAGCGAGTTCATAGTTGGTTGTCCAGTTTAAAGTTGTTTCAAAAACCATAAGTTCATTCAAAAACCAGTAGTTAATCAATTCCTTGTTTCCCAAACCATAATCAGTGGGGGCTACCCCATGTAACCACTAGACCGTTTACCATATCGACAACTGACTGTAGTCATGTATGTGCCCTACGTCAATGTCTATCATCATTGACTAAGTGCCCAGATCCATTAGTTCACTCCCGTCCTCTGCGGCATGGTGTGAGGCTTGTCAAACCTAAATAGCGCTATCTAACTAATGACCCGCTCGCCATTGGTCTGGCGATTAAGTCGATATAAAAATGAGGGACTTCGTGATAGAGTTTTATCTAATAAGTTATAGGTTGTCGTCCTTCCCAACCGAGGACGGAGGTACGTAATCCACACAAGGAGAATACGCAGGTTAAAGGTTGTCATCCTTCTCAACGAGGATGTAGTTACATATTCCATTTAAGGTGATCATATGTAGGTTTCATTTTAGCTTCTTAACCCATTCCCAACCACCGGGAATCCCATGCCTTATAAAAGTGTGAACTCACCATGGTTTGCTAGGTATGACTAACTACCCGTTTATCAGTGGATCAAACACGTCCTAGCATGAGTACCAGTATCTATCAGTTTTAAGTTTACTTATACGTTGTTCACATATACACACGTAACATACATTCATCAACAGACAGGATATATCCCTTAATCGTGCACGAATTCCATCATTTAAAATATGTTCACGTACTAGGTGCTACACATATAGAGTTAAACTTCGCATACTACGTTTCAAATAACGTCTCATTCCAATCATACAAAATGCACGAGTTCATGTACCACTCGTGGTCCGTAGACCCAACGTGCGAGACCCATGCCCAACCCATCCCGGCCCACAACCCAAGTGTTTTCTGGTTCAGCTCCTGGCCCACACGGACATAAATGCGATTATGCGTGTAGGTGTGTTTGTGGTCTAGTGTCAAGGTGCGGCCCACTTAGGATGTTCATAACCCAACAATCCTATTCGGCCCAAACTGTTATCATTCAATCTATCATTTAGCAATCTAATTATCCATATACATAATCCAAGAACCCCTAACATACAACCCAATAATCATATACCATACAACTGAATTTATTTGTGTTACACAATGGTCCACCCTACACAGCATCTAACAAATAATATAATCATCCTCGCAATAACTAGATCAAGTCACCGTGAATTCCTTAAGTATTTTCATGAAGATTTATCATTATCAATTCACATATAATCAACCCTTTAACACATAATTAAATCACTCACTAACTCATATATGTGAAATCCTAACATAGGAATCGAGCTGTGATAATTAAATTCATCAATCCATTAATTATGCTACCCTATACATGTATGAAATTATCACAACAGGGGGGTCTCTCGGCTCATACCAATCTGACCCGAAGCATAATAATCGGTTAGGCATTACTCACAAACAATCATCATATCCATCTGATCACTATTTTTAATTAATCACACAATCATCATATCCATGTGATGATTAGAGGTATAAGGGTGTACGTATACTTAATTATAAAACCAAAACCTAATAAATGGGCCGATCCCATAACTTATCTTGTTAATCACAACTGGGCCAGATTTAATCAAAACACACATGAGATAGGTTGGGCTCAGTTTGTGTTAGTTCGGGTCGGAGTTTTTGACAATTATCTTGTTCGAGGATTATGCTTGTCCATTTGCTTGAGGATGCATTGGTGTTGACGTGATCATCTTGATTCCCCAACGTTTGCAAAAACCAATAGTTCTTTTGCTGATGAATTGGGAGCCATTATCACAAATTATCTCAGCCGGTACCCCAAACCTTGTCAGGACATTCCTCCATATGAAGGATACCACTTCTTGATCCCTTACCTAGACAAAGGCTTCTGCTTCAACCCATTTGAAGAAATAATCTGTCATTACCAACATGAAAACTTTTGCTCCTGGAGCTTTTGGGAGTTTCCTCACTATATCCATACCCCATTTCATAAATGGCCAAGGGGATTCGATAGGGTATAATGGCTCAGCAGGCTGATGTAGTATATTGATGTGCCTTTGACATGCACCACACTTTCGAGCATACTCCGCAACATCCTTTCTAATGGTCGGCCAACAATATCTTGTTCTCAACACCTTAGAGAATAAAGATCTGCCCCCACTATGGTTGCCGCAGTCTCCTTCGTGTATATCCTGAAGTACCTCATTGGTTTAAGGATTTTCCTGTAGGTCCCCTAATCCTTATGGATCGTCACAGAATCGTCGATCTAACCTAGAGTGCAGAATCCTCTAGATCAGATTTCACAGAAAATGAGTAGAAACAGAAATCTCTATAAACCCAATCTTTATTGATTATCTTCAAACGATTACAATCAATCAAGATCTCTAATTCATCCAAGACTTTGCCTTTCACGAATTCTCTCTAAAACTGATTAAGGTGATTAACTTATTAACCTAAACCCTAATGCTAAGCTTTGTTTATATAGGACAAGCTTTGCATATGGGCTAGGTCATGGGCTAGGCCCATTTCGCCTACCATCCCCCTTATGTGGGTTTGGTTTGGCCCAATCACTCATAATTAACTATTACAAAGCTAAACCTACTAACCGTTTATCATTTTACTGAATACAAGATATCCAAAGACCAAATCTAAGCTGTTGTCACAAATATGCACCAACAAACTCCCCCTTAACAATAGCTCGCAAAGGTAAATTTTAGTCTTCAGAATCTCACAGTCTTTTGGTCTTTGGATAACTTCAGCTTTAACATCTTCTGTCAGCAACATACTTCCCCTAAGCTGATGCATCCAATCACCAAATCTTCAAAATCGTTAGCACTTGAGTAAAACTCCTGTTCAGCATTCGCTTAGTAACCTTCAAACTCTTCAATTTTGTTTGCAATGTAGAAAGGAGGTTCTACCATGCATCCAATCAAACTCTTTTTTTCTCAACACAGCAACTTCTCAGCAACACACTGCTTCAATCTGTATACTATAAAACAAATATCTCGAGAAACAATAAGAATTTTTCAACAAATGTTAAACAAATTATTATTATTCAAGAGATAGTTAAACTGTATCACAGATTAAGCACTTTCCAATTCAGTACCAACACGCAGCAAATTTTAAACAAACACCCTATAACCTGCATGATTTAAAATTGTGAAGCCACCTTCTAACACTGTCTCCCCCTATCGGTAACAATTCCTCCAAGAAAAAACATTTTTCCGTACATTAAGAATATCAACAGAAAAAGACACTATTTTTGTATTTTTGTATTTTCTGATAGCAAATAAACAACAAAAGCAATAAACACTTTATTTTTGTGAGAATCACCGGTAAGAAGATCATATCAGCACAATCAAACTCTTTTCACACTATTAGATAATTCTTTATGTAATTATTCGTGAAAAGCAGCCCAAGACGATTACCAGTATGTTTGTCCACTTAAATAAAATGCATGAACATTTCAAGTACCATTACCGTATAATACGTTAAGGTAATATTATTACTGATATACTAGCGTGTCCCACTTCAGGATGTACCCCGCGATCAAGGTATGCAAAAAGATTCATCATAGTAGGTGAGTATACTGAATTCATCTGTTTTGTTTTACAACGTTAAGATAATTGGTGATCAGGTCAGTACTTCCGTACAACAAAGAGACCAAAATATCTAATGAGGGCTAAGACAAATACCATTTTTGGTACGATTTATGCATTTTGCACTTTTTGAATGACTCTCTAGGAGAGCTTCTTCATTTTCAGGGTTTTGGCATTTTTAGCTCTGTTAAGATATCCTGGTTGTGCCTAGGTCAGCATGTATCTGGATGCAGCAGAAGGACAACCCTGATATCCCCGGATGAAATAACAGTATAAAGACCCACAACCTCAGATTTTGGCAATCTATCAACACAAGATTTAAGGTCATTAAACCATACACCACTGATGTGTTCCCCACACATACTCAGTGCATTTAGGTTTATATCATATTGGTAAGTTGATTATTTCATGCTTTTTGCCTACTGGTACATCATATAATGAAGCTGCTATCACACTTAAGCAATTTAATTCAGTTTGAGTGTGATAGTCTAACTTGCTGATGTACTATCATTTCTTCTTTTTCACACAGTGATAACTCATTTTTGATTTTCTATATTTTTTTTTATGTTTTTGATTTTTCAATGTTTTTTTATTTTTAGGATTTTTTAAGAAAGCAGTAAACTATTTACAAAATTCTTATGAAAAACCAGTTATTCAGGATTCCTCATCCCGTTGAGTTCAACTAAATGTTCAAAGCGAGCTCTATAGATCAGCAAGGTTATCTAGTGTGTCGACTCTATGAAGTTCAATTAGCTTCTTTTCAGCACAATCCCGTATAAAATGATGACGAATGTCAATATGTTTAGTTCTACTGTTCTTTACGGGATTGTTTTTTATTGATATAGTGGCATTATTATCTATCATAATAGGAGCACAAGTGAAATCCAAACCGTAATCGTGCATCTGCTATTGAATCCAGAGAACCTGAGAGTAGCAGCTAGCCGCAACAATATATTCAGCTTCACACATAGAGGTAGACACACAAGATTGCTTCTTGCACTACCAAGACACAATCCTGCCTCCTAAGAACTGACAACCACCTGTTGTAGACTTTCTGTTTGACTTGCATCCTCCAAAGTCTGAGTCAGTGTAAGCAACAAACTTCAAATCACTATCAGCTGGATACCACAACCCAAGTTTAGGTTTCCCCTTCAAGTAACGAAGAATACGCTTCATTGCTTTCATGTGTAATTCATTTGGATTCGCCTGATATCTGGCACACAGACATACGTCAAACATGATATCGGGTCTTGAAGCAGTCAGGTACATTAGAGAACCAATCATTACCCTGTATTGAGTAGGATCAACACCTTCAGTACTTTCATGATCTGGGCCAAGATTGTGATTTTCACAAATAGGTGTGTTGAAAGTAGAGCAATCATTCATTTTGAACCGAGTCAAAATGTCATACACATACTTTGTTTGATGTATAAACATCCCATCCTCCTTCTGATCAACTTGTAATCCCAGAAAGTAAGACAGCTCACCCATAGCGCTCATTTCGAACTTGCTCTTCATCACCTGCTCGGACTCTTTACACATGTTCTTATGTGATGACCTAAAGATGATGTCATCCACGTATACCTGTACCAGCAGAAAATCTTCCTTTTTTCTCTTGATGAACAGTGTACTGTCAATCTGACCTCTTTCAAAACCATTCTTGATCAGATGTGTAGGGAGTGTCTCGTACCATGCCCTGGGCGCTTGATGTAATCCATACAAAGCCTTATCAAGTTTGTACACTCGATCTGGATAGTCTGGATCAACGAACCCATCTAGTTGTGAGACATACACCACTTCTTGGATTTTCCCATAAAGAAACACACTCTTCATGTCTAGTTGATAAACTTTGAAGCCCTTGAATGAAGTGAAAGCCAGAAACAAATGAATTGCCTCCAACCTTGCCACTGGTGCAAACACTTCATTGTAATCGATCCCTTCTTGCTGATTAAAACCTTTGATAACTAATCGGGCCTTGTTACATGTTACTATTCCTCTATCATCCTTCTTGCACCTAAACACCCATTTAGTGCCAATCTCTTTTTCACCTTTAGGAAGGTCCACTAACTCCCAAACCTTCAACTTAGCAAACTGGGCTAATTCCTCTTGCATAGCTTCAACCCATGAATTGTCTTTTAGAGCCATATGAATATTCTTCGGCTCGTCTTGGGAAATAAAGCAACTATATAAGCACTCGTTCACAATCCCAGTCTTCTCAATCGAAACAAATAACCTAGAATTCGCTGCTATTCTTCTCCTTGTTTGAACACCTAGAGTAGGATCTCCAAGTATCATGTCAACTGGATGATCTCTATTTGCTCGTGTAGTAGCAATAACATCAACTTCTAGATTGTCACCCAGGTTTGATCCAACCTCCCCCTGAATATTCGGATTCGCAAACGGATTAATGAAATCCTCCCCCTGAATGGGTTCAGAGGAATCAAGATCAGCAATACCTAGGGAAGTTTCCAGAGCATCTGTCATATCAACGTTTGATCTAGGCATGAACTCACCTTCATCATCTTCACTAATCACTGCTTGAATCAACTGAGAATCATCTGCATTAGAAAACTCAGGAATATTAAATGATTTAAAAACACTTTCATAATTATATAATATAGCTGGTCCACTCGTTGATTGTTGAGGTTTGTATGTGGTAATTTCAACATTGTAAACAACCTCAATTTTACCAGTTTTTAGATTAAACACCCTTTTATTCGGTGTGCCAGGTACGTAACCTAGAAAATAGCCTTCATCAGCCACCTCACCTCATTTTTGTTTATCTTTGTTTCGCACGATGGTGCAGGGTAATCCAAATGGTTCAAAGCCCGTTAAGTTTGGTTTCTCATTAAACATAAGTTCATGACGAGTTTCATTAAAATGTTTAACGGTTAAAACTTTGTTTAGGACGTAGCAAGCTGTATTCACAGCTTCTCCCCAGAAAAGAACTGGTAGCTTTGAATCTGATAGCATAGTCCTAGCGGCCTCAATCAACGTCCTGTTTTTCCTCTTAGTGACTCCATTCTGTTGAGGAGTGTAAGGAGCAGAATATCGATGTTCTATTCCATTTCGAAGACAGTAGAGATCCAGAATCTGATTCTTAAACTCCGTGCCATTATCACTCCTTATCCTCTTGAACCTTGCATCATGGACGTTCTCCAATTATGTAAAAAGATCTATTAACATCTCTGCTGTCTCATCTTTTTGTACCTAAAAAGAAAACCCATGAATAACGTGAGTAATCATCAGTGACAACAAGACACTAGTACTTTCCACCTATGCTCCTCACGTTCACTGGACCGAATAAATCCATGTGAAGTAATTCATAAGGGACGTCTATGGAATTTACTGTTTTAGACTTACGAGGTTTCTTGTGTTGTTTTCCCTTTTGACATAGAAGACATTAATCTTCCACATGAAACCTCTGCATTGGAACCCCTTTCACTAGCTCATTTTTAATAATGTAATTCATTTTGCGGTAGTGAATACGGGCCATGCGTCTGTGCCACAACATAGATTCAGCTTCAGATTATTTTGACAATAAACACGCCACCACAGCAGATGGATCCTTGGCACCCATGTCCATGACATAAGTATCATTTTTCCTTGGTGCACGCCTTACTATCCAATCGTCCGGAATAACCAAACCCGGTTTTAACACCAATGCCTCAGACTTAGTAAAATGGACTGAGTGACCCTTGTCGCAGACTTGTGATACGCTCATCAGATTGCGTTTAAGCTACTCAACATAGTTCACTTTGTCCAAAGTGATCTTCCCATTCGTCACTTTTCCTCGTCCTGAAATCCTACCACCTTTAGCACCAGCAAAATTCACATGTCCACTATCATATTCTTCAAATTCAGAAAACAATCTCGCATCCCTCGTCATATGCCTAGAGCAGCCACTATCAACATACCATAAGTTGATAATCCTCCTTAGCAGCTCCTGCACACACCAACCAAAGGATTAGTTAGATTGGGGGACTCAAGCCTTAATGGTCTTGGGTTGTCCAAATTCACCAACTACAAGAACATCCATCCCATATCCATCACTCCTGACTGGAGTCTTGGATCTTGGACCTGTCGATGGAAATGAGTTTTGATTTCCATGAGGTCTATGGTCCCGAGGGTTCCTATATGTGTTTGGACTATGTTGTGACACCTGTGTCACTGCGACCATCAAACAAATGCCAAACCAATGAAATATTTTATTTCATACTTTGGACTTGTATAAATATGTGTATCTTTTGCACATATCAACTCTTGTTCGATTTCAAACTCTAAATCGCTTTCTGGAAGGTTATACGCGCACTAATGCGTAAATATAACCAGTTTAATGCAACAAACACTCCGGAATAGTGAAATAGGTTTAACATACCTTAAATAACCTTTACATAACTTAGATATAAGTTTTGGAAGGTTTGTTGTGGTGAAATCAAAGTTATATCGCTTACAGGGACTAAAGTTGACAAACTGCGAAAGTATGCCAATTTGAACTGTAACAGACATTCCGGAACATGACCATAAGTTAAACATACCATAAATATCCTTTACATAGCTTAGAAATAGGCTTTGAGGTGTTCGGTATGCTAAAATAAACTTTTGTGTCATTCAGGGACTAAAAGTGTCAAAAAGTGCACAAGTTTGCATTTTCGCGCATAACTCACGTTCTGAATACATCCGGACATCCAAAAAATTTATGTAAGCACTAAAATATTTTACTTTAGTGTTTGGCATAAGAAAAATCCATTCGTTTCGTCATTTGGATCGTTTTTCGCGCTTATGCGCATTCCGTCGTAATTAAGCGAACATCGCGTTCGTACGACCAAACGAACCAACACCCGACATATTTTTGAGCATGTTTCATGTCCACAATGTTTAGGCAACATTTTAGGGCCTTAAAGTTGGCTTTACGGGCCTTAGAAGTGTCGGAAATGGCCTTAAACACGTGCAGGGACTGAAACTGTCAATTCTGAAACTTATGACTGATCTGTGCAGGCCAGGCGGCCCACCTCAGTTTCCTTACATTCTCACGCGGCCTGCGAGGCCCCTTCTGACCAGGTTAAATGTTTCTAACAGCAGATTGCAGCTGTTTGATCCAACACCACACATTCTCATTTGTCTAGTCAGCTCATAAGGATCAACTTTTAGCCACCATAAGGTTCCAACACTTGTACGGTTAGGATTAAGGCACGTTTTCCATGAAACGATCTTAACGGTGGACCTTTTACTATATATACCCCATGCCTTTCATTGTTTTAAATCACTAGAATCTTGATTTGAGAGCTCTAAGTTGAAACCATTGTTTCATACCTGAGTTCTTAGATCGAGATTAGCATTCGGGGACCCTTCGTAAGTATTCTTTCGTTCTTTTCCTTATTTTATTGCTTTTCGAGTCAGAAAGTCAAACTTTGTTTGACTTTCAGCGTTGACCGGCTTATGGTCAATGCGAAGTTCGTTTGAACTTCGCAACGTGATTGTAATCACGTTGGTTATAGTCCCTTAGGGACTATGCCTACTGATTACCACGTTGTCTAGGGTCGTAGGGTAAGCGATCTGATAAATCGCTTATACCTCAAACCCGACCCAGTTTGGTCGATCATTAGGATCCGACCAAACACATTAGGTGACCATAGTAGATAGGGAATAACCTTCCGAGGTTATACCCTATGGTCACATCGTTTAAGTAGTTGTATGATAGGTAGTTTATATGCCTTAGGTAAATTACCAGAATACCCTTTTCATGTATAATTGGTAATTAAGCATATGTAACCTAAACTCTTGTCACATACCTGATAATGTAACATGTTTAGGCATATAACACTTGTCATAGGACTAGTTAGACGGTCCGAACGCGTTTCACGCGAACGACGCGTTAAAGTAGCATAAGCTACCTAAACGGGTCGTAATGGGTCGTGGACACTTAGGTTAAGTTTCATTTAGTATGTAGGCTTTGTTAAACCATATCACATGAGTTCCTACACTCATTTGGTTTACAAACCCTCATGCAACCTAATCTTCCGATTTAGGTCCGGGTTATTAACATAGTTACCTATATTAGGTGCCGTTTGATATCCGTGTCTTTAGCTTTGTTTGGTTGTTACTCAAGGACTACTGAGCAATCTCAAGTGAGTACATAGACCCCTCTTTTACTGTTTTTCAACTGTTTTGGGGTGGAACACATGTGCCTACTTGTTACTTTCATGCTTTCCTGTTTTCACATCATATACTTGCTATGTTCGTTAGTACATTATAGTACATGATTTCATTGTGTTCATGCTAGGTGTGCCCATTGTGTGCATTACTTAGTACATCGTTTTACATTACATTTCATGCTACGTATGCCCATTTGTGTGCATTACTTAGTACATCGTTTTACATTACATTTCATGCTACGTATGCCCATTTGTGTGCATTACTTAGTACAGTTCACATGCTATGTATGTCTGTTGTTGCATACTTAGTACAGATATTTCAGTTCACATGCTATGTATGTCTGTTGTTGCATACTTAGTACAGATATTTCAGTTCACATGCTATGTATGTCTGTTGTAGCATACTTAGTACATTTCTTATTCATCATAAGCTTACATTGTTGGTTTGGTTTGAGTAAGTGATTTAAGTAACGAGGCGTGTGTAATATGATATAAGCATGGTGGATACGCCGCTGGTACTTCCTATGTATAAGTGTTTGTATGGTATTACATATTGTAGCGTTATCTGAATCATTTCAAGATTGAGACATAGAACATTTTATACAAATAACATATTTTTCACAAGACATTGATTTACAAACAATTTATCTAATACAAACTCATTTTACATGGTTATTCATTTAACCATACATTATTTATACATATCATCTGATCTTATCGATTTTCAAATGATTTACAAAACAAAGCAAATAACAAGGTTCATGACTAAACATTTTCTCAAACATAAGTCATGAAACCTATTTTCACAAAACCTATGTATCTCACCGGCATTTTTATGCTGACGTACCTATTTTCACATGTGTTTTTCAGGAGCTGTTGCATAAGATGATCAAGATACACATAGGCAGACTTGAGCTTTAGTGACAATAAAAGATGCAAGACTAGTTAATTATGTTGTATTTCTTTGTTTGTTAAGACATTGTAACACTTTTAATTAATAAAACGAAACTTCAATTGCCATGGATTTGAAACATTAATTCTGTTACAACACTCCCCGACGTTTCCGCCACGTTTTGTATGTTCTACGTGGTCGGGGTGTGACAGAAAAGATGGTATCAGAGCCAATGGTTATAGGGAATTAGGTTATTAGTAATGCTTTGACCTAGTCTATAACCTTCTTAGGACCCTAACGCGAGTTTACTTGCGTTTAGTCATAAAACAATACTGTCACCTATCCTTAGGTGACGATCACAACAAGAACATAAATTTCAAAACCGCTTTGAAAACTAATCATCTGTTCTAGGATGATTGATTACATGGTTTTGAACCCTCTATTGTAAGGTTTTGAACCCTCTGTTATACGGTTTTGAACCCCTTTAAGTTTTCAAAATCTCGTCAAGGTTTTGGGTTTTAAATAATGTGAACACGTGCAAACTGGAAGGGTGAATGCCTGTATTCTGGGTTTTCTGTCTAGGCAAGCACTTCGTATACATCTCATCAGACGCGAGACCAGTTGTGCTTACCTGGGAATTCTTGGGATGAGTGTTCACTTATAGGCGAGCATGTCTTTGCGATACATTATATTGACCCGCTTACTTTGATTAGTCACTGTCTCATTTGTTTGCCTTTGGTAACAAACAAATGGTCACAATCTTCATGCGTTGTCATTTTCTTTTGACTATCTTTCGCTTGTTTCCTCCTATGCCTTTCGTTATCTTCAAGATGCTTCTTTATCACAACAACAATGTCCGAACCAGGTGCTACAATTTCCCAACAAATAAGCGTCGTACTCCAGAAGACCGTTGATTTAGCTATCACCATGACTCGTCTCAGGGATGAAGCTGTATAAGGGAACCGCTCCTTGGAGAAATCAATGCAACCTTCATCATCCAAATCAAATACCATGTTACAAATGTACCCACGGTGGACGATGGAGATATTTGATTAACATGTGTCACTTTGCTGTTCAAAGCAAGGCAGTTGCAAACCCTGTTGCTGCTTAACCTTCAAGTTCTGCTTCATATGTCGCCTTGGCATATCTAGCGCCTCAACCTCATGAACTTTCTACCTTGTGTATCGGCTTAAGCACGCCTAGTGCAAGGTGTCGAAACACCTCTCGTTACACAAATTGCAAAATCCATATAGGATCTTTCTATCCTCATAATTAGATCCTTGTGGATGATTATCACTCAGATCGGAGCCCTTAATTGAATTATTCGTATGCCTTAATACGTACATTACAATTCAATAAGGACAAAGCCGAATTCTTATTAAGATCTTCCTATCTTCATAGTTAGATTCTAATGATTAAAGTGCCAAGTGGAATCCACGGATTGGATTCCTGGCGTGCTTTAAATATCCGTGTCCAAAGACAACAACTTAAAGGTTAAATTAAACAATTATATGATTATGTGCTTATGTGTTTCCTTTTATGTTTTTGTGTGATCCAAGTTTTGTCATCCAAATCCTAGTAGAATCTTCCATATCTTCGTATAAGGGATTCATAGTAGGATACCCAAAGGTACTACATAAAATCCTTAATGGACTTCTACGTTGTAGTTAAGTCCCTTGGATTATAAAGTACTATTCAAAAAGTTAAATACATCCTACGTCGGTGTAGTTAAATGTTTCTCTTAGGTAGTTGAGTTAAAGAGATCCTACGTCGATCTAAAGTTAAATACATCCTACGTCGGTGTAGTTAAATGTTTCTCTTAGGTAGTTGAGTTAAAGAGATCCTACGTCGATCTAAAGTTAAATACATCCTACGTCGGTGTAGTTAAATGTTTCTCTTAGGTAGTTGAGTTAAAGAGATCCTACGTCGATCTAAAGTTAAATACATCCTACGTCGGTGTAGTTAAATGTTTCTCTTAGGTAGTTGAGTTAAAGAGATCCTACGTCGATCTAAAGTTAAATACATCCTAGGTCGGTGTAGTTAAATGTTTCTCTTAGGTAGTTGAGTTAAAGAGATCCTACGTCGATCTAAAGTTAAATACATCCTACGTCGGTGTAATGTTTCTCTTAGGTAGTTGAGTTAAAGAGATCCTACGTCGATCTAAAGTTAAATACATCCTACGTCGGTGTAATGTTTCTCTTAGGTAGTTGAGTTAAAGAGATCCTACGTCGATCTAAAGTTAAATACATCCTACGTCGGTGTAGTTAAATGTTTCTCTTAGGTAGTTGAGTTAAAGAGATCCTACGTCGATCTAAAGTTAAATACATCCTACGTCGGTGTAATGTTTCTCTTAGGTAGTTGAGTTAAAGAGATCCTACGTCGATCTAAAGTTAAATACATCCTACGTCGGTGTAGTTAAATATATCATGCGTTGATATAGTTAAAGAGATCCTACGTCGATCTAAGTTAAATAGATTGGTTCGACAATCTAGTTAAATATATCATGCGTTGATATAGTTAAAGAGATCCTACGTCGATCTAAGTTAAATAGATTGGTTCGACAATCTAGTTAAATATATCAGGTGTTTATGTAGTTAAATAAGCCCTCGGGTGGTCTAGTTCAAGAGATTGTTTGTTGATCTAATCCTCTGGTGAATTAGTTAAAGGGACTCTATTGCAGTAAAGTTAAATCACCACAGGATTATTCGTTGATTTTTCCCATACGTATTATGAAATGAACTGTGCGGACTGTGCAAGGAAGTACGTAATTATGGAGGCCTACATAATTATGGAACTCAGTGCACAGAAACCACAGGAAGTTTTGTCATGTGTTAAGACCAACAGTGGCAAGAGTAATGATACGGGAGAAGTCTTGGACTTCGACCGATGTCATTTATTCTCACACTCCCCAATTTTGATCTCAATCACACACACAGTTTCCTATGATAAGTCTTCATAAGAAACGTTCTTCTGTCCGTAGTTCAAAACTCCATGTTTTGTTACTACAAGGACTTCACTTTGAGGGTTGAAATTTTCACTAAGAATCCTAACATGGCCCAGAGTTTTACTTAATGGTTTAATGGATCTATTAGAAGGCGAAACCGTCACAGTTGTCTTCACAAGTTTCCTCTAGAAATTAATTTCGGGACGAAATTTCCTAAAGTAGGGGAGACTGTGACACCTGTGTCACTGCGACCATCAAAAAAATGCCAAACCAATGAAATATTGTATTTCATACTTTGGACTTGTATAAATATGTGTATCTTTTGCACATATCAACTCTTGTTCGATTTCAAACTCTAAATCGCTTTCTGGAAGGTTATACGCGCACTAATGCGTAAATATAACCAGTTTAATGCAACAAACACTCCGGAATAGTGAAATAGGTTTAACATACCTTAAATAACCTTTACATCACTTAGATATAAGTTTTGGAAGGTTTGGTGTGGTGAAATCAAAGTTATATCGCTTACAGGGACTAAAGTTGACAAACTGCGAAAGTATGCCAATTTGAACTGTAACAGATATTCCGGAACATGACCATAAGTTAAACATACCATAAATATCCTTTACATAGCTTAGAAATAGGCTTTGAGGTGTTCGGTATGCTAAAATAAACTTTTGTGTCATTCAGGGACTAAAAGTGTCAAAAAGTGCACAAGTTTGCATTTTCGCGCATAACTCACGTTCTGAATACATCCGGACATCCAAAAAATTTATGTAAGCACTAAAATATTTTACTTTAGTGTTTGGCATAAGAAAAATCCATTCGTTTCGTCATTTGGATCGTTTTTCGCGCTTATGCGCATTCCGTCGTAATTAAGCGAACATCGCGTTCGTACGACCAAACGAACCAACACCCGGCATATTTTTTAGCATGTTTCATGTCCACAATGTTTAGGAAACATTTTAGGGCCTTAAAGTTGGCTTTACGGGCCTTAGAAGTGTCGGAAATGGCCTTAAACACGTGCAGGGACTGAAACTGTCAATTCTGAAACTTATGACTGATCTGTGCAGGCCAGGCGGCCCGCCTCAGTTTCCTTACATTCTCACGTGGCCCGCGAGGCCCCTTCTAACCAGGTTAAATGTTTCTAACAGCAGATTGCAGCTGTTTGATCCAACACCACACATTCTCATTTGTCTAGTCAGCTGATAAGGATCAACTTTTAGCCACCATAAGGTACCAACACTTGTACGGTTACGATTAAGGCACGTTTTCCATGAAACGATCTTAACGGTGGACCTTTTACTATATATACCCCATGCCTTTCATTGTTTTAAATCACTAGAATCTTGATTTGAGAGCTCTAAGTTGAAACCATTGTTTCATACCTGAGTTCTTGGATCGAGATTAGCATTCGGGGACCCTTCGTAAGTATTCTTTCGTTCTTTTCCTTATTTTATTGCTTTTCGAGTCAGAAAGTCAAACTTTGTTTGACTTTCAGCGTTGACCGGCTTATGGTCAATGCGAAGTTCGTTTGAACTTCGCAACGTGATTGTAATCACGTTGGTTATAGTCCCTTAGGGACTATGCCTACTGATTACCACGTTGTCAAGGGTCGTAGGGTAAGCGATCTGATAAATCGCTTATACCTCGAACCCGACCCAGTTTGGTCGATCATTAGGATCCGACCAAACACATTAGGTGACCATAGTAGATAGGGAATAACCTTCCGAGGTTATACCCTATGGTCACATCGTTTAAGTAGTTGTATGATAGGTAGTTTATATGCCTTAGGTAAATTACCAGAATACCCTTTTCATGTATAATTGGTAATTAAGCATATGTAACCTAAACTCTTGTCACATAACTGATAATGTAACATGTTTAGGCATATAACACTTGTCATAGGACTAGTTAGACGGTCCGAACGCGTTTCACGCGAACGACGCGTTAAAGTAGCATAAGCTACCTAAACGGGTCGTAATGGGTCGTGGACACTTAGGTTAAGTTTCATTTAGTATGTAGGCTTTGTTAAACCATATCACATGAGTTCCTACACTCATTTGGTTTACAAACCCTCATGCTACCTAATCTTCCGATTTAGGTCCGGGTTATTAACATAGTTACCTATATTAGGTGCCGTTTGATATCCGTGATCTTTAGCTTTGTTTGGTTGTTACTCTAGGACTACTGAGCAATCTCAAGTGAGTACATAGACCCCTCTTTTACTGTTTTTCAACTGTTTTGGGGTGGAACACATGTGCCTACTTGTCACTTTCATGCTTTCCTGTTTTCACATCATATACTTGCTATGTTCATTAGTACATTATAGTACATGATTTCATTGTGTTCATGCTAGGTGTGCCCATTGTGTGCATTACTTAGTACATCGTTTTACATTACATTTCATGCTACGTATGCCCATTTGTGTGCATTACTTAGTACATCGTTTTACATTACATTTCATGCTACGTATGCCCATTTGTGTGCATTACTTAGTACAGTTCACATGCTATGTATGTCTGTTGTTGCATACTTAGTACAGATATTTCAGTTCACATGCTATGTATGTCTGTTGTTGCATACTTAGTACAGATATTTCAGTTCACATGCTATGTATGTCTGTTGTAGCATACTTAGTACATTTCTTATTCATCATAAGCTTACATTGTTGGTTTGGTTTGAGTAATTGATTTAAGTAACGAGGCGTGTGTAATATGATACAAGCATGGTGGATACGCCGCTGGTACTTCCTATATATAAGTGTTTGCATGGTATTACATATTGTAGCGTTATCTGAATCATTTCAAGATTGAGACATAGAACATTTTATACAAATAACATATTTTTCACAAGACATTGATTTACAAACAATTTATCTAATACAAACTCATTTTACATGGTTATTCATTTAACCATACATTATTTATACATATCATCTGATCTTATCGATTTTCAAATGATTTACAAAACAAAGCAAATAACAAGGTTCATGACTAAACATTTTCTCAAACATAAGTCATGAAACCTATTTTCACAAAACCTATGTATCTCACCGGCATTTTTATGCTGACGTACCTATTTTCACATGTGTTTTTCAGGAGCTGTTGCATAAGATGATCAAGATACACATAGGCAGACTTGAGCTTTAGTGACAATAAAAGATGCAAGACTAGTTAATTATGTTGTATTTCTTTGTTTGTTAAGACATTGTAACACTTTTAATTAATAAAACGAAACTTCAATTGCCATGGATTTGAAACATTAATTCTGTTACAACACTCCCCGACATTTCCGCCACGTTTTGTATGTTCTACGTGGTCGGGGTGTGACATATGTGACCTTTGGAAATTTTGATTTTGAAACCTTGAGTTTTGATTCCAAGAAGATTGCTTGTTGTAATTTCTAAAGCCTTTGTTATAGAAAGTTCAACTACCATTATTTTGGTATCGATTTTGATATTGACATTGACTTCTGAAATGATTTGATTTATGATTGTTCATTCTTGGTGAACTACTTCTAGGTCTCTCATATCTGCCTAATGTAGATTCAGGCTGAAATCTTGGTTGATTTCTTTGAAAACGAGGAACTTGTAGAGTTCCTTTTTCAGCCTTATCTACACCAACAGCAACACCCCCTTGTTGCTTAGGAGCAGATTTCTTTGGAGAGTTTGACTCTCTCTCATGTTTATCACCACTCTTCTCTGGTGATTTCCCTCTCTGTTTTTCACTAGCTTGTGCTTCAGTCTTTTTGTTAGGACATCAGCTAGCTACATGTCCCTTGGTGTAACACTTGAAGCACGATCTCTTTTTCGATGACTTCTCAACTGAAGCCTTTGAACTCGATCCTTGTTTTGATGATGATGCTTTTAAAGGATTTTGTTCAGTTTGCTTATATTCAAATTTTTCTATGTTTTTGGTTTTAGCAAACTCTACATTTGATTGGTTTTCAATAACAGTTGTCTCATCTTTCATGTCACATCCTTGAACAAAATTAATCTTTTTAACAAAAGTTTGATTTTTTTGTTTAGGAGGTGAGTTTTTCTTTTTCAAAACAGGTTCCCTGTTATTATCCTTCTTCACACTAGCATCATTATTTTTAGACACATCACCTTGACTTGATGTGGAACTACTTGGTGATGTTGACACAAAGTCTGTGAGCTCATTTACATCGGGCAAGAAAGAATAGTCATGACTAACAGGCGGTGGAACTTTATTGAAACCATGGAATCCCACACTAGTTTTGTCCTTACTTTTCTTCATGCTACCCATCATATGTTTCATTACAAAAGAAGAGTCCCTGAATTGACTTAATTTCTTTTCAAGTTCAACAATTTTGAGTTGTGCATCTGACAACTCTTTGCATTTTTCAGAAATCTCTTTTGTTTTCTCACCCACCATGTCATGAGCTAAGTCTATGACTTGAAGTTTTTCGTTTAGTTTGCAGGTTAAAACTTCAATTTCAACTACATAGCCTTTTATCTTCTTCAAATATAACGACTCGTTTCTTTTAGCAAAAAAAATTTGATTCTTTTATGTTAGACATGTCGTTTACTAGACTATGATTTTGAGTTGATAATCTATTAACTTCACCCTATAATTCACGACTTCTTAAGCAAACAGAATTAGTAGAATTACTTACCTCTCCAGTTGGCTTGTCTAGGTTGGCCATGAGAGCAGCAAGTTGAGCTTACATTCTTTTATATTTAGAATCTTTCTCTTCAGCTTCCCTTTCATGGTCAGACTTCAACTTTTCATCTTCAGCTTCGGTTGTCTGATCACCCTTATCTCCTTCAGCTTTACTCTCTATCTTCACATCATCATCCACTTTTGCTTCAGCATCATCAACTGGCTCTATCTCTACCATGAATGCTTGAGTAACATTCTTATCATCTTCCAAATGAACACTCTAGTCATATGATCCCTCTCGTTCAGTAGAAATCAAGGCCCTTGGGTTAGAGTTGTTTGTTGTATTCCTATTATTTGAACTCTGACTCGAAGCCTCTTGTTTTTGTTTTTGACATTCCCTAGCAAAATGTCCGTAACTTTTACAGTTAAAGCACCTCACTTTGGTCTTGTCAAAACCAACGCTCTTCCCTACAAAGTTCCTTCCAGTTCTGTTCATGAACCTCTTGACTCTTCTGGAAATCATGGCCATTTGCCATTGCAGATCCATCTATTCTAAGTCATCAAGGTCAATTTGATCATAATCTTTATCGAAAGTGGCAGGATCAGATATCTTTCCCTGAATGTAGTTTTCATATGAAGCAACGAATGAAGCAAGTAGAGCAAGATGTTCGTCTGCAGACATCAAACTTATAGGCATTGACTTAGTGCTGCTACTCTTATTAGTAGCTGATGTTCTTTTAGCTCCTGTTGATCCTCCTGAAGCAGCTACAAAACACACATCACCATCATCATTTATAGTAACCTGCTCATTTTCACATGACAGAAACGCAGTAGCAGAGTCGCTAGAAGCGTTGTGAGACGAAGAAGATGTTAGTCCATTGTAAACCCCCGGATCTTGAACCTGATCATATCCAGTTTCCTTCTTTATATTGAGCTCATAAGCTCACAGCTTTCCAACTACTTCTTCCAGTTCCTTTGTCTCATAATCTGCTTCTCCCTTGATCATGAGAGTGTAGATATCCCATTTGGCAGGTAAAGCATCGAGCAGCTTGTCATTTTTCTCTTTGTCAGAATAGCAATCTATATCATAATTTTCCATTTCTGACATCAGATCATAGTATCTAGTGATGATGTCCTCAAGTGACTCATTCTTCATATACTTGAATACAGCGAACTGCTTCTTCAGTAGATCAACTTTGTTCTTCTTGACATCGAGATTTCCCTCATATCTTTTTTTTCTAAAGCATCCCACATTTACTTTGAAGTAGTGTACTTCTTAAAGGTATGCTTGATGCTACCAGGTAAGGACATTTTTATTGCAGCCAAGGCTCTCTTTTCAGCCTTATACATCTTTTTATCAGCCTCTTGCATGTTCACGTAGGCTGTGACACGTGGTCTGCCCTCAAAATCATGTGTTGGGTTTGTGTACCCATCGATAATACAAATCCACATGCGTGTGTCCTGATATTCAATGAATGATTGAAATATGTCCTTCCATGTCAAATAATTTTCCACCTTCATCATCTTAGGTGGTTTGTTGGTAGTACCAACCTCATGTTCCATCCTTAAAAGTTCGTTTAAATTAGACATATTCGACATTTTAACTTAAGTAGACTGATAAAACCGTACTAAATTTTTCCGAAAACAGTTTTTACCAAATTATACCGTTAGATTCGTCTCGAGATTATGATTCCAATGATATATAATGTCCAAGACCTTTTTCGGGATTTTCCAGAGTCCAACGGTGCAAACGGTTTCCTGAGACGAGCTACGGATAATTTTCTAAACACGAAATAGTGAAATTTTTTCGACGCTTGCCAAGAAAAATTTCACCCTTAGATATATCTCGGAACAGTTGTCCGAGATGGTTCGAAATGGTCAGGAATGATCCGAAATGAACTCTATAAATCCGAGATGGTCAGAAATGGTCTGAAATGCCCAACTTCTGGTCCGAAATGATCAGTTTCTGATCCGAGATGAACAGTATTGATCCGCGATGATCCGAGATCTTTCAAGTTCAACTCGAGATGCAAGTTTTCTGGTTCTAAATGCAACTACTTTGATCCGAATTGCAAGATTTCTATCTGAAATGGTCCGAAAAGCAAGAATTCTATCCATGATGGATCCGAAATGCTTGCTGTTTATCCAAAATCAGTAGCAGAACCCTAAAACAACCGTCAAAACTTCGAAGTCAGCCTCCAAAAACATCCAAAAATCCGATTTTTCTTCAGAAAACGATTCTGAACCAAGCCAATCAAGAGCCTAATGCTCTAATACCAATTGTAGGTTCCCTGATCCGTATGGATCGCCACAGAACTGTCGATCTAACCTAGAGTGCGGAATTCTCTAGATCAGATTTCACAGAAAATGAGTAGAAACAGAAATCTCTATAAACCCGATCTTTATTGATTATATTCAAACGATTACAATCAATCAAGATCTCTAATGCGTCCAAGCCTTTTCCTTTCACGAATTCTCTCCAAAACTGATTATGGTGATTAACTGATTAACCTAAACCCGAATTCTAAGCTTTGTTTATATAGGACAAGCTTTGCCTATGGGCTAGGCCATGGGCTAGGCCCATTTCGCCTACCATCCACCTTATGTGGGTTTGATTTGGCCTAATCATTCTTAATTAACTATTACAAAGCTAAACCGGCTAACTGTTTATCATTTTACTAAATACAAGATATCCAACGACCAAATCTAAGCTGTTCTCACAAATATGCACCAACATTTCCAAGCACCTTAGGTACGGACCTGCATGGGATTTCTTATACAAAATATTATTTATCATAGTAAAACGGGATACCTTCATTCTGAAAGCCTTCGGATTTTCATCCTTTGGGATATCTCCTTTTTCAAGATACTTCACAATTGGAGCCATCTAGGATTTAGGATTCTTCTCATGATATCCATCTCCGGGATCCTGGATACTTTCTACTTCCTTATCCTAAGATTTGAAGTGTTCCATCGTAGGATACATGATATGTAGTATTGGTATCTGAGTTCCTTCCGGTATCCTGACAGTAGATCCTAAATTTGCTAGAGCGTTTGCTTCAGCATTCTCTTCTCTTGGTACCTATTCAAGTGTAAAATTTTTGAAATATCCTGCTAATTTTTTAACAATTTCAAGATATTCAGCTAACTTTTCACCTTTGACTATATAAGATCCATTGAAATGGTTTAGTAATCAACAGTAAATCAACATACACTTGTAAACATTTAACATTCATCTTCTTAGCCAATTCTAATCCTGCTATTAGAACCTCATACTTTTTTTTTTAGTGATTGGCATGATAAAATTCCATTCTTCGCGTAACTTGGATCGTTTTTCACGTCTGTTCGTGTTTCGTCGTAATTAACCGAACAACGCAACCGTACGACCAAATGAACCGACATCCGAATTGTTTTTGAGCATATTTGATGTTCCCTATACTTTAACTTCATTATATAGCCTTGAAATGGGGTTAACTGGGTTTAAACGCATCAAAAATGGCTCAAAAGTGTTACAGGGACTGAACCTATCAATTATTGAAACTTTCTTGGAGCTGGCACATGGTGGCGCGGCGCCACCACCATATAGCTTTGTCGTGGCGTGATGCCATGGCCTCATCTGGGCAGAAACTTCATTTTGGAAACCATGTTAAACTTGGGGGTCTTTTGTTTAACTTTTCTCAATACCGTGTGATGGTTTTGGGCACCCCTAGTATTCCAAAACCATGTGGCTTATGTGTATGGTCCAGATTGAAGCTCGTTTATCAAGGAACGATCCTAACGGTTGTGGATTTCCTATAAATACCCACCTAGAGTTCACTTGTTCCCCACACATTTGATCGCAATCTTCTTCTCTAAGTTGAAGCTCTCCTTGTGAGGCTTCATACCTGAGAAATTTTGAGTTCAAATCTTCAAGCTTGGACCTTTTGTAAGTATTCTTTCATTATTTTATGCGTTTTCAAGCACGAAAGTCAAACTGTGTTTGACTTTCTGCTTTAACCAAACTTTATTCAACACGAAGTTTGTTTGAACTTCGCAACGTGAGCGTAATCATGATGGTTATAGTCCCTTGTGACTATACCTACTGATTGCCACGTTGTTTAGGCGTAGTGATATAAAACTTGTTTATGTGTATTTTGCAACCAAACTATTCTTGGGTATCAAAATCGTTTGTTTTGATATAAAACTTGTTTTCAAACCTTGTTAAACACGTTTTAACATGTTTAACTCGTTACTTTTAGATTAGTGCTTGTATAGGGTTGTAAGATAAGCGGTCTAAACAACCGCTTAGACTTTCGAACCCGACCCGTTTGGTCGATCATTAGGATCCGACCAAGCATGTTTAGTGACCATAGTTGTATAGGGAATAACCTTCCGCGGTTATACCTTATGGTCACTTCGTTTAAGTAGTTGTATGATAGGTAGTTTATACGCCTTAGGTAAAATGACCAAAATGCCCTTTTCATGCATAATTGGTATTTAAGCATATGTAACTCAAACTTTTGTCACTTAACTGATTGTGCAACATATTTAAACATGTTTAGGCATACAATACTTGTCATAGGACTAGTTAGGCGGTCCGAACGCGCTTTGCGCGAACGACGCGTTAAAGTTGCATAAGCTACCTAAACGAGTAATAATGGGTCGTAAGCACTTAGGTTAGGTTTCGATTTAGTATGTAGGCTTTGTTAAACCATGTCATATGAGTTCCAATGCTCATTTGGTTTATGAAACCTCATCCTATCCGATCTTCCGATTTAGGTCCGGATTACTTACATAGTTACCTATATTAGGTGCCGTTTGATTTTCCGTGATCCCTCTAGCTTTTCTTGGTTGTTATTCAATACTTCTAAGCATCCTCAAGTGAGTACATAGTCCCCTCTTTTACGTTTTCAAATGTTTTGGGGTGAAACACATGTGCCTACTTGTTATTTTCGTGCTTTTCATGCTTTTATATCATATACTTGATATGTTCATTAGTACGCATTGTGACAACTGGCACCAAACCGGTAATTTCTGTACAATTTAATTAATACTTAATGACTGCAATTATGTGCTTAAATGTCAACATTATCTGATTATATGCTATACATGTGAATTCATGCACGTTTTATACTACAAGAAATTTGCTTTATGCAATAATGATAGCGTCGCGTCAGAAATACTAGTAAACTCACCGGTAAGACACTTTGTGTCAACAATTCTACAGAAAGCAGTTAGACAATAGAATTGGAGCCTAGGTGTAGGTCCAACATCAAGAATACATTAAAACCCAAGAGTATATACAAGGGTTAACATATAGACTTTCCGGAAGCTAGAATATGCACTAAAAGCACCCGAAACACACTTTAAATGCAGAATTCTACACAAATCAGCTATAATCAGCTTTTTAACACATAAATGTTATGTAGAATTCATGTTTTATTATCCAGAATACCCTCCTAAGTGTTGGGAATTAAAAGGGTCACAAAAGGGTACATAAAGGACACTAAACAGTGCAATTTAGCACTTTAACGAACCAACATTTAACCGAACAACTGGACATTACCCAGAACATAAAAATATTACTAGAAGCATTGTTTTAATGTTTCTGAACTAGTTATGGTCCCCGAACACCATAATATCCCTTATAACATAATAACACATCAAGTCCCTAAACTTTATACTTGAAACCTAACTTGATTTTACATTTGGTGATTAAAATTACACTTTGCCCCCCTTATAGAGTGGACGGTCACATGGGGGTGACCCCACCAAAATCTTGCCAAAATCCTATATGATCCATCTTGATCTTTCTTAGATTTCCTTTGATTCACTAGATTTTCCTTGGATTCTATATGATTTGTAAAGATCTTGCTTGTGCTATATAAGGACATAAGCTCTTTCATAAATCACCACAACCCACCTAATTCTCCCTTGCTCCCCACCTACGGCCGTGAGCCACCACCCACACCACCACCATCTTCAAACTTTGTTCCTCCATTCCAAGCTAGTTACAAGGTGCAAGAAGGTGTTTAAGGAGGTTTAGAGCTTGTGGATCTTAAAGAACCTTCTCCATTTGCTTTTATCCAACCCATTTATCATCTTCAACCTCAAATGTTCTTCCCTAGCCCTTGTGCTAGTTGTAAGCTTCTTTTCACTTGTTTACTTATATTTTGGTGGTTAAAAGATGATAAATATTGTTAATCACAAGAACATGATCATGATACTTTAACATAAGCTTAAATACATAAGAATACATGTAAATGATGATGATTTGCTTCTTGGTAAATGATGATTTGTGTTAGTGATGTTAGACACAATAAGAAACCTACTAGACTGTGATTAAACACATGATCTAGTAAGTTAAAGTGGTGATCTTATGAAAAACCAAGATCATCATGCTTTATGTCTTCATGAACTTGAATGATGAAATTGATGTTCATATGAAAAGATGATTTAAACAAAATACAAATCTTGTACATAGATGATTACAAAAATAATTTTCTCAAGAAACCAAGTTTATTTACAAAATTTACAAAGTCATGATTTCTAAATAAACTAACCATATTTTTAGTGTTTAAACAAGACTAGAAATATGCTTGTAACAAGAAAAATACAAAAGAAATATTTTTAGAAAAATCATCTTACAAGTTGTAAATGACTAAATCTTTTAACAAAGTGATTTACAAACAAATAACCATGTTTTTTTAGTGCAATTTACTTGATTTTGACACTCGGTAAGTGTTAAATAAGTTGATGATTGTTGTGATGATTTTAAAAGAAAATAAACACATGTTTTGAAAACATGGGAAACCTCCATTTTTAGGGGAAACCATGTCAAAATTTCTATAAATTTTGACACTTAGAAAAATATAAGTTTTGGTGAAACTAATTCCCTAAAAATTTACCTAAACGCATTTACCAAGGTTTCCCTAAATTTTTATGTAAACTTCAAATTAAGAAATGATGATTTCTTCAAGATAAAAATTGATATTAAGTATGTATATTTTTTGAATATTATATATATATATATATATATATATATATATTGATCACCAAATTTTGTGCTAAGTGTATGTAGTATGTATTACATGTAATAGTGTATTAGGACTTGAAAATACACTAAATACTCCTAAGGAGTGAAAATATGAAATACACATACAATATGCATAGACAAATACAAGAGAAAATATTTCTTAAAAGAATATGTAACTTGGATAAGTTATGAACATGAAATGAAGTTTTGGACAAAATACATAACTCGGGTGAAAAATACAAGATACTTATATTTATTTGTGAGAAAATAATATAAGTAAGATACATAGTTAAAAATATAAATTATTTTTAACACACAAAGAAAAAATACATAAAAGATGGTGACTTGTACTTGTGCGATACAAGTCTAATGACTAACGTTAATAAAACACGTATAGGTCATGACGCTTAATAAGCAAACCCGGTGAAGTTTACGGCGCAAGAAACTCAAAGTTATGAGTTCATGCTCCCCCTTTTCTTTTAACTGTTTTTAGTTTTATAACTTCGGGGGTGAAGTACATGTTACTAAGTGTTTACAGAAAAGTATGATTATGTCCCCACTTTTAAACTTTTACATACTTTTTAAACTTGGAGAAAATACATGTGTTATGGTATGATGGATACAAAAATGAGGAATGATACTAGAAATAGTGTCACGAATAGGGTACCAGAAGCACCATTAATCGTGTACATACTAAGACCGTAGAACAAAAGGTTAGATCTAATGGGTTTTCGGGCAGCCACACTCTTGGTGAAAACTAGTACCAAGTAGTGCTTTTGTGTCTCAGTTATTAATCGACAACTAGAAAAATGCCTACGGTTTGGATGCTTCCTATGTCGTGTCACATGTTAATGGCCTTGCAACCCATTAACAACCTTGATACATACAGAAATACTTGATTTATACAAATTACATACCATGTTTTTATACAAAGTATACAAACGTTCAATACAGAAATTGCATGAATTCACACCAAAATTATGTTGAAGATTTTCCAAAAACTCACTTGTATTTCAGGTAATTAAAGTGGATGTGCGCGCGGTCTTAATCTTGCTCTTGGATGTTGGTTATGTTTATCTTTGAATAAAGTTGTAAACTTATCAAACAAAATGTTGTCTTGTGATGTAAACACTTAACCTATGTTTTCAGTTATGTAATGTTATTGGCATTTGAAGTTATTTTTACGAGCATGTAGTATGTTTAACATTCGTATGCAATGAGAACCTTTCATGATCACACCTCGTGCTTCCGCCTTAGAAAGGGGTGTGACAGATTGGTATCGGAGCTGCGATTATTGTGAACCAGGATTCCTTCTCGAGTCTAGTCTACAATCTTTAGGATCCTTTCACGAAAACAATTTTTCAAAAAAAAGTTTTCATTGCATAAAACTTTCCGCGACATCCACTACCTGAAACTGTTTACAAAGAGTCAAGAAAAGAGACTACGAGACTTAGGGTGCACTGGAGTAGCACTTGTCTTTGACTAGAAATTACTTGCAACTATGTGTGATAATTAATATATACATATACTAGAAATAGAATATCTCAGGTACTCATGACTTTACCTGAAAACAATGGCCTATCTGAAGGAAGTGATCCGACGATGAAACGAACTGTTCGGACTGTGCAAGGACTTACGTAATTATGGATGCATACATAATTATGGAATTCAGTGCACAGAAATCACAGCAAGTCTTGTCACGTATCAAACATGATTCCTATGATACAAGAAAAGGTCAAACTTGAACACCCCTCCCCCAGCCTATTAAATACTCTTTTGGAAAAATAATTTAGGGTATAAAGACATCAACCGCCAATGTGAAGAAGGAAGATATTTGTCCTTTACATATATTAAACTTGTACTCTGGGGTGATGTAACCCTTATGAACTTTTGTTTACTTCACAAACAATAACGTAATAAGTTGCCCTAATATGTGTAAGGAATTGGTGAATATCTTATCACACATCAGTATCTATCTATTTGTGCATGCTTGTTACTGTATGAATTGATTTATATGTTTGGCGGATTTTTTGATGTCACCTATGTGGTATATGCCTGTGTGTATATATACTACTACTGTCTCGTTTGACGATATCAAACAAATGTCTAACCCTGTTGTGTTATGTTCCGACAAAACATGGCACCTAGAAGAGCTGTGACAAATCAAGGTTCCGACCAACCCCCTCCTCCTCCTCCTCTACCGAGGACTGCTGAAGAACTAAACACCCTATTGGAAGAAAGGATCTCCGTAGCTATCGCCCAATACGAGGCGAACCGCACCGAACAAAGTGGAGGACCAAGCAATGCTAGACGTAATAGGCAGGGAGATTCATCCGGAGGAAACACAGCTCAAGGCTGCACCTTCAAGCAGTTTCTCGACTGCAAGCCGCTGAACTACGATGGCATTGGAGGTGCAGTGGATTTTGTACGCTGGACGGAAAAGACGGATCCCACTATCCATATGTGCAAGTGTACCGCGGATCAGCAAGTCACTTTTGCTACTGGGTTGTTTGTTGATGAAGCTCTGACTTGGTGGAATTTGCAAGTCCAGACTCTGGGTTATGATGCTGCATACGGCATGACATGGGATGAGCTAAAGGAACGTATGAGAGAAAAGTATTGCTCATGTGCTGAACTCCAAAGGTTGGAGACTGAGTTCTGGCACTTGACCATGGAAAGTGCTGACATTACTGGTTATACCCGAAGGTTCCAGGATCTGTCGAGAGTGATCCCCTACATGGTGACTCCCGAATTTAAGCGCATTGAACGCTACATTTGGGGATTGGCCTCAGAATTTCGTAGCATGGTAACTTTGGCCAAACCTCAAACGATCACTGAGTCTGTAACTCTGGCTGTCAGCCTTACTGAAGATGCTGTTCGTATGAAGAAGTTATCGTTGAACCCAACAGAAAAGACCGAGACGTATGCTGAGTCGTCTGGTGACAAGAAAAGGAAGCATGTGAATCTGAATCAAGCAACACGTAACAAAAAGGGTTCCAACAACAAGAAACGAGACTCTAACCCGCCTCAGGAGGCGAAAACTCTTGCAACCATGAATGACGCACCTGCCAAAAGATACCTGGGCACTCTGCCCACTTGCAACCAGTGCAAGCGTCATCATGAAGGAGTTTGTCACATTCCAAAATGCGAAAAGTGTGGAAAACTGGGTCACCATACTGAGGATTGTTGGGGAAAAGGAAATAGGAATAGGAATGGGAATGGAAACCGCAACGGTGCTGGTAATAGAAACGGTGGTGGAAATGGAAATGGAAACCGAAATGGTATTGGAGCTGGGTAGAACCAAGGATGCTTTGGTTGTGGAAGCAAGGATCATTTCATAAAAGATTGCGGGGAAACAATGCTCAAGCTCAGGCATTTGTGATTGGAGCAAAGAACGCACGCGAGGACCCTAATGTGGTTACCGGTACGTTTCTTGTTAATAATCACTTTGCATCCATACTATTTGACACTGGTTCCGATTTTAGCTTCATGTCTGTGGAATTTAAACGTATGCTTGGAAGAGAATCTAGTAGATTAGATATTCCTTATTCCATAGAACTAGCCAATGGTAAACTCGTTGAATCGAGCCAAGTCGTTAGAGGTTGCACATTAGAACTTGGTGAGCAAAGATTTAGCATCGATCTCTTACCTATTCAATTGGGTAGCTTTGATGTAGTGGTCGGAATGGACTGGTTATCCAAGAACAAAGCTGAAGTTGTTTGTCATGAGAAAATCATTCGCATCCCTCTGACGAATGGTGAAACTCTCAACGTGCATGGCGAAAAACGAGACGCGCCTCTGCGAATAATCAGTTGTATGAAGGCGCAAAAGTGCTTAAGGAAAGGATGTGTTGCCTTGCTAGCGCACGTTGTAGATAAGAATGCTGAGGAGCCGAAACTCGAAGATATTCCTGTGGTGAAGGAATTCCCTGATGTTTTTCCCGAAGATCTGCCAGGACTACCTCTGCAACGACAAGTCGAATTCCATATAGACTTGGTCCCAGGAGCCGCTCCTGTAGCCAAGGCACCCTATCATCTTGCACCATCCGAAATGCAAGAATTATCTACACAACTCCAGGAGTTGTTGGATAAAGGATTCATAAGGCCAAGCTTCTCGCCTTGGGGAGCTCCAGTATTGTTCGTGAAGAAGAAGGATGGAACACTGTGGATGTGTATCGACTATAGAGAGTTAAACAAGCTCACAATCAAGAATCGGTACCCACTACCGAGGATTGATGACTTATTTGATCAGTTGCAAGGATCAAGCTACTATTCCAAGATCGACCTTCGATCTGGATAACATCAGTTAAGGATTCAAGAGGAAAATGTACCAAAGACTGCATTCCGAATGCGTTATGGGCATTACGAGTTCCTTGTGATGCCATTCGGACTGACGAACGCACCAGCGGTATTTATGGATCTGATGAACCACGTATGCAAACCATATCTCGATAAATTCATGATTGTATTTATCGATGATATCCCGATTTACTCACGAACGAGAGAAGAGCACGAGCAACATCTCAGAACCATTTTGGAACTACTGAAGAAAGAGAAACTTTATGCAAAGTTTTCAAAGTGCGAATTCTGGATTCGCGAAGTACAGTTTCTTGGTCACGTTGTGAACAAGAAGGGCATTCATGTAGACCCATCCAAAATTGAAGCCATAAAGATTTGGGAAGCTCCCAAAACCCTGACTGAAGTTCGATAATTTTTGGGCTTAGCGGGCTATTGCCGACGATTTATCAAGAATTTCTCCAAAATAGCTCAACCGTTGACTTCCCTTAGGCAGAAAGACAAGAAGTATGACTGGGGTGATAAGCAGGAAGAAGCCTTCCAACTGCTCAAAAATAAGCTATGCGATGCACCAATACTATCCTTACCCGAAGGCACATAAGACTTCGTGGTATACTGCGACGCTTCGCGTCAAGGTTTGGGTTGCGTGCTCATCCAACATCAAAAAGTCATCGCTTACGCTTCAAGGCAGCTGAAAGTGCACGAAAGGAATTATACCACGCACGACTTGGAACTAGGCACGGTCGTATTCGCCTTGAAAATATGGCGACACTATTTATACGGTACTCGATGTATAATCTTCACAGATCACAAAAGCCTACAACACATATTTGATCAGAAGGAACTAAACATGTGACAGCGACGTTGGGTCGAACTGCTGAACGATTATGACTGTGAGATTAAGTACCATCCTGGAAAGGCAAACGTTGTAGCTGACGCGTTAAGTCAGAAAGAAAGGGTTAAGACACTAAGGGTTCGAGCATTGAAAATGACTATTCAAACGAACCTCACTGCATGCATTCGTGACGCACAACAAGAAGCCCTTAAGATGGAGAACCGTAGAGCTGAATACCTCCGAGGTATGATGAAGAATTTGGTCCCAAACAAAGAGGGAACCTTGTACTTTAAGGGGCGTATTTGGGTTCCGCTCTATGGCGGTATTCGAGAAGTCGTCCTTAATGAAGCTCATAAGTCGAGATACTCGATCCATCCAGGATCGGACAAAATGTTTCAAGACTTGAAGGACTACTATTGGTGGCCAAGACTTAAAAGAGATGTTGCTATATATGTTGGTAAATGCCTAACCTGTGCTAAGGATAAGGCAGAATATCAGAAACCATCTGGGCTACTGCAACAACCAGAGATACCCATGTGGAAGTGGGAGCAAATCTCGATGGGTTTCATAATGAAATTACCCAGGACCACTAGGGGGCACGATATGATATGGGTGATAGTTGATCGATTGACGAAATCTACGCATTTCCTACCGATCCGAGAGAAGGATAGCACTGGAAAGCTTGCTGAGTTGTACTTGAAAGAAATTGTGGCACGTCATGGAGTGCCTATCTCAGTTACTTCAGACAGAGATGGTCGTTTTGTCTCGAGAATCTGGCAATCCTTCCAGGAGGCCTTTGGATCTCAACTAGATCTAAGCACAGCCTTCCATCCGCAAACAGACGGCTAGAGCGAACGGACCATACAAACGCTAGAAGATATGCTTCGCGCATGTGTTATGGATCTAGGCGGCAGCTGGGATACTCACCTACCTTTAGTTGAGTTTTCCTACAATAACAGCTATCATGAGCATAAAAGTCGCTCCGTTCGAAGCTCTTTATGGCCGCAAGTGCCGCTCGCCATTATGTTGGGCAGACGCTGGAGACAAACGTATGGTTGGTCCTGAACTTGTACAAGAAACAACCGACAAGATTATGCAGATCCGAGAGCACATTAAGGCAGCTCGAGATCGACAAAAGAGCTACGCTGACCAAAGACGGAAACCGTTAGAGTTCGAGGTGGGAGACAAAGTTTTGTTAAAGGTCTCACCTTGGAAGGGCATAGTAAGATTCGAAAAACGTGGAAAGCTGAACCCACGATACATCAGACCATTCAAGATCTTAGAAAGAAGTGGTACCGTAGCATACAAGTTGGAATCGCCGGAAGAACTTAATGGAGTACATGATACGTTTCATGTGTCCAACCTCAAGAAGAGTCCAACCCAAGAAGCAGTGATCATCCCTGCGGATGAAGTGCATATTGACGACACCCTCTGATTTACAGAAAAACCCATTGAGGTTACAGACTGCAAAGTCAACAAGACCAGAAGGAGTAGTGTCAAACTTGTAACACCCCGGCCGGAGGTGGAAAAGCCAAAGGTGTCACGAAACTTAATAGAATGCATTTGAGCACATGGAGATTATATTAAGTTGAAATATAATTTAAGTTCAATTCAATAGATTGCATTCACATCTGAGAATATAAGAGTACATAAACACATACATCATAAATTGTTTCATAAATGATAAGTTCGGATTTAATCTAAGGCAAAAGTCTTGATCAATCCTATGTAAATATTCTTGCAAATCATGTCATCAAACATTGTCACCTGAAACATATGTTAGGGAAAATATTTGGGTCAACAAACGGTTGAGTGAATTCATAGGTTTTGTTAGGCAAAAATAATAATGTGATATGAAAATGAGTTAACACTGTGGCATGCGATATGTCTTTAAGCAAAAGAGTAATACAAGTAGTCACTTAGTGGTACATTCAAACCTTTGTGACTCATCCATCGTTCAACTCGTTCTTGCATTAACAAACCTCCAAAGGGTAAGTTAACAATCATCAGATTCAGTCGTTACCCACCTAACCCACACATAACCATGGGTCTGGTCTGATAACGGGATTTGTCAGATCCTATGGTACCATAACCTAATACTGGTGGGCTTGATCAATGTTAATGAATGTCATTCGTTATGTAACTATCACCAACAAGTTCCTTCACATTATCGAAATCGTTATTAGTTTTGTATAAACCATCGCAATCATTTTGAAACCATCGTTAAAATATTGAAATCGTTTTGATACATATGAATCATATATTTCATCCCAAAAATAATTTAAAAAGGGACTATGAACTCACCTTGATTCCGGGTAAGTCCAAACAAGTATGCAAAGTGTGAGAGTTCTTGGAATTAAGATTTTACGTCACTCTAATTGATTGAACATGCAACAATATGGAATATGTATCAACAATAATGTTTAATTGTGTGACACCTGTGTCACTTCAACCATCAAACAAATACCAAGCCAATGAAATATTGTATTTCATACTTGGGATCTGTAAAAATATGTGTATCGTTTGCACATATCAATTCTTGTTCGATTTCAAGCTCTAAATCGCTTTCTGGAAGGTTATACGCGCACTGATGCGTAAATATAACCAGTTTAACGCAACAAACACTCTGGAATAGTGAAATAGTCGTAACATACCTTAAATAACCTTTACATAACTTAGAAATAAGTTTTGAAGGCTTTGGTATGGCAAAATCAAGTTAATTCGCTTGCAGGGACTAAAGTTGACAAACTGCGAAAGTATGCCAATTTGAACTGTAACAGACATTCCGGAACATGACCATAAGTTAAACATACCATAAATATCCTTTACATAGCTTAGAAATAGGCTTTGAGGGGTTCGGTATGCTAAAATAAACTTTTGGGTCATTCAGGGACTAAAAGTGTCAAAAAGTGCACAAGTTTGCATTTTCGCGCATAACTCACGTTTTGAATACATCCGGACATCCAAAAATTTATGTAAGCATGACTATATTATACTTTAGTGTTTGGCTTAAGAAAAATCCATTCGTCATGCAATTTGGATCGTTTTTCGCGCTTGTGCGCATTTCGTCGTAATTAAGCGAACATCGCGTTCGTACGACCAAACGAACCAACATCTGGCATATTTTTGAACATGTTTCATGTCCACAATGTTTAGGCATCATTTTAGGGCCTTAATGTTGGCTTTACGGGCCTTAGAAGTGTCGGAAAAGGCCTTAAACACGTGCAGGGGCTGAAACTGTCATTTTTGAAACTTATTTTCGGATCAGAAGCCCCATGCGGCCCGCATTAGCTTTGGTGTATCCTGAAGCGGGCCGCCTCAGCCTCCCAGTTCAGATAAGATCATCTAATCAGCATATTTCAGCTGATTAATTCACAACCACACATTCTAACTTGCCCTTTCAGCTCATGAGGAACCATTTTCAGTAACCACAACATTTTGACAAATGTACGCACAAGATTAAGGCACGATATTCGACAAACGATCTTAATGGTTACCCGAAATCTATAAATACCCATCACATTTCACTTCATTTCTCACAAGAATCTGATCAATTGTGCTCTAAGTTGAAACCTTTGTTTCATACCTGAGCTATTTTGATCTAGATTAGCATTCAGGGACCCTTCGTAAGTGTTCCTTCGTTCTTTTATTGCTTTTCGAGTCCGAAAGTCAAACTTTATTTGACTTTCTGCATTAACCAGTTTATGGTCGATGCGAAGTTCGTTTGAACTTCATAACGTGAGCGTAATCACGATGGTTATAGTCCTTAGTGACTATACCTACTGATTACCACGTTATCTAGGCTCAGTGACGAGCCGTAGTTTCGGTCAGAATACGTATTCTTGCGTATTTTGTAACCAAACTACTTATGGGTATCAAAACCGTTTGTTTTGATACCAAACCTGTTTTCTAAACTTAGTTAAGCATGTTTCAACATGCTTAGCTCGTCACTTTTAGTTTAGTGCTTATTTAGGGTCGTAAGGTAAGCGATCTAAACAATCGCTTATACTTTCGAACCCGACCCGTTTGGTCGATCATTAGGATCCGACCAAGCACATTAGGTGACCATAGCATATAGGGAATAACCTTCCAAGGTTATACCTTATGGTCACTTCGTTTAAGTAGTTGTATGATAGGTAGTTTATATGCCTTAGGTAAATTACCAAAATACCCCTTTGATGCCAAAATTCGTTTTAATCATATGTAACATAACTTTTGACATCTAAACTGATTTGACAACCATATTAGACATGATAAGGCATATATTACTTGTCATAGGACTAGTTAGGCGGTCCGAACGCGTTTCACGCGAACGACGCGTTAAAGTAGCATAAGCTACCTAAACGGGTCGTAATGGGTCACAAGCACTTAGGTTAGGTTTCATTTAGTATGTAGGCTTTATTAGACCATACTACACGAGTTCCCATACTCATATGGTTTACGAGCCCTCATCCTATCCGATCTTCCGATTTAGGTCCGGTTTATTAATGTAGTTACCTATATTAGGTGCCGTTTGATATTCCGTGATCTCTAGCATTGCTTGGTGGTTATCTTAGGACTTCTGAGCAATCTCAAGTGAGTACATAGACCCCTCTTTTACCGTTTTCAAACTGTTTTGGGGTGGAACACATGTGCCTACTTGTTACTTTCGTACTTTCCTGTTTTCACATCATATACCTGCTATGTTCGTTAGTACATTATAGTACATGATTTTCATTACATTTCATACTAGGTGTGCCCATTATGTGCATTACTTAGTACATCGATTTATATTACATTTCATGCTAGGTGTGCCCATTGTGTGCATTACTTAGTACTTCGTTTTACATTACATTTTTGAACCGTTGTAAACATTTGACTATGTGAACCGTTGTAAACATTTGACTATGTGAACCGTTGTAAACATTTGACTATGTGAACCGTTTGTATATGTGAACCGTTTGTATCTGTGAACCGTTTGTATCTGTGAACCGTTTGTATCTGTGAACCGTTAGAATCTGTGAACCGTTTGTATCTATGAACCGTGTGAACCGTATTTGACCATACATAAACGTTTCCACAATTGTTAAACATTACTTTGGTGGTTTGGTTTGATTAAGTGATTAATTAACGATGCGTGTGTAATATGATACAAGCATGGTGGATACGCCGCTGGTACTTCCTATATATAAGTGTTTGTATGGTATTACATGTCGTAGCGTTATTTAATCATTTCAATTTGAGACATATAACATTTTATACAAATAACATACTTTTCACAAGACATTGTTTTACAAAACAACTTATTTTATATATACTCATTTTTACTTGGTTATTCATTTAACCATACATTATTCTCTTACTTATACATATTATCTGATCTTATTGCTCTTCAAACGATTTACAAAACAAAGTAAACTACAAGGTTCATGACTAAACATTTTCCTAAACATAAGTCATGAATCTCATTTTCACAAAACCTATGTATCTCACAGGCATTTTTATGCTGACGTACCTATTTTCACATGTGTTTTTCAGGAGCTGTTGCATAAGATGATCGAGATACACATAGGCAGACTTGGGCTTTAGTGACAATAAAAGATGCAAGACTAGTTAATTATGTTGTATTTCTTTGTTTGTTAAGAGATTGTAACACTTTTAATCAATAAAACGAAACTTTAATTTCCATGGTTGTGAAACATTAATTCTGTTACAACACTCCCCGATGTTTCCGCCACGTTTTGTATGTTCTACGTGGTCGGGGTGTGACAAATTGGATAATTGAAAATCCTAAATCTATAGGATTCAGTAGTGTTTTGTTTAAATGGTAATTATGTGGTTTGGACAACCTAACAAGAGGACTCGAAAAATGAATATGATGTAAAGGAATTACTTATGAAAAATATTAATTTAACATAAATAATAAAATTGCAAAGATATGTAATTGCTTTAATATAAACATTTGTAATAATAAATCAAAATTAATTAATTAGTATAATTAATTAACATAATTAAATATAACGATTATTGGCAAAATGTTGTACAAGTGATATAATTAATTTATAAAAATTATAAATTAAGTTAGATGGTTGAAATATATATTATTTGATAAATAATAAATATTTTGTTTAAAAGAATAAATATGATAATTATATGATTAATTATCAAAATAATTATATTAAATCTGAATAACTAAAAATTACATTTTTAATTATAGAACTTTAATATTACTGATTTAAAATAATTCTTATCATCTTGAAATCATTTTAAACAAATAAAATGAATTAAAATGATTTAATAACAATAAATAAGTATATATAAGTTTAATTATCTAAATACTTAAATATAATAAAAATTCAGATTCTAAATTTATATAAACTCAGAATAATGCATCTTTTGTCATAAGAATAATTTTGGATCAAAATTATATAGTTATATAATTTAATTACATTAAATTAAACTATATAAATACGTATAAATACTGATTTATTTATATAAATATCAAATTTATATAAAATGTGAGTAATAACATTATTTTTGTAAGGATCAGTATTTAAAATAATTAATCTGAAACTTTCAGATTTTAATTCCTAAAAATCAATTTATTAGGAATTATTTAGTAATAAACTGTTTTAATATTGTAAAAATTAGTTTTATAAATAAATTGACTAACTTCATATTTTTAATAAAAGTAACAGTGTCTGGTAGTGTTATAAAAATTATTGAAATGTTACAAATATTAAAAATAAAACGTTTAAAAAGAAACGCAGACCCCTGGGTTCAAACCCGGGTCTGTATTGAAACCGAACGGAGTCTTAACCACTGGGCTAAGCTTCTGTTTGTGTTTGGTTTAGGACTGCTAAACTTATAACCAAACAGGACCTGGTCATCTTCTCCAAAGAGAAGTCAAAGTCAGAAGACCCGGTCAAACTAAAAGTCAAACTCGTGATTTCTACGGGTAAACCTATGTTATATTTAAATTAACTTTGGGGAAACATTCTATAAGCATAAACGAACTAATTGAAACAATAAAAACGAACCGGTAATGTGTGAAATGACGAATCGGTTAAACTCCGGCGACTTTGAAACTTCCGGCGAGTTGCAGGTTCGAATTCCGGCGATTTCGGATGTTTGAGTGATGTGAAATGGTGTGGAATGTTGCTAGGACTGTAGGGATCTTAAATACACGAAGTTTGGATCTCAGATTTGACACAAATTAGTGGATTAGATCCACTTTTTATTTTTATAAAAAATCTTTTCTTTTTTGAGTGTTTTAGGCACTAAGATATGTCGTTTGAATGATCGGAACGACTTGGGATGGGTTGGGGATCATGTGGGTAAGCTTTACAGGTCAAAAGAATGAATTAAAATTGGTTTTGGTGAGATTTTGGTGAAATCCGCGACCATGCGGATCTGTTCTTATAATCAGGTCCGATTTTAATGTTATCATATATATAATACAATCCAATAAAATTCACATGTGGCTAGTTAGTCCAGCCGGTTGTGCGCACTGTTGTGTTTGCGGAGGGGCGCGGGTTCGAGTCCCGTGGTGGCCGGTTTTGAGGTTCTAAAACCTTTTTGGTTTCTGAATTAATTAAATCATAATATTAAAATTCTAAATAGTATATAAAAGAATTTAAGTTCCATATCTTTCAGCACCTCTACAGGAGGATAAACTGGTTAAGACACTTCGGTTATAACGTACAGACGCGAGTTCGATCCTCGGCAAGGGCCGGTCCGACACAGAAGGACCCCCTTTTGACCGGTTTTTGGATATTTACACTTTGGCCCCTCAAGTTTCATTTTTTTACAAAAATAGTCCCTCAAGTTTCAGAAATTTAAAATATAAGCCCCTGAACTTTCGAAAAATATTCAAAACAGACCCTGAAGTTTTGAAAATATGCAACTATGGTCCCTAAAGTTTCGGAAAGTGTCACAAATGGTCCCTGGTATATTCAGTTAGATACACTAACTAGGTTAGTTCTCAAAGAAAGAATTTCTATACAAATTTTAACTTGGTTAGGATTTATAGTTAAAATAAGTTTGTAAATGGCAGAATAAATCCCTACAGCTTAAGTTTCAAGAATGACCAAATGAACCTTGTACTTTTAAAACTAAATATATATGTTTATTTTTAATAATATAAGTTTCAAAAATGACCAAAAGGACCCTAAACTTGTAGTTTTCAATAATTGCACTTTTAACCCTTGTATTTATTAAGTTTCAAAGAATAACAAATAGATCCCTTAGATTGTAGTTTCACAAAATGTCACAATAGGCCCTTATAGTTTATGTAATCTTGTTTAATAGCATAAAACTCAACAAATTTGCAATTGTTTCATGTGTTTTTATTGGTATAAGCATGTATAAGCACAAAGCAAGTATGTTCAAATAAGTTTCATTCCAAATACGGTATTTATTACCATGCAAGTCAAAACAAATGCGAGTGTGAAAACCAGGGTGGTTACAGTCTCTCCTACTTTAGAAAATTTCGTCCCGAAATTTATTCAAAAGAGACCGTAGAATATAATTGTAATGATTAGAAAGATAATCAAATCATTGTTTGGTGCTGATAATTTTGATGAATTTACGAGGATCATTGTATAGAAATTGTTTTGCATGGCACTATGTTATGCTGGATTTGTAATGTAAATATTAGGCAAACAAATGTGTGTACAAATAAGCAAATAATGGATAATCACATAACCACATAATGTTTTTATATGCCACCTTACTTAACAAGGCTTACTATGATTCTCATGCGTCGAACCCCGTAATTAAGTGTGCACCCAAAATTACGCGTTTCGTTGCATGGTCCACATAGCACTTCTAGTTAAGTGAGGAAAAAAAATAAGATTGAGGTATTGTTTAAATTAAACAAGCATCAATATAACATAACATCAACTGAATCAAAACGTATTTCACATTAGCAATGATAGCATTGTTTGTTTGACAGTCTATTGAACAAATTTACATTTGAAATAAGTCATGTAATGGATCAAATTCAGGATTATAAGGTGGTGGAGGTGGTAGAGGCAGTTGCATATGGTCAGTTATTTGTCTCAGCATGCTTTCCAACCTTTGATTTCTTTCTGTCAACCATTTTATTTGTTGAGACAAATTTTAAACTTGATTGTTTAACCTAGTCACTTCGTCTCCCAATGAATCTGGAGGTAGATTCATTTGAGGCATCGTACTTGGGCCTGCTATATCAGTTGGTGGCAGTTGTTCTACTTCGTTCAACAGTGACTGGAAAGAATGTGGCAGTAATGATGCTTGCAAAAAGGGTTCTGATGCTAACTGTTCTTGAGTCATCATGTTTTCATCAAACCAAGTTCCTTGCCTCGTTGAATTCTCCTTCAAAAATAACGGTGAGAAGCTTGGTAAGACGTTCGGTGTTAAAGGTTGGGATAAGTTAGTTGTAATATGTTCTTGTATGTATGGCAGCGGTGGTTGCATATCAAACCGATAAAAAGACGGTTGAGGAAACTGCAAAAATGATTGTTGTAAATTTTGTGGGAAGGTATTCTCTAAGATAACTAGAGCTCCCTCCGACTGTGATGGTTGTGTTAGTGTACCAATATGAATAGGGGTTAGCCTCATGGTGTAAGGATTTACAATCCCAGGTGCCTTTGGTGGAGATAATCCCTGGATAATCTGATCACTTAAGACACCTAATGATTGTGCTATTTTTGTAATGTAAGACCCTCCCATGAGACTTCTCTGAGGATGTGATTGTTGACTAGAAAAATATTCAGCAAGCTCGTGGGCAATATTACAAGGAACTTGCTCAAAAATACTATACAAATAGAAAATTTCGATTGTTCTAACCCTTTGTTGATTATGTTTGCACCCCGTGATAGTGTTGGCTAAAACACGGTGCATATATTGATAATAAGGGTCTATGAAGTTCGCAGAATTATTGTGGACACACCATTCTTTTAATGAATGGCATTGCCAATAATCTACCATATCTGCGGAGGAACAAGAGGTTGATGCCTCTGTAAAAATGGGTTGTTTGACTTCTTCATCTTTATATATGCCCAGATGAACTGCGAATTCTGTTAATGACATAGTATGAAGTTGCCCACAAAGTTTAAAATGAATGGATTCATTGGTAAGATTTTTATTATATTTGTAATAGAAAGTGGACAAGAACTCATACACCAGTTCATCGTATGATGGTTCTAGGATGTCGAAGAAACGGCGCCAGGGTGTATTAGGTTGTAGTAATCTTGCCAGCAAACCACTGGAATCAAACGTTCCCATTCATTGCCAATCAATACCGCTAATAGTAAGAACTTCTTGATGCTTGAGTTTTTGATACCTCTCTCGATTGTGTAAAATAGTAAACTGAAGGAAGGGATGAATTTTTGCTGCATTTGAAAATTCAGCATATGCTGCTGGGAGATTTGCCATTGGGATATAGGGTTTTGTTGAACTAAGAAAGGTTTGGGTATGGGGTATTGAATTATATCAGAAATTGTAGTTCTTTTGTAGATTAGCTCGAGTAGTGAGTTTCTTATATAGATAAGGAGATTCCGGATTACACCAAGTGATCGGTTAGAGCTTCCATGCTACGTTCTGCAGCTAGTTTGAAAATTTGAATCTGACAGGTATGGTCTCGAGAAAAATTTGAAACTTTGAAAAAGAGGGAATCGTATCGTAATAAATTGATAATAGTACAACGTAGGTTGATTAGAACTTGGATTGTTCTGAAACGGAGAAAAGAAAAAAAATCCTTTTGAATTAGGGTAACATGCCTTGATCCTATAGGTATTTTGTACTCTCATCGGTAGTTCCGAGGTAGGAAAACGTGTGTCTCGTCATGGAGGTGATTTCATAATCGGGTAAAGTAGTTTCATAAAATCAATGAGGATCAAAGAAGACACGTAACAAGATGGATATCATTTATTCCACGAATAAACGACATCAATGACAAGTCAAAGTAGTTGGGTTCTTATAACTTGGTGAAGTCATGCTTTAGCCTATAAGTGGATACTCATCCCAAGAATTCCCAGGTAAGCACAACTGGTCTCGCGTCTGATGAGATTTATACGAAGTGCTTGCCTAGACAGAAAACTCATAATACAGGCATCCACCCTTCCAGATTGCACGAGTTCGTTATTAGAGCCCAAGACTTTGATGAGAATTTAAAAATCAGAAGAGGTTTTGAAAATAATCACCTAAGGATAGGTGATGAGCATTTGTAAAATCTAAAGATGAGATCTGTGGTGACGAGGCATTGGTTACAAAAGATAAGAATAGGGATGAAGACAAGGCAAAGATAACGGAAGAGTTACTAATGGAAAGTGTCCTAGGTAAGTTATAGTCTAGGTCAAAAGTAATTTCTAATAACCTAAATCCCTATAACCATGGCTCTGATACCAACCTGTAACACCCCGGCCGTAGGCGGAAAAGCCAAAGGTGTTACGAAACTTGATAGAATGAATTTGAGCACATGGAGATTATATTAAGTTGAAATATAATGTAAGTTCAATTTAATAGATTGCATTCACATCTGAGAATATAAGAGTACATAAACACATACATCATAAATTGTTTCACAAATGATAAGTTCGGATTTAATCTAAGGCAAAAGTCTTGATCAATCCTATGTAAATATTCTTGCAAATCATGTCATCAAACATTGTCACCTGAAACATATGTTAAGGAAAATATTTGGGTCAACAAACAGTTGAGTGAATTCATAGGTTTTGTTAGGCAAAAATAATAATGTGATATGAAAATGAGTTAACACTGTGGCATGCGATATGTCTTTAAGCAAAAGAGTAATACAAGTAGTCACTTGGTGGTACATTCAAACCTTTGTGACTCGTCCATCGTTCAACTCGTTCTTGCATTAACAAACCTCCAAAGGGTAAGTTGACAATCATCAGATTCAGTCGTTACCCCACCTAACCCACACATAACCATGGGTCTGGTCTGATAATGGGATTTGTCGGATCCTATGGTACCATAACCTAATACTGGTCGGCTTGATCAATGTTAATGAATGTCATTCGTTATGTAACTATCACCAACAAGTTCGTTCACATTATCGAAATCGTTATTAGTTTTGTATAAACCATCGCAATCATTTTGAAACCATCGTTAAAATATTGAAATCGTTTTGATACATATGAATCATATATTTCATCCCAAAAATAATGTAAAAAGGGACTATGAACTCACCTTGATTTCGGGTAAGTCCAAACAAGTATGCAAAGTGTGAGAGTTCTTGGAATTAAGATTTCACGTTACTCTAATTGACTGAACATGCAACAATATGGAATATGCATCAACAATAATGTTTAATTGGATAATTGAAAATCCTAAATCTATAGGATTCGGTAGTGTTTTGTTTAAATGGTAATTATGTGGTTTGGATAACCTAACAAGAGGACTCGGAAAATGAATATGATGTAAAGGAATTACTTATGAAAAATATTAATTTAACATAAATAATAAAATTGCAAAGATATGTAATTGCTTTAATATAAACATTTGTAATAATAAATCAAATATAATTAATTAGTATAATTAATTAACATAATTAAATATAATGATTATTGGATAAATGTTGTAAAAGTGATATAATTAATTTATAAAAATTATAAATTAATTTAGATGGTTGAAATATATATTATTTGATAAATAATAAATATTTTGTTTAAAAGAATAAATATGATAATTATATGATTAATTATCAAAATAATTATATTAAATCTGAATAATTAAAAATTACATTTTTAATTATTGAACTTTAATATTACTGATTTAAAATAATTATTATGATCTTGAAATCATTTTAAACAAATAAAATGAATTAAAATGATTTAATAACAATAAATAAGTTTATATAAGTTTAATTTTCTAAATAATTAAATATAATAAAAATTCATATTCTAAATTTATATAAACTCAGAATAATGCATCTTTTGTCATAAGAATAATTTTGGATTAAAATTATATAGTTATATAATTTAATTACATTAAATTAAGCTATATTAATAAGTATAAATACTGATTTATTTATATAAATATCAAATTTATATAAAATGTGAGTAATAACATTATTTTTGTAAGGATCACTATTTAAAATAATTAATCTAAAACTTTCAAATTTTAATTCCTAAAAATCAATTTATTAGGAATTATTTAGTAATAAACTGTTTTAATATTGTAAAAATTGGTTTTATAAATAAATTGACTAACTTCATATTTTTAATAAAAGTAACAGTGTCTGGTAGTGTTATCAAAATTATTCAAATGTTACAAATATTAAAAATAAAACGTTTAAAAAGAAACGCAGACCCCTGGGTTCGAACCCGGGTCTGTATTGAAACCAAACTGAGTCTTAACCACTGGGCTAAGCTTCTGTTTGTGTTTGGTTTAGGACTGCTAAACTTATAACCAAACAGGACCTGGTCATCTTCTCCAAAGAGAAGTCAAAGTCAGAAGACCCGGTCAAACTAAAAGTCAAACTCGTGATTTCTACGGGTAAACCTATGTTATATTTAAATTAACTTTGGGGAAACATTCTATAAGCATAAACGAACTAATTGAAACAATAAAAACGAACCGGTAATGTGTGAAATGACGAATCGGTTAAACTCCGGCGACTTTGAAACTTCCGGCGAGTTGTAGGTTCGAATTCCGGCGATTTCGGATGTTTGAGTGATTGTGAAATGGTGTGGAATGTTGCTAGGAATGTAGGGATCTTAAATACACGAAGTTTGGATCTCAGATTCGACACAAATTAGTGGATTAGATCCACTTTTTATTTTTATAAAAAATCTTTTCTTTTTTGAGTGTTTTAGGCACTAAGATATGTGGTTTGAATGATTGGAACAAGTTGGGATGGGTTGGGGATCATGTGGGTAAGCTTTATAGGTCAAAAGAATGAATTAAAATTGGTTTTGGTGAGATTTTGGTAAAATCCGCGACCATGCGGATCTGTTCTTATAATCAGGTCCGATTTTAATGTTATCATATATATAATACAATCCAATAAAATTCACATGTGGCTGGTTAGTCCAGCCGGTTGTGCGCGCTGTTGTGTTTGCGGAGGGGCGCGGGTTCGAGTCCCGTGGTGGCCGGTTTTGAGGTTTTAAAACCTTTTTGGTTTCTGAATTAATTAAATCATAATATTAAAATTCTAAATAGTATATAAAAGAATTTAAGTTCCATATCTTTCAGCTCCTGTACAGGAGGATAAACTGGTTAAGACACTTCGGTTATAACGTACAGACGCGAGTTCGATCCCCGGTAAGGGCCGGTCCGATACAGAAGGACCCCTTTTTGACCGGGTTTTTGGATATTTACACTTTGGCCCCTCAAGTTTCATTTTTTTACAAAAATAGTCCCTCAAGTTTCAGAAATTTAAAAAATAAGCCCCTGAACTTTAGAAAAATATTCAAAATAGATCCTGAAGTTTTGAAAATATGCAACTATGGTCCCTGAAGTTTCGGAAAGTGTCACAAATGGTCCCTTGTATATTCAGTTTGATACACTATCTGGGTTAGTTCTCGAAGAAAGAATTTCTATACAAATTTTAACTTGGTTAGGATTTATAGTTAAAATAAGTTTGTAAATGGCAAAATAAATCCCTACAGTTTAAGTTTCAAGAATGACCAAATGAACCTTGTACTTTTAAAACTAAATATATATGTTTATTTTTAATAATATAAGTTTCAAAAATGACCAAAAGGACCCTAAACTTGAAGTTTTCAATAATTGCACTTTTAACCCTTGTATTTCTAAAGTTTCAAAGAATGACAAATAGATCCCTTAGATTGTAGTTTCACAAAATGTCACAATAGGCCCTTATAGTTTATGTAATCTTGTTTAATAGCATAAAACTTAACAAATTTGCAATTGTTTCACGTGTTTGTATTGGTATAAGCATGTATAAGCACAAAGCAAGTATGTTCAAATAAGTTTCATTCCAAATACGGTATTTGTTACCATGCAAGTCAAAACAAATGCGAGTGTGAAAACCAGGGTGGTTACAAAACTTGTCAAGGTACGTTGGGACTCTAAGCACGGACCCGAGTACACGTGGGAACGTGAAGACCAATTTAAAGAAAAGTACCCCACCTGTTCAAGAAAACTACTGCGAGAGTTAGTTCAGCCTGAATTTCGGGACGAAATTCTTTTAATGGGGGGAGACTGTGACAACTGGCACCAAGCCGGTAATTTCCGTACAATTTAATTAATACTTAGTGACTGTAATTATGTGCTTAAATGTCAAAATTATCTGATTATATGCTATACATATGAATTCATGCACGTTTTATACTACAAGAAATTTGCTTTATGCATTAATGATAGCATTGCGTCAGAAATACTAGTAAACTCACCGGTAAGACACTTTGTGTCAACAATTCTGCAGAAAGCAGTCAGACGGGTGTAGGTCCAACGTCAAGAATACATTAAAACCCAAGAGTATATACAAGGGTTAACATATAGACTTTCCGGAAGCTAGAATATGCACTAAAAAGCACCCGAAACGCACTTTAAATGCAGAATTCCGCACAAATCATCTATAATCAGCTTTTTAACACATAAATATAAGAAGAATTAATATTTTATTATCCAGAATACCCTCCTAAGTGTTGGGAATTAAAAGGGTCACAAAAGGGTACATAAAGGACACTAAACGGTGCAATTTAGCACTTTAACGAACCAGCATTTAACCGAACAACCGGACATTACCCGGAACATAAAAATATTACTAGAAGCATTGTTTTAATGTTTCTGAACTAGTTATGGTCCCCGAACACCATAACACCCCTTATAACATAATAATACATCAAGTCCCTAAACTTTATACTTGAAACCTAACTTGATTTTACATTTGGTGATTAAAATTACACTTTGCCCCCCCCCCCCCTTATAGAGTGGATGGTCACATGGGGGTGACCCCACCAAAATCTTGCCAAAATCCTATATGATCCATCTTGATCTTTCTTAGATTTCCTTTGATTCACTAGATTTTCCTTGGATTCTATATGATTAGTAAAGATCTTGCTTGTGCTATATAAGGACATAAGCTCTTTCATAAATCACCACAACCCACCTCCTTCTCCCTTGCTCCCCACCTATGGCCGTGAGCCACCACCCACACCACCACCATCTTTAAACTTTATTCCTCCATTCCAAGCTAGTTACAAGGTGCAAGAAGGTGTTTAAGGAGGTTTAGAGCTTGTGGATCTTAAAGAACATTCTCCATTTGCTTTTATCCAACCCATTTATCATATTCAACCTTGAGTGTTCTTCCCTGGACCTTGTGCTAGTTGTAAGCTTCTTATCACTTGTTTACTTCTATTTTGGTGGTTAAAAGATGATGAATATTGTTAATCACAAGAACATAAAAGAACATGATCATGATACTTTAACATAAGCTTAAATACATAAGAATACATGTAAATGATGATGATTTGCTTCTTGGTAAATGATGATTTGTGTTAGTGATGTTAGACACCATTAGAAACCTACTAGATTATGATTAAACACATGATCTAGTAAGTTAAAGTGGTGATCTTGTGAAAAAACCAAGATCATCATGCTTTATGTCTTCTTGAACTTGAATGATGAAATTGATGTTCATATGAAAAGATGATTTAAACAAAATACAAATCTTGTGCATAGATGATTACAAAAATAATTTTCTCAAGAAACCAAGTTTATTTACAAGATTTTCAAAGTCATGATTTCTAAATAAACTTACCATATTTTTTGTGTCTAAACAAGACTAGAAATATGTTTATAACAAGAAAAATACAAAAGAAATATTTTTAGAAAAATCATCTTACAAGTTGTAAATGACTAAATCTTTTAACAAAGTGATTTACAAACAAATAACCATGTTTTTAAGGGTAACTAAACCTACTAAATAACATGGGAAGTTACTACAAGTTTTTACAAAAACTTCAAGTTCATGATGTAGTGTAATTTACTTGATTTTGAAACTTGGTAAGTGTTAAATAATGTAGGAACGTTTTTCCGATTGAAACGAGTCGTTCAGAGGTGTTCTACTCAATATGAAAGGCGGAAACAGACATATCGAGTTCGATTCAGCTAGATATTCAATTTAACTGTCTTTCTGATTGATTTGACAAGGTTTTACAGCGAAACCACACTTCGGTAGCACTTCGGATCCGGAATCACACATACAAGAATGACTCAAACGAAATCAGACAACACATATATATAGGCATGCTAATTCCACTTGAACATGCTAAAACGGAATTAGTTTCATACGGAATTACGATTTCAAATGAAATTAGCAAGCTAATTTCGTATGAAATCCCTGATCCATTTCAAGCGGAATTACATCTTGTAATTTCGTTTGAACTTGCCTGTTAACCTATTTTCTCATTTTACGTGCTCTGATTTATCTAATTACATACAAGACTTGATACAAGACGAAGTCGACAGACGCATGCACCAACAGACTCCCCCTCGAATGTTGACGAGTCTTCAGTGTCGAGTCTTCAACATCTTCAGTCTTTATCAGTCTTTAACTCTTCCTGAAGTATCTGACACTGTAAAGTATCCTCAATCTTCTTTCTCTTTCTTCCAGAATCGCAACCTAGCTCTTGAGTCTTCTATTTCTCTTGATTAGATTTCTTGATTCCTTAAGCTCATCAGCATCAACAGTTCCAGGATCGTAACCTGGCCTACCTGCACAACCTCTACCGCACAATAAATTTCACAATTTTAACATTTGACAAATTTAAAAATTACCACTTGCAGATATTAATCTAAAAATGATTTAACATTTAAAACACACTCTCTGATGAACCACTTGAAGAAATATCATTTTTCAAATTTAAAACTTCTTTCAAACAGACTCCCCCTCACTGATTGTCATCATGTTTAGCACTTGGAATTTTGGAAGTCAGCTCTCCAACATCAGTTGTCAAAAATCTTTTTGAATTTTTCAAAATTTTATGCTAAAACACACTAAAATCTTTTTGGATTTTTGAATATAAATGAAATGCAGTAAAAAAATATTTACTAACAATATTTTTGTGAGTTTGTGTAAGAGGATCATATCAGTTTTTTAGACAAACCACCAACACCATTAAGCTTGAACCATTTTAAGTTCTAAACGATTCACTTAGATTGTCAGTATACTGATCCACTTAAATTTTTACACAAAGTTCAACTGTTTCGAGATACGAGATTGATGTTTTAGAGACTTAAACTTATTCACCTGTCCCACCTTAGAATATACTCCCGTATCCATATCCCAATATTCAATCTTACAGGTGAGTATACCACAGATGATATCTGTAAAGGGTTAAACTGCGAGGGCCGTGAGAGCTCAGGTCAGAACTTCCGTTCAGCAGAGAGATTACGGCTTCGACTTTTAGTATGTTCCCTTTTAAGAATCTTTTCTTCAACAGCACATGATTAGCAATTTGCAATGTTTCATCATTTTTTTGTACTGAGGGTGATGCTATATTTCAAGCAAGCAGAAAGTATTATACGGGGACTAGGCCATTGCTTCAGCAAAATCAGAAGTCCCGGGATAATACGCCAGATATCACTGAGTATAAAGACCTAGTATCTCAGAAAGAGGGACCTTTCAAACAAGATTTTGGGGGTTACCCATATATCCGAGAGATGTTCCCCACGATATAAGTAAGTTTGAAATTTAGATTTATATCTCGTCACAATCTATTAAATGTGTAAAAACCTACTGGGACATCATCAGTGAGACCGTTTATCACATTTGACTTTCAATTCTTTAGCATGCTGTGATAGTCCACTGATGTACTATCATTTCCTCTTTTCACAACAAAACTCATTTTTGCTTTTATCATGTTTTTGACATTTTCAAATTTTCTATTGTTTTTGGATTTTCTGAAATTCTTACTCCCCCTAAAATGCAAAATCATTTAAAGGAAAATTTGAAAACAAACTGTACAACAAACATGACAAGTGATATCGAATCACTTCACTTCGCCATCCACTTGGCATAAACAATCAGAACTCCCCCTTACAACAAACTATTTTCCCATTATGATTTCAAAACACTTAAGTTAGTTTTAATCAAATGGTTTTTTCAGAAAATTAGTTTTGTTGATTTAATAAAACCACATGTAGGTTCGGGGATCAATTCATCACCTTGTTCTATCAATCACTTGAAAAATATAACATTTTAAGTTTAAACATCAAACACCACTTGTAGAAAATCAAGTACAACTTAATGTCCCTGATTTACCACTAATAAATCGAAATCACTTTTGTGAATTTCTCAAGAAAAATGCAGATACCTGCTTCACACTTACCAACCTGGAAGCTCCGACAAGTCATACCTCTTCAAAAACATTTTTGCAAGAATGATGCCGATTCATGCTCCGCGATTACCCACTTGGGAGCTCCGGCAAGTCATACTTCTCACTTATGAAAAACTGACATCCAAGTTTCACCGAACTTGGATGTTTCCTCCTCAGTTTCACTCGGGTAGTAAGATGCTTTCTTTGTTTCATAAAAATCCTTTACCCCTTTTACTTTCCCATCGATCATTTTTCGAAAAATCTTTTTAACATTTCCATTGAAAACTTTTTCGACATCAAATTCTTTCTTTTCAGAATAGAATTGATTCGAGATCCCAACCTTTCCAACTTTTTATTTAAAATTTTCAGCCCGCAATGGTGGAAAATTAACATCATCCATTGGCGGTACAGATGTTTCAATTTTTAGCTCAACTTGTGGCTCCTCTGACTTTGTGGAATCAGATTCATCGCCAGATTTCACATCAAATTTCTTAACAACCCACTTCTGGTTGTCAAGATTCACTCTTCTCTTGTAAAATCTTTTTAAACATTCACCAACTTCATATGTAGAATTTTTAAGCACTTTAAACTTTTCAGTTGGTGGTTCAGTTTTGTCAACAACTTTTTCTTTGAGTTTAGAAACAACTTCCTGTTTTGTCTTGGTTACCAATGGACAGTTCCAGGCAATGTGTCCAACTTCTTGACATCTGTAACAGGTTCTTGTCTCTTTTCTCTGGTAAGTTCCATTCTTCTCAAACTTTTGTCTCTCAGCAAAGAACTCTTTGTTTGTTTGCTTCCAGAATGAGCTCTTTTGTTCTTCTTCCGAACTTGTCCCTGAAACAAATACAGTTTTTGGTTTATCATTTTTATAATTTTTATGATTTTCTGGTGGAATAAAACCTAGACCTTTCTTTTTGTAATTACCGTTATGGTTTGGTTTCTTTTGAAAACCAGAACAAGAACTGTAACCCTTTTTCTTGTTACAACGTTGTTAAACTCTTGAGGTGTAAGGATTAGATTTTCCAGTAAGATTTACATCTTTTATTTCAGAAATATTGATTTCTGTTAGTTTGAAAACCTTTTTGATCATTTTTGGTTTAACACCTCTTATTGGAAATTCCTCATCAGAATATAATTTGTCTGAATCAATCAAAGTATATGCCATTTTGATCGGTTCGTCATTCAAATTAGACTTTGATAACAGGAATTCTTTATTATAAACCCGTTTAACTGACGACTTTAGATTGTCAACTGATGATGAACTCGAACATTTGGACTCCAACTTTGACTCTGACTCCTCATCTTTATCCAACACCTGATCGACCACCTTTTTTATTAACTCAGACTCATGATCAGTGTCAGACGATGTGAACGTGACGTTGATATTTTCTGGTAACTCATAAGTTATTTCGGATTTTAACTTTATATTGACTGCCTTTTTGACTTGCTCCTCATTTGGTTTTCTGGGGGAATAACCTTCCCAGATCGGAGGTGGACACTTGTTATAATTTGCACTTTGTTCATACCATTATCCTTTTCTTCAGTCTTCTTATCTTGAAAGGCTTCAAATCCTGCAACAGTTGGATAAATTCGATCAATCAAATAATCAGAACTAGAATAACTTTGTAATAAACGTCTGATTCTTTCATTCTCTATCTTTTCAGTCTCCAACTCTTGCTTCAACTTTGCACATTCTTCAATGTAATGATTAATGGCCTTCTATTTTGTCATCATCACAGCATTCATCATAGTCAATGCATCTTCTCTTTCATAATTCGTCTTTTGAAGACCAGTCACTGTTCTATTCAACACGTCATATGATTCTTTCACATAGTTGAGATTGAACAATAAGTTTTCTTTCATCTTATCATGTTCATTCAACTTATCATCTTTCTCTTCACATTGCTTGCATGATTCTGAACACTATAGACAAGGTTTGATAACTTCAACAATCTTTTCAACTTCAATAATCTTTTCAACTTCGACTATCTTTTCAATTTCAACCACTTTCTCAGCTTCAAACACTAGCTCAGTTTCAACCACTATCTCAGCAACTTTAACTTCTTCACTTTTTCAGACTTCTCTTCTTGAATAGCACTTTCTCGTTTCACCTTTTTCTGTTCTTTTGCTGTTTGTCTCTCCTTCAGCTTCTTCACTCTATCTGCAAAATAAAATTCAAAACTTTCAGGAGATAAATGAGCTTTTGCAATATTAATATGTTTTTCTTCCTCATCATCACTATCATTAGTTGATGATTGATCAAACACTTGTGTTTGTTCTGAACTATCATCTGAAGAACTAGATTCATCATCTTGATTCTTCTCATCGCTGGCAAACGTTTTCATCCATTCCTTCATCAAATCTGGCTCTTGAACTATTTGTGCAATGAGACCTGCTATTTTTGAATCAGATGGAATGTATTTGTCCCAACTGAAACCTACAGCCACTTTCTCATCATCTTGATCAATGATACCATAATAAGCTTTCTTATTTGCATCTTCGATCATTTTAGCATGTGCAGTTTGTGGTTCTTTTTGTTGATACGGTTGATGAGCAACTTGTTGATAAATGGCTTTCCGATAGTAATCATCTTTTCCAAACGGATTCTGTGCTCCACTTGCTTCTCGATTTTTACATTCTCTCTTGAAATGTTCTTTCTCCCTGCATCGAAAACAAGTAACTTTAGATTTATCAAAACCCAAAGTAGATACATTAGCATCCAAAAAATCATTTCTTCCTGTAATCATCTTGAATTTTTCAGCTCTCCTCAACACACTAGCTAAACACCATTTAGTATCCATCAGTTCCAATTCTTCAGCATCGATCTGATCGTAATCCTCTTTTATCAGCATGGGATTTCCGATCCTTCCTGCAACTAATCCTTCATAAGATTCCAATGCTGTAACAAGTAATGCCATATGACTTTTTACAACTTCTTCAGAAAATTTTTGACCATTCTGAAGATGCAAGGCAATGTTGCAATTTAAAACATGACCATTGTTGCTGTTTGAGCTTTGAACTTGATGACTTGAACTTGAAGCTTTTGGATTTACACTCGGATATGAAGAGAATCCACTGCTGCTGCTGTTTGAATTTTGATTGATTGATTCAAATGAATTATCAACACTGAAAGCAGTTTGGATTTTCGGGCTTGCTTCTACATTCAGAACACTCCCTTTGTAGTACATTTTAACATCTTGTTGTGCACTCGGATTGTTCATTCATGCAATCTTTTGTTATTCAAGATCTTGTCCTTCAATCTTTTCAATGAACTGGGAAATTGTCAAACCATCATATTCTCCAGTATTTTTCAAGATCATCAGATAAGTACCCCATTCTTTCTGAGGTAAAGCATCAGCTAATTTGTCGACCCATTCTTCACGATCTTTGTTGATATCTAACAATGACATTGAACGTACTAAGTGACAATATCTTTCAATCAGTTTCTTTGTATCTTCTCCTGGCCAACTTGTAAACAAGTCAAATTCTTTCTTCAGCAATGCTTTTTTACTCTTGATCATTTTCTCACTTCTTTCAAACTTGATTCAAAGTGCTTCCCAAATTGAACGTGAAGTCTTATCATGTTGAAGCAATACAAATATATCTTCTTTAATAGCTTGCTGAAGTAAACTGATCATCATCTTTTCTGCTTTGTACATGTCACGTTCTTTATCTGTAAATTCATAACTTTTCTTTTCAACTCCCAAATCTGTATGTGGTAGAACATACATTTTCTCAACACATTCCCAAGATCTCAAATGGTTAGCTTGAACCCAGTTTTCAAATCGATCTTTCCAACCGTAATACTCCTCAATTCCCATGAGTTTCGGGGGTTTTTTGCAAAGTTCTAGTTTCGTTTTCCATGTTCATGTTCTTAGCAATTTCAGCCGGAGTAGTCGGGGATGTAGCAAACGCGTTGTAGAATTCCACTTCCATGTTTCGGGAAAATTTTTCAAAAACTGACACTTTCAAACGGAATTAATTCTTCAAGCGAAATTACTCTCTTTAAACAGAATACCCTTTCAAACGGAATCACCTGTTGAAGCAAAATTACCTGCAAATCAGTTTCAAACGGAATACCAAAACACACGGAATAAGGCTTTCAAACGGAATAACGATTTGAACCGAAAATACTGATTTCGTTTGAAACTTGCAAACGAAATTACACACTGAAACGGAATACTCAAGCAAAATTACTGATTCCATGCGGAATTAAGTGTGATTTCAAACGAAATTATGCTGACATCATCATTTCGATTAAACTTTCCAAGCGAAATTACAAATTCTGTCAATTTTAGAACGAATTAAGGTCCAATTCTTTCAAGGGTTTGTTAAAACACTGTCTCACACAATATGTGAGAAAATTAGCCGATTTTAACCATGAAAAGTTGTTCAATTTTGAAAAAAAGGTGTAGAAGTTAGAAAAATCTGATGAAATCAAGCTGAGTACGAAAGAACTCCTCCTGAGCTCTGATACCACTTGTAGGAACGTTTTTCCGACTGAAATGAGTCGTTCAGAGGTGTTATACTCAATATTAAAGGCGGAAACAGACATATCGAGTTCGATTCAGCTAGATATTCAATTTAACTGTCTTTCTGATTGATTTGACAAAGTTTTACAGCGAAACGACACTTTGGCAGCACTTCGGCTCCGGAATCACACATACAAGAATGACTCAAACGAAATCAGACAACACATATATATAGGCATGCTAATTCCGCTTGAACATGCTCAAACGGAATTAGTTTCATACGGAATTACGATTTCAAACGAAATTAGCAAGCTAATTTCGTGTGAAATTCCTGATCCATTTCAAGCGGAATTACATCTTGTAATTTCGTTTGAACTTGCCTGTTAACTTATTTTCTCGTTTTACGTGCTCTGATTTATCTAATTACATACAAGACTCGATACAAGACGAAGTCGACAGACGCATGCACCAACAAATAAGTTGATGATTGTTGTGATGATTTTAAAAGAAAATAAACACATGTTTTGAAAACATGGGAAACCTCCATTTTTAGGGGAAACCATGTCAAAATATAAGTTATGGTGAAACTTATTCCCTAAAAATTTACCTAAAAGCATTTACCAAGGTTTCCGTAAATTTTTATGTAAACTTTAAATTAAGAAATGATGATTTCTTCAAGATAAAAATTGATATTAAGTATGTATATTTTTGAAGAATATATATATATATATATATATATATATATATATATATATATATATTTATTGATCACCAAATTTTGTGCGAAGTGTATGTAGTATGTATTACATGTAATAGTGTATTAGGACTTGAAAATACACTAAATACTCCTAAGGAGTGAAAATACAAAATACACATACAATATCCTTAGACAAATACAAGAGAATATATTTATGAAAATATATTTCTTAAAAGAATATGTAACTTGGATAAGTTATGAACATGAAATGAAGTTTTGGACAAAATACATAACTCGGGTGAAAAATACAAGATACTTATATTTATTTGTGAGAAAATAATATAAGTAAGATACATAGTTAAAAATATAAATTATTTTTAACACACAAAGAACAAATACATAAAAGATGGTGACTTGTACTTGTGCGATACAAGTCTAGTGACTAACGTTAATAAAACACGTATAGGTCCCGACGCTAAATAAGCAAACCCGGTGAAGTTTACGGTGCAAGAAACGCAAAGTTGTGAGTTCATGCTCCCCCTTTTCTTTTAACTGTTTTCAGTTTTATAACTTCGGGGGTGAAGTACATGTTACTAAGTGTTTACAGAAAAGTGAGATTATGTCCCCACTTTTAAACTTTTACATACTTTTTAATCTTGGGGAAAATACATGTGTTATGGTATGATGGATACAAAAATGAGGAATGATACTAGAAATAGTGTCACAAATAGGGTACCAGAAGCACCATTAATCGTGTACATACTAAGACCGCAGAACAAAAGGTTAGATCTAATGGGTTTTCGGGCAGCCACACTCTTGGTGAAAACTAGTACCAAGTAGTGCTTTTGTGTCTCAGTCGTGAATCGACAACTAGAAAAATGTCTATGGTTTGGATGCTTTCTATGTCGTGTCACATGTTAATGGCCTTGCAAACCATTAACAACCTTGATACATACAAAAATACTTGATTTATACAAATTACATACCATGTTTTTATAAAAAGTATACAAACGTTCAATACAGAAACTGTGTTGGTGCACCGAATGTCTGTTAACTTCGTCTTAATCGAGTCTTATGTCTAGATAGGATGAATGAGTGCACAACAGGGTTAGAATTTAGGGTTTTATGTGATTAAGTAGGTGATTCCGCTTGAAGGTGACTCAGACCAGTTCAAGCAAAATCATTACATGTGATTCCGCTTGAACAGGGCTGTGACAGATTCAAGCGAAATCACTGAGTCTATATATAGTTGTTGTGTGTTGTCATTTGAAGTGGAATCTGCTCTTGTACTCTGAGATGAGGTGCTGTCCGTGTGTCATTTGAACGTGTTAAAAGCTCAGGAAATCGGTAATAGAAAAGAATTGAATGGAAACAAGTTGTTTGACATTGTTTGCATTGATTCCGCCTTTGTAAATGATGATGAACTACTCAACTTGACTGTTTAGGGTCACTAGACGTTCCAACAAACTGCATGAATTCACACCAACATTATGTTGGCGATTTTCCAAAAACTCACATGTATTTAAGGTAATTAAAGTGGATGTGCGCGCGGTCTTACTCTTGCTCTTGGATGTTGGTTATGTTTATCTATGAATAAAGTTGTAAACTTATCAAACAAAATGATGTCTTGTGATGTAAACACTTAACCTATATTTTCAGTTATGTAATGTTATTGGCATTTGAAGTTATTTTTACGAGCATGTAGTATGTTTACCATTCGTATGCAATGAGAACCTTTCATGATCACACCTCGTGCTTCCGCCTTAGAAAGGGGTGTGACACGCATATAGTACATGATTTCATTATGTTTTGCTATGTATGTTCACTTAGCATGCTAGTATAATGATTTTCATATATTAAATTTTGTTGCATATGTTCATCCAGCATATGGACACATTGTTTTACATTTTGAACCGTTCGAACCGTTTTGAGCTGTTTGATCTATGTGAATTATTTGTACTGTTGGAACCGTTTGAAACTGTTTGATTTATGTGAAGCGTTTGGATCTGTTTGAACCGTTGGGTTAGGGAAGTGATTAGGTAACGAGGCGAGTGTAATGTGATAAAAGCATGGTGGATACGCCGCTGGTACTTCCTATATATAAGTGCTTTTAACACATTATATCTCATTGCGTTATCTAGATCACTTGGGCAAAGGTTATCAAAACAAAGTTATATTATGAGGTTTTTCTAATAATATAAACCGTTCGAGTTTTATTTCAAAAACAATTTACGATCTGGGTTTACTTAAACAAATGTTTTGGAGTTAAGATTCATGGCATCGAGGTTTTATAAAACAAATCTGTTTTAACTTGGTTATTTCAGTTTGCATTACAAACATTTTACAAAACTTGGTTTTCTAATTATCAATTAACAAAGTTGTTCAAGTTATTTCAAAAGGCAAACGAGCCATGAATCGGACACTCACATAAAACCTATGTACTCGCCGGCATTTTTATGCTGACGTATTTTCACATGTGTTTCAGGTACCATAGTTGATGATGTTTGATGATGTTATTTGGTGCATGCTCACATAGGAATGGACGAGACCTTAGTGACTTAATAACAATGGAAGTTAATTGTTCATGTTTTGTTTCTAGTTTAATACAATGTAATAAATTTAATTCAGTAAAACATAACTTTTATCCATGTGTTGTGAAACAATGACTCTGTTACGACACTCCCCGACGTTTCCGCCGTGGTTTGTTGTTTTAACGCGGTCGGGGTGTGATAGAAAAGTTGGTATCAGAGCTCATGGTTATAGGGAATTAGGTTATTCGTAATGCTTTGACCTAGTCTATAACCTTCCTAGGAGCCTAACGCGAGTTTACTTGCGTTTAGTCATAAAACAATACCGTCGCCTATCTTTAGGTGACAACCACAATAAGAACACAAATTTCGAATCTGCTTTGAAAAATAATCATCTGTTCTAGGATGATTCATTATAAGGTTTCGAACCTTCAAAGTTTTCAAAATCCTGTCAAAGTTTGGGTCTTATTAATGTGAACACGTGCAATCTGGAAGGGTGGGTGCCTGTACCCTGAGTTTTCTGTCTAAGGCTAGAGTGTTCGTACAAATCCGCAGTATCGGACCAGTCACTCTTACCTGGGAACTCTTAGGGTGAGTATCCACTTATAGGCGACCATGTCTTCGCGATACATTATGAGGACCTATTTACTTTGATTCAGCCTTTGTGCGTCGTTTGTTTGCATTCGTGGTTCGAACGAATGACCATCACCCATGCTTTTTGGTTGATAATTGTAACATCCTATTCTTACCCAAAGCCATTTCATTTGTTTTCTCGCATGCTTCCTCTTTTAGAATGCCTCCTTGACGTGACAATCAGATACCAAATGAAGAACTGGCAGCTATCATTACACAACAACTGGCTGCTGCAATCCCAAACATTATTGCACAATATAATCAAGCCCTCAACAAAAATAATGCTCCCTGTAACTTCAAGACATTCAACTCTGCCAAGCCATCAAAATTTTCTGGGTCTCAAGGAGTGTCACACCCCGACCGCGTATAACATGCAATCGCGGCGGAAACGTCGGGGAGTGTTGTAACAGAATTAATTGTTTCACAACCATGGCAATTAAAGTTATGTTTTATTCAGAAACAAAAGGAGTATACTGTCTTAAAACAACTGAACAAAGAGTACATAACATTATTTAAACTAGTTCTATCTTCATTTTAAGTCTCTAAGAAACAGGTCCGCCCTAGTATGTCCTGCTCAAACCTATGCACCATTACCTGAAACACATGTGAAAATAGGTACGTCAGCATAAAAATGCCTGTGAGATACATAGGTTTTATGAAAATAGGATTCATGACTTGAGTTTAAAGAAATGTTTAATAAAAGTTAGTCATGAGCCTTGTTAATTGTTTTGTTTTATAAATCTGTTGAAAACGATAATAAAGTAGATGATATGTAAAGGAAAAATGTAAGGTTAAGTGAATAACCAAGTAAAATGAGTTTTGTATAAAATAAGTTGTTTGTAAAATAATGTCTTGTGAAAAACATGTTATTTGTGTAAAATGTTATATGTCTAAACTGAAATGATTCAAATAAACCACCAATGTAAATTGCCCATGTCTAAACCATTTGTTAAATGTCTTTGTGTAACTATGTCAAAATGTTTATGTCAAAATGTAGTTTGTGAAATAAGTATATCAATATCAAAATGTCTATGTCAGATGTCAATCATGTAATGTGTAAACAAAATGTCATGTATGGCAAGTAAAATATATCAAATACCATAGGTAAAATGTACAAAACAAGGTATTGAAGTAAATCAAAGTTATGTTTTGTAGAAAACTGCATGCTATACTGATACGAACATCTATGCGGTATTGTAAAAATGCATACATTCAAGCCTTGAGACTGTGGTGATAAAACTTTAAACAAATTAAAGGTTCATCTGAGTTATGTATTCGAATTCGGTCATTCCTTTCATCCAAACATACCTAGGATGTCAGGAACGGGAGTTGTCAATTCCTATGGTACCACTACCTACTAACGAGCGACGTAGCTAATGTTAATGATTGTATTTTTGTCCCATTGAAACAAACCAAATGTCATACCAACATGTAAGCATGTGAAAAACAATGCACTAAGTATGTAATCAAATGTACACACATAGCGTGAAATGTAATGTAAAATGATGTACTAATTATGCACACAATGGACATACATAGCATAAGACACAATGAAATCATGTACTATAAGTGTACTATTGAACATAACAAGCATATGATATGAAAAACATGGAAAGCATGAAAGTAACAAGTAGGCACATGTGTTTCACCCCAAAATGTTTGGAAAACAGTAAAAGAGGGGTCTATGTACTCACTTGAGATTTCTCAATAGACTTTAGATATCCACCAAGCAAAGCTAGAAGATCACGGATTCAAATGTCACCTAATATAGGTAACTACATTAATAAACGGACCTAATCGGAGGATCGGGTAGTACGAGGGTTTGTAAACCAAATGAGTGTAGGAACTCATGTAATATGGTTTAACAAAGCCTACATACTAAAATGAAACCTAGCCTAAGTGCTTTTGACCAGTTACGACCCGTTTAGGTAGCTTATGCTACTTTAACGCGTCGTTTGCGTAAAACGTGTTCGGACCGCCTAACTAGCCCTATGACAAGTAAGATATGCCTTAACATATTTAATATTGTTACTAAATCAGTTTAGATGGCAAAAGTTATGTTACATAGGCTTAAAATGAATTTTAACATAAAAAGGGCATTTTGGTAATTTACCTAAGGCATATATACTACCTATCATACAACTACTTAAATGACGTGACCATAAGGTATAACCCCAGAAGGTTATTCCCTATACTACTATGGTCAACTAAAGTGTTTGGTCGGATCCTAATGATCGACCAAATGGGTCGGGTTCGAAAGCATAAGCGATTTATTAGATCGCTTACCCTTACGACCCTAAACAAGAACAAATATAAAAGTGACGAGGTAAACATGCAAGAACATGTTTAGTTAAGTTAGAAAACAAATTTTGATATCCTAGAGTAGTTTGGTTACAAAATACGCGAGAACACGCATTTTTCCGAAACTACGACTCGTTACTGAGTCTAGATAATGTGGTAATCAGTAGGTATAGTCACTAGGGACTATAACCATCGTGATTACGCTCACGTTATGAAGTTCAAATGAACTTCATGTTGACCATAAACTGGTCAAAGCTGAAAGCCAAACAATGTTTGACTTTCACGCTAAAGCGCGTAAAAGAACGAAAGAGGACTTACAAAAGGTCCAAGAACGGATGTTTGACCCGATTATTCTCAGGTATGAAGTGAAATCACTTCAACTTAGAGAGAAATCAGATCAAGGTGTGAGTTTTGAGTGAAGGGGGTAGGGTATTTATAGTTTTTGCACAACCGTTAAGATCGTTCATCGTAAAATAAGCTTCGATCTCATCCGTACACATGTGCCCATGGTTTTGTGAAACCATGGGGAGCCCATAGTTTCATTAAAACCATGTGAAAATGAGGGGAACAGCTGGAACAAGCTGGAATTTAGATTTTTCATTTTGGTCCCTTCCTAAGATAACTTTGGCAGAATGTCAATTTTGGTCCCTGAATGTGCAAAACATGGTTTTTGATGCATTTTTGACACGTTTAAGCCCCGTTAATCCCATTTCAAGGCTCTAAAATGAAGTAAAAGTATAGGGAACATGAAACATGCTCAAAAATATCTCGGATTTCGATTCGTTTGGTCGTACGGTTGCGTTGTTCGGTTAATTACGACGAAACACGAACGATTGCGAAAAACGATCCAAATTATGCGACGAATGGATTTTTGGCAAGTCAAACACTAAAGCATAATATAGTCATGCTTACATAAATTTTTGGATGTCCGGATGTATTCAGAACGTGAGATATGCGCGAAAATGCAAACTTATGCACTTTTTGACGCTTTTAGTCCCTGAATGAACATAGAGTTTATTTTAGCATACCGAACCCCTCAAAGCTTATTTCTAAGCTATGTAAAGGATATTTAAGGTGTTTTTAACTTATGGCCATGTTCCGGAATGTTCGTTACAATTCAAATTGGCATACTTTCGCAGTTTGTCAAGTTTAGTCCCTGTAGGCGAATTAATCTTGTTTTTGCCATACCAAAGCCTTCAAAACTTATTTCTAAGTTATGTAAAGGTTATTTAAGGTATGTTAAGCATATGTTGATGTTCCAGAGTATTTGTCGCATTAAACTGATTAAGTTTACGCACCATTTTGCGTATAACTCTCCAGAAAGCGATGTAGAGTTTGAATTTGAATAAAAGTCAAAACATGTAAAATGTAAAACATAACCAAACAAACATTGGGATCAAATAACTTTGTTTTATTGATAACTGAATTGTTTACAATTATTTCAAACACAGATGTTACAGTCTCCCCTACTTGTGGAAATTTCGCCCCGAAATTTGTTTAGAGGAAACTCGTGGGAAAAGATGCGGATACTTCGCCTTCATTTGATCTTCGCGTTCCCAAGTAAACTCGGGTCCGAGTTTAGCTTCCCAACGAACTTTGAACAAAGGAATGCACTTGCGTTTAAGCCACTTGACTTCACGTTCCATGATTTCCACTGGCTTCTCAACAAATTTCAGTGTTTTGTCAACACGAATTTCGTCAAGCGGTATGTGGAGGTTCTCATCAGCTAAACACCTCTTGAGATTGGACACGTGAAAAGTTGGATGAACATTTCCAAGTTCAGGAGGTAACTCAAGTCTGTAGGCTACCTTACCGATTCTTTCGACGATCTTGAATGGTCCAACGTATCTAGGTGCAAGTTTTCCTTTCTTTCCAAATCTGATCACACCTTTCCAAGGTGAGACCTTAAGTAATACTCGATCACCGACTTGAAATTCCAAGGACTTGCGTTTTGGGTCTGCGTAACTCTTTTGACAGCTTCTAGCTGTCTGAGGGGTTATCACGAACTTTCTTAATCTTGTCAGTTGTCTCTAAAATGAGGGCAGGTCCAGTAAGCTGAGCCTCACCGATCTCATTCCAGCAGACTGGTGAACGACATTTTCGACCATAGAGAGCCTCGAAAGGAGCCATTTTGATGCTAGAGTGATAACTGTTGTTGTAGGAGAATTCAATCAATGGAAGATGCGAATCCCAACTACCACCAAAGTCGATCACGCAAGCTCTAAGCATATCCTCCAGAGTCTGGATTGTTCTTTCAGATTGACCATCCGTTTGCGGATGATAAGCTGTGCTCAGGTTAAGTTGGGTCCCCATAGCAGATTGCATGGTTCTCCAAAAATGAGAAGTGAAACGAGCATCTATGTCAGAAATGATGTTCAAAGGAACACCATGTCGAGCTACAATTTCATCCACATAGATTTTAGCAAGTTTGTCAGCAGGAAAATCCTCAGGGATTGGTAAGAAATGCGCTGACTTAATGATGTATGTAAAATGCAACATATAAATTACATCAAATGAGGCATAAAACTAACCCTTTTTAAGTACTAATATTGGAAAAAGAGTGTTTTTGTCTTCCTTTTGTATTTTCAGGATTAAATGAGCTCAAAAACGCAAAAGAAGCAAAAAGACAGCTAAATCCAACATAAATACAAGAAAAGGAATATTAGTGGACTGCCCGACCCCTCAACGGTACCTTCCAAAGCAAAGTAGAGAAATCAGAAGACTGAATACGCCCCGTGCTCAGCCAGCACGGGGCCGTGCCCAAGAAGCAGCAGAAAAGACAAATCTATAGAAGCTTCTATTGCCCATCACGGGGCCGTGCTCAGCGGACACGGGGGCGTGTCGAAAGTACAGCAGGCGCATTTATTGTAATTGCGAATTACAAATAATGAGGAGAGAGATTGTCAGACGGACACGGGGCCGTGCCCAGCGGACACGGGGCCGTGTCCAGCTCTCTGTTCAGCCTATAAATAGGAGTGCTTGGATTCATTTCATCTCATCCCTTGGCACACCACCTCTCTCACACTTCATCCACCACCCACCACCATCACAACACCATTATCCACCACCATCATCCATTGTCCATCGTAGAGTGTGTGAGTCGTCTCGGGATCCAAGATTGATCGTAAGAGTTCTTGACAATCAAGGCCATGTTTGCCTAAGTCTCTTACATCACTTGGTGAAGACAAAGTGTCTAGTATAATACTTTTTATTTCTAATCTTTTGCACTTTTTATTTGGTTTTGTATTAATGACTTTAATAACTAGTTACTTATGTTGAAGGTGATCTTTCCTTATCGTTTGTCCGTGGTGTCTTGGCATTATTTTACTGTCTATATAAAATAAAGGATTTTCACCATTCATATCTCCACGGTCTATATGGAGATATGTTGGCTACCTGGTCGGGGGTTAAGGGAACGGTTTGGTAAAGGTCTTCCCATTGTTCAGCGTTTAGAGGTCCTGCAATGGACCTGGGTCAAATTTAGTAGGACCTCCTTCAATACTTCACGGTATTGGATGGCGGGGGTCCAAACTCTTTGATCCCCTCATAAGTTAACTACTATTAATACTATAACCCGGCTATTTAGGACTGTATCCCTGCTGACTCAGACTACTTAGCCGAGGGTAACGTCACCGCCAAAAGCGGGGCCTACCACAATACTGCATTAATAACTTAATTCATTATCTTCCAATAATCCACCCTTTTAGGATTGTATCCCTGCTGACTCAAACTACTGGGGTGAGGGTAACGTCACCTTCAAAAGAGGGGCCTACTACAATAACTAAGATAATCTCTTAATTATGTGCAAAAGTGCAGAAATAATCAAAGGTTATACTAGAGAACGAGTCGGAACCAAGTGATTCATCTTGTCTATCTGTTTTTCTTTATTTTTATTTTCAGCATTTTAGTTAGTTTTTAATTTTCTTAGTTTAAAACATTTTTCTAAACTTTTATTTTGGTTAGACGTTAAGGATAAACCGGTACTAAAAGCTCTTGTGTCCTTGGACGACCTCGGTATCTTACCAACGCTATACTACACTCAACGATGGGTGCACTTGCCCATATGTGTGTTTAGTGTTAGTGAAATATCGTGTTTTATAAATTTAAAACTTGGCTAAAATAAGTGTTAAAAAGGGCTTAAAATATACACCTAAAATAAGTAACACTTCGCACGCATCAAGTTTTTGGCGCCGCTGCCGGGGACACAAGGATTTTAAGAAAGTTAGGAATCAACGGCCTAATCATTTTTTATTTTTTTAGGTTTTTTCTTAGTTTTTCAGCTTCTGCAGAGCTCAGCACGGGCCGTGCCCGCTGAACACGCCCCTGTGCTCAATCATTGGAACTGGCAATCCTGTTTTACATCAGACAGTAAGCTGAACACGGGGCCGTGCCCACTCAACACGCCCCCGTGCCCAAGTTTCAGTTACTGAAAACAGAACCGTTAGATCCCGGCGGTTGGTAATTTCTGACATAAACATGAGTGATAGTAATTATTTTTACTTTCGGCACTCTTATGGTACGTGGTGTCAATTATATGGTGGCGAACATGAAGAAGTAAAATGCTACTTCCTAAATTATAGGCCCCACTACATGGACCCACCAACTTCTCACAACCTTAAGAGGGGCGAAAGTAAAAATAAGCACTATTTCTCCCTCGAATGCGCCCAGCCAGATATTCTAGGGGAAATGCTCCTTGACGAGTTATTTCAACTAGAAGAGCTAATTCTGAAATGGTTAGAAGAGCTTGGGAAGGATTTTATTGATCCACCCCAAGACGATACCCATGAAGAAATGTTGGAACCGCATTCCGACAACCTCGTTGCTCCCGAAAATACCTTCGTACCTAGCAAAGACTTGGACGATAGTCGTCCCTGTGTCGATTGTGCCGTGAAGGACTCTCCATCGACTTCGTTCGGTGCATACATAGACCTGAGCGATTCGGCATACACCTTCTTTAACAAGAGACCGGGAAAGGGTTGGACTTGTCCACCTAGAATGAAAATAGGAATTACCCTCACCGACAACCTCTTGCGTTCTCGCCTTAGTCTAGGACAATTAAGGTATCTTAGGCACTTTGGGGTTGTTCCAACCAGTAAGGAACCACCCAATTTCGACGAAATCCTTAGAAGAAGCAAAACTCCATAAAACAGCCTCCAGACACGGGGCCGTGTCCAGGTCAACACGCCCCCGTGCTCATTAAAGTGATTCTCTGCTGATTTGGTCAGAATACGGACAAAATGTGTCAGGAATTCCTCTGCACACGGGGCCGTGTCCAGTCAACACGGGGCCGTGTCCAGTGCACTGTCGTTTTCTTTAAATGCAGCCTGAATCCTGCTCATTCTTGACCACTTCAAAAGACAGAGATTCCTGGGATTTTCACTCATACCATCCTAGGTAAGTGCTAAAAGAAGGTTCCCAAAGACCCTCTTGTCCCTTCCACTTTTACTCATTTCCTCCTCTTTAAAAATTTTTCAAAATTTCCTCCATGGAAGCTTGGAAATCTCTTGATTCCAACCCTCTATGTGAAGTTTGCAAGATTATTTGCTAAGGATTCTTGTTTAAAGTTAGTTGTATAACTTTATTTTAAATTATCTAAGCCTAAAAACTAGCTAAAAATCATGAGAATAATTAAAAACTCCAAGACTCCCTAGCATAAAATCCTGCAGACAAATGAACACGGGGCCATGCTCAGTGAGCACGGGGCCGTGTCCGAGGATCTGTTTTGTAAAAATTTAGCTTTCTTCGGTTACCTTCGCAGAAAATGGCAAGCAGAACAAGCGGATCATCTTCAAGAAGTAACCGACAAGGGAGGAGATCTTCAACAGCAGAAGACTCTCTTGTAAACTATGTTTACGCTCTAAGAGAGGCTATTGACGAAATGACGGGAGTGGAGGAAGCATTGGTCGACCGTATCAACCATCTTACAGTGGGGCTGGAGGGCTGTCTCCATGAAGTAAACCTCTTGCACCTGAGGTTGAACCTTCTCGCCTCCCCGCCTTTGGTACCTATAATAACCTAAAGGGCGTGGAACATGGTACCCGAAGTTGTCATTCCAGCCGAATGGTACTCCATGCACCAAGAACCTCCGCGAAGAGTGGTGCAAGGATTCCCGGTGAATGTTCCCCCTCAACCACCAGCTGCGGAGGAAAATGAAGCCGCATTCTTCCTTCCTAGGGAAATCGAAGAATGGCTTTAAATAACATTTAGGGAAGAAATCATTCGGCTAAAAGTCCTACTATATCGGGAAACTATTCTCGAAATTTTCTTAAAATAAGTAGAACTTCTTATGATAACTTCGTGCACCTGCTGACCTATTTAGTTAAGTTTTAATTTTATCTTAATTTAGGACTATGTAAGTTCTCTCTATGATGAAATGAAATGATGGTTTTAAGGTTTGGATGGTTTGTAATGAAGAAAACACACTCATGGTGGTAAAGGATGAAAAGGGGAACGAGAAAAATGAACCCATGCACAAGAACAAGGCAACCCGACAATTCTCACCATTTCAGAAGGTTCAACACGGGCCGTGCCCAACCAACACGGCCCCGTGCTGAGCACCCTGCAGAAAACGCCCAGTTCAGGTAACTGGACACGGGCCGTGTTCACCCAACACGCCCCCGTGTCCAGGCTTCTGTTTCTCTTGTTTTAATTCTGTTACGGGCACTTGAACACGGGGCCGTGCCCGGACAACACGGGGCCGTGTTCAGTGCCCAGTAACACAAATTTTTGCTTTTTAAACACTATTTTACACATCTAATCAACCTAAAAATTTATTTTTGGGACACATTGAGGACAATGTGTAATTTAAGTGTGGGGGGGATGCTAAAACCTTGAATTTTGCAAGTCCTAAATACAAGCCTTACACAAAACTCTATTGGAACCGCTAATCACCCCAAATTTTTTTCAAAAATTTCATTTTTTTTTACTTGTCTAGGTTTAACTCGGAAAATTCAAGTTCTCAAAAAGGTTATATTTTTACAAATTTACAACCGATAGCGTAGTGATAAAAAGAACCAACATAAGAAAATTATGAAAAGGCATAGCAAACTTATTTAAAATTTGATTATATATACTTGATCACATAAAAACACATTCCCACAAAAGTGAGTTTTGAGCCTTTATTGAGCACACAATCACATATCATTTGACTAAATGCTCATTTTTCGTTTCTTGTGTGAATAGCCGCTTGGTTCTTACGACTCTAGAACTTGCCATGACAATACATTCCCGGTCCTTATCAACTTAAACCCGAGTAAGTAAATGATGGAGGCATTAGGACTAACCCTTTTTATTTCTACACCATTATTTTTCTTTTTCTTTTACCACCTACCCAAAAAATCCCCCTAGTTAGCCCCTTTGAGCCTAAACCTTTTCGTTTCATCACCCAAACAAAAACCCTTTTACCCACCAAAACCTTTTTCATTTTTAACCCTTTATTTTATTAACAAGTTCGGTTCTTCGTAAAAAAAAAAAAAAAAAATGTGTGATAATGATGAAGCAAAAAGAAAATAAACAAACAAGTTAATCAAAAATAACTTAGTTTGAATAAAAGCTTCATCAAAATAAAAAGCTGCAAAAATATGAAAACCGACACTTGTTACGCTTTTAGCCCTTTTTCCACTAACCACTAACCCAACCACCTACCTTTAACCCTAGCCTAACCCTTAACCCACAAAGTCCTCTTGATATCTACAAAGGTATAAAAGTTAAAAAGGAGGAGGATTGATTTCTTGGCAAGCCTATGGTAGGAATAAGTTCCATGCCGCTCTCGAGTGATTCACTAAAAATACACCTTCGGCCGAGTGTGAGTGATTTCCCCGTGAGGTATGTGAACTTGTATATAAATAGAATTTTAAAAAGGCATGTTATGCCCAAATAAGTAATTTCTTTTATGAAAAGTTCTAAATAAATCATTACGAATAGGAGTGTAAATAAATAAAAATAAAACCCAAAAAGATCTTGGAAATCCCGACACTCTACGACAAGCCCAAAACCTTCTCTTCTACCTATTCCATTTGGGAGTGTAAGCCACATATTAAAGAGTTTTGCTTGAGGACAAGCAAAAGTTCAAGTGTGGGGGTATTTGATGTATGTAAAATGCAACATATAAATTACATCAAATGAGGCATAAAACTAACCCTTTTTAAGTACTAATATTGGAAAAAGAGTGTTTTTGTCTTCCTTTTGTATTTTCAGGATTAAATGAGCTCAAAAACGCAAAAGAAGCAAAAAGACAGCTAAATCCAACATAAATACAAGAAAAGGAATATTAGTGGACTGCCCGACCCCTCAACGGCACCTTCCAAAGCAAAGTAGAGAAATCAGAAGACTGAACACGCCCCGTGCTCAGCCAGCACAGGGCCGTGCCCAAGAAGCAGCAGAAAAGACAAATCTATAGAACCTTCTATTGCCCATCACGGGGCCGTGCTCAGCGGACACGGGGGCGTGTCGAAAGTACAGCAGGCGCATTTATTGTAATTGCGAATTACAATTAATGAGGAGAGAGATTGTCAGACGGACACGGGGCCGTGCCCAGCAGACACGGGGCCGTGTCCAGCTATCTGTTCAGCCTATAAATAGGAGTGCTTCGATTCATTTCATCTCATCCCTTGGCACACCACCTCTCTCACACTTCATCCACCACCCACCACCATCACAACACCATCATCCACCACCATCATCCATTATCCATCGTAGAGTGCGTGAGTCGTCTCGGGATCCAAGATTGATCGTAAGAGTTCTTGACAATCAAGGCCATGTTTGCCTAAGTCTCTTACATCACTTGGTGAAGACAAAGTGTCTAGTATAATACTTTTTATTTCTAATCTTTTGCACTTTTTATTTGGTTTTGTATTAATGACTTTAATAACTAGTTACTTATGTTGAAGGTGATCTTTCCTTATCGTTTGTCTGTGGTGTCTTGGCATTATTTTACTGTCTATATAAAATAAAGGATTTTCACCATTCATATCTCCACGGTCTATATGGAGATATGTTGGCTACCTGGTCGGGGGTTAAGGGAACGGTTTGGTAAAGGTCTTGCCATTGTTCAGCGTTTAGAGGTCCTGCAATGGACCTGGGTCAAATTTAGTAGGACCCCCTTCAATACTTCATGGTATTGGATGGCGGGGGTCTAAAATCTTTGATCCCCTCATAAGTTAACTACTATTAATACTATAACCCGGCTATTTAGGACTGTATCCCTGCTGACTCAGACTACTTAGCCGAGGGTAACGTCACCGCCAAAAGCGGGGCCTACCACCATACTGCATTAATAACTTAATTCATTATCTTCCAATAATCCACCCTTTTAGGATTGTATCCCTGCTGACTCAAACTACTGGGGTGAGGGTAACGTCACCTTCAAAAGAGGGGCCTACTACAATAACTAAGATAATCTCTTAATTATGTGCAAAAGTGCAGAAATAATCAAAGGTTATACTAGATACGAGTCGGAACCAAGTGATTCATCTTGTCTATCTGTTTTTCTTTATTTTTATTTTCAGCATTTTAGTTAGTTTTTAATTTTCTTAGTTTAAAAAATTTTTCTAAACTTTTATTTTGGTTAGACGTTAAGGATAAACCGGTACTAAAAGCTCTTGTGTCCTTGGACGACCTCGGTATCTTACCAACGCTATACTACACTCAACGATGGGTGAACTTGCCCATATGTGTGTTTAGTGTTAGTGAAATATCGTGTTTTATAAATTTAAAACTTGGCTAAAATAAGTGTTAAAAAGGGCTTAAAATATACACCTAAAATAAGTAACACTTCGCACGCATCACTTAGTAAGACGATCAACGACTACCCAGATGGCATCATGACCTTTCTTCGTGCGCGGAAGTTTGGTAATGAGATCCATAGTAATGTTCTCCCATTTCCAAACTGGGATCTCTGGTTGCTCCAAAAGACCAGAAGGATGTTAGTGTTCAGCCTTAACCTTGAGACAAGTAAGGCATTTTGAAACATACAAGGCAATGTCTTTCTTCATACCAGGCCACCAATACTGAGTACGAAGATCCTTATACATTTTGTCTGAGCTAGGATGAACAGAATAGCGAGACTTATGAGCTTCATCCATAAGCAGAGTGCGAAGATTATCTTGGCTTGGGACCCACAAACGGTCCAAGAAATAATACGATCCATTGTCCTTCAAAACAAGATCAGGCTTAATGTGATAGGGTAATTCCTCACCCATCAAGTCTTGTGAAACACAAGCATGCTGAGCCTGAGAGATGCGGGCTTAAATATCAGCTCGAGCCTGAATGTCAGATTGAACACGAACACAATGAAGCTTGACATGTTCCTTACGACTCAAAGCATCGGCTACGACATTCGCCTTACTAGGATGGTAGCGAATTTCGCAGTCATAGTCGTTCAGAAGCTCAACCCAACGTCGTTGCCTCATATTGAGTTCTTTCTGATTAAAGATATGTTGAAGACTTCTGTGGTCAGTGAAAACCACGTATTTTGTGCCATATAAATAATGTCTCCAGATTTTTAGAGCGAAAACGACTGCACCCAACTCAAGATCATGAGTGGTGTAGTTTTTCTCATGCACCTTCAACTGCCTTGATGCATAGGCTTTGACTTTGTTCCTTTGCATCAGAACACAGCCAAGACCCAATTTCGATGCATCACAATAAACGATGAAATCATCATTGCCTTCGGGCAAAGATAGGATAGGTGCATCACAAAGCTTCTGCTTCAAGGTTTGAAATGTTACTTCTTGTTTAGAACCCCATTCAAAGGGTTTGTTCTTCTGAGTTAAAGCAGTTAGGGGAACTGCAATCTTTGAGAAGTTTTCTATGAAGCGGCGGTAATAACCCGCAAGACCAAGAAAAGAACGAACCTCGGTAGGAGTAGTAGGCGTATCCCAATCCTTAATTGCACTGATCTTGGAGGGATCTACATGAATACCTTGTTCGTTGATAATGTGCCCCAAAAATTGAACTTCTTTAAGCCAAAATTCACATTTAGAGAATTTGGCATAAAGTTGCTCTTTTTTAGGAGTTCCAGAGTAAGACGAAGATGTTGCTCATGATCAGCTCGCGTCTTAGAGTAAATCAAGATGTCATCAATAAACACAATGATGAACTTATCTAAATAAGGCTTTCAAACCCTATTCATCAAGTCCATAAAAACAGCAGGAGCATTAGTCAAACCGAATGGCATAACTGTGAACTTATAATGCCCATAACGAGTGCGAAAAGCTGTCTTGGGAATATCTTCTTCATGCACACGAAGTTGATGATACCCAGAGCGAAGATCAATCTTTGAGAAATAAGAAGCGCCCTGTAACTGTCCAAAGAGATCATCAATGCGAGGTAGGGGATATCGATTCTTGATGGTAAGGTTGTTAAGCTCACGGTAATCGATGCACATCCTGAAGGATCCATCCTTCTTCTTGACAAAAAGAACGGGAGCGCCCCAAGGTGAAAAGCTAGGACGGATAAAACCTTTATCCAAAAGTTCCTGCAGCTGCTTAGATAGTTCTTGCATCTCAGATGGTGCAAGGCGATATGGGGCTCTGGCAATAGGATTTGCACCAGGTACGAGATCAATGAGGAACTCGACTTGGCGTGCTGGGGTAATCCAGGTAACTCTTCCGGGAACAGCTCCGGATAATCCCGAACAACAGGAATATCTTGAATGGACTTACCTTTGCCTTTATCGGCTGTAACATGTGCTAAGAAGGCCACATAGTTCTTTCGCAGATATTTCTGAGCTTTAAAACAAGACATGAGTTTGAGACCACCAGCAGGTTTCTCACCACGAACCTCTAGGATCTCACCTGACGAAAGCGGCACACGAACGATCTTCTCAAAACAAACTACCTCTGCGTAATGCTTGGCTAACCAATCCATACCCACTATAATGTCGAAGCTTCCTAGTTGCATTGGCGTGAGGTCGATAGGGAAAAGATGGTTGTTAAGGTTCAACTGGCAGTTGCGAAGAACAGAATCAAGAACAATGGGTTCACCACTAGCAACTTCTACTGTCAAGGGTTTTCCTAGTTTCGTTCTAGACATGCGAAGCAAAGGCTCAAAAGATAACGACACAAAACTTTTATCGGCCCCTGAATAAAAAAGAACAGACGCAGGTTGGTTATTAACAGAGAACGTACCGTTCACCACTTCATTGTCTGCTTGCGCCTCTTGTGCATTCATATTAAAAACTCGGCCTCGAGCTAGAGCCTGATTTTGATTCTGATTCTGGTTTGTGTTGACCAATCTGACACTGGTTATGGTAATGAGTCAGGTCCCCACAATTATAGCACGAACCAGGAGGAAAATGAGGTCGTGCAGCTTATGCTTGCTGCTGAACATGTGGTTGTGCAGCCTGCTGAGCTGGGTTGCGGGCTGCTTTATTGGGAGCAAAGCGACAAACATCAGAAAGATGACCTGACTTCCCACAGTTAGTGCAGAAACGACATTGCAATTGCGGTTGATGGTGACTATTGCATCTGTTGCATAAAGGTGCATTCCCGTTATACTGCTTCTTAGCTGCAGGCTGATTGGGAGCAGCCTGGTTTTGTTGTGCGGTGATGGCAAAATTTTGGGAAGCCTTACGCTTCCTCGAACCAGAATCCTTAACCTTCTTGTTCTTACCCTTCTTGCTCTCATTCTGACCAGATGCCTGCTTCTTACCCTTGTCCCCCTTTCTATGCAGCTTACCCCTTCGAATCTGTGACTCGGTCAATGTCGCAGATAGCTCGATTGCCTGACGCAGTGTGGTAGGGTTACTACCAGTAACGGTGTCTAGTATGGAGTCAGGCAGACCATCGATATACCTTTCGATAGCCTTGTCGAGTGGGGTAACCATTGCTGGGCATAACAAACTCAACTCCTCAAATCTATCAGTGTATGCCCGGTGCTCACCACTATCCTGTTTCAGATCTTCAAATTCCCTCTCCAAAGCTCGTAGTTCATGACGAGGACAAAACTCCCTCATCATAAGTGTCCTCAATTCAGCCCATGTTTGTGCTAGAGCAACCTCAGCACCACGGTCTCTCATAACCCCGTTCCACCATGTCAAAGCCCTCTTCTGAAATACGCTTGAAGCAAACTCAACCTTCCGATTCTCAGGACACAGAACGTGATTGAAAGTATTCTCAATGCTCTCGAACCATTGAAGAAGCCCAGTTGCTCCCTCAGTACCCCTGAACTTAAGTGGTTTAGCCGAATTAAAACTCTTAAAATTGCATGGAGCATTGTTTTTGTTGTCGGCTTGGTTCCACTGAGCAAAGAGGTTTGGGAATTGAGCAGCCATCTGCTGCGCAATGATTTCTGCCAGTTCAGCAGTCTCTATCTGGTGTTCGCATCGAGGAGGCATTCTAAAAGAGGAAAACATGAAAGGAAACGAGTGAGATGATTGGATGAAGAGAATGAGATGAAACAAAATTAACAAAAGAAAAGATGGTGGTCATTTGTCCACATTACCAAGCAAACAAACGACACACAGTGACTAATCAAAGTAAATGGATCAAAAATAATGTATCGCGAAGACATGCTCGCCTATAAGTGAACACTCATCCCAAGAATTCCCAGGTAAGCACAACTGGTCTCGCGTCTGATGAGATATATACGAAGTGCTTGCCCAGACAGAAAACCCAGAATACAGGCATTCACCCTTCCAGTTTGCACGTGTTCACATTATTTAAAACCCAAGACCTTGACGAGATTTTGAAAACTCAAAAGGGTTCAAAACCATATAACAGAGGGTTCAAAACCTTACAATAGAGGGTTCAAAACCCTGAAATAAATCATCCAAAAATAGATGATTGTTTTTCAAAAATCGTTTCGGAAAATTTGGTTCTTGTTTTGATAATCACCTATGGATAGGTTGTGACACCTGTGTCACTTCAACCATTAAACAAATGCCAAACCAATGAAATATTGTATTTCATACTTGGGATTTGTAAAAGTATGTGTATCGTTTGCACATATCGACTCTTGTTCGATTTCAAGCTTTAAATCGCTTTCTGGAGGGTTATACGCGCTCTGATATGTAGATATAACCAGTTTAATCCAACGAACACTCCGGAATAGTGAAATAGGCTTAACATACCTTAAATAACCTTTACATAACTTAGAAATAAGTTTTGGAAGGTTTGGTATGCCGAAATCAAGTTAAATCGCTTAAAGGGACTAAAGTTGACAAACTACGAAAGTATGCCAATTTGAACTGTAACAGACATTCCGGAACATGACCATAAGTTAAAAATACCATAAATATCCTTTACATAGCTTAGAAATAGGCTTTGAGGTGTTCGGTATGCTAAAATAAACTTTTGGGTCATTCAGGGACTAAAAGTGTCAAAAAGTGCACAAGTTTGCATTTTTACGCATAACTTACGTTCTGAATACATCCGGACATCCAAAAATTTATGTAAGCATGACTATATTATATTTTAGTGTTCGCCATAAGAAAAATCCATTCGTCGCGTCATTTGGATCGTTTTTCGCGATTGTGCGCATTCCGTCGTAATTAAGCGAACATCGCATTCGTACGACCAAACGAACCATCATCCGACATATTTTTGAGCATGTTTCATGTCCACAATGTTTAGGCAACATTTTAGGGCCTTAAAGTTGGCTTTACGGGTCTTAGAAGTGTCGGAAATGCCTTAAAACACGTGCAGGGACTAAAACTGTAATTTCTGAAAGTTTGTGCAGATCAGACAAGCCCAGGCGGCCCGCCTGAGCTTTGTGTGATCCTGAAGCAGGCCGCCTCAGCCTCTGCAGACCAGATTCATTGTTTTAACAGCTGGTTGCAGCTGTTTAGCACTCCCAATCCCTCTTCCACATGTCAATTCCCTATGGTGAGTGGCCATTTGACACACCACAACATTCCAACACATTTACGGCCTTGATCGTGCCCTCTTTTCCATGAAACGATCTCAACGGTTACCCGAAAACTATATATACCCATCCACCCCCATTGCATTTCTCACTAGAATCTTGATTTGAGAGCTCTAAGTTGAAACCATTGTTTCATACCTGAGTTCTTGGATCGAGATTAGCATTCGGGGACCCTTCGTAAGTATTCTTTCGTTCTTTTCCTTATTTTATTGCTTTTCGAGTCAGAAAGTCAAACTTTGTTTGACTTTCAGCGTTGACCAGTAATGGTCAATGCGAAGTTCGTTTGAACTTCGCAACGTGAGTGTAATCACGTTGGTCATAGTCCCTTGGGACTATGCCCACTGATTACCACGTTGTCTAGAGTCGTAGGGTAGGCGATCTAATAAATCGCCAATACCTTCGAACTCGACCCATTTGGTCGATCATTAGTATCCGACCAAACACATTAGGTGACCATAGTATATAGGGAATAACCTTCCGAGGTTATACCTTATGGTCGCTTCGTTTAAGTAGTTGTATGATAGGTAGTTTATATGCCTTAGGTAAATTACAAGAATACCCTTTTCATACATAATTGGTAATTTAGCATATGTAACCTAAACTTTTGCCACATAACTGATTATGTAACATATTTAGGCATATAACACTTGTCATAGGACTAGTTAAACGTTCCGAACGCGTTTCACGCGCACGATGCGTTAAAATAGCATAAGCTACCTAAACGGATCGTAATGGGTCGATAAGACTTAGGTTAAGTTTCATTTAGCATGTAGGCTTTGTTAAACCATAGCACATGAGTTCCTACACTCATTTGGTTTACAAACCCTAATGCTACCCAGTCTTCCGATACAGGTCCGGTTTATTAACATAGATACCTATATTAGGTGCCGTTTGATTCCGTGATCTCTAGCATTGCTTGGTGATTATCTTAAGACATCTGAGCAATCTGAAGTGAGTACATAGACCCCTTTTTTACTGTTTTCCAAACTGTTTTGGGGTGGAACACATGTGCCTACTTGTTACTTTCATGCTTTCCTGTTTTCACATCATATACTTGCTATGTTCATTAGTACATAATACTACATGATTTCATTGACATTTCATGCTAGGTGTGCCCATTGTGTGCATTACTTAGTACATCGTTTTACATTACACTTCATGCTACGTGTGCCCATTTGTGTGCATTACTTAGTACAGTTCACATGCTATGTATGTCTGTTGTTGCATACTTAGTAAAGATATTTCAGTTCACATGCTATGTATGTCTGTTGTTGCATACTTAGTACAGATATTTCAGTTCACATGCTATGTATGTCTGTTGTTGCATACTTAGTACAGATATTTCAGTTCACATGCTATGTATGTCTGTTGTAGCATACTTAGTACATTTCTTATTCATCATATGCTTACATTTTGGTAGGACAATTGGTTTAAACATAGACATCTTACGTTGTTGGTTTGGTTTGTGTAAGTGATTTAAGTAACGAGGCGTGTGTAATATGATACAAGCATGGTGGATACGCCGCTGGTACTTCCTATATATAAGTGTTTGTATGGTATTACATATTGTAGCGTTATCTGAATCATTTCAAGTTGAGACATAGAACATTTTATACAAATAACATGTTTTTCACAAGACATTGATTTACAAACAATTTATCTAATACAAACTCATTTTACATGGTTATTCATTTAACCATACATTATTTATACATATCATCTGATCTTATCGATTTTCAAATGATTTACAAAACAAAGCAAATAACAAGGGTCATGACTAAACATTTTCTCAAACATAAGTCATGAAACCTATTTTCACAAAACCTATGTATCTCACCGGTATTTTTATGCTGACGTACCTATTTTCACATGTGTTTTTCAGGAGCTGTTGCATAAGATGATCAAGATACACATAGGCAGACTTGGGCTTTAGTGACAATAAAAGATGCAAGACTAGTTAATTATGTTGTATTTCTTTGTTTGTTAAGACATTGTAACACTTTTAATCAATAAAACGAAACTTCAATTGCCATGGATTTGAAACATTTATTTCTGTTACAACACTCCCCGACGTTTCCGCCACGTTTTGTATGTTCTACGTGGTCAGGGTGTGACAGAAAAGATGGTATCAGAGCCAATGGTTATAGGGAATTAGGTTATTAGTAATGCTTTGACCTAGTCTATAACCTTCTTAGGACCCTAACGCGAGTTTACTTGCGTTTAGTCATAAAACATTACTGTCACCTATCCTTAGGCGACGATCACAACAAGAACATAAATTTCAAAACCGCTTTGAAAACTAATCATCTGTTCTAGGATGATTTATTACAAGGTTTTGAATCCTCTATTTTAAGGTTTTGAACCCTCTGTTATATGGTTTTGAACCCCTTTGAATTTTCAAAATCTCGTCAAGGTTTTGGGTTTTAAATAATGTGAACACGTGCAAACTGGAAGGGTGAATGCCTGTATTCTGGGTTTTCTGTCTAGGCAAGCACTTCGTATACATCTCATCAGACGCGAGACCAGTTGTGCTTACCTGGGAATTCTTGGGATGAGTGTTCACTTATAGGCGAGCATGTCTTCGCGATACATTATTTTTGACCTATTTACTTTGATTAATCACCGAGGTCGTTTGTTGCTTTGTAGTAACAAACAAATGGCCACTATCCTGGCTTTCATCAGATTTGTTCATGTCATTCTTTTCGTCTAATTCTCTCACTCGTTTCCTTTCATGTTCTTCTCTTTTAGAATGCCTCCACGACGCGAAAATCCAGTATCTGTTGACGAGCTGGCAGCTGTTATTACACAGCAAATGACTGCTGCAATCCCGATCATCGTTGCCCAATGTCACCAAGCTATCAACAACAATAATGCTCTCTGCAACTTCAAGACGTTCAACTCGGCTAAGCCATCAAAGTTTTCTAGGTCTCAAGGAGCGACTGCACTTCTGCAATGGTTCGAGAGTCTAGAGAGCACCTTCAGGCATGTTCAATGTCCAAACGAGCAAAAGGTAGACTTCGCGTCTAGTGTCTTTGAGAAAAGAGCTTTGACGTGGTGGAACGGTGTGGTGAGAGATAGGGGTGCCGATGTGGCACTGGCCCAAACTTGGGAAGAACTTCGAGCACTGACGATGAAGGAATTCTGTCCTCGTCACGAGATCAGGGCAATGGAAAGGGAATTCGATGATCTTAAGCAAGACAGCGGCGAACATCGAGCATACACTGATCGATATGAGGAGCTGAGCCTGTTGTGCCCTACCATGGTTACGCCTTTGGATAAGGCGATCGAAAAATACATTGATGGTCTCCCTGACTCAGTTCAAGACATTGTTACCGGTAGTAACCCCACTACGGTTAGGCAGGCCATTGAGCTATCTGCAACTTTGACTGAATCTCAGATCAGGAAGCGTAAGCTTTTCCGAAAGGGTGACAAGAAACCAGTCGAGGAATCGAAACCAATCAAGGAATCGTATTACTTGAAAAGCAAACTACCCCCAAAATTCTTCCATTTTACAATCTCTTGCGTTTTCCACAAAGATCCTAAGTACCCGTCTCTTGCAAAGAAACGAAGTACAAGGTGCAAGTTATAATTTTGTACGAATACCCCAAGTACCACTATAAATTCTTAGTAGGGTACCCAAGGGTATTTCCGTATGTCCTAAATTATTGTGTACCTTAATTCGCATATTGCGTTTTCCTGAAAACGAAAATCGAATTTTTGGTAGATCATCCTATCTTCATGGATGGATTCTTGAAATGATTAAAGTGCCAAATGAAATCCACAAATTGGATTCCTGGTGTACTTTAAGTATCCGCGTCCAAAGATAACAAATTAATAAACAAATTAAACAACTATGTGATTATGTGCTTATGTGTTTCCTTTTATGTTTTTGCGTAATCCAAGTTTTTGTTATCCAAATCCTCGTAGAATCTTCCATATCTTCGTATAAGGGATTCATAGTAGGATATCCAAAGGTACTATATTAAATCCTCAATGGGCTTCTACGTTGTAGTAAAGACCCTTGGATTATATAGTACTATTCCATAATTAGACCCCTGAGTGGTCTAGGTAAACAGATTGATCCAAAAATCTGGTTAGGAATATCATGTGATGATATAGCTGAAAGGACTCCTTGGTGGCCTAATTAAAAGGATCATTTGTCGATCTAATAAAAAGGACCCTATGGTAGTCTAGTCACACTCATCACAGGTTTGATTTTCCTCCCCTTCACATTACAAACAAATTGTGCGGACTATGCAAGGAATTGCGTAATTATGGATGCATACATAATTATGAAATTCAGTGCACGGAAACCACAGCGAGTTTTGTCATGTGTCTAGAGTTCGTTCCGTTCATTTTTGTTTCTGAAGATGGAAAATGACTTTTCCGTTCATTTTTGTTTCTGAAGATGGAAAATGACTATTCTGTTCATTTTTGTTTCTGAAGATGGAAAATGACTTTTCCGTTCATTTTTGTTTCTGAAGATGGAAAATGACTATTCTGTTCATTTTTGTTTCTGAAGATGGAAAATGACTATTCTGTTCATTTTTGTTTCTGAAGATGGAAAATGACTTTTCCGTTCATTTTTGTTTCTGAAGATGTTGTGAAAAAAAAATGACTTTTCCGTTCATTTTTGTTTCTGGAGATGGAAAATGACTATTCTGTTCATTTTTGTTTCTGAAGATGGAAAATGACTATTCTGTTCATTTTTGTTTCTGAAGATGTTGTGAAAAATGACTATTCTGTTCATTTTTGTTTCTGAAGATGTTGTGGAAAATGACTTATTCTGTTCATTTTTGTTTCTAAATAATGCCTGTTGAAAATAACTCCGTTCATTTTCATTTCTGAAAAATGTTCGTTAAAGAGAAATTACAGGATTATGCCTTGTTCATCTTTGATGGTTATTTAACACAAAGTCACAAATAGACTCCTACGAATAAATTTCGGGACGAAATTTCCTAAAGTAGGGGAGACTGTGACACCTGTGTCACTTCAACCATTAAAAAAATGCCAAACCAATGAAATATTGTATTTCAAACTTGGGATTTGTAAAAGTATGTGTATCGTTTGCACATATCGACTCTTGTTCGATTTCAAGCTTTAAATCGCTTTCTGGAGGGTTATACGCGCTCTGATATGTAGATATAACCAGTTTAATCCAACGAACACTCCGGAATAGTGAAATAGGCTTAACATACCTTAAATAACCTTTACATAACTTAGAAATAAGTTTTGGAAGGTTTGGTATGCCGAAATCAAGTTAAATCGCTTACAGGGACTAAAGTTGACAAACTGCGAAAGTATGCCAATTTGAACTGTAACAGACTTTATGGAACATGAGCATAAGTTAAACATACCATAAATATCCTTTACATAGCTTAGAAATAGGCTTTGAGGTGTTCGGTATGCTAAAATAAACTTTTGGGTCATTCAGGGACTAAAAGTGTCAAAAAGTGCACAAGTTTGCATTTTTACGCATAACTTACGTTCTGAATACATCCGGACATCCAAAAATTTATGTAAGCATGACTATATTATATTTTAGTGTTTGCCATAAGAAAAATCCATTCGTCGCGTCATTTGGATCGTTTTTCGCGCTTGTGCGCATTCCGTCGTAATTAAGCGAACATCGCGTTCGTACGACCAAACGAACCATCATCCGACATATTTTTGAGCATGTTTCATGTCCACAATGTTTAGGCAACATTTTAGGGCCTTAAAGTTGGCTTTACGGGCCTTAGAAGTGTCGGAAATGCCTTAAAACACGTGCAGGGACTGAAACTGTAATTTCTGAAAGTTTGTGCAGATCAGACAAGCCCAGGCGGCCCGCCTGAGCTTTGTGTGATCCTGAAGCGGGCCGCCTCAGCCTCTGTAGACCAGATTCATTGTTTTAACAGCTGGTTGCAGCTGTTTAGCACTCCCAATCCCTCTTCCACATGTCAATTCCCTATGGTGAGTGGCCATTTGACACACCACAACATTCCAACACATGTACGGCCTTGATCGTGCCCTCTTTTCCATGAAACGATCTCAACGGTTACCCGAAAACTATATATACCCATCCACCCCCGTTGCATTTCTCACTAGAATCTTGATTTGAGAGCTCTAAGTTGAAACCATTGTTTCATACCTGAGTTCTTGGATCGAGATTAGCATTCGGGGACCCTTCGTAAGTATTCTTTCGTTCTTTTCCTTATTTTATTGCTTTTCGAGTCTGTTTGACTTTCAGTGTTGACCAGTAATGGTCAATGCGAAGTTCGTTTGAACTTCGCAACGTGAGTGTAATCACGTTGGTCATAGTCCCTTGGGACTGTGCCCACTGATTACCACGTTGTCTAGAGTCGTAGGGTAGGCGATCTAATAAATTGCCTATACCTTCGAACTCGACCCATTTGGTCGATCATTAGGATCCGACCAAACACATTAGGTGACCATAGTATATAGGGAATAACCTTCCGAGGTTATACCTTATGGTCGCTTCGTTTAAGTAGTTGTATGATAGGTAGTTTATATGCCTTAGGTAAATTACAAGAATACCCTTTTCATACATAATTGGTAATTTAGCATATGTAACCTAAACTTTTGCCACATAACTGATTATGTAACATATTTAGGCATATAACACTTGTCATAGGACTAGTTAGACGTTCCGAACGCGTTTCACGCGCACGATGCGTTAAAATAGCATAAGCTACCTAAACGGATCGTAATGGGTCGATAAGACTTAGGTTAAGTTTCATTTAGCATGTAGGCTTTGTTAAACCATAGCACATGAGTTCCTATACTCATTTGGTTTACAAACCCTAATGCTACCCAGTCTTCCGATACAGGTCCGGTTTATTAACATAGATACCTATATTAGGTGCCGTTTGATTCCGTGATCTCTAGCATTGCTTGGTGATTATCTTAAGACATCTGAGCAATCTAAAGTGAGTACATAGACCCCTTTTTTACTGTTTTCCAAACTGTTTTGGGGTGGAACACATGTGCCTACTTGTTACTTTCATGCTTTCCTGTTTTCACATCATATACTTGCTATGTTCATTAGTACATAATAGTACATGATTTCATTGACATTTCATGCTAGGTGTGCCCATTGTGTGCATTACTTAGTACATCGTTTTACATTACACTTCATGCTATGTGTGCCCATTTGTGTGCATTACTTAGTACAGTTCACATGCTATGTATGTCTGTTGTTGCATAGTTAGTAAAGATATTTCAGTTCACATGCTATGTATGTCTGTTGTTGCATACTTAGTACAGATATTTCAGTTCACATGCTATGTATGTCTGTTGTTGCATACTTAGTACAGATATTTCAGTTCACATGCTATGTATGTCTGTTGTAGCATACTTAGTACATTTCTTATTCATCATATGCTTACATTTTGGTAGGACAATTGGTTTAAACATAGACATCTTACGTTGTTGGTTTGGTTTGTGTAAGTGATTTAAGTAACGAGGCGTGTGTAATATGATACAAGCATGGTGGATACGCCGCTGGTACTTCCTATATATAAGTGTTTGTATGGTATTACATATTGTAGCGTTATCTGAATCATTTCAAGTTGAGACATAGAACATTTTATACAAATAACATGTTTTTCACAAGACATTGATTTACAAACAATTTATCTAATACAAACTCATTTTACATGGTTATTCATTTAACCATACATTATTTATACATATCATCTGATCTTATCGATTTTCAAATGATTTACAAAACAAAGCAAATAACAAGGGTCATGACTAAACATTTTCTCAAACATAAGTCATGAAACCTATTTTCACAAAACCTATGTATCTCACCGGCATTTTTATGCTGACGTACCTATTTTCACATGTGTTTTTCAGGAGCTGTTGCATAAGATGATCAAGATACACATAGGCAGACTTGGGCTTTAGTGACAATAAAAGATGCAAGACTAGTTAATTATGTTGTATTTCTTTGTTTGTTAAGACATTGTAACACTTTTAATCAATAAAACGAAACTTCAATTGCCATGGATTTGAAACATTTATTTCTGTTACAACACTCCCCGACGTTTCCGCCACGTTTTGTATGTTCTACGTGGTCGGGGTGTGACATAGGTGATGTGCATGTTTTAAGATCTAAACACAAGATAACTTGTGTTAGGGTCCTAGAAAGTTATAGTCTAGGTCAAAGAATTACTAATAACCTAATTCCCTATAACCATTGGCTCTGATACCAACTCTTCTGTCACACCCCGACCGCGTATAACATGCAACCGCGGCGGAAAACGTCGGGGAGTGTTGTAATAGAATTAATTGTTTCACAACCATGGCAATTAAAGTTATGTTTTATTCAGAAACAAAAGGAGTATACTGTCTTAAAACAACTGAACAAAGAGTACATAACGTTATTTAAACTAGTTCTATCTTCATTTTAAGTCTCTAAGACACAGGTCCGCCCTAGTATGTCCTGCTCAAACCTATGCACCATTACCTGAAACACATGTGAAAATAGGCACGTCAGCATAAAAATCCCTGTGAGATACGTAGGTTTTATGAAAATAGGATTCATGACTTGAGTTTAAAGAAATGTTTAATAAAAGTTAGTCATGAGCCTTGTTAATTGTTTGTTTTATAAATCTGTTGAAAAACGATAATAAAGTAGATGATATGTAAAGGAAAAATGTAAGGTTAAGTGAATAACCAAGTAAAATGAGTTTTGTATAAAATAAGTTGTTTGTAAAATAATGTCTTGTGAAAAACATGTTATTTGTGTAAAATGCTATATGTCTAAACCATTTGTTAAATGTCTTTGTGTAACTATGTCAAAATGTTTATGTCAAAATGTAGTTTATGAAATAAGTATATCAATATCAAAATGTCTATGTCAGATGTCAATCATGTAATGTGTAAACAAAATGTCATGTATGGCAAGTAAAATATATCAAATACCATAGGTAAAATGTACAAAACAAGGTATTGAAGTAAATCAAAGTTATGTTTTGTAGAAAACTGCATGCTATACTGATACGAACATCTATGCGGTATTGTAAAAATGCATACATTCAAGCCTTGAGACTGTGGTGATAAAACTTTAAACAAATTAAAGGTTCATCTGAGTTATGTATTCGAATTCGGTCATTCCTTTCATCCAAACATACCTAGGATGTCAGGAACGGGAGTTGTCAATTCCTATGGTACCACTACCTACTAACGAGCGGCGTAGCTAATGTTAATGAATGTATTTTTGTCCCATTGAAACAAACCAAATGTCATACCAACATGTAAGCATGTTAAAAAAAATGCACTAAGTATGTAATCAAATGTACACACATAGCGTGAAATGTAATGTAAAACGATGTACTAAGTATGCACACAATGGACATACATAGCATAAGACACAATGAAATCCTGTACTATAAGTGTACTATTGAACATAACAAGCATATGATATGAAAAACATGGAAAGCATGAAAGTAACAAGTAGGCACATGTGTTTCACCCCAAAATGTTTGGAAAACAGTAAAAGAGGGGTCTATGTACTCACTTGAGATTTCTCAATAGACTTTAGATATCCACCAAGCAAAGCTAGAAGATCACGGATTCAAATGTCACCTAATATAGGTAACTACATTAATAAACGGACCTAATCGGAGGATCGGGTAGTACGAGGGTTCGTAAACCAAATGAGTGTAGGAACTCATGTAATATGGTTTAACAAAGCCTACATACTAAAATGAAACCTAGCCTAAGTGCTTTTGACCAGTTACGACCCGTTTAGGTAGCTTATGCTACTTTAACGTGTCGTTTGCGTAAAACGCGTTCGGACCGCCTAACTAGCCCTATGACAAGTAAGATATGCCTTAACATATTTAATATTGTTACTAAATCAGTTTAGATGGCAAAAGTTATGTTACATAGGCTTAAAATGAATTTTAACATAAAAAGGGCATTTTGGTAATTTACCTAAGGCATATATACTACCTATCATACAACTACTTAAACGACGTGACCATAAGGTATAACCCCGGAAGGTTATTCCCTATACTACTATGGTCAACTAAAGTGTTTGGTCGGATCCTAATGATCGACCAAATGGGTCGGGTTCGAAAGCATAAGCGATTTATTAGATCGCTTACCCTTACGACCCTAAACAAGAACAAATATAAAAGTGACGAGCTAAACATGTTAGAACATGTTTAGTTAAGTTAGAAAACAAATTTTGATATCAAAACAAATGTTTTTGATATCCTAGAGTAGTTTGGTTACAAAATACGCGAGAACACGCATTTTGCCCGAAACTACGACTCGTCACTGAGTCTAGATAATGTGGTAATCAGTAGGTATAGTCACTAGGGACTATAACCATCGTGATTACGCTCATGTTATGAAGTTCAAATGAACTTCATGTTGACCATAAACTGGTCAAAGCTGAAAGCCAAACAATGTTTGACTTTCACGCTAAAGCGCGTAAAAGAACGAAAGAGGACTTACAAAAGGTCCAAGAACGGAAGTTTGACCCGATTATTCTCAGGTATGAAGTGAAATCACTTCAACTTAGAGAGAAATCAGATCAAGGTGTGAGTTTTGAGTGAAGGGGGGTAGGGTATTTATAGTTTTTGCACAACCGTTAAGATCGTTCATCGTAAAATGAGCTTCGATCTCATCCGTACACATGTGCCCATGGTTTTGTGAAACCATGGGAGCCCATAGTTTCATTAAAACCATGTGCAAATGAGGGGAACAGCTGGAACAATCTGGAATTTAGATTTTTCATTTTGGTCCCTTCCTAAGATAACTTTGGCAGAATGTCAATTTTGGTCCCTGAATGTGCAAAACATGGTTTTTGATGCATTTTTGACACGTTTAAGCCCCGTTAATCCCATTTCAAGGCTCTAAAATGAAGTTAAAGTATAGGGAACATGAAACTTGCTCAAAAATATCTCGGATGTCGGTTCGTTTGGTCGTACGGTTGCGTTGTTCGGTTAATTACGACGAAACACGAACGATTGCGAAAAATGATCCAAATTACGCGACGAATGGATTTTTGGCAAGTCAAACACTAAAGCATAATATAGTCATGCTTACATAAATTTTTGGATGTCCGGATGTATTCAGAACGTGAGATATGCGCGAAAATGCAAACTTATGCACTTTTTGACGCTTTTAGTCCCTGAATGAACATAGAGTTTATTTTAGCACACCGAACCCCTCAAAGCTTATTTCTAAGATATGTAAAGGATATTTAAGGTGTTTTTAACTTATGGCCATGTTCCGGAATGTTCGTTACAGTTCAAATTGGCATACTTTCGCAGTTTGTCAAGTTTAGTCCCTGTAGGCGAATTAATCTTGTTTTTGCCATACCAAAGGCTTTAAAACTTATTTCTAAGTTATGTAAAGGTTATTTAAGGTATGTTAAGCATATGTTGATGTTTCGGAGTATTTTTCACATTAAATTGATTAAGTTTACGCACCAGTTTGCGTATAACTCTCCAGAAAGCGATGTAGAGTTTGAATTTGAATAAAAGTCAAAACATGTAAAATGTAAAACATAACCAAACAAACATTGGGATCAAATAACTTTGTTTTATTGATAACTAAATTGTTTACAATTATTTCAAACACAGATGTTACAAGGAGCGACTGCACTTCTGCAATGGTTCGAGAGTGTAGAGAGCACCTTTAGACATGTTCAGTGTCCAAACGAGTGAAAGGTAGAGTTCGCATCTAGTGTTTTTGAGAAACGAGCTTTAACATGGTGGAATGGTGTGATGAGAGATAGGGGTGCTGTGTCACACCCCGACCGTGTAAAACAACAAACCGTGGCGGAAACATCGTGGAGTCGTGTGGCAGAATTATTGTTTCAAAACACATGATAATTAAAGTTAAGTTTTACAAGCTTAAATTATTACATTGTCATAGTTCAAACAAAACACATAACATAAAAGATGATGACTTTCTTGATTTTAGATTGCTAAGGCCCAAGTCGCCCTAAGTGTAGCTTGCTGATATCATATATTCGCTCCTGAAACATATGTGAAAGTAAATACGTCAGCATAAAAATGCCTGTGAGTAACATAGGTTTAGTGTTGAAGATTCATGACTTTAAAGGTTAAAAGAAATGTTTAACGAAAAGTAGTCATGAACCTCATAAAAATGTCTTCTTTTTTTAAATCATATGAAAATCAAATGTTATAAAAGAATGATATATGGTTAATTTAATAACTAAATGAAAATAATATCTATAGAATATGTCATGTCTTGTCTTTGTTGAAGTGGTTTAGATAACGCCACGATATGCAATATAATAAAAGCACTTATATATAGGAAGTACCAGCGGCGTATCCACCATGCTTTTATCATATTACACACGTCTTGTTACTTAAATCACTTATTAATGACCATGAAATAATGTCTTGTTTAAATGTCAATGTCCAATGTCAAATGTCAAATGTCCAATATAAACCATGTCATGTATGGCGAATAAATAATATTTACTCAAGCCAAATGCATAATGTCATGTATAAACAAATGTCTTATGTAATCAAAATGTCATGTACAAAACAAGGTTTTTGAATAAACAAAAGTTTAAAACAAAAGTTATGTTTTGAAAACCATTGCTTTTATCGAGATGAACATTTATACGGTTTGTCTGTCGCATACACTCAAGCCTTGAGACTGTCGGATAAACCCTTATCAGGATCAAGTTTTATCAAAAATGTATTCGGATTCTGTCATTCCCCTTCCAAAATTCCTAGAAAGCGGGAACGTGATTTGTCAAGTCCTATAGCGCTATTACATACTACCGAACGACGTGATCAATGTTAATGAATGTACTACTCCGTTAAACATACCAAATGTCTTTTTCAATGTAAGCATGTCATGAAAATGTGTTTGTAAAACCATGTAATAGGCATACTAAGTCAATATGCCAAGTAAAATCTTTTTGAAATAATGTATTATATGTAATATGTAGCAAAACATGTATAATGTCATGAAAACGAAAAGTAAAGTTATGCACATATGCTTCACCCCAAAACATTTGAAAACGTAAAGTAAAATAGGGGAACTATGTACTCACCTTTGGGTGCGTTTTTATATGTTAACACAATCCTTCAAATTGTTTATTCGTCCTAAATTAAATAAGAACGATTTAATAATCAAAAACTCACAAAAATACCTAAGTTTCTCCGATACTTAGAATTTTCACATAACTTTGAGATTTCTCGAAAAGTTATTATTTTTTATTTTATATATATATATATATATATATATATATATATATATATGAGTTCATATATATTTTAAAAACTTTGCAACTTGAACGATTTTATTGGTGACCCTCATCATGTTATAAGCAATATATCTACGATTTGTGCGTCGTAATATATATACTTATTGTGACATAAAATAAATATCGTAATACACATAACATCCTGTAACACATAAAACTTACCCATGAACAACCCATCCTAGTGTATGTTGAAAAACACGTATTTTAGCGATTCGGTAACGTTTTTGGGCGTCGGAAGTCACGTATGACTAACCAAACACCAAGTAAACTTAATATAAGTTAAAATACTTATTTTTATATCAAAAATATCAGTTTACTTACTGATCTAAAACAGTTTTATAAAAATCCTCCGTAAAGCCGATTTTTAACCGTTTTACCGCATAGTTTTGCATCAAACGTTACCCTAACCATCCCAAATTGTAACGACTTGATATTTTAACATAACCCATGTTATTTACTGAATAAAATAGTGGTTATACTCATGATAGTGCAGGTCTCACATAAAGCACATAAATCATGCAAATTTCACATATTTTACCACTTTCTAAGCTATATGTACAACATGCAAAGCTATCAAACCTATGACAAAGTCTCATGCCATTATAATATACCAAATAATGTTATTTTTAGTGTTTATAATCTGTTCTAAAACATTTGTGTCATACAATCATTTTTTTTCATTTCTTGAGCTTTAAACCAACATGCACTCTTATGTACAAGTGTCTAAAGCACACTATCATATCATCATCATTTCATATGAATTTAAATGCATCAAACATGTAATTTATTCATGTATACTAACTGATTTAATTGAACATTCATCATATCATGCACAAATCATCAAACACTTGCATTTTAACTATCATTCAAGAACAAGCAACAACTTAAAAATTCTCAAATATGTCTAATAAATTTTTGGCCATTTACATGTCAAAATACTAACATTATTTCAAATTATAACTCATGATTCAATCACTTATTTATATCTCTAACATATTTGCACATAATCTTGTTCATGCATGTGACACCTGTGTCACTGCGACCATCAAACAAATGCCAAACCAATGAAATATTGTATTTCATAGTTGGGATTTGTAAAAATATGTGTATCGTTTACACATATCAACTCTTGTTCGATTTCAAGCTCTAAATCGCTTTCTGGAAGGTTATACGCACACTAATGTGTAGATATAACCAGTTTAATCCAACGAACACTCCGGAATAGTGAAATAGGCTTAACATACCTTAAATAACCTTTACATAACTTAGAAATAAGTTTTGAAGGTTTTGGTATGGCAAAATCAAGTTAATTCGTCTACAGGGACTAAAGTTGACAAACTGCGAAAGTATGCCAATTTGAACTATAACAGACATTCCGGAACATGACCATAAGTTAAACATACCATAAATATCCTTTACATAGCTTAGAAATAGGCTTCGAGGGGTTCGGTATGCTAAAATAAACTTTTGGGTCATTCAGGGACTAAAAGCGTCAAAAAGTGCACAAGTTTGCATTTTTACGCATAACTTACGTTCTGAATACATCCGGACATCCAAAAATTTATGTAAGCACTAAAACATTTTATTTTAGTGTTTGGCATAAGAAAAATCCATTCGTCGCGTCATTTGGATCGTTTTTCGTGCTTATGCGCATTCCGTCGTAATTAAGCGAACATCGCGTTCGTACGACCAAACGAACCATCATCCGACATATTTTTGAGCATGTTTCATGTCCACAATGTTTAGGAAACATTTTAGGGCCTTAAAGTTGGCTTTACGGGCCTTAGAAGTGTCGGAAATGCCTTAAAACACGTGCAGGGACTGAAACTGTCATTTTTCAAACATGTTTCTGATCTGACATGCTCAGGCGGCCCGCATTAGATTATGGGCATCCTGAAGCGGGCCGCGTGGCCCCTTCTAACCAGATTAAATGAATCAAACAGCAGGTTGCAGCTGTTTAATCCTCCACCACACACTCACACTTGTCTAGTCAGCTGATAAGAACCAAATTTTAGTCACCATAAGGTCCCGACACTTGTACGGGTGGGATTAAGGCACGTTTTCCATGAAACGATCCTAACGGTGGACCTTTTACTATAAATACCCCATGCCCCCCATTGCTTAAATCACTAGAATTCTGATTTGAGAACCTCTAAGTTGAAACCATTGTTTCATACCTGAGATTCTTGGATCGGGATTAGCATTCGGGGACCCTGGGTAAGTATTCTTTCGTTCTTTTATTGCTTTTTCGAGTCTTTCGAGTCTGAAAGTCAAACTTTGTTTGACTTTCTGCGTTGACCAGTTATGGTCAATGCGAAGTTCGTTTGAACTTCGCAACGTGAGTGTAATCACGTTGGTTATAGTCCCTTGGGACTATGCCTACTGATTACCACGTTGTCTAGGGTCGTAGGGTAAGCGATCTAATAAATCGCTTATACCTCAAACCCGACCCATTTGGTCGATCATTAGGATCCGACCAAACACTTTAGGTCACCATAGTAGGTAGGGAATAACCTTCCGAGGTTACACCCTATGGTCACATCGTTTAAGTAGTTGTATGATAGGTAGTTTATATGCCTTAGGTAAATTACCAGAATACCCTTTTCATGTATAATTGGTAATTAAGCATATGTAACCTAAACTCTTGTCACATAACTGATAATGTAACATGTTTAGGCATATAACACTTGTCATAGGACTAGTTAGACGGTCCGAACGCGTTTCACGCGCACGATGCGTTAAAGTAGCATAAGCTACCTTAATGGGTCGCGATGGGTCGTAGACACTTAGGTTAAGTTTCATTTAGTATGTAGGCTTTGTTAAACCATATCACATGAGTTTCTACACTCATTTGGTTTACAAACCCTCATGCTACCCAATCTTTCGATTTAGGCCTGGTTTATTAACATAGTTACCTATATTAGGTGCCGTTTGTTTTCCGTGATCTCTAGCATTTCTTGGTGGTTATCTTAGGACTATTAAGCAATCTCAGGTGAGTATATAGACCCCTCTTTTACTGTTTTCCAAACGTTTTGGGGTGGAACACATGTGGCTACTTGTTACTTTCATGCTTTCCTGTTTTCACATCATATACTTGCTATGTTCATTAGTACATAATAGTACATGATTTCATTGTGTTCATGCTACGTGTGCCCATTTGTGTGCATTACTTAGTACAGTTCACATGCTATGTATGTCTGTTGTTGCATACTTAGTACAGATATTTCAGTTCACATGCTATGTATGTCTGTTGTTGCATACTTAGTACAGATATTTCAGTTCACATGCTATGTATGTCTGTTGTTGCATACTTAGTACAGATATTTCAGTTCACATGCTATGTATGTCTGTTGTTGCATACTTAGTACAGATATTTCAGTTCACATACTATGTATGTCTGTTGCAGCATACTTAGTACATTTCTTATTCATCATATGCTTACATTTTGGTAGGACAATTGGTTTAAACATAGACATCTTACATTGTTTGGTTTGGTTTGATTAAGTGATTAAGTAACGATGCGTGTGTAATATGATACAAGCATGGTGGATACGCCGCTGGTACTTCCTATATATAAGTGTTTGTATGGTATTACATATCGTAGCGTTATTTGAATCATTTCAGTTTGATACATATAACATTTTATACAAATAACATACTTTTCACAATACATTGTTTTACAAACAACTTATCTTATACAAACTCAGTTTAAAATGGTTATTCATTTAACCATACATTATTCTCTTATTTATACATATCATCTGATCTTATCGATTTTCAAATGATTTACAAAACAAAGCAAATAACAAGGTTCATGACTAAACATTTTCTCAAACATAAGTCATGAAACCTATTTTCACAAAACCTATGTATCTCACCGGCATTTTTATGCTGACGTACCATATTTTCACATGTGTTTTTCAGGTGCTGTTGCATAAGATGATCAAGATACACATAGGCCGACTTGGACTTTAGTGACAATAAAAGATGCAAGACTAGTTAATTATGTTGTATTTCTTTGTTTGTTAAGACATTGTAACACTTCTAATCAATAAAACGAAACTTCAATTGCCATGGATTTGAAACAATTAATTCTGTTACAACACTCCCCGACGTTTCCGCCACGTTTTGTATGTTCTACGTGGTCGGGGTGTGACAGAAAAGATGGTATCAGAGCTAATGGTTATAGGGAATTAGGTTATTAGTAATGCTTTGACCTAGTCTATAACCTTCTTAGGACCCTAACGCGAGTTTACTTGCGTTTAGTCATAAAACAATACCGTCACCTATCCTTAGGCGACGACCACAACAAGAACATAAATTTCAAAACCGCTTTGAAAACTAATCATCTGTTCTAGGATGATTTATTACAAGGTTTTGAACCCCTTTGAATTTTCAAAACTCTCGTCAAGGTTTTGGGTTGCTAATAATGTGAACACGTGCAAACTGGAAGGGTGAATGCCTGTATTCTGGGTTTTCTGTCTAGGAAAGCACTTCGTATACATCTCATCAGACGTGAGACCAGTTGTGCTTACCTGGGAATTCTCAGGATGAGTGTTCACTTATAGGCGAGCATGTCTTCGCGATACATTATATTGACCCGCTTACTTTGATTAGTCACCATCTCATTTGTTTGCCTTTGGTAACAAACAAATGGTCACAATCTTCATGTGTTGTTATTCTCTTTTGACTATCTTTCGCTTGTTTCCTCCTATGCCTTTCGTTATCTTCAAGATGCTTCTTCATCGCAACAACAATGTCCGAACCAGGTGCTGCAACTACCCAGCAAATAGGCGTCGTACTCCAGAGGACCGATGATTTAGCTATCCCCATGACTTGTCTCAGGGATGAAGCTGTATAAAGGGAACTATTCCTTGGTGCAATTAATACCACTGCCATTATCTGAACCAAATACCCTGTTTCAAATGTACCCACGGTGGACGATGGAGACATTTGGTTAACATGTGCTGCTTTGCAATCCAAAGCAAAGCTGTTACAAATCCTGTTGCTGCTCAACCTTCAAACTCTGCTTCATATGTCGCTTGACATATCTGGCGCCTCAACCTCATGAACTTTCTACCTTGTGTGTCGACGTAAGCACGCCTAGTGCAAGGTGTCGGAACACTCTCATTACACAAACTCCAAAAATCCATGTAGGATCTTTCTATCCTCATAATTAGATCCTTGTGGATGGGTATCATTCATCGGAGTCCTTAATTGAATTCTTTGTATGATTCAATACGTACATCACAATTCAATAAGGACAAAGCCGAATTCCTTTTAAGATTATCCTATCTTCATAGATAGATTCTTGAAATGATTAAAGTGCCAAATGAAATCCACGAATTGGATTCCTGGTGTGCTTTAAGTATCCACGTCCAAAGATAACAAATTAATAAACAAGTTAAACAACTATGTGATTATGTGCTTATGTGTTTCCTTTTATGTTTTTGTGTAATTCAAATTCTTATCATCCAAATCCTCGTAGAATCTTCCATATCTTCGTATAAGGAATTCATAGTAGGATATCCAAAGGTGCTATATTAAATCCTCAATGGGCTTGTACGTAATAGTAAAGACCCTTGGATTATATTGTACCATTCCATAATTAGACCCCTGAGTGGTCTAGGTAATCAGATTGATCCAAAAATCTGGTTAGGAATATCATGTGATGATATAGCTGAAAGGACTCCTTGGTGGCCTAATTTAAAAGGATCATTTGTCGATCTAATAAAAAGGACCCTATGGTAGTCTAGTCACACTCATCACAGGTTTGATTTTCCTCCCCTTCACATTACAAACAAATTGTGCGGACTATGCAAGGAATTGCGTAATTATGGATGCATACATAATTATGAAATTCAGTACACGGAAACCACAGCGAGTTTTGTCATGTGTCTAGAGTTCGTTCCGTTCATTTTTGTTTCTGAAGATGTTGTCGAAAATGACTATTCTGTTTATTTTTGTTTCTGAAGATGTTGTGGAAAATGACTATTATGTTCATTTTTGTTTCTGAAGATGTTGTGGAAAATGACTATTCCGTTCATTTTTGTTTCTGAAGATGTTGTGGAAAATGACTATTCCGTTCATTTTTGTTTCTGAAGATGTTGTGGAAAATGACTATTCCGTTCATTTTTGTTTCTGAAGATGTTGTGGAAAATGACTATTCTGTTCATTTTTGTTTCTGAAGATGTTGTGGAAAATGACTATTCCGTTCATTTTTGTTTCTGAAGATGTTGTGGAAAATGACTATTCTGTTCATTTTTGTTTCTGAAGATGTTGTGGAAATGACTATTCCGTTCATTTTTGTTTCTGAAGATATTGTGAAAAATGACTTTTCCGTTCATTTTTGTTTATGAAGATGTTGTGAAAAATGACTTTTCCGTTCATTTTTGTTTCTGAAGATGTTGTGAAAAATGACTTTTCCGTTCATTTTTGTTTCTGAAGATGTTGTGAAGAATGACTTTTCCGTTCATTTTTGTTTCTGAAGATGTTGTGAAAAATGACTTTTCTGTTCATTTTTGTTTCTGAAGATGTTGTGGAAAATGACACATTCTGTTCATTTTCGTTTCCGTTCATTTTCGTTGCTGAAGAATATCCATCGAGGGAAATGAATATCCTTGTTTATTCCTTCATGTTCCATTTTCTAAAGAATGCCTGTTGAAAATAACTCCGTTCATTTTTCCTTTCTGAAAAATGTCCGTTAAAGAGAAATTACAGGATTATGCCTTACATATCTCTGGTGGTTATTTGACAAAAAGTCACAAATAGACTCCTACGAATAAATTTCGGGACGAAATTTCCTAAAGTAGGGGAGACTGTGACACCTGTGTCACTGTGACCATCAAACTAATGCCAAACCAATGAAATATTGTATTTCATACTTGGGATTTGTAAAAATATGTGTATCGTTTACACATATCAACTCTTGTTCGATTTCAAGCTCTAAATCGCTTTCTGGAAGGTTATACGCACACTAATGTGTAGATATAACCAGTTTAATCCAACGAACACTCCAGAATAGTGAAATAGGCTTAACATACCTTAAATAACCTTTACATAACTTAGAAATAAGTTTTGAAGGTTTTGGTATAGCAAAATCAAGTTAATTCGTCTACAGGGACTAAAGTTGACAAACTGCAAAAGTATGCCAATTTGAACTGTAACAGACATTCCGGAACATGACCATAAGTTAAACATACCATAAATATCCTTTACATAGCTTAGAAATAGGCTTTGAGGGGTTCGGTATGCTAAAATAAACTTTTGGGTCATTCAGGGACTAAAAGCGTCAAAAAGTGCACAAGTTTGCATTTTTACGCATAACTTATGTTCTGAATACATCCGGACATCCAAAAATTTATGTAAGCACTAAAACATTTTATTTTAGTGTTTGGCATAAGAAAAATCCATTCGTCGCGTCATTTGGATCGTTTTTCGTGCTTATGCGCATTCCGTCGTAATTAAGCGAACATCGCGTTCGTACGACCAAACGAACCATCATCCGACATATTTTTGAGCATGTTTCATGTCCACAATGTTTAGGCAACATTTTAGGGCCTTAAAGTTGGCTTTACGGGCCTTAGAAGTGTCAGAAATGCCTTAAAACACGTGCAGGGACTGAAACTGTCATTTTTCAAACATGTTTCTGATCTGACATGCTCAGGCGGCCCGCATTAGATTATGGGCATCCTGAAGCGGGCCACATGGCCCATTCTGACCAGATTAAATGAATCAAACAGCAGGTTGCAGCTGTTTAATCCTCCACCACACACTCACACTTGTCTAGTCAGCTGATAAGAACCAAATTTTAGTCACTATAAGGTCCCGACACTTGTACGGGTGGGATTAAGGCACGTTTTCCATGAAACGATCCTAACGGTGGACCTTTTACTATAAATACCCCATGCCCCCCATTGCTTAAATCACTAGAATTCTGATTTGAGAACCTCTAAGTTGAAACCATTGTTTCATACCTGAGATTCTTGGATCGGGATTAGCATTCGGGGACCCTGGGTAAGTATTCTTTCGTTCTTTTATTGCTTTTTCGAGTCTTTCGAGTCTGAAAGTCAAACTTTGTTTGACTTTCTACGTTGACCAGTTATGGTCAATGCGAAGTTCGTTTGAACTTCGCAACGTGAGTGTAATCACGTTGGTTATAGTCCCTTGGGACTATGCCTACTGATTACCACGTTGTCTAGGGTCGTAGGGTAAGCGATCTAATAAATCGCTTATACCTCGAACCCGACCCATTTGGTCGATCATTAGGATCCGACGAAACACTTTAGGTGACCATAGTAGGTAGGGAATAACCTTCCGAGGTTACACCCTATGGTCACATCGTTTAAGTAGTTGTATGATATGTAGTTTATATGCCTTAGGTAAATTACCAGAATACCCTTTTCATGTATAATTGGTAATTAAGCATATGTAACCTAAACTCTTGTCACATAACTGATAATGTAACATGTTTAGGCATATAACACTTGTCATAGGACTAGTTAGACGATCCGAACGCGTTTCACGCGCACGATGCGTTAAAGTAGCATAAGCTACCTTAATGGGTGGCGATGGGTCGTAGACACTTAGGTTAAGTTTCATTTAGTATGTAGGCTTTGTTAAACCATATCACATGAGTTTCTACACTCATTTGGTTTACAAACCCTCATGCTACCCAATCTTCCGATTTAGGTCCGGTTTATTAACATAGTTACCTATATTAGGTGCCGTTTGTTTTCCGTGATCTCTAGCATTGCTTGGTGGTTATCTTAGGACTATTAAGCAATCTCAGGTGAGTACATAGACCCCTCTTTTACTGTTTTCCAAACGTTTTGGGGTGGAACACATGTGCCTACTTGTTACTTTCATGCTTTCCTGTTTTCACATCATATACTTGCTATGTTCATTAGTACATAATAGTACATGATTTCATTGTGTTCATGCTACGTGTGCCCATTTGTGTGCATTACTTAGTACAGTTCACATGCTATGTATGTCTGTTGTTGCATACTTAGTACAGATATTTCAGTTCACATGCTATGTATGTCTGTTGTTGCATACTTAGTACAGATATTTCAGTTCACATGCTATGTATGTCTGTTGTTGCATACTTAGTACAGATATTTCAGTTCACATGCTATGTATGTCTGTTGTTGCATACTTAGTAAAGATATTTCAGTTCACATACTATGTATGTCTGTTGCAGCATACTTAGTACATTTCTTATTCATCATATGCTTACATTTTGGTAGGACAATTGGTTTAAACATAGACATCTTACATTGTTTGGTTTGGTTTGATTAAGTGATTAAGTAACGATGCGTGTGTAATATGATACAAGCATGGTGGATACGCCGCTGGTACTTCCTATATATAAGTGTTTGTATGGTATTACATATCGTAGCGTTATTTGAATCATTTCAGTTTGATACATATAACATTTTATACAAATAACATACTTTTCACAATACATTGTTTTACAAACAACTTATCTTATACAAACTCAGTTTAAAATGGTTATTCATTTAACCATACATTATTCTCTTATTTATACATATCATCTGATCTTATCGATTTTCAAATGATTTACAAAACAAAGCAAATAACAAGGTTCATGACTAAACATTTTCTCAAACATAAGTCATGAAACCTATTTTCACAAAACCTATGTATCTCACCGGCATTTTTATACTGACGTACCATATTTTCACATGTGTTTTTCAGGAGCTGTTGCATAAGATGATCAAGATACACATAGGCCGACTTGGACTTTAGTGACAATAAAAGATGCAAGACTAGTTAATTATGTTGTATTTCTTTGTTTGTTAAGACATTGTAACACTTCTAATCAATAAAACGAAACTTCAATTGCCATGGATTTGAAACAATTAATTCTGTTACAACACTCCCCGACGTTTCCGCCACGTTTTGTATGTTCTACGTGGTCGGGGTGTGACAATGCAAGCAAACATCCTAAACAAGTATTTATCAAAAAAAAATTAACTCAAACTCAAATCTCATACACATACATATATATACGGTTATATATACACACATATATACTATCATTTTTATTTTGTAACAAGACCCATTTCTTTTTTAGATTTCAAGTTTGTGAAAATTTTCAAGATTCAAGAGAAACTTCCAATCATCAATAACAACCAAGAACCAAGTGTATGATTTAAACATAAACTTTATACCTTCAAGATTCAAGTGAGTTTTTGATGAGATTTTGATGATATGGAGCTTGAAATCACTTGAAAACACCTTGGAAACTCCTTTGGATCTTCACACCAACTTGAAACTAGCTTAGAATGGAGTTTAATCTTGAAGAAGGGTGCTTGAATTTCGAAATTTGGGTGTGTGTGGGTGTTTACGGTTTGGGAGAGAGGGAGAGGAAGATGGAGTGTAGTGTTGAGTGTTGTGAAGTATGATGATCTTTAGAATCCAAGTGCCATACTTATAATCTTCCACCAATATTTTGGCAACCAAATCAAGCAAAGATCTAAAATAAAATAAGAATGAAAACTAGGAGATATGGTGTGATCTTGGTGGGGTCCTTGTGACCGTGAGTATAGGGGGGGGGGGGGGTAAATGTAATTTTTGAATGGTAAATTAGATAATAGTTGGAGGTTAAGTGTAATGTCTAGTGTTTTAATCCCGGTTTATGGTGTTTTATATTATTTTTATTATTCTATAACAATAAACTCGCCAAAATATTACTGAAATAAATATCAGTTGCCGAGACGGGCTGCGTTGTCTGCATTTTGCAGTAGAAGCACTGTGTTACGCAGTAACACGCGGTACGCGCTTAAACTTGAAAAATAACGTTTTTAAGCGTTTTAATTTATTTTTCAACATGAACATGATTAAAAATAAAATTTTAATCATAACAGAATATTTTTGGAATTTAAATATTATCCGGGTGGTCACCAACGTTCGTTTCGCAGTTTTGTCGCAATTAGTTCTTAAGTTCGAACAAACATGTTTTTGCCATACCGAATCCTTTGAAACTTATTTCTAAGTTATGTAAAGGGTATTTAGGGTATGTTTGGCTTATGTCATTGTTCCGGAGTGTAGGTCGCGTTAAACTAATTACGTTCACGTAACGATTTACTATTTCACTTCCAGAACAAGTTTGAGAGTTCGGAATTGAACAATGATTGAAAACGTACAAATGTCACAAATAATTAAACAAATAAAAACACCATATTTCATTAAATACAAAGTTGTTTGGAATAGTACAATGATTAAAATACACAGATGTCACAGTCTCCCATACTTTAGGAAATTTCGCCCCGAAATTTAATTAGAGGATACTTGTGGGAAAAGGTGTGGATATTTCGCCTTCAATTGATCCTCTCATTCCCAAGTAAACTCTGGGCCACATTTGGATTCCCAGCGAACTTTGACTATCCGTATGCGCTTGCGCTTGAGCTTCTTGACTTCACGGTCCAATATTTCCACAGGTTTCTCCACGAAGTGCATCGTATTATCGATACGAATTTCATCAAGGGGGATGTGGAGGTTTTTGTCAGCCAAACACTTTTTAAGATTGGACACGTGGAAAGTTGGATCAACATTTCCTAGTTCAGGAGGCCGCTCAAGTCTGTAGGACGAGAAATCGTGGTGCAAGTTTTCCTTTCTTCCCAAATCTGATTACACCTTTCCAAGGAGATACCTTGAGTAGGACGAGATCACCGACTTGAAATTACAAAGGCTTGCGTCGTCTATCTGCATAACTCTTTTGACGGCCTCTAGCTGTTAAGAGGTTGTCGCGAATTTTCTTGACTTTGTCTGTAGTCTCAAGAATGAGTTCAGGTCCAGTGAGCTGAGCTTCACCAATCTTATTCCAGCAGACCGGTGAATGACATTTTTGACAGTATAAAGGTTCGAAAGGGGCCATGTTGATGCTGGAGTGATAACTATTATTGTAGGAGAATTCGATCAATGGAAGATTTGAATCCCAACTACTACCAAAATCGATCACACAAGCTCTAAGCATATCCTCCAATGTCTGGATTGCTCTTTCAGATTGTCCATCCGTTTGAGGATGATAAGCTGTGCTCAAATTGAGTTGGGTTCCCATAGCACATTGCATGGTTCTCCAAAAGTGAGATGAGAATCGAGCATCTCGATCTGATATGATGTTCAAAGGAACACCATGTTGGGATACAATTTCATCTACATAGATATTGGCAAGCTTGTCAGCAGATAGATCCTCATGGATTGGCAAGAAGTGAGCAGATTTTGTCAAACGATCAACTACTACCCAAATGGCATCATGACCTCTATTAGTGCGCGGTAGTTTGGTAATGAGATCCATGGCAATGTTTTCCCATTTCCAAACCAGTATCTCTGGTTGTTTCAATAATCTAGAGGGATGTTAATGTTCTGCCTTAACCTTCAGATAAGTAAGGCATTTTGATACGTATAAGGCAATGTCTTTCTTCATTCCCGGCCACCAAAACTGGGTTCGAATATCCTTATACATTTTGTCTGCACCAGGATGGATTGAATAACGAGACTTATGAGCTTCATCCATCAACAAGGTGCGGAGATTGTCTTGAATTGGAACCCACAAACGGTCCATGAAATAATATAATCCATCGTTCTTTAATTTAAGATGAGGCGTAAGATGATACGGTAATTCCTTACCCATCAAGTTCTGTGAAACACAAGTACCTTGAGCTTGAGAAATGCGGGTTTGAATATCAGATCGAACTTGAACACAATGAGGCTTAACTCTTTCTTTTCGACTTAGCGCATTGGCTATGACATTCGCCTTACCAGGATGGTAGCGAATCTCGCAGTCGTAGTCGTTTAAAAGTTCCACCCAACTTCGTTGTCTCATGTTTAGTTCTTTCTGATTGAAGATGTGTTGGAGACTTTTGTGGTCTGTGAAAACCACACATTTTGTTCCGTAAAGGTAGTGTCTCCAAATCTTGAGAGCAAAAACCACAACGCCCAACTCAAGATCACAATTTGTGTAGTTTTTCTCATGGATTTTCAATTGTCTTGACACGTAGGCTATGACTTTGTTCCTTTGCATGAGAACACAACCAACCTATGACTTTGTTCCTTTGCATGCGTCACAATATACGACAAAGTCGTCGTTTCCCTAAGGTAAAGACAACACAGAAGCGTCACAGAGTTTATGTTTCAAGGTCTGAAAAGCTTCTTCTTGTTTGGGTCTGCACTCAAAAGGTTTATTCTTTTGAGTTAAGACTATGAGAGGAACCGCAATCTTGGAGAAGTTTGAAATAAAGCCGCGGTAATAACCCGCGAGACCCAGAAATGAACGAACCTCGGTACGAGTAGTAGGTGTATTCCAATCCTTAATCACACTGATTTTGGTGGGATCTACATGTATACCTTGTTCATTAACAATATGTCCCAAAAATTGAACTTCCCTAAGCCAAAATTCACAATTGGAGAATTTAGCGAAAACTTGTTCCTTCTTTAGGAGTTCCATTGTTAGACGGAGATGTTGTTCTTGGTCAGCTCGTGTCTTGGAATAAATCAAGATGTCATCAATGAAGACGATGATGAAGTTATCTAAATAAGGATTACAAACCCTATTCATTAAGTCTATGAAGACGGCAGGAGCATTCGTTAAACCGAAAGGCATAACAGTAAACTCATAGTGGCCGTATCGTGTGCGAAAAGCTGTCTTGGGAATATCTTCTTCGGATACGCGAAGCTAATGATACCCAGAACGCAAGTCAATCTTCGAAAAGCAGGTAGCACCCTGAAGCTGATCAAAGAGATCATCAATGCGAGGTAGGGGATATCGATTTTTGATGGTGAGTTTGTTAAGCTCACGGTAATCGATACACATTCGGAATGATCCATCCTTCTTCTTTACAAATAGGACAGGTGCGCCCCAAGGGGAAAAGCTCAGACGAATAAATCCTTTGTCTGATAACTCTTGCAGCTGTTTCGACAACTCTTGCATCTCAGACAGTGTAAGACGGTATGGAGATTTAGCAATCGGATTAGCACCAGGTACAAGATCAATACGAAACTCGATTTGACGTGCTGGGGGTAAACCAGGTAAGTCTTCAGGAAAAACCTCAGGATAATCCCAAATGACAGGGATGTTTTGAACAGTTTTACCCTTGTCTTTCTCCTCTATGACACGTGCTAAGAAAGCCAGATAATTCTTTCTTAGGTATCTCTGGGCTTGGGTGCTTGTCATCAGTTTAAGGCTACTAGCGGGTTTCGCTCCACGAACCTCTAAGGTTTCACCAGACAAAAGAGGCACACGAACAATCTTGTTAAAACAAACCACCTCTGCACGGTATTGGGTCAACCAATCCATCCCTACTATAACGTCGAAACTCCCAAGTTGCATTGTCGTGTGATCAATGGGAAAAAGATGATCGTTGAGGTTCAACTGGAAATTTCAAATAACGGAATCGAGTACAAAGGATTCACCACTGGCTAACTCTAATGTCAAGGGTTTTCCTAGTTTTGTCGGCACCCGAATTAAAAACTCTTGTCGGCACCCGAATCAAAAAGAATAGAAGCAAGTTGGTTGTTAACATAGAACATACCGTTCACCACCTCATTGTCGGCACGCGCTTCATTGGCATTGATGTTGTATGCTCGTCCACGAGCCGGGTTCGCATTAGCCAACTTCCGGCACTTGTTCCTGTAGTGAGTCAAATCTCCAAAATTTTAGCAAGACCCAGGCAGAAAAGGAGGTCGTGCAGGATTTGCTGGCTGTTGGCCCGGGTTTTGTGCCGCTTGATTCGGAGCAGGAGGAGAGCGACTTGTGTTAGCCAAATGGCCATATCTTCCAAAGTTTTGCAAAGACGACACTAAAGATGTGGTTAATGATGACAATTGCACTTGTTACAAAGAGGTGCAGTACCAACATACTGTTTCTTGGTAGGTGGTTGTGCTGGCTGGGTAGGAGCAGCTTGATTGGTCTGTGCAACAACGGCAAAGTTCTTGGAAGCCTGACGCTTCCTAGATTTCTTCGAGGTTTCAGCTTTCTTTCCCTTCTTCTTCTTCTCTGTCTTGTCAGATGGTTTCTTGTCACCCTTGCAGTGGAGTTTACCCTTCTTGACTTAAGACTCAGTCAAGGCTGCAGCTAGCTCAATGGCTTGTCTCACCATGGTAGGGTTGCTGCCGGTGACAATATCCTGAACGGGATCAGGAAGACCATCTATGTACTTCTCAATCGCCTTGTCCAAAGGCGTGACCATGGTGGGACACAGCAGGCTCAGTTCTTTGTATCGATCTGTGTAGGCACGGTGCTCTCCACTATCTTGCTTGAGATCGTGGAATTCGTTTTCCAGTGCCCTCAGTTCATGACAAGGAGAAAACTCCTTCATCATAAGTGCGCGAAGCTCTTCCCATGTTTGAGCCATTGCCACGTTGGACCTCTGTCCCTCATCACACCATTCCACCAAGTAAGCGCCCTTTTCTGAAACACACTTGACGCAAACTCAACCTTTCGCTCATTCGGGCATTGAACGTGACGAAACGTACTCTCGAGACTCTCGAACCACTGTAGGAGCCCAGTTGCTCCTTCTGACCCAGAAAACTGAAGCGGTTTAGCCGAATTGAAAGTCTTAAAGTTACACGGAACAGGTGCGTTGTTATTGTTGTTGAGCGATCAAGGTTGCCATTGTGGCGTCTTGAGTTTGAACACGTCGAGGAGGCATCTAAAAGAAAAGAAACACAAGGAAATGTGTGAGATTGACATAAGACAATCAAAAGGAGTATTGAAAATATCGACAAAACAAAGGAAGGTGGTCATTTGTTCGTTACTTAAAACAATCAAACGACACACTGTGACTAATCAAAGTAAATGGGTCTATATAATGCATAATGAAGACATGATTTAGCCTGTAAGTGGACACTCACCCCAAGAGTTCCCATGTAAGAGTGACTGGTCTGATTATGTGGATTTGTACGAACACTCTAGCCTTAGACAGAAAACTCAGGGTACAGGCACCCACCCTTCCGGATTGCACGTGATCACATTATTAAGACCCAAACTTTGACGAGATTTGAAAACTTTAAAGGCGTAAAGCCTAAAAATAAATCATCTAAGGATAGATGATTGATTTTCAAATGGAATTGATTTTTGTGTACTTGTTTTGGTAATCACCTAAGGATAGGTGATTGTCGCAACCCCCGATCCCTGATTCCCGAGAACGGGCGGACGCGATCTCAGAGTTTCGGTGGTATCAGGTTATTTATTCTTGCAGTGGAATTTACATCAGGACCGTAGTTAGGAAATGTTTATCAGAGTAAAACCACCATATTTGATATTAGTAATCACATGGGTAAAACCCAAGTTTCTTATTACAATACATTTATAGGGACAAACCCCATTTTATTGAATTTAAAACATCGTTTATTAGGTAACTTTTATAGCCACATTTTTCCCAAGCCTTCAGTGCTCTCCGGCTGGCTTTCATTAATTGGCTGTTCAAATTGTGTTACCTGTAACGCGTTTTAAAAACATTTGTCAGTCGGAAATATTGGTGAGTAAATCCCAGTTTAATCAAGAAATATTTTATCAATTAAAACAGTATTGAGAGCGATCACATTGTTTATTTCTACACAATTACTCATTCAGTATTTGCCACTCGACCGGATCTATGGCTATGGTCAAATTACCCATTGGCTAACTCGTTGTCCAATGGTAATGTACTGTCATTCCTGACTTACTACTACTCGTAGTAATAAATTTTGTATACAAAACCCCATAATACTGGTAGTAATTGAAGAACTACAAAGACTCAATCACCGATTAATCACATTTGTAAACAATTAAGGTTTTGTAAAACATTCCAAAAAGGTTAACAAAAAGAGGATAAACTCACATTGCTATCTTAGACTTCTCGTGAGGGTTTCCTGGATATAATCTATAATTGATAGAAATGTACATTGGTTAGTATCATAACCCTTTAAAATTATTAATGATACCCTCCCCGAGACGGCATTCCAACAACTACGTCGGGCAGAATCACGACAGTTGTTACGGAACCCTAAATCAATCGAGCAGGGTAACTATTATGAAACTGGGGTTATAATACTTACAACGGAGCAGAACCTTGCTAACTAGGGGTATAATATCCGAGTATAATATGCCTACTACAGAAATTGTGATTTGAGATTTGAGAAATGAACGAACTGAATTGAAACCCAAGGCCTCCTTTATATAGTGCTGATATTTGACTCTCGGGCGGCCCGCGTAATGTAAGGCGAAGCCTTACGCGGCCCGCGTCAACACATGGTCAACATTTAGCTCGTCCGGATCACCAAGTAGACCCGCCACGATGTCGACACGTGTCAGCTCAGGGTGTCTCCGTGTTATAGGTCTCTCGCGGCCCGCGTTAGATTAAGATGGGGTCTACGCAGCCAGTTTGAACTAAAGAAATCAACGATATCCGGTATCAACCTTGATACTGCCCGCGTAAGCTTGAGGTGAGGTCCTACGCGGCCCGCCTCAGCTTAATTTTTATTGTTTTTAATTTATTTTATAAACTATAACATAATTCGAGCTCGGTTTTCACATACGGGGTGTAATAAAAGACATATTGAGACATTCTATAATATACTAGAGTGTCAAAAATATTATGAGGGTGTCGGTTTTACCGAGGGTTGTTACATTCTCCCCACCTTTTTTAGAGCTCGTCCTCGAGATCTATTAGAACAAGTGTGGATATTTCTTTTTCATTTCTGCTTCAAGCTCCCATGCGTATTCAGGTCCTCTTTTGGAGTCCCACTTCACTTTGACTAGAACTAGTCTTTTATGTTTGAGGTTCTTGACTTTCCTGTCTTCAATCTGTAGAGGTCTTTCTACAAACTTGAGTTGTTCATTTACCTCTATATCCTTAAGAGGTACTATTAGTGATTCATCAGCTAAATACTTTTTGAGATTAGATACATGAAACACTTTATGTATTCCTGCTATTTCCTCTGGCAGTTGTATCTGATAAGCTACAGGTCCTATTCTTTTAATAATCTCAAAAGGTCCAACATACTTGGGACTTAGCTTTCCCCGTTTGATGAATCTTACCACTCCTTTCCAAGGAGAGACTTTCAACAATACTTTATCTCCTACTTGAAATTCCAACGGTTTGCGTCGGTTATCGGCATAGCTCTTCTGTCGATCACGTGCTGCTTTCAGTCGTTCCTTGACTTGCATAATCTTGTCAGTTGTTTCTTGCACTATTTCAGGTCCAGATAGTTGCTTCTCCCCAATTTCTGCCCAACAGACTGGGGTTTGACACTTTCGTACATAAAGTGCTTCGAATGGTGCAGCATTGATACTTGTGTGATAGCTATTATTATAAGAAAATTCTATTAAAGGTAAATGATCGTCCCAATTACCTCCGAAATCGATTACACAAGCTCTAAGCATGTCTTCCATTGTCTGAATTGTCCTTTCACTTTGTCCATCCGTTTGTGGGTGATAAGCCGTGCTCAACTTTAATTTGGTTCCCATTGCCTTTTGGAAACTTGACCAAAAATGAGAAGTAAAGCGGCTATCTCTGTCAGAAACATTTGATAAAGGAATGCCATGTAAAGAAACAATTTCATTTACATATAGTTTAGATAATTGTTCCATACTAATTGTTTCCTTCATTGGTAGAAAATGAGCTGACTTGGTTAGCCTATCTACAATCACCCAGATTGTATCATTTCCTTTCTTAGTTTGGGGTAATTTATTAACAAAATCCAGTGTTATTAATTCCCATTTCCACACTGGCATTTCTAATTGCTGTAACAAACCTGAGGGTTTCTGGTGTTCAGCTTTAACTTGTGAACAGGTTAAACATTTAGAAACATAGGCTGCTATATCCTTTTTCATTCCTATCCACCAGAAAATTTTCCCTAAATCCTGGTATATTTTATCACTACCTGGATGCATCGTATATTTAGACTTATGGGCCTCTTCTAGTATACGATGACGTAAGTTTCCTAATTTAGGTATCCACATTCTCTTTTTATGAAATCTCCAAATTCCATCTATTCCTTGTTCTAATTTTTTAGCATACCTTTTAATTTTTCAGAATCATCCTTGATTACTGATTCTTGTGCTTCTCTTATCTGATCATTTAAATCTACTTGCAGATTTAATTTAAGAGAACGTACCCTTTTTGGTTTTTCATGATATTTTTGGCTTAAAGCATCTGCCACTACATTTGCTTTTCCTTCATGATACTGGATATCACAATCATAATCACTAAGTATCTCCATCCAGCGTCTTTGTCTCATATTCAACTCCTTTTGTTTGAAGATATACCTTAAACTCTTATGATCAGTGAAAATGGTAAACTTACTACCATAAAGGTAATGTCTCCAAATCTTAAGAGCAAAAATTATAGCTCCTAATTCTAAATCATGAGTTGAATAATTCTCCTCATGATTCTTAAGTTGTCTAGATGCGTAAGCTATAACCTTTTGGCGTTGCATCAACACACATCCATAACCTAATTTACAAGCATCACAATAGACTACGAAGTCTTTAGTTCCTTCTGGTAACGCTAGTATGGGTGTATGGGTTAATCTTTGCTTAAGACTTCTAAATGCTTCTTCTTGTTTTAATCCCCATTCAAACTTAACAGATTTACAGGTTAGCTTAGTTAAGGGAATGGCTATTCTGGAGAAATCTTTAATAAATCTTCTATAATAACCGGCCAATCCTAAGAAACTTCTAACCTCAGTTGGTGACTCAGGGATTTTCCATTTAGTAATCGCCTCGATCTTTGTTGGATCCACATGAATTCCTTCATGATTAACTAAATGTCCAAGGAATTGTACCTGTTCTAACCAAAACTCACACTTTGAAAACTTAGCATAAAGCTTTTCCTTTCTTAATAAACTTAAAAGTGCGTGCAAATGCTTTGCATGATCTTCTTTATTCTTAGAATAAATTAGAATATCATCTATGAAGACAATTATGAATTTATCCAAATATGGCTTATATATTCGGTTCATCATATCCATAAATGCAGCTGGGGTATTGGTTAAACCAAATGGCATGACAATAAATTCATAATGGCCATACCTTGTTCTAAATGCGGTCTTAGGAATGTCCTCTTCCTGTACCTTTAATTGAAGATATCCTGACCTTAAATCGATTTTAGAGAAAAATCGAGCTCCTTGCAGCTGATCAAACAGATCATCGATTCTTGGTAATGGGTACCGATTCTTAATCGTGACTTTGTTTAATTCACGGTAATCAATGCACATACGCATTGATCTGTCCTTCTTTTTAACAAACAGTATCGGCGCTCCCCATGGCGACGAACTTGGTTGTATGAATCCTTTCTCTAATAATTCGTCTAATTGTTTCATCAATTCCTGCATTTCAGCAGGTGCCAAACGGTAGGGTGCTTTGGCAATCGGTGCTGTTCCTGGTATCAAATGGTTTCTGAATTCAACTTCTCTATCCGGAGGTTGCCTTGGCAATTCTTCTGGAAATACATATGAAAACTGAGATACTACTGGAATATCTTTTAAATCATTTCCTTTTGTGTTAGTGATTATGGAAATCAAATACACTATAGAACCTTTTCTTATACAACTTGCAGTTTTCATCACAGAGATAAATTTAGTGGACCTAGAAGGTTTATCTCCTTTAATTGTGATCATTTTACCTTTTGGTGAATTTACTTGAATTAACTTTTGATCACATGAAATACTGGCTTTATTGGTTATTAACCAATCCATTCCTAAAACAACATCGAATCCTACCAGATTCATGGGATAAAGGTTTGCAATAAATTTCTGATTTAAAATTTCTATGCTTGCTCCCTGCAAGATTTCAGAAATTCTAACAGTTTCCCCATTAGCTGTCTCTACTAAGCATTCTTGTGGTAGTTTAGTTAATGACTGATTTAGAAATTTGCAAAACGATGTATTAATAAAATTTTGGTTTGCACCAGAGTCAAATAATACTTTAGCAAAAACATCATTAACTAAAAACGTACCAGCTATGACATCTGGAATCATCTTGGCTTCATCTGCAGTCAGAACAAGTGCTCTAGCATTTTTAGTATTCTTGTTGTCTGGAGCTGGAGCTAATTTTGGACAATTTAGCTTGATATGACCTTGTTCTCCGCAATTGTAACATAACCTGCTGTTAGCTTTCCTCCTGCAGTTTTCTTCCTTGTGTCCCGATATTTTGCAAAAGTTACAATATATGGAGCATCTTCCGGAATGCTTTCTTTTGCAATACCTACAGTAGGGTGCAGAGGTAGAACCTATATTTTTCCCACGGTTAGAATTTCCAGAACGAAATTCTTGGGTCAACTTCTGGGTTAGGTTCCTCCTTTGATCCTCTTCTCGAGTACGGACTAACTCATCAGTCTAGGTATTGGCTAGTTCTACAGCTTCTTCTATGCTTTGAGGTCTAGCTGCCTTGACTACGTGTCTTATCTCCCCAATTAATCCCCAATATAATGGGAGATTAACACTGGTTCTGGTGAAGCAAGAGTTGGCACTATCCTAGCATATTCGAAGAATAACTTAGTGTACCCCTTGCTATCCACACCAGTCATCCTAAGGTTTAGGAATTTGTTTGCTATCTGTTCTTTCTCATTAGGTGGACATAATTTCCTTTCTACCTTGTTCTTAAATTCTTCCTATTCCATATTATAGGTTCTATCACTTCCTCTGGATTGAAGGATAGTGTTCCACCATTCTAGTACTGAATTCTTAAATAGATTAGAAGCAAACAGTATTTTATCTTCTTCAGCACACTTACTTATCCTTAAGACTGCCTCAGTCTTCTCTATCCAGCGTAAGGTTGCAATGGCTCCTTCGTTGCCCGAGAATTCCATTGGTTTACAAGACCATAATTCCTTATAAGAACAACCGTAAGGCATGGTTCTTCTTCTTTTGGGAATGGGCATTTGAAGTACATGTCCATTGTTCACGCTGTTTTCTGGTTCAATTGGTCGCTTACTGCTATGTTTACTTTTATTATCAGCATCTTTAACAGTTTAAAGTATAAAGGGCATAGCATCTATAATTCCCTGTGCCACTATGTGTTGGATAGCACTATTATCCACTTGGTTTCCATTGTTATTGATACTCGGATTTTCATTAACCATGTTAATGTTACTCTGGTTATCGTTATTCAGATTTCCTTGATTTCCTTCGTCGGCCATCTGAATTTTAAACATTTACCCCATATTAATATCACAAGATAATAGGTAATATAGTTAACCTATATGGAGCATCTTCTGGAAATACCTCTTGGAAATGCTCTCTAGAAATCGGCCAACATGTGGTGGTTCTAAGGTTTTTCAAGTTTGATTTTCAAGTGCAAAAACTCAAGAAAATACTCACTTATCTTCGGCCATGGTATGGTTGATCAAGAAGGGATTTTTCAAGTGAGTTGTAAGTGTAGAAATCCTAGCTAAACATAAAGTGTTTGTTGGAAGGCTTGGGGTATACAAGCTTGAGGTCTTCTACACTTGAAGGCAACCGTTCTAGAAGCATCATCTTCTTTATATCCTTTACTCCTTGGAAGGTATTCTAAACACTCTATGGTTGTGTTTTAATTTTTGATAGCATGCAGGTTCGTACATGGACCCGGGATTGGGTTTTACATATAAAATCGGTTTTATATCTTGTATGTAACCCGTTTTAAATAATATTTTCCGCTGCATTTTTATTTTATAAGGATAAAATACTTTGATAAACATGTGAAAAACCTAACAATGGTATCAGAGCCGCTTATATGAGTGCATGCTTCATAGGATATGAAATGTTCGGGTTTCGGGTTTGGTTAAACCATATGGCCGAAATTTTCATCATGGTTCTCCTTTTGTTTTTCAAGATTATTTTCATACATGCATAAAAGTATCTTAAAAAATTATGTCATTTGGATGATTTGTTTGTTTGGACAAAAACCCACTTTTTCGGTTTTTTCATTCTTCGCCGAAAAGTAGGTTGTAAAATGGAAACCATTTTTGCTTCTTGAATTATATATATATATATATATATATGTGGATATATATTTTGGTGTTCATAACCTAGCCATGACCTTGTGTGAATATGTTGAATGATTTTGTGTAAAAATATGTAATTTATTTATTTTCATTTGGTATATAAATAAATAGATTAGGTGCATTTTATTTTACTAGAAAAATGTATTAGGATACCTTTTGTAAAAGAAGATGCACACAAAAATGTGTTTTTTATTTTGGCTAATTTCGGGCCTAAAGGACTTCATAGTTCTTAATGGGATTTTAGCCCGATAACCAAAACACATTTTTGAAGTCCAAAGGAGTTTGGAGCTGAATATAAAAGACATTTGGAAGCCCAAGGAATGTGAAGAAATCAAAACACAAGAAGAAGACTTGAAGCATTTGGATGCGGGATCAAGTGGGAGTTCAACGACACATTTCTTGTGTCAATATTCACCCCTTAGGAAGGACGTTTTGGCACACTTGTTTAAGATAACAAGTGTGGTCAAAATAGTTGGCTATGGTTATGCACCTATTGTTCTGTATGTTGTGCTTGTGTGGTTGCTTATTTTATTGTTTGAATAGTATTTGGATATGCATGCTTAACAAACTAATAATCAACAACAAGCTTTTAAATGGTTCTTAAAAAGATCATTAAAAATCGTTAATAAAAGGTTATTAAAAATTAATGATTTTATAATAAAATGGGTTTTATTAAAAGAACCTTGAAAAATTGTTTTCACAAAAGTACCAAGGATTTGAATGCATGCAAATGTATGGTACATAAAGTTTTCTAAACTAGAATTTTGAAAACTCAAAATCCCTTTTATAAAACAAGTCAAACACCATCCTTTTATACAACACTCGAATCACTTGGGAACTCTTATTGTGGGATAAAGGTCACCTAACCACATTTGAGGGAACTAGTATATTCGAGGTGGGTTTACCATGTTTGTGGGATAAAAGTCACCTAACCACTATTGTGTATAAACTCACACGTGTGTCTAAGTTGGACGACTTGATTTGGAAACCATGAACTTAGGGTCACCGAAGCATGGTGAACAAAAGGTGTTGATGGGATTAAACATGCCAACTAAACATAAAGATGTTTAACCGATCTCATATGGCTAGAAGTTGTAAAGGGTTGCAATCGTCAAACGTTGACTACCTTGTTAGTTTAAATAGAGGGATAGAGGTCACCTAACCAATATTTAATGTAACGTTGGATTCTAGATTTTAATTATTAATTGTCTATGATACATAAAAGGGTATCAATGATTAAAATATAATAATATCGAAAATACTAAAATTGAACCTTGTAAAATTTTGTAGATGGCCGCTAACAATATTACCCAAACCGTCTGTAACCTGTCACTAAGAAAAATCCTTGAAAATGATCGTGTCAAACATAACACTTCATGGATTAATATCGAAACTTAAGAATTGTTCTCAAGTAAGAAAATATATCCTATGTGTTGAACGATCCTAATCCCGATGAACCTCTTATGGAAGATAAGGATGCCTAAAACGATTGAATTAAGTATATCGAGGATACTATGCAACCCTCTCGCCTCATGTTAGGAATTATGATTCCTGAGATTCAAAATGATTTTGAACTTCATAGGCGTACGACATGATTACCCAATTGAAGGAAATGTTCCTACAACAAGCAAGGGTAGAACGCTTTGAAATGGTTCGGGCGCTTCATGCATGTCGAATGGAGGAAACCCAATCGGTCTCATCTTATATCTTTAAGATGAAAAGCCACATTGATCACCTCGAAAGGCTCAATTTGGATAAAAGGGGCAACAAGAAAGGGCATCACCCTGACACCAAGGCAAGTGTTGCAAATGAAAAGGGGCACTTCAAAGGGAAAAAGAAAAGAAAGACTAAAGCGTAACCACCGAAACCAAAAGAAAAGAAGGCAAATGTTGCCATGAACGATCCATGCTTTAAATGTGGTGAGATAGGGCATTGGAAAAAGAATTGTTCAACCTATCTCAAAGAGTTGAAAACTAAGAGGGATGCAGGGAAAATGTAACACCCATCTAATTACTACTCGATTTTAATCCAAATTTATATAATTTTAAATAAAGTACGTCTAAGTTAAAACATAAGTTACCCAAACATCGTTCTAAGTAAGCATAAACTAGAAAACTACTGACTAGCTTGAACATTCATGACATATTTAACAAGTTTTTACTTACAAAAACATTGTCTAATAAAGTTTAGATAACGCGGAAGCTTCTAAAGTGTGTTCGGTTCTTCAAAAACTTGCTTGACCGCCATCCGTAAGATCCCCATTGTCACCTAAGGTCAAAACCACTAAAAATGTTAGTTTTGACATTGATATAGTACATATAAACAAGTTCCGACATCGAATCATGAAAAATAAAATAAAATTTCAAAACTGATCCTGTCGCGTGTCGCGCCAGGTGCCCCACATTTGTCGCGTGGCACGGGTGCCCCCGCGTGTCGCGCCAGTCACCTGTGTCTTCCCCGCATGGTGCGGGGAAGTACGTTTTCCAGTAGGTCCAGGAGCTGGTGCTGCATATCCGCCCTGCTCCGGAATTTCACAAATTTCAAATTTAAATGCTCATAACTTTTCGCTCGTTTGTCCGTTTTAGGTGATTCTTTTTCCTATACGTCTGTAAATTCATTTCCGACGTGTCTATCACAATTGTCATACCAAAAATTTGATTTACAGGCCAAACGAATAAAAGTCACTTATGCGTTATTCGACCCATTCAAGTTACACTCATTTTACTACCCTTTTTAATTAGTAAACCTAGGCGCTTTTTACCCAACTTCCGGGGCTTATTATCACCGGGATTTTATTACCAATCTTATGGTTTCATGCTCGTATGGTTGTAACCGCCTATGCTAACTATTAATAATTCTAACGATACTATTACACCATTATTCAACCCGTTTTGCTCATCTAAGGAATCCTCCATTATGATGACTACCAAACGACTTCTAATCAATTCGTAACCTATTATTTCAAATAACGGATATTGTCATTCGATCAACACAACCTTTATTCTACAACGCAACTAAACATACTCTAGTTATCAAAATTACTCAATGTAACGGATCAAGTTACATACCTTTAGAGCACGCCCTTCAAACGCAAATCACCACCGACTTGTCCGCCCGACGTTCAGGTATCTTTTCCTATAGAGTTCAATCATAACGCGGTTAGAACTCTTTTCAATCATATATCGCATAATTCACCCAAATTTCATAATTAGGCGTTTTTTACTTTAATTTTTCAGTTTCGAACCTTCTTTGAGGCATTTCAACAAATACTTTAAGGGCAGGTGTGACACCTGTGTCACTTCCACCATCAAACAAATACCAAACCAATGAAATATTGTATTTCATACTTGGGATTTGTATAAATATGTGTATCATTTGCACATATCAATTCTTGTTCGATTTCGCGCACTGAAGCGTAAATATAACAAGTTTAATCCGACAAACACTCTGAAATAGTGACATAGGCTTAACATACCTTAAATAACCTTTACATAACTTAGAAATAAGTTTTGGAAGGTTTGGTGTGCCGAAATCAAGTTTATTCGCTTACAGGGACTAAATTCGACAAACTGTGAAAGTATGTCGATTCGTACTGTAATGGACATTCCAGAACTTGATCATAAGTTAAATACACCCTAAATATCCTTTACATAGCTTATAAATAGGCTTTGAGGGGTCCGGTGTGCTAAAATAAACTTTATGCTCATTCAGGGACTAAAAGCGTCAAAAAGTGCACAAGTTTGCATTTTCGCGCATAACTTACGTTCTGAATACATCCAGACATCCAAAAATTTATGTAAGCATTAAAATATTTTATTTTAGTGTTTGGCATAAAAAAATTCCATTCGTCGCGCAATTTGGATCTTACACGCGTCCGTTACGACTTCCGTCGTAATTAACCGAACAACGCAACCGTACGGCCAAACGAACCAACATCCGGCATATTTTTGAGCATATTATAAGTTCCCTATACTTTAACTTCATATTAGAGCCTTAAAATGAGGTTAACGGGGCTTAAACGTGTCAAAACGCATCAAAAATCAAGTTCGGAGTCACAGGGGCCTGTTCTGCCAAAAATCAAACTTTGCTGGTCTGCACAAGGCTTACGTACCGTAAGCACTTATCCATACAGTCCGTAAGGACCTCCCAGATCAGCAAAATTCATTTCTAGCTTGTTCCAGCTGTTTCCCTGTTGTGCAAATGGTTTTAAGCATTCTAGGGGCTGTTTTGGGGTGCCCAAGGTATTGCAAAACAGGGGGTGCAAGTGTAGGGCCAAGATCAAAGCTCGGTTTACGAGAAACGACCCTAACGGTCCTAGAAAAACTATAAATAGCCCACCCCCACTTCACTTGAACTCACACCTTTGATTTATTCAGCTCTAAGTTGGGGTCTTGTGCTCCATACCAGAGTTGTTTAAATCAAAACTTTCATTCTTGGACCTTTTGTAAGTCCTCTTCTTGCTTGTTCTTGTATTTCAAGCATGAAAGTCAAACTATGTTTGAATTTCAGCTTTGACCAGTCAATGGTTAACACAAAGTTCCGTTGAACTTTGCAACGTGAGCGTAATCACGATGGTTATAGTCTCTTGTGACTATACCTACTGATTACCACGTTATCTAGGCTCAGTGACGAGTCGTAGTTTCGGCCAAAATGCGTATTCTTGCGTATTTTGTAACCAAACTACTCTAGGGTATCAAAACCATTTTTTTTATACCAAACCTGTTTTCTAACTTAACTAAACATGTTCTAACACGTTTAGCTCGTCACTTTTAGATTTGTGCTTGTCTAGGGCGTAAGGTAAGCGATCTAAACAATCGCTTATACTTTCGAACCCGACCCATTTGGTCGATCATTAGGATCCGACCAAATACATTAGGTGACCATAGTTGTATAGGGGATAACCTTCCGAGGTTATACCTTATGGTCACGTCGTTTAAGTAGTTGTATGACAGGTAGTTTATATGCCTTAGGAAAATTACCAAAATACCCTTTTTACGCATAAATTCATTTTAAGCATATGTAACCTAAATTTTGATATCTAAACTGATTAGGTAACTATATTAGGCATGTTAAGGAATATTTTACTTGTCATAGGACTAGTTAAGCGATCCGAACACGTTTTACGCGAACAACGTGTTAAAGTAGCATAAGCTACCTAAACGGGTCGTAATGGGTCGTAAGCACTTAGGTTAGGTTTCATTTTAGTAGGTGGGCTTTGTTAAACCATATCATATGAGTTCCAATACTCATTTGGTTTACGAAACCTCATACTATCCAATCTCCCGATTTAGGTCCGGTTATTTATATAGTTATCTATATAGGGTGCCGTTTGATTTCGTGATCCCTCTAGATTTGCTTGGTTGTTATTCAAGACTTCTAAGCACCCTCAAGTGCGTACATAGACCCCTCTTTTACTGTTTTTCAAACATTTTGGGGTGAAACACATGTGCCTACTTGTTACTTTCGTGCTTTTCATGTTTCCATATCATATGCTTGCTATGTTCGTTAGTACATTATTAGTACATGATTTCATTATGTTTTTGCTATGTACGTCCATTGTGTGCATACTTAGTACATCGTTTTACATGACATTTTATGCTATGTATGTTCATTTAGCACATACTTAGTACATTGTTTTACATTACCTTTTCATGTTATGTATGTTCATCATACTTAGTGCATTTGTTTTACATCACATGCTATGTATGTCCATTTGCCGCATACTTAGTACATTTTCATTTCATCATATGCTTACATATTTGGGTATGACATTTAGTTTGTTTAAGTGGGACCATATACATTCATTAACTTTGATCACGCCGCTCGTTAGTAGGTAATGGTACCATAGGAATTGACAACTCCCATTCCTGACATCCTAGGTATGTTTGGATGGAAGGAATGACCGAATTCGATAAAACATAACACAGATAGTCCTTTAATTTGTTTAAGGGTTTATCACCACAGTCACAAGGCTTGAACGTATGCATTTTCACAACACCGCATAAATGTTTGTATTCGGTATAGCATGCATTTCAACAAAACATAGCGTTGATTTAAACCACGTTTTACTTCAATACATTGTTTTGTGCATTTTTTTACCTATGGCTCAGTGGATATATATATATATATTTCACTTGCCATACATGACATTTTGTTTACACATTACATAATTGACATTTGACATAGACCTTTTGATATTGATATACATATTTGATAGACTACATTTTGACATAAACATTTTGACATGGTTTACACAAAGACATTTGACAAATGGTTTAAACATGGGCAATTTACATTGGTGGTTTGTTTGGGTAAAGTGATTTAAGTAACGAGGCGTGTGTAATATGATACAAGCATGGTGGATACGCCGCTGGTACTTCCTATATATAAGTGCTTGTATGGTATTACATATCGTAGCGTTATTTGAATCATTTTAATTTAGACATATAACATTTTATACAAATAACATATTTTTCACAAGACATTGTTTTACAAACAACTTATTTTATACAAAACTCATTTTACTTGGTTATTCATTTAACCTCACATTACTCTTTTACATATCATCTACTTTATTATTGCTTTTCAAATGATATATAAAACAAAACATTTTACAAGGATCATGACTGACTTTTGTTAAACAACCTTTTTCTAAACTTATAAGTCATGAATCCTATTTTCACAAAACCTATGTATCTCACAGGCATTTTTATGCTGACGTACCTATTTTCACATGTGTTTCAGGAGATGATGCATAGGATTGATCAAGATACACATAGGCGGACTTGGGCCTTAGTGACAATAAAAGATGCAAGATTAGTTAATTATGTTATACTTCAGTGTTTGTTAAGACATTGTAACTCATTTAATCAATAAAACAAAATTTTAAGTTTTCCATGTGTTATGAAACAATGATTCTGTTACAACACTCCCCGACGATTCCGCCACGTTTTGTTATTTTACGTGGTCGGGGTGTGACAGAAGAGTTGGTATCAGAGCTCATGGTTATAGGGAATTAGGTTATTATTAATGCTTTGACCTAGTCTATAACCTTCCTAGGACACTAACACAAGATTCTTGTGTTTAGATCTTAAAACAATACCGTCACCTATCCTTAGGCGACGACCACAACAAGAACATAAATTTCAAAACCGCTTTGAAAACCAATCATCTGTTCTAGGATGATTTATTATATGGTTTTGAACCCTTCTAGTTTGATTTTTGGCCTTGTGCCTTCTAAGTTTTCAAAATCTCATCAAGGTTTTGGGTTCTAAATAATGTGAACACGTGCAAACTGGAAGAGTGAATGCCTGTACTCTGAGTTTTCTGTCTAAGGCTAGAGTGTTCGTAAAAATCCGCAGAATCGGACCAGTCACTCTTACCTGGGAACTCTTGGGGTGAGTGTTCACTTATAGGCAAGCATGTCTTTAGCGGTGCATTAATATGACCTGTTTACTTTGATTAGTCACCGTCTCATTTGTTTGCCTTAGGTAACAAACAAATGATCGCAAATTCTATGTGTTACCATTCTGTTTTGATTATCCGATAACCTTTCACTTGTTTCTTCCTATGTCTTTCATTTTCTTCTAGAATGTCTTTTCGTCTCAGCAGCAGTCAAATGTCCGAGCAAACAACCAAATTTGCCCAGCAAATAGCCGAAGTGATTCTGAAGACTGTGGATTTAGGCATTGCCATGTCTCGTCTCAACAATGAAGCCACTCAAGAGTCACCGAAGGAAGCAGAAGTCAAGCCTGCACCAAAATCAAGGAAGCGTAAGGCTTCAAGGAAACCCGCAGCAGTTACACCTAATCAAGCGGGACCTAGCCAAAACAAAGCTGTCACACCCCCAAAATCCACCTGCGGAGTTCCACCGCTTGGAGGCGTGACTGACCAGGATCCAGCCACCAATCATATTGAACAAGCATATAAGTAGTTATAAAAATCCACCCAATACAATTGGTGTTCAAACTAAACATAGTTAAGTTGCAAGCGGAAGCATAAGTCTTAAATCAAAACATAAGTTCAATTGTTTCATAGTTTAACATGGCACACAGTCGTCCATGTCCCACAACGATCCTCCTCCATGCAAGCTCCAGCTAAGAATCTAAGGACCTGCAAAGCATGTAGTAACGAGTCAACAACAAGTTGAGTGAGTTCACGGTTGGGTGTTCGTTTTACGTTGTTTCGAAAACAATTTCCTTTATCTGGCATCCTGCCGTGGGGGTTACCCCATAGTTAAAAAAAACGTGACTTGTTTATTCCCAATTATTCTGGCAATCCAGCCGTGGGGGCTACCCCGTGTTAGTTATCTGGCATTTCGGCCGTGGGGGCTACCCCATGTATATACTAGACTCGTTACCATATCGACTGCTGACTGTAGTCATGTTTATGTGCCCTGAACTGTCAATGTCTATCATCACTGACGTGCCAGTAGTCCTTTAGTTCACGCCCGTCTTCTGCGGCACGGTGTGAGGTTTGTCAAACCTAAATAGCGCTATCTAACTAATGACCCGCTCGCCATTGGCCTCGGCGATTAAGTCGATACAAAGATGAGGGACTTCGTGATAGAGTTTTGGTCTAGTACGAGTTATCTGTCCGTGAGGACGAGGAATTACATTCCTGAACCATTGCTGTCCTACCCAAGGAGGACGAGGAACCCAGTTCCTTAACCCCATTCCCAACCCAGGGAATCCCATGCTTTGTAGAGGGTGTGAACTCACCTTGGTTTGCTCAGTAGAAACACAGAAAAGTCAAACAAGCAATGTTGTGGCTACTCACGTCCTATCATAGTTGTATCATACCAATCAGGTTCGTATTCAAATAGTACACGTATATTTCTACACGTATGCTAGCACGTTGTATTCAAGTATCGTTCGTAGCTTTCACATATAGGCATGGCAGTTTGCAAGTAATGCATATGGGTTGAACGAACAGTAACATGCTCAGAATTAAACAAAGTCCAAGGTCCGGCCCAAACACTAAGCCCATAATTTATCAAGTCCAAATCAGCACGTATATGTTGGTTTCGAGTCGCAACTAGGCGTTTGCGACTCGCAACCTGAGTCGCAACTACGGTCTCGGTTCATGCTGTTTTGGTTACGAGTCGCAACTGGACTCGTAACCGGGGTTTCGAGTCAAACGGTTTATGTGCTGATCACTTGTGGTTTCGAGTCGCAACTAGAGGTTTCGGTTGGACAGGAGCTGATTCGGAACAGTGTACTATCCAATGAGATTTTGATTTCAGAAAATGGTTTGTACTATCCACTTAAACATGTTTGTTTGTCTAGTAATTTACTAATTTGGATCAAACATATCAGATTTCAAATATGCAAGATATGTTCATATGATATTCAACAAGTTCTTCAAATATTCATCTAGTTCATCTTTAGGGTTTTCATCTTTTGAACAAACAAGCTCATTAAACCGATTTATGTCAACATAATCTACTTAGTTTAATGCACCAATGATCCTTATTATTCACATATTCAACCGAGAGGATAATAGCATCATATTCAAACATATCTCTACTTATTCATGTGTCAAACTAGCATGATTCTTAACAAACCAAATCTATTTTTGCTAACTATGACTTTATCTAGAAATCAAGCATATACATTATAGATGAACAACAACAATCTTAGCATCGGTTATTCAAGGAGAATCTATATTTATCATGTATGAACTTTAACAAGCAAACATGTTATCAAATCATCATCATCAACCGAAAATCATACATCATTATCAACTCAAAATACAATACATAGCATGAATCACTAACCGGTTGATGATTTTCAAAGGCGAGTATGAAACTTCCGAGTGTGTGTGTGTGTGAGAGCCGATCCGCTAGTCCTAGTGTCACCGGTTTGGATCCGAGATGAGGGGAAACAATGTTGTAGCTTAGGGTTTAATGGTTTCTAGAGAGAGTGGAGTGTGTGTGTGTTGTCCAAGAAAGTGGCAAGGATGGCTAACAATCGGGTTATATACTAGCTTCAAGTGCACCCTAATGGGCTTCGACATAGGCTAAGTGTGTATTTGTGTGCGGCCCAACCGGCCCGTATGTTATACTAGTTCACTCGAGACCACATGGTCTCGAGTTGGGTTCGTGTTATCTCGGTTCCTATATACATATATCGCATACATACAAGCACACACAAATAACACATAATCACATAAAGGTTCATTTGTCATTAATCACACAAGATAACTAGTCACACTTTCATGTTACATCGGGATACAAGGAAGGTTCTAAATTTCGAGTTGTCACATCATCCTCAAGTTGAAAGAAATTTCGTCCCGAAATTTGGTGGGCACTCACTGAGGAAGCTAGTTAAGTTGTTTGGTTTTCCTGGTTTTCCTGGGGTGTCACATCCACCCCCCGTTGATCTGGAATTTCGTCCCGAAATTCCGTAGCTTCAGCCTCAGTAGTTGGTGTACTGTTTGCGAACAGCTGGGGATACTTTTGTTTCATTTGATCTTCGCGCTCCCAGGTGAACTCTGGGCCGCGACGTGAGTTCCAACGAACTCGAACGAGAGGTATTCTGGTGCTCTTGAGGACCTTAACATCCCGGTCCGTGATTTCAACTGGTTCCTCGACGAATCGTAACTGTTCGTCGATAGTGAGTTCCTTCAGAGGAACTACGTGGGTCTCATCTGACGGACACTTCTTCAGATTCGACACGTGAAAAACGTTGTGAACTGCACCGAGTTCCGCTGGTAAGTTTAATCTGTAGGCCACCCTGCCTATTTTCTCAATGACCTCGAAAGGTCCAACGTATCGTGGGTTAAGTTTACCGCGTTTACCAAAACGAACCACACCCTTCCAGGGTGAAACTTTGAGTAGTACCCGCTCCCCAACCTGGAGCTCAAGCGGTTTCCTGCCCATGTCGGCGTAAACTTTCTGACGTTCGCGAGCGGCTGTCATGCGTTTTCGTATCTGAGCGATCTGTTCGGTCGTGTCTACCACATATTCTGGACCAGTGATCTGACTATCTCCCACCTCTGCCCAGCAAAGAGGGGACCGGCATTTACGTCCGTACAATGCCTCAAATGGAGCAGCTTTAATGCTGGTGTGGTAGCTGTTATTGTACGAGAATTCCACAAGTGGCAGATGCTTTTCCCAGCGGTTGCCAAAGTCAATTACACATGCACGAAGCATGTCTTCTAAGGTTTGAATAGTGCGCTCGGACTGCCCGTCCGTCTGAGGGTGATACGCTGTGCTCATATCTAATCGTGAGCCGAAGGATTTGTGCATTGCTTGCCACAGCTCTGAAGTAAAACGCGCATCTCGATCTGAGATAATAGAGGTGGGCACCCCGTGCCTCGAAACAATTTCTTTGATGTATATTTCTGCCAGAGTGGAGAACTTATCCGTTTCCTTGATAGCCAGGAAGTGTGCAGATTTTGTGAGTCGATCCACGATCACCCAAATAGTATCGTTCCCGCGCTGGGATCTAGGTAGGCCAGTAACAAAATCCATGGAAATTTGCTCCCATTTCCATTGAGGTATCTCGGGTTGTTGGAGTAGGCCTGAGGGTTTCTGGTATTCGGACTTGACTCTCGCACAAGTCAAACACTTGCTGACGTAGGTTGCTATGTGGGCCTTCATGCTAGGCCACCAATACGTAGTTTTGATATCGTGGTACATTTTATCCGATCCAGGGTGTACAGAGTAGCGAGACTTGTGTGCTTCGTCCATCACAAGCTCTCGTAGGTTGCCATAGAGTGGGACCCAAATGCGTCCCGTTACGTAGTAAGCACTGTCTTCCTTTTGTTCTAATCGTTGCCTCGATCCGCGTAGGGCTTCAGCCCTGACGTTTTCTGGTTTCAGTGCTTCTATCTGAGCAGCTCGTATCTGGGAAGGAAGGCTAGAATGGATCGTGTGTTGTAAAGCTCGCACGCGCTTAGGCGCAGTGTCCTTCCGACGGAGGGCGTCAGCCACAACATTGGCTTTGCCCGGGTGATACCTGATTGAGCACTCGTAGTCATTCAGCAGCTCGACCCATCGTCGTTGTCGCATATTCAGTTCCTTCTGCTTGAAGATATGCTCGAGGCTCCTGTGGTCGGTGTAGATGGCGCACTTGGTACCATACAGGTAATGCCGCCATAACTTAAGTGCAAAAACAACAGCTCCCAGCTCTAAGTCGTGCGTCGTGTAGTTCTTTTCATGAACCTTGAGTTGGCGTGAGGCGTAGGCTATAACTTTGTCTCGTTGCATCAACACGCAACCAAGACCTTGAATTGATGCGTCACAGTAAACCACAAAGTCGTCTGTGCCTTCCGGCAAGGAAAGGATAGGTGCGCTACAAAGTCTATCCTTTAAGTGCTGAAATGCCAACTCCTGTGCGTTTCCCCAGCGATAAACAACGCCCTTCTGCGTTAGTGAGGTGAGAGGCTGTGCAATCTTAGAAAAATCCTTTATGAATCTCCGGTAGTATCCCGCCGAACCCAAGAATTGGCGAATTTCCTTTGGTGTACGAGGTGCAGGCCAGTTCTTAATCGAGTCTATCTTGGATGGATCAACATGAATCCCATCCTTGTTCACCACGTGGCCTAGGAAATGGACTTCTCGAAGCTAGAAGTCACATTTCGAGAACTTTGCATAAAGCTGTTCTGTTCGAAGGAGTTCCAGAATAAGTTGCAGATGCTGCTCGTGTTCCTCCCGACTCTTGGAATAGATCAGGACGTCGTCGATGAAGACTATAACGAACTTGTCCAGGTAAGGCTTGCACACTCGGTTCATCAAGTCCATGAAAACCGCAGGTGCGTTTGTCATCCCAAAAGGCATGACCAAAAACTCATAGTGTCCGTATCGAGTTCTGAAAGCTGTCTTGGAGACGTCCCCTTCCCGGACTCTCAGTTGGTGATAACCCGATCTCAAATCGATCTTCGAATGGTAGCTTGACCCTTGCAGCTGGTCGAACAAGTCGTCGATCCGCGGTAGAGGATAACGATTCTTCACCGTCACCTTGTTGAGTTCTCGGTAGTCGATGCACATTCTGAAAGTACCGTCCTTCTTCTTTACAAATAATACTGGAGCTCCCCAGGGCGATGAGCTAGGACGAATAAAACCCTTATCCAGGAGCTCTTGTAGTTGCGTAGAGAGTTCCTTCAACTCTGATGGGGCTAAACGATAAGGTGCCCGAGCTATAGGCGCAGCTCCAGGAGCTAGTTCGATCTGAAACTCGACTTGGCGACGAGGCGGAAGACCAGGTAATTCCTCAGGAAATACCTCTGGATAGTCGCATACAACTGGAAAATCTTCTATCTTCTTCTCTCTTTCTAAGGTGTCAGTAACGAGAGCCAAAATGGCAGTGTGGCCCTTTCGCAAGCACTTTTGGGCCTTAAGGAGAGAAATGACGTTCTCAACAGCACTCCTCTTGTCGCCATGAATCATGAGGGGTTCACCTTCGGGACCTGGAATACGGACAACCTTCTCGTTGCAAAGAATCTCTGCTCGGTGTTGGGATAACCAATCCATCCCAATGACAACGTCGAAACTACCCAAGACCATAGGAATGAGATCGATAGAGAAGGTCTGGTCAGCGAGAATAAGTTTACAACCCTTGACTACGTGTGTGGCTTCTAAACTCTTACCATTTGCTAGCTCTACGGTGTGCTTGTTGTTCAAAGGGGTTGGAACGCGCTTAAGCATTCGACTAACTTCTAGTGACACGTAGCTAGTATCGGCACCCGAATCAAATAAAATTGAAACATAAAAGTCGTCGAGAAGGAACTTACTCGCCACAACATTGGGGTCATTCATTGCTTCACCTTGGCCGATCACAAACATCCGCCCCCGGGCTCCATTGTTGCTGTTGTCGCGTTTCTGCCTCATCTGCGGACAGTTCCTCTTAAGATGGCCTTCAGCCCCACAACGGAAACACCCCTTTTTGCTACCCTGCTGCTGCTGGTTTCGGTTTGTAGGATATGGGCTCCTACAATCTCTAGCCATATGTCCCGTCTTCTTGCACCTATGGCAACACGATTCCGCACATGACCCGGTGTGGTGTTGATGGCATTTGCGGCCTTTCGGCTTATTCCCAAGGTATCCCCCTTGAATTTGGTAGTCCAGCCCCTGCTGGACGAGTTTCCTGTGCGGGTCCTGTTGTATATAGCTACATCCCTCGCCCTGGTGATCTCCCCAAACATGCTTGGTGTTAATAAGAGTTTTCGTATTGGAAGAGTTACGCTTGGGCAACTTGCCCTCTTCCACTGCCTGATCAGTGAGCTGGTGCGCCAAACGAACGACTTGTTGGATTGTGGAAAAGTTGGCCGCAATTACGGACCCTTGGATTTCTGGGGCTAAGCCTCTGAGGTATAGCTCGATTCGTCTAGAAATGGGTTGTGACAAGTTAGGACATAGGGCAGCCAAGTCGTTGGATCTTTTTGTGTACGCTTCGATCTCTGATCCTTCCATCTTCAAACCGTAGTATTCTATTTCAAGTTTTAGAATGTCGTCCGGGTGACAGAATTCCTCCTTGATCAAATCCTTGAAATCGCTCCAGGGGGTGGCATTCGCATCCGCCAATCCGAGCATCTGAACTTGTGTGTTCCACCAAGAATACGCTTTCCCTTGCAAGGTACCAGCAGCGTACTCTACCCGCTTACTGGTAGGGCTTTCACTTTCGTCGAATGCCGATTCGATCCTGCGAATCCAGTGTAGGAGACCTATCGCTCCCTCGGTGCCACTAAAGGTACTAGGTCGACAGCCCATAAAGGTTTTGAAAGTGCACACGGGTGGCTGAACGTGTTGACCTATCGTGGGTGAAAGAAGAGACAGAGTTTAACACAAAGGTTGGTCCACGAGAGTAGGATTCTAAAGATCCTAGAATGAGTTTGGACTGCAGGATATACCTCCTGCGTGTGCAGCTGCGAGTGCTGCGGCAACTCGTTCGTTGATCAGAGCCGTCAACTGGGCTTGTGTTAGGTTAACGCGCCCAGACATGATCTTCACATCAAGAAGAACGTGAGTGAGAGGGGTTCGCGAAAGTGCGATGATAGGATGGAGTAAGCACGCACGTGTTCAAGCAACAGTAGTTATACTAACCAAGCATACCATGAGCAATGCACTATATAACTAACAAGTAGGCAATATACACAGACCATAATACCTAGAATGTCGAGCCTTGCATGTGGAGTGAAGCATCGTTGTGGACCGTTGAGCACTGTACAGGTTATAGTCTGGTTTTAACAAAATACGTTTTTCCCTTTATTAAAACCAAGTTCTCTATAACCAATGGCTCTGATACCAATCTGTCACACCCCCAAAATCCACCTGCGGAGTTCCACCGCTTGGAGGCGTGACTGACCAGGATCCAGCCACCAATCATATTGAACAAGCATATAAGTAGTTATAAAAATCCACCCAATACAATTGGTGTTCAAACTAAACATAGTTAAGTTGCAAGCGGAAGCATAAGTCTTAAATCAAAACATAAGTTCAATTGTTTCATAGTTTAACATGGCACACAGTCGTCCATGTCCCACAACGATCCTCCTCCATGCAAGCTCCAGCTAAGAATCTAAGGACCTGCAAAGCATGTAGTAACGAGTCAACAACAAGTTGAGTGAGTTCACGGTTGGGTGTTCGTTTTACGTTGTTTCGAAAACAATTTCCTTTATCTGGCATCCTGCCGTGGGGGTTACCCCATAGTTAAAAAAAACGTGACTTGTTTATTCCCAATTATTCTGGCAATCCAGCCGTGGGGGCTACCCCGTGTTAGTTATCTGGCATTTCGGCCGTGGGGGCTACCCCATGTATATACTAGACTCGTTACCATATCGACTGCTGACTGTAGTCATGTTTATGTGCCCTGAACTGTCAATATCTATCATCACTGACGTGCCAGTAGTCCATTAGTTCACGCCCGTCCTCTGCGGCACGGTGTGAGGTTTGTCAAACCTAAATAGCGCTATCTAACTAATGACCCGCTCGCCATTGGCCTCGGCGATTAAGTCGATACAAAGATGAGGGACTTCGTGATAGAGTTTTGGTCTAGTACGAGTTATCTGTCCGTGAGGACGAGGAATTACATTCCTGAACCATTGCTGTCCTACCCAAGGAGGACGAGGAACCCAGTTCCTTAACCCCATTCCCAACCCAGGGAATCCCATGCTTTGTAGAGGGTGTGAACTCACCTTGGTTTGCTCGGTAGAAACACAGAAAAGTCAAACAAGCAATGTTGTGGCTACTCACGTCCTATCATAGTTGTATCATACCAATCAGGTTCGTATTCAAATAGTACACGTATATTTCTACACGTATGCTAGCACGTTGTATTCAAGTATCGTTCGTAGCTTTCACATATAGGCATGGCAGTTTGCAAGTAATGCATACGGGTTGAATGAACAGTAACATGCTCAGAATTAAACAAAGTCCAAGGTCCGGCCCAAACACTAAGCCCATAATTTATCAAGTCCAAATCAGCACGTATATGTTGGTTTCGAGTCGCAACTAGGCGTTTGCGACTCGCAACCTGAGTCGCAACTACGGTCTCGGTTCATGCTGTTTTGGTTACGAGTCGCAACTGGACTCGCAACCGGGGTTTCGAGTCAAACGGTTTATGTGCTGATCACTTGTGGTTTCGAGTCGCAACTAGAGGTTTCGGTTGGACAGGAGCTGATTCGGAACAGTGTACTATCCAATGAGATTTTGATTTCAGAAAATGGTTTGTACTATCCACTTAAACATGTTTGTTTGTCTAGTAATTTACTAATTTGGATCAAACATATCAGATTTCAAATATGCAAGATATGTTCATATGATATTCAACAAGTTCTTCAAATATTCATCTAGTTCATCTTTAGGGTTTTCATCTTTTGAACAAACAAGCTCATTAAACCGATTTATGTCAACATAATCTACTTAGTTTAATGCACCAATGATCTTTATTATTCACATATTCAACCGAGAGCATAATAGCATCATATTCAAACATATCTCTACTTATTCATGTGTCAAACTAGCATGATTCTTAACAAACCAAATCTATTTTTGCTAACTATGACTTTATCTAGAAATCAAGCATATACATTATAGATGAACAACAACAATCTTAGCATCGGTTATTCAAGGAGAATCTATATTTATCATGTATGAACTTTAACAAGCAAACATGTTATCAAATCATCATCATCAACCGAAAATCATACATCATTATCAACTCAAAATACAATACATAGCATGAATCACTAACCGGTTGATGATTTTCAAAGGCGAGTATGAAACTTCCGAGTGTGTGTGTGTGTGAGAGCCGATCCGCTAGTCCTAGTGTCACCGGTTTGGATCCGAGATGAGGGGAAACAATGTTGTAGCTTAGGGTTTAATGGTTTCTAGAGAGAGTGGAGTGTGTGTGTGTTGTCCAAGAAAGTGGCAAGGATGGCTAACAATCGGGTTATATACTAGCTTCAAGTGCACCCTAATGGGCTTCGACATAGGCTAAGTGTGTATTTGTGTGCGGCCCAACCGGCCCGTATGTTATACTAGTTCACTCGAGACCACATGGTCTCGAGTCGGGTTCGTGTTATCTCGGTTCCTATATACATATATCGCATACATACAAGCACACACAAATAACACATAATCACATAAAGGTTCATTTTTCATTAATCACACAAGATAACTAGTCACACTTTCATGTTACATCGGGATACAAGGAAGGTTCTAAATTTCGAGTTGTCACAAAAGCTGCTATAAATCTTGCTGCTACCCAACTCCAAGTCAACCCTACTCAAGCTCGTTTTCCGTCTGGTACTTACTACAACTGTGGCGAGACAAGCCATTTTAGGAACAAATGCCCGAAGATTGTGAATGCAAATCCAACCCTTGGATGAGCGTTTGGCTGATTAGAAGAAGATGCTGCTTTAAATAATTTGTATCTATTACTTTTGTTTCTTTTGTTGAACTCGGGAACAATATGTTCAGTTTATGAATAAATCGTTGTTCACAATTCTGATGTACAAGTGTAGTTACATATGTGTATGGCATTTCCCTATGATACCTGCATCAAGGAACTATGTTCTTTACAAACTACTCTTGTGATTCTCCCTTTCAAGTGATCGCTCATGATTTCCTTGAAAGATTTTAAGTACTCGTTTCATTCTAGGAGACAAAGTACCAGAAATAAAGTGACATTATGAGTAATCGTGCTTTTGCACATCTGTGCCTTAGAATCCTTGGTTAGAAAACTAAGGTATTTTTCAATCTCTTACCCATTTACGTTTTGATTTTTTTCAACATGCATAGCATAAGTTTTCAAAAACAACCTCCATGATTTCAAAAGCATTTTCTAAGTTTTCAAAACAACCTTCATGATTTCAAAAACATTTTATATATAGTTCGAAAACGTTTTTAATATAGTGTATTTACTTAACATATCAAAAACATGATTTCAAAAGCATTGTCTATGTTTTCAAAAACAACCTTCACGATTTCAAAATGTTATTAATACAGTATAATTACTTATATCAAGTGCATGATTTCAAAAGCATCATTCATGTTTTCAAAAACCTTATACATAATTTCCAAATCCATCTCGCATGATTTTAAAACAATTTTTTTTAAATATACTTACATAATATACCTACTTTATGATTTCAAAAGTATTATATATAAGGTTTCAAAAACATTGAACACATTTTTTTTAATAACCCCATGCATAATTTTCAAAAATATTCTCCTCATACATTGACTTAACCTTCAAATTCCGCTTCATATGTCGCCTTAACATATCCAGCATCTCAACTTCATAAGCATTTTTACTTCAAGTTTTGACTTACTCGCATCCAGTGCAAGGTTTCAAAACATCTTCAACTTCTAAAATCCATATGGGATCTTTTATCTTCACATTAGACCCTTGTGGATGATTATCATTCAAATCAGAGTCCTTAATTGGATTCCTTGTGTACCTTAATTCGAACATTTTGGTTCCTTATAATCGAAATCGAATTTTCTTTTTAAAAATCTTTCTATCTTTATAGTTAGATTCTTGGAAATATTGAAAGCACCAATCAATATCCACTGATTGGATACCTGGTGTGCTTTGAATACATGTGCACAGTTAGCATAACAAATTAACAAATTTAAAGATCTAGATAAACAATTTTGTGGTTATGTGACTATGTGTTTACGCATCTTGCGTTTTCTTTTATGCATTTTTGTGTTTTTGTATACTCTGGATATTCATTATCCAAATCCTCGTAGAACCTTTCATATCTTCATATGAGGGATTCGTAGTAGGATATTTAAAAAGGTACTACCTTAAATCCTTAATGGGCTTCTACGTAATCGTTAAGACCCTTGGATTATATAGTACCATTCCATCTTTCAAAGAGACCCCTTGAGTGGTCTTGTCAGAGAGATTGATTCAGAATCTGGTTAAGAATGACATGTGATGATATAAGCTGAAAAGACTCCTTGGTAGTCTATTTAAATCATTTATGGATTTATATAAAAAGGACACTATGGTGGTCTAGTCACAATCATCACAGGAGTCGTTCGTTGTTTTCTTCCCCTACACATTATAAGATGCACTACGTGACTATGCAAGGAATTACGTAATTATGGATGCATACATAATTACGAAGTTCAGTGCACAGAAACCACAGTAAGACTTATTATGTGTAAGAACCGATAGTGACAACCATAAGGAAATGTGAACAATGAAATAGAGGTTCGGTGGACGCACCAATAACGCTTTATATACCTGTATATAAGTGTCCCTCTCACATTGCAAGCATGATGTTATTTAAAGTTACTAGAGGTTCAGGATTCTAACCAGTATTGTTTGGTCTTTTCAACTTCATGTTTCAAACTCTCACAAGTTTCCTCTAAAATAAATTTTGGGACGAAATTTCCTGAAGTAGGGGAGACTGTGACACCTGTGTCACTTCAACCATCAAAAAAATACCAAACCAATGAAATATTGTATTTCATACTTGGGATTTGTATAGATATGTGTATCATTTGCACATATTAATTCTTGTTCGATTTCGGGCTCTAATTCGCTTTCTGGAAGGTTATACGCGCACTAAAGCGTAAATATAACCAGTTTAATGCAAAAAACACTCCAGAATAGTGACATAGGCTTAACATACCTTAAATAACCTTTACATAACTTAGAAATAAGTTTTGGAAGGTTTGGTGTGCCGAAATCAAGTTTATTCGCTTACAGGGACTAAATTCGACAAACTGTGAAAGTATATCGATTCGTACTGTAACGGACATTCCAGAACTTGATCATAACTTAAATATACCCTAAATATCCTTTAAATAGCTTATAAATAGGCTTTTAGGGGTCCGGTGTGCTAAAATAAACTTTATGCTCATTCGGGGACTAAAAGTGTCAAAAAGTGCACAAGTTTGCATTTTCGCGCATAACTTACGTTCTGAATACATCCGGACATCCAAAAATTTATGTAAGCATTAACATATTTTATTTTAGTGTTTGGGATAATAAAAATCCATTCGTCGCGCAATTTGGATCGTACACGCGTCCGTTACGACTTCCGTCGTAATTAACCGAACAACGCAACCGTACGGCCAAACAAACCGACATACGGCATATTTTTGAGCATATTTTAAGTTCCCTATACTTTAACTTCATATTAGAGCCTTAAAATGAGGTTAACGGGGCTTAAACGTGTGAAAACGCATCAAAAATCAAGTTCGGAGTACAGGGGCCTGTTCTGCCAAAAATCAAACTTTGCTGGTCTGCACAAGGCTTACGTACCGTAAGCACTTATCCATACAGTCCGTAAGGACCTCCTAGATCAGTATAATTCATTTCCAGCTTGTTCCAGCTGTTTCCCTCTTGTGCAAATGGTTTCTAAGCATTCTAGGGGCTGTTTTGGGGTGCCCAAGGTATTGAAAAACAGGGGATGCAAGTGTAGGGCCAAGATTAAAGCTTGGTTTACGAGAAACGATCCTAACGGTCCTAGAAAAACTATAAATAGCCCACCCCCACTTCACTTGAACTCACACCTTTGATTTATTCAGCTCTAAGTTGGGGTCATGTGCTCCATACCTGAGTTGTTTAAATCAAAACTTCCATTCTTGGTCCTTTTGTAAGTCCTCTTCTTGCTTGTTCTTGTATTTCAAGCATGAAAGTCAAACTATGTTTGAATTTCAGCTTTGACCAGTCAATGTTCAACACAAAGTTCCGTTGAACTTTGAAACGTGAGCGTAATCACGATGGTTATAGTCTCTTGTGACTATACCTACTGATTACCACGTTATCTAGGCTCAGTGACGAGTCGTAGTTTCGGCCAAAATGCGTATTCTTGCGTATTTTGTAACCAAACTACTCTAGGGTATCAAAACCATTTGTTTTGAAACCAAACCTGTTTTCTAACTTAGCTAAACATGTTCTAGCATGTTTAGCTCGTCACTTTAAGATTTGTGCTTGTCTAGGGTCGTAAGGTAAGCGATCTAAACAATCGCTTATACTTTCGAACCCGACCCATTTGGTCGATCATTAGGATCCGACCAAATACATTAGGTGACCATAGTTGTATAGGGAATAACCTTCTGAGGTTATACCTTATGATCACGTCGTTTAAGTAGTTGTATGATAGGTAATTTATATGCCTTAGGAAAATTACCAAAATACACTTTTTACGCATAAATTCATTTTAAGCATATGTAACCTAAATTTTGACATCTAAATGGATTAGGTAACTATATTAGGCATGTTAAGGCATATTTTACTTGTCATAGGACTAGTTAAGCGGTCCGAACGCGTTTTACGTGAACGACGCGTTAAAGTAGCATAAGCTTCCTAAACGGGTCGTAATGGGTTGTAAGCACTTAGGTTAGGTTTCATTTTAGTAGGTGGGCTTTGTTAAACCATATCATATGAGTTCCAATACTCATTTGGTTTATGAAACCTCATACTATCCAATCTCCCGACTTAGGTCCGGTTATTTATGTAGTTATCTATATAGGGTGCCGTTTGATTCCGTGATCCCTCTAGATTTGCTTGGTTGTTATTCAAGACTTCTAAGCACCCACAACTGAGTACATAGACCCCTCTTTTACTGGTTTTCAAACATTTTGGGGTGAAACACATGTGCCTACTTGTTACTTTCGTGTTTTTCATGTTTCCATATCATATGCTTGCTATGTTCGTTAGTACATTATTAGTACATGATTTCATTATGTTTTTGCTATGTATGTCCATTGTGTGCATACTTAGTACATCGTTTTACATGACATTTTATGCTATGTATGTTAATTTAGCACATACTTAGTATATTGTTTTACATTACCTTTTCATGCTATGTATGTTCATCATACTTAGTGCATTTGTTTTACATCACATGCTATGTATGTCCATTTGCCGCATACTTAGTACATTTTCATTTCATTATACGCTTACATTACTCATTTGGTTTATGAAACCTCATACTATCCAATCTCCCGACTTAGGTCCGGTTATTTATGTAGTTATCTATATAGGGTGCCGTTTGATTCCGTGATCCCTCTAGATTTGCTTGGTTGTTATTCAAGACTTCTAAGCACCCACAACTGAGTACATAGACCCCTCTTTTACTGGTTTTCAAACATTTTGGGGTGAAACACATGTGCCTACTTGTTACTTTCGTGTTTTTCATGTTTCCATATCATATGCTTGCTATGTTCGTTAGTACATTATTAGTACATGATTTCATTATGTTTTTGCTATGTATGTCCATTGTGTGCATACTTAGTACATCGTTTTACATGACATTTTATGCTATGTATGTTAATTTAGCACATACTTAGTATATTGTTTTACATTACCTTTTCATGCTATGTATGTTCATCATACTTAGTGCATTTGTTTTACATCACATGCTATGTATGTCCATTTGCCGCATACTTAGTACATTTTCATTTCATTATACGCTTACATTTTTGGGTATGACATTTGGTTTGTTTAAGTGGGACCATATACATTCATTAACTTTGGTCACGCCGCTCGTTAGTAGGTAACGGTACCATAGGAATTGACAACTCACATTCCTCACATCCTAGGTATGTTTGGATGGAAGGAATGACCGAATTCGATAAAACATAACACAGATAGTCCTTTAATTTGTTTAAGGGTTTATCACCACAGTCACAAGGCTTGAATGTATGCATTTTCACAACACCGCATAAATGTTTGTATTCAGTATAGCATGCATTTCCACAAAACATAGCGTTGATTTAAACCACGTTTTACTTCAATACATTGTTTTGTGCATTTTTTACCTATGGCTCAGTGGATATATATATATATATATATATATATTTCACTTGCCATACATGACATTTTTGTTTACACATTACATAATTGACATTTGACATAGACCTTTTGATATTGATATACATATTTGATAGACTACATTTTGACATAAACATTTTGACATGGTTTACACAAAGACATTTGACAAATGTTTAAACATGGGCAATTTACATTGGTGGTTTGTTTGGGTAAAGTGATTTAAGTAACGAGGCGTGTGTAATATGATACAAGCATGGTGGATACGCCGCTGGTACTTCCTGTATATAAGTGCTTGTATGGTATTACATATCGTAGCGTTATTTGAATCATTTTAATTTAGACATATAACATTTTATACAAATAACATATTTTTCACAAGACATTGTTTTACAAACAACTTATTTTATACAAAACTCATTTTACTTGGTTATTCATTTAACCTCACATTACCTTTTACATATCATCTACTTTATTATCGCTTTTCAAATGATTTATAAAACAAAACATTTTACAAGGATCATGACTGACTTTTGTTAAACAACCTTTTTCTAAACTTATAAGTCATGAATCCTATTTTCACAAAACCTATGTATCTCACAAGCATTTTTATGCTGACGTACCTATTTTCACATGTGTTTCAGGAGATGATGCATAGGATTGATCAAGATACACATAGGCGGACTTGGGCCTTAGTGACAATAAAAGATGCAAGATTAGTTAATTATGTTATACTTCAGTGTTTGTTAAGACATTGTAACGCATTTAATCAATAAAACAAAATTTTAAATTTTCCATGTGTTATGAAACAATGGTTATGTTACAACACTCCCCGACGATTCCGCCACGTTTTGTTGTTTTACGTGGTCGGGGTGTGACAGCAGGATTTTACATCTTTTATATTCTAGTTCATGGCTTGTCACTTAGCCTCGATTAACATTAATTGAGTTATCATATATAGAATTAAACATCAAATTCTTCAGAATTCAGTTTCTATGCATCAAATTACACTAGAATAACCCTCTAAACCATAGTGTTCATCATCTTCTCACAAAACCCATGAATCACCTTCAATGTGTTCATGAAATTTTCAGAGATTAGACATGATTTCACTTATTGTTGTCTAGGGTTTACCCCTAGACACTATATCATCCTTAATCTATTCATTTAACAAACATGCATCAAAAGATTTAAATTTCTCTAGAATCATGAGAATTTCAAGTAGAGATTTCTTATCAAATTTTACATACCTTATGACCCCCTTGCAATGGAGATCACTAATCTTAGCTCAGATTTCATTTTGGATCAGATTTGGACCTTCAATTCATGAGTTTTGTGGATGTTAGGGTTTTGGAGAGCTCTGGTCACCCCCCCTTCTTGTCTGGTTCGACCTCAGCACACAAAAGTGTGTTTGAGTTTTAATTTTTTTGTTTTATCATTATTAGTTTCAAATTAAACACTTTTGGCCCCTCAACTTTTGTTTTTATTTTGTTTTAACTCATTAACTGCTCATAAGTCATCATCTAACTAGGTTAGTGTCGTTCCCAGTTAGTTTGTTTCACTTATTTATTTATAACATATTTATAATATAAGAATTTGTATTTTCGGGGTGTTACAAGTCCACCCCCCTTAAAAGGGTTTCGTCCCCGAAACCAGAGTACGTACTGAATAGTGTAGGGTAGAGACGTCGCATCTCTTCTTCGGACTCCCATGTAGTGTCCGAACCTCTCCTATGCTCCCATTTGATCTTTACTTGATCAATTCTCTTATTTCGCAAGTGCTTAACCTTCCGATCTAGGATCTCTAATGGCCTTACCGCATAGTTCAGGCTATTATCCATCTCGATATCATCGTAAGGGATATAAGCTATTTCCTCCGCTAAACATTTTCGCAACTGAGACATGTAGAATGTGCCATGTATTCCACTCAACACTTCCGGTAGCTCGAGGCGATAAGCCACCTTTCCAACCCTTTCGATGATTTTAAATGGCCCGATAAACCTCAGGCTTAGTTTCCCCCTTTTTCTGAATCTGATAACGCCCTTCCATGGGGAAACCTTTAACATAACCATGTCGCCTATCTGAAATTCAATCGGTCTTTGTCTTTTGTCGGCATATGACTTTTGCCTATCTTGGGCTGCTTTCAAATGGGCTCGCACCACTTCAATTTTCTCATTAGTGACTTAAACTATATCTTTATGTGCCAATTCACGGGGGCCCACTTCACCCCAACACACCGGGGTTTTGCATTTTCTACCATATAGCATTTCGTAAGGTGCAATGCCGATACTCGAATGGTAACTATTGTTATACGAAAATTCGGCCAAGGGTAGATAAACATCCCAACTTCCACCGAAGTCGATGATACATGCCCGTAACATATCCTCTAGCGTTTGTATTGTTCTTTCACTATGCCCATCCGTCTGAGGATGGTAGGCGGTGCTAACGAAAAGTTTCGTTCCCATTTGTTCTTGAAAATCTCGCCAAAAATTTGAAGTAAACCGGGTATCTCTATCCGACACAATGGATACCGGTACTCCGTGACATGCCACTATTTCGTTTGTATATATCTCGGACATCTTTTCCGAAGTATATGTTTCACGTATAGGAACAAAGTGTGCACTCTTCGTCAATCTATCCACAATCACCCATATGGCGTCGAATCCCAGAATCATTTTAGGTAGTTTGGTCAATAGGTCTATAGTGATATGTTCCCATTTCCAAACCGGGATCTCCAAAGGTTGCAGTTTCCCATAAGGTTTCTGGTGTTCCGCCTTGACTTGTAAACAAGTCAAGCACTTCTCTACATATTTCGCCACATCCCTCTTCATTCCGGGCCACCAATAATTTTGTTTCAGATCGTTACACATCTTGGTTGCACCCGGATGAATAGAATATCGGGATTTATGGGCTTCATCAAGTAGTAGCGCCTTCACTCCACAAGTATTTGGAACCCATATTCTTCCGGATCGAGTATTCAACCCGTTCTTTCCATCAGACAAGTCTTTTAACTGCCGATTATTCTTTTCTTCTTCTAGTTCTCCTCTTTTACTGCTAATATTTGCGCCTCTCGGATACGTTCAAGTATACCCGAGGTCACCACAAGCTGCATTGACCTTACTCGTATTGGGACATAGTCCGCTTTTCTGCTAAGAGCATCCGCCACCACATTTGCCTTTCCGGGGTGGTAGTGTATTTCGCACTCGAAATCCTTCACCATTTCCAACCATCGTCTCTGGCGCATATTTAACTCCTTCTGATCGAAGAAGTATTTTAAGTTTTTGTGATCGGTGAATATGGTGCACTTTACCCCATATAAATAGTGCCTCCATATTTTTAATGCAAATACCACCGCAGCCAATTCAAGATCGTGCGTGGGATATTTCTTCTCATGTATCTTCAATTGCCTCGAGGCATAAGCTATAACCTTGCCCCGTTGCATCAGAACACATCCAAGACTCGATAATGAGGCATCTGAGGAAACGACCAAGTCCTCGAATCTATCCGGCAATGTTAATACCGGAGCTTGAGTTAGCTTCTCTTTTAGCGTTTGAAACACCCTTTCTTGTTCAACACCCCAAATGAACTTCCCCTCCTTCCAGGTTAACTTTGTTAGTGGTGACGCAATCTTGGAGAAATCTTGAATTTCCTATAGTATCCCACAAGCCCTAAGAAGCTTCTAATTTCCGAAGGGTTCTTCGGGGGATTCCATTTCGACACGGCCTTGATCTTTGATGGATATACCAATACTCCATCGGCACTTATGATGTGGCTGATAAATTGCACCTCTCATAACCAAAAGGCACACTTAGAGAATTTTGCATACAACCTTTCGCGTCTAAGTGTCTCTAACACCTCTTGTATGTGGTGTGCATGCTCAACTTCACTTTTCAAATACACCAAAATATCATCGATGAACACGATGACCGATTTATCCAGCATTTGCTTGCAAACCCGGTTCATGAGGTCCATGAAAGCCGCGGGTGCATTTGTTAGCCCAAATGACATCACGAGGAACTCGTAATGTCCGTATCGCGTGCGGAAAGCCGTCTTCGGCACATCTTCCTCCTTGACCTTTAGTTGGTGATACCCCGATCTAAGGTCAACCTTTGAAAACCAATTCGCACCTTGTAATTGGTCGAATATATCATTTATTCTCGGAAGCGGGTATCGGTTCTTTACCGTGAGTTTGTTTAACTCCCGGTAATCGATACACATGCGCATGCTTCTGTGTTTCTTTTTCACGAACAGTACCGGTGCGCCCCAAGGAGACATACTCGGCCTTATGAATCCTTTGTCAAGCAGGTCTTGAATCTGGGACATCAACTCTTGTAATTCCGACGGCGCGAGTCGGTACGGTGCTCAGCTACAGGTTTTGCACCCGCAATCAATTTGATTCCGAACTCTATTTCCCGTTCGGGCGGTATCCCTGGTAAATCCTCCGGAAACACATATTCATTGTCCCGTACTACCGGTACATTTTCAATCTTCAGTGATTCTTTCTCGGGCTCATTTGCGTATATCATAAATGCCTAGCATCCTTGCTTCATAAGCTTGTGAGCTTTCAACATTGAGCATATTATGGGGTTACCTCCTTTTTCGCCATAGATAGTAACGTGTTTCCCGCTCGGAGGTGTTAGCTTTATCTCCTTACGGAAACACACGACCTTTGCGTGGTGCTGAGATAGCCAATCCATCCCAACGACTACTTGAAATTCCCCCATTGACATCGGGATTAGGTCTATCAGGTATTCTTCATCATCGATGCTTAATTTGAAGCCTCGACAAATATCACAAACTATAAAAATGTTATTGTCCCCTATTTCAACTTCTAAGGGCACAGATAATTTCGTCAATATAAATGAAGGATGTCGAATAAATCCATGCGAAATGAAGGATTTATTCGCACCCGTATCAAACAATACACGTGCAGGAATTGAGTTAATTGTGAATATACCTGAGACCACATCAGGTTCTATCTTTGCTTCGGCCGCGGTAAGTTGGAAGGACCTAGCCTTCGCCTTAGGGGCTTCTGCTGGAAATTCTTTAACGTCTTTCCTTCCAACTAAGTCTGGGCATTCGGACTTTTTGTGGCCGGGCTGATAACATTTGTAGCAAACCGAGACTTTACCCGGGCATAGAGACGCCGTGTGCCCCGTTTTACTACATATGGGGCACGGTTTGTCTTTGAACCGACACTCTCCCTTGTGTCCTTTTCCACACACTTTACAACTTGGCGACCCACCTTTAGCATCAACCTTCTTTCCCAATTCTCTAGTTTGAGCTTTCTTTGTAGGGCTTGGATTCACATCCTGTGCCCTTCGTTCACCCCTTTCAACTTGTTTCTTCAATTCAATTTCCCGTTCATGAGCAACGTTTATGATCTCGGTAAGGGTCTCGTATTTTGAAGGAGTCATAAACTCCCTATACTCGGCACTCAACATGTTATAGTAGTAGTATATCTTCTGTTCTTCATTCATCACCAATTCATTGCAAAAACTTCATCTTATCCATAAACGTCGCCGTAATCTTGTCTATGGTCTCGCCCTTGTATCTAAGTTGCATGAACTCTTCCTTGATTCTATTAATGACTGCCTTGGGACTATGATGTTTAAGAAACGGCGTCTTAAACTCCACCCATGTCATGGCCCTCGCCGCTTCGGCTCCTATTTCCTTCTTTTTATTGTCCCACCAATCTTTGGCTTGACCCCTCAACTGACCCGTTCCGTAAGCAACAAAGTCACTTTCGTCATAATGGGTCCTTTCAAATACCCCTTCTACGTCACTTAACCATCTTTGGCATATTATCGGGTCGACCTCCCCATTGTAGATTGGCGGTTTACACACCATGAAATCCTTATATGAACATCCTTCGCGTTCTCCGGATTTCTCTATCATAAGGTTAACACTATCCTCCAACCTTTTGACTCATTCTTTGACAAGCGACAACACCGTGTTTTGAATTTTCTCTATAAACCCGGATAGATTGCTTTCAATTGCCTTCCCCACTTCTTAGTCAATTATCTCTTTCATTTGTTCGGTGCTTATCTGCACCGGATCATCATCGTTTCTTTCCAACATCTTGAAACTGAAATGTTTACATTAAACGTCAAACATTTCATTTATACCATTGCTTCATTTGTTTCGGTTTAGCCAAGTTCCTAACTTGCTTTAACCGTTCACATTTGGTGCACTTTCCGGGTTTGAGTGAATTAGCACACTCTTCCCATGCACATCAATTCACTTCTCATTTCTTACAAAAGATATAATCTATTAAAATAATAAGTTAATTCTTACCGGACGATCGATCAAGCTTGAACTGAACACTTTGTTGACAACCTTAAGCTCTGATTACCAACTTGTAACACCCATCTAATTACTACTTGATTTTAATCCAAATTTAAATAATTTAAATAAAGTACGTCTAAGTTAAAACATAAGTTACCCAAACATCGTTCTAAGTAACCATAAACTAGACAACTACTGACTAGCTTGAACATTCATGACATATTTAACAAGTTGTTTACATACAAAAACATTGTCTAATAAAGTTTAGATAACGCGGAAGCTTCTAAAGTGTGTTCGGTTCTTCAAAAACTTGCTTGACCGCCATCCGTAAGATCCCCATTGTCACCTAAGGTCAAAACCACTAAAAATGTTAGTTTTGACATTGATATAGTACATATAAACAAGTTCCGACATCGAATCATGAAAAATAAAATAAAATTTCAAAACTGATCCTGTCGCGTGTCGCGCCAGGTGCCCCACATTTTATCGCGTGGCGCGGGTGCCCCCGCATGTCGCGCCAGTCACATGTGTCTTCCCCGCGTGGCGCGGGGAAGTACGTTTTCCAGCAGGTCCAGGAGCTGGTCCTGCATATCCTCCCAGCTCCGGAATTTCACAAATTTCAACTTTAAATGCTCATAACTTTTCGCTCGGTTGTCCGTTTTAGGTGATTCTTTTTCCTATACGTCTGTAAATTCATTACCGACGTGTCTATCACAATTATCATTCCAAAAATTGGATTTACGGGCTGAACGAATAAAAGTCACTTATGCGTTATTCGACCCATTCACGTTACACTCATTTTACTACCCTTTTTAATTAGTAAACCTAGGCGCTTTTTACCCAACTTCCGTGGCTTATTATCACAGGCATTTTATTACCAATCTTATGGTTTCATGCTCGTATGATTGTAACCGCCTATGCTAACTATTAATAATTCTAACGATACTATTACACCATTATTCAACCCGTTTGGCTCTTCTACGAAATCCTCCATTATGATGACTACCAAACGGCTTCTAATCAATTCATAACCTATTATTTCAAATAACAGATATTGTCATTCGATCAACACAACCTTTATTCTACAACACAACTAAGCATACTCTAGTTATCAAAATTACTCAATGTAACGGATCAAGTTACATACCTTTAGAGCACGCCCTTCAAACGCAAATCACCACCGACTTGTCCGCCCGACGTTCCAGTATCTTTTCCTATAGAGTTCAATCATAACGCGGTGAGAACTCTTTTCAATCATATATCGCATAATTCCCCCAAATTTCATAATTATGCGTTTTTGACTTTAATTTTTCAGTTTCGAACCTTCTTTGAGGCATTTCAACAAACACTTTAAGGGCGGGATTTTACATCTTTTATATTCTAGTTCATGGCTTGTCACTTAGCCTCTATTAACATTAATTGAGTTATCATATATAGAATTTGTAGGATCGATTTGACCGACCAAATGAGTCAGTTTGAGTCAATACACACTATTTGAGGGGCGGAAATACTCAAACAGATTAGAATCAGAGAGAATGGAGTAGAAAACAGAAGAATATCACTTTAACACTTGTTTCTCATTCATATATCACTTGAAAATCCGCAGCAGTTCGGTACACGACTGATGACCAAGTTACAAATGAGAAACACAAACAGCCTATATATAGGCATCCTAGTTCGCTTGAAATGACACTTGATATTTCAAGCGAACTCACAACATTAGGTTTCGCTTGAAATGACCAAATGTCATTTCAAGCAAACTGACATCACAAACTTCATAAAATTACATTCTAACCCCTGTTCTATACATATTTGACACATTTAGACCCCTAGACTTAAGACGTAGGCTTTAGACATCGTGCACTAACAGAATAAAACATCAAATTCTTCAGAATTCAGTTTCTATGCATCAAATTACACTAGAATAATCCTCTAAACACTAGTGTTCATCATCTTCTCACAAAACCCATGAATCACCTTTAATGTGTTCATGAAATTTTCAGAGATTAGACGTGATTTCACTTATTGTTGTCTAGGGTTTACTCATAGACACTATATCATCCTTAATCTATTCATTTAACAAACATGCATCAACAGATTTCAATTTCTCTAGAATCATGAGAATTTCAAGTAGAGATTTCTTATCAAATTTTACATACCTTATGACCCCCTTGCAATGGAGATCACTAATCTTAGCTCAGATTTCGTTTTGGATCAGATTTGGACCTTCAATTCACGAGTTTTGTGGATGTTAGGGTTTTGGAGAGCTCTGGTCGCCCCCTTCTTGTCTGGTTCGACCTCAGCACACAAAAGTGTGTTTGAGTTTTAATTTTTTTGTTTTATCATTATTAGTTTCAAATTAAACACTTTTAGCCCCTCAACTTTCGTTTTTATTTTGTTTTAACTCATTAACTACTCATATGGTTCCCAGTTAGTTTGTTTCACTTATTTATTTACAACATATTTATAATATAAGAATTTGTATTTCCAGGGTGTTACAGCAAACCTCAGGTACAATCTTAATGATACATATTGACCTTAATGTTATTTCTTTTAACACATGGGTATTAGATACAAGATGTGGAACTCATATTTGCAATTCATTGCAATAGTTAAAAAAAAAAATAAGCATTACAAGAAAGGAGACTATGTTTTGAAACTTCCAAATGGTTTGGAAATTGTTTTAAAAATACATTGTTTGCTTCTAGTTTGACTAGGAATATTATTCATGTTTCCCTTATAAGACAATATGGTTTTGATTTAAAGTTTGTAAACAATTGTCACACCCCGACTCGCAGCGGAAGAAAAAACCGTGGGATGCAACAGACACCTCTGGTATACGCACATTGTTTATAAAGACACTACACTTTATTAATTACAAAATGTTGATTACATACTACATGTATGTCACAACTGCGTGTTCCCATGAACCACATAAGTCTTCTAAGCCGCATGCGTCTATCTCAATATTTGCCAATAAACACGTCTTGAACAACATACACGGATCACATCAGTCTCAAGTTACCTGAAATGCATGTTAGTTTTAAAAGAGGTCAGCTAAACGCTGCTGGTGAGTTTCACTGTTTTAGTTTGTATTACATAAGTGTAATTATAGTTTAAATTTGGCACATTTAATTGAATATATACTAAGCCCACAAGTGAAGCCTTGACTGTCACCTCAACCCCGTGGTCAACCACAACGGCACTGCCCCTATGTAGCTATAGCTAGTACCCTATAGCCTATGCTCAAACATGTAGAATTGCGTACGTATCATATGGCGTTCCTGGCCATCGCAATTGGGTTTGTCGGACCAATAGTACTATTTACACATTCACCGGCCTACGGTTAATCACTTGGGTCTGTGGGGACTTTTCATGTACTAGTGTTTACTCAGATAATTCACGTTATATCATGTATATATGTGCACGTATAAACGTATGTAACACGCATTTCATCCCATGTAAAATAGAAAACAGTTTGAAAATGGGGAAGTAAAACTCACAGTGTATGTAGTAGTTTCACATAGGATGTAAGCAAGCAACCGGGTCAACTTCTAGAAGCATATATGCAAATATGGACTTACGTCAGTATCTAAGTCGGTAACACATATAACTTGGATTCTGTCAGGAGTTTTCACTCCAGATTGAGGCTATACAATACTGGTATGGTGATGGAGGTCAGGGTAGTATTAGTTTTCAGTTTGGCTTCCGGGCACCGGTTCGCGTGCCAGGCAATGTCAGTAGTTTAACATATTCGGACAATGGTACGGGAATACTAATAATACCAACACGTTGTTATTTAAGAATGATTAACTTTTCATCAAGGGAGTTTGGGTGTTTGGGGAGTCCAGGTTGCCCAATTTTGAGTTTTCGTTTCTACCGTCGGGGATTTCCCGAACTGGTATTGGACACACCCTAAGTGTCCAATCCGCCCTGGAATCTCCCGAAATACTCCCCATGTTTTAATTATAGTATTTTTCGGGTTGGTTCGGTTCCCAGTTCTGGCCAGTTCGTTATACGGTAAACTGCCGAAATTGATTTAAAAAAATCAATTTTTAATCCCAAAGCTTCCCATTTAACGTAGAGTTTGAATAAAAATCTGTAAATTTTTATAAAACTTATTAAAAATCAGTAGATTATGGTAAAAATTCCTGGGAATTTATTTTGGCATTTTACTTGTCTAAATAAATTATTTATAAAATCATATTTAACCACATAATTAATATTAATTAACCTCAGTGCTCCAAAATTCCCAAAAAATTCCTGGACATTCCTTATGGTTCCAAAATCCTCTCCAAAAATTTTAAAATTTTTCCAACTTCGTTTCGGTGCATTCCCGGCTACTGAAAATTCATGAAAACACGGATTTTTATCCCTGATCAAAACTCAACCAATGGACTCCAAACTTTCCCAGACCATTACACATATGTTTGTTAGTATCTCTGTTAAATTTTATGATTTATTAAATCCGGTTGGTATTTTTTTCAGAATTCTGTTTGTATAACAGTAAAAAATTCACCAAAAATTGTAGAAAATTCCAAAAATTCTAAAATTTTACGTGAACCCTCTTGACACTATCTTTCATCACCAAAACAAATTTCAGCTCAATAAAAGTACCACGGACCAAGTTATTATCTAAACAATATTCCACCTATGCTAGTTTCGAGTTTCGAGCGATATACCTAGCGATTCCTTCGAGTCCGAGTGTTTTTCTTAAGTCCAGAAGTATGAATGGACTATATTAAGTACCTACACATCAAGTACAATCCAAATATTCTAGAAATTAGATCAATCAAGCAAGCTATGATTCATTGTTTTTCGGTTAATCGAATAGTTACGCGATTTTTGTCGAATAAGGTTTGATTAGGGTGTCATAACCCAAAGATTTCTAACCATTGTCACACCCTGGCTTTGCGGAAGCGTGGGTTTATTTGGTGTGACTTCTTAATACCATAGCAACAATCATAACAATGCTATACGATAAAATCATGGGATATTCACCCGTTAATAGAGTTTAGAAAAATACCATATTATACTTGCCTTAAAACATCAATCAGAAAATAAGTTACAAACCTTGACTTGATTTAATGAGTTCGTAAAAACTTAGCAAAAGACTTTAAACAATACTAGGTTTAGAGATATGCAACCCGTCCAGGAAGAGGTTACCCCTTCTAAACCCTGGATGACTTCTTTATTCAAACGCAGCTTGAAAATATGTGCATACCGTTCCAGATCCATTAGTTCCCTGAAATACATGTAGTTTGAAAAGTCAACATAAAGTTGAGCGAGTTCATGTGTAAGTGAGTATGTATAAACCTTTGTAAAAATGTCTGTATGTATGAAAATCCCTGGTGTGTAGCAATTAAGGAAAAAGGGATCACCATTGGGTTGTAAAGCCAATGATATGTGTGAAGTGATGCAGGAAGACTCAAACCTAGCAGATTTGTGCGTCGGGCACTTAGTCACCACCTGATTCACTCAGCGGACTCAGGAGTGGGGCTCGCTACTCCCAAATAGATCTATCACTATGGTCCCTTGGTCCTACGACGAGGATTAATGGCCTCTAGTTTCCGCCTACCCACTCACATGAACTAAGTAGTAACCCTCCTTAAGCTAACCATACCATGTATAAAAGTATCCGTAATCATTGTAACATGTATTTCACCCCCGAAGTATAAAAACCGAAAACAGTTAAGAGAAAAGGGGGACATGAACTCACTGTATTGCGTCTTCGTATTTGTAACCCAAATCTCCGCGGCAAACACGACTACCTACAATGGTCTAACGTCTATTAGACGAACGAGTCGTGCCTTGTCTTAGCATGTATGTTTTTTAGTTACAATTCTGGTATTATTCCAAGTTATAATAATTGTATTTAGTTTTGGAATAATTGTTTATACAATATTTCTGTATTAGTACTTCTCGAGTATTCGTATTCGTGTTCCCTTCCCAAGGATGGGAGTTTTTATTACACGTATGCTTTATAATTACGAAAATATATTTTAAGTCTCACTTGAAAAATATATTTCAATTCACTTGTCTAAAATATTCTGTTTCCAAAATATACATATTTTTCCCAAAAATATTATATTTTACTTCATACAATTTTCCAAAATAATACTTTATCAAAATACACATTTAAGAGTATTTTTCGAAAATACGCAAGTTACATTTTAGAGTTCGCGTTGTATAAACAATACCAATGTAACTTAAATATTTATTTGTGAGGGCGTGGGTATTATCTTGGAGTCGTATTTTCATGATATTTCCAAGTAATATTATTTTTACCCCAAAAATAATATATCTCTAGTTCACAAAATAATCACGTAAGCACACAAGCGTTTTATTATAAAATATATATTCTCAATATATATTTAACAAGTTTTCATTTACGAAAATCCACCTCCGACACTTGGTTATTTTGTAATAAAAATCATGGAGAAATTTATATTTTGAAAACAAGTTAAAAATACATTTATAAACACTTGTCACCAAAAATATTTCTAAGTGTTATATTTCTAGAAAAATTTTGCCAGAGTTTCCTCTGTAACTGGAGGTGTCCACGCTTGCAAGTGTGTCATTTTCTTTAACATATATCACGTTAGATCGCTTTCAAATAACCAACCCGACATTTAGGCATGCAAAATACTACTTATATCGTTTCAGATTTAATATACAAAACTGGGCTGTTTTTGAGTCTTTTAATAAAATAGTTATCTTATTCCAAAAATTCACAAATTCTTACAGAATGTCTTATACGATGCAAATATTATTGTGTAAAAATTTCGGGGTCCAAATCATCACCAATGTTTTATAGAAAATCATTTTCCGGGCTGAAATTAGATTTATCTTTTTCTGACCACAGTCCGCGGAATAATTTATTTAAAATTCATCGAGAGTCCGATTTACGAAATTCTAGTGAGAGAATTACAAATACATCGGTGGACACCTACAGTACAAATTTCATGACCTAATCCTACACCGATTTCATGTTATGACTGAAAACAGGACGCATATTTTCAGCAGCAAAAATGCAGCTCTAGCTGCTGTTACAAAATGGCACTTTAAAAATAGTAAACGAAGTCCAAAAATTATGATTCCGGTGCCATTAGAACTGTATTTCATAATGACACGTTGTAGACTCAATAAAATTAGTTTTTCGTTAAGTTATGACCTGTTTACAGCCAGTTAAAGTCAGCTGAAAATGCAAATCAGCAAGCTGTTTGCAGGTTAATTGTTACTAGAATGCACACATACGATCGCCATACTTTCTAATACGTTTAACATCAGACCATAAGTTGTTTACAGCAGGTTTTTGTTCATTTAATTCAGATTTACCAAGTATTATCACCTTTCATCTCATAACCTTTGTGTAAAGCTTTTATGTTCATGTTTTAAGTTATGATCTTTAGGGTTCTTGTAATTTCACCATTCTTTCCACTATTAACCACCAAGAATATGAACAAGATGAAGATCTAAGGCACTTACTACTAGCTCAAGGCTAGGGGAGTTTCAAAGCGTAAAAGTGGTGGATAAAAGAAAACGAGAGCGGTCCTTGAGCTTCCGAGCACTCCAAGCTTGCTTGTATGATCTGTTGCACCTCTAGATGTGGTGGTTCTCGACCGCAAGCAAGGAGAAGGAGAGGAAGAGAGCTTGTTGATGGGTGTTTTGGATGAGAGAAGGTAGAAGTCTAATGTGTTTATTTATAAACCCACTTTTGTTCTTTATCCAACATATATTATGTTTCCAATTACCCAACACCACAATTAAATTAATCAAAAGATTGTGGGGATGTCCCCCACACCTTGTAACTGGTTTAGAGAGGGGGGGGGTATGGGGTTGGTTTCTAATGATAAAGTTACAATGTAGTTAGGATTTAAATGTTTAATTAGTGCTTGAAGGTGTGTTGTTATTTATAAAGTGTGTTAGGGTGTTCGGGGACCCTAACTAGCTCAGAAAAGTAAGACAATGTGTTTTGACAATATTTTTATGTTCCGGGTAAAGTCCGGTTGTTCGGTGGGATATTGATCCGTTAAAGTGTCAAGTAAAGCTTTAAAGCATCTTTTATAGTGTTTTTAGTGACACAATAATTTCCCAACACTTTGGAAAGTGTCTAGTATTATTTTACCAAGTTTTTGCACATTACTAGCATATTTAAATGCTGAATTTTATTTAAAAGTGCAGAATTTTGCAGTTTTAGGCACTTCCCGACACTATAACTATCACCTAGTGACGCAGTTTAATGATCCTCACCTCCCTACACTCCCTACCAGTGTAGTAATCTACTCCCGGCTCATATTGGCCTCAGAACAATGTCTGTTTAGGTGCTGGCAATGTCAGCATGTTTTCTGGGTTATCTGTTTAGTGTGCTAACTGCGCTTTGTGCATGAAGTTTGTCACTATTGTTTGTGTGTAAGTAATAGAGTAACAGTATAAAATGTGATGCATGAGTATGTATGTATCAGAAATCAAGAAGCAGTTTAACCACAATTGTAAGCAAGCACAGTAATTAAGCATTAATTAAATATTAATTAATTGTACGGATACCTGGTTTTGTGAGGGTTGTCACATTCTCCCCCCGTTAAAGAAATTTCGTCCTCGAAATTTGTACTACCTTACTCCTTATGGTTAAGTCACACATGTATGTATATGGATAATATCGGAGTAGATAATCATCAAACTGAAACAAACGTTACTCACATTAGGTGAGTCCAAGAATATATAGCAACCCGAATCCTAGGGTTAAAAGGTGTGTGCTTTTAGCATTGGGTGTCAAAGGTACAAGACGCATTTGACGTATAGTCTAGTGTAATCCTGCTAGCAGGGGGGTCCACAAAAGAGAGGTTTTGACTCAAGATTCTCAAACGATCCATCGCAATATGCAAGCGAGTTTTCACGAAACATAGCAACCCGAATCCTAGGGTTAAAAGGTGTGTGCTTTTAGCATTGGGTGTCAAAGGTACAAGACGCATTTGACGTATAGTCTAGTGTAATCCTGCTAGCAGGGGGGTCCACAAAAGAGAGGTTTTGACTCAAGATTCTCAAACGATCCATCGCAATATACAAGCGAATCTGGTGTATCATTGTCGTGGTCCGTAGTTGCATCAGGAATGTTTAAATGACAAGTCAAACAAAAGTACATGTGGTTTTGTGTGAAACGTTTGACCCTGATTAGCACAAGTTACAAGTTCATAACGACATCACAAGGTGTCGTACTGACTTAATTCAAGTATAATGGTGACTGAACAAGTTCACCGTGTTTGAAATCCAATGAAAGTGTACTGAGTCAATCTGAAGGTTTGATTTACAGAATGTCATAGAGTTTTCAGTTGAATATGGAATATCAAAGAGCCATTGTTTTTTATTGCAGGTGAAGGGTAATAAGTATCGCAAGGCATTCGATTGTCAACGAAAGAATCGTTAGGAGGTACATTGTGCTTATGAAATGAATATATGTACCATTGCCTTAACACACAATTGTGTTGAGACTGCTTTGATCGTGAACATCAAAATGGATTGTTGACAAATAAGTAGGCAATTAAACCCGTGCATGAAGTGAGTAACCCAATTGGCACGAGCTTCAATTTTTGTGAAAAATATCACCTCAAGGTATCGAAACAAATCAAACGATTTAGTGGAGTCGTAGACCAACCGAATTTACTACGACTCGAATTGAAAGAATCTTTGCAAAAATAGTTGAATATGATGCTCTCAATACATCATATAGCGTTTCAAATTAAACCTGTGAACTGGATAAGTTCAAGCAATTGAACTTGGTTTCAGCGTAACCCAACAATAAACGTATGTATCAACAAAGGAATTCTCGGCATGGTAGCAAAAATAAACCATGAATGTAACTTGAAAGAAAGCGGTTTCAAGAAAGTGTGTTGGCTTAGTAACAAAAGAGCCAACAATAACAATAATGTAGGTCACTCGAATCAGGAATTAGTAATTAGGTTTAGCAAAATAATATGTAAATTCCAATGAGGTGTTTGTTCAAAACGAAGTCACATGCGTAGCAAATGATGCATGTATGTCAGGTAAGTTTCCAAGAAAAGGAACAACGAGTATCTGCTAAAGTGAAGAAATGACCAGATATCGAAGCAAATGTGTGTTCGTTCTCAGCGAGAAAATTATTGTGATGCAACTACCATTAAGGGGAGTAGAGATGCAAACAACTACTCGCCAGAAGTAAAAGAAATCCAAGTACTCTCTGTTTGGTCAACGGAACTGGCATATGCTCCAGGTTAATGATGGTTGATTGAGTTGACAGATATGGTTCCTAAATAAAAACCCTTATGAGTTTGGACCTGGGTTCCCAAAGGTCCTAAATATATGTTTTCTAAATCCTACAGATTTCATATCCCGTGTAGGCTGGTATGTGCATTGTGTAGGAAGCACTATTTTTGGTGTACGTCTAAGAACAAGTTGTTGTCCCACAATTTTTCCTCGGTATACTTTCTTACTGAATTTACCGCCAATGACACTCGATCGTTGATCAGTCGTGTAGTAGTAGTCGGACCCTCCCAGTTAGTTATTCGTCCGACTCTGGTTGGCTAGCTCGTCCGACTCCCGGTCATTTGAAAGTCATTCGTCCTTTCTTTTGACGAGCAGAACTGAGGTTATCCAAAACAAAAGTTTTGGTCTGTTATCTTCCTTCTCTATCAATTGCTAAAACTTCACTGTCAATCCTTGCATTTCCGAGGGTGTAAGTCGCTCAGGGTGCATTGTCTACAGGCGCGACGCCTGGAATCAAATCGATGCAAAAATTCGACTTGTCGTTGAAGAGATAATTCTGGCTAGTCTTCGAGGAAGACTTCAGGATATTCTCTGATCATGGGGGTATCTTCAAGTTTTTAGTTCTTCGGCTCCCTTGTCCCCGACATGAGCCAAGAAAACAACACATTCTTTATGCAACATGCTTTGTGCCTGCAAGAAATTTGTAATTTGCAGAGGCGTATCCCGCTTCATGAGTTAAGATCGCTTCTTCGTTCGCCATCGTGGTGCGGATATCAATCTTCTATTGATCATTTGTCAACCAATCCCTCCAACTACCTTGTTGAAGTCTCCCAATTCACTGGCAGTAGATCAAGTATAATCTTACGCTTTCCAGGTTCCATCCTGCCGATTCCAATCACTTCGTTAACTTCCACTAGCTTCCTGTTAGCCTGTACTATTGTGCGCGGATTATCTAATTTACTTGTTACTTAAACTAAGTATGCTCTCAAACTTTGGAGATGCGAATCGTAAAATTTGCAATAGTATTTGGCAATACAGTCGCATAATATTGAGTAATATGGGACGTACCGTCATCCTCGCCTGAATTTTCTGGCGTGTCTCCCTAGCTCTGGTGTTGTGCTTTCATCCTTGTGCCTGATCGTTCTTAGGGCAATATTTTCTGAAATTCTTTTTGCTTCCACAGTTAAAACAACCTCGAGCACGTTTCTGCTTATCACTCATTCTGCATCGACAATTATCATTGTCGTTGTCCCCTTCATGATTCTCACTACCGTCTTGGCCCCCATTACCATGTTTAGTATGTTGTCGCATGTTTAATGATGGTTGGCTCTCATTATTCTCCGACCGCAATTGCATTGTCTTACAAAGTGTATCACTTCAACAGGGATACAGGGTCACCCTACCCTCGTCCGTTAAATATATTAGTGTATCAAAATTATGTAGTCAGATGTGGTCTTCAGAAGTCTCCACAATCTCAGCTTATCATAGATGTCCTACCCAAATGTAATGTGATCCGCATAATCCAGAGGCCAATTATACTAGCGACTGAGGTGGAGGAGGAAAGAAAGGTAAACTGTTAACATGCGTGAACTCCTCCTCGAGCTTGTATATACGTCGAAACAATTAGCTGATCTGCTGTTTGATAGCAAAGAAATGAGCATCAGAATCCTGGGAACGGTGTAATAACAACGGTCTAGAGCGCAAAAGGAACCTTGATGTATGTGGTGGATCAAAGTATGCTGGCAATAGACAGGGTGGAGGACGTGGTGTTTTACATAAACTTTTCAGACAATAGGCTATCTTGTGATGTAGGCACTTAACTCATGTTTTCGGTTATGTAATGCTTTGCATTTGAAGTTGCCAATTGTGGCGTCAGCTCAAGCTCCAACTTTCTGCGACTCGTATCCTCAACTGTGGTTGATGTTACAGGAGCAACTCATCTCGTATGTGGCATCCATAATGTGAGGGTCTAACTTCAGCATAGTGTACAATAGGAATCATTGAAATGGCTCGTCCAGCTGTGTTGAGGTGGAGATAGCAACGGTGCGGCCGGTGAGATCGGGGAAAGTGCTGTTGTAGCAAAAAGGATCGTTATGCGGGTGCTGACCTGGAGTATCTCTCCGGGGTGCGGGCATGTCCTGAAAGAAAGTGATAGGCATGATGGCGCAATGGGCGTCGGTCTTCACAGGGGAAAGGAGCAACATCATCGGTTGCGGGTGCAAAATCAAACGTCTCAACCAATAAGGAGGTTGTCAGGTGTTGGTACTGGGTTAGATGGTAGAGGTGCAATGTCTAGTATACCAAAAGAAACAGGGTCATAATCAAGCAAGTGTGCAGGACCAGCAGTTGCAATTATCAAGCTGACTCAAAAGGTGCAGAAGCTAGCTCAGGAGCAGGCCCTGGGTCGTGTAATGGTGTGGTGCCTCGAGCAGGTGATAGTGCAGAAGTCATGTCATCATTGTCTGCGTCAGTAGTAGAAAGCTGTAATCCGGCTGTCTGTAAGGCTGTAGATGTCACATACTCAAAGGAGTCTGAAACCGAGTGTATAGTAGAATCAGAGGGTAGCTTGACAACAGGGATCTCAAAATGTGCAATCAGTAATAAGGTTCTCATCTAACTTTCCATCATCATGGGCGTTATCGGAAGGATCGTCAATATCACGTTGATATCGTTATCAATTGTTTGCCGAGTAATCAACCTTCGGAAGGAATGTCCACAAGAGGCGCATTGTCTAGGATTCGGATCCATGGTGTGCTCATCATCGGGATGTCCAGTGACAAAGGAGTCATGGACTGAAATAAGAGTGACAGAAGGATTCTTGTCAGAGAAACCATCAGCAAGGGTAGAGTGTCACCAAAATCTGATAGCGTGGACTGTTGGAAGTCGTTCTGGTCCTTGGTCAGCATGTCAGTGTTACTCTCAGTGTCTGACGTAAACGTCTCTGGCGCAGATGTAGTTTCATCATCTGTGATGGCGGCTGTAGGGTTATCAATGTCTGATAACTCGCCTTCTAAGTAGTGCGACGTGTGTGCCGGTTCATAATAGTCATAGTACGTATACCAATAGTAATTATTAATCAATTGGTGTACGCAAAATATTCACCACATATGCACGTACATCAATGATCAGTAATTAAGCGGGTAAGTAATAACAATGTAAGCATGTAATCATCCTAGTCTTTCCTAGACTATCCTACCCAGTCTCTCAGACTAAACTCCCTAGTCTCTCAGACTAACTCCCTAGTCTCTAAGATCAACTCCCCCAGTCTCTCTGACTGGACTCCCTCAGTCTCCCCGACTGCACTCCCTCAGTCTCCCCGACTGAACTCCCTCAGTCTCCCCGACTGAACTCCCTCAGTCTCCCCGACTGAATTATAAATCGTTGAATAGTGTACTTGTGCCTTTTTGTTTGTAAAAATGTTTGTTCCCTGGATCTTGACGTTTTGTGTATGCAATGAAAACATGTTGTGAAAACATTTTTGTGAGAGCCCTAATGATCGTAGTCTAGACTCAAGAAAGAATCCTAGTTCGCTACGACCGAGGCTCTGATACCAAGCTGTTACACCCAGGCTTTGCGGAAGCGTGGGTTTATTTGGTCTGACTTCTTAATACCATAGCAATAATCATAACAATGCTATATGATAAAATAATGGGATATTCACCCGTTAATAGAGTTTATAAAAATACCATATTATACTTACCTTAAAACATCAATCACAAAAAAGTTAGAAACCTTGACTTGATTTAATGAGTTCGTAAAAACTTAGCAAAAGACTTTAAACAATACTAGGTTTAGAGATATGCAACCCGTCCAGGAAGAGGTTACACCTTCTAAACCCTGGATGACTTCTTTATTCAAACGCAGCTTGAAAATATGTGCTTACCGTGCCAGATCCATTAGTTCCCTGAAATACATGTAGTTTGAAAAGTCAACATAAAGTTGAGCGAGTTCATGTGTAAGTGAGTATGTATAAACCTTTATAAAAATGTCTGTATGTATGAAAATCCCTGATATGTAGCAATTAAGGAAAAAGAGATCACCATTGGGTTGCAAAGCCAATGATATGTGTGAAGTGATGCACGAAGACTCATGTCACACCCCGACCACGTAGAACATACAAAACGTGGCGGAAACATCGGGGAGTGTTGTAACAGAATTAATGTTTCACAACCATGGATATTAAAGTTTCGTTTTATTGATTAAAAGTGTTACAATGTCTTAACAAACAAGGAATTACAACATAATTAACTAATCTTGCATCTTTTATTGTCACTAAAGCCCAAGTCTGCCTATGTGTATCTTGATCATCTTATGCAACAGCTCCTGAAAAACACATGTGAAAATATGGTACGTCAGCATAAAAATGCCGGTGAGATACATAGGTTTTGTGAAAATAGGTGTCATGACTTATGTTTGAGAAAATGTTTAGTCATGAACCTTGTTATTTGCTTTGTTTTGTAAATTACTTGAAAAACAATGAGTTCAGATGATATGTATAATTAAGTGAATAATGTATAGTTAAATGAATAACCAAGTTAAATGAGTTTGTATAAGATAAGTTGTTTGTAAAGCAATGTCTTGTGAAAAGTATGTTAGTTGTATAAAATGTTATATGTATCAAACTGAAATGATTCAAATAACGCTACAATATGTAATACCATACAAACATTTATATATAGGAAGTACCAGCGGCGTATCCACCATGCTTGTATCATATTACACACGCATCGTTACTTAATCACATAATCAATCCAAACCAAACAATGTAAGATGTCTATGTTTAAACCAATAGTCAAAAGTCCTTGTATAAACCATGTCAAATGTTGGTAGTCCAAAAGTAGTCAAGTAATGTATAACCAAAATGATATGTATGGCTAGTGAAAGGTATCAACTAAACCATATGCACAAGAACATAGTATCGAAGTAAAACTCGGTTTAAATCAATGTTATGTTTTGTGTAAATGCATGATCAATGTAAATCATGTAATATGTAACCAAATGATATGTATGGTAAGTAAAATTTAGACTACTTAAACCATAAGTAAAAATGTACAAAACAAAGTATTGAAGTAAAGCTGGTTTAAATCAAAGTTATGTTTTGTAAGACATATGCATGCTATACTGAATATGAACACTTATGCGGTATGTTAGACGCAAACATTCAAGCCTTGAGACAGTCGGATAACCCTTTCAGTCAAGGTTATCAAAAGAATTGTATTCGGATTCAGTCATTCCTTACATCCAAACAAACCCGGGATGTCAGGAATGGGATTTGTCAAGTCCTATGGTACCACTACTTACTCCCGAGTGGCGTAGCAAATGTTAATGAATGTTATATAGACCCGTTAAACAAACCAAATGTCATACCAAAATGTAAGCATGTTTTATGAAGATAATGTACCTAGTATGCTAGAGTAAACATACAAGGTAGAGCTGTAAAACAATGTGTCCATATGCTGAGTAAACATATGCAACAGAAATGCAATGTAAAACAATGTGTCCATATGCTGAGTAAACATATGCAACAGAAATGCAATGTAAAACAATGTGTCCATATGCTGAGTAAACATATGCAACAGAAATGTACTAAGTATGCTAAGTTAACATACAAAGAAGAAAAGTCATGTAAATCAATGTGCTAGCATGCTATCAGTCAACATACATAGCGGAAATGTAATGAAATCATGTACTATAATGTACTAATGAACATAGCAAGTATATGATTTGAAAACAGGAAAGCATGAAAGTAACAAGTAGGCACATGTGTTCCACCCCAAAACAGTTTGGAAAATAGTAAAAGAGGGGTCTATGTACTCACTTGAGATTGCTCAGTAGTCCTTGAGTAACAACCAAACAATGCTAGAGATCACGGAAATCAAACGGCACCTAATATAGGTAACTATGTTAATTAACCGGACCTAAATCGGAAGATTGGGTAGCATTAGGGTTTGTAAACCAAATGAGTGTAGGAACTCATATGATATGGTTTAACAAAGCCTACATGCTAAATGAAACTTAACCTAAGTCTTATCGACCCATTACGACCCGTTTAGGAAGCTTATGCTACTTTAACGCGTCGTTCGCGTAAAACGCGTTCGGAACGCCTAACTAGCCCTATGACAAGTGTTATATGCCTAAACATGTTACATAATCAGTTATGTGGCAAAAGTTTAGGTTACATATGCTAAATTACCAATTTTGCATGAAAAGGGTATTCTGGTAATTTACCTAAGGCATATAAACTACCTATCATACAACTACTTAAACGATGTGACCATAGGGTATAACCTCGGAAGGTTATTCCCTACCTACTATGGTCACCTAATGTATTTGGTCGGATCCTAATGATCGACCAAATGGGTCGAGTTCGAAGGTATAGGCGATTTATCAGATCGCCTACCCTACGACTCTAGACAACGTGGTAATCAGTGGGCATAGTCCCAAGGGACTACGACCAACGTGATTACACTCACGTTGCGAAGTTCAACCGAACTTCGCATTGACCATTACTGGTCAACGCTGAAAGTCAAACAAGGTTTGACTTTCTGACTCGAAAAGCAGTAAAATAAGGAAAAGAACGAAAGAATACTTACGAAGGGTCCAAGAATGGAAGGTTTGAACCCGAACACTCTCAGGTATGAAGTGTTAAACACGACAACTTAGAGAGCAAGTTCAGATTCAAAGGTGTGGGTTTTTGGGTGTGATGTTGGTGGGTATTTATAGAAAAAGCACCACCGTTAGGATCGTTTATCGGGAAACGTGCCTTGATCTCACCCGTACAAGTGTCGGAATGTTATGGTGTGTAAATTGGCCACTCACCATAAGCTTCCAACAGGTGGCAAGGGATTAGGGAGTGGATAACAGCTGCAAACAGCTGGATTAGAACACTGAACCTGGTCTGCAGAAGGCTAGCGCACCGCTACGCTTAAAGTGTAGCGCACCGCTAGGCACTATTTCGGCAGAATTACACTTTTGGTCCCTGAACTGTATTTAGGCCATTTTCGACACGTTTAAGGCCCGTTAACCCCATTTCAAAGCTCTAAAATGAAGTTAAAATATAGGGAACTTAAAATGTGCTCAAAAATATCTCGGATGTCGGTTCGTTTGGCCGTACGAACGCGATGTTCGGTTAATTACGACGGAATGCGCATAAGCGCGAAAAACGAACCAAATGACGAAACGAATGGATTTTTCTTATGGCGAACACTAAAATATAATATAGTCATGCTTACATAAATTTTTGGATGTCCGGATGTATTCAGAACGTAAGTTATGCGCGAAAATGCAAACTTGTGCACTTTTTGACACTTTTAGTCCCTGAATGACCCAAAAGTTTATTTTAGCACACCGAACCCCTCAAAGCCTATTTCTAAGCTATGTAAAGGATATTTAAGGTGTGTTTAACTTATGGTTATGTTCCGGAATGTTCGTTACAGTTCAAATTGACATACTTTCGTAGTTTGTCATATTTAGTCCCTGTAAGCGAATTAACTTGATTTTTGCCATACCGAAGCCTTCAAAACTTATTTCTAAGTTATGTAAAGGTTATTTAAGGTATGTCAAGCCTATTTCACTATTCCAGAGTGTTTGTTGCATTAAACTGGTTATATTTACGCATCGGTGCGCGTATAACCTTCCAGAAAGTGATTTTAGAGTTTGAAATTGAACAAGAATTGATATGTGCAAATGATACACATATTTTTACAAATCCCAAGTATGAAATATAATATTTCATTGGTTTGGTATTTGTTTGATGGCCGTGGAGGCACAGGTGTTACAGTCTCCCCTACTTTAGGAAATTTCGTCCCGAAATTTATTTAGAGGAAACTTGTGAGAGCTTGAAAACATGAAGTTGAAAAGATCAAACAACATTGGTTAGGGTTCTGAACTCCTAGTAACTTTAATAACATTATGCTTGCAATGTAAGAGGGATACTTATATACAAGTATACGAAGCGTCATTGGTGCGTCCACCGTACCTCCATTACATCGTTCTCATTTTGTTATTGTTGTCACTATCGGTTCTTACACATAATAAACCTTACTGGGTTTCTATGCACTAAATTTCATAATTATGTACGCGTCCATAATCAGACAATTCCTTGCATAGTTCACTCAGTCCATTTTATAATGTGCAGGGGAAAACCAAATGAACACTCCTGTGATGAGTGTGACTAGACCGCCATAGAGTCCCGTAGACTAAATCAATAAATGATCTAAATAGACTATCAAGGAGTCTGTCCAGCTACATCACTAGATGTCATTCTTTAACCAAATTGTGAATCAATCCTTTAGACTAGACCACTAAAAAAGGTCTGGAGTGGTACTATATAATCCAAGGGTCTTAACTATTACATAGAAGCCCATTAAGGATTGAAGGTAGTACCTTTTGAATATCCTGCTACGAATCCCTCATATGAAGATATGAAAGATCCTGCGAGGATTTGGATAACGAATATCCAGAGTATTAAAAACACAAAAATGCATGAAAGAAAACATAAGATGAATAAACACATAGTCACATAACCACAAAATTGCTAACTAGAAGTTTGTTCTGCTAACAGAGTACATGTATTTAAAGCACACTAGGAATCCATCTCGTGGATTTCATTTGGTACTTTAAACGTTATCAAGAATCCAACTATAAAGATAGAAAGATTCAAAAAGAAAATTCGACTTCGATTATCTGGAACCGAAGTGTTCGAATTAAGGTACATAAGGAATCCAATTAAGGACTCTGATTTGAATAATAATCATCCACAAGGATCTAATTGTGAGGATAAAAAGATCCCATATGGATTTAAAAGTTGGAGATGTTTTGAAACCTTGCACTGGACGTGCTTAGGTCAAAACATGATGTAAAATGCTTATGAAGTTGAGATGCTAGATATGTCAAGGCGACATATGAAGCAGAATTTGAAGGTTAAGTTAATGTACGAGGAAGATATTTTTGAAAACTGTGCATGGGGTTCTTTTAAGAAAAATATGTTTAGTGTTTTTGAAACCTTATATATAATACTTTTGATATCATAAAGTAGGTGTACTAGGTAGGTATATTTATAAAAATATTTTAAAATCATGCGAGATGAATTTTTGAAATTATGTATAAGGTTTTTTTTGGAAAACATGAATGATGCTTTTCGAAATCATGCACTTGATGAGAAAATGTACTGTGTTAATATTGTCTTCAGACTATATGAAATATTTTGAAATTAGAAAGATTGGTTTTGATAACATGGCCAATGTTTTTGAAATAACATAGACAATGTATCTAGAAAAATTGTTTTCAAACTATATGAAATGTTTTGAGATCATGAAGATTGTTTTGAAATACTTGTACTGTGTATGTTGAAAAATCAAAATGTAATGGGTATGAGATTTGGAAATACCCTTAGTTATTTAACCAAGGATTCAAAGGCACAGATGTGCAGAAGCATGATCACTCATAATGTCACTTTATTTTCTGTACTTCGTATCTTAGAATGAAACGAGTACTTAAAATTTTCAAAGGAATCATGAGCAATCATTTGAAAGAGAGAATCACAAGAGTAGTTTGTAAGGAACATAGTTCCTTGATGTAGGTATCATAGGAAAAGTCATACACACATGTAATTATATTTGTATATCAGAATTGCGAACAACAACTTTTATTTATGAACAAAACATATTGTTTCACAATACACGAGAACAAAAGAAACAAAGGCATAAGACAGCAATATCCTTTGTTCAGCCGAATGCTCATCCAAGGGTTGGATTTGCATTAGCAAGCTTTGGGCAGTTGTGGCGGAAGTGACCAATCTCTCCGTAGTTGAAACATGAACCCAGTGGGAATTTTGCAGCATTCCCTTGAACCGGAGCTTGAACCTGAGCAGCCTGATTTTGTCCCAAACGACAAACTTTGGCCAAATGCCCAAGTTTACCACACGTCGTGCATTGCCAGCAAACTTGTTGTAACACGTGATGACCGTTGCAGCATGCACAATGAGGTGCAGTACCGGCATATGCTTTCTTTGCAGGTGGCTGAGCTGGTTGGTTGGGAACGGCTCGACCATTGTGAGCGACCACGGCGAAGTTCTGAGAAGTCTTTCGCTTCTTTGACTTCTTAGGGGATCGTTCATCCATGGTCTTTGATTCCTCGATTGGTTTCTTGGCTGATGGTGTTGTCACCTGACTAGGTCCTGCCTGTCTTGGTGACTCTTGAGTGGCTTCATCCTGGAGACGATACATGGCAGTAGCTAATTCAACAGTCTTCAGGACTACTTCGCCTATTCGCTGAGCGAATTTGGCTGCTTGCTCAGATATCGGGGCGTCATCGTGATGAAGAGGCATTCTTGAAGAAAAGAAAGGCATAGGGAGAAACAGGTGAAAGATTATTGGATAATCAAAACAGAATGATAGCGCATGAAGATTGCGATCATTTGTTTGTTACCTAAGGCAAACAAATGAGACGGTGACTAATCAAGGTAAACAGGTCTTATTAATGTATCACTGAAGACATGCTCGCCTATAAGTGAACACTCATCCCAAGAATTCCCAGGTAAGCACAACTGGTCTCGCGTCTGATGAGATGTATACGAAGTGCTTGCCTAGTCAGAAAACCCAGAATACAGGCATTCACCCTTTCAGTTTGCACGTGTTCACATTATTTAAAACCCAAAACCTTGACGAGATTTTGAAAACTCAAAGGGATTCAAAACCATATAACAGAGAGTTCAAAACCTAGTAATCAATCATCCTAGAACAGATGATTAGTTTTCAAAGTGGTTTTGAAATTTATGTTCTTGTTGTGGTCGTCGCCTAAGGATAGGTGACGGTATTGTTTTATGACTAAACGCAAGTAAACTCGCGTTAGGGTCCTAAGAAGGTTATAGACTAGGTCAAAGCATTACTAATAACCTAATTCCCTATAACCATTGGCTCTGATACCATCTTTTCTGTCACACCCCGACCACGTAGAACATACAAAACGTGGCGGAAACATCGGGGAGTGTTGTAACAGAATTAATGTTTCACAACCATGGATATTAAAGTTTCGTTTTATTGATTAAAAGTGTTACAATGTCTTAACAAACAAGGAATTACAACATAATTAACTAATCTTGCATCTTTTATTGTCACTAAAGCCCAAGTCTGCCTATGTGTATCTTGATCATCTTATGCAACAGCTCCTGAAAAACACATGTGAAAATATGGTACGTCAGCATAAAAATGCCGGTGAGATACATAGGTTTTGTGAAAATAGGTGTCATGACTTATGTTTGAGAAAATGTTTAGTCATGAACCTTGTTATTTGCTTTGTTTTGTAAATTACTTGAAAAACAATGAGTTCAGATGATATGTATAATTAAGTGAATAATGTATAGTTAAATGAATAACCAAGTTAAATGAGTTTGTATAAGATAAGTTGTTTGTAAAGCAATGTCTTGTGAAAAGTATGTTAGTTGTATAAAATGTTATATGTATCAAACTGAAATGATTCAAATAACGCTACAATATGTAATACCATACAAACATTTATATATAGGAAGTACCAGCGGCGTATCCACCATGCTTGTATCATATTACACACGCATCGTTACTTAATCACATAATCAATCCAAACCAAACAATGTAAGATGTCTATGTTTAAACCAATAGTCAAAAGTCCTTGTATAAACCATGTCAAATGTTGGTAGTCCAAAAGTAGTCAAGTAATGTATAACCAAAATGATATGTATGGCTAGTGAAAGGTATCAACTAAACCATATGCACAAGAACATAGTATCGAAGTAAAACTCGGTTTAAATCAATGTTATGTTTTGTGTAAATGCATGATCAATGTAAATCATGTAATATGTAACCAAATGATATGTATGGTAAGTAAAATTTAGACTACTTAAACCATAAGTAAAAATGTACAAAACAAAGTATTGAAGTAAAGCTGGTTTAAATCAAAGTTATGTTTTGTAAGACATATGCATGCTATACTGAATATGAACACTTATGCGGTATGTTAGACGCAAACATTCAAGCCTTGAGACAGTCGGATAACCCTTTCAGTCAAGGTTATCAAAAGAATTGTATTCGGATTCAGTCATTCCTTACATCCAAACAAACCCGGGATGTCAGGAATGGGATTTGTCAAGTCCTATGGTACCACTACTTACTCCCGAGTGGCGTAGCAAATGTTAATGAATGTTATATAGACCCGTTAAACAAACCAAATGTCATACCAAAATGTAAGCATGTTTTATGAAGATAATGTACCTAGTATGCTAGAGTAAACATACAAGGTAGAGCTGTAAAACAATGTGTCCATATGCTGAGTAAACATATGCAACAGAAATGCAATGTAAAACAATGTGTCCATATGCTGAGTAAACATATGCAACAGAAATGCAATGTAAAACAATGTGTCCATATGCTGAGTAAACATATGCAACAGAAATGTACTAAGTATGCTAAGTTAACATACAAAGAAGAAAAGTCATGTAAATCAATGTGCTAGCATGCTATCAGTCAACATACATAGCGGAAATGTAATGAAATCATGTACTATAATGTACTAATGAACATAGCAAGTATATGATTTGAAAACAGGAAAGCATGAAAGTAACAAGTAGGCACATGTGTTCCACCCCAAAACAGTTTGGAAAACAGTAAAAGAGGGGTCTATGTACTCACTTGAGATTGCTCAGTAGTCCTTGAGTAACAACCAAACAATGCTAGAGATCACGGAAATCAAACGGCACCTAATATAGGTAACTATGTTAATTAACCGGACCTAAATCGGAAGATTGGGTAGCATTAGGGTTTGTAAACCAAATGAGTGTAGGAACTCATATGATATGGTTTAACAAAGCCTACATGCTAAATGAAACTTAACCTAAGTCTTATCGACCCATTACGACCCGTTTAGGAAGCTTATGCTACTTTAACGCGTCGTTCGCGTAAAACGCGTTCGGAACGCCTAACTAGCCCTATGACAAGTGTTATATGCCTAAACATGTTACATAATCAGTTATGTGGCAAAAGTTTAGGTTACATATGCTAAATTACCAATTTTGCATGAAAAGGGTATTCTGGTAATTTACCTAAGGCATATAAACTACCTATCATACAACTACTTAAACGATGTGACCATAGGGTATAACCTCGGAAGGTTATTCCCTACCTACTATGGTCACCTAATGTATTTGGTCGGATCCTAATGATCGACCAAATGGGTCGAGTTCGAAGGTATAGGCGATTTATCAGATCGCCTACCCTACGACTCTAGACAACGTGGTAATCAGTGGGCATAGTCCCAAGGGACTACGACCAACGTGATTACACTCACGTTGCGAAGTTCAACCGAACTTCGCATTGACCATTACTGGTCAACGCTGAAAGTCAAACAAGGTTTGACTTTCTGACTCGAAAAGCAGTAAAATAAGGAAAAGAACGAAAGAATACTTACGAAGGGTCCAAGAATGGAAGGTTTGAACCCGAACACTCTCAGGTATGAAGTGTTAAACACGACAACTTAGAGAGCAAGTTCAGATTCAAAGGTGTGGGTTTTTGGGTGTGATGTTGGTGGGTATTTATAGAAAAAGCACCACCGTTAGGATCGTTTATCGGGAAACGTGCCTTGATCTCACCCGTACAAGTGTCGGAATGTTATGGTGTGTAAATTGGCCACTCACCATAAGCTTCCAACAGGTGGCAAGGGATTAGGGAGTGGATAACAGCTGCAAACAGCTGGATTAGAACACTGAACCTGGTCTGCAGAAGGCTAGCGCACCGCTACGCTTAAAGTGTAGCGCACCGCTAGGCACTATTTCGGCAGAATTACACTTTTGGTCCCTGAACTGTATTTAGGCCATTTTCGACACGTTTAAGGCCCGTTAACCCCATTTCAAAGCTCTAAAATGAAGTTAAAATATAGGGAACTTAAAATGTGCTCAAAAATATCTCGGATGTCGGTTCGTTTGGCCGTACGAACGCGATGTTCGGTTAATTACGACGGAATGCGCATAAGCGCGAAAAACGAACCAAATGACGAAACGAATGGATTTTTCTTATGGCGAACACTAAAATATAATATAGTCATGCTTACATAAATTTTTGGATGTCCGGATGTATTCAGAACGTAAGTTATGCGCGAAAATGCAAACTTGTGCACTTTTTGACACTTTTAGTCCCTGAATGACCCAAAAGTTTATTTTAGCACACCGAACCCCTCAAAGCCTATTTCTAAGCTATGTAAAGGATATTTAAGGTGTGTTTAACTTATGGTTATGTTCCGGAATGTTCGTTACAGTTCAAATTGACATACTTTCGTAGTTTGTCATATTTAGTCCCTGTAAGCGAATTAACTTGATTTTTGCCATACCGAAGCCTTCAAAACTTATTTCTAAGTTATGTAAAGGTTATTTAAGGTATGTCAAGCCTATTTCACTATTCCAGAGTGTTTGTTGCATTAAACTGGTTATATTTACGCATCGGTGCGCGTATAACCTTCCAGAAAGTGATTTTAGAGTTTGAAATTGAACAAGAATTGATATGTGCAAATGATACACATATTTTTACAAATCCCAAGTATGAAATATAATATTTCATTGGTTTGGTATTTGTTTGATGGCCGTGGAGGCACAGGTGTTACAACTCAAACCTAGCGGATTTGTGCGTCGGACACTTAGTCACCAACTGGTTCACTCAGCGGAATCGGGAGTGGGGCTCGCTACACCCAAATAGATCTATCACTAGTGTCCCTCGGCCCTACGACGAGGATTAATGCCCTCTAGTTTCCGCCTACCCACTCACATGATCTAAGTAGTAACCCTCCTTAAGCTAACCATACCATGCATAAAAGTATCCGTAATCATTGTAACATGTATTTCACCCCCGAAGTATAAAAACTGATAACAGTTAAGAGAAAAGGGGGACATGAACTCACTGTATTGCGTCTTCGTATTTGTAACCCAAATCTCCGTGGCAAACACGACTACCTACAATGGTCTAACGTCTATTAAACGAACGGGTCGTGCCTTATCATAACATGTATGTTTTTGAGTTACAATTCTGGTATTATTCCAAGTTATAATAATTGTATTTAGTTTTGGAATAATTGTTTATACAATATTTCTGTATTAGTACTTCTCGAGTATTCGTATTCGTGTTCCCTTCCCACGGATGGGAGTTTTTAATACACGTATGCTTTATAATTCCGAAAATATATTTTAAGTCTCACTTGAAAAATATATTTCAATTCACTTGTCTAAAATATTCTGTTTCCAAAATATACATATTTTTCCCAAAAATATTATATTTTACTTCATACAATTTTCCAAAATAATACTTTATCAAAATACACATTTAAGAGTATTTTCCGAAAATACGCAAGTTACATTTTAGAGTTCGCGTTGTATAAACAATACCAATGTAACTTAAATATTTATTTGTGAGGGCGTGGGTATTATCTTGGAGTCGTATTTTCATGATATTTCCAAGTAATATTATTTTTACCCCAAAAATAATATATCTCTAGTTCACAAAATAATCACGTAAGCACACAAGCGTTTTATTATGAAATATATATTCTAAATATATATTTAACAAGTTTTCATTTACGAAAATCCACCTCCGACACTTGGTTATTTTGTAATAAAAATCATGGCGAAATTTATATTTTGAAAACAAGTTAAAAATATATTTATAAAACTTGTCACCAAAAATATTTCTAAGTGCTATATTTCTAGAAAATTTTTGCCAGAGTTTCCTCTGTAACTGGAGGTGTCCACGCTTGCAAGTGTATCATTTTCTTTAACATATATCACGTTAGATCGCTTTCAAATAACCAACCCGATATTTAGGCATGCAAAATACTACTTATGTCGTTTCAGTTTTAATATACAAAACTGGGCTGTTTTTGAGTATTTTAATAAAATAGTTATCTTATTCCAAAAAATCCCAAATTCTTACAGAATGTCTTATAAGATCCAAATATTATTGTGTAAAAATTTCGGGGTCCAAATCATCACCAATGTTTTATAGAAAATCATTTTCCCGACTGAAATCAGATTTATCTTTTTCTGACCACAGTCCGCGGAATAATTTATTTAAAATTCATCGAGGGTCCGATTTATGAAATTCTAGTGAGAGAATTACAAATACATCGGTGGATACCTACAGTACAAATTTCATGACCTAATCCTACACCAATTTCTAGTTATGACTGAAAACAGGACGCATATTTTCAGCAGCAAAAATGCAGCTCTAGCTGCTGTTACAAAATGGCACTTTAAAAATAGTAAACGAAGTCCAAAAATTATGATTCCGGTGCCATTAGAACTGTATTTCATAATGACACGTTGTAGACTCAAGAAAATCAGTTTTTCGTTAAGTTATGACCTGTTTACAGCCAGTTAAAGTCGGCTGAAAATGCAAATCAGCAAGCTGTTTGCAGGTTAATTGTTACTAGAATGCACACATACGATCACCATACTTTCTAATACGTTTAACATCAGACCATAAGTTGTTTACAGCAGGTTTTTGTTCATTTAATTCAGATTTACCATGTATTATCACCTTTCATCTCATAACCTTTGTGTAAAGCTTTTATGTTCGTGTTTTAAGTTATGATCTTTAGGGTTCTTGTAATTTCACCATTCTTTCCACTATTAACCACCAAGAATATGAACAAGATGAAGATCTAAGGCACTTACAACTAGCTCAAGGCTAGGGGAGTTTCAAAGCGTAAAAGTGGTGGATAAAAGAAAACGCGAGCGGTCCTTGAGCTTCCGAGCACTCCAAGCTTGCTTGTATGATCTCTTGCACCTCTAGATGTATGTGGATTGTATGTAAGAGACTTGAAGGTGGTGGTGGTGGCGTGGTGGTTCTCGACCGCAAGCAAGGAGAAGAAGAGGAAGAGAGCTTGTTGATGGGTGTTTTGGATGAGAGAAGGTAGAAAGTCTAATGTGTTTATTTATAAACCCACTTTTGTTCTTTATCCAACATATATTATGTTTCCAATTACCCAACACCACAATTAAATTAATCAAAAGATTGTGGGGATGTCCCCCACACCTTGTAACCGGTTTAGAGAGGAGGGGGGGGGGGGTATGGGGTTGGTTTCTAATGATAAAGTTACAATGTAGTTAGGATTTAAATGTTTAATTAGTGCTTGAAGGTGTGTTGTTATTTATAAAGTGTGTTAGGGTGTTTGGGGACCCTAACTAGCTCAGAAAAGTAAGACAATGTGTTTTGACAATATTTTTATATTCTGGGTAAAGTCCGGTTGTTCGGTGGGATATTGATCTGTTAAAGTGTCAAGTAAAGCTTTAAAGCATCTTTTATAGTGTTTTTAGTGACACAATAATTTCCCAACACTTTGGAAAGTGTCTAGTATTATTTTACCAAGTTTTTGCACATTACTAGCATATTTAAATGCTGAATTTTATTTAAAAGTGCAGAATTTTGCAGTTTTAGGCACTTCCCGGCACTATAACTATCACCTAGTGACGCAGTTTAATGATCCTCACCTCCCTACACTCCCTACCAGTGTAGTAATCTACACCCGGCTCATATTGGCCTCAGAACAATGTCTGTTTAGGTGCTGGCAATGTCAGCATGTTTTCTGGGTTATCTGTTTAGTGTGCTAACTGCGCTTTGTGCATCAAGTTTGTCACTATTGTTTGGGTGTAAGTAATAGAGTGACAGTATAAAATGTGATGCATGAGTATGTATGTATCAGAAATCAAGAAGCAGTTTAACCACAATTGTAAGCAAGCACAGTAATTAAGCATTAATTAAATATTAATTAATTGTACGGATACCTGGTTTTGTGAGGGTTGTCACATTCTCCCCTCGTTAAAGAAATTTCGTCCTCGAAATTTGTACTACCTTACTCCTTATGGTTAAGTCACACATGTATGTATATGGATAATATCGGAGTAGATAATCATCAAACCGAAACAAACATTACTCACATTAGGTGAGTCCAAGAATATATAGCAACCCGAATCCTAGGGTTAAAAGGTGTGTGCTTTTAGCATTGGGTGTCAAAGGTACAAGACGCATTTGACGTATAGTCTAGTGTAATCCCGCTAGCAGGGGGGTCCACAAAAGAGAGGTTTTGACTCAAGATTCTCAAACGATCGATCGCAATATGCAAGCGAGTTTTCACGAAACATAGAATTCGCTATATGAATTCAAAATCAACAACTCAAGTGTAATAGTAAGTTAATCTGTCAACTCCCGAGTAAATGATTGGTGAGGTTTAGTGTGTTGACATTTTCAAATTTCGAAGGTACACCGAATGAAATACAAGCGAATCTGGTGTATCATTGTCGTGGTCCGTAGTTGCATCAGGAATGTTTAAATGACAAGTCAAACAAAAGTACATGTAGTTTTGTGTGAAACGTTTGACCCTGATTAGCACAAGTTACAAGTTCGTAACGACATCACAAGGTGTCGTACTGACTTAATTCAAGTATAATGGTGACTGAACAAGTTCACCGTGTTTGAAATCCAATGAAAGGGTACTGAGTCAATCTGAAGGTTTGATTTACAGAATGTCATAGAGTTTTCAGTTGAATATGGAATATCAAAGAGCCATTGTTTTTTATTGCAGGTGAAGGGTAATAAGTATCGCAAGGCATTCGATTGTCAACGAAAGAATCGTTAGGAGGTACATTGTGCTTATGAAATGAATATATGTACCATTGCCTTAACACACAATTGTGTTGAGACTGCTTTGATCGTGAACATCAAAATGGATTGTTGACAAATAAGTAGGCAATTAAACCCGTGCATGAAGTGAGTAACCCAATTGGCACGAGCTTCAATTTTTGTGAAAAATATCACCTCAAGGTATCGAAACAAATCAAACGATTTAGTGGAGTCGTAGACCAACCGAATTTACTACGACTCGAATTGAAAGAATCTTTGCAAAAATAGTTGAATATGATGCTCTCAATACATCATATAGCGTTTCAAATTAAACGTGTGAACTGGATAAGTTCAAGCAATTGAACTTGGTTTCAGCGTAACCCAACAATAAACGTATGTATCAACAAAGGAATTCTCGGCATGGTAGCAAAAATAAACCATGAATGTAACTTGAAAGAAAGCGGTTTCAAGAAAGTGTGTTGGCTTAGTAACAAAAGAGCCAACACTAACAATAATGTAGGTCACTCGAATCAGGAATCAGTAATTAGGTTTAGCAAAATAATATGTAAATTCCAATGAGGTGTTTGTTCAAAACAAAATCACATGCGTAGCAAATGATGCATGTATGTCAGGTAAGTTTCCAAGAAAAGGAACAACGAGTATCTACTAAAGTGAAGAAATGACCAGATATCGAAGCAAATGTGTGTTCGTTCTCAGCGAGAAAATTATTGTGATGCAACTACCATTAAGGGGAGTAGAGATGCAAACATCTACTCGCCAGAAGTAAAAGAAATCCAAGTACTCTCAGTTTGGTCAACGGAACTGGCATATGCGCCAGGTTAATGATGGTTGATTGAGTTGACAGATATGGTTCCTAAATAAAAACCCTTACGAGTTTGGACCTGGGTGGTTCCCAATGGTCCTAAATATATGTTTTCTAAATCCTCCAGATTTCGTATCCCGTGTAGGCTGGTATGTGCATTGTGTAGGAAGCACTATTTTTGGTGTACGTCTAAGAACAAGTTGTTGTCCCACAATTTTTCCTCGGTATACTTTCTTATTGAATTTACCGCCAATGACACTCGATCGTTGATCAGTCGTGTAGTAGTAGTCAGACCCTCACAGTTAGTCAAATAAGTAATTCGTCAATCCTTAGCAAGAGCCACCGACTCTGGTTGGCTAGCTCGTCCGACTCCCGGTCATTTGAAAGTCATTCGTCCTTTCTTTTGACGAGCAGAACTGAGGTTATCCAAAACAAAAGTTTTGGTCTGTTATCTTCCTTCTCTATCAACTGCTAAAACTTCACTGTCAATCCTTGCATTTCTGAGGGTGTAAGTCGCTCAGGGTGCATTGTCTACAGGCGCGACGCCTGGAATCAAATCGATGCAACAATTCGACTTGTCGTTGAAGAGATAATTCTGGCTAGTCTTCGAGGAAGACTTCAGGATATTCTCTGATCACGGGGGTATCTTCGAGTTTTTAGTTCTTCGGCTCCCTTGTCCCCGACATGAGCCAAGAAAACAACACATTCTTTACGCAACATCCTTTGTGCCTGCAAGAAATTTGTAATTTGCAGGGGCGTATCCCGCTTCATGAGTTAAGATCGCTTCTTCGTTCGCCATCGTGGTGCGGATATCAATCTTCTATTGATCATTTGTCAACCAATCCCTCCAACTACCTTGTTGAAGTCTCCCAATTCACTGGCAGTAGATCAAGTATAATCTTACGCTTTCCAGGTTCCATCCTGCCGATTCCAATCACTTTGTTGACTTCCACTAGCTACCTGTTAGCCAGTACTATCGTGCGCGGATTATCAAACTTACTTGTTACTTAAACTAAGTATGCTCTCAAACTTTGGAGATGCGAATCGTAAAATTTGCAATAGTATTTGGCAATACTGATGCATAATATTGAGTAATATGGGACGTACCGTCATCCTCGCCTGAATTTTCTGGCGTGTCTCCCTAGCTCTGATGTTGAGCTTTCATCCTTGTGCCTGATCGTTCTTAGGGCAATATTTTCTGAAATTCTTTTTGCTTCCACAGTTAAAACAACCTCGAGCACGTTTCTGCTTATCACTCATTCAGCCTCGACAATTATCATTGTCGTTGTCCCCTTCGTGATTCTCACTACCGTCTTGGCCCCCATTACCACGTTCAGTATCTTGCCAACAAGTTTCTTTAGGATGCCCCCTCTTGCCACAGTTAGCACATTTTCCATATCTACATCGCCCGACATGATAACGTAAACAATTGTCGCACTTAGGTAGGATACCCATGTAGTCTTTTCACTTTTTGGCCTTCTTCTTGCTACTCCCCTGAGTAACCATCTTGAAATTTATGAGCTTTCTCTGGTTATCCCCAGATGCCTCTATTGCAGTATCCTTTTTCTCCTCCGCAGTGGAAAATTCTCCTCGTCTAACTGCTTCTTCCGTGAGTGCCATGCTTATGTTGATAGCCTCAGTGATCATTGATGGTTTAGATGTTGTTACAAGGCTTAGAATCTGAGGTGCCAATCCCCTTATGAACTGTTCAATTCTCTTAAACCCTGGTCCCCCCAGGAGTAAAGCCACTTGTGAGAATTCGTTAAATCTCTGCACATACTCAGCTATCTTTGGTCCTTCCATTTTCAAGTCCCACAGTTCTGTTTCCAACTGCTGGACTTCTACCCTCGAGCAATATCTCTTACGCATCAGATCTTTCAGTTCGTCCCACATTATAGCGTACGCAGCGGTCTCACCCATTGTCCGAACTTGATGGTTCCACCATGACAGAGCCTCATCCACCAATAGTCCAGCTATATACTTGACCTGATGTTCGGGGTCACATTTGCTCAATCGTAAAACAGATTCCGTCTTTTCAACCCAGCACACGAAGGCTAAGGCACCCCCAGTGCCGTCGAACTCTCGAGGTTTGTGGTCCAAGAATTGCTTGTAGGTGTAGCCTGCGATGCAAGCAACATTATTCGCGTAAGGCCTTAGCAAGGCTCTCGTGGAAATGTCCAAACGTTTTATAATGTGTATTAAAGGACTAGACATTACCGTTGGGGGGGTTATTTCCTGAGGTACCTCTGCTGCAATCGGAGCGACGGGCCTCGTACCGTGCGATGGCCTGTAAGAGGCGCTCTTGCATTTCCGCCTCTGTTGTAGGTAGAAAGTTGTGGGTATCGACTTTCCCTCGTATTGACATCTTCTGAGAAGAAGATTGGTCAGGTATTATTCGTTCGGGGAGTGCATATAGTTGTTTAAGATCATGTGCACATACACATATTAGGTTATCATACCAACCAATCAAGCAATAGTATAATCATAGTATGACCAAGTAATTTGGTGATTATGTTTAATGAGAGCATAGCAAGTAAGCATGTAGTTTTATAATTATAGCACACACACATAGATCAATAACGTGCTTAGCGAAGACCCAGCGATTGAGTTTTCATTGGTCATCGACCACAAAGTGTTGTCGCATGTTTAATGATGATTGGCTCTCATTATTCTCCGACCGCAATTGCATTGTCTTACAAAGTGTATCACGTCAACAGGGACACAGGGTCACCCTACCCTCGTCCGTTAAATATATTAGTGTATCAAAATTACGTAGTCAGATGTGGTCTTCAGAAGTCTCCACAATCTCAGCTTATCATAGATGTCCTACCCAAATGTAATGCGATCCGCATAATCCAGAGGCCAATTATACTGGCGACTGAGGTGGAGGAGGAAAGAAAGGTAAACTGTTAACATGCATGAACTCCTCCTCGAGCTTGTATATACGTCGAAACAATTAGCTGATCAGTTGTTTGATAGCAAAGAAATGAGCATCAGAATCCTGGGAACGGTGTAATAACAACGGTCGAGAGCGCAAAAGGAACCTTGATGTATATGGTGGATCAAAGTATGCTGGCAATAGACAGGGTGGAGGACGTAGTGTTTTACATAAACTTTTCAGACAATAGGCTATCTTGTGATGTAGGCACTTAACTCATCTTTTTGGTTATGTAATGCTTTGCATTTGAAGTTGCCAATTATGGCGTCAGCTCAATCTCCAACTTTCTGCGACTCGTATACTCAACTGTGGTTGATGTTACAGGAGCAACTCATCTCGCATGTGGCATCCATAATGTGAGGGTCTAACTTCAGCATAGTGTACAATAGGAATCATTGAAATGGCTCGTCCAGCTGTGTTGAGGTGGAGATAGCAACGGTGCGGCCGATGAGATCGGGGAAAGTGATGTTGTAGCAAAAAGGATCGTTATGCGGGTGCCGACCTGGAGTATCTCTCCGGGGTGCGGGCATGTCCTGAAAGAAAGTGATAGGCATGATGGCGCAATGGGCGTCGGTCTTCACAGGGGAAAGGAGCAACATCATCAGTTGCGGGTGCAAAATCAAATGTCTCAACCAATAAGGAGGTTGTCAGGTGTTGGTACTGGGTTAGATGGTAGAGGTGCAATGTCTAGTATACCAAAAGAAACAGGGTCATAATCAAGCAAGTGTGCAGGACCAGCAGTTGCAATTATCAAGCTGACTCAAAAGGTGCAGAAGCTAGCTCAGGAGCAGGCCCTGGGTCGTGTAACGGTGTGGTGCCTCGAGCAGGTGATAGTGCAGCAGTCATGTCGTCATTATCTGCATCAGTAGTAGAAAGTTGTAATCCAGCTGTCTGTAAGGCTGCAAATGTCACATACTCAAAGGAGTCTGACAACAGGGATCTCAAAATGTGCAATCAGTAATAAGGTTCTCATCTAACTTTCCATCATCATGGGCGTTATCGGAAGGATCGTCAATATCACATTGATATCGTTATCAATTGTTTGCCGAGTAATCAACCTTCGGAAGGAATGTCCACAAGAGGCGCATTGTCTAGGATTCAGATCCATGGTGTGCTCATTATCGGGATGCCAAGTGACAAAGGGGTCATGGACTGAAATAAGAGTGACAGAAGGATTCTTGTTAGAGAAACCATCAGCAAGGGTAGAGTATCACCAAAATCTGATAGCGCGGACTGTTGGAAGTCGTTCTGGTCCTTGGTCAGCATATCAGGGTCACTCTCAGTGTCTGACGTAAACGTCTCTGGCGCAGATGTAGTTTCATCATCTGTGATGGCGGCTGTAGGGTCATCAATGTCTGATAACTCGCCTTCTAAGTAGTGCGACGTGTGTGCCGGTTCATAATAGTTATAGTACGTATACCAATAGTAATTATTAATCAATTGGTGTACACAAAATATTCACCACATATGCACGTACATCAATGATCAGTAATTAAGCGGGTAAGTAATAACAATGTAAGCATGTAATCATCCTAGTCTTTCCCAGACTATCCTACCCAGTCTCTCAGACTAAACTCCCTAGTCTCTCAGACTAACTCCCTGATCTCTAAGATCAACTCCCCCAGTCTCTCTGACTGGACTCCCTCAGTCTCCCCGACTGCACTCCCTTAGTCTCCCCGACTGAACTCCCTCAGTCTCCCCGACTGAACTCACTCAGTCTCCCCGACTGAATTATAAATCTTTGAATAGTGTACTTGTGCCTTTTTGTTTGTAAAAATGTTTGTTCCCTGGATCTGGACGTTTTGTGTATGCAATGAAAACATGTTGTGAAAACATTTTCGTGAGAGCCCTAATGATCGTAGTCTAGACTCAAGAAAGAATCCTAGTTCGCTACGACCGAGGTTCTGATACCAAGCTGTCACACCCTGGCTTTGCGGAAGCGTGGGTTTATTTGGTCTGACTTCTTAATACCATAGCAACAATCATAACAATGCTATATGATAAAATCATGGGATATTCACCCGTTAATAGAGTTTATAAAAATACCATATTATACTTGCCTTAAAACATCAATCACAAAAAAGTTACAAACCTTGACTTGATTTAATGAGTTCGTAAAAACTTAGCAAAAGACTTTAAACAATACTAGGTTTAGAGATATGCAACCCGTCCAGGAAGAGGTTACACCTTCTAAACCCTTAATGACTTCTTTATTCAAACGCAGCTTGAAAATATGTGCTTACCGTGCCAGATCCATTAGTTCCCTGAAATACATGTAGTTTGAAAAGTCAACATAAAGTTGAGCGAGTTCATGTGTTAGTGAGTATGTATAAACCTTTGTAAAAATGTCTGTATGTATGAAAATCCCTGGTATGTAGCAATTAAGGAAAAAGAGATCACCATTGGGTTGCAAAGCCAATGATATGTGTGAAGTGATGCAGGAAGACTCAAACCTAGCGGATTTGTGCGTTGGGCACTTAGTCACCACCAGGTTCACTAAGCGGACTCAGGAGTGGGGCTCGCTACACCCAAATAGATCTATCACTAGTGTCCCTCGGTCCTACGACGAGGATTAATGGCCTCTAGTTTCCGCCTACCCACTCACATGATCTAACTAGTAACCCTCCTTAAGCTAACCATACCATGCATAAAAGTATCCGTAATCATTGTAACATGTATTTCACCCCCGAAGTATAAAAACTGAAAATAGTTAAGAGAAAAGGGGGACATGAACTCACTGTATTGCATCTTCGTTTTTGTAACCCAAATCTCCACGGCAAACACGACTACCTACAATGGTCTAACGTCTATTAGACGAACGGGTCGTGCCTTATCTTAGCATGTATGTTTTTGAGTTACAATTCTGGTATTATTACAAGTTATAATAATTGTATTTAGTTTTGGAATAATTGTTTATACAATATTTCTGTATTAGTACTTCTCGAGTATTCGTATTCGTGTTCCCTTCCCAAGGATGGGAGTTTTTAATACACGTATGCTTTATAATTCTGAAAATATATTTTAAGTCTCACTTGAAAAATATATTTTGATTCACTTGTCTAAAATATTCTGTTTCCAAAATATACATATTTTTCCCAAAAATATTATATTTTACTTCATACAATTTTCCAAAATAATACTTTATCAAAATACACATTTAAGAGTATTTTCCGAAAATACGCAAGTTACATTTTAGAGTTCGCGTTGTATAAACAATACCGATGTAACTTAAATATTTATTTGTGAGGGCGTGGGTATTATCTTGGAGTCGTATTTTCATGATATTTCCAAGTAATATTATTTTTACCCCAAAAATAATATATCTCTAGTTCACAAAATAATCACGTAAGCACACAAGCATTTTATTATGAAATATATATTCTCAATATATATTTAACAAGTTTTCATTTACGAAAATCCACCTGCGACACTTGGTTATTTTGTAATAAAAATCATTGCGAAATTTATATTTTGAAAACAAGTTAAAAATATATTTATAAACACTTGTCACCAAAAATATTTCTAAGTGTTATATTTCTAGAAAAATTTCGCCAGAGTTTCCTCTGTAACTAGAGGTGTCCACGATTTCAAGCGTATCATTTTCTTTAACATATATCACGTTAGATCGCTTTCAAATAACCAACCCGACATTTAGGCATGCAAAATACTACTTATATCATTTCAGTTTTAATATACAAAACTGGGCTGTTTTTGAGTATTTTAATAAAATAGTTATCTTATTCCAAAAATTCCCAAATTTTTATAGAATGTCTTATACGATCCAAATATTATTGTGTAAAAATGTCGGGGTCCAAATCATCACCAGTGCTTTATAGAAAATCATTTTCCGGACTGAAATCAGATTTATCTTTTTCTGACCACAGTCCGCGGAATAATTTATTTAAAATTCATCGAGAGTCCGATGTATGAATTTCCAGTGAGAGAATTACAAATACATCAGTGGTCACCTACAGTACAAATTTCATGACCTAATCCTACACCGATTTCAAGTTATGACTGAAAACAAGACGTATATTTTCAGCAGCAAAAATGCAGCCCTAGCTGCTGTTACAAAATGGCACTTTAAAAATAGTAAACGAAAATCAGTTTTTCATAATGACACGTTGTAGAATCAAGAAAATCAGTTTTTCGTTAATTTATGACCTGTTTACAGCTAGTGAAAGTCGGCTGAAAATGCAAATCAGCAAGCTGTTTGCAGGTTAATTGTTACTAGAACGCACACATACGATCGCCATACTTTCTAATACGTTTAACATCAGACCATAAGTTGTTTACAGCAGGTTTTTGTTCATTTAATTCAGATTTACCATGTATTATCACCTTTCATCTCATAACCTTTGTGTAAAGCTTTTATGTTCATGTTTTAAGTTATGATCTTTAGGGTTCTTGTAATTTCACCATTCTTTCCACTATTAACCACCAAGAATATGAACAAGATGAAGATCTAAGGCACTTACTACTAGCTCAAGGCTAGGGGAGTTTCAAAGCGTAAAAGTGGTGGATAAAAGAAAACGAGAGCGGTCCTTGAGCTTCCGAGCACTCCAAGCTCGCTTGTATGATCTCTTGCACCTCTAGATGTATGTGGATTGTATGTAAGAGACTTGAAGGTGGTGGTGGTGGTGTGGGGGTTCTCGGCCGCAAGCAAGGAGAAGGAGAGGAAGAGAGCTTGTTGATGGGTGTTTTGGATGAGAGAAGGTAGAAGTCTAATGTGTTTATTTATAAACCCACTTTTGTTCTTTATCCAACATATATTATGTTTCCAATTACCCAACACCACAATTAAATTAATCAAAAGAATGTGGGGATATCCCCCACACCTTGTAACCGATTTAGAGAGGGGGGGGGGTATGGGGTTGGTTTCTAATGATAAAGTTACAATCTAGTTAGGATTTAAATGTTTAATTAGTGCTTGAAGGTGTGTTGTTATTTATATAGTGTGTTAGGGTGTTCGGGGACCCTAACTAGCTCAGAAAAGTAAGACAATGTGTTTTGACAATATTTTTATGTTCCGGGTAAATTCCAGTTGTTCGGTGGGATATTGATCCGTTAAAGTGTCAAGTAAAGCTTTAAAGCATCTTTTATAGTGTTTTTAGTGACACAATAATTTCCCAACACTTTGGAAAGTGTCTAGTATTATTTTACCAAGTTTTTGCAAATTACTTGCATATTTAAATGCTGAATTATATTTAAAAGTGCAGAATTTTGCAGTTTTAGGCACTTCCCGGCACTATAAGAATCACCTAGTGACGCAGTTTAATGATCCTCACCTCCCTACACTCCCTACCAGTGTAGTAATCTACTCCCGGCTCATATTGGCCTCAGAACAATGTCTGTTTAGGTGCTGGCAATGCCAGCATGTTTTCTGTGTTATCCGTTTAGTGTGCTAACTGTGCTTTGTGCATCAAGTTTGTCACTATTGTTTGTGTGTAAGTAATAGAGTGACAGTATAAAATATGATGCATGAGTATGTATGTATCAGAAATCAAGAAGCAGTTTAACCACAATTGTAAGCAAGCACAATAATTAAGCATTAATTAAATATTAATTAATTGTACGGATACCTGGTTTTGTGAGGGAACTCTCATGGTGTTCTTATTCAGCCCATAAACTTTGCTTACAACTCAAAATTTCATGGATTAAAACAAGTTTTCATGGCCTATGCTATGTTTAATCATGAAACTAGACTTAAAACCATTAAAAATAAGGATGATACCTTTGATTTTTGAATTGTTCTTGATAACTCAGCTGGTTTTTAGTAAAAAGGTGTAGAGAATTTGAAGATTTTGGAGATAATTGTGAGAGAATTAAGGGAAAATGAAAAAAAAAACAATATATATATATATATATATATATATATATATATATATATATATATATATATATATATATATATATATGGGGGTGGATGGTGGCGGTTTGGTTAGACCCCACTAGGCCACCTCATGCCCCATAAAATGTGTCAAAATTTAATGTTTATCCTTCGGTGAGTGTTTAGGTTCATTTACAGGTCCCGGATGCGTTCTCAATTTACGTGACGGACTCCGTTTTGCGCGTAATTGGTGTCAAAAGACTCGGTTTTAAAAATCATGAATAATCATCTTGAAAGCCGAACCCGGTTATGTTTTAATCATAAAAGACTCGTATTAGGATGGTTTAAGTGTTTTTTTAGCTTGATCGATCGTTCCTTGCACGTTTGATTGCCTTATGTTATTCCTGAAACGAGAGCGTTTGCCTAACCGGGAAGCAGCTTCGTTTTGCGTGCCCAATCTCAGATTGGCTTCAAACCCTTTGTCACAATCTATGGTACAAAATTAAGATGTTCCTGGAACTCGGAATCTTAAATAATGCTAGAGATAACCTAATAATCAACGTCAAAGGTTTAAAGAGCTGTTAAACGGAAAGCTCTGGTTTAACACGTGTTTAAAGTCTAAGGACACCAACTTCGCACTGTTGGCCCTTATTAGTGTCATGCCAGTCATAACATGTTCTCGGATTCCTCCGAGACATAACCGATATCATTTAATCAAGCATGTAAGTCACACATGTTTTTAGGGTTTTCGCGCAATAAAACTGTTAAGTGTGCTTTACCGTTTTGGACCGTTTAGGGTGTACCTAGTTTTGTCATGGGTGTCACAGTCTCCCCTGGTTTAGAAATTCCGTCCCCGAAATTTAATTCGTCTGGTTAGGGAAGAGGTGTGGGTACTTTCAACGAAACTCATCCTTCCGTTCCCATGTATACTCAGGTCCTTGCTTCGAGTTCCACCGGATTTTCACCAGCGAGATTTTGTTATAACGTAGTTGTTTGGTCTTCCTGTCTACTATTTTTACCGGTTTCTCCACAAAGTGGAGTTTGTTATCAATGTGCCCTCTTCTAACGGTATACTAGTTGCTTCATCCGTGAGACATTTCTTTAAGTTGGATACATGGAAGACATCGTGAATTGTGCTCAGTTCAACTGGTAATTTTAGTCGGTAAGCTACAGATCCAACCTTAGCAATACTTTCATATGGTCCAATGTATCTCGAAGCCAACTTTCATGTCTTGCCAAACGTGCTCACTCCTTCCCACGGTGACACTTTTAACAGGACTTGGTCACCTACTTCAGACGACAATGGTTTCCTGCTAACAGCGACGTAACTTTTCTGCCAATCTCGGGCCGCTTTCATTCTACTTTGGATCTTATGCCCTTGTCTGTCGGTCTCTTGAATTAGTTCTGACCCCGTGAGTTGAGTATCGCCCACTTCAGCCCAACAAAGTGGCGATCTACACTTCCGGCCATATAGTGCTTCATACGGTGCAGCTTGTATGCTACAATGATAGCTGTTATTGTAAGAAAATTCAATGAGGGAAAGGTGCTTATCCCAACTTCTTCCAAAGTCGGGGGTGCAAGCACGAAGTAGATCCTCTAATGTCTGGATAGTTCATTCTGATTGGCCATCAGTTTGGGGATGGTAAGCCATACTCAGGTCTATTCTAGACCCCAAAGCTTCTTGTAACTGTTGCCAATAGTGTGAAGTGAAATGACTATCATGGCCTGAAAGGATTGCAACTGGTAACCTGTGTCTAGCTACACTTTTCCTTCGTGTAGATCTCGGCCAATTTCTCGGTGTTGTAGGTAGTACGAATCGGAATAAAGTGGCCTGATTTGGTTTGTCTATCTACTACTACTACTACCCAAATCGCATCTTGGCCTTGGGGTGTTTTTGGAAGGTGGGTCACGAAATCCATCGTGATTTGTTCCCATATCCATTGAGGTATCTCGGGTTGCTGTAACATTCTCGAGGGTTTCTGGTATTCTACCTTAACTCGGGCACAAGTCAAGCATTTGCTCAGGTACTCTGCTACGTCCTTTTTTATACATGGCCACCAATAAAATTCCTTAAAGTCGTGGTACTTCTTGTCTGTACCGGGGTGAATAGAGTACTTAGATTTATGAGCCTCATCCATAACCAGTTGACGTAAGTCATGGAAAGTAGGAATCCATACCCTATTTTTGAAATACAACACTTCATCCGGTTTCCTCACAAAACTCCCTTCATTTTCGCATAAGTTTTCGCTATATAGTTGGCCTTCCTCCAAAGTTTCTATTTGAGCATTACGAATCTGCTCTTTAAGATTGGTTTGAACAATCCTCCTAAGAGCTCGCACTCTGGGTGGCTTTACATGGTCTTCTTTATTCAAGGCATCGGCTACTACGTTAGCCTTACCTAGATGGTATTTTATTTCACAGTCGTAATCGTTCAATAGCTCCACCTATCTGCATTGTCTCATATTGAGCTTCTTTTTTATTGAATATATGTTGGAGGCTCTTGTGATCTGTATAACTTGTACATTTCGTACCATACAAGTAATGCCTCCAGATCTTATGTGTAACAATCAATGCACCCAGCTCTAAATCATGTGTCGTGTGATTCTTTTCATGTACTATTAGCTGTCTAGACGTTAAGCAACGACCTTGTTTCTTTGCATTAGGACACGTCCGAGCCCTTGCCGAGATGCGTCACAACATACGACGAAATCATCATTGCCTTCGGTAAAGACAAGATTGGAGCTTCACATAACTTTTGTTTTAACAGCTGAATAGCTGTATCTTGGTCTTCGCCCCATTCGTACTTTCGAGCTTTCTGTGGCAAGGCAGTTAAGGATTGAGTAATGCAGGAAAAGTTTTCAATAAAGCGACGGTAATATCCAGCCAATCCGAAGAATTGGCGTATCTCTTTCGGAGACTTAGGCGTTTGCCAATTCTTAATAGCTTCGATCTTAATAGGATCAACATGAATCCCTTGTTGATCTACCACATGTCCTCAAAATTGCACCGCTTGTAACCAGAAGTCACACTTTGAAAGCTTGGCGTACAACTTCTCTTTCCTCAATACCTCTAGTATGGCTCGTAGATGGTGCTCGTGTTCCTTTTTACTCTTGGAATAGATCAAAATATCATCAATAAAGACTATGACGAATTTATCTAGATATGGTTTACAAACTCGGTTCATGAGGTCCATAAATACCGCGGGTGTGTTGGTTAACCCAAAGGGCATAACCAGGAACTCATAGTGACTGTACCGAGTTCGAAAGACTGTTTTTGGGATATCTTCCTCCTGAACCTTCACTTGATGATAATCGGATCGAAGATCGATTCTTTATGGTAATCTGGTTCAGCTCCCGGTAGTCAATACACATCCGAAAGCTTCCATCCTTTTTATTCACAATTAACACTAGTGCTCCCCAAGGTGAATAACTGGGACGGATAAAACTTCGGTCTAGTAGTTCTTGTAGCTGAGATGATAGTTCTTGCATCTCTGAAGATGCTTAATGGTAAGGTGCTTTTGCACTTGGAGCTGCTCCCGGTATTAAGTCGATACGAAACTCGACTTGCCGATTGGGTGGCAATCCGGGCAATTCATCGGGAAACACGTCTGGGTAATCACACACTACTGGGATATCCTTAATATGTTGTTCTTCTGGTGCGGTTGTCATTATACTTGCTAAGAACACATCATATCTTCGACGTATACATTTCAACACTTTAAGGTGGGATATAATGTTTAATATGGTACCAAACTTCTCTCCTTGTACCATAATAACTTCATCATTTGGAAGAGGGATCCTAACAATCTTTTGCTCACATACAATCTCCGTCTTGTACTTGGACAACCAGTCCATTCTCACTATTATATTGAAACTTTCGAGCTCTACCAGTAGTAGGTCAATAAGGAATTGGTGATCATTAAGAATTAAAGGACAATTATGAATGATTTGGTGACTGGTTATAGGTTTACCATTAGCAAGTTCTATGGAATAGGGACTTGTTAAGTCAATAGCCGGCATACTTAATAGGGGCAAGAAATTAAAGAAAACGTAGCTCCTATCTGTGCCCGTATCAAACAATATTAAAGCATACTGATCGGAAATGAGGAACGTACTTGAGACCACATTTGGATCCTCCCGTGCGTCACCAGACCTAAGTATAAAGGCACGACCTCGAACTGCATTTGAGGTAGAAGCTTGGCCTTGCGTATCCCTTCCTGCTTGTTGTGGAGCAAATGTTAAGCAGCTTCTTCGGAAGTGCTCCGTACTGCCACATCCATAGCAAGTACGGGGTAAGGTAATCTGTTACGTTGGTGGTTGGGGTCGTTGCTGAAGAGGCTGAGGCCTTGGGGTTTGGAAACGGTTGGGTTCCAAGGGTGTCTTACAGTTTCAGGTATAATGTCCACTTGTATGGCACCTCGAGCAGATCCCTGCTCGTCATGTACCATAGTGGTGCAAAGTGCACTTGTTGCATTTTGGGGCTTTTCCTTTATAGCCACCAGAGTTTCCCGTTGGTGTAGTCATGGTGTAGCTTCGACGAGTGGCTCTCCCCTTCTTCGGTATGGCTGCCCCCGCTCGGCTACTTTCCGGGGCCTCTCACTTATTTCCTGCCGGCTCTCCCTGCATTTTCAAAATCTTACGTCCAACTATGTCATAAGTAACCGTGCCTGACCTAGCTACCACTTCGTGCATGGTCAGGTGCTCCACCAAATTAATGATACTCCTTACTTCCGGGGCCAGTCCCCAGATATACCTCTCGACCCTCTTGAATTCCGGTCGAACCATATCTGATAAGATGCGTGCTAGTTCAATGAAGCGATTTGTGTAACCTCCACGATCCGCACCTTGCATCTGCAGGTTCCAAAACTCAGGCTCGAGTTTCTGAATTTCATGGATTGGGCTGAACTTTTCTCTCTTTAGTATCTTAAGATCATCCCACATCATAGCATTAATCGCGTCCTGTCCGCGAGATTGCATAATAGCATTCCACCAGTTCAACGAGTAGTCGGTAAAAGTACAAGTTGTATACTTTACCGCACAGTCACCCGGACAATTACTTATGTTAAGGACCGATTCCGACTTCTTGATCCATTTAACCAACCCGTGCGGTCCTTCAGGTCCATTAAACTCCATTGGTTTGCACTCCATAAAGTGTTTATACGTGCAAACTGGCCTAACATTGTTTTGATTATTGTTTTGACCTAACGGTCTCGGCTGTGGGTTCGGTTGGGGGTTAGTGTTAATACCGGTGCTAACCTGCGCCACGATTGTTGGAATAACCGTTTGGAGTTGTTGTGCTATCAGTTGGGCAATTACTGCCTCTGTTATTCGAGGTACACGTTTCGGGACCATTCCATTATAAATAATAGATATGTATGTATCATTGTCACATAGTTAATCATCACTTATCTCATTTTCAGTTATCACATACCACACCATTCCATTACACATCACCTATATAATAACATCTATCAAATTTTGCACACAGACTTAACCCACAAGGGCTAGTGCCTAAATGCGTTATCAAAACTGGTCACCAAAGTGACGTATGTGCATCAACCCACGACAGCACAAACTACAAAAATACGGAAGTACTACGACTGCGTTGCCCAAAACATAACCGAACGGATCGCAACATGAAGCCCGTCTGCCCTGAGTAACGGTACCTTGATAATGTAGCCGTATGTTTATATATAGGAAGTACCACAGCATATCCACCACACCCATATACATGATCAATATTACATTCGCCAAAATATTCAGGCCTAATATTACTTTCCGTGAATAACCAACTGAAATCCGAAACACTCATTACTCGAAAAAAACACAATGTAACCGACGGTCACACGAAACGAGATTTCACAACGCAAAGCGTTCCAAGGAATCTGTATCATAAAATTTATACCCAAGGGAACAGAATGACAACGGGAAGGGTAACTTATTCATGCGCTCCATACCATCTCCATAATCCGGTGATTGTCATATTCAGATATACCATATATCGAGACATGTGCTAAGGAATACTACGATGCATTCTAGTATCACACGACGTGAAGGCTAAAGCCAATATTGTAAACAGAAGAGGAATCCAACGGACAATCAACTAGATCATGGATTCACGGACGAAAAAATTTCATAAGGTGCTTAAACTCTATGACTGTATAACAATCGAATGTGAAGCAATGAGAAGTGGGGTAAGGATCCGTACACTTCCTCCCAGTCTATCAGAACGACTTACGCATTCTTTAGGTATCTATGTTCTTTTTGAAGTATCACTCTAGTATATAACCATCGTTATAGTAGCTATAAGAGTAGTGTTGGTGAGGTCGTATCATAATAAAGTCTTGAGTTCTCACATCGTAAAGTATAAGTAACAACTGTGTGAGTGATAGGAATCAAACTCTAGTGTATTAAATATGTGATCAGTAGGAATGTGGAATGGATTGTAATACCAGTTTTCTGCCTATCACGAAGGCACATGCAGTAATGTATAATCCACCAATTCCAATTAATGTATCAATCCACACACAAACATCCACACACTATCACCTTGGTACACGTATGTATCACTCCACATATTTAAGCGTGTGATGTGCGTGAAGTGTGTTATGGTTTTAATTTTTATTTTAAGCCCTTTTACACTTTCTTTAGCCAAGTTTTAAATTTATAAAACACGATATTTACTAACACTAAACACACATATGGGCAAGTGCACCCATCGTGAGCGTAGTATAGTGTTGGTAAGATACCAAGGTCATCCAAGGACACAAGAGCTTTTTGTACCGGTTTATCCTCAATGTCTAATCAAATCAAAAAGTTTAGAAAAAGGTTTTAAAATAAGAAAAATAAAAACTAAGGGGCTGTTTGGTAGCCTCTTAATGACCATTCAGATGCTACCTCTTAATGGTTTAAAACCTCTGAATGAATAAGAGGTAACCTCAAGTCTGAATGGTTAAGAGGTAACCTCTGAATGGTAAATCATCACATGTCACATTCTTCTACCTTCTCATTGGTAAAATTCTTAATAGTTCTATTAAGAGGTAGCCTCTTAATGACCATTCAGAGGCTAAAATGTTGAAAATAAAAATAAAAATAAAAACAGATAGACAAGATGAATCACTTGGCTCCGACTCGTGTTTAGTGTAACCTTTGATTATTTTAGCACTTTTACACTATTTAAGAGATTATCTTAGTTATTGTAGTAGGCCCCTCTTTTGAAGGCGACGTTACCCTCAACCCAGTGGTTTGAGTCAGCAAGGATACAATCCTAAAGGGTCGGATTATTGAAAGATAATAAATTAAGTTATTAATGCATATTATGGTAGGCCCCTCTTTTGAAGGCGACGTTACCCTCGGCTAAGTAGTCTGAGTCAGCAGGGATATAGTCCTAAGTAGCCGGGTTAAAGTATTAATAGTAGCTTACATATGTGGGGGTTAAAGAGTTTGGACCCCCGCCATCCAATACCGTTAAGTATTGAAGGAGGACCTACTAAATTTGACCCAGGTCCTTGCAGGATATATACACTGAACAAGGCAAGACTCTTACCAAACCGTTCCCTTAACCCCTGACCAGGTAGCCAACATACCTCCATATAGACCGTGGAAATATGAATGGTGAAAATCTTTTATTTTATATAGACGGTAAAATAATGCCAAGACACCACGGACAAACGATAAGGAAAAATCACCTTCTACATAAGAAACTAGTTATTAAAGTCATTAATACATAACCAAGTAAAAAGTGCGAAAAAGATTAAAAATAAAAAGTATTACACTAGACACTTTGTCTTCACCAAGTGATGTAAGAGACTTAGGCAAACATGGCCTTGATTGTCAAGAACTCTTACGATCAATCTTGGATCCCGAGATGACTCACACACTCTGTGATGGACAATGGATGATGGTGGTGGATGATGGTGTTATTGTGGTGGTGGGTGGTGGGTGAAGTGTGACAGAGGTGGTGTGCCAAGGGATGGTTTGAGCTTGAGCCAAGCACTCCTATTTATAGGCTGAACAGAAGCTCGGGCACGGCCCCGTGTCCATTGGGCACGAGCCCATGTCCACATCCTTCCCTGTCTTCATTAATTACTCTTGTCTGTATTAGTTAACCACGGCCCCGTGTCCGCTGGGCACGACCCCGTGTGCAGAAGCATATCTGTACTATCAAGATTTGCCTGGATTCTGCGAATCTTATAGTTGACCACGGCCCCGTGTCCACTGAGCACGGCCCCGTGGTGGGCGATGAAAGCTTCTATAACTTTGTCTTTTATGCTGACACTTGGGTACGCCCCCGTGCTCATTGAGCACGGGGCGTGTTCAGCCTTCTGTTCTCTTGTTTTGCTTGGGAAGATGCTGTCGTGGGGTCGGGCATGTCACGTTTGTTCCTTTTCTTGTATTTATGTTAGATTTAGCTGTCATTTTGCTTCTTTTGTTAATTTGAGCTCATTTAATCCTGAAAATGCAAAAGGAAGACAAAAGCACACTTTTTCCAACATTAGTACTAAAAAGGGTTAGTTTTATGCCACAATTGATGTAATTTATATGTTGCATTTTGCACACATCAAATACCCCCACACTTGAATCTTTGCTTGTCCTCAAGCAAAACTCTTTATAATGTGGCTTTACACTCCCAAATGGAATTGGTAGAAAAGAAGGTTTTTGGGCATGTCATAGAGTGTCAGGATTTCCAAGATTCTTTATTTAGTTTTATTTTTATTTGTTTACAATCCTATTCGTCATGATTTATTTAAAACTTTTCATAAGATAAATTACTTATTAGGGCATAACATGCCTCTTTAAAATTCCATTTATATACAAGTTCACATACCTCACGGGGGATCACTCAACACTCGGCCGAAGATGTATTTTAGTGAATCACTCGAGAGCGGCATGGAATTTATTCCTACCATAGGCTTGCCAAGCAATCAATCCTCCTCCTTTTTAACTATATACCTTTGTAAATATCAAGAGGAGTTTTGGGTGAAGGGTTAGGCTTGGGTTAAAGGTAGGTGGTTGGGTTAGTGGTTAGTAGAAAAGGGCGAAAAAGCGTCGTTTTTGAAAGACTTTTTATTTTTGCAATTTTTATTTTGATGAAGCTATTATTCAAAAAAAGTTATTTTTGATGAACTTCTTTGTTTATTTCTTTTGCTTCATCAACAAAACATAAATTATATATATATATATATATATATATATATATTTTCAAAGTAAAACGAAAAACCGAGCTTGTTACTAAAACAAAGGTTTTGGTGGGTGAAAGGGTGTTTGGTTTGGGTTAAGAAATGAAAAGGTTTAGGCTCAAAAGGGGTTAACTAGGGGGATTTTGGGTAAGTGGTAAAAAAAAAATATTGGTGTAGAAATAAAAAGGGTTAGTCCTAATGCCTCCATCATTTACTTACTCGGGTTTAAGTTGGTAAGGACCGGGAATGTATCGTCGTGGCAAGTTCTAGAGTTGTAAGAACCAAGCGGCTATTCACACAAGAAATGAAAAATGAGCATTTAGTTTAAAGATATATATTTGTATGCTCAATAAAGGCTCAAAACTCACTTTTGTGGGAATGGGTTTTTATGTGATCAAGTATATATAATCAAATTTTAACTAAGCTTGTCATGCCGTTTCATAATTTTCTTATGTTTGTTCTTTTTATCACGACGCTATCAGTTGTAAATTTATAAAAATATAACCTTTTTAGAATTTGAAACTCCCAACTTAAACCTAGACAAGTAAAAAAAATGAATTTTTTTTTGAAAAAAAATTGGGGTGATTAGCGGTTCCAATAGAGTTTTGTGTAAGGCTTGTAGTTAGGACTTGCAAGATTCAAGGTTTTAGCATCCCCACCACACTTAAATTACACATTGTCCTCAGTGTGTCCAAAAAATAAGTTTTCAGGTTGATTGAATGTGTAAAAAGGTGTGAAAAGGCAAAAATTTGTGTTACTGGACGATGGACACGGCCCCGTGTTGTCCGGGCACGGCCCGTGTTCAAGTGCCAATAACAAAATTGAAAAAGAGAAACAGAAGCTTGGACACGGGGGCGTGTTGGGTGAACACGGCCCGTGTCCAGTTTACCTGAACTGGGCATTTTCTGCAGACTGTGCAGCACGGGGCCGTGTTGGGCGGACACGGCCCGTGCTGAACTTACTGTTAATGAAGAAAATTGTCGGATGGCCCTGTTTTCCTGCATGGGGTGCTGGTTCAAGTTTCCCTTGTTATCCTTTGCCATCCTGTGTGTGTTTTATTCCTGAAAATTAAAACTAACTAGAAAACATAAAGATTAATCTAAACTAAACTAAGGATAGTTCCGCGGAATGCCTCCGTGGTGCGCCACGTTTATAAGGGTCCTTGGCTAGACCCAAAGCCTGGTCATATGTTACTCAAGTGGGATGTTTTGCATCCCATGCTACACCGTCGGAGAGCGTCATCCAAGCTTGAGTCTATGACCTTTATGTAGTTGACCGGGTCTTCGTCTTCTACTCTATTTCCAACTCCAAACTTCACTTCCTCATCCCTAAACTTCAATGTTAGTGTTCCGTCATTCATATCCACCACCGCTTGGGCGGTGGCTAGAAATGGCCTCCCAAGGCTGAGAGGGACATCAGCGTCTTCCTCCATGTCTAGGATGACAAAGTCGGCAAGGAAAACGAAGTTGTCAACTTTGACCAATAGATTTTCAGCGACACCTTGTGGAAATTTGACGGATCTGTCGGCGAGTTGTATGCTCATCTTTGTAGGGCTCGTTGTTCCTAGGCCGAGTCGTTTGAACATTGATGTGGGCATGAGGTTAATGCTAGCCCCAAGATCGGCTAGTGCATTACGAATGGGGGATTCCCCAATCAAGCAAGGAATCGTGAAGCTTCCGGGATTAATTTTCTTTTGTGGGAGTTTGTTGAGTACTAAGGCGGAGCATTCTTCGTCTAAGTTAACTAATTGCAATGATTCAATTTTCCTTTTGTGAGTGAGGAAGTCCCTCATAAATTTTGCATATTTAGGCATTTGGGTTAGGACCTCGATAAAAGGAATATTAACATGCAATTGTTTTAGTAAATTATTGAACTTTGCGAATTGCTCATCGGTCTTTTGACGATTTAACCGACCGGGGTATGGAACCGGAGGAGTCTTGGTGGGCTCTTGATATGGTGGAGAAGCCTTTTGTGGTGCGGGTGGAGTCGTGGTTTGGCTGGATTGGCTTCTTTCAGCCAGCGGTAATGGAGCCTCCTCGGGACCCACGGTTCGGTTTCTCAATGTGATGAGATGTACTTGCGCTTTTGGGTTGGTTTCGGTATTGCTTGGTAATGCGCCTTGTGGTCTCTCAGAGAAATATTGGCTACTTGATTTAAATGTTTTTCAATGTTTTGAATGCTAGCTTGTTGATTTCTAAAATTTGATTCCAATTGCTGAAATCGATCCGAGTTTTTCTTTTCGGTGTCGGAGATGAGGCGAGATACAGTATCCTCAAGCCTTTCTCGTCCACCTTGTTGTTGAGAAAAGTTTTGTGGTTGTTGAAAGTTAGTTCGTTGGTTTTGTTGGTTACTACTATTGCCGGGATCTCTCCAACCAAGGTTAGGGTGGTTACGCCATCCTTGGTTGTAGGTACCCGTTGGTGGACCCGACGGCCTAGGTCTATTATCAATGTAGTTTACCGTTTCTGTTTGATCATCTACTTCTTTCATACAACTCTAATTTTCATGTGGTCCACCACACCCCTCACAAGCCATAACCGAGACCGTTTTTGCCATTTCTAACTTTTTATAACTTGTAAAGAAGTGCTTTCATCAACCTTATGGGCGCCCGAGGCAATAGATTTATTACCTCGGGGAGTGTGCCACTGAAAATTGGTTTGAGTAATTTCCTTAATTTGATTATATATTTCATTTGGGCGACGATTACCTAGAAGTCCCCCGGAGCTAGAATCAAGTGTTTGTCTTGTGTGTGGTAACAACCCATTGTAGAAAGTGGATACTTGTTGCCATACCCCAAGACCGTGATGAGGACACTTTCTTAGTAGCTCCTTGAACCTTTCCTAAGTTTCATATAAGGATTCCCCATCCTCTTGAGAATATGTATTAATTTCAGTCATTAATTTAGCCGTTTTAGCTGGAGGGAAATACTTATATAGAAACTTTTGGGCTAGTTCATCCCAGGTGTTTACCGAGCCAACTGGGAGGGTGTTAAGCCAAGCCTTAGCTCGGTCTTTTAGTGAAAATGGAAACATTCGATGGCGGATGGCGTCGTTTGATGCTCCATTGATCCGAAAGGTATCACATATTTCTAAGAAATTAGTAATATGTAGATTGGGATCCTCGTCCGCAAGCCCATGAAAGGTTGCGGAGTTTTGAAGCATTTGTATCAAATGCGGTCGAAGTTCGAAGTTATTGGCTTCGAAATTCGGTGCATTGATAGCGGCGCCGAGATTACCTATAGTAGGCCGTAAGTAATCCATGAGGGTACGTTGGTCCGCCATTGGAGGTGGATCCCCCGAAACTTTCTCTTGGTTTTTAGCTTTAAGTCTTTTTCTGAGAAAGCGTTCGGGTTCTTCTAGAGGTTCTTTTATGTCTCTACTAGAACTGGATCTCATGCACTACGTAGGAAATTCGAATGTGGCATTTAGGTTCCAAGTCCAGCAATAAAAACATAAAAGAACGTTGGTCAGAAGGTTCACCACGGCCCCGTGTTCAGTGAACACGGCCCATGGTCGGAGATACAGTGATTGTTTTCCGGATCCCTGTTACTAGGGAGTTGGACACGGCCCCGTGTTGCACCGACACGGCCCCGTGCTCAGCTCTCTGTAACTCAGAAAATAAAAACTGCCAGTAACATTGCTGGGCAAGTCCCGTGTCCGACCAGGCACGGCCCGTGCTGAGCTATGCAGAAACTGAAAAAACTAAGAAAAATCCTAAAAAATAGAAAACTAAAAAAAAATGATTAGGCCGTTGATTCCTAACTTTCTTAAAATCCTTGTGTCCCCGGCAACGGCGCCAAAAACTTGATGTGCGTGAAGTGTGTTATGATTTTAATGTTTATTTTAAGCCCTTTTACACTTTCTTTAGCCAAGTTTTAAATTTATAAAACACGATATTTACTAACACTAAACACACATATGGGCAAGTGCACCCATCGTGAGCGTAGTATAGTGTTGGTAAGATACCGAGGTCGTCCAAGGACACAAGAGCTTTTAGTACCGGTTTATCCTCAACGTCTAATCAAATCAAAAAGTTTAGAAAAAGGTTTTAAACTAAGAAAAATAAAAACTAACTAAAATGCTGAAAATAAAAATAAAAACAGATAGACAAGATGAATCACTTGGCTTCGACTCGTGTTTAGTATAACCTTTGATTATTTCCACATTTTTGCACTATTTAAGAGATTATCTTAGCTATTGTAGTAGGCCCCTCTTTTGAAGGCGACGTTACACTCAACCCAGTAGTTTGAGTCAGCAAGGATACAATCCTAAAGGGTCGGATTATTGAAAGATAATTAATTAAGTTATAAATGCATATTATGGTAGGCCCCTATTTTGAAGGCGACGTTACCCTCGGCTAAGTAGTCTGAGTCAGCAGGGATACAGTCCTAAGTAGCCGGGTTAAAGTATTAATAGTAGCTTACATATAATGGGGTCAAAGAGTTTGGACCCCCGCCATCCAATACCGTTCCCTTAACCCTCGACCAGGTAGCCAACATACCTCCATATAGATCGTGGAGATATGAATGGTGAAAATCTTTTATTTTATATAGACAGTAAAATAATGCCAAGACACCATTGAAAAACGATAAGGAAAAATCAACTTCAACATAAGATACTAGTTATTAAAGTTAGTAATACATAACCAAGTAAAAAGTGCGAAAATATTAAAAATAAAAAGTATTACACTAGACACTTTGTCTTCACCAAGTGATGTAAGAGACTTAGGCAAACATGGCCTTGATTGTCAAGAACTCTTACGATCAATCTTGGATCCCGAGACGACTAACACACTCTATGATGGACAATGGATGATGGTGGTGGATGATGGTGGTGGGTGGTGGGTGGTGGGTGAAGTGTGACAGAGGTGGTGTGCCAAGGGATGGTTTGAGCTTGAGCCAAGCACTCCTATTTATAGGCTGAACAGAAGCTCGGGCATGGCCCCGTGTCCATTGGGAACGGGCCCGTGTCCACATCTTTCCCTGTCTTCATTAATTGCTCTTGTCTGTATTAGTTAACCACGTCCCCGTGTCCGCTGGGCATGACCCCGTGTGCAGAAGCATATATGTACTATCAAGATTTACATGGATTCTGCGAATCTTATAGTTGACCACGGCCCCGTGTCCACTGATCATGGCCCCGTGGTGGGCGATGAAAGCTTCTACAACTTTGTCTTTTATGATGACACTTGGGCACGCCCCCGTGCTCATTGAGCACGGGGCGTGTTCAGCCTTCTGTTCTCTTGTTTTGCTTGGGAAGATGCTGTCATGGGGTCGGGCATGTCACATTTGTTCCTTTTCTTGTATTTTTGTTAGATTTAGCTGCCTTTTTGCTTCTTTTGTTAATTTGAGCTCATTTAATCCTGAAAATGCAAAAGGAAGACAAAAACACACTTTTTCCAACATTAGTACTAAAAAGGGTTAGTTTTATGCCACAATTGATGTAATTTATATGTTGCATTTTGCACACATCAGTGTGTTTATTACCACAACTTTCCCAACACCGCCTCGTATGAGCAAGTCTTTTATTACGTTCCGGACCATAATAACCCACTTGCCCCACAAGGCCATCCTGCTACTCGCCAATAGGATACTTTACAGTGTTCATTAACTACTTTTAGTAGAGGTTAATTTTCCAGTGATGTCCACTAAGTTTCGAGCCTGGAGTTATAGTCTAGGTTTCCTTAAAGGCACCTAATTCTCTATAACCAATGGCTCTGATACCATCTTCTGTCACACCCCGACTCGCAGCGGAAGAAAAAACCATGGGATGCAACAGACACCTCTGGTATATGCACATTGTTTATAAAGACACTACACTTTATTAATTACAAAATGTTGATTACATACTACATGTGTGTCACAACTGCGTGTTCCCATGAACCACATAAGTCTTCTAAGTCGCATGCGTCTATCTCAATATTTGCCAATAAACACGTCTTGAACAACATACACGGATCACATCAGTCTCAAGTTACCTGAAATGCATGTTAGCTTTAAAAGGGGTCAGCTAAATGCTGCTGGTGAGTTTCACTGTTTTAGTTTGTATTACATAAGTGTAATTATAGTTCAAATTTGGCACATTTAATTGAATATATACTGAGCCCACAAGTGAAGCCTTGACTGTCACCTCAACCCCGTGGTCAACCACCACGGCACTGCCCCTATGTAGCTATAGCTAGTACCCCATAGCCTATGCTCAAACATGTACAATTGCGTATGTATCATATGGCGTTCCTGGCCATCGCAATTGGGTTTGTCGGACCAATAGTACTATTTACACATTCACCGGCCTACGGTTAATCACTTGGGTCTGTGGGGACTTTTCATGTACTAGTGTTTACTCAGATAATTCACGTTATATCATGTATATATATGCACATATAAACGTATGTAACATGCATTTCACCCCATGTAAAACAGAAAACAGTTTGAAAATGGGGAAGTAAAACTCACAGTGTATGTAGTAGTTTCACACAGGATGTAAACAAGCAACCGGGTCAACTTCTAGAAGCATATATGCAAATATGGACTTACGTCAGTATCTAAGACGGTAACACGTATAACTTGGATTATGTCAGGAGTTTTCACTCTAGATTGAGCCTATACAATACTGGTATGGTGATGGAGGTCAGGGTATTATTAGTTTTCAGTTTGGCTTCCGGGCACCGGTTCGCGTGTCAGGCCATGTCAGTAGTTTAACATGTTCGGACAATGGTACGGGAATACTAATAATGCCAACACGTTGTTATTTAAGAGTGATTAACTTTTCATCAAGGGAGTTTGGGTGTTTGGGGAGTCCAGGTTGCCCAATTTTGAGTTTTCGTTTCTACCGTCGGGGATTTCCCGAACTGGTATTGGACACACCCCAAGTGTCCAATCCGCCCTGGAATCTCCCGGAATACTCCCCGTGTTTTAATTATACTATTTGTCGGGTTGGGTCGGTTCCCAGTTCCGGCCAGTTCGTTATACGGTAAACTGCCGAAATTGATTTAAAATAATAAATTTTTAATCCCAAAACTTCCCATTTAACTTAGAATTTGAATAAAAATCTGTATTTTTATATAACTTAGTAAAAATCAGTAGATTATGGGTAAAATTCCTGAGAATTTATTTTGGCATTTTACTTGTCTAAATAAATTATTTATAAAATCATATTAACCACATAATTAATATTAATTACCCTAAATTCTCCAAAAATTCCCACAAAATTCCTGGACATCCCTTATGATTCTAGAAACCTCTCCAAAAATTTTAAGATTTTTCCGATTTTGTTTCGTTGCCTTCCCGGCTACTGAAATTTCACAAAAACGCGGATTTTTATCCCTGATAAAAACACAACCAATGGACTCCTAATTTCCCACACTATTCCTCATATGTTCCTTAGTGTCTCTGTAAAATTTGGTGATTTATTGAATCCGTTTGGTATTTTTTTTCAGAATTCTTTTTTTAAAACAGTCAAAAATTCACCAAAAATTGTAGAAAATTCCAAAATTCTAAAATTTTACGTGGACCTTCCTGACACTACCTTTCATCAACACACCAAATTTCAGCTCAATACAAGTATCACGGACCAAGTTATGATCTAAACAATATTCTGCCTATTCTAGTTTCGAGTTTCGAGCGATATACCTAGCGATTCCTTTGAGTCCGAGTGTTTTTCTTCAGTCCAGAAGTATGTATATTCAGTACCTACACATCAAGTACAATCCAAATATGCTAGAACTTAGATCAATCAAGCTTTGATTCATTGTTTTTCTGTTAATCGAATAGTTACGTGATTTTTGTCGTATAAGGTTTGATTAGGGTATCATAACCCAAAGATTTGTAACCATGGCTGCAATATAACACCAGGGAACTCTCATGGTTTTCTTATTCAGCCCATAAACTTGTTTACAACTCAAAATTTCATGGATTAAAACAAGTTTTCATGGCCTATGCTATGTTTAATCATGAAACTAGACTTAAAACCATTAAAAATAAGGTTGATACCTTTGATTTGTGAATTGTTCTTGATAACTCAGCTGGTTTTTAGTAAAAAGGTGCAGAGAATTTGAAGGATTTTGGAGATAATTGTGAGAGAATTAAGGGAAAATGAAAAAAAAAACAATATATATATATATATATATATATATATGGGGGTGGATGGTGGCGGTTTGGTTAGACCCCACTAGGCCACCTCATGCCCCATAAAATGTGTCAAAATATAATGTTTATCCTTCGGTGAATGTTTAGGTTCGTTTACGGGTCCCGGGCGCATTCTCGATTTGCGTGACGGACTCCGTTTTGCGCGTAATTAGTGTCAAAAGACTCGGTTTTAAAAATCATGAATAATCGTCTTGAAATCCGAACCCGGTTACGTTTTAATCATAAAAGACTCGTATTTGGATGGTTTAAGTGTTTTTTTAAGCTTGATCGATCGTTCCTTGCATGTTTGATTGCCTTATGTTATTCCTGAAACGAGAGCGTTTCACTAACCGGGAAGCTGCTTCGTTTTGCGTGCCCAATCTCAGATTGGTTTCAAACCCCATGTCACAATCTATGGTACAAAATTAAGATGTTCCTAGAACTTGGAATCTTAAACAATGCTACAGATAACCTAATAATCAACGTCAAAGGTTTAAAGAGCTGTTAAACGGAAAGCTCCGGTTTAACACGTGTTTAAGGTCTAAGGACACCAACTTCGCACTGTTGGCCCTTATTAGTGTCATGCCAGTCATAACGTGTTCTCGGATTCCTCCGAGACATAACTGATATCATTTAATCAAGCATATAAGTCACACATGTTTTTTTGGTTTTCGCGCAATAAAAGTGTTAAGTGTGCTTTACCGTTTTGGACCGTTTAGGGTGTACCTAGTTTTGTCATGGGTGTCACAATAATGACATTTATATTTTGATGAATCACATGTTTTACTTTAAGGCTATGCTTTCAAATGGTATTTATGAATTGGTTCATAATAATACATCATCTGATAGTTCAATGTACCAAGCAATCACCTAGAAACTCAAAATGGATTTGAGTGAGACCTATCTTTGGCATTATCACCTTGGTCATATAAACAGATGTCGCATGTAAACACTTCGAAAGAATTGTCTTTTGGAAACAAATGAAATTGGTTCATTTGATACATTCGAATCTTGTTTAAAAGGTAAAATGACAAAGTAATCCCTTAGTGGGAAAGGGCAAAAGATTTATTAGGTATCATACATTTGAATGAATGTGATCCTTTTAAGCGAATGACTAGGAATGGTGAAAGATACTTCATTACCTTTTACCAACAACTATAGTAGTTATGGTTAGGTGTACTTGACACAAAGATGAAGTTTTGAAACATTCAAAATCTTCAAAAGGAGAAGTACAAAATCAACTCAATCAAGGTTCTTTGTTCCGATAGAGGAGGAATTGAACTCTATTTTGTCACACCTCGACCACGTAAAACAACAAACCGTGGCGGAAACATCAGGGAGTTTTGTAACAGAATCATCGTTTCACAACCATGGTAATTCAAAAGTTTCGTTTTATTGAATTATTAAGTAATTTACATTGTCTTAAAACCAAACAAACAATTTAAACATCGTCTACTATCGTTTTTATGTCACTAAGGCCACGTCCAAATCCTAAGTGAACATGCTCCCTAGCAATCATCACGCAACATCAAGCATTATCACCTGAAACATATGTAAAAACATAGTCAGCAAAGAAATGCTGGCGAGCACATAGGTGTTGTAAGAGTTTGGAATCATGGCTCTTTTATATATATTGCAATACCTCGAAAACCTTGTTTTGAAAAGTATATAATATTGCAATATGATTAACCAACTCAAATCAAGATGGTTATAATTGATAAAATCTCGTAGCCATGATTCTTAACCCTAAAACAGTTATTTTAGTAAACCAATTCATAAAACATCTCGTTAAAAACTCGTTAATAAAACTCGTATGGTTTATATCCTTTCGAAAACCTCGTTGTGTGATATCGTTTCAAAATCGTTTCCCAAGTGAACTAAATAATGTCACGCAATGTAATATGATAGAAGCACTTATATATAAGATGTATCAGCGGCGTATCTACCATGATTCTATCATACTACACCCGTCCCATTATCTAATCATTACCCAAAACCAATCGTTCGTTCAAATCGTTTATATCGTTTAAGTCGTTCCAAATCGTTTTAACTCGTCCTAAATTCGTATTCGTTTTAGTTGTGAAACTACTTATGGTTGTCTCACTAATAACATTCAAACCTTCTTGAGTCGACTACCTCGTTTATCGTATTAACGAACCACCAAAGGGTAAGTTAACAATCATCAGATTTGGTCGTTACCTACATAACTCCCATACATTACCATGGGTGTAGTCTGATAACGGGATTTGTCAGATCCTATGGTACCATAACCTAATACTGGTCGGCTTGATCAATGCTAATGAATGTCATTCGTTATGTAACTACAACCATCGAGTTCGTTCACATTATTGAAATCATTATTAGTTTAATATAAACCATCTTTATCGTTTTTGAAACCATCGTTTAAATGTCGAAATCGTTTTAATACATATGAATCACCCCAAAACAATTGAAAACAGTAAAATAGGGGAACTATGTACTCACTTTGAATGGAAGGGTATCCTTGATCTAAAGAACTTAGCGAAGCTCAGACAAACCAAGGAAATTCAAGTGGTACCAAGTAATCGGATCACTAGTAAATAAATCGACACCTTAATTGGAAGATCGGATAGAATGAGGTCTTGTAAACCAAATGAGTGTTGGAACTCATGTGATATGGTTTAACAAAGCCTATATTCTAAATCGGAACCTAACCTAAGTGCTTTCGACCCGTTACGACCCATTAAGGTAGCTTATGCTACTTTAACGCGCGTTCGCACAAAATTATGTTCGGATGGTTAACTATGTGCTATGTCAAGTCTTATATGCTCAATAATTCCTAAACGTATTACTAAATCAGATTATATGTCAAAAACATGTTCACATATGCACAATATGGATTTATGCTTCAAAAGGGCGTTTTGGTCATTTCTTATGGGCATACAAGCTACTTAACAAATAACTAACCATTCCTATGTGATCATAAGGTATAACCTCAGAGGTTATTCCCTATGCAACTATGATCACCAATCAAGCTTAGTCAAATCCTAATGATCGACCAAACGGGTCGGGTTCGAAAGTCTAAGCGGTTGTTTAGACCGCTTAACTTACGACCCTAAACAAGCACTAAACTAATAGTGACGAGTTAAACATGTCAAAACATGTTTAACTAGTTTATAAAACTGATTTGGTATCAAAACAATGGGTTTTGATACCCGAAAATAGTTTCGTTGCAAAATGCGTGCTAAAACGCATTTTGACCGAAACTTTGACTCGTCACTACGCCTAGTTAACGTGGTAATCATTAGGTATAATCGTGGAGGATTATAACCATCGTGATTATAATCACGTTGCAAAGTTCAATTGAACTTTGACTTAACCAATTGATGGTCAAAACCGAAAGTCAAACTGTTGGCCAAACCATTTGACTTTCTGCTTAAACATAAAGAATAAGCATGAAAGAAGACTTACAGTAGGTCCTAGCTATCTTTTCTACAAAGAATAATCAGATTAGAAAGCTCCAAACACTTGGGAGAGCTACCAATTCAGATTGTAGAGAAGAGAAGACAAGAATGAGCAATGAAATAATGAGTTTGGTTGGCTATTTATAGTTGTAGCAAGTTCATAGGATCATTACACATGTTTGTGTGGTCTCCAAGCATTAAATCTCATCCATACAAGTGTTAGGAGCAACTTAGAAGCCTTGGAGAGGTGTTAACTTGGCTACCACACCAAGAATTTGCAAGATTGGCCCCTGAATTATGAAACAGCAGCTGAAACTGAGTTTTCTGGTCACTGGGCAATTTAGGCGGCCCGCATAAGGTATAGGGCAACCTTACGCGCCCCGCCTGGCCTCCCCAGATCAGCATAAGTTTCAGAATTGACAGTTTAGGTCCCTGCATGTGTTTTAAGCTCATTTCAGGCCGTTTTGACCCCCGTTAAGCCATTTTCAAGGCTCTACAAGGTCAATAAAGTTTAGAGGGCTCAAAATGTGCTCGGAAAACTCTCGGATGTCGGCTCGTTTGGTCGTACGGTCACGTTGTTCGTTAAATTACGACGAAACTCAAACGGACGCGAAAACGAACCAAATTAAGCGACGAATGGAATTTTTGCATGCCGATCATTAAAATAAAAATATTTTAGTGTGTACAAAAATTTTGGGTGTCCAGATGTGGTCAGAACGTAAGATATGCGCGAAAATGCAAACTTACGTCGTTTTTGACACTTTTAGTCCCTGTAAGATCAAATAAGCATGTTTTTGCACACCGAACCCCTCAAAGCTTATTTCTAAGCTATGTTTAGGTTATTTATGGTGTGTTTAGCTTATGATCAAGTTCCGAACTCTTCGATACCAAACGAGTCGGTATAGTTTCGCAGTTTGACACAAATAGTCCCTGCGATCGAATAGACTAGTTTTCAACACACCAAACCATCCAAAACTTATTTCTAAGTTATGTAAAGGTTATTTTAGGTATGTTAAGCCTATGTCACTATTCTGGACTATTTGTCGCGTTAAACTGGCTGCGTTTACGCACCAGTTTGCGTATAACTTTCCAGAAAGTGATTTAAAGCTTGAAATCAAAATCGAATCAAATCGTAAAATCATCAAACACAAATACACACATAATAACACCAAAACACATTGTTTTATTAATAATTAACATTTTTTTACATTGTTCAACGATTATAGAGCACAGTTGTCACAATCTCCCCTACTTTAGGAAATTTCGTCCCGAAATTTTAACTAGAGGAAACTTGTGAGAACAATTGCGGATATTTCGCCTTCATTCGGTCCTCACGTTCCCAAGTAAACTCTGGGCCACGTTTGGATTCCCAGCGAATCTTGACCAAATGAATTCGTTTGTTCTTCAACTGTTTGTATGTACGGTCCACTATCTCCATAGGTTTCTCGACAAAGTGCATCATTTCATCGATTCGGATCTCGTCGAGTGGAATGTGAAGATCAGCGTCAGCTAAACACTTTCGCAAATTGGACACGTGAAAAGTCGGATGAATATTTCCAATATCTGGAGGTAGCTCTAGTCGATAGGCAACCTTTCCAACTCTTTCAACAATCTCAAATGGTCCAACATATCGTGGTGTAAGTTTTCCTTTCCTTACAAATCTCACCACTCCCTTCCAAGGTGACACCTTGAGTAGGACATGGTCTCCGACTTGAAATTCTAAGGGCTTGCGTCGTAAATCCGCATAACTCTTTTGACGGCATCTAGCTGTCACAAGATTATCGCGAATTTTCTTGATTTTGTCTGTTGTTTCTAGAACAAGCTCCGGTCTAGTAAGCTGAGCTTCACCGGTCTTGTTCCAACAAACAGGTGAACGACATTTTCGACCATAGAGAGCCTCGAATGGTGCCATTTTAATGCTAGTATGATAACTATTGTTGTAAGAGAACTCGATCAATGGAAGATGAGAGTCCCAATTAACACCAAAGTCAATCACACATGCTCTGAGCATATCCTCCAAAGTTTGAATCGTTCTTTCAGATTGTCCATCTGTTTGGGGATGATGAGCAGTGCTTAGATTTAGTTGGGTTCCCATAGTAGATTGCATGGTCTTCCAAAAATGAGATGAAAATCGAGCATCACGATCGGATATGATGTCCAAAGGAACACCATGTCGTGATACAATCTCATCAACATAAATCTTTGGAAGTTTATCAGCAGATAGATCCTCGCGAATCGCAAAAAAAATGAGCTGACTTCGTTAATCGATCGATAACAACCCAAATAGCATCATGACCTTTAGATGTACGCGGTAATTTAGTGATGAGATCCATGGCAATGTTCTCCCACTTCCAAACCGATATCTCTGGTTGGATAAGCAAACCGGAAGGTCATTGATGTTCTGCCTTGACTTTGAGACAAGTTAGGCATTTTGATACATACAAGGCAACATCTTTCTTCATACCAGGCCACCAGTACTGAGTACGAAGATCCTTGTACATTTTGTCACCACCAGGATGGATAGAATATCGAGACTTATGAGATTCGTCCATCACTAATGTCACACCCTGACCAAGTAAAACAATAAACCGTGGGGGAAACGTCGGGGAGTGTTGTAACAGAATTATTGTTTCAAACCATGGATACAAACAGTTTCGTTTTAATAAATATTAAACATTGTCTTAGAGTTAAACAAGCAAATCAAACATAGACTATTCTCGTCAATAAATCGCTAAGGCCTCGTCCAGTCCTAAGTGAGCATGCATCCTATTCGTAATCATCATTAAGCAACATCACCTGAAACATATGTAAATACAAAGTCAGCAAAGAAATGCTGGCGAGTACATAGTTTTTGTGTGAGTATCAGATTCATGGCTCGTTTGTATGTTGAAACAACTTGTACAACTTTGTTAATTGATATTAGAAAACCTTGTTTTGTAAAATGTTTGTATTGTAAATGAATAACCAAGTCAAAAGAGATTGGTCATAATTTATAAACCTCGATGCCATGAATCTTAACCCAAAACATTTGTTTATGTAAACCAAATCATAAATCATTCTTGTAATAACACTTGTATGGTTTATATAGTTTCGTAAACATCGTTGTGTGACATCGTCTAACTCGTTCTCGTTATAGAACATCGTTCATTTGTTTAAATTGTTCGAATTGTTCCAAATCGTTCAAATCGTTTACTCATTCAAATCGTTCTCGTTTTAATTGTGAAAACTACTTTTGGTCGTCTCGCTAATAACATTCAAACCTTTGTGACTCGTTCATCGTTCCACTCGTTCTCATATTAACAAACCTCCAAAGGGTAAGTTAACAATCATCAGATTTAGTCGTTACCCACTTAACCCACACATAACCATGGGTCTAGTTGATAACGGGATTTCTCGGATCCTATGGTACCATAACCTAATACTGGTCGGTTTGGCTGAAATTAATGAATGTCATTCGTTATGTAATTACAACCAACACGCTTGTTCACATTATCGAAGTGGTTATTAGTTTAGTATAAACCATCTCAATCGTTTTGAAACCATTGTTAGAATATCAAAATCGTTTTGATACATATGAATCACCCAAAATAATCGAAAACAGTAAAAAGAGGGGATCTATGTACTCACCTTCGGGTGCGTTTTTAAATGTTAACACAATCCCTCAAATTGTTTATCTACCCTAAATTAAATAAGAATGATTTTTAATAATCAAAAACCACACTTTGACATGCAAAATACTACTTATGTCATTTCTGTTTTAATATATATGAAACTGGACTGTTTTCGGACATTTAAATAAAATGGTTAACTTATTCCAAAAATTCCCAAATTTTTAAATAACGTCTTACACGAACCGAATATTATTTTGTAAAAATATTGTGGTCTAGTTCATTACCAATATTTAAAAAAAAATCATTTTCCGGACTGAAGTCAGATTCATCTTTTTCTGACCGCAGTCCACGGAATAATTCATCTAAAATTTATCGTATGTCCGTTTGACGTAATTCTAGTTGGAGGATCACGGCGACAACAGTAACCATCTACAGTATAAATTTCATGATCAAACCCTACGCAGAATAAATGTTATGACTGAAAATAGGACGCATATTTTCAGCAGCAAAAATGCAGCTCTAGCTACTGTTACAAAATGGCACTTTAAAAATAGTAAACAAAGTCCAAAAATTATGATTCCAGTGCCATTAGAACCGTATTTCATAATACATAAATCCAGACTTTAGAAAATACATTTTTCGTTAAGTTACAGTCTGGTTACAGCCAACTGAAGTTGGCTGTAATCACCAAACAGCTTTCTGTTTTCAGTCTTTTAACATTATAAAGTGTGTTCGATTGATTCCGTTAACATGTTTAGCGATCACAACAATACTTACAGCAGATTATCACTTTTATATTTCAGATTTATCATGCATTATCGTGTTTCATCATCATCTTAACACTACTTTATCATATGTTAGATGATGTTCAAGACTTGTTTAAGTTCTTTAGACTTTCTATCTTTTTGATCTTTAAAGATCATTAACCACTCAACAATCATGTAAAATGCAAGGATCTAAGTGCTTACCACTAGCACAAGGCTAGGGGAGTTCGAGTGTAGAAAAGTGGTGGATAAAAGAAAACGAGAGCGGTTCTTGAGCTTCCGAGTGCACCAAGCTTACTTGTTCGGTCTCTAGCACCTTTGTGTATGTATGGTTTGCTAGAAAAAGGCTTGAAGGTGGTTGTATGGTGGTGTGGTGGTGGCTGCCGAAAACAAGAAGAGAGGAAGAGAAGGAGTTTTGCAATTGTTGTTGTGAGAATGAGAATTGTAGTGAACTCATGGTCCATTAATATAATCCTCCAACATGTTATAATCCACTAGATATTGTGTCTCATGAGTACAATGCAAATCAAATAAACAATTGGGGAAAATCATGGGAGGTTTTCCATGTGTCATAACCGGTTGAGGGGGGGGGGGGGGTTGGTCTAGTTGGATAGTAATGGATGGTTAGTGATCTAGTTAGGAAATAAATGAAATAATTAGAGGGTTATGGTGTGTTATGAATTTTATAGTGTGTTAGGGTGTTCGGGGACCCTAACTAGCTTAGAAAAATAGGAACAATGCTTCTAGCATTATTCTAGTGTTCCGGGTAAAGTCCGATTGTCTAGTTAGATAGCGTTCTGTTAAAGTGTTTAACTAGTTCGAAAAATGTCTTATATATATATATATATATGTAACACAAATTATTCCCGACACTTAGGAAAGCATACAGAACCATTCTGCCATGTTTTTGCATTTTACTAACATAATAAAATGCTGAACTTTTAATAATAAATGCAGGATTATGCATTTATAGTTTGTTTTAGGCACTTCTCGGCATTGTAACTATCACCTAGTGATGCAGTTTGTCGTAAATAGCTCTTTAGTTCAAATAAACAAGTTTTTGCCATACCGAATCCTTCGAAACTTATTTCTAAGTTATGTAAAGGATATTTAGGGTATGTTTAGCTTACGTCACAGTTCCGGAGTTTACGTCGCGTTAAACTGACTGCGTTTATGCACCAGTTTGCGTATAACCTTCTAGAAAGTGATTTAAAGCTTGAAATCGGTATCGAATCAAATTGTAAATTAATAAACACAATTGCACATATAATAACACCAAAACACATATAATAACACAAAAGCACAATGTTTTATTGATAACTAACATTGTTTTACATTATACGATGATTACAGAACACAGTTGTCACAGTCTCCCCTACTTTAGGAAATTTCGTCCCGAAATTTTATTTAGAGGAATCTTGTGAAAACAAATGCGGATATTTCACCTTCATCTGGTCCTTATGTTCCCAAGTAAACTCGGGGCCATGTTTGGATTCCCAGCGAACTTTGACCAAATGAATCCGTTTGTTCTTCAACTGTTTGTATGTACGTTCCACTATCTCCACAGGTTTCTCGACAAAGTGCATTGTTTCATAGATTTGGATCTCATTGAGAGGAATGTGAAGATCAGCGTCTGCTAAACACTTTCTCAGGTTGGACACGTGAAAAGTCGGATGAACATTTCCAAGCTCTGGAGGTAGCTCTAGTCGATAGGCAACCTTTCCAATTCTTTCAACAATCTTAAATGGTCCAACATATCGTGGTGCAAGTTTTCCTTTCTTTCCAAATCTCACCACTCCCTTCCAATGTGACACCTTGAGTAGGACACGGTCTCCGACTTGAAATTCCATGGGCTTGCGTCCCAAATCTGCATAACTCTTTTGACGGCTTCTAGCGGTCACAAGATTATCGCGGATTTTCTTGATTTTGTCTGTTGTTTCCAGAATGAGCTCAGGTCCAGTAAGCTGAGCTTCACCGATCTCATTCCAACAGACGGGGTGAACGACATTTTCGACCGTAGAGGGCTTTGAATGGTGCCATGTTAATGCTAGCATGATAACTATTATTGTATAAGAACTCGATCAATGGCAGATAAGAATCCCAATTACCACCAAAGTCTATCACGCATGCTCTAAGCATATCCTCCAAAGTTTGAATCGTCCTCTCAGATTGACCATCTGTTTGGGGATGATAAGCAGTGCTTAGATTCAGTTGGGTTCCCAATGCAGATTGCATGGTTTTCCAGAAATGAGATGAAAACCGAGCATCACGATCGGAAATGATATCTAACGGAATACCATGCCGTGATACAATCTCGTCTACATAGATCTTGGCAAGCTTCTCAGCAGAGAAATCCTCATGGATTGGTAAGAAGTGAGCAGACTTTGTCAAACGATCAACTACAACCCAAATAGCATCGTGACCTTTAGACATACGCGGTAACTTAGTAATGAGATCCATTGCAATGTTCTCCCACTTCCAAAGCGGTATCTCTGGTTGTACAAGCAAACCAGAAGGTCGTTGATGTTTGGCCTTAACTTTGAGACAAGTTAGGCATTTCGACACATACAAGGCAACATCCTTCTTCATACCAGGCCACCAATACTGGGTACGAAGATCCTTGTACATTTTATCAGCACCAGGATGGATAGAATATCGAGACTTATGAGATTCATCCATTACTAAGGTGCGAAGATCGTCCTGATTCGGAATCCATAAACGATTCTCAAAATAGAGTAAACCATCGTCTTTCCTTTCGAGTTTAAGCTCAAGTTGAAGCGGTAGTTCATACTTCAATAAGTCTTTGATCACACATGATCGTTGAGTTTGAAGAACACGAGATTGAATATCAGATAGAGTTTGAACAGAATGAAGCTTGACTCGTTCCTTTCGACTAAGCGCATGGGCTCGACATTCGCCTTACCAGGTTGGTAGCGGATCTCGCAATCATAATCGTTTAAGAGTTCAACCCAACGTCGTTGCCTCATGTTCAGCCCCTTCTGATTGAGAATATGCTGAAGACTTTTGTGGACTGTGAAAACCACGCACTTCGTTCCATAGAGGTAGTGTCTCCAGATTTTAAGCGCAAAAACCATAGCTCCTAACTCAAGATCATGAGTCGTATAGTTTTTCTGGTTAATTTTCAACTGTCTAGACGCATAAGCTATGACTTTACCACATTGCATAAGAACGCAACAAAGTCCTAGATTCGACGCGTCACAATAGACAACAAAATCATCGTTTCCCTCAAGCAGAGATAAAACAGGAGCATCACAGAGCTTTCGTTTCAGCGTTTGGAACGATTCTTCTTGTTTAGGTCCCCACTCAAAAGGCTTATTTTTCTGAGTCAAAGCAGTGAGTGGAACCACGATCTTCGAGAAATTAGAAATAAACCGTCGATAATAACCAGCAAGACCAAGAAAAGAACGAACTTCTGTAGGTGTCGTCGGTGTATTCCAATCCTTAATTGCAACAATCTTGGATGGATCTATGTGAATACCCTGCTCATTGATAATATGCCCCAAGAACTGAACTTCTTTAAGCCATAATTCACAATTGGAGAATTTAGCAAAAAGTTGTTCCTTCCTTAGGAGTTCCAATGTCAAACGAAGGTGTTGTTCGTGATCGGCTCGAGACTTTGAATAAATGAGAATATCATCGATGAACACAATGATGAACTTATCTAAATAAGGTTTACAAACCCTATTCATTAAGTCCATGAAGATAGCTGGGGCATTCGTCAAACCGAAAGGCATGACAGTGAACTCGTAATGCCCATATCTTGTACGGAAAGCAGTTTTGGGAATATCTTCTTCGAAAATACGAAGTTGATGATACCCAGAACGCAGGTCAATCTTGTAAAAGCATGAAGTACCTTGCAGCTGGTCGAAGAGATCATCAATTCTAGGTAGGGGATATCGATTCTTGATGGTAAGCTTATTAAGCTCATGATAATCGATACACATTTGAAAAGATCCATCTTTCTTTTTCACAAAGAGGACATGAGCTCCCTAAGGCGAAAAGCTCGGACTGATGAATCCTTTATCCGACAACTCTTGAAGCTGTTTCGATAACTCTTGCATTTCCGACGGTGCAAGACGATAAGGTGCTTTCGCGATCGGGTTGGCATTGGGTACAAGGTCAATATGAAACTCGACTAGACGAACTGGAGGCAAACCAGGCAGTTCATCGGGAAACACCTCCGATTAATCCCGAACAATCGGAATATCCTGAATACTCTTGCTCTTGCCTTTCTCCTCGGTGACATGCGCCAGAAAAGCAACATATCCCTTTCGCAAGTAACTTTGGGCCTTTGTACACGACATAAGCTTCAAACCACCTGATGGTTTCTCGCCACGAACTTCAAGAATATCGCAAGACGGAAGAGGAATACGAACAATCTTATCGAAACAAACCACCTCAGCATGATGTTTGGTTAACCAATCCATCCCCACGATAATATCGAAACTCCCAAGTTGCATCAGTGTGAGGTCAATGGGAAAAAGATAGTTATCAAGGTTTAACTGACAATCATGAATAACAGAATCGAGGACAAGAGGTTTACCAGTAGCAACTTCGACAGACAAGGGTTTCCTCAGTTTAGTTCTAGGTATCGCAAGCAAAGGCTCAAAAGATAGTGAAACAAAACTTCTATCGGCACCAGAATAAAAAAGAACAGATGCAGGTCGATTGTTAACAAGGAACGTACCATTGACGACGAGGTTGTCAGTTCGATCCTCGTTTGCATTCAGATTGAATACTCATCCACGAGCGGGATTCGCATTCGCATTGACATTGACATTCACGTTCGGATTTGCATTCGCATTTGCCAACCTCGGACAGTTGTTGTGGAAGTGACCATATTCTCCAAAATTGAAACATGAACCCGGTGGGAATCTAGCATCATTCCCCTGCACTGGAGCTTGATTCTGACCCGAACGACAGACGTTGGCCTGATGTCCAAGCTTACCACACGTTGTGCATTGCCTACAGGCTTGTTGTGCAACATGATGACCATTGCAGCGAGCACAATGAGGTGTGGTACCAGCATACACTTTCTTTGCAGGAGGTTGAGCTGGTGAGTTCTGAGGGTTCTGAGCAGTTTGTGCAGTTACTGCAAAATTTTGAGCACCCTTTCGCTTTCTCAACTTCTTCGAAGACTTACCCTTCTTACCCTTACCCTTACCCTTTTCCTTGTCTTAGCAGAATCAATTGACTTCTTCTTATCACCCTTGCAGGTAAGTTTACGCTTCCTGACTTGCGACTCAGTCAGGGTAGCAGATAACTCGATAGCTTGATGAACAGTAGCAGGATTAACGCCAGTCACAATATCTTGTATGTAATCGGGTAACCCATCGATATACCTCTCTATCGCTTTCTCCAACGGGGTAACCATAGTAGGAAACAAAAGACTGAGCTCCTCAAATCGATCCGTGTACACACGGTGTTCTCCCCCATCTTGTTTTAGATCGTCAAACTCTCATTCCAAAGCTCGAATTTCGTGACGGGGACAGAACTCTCTCATCATGAGAGCTCGAAGTTCTTCCCATGTCTGTGCCAACGCCATTTCGGCACCCCTGTCGCACCTCACTCCGTTCCACCACGTGAGAGCACGCTTCTCAAACACACTTGATGCAAATTCAACCTTACGCCCATTCAGACATTGCACATGTCTGAATGTGTTCTCGATACTCTCAAACCATTGAAGGAGTGCAGTCGCTCCTTGTGACCCAGAAAACTTTAACGGCTTAGCAGAATTGAAACTCTTGAAATTACAATGTGCATTGTTATTGTTATTGTTGTTGTACAACTCGTGGATTTGGATCACAACGCCTGGAAGCACAGCAGCCATTTGCTGAGAGACAAGGGCTGCGAGTTCTTCAGCAGTAAAAGATTGTGCATCACGTCGAGGAGGCATTGTCTAACAAGGAAATATGAGAAACAAGTGAGGTCGACAATTAGGAAAAACAAGGGAGGTATTGAAAATATTGACGAAACATAAGAAAGGCGATCATTTGTTCGTTACCTCGAACAAACAAACGACACACAGTGACTAATCAAAGTAATTGTGACAACCCTCACCAAACCAGGTATCCGTACGAATTAATTAATATTTGATTAATGCTTAATTACTGTGCTTGCTTACAACTATGGTTAAACTGCCTCTGGATTTCTGATACATACATATACATGCATCATACTTTATTACTGTCACTCCATTACTTACACAGAACTATAGTGACAAACTTGATGCAAAAAAGCACAGTGAGCACACTATACGGAATACCCAGTAAACATGCTGACATTGCCAGCACTAGACAGATATTGTCTCTGAGGCCAGAATGAGCCGAGAATATATTACTACACTAGTAGGGAGTGTAGGGGGTAAGGATTGTAGAACTGCGTTACTAGGTGATAGTATAGTGACCGGATGTGCCTAAAGCATACTTTAGCTACAAAATTCTGCACTTTATTGCAAAATTCAGCACTTAAGTTAACTAGTAAAGTGCAAAAACATGGGAAAATAATACTAGACACTTTGCAAAGTGTCGGGAGTTAATTGTGTCACAAAAAATGATATTAAGGACACTTTAATGCTTATTTAGCACTTTAACGGATCAATATCCAACCGAACAACCGGACTTTACCCGGAACATAAAAATATTGTCAATGACATTGTTTTCACTTTTCTGAGCTAGTTAGGGTCCCCAAACACCCTAACACCCGTTATATTACATAACACACTAATAACTAATTTAATCACCAAACTAAACTAACTAACACTCAACCATACAATTGAAATCAAACCATAAACCACCCCCCCCCCCCCTAACCGATCGGTTTCCCTAAGGGGACACCACCACACAAATGTGATTATTTTAATCAAGATTATCCCATATCTAGCTTACATGTTACCCAACGGATTTTAGTGAATGTAGGTTTATAAGAAGACCTAAAGGTTAACATTACATTCACTAAACACTTCAAAAATTTGGCACTCTCTCTCTCTCCTCTTGTCTTGTGTTTGGCCGAGAGCTCACACCCACCCACCGTCATCCTCAAGTTTTGATCTTGCTAGTTTACATACAATCCAAGGTGCAAGGTGACATACAAGGAGACCCGGTGCTTTCGGAATCTCAAGAACCTCACTACGTTGCTTTTATCCACCTAGTTTTCGCTTTGATTCTTCCCTAGCCTTGAGCTAGTTGTAAGTGCTTCTAAACACTTCCTTGTTCATGTTTAAAGTGGTTAATAAGAGATTTAACGGATAAAAATCAAGAACACTAAAGATCAAAACTTAAAGTCTTGCTAGAATGATGAACTTGATGGATAAAAAGAAACAAATGGTGTAAAACATGTGAATCTTGTTTAGTTATGGTTATTTTGTGTTGTTGGTTGCTAGAAGTGGAACGGATCGTCATCTAACCACGCTAGATCATGTTCATGAAACACGAACTAGCAATATGTAAAGTGTAAAAGATACAAGATGATGAACCTTTCCACACAAAAACATGAACTTGTGTAAAAATGATTTTTCTTGTAAAATAGAGTTTTAAACTAGTAGATCTAAAGATCTACAAGTGGTATTTTCGAAGAACCAAGTGTAAGATGCAAACCCTGTTTAAAGGCCGGATCTTACACAACTAAAAGTATTTTTGCAAACAAACAAGTGTGTAAACACTTGTGTGACAAAAGGTTTAACAAAGAAATATTTTTGTAATTTTTCGACTAGAAGTTGTAAAGTTACATCTTCTTTAAAAATAAAGTTTTTCAAGAAACCGATTTTATTTTTAAAGATAGAAAGGTCTACTAAAAATGCTGGAAGGTTACTACATAATTTTACACGACTTACAAGTTCATGTGTTTGCGATCTATACTTATTTTTGACTAGTTGATGTTTGAATATTGTATTCTGATGATTGGGAATTGTTGGTTGAAATTTTTTAAAGAAAATGATACTCTTGTAAGCGTGGCCACCTCCAGTTACAGAGGAAACTTTGGTGAAATTTTTCCAGAAAATGACACTTAGAAATATTTTTGGTGACAAGTGTTTATAAATATATTTTTGACTTGTTTTCAAACAAATTTCGCCATGATTTTTGTTATAAAATAACCAAGTATTCGGAGGTAGATTTTCGTAAAGGAAACTTGTTAAATATATATTGAGAATATATATTTCATAATAAAACCGCTTGTGTGATTTTATAATTATTTTTGTGAACTATATGTATATTATTTTTAGAGTAAAAATAATATAACTGGAATACATTGTGAAAGCACGACTCCAAAATAATACCAACGCCTTCACAAATAAATATCTAAGTTACACCGGTATTATTATTACCACCCGAACTTTAAAACGTAACTTATGTATTTTCGGAAAATACTCTTAAATGCGTATTTTGTTAAAAGTATTATTTTGGAAATCGTATGGAATAAAATATAATATTTTTGGGAAAATATGTATATTTTGGAGATGGAATATTTTTGGCAAATGAATAAAAATATTTTTTTTAAGTGAGACTTAATAATATGTTTTCGGAATTATAAAAACGAACATGTATTAAAACCCCCATCCTTGGGAAGGAATATAATTATCAAACAATTAAGAAGTGTAAATACGAAATAGTTGCCTAACTATTTCCCAAAAACGTTAAACCTTAAGCCAAGGCACGGCCGTCCGTCTAATAGAAGTTAGTACGTGTAGGTCGTCACGCAGCAGGTTGATTTGGGATTTACTATTTCGAGATGCACTTCTGTGAGTTCATGTCCCCCTTTTCTCTTAACTGTTTTCAGTTTTTATACTTTGGGGGTGAAATATGTGTTACTATGATTACGAATACTTTTTACATGGTATGGATAGCGTAAGGAGGATTACTACTTAGATCATGTGAGTGGGTAGGCGGGAACTGGAGGCCATTAATCCGCATTGTAGAACCGAGGGTCAGTAGCGGTAGATCTATCTGGGTGTAGCGAGCCCTACTCCAGGCCCAACAATATGGACCTCGGGGTGACTTTGAACCCGACGCAAAAATCTGCTAGGTTTGAGTCTTCCTACGGCACTTCACACATATCAATGGCCTTGCAAACCATTGGTGATCTCTTTATTTCCTTATTTGCTACATACCAGGGATTTTATACTTACAAAGGTTTTACATACTCACTTTAACATGAACTCGCTCAACATTTTTGTTGATTTTTCAACTTACATGTATTTCATGGAATTAGGGATCTGGCGAAGTATGCTATGTTTTCAAGCTGCGTAAGAAGGGTGATGTCATCCAAGTTTAGGGGTTGTGACTTTTGCCTGGACGAGTCACAAGTCTTAAGCTGTGTTTATTTCATGTTTGTGGTTGTGTCTTTTAAACAAGATCTTATTTCGTGGTGTTGTATTTTCGTTGCATGTGTCAACGTTTGAAAACAATGTTGTGGTATTTTACTTTTAAAACTTGAAGTAATGGATGATCATCATGGTTTTACTTTCATATAGCTTTGTTGTGATTAAGCTATGGAATTAAGAAGTCACACCAAATAAACCCACGCTTCCGCAAAGCCAGGGTGTGACAGCTTGGTATCAGAGCCTTGATCATAGCGAACTAGGATTCCTTCTCGAGTCTAGACTATGATCACTAGGGCTCTCACGAAAACAGTTTTACAATGCATACACTACGTCCAGATCCAGGTCACAAAACATTTTTACAAACAAAAGAGTGAGCACACTTTATTAGTTATGGCTCAGTATGAGAGGCTGAGGGAGAAGTCTAGTGGGACTAGGAGGCTCAGTCTGAGAGGCTGAGGGAGTAGTCTAGTGGGACTAGGAGGCTCAGTCTGAGAGGCTGAGGGAGTAGTCTAGTGGGACTAGGAGGCTTAGTCTGAGAGGCTGAGGGAGTAGTCTAGTGGGACTAGGAGGATCAGTCTGAGAGACTGAGGGAGTAGTCTGAAAGACTAGGAAGTTCAGTCAGGGAGACTGAGAGGATAGTCTAGGGTAGACTAGAATGATTACTTGATTGCTTATTGGTGACTAACATGTTTATTTGATTATATGATTGATTATTTGTGCATGTGTGTGTTTGTGTTACAGACGTCATGCCTTCATCAGGTACTGGGGAGTCGGACACTACAGATCCCATGGCCATAGTATCAGACGACATAGTTTCATCGGAGCACGAGGTGTACACTTCCGATACTACCAGCACAGACAATGACGACTTCCAGCCCTTTGCGCTGCCTGATGTCGTAGCAGAGCCTGCTGATGGCCATCTCGCTGGGGATTTACCACTCGTGGTGATCCCTACTCCTGTACCCCTTGCTGCTTATCCCGTTGTTGATATGCCCCTCGACGTTGTCTCTGACGACGATGTCGATCTATTAGAGGAGGACCCACTTGAGGGCAAGGCCCAAATTGCTGCCGGTGATATCCTACTTCTTGCTGATGCTCCTGCGGAGGAGGCTCCCGTTCATTCACCTGTTCCAGACTCCTTTGAGTTTGTGGCATCCGTACCTTCGCACACACAGGGAGTGCAGCACCACTCACACGACGTCGACCCGGACATGGCGTCATCCGCTGCACCTGCTCCTGCGCAAAGCTTTGAGTTCGATCATAATGTTGATGATGATTCAGATCCTATTTTTCCACCTGGCTTTGATCCAGACCAGGACATTGAGTTCGTACACTTAGACCAGCACTTGGAGGATCCTGTAGCCCCTGTCGACCCTATGCTTGCTGATCCAGCTGATTTTGAGATGGAGTTTGTTGATCCGGAGCCTGCTGTGGCCCCTGAGCCAGGCGTTGCTCCTGACCCCGCATTGGAGCATGACCCTGTTCATGCCGATGCACCTGCTGTTGCTCCTTTGGTTGATGATATACCTATTGACGATCATCCTGTTGTTGTTCCACAGTTGGGGGATGATCATGTTGCTGATGCTCATGTTGATGCTCCACTTTTGTTAGAGGATCCTGTTGTTGCACCACTTCCTGATCCAATGCCGGTGATGTTCGACCGTGCACCTTTTGCGACCCATATTGATCCACGATACGCTCACACCCACAACGGGTGGAAAGATGATGACGATGATTACCCACCTTTCGTGATACCAGTTACACCACTTGTAGCCCCCGTTTCAGCCCCTGTGTCAGCTTCCATTGATGTTCCCTTGATTCCCCCACACCCCACAGATGCTCACCGCATACATCTTCAGATCACCTATCTCCAGGACATTCCTCCACCACGTCATGGGGAGGGTTCGTCACGTCATCCGTTTGGTCATACACCTTTCATGACAGGAGGAGATCAGTTTGTACCTCAGGTTTCTTACCCCACTGTTGTTCCCACTGTTGCACTATTTACTGTGCCATCCTTCGCTCCATCTAGTGAGCCGTTCCTCTGGACTACGCCCCCCATTATGCCACCGACGGATCCGTATCACCCATACCACGTGGGGTATTCTACGGAGGATGTTCTCACATCTTTCATGATACAGCAGGAGGCGCTGACCCGTCACGTACAGGAGCTAGAGAGAGCTCAGCGACCACCGTGCCATTGCCAGACCCCACCTGCAGTATCACACCCTCCTCGTCCGCTTTCACCTGATTCTGCCACTCGTTTTTGGACTCCCGAGCAGCAGATAGCATACTTACTGCGCGTTCATTGCGCTATGGAGGAGGACTGGCTTCATATGCGACGTTTACTCTTTTCTCGTTTTCCCCCTCCTCCACCGCCATCAGCTTAGGCCTTTTTGATTCGACGCATGTAGACTTTTGGTGAGACGACCGCGATTGTGCAGACTACACAGCTTTTGGAGACCGCATTTTTGATGATTGTGACTTTTGATGATTTGTATATTCGTTGTTATTGTCACTGACTAGATAGTTTGGACTAGGGCGATGTGGCCCTTAGTCACTGATGATATATGATACATTTATGAACTTGTAAACCTTACATTGTGGTCTTGATTTATGACAGCACAATCGCAGTATTCTCATTATATGTTGGGTTGATTATTGATTGTTTATGTTCTATAACATGAGATGTTATGTGGTTGATTTATTTATAACCTGAGATGTTATGTGTTGATATTGTTGAATACATACGTACACTTTACTTGCTATGACCTGACATACGTGAAACATCTTTTAGAAGATGCCTCCAAGACGCGAGATGCGTATGCCTAACAGCGAGGCATAACTTCAAGGAATCATTGCTGCTGCCATAGCGCAGTATGCAGCCTCACAAGGAGGAACCAGTGGAAGAAATTTAAACAATAACTGTAACACCTGTGTCATTTCAACCATCAAACAAATACCAAACCAATGAAATATTGTATTTCATACTTTGGGCTTGTATAAATATGTGTATCATTTGTACATCTCAACTCATGTTCGATTTCAAGCTATAAATCGCTTTCTGGAAGGTTATACACGCACTGATGCGTAAATATAACCAGTTTAATGCAACGAACACTCCGGAATAGTGAAATAGGCTTAACATACCTTAAATAACCTTTACATAACTTAGATATAAGTTTTGGAAGGGTTGGTGTGGTGAAATCAAAGTTTAATCGCTTACAGGGACTAAAATTGACAAACTGCGAAAGTATGCCAATTTGAACTGTAACAGACCTTCCAGGACATGAACATAAGTTAAACATACCATAAATATCCTTTACATAGCTTAGAAATAGGCTTTGAGGTGTTCGGTATGCTAAAATAAACTTTTGTGTCATTCAGGGACTAAAAGCGTCAAAAAGTGCACAAGTTTGCATTTTTACGCGTAACTCACGTTCTGCATACATTCGGACATCCAAAAATTTATGTAAGCATGACTACATTATATTTTAGTGTTCGCCATAAGAAAAATCCATTCGTCGCGTCATTTGGTTCGTTTTTCGCGCTTATGCGCATTCCGTCGTAATTAAGCGAACATCGCGTTCGTACGGCTAAACGAACCGACATCCGAGATATTTTTGAGCATGTTTTAAGTTCCCTATACTTTAACTTCATTTTAGAGCTTTGAAATGGGGTTAACGGGCCTTAAACGTGTCAAAAATGGCCTAAATACAGTTCAGGGACCAAAACTGTAATTCTGCCAAACTGCACCATACGATGCGTATGGTATACATACCATACGATGCGTATGGGGTCTCCAGACCAGGTGCAATGTTTTAACAGCCTGTTTTCAGCTGATTAACCACAACCACATGTTTGCAACTTGCTTAATCACTAAGTTTAGGGGCATATGTGGCACCATAAGGTTCCGACAAGTGTACGGGCTAGATCTTTTCCCCTTTTCCAAGAAACGATCTCAACGGTTACCCGAATTCTATAAATACCCATCCACCCTCAACCCCAAAACCCACAAATCTGATTGAGTTTAGCATTCGGGGACCCTTCGTAAGTATTCTTTCGTTCTTTCCTTATTCTTTTTACTGCTTTTCGAGTCGGAAAGTCAAACTTTGTTTGACTTTCAGCGTTGACCAGTAATGGTCAATGCGAAGTTCGTAGGAACTTCGCAACGTGATTGTAATCACGTTGGTCATAGTCCCTTGGGACTATGCCCACTGATTACCACGTTGTCTAGGGTCGTAGGGTAGGCGATCTAACAAATCGCCTATACCTTCGAACCCGACCCAGTTTGGTCGATCATTAGGATCAGACCAAATACATTAGGTGACCATAGTGTAGGGAATAACCTTCCGAGGTTATACCCTATGGTCACATCGTTTAAGTAGTTGTATGATAGGTAGTTTATATGCCTTAGGTAAATTACCAGAATACCCTTTTCATACATAATTGGTAATTTAGCATATGTAACCTAAACTTTTGTCACGTAACTGATTATGTAACATGTTTAGGCATATAACACTTGTCATAGGACTAGTTAGGCGGTCCGAACGCGTTTCACGCGCACGACACGTTAAAGTAGCATAAGCTTCCTAAACGGGTCGTAATGGGTCGTAGACAGTTATGTTAAGTTTCATTTAGTATGTAGGCTTTGTTAAACCAAAAGACACGAGTCTCTACACTCGTTTGGTTTACAAACCCTAATGCTACCCGATCTTCCGATTTAGGTCCGGTTTATTAATGTAGCTACCTATACTAGGTGCCGTTTGATATCCGCGATCTCTAGCATTGTTTAGTTGTTACTCAAGGACTACTGAGCAATCTCAGGTGAGTACATAGACCCCTCTTTTACTGTTTTCCAAACTGTTTTGGGGTGGAACACATGTGCCTACTTGTTACTTTCCTGCTTTCCAGTTTTCACATCATATACTGCTATGTTCGTTAGTACATTATAGTACATGATTTTATTACATTTTATGCTAGGTATGCCCATTGTGTGCATTACTTAGTACATCATTCTACATTACATTTCATACTACGTATGTCTATTTTATGCATACTTAGTACGTTGTTTTACATTGCTTTTCTGTTGCATGTGCTTATCCAGCATATGAACACATTACACTACATATTGAACCGTTGAAATCATTTGACTATGTGATCCGTTGATATCTGTGAACCGTTTGTATCTGTGAACCGTTTGTATCTGTGAACCGTTTGTATCTGTGAACCGTTTGTATCTGTGAACCGTTTATATCTGTGAACCGTGTGAACCGTCTTTACCCATACATAAACATTTCTACAACTGTTAAACATTACTTTGGTGGTTTGGTTTGATTAAGTGATTAAGTAACGATGCGTGTGTAATATGATACAAGCATGGTGGATACGCCGCTGGTACTTCCTATATATAAGTGTTTGTATGGTATTACATATTGTAGCGTTATTTGAATCATTTCAGTTTGATACATATAACATTTTATACAAATAACATACTTTTCACAAGACATTGTTTTACAAACAATTTATCTTATACAAATCCATTTTTACTATGGTTATTCATTCAACCATACATTATTCATTTATTTTATACATATCATCTGAACTCATTGTTTTTCAAATGATTTACAAAACAAAGCAAATTACAAGGTTCATGACTAAACATTTTCTCAAACATAAGTCATGGAACCTATTTTCACAAAACCTATGTATCTCACAGGCATTTTTATGCTGACGTACCTATTTTCACATGTGTTTTTCAGGAACTGTTGCATAAGATGATCAAGATACATATAGGCAGACTTGGGCTTTAGTGACAATAAAAGATGCAAGACTAGTTAATTATGTTGTATTTCTTGTTTGTTAAGACGCTGTAACACTTTTAATCAATAAAACGAAACTTCAATTGCCATGGATTTGAAACAATTAATTCTGTTACAACACTCCCCGATGTTTCCGCCACGTTTTGTATGTTCTACGTGGTCGGGGTGTGACAGAAAAGATGGTATCAGAGCCAATGGTTATAGGGAATTAGGTTATTAGTAATGCTTTGACCTAGTCTATAACCTTCTTAGGACCCTAACGCGAGTTTACTTGCGTTTAGTCATAAAACAATACCGTCACCTATCCTTAGGCGACTACCACAACAAGAACATAATTTTCGAAACCGCTTTGAAAACTAATCATCTGTTCTAGGATGATTAATTACTAGGTTTTGAACCCTCTATTGTAAGGTTTTGAACCCCTTTGAGTTTTCAAAAAAATCTCGTCAAGGTTTTGGGTTTTAAATAATGTGAACACGTGCAAACTGCAAGGGTGAATGCCTGTATTCTGAGTTTTCTGTCTAGGCAAGCACCTCGTATACATCTCAACCAGACGCGAGACCAGTTGTGCTTACCTGGGAATTCTTGGGATGAGTGTTCACTTATAGGCGAGCATGTCTTCGCGATACATTATTTTTGACCTATTTACTTTGATTATTCACCGAGGTCGTTTGTTGCTTTGTAGTAACAAACAAATGACCACTATCCTTGCTTTCATCAGATTTGCTTCATCTCATTCTTTTCGTCTAATTCTCTCACTCGTTTCCTTTCATGTTCCTCTTTTAGAATGCCTCCTCGACGCGAAAACCAGATAGCGACTGCCGAGCTGGCAGAAATCATTGCGCAGCAAATGGCTGCTCAATTCCCAAACCTCTTTGCTCAATGGAATCAAGCCAACAACAACAACAATGGTCCATGCAATTTCAAGAGTTTTAACTCGGCGAAACCACTCAAGTTTAGTGGTTCTGAGGGAGCGACGGGGCTTCTCCAATGGTTCGAGAGCATTGAAAATACTTTCCGCCACATGCAGTGTCCTGACAATCGCAAGGTCGAGTTTGCTTCGAGTGTGTTCCAGAAGAGAGCCCTTACGTGGTGGAATGGGATTATGAGGGATCGTGGTGCAGAAGTTGCTCTAGCACAGACATGGGCTGAACTTAGGGCCCTTATGATGAAGGAATTCTGTCCTCGACACGAGATCAGGGCTTTGGAAAGGGAATTCGACAATCTTGAGCAAGACAGCGGTGAGCATCGAGCCTACACGGACCGTTATGAAGAGTTAAGTCTGTTATGCCCAAACATGGTCACGCCTTTGGATAAGGCAATCGAAAAGTACATTGATGGCCTCCCTGACTCAATACAAGACATTTTGACTGGTAGCAACCCTACTACAGTTAGACAGGCCATTGAGCTATCTGCAACCTTGACTGAATCAAAGATCAGGAAAGGTAAACTTTTCCGAAAAGGTGACAAGAAGCCGGTCGAAGAATCGGAACCAATCGAGGAATCAAAAATCATGGATGAACAGACTGGATCCCTTAAGAGGTCAAAGAAGCGAAAGGCTTCTCAGAACTACGCTGTGGTCGCTCACAATGATCAAGCCGTCCTCAATCAACCAGCTCAACCCCCTGCCAGGAAACCCTACAATGGAACTGCACCCTTGTGCAACCAATGTGGCCTACATCATCATGCTGCTGTGAAGTGCCGCAAATGCCAAACTTGCGGACTCATAGGCCATACAGCAAGAGTCTGCCCAGCTGCAGCTGCACCAAATCAAGTTAACAACAATACCGCTCAAGGTCGTTTTCTACCAGGTTCTTGCTTCAACTGTGGCGAGATGGGTCATTTCCGAAGAAATTGCCCAAAGCTTGCTAATGCAAATCCAGCACAGGGATGAGCATCTGACCGAATGGAAGACAACGCTGTTTAGAAATAATCAATCCTTATGTATTATTTTCTTTAGTTGTCAAGGTCCAAGAAACAGTTGTGATCATTGTTTATAAATAAACCTTTTATTTACATAACAATGTATTTATGTGATTGTATGTATAAACAACATATCCCCTACAATACCGACAATCAAGGAACCGCATTCCTTGAAGAACAGACTACTCCCAAATTTCTTCCGTTGTATGATCTCTTGCGTTTTCCACGAAAATCCTAAGTACCCGTTTCTTCCAAGAGAAACGAAGTACGAGGTGCCAAGTTAATTGCAATCAATAACAAGATAATAACAATTAAATAACTATGTGTTTATGTGCTTATGAACATTACAAGACAAACTGTGCGGACTATGCAAGGAATTACGTAATTATGGATGCATACATAATTATGGAATTTAGTGCACAGAAACCACAGTAAGCTTTGTAATGTGCCTAGAAGTTAACTCCATTCATTTCCGTTTCTGAGGAAACAACCGTAGAAAATGACTCCGTTTGTTCATTTTCGTTTCTGAAGATTTTTCGTTAAGGAAATGAATATCCGTTTGTCCATCCTTTTCATTTCCGTTTCTGAGGAAGCAACCGTAGAAAATGACTCCGTTTGTTCATTTTCGTTTCTGAAGATTTCCGTTAAGGAAATGAATATCCGTTTGTCCATCCTTTTCATTTCCGTTTCTGAGGAAGCAACCGTAGAAAATGACTCCGTTTGTTCATTTTCGTTTCTGAAGATTTTCCGTTAAGGAAATGAATATCCGTTTGTCTATCCTTTTCATTTCCGTTTCTGAGGAAGCAACCGTAGAAAATGACTCCGTTTGTTCATTTTCGTTTCTGAAGATTTTCCGTAAAGGAAATGAATATCCGTTTGTCTATCCTTTTCATTTCCGTGTCTGAGGAAGCAACCGTAGAAAATGACTCCGTTTGTTCATTTTACGTTTCTGAAGATTTGTCCGTTGAGGAAATGAATCCCCGTTTGTTTATTCCTTCATTTCCGCTTCTGAAGAATACTCGTTGAGGAAAATGACTCCGTCTGTTCATTTTCGTTCTAAAGAATGTCTGTTAAGGAAATGACAGGATTATGCCTTACATATCTCTGGTGGTTGTTTTGACACAAAGTCACAAATAGACTCCTACGAATTAATTTCGGGACGAAATTTCCTAAAGTAGGGGAGACTGTAACACCTGTGTCATTTCAACCATCAAACAAATACCAAACCAATGAAATATTGTATTTCATACTTTGGGCTTGTATAAATATGTGTATCATTTGTACATCTCAACTCATGTTCGATTTCAAGCTATAAATCGCTTTCTGGAAGGTTATACACGCACTGATGCGTAAATATAACCAGTTTAATGCAACGAACACTCCGGAATAGTGAAATAGGCTTAACATACCTTAAATAACCTTTACATAACTTAGATATAAGTTTTGGAAGGGTTGGTGTGGTGAAATCAAAGTTTAATCGCTTACAGGGACTAAAATTGACAAACTGCGAAAGTATGCCAATTTGAACTGTAACAGACCTTCCAGGACATGAACATAAGTTAAACATACCATAAATATCCTTTACATAGCTTAGAAATAGGCTTTGAGGTGTTCGGTATGCTAAAATAAACTTTTGTGTCATTCAGGGACTAAAAGCGTCAAAAAGTGCACAAGTTTGCATTTTTACGCGTAACTCACGTTCTGCATACATTCGGACATCCAAAAATTTATGTAAGCATGACTACATTATATTTTAGTGTTCGCCATAAGGAAAATCCATTCGTCGCGTCATTTGGTTCGTTTTTCGCGCTTATGCGCATTCCGTCGTAATTAAGCGAACATCGCGTTCGTACGGCTAAACGAACCGACATCCGAGATATTTTTGAGCATGTTTTAAGTTCCCTATACTTTAACTTCATTTTAGAGCTTTGAAATGGGGTTAACGGGCCTTAAACGTGTCAAAAATGGCCTAAATACAGTTCAGGGACCAAAACTGTAATTCTGCCAAACTGCACCATACGATGCGTATGGTATACATACCATACGATGCGTATGGGGTCTCCAGACCAGGTGCAATGTTTTAACAGCCTGTTTTCAGCTGATTAACCACAACCACATGTTTGCAACTTGCTTAATCACTAAGTTTAGGGGCATATGTGGCACCATAAGGTTCCGACAAGTGTACGGGCTAGATCTTTTCCCCTTTTCCAAGAAACGATCTCAACGGTTACCCGAATTCTATAAATACCCATCCACCCTCAACCCCAAAACCCACAAATCTGATTGAGTTTAGCATTCGGGGACCCTTCGTAAGTATTCTTTCGTTCTTTCCTTATTCTTTTTACTGCTTTTCGAGTCGGAAAGTCAAACTTTGTTTGACTTTCAGCGTTGACCAGTAATGGTCAATGCGAAGTTCGTAGGAACTTCGCAACGTGATTGTAATCACGTTGGTCATAGTCCCTTGGGACTATGCCCACTGATTACCACGTTGTCTAGGGTCGTAGGGTAGGCGATCTAACAAATCGCCTATACCTTCGAACCCGACCCAGTTTGGTCGATCATTAGGATCAGACCAAATACATTAGGTGACCATAGTGTAGGGAATAACCTTCCGAGGTTATACCCTATGGTCACATCGTTTAAGTAGTTGTATGATAGGTAGTTTATATGCCTTAGGTAAATTACCAGAATACCCTTTTCATACATAATTGGTAATTTAGCATATGTAACCTAAACTTTTGTCACGTAACTGATTATGTAACATGTTTAGGCATATAACACTTGTCATAGGACTAGTTAGGCGGTCCGAACGCGTTTCACGCGCACGACACGTTAAAGTAGCATAAGCTTCCTAAACGGGTCGTAATGGGTCGTAGACAGTTATGTTAAGTTTCATTTAGTATGTAGGCTTTGTTAAACCAAAAGACACGAGTCTCTACACTCGTTTGGTTTACAAACCCTAATGCTACCCGATCTTCCGATTTAGGTCCGGTTTATTAATGTAGCTACCTATACTAGGTGCCGTTTGATATCCGCGATCTCTAGCATTGTTTAGTTGTTACTCAAGGACTACTGAGCAATCTCAGGTGAGTACATAGACCCCTCTTTTACTGTTTTCCAAACTGTTTTGGGGTGGAACACATGTGCCTACTTGTTACTTTCCTGCTTTCCAGTTTTCACATCATATACTGCTATGTTCGTTAGTACATTATAGTACATGATTTTATTACATTTTATGCTAGGTATGCCCATTGTGTGCATTACTTAGTACATCATTCTACATTACATTTCATACTACGTATGTCTATTTTATGCATACTTAGTACGTTGTTTTACATTGCTTTTCTGTTGCATGTGCTTATCCAGCATATGAACACATTACACTACATATTGAACCGTTGAAATCATTTGACTATGTGATCCGTTGATATCTGTGAACCGTTTGTATCTGTGAACCGTTTGTATCTGTGAACCGTTTGTATCTGTGAACCGTTTGTATCTGTGAACCGTTTATATCTGTGAACCGTGTGAACCGTCTTTACCCATACATAAACATTTCTACAACTGTTAAACATTACTTTGGTGGTTTGGTTTGATTAAGTGATTAAGTAACGATGCGTGTGTAATATGATACAAGCATGGTGGATACGCCGCTGGTACTTCCTATATATAAGTGTTTGTATGGTATTACATATTGTAGCGTTATTTGAATCATTTCAGTTTGATACATATAACATTTTATACAAATAACATACTTTTCACAAGACATTGTTTTACAAACAATTTATCTTATACAAATCCATTTTTACTATGGTTATTCATTCAACCATACATTATTCATTTATTTTATACATATCATCTGAACTCATTGTTTTTCAAATGATTTACAAAACAAAGCAAATTACAAGGTTCATGACTAAACATTTTCTCAAACATAAGTCATGGAACCTATTTTCACAAAACCTATGTATCTCACAGGCATTTTTATGCTGACGTACCTATTTTCACATGTGTTTTTCAGGAACTGTTGCATAAGATGATCAAGATACATATAGGCAGACTTGGGCTTTAGTGACAATAAAAGATGCAAGACTAGTTAATTATGTTGTATTTCTTGTTTGTTAAGACGCTGTAACACTTTTAATCAATAAAACGAAACTTCAATTGCCATGGATTTGAAACAATTAATTCTGTTACAACACTCCCCGATGTTTCCGCCACGTTTTGTATGTTCTACGTGGTCGGGGTGTGACAATAACGGCAATAACAATCCACCACATGGTAATGTTAAGTCGTTTGCAACGTATTACAATACATTTGGATATTTATCGCACGCCCGCTAATACCATTTTTATATTCTAACGTATGTGCAGGGTGCACTTACAAGCAGTTCCTAGACTGCAAGCCCGTAAACTTCGACGGCACCGGAGGTACTGTTGCTTTTGTAAGACGGGCTGAAAAGACGGAGTCTGTTCTTCGAATGAGCAAATGCGCTCCAGATCAACAAGTGACTTACATCTCAGGGCTATTCCTGGACGGAGCCCTATCCTGGTGGAACTTACAAGTGCAAACTCTTGGTGAAGCCGCTGCTTATGCGATGATATGGAATGAGCTGAAGGAGCTCATGCGAAGGAAGTATTGCTCGCGTGCTAAGATTCAAAGGTTAGAGACTGAGTTCTGGCATTTAAGGATGGATGGTCCCAAGATTGCGGAGTACGTTCAAAGATTCCATGACTTATCTCATGTTGTGCCGTACATGGTCACACCAGAGTTTAAGCGGATTGAAAGGTTCATCTAGGGATTGGCTCCCCAAATAATGAGCATGGTCACCACATCCAAACTTGCCACGATCACGGAAGCGATCGATCTTAGCGTGGCGCTTACTGAGGAGGCCATTCGCTTAAACAAGTTTTCGAATGTTGAACCAAAGAAGAAAGAGACTCACGTAGAGTCGTCTGGTGGAAATAAGAGGAAATTCTCGAACTTCAAGCAGGGAACTAGCAATGTTGGCAAGAAAGGAGAATCAAGCGCACCGGTACAAGCTGCAACCAGTGTTGCGAAGAAGGGGAAAGGATATATGGGTACTCATCCCAAGTGTAACACATGCCAGCGTCATCATTCCGGCCGGTGTGGGCCAAAAGTATGTGAAGCTTGTGGAAAAGTTGGCCACCTGAAGGATTCTTGCTGGGCCAGTGCTGGCCGGGGAGGCCAAGGAGGTGTTGGTAGTAGGAACAATAATCATGGTGTTAATGGGAACCGCCCACAAGGAAACACAGGAGGAAATGGAAATCGAGGGAACAATGCAAATCAAGCTGTGGACGCGAATCGAAATCAAAACAACAATCAAGCGAGGAACGGAGGAGGTAATGGTCAAAAATTGGGTTGTTTTAACTGCGGTGACATTGGGCACTTTAAGAGGGACTGCCCAGGATTAAATCAAGCCCGCGGAAGAGTGTTTAACATTGAGGCGAGGGAAGCGCGCTAGGATCCCAATGTTGTTACTGGTACATTCCCTATAAACCAACGCTTTGCATCCATTTTGTTTGATACTGGTGCCGATTATAGTTTCGTGTCGTTAGAATTTAAGAATATACTTGGGTTGAAGCCTAGTAAGTTAGACGTTTCGTACTCCATTGAATTAGCAAATGGGAAACTAGTTGAGACCAGTGAAGTTGTCCGAGGATGTGTGATTGAACTAGGAGGGCACGAGTTTACGCTAGACTTACTACCTGTCGAGTTGGGAAGCTTTGATGTGGTAGTAGGAATGGATTGGCTATCGAGTAACAAAGCCGAGATCGTTTTCCATGAGAAGACCATCCGCATCCCACTGATGGATGAAGAAACAATCGTAGTGCACGGAGAGAAGCATGATACGCCGCTGAGGTTTAATAGCTGTCTGAAAGCTAGAAAGTGCTTGAAGAAGGGATGTGTTTCATTCTTGGCACACATCGTGGATAAGGAAGTTGCTGAACCAAAAATCGAAGACATTCCAGTCGTTAAGGAATATCCGGAAGTCTTTCCAGAAGACTTGCCAGGATTACCGCCTCAAAGGAAAGTTGAGTTCCACATTGACTTGGTTCCAGGTGCCGCGCCTGTAGCCAAGGCACCCTATAGACTTGCGCCATCAGAGATGCAGGAGTTGTCAACGCAACCCCAGGAGCTATTGGATAAAGGATTCATCAGACCAAGCTTCTCACCCTGAGGAGCTCCAGTACTGTTCGTTAAGAAGACGGATGGTAGTTTCCGTATGTGTATACACTACCGTGATCTTAATAAGTTGACCATCAAGAATAGATATCCTTTTCCGAGAATCGATGATCTTTTTGACCAGTTGCAAGGCTCAAGCTTTTATTCAAAGATCGATCTTCGATCCGGATACCATCAACTTAGGATACAGGAGGAAAGTATCCTGAAGACAACCTTTAGGACTCGTTATGGACATTACGAGTTCCTAGTTATGCCGTTTGGGCTAAGAAATGCACCTGCAGTTTTCATGGACCTAATGAACCGAGTCTGCAAGCCGTACTTGGATAAGTTTGTAATCATGTTTATTGACGACATTCTGATTTACTCGAAGACGAAGGACGAGCACGAACAGCACTTAAGAGCTATTCTAAAGCTACTCATGAAGGAGAAATTATACGCCAAATTCTCGAAATGCGAGTTCTGGCTGCGCGAAGTCAAGTTTCTTGGACATGTGGTTAATGGAAATGGAATCCATGTTGATCCCACAAAGATCGAGGCGATCAAGAGTTGGGAGACCCCAAAGACGCCAACTGAGATTCGACAGTTCTTGGGTTTGGCTGGTTATTATCGAAGATTTATTGAGGATTTTTCTAAAATCGCTCAACCTTTGACCTCGCTCACACAGAAGGATAAGAAGTTTGATTGGGGAATCAAACAGGAAGAAGCATTCCAGTTACTGAAAGACAAGCTTTGCAATGCGCCGATCTTAGCGCTACCAGAAGGAACTGATGATTTCGTGGTATACTGTGACGCTTCGCGTCAAGGTTTGGGTTGCGTGCTGATGCAACGCCAGAAAGTTATAGCTTACGCTTCACGCCAGTTGAAAGTTCATGAAAAGAACTATACCACACATTATTTGGAGCTAGGCGCAGTGGTATTTGCGCTAAAAATTTGGAGACATTATTTGTATGGTACGAAATGTACAATCTTTACGGATCATAAAAGTCTGCAGCACATATTCGACCAAAAAGAGCTGAATATGAGACAGAGACATTGGGTCGAATTGTTGAACGACTACGACTGCGAAATCAAGTATCATCCAGGGAAGGCAAATGTGGTCGCTGATGCCCTAAGTCGAAAGGAAAGAATCAAGCCCATAAGGGTTAGGGCTTTAGAGATGATTATCCAGACGGATCTTTCCCTGTGCATTCGTGCCACGCAGAAAGAGGCTCTGAAGGAAAGAAATATTGAAGATGAGTATCTCCGTGGGATGGAGAAACAGTTGATACCAAACGAGGAAGGGACTTTATGCTTCATGAAACGGATTTGGGTTCCTCTGTTTGGTGGATTAAGGAAGGTTATTTTTTATGAAGCCCACAAGTCTCGGTACTCAATTCATCCCGGGGTGGATAAGATGTACCAGGATCTTAAGGATTATTAGTGATGGCCTAGGATGAAAGGCGACGTTGCTGTTTATGTTAGCAAGTGTTTAACGTGCGCCAAGGTAAAAGCTGAATACCAGAAGCCTTAAGGACTTCTGCAGTAACCTGAGATTCCCAAATGGAAATGGGAACAGATTTCAATGGACTTCATAACGAAACTGCCCAAGACGCCCAGAGGTCATGACACTATTTGGGTAATAGTTGACCGTCTGACCAAGTCCGCACACTTCTTGCCAATCAAAGAGAAAGACAACACAAGTAAACTTGTTGAAATATACATGCGAGAGATTGTTGCATGTCATGGAGTGCCTCTCTCGATTATCTCTGATAGAGATGGGAGATTTGTATCAAGGATTTGGCAATCCTTCCAAGAAGCTTTTGGCTCACAGTTGAATCTAAGTATTGCGTTTCATCCATAAACTGATGGGCAAAGTGAATGAACTATTCAGACATTGGAGGATATGCTGAGAGCATGTGTAATGGATCTAGGTGGTAGCTGGGATAATCATTTACCATTGGTCGAATTTTCGTACAACAAAAGCTACCAAACAAGAATTGGAGTCGCGCCATTTGAAGCTCTTTACAGACGCAAGTGTCGATCACCACTATGCTGGGCTGATGCAGGTGATAGACAACTCGTTGGTCCTGAAATAGTCCAAGAGACAACAGACAAGATTGCACAAATTCGAAAGCGCATCGAGGCGGCTCGCGACAGACAGAAAGCCTATGCAGATCCAAAGAGGAAACCTTTGGAATTTCAAGTTGGGGATATGGTTTTATTGAAGGTTTCACCCTGGAAGGGTGTGGCACACTTCGAAAAGCGTGGGAAGTTGAATCCACGTTACATTGGCCCGTTCAGAATCCTACAAAGGATTGGGCTTGTAGCCTACAAATTGGACCTACCTGCTGAACTCAATGGTGTTCACGATACATTCCATGTATCAAATTTGAGGAAGAGTCCAACACAAGAGACAGTGATCATTCCCGCTGACGAAGTACATATCGACGACACGCTCCACTTTACCCAAGAACCCGTCGAGGTTACAGATTGGAAAGTGAACAAAACACGCAGGAGCAGTGTCAAGCTCGTCAAAGTTCGTTGGAATGCAAGACATGGGTCTGAATTCACATGGGAACGTGAGTATCGTATGAAAGAGAAATACCCCCATTTGTTTCCTAATACCCCTGCATCTAGAAACAGAGCTTAAATTTCTGGACGAAATTTATTTAACGGGGGGAGAATGTGACAACCCTCACCAAACCAGGTATCCGTATGAATTAATTAATATTTGATTAATGCTTAATTATTGTGCTTGCTTACAACTGTGGTTAAACTGCTTCTTGATTTCTGATACATACATATACATGCATCATACTTTATTACTGTCACTCCATTACTTACACAGAACTATAGTGACAAACTTGATGCACAAAAGCACAGTGAGCACACTATACGGAATACCCAGTAAACATGCTAACATTGCCATCACTAGACAGATATTATCTCTGAGGCCAGAATGAGCCGGGAATAGATTACTACACTAGTAGGGAGTGTAGGGGGGTAAGGATTGTAGAACTACGTCACTAGGTGATAGTATAGTGACCGGATGTGCCTAAAGCATACTTCAGCTACAAAATTCTGCACTTAATTGCAAAATTCAGCACTTAAGTTAACTAGTAAAGTGCAAAAACATGGGATAATAATACTAGGCACTTTCCAAAGTGTCGGGAGTTAATTGTGTCACTAAAAATAATATTAAGGACACTTTAATGCTTATTTAGCACTTTAACGGATCAATATCCAACCGGACTTTACCTGGAACATAAAAATATTGTCAATGACATTGTTTTCACTTTTCTGAGCTAGTTAGGGTCCCTGAACACCCTAACACCCGTTATATTACATAACACACTAATAACTAATTTAATCACCTAACTAAACTAACTAACACTCAACCATACAATTGAAATCAAACCATAACCCCCCCCCCCTAACTGATCGGTTTCCCCAAGGGGACACCACCACACAATTGTGATTATTTTAATCAAGATTGTCCCATATCTAGCTTACATGTTACCCAAAGGATTTTAGTGAGTGGAGGTTTATAAGAAGACTTAAAGGTTACATTACGTTCACTAAACACTTCAAAAATTTGGCACTTTCTCTCTCCTCTTGTCTTGTGTTCGGCCGAGAGCTCACACCCACCCACCATCATCCTCAAGTTTTGATCTTGTTAGTTTACATGCAATCCAAGGTGCAAGATGACATACAAGGAGACCCGGTGCTTTCGGAATCTCAAGAGCCTCACTACGTTGCTTTTATCCACCTAGTTTTCGCTTTGATTCTTCCCTAGCCTTAAGCTAGTTGTAAGGGCTTCTAAACACTTCCTTGTTCATGTTTAAAGTGGTTAATAAGAGATTTAACGGATAAAAATCAAGAACACTAAAGATCAAAACTTAAAGTCATGCTAGAATGATGAACTTGATGGATAAAAAGAAACAAATGGTGTAAAACTTGTGAATCTTGTTTAGTTATGGTTATTTTATGTTGTTGGTTGCTAGAAGTGGAACGGATCGTCATCTAACCACGCTAGATCATGTTCATGAAACACGAACTAGCAATATGTAAAGTGTAAAAGATACAAGATGATGAACCTTTCCACACATAAACATGAACTTGTGTAAAAATGATTTTTCATGTAAAATAGAGTTTTAAACTAGTAGATCTAAAGATCTACAAGTGGTTTTTTCGAAGAACCAAGTGTAAGATGCAAACCCTGTTTAATGGCCGGATCTTACACAACTAAAAGTATTTTTGCAAACAAACAATTGTGTAAACACTTGTGTGACAAAAGGTTTAACAAAGAAATATTTTCGTAATTTTTGGACTAGAAGTTGTGAATTTACATCTTCTTTAAAAATAAAGTTTTTCAAGAAACCGATTTTATTTTTAAAGATAGAAAGGTCTACTAAAAATGCTGGAAGGTTACTACATAATTTTACACGACTTACAAGTTCATGTGTTTGCGATCTATACTTATTTTTGACTAGTTGATGTTTGAATATTGTATTCTGATGATTGGGAATTGTTGGTTGAAATTTTTAAAGAAAATGATACGCTTGTAAGCGTGGCCACCTCCAGTTACAGAGGAAACTCTGGCGAAATTTTTCCAGAAAATGACACTTAGAAATATTTTTGGTTACAAGTGCTTATAAATATATTTTTGACTTGTTTTCAAACAAACTTCGCCATGATTTTTGTTATAAAATAACCAAGTATTCGGAGGTGGATTTTCGTAAAGGAAACTTGTCAAATATATATTGAGAATATATATTTCATAATAAAACCGCTTGTGTGATTTTATGATTATTTTTGTGAACTATATGTATATTATTTTTAGAGTAAAAATAAAATAACTGGAATACATTGTGAAAGCACGAATCCAAAATAATACCAACACCTTCACAAATAAATATCTAAGTTACACCGGTATTATTATTACCACCCGAACTTTAAAACGTAACTTATGTATTTTCGGAAAATACTCTTAAATGCGTATTTTTATAAAAGTATTATTTTGGAAATCGTATGGAATAAAATATAATATTTTTTGGAAAAATATGTATATTTTGTAGATAGAATATTTTAGACAAATGAATAAAAATATATTTTATTAAGTGAGACTTAATAATATATTTTCGGAATTATAAAAACGCACATGTATTAAAACCACCATCCTTGGGAAGGAATATAATTAATAAATAATTAAGAAGTGTAAATACGAAATAGTTGCCTAACTATTTCCCAAAAATATTAAACCTTAAGCCAAGGCACGGCCGTCCGTCTAATAGAAGTTAGTACGTGTAGGTCGTCACGCAACAGGTTGATTTGGGATTTACTATTTCGAGACGCACATCTGTGAGTTCATGTCCTCCTTTTCTCTTAACTGTTTTCAGTTTTTATACTTCGGGGGTGAAATACATGTTACTATGATTACGAATACTTTTTACATGGTATGGTTAGCGTATGGAGGGTTACTACTTAGATCATGTGAGTGGGTAGGCTTGAACTGGAGGCCATTAATCCTCATTGTAGGACCGAGGGTCAGTAGTGGTAGATCTATCTAGGTGTAGCGAGCCCAACTCAAGGCCCAACCATTGGTGATTTCTTTATTTCCTTATTTGCTATATACCAGGGATTTTATACTTACAAAGGTTTTACATACTCACTTTCACATGAACTCGCTCAACATTTTTGTTGATTTTTCAACTTACATGTATTTCAGGGAATTACGGATCTGGCGAAGTATGCTATGTTTTCAAGCTACGTAAGAAGGGTGATGTCATCCAAGTTTAGGGGTTGTGACTTTTGCCTGGACGAGTCTCAAGTCTTAAGCTGTGTTTATTTCATGTTTGTGGTTGTGTCTTTTAAACAAGATCTTATTTCGTGGTGTTGTATTTTCGTTGCATGTGTCAACGTTTGAAAACAATGTTGTGGTATTTTACTTTTAAAACTTGAAGTAATGGATAATCATCATGGTTTTACTTTCATATAGCTTTGTTGTGATTAAGCTATGGTATTAAGAAGTCACACCAAATATACCCACGCTTCCGCAAAGTCAGGGTGTGACAGTAATGAATCAAAATAATGTATCGCGAAGACATGCTCGCCTATAAGTGAACACTCACCCCAAGAATTCCCAGGTAAGAGTGACTGGTCCGATTATGTGGATTTGTACGAACACTCTAGCCTTAGACAGAAAACACAGGGTACAGGTATTCACTCTTCCAGTTTGCACGTGTTCACATTATTTAGACCCAAACTTTGACGAGATTTGAAAACTCAGAAGGCACTAAGCCAAAATGAGTCAAACTGAAAGGGTTCAAAACCTTACAACAGAGGGTTCAAAACTTAGTAATCAATCATCTTAGAACGAATGATTAATTCTCGAAGCAGATTCGGATTTTTGTTTTTAAAATTCTAAACGCAAATCATCTTGTGTTGGGGTCCTAGAAAGTTATAGTCTAGGTCAAAATTTTACTAATAACCTAATTCCCTATAACCATTTGCTCTGATACCAACTCTTCTGTCACACCCCGACCACGTAAAACAACAAACCGTGGTGGAAACGTCGGGGAGTGTTGTAACAGATTTATTGTTTCAAACCATGGATACAAAGAGTTTCGTTTTAATAAATATTAAACATTGTCTTAGAGTTAAACAAGCAAATCAAACATAGACTATTATCGTTAATAAATCGCTAAGGGCTCGTCCAGTCCTAAGTGAGCATGCATCCTATTCGTAATCATCATTAAGCAACATCACCTGAAACATATGTAAAAACAAAGTCAACAAAGAAATGCTGGCGAGTACATAGTTTTTGTGTGAGTATCAGATTCATGGCTCGTTTGTATGTTGAAACAACTTGTACAACTTTGTTAATTGATATTAGAAAACCTTGTTTTGTAAAATGTTTGTATTGTAAATGAATAACCAAGTCAAAAGAGATTGGTCATAATTTATAAACCTCGATGCCATGAATCTTAACCCAAAACATTTGTTTATGTAAACCAAATCATAAATCATTCTTATAATAACACTTGTATGGTTTATACAGTTTCGTAAACATCGTTGTGTGATATGGTCTAACTCGTTCTCGTTATAGAACATCGTTCATTTGTTTTAATTGTTGGAATTGTTCCAAATCGTTCAAATCGTTTACTCATTCAAATCGTTCTCGTTTTAATTGTGAAAACTACTTTTGGTCGTCTCGCTAATAACATTCAAACCTTTGTGACTCGTTCATCGTTCCACTCGTTCTCGTATTAACAAACCTCCAAAGGGTAAGTTAACAATCATCAGATTCACTCGTTACCCACTTAACCCACACATAACCATGGGTCTAGTTGATAACGGGATTTGTCGGATCCTATGGTACCATAACCTAATACTAGTCGGTTTGGCCGAAATTAATGAATGTCATTCGTTATGTAATTACAACCAACAAGCTTGTTCACATTATCGAAGTCGTTATTAGTTTAGTATAAATCATCTCAATCGTTTTGAAACCATTGTTAGAATATCGAAATCGTTTTGATACATATGAATCGCCCCAAAAAAATCAAAAACAGTAAAAAGAGGGGATCTATGTACTCACCTTCGGGTGGGTTTTTAAATGTTAACACAATCCCTCAAATTGTTTATCCACCCTAAATTAAATAAGAACTATTTTTAATAATCAAAAACCACACTTTGACATGCAAAATACTACTTATGTCATTTCTGTTTTAATATATATGAAACTGGACTGTTGTCGGACATTTAAATAAAATGGTTAACTTATTCCAAAAATTCCCAACTTTTACAGAACATATTACACGAATCAAATATTATTGTGTAAAAATATCGGGATCTAGTTCATTACCAATATTTTATAAAAATTCATTTTCCGGACTGAAGTCAGATTCATCTTTTTCTGACCACAGTCCACGGAATAATTCATCTAAAATTTATCGTAAGTCCGTTTATCGTAATTCCAGTTGGAGGATCACGGAGACAACAGTGACCATCTACAGTATAAATTTCATGATCTAACCATACGCAGAATTCAAGTTATGACTGAAAACAGGAAGCATATTTTCAGCAGCAAAAATGCAGCTCTAGCTGTTGTTACAAAATGGCACTTTAAAAATAGTAAACGAAGTCCAAAAATTATGATTCCAGTGCCATTAGAACCGTATTTCATAATACATAAATCCAGACTTCAGAAAATACATTTTTCATTAAGTTACTGTCTGGTTACAACCAACTGAAATTGGTTGTAATCACTAAACAGCTTTCTGTTTTCAGTCTTTTAACATTATAAAGTGTGTTCGATTGATTCCGTTAACATGTTTAGCGATCACAATAGTACTTACAGCAGATTATCACTTATATATTTCAGATTTATCATGCATTATCGTATTTCATCATCATTTTAACACTACTTTATCATATGTTAGATGATGTTCAAGACTTGTTTAAGTTCTTTAGACTTTCTATCTTTTTGATCTTTAAACATCATTAACCACTAAACAATCATGTAAAATGCAAGGATCTAAGTGCTTACCACTAGCACAAGGCTAGGGGAGTTCGAGTGTAGAAAAGTGGTGGATAAAAGAAAACGAGAGCGGTCCTTGAGCTTCCGAGTGCACCAAGCTTACTTGTTCGGTCTCTAGCACCTTTGTGTATGTATGGTTTGCTAGAAAAAGGCTTGAAGGTGGTTGTATGGTGGTGTGGTGGTGGCTGCCGAAAACAAGAAGAGAGGAAGAGAAGGAGTTTTGCAATTGTTGTTGTGAGAATGAGAGTTGTAGTGAACTCATGGTCCATTAATATAATCCTCCAACATGTTATAATCCACTAGATATTGTGTCTCATGAGTACAATGCAAATCAAATAAACAATTGGGGAAAATCATGGGAGGTTTCCCATGTGTCATAACCGGTTGAGGGGGGGGGGGGGGTTGGTCTAGTTGGATTGTAATGGATGGTTAGTGATCTAGTTAGGAAACAAATGGAATAATTAGAGGGTTATGGTGTGTTACGAATTTTATAGTGTGTTAGGGTGTTCGGGGACCCTAACTAGCTTAGAAAAATAGGAACAATGCTTCTAGCATTATTCTAGTGTTCCGGGTAAAGTCCGATTGTCTGGTTAGATAGCGTTCCGTTAAAGTGTTTAACTAGTCCAAAAAATGTCTTTTATATATATATATATATATATATATGTAACACAAATTATTCCCGGCACTTAGGAAAGCATATAGGACCATTCAGCCATGTTTTTGCATTTTACTAACATAATAAAATGTTGAACTTTTAATAATAAATGCAGGATTCTGCATTTATAGTTTGTTTTAGGCACTTCTCGGCACTCTAACTATCACCTAGTTACGCAGTTTGTCGGAAATAGCTCTTTAGTTCAAATAAACATGTTTTTGCCATACTGAATCCTTCGAAACTTATTTCTAAGTTATGTAAAGGATATTTAGGGTATGTTTAGCTTACGTCACAGTTCCGGAGTGTACGTCGCGTTAAACTGACTGCGTTTATGCACCAGTTTGCGTATAACCTTCCAGAAAGTGATTTAAAGCTTGAAATCGGTATCGAATCAAATTGTAAAATTAATAAACACAATTGCACATATAATAACACCAAAACACATATAATAACACCAAAGCACAATGTTTTATTGATAACTAATATTGTTTTACATTATACGATGATTACAGAACACAGTTGTCACAACTAAAGTGCGAAGATCGTCTTGTTTCGGAATCCACAAACGATCCTTGAAATAGAGTAGACCATCGTCCTTTGCTTTGAGTTTAAGCTCAAGTTGATGTGGTAATTCCTTACCCATCAAATTTTTTGAAACACAAAATTGCTGGGCTTGAAGAACACAAGTTTTAAGATCAGATAGAGTTCAAACAGAATGAAGCTTGACTCGCTCCTTTCGACTAAGCGCATCGGCTACGACATTCGCCTTACCAGGATGGTAGCGAATCTCGCAATCATAGTCGTTTAGGAGTTCAACCCAGCGACGTTGCCTCATGTTGAGCTCCTTCTGATTAAGAATATGCTGGAGACTTTTGTGGTCTGTGAAAACCACACACTTCGTGCCATAAAGATAATGTCTCCAGATTTTGAGAGCGAAAACCATAGCTGTGACACCTGTGTCTCTTCAATCATCAAACAAATACCAAACCAATGAAATATTGTATTTCATACTTGGGATTTGTATAAATATGTGTATCATTTGCACATATCAACTCTTGTTCGATTTCGGGCTCTAAATCGCTTTCTGGAAGGTTATGCCCGCACTCATGCGTAAATATAACCAGTTTAATGCAAAAAACACTCCAAAATAGTGACATACACTTAACATACCTTAAATAACCTTTACATAACTTATAAATAAGTTTTGGAAGGTTTCGTGTGCCGAAATCAAGTTTATTCGCTTACAGGGACTAAATTCGACAAACTGCGAAAGTATGTCGATTCGTACTGTAAAGAACATTCTGGAACTTGATAATAAGTTAAACATACCCTAAATATCCTTTACATAGCTTAGAAATAGGCTTTGAGCGGTTCGGTATGCTAAAATAAACTTATTTGATCAATAGAGACTAAAAGCGTCAAAAGTGCATAAGTTTGCATTTTCGTGCATATCTTACATCCTGAATATATCCGGACATCCAAAAATTTATGTAATCATTAAAATATTTTATTTTAGTGATTGGCGTGATAAAATTCCATCCGTCGCGTAATTTGGATCGTTTTTGCGTTCATTACGATTTCCGTCGTAATTAACCGAACAACGCAACCGTACGAACAAACGAACCGACATCCGAGATGTTTTTGTGCATATTTTAAGTTCCCTATACTTTAAATTTATTTTAGAGCTTTGAAATGGGGTTAACAGGGCTTAAAAGTGCAAAAAAATCAAGTTTTACAAGTGCAGGGACCATTTTTGAAATTTCTGACCAGATTCATTGAACCTGGTCCATTTTGAGATTTTGATGGTTTGAACCCATGGTTTTGCAATACCATGGGCTGGTATTCAATGGTATTTATCAATCTATGGGCCATTCTAGGGGCTCCCATGGTTTTACAAAACCATGGGCACATGTGTACGGTTAAGATTAAAGCACGTTATTCGACGAACGATCTTAACGGTTCCATGAAATCTATAAATGCCACCATTCATTTGTTGCAACTCACACCTTTGAATCTGATTTCATCTCTCTAAGTTGAAGTATCTACTTTATACCTGAGAGTAATCGGATCAAAGCTTCCGTTCTTGGACCCGTTGTAAGTATTCTTTCGTTCTTTTCATTCGTTTTAGCGTTAAAGTCAAACTTTGTTTGACTTTCTGCATTGACCAGTTTATGGTCAATGCAAAGTTTATTTGAACTTCATAATGTGAGCGTAATCATGATGGTTATAGACCCTAGTAACTATACCTACTGATTACCACGTTATCTAGGCTCAGTGACGAGTCGTAGTTTCGGCCAAAATGCGTATTCTTGCGTATTTTGTAACCAAACTACTTTTAGGTATCAAAACCGTTTGTTTTGATACCAAACCTGTTTGCAAACCTCGTTAAACATGTTTTAACATGTTTAGCTCGTCAGTTTTAGAATTGTGCTTGTCTAGGGTCGTAAAGGTAAGCGATCTAAACAATCGCTTATACTTTCGAACCCGACCCATTTGGTCGATCATTAGGATCCGAGCAAACACATTAGGTGACCATAGTTGTATAGGAAATAACCTTCCGAGGTTATACCTTATGGTCATTTCGTTTAAGTAGTTGTATGATAAGTAGTTTATATGCCTTAGGAAAATTACCAAAATGCCCTTTTTACGCATAAATTCATTTTAAGCATATGTAACCTAAATTTTGGCATCTAAACTGATTAGGTAACTATATTAGACATGTTAAGGCATATTTTACTTGTCATAGGACTAGTTACGCGGTCCGAACGCGTTTTACGCGAACGACACATTAAAGTAGCATAAGCTACCTAAACGGGTCATAATGGGTCGTAAGCACTTAGGTTAGGTTTCATTTTAGTATGTAGGCTTTGTTAAACTATATCATATGAGTTCCAATACTCATTTGGTTTACGAAACCTCATACTACCCAATCTCCCGATTTAGGTCCGGTTATTTATGTAGTTATCTATATAGAGCGTCGTTTGATTCCGTGATCCCTCTAGCTTTGCTTAGTTGTTGTTCAAGACTTCTAAGCACCCTCAAGTGAGTACATAGTCCCCTCTTTTACTGTTTTCAAACTGTTTTGGGGTGAAACACATGTGCCTACTTGTTATTTTCGTGCTTTCCATGTTTTCATATCATATACTTGCTATGTTCATTAGTACACTATTAGTACATGATTTCATTATGTTTTGCTATGTATGTTTACTTAACATGCTAGCACATTGTTTTACATTACATTTTGTTTTGCTATGTATGTTTACTTAACATGCTAGCACATTGTTTTACATTAATTTTCTGCTCTGTATGTTAACTTAGCATACTTAGTACATTGTTTTACGTTGCATCTCTGTTGCATATGTTCTCGTAACAAATGGGCACATTGTTTTATATCTCTACCTTGTATGTTCACTTAGCATACTAGGTACATTATTTTCATAAAACATGCTTACATTTGGTATATCATTTGGTTTGTTTAACGGGACTAAATTACATTCATTAACATTAGCTACGCCGCTTGGTAGTAAGTAATGGTACCATAGGACTTGACAAATCCCGTTCCTAAAACCTTAGGTTTGTTTAGGTGGAAGGAATGACTGAATCCGAAAACATTTTACTTTGATAATCTTTACTCTAAGGTTATCCGTCTGTCTCAAGGCTTGAATGTAGGCGTTTAACATTACCGCATAAATGGTTGTATCAGTAAAGCATGCATTATCTTACAAAACATAACTTCTGATTATATTTTATCAAATGCATTGTTTTATACATTACTTTCTCATAGGATTGAGTAAATGCTTTTAATCAATAAATGCTTTTATTCACTCTACATAACATCTGTTTACACATTGCATGATTTACATATGATGGTTTTTGCATAAACATTTGACATTCGACTATACATAAACATTTTTAGATTGATGGTTTGTTTTGTTTAAGTGATTTAAATAACGAGGCGTGTGTAATAAGATAAAAGCATGCTGGATACGCCGCTGGTACTTCCTATATATAAGTGCTTTTATAGTATTACATATCGTAGCATTATTTAAACCATTTCAATATTTGACATATTACATTTTACACAAATGACATATTTTCACTAAACAATTGTTTTACAAAACAACTTATTTTATACAAACTCATTTTACTTGGTTATTCATTTAACCTTGCATTACTCTTTTACATATCATCTACTTTATCATCGCTTTTCAAATGATTTATAATATAAAACATTTTACAAGGATCATGACTGACTTTTGTTAAACAACTTTTTCTAAACTTATAAGTCATGAATCCTAAATCAATAAACCTATGTATCTCACAGGCATTTTTATGCTGACGTACCTATTTTCACATGTGTTTCAGGAGATGATGCATAGGATTTATCAAGATACACTTAGGCCTTAGTGACAATAAAAGATGCAAGACTAGTTAATTATGTTATACTTCTTTGTTTGTTAAGACATTGTAACTCTTTTAATCAATAAAACAAAATTTCAATTTTCCATGTGTTATGAAACAATGATTTTGTTACAACACTCCCCGATGATTCCGCCACGTTTCGTTGTTCTACGTGGTCGGGGTGTGACAGAAAAGTTGGTATCAGAGCTCATGGTTATAGGGAAATAGGTTATTAGTAATGCTTTGACCTAGTCTATAACCTTCCTAGGACCCTAACACAAGATTCTTGTGTTTAGAACTTAAAACAATACCGTCACCTATCCTTAGGTGACAACCACAACAAGAACATAAATTTCAAAACCGCCTTGAAAACCAATCATCTGTTCTAAGATGATTGATTACTAGGTTTTGAACCCTCTAAGTTTTCAAAATCTCGTCAAAGTTTGGGTCTTATAATGTGAACACGTGTAAACTGGAAGGGTGAATGCCTGTAACCTGAGTTTTCTGTCTAAGGCTAGAGTGCTCGTACAAATCCGCAGTATCAGACCAGTCACTCTTACCTGGGAACTCTTGGGGTGAGTGTTCACTTATAGGTAAGCATGTCTTCAGTGATACATTAATATGACCTGTTTACCTTGATTTGTCACCATCTCATTTGTTTGCCTTAGGTAACAAACAAATGATCGCAATTCTTATGCATTGCCATTCTGTTTTGTTTATCCGATAACATTTCACTTGTTTCTTCCCATGACTTTCATCTTCTTCTGGAATATCTCTTCATCTCAATAACACTCAAATGTCCAAGCAATCTGTCAAATTTGCCCAGCAAATAGGCGAAGTAATTCTGAAATCCGTGGATCTAGGTATTGCCATGTCTCGTCTCAACAATGAAGCAACTCAACAGTCATCGAAGGAAGCAGAAGTCAAGCCTGCACCAAAATCAAGGAAGCGTAAGGCTTCAAGGTAACCCGCAGCGGGTGCACCAAATCAAGCGGGACCTAGCCAAGTGGCAACGCCACTAGCTGGGAAGCCGTACTTAGGAGCTGCCCCATGGTGCAAACGATGCAACCGTCATCATTCAAACCTCATACCCTGCTTCAAATGTACCTACTGTGGACGGTGGGGACATTTGGTTAACATATGCCGCTTTGCTATCCAAAACAAAACTGCTATAAACCTTGATGCTACCCAACTCCAAGTCAACCCTACTCAAGCTCGTTTTCTGTCTGGTACTTGCTACAACTGTGGCGAGACGAGCCATTTCAGGAACAAATGCCCAAAGATTGTTAATGCAAATCCAATCCTTGGATGAGCATTTAGCTGATTAGAAGAAGCTGCTGCTTGAAATAATTTGTATCTGTTGCTTTTGTTTCTTTTGTTGAACTCGAAAACAATGTGTTCAGTTTATAAATAAATCGTTCATCACAAATTCTGATATACAAATGTAGTTACAGGTGTGTATGGCATTTCCCTAAAATACCTACATTAAGGAACTATGTTCCTTACAAACTACTCTTGTGAATTTCCCATTCTTGTGTTTACTCATGATTCCCTTAGAAATTCTAAGTACTCGTTTCATTCTAAGAAACGAAGTAAAGAAAATAAAGTGACATTATGAGTAATCATGATTCTGCACATCTGTGCCTTTGAATCCTTGGTTAGATAACTAAGGGTATTTTCAAATCTCATACCCATTATGTTCTGATTTTTCAACATGCATAACATAAGTTTTCAAAACAACCTTCATGATTTCAAAAACATTTTATATATAGTTCGAAAACATTTTTAATATAGTGTATTTACTTAACATATAAAATGCATGATTTCAAAAGCATTGTCTATGTTTTCAAAAACAACCTCCATGATTTCAAAAACATTGTCTATGTTTTCAAAAACAACCTTCATGATTTCAAAATGTTATTAATACAGTATAATTACTTATATCAAGTGCATGATTTCAAAAGCATCATTCATGTTTTCAAAAACCTTATACATAATTTCAAAATTCATCTCGCATGATTTTAAAACATTTTTTTATATACCTACCTAATACACCTAATTTATGATTTCAAAAGTATTATATATAAGGTTTCAAAAACATTAAACACATTTTTTTAGAACCCCATGCATAGTTTTCAAAAATATTTTCTTCATACATTGACTTAACCTTCAAATTCCGCTTCATATGTCTCCTTGGCATATCTAGCACCTCAACTTCATAAGCATTTTACCTCATGTTTTGACTTAAGCACGTCTAGTGCAAGGTTTTGAAATGCCTCCCGCTTTTCAATTCCCAAAATCCATATGGGATCTTTTTATCTTCACAATTAGACCCTTGTGGATAATTATCATTCAAATCAGAGTCCTTAATTGGATTCCTTGTGTACCTTAATTCGAACATTTCGGTTCCTTATAATTGAAATCGAATTTTCTCTTTAAGATCTTTCTATCTTTATAGTTAGATTCTTGATAATGTTTAAAGTAACAAATGAAATCCACGGAATGGATTCCTAGTGTGCTTTAAATGCATATACGCAATTAACCAAAACAAAATTAACAAATTAAAGATCTAGATAAACAGTTTTGTGGTTGTGTGACTATGTGTTTATGCATTTTGCGTTTTCTTTTATGCATTTTATGTTTTTGTATACTCTGGATATTTGTTATCCAAATCCTCGTAAAATCTTTCATATCTTCATATGAGGGATTCGTAGTAGGATATTCAAACAGGTACTACCTTAAATCCTTATTGGGCTTCTACGTGATTGTCAAGACCCTTGGATTATATAGTACCATTCCATGATTCAAAGAGACCCCTTTGAGTGGTCTAAGTCAAAAGATTGATTCAGAATCTGGTTATGAACGACACGTGGTGATGTGGCTGAATAGACCCCTTGGTAGTCTATTTAAATCATTTATTGATTTAATTAAAAAGGACCCTATGACGGACTAGTCACAATCATCGCAAGTTCGTTCATTGTTTTCTTCCCCTACACATTATAAGATGCACTACGTGACTATGCAAGGAATTATGTAATTATGGATGCATACATAATTACGAAGTTCAGTGCACGGATACCACGGTAAGACTTATTATGTGTAAGAATCGATAGTGGTAACCATAACGAAATGTGAACAATGTAATAGAGGTACGGTGGACGCACCAATAACACTTTATATACTTGTATATAAGTGTCCCTCTCACATTTCAAGCATGATGTTATTAAAGTTACTAGAAGTTCAGGACTCTAACCACTGTTGTTTGATCTTTTCAACTTCATGTTTCAAACTCTCACAAGTTTCCTCTAAAATAAATTTCGGGACGAAATTTCCTGAAGTAGGAGAGACTGTGACACCTGTGTCTCTTCAATCATCAAAAAAATACCAAACCAATGAAATATTGTATTTCATACTTGGGATTTGTATAAATATGTGTATCATTTGCACATATCAACTCTTGTTCGATTTCGGGCTCTAAAACGCTTTTTGGAAGGTTATGCGCGCACTGATGCGTAAATATAACAAGTTTAATGCAACAAACACTCCAAAATAGTGACATAGGCTTAAAATACCTTTAATAACCTTTACATAACTTGTAAATAAGTTTTGGAAGGTTTGGGGTGCTGAAATCAAGTTTATTCGCTTACAGGGACTAAATTTGACAAACTGCAAAAGTATGTCGATTCGTACTGTAATGAACATTCCGGAACTTGATCATAAGTTAAACATACCCTAAATATCCTTTACATAGCATAGAAATAGGCTTTGAGGGGTTCGGTATGCTAAAATAAACTTATTTGATCAATAGAGACTAAAAGCGTCAAAAGTGCATAAGTTTGCATTTTCGTGCATATCTTACGTCCTGAATATATCCGGACATCCAAAAATTTATGTAATTATTAAAATATTTTATTTTAGTGATTGGCATGATAAAATTCCATCCGTCGCGTAATTTGGATCGTTTTTGCGTTCATTATGATTTCCGTCGTAATTAACCAAACAACGCAACCGTACGACCAAACGAACCGACATCCGAGATGTTTTTGTGCATATTTTAAGTTACCTATACTTTAAATTTACTTTAGAGCTTTGAAATGGGGCTAACGGGGCTTAAAAGTGCAAAAAAAATCAAGTTTTACAAGTGCAGGGACCATTTTTGAATTTTCTGACCAGATTCATTGAACCTGGTCCATTTTGAGATTTTGATGGTTTGAACCCATGGTTTTGCAATACCATGGGCTGGTACTCAATGGTATTTATCAATCTATGGGCCATTCTAGGGGCTCCCATGGTTTTACAAAACCATGGGCACATGTGTACGGTTAAGATTAAAGCACGTTATTCGATGAACGATCTTAACGGTTCCATGAAATCTATAAACACCCCCATTCATTTGTTGCAACTCACACCTTTGAATCTGATTTCATCTCTCTAAGTTGAAGTATCTACTTCATACCTGAGAGTAATCGGATCAAAGTTTCCGTTCTTGGACCCGTTGTAAGAATTCTTTCGTTCTTTTCATTCGTTTTAGCGTTAAAGTCAAACTTTGTTTGACTTTCTGCATTGACCAGTTTATGGTCAATGCGAAGTTCGTTTGAACTTCATAACGTGAGCATAATCATGATGGTTATAGTCCCTGGTAACTATACCTACTGATTACCACATTATCTAGGCTCAGTGACAAGTCGTAGTTTCTACCAAAATGCGTATTCTTGCGTATTTTGTAACCAAACTACTTTTAGGTATCAAAACCGTTTGTTTTGATACCAAACCTGTTTTCAAACCTCATTAAACATGTTTTAACATGTTTAGCTCATCACTTTTAGAATTGTGCTTGTCTAGGGTCGTAAAGATAAGCGATCTAAACAATCGCTTATACTTTCGAACCCGACCCATTTGGTCGATCATTAGGATCCGACCAAACACATTAGGTGACCATAGTTGTATAGGAAATAAGCTTCCAAGGTTATACCTTATGGTCACGTCGTTTAAGTAGTTGTATGATAAGTAGTTTATATGCCTTAGGAAAATTACCAAAATGCCCTTTTTACGCATAAATTCATTTTAAGCATATGTAACCTAAATTTTGGCATCTAAACTGATTAGGTAACTATATTAGACATGTTAAGGCATATTTTACTTGTCATAGGACTAGTTAAGCGGTCCGAACGCGTTTTACGCGAACGACACGTTAAAGTAGCATAAGCTACCTAAACGGGCCATAATGGGTCGTAAGCACTTAGGTTAGGTTTCATTTTAGTATGTAGGCTTTGTTAAACCATATCATATGAGTTCCAATACTCATTTGGTTTACGAAACCTCATACTATCCAATCTCCCGATTTAGGTCCGGTTATTTATGTAGTTATCTATATAGGGTGCCGTTTGATTCCATGATCCCTCTAGCTTTGCTTGGTTGTTGTTCAAGACTTCTAAGCACCCTCAAGTGAGTACATAGTCCCCTCTTTTATTGTTTTCAAACTATTTGGGGTGAAACAATTGTGCCTACTTGTTATTTTCGTGCTTTCCATGTTTTCATATCATATACTTGCTATGTTCATTAGTACACTATTAGTACATGTTTTCATTATGTTTTGCTATGTATGTTTACTTAACATGCTAGCACATTGTTTTACATTACATTTCTTTTGCTATGTATGTTTACTTAACATGCTAGCACATTGTTTTACATGACTTTTCTGCTCTGTATGTTAACTTAGCATACTTAGTACATTGTTTTACATTGCATCTCTCTTGCATATGTTCTCGTAACATATGGGCACATTGTTTTATATCTCTACCTTGTATGTTCACTTAGCATACTAGGTACATTATTTTCATAAAACATGCTTACATTTGGTATATCATTTGGTTTGTTTAACGGGACTAAATTACATTCATTAACATTAGCTACGCAGCTCGGTAGTAAGTAATGGTACCATAGGACTTGACAAATCCCGTTCCTAAAACCTTAGGTTTGTTTAGGTGGAAGGAATGACTGAATCCCAAAACATTTTACTTTGATAATCTTTACTCTAAGGTTATCCGTCTGTCTCAAGGCTTAAATGTAGGCGTTTAACATTACCGCATAAATGGTTGTATCAGTAAAGCATGCATTATCTTACAAAACATAACTTCTGATTATATTTTATCAAATGCATTGTTTTGTACATTACTTTCTCATAGGATTGAATAAATGCTTTTAATCAATAAATGCTTTTATTCACTCTACATAACATCTGTTTACACATTGCATGATTTACATATGATGGTTTTTGCATAAACATTTGACATTCGACTATACATAAACATTTTTACATTGATGGTTAGTTTTTTTTAAGTGATTTAAATAACGAGGCGTGTGTAATAAGATAAAAGCATGGTGGATACGCCGCTGGTACTTCCTATATATAAGTGCTTTTATAGTATTACATATCGTAGCATTATTTAAACCATTTCAATATTTGACATATTACATTTTACACAAATGACATATTTTCACTAAACAATTGTTTTACAAAACAACTTATTTTATACAAACTCATTTTACTTGGTTATTCATTTAACCTTGCATTACTCTTTTACATATCATCTACCTTATCATCGCTTTTCAAATGATTTATAATATAAAACATTTTACAAGGATCATGACTGACTTTTGTTAAACAAATTTTTCTAAACTTATAAGTCATGAATCCTAAATCAATAAAACCTATGTATCTCACATGCATTTTTATGCTGACGTACCTATTTTCACATGTGTTTCAGGAGATGATGCATAGGATTTATCAAGATACACTTAGGCCTTAGTGACAATAAAAGATGCAAGACTAGTTAATTATGTTATACTTCTTTGTTTGTTAAGACATTGTAACTCTTTTAATCAATAAAACAAAATTTCAATTTTCCATTTGTTATGAAACAATGATTTTGTTACAACACTCCCCAATGATTCCGCCACGTTTCGTTGTTCTACGTGGTCGGTGTGTGACAGAAAAGTTGGTATCAGAGCTCATGGTTATAGGGAAATAGGTTATTAGTAATGCTTTGACCTAGTCTACAACCTTCCTAGGACCCTAACACAAGATTCTTGTGTTTAGAACTTAAAACAATACCGTCGCCTATCCTTAGGTGACAACCACAACAAGAACATAAATTTCAAAACCGCCTTGAAAACCAATCATCTGTTCTAAGATGATTGATTACTAGGTTTTGAACCCTCTAAGTTTTCCATGTGTTATTAAACAATGATTTTGTTACAACACTCCCCGATGATTCCGCCACGTTTCGTTGTTCTACATGGTCAGGGTGTGACAACAGCTCCCAACTCAAGATTGTGAGTCGTATAGTTCTTCTCGTGAACTTTTAATTATCTAGACGCGTATGCTATAACTTTACCTCATTGCATAAGAACGCAACCAAGGCCTAAGTTAGATGCATCACAATAGACAACGAAATCATCGTTTCCCTTGGGCAAAGATAAAACAGGAGCATCACATAGCTTCTGTTTCAGCGTTTGAAACACTTCTTCTTGTTTGGGTCCCCACTCAAAAGGCTTATTCTTTTGAGTTAAAGCAGTGAGTGGAACCGCAATCTTCGAGAAATTCGAAATAAAACGACGATAATATCCAGCGAGACCAAGGAAAGATCGAATCTCTGTAGGTGTCGTTGGTGTATTCCAATCCTTGATTGCTACAATCTTGGATGGATCCACATGAATACCCTGCTCGTTGACAATATGTCCCAAAAACTCAACCTCTTTAAGCCAAAATTCACACTTGGAGAATTTAGCAAAAAGTTGTTCCTTCTTCAGGAGTTCCAGTGTCAAACGAAGGTGTTGTCCGTGATCGGCTCGAGACTTCGAATAAATGAGAATATCGTCGATGAACATAATGATGAACTTATCTAAATAAGATTTACAGACCCTATTCATTAAGTCCATAAAGATAGCTGGGGCATTCGTCAAACCAAAAGGCATGACAGTGAACTCGTAATGCCCATATCTCGTTTGGAAAGCAGTTTTGGGAATATCTTCTTCGAAAACACGAAGCTGATGATACCCAGAACGCAGATCGATCTTAGAAAAACAGGTAGCACCCTGCAGCTGATCAAAGAGATCATCGATTCGAGGTAGGGGATATCGATTCTTGATGGTAAGCTTATTAAGCTCATGATAATCGATACACATTCGAAAAGATCCATCTTTCTTTTTCACAAAGAGGACAGGAGCGCCCCAAGGTGAATAACTCAGACGGATGAATCCTTTATCAGATAAATCTTGAAGCTGTTTTGATAATTCTTGCATCTCAGACGGTGCAAGACGATAAGGTGCTTTCGCAATCAGGTTAGCATTGGGTACAAGATCAATATGAAACTCGACTTGACGAACAGGAGGCAAACCAGGCAGTTCATCAGGAAACACCTCTGGATAATCCCGAACAATCAGAATATCCTGAATACTCTTGCTCTTGCCTTTCTGCTCGGTGACATGTGCCAGGAAAGCAACATATCCTTTTCGTAGATAGCTTTGAGCTTTCGTGCACGACATGAGTTTCAATCCACCAGACGGTTTCTCACAACGAACCTCTAGGACATCGCCAGACGAGAGAGGAATACAAATGATCTTATCAAAACAAACCACCTCAGCATGGTGTTTGGTTAGCCAATCCATCCCCACGATAATGTCCAAACTCCCGAGTTGCATCGGTACGAGGTCAATGGGAAAAAGATGGTTATCGAGGTTCAATTGACAACCATGAATAACAGAATCGAGAACAAGAGGTTTACCAGTAGCAACTTCGACAGATAAGGGTTTCCTTAGTTTAGTTCTAGGTATCGCAAGTAAAGGTTCAAAAGATAATGAAACAAAACTCTTATCGGCACCAGAATCGAAAAGAACTAGAAGCAAGTTGATTGTTAACAAGAAATGTACCGTTAACAACCTCGTTGTCTACCCTCGCTTCGTTCGCATTCATATTGAATGTTCATCCACGGGTGGGATTTACATTCGCGATCGCGTTCGGATTTGCATTCGCATTTACCAACCTCGGGCAGTTGTTGCGAAAATGACCCATTTCTCCGTAATTAAAACACGAACCAGGTGGGAATCTCGCAGCATTCCTTGAGCTTGTGCTGGAACTTGAGCAGCTTGGTTTTGACCAAAACGACAAATATTGGCCAAATGCCCAAGTCTACCACACGTAGCACACTGTTTACAGGCCTGTTGGGCAACATGGTGACCATTACATCGAGCACAGTGAGGTGCGGTACCAGCATATGCTTTCTTTGCAGGAGGTTGAGTCGGTGGGTTTTGAGGGTTCTGAGCAGTAACTGCAAGGTTCTGGGAAGCCTTGCGCTTCCTTGACTTTTTCAACGACTCACCTTTCTTACCCTTACCCTTTTCCTTATCAGAATCGGTTGACTTCTTTTGATCACCCTTGCGGGTGAGTTTTCCCTTCCTGACTTGGGATTCAGTCAGGGTAGCAGACAACTCGATTGCATGACGGACGGTAGTAGGATTAACACCGGTCACAATATCCTGAATAGAATCGGGTAAACCATCGATATACCTCTCGATTGCTTTCTCCAGCGGAGTAACTATAGTGGGACACAACAAACTAAGCTCCTCAAATCGATCCATATAAGCACGGTGTTCTCCCCCGTCTTGTTTCAAATCATCGAATTCTCGTTCCAAAGCTCGAATCTCGTGACGGGGACAGAACTCTCTCATCATGAGAGCTCGGAGCTCTTCCTAAGTTTCTGCTAATGCCACTTCGGTACCCCTATCGCACATAATACCATTCCACCAGGTAAGAGCTCGCTTCTCAAACACGCTTGAAGCAAATTCAACCTTACGTGCATTCGGACACTGCACATGTCTGAATGTGCTCTCGATACTCTCGAACCACTGCAGGAGCGCAGTTGCTCCTTGTGACCCAGAAAACTTAAGCGGCTTCGCAGAATTGAAATTCTTGAAATTACACTGTGCATTACTGTTGTTATTATTATTGTTATTGTTGTAAAGCTCATGGATTTGGGTCACTACGCCTGGAAGTACAGCAGCCATTTGCTGAGAGACAAGAGCTGCTACTTCTTCAGTGGTAAAAGTTTGAGCATCGCGTCGAAGAGGCATTGTCTAACAAGGAAACATGAGAAAGGAGTGAGGTCGACAATTAGAGAAACAAAGGAGGTATTGAAAACATCGACAAAACACAAGGAGTCCGATCATTTGTTCATTACCTCAAACAAACAAATGACACGCAGTGACTAATCAAAGTAAATGGGTCATAATAATGTATCACTGAAGACATGCTCACCTATAAGTGAACACTCACCCCACGAGTTCCCAGGTAAGAGTGACTGGTCCGATACTGCAGATTTGTACGAACACTCTAGCCTTAGACAGAAAACTCAGGGTACAAGCATTCACTCTTCCAGTTTGCACGTGTTCACATTATTTAGACCTAAACTTTGACGAGCTTTTGAAAATTCAGAGGGCATAAAGTCAAAAATGAATCAAACTGGAAGGGTTCAAAACCTTACAATCAATCATCCAATGATAGATGATTAATTTTCAAAGCGGATTTGTTATTGTGTTCTCGTTGTGGTTATCACCTAAGGATAGATGACGGTATTGTTTTAAAATCTAAACGCAAGATGACTCGAGTTAGGGTCCTAGAAAGTTATAGTCTAGGTCAAAGCAATGCTAATAACCTAATTCCCTATAACCATTAGCTCTGATACCAACTCTTCTGTCACACCCCGACCACGTAAAACAACAAACCGTGGCGGAAACGTCAGGGAGTGTTGTAACAGAATCATCGTTTCACAACCATGGTAATTCAAAAGTTTCGTTTTATTGAATTATTAAGTAATTTACATTGTCTTCAAACCAAACAAACAATTTAAACATCGTCTACTATCGTTTTTATGTCACTAAGGCCACGTCCAAATCCTAAGTGAACATGCTCCCTAGCAATCATCATGCAACATCAAGCATTATCACCTGAAACATATGTAAAAACATAGTCAGCAAAGAAATGCTGGCGAGCACATAGGTTTTGTATGAGTTTCGGAATCATGGCTCGTTTATATATATTGCAATACCCCGAAAACCTTGTTTTGAAAAGTATATAATATTGCAATATGATTAACCAACTCAAATCAAGATGGTTATAATTGATAAAATCTCATAGCCATGATTCTTAACCCCAAAACAGTTGTTTTAGTAAACCGATTCGTAAAACATCTCGTTAAAAACTCGTTAACAAAACTCGTATGGTTTATATCCTTTCGAAAACCTCGTTGTGTGATATCATTTCAAAATCGTTTCCCAAGTGAACTAAATAATGTCAGGCAATGTAATATGATAGAAGCACTTATATATAAGATGTACCAGCGGCGTATCTACCATGATTCTATCATACTACACCCGTCCCGTTATCTAATCACTACCCAAAACCAATCGTTCGTTCAAATCGTTTATATCGTTTTAGTCGTTCCAAATCATTTTAACTCGTCCCAAAATCGTATTCGTTTTAGTTGTGAAACTACTTATGGTTGTCTCGCTAATAACATTGAAACCTTCGTGACTCGACTACCTCGTTTATCGTATTAACGAACCACCAAAGGGTAAGTTAACAATCATCAAATTCGGTCGTTACCTACATAACTCCCACACATAACCATGGGTGTAGTTTGATAACGGGATTTGTCAGATCCTATGGTACCATAACCTAATACTGATCGGCTTGATCAATGCTAATGAATGTCATTCGTTATGTAACTACAACCATCGAGTTTGTTCACATTATTGAAATCGTTATTAGTTTAATATAAACCATCTTTATCGTTTTTGAAACCATCGTTTAAATGTCGAAATCATTTTAATACATATGAATCACCCCAAAACAATTGAAAACAGTAAAATAGGAGAACTATGTACTCACTTTGAATGGAAGGGTATCCTTGATCTACAGAACTTAGCAAAGCTCAGACAAACCAAGGAAATTCAAGTGGTACCTAGTAATCGGATCACTAGTAAATAAATCGACACCTTATTCGGAAGATCGGATAGAATGAGGTCTTGTAAACCAAATGAGTGTTGGAACTCATGTGATATGGTTTAACAAAGCCTATATTCTAAATCGGAACCTAACCTAAGTGCTTTCGACCCGTTACGACCCATTAAGGTAGCTTATGCTACTTTAACGCGTCGTTCGCGCAAAACTATGTTCGGATGGTTAACTATGTGCTATGTCAAGTCTTATATGCCTAATAATACCTAAACATATTACTAAATCAGATTATATGTCAAAAACGTGTTCACATATGCACAATATGGATTTATGCTTCAAAAGGGCGTTTTGGTCATTTCTTATGGGCATACAAGCTACTTAACAAATAATTAACCATTCCTATGTGATCATAAGGTATAACCTCAGAGGTTATTCCCTATGCAACTATGATCACCAATCAAGCTTAGTCGGATCCTAATGATCGACCAAACGGGTCGGGTTCAAAAGTCTAAGCGGTTGTTTAGACCGCTTAACTTACGACCCTAAACAAGCACTAAACTAATAGTGACGAGTTAAACATGTCAAAACATGTTTAACTAGTTTATAAAACTGATTTGGTATTAAAACAATGGGTTTTGATACACGAAAATAGTTCCGTTACAAAATGCGTGCTAAAACGCATTTTGACCGAAACTTTGACTCGTCACTACGCCTAGTTAACGTGGTAATCAGTAGGTATAATTGCAGAGGATTATAACCATCATGATTACAATCAAGTTGCAAAGTTCAATTGAACTTTGACTTGACCAATTGATGGTCAAAACTGAAAGTCAAACTGTTGGCCAAACCGTTTGACTTTCTGCTTAAACATAAAGAATAAGCATGAGAGAAGACTTACAATAGGTCCTAGCTATCTTTTCTACAAAGAATAATCAGATTAGAAAGCTCCAAACACTTGGGAGAGCTCCCAATTCAGATTGTAGAGAAGACAAGAATGAGCAATGAAACAATGAATTTGCTTGGCTATTTATAGTTGTAGCAAGTTCATAGGATCATTACACATGTTTGTATGGTCTCCAAGCATTAAATCTCATCCATACAAGTGTTATGAGCAGCTTAGAAGCCTTGGAGAGGTGTTAACTTGGCTACCACACCAAGAATTTGCAAGATTGGCCCCTGAATTATGAAACAGCAGCTGAAACTGAGTTTTCTGGTCACTGGGCAATTTAGGCGGCCCACGTAAGCCATTTTCAAGGCTGCTCATTGCAAATTTAGGCGACTAGAAAACAGTACCCTGCATGTGTTTTAAGCTCATTTCAGGCCGTTTTGACCCCCGTTAAGCCATTTTCAAGGCTCTACAAGGTCAATAAAGTTTAGAGGGCTCAAAATGTGCTCGGAAAACTCTCAGATGTTGGCTCGTTTGGTCGTACGGTCACGTTGTTCGTTAAATTACGACGAAACCCAAAGGGACGCGAAAACGAACCAAATTAAGCGACCAATGGAATTTTTGCATGCCGATCACTAAAATAAAAATATTTTATTGTGTACAAAAATTTTGGGTGTCCAGATGTGGTCAAAACGTAAGATATGCGCGAAAATGCAAACTTACGTCGTTTTTTACACTTTTAGTCCCTGTAAGATCAAATAAGCATGTTTTTGCACACCGAACCACTCAAAGCTTATTTCTAAGCTATGTTTAGGTTATTTATGATATGTTTAGCTTATGATCAAGTTTTGGACTCTTCGATACCATACGAATCGGTATAGTTTCGCGGTTTGACACAAATAGTCCCTGCGATCGAATAGACTTGTTTTCAACACACCAAACCATCCAAAACTTATTTCTAAGTTATGTAAAGGTTATTTTAGCTATGTTAAGCCTATGTCACTGTTCTGGACTATTTTTCGCGTTAAACTGGCTGCGTTTATGCACCAGTTTGCGTATAACTTTCCAGAAAGTGATTTAAAGTTTGAAGTCGAAAATGAATCAAATCGTAAAGTCATCAAACACAAATACACACATAATAACACCAAAACACATTGTTTTATTAATAATTAACATTGTTTTACATTGTTTAACGATTACAGATCACAGTTGTCACATATTTGGATATGGTTCGATCTATGATGGCTAGGAGCACATTATCACTATCATTTTGTGGTTACGCTTTGCTCTTCACAGCCCGTACATTTAATGTGGCCCCAACCAAGAAAGTGGATAAGATATCTTTTGAAATATGGCATGGAAGGGCTCCATCATTATCATATTTATAGGTGTAACAACTGTGCTTGTAATCACTATGAACAGTTATGTTATCAATAAAACAATGTTATTTGATCCCAATGTTTGTTTTGTTATGTTTTACATTTTTCATGTTTTGACTTTTGTTCAATTCCAAACTCTACATCACTTTCTGGAGAGTTATACGCAAACTAGTGCGTAAACGTACTCAGTTTAATGCGAGAAATACTCCGGAACATCAACATATACTCAACATACCTTAAATAACCTTTAAATAACTTAGAAATAAGTTTTGAAGGCATTGGTATGGCAAAATCAAGTTAATTCGCTTACAGGGACTAAACTTGACAAACTGCGAAAGTATGTCAATTTGAACTGTAACGAACATTCCAGAACATAACCATAAGTTAAACACACCTTAAATATCCTTTACATAGCTTAGAAATAGGCTTTGAGAGGTTCGGTGTGCTAAAATAAACTTTTGGGACATTCAGGGACTAAAAGTGTCAAAAAGTGCACAAGTTTGCATTTTCGCGCATAACTTACGTTCTGAATACATCTGGACATCCAAAAATTTATGTAAGCATGACTACATTATATTTTAGTGTTCGCCTTAAGAAAATTCCATTCGTCGCGTCATTTGGATCGTTTTTCGCGCTTATGCGCATTCCGTCGTAATTAACCGAACATCGCGACCGTACGGCCAAACGAACCGACATCCGAGATATTTTTGAACACATTTTAAGTTCCCTATACTTTAACTTCATTTTAGAGCTTTGAAATGGGGTTAACGGGCCTTAAACGTGTCAAAAATGGCCTAAATACAGTTCAGGGACCAAATGTGTAATTCTGCCAAACTTTGGCTAGCGGTGCGCTACACTTTTAGTGTAGCGGTGCGCTAGCCTATCTGCAGACCAGATTCAATGCATTTCACAGCAGAATGCAGCTGGTTAATTGTCATCCACACATTTCCAAGAGTCTAGTCAGCTGATAAGGATGGCATTTTGTCACCACAACTTGCCGACACTTGTACGGTTATGATCGAAACACGTTTTTCCATGAAATGATCTCAACGGTTCCCTAAACACTATAAATAACCCACCCCCCTTTGTTCAAAATCACAAGAAACTCACTTTGAGAAACTCTAAGTTGAAACATTTGTTTCATACCTGAGATTTTCGAATTGAGTTTAGCATTCGGGGACCCTGGGTTAGTATTCTTTCGTTCTTTTCCTTATTTTACTGCTTTTCGAGTCAGAAAGTCAAACTTTGTTTGACTTTCAGCGTTGACCAGTAATGGTCAATGCGAAGTTCGTTTGAACTTCGCAACGTGAGTGTAATCACGTTGGTCATAGTCCTTTGGGATATGCCCACTGATTACCACGTTGTCTAGAGTCGTAGGGTAGGCGATCTAATAAATCGCCTATACCTTCGAACTCGACCCATTTGGTCGATCATTTGGATCCGACCAAATACATTAGGTGACCATAGTAGGTAGGGAATAACCTTCCGAGGTTATACCCTATGGTCACATCGTTTAAGTAGTTGTATGATAGGTAGTTTATATGCCTTAGGTAAATTACCAAAATACCCTTTTCATGCATAATTGGTAATTTAGCATATGTAACCTAAACTTTTGCCACATAACTGATTATGTAACATGTTTAGGCATATAATACTTGTCATAGGACTAGTTAGGCGGTCCGAACGCGTTTTACGCGCACGATGCGTTAAAGTAGCATAAGCTACCTAAACGGATCGTAATGGGTCGATAAGACTTAGGTCAAGTTTCATTTAGCATGTAGGCTTTGTTAAACCATATCATATGAGTTCCTACACTCATTTGGTTTACAAACCCTAATGCTACCCAGTCTTCCGATATAGGTCCGGTTTATTAACATAGTTACCTATATTAGGTGCCGTTTGATTCCGTGATCTATAGCATTACTCGGTGGTTATCTTTAGACAACTGAGCAATCTCAAGTGAGTACATAGACCCCTCTTTTACTGTTTTCCAACTGTTTTGGGGTGGAACACATGTGCCTACTTGTTACTTTCATGCTTTCCTGTTTTCACATCATATACATGCTATGTTCAGTAGTACATTATAGTACATGATTTCATTACATTTCATGCTAGGTGTGCCCATTGTGTGCATTACTTGGTACATTGTTTTACATGACATTTTATGCTAGGTGTGCCCATTGTGTGCATTACTTAGTACATTGTTTTACATGACATTTTATGCTAGGTGTGCCCATTGTGTGCATTACTTAGTACATCGTTTTACATGACATTTTATGCTAGGTGTGCCCATTGTGTGCATTACTTAGTACATCGTTTTACATTACATTTTCACGCTATGTATGTTCATTTGATTACATACTTAGTGCATCACATGCTTCCATTTTTGGTATAACATTTGGTTTGGTTAACATGGGAAAATACATTCATTAACATTGATCATGCCATTCGTTAGTAGGTAGTGGTACCATAGGAATTGACAACTCCCGTTCCGGACATCCCAGGGTAAGGGGACAGAAAGGTATGACCGAATTCGATATACATAACTTAGATAAATCTTTAATTTGTTTAAAGGTTTATCGCCTCAGTCTCAAGGCTTGGATGTATGCATATTAACAATACCGCATAAATGTTTGTATCAGTATAGCATGCATTTGTTACACACAACATGACTTTGATTTAAACTGTGTTTTACTTCAATACCTTGTTGTTGTGCATTTTACATATGGTTTAGTTGATACATTTCACTTACCATACATGACATTTTGATTACACATTACATGATCTACATTGAACATAAACATTTTGACATTGATATACACATTTGGTGGTTTACATTGGACATAGACATTTTGACATGGTTTACACAATAACACTTGACAATTGGTTTGTACATGAACATTTTACATCTTGATGGTTTGGTTTGATTAAATGATTAAGTAACGATACGTGTGTAATATGATACAAGCATGGTGGATACGCCGCTGGTACTTCCTATATATAAGTGTTTGTATGATATTACATAGCGTAACGTTATTTGAATCATTTCAGTTTGATACATATAACATTTTATACAAATAACATACTTTTTCATAAGACATTGTTTTACAATCAGCTTATCTTATACAAACTCATTTTACATGGTTATTCATTTAACCTTACATTTAATTATACATATCAACTGATCTTATCGTTTTTCAAATGATTTACAAGATAAAGCAAATTACAAGGTTCATGACTAAACATTTTCTCAAATACAAGTCATGAATCCTATTTTCACAAACCTATGTATCTCACAGGCATTTTTATGCTGACGTACCTATTTTCACATGTGTTTTCAGGTGCTTTTCCGTAGGATGATGATCACAATACTAGGGCGGACCTGTGCCTTAGAGACATAAAATGGAGCTAGACTATGTTTAATTATGTTATAAACTCTGTTTTTCCTGTTTAAAACAATGTAACATCCTTGTTTAATAAATAAATAAAATTTTGTATGCCATGGTTATGAAACAATTAATTCTGTCGCGATCACTCCCCGGCGTTTCCGCCGCGGTCCGTTGTTATACGCGGTCGGGGTGTGATAGAAGAGTTGGTATCAGAGCCAATGGTTATAGGGAATTAGGTTATTAGTAATGCTTTGACCTAGACTATAACTTTTCTAGGAACCTAACACAAATTATTTGTGTTTAGATCTTAAAACATGCACATCACCTATCCTTAGGTGATTATCAGAACAAAAGCCAAAATTTTTCCGAAATGATTTTTGAAAAACAATCATCTGTTTTTGAATAATTTATTACAAGGTTTTGAACCCTCAATTGTAAGGTTTTGAACCCTCTGTTATATGGTTTTGAACCCTTTTCAGTATTGGTTTTTGGCCTTGTGCCTTCAAAATTTTCAAAAATCTCATCAAACGTTTTGGGTTTTAAATAATGTGAACACGTGCAAACTGGAAGGGTGAATGCCTGTATTCTGGGTTTTCTGTCTAGGCAAGCACTTCGTATACATCTCAACCAGACGCGAGACCAGTTGTGCTTACCTGGGAATTCTTGGGATGAGTGTTCACTTATAGGCGAGCATGTCTTCATTATACATTATTTTTGATCCATTTACTTTGATTAGTCACTGTGTGTCGTTTGTTTGCTTTGTGATACGGACGAATGACCACCATCTATGCTGTTTGCAATTCTTGTTTTTATCATCTCATTCTTTTCATCCAATCATCTCACTCGTTTCTTTTCATGTTTTCCTCTTTTAGAATGCCTCCTCGACGCGAGAACCAGATAGCAACTGCCGAACTGGCAGAAATTATTGCGCAGCAGATGGCTGCCCAATTCCCAAATCTCTTTGCTCAATGGAACCAAGCCAACAACAACAACAACAACAATGTTCCATGCAAGTACAAGGATTTTAACCAGGCTAAACCACTCAAGTTTAGTGGTTCTGAGGGAGCGACTGGGCTTCTTCAGTGGTTCGAGAGCATAGAGAATACTTTTCGCCATGTGCAGTGTCCGGATAATCGCAAGGTCGAGTTCTCCTCGAGCGTGTTTCAGAAGAGGGCTCTTACATGGTGGAATGGGGTGATGAGAGACCGAGGTGCAGAAGTTGCTCTCGCACAGACATGGGCTGAACTTAGAGCCCTTATGATGAGGGAATTCTGTCCTCGTCATGAGCAACGAGCGTTGGAGAAGGAATTTGATGATCTGAAGCAGGATAGTGGTGAGCATAGGGCTTATACTGATCGGTTTGAAGAGTTGAGTCTGCTTTGCCCGACTATGGTTACCCCACTCGACAAGGCTATCGAGAGATACATCGACGGCCTACCTGACTCGGTCCAAGACATTCTTACTGGTAGTAACCCTGCCACACTCCGTCAGGCAATCGAGTTATCAGCGACGCTGACTGAGTCGCAGATCAGAAAGAACAAGTTACATAGGAAGGGTGACAAAGGCAAGAAACAGTCGGCTGACAAGGGTGATAGCAAGAAAGGTCAAAACTTGAATGGAAAGAACTCTGGTTCTTCGAGGAGGTCAAGGAAGCGTAAGGCTTCCCAAAATTTTGCTATCACTGCCCAAGCTAATCAGGCAGCTCCTAACCAACCCGCACAGCTTCCAGCAAAGAAACCCTATTCAGGGAATGCACCTTTGTGCAATAGATGCAACAGTCACCATCAGCCGCAACATCAGTGCCGTTTCTGTACTAGCTGTGGGAAGTCAGGTCATTCTACCGAGGTTTGTCGGTTTGCTCAGAATCGCGCAGTTCAAAACCCGGCCCAACAAGTTGCACAGCCTCCTGCTCCGCAACAGGGTCAAGCTGTACGACCACAATACCCACCCGGTGCTTGTTACAATTGTGGGGATCTGACCCACTATAGGAATCGGTGCCCAAGACTGGCGAACCAGAACCAGAACCAGAATCAGGCTCCGGCCCCAGGCCGAGTCTTTAACATGAATGCCCAAGAGGCGCAGGCGGATGAGAATGTGGTGAACGGTACGTTCTTTATTAATAATCAGCCTGCATCTGTTCTTTTCGATTCTGGTGCCGATAAGAGTTTCGTGTCTTTGTCTTTTGAGCCAATGCTTCGAGTGTCTAGAACGAAACTAGGCAAATCTTTGACAGTAGAAGTTGCTAGTGGTGAACCCATTATTCTTGATTCTGTTCTTCGCAACTGCCAGTTGAATCTTAACGATCATCTTTTTCCAATCGATCTTACGCCTATGCAACTTGGAAGCTTCGACGTTATTGTGGGAATGGATTGGTTATCCAAGCATCACGCAGAGATAGTTTGTTCTGAGAAGATTGTTCGTGTGCCGCTTTCGACAGGCGAGATTCTGCAGGTTCAAGGTGAGAAGCCTACCGTTGGTCTCAAACTCATGTCTTGTTTTAAAGCTCGGAAGTATCTGCAGAAGAACTATGTGGCTTTCTTAGCACATGTTACAGAAGATAAAGGCAAGGGTAAGTCTATTTCAGATATTCCTGTCGTTCGGGATTATTCTGAAGTGTTCCCTGAAGATTTACCTGGTCTACCTCCAGCACGCCAAGTCGAGTTCCGCATTGATCTCGTACCTGGTGCCAACCCCATTGCCAGAGCTCCATATCGTCTTGCACCATCTGAGATGCAAGAGTTGTCTAAACAGCTTCAGGAGCTCTCTGACAAAGGTTTTATCCGTCCCAGCTTTTCACCTTGGGGTGCTCCCGTTCTTTTTGTTAAGAAGAAGGATGGATCCTTTAGGATGTGTATCGATTATCGTGAGCTTAACAAGCTTACCATCAAAAATCGATATCCTCTACCTCGCATCGATGATCTCTTTGATCAGTTACAGGGTGCTTCTTATTTTTCGAAGATTGATCTACGTTCCGGATATCATCAACTTCGGGTGCAAGAAGAAGACATTCCGAAAACAGCATTCCGCACTCGTTATGGGCATTATGAATTCACAGTCATGCCATTCGGTTTGACTAATGCTCCGGCTGTTTTCATGGACTTAATGAATAGGGTCTGCAAACCTTATTTGGATCAGTTCGTCATTGTTTTTATCGATGACATTTTGATTTACTCTAAGACACGAGCTGATCACGAGCAGCATCTTCGTCTTACTCTGGAACTCCTAAAGAAAGAACAACTTTTCGCCAAATTCTCCAAGTGCGAATTTTGGCTTAAAGAAGTTCAATTTTTGGGGCATGTTATCAACGAACAAGGTATCCATGTAGATCCCTCCAAGATCAGTGCGATTAAGGATTGGGATACACCTACTACTCCTACTGAAGTTCGTTCTTTTCTTGGTCTAGCGGGTTATTATCGCCGCTTCATTGAAAACTTCTCAAAGATTGCAGTTCCTTTAACTGCTCTAACTCAGAAGAAAATGCCCTTTTATTGGGGAAACAAACAAGAGGAAGCTTTTCAACACCTGAAGCAGAAGCTTTGCGATGCGCCTGTTCTATCATTGCCTGAGGGTGATGATGACTTTGTTGTGTATTGTGATGCATCGAAATTGGGTCTTGGCTGTGTTCTTATGCAAAGGAACAAAGTCATAGCCTATGCATCGAGGCAGTTGAAGATTCATGAGAAGAACTACACCACTCATGATCTTGAGTTGGGTGCAGTTGTCTTTGCTCTCAAGATCTGGAGACACTATTTGTACGGTACAAAATGTGTGGTTTTCACTGACCACAAAAGTCTTCAGCATATCTTCAACCAGAAAGAACTCAACATGAGACAACGACGTTGGGTTGAGCTTTTAAACGACTATGACTGCGAAATTCGCTACCATCCTGGTAAGGCGAATGTCGTAGCTGATGCATTGAGTCGTAAGGAACGTACCAAGCTTCATTGTGTACGTGTTCAATCTGTTATTCAAGCTCGATCCGATATCCAAGCACGCATTTCTCAGTCTCAGCAATCTTGTGTTTCACAAGGATTGATGGATAAGGAATTTCCTTATCACATAACGCCTGCTCTGGAACTGAAGGACAATGGATCATATTACTTCATGGACCGTTTGTGGGTCCCAAGCCAGGATGATCTTCGTACCTTGCTTATGGATGAAGCCCATAAGTCTCGCTATTCTATTCATCCGGGCTCAGATAAAATGTATAAGGATCTTCGTATTCACTATTGGTGGCCTGGTATGAAGAAAGACATTGCCTTATACGTATCCAAATGCCTTACTTGTCTTAAGGTTAAGGCTGAACATCAGCGTCCATCTGGTTTATTGGAGCAACCAGAGATCCCAGTTTGGAAATGGGAAAACATTACTATGGATCTTGTTACCAAACTCCCGCGCACAAAGAAAGGTCATGATGCCATCTGGGTAGTCGTTGATCGTCTTACAAAGTCAGCACATTTCTTACCAATCCGTAAGGATTTTCCTACTGACAGACTTGCTCAAATCTATGTAGATGAAATTGTGGCTCGACATGGTGTTCCTTTGAACATCATTTCTGACAGAGATGCTCGTTTCACTTCTCATTTTTGGAGAACCATGCAATCTGCCATGGGGACCCAACTTAATCTGAGCACAGCTTATCATCCGCAAACGGATGGTCAATCTGAGAGAACAATCCAGACTCTGGAGGATATGCTAAGAGCTTGTGTGATCGATTTTGGTGGTAGCTGGGATTCACATCTTAAATTGATTGAATTCTCCTACAACAACAGTTATCACACTAGCATCAAAATGGCTCCTTTCGAGGCTCTCTATGGTCGAAAATGTCGTTCACCAGTCTGCTGGAATGAGATTGGCGAGGCTCAACTTACTGGACCTGCCCTCATTTTAGAGACAACTGACAAGGTCAAGAAAGTTCGTGATAACCTTCAGGCAGCTAGAAGTCGTCAGAAGATTTACGCGGATCCAAAACGCAAACCCTTGGATTTTCAAGTCGGTGATCATGTATTACTTAAGGTCTCACCTTGGAAAGGTGTGATCAGATTTGGAAAGAAAGGAAAACTTGCACCTAGATACGTTGGACCATTCAAGATCGTCGAAAGAATCGGAAAGGTGGCCTACAGACTTGAGTTACCTCCTGAACTGGGAAATGTTCATCCAACTTTTCACATATCAAATCTCAAGAAGTGTACAGCTGATGAGAACTACTCCATACCGCTTGACGAAATTCGTGTTGGCAAAACACTGAAATTTGTTGAGAAACCAGTGGAAATCATGGAACGTGAAGTCAAGTGGCTTAAACGCAAGCGCATTCCTTTGGTCAAGGTTCGCTGGGAAGCTAAGCGTGGACCTGAGTTTACTTGGGAACGCGAAGATCAAATGAAGGCGAAATATCCACATCTTTTTCCACGAGTTTCCTCTAAATAAATTTCGGGACGAAATTTCCACAAGTAGGGGAGACTGTAACAACTGTGCTTGTAATCACTATGAACAGTTATGTTATCAATAAAACAATGTTATTTGATCCCAATGTTTGTTTTGTTATGTTTTACATTTTTCATGTTTTGACTTTTGTTCAATTCCAAACTCTACATCACTTTCTGGAGAGTTATACGCAAACTAGTGCGTAAACGTACTCAGTTTAATGCGAGAAATACTCCGGAACATCAACATATACTCAACATACCTTAAATAACCTTTAAATAACTTAGAAATAAGTTTTGAAGGCATTGGTATGGCAAAATCAAGTTAATTCGCTTACAGGGACTAAACTTGACAAACTGCGAAAGTATGTCAATTTGAACTGTAACGAACATTCCAGAACATAACCATAAGTTAAACACACCTTAAATATCCTTTACATAGCTTAGAAATAGGCTTTGAGAGGTTCGGTGTGCTAAAATAAACTTTTGGGACATTCAGGGACTAAAAGTGTCAAAAAGTGCACAAGTTTGCATTTTCGCGCATAACTTACGTTCTGAATACATCTGGACATCCAAAAATTTATGTAAGCATGACTACATTATATTTTAGTGTTCGCCTTAAGAAAATTCCATTCGTCGCGTCATTTGGATCGTTTTTCGCGCTTATGCGCATTCCGTCGTAATTAACCGAACATCGCGACCGTACGGCCAAACGAACCGACATCCGAGATATTTTTGAACACATTTTAAGTTCCCTATACTTTAACTTCATTTTAGAGCTTTGAAATGGGGTTAACGGGCCTTAAACGTGTCAAAAATGGCCTAAATACAGTTCAGGGACCAAATGTGTAATTATGCCAAACTTTGGCTAGCGGTGCGCTACACTTTTAGTGTAGCGGTGCGCTAGCCTATCTGCAGACCAGATTCAATGCATTTCACAGCAGAATGCAGCTGGTTAATTGTCATCCACACATTTCCAAGAGTCTAGTCAGCTGATAAGGATGGCATTTTGTCACCACAACTTGCCGACACTTGTACGGTTATGATCGAAACACGTTTTTCCATGAAATGATCTCAACGGTTCCCTAAACACTATAAATAACCCACCCCCCTTTGTTCAAAATCACAAGAAACTCACTTTGAGAAACTCTAAGTTGAAACATTTGTTTCATACCTGAGATTTTCGAATTGAGTTTAGCATTCGGGGACCCTGGGTTAGTATTCTTTCGTTCTTTTCCTTATTTTACTGCTTTTCGAGTCAGAAAGTCAAACTTTGTTTGACTTTCAGCGTTGACCAGTAATGGTCAATGCGAAGTTCGTTTGAACTTCGCAACGTGAGTGTAATCACGTTGGTCATAGTCCTTTGGGACTATGCCCACTGATTACCACGTTGTCTAGAGTCGTAGGGTAGGCAATCTAATAAATCGCCTATACCTTCGAACTCGACCCATTTGGTCGATCATTTGGATCCGACCAAATACATTAGGTGACCATAGTAGGTAGGGAATAACCTTCCGAGGTTATACCCTATGGTCACATCGTTTAAGTAGTTGTATGATAGGTAGTTTATATGCCTTAGGTAAATTACCAAAATACCCTTTTCATGCATAATTGGTAATTTAGCATATGTAACCTAAACTTTTGCCACATAACTGATTATGTAACATGTTTAGGCATATAATACTTGTCATAGGACTAGTTAGGCGGTCCGAACGCGTTTTACGCGCACGATGCGTTAAAGTAGCATAAGCTACCTAAACGGATCGTAATGGGTCGATAAGACTTAGGTCAAGTTTCATTTAGCATGTAGGCTTTGTTAAACCATATCATATGAGTTCCTACACTCATTTGGTTTACAAACCCTAATGCTACCCAGTCTTCCGATATAGGTCCGGTTTATTAACATAGTTACCTATATTAGGTGCCGTTTGATTCCGTGATCTATAGCATTACTCGGTGGTTATCTTTAGACAACTGAGCAATCTCAAGTGAGTACATAGACCCCTCTTTTACTGTTTTCCAACTGTTTTGGGGTGGAACACATGTGCCTACTTGTTACTTTCATGCTTTCCTGTTTTCACATCATATACATGCTATGTTCAGTAGTACATTATAGTACATGATTTCATTACATTTCATGCTAGGTGTGCCCATTGTGTGCATTACTTGGTACATTGTTTTACATGACATTTTATGCTAGGTGTGCCCATTGTGTGCATTACTTAGTACATTGTTTTACATGACATTTTATGCTAGGTGTGCCCATTGTGTGCATTACTTAGTACATCGTTTTACATGACATTTTATGCTAGGTGTGCCCATTGTGTGCATTACTTAGTACATCGTTTTACATTACATTTTCACGCTATGTATGTTCATTTGATTACATACTTAGTGCATCACATGCTTCCATTTTTGGTATAACATTTGGTTTGGTTAACATGGGACAATACATTCATTAACATTGATCATGCCATTCGTTAGTAGGTAGTGGTACCATAGGAATTGACAACTCCCGTTCCGGACATCCCAGGGTAAGGGGACAGAAAGGAATGACCGAATTCGATATACATAACTTAGATAAATCTTTAATTTGTTTAAAGGTTTATCGCCTCAGTCTCAAGGCTTGGATGTATGCATATTAACAATACCGCATAAATGTTTGTATCAGTATAGCATGCATTTGTTACACACAACATGACTTTGATTTAAACTGTGTTTTACTTCAATACCTTGTTGTTGTGCATTTTACATATGGTTTAGTTGATACATTTCACTTACCATACATGACATTTTGATTACACATTACATGATCTACATTGAACATAAACATTTTGACATTGATATACACATTTGGTGGTTTACATTGGACATAGACATTTTGACATGGTTTACACAATAACACTTGACAATTGGTTTGTACATGAACATTTTACATCTTGATGGTTTGGTTTGATTAAATGATTAAGTAACGATACGTGTGTAATATGATACAAGCATGGTGGATACGCCGCTGGTACTTCCTATATATAAGTGTTTGTATGATATTACATAGCGTAACGTTATTTGAATCATTTCAGTTTGATACATATAACATTTTATACAAATAACATACTTTTTCATAAGACATTGTTTTACAATCAGCTTATCTTATACAAACTCATTTTACATGGTTATTCATTTAACCTTACATTTAATTATACATATCAACTGATCTTATCGTTTTTCAAATGATTTACAAGACAAAGAAAATTACAAGGTTCATGACTAAACATTTTCTCAAATACAAGTCATGAATCCTATTTTCACAAACCTATGTATCTCACAGGCATTTTTATGCTGACGTACCTATTTTCACATGTGTTTTCAGGTGCTTTTCCGTAGGATGATGATCACAATACTAGGGCGGACCTGTGCCTTAGAGACATAAAATGGAGCTAGACTATGTTTAATTATGTTATAAACTCTGTTTTTCCTGTTTAAAACAATGTAACATCCTTGTTTAATAAATAAATAAAATTTTGTATGCCATGGTTATGAAACAATTAATTCTGTCGCGATCACTCCCCGGCGTTTCCGCCGCGGTCCGTTGTTATACGCGGTCGGGGTGTGACAATAGGTATGGGTTGTGAAGCTTATGTGAAGCAATACACTCCAAACAAATTAGAAGTACGATCCACTAAGTGTATCTTTGTAGGATATCCTAAAGATGAATTAGGATATTATTTCTATGATCCAATAGAGAAAAAGGTATTTGTTACTCAAAAGGCTAAGTTCTTGGAACCTAAGTTCCTTATGGAAGGAATTAGTAGAACAATGGAGCTTGATGAGGATCAAGAACCACAAGCCGATACACGTGTGGTTGAAACTAGCACTCAACAAGAGGTTGTTGAAAACGATCAAGTGGTTGATCAATACACACAAAATGTTCGCAGATCTGGTAGAATCAGTAGTCCACCTGAAAGATATGTATTTTTCATGGATGGATGCTACGTGGTAGATTCGGGTGAACCAACCACATACCATGATGCAATATCAAAATCTGATTATGACAAATGGCTTGAAGCCATGAACGTAGAGATGCAATCCATGTATGATAACCAAGTATGCGAATTGGCTGTGCTACCTCTTAACTCCAAAGTAGTTGGAAATAAGTGGGTTTTCAGGAAGAAAAAGGTATGCATGGAAACTTGGATACTTATTAAGGGAGACTTGTAGCAAAAGATTTCACTCAAACTCAAAGGGTTGATTATGATGAAACCTCCTCACCCGTAGCAATGCTAAAGTCAATTAGTATATTATCTGCCATACTTGCATAATATGATTATGAGATTTGGCAAAAGGATGTTAAAACGACTTTCCTTAATGGATATCTTGAGGAAGATGTCTATATGGTTCAGCCTGAAGGTTTTATCGATCCAAAACATCCTAACAAAGTATGCAAGTTAAAGAAATCAATCTATGAATTGAAACAAGCATCTAGAAGTTGAAATCATCGTTTTGATGAAGATATTAGGGAATATGGATTCATCAAGAACGTCGATGAAGCTTGTGTGTATAAGAAGGCTAGTGGGAGCATTATTACTTTCTTAGTATTATATGTCGATAACATTCTACTATATGGAAATGATATTCCAACCATGGTAGGTGTGAAAGCCTAGCTTGGAAGTTGTTTTCCATTAATGATCTTGATGAAGCCGCCTATATTTTGGGAATAAAGATCTATAGGGATAGATCAAGGCGCTTGATAGGTTTATACCAAAGTGCATACATTGATAAAATCTTGAAAAGGTTCAAGATATAGAACTTTATGAATGTCACACCCCGACCGCGTAAAACAACAAACCGTGGCGGAAACGTCGGGGAGTGATGCGACAGAATTACTGTTTCAACAACCATGGTAATTAAAGGTTTATATTATTGATTAAAGAATTTACATTGTCTTGGGAATTTAAACGAAACATAACATAAAAAACTGTCTTTTAAGTCACTAAGGCCCAAGTCCGCCTAAGTGAAGCACAAACATCATCATGCATTAGCACCTGAAACACATGCGAAAATAGGTACGCCAGCATAAAAATGGCTGTGAGATACATAGGTTTTGTTTATGCAGGATTCATGACTTGTAGTTAAAAGAAGTGTTTAACAAAAATGTAGTCATGAATCTTGTAAAATGTTTTCTTTTAAAAAATTATGTGAAAATCGATAATAAAATCATATGATATAAAAGAAATATGCATTGTTAACTAAATAACCAAGTAAAAGTGAGTTTGTATAAAATGTGCAATTTGTAGAACAATGTCATGTTCTTGTAAAAATGTTTCATGTCCTTGACAAAGTGGTTTAGGTAACGCAACAATGTATTATACAATAAAAGCACATATATATAGGAAGTACCATCGGCGTATCCACCATGCTTTTATCATATAACACATAGCCCCGTTACATAAATCACTTATCAGCAACCAACTAAAATGTCATCCATACAAGTGATAATGTAAATGTGATAACAATGTCATGTACGGTGAATAAAAGCATTTACTCAACCCCGTAGGAAAATGTACAAAACAAAGTTTTTGAATAAACCAAAGTTTAAATCAAATGTAGTGTTTTGCAGAAAACAATGCTCTATGATTACAAACATTTATGCAGTAATGTTTATTCGCATACATTCAAGCCTTGCAACTGTGGCGACAAACCTTTAAAAAAATTAAAGGTTCATCTAAGTTATGTATATCAGATTCTGTCATTCCCAACTTCCAAACAAACCTAGGAAGTCGGAAACGAGAGTTGTCAATTCCTATGGTACAATTACATAATACCGAGCGGCGTAGCTAATGTTAATGAATGTATTATTGTCCCGATTAAACATACCAAATGTCATAACCAATGTAGCATGTGAAAACCATGTACTAAGTATGCTAAGTAAACTTACATAGTAGAAATGTTCATGAAATTAATGTGCTAGCATGCTAAGTAAACATACATAACAAAGATGTTTATGAAATCAATGTGCTACCATGCTAAGTAAACATACATAGCAAAGATGTTTATGAAATCAATGTGCTAGCATGCTAAGTAAACATACATAGCAAAACACAATTGAAAGCATGTACTATATGTGTACTAGGTGAAACTAGCATGTTTATGTCATAAAAGCCATGAAAGCATGAAAGTAACAAGTATGCACATGTGTATCACCCCAAAGTAGTTGAAAGAGGTAAAAGAGGGGAACTATGTACTCACTTGGGATTGCTTATTAGTCTTGAGAATAAGACCAATTTAAGCTCCAAGTATCACGGAATCAAACGGCACCTAATATAGTTAACTATGTTAATAATCGGTTCCTAGATCAGGAGATAGGATAGAACGGTGTTCTAAAAATCAAATGAGTAATTGAACTCATATGGTATGATTTAATAGAGCTAACATTCTGATTTGGAAGTCTACCTAAGTGCTCTTGACCCGTTTCGACCCGTTATGGTAGTATAAGCTACTATAACGCGTCGGTTGCGTAAAACTATGGTCGGAGGGTTATCAATGAGCTATGTCAAGTATTACATGCCCAATTATACCTAAATATGTTACTAAATCAAATTAGATGTCAAAAATATGTTCACATATGCACAATATGGATTTAAGCTTCAAAAGGGCATTTGGGTCATTTCCTATGGGCATATAAGCTACTTAACATTGAACTAACCAATCCTCGGTGATCATAAGGTATAACCTCATGGGTTATTCCCTATGTAACTATGATCACTAATCATGCTTGGTCGGACCCTAAAGATCAACCAAACGGGTCGGGTTCGAAAGTTTAAGCGATTGTCTAGACCGCTTAACTAATGACCCTAAACAAGCACTAAACTAATAGTGATGAGTTAAACATCTCAAACATGTTTAACTAACCTATAAAACTGATTTGGTATCAACACAAAGTGTTTTGATACCTAAAAGTAGTTCTATTGCAAAATGCGTGCTAAAACGCATTTTGACCGAAACTAGACTCGTCACTACACCTAGTTAACGTGGTAATCAGTAGGTATAATCGCTAAGGATTATAACCATCATGATTACAATCACGTTACAAAGTTCAAACGAACTTTGCGTTGACCATTGACTGGTCAAAGATTAAAGTTAAACAATGTTTGACTTTCTCGCTAGGAAAGCGATAAAAGAACGAAGGAAGCTTACAAAGGGTCCTTGCTAGGGAGAACTTGATCTTAAAATCTCAGGTATGAAGTATTACAACTTCAACTTAGAGAATTCAGATCAAGGGTGAATGAAATGAGAAGATGGCATGGCTATTTATACTTGTAGCAAGTTCATAGGATCAAGACACATGTTTGTGTGGCTAACAAACATGATATCTCCACCATACAAGTGTTTGATGCAGGTTAGAAACCTTGGAGAGGTGTTAACTTGGTTAACACACAAAGAATTTACAATAACAGCCCCTAAACTATCAAACAGTTGCTAAAAAATCAAAAAATCTGGAACTGGGCACTTTTAGGCGCCCCGCGTAAGATGAGGACAGGTCTTACGCGTCCCGCCTGGTCCTCATAGTTCAGCTAAAGTTTCAATGTTGACAGTTCAGGTCCCTGCATTTGCATAAGCCCATTTCAAGCACTTTTAACGCACGTTAATCCTTTTTCAATGCCCTACAAGGTGGTCAAAGTATAGTGGACTCAAAATGTGCTCATAAAACTCTCGGATGTTGGCTCGTTTGGTCGTACGGTCACGTTATTTGTCAAATTACGACGAAACTCAAACGGACACGAAAACGATCCAAATTACGCGACGAATGGTATTTTTGTAAGCCGATCACTAAAATAAAAATATTTTAGTGTGTACAAAAATTTTGGATGTCCAGATGTGGTCAAAACATAAGATATGAGCGTAAATGCAAACTTACGCTGTTTTTTGTCACCTTTAGTCCTTGTAAGATCAAATAAGCATATTTTTGCACACCGAGCCACCCAAAGCTTATTTCTAAGCTATGTTTAGGTTATTTATGGTATGTTTAGCTTATGATCAAGTTCTGGATAGTACGTTGCCTTACGTAATGACATACTTTTGCAGTTTGACGCAAATAGTCCCTGTAGCGAATAAACTTGTTTTTGCCATACCAAACCCTTTAAAACTTATTTCTAAGTTATGTAAAGGTTATTTAAGGTATTTTAAGCTTATGTTGCTATCCCGGAGTGTTTTTCGTGTTAAACTGATTACGTTTATGCATCAGTTTGCGTATAACTTCCCAGAAAGCAATATAGAGTTTAAAATCAATCAAAAATCAAAATGTGCATAATATCAAACATAATTAACAAAAATTGGGATGAAAACACCTTGTTTTATTAGTATTGGATTGTTCAAAGTTTGTAAAATGATTACACAAACACAGATGTCACAGTCTCCCCTACTTTAGGAAATTTTGTCCCGAAATTTATTTAGAGGAAACTTGTGAGAATAGGTGCGGATATTTCTCTTTCATATGATCTTCATGTTCCCAAGTAAATTCTGGACCACGTTTAGATTCCCAGCGAACTTTAACAATTGGGACGCGCTTGTGTTTAAGCTTTTTGACTTCACGGTCCATGATTTCCACATGTTTCTCAACGAAGTGCATCGTGTTATCAACACGAATTTCATCAAGTGGTATGTGGAGGTTCTCTTCAGCTAAACACTTTTTGAGATTGGACACATGGAAAGTTGGATGAACATTTCCAAGTTCAGGAGGTAGCTCAAGTCTGTAGGCTACTTTTCCGATCCTTTCAACGATCTTAAATGGTCCAACATAACGTGGTGCAAGTTTTCCTTTCTTTCCAAATTGGGTTACTCCTTTCCAAGGGGATACTTTAAGTAGGACGTGATCACCAACTTGAAATTCTAAGGGCTTGCGTCGTCGATCCGCGTAACTCTATTGATGGCTTCTAGCTGTCTGAAGGTTATCACAAATCTTCTTGACCTTAACTGTAGTCTCTAGAATTAGTTCAGGTCCAGTAAGTTGAGCTTCACCTATCTCATTCCAGTAGACCGGTGAACGACATTTTCGACCGTATAAAGCTTCGAAAGGAGCCATGTTAATGCTAGAGTGATAACTATTGTTGTAGGAGAATTCGATCAACGGTAGATGCGAGCCCCAACTACCACCAAAATCGATCACACAAGCTCTAAGCATATCCTCCAGTGTCTGGATTGTTCTCTCAGAATGACCATCCGTTTGAGGATGATATGCCGTGCTCAAATTGAGTTGGGTTCCCATGGCAGATTACATGGTTCTCCAAAAGTGAGACGAGAATCGAGCATCTCTGTCAGATATGATGTTCAAAGGAACGCCATGTCGAGATACAATCGCATCTACATATATCTTAGCAAGCTTGTCAGCAGATAGATCCTCATGGATTGGCAAGAAATGTGCTGACTTTGTTAGACGATCAACGATTACCCAAATGGCATCATGACCTCTTTTAGTGTGTGACAGCTTGGTATTTGGAAACATATAAGGCAATGTCTTTCTTCATACCCGGCCACCAATACTGGGTTCGAATATCCTTATACATTTTGGCTGCACTAGGATGAATAGAATAACGAGACTTATGAGCTTCATCCATTAGCAAGGTGCGAATATTTTCTAGACTTGGGACCCACAAACGGTCCCTAAAATAAAATATCCCAAAGTCTTTTAGTTCAAGCTCAGGCTTAGGATGACACGGTAATTCTTTACCCATCAAACCTTGTGTAACAAACGTATGTTGAGCTTGAGAAATACGGGTTTGAATGTCAGATCGAACCTGAAGACAGTGAAGCTTGACATGTTCTTTGTGACTTAATGCATCTGCCACGACATTCGCCTTACCAGGATGGTAGCGAATTTCGCAATCATAGTCGTTTAGAAGTTCAACCCAACGTCGTTACCTCATGTTAAGTTCATTCTGATTGAAGATATGCTGGAGACTTTTGTGATCAGTAAACACTACACACTTTGTACCATACAGGTAGTGTCTCCAGATTTTGAGAGCAAAGACTACTGCACCCAATTCAAGATCATGAGTGGTGTAGTTCTTCTCTTGCACCTTCAGCTAGCTTGATGCATAAGCTATGACTTTGTTTCTTTGCATAAGAATGCAACCAAGGCCTAAGTTGGATGCATCACAGTACAAGACAAAGTCGTCGTTGCCCTCAGGCAAAGATAGAATAGGTGCGTCACAGAGCTTCTGTTTCAATGTCTGAAAAGCTTCCTCTTGTTTGGATCCCCACTCAAAAGGTTTATTCTTCTTAGTTAGAGCAGTGAGAGGAACCGCAATCTTGGAGAAATTTTCAATGAAACAGCGGTAATAACCCGCTAGACCAAGAAATGAACGAACCTCGGTAGGAGTAGTAGGTGTATCCCAATCCTTAATCACACTGATTTTGGCAGGATCTACATGTATACCTTGTTCGTTAACGATGTGCCCCAAAAATTGAACTTCCTTAAGCCAGAATTTGCACTTGGAGAATTTGGCGAAAAGTTGTTCTTTCTTTAGGAGCTCCATAGTAAGACGGAGATGTTGCTCATGATCAGCTTGAGTCTTAGAATAGATCAAAATGTCATCAATGAAAACGATGATGAACTTATCCAAATAAGGCTTGCAGACCCTATTCATCAAGTCCATGAAAACAGCAGGAGCATTTGTTAGACCGAAAGGCATAACAGTAAAACTCATAATGACCATATCGAGTACGGAAGGCTGTTTTGGGAATATCTTCTTCAAGCACTCGAAGTTGATGATACCCAGAACGCAGATCAATCTTTGAAAAGCAAGTAGCGCCCTGTTGCTGATCAAAGAGATCATCAATGCAAGGTAGGGGATATCGATTCTTGATGGTAAGCTTGTTGAGCTCACGGTAATCGATACACATCCTAAAAGATCCATCTTTCTTTTTCACGAATAGGATAGGAGCGCCCCATGGTGAGAAGCTTGAATGAATGAATCCTTTATCAGAAAGCTCATGAAGTTGTTTAGATAACTCTTGCATCTCAGACAGTGCAAGGCGATAAGGGGATTTAGCAATAGGATTAGCACCAAGTACAAGATCAATATGGAACTCAACTTGGCGCACATGGGGTAAACCAGTTAATTCTTCAGGAAATACCTCAGGATAATCCCAAACAACAGGGATATCTTGGATAGTCTTACCCTTGCCTTTCTCCTCTATGACATGTGCCAAGAAAGCAACATATTTCTTTCGTAGGTATTTTTGGGCTTGGGTACAAGACATGAGTTTAAGGCTACTAATGGGTTTCTCCCCACGAACTTCTAAGGTTTCACAAATCGAAAGTGGTATACGGACAATCTTCTCAAAACATACCACCTCAGCATGGTACTTGGATAACCAATCCATTCCTACTATTACATCGAAGCTCCCGAGATGCATCGGTGTGAGGTCAATAGGAAAAGATGGTTATTAAGATTCAACTGGCAATTTCGAAGAATGGAATCGAGTACAACGGGTTCACCACTAGCTACTTCTACTGTCAAGGGCTTTCCTAGTTTTGTTCTAGTCATCGAAAGCATAGGCTCAAAAGCTAAGGACACAAAACTCTTATTAGCACCCGAATAAAATAGAACAGAAGCAGGATGGTTATTAACAAGGAACATACCGTTCACCACTTCGTTATCTGCGCGAGCCTCATTTGCATTCATATTAAAAACTCTACCACGAGCCGGTGCCTGATTCATATTTGCCAACCTTGGGCAGTTGTTCATGTAGTGGGTCAGATCCCCACAGTTGAAACATGAACCAGGAGGATAATGAGGTCGTACAATATTCTGGCAGGGTTTTGTGCTAAGTTTTGAGCTGCCTGATTTTGGTTCGGAGCAAAACGGTAGGTGTTCGCAAGATGACCAAATTTATCACAATTTGTGTAGATGCGACATTGCACTTGTGGTTGGTGGTGGCTGTTATATCTGTTACACAGAGGTGCATTACCAGCATACTGCCTCTTGGCAGCGGGTTGTGCAGCCTGATTAGGCGTAGCCTGTTATGCTACCACAACGAAATTATTAGAAGCCTTACGCTTCCTTGATTTCTTTGAAGACTCAGCAGCCTTCTTGCCTTTCTGCTCCTTGGTGTTATCAGATTGTTTCCGCTTCTTATCCCCCTTTCTGTGGAGTTTACCCTTCTTGACTTGCGATTCAGTAAGGGTTGCAGGTTGCTTAATGGCCTGTCGGACGGTAGTGGGGTTGCCGCCAGTGACAATATCCTGAACAGGATCTTTGCAAACCGTCTATGTATTTCTCGACAGCCTTATCCAAAGGCGTGACCATTGTAGGACAGAGCAAGCTTAACTCTTCGTATCTGTCAGTGTACGCACGGTGTTCACCACTGTCTTGTTTCAGGTCATGGAACTCATCCTCAAGTTCCCTCTTCTCGTGACAAGGGCAGAACTCTCTCATCATAAGAGCTCTGAGTTCCTCCCATGCCTGACCCAAAGCAACATCAGCACCTCGGTCTCTCATTACCCCATCAGCACCTCGGCCTTACGATTGTTCGGACACTGAACATGGCGGAAGGTGCTCTCAAGACTCTCAAACCACTGGAGAATCCCAGTTGCTCCTTCAGAACCACTAAACTTGAGTGGTTTAACCGAGTTAAAACATTTGAAATTGCACGGAGCAGGTACATTATTGTTATTGTTGGCTTGCTTTATTTGAGTTATGAGATTCGGTAGCATGGCAGCCATCTGCTCTGCTATAATAGCCGCCAGTTCGGCATCTGGTTGTTGAACGTTAAGTCGAGGAGGCATTCTAAAAGAGGAAACATGAGAGAAAACGAGTGAGATGATGTGATGAAAAAAATGTGATAGCAATAAAAATCGACAAAATACAAGGCTGGTGGTCTTTTGTTAGTTACGACAAAGCAAACAAACGACACACAGTGACAAATCAAAGTAAATAGGTCATAATAATGTATCGCTGAAGACATGCTCGCCTATAATTGAACACTCACCCCAAGAGTTCCTAGGAAAGAGTGACTGGTCCGATACTGCGGATTTATACGAACACTCTAGCATTAGACATAAAACTCAGGGTACAAGCATTCACTCTTCCAGTTTGCACGTGTTCACATTATTTAGAGACAAACTTTAACGAGATTTTGAAAATTTGGAAGGCACATGGCCAAAAGAAATCATCTAAGGATAGATGATTGATTTCAAAATCATTTTGGAAAATTGTGTTCATGTTTTGGTAATCACCTAAGGATACGTGACGTGTATTGTTTTAAGATCTAAACACAAGTAAACTTGTGTTAGGGTCCTAAAAAGTTATAGTCTAGGTCAAAGCATTACTAATAACCTAATTCCCTATAATCATTGGCTCTGGTACCAACTTTTCTGTCACACCCCGACCGAGTAAAACAACAAACCGTGACGGAAACGTCGGGGAGTGATGTGACAGAATTATTGCTTCAACAACCATGGTAATTAAAGTTTTATATTATTGATTAAAGAGTTTACGTTGTCTTGGGAATTTAAACAAAACATAACATAAATAATTGTCTTTTAAGTCACTAAGGCCCAAGTCCGCCTAAGTGAAGCACAAACATCATCATGCATTAGCACCTGAAACACATGCGAAAATAGGTACGTCAGCATAAAAATGCCTGTGAGATACATAGGTTTTGTTTATGCAGGATTCATGACTTGTAGTTAAAAGAAGTGTTTAACAAAAATGTAGTCATGAATCTTGTAAAATGTTTTCTTTTATAAAACCGTGTGAAAATCGATAAGAAAATCATATGATATAAAAGAAATATGCATGGTTAACTAAATAACCAAGTAAAAGTGAGTTTGTATAAAATGTGCAATTTGTAGAACAATGTCGTGTTCTTGTAAAAATGTTTCATGTCCTTGACAAAGTGGTTTAGGTAACACAACAATGTATTATACAATAAAAGCACTTATATATAGGAAGTACCAACGGCGTATAAAATGCTTTTATCATATAACACATAGCCCCGTTACATAAATCACTTATCAACAACCAACCAAAATGTCTTGTTAAATGTCAAAATGTTTATGTGAAAACCATGTTCAATGTCATGTGTGATATGTATCACGTATAACCAAATGTAATGCATAGCAAGTAGAAAGTATCCACTCAAACTATGTGATAATGTAAATGTGATAACAATGTCATGTACGGTGAGTAAAAGCATTTACTCAACCCCGTAGGAAAATATACTAAACAACGTTTTTGAATAAACCTAAGTTTAAATCAAATGTTATGTTTTGCAGAAAACAATGCTCTATGATTACAAACATTTATGCAGCAATGTTTATTCGCATACATTCAAGCCTTGCGACTGTGGCGACAAACCTTTAAACAAATTAAAGGTTCATCTAAGTTATGTATATCGGATTCTGCCATTCCCAACTTCCAAACAAACCTAGGAAGTCGGAAACGGGAGTTGTCAATTCCTATGGTACCATTACATACTACCGAGCGGCGTAGCTAATGTTAATGAATGTATTATTGTCCCAATTAAACAAACCAAATGTCATAACCAATGTAGCATGTGAAAACCATGTACTAAGTATGCTAAGTAGACATACATAGTAGAAATGTTCATGAAATCAATGTGCTAGCATGCTAAGTAAACAAACATAGCAAAGATGTTTATGAAATCAATGTGCTAGCAAGCTAAGTAAACATACATAGCAAAACACAATTGAAAGCATGTACTATAAGTGTACTAGGTGAAACTAGCATGTTTATGTCATAAAAGCAATGAAAGCATGAAAGTAACAAGTATGCACATGTGTATCACCCCAAAGTATTTGAAAGTGGTAAAAGAGGGGAACTATGTACTCACTTGGGATTTCTTATTAGTCTTGAGAATAAGACCAATTTAAGCTCCAAGTATCACGGAATCAAACGACACCTAATATAGGTAACTATGTTAATAATCGGATCCTAGATCGGGAGATATGATAGAATGGTGTTCTATAAATCAAATGAGTAATTGAACTCATATGGTATGATTTAATAGAGCTAACATTCTGATTTGGAAGTCTACCTAAGTGCTCTTGACCCGTTTCGACCCGTTATGGTATTATAAGCTACTATAACGCGTCGGTTGAGTAAAACTATGGTCGGATGGTTATCAATGAGCTATATCAAGTCTTAGATGCCCAATTATACCTAAATATGTTACTAAATCAGATTAGATGTCAAAAATATTTTCACATACAAACAATATGGATTTATGCTTCAAAAGGGCATTTTGGTCATTTCCTATGGGCATATAAGCTACTTAGCATTCAACTAACCAATCCTAGGTGATCATAAGGTATAAGCTCAGGGGTTATTCCCTATGTAACTATGATCACTAATCATGCTTGGTCGTATCCTAAAGATCGACCAAACGGGCCGGGTTCGAAAGTTTAAGCGGTTGTATAGACTGCTTAACTAACGACCCTAAACAAGCACTAAACTAATAGTGACGAGTTAAACATGTCAAAACGTGTTTAACTAACTTATAAAACTGATTTGGTATCAAAACAAAGTGTTTTGATAGCTAAAAGTAGTTCCGTTGCAAAATGCGTTGATTATAACCATCGTGATTACAATCACGTTACAAAGTTAAAACGAACTTTGCATTGACCATTGACTGGTCAAAGCTGAAAGTCAAACACTGTTTGACTTTCTAGCTAGGAAAGTGATAAAAGAACGAAGGAAGCTTACAAAGGGTCCTTGCTAGGGAGAACTTGATCTTAAAATCTCAGGTATGAAGTATTACAATTTCAACTTAGAGAATTCAGATCAAGGGTGAATGAAATTAGAAGATGGCATGGCTATTTATACATGTAGCAACTTCATAGCATAAACACACATGTTTTTGTGGCCAACAAGCATGGAATCTCAACCATATAAGTGTTTGATGCAAGTTAGAAGCCTTGGAGAGGTGTTAACTTGGTTAACACACAAACAATTTACAATAACAGCCCCTAAACTATCAAACAGATGCTGAAAAATCAAAAAATATGGAACTGGGCACTTTTAGGCACCCCGCATAAGATGAGGACAGGTCTTACGCGGCCAGCCTGGTCCTCACAGTTCAGCAAAAGTTTCAATGTTGACAATTCAGGTCCCTGCAGTTGCATAAGCCCATTTCAAGCACTTTTAAAACCCGTTAAGCCATTTTCAAGGCCCTACAAGGTTTTCAAAGTATAGAGGACTCAAAATGTGCTCGGAAAACTCTTGGATGTCGGCTCGTTTGGTCATACAGTCACGTTATTCGTCAAATTACGACGAAACTCAAACGGACTATAAAACGATCCAAATTACGCGACGAATGGTATTTTTGCATGCCGATCACAAAAATAAGAATATTTTAGTGTGTACAAAAATTATGGTTGTCCAGATGTGGTCAGAACGTAAGATATGCGCGTAAATGCAAACTTACCCGTTTTTGACACTTTTAGTCCCTGTAAGATCAAATAAGCATATTTTTGCACACCGAACCACCCAAAGCTTATTTCTAAGCTTTTTTAGGTTATTTATGATATGTTTAGCTTATGATCAAGTTCTGGATAGTACGTTGCCTTACGTAATGGCCGACTTTTGCAGTTTGACGTAAATAGTCCCTTTAAGCGAATGAACTTGTTTTTGCCATACCAAACTTTGCTATCCTGGAGTGTTTTTCGCGTTAAACTTATTTCTAAGTTATGTAAAGGTTATTTAAATTATGTTAAGCTTATGTTGCTATCCTGGAGTGTTTTTCACGTTAAAATGATTACGTTCACGCATCCGTTTGCGTATAACTTCCCAGAAAGCAATATAGAGTTTAAAATCCATCAAAAATCAAAACGTGCATAATATAAAACATAATTAAAAAACATTGGGATCAAAACACCATGTTTTATTAATATTGGATTGTTCAAAGTTTGTAAAATGATTACACAAACATACATGTCACAATGAAAGGTTTGGTACCTGTTCAAAAGGGGGACAATATTGAAAGCGTTTCAATGTCCAAGCTCAAAGGATGAGCAAGAAAGAATGAAAGGAATCCGATATGCGTCTACTATAGGATCCATTATGTATGTAATGATATGCACTAGATCGGACACGTCATATGCTTTAAGCATGACGAGAAGATACCAGCGAGTAACGGTCATTGGGTGACTGTTAAAAATATATTGAAATACCTTAGAAGGACTAAGGATATATTTCTAATATATGGATCTGGTGAAAAAGAACTCATTGTAAAAGGTTACAGGGATGCGAGTTTTGGAATTTGTTGTAAAGGGTTACATGGATACGAGTTTCCAAACTGATCGAGATGGTTCTCGATCACAATCAGGGTAGCATTGTCCACTACAGAATCAGAATACATTGCCGCTTCATTGATTGAGATAATTCATATGGATCTGCCACTTGAATTATTTCCGATCTAGGGGTAGTTCTTACCATTCAGGACCCTAGAAATCTTTGTGATAACGATGGTGTGATTGCTCAAATCAAGGAACCTCGTGCACATCAAAAGTTTAGGCACATTGAGCAGAGTTTCAACTATACAAGGGATGAAGTTGAAAAAGGAAAGATATATATTCACAAAGTTCACACTGATCAAAATATTGTGGACCCACTCACGAAGCTACTTGAACGGGCATATCATGAAGGGTCATACTTGTGCCTTAGGACTTCGATATTCTAGTGATTGGATTTGATCTGTTTTGTATTTGGATATTGGAACAACTGTTATTATAACTCTTTATGCTATTTTGAGTTATGTTCCATATTAGCATGTTTAAATCCATGAATAAGTTGCTTATAATAAATGTCTGTAGTCAACCATACTTGTGGGAACAAATATGAATTTAAGACTATTATGAACTTGGATTGGTGGATATTCATGAGGTATGAATATAGAGCAAAGTGTTGCTGCCAAGGTTCATAGATAATTGTGGGATAAAAATATTGGACTGACTCGCTCTCAAATATTATTGCATGGAATCATTTGTGATTGATCATAAGTAAATTTGAGTAAAGGAGAATATCATAGTATCCTCTGACCTGAGATACATATTGGGTCTTGATATTCACCAAATATCATGCCTTGACTTATTTCTTCGCAGTCAGTAATATGGCAGTACATAAGGCTAAGCTCAGGTGTGGTACAAGGTGATTGTGAGAGACGTATGTAGTCAAGATGGGATTTGTTCCTCTTATTCGTTGAGAGTAAGATGTCTAAGGTCTGCTAAAGTTAAATCAACAGAGTGTGATCGCTCTTTGTCTCTGGATTTAACATGACATCTGTAACAAAGGGATAAATGATAGATTCACCAAAATCATGGTCAAGTAAGGGACTTGAAGGGGATGATGTTATTGAATGGGACATATAGTCATACGTATTAGGGGTAGTAAACCGTAGTTAGGCGTTATTTACTACTTGCATCAATCTTCTATGTATCTTGTGCAAGTGGGAGATTGTTGGACTCTGTATGCCCAAGACACATATTAAATTGATGTGGCTAGTATGTTATGATCGAAGTCGAGTCATACCCAAATACAAGCTAGACAAACACTTATAATATGTATTTGTGATATAATCAAACAAATAAATATTAATACTTAGAATATTTAGAAATTGGAGTTCTAAATAATTGCACTTGACAAACTAATAAATTATATGGATAATTTATTTTGAGAGAATATTTTATTTTGTTATTTAAATGGGTTAAATAACATTTTAAAAGGTTGCATAAGTCTTATAACATATGATGTTATATTTTCTAAAAGTAATAAAATATAAATATGACTTCAAATTGTTTAAAAGAAAAATTTGATTTTTTTATATAAAACACCATGTGGGCCGCCCCCCATGCACCTCCCAAGATTCTATTTTTGGTCCAATAAGATTGCATGCAATCTTAAAATTTAGGAGACTCTTGATTGGGTGTTGGTAGTGGCAAATCTCTCATATCTTTTATAAACATTTTGTATGACAAAATGGAAGGGATGAACTTGAAAAAACCTCTAGGAAATGCTCTCTAGCAATCGGCCAACATGTGGTGGTTCTCAGGTTTTTCAAGTTTGATTTTCAAGTGCAAAAAACTCAAGAAAATACTCACTTATCTTCGGCCATCGTATGGTTGATCAAGAGGGGATTTTTCAAGTGAGTTGTAAGTGTAGAAATCCTATCTAAACATAAAGTGTTTATTGGAAGGCTTGGGGTATAAAAGCTTGAGGTCTTCTACACTTGAAGGCAACCATTCAAGAAGCATCATCTTCTTCATATCCTTTACTCCTTGGAATGTAGTATTCTAAACACTCTATGGTTGTGTTTTAATTTTTGATAGCATGCATGTTCGTATATGGATCCGGGATTGGGTTTTACATATAAAATGGGTTTTATATCTTGTAAGTAACATGTTTTAAATAATATTTTCCGCTGCATTTTTTTATAAGGATAAAATACTTTGATAAACATGTGAAAAACCCAACAGTTTTGAGGAAAGGGTTAAGCTCTAAATATTCAAGATTTCTAATACACTCACACGTGTATTTTCCCTAAAATAAATGGGTGAAAATAGTAAATATATGTAAGTATATTTTTTGGTAAAAATTATATATTTTAAATACTCCTTGGTGTATGATACTTGTGTAGTATTTGTATGTATTAATATTAGGGGAATACATGTCAAAATATTGAATACATTCTATAAGGAAATAATACACAAGTAGATGTCATGAAACACTTGAAAGAAAACAAGTAGAAAATACTACACATATACTTATACACCAATGTTCATAAAATACCAAAGGAATGCTACGAAAAATCCTCAAATGAATAAACGGGCGAGCAAACAACACGGACAACAGACGAGCCCACAAAAATATATTCTTAAGAAATAATATATCTTTCCAACCGATAAGTAAGACACATAATTTATATCGGTAAATAAAGGAATATTATAACGCCACCAGCGACAAACGAGCGTATCGTCATCGTGGGAAGCTACTACGACACCTAGCATTTCGTTGACACAAGAAATATATATTAAACGATCACAACGATATGTCTAACAATATATATTTTTAGACAACCAGACGAATATATAGATGTATATTCCCGATAACCAAAAATTCAGAAAGTTGAAAAATACAGGAATTACTAAGTATCCTTATAAGAAGAATTAACATTATAAAAATTTCATACTTAGTAAACTTTGACAAAAATGCAAGATTATTTTATGGACTCATAGAACTCAAGTTGGGCTATGCCCAAATTACTTAAATACATGGGCTAAGGCCCAATGATAATAAAATATGGGCTAAGGCCCAACGACATTAAAACATGGGCATGGCCCAATAACAGTAAATCATGGGCCAAAGCCCAATAATAATAAATCATGGGCTAAGGCCTAATGACATTAAAACATGGGCATGGCTCAATAACAATAAATCATGGGCTAAGGCCCAATGACCTTAAAACATGGGCTTGGCCCAATAACAATAAATCATGGGCTCGGCCCAATGGCAATAAAAGACATGGCTTGGCCCAATGACATAAAACATGGGTTAGGCCCAATAACATAAGACATGGGCTCGATCCAATGACACGCGTGCAAAGCACGGAGACATGGGAAGGGCGAAGCCCGTTCACACATAATTCAGTATATATAAAATATATGTATACACTTACGAAATCAATATATATAACAATCGAGCAAACAAACTACCAACACACCAAAATACAAAGTTGTTCCAAATACGACAAATGAAGAAATAATAGAATTCAAGATGAACAACTCGTACGAGGTCCGATAAGACCTAGTGTCTAATTAAGTTAGTACACATGTAGGTTATCCATGCGTACGAACGCTCACTTTACGGTATCACATTACACGGAACGCAAACTTGTGAGTTCATGTCTTTCTTTCACTGATTTCAATGTTTTACTTTTAAAACATAGAGGGGAAATACATGTTAAGCAAAAGGTTTAGATAATAGCATGATCAATGTACATAAGTAGGATGATGACACTAGTAACCATTAATCACTTAGTGACCAGGGTGCAAAAGGTGTAGATCTATAGAGCTTGAGACACGCTCCACTCCTGGTTGGTGTCACACCCCGACCGCGTAAAACAACAAACCACGGTGGAAACGTCGGGGAGTGAGGTGACAGAATTATTGTTTCAACAACCATGGTAATTAAAGTTATGTATTATTAAATTAAGTTTACATTGTTTTTGAATTCAAACTAAATATAACATAAATAACTGTCATTTAAGTCACTAAGGCTCGAGTCTGCCTAAGTGTAGCACAAACATCATCTTGCATCAGCACCTGAAACACATGTAAAAATAGGTACGTCAGCATAAAAATGCATGTGAGATACATAGGTTTTGTTTATGCAGGATTCATGACTTGTAGTTTAAAAGAAGTGTTTAACAAAAATAGTCATGAACCTTGTAAAATGTTTTCTTTTATAAAATGATGTGAAAATCGAGATGAAAATCAAATGATATAAAAGAAATATGCATGGTTAAATAAATAACCAAGTAAAAGTGAATTGTATAAAATATGTACTTTGTATAAAAATGTCGTGTCCTTGTAAAAATGTTTTATGTCTTTGTCAAGTGGCTAAGATAACGCAACAATGTGTAATACAATAAAAGCACTTATATATAGGAAGTACCAGCGGCGTATCCACCATGCTTTTATCGTGTAGCACATATCCCCGTTACATAAGTCACTTATCATTTACCCAACAAAATGTCATGTTTATCGTAAAAATGTTTATGCATAAACCATGTTTAATGTCATGTGTAACATGTATTATGTATAACCAATGAAATGCATAGCAAGTAGGAAGACATCTACTTAAACTATGTAATAATGCCAATGTGAAACATATGTCATGTACGGTGAATAAAAGAATCTACTCAACCTCGTAGGATAAATGTATAAAACAATGTTTTTGAGTAAACCTAAGTTTAATTCAAATGTCATGTTTCGCAGAAAACAATGCTTTATAATTACAGACATTTATGCAGTAATGTTAATCGCATACATTCAAGCCTTGCGACTGTGGCGACAAACCTTTAAACAAATTAAAGGTTTATCTAAGTTATGTATATCGGATTCTATCATTCCCAACTTCCAAACAAACCTAGGAAGTCGGAAACAGGAGTTGTCAATTCATATGGTACCATTACATACTACCGAGCGGCGTAGCTAATGTTAATGAATGTATTATTGTCCCGATTAAACATACCAAATGTCATAACCAATATAGCATGTGAAAACCATGTACTAGGTATGCTAAGTAAACATACTTAGTAGAAAATGTCATGTAAAACAATTGTGCTAGCATGCTCAGTAAACATATATAGCAGAAATGTCATGTAAAACAATGTGCACATATGCTAAGTAAACATATGTAACAAATGTGTAATAAATCAATGTGCTAGCATGCTTAACATACATAGCAAAACATAGTGAAAGCATGTACTAGATATGTACTAAGAGAAACTAGCAAGTTTATGCCATAAAAGCATGTAAAACATTAAAGTAACAAGTATGTATATGTGAATCACCCCAAAATATTTGAAAAGGGTAAAAGAGGGGAACTATGTACTCACTTGGGATTGCTTATTAGTCTTGAGAATAACACCAATAAAAGCTCCAAGTATCACAGAATCAACCGGCACCTAGTATAGGTAACTATGTTAATAAACGGATCCTAAATCGGGAGATAGGATAGAATGAGGTTCTATAAATCAAATGAGTATTTGAACTCATATGGTATGATTTAATAGTCCCTATATTTTGATTTGAAAGTCTACCTAAGTGCTTTTGACCCGTCTCGACCCGTTATGGTAGTTTAAACCACTATAACACGTCGTTTGCGTGAAACTATGTTCGGATGGTTAACTATGTGCTATGTCAGGTCTTACATGCCCAATTATACCCTAATATTTTACTAAATCAGATTAGATGTCAAAAATATGTTCACATATGCACATTACGGATTTATGCTCTAAAAGGGCGTTTTGGTCATTTCATATGGGCATAAAAGCTAACTAGCAAATGACTAACCAATTCTATGTGATCATAAGGTATAACCTCAGAGGTTATTCCCTATGCAACTATGATCACTAATGAAGCTTGGTCGGATCCTAATGATTGACCAAACGGGTCATGTTCGAAAGTCTAAGCGGTTGTTTAGACCGCTTAACTAACGACCCTAAACAAGCACCAAACTAATAGTGACGAGTTAAACATGTCAAAATATGTTTAACCTACTGATTTGGTATCAAAACAAGGTGTTTTGATACTTAAAAGTAGTTCCGTTACAAAATACGTGCTAAAACACATTTTGACCGAAACATTGACTCGTCACTACCCCTAGTTATTGTGGTAATCAGTAGGTATAATCGCTAAGGATTATAACCATTGTGATTACAATCACATTGCAAAATTCAATTGAACTTTGACTTGACCAATTGACTAGTCAACTAAAAGTCAAACACTATTTGACTTTCTAAACTAGTAAGCAATTAAATAAATGAAAGAACGCTCACTAAAGTCCTTGCTATCTTTTCTACAAAGAAAATAAGCTTCCAATCACATGAGAATGCTCCCCAAAGCAGATGTAGAGGAGAGAATAGGAGAATGAGCAAGGAACAAATGAGAGTTGATGGCTATTTATAGTTGTAGAGGATGAACAAAATCATCACAAGTGGTTATTTGGCCTCCAAGCACTGAAATCTGACCATACAAGTGTTTGGAACAACTGGTATTACTTGGAGAGTCGTTTACTTGGAGCCCAAAACAAGAGAATTGCATACAAGTCCCTGAATTATTGAACAACAGCTGAAAATCAAGTTTCTGTCACTAAGCATGCTTTACAGACCGTAAGGTCCAGAGTATACGGTCCGTAAGGACCTACAGACCAGCAAGTTTCACATTTTGACAGCTTTGGTCCCTGCATGAGTTCGAGTCCATTTTAGGTGCTTTTGACACTCGTTGAGCCATTTTCAAGGCTCTAAAAGGTCAATAAAGTTTAGAGGACTCAAATTATGCTCAGAAAACTCTCAGATGTCAGCTCGTTTGGTCGTACGGTCGCGTTATTCGTTAAATTACGACGAAACTCAAACAGACGCGAAAACGCGAATACGCGAAAACGAACCAAATTAAGCGTTGAGCGGTATTTTTGCATGAAGATCACTAAAATAAAAATATTTTAGTTTGTACAAAAATTTTGGATGTCCAGATGTGGTCAGAATGTAAGATATGCGTGAAAATGCAAACTTACGCTGTTTTTGACATTTTTAGTCCCTGTAAGATCATATAAGTATGTTTTCGCACACCGAACCTATCAAATCTTATTTCTAAGACATTTTTAGGTTATTAATGGTATGTTTAGCTTATGATCAAGTTCCGGACTGTACGTTGCCTTACGGAACGGCAGACTTTTGCAAGTTGACGCAAATAGTTCCTGTGAGCGAATAAACTTGTTTCTGCCATACCAAAGCCTTCAAAACTTATTTATAAGTTATGTAAAGGATATTTAAGGTATGTTAAGTTTATGTTGCTGTTACAGAGTGTTTGACACATTAAATTGATTACGTTTACGCATCAGTTTGCAAATAACTTCCCAGAAAGCGATATAGAGTTCAAAATCGATCAAAAAAATCAACATGTGCATAAAATCAAACATAAATAGCAAACATTGGGATCAAAACACACTGTTTTATTAATATTTTATTGTTCAGAGTTTGTAGAATGATTACACAAGCATGGATGTCACAGTCTCCCCTACTTTAGGAAATTTCGTCCCGAAATTTATTTAGAGGAAACTTGTGAGAACAAATGCGGATATTTCGTCTTCATCTGGTCCTCACATTCCCAACTAAACTCTGGGCCATGTTTGGATTCCCAGCGAACCTTGGCCAAACAAATCCGTTTGTTCTTCAGCTGTTTGAATGTACGGTCCACTATTTCCACGGGTTTCTCAACGAAGTGCATCATGTTATCAACACGAATTTCATCAAGTGGTATGTGGAGGTTCTCATTAGCTAAACACTTTTTGAGATTGGACACGTGGAATTTCGGATGAACATTTCCAAGTTCTGGAGGTAGCTCAAGTCTGTAGGCAACTTTTCCGACTCTTTCAACGATCTTGAATGGTCCAACATAACGTGGTGCAAGTTTTCCTTTCTTTCCAAATCTAATCACACCTTTCCAAGGGGATACCTTGAGTAGGACGTGATCACCGACTTGAAATTCTAAGGGCTTGCGTCGTTGATCCGCATAACTCTTTTGACGGCTTCTAGCTGTCTGAAGGTTATCACGTATCTTCTTAACCTTATCTGTAGTCTCTAGAATGAGTTCAGGTCCAGTAAGCTGTGCTTCACCTATCTCATTCCAGCAGACTGGTGAACGACATTTTTGACCGTATAAAGCTTCGAAAGGAGCCATTTTGATGCTCGTGTGATAGCTATTGTTGTAGGAGAATTCGATCAACGGTAGATGCGCATCCCAACTACCACCAAAGTCAATCACACATGCTCTAAGCATATCCTCCAGTGTCTGCATTGTTCTCTCAGATTGACCATCCATTTGCGGATGATATGCTGTGCTCAAATTAAGTTGGGTTCCCATGGCAGATTGCATGGTTCTCCAAAAGCGAGACGAGAATCGAGCATCTCTGTCAGATATAATGTTTAAAGGAACACCATGTCGGGATATAATCTCATCAACATATAACTTGGCAATCTTGTCAGCAGATAAATCCTCGCGGATCGGCAAGAAATGTGCTGACTTTGTAAGACGATCAACAACAACCCAAATGGCGTCATGACCTCTTTTAGTGCGTGGCAGCTTGGTAATGAGATCCATAGCGTTGTTTTCCCATTTCCAAACCGGAATCTCTGGTTGCTCCAATAATCCAGAGGGATGTTGGTGTTCTGCCTTAACCTTAAGACAAGTAAGGCATTTAGAAACATATAAGGCAATGTCTTTCTTCAAACCCGGCCACCAATACTGGGTTCAAAGATCCATATACATTTTGTCTGCACCAGGATGAATAGAATAACGAGACTTATGAGCTTCATCCATAAGCAAGGTGCGAAGATTGTTTATGCTTGGGAACCACAAACGGCCCATGTAATAGAATATCCCAAAGTCTCTCAGTTCAAGCTCAGGCTTAGTATGACACGGTAACTCTTTACCCATCAAGTCTTGTGTAATACAAATATGTTGAGCTTGAATTATGCGAGTTTGAATGTCAAATCGAACCTGAACATAGTGAAGCTTCACACGTTCCTTATGACTCAATGCGTCAGCCACGACATTCGTTCCTTACCAGGATGGTAGCGAATTTCGCAATTGTAGTCGTTTAGGAGTTCAATCCAACATCGTTGCCTCATGTTTAGTTCTTTTTGATTGAAGATATGCTGGAGACTCTTGTGGTCAGTAACAACTACACACTTTGTACTGTATAGGTAGTGTCTCCAGATTTTGAGAGCAAATACTACTGCACCTAATTCAAGATCATGAGTGGTGTAGTTTTTCTCGTGTATCTTCAGCTGTCTTGATGTATAGGCTATAACTTTGTTTCTTTGCATAAGAACGCAGCCAAGGCCTAAGTTGGATGCATCACAGTACACGACAAAATCGTTGTTACCCTCGGGCAAAGATAGAATAGGTGCATCACAGAGTTTCAGTTTCAAGGTCTAAAAAGCTTCTTCCTGTTTGGATCCCCACTCAAAAGGTTTGCTCTTCTGTGTTAGAGCCGTGAGAGGAACCGAAATCTTGGAGAAGTTTTCAATGAAATGGCAGTAATAACCCGCTAGACCAAGAAATGAACGAACTTTGGTAGGAGTAGTAGGTGTATCCCAATCCTTAATCACACTGATTTTGGCGGGATCTACATGTATACCTTGTTCGTTAACGATGTGCCCCAAAAATTGAACTTCCTTAAGCCAGAATTCGCACTTGGAGAATTTGGCGAAAAGCTGTTCTTTCTTTAGGAGCTCCATTGTAAGTCGAAGATGCTGTTCATGATCAGCTCGCGTCTTAGAATAGATTAGAATGTCATCGATGAATACAATGATGAACTTGTCCAAATAAGGCTTACAAATCCTATTCATCAAGTCCATGAAGACAGCAGGAGCATTTGTTAAACCGAAAGGCATAACAGTAAACTCATAATGACCATAGCGCGTACGAAAAGCTGTCTTGGGAATATCTTCTTCGAGAACTTGAAGTTGATGATACCCAGAACGCAGATCTATCTTTGAAAAGCAAGTAGCGCCCTGTAGCTAATCAAAGAGGTCGTCAATGCGACATAGGGGATATTGATTCTTGATGGTAAGCTTGTTGAGCTCACGATAATCGATACACATCCTAAATGATCCATCTTTCTTTTTCACAAATATGACGGGAGCGCCCCAAGGAGAAAGGCTCGGACGGATGAATCCTTTATCAGAAAGATCTTGAAGCTATTTAGATAACTCTTGCATCTCAGACGGTACAAGATGATAAGGTGACTTAGCAATGGGATTTGCGCCAGGTACTAGATCAATGCGAAACTCAACTTGGCATACAGGGGGTAATCCAAGTAAGTCTTCAGGAAATACCTCAGGATATTCCTGAACAACAGGGATATCTTGGATAGTCTTACCCTTGCCTTTATCCTCTATGACATGTGCCAAGAAAGCAACATATTTCTTTCGTAGGTATTTTTGGGCTTGGGTACAAGACATGAGTTTAACAAGTTTCTCCCCACGAACTTCTAAGATCTCACCAGTCGAAAGCGGTATACGGACAATCTTCTCAAAGCAAACCACCTCAGCATGGTATTTGGCTAACCAATCCATTCCCACTATAACATCAAAGCTCCTGAGTTGCATCGGTGTGAGGTTGATAGGGAAAAGATGGTTATTAGGGTTCAACTGGCAATTTCGAGGAACAGAGTTGAGAACAACAGGTTTACCACTAGCTACTTCTACTGTCAATGGATTTCCTAGTTTTGTTCTAGTCATCGAAAGCAAAGGCTCAAAGGCTAAGGACACAAAACTCTTATCGGCACCCGAATCAAATAGAACAAAAGCAGGATGGTTGTTAACAAGGAACGTACCGTTCACCACTTCGTTATCTGCACGAGCCTCATTAGCATTAAGGTTAAAAGCTCTACCACGAGCCGGTGCTTGATTCATATTTACCAACCTTGGGCACTTGTTTCTGTAGTGGGTCAGATCCCCACAGTTGAAACATGAACCAGGAGGATAATGAGGTCGTGCAGGATTCTGGGCAGGGTTTTGTGCTATGTTTTGTGTTGCCTGATTTTGGTTAGGAGCAAAACGGTAGGTATTTGCAAGATGACCAGACTTGCCACAGTTTATGCAAATGAGGCATTGCACTTGTGGTTGATGGTGGTCATTTGTTCGTTACCACAAAGCAAACAAACGACACATAGTGACAAATCAAAGTAAATAGGTCATAATAATGTATCGCTGAAGACATGCTTGCCTATAAGTGAACACTCACCCCAAGAGTTCCCGGGTAAGAGTGATTGGTCCGATACTGCGGATTTGTACGAACACACTAGCCTTAGACAGAAAACTCAGGGTACAGGTATTCACCTTTCCAGTTTGCACGTGTTCACATTATTTAGACCCAAACTTTGACGAGATTTAGAAAAATTTGGAAGGCATTAAGCCAAAAGAAATCATCTAAGGATAGATGATTGATTTCAAAATCATTTTGGAAATTGTGTTCATGTTTTGGTAATCACCTAAGGATAGGTGATAGGTATTGTTTTAAGATCTAAACACAAGTAAAACTTGTGTTAGGGTCCTAGAAAGTTACAGTCTAGGTCAAAGCATTGCTAATAGCCTAATTCCCTATAACCATTGGCTCTGATACCAACTCTTCTGTCACACCTCGACCGCGTAAAACAACAAACCGTGGCGGAAACGTCGGGGAGTGAGGTGACAGAATTATTGTTTCAACAACCATGGTAATTAAAGTTATGTATTATTGAATTAAGTTTACATTGTTTTTTACTTCAAACTAAATATAACATAAATAACTATCTTTTAAGTCACTAAGGCCTGAGTCCGCCTAAGTGTAGCATAAACATCATCATGCATCAGCACCTAAAACACATGTAAAAATAGGTACGTCAGCATAAAAATGCCTGCGAGATACATAGGTTTTGTTTATGCAGGATTCATGACTTGTAGTTTAAAAGAAGTGTTTAACAAAAGTAGTCATGAACCTTGTAAAATGTTTTCTTTTATAAAATCATGTGAAAATCGAGATGAAAATAAAATGATATAAAAGAAATATGCATGGTTAAATAAATAACCAAGTAAAAGTGAATTGTATAAAATATGTACTTTGTATAAAAATGTCGTGTCCTTGTAAAAATGTTTTATGTCTTTGTCAAGTGGCTTAGATAACGCAACAATGTGTAATACAATAAAAGCACTTATATATAGGAAGTACCAGTGGCGTATCCACCATGCTTTTATCGTGTAGCACATAGCCCCGTTACATAAGTCACTTATCATTTACCCAACAAAATGTCATGTTTAACGTAAAAATGTTTATGCATAAACCATGTTTAATGTCATGTGTAACATGTATTATGTATAACCAATGAAATGCATAGCAAGTAGGAAGACATCTACTTAAACTATGTAATAATGCCAATGTGAAACATATGTCATGTACGGTGAATAAAAGAATCTACTCAACCTCGTAGGATAAATGTACAAAACAATGTTTTTGAGTAAACCTAAGTTTAATTCAAATTTCATGTTTTGCAGAAAACAATGCTTTATAATTACAAACATTTATGCAGTAATGTTAATCGCATACATTCAAGCCTTGCGACTGTGGCGACAAACCTTTAAACAAATTAAAGGTTTATCTAAGTTATGTATATCGGATTCTGTCATTCCCAACTTCCAAACAAACCTAGGAAGTCGGAAACGGGAGTTGTCAATTCCTATGGTACCATTACATACTACCGAGCGGCGTAGCTATTGTTAATGAATGCATTATTGTCCCGATTAAACATACCAAATGTCATAACCAATATAGCATGTGAAAACCATGTACTAGGTATGCTAAGTAAACATACTTAGCAGAAATGTCATGTAAAACAATTGTGCTAGCATGCTCCGTAAACATACATAGCAGAAATGTCATGTAAAACAATGTGCTAGCATGCTTAACATATATAGCAAAACGTAGTGAAAGCATGTACTAGATATGTACTAAGAGAAACTGGCATGTTTATGTCATAAAAGCATGTAAAACATGAAACTAACAAGTATGTACATGTGAATCACCCCAAAATATTTGAAAACGGTAAAAGAGGGGAACTATGTACTCACTTGGGATTGCTTATTAGTCTTGAGAATAAGACCAATAAAACTCCAAGTATCACGGAATCAACCGGCACCTAGTATAGGTAACTATGTTAATAAACGGATCCTAAATCGGGAGATAGGATAGAATGAGGTTCTATAAATCAAATGAGTATTTGAACTCATATGGTATGATTTAATTGTCCCTATATTCTGATTTGAAAGTCTACCTAAGTGCTTTTGACCCGTCTCGACCCGTTATGGTAGTTTAAACCACTATAACACGTCGTTTGCGTGAAACTATGTTCGGATGGTTAACTATGTGCTATGTCAGGTCTTACATGCCCAATTATACCCTAATATTTTACTAAATCAGATTAGATGTCAAAAATATGTTCACATATGCACATTACGGATTTATGCTTTAAAAGGGCGTTTTGGTCATTTCCTATGGGCATACAAGCTAACTTGCAAATGACTAACCAATCCTATGTGATCATAAGGTATAACCTCAGAGGTTATTCCCTATGCAACTATGATCACTAATGAAGCTTGGTCGGATCCTAATGATTGACCAAACGAGTCGGGTTCGAAGGTCTAAGCGGTTGTTTAGACCGCTTAACTAATGACCCTAAACAAGCACCAAACTAATAGTGACGAGTTAAACATGTCAAAATATGTTTAACATGCTGATTTGGTATCAAAACAAGGTATTTTGATACTTAGAAGTAGTTCTGTTGCAAAATGCGTGCTAAAACGCATTTTGACCGAAACTTTGACTCGTCACTACCCCTAGTTAATGTGGTGATCAGTAGGTATAATCGCTAAGGATTATAACCATTGTGATTACAATCACATTGCAAAGTTCAATTGAACTTTGACTTGACCAATTGACTGGTCAACTGAAAGTCAAACGCTATTTGACTTTCTAAACTAGTAAGCAATAAAAGAAATGAAAGAATGCTCACTAAAGTCCTTGCTATCTTTTCTACAAAGAAAATAAGCTTCCAATCAGATGAGAATGCTCCCCAAAGCAGATGTAGAGGAGAAAATAGGAGAATGAGCAAGGAACAAATGAGAGTTGATGGCTATTTATAGTTGTGGAGGATGAAAAAGATCATCACAAGTGGTTATTTGGTCTCCAAGCAATGAAATCTGACCATACAAGTGTTAGGAACAGCTGGTATTACTTGGAGAGTCGTTTACTTGGAGCCCAAAACAAGAGAATTGCATACAAGTCCCTGAATTATGGAACAGCAGCTGAAAATCAAGTTTCTATCACTGGGCATGCTTTACGGATTGTAAGGTCTAGAGCATACGGTCCGTAAGGACCTGCAGACCAGCAAGTTTCACATTTTGACAGCTTTGGTCCCTGCTTGTGTTCAAGCCCATTTTAGGCACTTTTGACACTCGTTAAGCCATTTTCAAGGCTCTACAAGGTTAATAATGTTTATAGGACTCAAAATATGCTCGGAAAACTCCCGGATGTCAGCTCGTTTGGTCGTACAGTTGCGTTATTCGTTAAATTACGATGAAACTCAAACGGACGCGAAAACGAACCAAATTAAGAGACGAGCGGTATTTTTGCATGCCGATCACTAAAATAAAAATATTTTAGTGTGTACAAAAATTTTGGATGTCCAGATGTGATCAGAATGTAAGGTATGCATGAAAATGCAAACTTACGCTATTTTTGACATTTTTAGTCCCTGTAAGATCATATAAGCATGTTTTCGCACAGCGAACCTATCAAAGCTTATTTCTAAGCCATGTTCAGGTTATTGATGGTATGTTTAGCTTATGATCAAGTTCTAGACTATACGTTGCCTTACGGAACGACAGACTTTTGCAAGTTGACGCAAATAGTCCCTGTGAGCGAATAAACTTGTTTCTGCCATACCAAAGCCTTCAAAACTTATTTCTAAGTTATGTAAAGGATATTTAAGGTATGTTAAGTTTATGTTGCTATTCTAGAGTGTTTGACGCGTTAAACTGATTACGTTTATGCATCAGTTTGCGTATAACTTCCTAGAAAGCGATATAGTGTTCAAAATCGATCAAAAATATCAACATGTGCATAAAATCAAACATAAATAGCAAACATTGGGATCAAAACACACTGTTTTATTAATATTGTATTGTTCAGAGTTTGTAGAATGATTACACAAGCATGGATGTCACAGTTGGTGCCATATGATTGTTTTTATGATCCCAATGATGTCAAAGTTGTCTCGGGTTGGTTACTTACTTACGGTACATAATGTTAGTGTGTTTGCTGCACACTAATAGATCCTTAAAATCCATGAATGCTAGTACATACCAGGATTTCGTTACAAGATAACATTTATGAGATTTCATATGATAACATTAACTGCATGAACTCGCTCAACTTTTGTTGACTTTTTAAAATTACATGTACTTCAGGAAACAAGTCTTCAGACGGTGATACAATACAAGAAACTAGGATGTCAATGACAACGATGGCTACTTTTGGAGGATTTGTCTTCTATATCCTAACTTCGTATGGGTATATAGTGGACAAGACCTCAATATGTTTTATGTTAAGAACAGTCTTTTGTGATATGTAAAATAACTTAATATATATGTTATGGTTAAAGTTGTTGAAACTTGAAAACTATGTTGGAAAACTTGTAAACTTTGTTTGAAACCAATATATGTATGGCATCGTTGTGGTTTATTATGTTTACTCATTTGGATGCAATGATTACTTTCTTACGTCACACACAATACGCTTCCGCTACTAGCAGGGTGTGACAGATTGGTATCAGAGCTCCGATTGTAGTGAACAAGGGAAAAACTTTTACAAAGTCGATAACATTACAAAATTGATTTCAAAAGTATGACAAAAATGACAAAAGGTTTTCATTGTGTCACAATAACATAAGGATCTATCATGCGGGCTCAATCATAAGTAACAGATAAGGATCAATACATGATTAGCCTATAAGGAATAGACTTGAAAAAGTTAAGGATTACACATGAAACATGAGAACAAAAAAATTATGAGATATAGTGATTGCATGAAATATATAATAAATAATGAATTATTTGCTAACATATATATGCATATTGTACGGATTATTTGCCAGGACCATGTCTTCTTCGTCGAGCTACGAGGAGGATCCGATGGAGAACATGTCTGATGACGGATACAACCCCGACGCTGAGGCCATACCACACGATGACGAGGCTGATCACGAGGTCTCAGATGGATGACATAGAAGACTTTCAGCCGTTTGCCCTCCCCGACCCCGTGGTGGACGACGCCCCACAGCCACCGCATGAAGCAATTATCAATGGCCACCCAGAGGGAGAGCACGCGATAGTTTACCTATCCGTACCTCTAGCCTTGGTCCCTGTTATTGATCTTGACGATGATGATGTTGACATTCCTGTGATCCATGTAGACCATCTTGAGGACGAGTTAGGAGATGGTGAGGTTATAGATGACATAGCCATTCTTGTGTTACCATCCCTCCATCATATTCGTTGTTGATATTTCGTCATAATCGTCTGATGTTGAGAGCGAGCATTTATCAGATGATGCCTCTTCTACTACACCAGCTCCGCCCTCACCGATACACCCACCCCCTGCGGTCCCACCTGCCCCTGTTGGCCTATTTCCTACTGGTACCCTATCCCTGGACACGCATGACATTACTCTTTGAGCAGTACCCCACATTTCACTAAGAAGCCACCCCTGTTTTTCACGGGAGGATCCACTTACCATCCTATACACGACCCCTATGCTGCTGGACCCTCTCACTTTGCCATGCCTTTATCCTCAGTCAGACCACCCTACATGTATACTCCTATACCTCCACCGGGCATGGACCCGTCTAATCCATATCACCCATCCTACTTCCCTCCAACCACTATGGAGGATTAGATGATATCTCATGATGTTCAGATCTCTATACTCTTTCATAGGCTCAGAGAGCTCCAGACCGAGCTAGACGCGGTCAGAGCCGCTATCACTCACCCACCACCACCACCTGCATCACCCCTGCCACCTCTGCCTTCATCACCCCCTCCATCACCACCGCCTCTACCACAGTCTCCACCCCCACTTTCTCCGCCCCAGTAGTATGCCAGTGGTATGTCAGCAGTATGTCAGTAGCTATCTTTTGGGGTGACTACCTGCTTTTGTGAAGACTAATACTTATAAAGATCTAGACTTTTGGAAGACAACTTGAAGACATGAAGAAACAATGTAGCGGGAAATCATACTTTTGTATTGTAAACTTGTACTGACTAGGGTGATGTATCCCTAAGTCCTTTTGATCTTCATGAACAAAAATGTTACATGTTTTCATTATATATAAAACTGTGTTTTCTGTATTTCACATTGTATTCCTTTATGTTGTGGTTGATATTGTCGTGATGTGATGATATTGTGGTTGATATTTTTATGACATGGTAGACTATTGGTTGATGTCATGTTATGATGTGGTGCTTTTCTACATGTTAAGTTTTTGCGGCCATTATGATGGTTGTTGTGTTTATGCATGCTTCCGATTGTGTGGTTATGTCATGTATACGTGTATATACTTTTCTTATTTATATAAACCCGATGTGTTTATATATATACTCGACAATATTTATTATTAAATATTTGTCTAATGGAGATCGATATTTTATCTAGAAGACGATGCCGCCCCGTCGTAGACAGATGAACACAAACCCGCTACCGACTGCCTAAGAGGAGTTGAACGAACGTATCTCGCAGGCAATCGCTCAATACGAAGCCAACCACACTGAACATAGCGGTGGAACGGGAGGTACTTCTAGAGGCCACCCTCTGACCGGTAATGCTTGACTATTCATAACACTACACGTTATTCTCATATATTCTATTCGTGCTCTTGATGCTCACTCCTGAATTTATGCACACAATGATTTCAGGTTGCACTTATAAGCAGTTCTTAGACGGCAACCTCTAAACTTTGACGGTACAGGAGGTGCTGTTTCTTTCGTACATTGGACTAAGAAGACCGACTCGGTCATTCGGATGAGCAAGTCCCCTACTGAGCAAAGGATTACTTATGTCACTGGACTCTTTATTGATGAAGCATTATCTTGGTGGAACCTCCAGGTCCAAATTAAAGCCGAAACTGCTGCATATGGCCTGACCTGGGAGGAACTCAAGGAATTAATGAGGAAAACTTATTGCTTGAAGTTGGAAATTCAAAAGTCAGCAACAAAATTCTGGAACTTGAAGATGGTTGGTTCAGATATCGCGGGATACACGCAGCGATTCCATGATTTGTCCCGTGTGGTTCCATACTTGGTGGAACCTGAATTCAAGAGGATCGAGAGGTACATCTGTGGACTTGCCCCCTAAATACTAAGTATGGTTACCTCATCCAAGCCAACGGAGATTGGAGAAGCCATTGATTTGGCTATAGCACTTACTGAGGAGGCAATACATCAAGGAAAATTTAATGAGTCTGGGGTGAACAAAAAGGAAACCACTATGGAGACTTCTAGCTCTAACAAAAGGAAGTTCTCCCATTTCAAGAAAGGTTCACGGGGTAAGAATAACAACAACAAGGGGCAGAACATGAAAGAAGTCAAAGAGGCGAAGGCTTATGTTACCACCACTGCAAACGATACCGGCTAGAAGCCTTATATTGGAACTGCACAAAAGTGCAATAAATGACCCTTTCACCACTACAGGGAGTGTCGAGGCCCCAAGTGTGGCAAATGTGGTAGGTTTGGGCATTGCACTGACGCTTACCGGGGAACTAATACTAAGGATCAAGATTGTTTCAACTATGGTGACAAAGGGCACTTTAAGAAGGATTGCCCAAAGGAAATCCATGCTCGGTGAAGAGTTTTCATGATAGGAGCTAAGAAAGCTCGCCAGGACCTGAATGTTGTCACCGGTACATTCCCTATCAATAATCACTTCGCATGTATTCTTTTCAACACTTGAGCAGAATATAGATTTATTTCTAAGGAATTTAGAAATATACTTGGGGTAGAATCTAGTAAATTAGATATTCCATACTCGATTGAACTAGCTGATGGGAGATTGATAGAGTCTGGAGAAATCATAAAGAAATGTACCTCAGAACTGGGTGAAAGAAAATTCAACATAGATCTATTACCCATTCCCATAGGTAGTTTTAATGTCATTATCGGTATGGAATGGCAATCCGATAATTGAGCCGAAATCATATATCACGAGAAAATAATACACATCCCCTAGTTGAAGGAGAACATTTGATAGTTCACGGGGAGAAACAAGGCACGCCACTATGAATCATTAATTGCACGAAGGCTCGAAAATGTTTGAGGAAAGGATGCATCGCATTTCTTACCCATGTGGTGGAGGACATCCCTGTGGTAAGGGAATATCACAAAGTCTTTCCAGAAGACTTGCCGGGACTGCCTCCACAATGACAAGTGGAATTCCATATCGATCTAGTGCCAGGAGTGACACTAGTGGCAAAAGCTCCATACAGACTGGCGCCCTCGGAGATGCAAGAATTATCTACTCAGTTTCAGGAGTTGCTTGACAAGGGATTCATTAGACCGAGTTTCTTGCCTTGGGGAGCTCCGGTGTTATTTGTCAAGAAGAAGTATGGAACCTTTTAGATGTGCATCGATTACAGAGAACTAAACAAGCTAACTATCAAGAATCGGTATCCTTTAACGAGGATCGACGACTTGTTCGATAAATTGCAAGGTTCCAACTTTTATTCCAAGATTGATCTAAGATCCGGATATCATCAGTTGAGGATCCAAGAGGAAAGAATTCCTAAGACAGCGTTTAGGACTCGCTATGGGCATTACGAGTTCCTTGTTATGCCTTTCGGCTTAACAAACGCTCCCGCCGTGTTCATGGATTTAATGAACCGGGTATGTAGACCATACCTCAACAAGTTTGTGACCGTAGTCATTGATGACATCTTAATATACAAACGAACCAAGGCGGAACACGAACAACACCTGAGAACTATTCTGGAGCTACTTAAGAAAGAACAATTGTATGCCAAGTTCTCAAAATACGAATTTTGGATTCGTGAGGTGCAATTTCTCGGTCATGTGGTGAACGAGAATGGAATACATGTTGATCTAGCTTAGATAGAATCCATAAAGAACTTGAACACTCCAAAGATCCCAACGGAAGTAATATAATTACTGGGTTTAGCGGGATACTATCAAAGATTCATCGAGAATTTTTATAAAATTTCTCAACCGCTAACCTCGCTTACTCAAAAGGATAAAAAGTTTGATTGGGGTGAAAAACAAGAAATGGCATTTCAAACACTCAAAGATAAACTATGCCAAGCGCCAACATTATCGCTCCCTGATGGTACCAATGACTTTGTGGTGTATTGTGATGCAGTGCATCAAGGCTTGGGTTGCATGTTAATGCAGTGTGAAAAAGTCATCATGTACGCGTCACAATAGTTAAAAGTTCATGAGAAAAACTATACCACTCACGACATAGAGTTAGGCACGGTGGTTTTCGCTTAAAAGATTTGGCACCATTATCTTTATGGTAGTAAGTCTACCATATTCACCGATCATAATGTCTTCAACATATATTCGATCAAAAGGAATTAAACATGCGCCAATGGCAATGGGTAGAATTGTTGAACGACTATGACGGCGAATGTGACAGCTCGTATTTTCAGGGTCTTTCACTTACTTTATACAAATCCCTTTATGCTTTGTCTACGTTACGTTCACGTATATGTTATATGGAATGGACAATGTGTTGGACTACGATCAAATGGAATGTGGTGGTGTTATTAAATATTATGTGAATTATTAAACTTAGTCACACACTAAATTCCGATCCCCGCACCGACTCACAAATGCCCACTCTTGTACTTTGGTCCTCGGCCCACTCACATCTTGTTAAGCCTAACCCGAGCCCAACCCCATACGCCACTAATGCCCTACGTAAATATTGGGGGGGGGGGGGCTCTCATGTAGTTACAATTTGCAAGACCACAAACTCCCTAACCCTACCTCTCATCTACCTAGACGGCAACCCCTATCTTGAAGCATCCACTTCGTTGAGTCCACCTATCTTGTTCACACCAACACTATATTCTCACTCAACTGGTATGATTTATTAATGACATGAATCACCTTTTTCAATTGTTAATTATAACCATGTGCTAGAAACTGTAGTGAATGCGATTAAATGGAATGTGAGTAAATCAAAGTTATGTGATTATGTGGTTTGTTATAAAATATAGTTTTAGAGTGCATGATGGTAGAAATCTTGATAAGTATTTGGTTATAAACTGAATTGGTGGTGATCGATCATTGGTCAGTGATAAGTGATGGGTATGAATGTTTGTTAAGGGTCTTTGGTGATTAGTGGTAATATGATAGCATGAGGGTGAACCCAAAAATCATTATAGCTATTGAACGATGAACTATGGTTCTGGAATGTTGATGATTTGATAATTGTTGTAAGTAGGATGGCATGATATAGTACTTGTTATTTCTGATTAATCCGATAGTTCATGTCGATGATGATCACTATGAATTATGAATGATTGATAATGTGCAAATCAACACTACTAGTTGTATGATAATGTGAATTCATTGAGATGGTTAGGGTTCCACCGATGAAACTGTTAAACGATGATTAGGGTTTACAGGAAAACCATAACCACCAGTTGATATGATCAACGAAGAATGATCCTTCATCACAAGGATACTTCGTCGTACCCAGACTCGACGAAGAATCATCCTTCGTCATTGTGATTCTTTGCCGAGTACGTGCTTGACGAAGAGAGATCCTTCGTCGTTATGGTTCTTCGCCATGCTCATGCTTGACGAAGAGTGGTCCATCGTCACTAGGATCCTTCGCTGTACTCATGTTCGATGAAGAATAGGACCTTCATGGAGATGCTGTTAGTAAACAGACAGAACATTAATTTATGATGTGTATGCTGATGAATTCCTATGGTTGATGGAATCCTTTCTGATGCATGTTAATAATATTAACTGTGAATAAGAAACCTGATAGGGTTCTTGCAAATAGCAAACTCACCTGTTAACTGTTGTTATGTGACATGCAAACGAGACTTGAACTTTTATGAGATTTGGGTATTGACTATGTCTTACACAGTGATCTTTGTGATGAATGCAATCTGTGAATAATATGTGATTTAATTAATTATGATACCGATTATACTGGTAACCATGGTAGGGTTTGGATAACCAACTTGGAACTGGTATTTTAACGTAACATACCGAGCAAATCTTAGGTTAGTTCACTGCTCTTTTTCCAAGCATGCGTCCTGGGGAGGGACATCTAGTAAACATTCCGGGGAGGAATGTCGGGTAATTGGGTTTGACTGGAATGTTAAACAAGGGATGTTAGTTAATACACTCATTTCTATCATTAAGTCCTATCATATACCGATTGGTTGCCGGGGAGGCAACGAGGTTATTAGTTGATAGCGCTATTAGGTTTTGCACCCTCACACCGTACCGGGGAGGACGGTCATGAACTAATTTCCTTAACCACTTGACCAATGTTTGATAGAGCATTGGGGAAGGGCAAATAATCTGGAGCCATCTGGGTGATCGAGTTATTAACAACATCGAATCTTTGAAATGTTTTAAACTCATATCTGGTAACTAAACGTGTTAACAAACTTTGAACTCACCATCATTGTCTGATACACTTTTCTGCATGCTTGCAGGTCTATAGGTAAATATCATTGGAACTTGCTGTCTGGGATGCTGGAGTGGTCATGGGTTGATTTGCATAGAATCATGAGACACGTCAAATGGCTTTTATACACTTGGGCTATGAACCTCTTAATTATTGTAGTATGCTTCCGCAGAAATGTAAACAATGTTTGTAACTCTTATTTTAATAAATGAATGTTTTATTTGAAATAATATTATGAGTTCAATGTGATTGGTGGCTAGATCCTGGTACGTCACATGCCTCGCGGGGGTTTCCACATGTGGTATTTTGGGGGTGTGACAGTTTGGTATCAGAGCCACTGGTTATAGTGAACATGGTTTTAAAACGTTTTTATAAAACCAGACTATAACCGAACAAGTTCTTAATACGACCATGACACTCAGCTCTAGACTGCAAGGTTCATCTCTCATTTACTCATGGTACTACATAACTAGTGAACACTTACATATGATATTTCATGTGATTGCACGTTTAGCACAACAATGTGAATTCACGTGTTACTTGCCTTTGTATGTGATTGATGGTGAGGTGTCCCCTCTAGACATTCGTGACCCATGTTTTGTGATGTTCTTTGTTTACCACTCGAGTCTGAGGAACTATTTATGACGAGTTAGGAGGAGCTGAGGTGAGCATGTAAATCATGTTATTATTATGGGTGCACACATAATAATAATGTGGGGTGCATGTGAGTCCAAACGAGGCCTAACAAGTGTGAAAGGGGTTCCATTCCATTATTCGACCAAATGTGAAACACAGCGATCCATAGGGGTCATAGCAATGACTGTCTCCTGTTTAAACTTGGTCCTTTCACTTCCCTCTGAACCCTTACGAGTCTTGATGATATTGAGTAATACCTAAACACCTAACTGAACGTCTAGCGAGCCGTGTAGAAATGTTAGGTGTTAGTGCGAACGTCTTTGAGGCAGATGTCGAAACAATAAATGTTTGGTCTATACTTTCTCACTTTTCTCGTCACTTTGACGCAACAAATTGGCGCCTCAAACTCAGAGGTACAGACACCTCTGTGGTTCTCTAACGATTTACCGTGTGCTATTCAATCCACTCACAAGACCGATGGACAAGAAGATGAACGTGATGCATTACCAACCCTAGTGATAGGACGACCCTACTCTCTGACAACGAACATCAGTAGGTTGACTTCAGTAGAGTCCCTAACCCTAGTAAGCAACATCTGGGAGTCAACTCTTACGAATCAATCGGGGCATAAACGATGATAATTGACTATAGAGTGGAATGTGTAACTGCCCGCACAGTGAGTAGTGCCGTAGGACATGACACGGAATCTGAAAAGATGGACCCTGATGGTGAAAGGACGCAGGACTCCATTACAAGCAATCAAATTAGAGGCAATAGTAACGAGGACATCAAGGTACTCGTAATCATAGCCTACAGTAAGGAAATGAAGGTGCCTACGACATGGATTGGCCGTTGTTAGATCAAGACGACAACAGCCAAGGGAACGACGGCAGTACTGAAAATCCTTGCAACGAAAACAACAACACTGGACATGATGCTCGTGGAAGGGCATTTAGGATTGGCGTGGGCGATGCTAGGAATATAGCAACATGGTGGCCTACACATTTTTGGTAACTAATCGCTTCGTCTCTGTTCTGTTTAACCCTGATGCTTCTTAAAACCAAACCTGTTGTGGAATCGGCTGATGGCAAGTCAATTGAAATCTCATATGCTCGTTGGATGCAAACTCGACCTTATGGAACAAGTGTTCGACATCGACCTTCCTTCTACTACCCTTGATGGTTTCGATGCAGTATTTAGTGTGGATTGGTTGTCCAGATATCGCGCAGATATACCCGGTGAGGAGAAAATTTTGCGTGTCCCTCTCCCTATTGGAGAATCGTCGTATGACATAGAGTGTCAGAATGGTGTAAAGGTTAGCATCATTTCAGCAATGAAGGCCCGAAAGTGCCTACAGAGGGATTACCCCGCTACGTTAACAACCGTTACTAACGTTAAGGCTAAGGAAGAGAGGATCGAGGATCCACCAACTGTCCGTGATTCCTCTCGGTGTGCTACCTGAGGAACTTTTAGGTTTACTTCCACAACTGTTAGGCAGAATCTCAGTTTGATCTCACGCCAGGGGCAGCCTTGATTTCTCATACTCCTTACCGGTTTGCACCAGGAGGGTTGCAAGAGCTGTTTAATCAACTACAGGAACTGTTGGACACGAGTTTTGTCGGACCTAGTTTTTTTTGCTTTGGGGAGCCCCAGTTATATCCATGAAAATAAGCCTTTTCGTATGTGTACTGATTATCGAGAACTCAACAAGGTGACAGTCAAGAACCGTTTGCCTCGACTAGGTATTGACAACCTGTCAACCAGTTGCGAGGGTCAAGCTCCCATTCGAGAATTGACTAACGAATGAACTATCATCAGATGGAAATCCAAGGGGAGAATGTTCCTAAAACAACATATCAAACGCAATGCGGCCATTGTGACTTTGTATTCCTTGACCTTTGGGTTAATCAACACACCAGCAGCTTTATTGATCATATTAATCGACCGTGTTCGTTGATGACGTTTTGAATCATTTCCAGGAGGAAGGAGCATCATGGGCGGCATTTGTATCTTATTTTAGAGCTCTTGATGGAGGAGCCACTCCGCGCGAAGTCTTGTTAAATGTAACCCCTGGATTCGAGAGGTACATTTTGGTCATATAATCAACGAAGTGGGAATACACGTGGATCTCGCTTAGATCCATTTTGTTAGAAGGTGATCGACACCAAAGATTCCTTCGGGGATACAACAATTCCTTAGTTTTGCTAGATACTATCGTAGATTCATCGTGATATTTTCGAATATTGCGCAGCTTTAACCTCTTTTGCACAGCGGGGTGCTGTGAATTCATGGGAGACAAAATAGGAGAACGACTTTTCAGCTTCCGAATCCCAACTCTAGAATGCACTGAGCATCATCTTTATTCGAGGGTACGGTGATCTAATGGTATACCATGATGTTCCAAATCAGAGTCTCAGTTACACGCCGATGCAACACGAGAAGGTGATGGTTTACGTTGTGGATTCACAAGAAGGACTGCACCAGTCACAACCTGCGATGGAAGCCATGGTCTTTGGATTTAAGTTGGAGGCATTACTTGGACGGTACCAAATGCACTGCTTAGATTGATCACAAGAGCCTCCTGTGTACCCTGGTTTTGAAAAGAGTTAAACATGTGATGGCATCACTGGATGGAACCTAGAATGATTTCGACTGTGAAACCTAGACGCGTATGAGACTCGCAGCTAACCAGCGACTCTAGCCTACCTGATCAGATTCGCCCTGTTCAAATCGAAGCATTGAAGGAAGAAAATTTTCAAGTTGGGTCCATGCGGGGCATGGAAGAGTAACTTTTGGCAAGTCAGACGATATTCGCTACTTCATGGAACAAATATGGGAACTTGTGTCGAGCGAAGCACCAGCCTTGATATTCTAGTCGTCTGGAAATTTGATAAGACGCATAAGGATCTGTAATTTCTGGTACTGGCAACTGGGCAAGAAGGCCCACATAGCAATGTATATGAACGATGTTTGACTTGTGCGGAAGTCAGGGTGGAATATCAGAAACCCTCTCGTTTGGGTCAACAACCGGAAACACCGATCTGGAAATGAGAATGGACTGCCACGGATTTTGTCATTGGTCTATCTAAAACTCAGAATGGAAACAATATCACCTGGGCGATCGTTAATTATCTCATGTAACCGGTGCACATTCTTGCAAACAAGGAAAATTGACAAAGCCTTCGTATCCTATGAGTAATTACCTGTGAAGGGCGGTCTCTAGGCACGGGGTGCCAACTCCTATTACCTCTGATATTGAACTATACCTGATTCATGACAGGCAATACACAACACCCCTGGCTCACGTCTAGACATGAGCATTACTTATCACCATAGGACAAACGGTCTGAGTAAACGAACCATCCTGACACTCGAAGACATGCTGCGAGAATGTGTGTCATTGACTTTAGTAAAGATTGGAAGGAGACTTACCTTTGGATGAGTTCTACTGCAGCAGTTACCATTCTAGTATTCAGACAACGCTGTTTGGGGCATTGCATGGACGACAATGCCGATCTCCTCGTCGAACGAAGGTAGGTGACAACCAAATCACAGGTCCAGGACTTGTACTGAAATCTTTGAGAAGATTGTTTGGATCGGGAATCATGTGGCGGCAACGCGTGACCGCCAAGAAAGCTGATAAGCTTAGGAAACGTTGGGAATTCGCTGTAGGCGATCGTATCATGATGAAGGTCACACCCTGGGAGGGTGCGGTGCGCTTTGGGAAGCATGGAAAGATGAATTTACATCACGTTGAGCCATTCAAAATTCTGTAAATAATCAGGGACATGGCCTATAAACTCAAGTTACCCGACAAAATTGGGTAACGTACACAATGTCGCTTATGTCTCGAATCTAAGGCAGTGTTTGTCCGATGAAACATTTGTGATACCTTTATTAGACAAGTTGCAGTTGTCAAGGAGTCTGACGAAAACAAGGACAAGGAAGTCAAGGTTCATTAACATGGTCGAATTCCAACTGTGAGAGTTCGTTGGAACTCAAGACATGGACAAGAGTTCACGAGGGAACACAATGATTGGAGGAAGCTCTAGTATCCTCAGTTGTTCAATGGTTGTATCAACTTCTGATATCATTGCCGAATTTTGGGACAAAATTCCCTTTCAAGTTGGGGATGATGTGACACCCGAGGAAAACCCACCATCATCCACATCAAGGAAAATCCATAGTCATCCTAATCTAACACCGTACCACTTTGGTTTACTTATCAAATTTTGGGTCGAAATTTCTTTCAAGTTGGGGATGATGTGACAGCTCGTATTTTCAGGGTCTTTCACTTACTTTATACAAATCCCTTTATGTTTTGTCTATGTTACATTCACGTATATGTTATATGGAATGGACAATGTGTTGGTTTACGATCGAATGGAATGTGGTGGTGTTATTAAATATTATGTGAATTATTAAACTTGGTCACACACTAAATTCTGATTCCCGTACCGACTCACAACTGCCCACTCTTGTACTTTGGTCCTCGGCCCACTCACATCTTGTTAAGCCCAACCCCATTCGCCACTAATGCCCTACGTAAATATTGTGGGGGGGGGGGGGGTTTCAAGTAGTTACAATTTGCAAGACCACAAACTCCCTAACCCTACCTCTTATCTACCTAGATGGCAGCACCAATCTTGAAGCATCCTCTTCGTGGAGTCCACCTATCTTGTTCATACCAACACCATATTCTCACTCAACTGGTATGATTTATTAATGACATGAATCACCTTTTTCAATTGTTAATTATAACCATGTGCTAGAAATTGTAGTGAATGCGATTAAATGGAATGTGAGTAAATCAAAGTTCTGTGATTATGTGGTTTGTTATAAAATATAGTTTTAGGGTGCATGATGGTAGAAATCTTGATAAGTATTTGGTTATAAACTGAATTGGTGGTGATCGATCATTGGTAGGTGATAAGTGATGCGTATGAATGTTTGATAAGGGTCTTTGGTGATTAGTGGTAATATGATAGCATGAGGGTGAACCCAAAAATCATTATAACTGTTGAACGATGAACTAAGGTTCTGGAATGTTGATTATTTGATAATTGTTGTAAGTAGGATGGCATGATATAGTACTTGTTATTTCTGATTAATCTGATAGTTCGTGTCGATGATGATCACTATGAATTATGAATGATCGATAATGTGCAAATCATTACTACTAGTTGTATGATAATGTGAATTCATTGGGATGGTTAGGGTTGCAACGATGAAACTGTTAAATAATGATTAGGGTTTACAGGAAAACCATAACCACCAGTTGATATGATCGCCGAAGAATGATCCTTCGTCATAAGGATACTTCGTCGTACCCAGACTCGACGAAGAATGATCCTTCGTCGTTGTGATTCTTTGCCGAGTACATGCTTGATGAAGAGTGATCCTTCGTCGTTATGGTTCTTCGCCGTGCTCATGCTCGACGAATGTGGATGCATTCATCTGTCCTCTTCGTCTTATATCGAGTCTCGGTTGCGTTCCGGATCTGAACAATTGTGACATCACATATGTGACATCATTGATGACATCACAACATGACATCATCACATAAAATAGCGTGCATATCCGAATCAGATTCTAATATTTGTTTGTATTTCGCTTGAATTAGAATGAGGTGAGTTCGCTTGAAGTTTAGTAGGTAGGTTCGCTTGAATTGTCATGGTGTCTTTCAAGCGAACTAGCATAGGGTATATATATGTGTCATGTATTGTCATTTGAAGCGGATAGGCAGGAGAATAGGAATCGATACCGAGGTGCTGCCGGTATTCCTTGTGATTGTAATAGCTGTTATTTCAATATAGAAGAGGGTTAAAGTGATAATCAAGCTGTTTCGAAATCAGTTTCTTATTTTCCGCATCTGAAACTGATAAAATCTCTTCTGAACGACTCATTTGGGTCACAAACCGATCCTACAAGTGGTATTAGAGCTCAGGAGGAAGAGATCTTGCCAAAACAGCCTGTAATCATGTTTAAACAAATCCTGTAAAGTTTCAGAACCAAAATCAACTTAAAACTGGTTAAAATCATAGTTTTGCTTGAAATTGGTTCGCATTTGCTGACGTCATTGTCATTTCAAGCGGATTAAGGGTATTGAGTCCGCTTGAAATCGACATCTCGCTTGAAAATACACCGTGTGTCCGCTTGAATTTGACATCTCTCTTGAAACGACCGCTTGAATCACTAGTTCGCTTGAGTGTATACATCGAGTTGTGTGTAACATTTTACGGTTTATCAGTAGTTGGGAAAAGAAACCATGTGTCTTGTGTCAGTCTACATGAGGTGATCAGAACCATTTGTCAGTTCACGTGATATTTCTGTCCAGATAGTGTCTCGGTCCAAATCAAGGTTTGCATGTGATATTAGTTTGTCATCAACCCAAGTGTACACTTTTTATCATCTTTAAATGTTGTCGGCACAAGATTTTATCAATCCATGTGATCATACTGCTCAAGAATGAAGGCCCAATAGAATTATAGTTGTCAATTGGGGTGTCGGCCATTATAAATCATCGATACAGTGATACACAATATTATCTCGGCCCATGTGACTTTGTTTTTGGTCAAATGAGAATTGAGTTACTTTGAAAGGTGTCAGCTAAGTGGGATTGAGATTTGCAATTACATGTGTTCATCATCGGCCCAATCATTTGATTCAAGTGCAGTGATTTTTTTAAAAAAATTGATAATATTGTGTTGATCTAAAGGTTCGGCCCAATCAAATTGTGTTGATAAAGTAGTTGTTGGCTATTTGTGATCGGCCCAAGATTTTTATTAGCCCAAGTTAAAGTGTCAACATTTGAAAGTCAATAGTTCGGCCCATGTGATTCATTATTGTTTGCGGTCCATTGGAAGCCCATATTTCATGGCCCATTTGATCTAGTTCATTCATTCAGTTTGCGGAATTCATTAAACGAGTCCACAAATCTTCGACATGAGTCCTAGATCGATTTAATCGTCACACATTTTACGTATTCTGTCCGTTTAAACTAATTGTTTGTTTGTTTGTTTCAAGTATTTTAAAAAGGGTGATACAGTTCATTAGAGACCAGTATTTTTGAAACAAGAAAGTTTGTGTTTTTGTGAACTTCAATATCGAAACATGGAAGAGGAATTTTACAACGCATTCACTACTCCGGTTACCCTGATTTCTCTTGCACAGAATACGATGTTGGAAAATGAAACGGGGACTATGCAAAAACCACCTAAACTCATGAACATCGAGGAGTATAAAGGTTGGGAAGGTCGTTTCGAAAACTGGGTGCAAGCAAACTACTTAGATGCTTGGGAATGTTTCGAGACAAAATACATTCGATCGACGAATGATGATGAAGAGATTGTTCCAATTAAAGATCTAATTGCCGATGCTAGAAAGAAATACAAAGATGAGAAAATGATGCTAAGTCTTCTACAACAAGCAGTGAAAGAAAATATCTTGGTTTTCTTGCAACATAATGGAACTTCTTACTCAATTTGGAAAGCGTTAAGATCGAAGTTTCATGGTAGTCCAGAGATGGTCAAAAACAAGAAATCGGTTTTGAAGAAAGAGTTCGATTTGTTTCGTGGTTTGAAGAATGAGAGCACAAGGCAAATCATTGAGAGATACTGCAATCTGCTAGCAAACATGAAGACATTGAGTATTGAGAAAGATAATGAAGAGTTGATCGAGAAGCTTACTGATGCTTTGCCACACGAGATTTGGGGCACTTATCTCATGATGCTCAGAAACAAGAAAGGTTTTAGTAGTCTGACACTGAGCAAGTACATTGAAAAGATTGAAGCTTAGGAGATGGAGTAGAGAAAGGTCTTAAGAATGAAAGATTTTGACGGTGAACAAGACATCGGTCTTCACTACAAAGGTGGTGTAAGTGATAAATCCACCAACTTGTCACCGAAGATTCAAACAGCATTCAATGCAAAGAGTCCATCTGAAAGTTCGTCTAAAGGATCAAGCAGCAACACAAGTTTTTCATCATATCTATCATTTGATCCGAACATTTCAACAACAAAGAATGGCAAAAAGCTACAGTGCAACATTGTTCTGAATCTGGAAAATGATGAGGATTATTCAGCAGAAATTGCCAAAAGTCACATGTCTTTGTTGGGAACTTTATTGGAATCATATGGTAGTTTTGTTGCAGGTCGGATCGGGAATCCAATGCTTACAAAAGAGGATTATGATCAGATTGACGCTGAAGAGATGGAACTAATGGATATTAAATGGTGTTTGGCAAGTGTGTTACGACGTGCTGAGAAATTTAAGCAGATCACAGGAAGATATGATCTACATGAAGCTAATATTTCTACTTTAGGATTTGATAAATCTAAAGTCACTTGTTTTCGTTGCAGGGAAAAAGGTCACTTCAAGAGGGAGTGCAAAAACCGCGAAGCAAGTGGAGCTCAAAATCCATTCAATAACAACAATGATTACTATCGAAAGGCGATCTATCATCAAGTTGCTCAACAACAACAAGAAGCACAAGTGGCACATGGGAGAAAGGTGATTGAAGAATCTTCAAAGAGAGCATGTTTGGGGAATCAAGAAAACTTCAATTGGGAAAATATATTCCAGATGACAACAAAGCATGCTTAATCAATCAAGAAGATGAAAAGCTACCAGAAGGCTTTAGCTGGGCAAATTTCAACTGGGATGATTATTGTCCGGATAAAGAGAATCTAAATCAAAAAGCCTTTGTTGCTAGAGTTGAAGAAGATAGTGATGATGATCGTGAATATTGATCAAGGAAAATGGCAGATCATTTGAAAATGATGGCTGAAAGTGATAGTGAAGATGAAAAGGTGAAAAAGAAAAAGAAAAAGGTTAAAACACCAGTGAGCAGTGATGATGAAGATATTCCAGTGATCAGAAAGAAAAAGAAGAAAGATGTTCCAACGTTCAAGGTTGATTCAGAAGTTGATGCTAAAAAGATTCCTGTAAAGTGTGACAACTGTGAAGCTATAAAGAAGCAGAACTGCACACTGATTTACAACTTGAACAGTTTGAAGGATTCTTATGATGTGTTGAACAAAGCCATGAATCAATACAACCAAACAAGTGAAGAACAAGCAACAACAATGAAGACACTTCAGGGAGCTTTCATGATAAAGCAGAAAGTTGTGAACAACTACATCGAGAAATGTGCTATGCTTGAACAAAAGCTGGAGATACAAAGGATTGAGACAGAAAAGGTTAATCGTTTGTTGAAAAGTTACTCATGTACTTCTTATGTTATTGACAGGATTTATCTAATAGTAGAAGGCATGAAGGCATTTGAAGAGGATGAAGTAACTGAGGAAAAGAATGCTGAAAAAGTCTCTGAACAAAGGACTCCAGAAGAGAAGACTGAAAAGAAGAGTGACATAATGAAAAAGACTGACAAGAAAAATTCTGGTAAGAAACAAGGTGTCAGTTACAACAAATGTCCACCCCCGCTGGAAAATGGATATTTGCCCAGAAATCCAAATTCTGAAAGGCTCCAAAAGGCTACAAACTTACAATGGGAGTCGGAGTTGTCAGTCAATTTGCCAGAAAGTATTGATGTCACGTTTACATCGTCTGACACTGATCAACAATCTCAATTGATGAAGAAAGTGATGGATCATGTGTTAGATAACGATAAAACTGAGGAGTCAAAATCGGAGTCAACGTCGGAGTCAAAGTCTGAGTCCAGCATTCCGGGTCCAAATGAAAAACAGGGCAAAAGGGTTTATGATAAAGAATTCTTGTTATCAAAATCTAATTTGAATGACGAAACATTCAAGGTGGCATACACATTGAATGATTCTGACAAATTATATTCTGATGAGGAATTTCCAATAAGAGGTGTTAAACCAGAGATGATAAAAAAGGTTTTCAAACTAACAGAAATTAATATTTCTGAAATAAAAGATGTAAATCTTAGTGATAAACCTAAAAAATACACCTCAAGAGTTCAACAAAGATTAAACAAGAAAAAAGGTTACAGTTCTGGTTTTGGTTTTCACAAGAAACCAAACCCTAACCGTAATTTCAGAAAGAAAGGTCTTGGTTTTACTCCAACAGAAAAACAGAAAAATGAAAAATATGTTCGTGATTTTAAAGCAAAAACGACATTTGTTTCAGGAACTAGCTCAGAAGAGGAAATGATAGTACATCAGTGGACTATCACAGCATGCTAAAGAATTGGAAAGTTAAATGTGATAAACGATCTCACTGTGGATGTGTGAGTAGGTTTTTGCACATTTAGTAAATTGTGACGAGATATAAACCTAAATTTCAAACTTGCTTATATCATGGGGAAACATCTCTCGGATATATGGGTAACCCCTGAAATCTTGTTTGAAAGGTCCCTCTTTCCGAGATACTAGGTCTTTATACTCAGTGATATCTGGGGTATTATCCTGGGACTTCTGATTTTGCGAAAGCAATGGCCTAGTCCCCGGAGAATACTTTACGCTTGCTTGAAACATAGCGCCGCCCTCAGCAAATTGATGAAACAATAAAATTGATAGTCATTGCTGTTGTAAAAAAGATCCTCTAAAGGGGACACACCAAAAGTCGAAGCCGTCATCTCTCTGCGTATACGGAAGTATCGACCTGAGCTCTCACGACCCTTGCTTTTTAACCCCTTACAGATATCATCTATGGTATACTTATCTGTAAGACTGAATATTGGGATCTGGATACGGGAGTATATTCTGAGGTGGGACACGCGATTAAGTTTAAGTGCTTAAGACATTAATCTTGTATCTCGAAACAATTGAACTTTGTGTGCAAATTTAAGTGGATCAGTATACTGACAATCTAAGTGAATCGTTTAGAACTTAAAATGTATAAAGCTTAACGGTGTTGGTGATTTGTCTCAAAAACTGATATGATCCTCTTACGCAAACTCACAAAAATAGTGTCTGTAAATATTTATTTACTGCATTTCATTTCTTTACATTGAAAAATCCAAAAAGATTTTCAGTGTGTTTTAGCATAAATTTTTTAAAATTCAAAAAGATTTTCGGCAACTGGTGTTGGAGAGCTAATTTTCAAAATTCCGAGTGCTAAACATGATGAACAGATGGTTTGGGAGAGTGTGTTGTTTTGAAATTAAAAGTGATATATCTTCAAATGGTTCATTAATGATTAACATCGTAAAATCATTCTTTGATTGTATAATTCCTGCAATTGGTTCATTAGATGGTGAGATTGTTTTTACATGTTATCAACAGAAAATTTATTTTGGGTAGAGAATGTGCAGGTTATTTAAATGATAGAAAGCCAGGTTCCAATACCTGAGGACTTTGTGATTTCAACATGCCAGACTGTGATTCCAGCATATCGAAAGGGGGAGTCTGAAGACATCCGAGTAGAGAATGTTCGTGGGGAGTCTGTTGATGCTGAAGAGGAGAAGGAGATAAAGTTTAAGGATGCTTACACTGTGAGATATTTCAGAGAGCGTTCAGACTAATAAAGACTGAAGACGTTCAAGACTCGACAGTTAAGACTCGTCAACATCTGAGGGGGAGTCTGTTGGTGCATTCATCTGTCGTCTTCGTCTTATATCGAGTCTCGGTTGCGTTGCGGATCTGAACAATTGTGACATCACATATGTGACATCAATGATGACATCACAACATGACATCATCACATAAAATAGCATGCATATCTGAATCAGATTCTAATATTTGTTTGTATTTCGCTTGAATTAGAATGAGGTGAGTTCGCTTGAAGTTTAGTAGGTAGGTTCGCTTGAATTGTCATGGTGTCTTTCAAGCGAACTAGCATAGGGTGTATATATATGTGTCATGTGTTGTCATTTGAAGCAGACAGGCAGGAGAATAGGAATCGATACCGAGGTGCTGCCGGTATTCCTTGTGATTGTAATAACTGTTATTTCAATATACAAGAGGGTTAAAGTGATAATCAAGCTGTTTCGAAATCAGTTTCTTATTTTCCGCATCTGAAACTGATAAAATCTCTTCTGAACGACTCATTTGGGTCACAAACCGATCCTACAACGAAGAGTGGTCCTTCGTCACTAGGATCCTTCGCCGTACTCATGTTCGACGAAGAATAGGACCTTCGTGGAGATGCTGTTAGTAAACAGACAGAACATTGATTTATGATGTGTATGCTGATGAATGCCTATGATTGATGGAATCCTTTTGATGCATGTTAATAATGATAACTATGAATAAGAAACCTGATTGGGTTCTTGCAAATAGCAAACTCACCTGTTAACTGTTGTTATGTGACATGCACGCGAGACGTGAACTTGTATGAGATTTGTGTATTGACTATGTGTTACACAGTGATCTTTGTGATGAATGAAATCTGTGAATAATACGTGATTTAATTGAATATGATACTGATTATACTGGTAAACACGATAGGGTTTGGTTGACCAACTTGGAACGTATAATGTAACGTAACATACCGAGCAAATCTAAGGTGAGTTCACTGCTCTTTTTTCAAGCATGACTCCTGGGGAGGGACATCTGGTAAACGTTCTGGGGAGGAATGTCGGGTAATTGGGTTTGACTGGAATGTTAAACGTGGGATGTTGGTTAATACACTCATTTCTATCATTAAGTCCCATCATATACCGATTGGTTGCCGAGGAGACAACGGGGTTATTAGTTGATAGCGCTATTAGGTTTGGCACCCTCACACCGTACCGGGGAGGACGACCGTGAACTAATTTCCTTAACCACTTGACCAATGTTTGATAGAGCATTGGGGAAGGGCAAATAATCTGGAGCCATCTGCGGTAATCGAGTTATTAACAACATCGAATCTCTGAAATGTTTTAAACTTATATCTGGTAACTAAACGTGTTAACAAACTTTGAACTCACCAGCGTTGTCTGATACACTTTTCTGCAAGCTTGCAGGTCTATAGGTAAATATCATTGGAACTTGTTGTCTGAGATGCTGGAGTGGTCATGGGTTGATTTGCATGGAATCATGAGAGACGTCTAATGGCTTTTATACACTTGGGCTCTGAACCTCTTAATTATTGTAGTATGCTTCTGCTGAAATGTAAACAATGTTTGTAACTCTTATTTTAATAAATGAAAGTTTTATTTGAAATAATATTATGAGTTCAATGTGATTGGTCGCTAGATCTTGGGAAGTCACACGCCTCGCGGGGGTTTCCGCATGTGGTATTTTGGGGGTGTGTCAGTGAAATCAAGTACCATCTGGGAAAAGCAAACGTTGTGGCGGGTGCTTTGAGCCGGAAAGAAAGAGTTAAAACATTACGAGTACGAGCTTTAGAGTTGACAATTCAAACAAACTTCACTACTCAAGTGCAATACACACAACAAGAAGCTCTAAAGCCGGAAAACATAAAAGCAGAATCCCTGCGAGGATTAGAAAAACAAATGGAAACAAACAAAGATGGCACTTTATATTTCATGGAAAGGATCTGGATTCCATATTTTGGTGGTCTACGAGACTTGATGTTGGACGAAGCACACAAGTCAAGATATTCAATACATCCAGGATCCGAAAAATGTATCAAGATCTAAAAGAGTACTATTGGTGGCCTAATCTCAAGGGAGATATTACGACCTATGTTAGGAAATGCCTAACTTATGCAAAGGTTAAGGCCGAATATCAAAAGCCATCTGTTACAGCAACCCGAGATTCCCGTTTGGAAATGGGAACATATATCAATGGACTTCATTACAGGACTCCCACAGACCTCTCGAGGTCATGACATGATATGGGTTATCATTGATCGATTAACCAAGTCGGCTCACTTCTTACCGATTCGTGAAAAAGACAGTACCCAGAAGTTACCTGAAATTTACCTCAACGAGATTGTGGTACGATAAAATGTATCAAGATCAAAAAGAGTACTATTGGTGGCCTAATCTCAAGGGAGATATTACGACCTATGTTAGGAAATGCCTAACTTGTGCAAAGGTCAAGGCCGAATATCAAAAGCCATCTGGCTTATTACAGCAACCCGAGATTCTCGTTTGGAAATGGGAACATATATCAATGGACTTCATTACAGGACTCCCACGGACCTCTCGAGGTCATGACATGATATGGGTTATCATTGATCGGTTAACCAAGTCGACTCACTTCTTACCGATTCGTGAAAAAGACAGTACCGAGAAGTTAGCTGAAATTTACCTCAACGAGATTGTGGTATGTCATGGAGTGCCTATTTCAATAATCTTGGATCGGGATGGTCACTTTGTGTCAAGGATTTGGAAGTTATTTCAAGAATCGCTTGGATCTAGTTTGGATCTAAGCACAACTTTTCATCCGCAAATCGATTGCCAAAGTGAACTGTTGGTTCATGCACTCAAACCCAGAAAAAATAGATGATAAGGAAAGCCAAAACTGGTTCAGAACAGTTGATCATCATAAGTAGTGTTTGTACAAGTCTTTCCCCTTGACAGTGGTTTACTAAGCATCTGATAGACTCCAAGTACTGATCAGCACAACAACTGTTAACCAAAGATCTGATGAAGAATAAAAGACTGAAGCTCAATCTACTGATGTCTCCCAATCACTGTTGAAGATCAAAGCATTGCCCTTTCAAAGAACTGATCACCCTTTGAAGAAAGCACTGATGCTTAACATCAGTGCTTACTACAACAGTGGACTGTAGAATCAATGGTTTATATATTCAGTGTCTAATGTAATCAGTGGTTGTATAGAACAATGTTTAGAGTTTGTTAGGAGGTTAGATATCACTGAGCTCAGGCTGAGGGGGAGTCTTGCGCATGCATGCAATTGTTTTGTTTATTGTAATTTGATACAATCACTCGATTCAATGGAAAACATGTTTTCCTAATACTTCTCTTCCGTGATTGTGTTTACAAAGTTTGTTTGTTATTTCCACTGCATTTACTACATCTCTGTTCTACCATTTTACATCAATTAATTCAAACAAACACAATCTAAAGAAACTCAGATCTTAACAATTGGTATCAGAGCTCAAAAAATAAAAATTCGATCTAACAATCAATTTGACGTAAAAGTTCAGCTCAGATTTATTGATACTCAAAATTGTTCGTATCAGTTGATAAAAACAGAGTAAAAAGGTAATCACAGAAAAAGTTGATTATTCTGAAATCTTGTGTAAAAATCAACCAATATGGCATCACAATCACATGATCCTCACAACACAGGGACTCTTTTTAAACCACCGATTCTTCTCAGATCTGAGTACAACATTTTGCAGCATCGGATGGGTCATGTCCTTGCACAACAAAATACCGGCTTTTGGAAGTCAGTCATCTATGGACCACATGTTCCACAGGTGCCTAGTACTTAAGATCCTAAACACTTTGTGCCTAAAAGCCCTGAAAACTACTCAGAACAAGAATTTCAGAAAATTGAACTAGATTCAAAGGATTTTAGCATAGTTGCCTCAACTATTCCAAATGACATTTATGCTAGACTGTTACATTGTAACAGTGCCAAAGAGCTATGGGATGTTTTAAAAGAACAATCTATCCTTTGAACTCAATGATCTCCTGCATTTTGATCCAACTGATCTGGGGGAAATGGACATATTGCATCAATTGGCATTGCTGAGTGTAAGAACCAGCAAGTTTTATAAAAGAACAGGGAGAAAATTTCCAGGGTTACATGAGAACTTGAAAGTTGGGTTGGATTAATCAAAGTTAAAGTGCTACAAGTGTAACAGGCTAGTTGCTAGAGAGTGTAAAAGTAACCAAAATAGTGGACTAATCATAACATACCCTAGCCCTAGACCTCAAAACACACAAAACACTGTACACTATTACCAAAATACCCCTGTTGCTCATGTAAACACTGCACATTATGCACACCCTATAACACCTGTTCCAGTGCAATATGTTCAAACCACTATTCCTCAAATACTGTATGTCCAAGCCCTAGTTTCTCAGGTCCAAGTGCAACAACCTGCACAACATGCTGCACAAATATATGCTCCAGCAGAGGCCAGTCAACAAAGCTTCTTTACTCAAGGCTTTGTTGATTGGAGTAGCATGCCTGATGAATTAACTGATGAAAACTTTTCTCTATTCGCTAAAAATGATGATCCTCTTGATGAATTCTATTTTGTAGCATTAGAGTCAATTCCTGATGGGCTGGAAACTGAAGAAGGAGAATCCAGTGCTGAAACAGTGGATGAGATTGCTGAAGCAGTGGTTACTGCTGTTGTTGGTGAACATCTGATGGAGAAGGAAGTCAAACCACTGTTAGAGCCTCTTGCTGACCCTTGGTGTAAGGAAGAAGAAGAAGAGAAGAAAAAGGAGAACACCAGTGCTTGTTAAAATGTGTGTGATTGTGCCATGATGGCTGCAGCTAAGGTACCACCTCAGGTCTTGAAAAACCTATGTTTAGACAAATGCATCATAGCATTTGCTAATTTTAAAGAGGTGAATGAAAACCTTAGAGACAAGATCATAAAAGATGAAATACAATTTGAAAAATCTGTTAAAGAACTGAAAAACAAATTGTTTGAAAAAGAAAGCGAAATTTGCAGCCTCAAGCATGAGCATAGCATAACCAAGGACCAACTCCATGCTATGAAAGAAAAATATCAAACCTGTAAAAAGGAGTTGGAATCCACCCAAATCACATGTGAAAAATGGGTGGAATCCGGAAAAGGTTATGAAGTTATGCTAGAGAAACAGATCAAAAGCAATGTAAAATATGGCATAGGTTTCAGGAAAAATGACCAAGTTGAAAACACTACTGTAAATGAGTCGGTTCAAAATACCGTTGAGATAATACCAACAAACAAGGATGGTCAAGAAATAAAAATAACTGAGAAAAATGGTAAGGAAATCACTCTTGAAAGACCAGAGGGGTCCTCAACTTTTGAGGAGCTTGAAAAATAACAATTCAAACCCACTTGGTCAGACGAGTGTGACATCCTTGAGAATTTCAAACCCATGGATTTTCCACAGTTGAAGGTGTGAAAGCACCTAAGGCCAAAGTAATCCCTATTAAAGACATCTCAATAGTGGTTCAAAACTCTGTTGCAAAGGAAGTTGAAAAGAGGAAGAAGAGAGAAAAATTTAAAAATGTGTTTTGTGATTTCTGTGAATAGAAAAACCATTCCACAAAGGACTGTTTTCATCTTAAAGCATATGATATTAATAAAACAAGGTTAATTGAGCCTGCAAACAGCTGTTCCATCTGTGGAAAAACCGACCACGTCACTCATGAGTGTGTGTACCTCAAAACCTTTGAGGTCAAAAGAAAAGAGTACACTTCAAAAACACCCATGAGCTCATCAAAACAACCTGTCATGAAACAACAACCATTTGTATATGTCCAAACAGATGTTACAAAACTGTTAGGAAACTTTATTTGTAAGTATTGAAGAAAATCACAATCAACTGGATCTATGAAGAGATCACAGTCCTGATGATCACGAACTAGAAAAAGAAGATCAGATGGGACAACTGGAATGCATAGCATCTACTTTAAAGAATCACAAGTTAATCAATCGCAGAATTGGATTATCAAAAAAGGTCACTTCTGATGGATCTGATGATATTTCTGATGAAATATTATAAGTTTCTGACGATTCTGATCATCAGGATATTTCTGATGATTTGTTCATTAGAATTTCTGATGAAGTGGTTTATCAGAATTCTGATGAAATACCCCACTTGTCTGAAATTGGCTCTGTCCTGCCACACTTACCGAAGCATGTTGACATTAGTTGATATCATGATGAAAAAGGCAACTTGAACGTTGGATTCAATGAATATGTCAATTAGGCACTTTTCGTAGGACTTATTGCATGAATAAACTATTGTTTATTCATGCACCCAGCCTTCTACAAATAGAAGGCTCAACCAGAAGAAGCAAAGTGAGTTTGAAGCTTATCATTCATACATACATCAAAACTCCATTGCCCTCTCACCCACAGAATTCAAGATTCATTTGTACTAGCAATAATCTTACAATCACCTTGTAAACCATTTTGTTTCAAATTGATATAAACTTGATAATTCTGTAGGTCTTGTTTCTTGAAAGTCTGATTTCCATTTCCGCACATCTTTTTCACATCTACTGAAATCACTTGCCATATTACGTGAAAAGAAGTTGTTTTAAGGCCAAACTGGGTCCAACAATTGGTATCAGAGCAGATTGAATAAACTATTTTCAAACGATTAATCGCTCATCCTCTTTTCTCTAAATATGGCCAGCTTTCAATCCTGGAATAATGCTTTTAACATTGGTTCTATGTCCAAACCTCCGACTCTGGTCAGGGAGGAATACCCTAAATGGAAAATCAGGATGGTCAATTTCTTTAATGGTCATGACCGAGCTCTGTTTCAATCCGTTGAAAGGGGTCCACATACACCAATGACTGATATTCCTGCTATTCCAGCAACTGACCAATCACCAGCTATACCTGCCTCCCGCACTGCCAAAAGTGAAATAAACTGGAGCGCGAAAGACAAGGACCTGGTGGCTGGGGATGAAAGGGCAAAATCACTTTTAATAATGGCCATCCCCAATAACATATTTTTACAAGTTGATGCATGTGCATCAGCTAAGGAAATATGGGATCAGTTGGAAAATCTTTGTGAAGGAGGAGAAAGGATGAGAAGAAACAAAAGAACAAACAATGTCTCATCTTATGAAAGGTTTAAAAGTTTGCCAAATGAAAGGTTAAATGATACATATCAAAGATTTACAAAACTTTTAAACGACTTAAAAAAATTGGGATAACTAAGTCAAATGATGAAAGAAACATAAAATTTCTTGATGCCCTTCCTAGAGAATGGAGAAGTCTAACCATGACTTTATCATCAACCTTAGAACTAGGAAACATGAGTCTTCATGACTTATACAGCATCTTTATCCCCAGAGAGGAAGAAATATTTGAAGAAACCATTCAAAGAGGGGGATCTTTAGCTCTTATCTCAAACTCACAAAGATCAACAACAACCAATGATCCACAACCATCAAACAGCCAAAATCTTGAAACTTCTGATGCAACATCAGACTTTTCAGCTTTTGCTGAAGCAATAGCACTGCTCACCAAAACATTTAAGCAGAGGTTGAGGGGAGGTAGCCGGAGATACTAGAGGAGTGACAAAGGAAGGATGGATGGAAGATCTAAAGAAGAGGTTAGATCTAAGGATAAAGGGAAGGCTGAAGTTGTGTGTTACAAGTGCAAGCAGAAAGGTCATTATGCATCATAATGCAAGACCAAAAAGCTGAAGGATGTTGCCTATTATGAGAAAAAGCTTGAAGAAGCAAAGAAGCAGCTACAAGTAAGCTTAATTGCTGGAACAGATACATGGTTATCTGATGATTCTTCTGATGATGAAGAAGAAGAATTGGCAAATTTCTGCCTCATGGCACTTGCTAAAGGACTACCAGAAACTTCAGAACAAAAGGTAAATTTAGACAATCTTGATCTTGAACACAAGCTAAATAAGCTCATGTCAGATTTTCTAAATCTGCAAGAAAAACATCAATCAGATATTAGAAAATCTGATGAGTTGCAAAGGACATTGAATAAAATCATTCTTGAAAACCAACTTCTTATAGAGGATAGTTTAGATCAAAGAGCAAAAATTGAGTTTTATGAAAATGAAAGAAAAGATCTTTACAAGAAAATCAATGACAAAGAAATCAATGTAAGAGGTTTTCAACAGGCCAAAGAGTTCATAAATTTTATTGAGTCCACACCAAAGAACAAAGGAGAGGGTTTAGGTTATACAAGTTCTACAAGATCAAATAGAAATAAACCCACTATCTTTGTAAAAGCAACTCATCAGAATTCTGATAAATTTACATCAGAATCTGAATCTTGCAAAACAACGTGTTCTGAATACTCTTTTGAAAAACCAAACTTCAAAACAAACAATAGTGAATGCAGTCAAAAATCTGTAAAAACTCTAGAAGCAGTTCACTCATCTTTTCAAAATTATCCACTCATTCCATCACAAGAGGAAATATCAGAAAATTCCGATAACTCTTGTATGTGTGTTGACATACTGAAGCTTGTTCAACACCATCTTCAAAAGAAAAATGTAAAATCTGTTAATCGCTCAGCATATAACAGAGTTTCTGATGCAAAACCAAGAAGAAGAAGAAATAAAGTGATTAATATTCCATCAGAAATAGTACCCAAGCATGCCTGGGTACCAAAAACCCTCTAATCATTTCATTTCAGGACCATCATGTGCAGCAGATCTGGTACTGCGACTCAGGAAGCTCCAAGCACATGACTGGGGACAGGAGCTTACTCAGCAACTTTGTTTCAAGGCTAGGTAGAATGGTAAATTTTGGAAATGGAATGAAAGGAAGGATCATGGGATATGGATGTGTAAGGTATGAATGTCTGACCATAGAGAGAGTAGCCTATGTTGAAGGCTTAACAAATAATCTGCTTTGACATGGTCAGATCAATGATAAAAATTACTCAGATAAGTTTATCAGCAGAAAAATGATTGATAAATTGCTTTAGTGATAATCAAAATCATATATCTGATAAATCACCAGCAAATCTGGAAACTTATTATGAATTCTGATGAAGTCATCAGAAAATCTGACACAACATCTGAACACCTGATAAGTCATCAGAATTCTGGTGAATCATTAGAAAATATGTTGGATAATCAGAATTGTCGAAATTCAGTAAAACAAATTGCTGCATATCATCATCCTTATTCATATCTCTTGACTGTATATTCATTAGTTGTACATTTTTTTTTTAAAGGGGGGGGGGGAAGGTTTTTGATTCTTGTTAGTGCTGATAACGTCATCCAACAGAAAATTTCTGGGAACTCGTTAATATAGAACTTTCTCTCTCCTTCATGTATTACACCCCATCATGTATTAAGAAGGATGAAGTGACATATTGGTAGGCTATCAGATTACATCACCAGAAATTAGCCGCATATATCATTAAATTTCATGTGAAGTGGAGAAGAAACATATCTCTGTTATTTTTTTCTGTCCTCTGGTAATCATTAAAATAACAGAGATTGCGGAGAAGAAAATCTACAAGTTGGTAGCTTCCATTTATGGGAAATATTAAATTTACTATAAATAATCACCACTTTGTGTTAAAATTCTTCTTCCTCACTTCTCTTCTTCACCTCATTCTCACACACTCTCACAAAATGAACACCATCAAAGATGAATGCTTCCCACTTGTTCTTTATCCATATCATAACCTTAGATTGAGGACCAACCTGGAAGTTCCTCAGTGGGAAGGGTGTCAAGTCATGCTCAAAATGCTCATGAGCAACAACTTGAACTATGCCCTTACCGCTCACATAAGTGTTCACCCAGAAATTCTTCAAATCTTCTGGAAAAATGCAACACTATCTGAGTATCAGAACATGGAACATATGGCCATCAAGAGTGTGGTGCTAAATCAACAAATTCTGTTAAATGAAGCCACCATCAGGACATCAAGACAGGAGTTGAAACAATTGTGCCAAACTGGGTCCAACAATTGTTTCTGCTGGTGTTAGAATGGAAACATCAGTTGTTTCTCCTATTTCCCAAGGACATCAATCTATGTCCCCTAAACAACTTCACAAAGAACTTGAAGACACAACTACTACTGTGAAAACAGCAACAGAAGAAAAACTTGATTTGATACTAGAAGAAATCAGAAATCAAAAGTCAGATATCAAGGTTTTGTCAGAAACTGTCAAAGTTGTGCAGAAGCAAACAGAAGACAATGCTGCAGCCCTCAACAAATTGCAAAAGTCATCAGAAAACAAAGAGAGCTCATCAAAAATTGAGAAAGCTCTCAAGGAACTGCATGATATCAAGAAAAAGATGGCTGAGGATGCAACTGCAGGAGAAAGCTCGAGTTCAGGGAAACTTCATGAAGAAATACAGTTCCTTAGAGCCAACAACAGCAGCATGGCTGAGGCTTTTGAGAAACTGTTGATGGAATTAGCTGCACAAAGAAATCAAGAAAATTAGGAGTTTCAGAAAATGAAGAAACAAGAATAAACAAATACTCAAGCTCTCACTAATGTTCATCTATTAGTAAAGAGATTACAGTATAACGTTGCCAGACTAGCAAATGTTGATCTTCATGAACTGAAAGCCCCAATTCCACAAGAAAGACAAGAAAGGAGATCAGAAACTCCTCAACAACAACCAGAAACCATTCAACAAGGTCAAACCAAACAAACAGAAACTTCAACAGCTCATAAACAGAAGCAACCCATGGGTCCACCACCAGATAAACAAAAGTTACTCATGGGTCCTCCACCAAATGTCCCAAAGCCAGACACATCAAGGGTACAAAAGAAAGACCATGTTCCAGTACAGCCAACTTCTACAACCATCACCGGAGAAACAGAGTTAAGCATAATGATGGATACAAAAGAAAAGAGAAGAATGGAACATGAAGTGACTTCCTCAAAAAGGCCAAGAAAAGAAATGATAGAAGATTTAGAAGGGAACATCAAAGAAATGGATGTGCTGAAAGGTGATTTACACACTATTATGTACCCTGAAGAACATCTAAAGAATTACTATTGGAATGGTCTAGAAGACAACCCAAAGAGACCACTCTTTCCAATGAGCAAAGGTATTATTGAAAACATAAACAATGGAGGTTGGGTAATTCTACACAAGCACATGACCAATCCAATAGTATCAATTGAAAGAATTGATACAATGACCACTGGAGGAGGCATCTTAGGTTATGAAGCACAAAACAAGTATACCCTGATTAGAAAAGATAACAGTGAATAAAAGGTTACTGATGCAAATCTGGCTGATGATATTCACCCGATGGGAATAGTCAAAATAAAGAATATCATTGATGAAATGAAAGGTAATTCAGCTGTGATCAGACGAGCACTTGAAAGTCACAAAAGTGCAGGAGCAAAGCAATACAAAAGGGTTGCACTGGCAGACTTTGATCTATGTATCAATTTTGAGTACAGCAACAAGGTGCTAATACCTCCTCCCAACACCAGTATTCCAGCTGAGATCCCTTCGAAGCTAGTGAGAACTGGAGCAATCTTTGACCAACCAGAAATGGGAGTAGTCTTCAAAGATGCTAATGAAGAGAAAGCTCTGTTCAGAATCAGTGATATATGCAGGTATTCAAATCAAACTCTAAAATATATAAGGAACTGCATGAATGAGAAACAAGAGCAGCTCAAGAAGAAGGGAAAGAACAATGAACAACTGAGAAAAACAATTGAAGAATGCATTGATAACTGGATGGAAGCAAGAGGATGGTACAAAGAAATGTACAAAGAAACTCAAAAGGCAATTGATCACAAGAAAAGACTAAAACAAGGAGACAAATACAAAAGTGGAGTGAAGATCAACTAATGAATTGATAAGATTAAATTCCTGTTTTTGAACAAAGTTTTAAATTTGTCTGATTTATGGTTGGTTTGACTATGTTCTATGTTTTTAAATTTAGTTGTTTTTTTTTTTTTTTTTTTTTGAGAAAGTTTTTTATGTTAAGATATAGAGGTAGTTCATTTTCTTAAAATACTTAGGGGGAAACTGTTAGGAACTTTATATGTAAGTTTTGAAGAAAATCACAATCAACTGTATCTATGAAGAGATCACGGTCCTGAAGATCACGATGTAGAAAAAGAAGATCAGATGGGACAACTGGAATGCATAGCATCTACTTCAAAGAATCACAAGTTGATCAAGAGCAGAATTGGATTATCAGAAAAGGTCACTTCTGATGGATCTGATGATATTTCTGATGAAATATCATCAGTTTCTGACGATTCTGATCATCAGGATTTTTCTGATGATTTGTTCATCAGAATTTCTGATGAAGTGGTTTATCAGAATTCTGATGAAATACCCCACTTGTCTGAAATTGGCTTTGTCCTGCCACACTTACCGAAGCAAGTTGACATTAATTGATATCATGATGAAAAAGATAACTTGAACGTTGGATTCAATGAATATGTCAATTGGGCACTTTTTGCAGGACTTATTGTATGAATAAACTATTGTTTATTCATGCGCCCAGCCTTCTATAAATAGAAGGCTCAACCAGGAGAAGCAAAGTGAGTTTGAAGCTTATCATTCATACATACATCAAAACTCCATTACCCTCTCACCCACATAATTCAAGATTCATTTGTACTAGCAATAATCTTACAATCACCTTGTAAACTATTTTGTTTCAAAGTGATATAAACTTGATAATTCTGTAGGTCTTGTTTCTTGAATGTCTGATTTCCATTTCCGCACATCTTTTTCACATCTACTGAAATCAAATGCTATATTATGTGAAAAGAAGTTGTTTTAAGGCCAAATAGGGTCCAACAATTGGTATCAGAGCAGAGAACTGACAGGAGTTAGTAGAACTCAAAAAATCTGATGATCAATCAGAAAATCTGGTATTTATTCAGAAAACTCATTAAACAACACGAATCTGATCATTCACCAGAAAACTGTGAAAATTCTGACAATAAATCAGAAAATCAAATTTTTTTTGGAAAGCCAGGAAGTTTAACATATGATCAGGAAAACAATACTTTTAACCAGATTTAAAGAAACTTATGAAAATCTAAAATCTTAGGAATAAGTTTCTTTGTAAATTTTTTTTCTGAGGACTGGAACAAGCTGTATGAAAAATACCTCCTGTATATCAGAACTGCAAGACTACAATGTAAGTAAAATCTCAGAACTCTACTTATTCCCTCTCATCTCAAAAAAAAATGTTGAAAAGGATCACAAGTTTAGGGGGAAAACTCAAAGATTCTGTTGAAAAGTCTGTTTACTTCTGTTGACCACATCTAAAAAGTCAACATAAGTCAAAGCAAAAGAGGGATGCATATGATCAACAGAATTTCTGATGACTTCATCAGAATGGGACTTTCTGACTTATGAAGAAAAGACGGTACATATGGAGGAAGATGATTGGACCTTCTATCAAATGGGGTCCACAAAGAAGAAAATGTGTCATAGAACCGATAGTCTTCTCCAATGAAAAATCAATGCAACATTTTCAAGAAGGCATGATTGAAGAAACTACAAATTGAAGAGTCAAGTTGAAAGGGCATAACCACGATTTCATGATAAAAAAATTTCATTAATGTCTTAATACCCACAATCCAACGGTTACATTTTGAACCAGAAACTCAGCACCCACTATATAACGGTTATAAAGACAATTAATGATCTCTTTATCACTATTTCATACCACGTTCTATATCCTTTCAACTCCTTCAACTCCATACACCCACAATACTCTGCTGGAATACTCCTATAAAACACACACGTAGGAGAAACTCAAAAACACTCATATTCCTCACAAAAACAACATATTCTAAAATCCCTTGTTTTTCACTCACAATTCAAAAATCCCTAAATTTCAAACCCTAACTCACAGAGACCAACAATGGCAGAAGTTAACCTCAATATTCCAATTGCTCAACATGAAGTACCTTTTACCGAGGAAGCAGAATTTCTACCAATGAAGGAAAACAATATGCGGATGAATACAGAGCATTCAGAGTATGATAAAAGATGTCAACTTCTAGTAGAATATCTCACAAAATGCCCAATCTCAGTAGCACTAACAAAAGGAAGAGAAATACCAGAAATGCTACTACAGCAATTTGTTTACACCTTTAACGAAGTTGAAGAAAATCAGGTGTCTGCTCATGTATGGGGAAGTGTTTATGTAACATTAACCCCTGCAAGAGTAAGAGAATGGCTTGGACTGCCTATTCTTGGCAGTTACACTTAAGCCCCAAGCAGAGAAGATTTAATAAACTTCGTCATTGGGCTTGGATACAAGAAAAGAGATGTCAACAAAATTGGAGCTATAAGAAGAAGTGAATTGCCAGCCATCTGGCAAGTGATAATGGAAGTGCTAAACAAACGTCTCACCTCAAAGATAGGAGGAACTGATCAAATCAGCCAAGCTATTCTGACAATCATGTTTGGACTCATAAATGGGTTCAAGATCGATTATGGGTCAGAAATTTTTAACCTTCTCAAAAGATCGATTATGGGTCAGAAATTTTTAACCTTCTCAAAAGATCAATCATCACCAAAAATGGAAAAATAACCTCTCATCTGCCTTATCCAAGGTTAATCTCAATTTTCATTTCTGGCGCACTCATTGAAAGAAATATGGAAATTCCAATCTTAGAAGATGTTTGGAGATCAAAAACCATGAAGGCCTGGAGTTCCAATCATGGTGGGAATCAGACAAGGATGTCCCTGTGTTGCCAGAAAGCATGTTATGCTTCATTGCACCAGACTCACAATACATAATACAACATGAAAAACATCTGACAAAGTCAGATTCTCCAACAGAAGAGCCCAGCAGAGAAGTTGTGAACTGTTCTTCATCAACAGAAAAATGAGATGATGAGAAGTCCTCACCATCAGAAAAGGAGGGTGCAGAAGGAAAAAGAATTCAAGAGATAGCTAACTTGGAGATAGCCAACTCACCAGAAAGCAAGAAAGAACATGCTGAAAGACAACAAATTCATGAAGCAAGAATTCATCATGATTTTGAAATTCATCAAGAACGTTATGCAGAATCACATATTGCTGGAGAAACACATACTGCGGAAATTGAAGCCACTGAAGTTATTCATTATGATGAATCTCACATTGCTGGTACATCTCTTTTAAACATTGTTCTAGTTGAAACACACAGAGAAGAAACAAAATCAGAAAGTTTAGTTAATGTTTCTTACAAAATAGAATACATAACAACAAATGTTGATGAGGAGGTTACTAGTGCCATTAATCTCAACTTTGAATCAGAAAGTGAGGAAGAGGATGAGATCCCAACAGATAGAGATCAGGAAACTGATCAAGGAAATCTGGCTAAAGGTAATCTGATTACCTCAAAAACTCATGGAGAACCTGAAAAGGTTCAAGGATATGAGGAAATCCAGAACTTGAATGTGTTTCAATTTTTTGGTGAGAACATAGAGAATTGGGAATCTTCAAATACTCTTAATCTCAGAACAGCAGCAAATGTGTGTGCAGCTGGGATGTTAGAAGGAACATCTGTTGTTCCAATTATCCCTGAGAAACTTACGAACCAAGAAAGTTTAGAAACAGTACTGGATAATGTTTACAAAATATGCAAAAGAAATTCAGTTGAAGAAAAACTTGATATATTGCTGGCAGAAATACAAGGTCAAAAAGCTGATATGAAGACTCTGTCAGAATCAGTGGAGGCAATAGAGAAACAAACTGATGAAAACACTGAAGCACTAAAGTCTCTTCAAAAGATGAAAGAAAAGGCAACAGAATCCAACATCTCTACATCAGAAATCCAAACGATTCTCACAGAAATAAAAAAGATCAAAGCACAAGTTGCAAATGTGATGGAATCAAGGCAGTCAAGCAGCGCAAACAGAGTTTTAGAGGAAGTTGCCATGCTAAGGGCAAGCAATAACAGTATCACAGATTCTCTTGAAAAGCTTTCAAAAGAATTGGTTGTAATTCAGACAAAAGCTCAAACAGAAAAACATGGCCAACAACTCTAAACAAGTAAGACAAATACAACAACTGGTGGAGAAGATGCAATTTAACATTGCAAGATTGGACAAAGTGGATCCACAAGAACTCATGAAAGAAACCCATGCTGAAAGCTCATATCAAGAAACTTCAAAGCCAACTCCTCAACAATCATCAAGCACACCAACCACCAAAGCAGGAACCACAATGATGGGACCACCCACAAATGTCTCAAAAGAGGAAATGTTGCAAAGGTGAGCAACTGTAAAACCTCAAGTTATTACAAATTTAAAATTGCTAGCATCTGCTCCAAATCCAACAATGTCTGATGACTCAGCCATAAGTAAGTATATGAATATACAAACAATGAATGAATGGGAACAAGAAGGTGATTCATCATCAAAATCAAAGATTGTTAAGATAAAAATCTTTGAAGCCAAGTCTGTGATGGTTAAAGAGATTGCCAGGGAAGTAATGATATTCCCTGAGAACAATCTGGTGAGCTGTTATCTAACAAAAGAAGATGAAACACCAAGATCACTATCTCCTACCAGACTGGCATTAAGAAAAGAAAGGATAAACAGAGGGTCAGGCAGCATTCACAAACAGAATGACAATCCAGTAAGGAGAATTTTAAAGGTGGACGAAATGAAAATTGCAACTGATGATGTTGGAGGAACTCATGTGCAAAACAGATACACAATTTAGAGAGAAAATGGGGAAGAACAAAATGTGACTGATGAAGAAATAGCTGACCAATTGCATCCTTTAGACATTCTGTTCATGAAGGATCATTATGAAAAAGAGAAGAGAAATAATCAAGAGGTCAGAAGGGCATTATATAGCATATCAAAGGCTGTAATATTGCTATTTAAAAGAATAGCTTTCTCAGACTTTGATCTGTGTATCAACTTTGAGCAAGTACACAACAAAAAGGTGTATGTCAGATCACAAAAGACAAAAGTTCCCTCAGAAATATTGGAAGATGCAAGATCTGGAGACATCATTATGATGACAAGTAAAAATGAAGAACAGGAATATGGTGTCATCTTCAGAGATCATGATAATAACAAGGCTCTATTCAGAAGTGTTGACATCTGTAAATACTCAAATCAAACTCTGAGGTATATCTTGAAAACCATGAACAGAAGACAAGAACATCTTCAGAAGATAGAGAAGAACGTGGAGGGAAAAAGAAAAGAAATTGAGCAAATGATTGAAGAATGGATCCAAGCAAGAGAATGGTACAAAGACCTGTATGTCAGCTGCAACAAGTATATCTCCTACAAAAAGAAGTTAAAGGAAGGAGATGTGCACAAGAGAATGAAGCTGAATTGAAGAACTTGTTCATCTGAATTTTCAGCTTTTATAATTTGATTTTCAAAAACATCAGTAACTGTTTTATTTAAATTTTGCATATATTATGTTTCCACTGTTTGGAAATTTTCTGTTCAAAAGGTAGTTCATTTTCGTACAATACTTAGGGGGAAACTGTTAGGAAACTTTATTTGTAAGTATTGAAGAAAATCACAATCAACTGGATCTATGAAGAGATCACAGTCCTGAAGATCACGAACTAGAAAAAGAAGATCAGATGGGACAACTGGAATGCATATCATCTACTTCAAAGAATCACAAGTTGATCAAGAGCAGAATTGGATTATCAGAAAAGGTCACTTCTGATGGATCTGATGATATTTCTGATGAAATATCATCAGTTTCTGATGATTCTAATCATCAGGATTTTTCTGATGATTTGTTCATCAGAATTTCTGATGAAGTGGTTTATCAGAATTCTGATGAAATACCCCACTTGTCTGAAATTGGCTCTGTCCTGCCACACTTACCGAAGCAAGTTGACATTAATTGATATCATGATGAAAAAGGTAACTTGATTGGATTCAATGAATGTGTCAATTGGGCACTTTTCGCAGGACTTATTGCATGAATAAACTATTGTTTATTCATCCACCCAGCCTTCTATAAATAGAAGGCTCAACCAGGAGAAGCAAAGTGAGTTTGAAGCTTATCATTCATACATACATCAAAACTCCATTGCCCTCTCACCCACAGAATTCAAGATTCATTTGTACTAGCATTAATCTTACAATCACCTTGTAAACCATTTTGTTTCAACGTGATATAAACTTGATAATTCTGTAGGTCTTGTTTCTTGAAAGTCTGATTTCCATTTCCGCACATCTTTTTCACATCTACTGAAATCACTTGCCAGATTACGTGAAAAGAAGTTGTTTTAAGGCCAAACTGGGTCCAACAATTGTTTCTCCTATCAAAGTTGTGCGGAAGACAAAATCCGGAATGACCTACATGGGAGGACTGCAGGTTTGTGTACAATATGATCATGCGAAGTCCTTTGGGCTTTGCTGTATCATCACATGTCACCATTTATCCAGAACTTCTCCAAGAGTTCTTGTGGAACTCTCAAATCATTTTTAGTGGTACTTCCGTGTGGATTGAAAGTGAGGTCATGGGGGTAAAGATCACCCTAAAAGTGGAAACAATAAGAAATGTCCTCAAACTGGGTGAAGATCATGAAATCAAATTTCTGGAGAAAGTAAATGTGCAACAGACCTTGACTGAAATGGGCTATCATACACTCAACTCGTCAAGGGCTGTTAGCAAATCTGGTTTTATACCACCTTTCCAGTTTTTGGTAACACAGCAAAGTGTCTGCTTCTCCAAGAAGATTGGACACTTCAACGAGCTGTCTCATAAGATGATGGAAGTGGTTCATGCAATAATATAGGAGAAACCTTACAATTATGCCAAGTTTCTCATGAGAGACCTAGAAGCAAACATCCACGACCGTCAACCCTTTCTGATCTACCCACGATTCGTAACCAAGGTGATCACAAGTCAGCTGGACTTTGGAGGAGTGAGAAGCTGCTATCCAAGGGCCGAGCTGGTACTTCAAGAAAACATTAGTGAAGCCACCCTGACGCCATCAACGAATCACACCGGTCGAATAACCAATCTTTGGTTATATGTGAAGTGCATGTACAACGTATTTGAGGAGGAGGAGGAGGAGGAGTTGTTGTTTTTTTTTATGTTTTGTTTGTTTTATGTATAACAGGTTTGTTTTAATTTTTTTTTGTCATTTCTTAATGGTAATAGATCTAGGGGGAACTAACACTTGTCTGATAAAAAAACAAAGAAAATCTGGTGGATCACACATGAGAACTGACAGGAGTTAGTAGAACTCAGAAAATCTGATGATCAATCAGAAAATATGGTATTTATTCAGAAAACTCATTAAACAACACGAATCTAATCATTCACCAGAAAACTGTGAAAATTCTGACAATAAATCAGAAAATCAATTTTTTTTTGGAAAGCCAGGAAGTTTAACATATCATCATGAAAACAATACTTTTAACCAGGTTTAAAGAAACTTATGAAAATCTAAAATCTTAGGAATAAGTTTCTTTCTAAATTTTTTTTTTCTGAGGACTGGAACAAGCTGTATGAAAAATACCTCCTGTATATCAGAACAAAGGTGTGGAGTTCAGAACTACAAGACTACAATGTAAGTAAAATCTCAGAACTCTACTTATTCCGTCTCATCTCAACAAAAAAAAAAAAAAAAAAAAAAAAAAAAAAAAAAAAAAAAACCATGAGAATGAAGCTTATGGAACTTCATCAGTATGCATAAAAAATGTTGAAAGGGATCACAAGTTTAGGGGGAAAGATGATGATGATCAAGATGATGATGATCAAGATGATGCCAAAAAGGGGGAGAAACATGACATGAAGAAATTTGGCAGACCCACTCCAAGGAAGCCAAATCAAAAGCCAGAGTCTAAGAAAGAGAAAAAATATTCTGAACCCAGTGCTGAAACACCTATTAAAGAAAAGAAAGAGGGAGTTGATGAAACCGTAAATATTCTAGCAGATGAAGTGGAGAAAAACAGAAGGACAATTGAAAATCAGAATAAAACCAAGGAAGGCAGTGGGAAAAGGAACAAAAGGAATTGAAGGAATGGGAAATAAAAACAAAGGATCTTGGCACTTCCAAAAGAAGTAAATCCCACAAACACAACAAACCACCAGTTGCCACATATCCAAAATCACCCTCACCACCAAAGTCAACCACTGATGGTATTAAAACCACTGCTACACCCAAACCAACACCACCACCACAAAAACCACCCACCAAAAAGCCAAAAACCAAACCTTCCTCACCAACCACTGACACACCCAAAACTACACCTTCAACAGAAAAACCACCTGCTAAAAAGTAGAAGACAACAGTTGACACTTCAACAGATGTTATGACAACAGTGGTTGAGACACCAGTTTTCTCAACAGTTGTTAGTCAATCATCCACCACTTCCAATATTCCTTCCCAAGCTATAATCATTTCTGTTCCAAAATCCCAACCAAAAATCCCTTCTCCTAAAAAGATTTATACAAGAAAAAGAAAGTTCCAGGCGAATGATGATGACATTCCTGCACCTGTTCCTATATATTCTGCACCCTTTAATCAAATCAAACCACAACCATTCATTCCTCCATCATTAGCAAACCCAATCACTGATCCAAAAACACTTGAAGGACATGAACTTTCAAGAGTTGTTCCATTAGCAGCAGACTATCCTCTGGAATTGCATGCAGTTAAAAATGAAATGAGGCAATTCTACACAGTGGATGATCCTGCAAAAGAAAATTTCCTTCTCTCTGTGGTTTTAGACCCCTAAAGAGCTTTAAAACTCAAAGCAAAGCAAGCTGAATTACAGGCCAAGTATGAAGGTCAAGGAGAGAATGATAATAGCATCTCAAGTAGAATGCAGCATCTATTTAGCAAAGTCAAGAAACTAGAAGATTATGCAAGAGACTTAAGCAAAGAGATGTCTAACTTACCACCAAATGCTGACCTACAAAAGGAGATGAGAAAAGACCTCTTAGAGATAATCATAAGAGACAAATTCTATCCTGCCAAGGTTGATCAATGTAAAGATTGGCCACTCATTGCACTAAAAGCTGAAGCAAACAGAATTGGAAGGGTAAGAAATGATCCAGGTATGAAAAGATCTGCACTAGATTGGAATAAGTACAAAAAGAAAATTGCAGATCTTATCTTGAAATACAAAAGAAAGAAGCAAGAGTTGGTTGCAGCCAAATATGGTTCAGCAAAAGCAATATCAAAATGTCCTAGGCAGTAAGTACACTGACATGGTGTATGAGAAGCTGGAAAAACTAAGAGAGACAAATCCTAAAGTTCCAAAGAAACCAGCATACATAAACAAGAAAACTGGTGAGTCTCAGCAGCATGCCCTCTCTCTAAAACCTCTGTTCACATTATCTGACATCTCTATCATAGCCTTGAATCAAAGAAAAAGGCAAAAACAAATACATGAATAAAAAGAATGATTGAAGAGGATCCTGACTCAGCAAAGTTACAAGAAATTGCTAAAAGGTTTATGAGCAGGCCTCCATCACCAAACTCATCAAAAATAAAAACTCTCCCAAGAAACCCACTGAACTCAAAAATACTAAAGTGGAAGTCTGATCAAAATACCCACGTATTGACCTTGCTCAAGTCCAGTGGAGAAGTTAAGCACATATCAAGGGAGGATGCACTAGGCCTGAGTGTAGCTGACCTCCAAGATCTCTTAGAGCTTCAGCTTTGCAGGGATGAGGATGATGAAGATTCCCTGAACTTTGAATTACAATGCAAGGGGCAAGTTAGGGAAATGTTGATGAGATAATAAAGATCATGAATAATGAAGTGCTTTGTCATCATTTGTTCTAGGGGGAGATTGTTGGTTCATGCACTCAAACACAGAAAGAACAGATAATAAGGAAAGCCAAAACTGGTTCAGAACAGTTGATTATCTAAGCAGTGTTTGTACAAGTCGTTCCCCTTGACAGTGGTTTACTAAGCATCTGATAGACTCCAAGCACTAATCAGCACAACAACTGTTAACCAAAGATCTGATGAAGAAAAAAAGACTGAAGCTCAATCTCCTGATGTCTCCCAAGCACTGTTGAAGACCAAGGCACTGTCCATTCAAAGAACTGATCACCCTTTGAAGAAAGCACTGATGCTCAACATTAGTGCTTAGACTACAACAGTGGAATGTGGAATCAGTGGTTTATGTAATCAGTGTCTAATGTAATCAGTGGTTGTATAGAACAGTGTTTAGAGTTTGTTATGAGGTTAGATGTCACTTTCATGGTGACGTCTGCTAAAGATGCTCAGTGGTTTGTATGTACTATAAATAGAACAGTACTCTATACTCTTCCATTAGCTCTTTCTTCGTAAGTCATCTTGTACGAACAAATCACTGAGCTCAGGCTGAGGGGGAGTCTTATGCATGCATGCAATTGTTATGATTATTGTAATTTGATACAGTCATTCGATTCAATGGAAAACATGTTTGCTTAAACTTTTCTTCCGTGATTGTGTTTACAAAGTTTATTTATTATTTCCGCTGCATTTACTATATCTTTGTTCTACTATTTTACATCAATTAATTCAAAGAAACACAATCTAAAGAAACTCAGATCCTAACATGAACGAACCATCCAAACCTTGGAAGACATGCTTAGTGCATAAGTGATGGATTTAGGCGGTAACTGGGATACTCATTTACCTCTGGTAGAGTTCTCATATAATAACAGTTATCACACAAGCATCAAAGCCGCCTCATTCGATGGACTATACAGACGGAAGTGTCGATCACCGCTGTGTTGGGTGGAAGTCGGAGACAAACAAATCATTGGCCTCGAACTAGTTCAAGAGACTACCGACAAGATATAAAAAATACGAGACCGTATCAAAGCGGCTCGTGATACACAAAAGAGCTACACGGACAAAAGACGTAAACCATTATCCTTCGAGGTCAGAGACAAAGTATTACTAAAAGTATCGCCTTGGAAAGGCGTAGCCAGATTCGAGAAACGTGAAAAACTAAACCCGACATACATTGGGCCATTTGAAATTCTAGAAAAGATCGGTACCGTCGCGTACAAGTTAAAACTGCCAGAAGAACTCAATAATGTACATGACACATTTCATGTGTTGAATCTCACGAAAAGTCTAACCAGCGAGACAGTCGTCATCCCATCAGATGAAATTCACGTAGGCGACAAACTCCGGTTTACCGAAGAACCCATTGAGGTTATGGACTGGAATGTCGACAAGACAAGGAGAAGTCGTATCTAATTAGTCAAGGTCCACTGGAATTCACGTCACGGACCCGAGTATACCTGGGAACATGAGGATCAGATCAAGGCAAAATATCACCACATGTTCGAGAAGACTCCTTCAACGGATGACTCAACGTGAATTTCTAGACGAAATAATCTGTAATAGCGTGAGAATGTGACAACTAGAAAATAACTGGTAATTCCGTACAAACTAATCATTATTCTCTTTATATAATCTCATGCATTTAGCATAATTTAGTTACGTAACCCTGTCGTATATTAGATAATAGCGTTAGGACAAGAAAACAAAGCTAAAACATATGTTGGTTTTCTTCGTATTTCGAAACCAATGAAACAATATCCTAATAGTGTTGGTAGAATGTGTTGTGCGCACTATTCACGGTTACATTGTTCATGCAAGCAAAACCGTGAAAACAGAATGAAATAATGAAAAACGACACACAAATAGCATAACTGAGTCAATATATATAAGAAAACACTAATATGAAAGCATATCTTGTAATAATACAAGACTTTCCGGTACAACGCCCAAATCGCTAAATCGTCCGTTTCGCTAAAAACTAAACAATTTTAAGTCATCCGAAATTATAATTTAGCATTTATGAGGCTCCGAAATTATGACAACTGATAACAAACCTATGAAAACAACAAGTGGATAATAATGGAGTGTCCGAAACATAAGCTTTCGGCGCTGCGTTGCAACCCCCACAACTTGTCCTTTTTTTAACCGACAAGTTAGAAACTAATATTTCCGATGCCAAAACAACTAAATGAAAGTCATGGCAAACTATTTAAGCTTATTTTGGGACTTGGAATCACTTAATGCATCGCTTGACGGTGGAATAACAACTTGCGACAAAGCTTCTTCGGTACGACGAAAAAGTGCCTTAAACTAACCGACGACCAAACGGAAGACATCTAAAGTGTCGAAATGCAATTTTTACTAGTTTAGTAAACTAGTTAAGGTCAATTAACAATCTGAATCCTTAATTTCACCTTAACAGTGTAATTAACCCCTCATCATCATACTTAATATTTTCACCAAAATATCTAAAGTTTTAATCATTTTTATATAAAAAAAAACATACAATACCCCCCCCTCATGTGGATGGTCAAGATGGGTCCCACACCCACTTGATCTTGTTTGAATTCTTGGAGATTTGAAGCATGGCCTTTGATGTGGTTGTTGTTGAAAGATTGAAACATATTTGCCATACTTGCACACATCATATCCCATCCATTTTATCACATTTGCAAAACACAAAAACTCCTCCATCTTCACCTTTATTCACTGCAGCCAACAAAGTCCCATAAATCCACCATAAAATTCCATTAAACACCTTATTGTTCATTAAATTTAACCATTACAAGATCATATATGCATGGATTAAGCATGGGGGATCATTTGGAGCTTGGTTGGAGCTTAAATCTCTTTTTAATATTCTTATTTGGCTTGATCAAATTTGCAAGCTCTCAAACCATCATATTTAAGCTTCTTGTTACTATTATTTACTAGGTGTACAAGTTGATGATCTTGAAATTAAAGATAAACATAACCAAAAACCCTAATTTCAAACATATTTAAAAATAAATATAACTATATTATGTGTTGATTTATTAGATTTGTGATAGCTAGTAAGTATAATTGTAGATGCATTATGTCTGTAGCTTCCATCTGTAATTAGTTTATATGTTGTCATGTTTTTGTCATTGTATAGTTTTTTGTTTATGTATTATCGAGTCAGGGGCGAAACGGGGACTGTATAAGTTTTGTATAAGTCCATCCGATCGGATGACTCATCCGGACGGATGACCATCCGATCGGATGGCCATCCGGATGGTTTCTCCCTAATTCAGCTCCGCCTATAAATAGGAGACTTGGGTCCAGTTGTAAGAAGTGTGTTGGTTTTGTCTCTGAGGCGGAGCTCTAGTCCAATTCTCATTGGTTTCTTGTAATTTTGCACATCTTAATGAGAATGGAAGCTTTAAACGTTACAATCGTTGTTGATCTGATTCCTACACTGTATATGGATTCCGCACAGCTATAGTGATCCAGATACGACCTGAGATATTCAATCTAGAACCGAACCAACCGGTCCTCACAAGTGGTATCAGAGCTTGGAGGTCGGATTCAGAGAGGATCTTCAGCAATTTCACAGTGATTTGACTGTTTTCAGCCAATTTCACTGGAGATTTCATCTATTTCTTCATCTATTTTCTGATTTTATCTCAGTTCTATACTTTCTCATCTCAAAACACCTAAAAATCTAAAATTGACTATGAATTCATGGTTAAAATGGCCTAAAATTTACATATTGTGTTTGCAATTTGTTGTATAACAATCATACAAATTTTCATAGCAAAATTTGAACAAAAACACATCAAAATCGATCAAAAACCATGAACTTTGTGTTGAACGTTGCTGACGTCACTCGTCTGAACGGATAGTCATCCGATCGGATTGCGTTGTTACTGGTTCTTATTTACTAGCTGGCATCACTACTCCTCCGATCGGATAGTCATCCAACCAGATTAGTATTTTGGTTGTTTGAAAAGTTTGAACTTGTAAGTCTATCGACTGACCATCCGATCAGATTGTCATCTGACCGGATAGTCTTTCGATCCACTTGACACATTTGAGGCTTGTTTAATTTGGTCATCCGTCTGGATAGTCATTCGGACGACTGACCATCTGATCAATTGTTTGTATTTTCAAGTTTAACCTATTTGACTTTTTTAGGAACGAGCAATCATGGGTGACGAGTTTCTAAACCCGCTTGGTGATTTCTTTGCCTACAATATTGGAGACACATCTTCTAATGCAAATCAGAAAATAGCCAAAAAGGCGATATCTGATTTGCTTAACGTTGACAACGCTTATGGCACTTATAACAAACCACCGAAACTTATGGTGATCGAGGACTACAATCGCTGGGGAAAGCGTTTTGATGGTTGGTTGAGAGATTTTGGGTATGATAGTTGCAAGTGTATGAAATGGATACATTAATCCAAGAAATGATATTGAGAATCTACGAGATGCTGAGCAAGAAGATTTTGTTGCTGAACAAAAATGCATTGCACTCTTGCACCAATCTGTACGAGACGATATTATTTCTTTGATTGATTACTAGAACTCAAAGGATTTGTGGAGTAAATTAGAAAAGAAGTGCAAGGGTGGAGAGGATATTGTTAAAAACAAAAAGCCACTATTAAAAAAGGAGTTTGATTTGTTTGTCTGTATGAAAAATGAAAATTTTCGCCAAATGATAGAAAGGTTTTGTCATTTGAAAGCAGAATTAGAACGATTCGGCATCACGAAAGATAAAGAAGAGTTAATTGACAAACTGTTTAAAGCTCTACCTAATGAACAAGATTGGCAGTATTTTGGTTTGGTACTGAAGAATACAAAGTCCATGACAGATATGACACTTGGCTGGCTGATTGAGAAGCTAGAGGGGCATGAGTTTGAAATCAAGAAGTTGAACAAAGTAAACAACTGACAGTATCAACAGAATGTAGATCTGTACTACAGAGGCAGCATGATTCCAAAAGTGTCATCACCAAAGACTGTATTTGGTGCTGAAAGTTCAAACACTGTTTCAAAAGAAAATTCAAGCAGTGGATCTTCATCAAGCGGTTACGGATATCATGGCACTGGTTTAAGTACACCTACATCATCTGCATCAAACACTTAGCAATCTCAAAGTGTTCCAAATGCCAATGTCTTTCAATGTAACATTGTGATCAACCTAAACAATGCCCAGAACTTCAATGAAGAAACGACTAAACAACAAATGGTGTTCCTTGCATCGATTTTGGAACCTTATGAGAGCCTCGTGGCAGGGAAGATTGGTAATGCGAACCTCACAATGGAAGATTATGATCAAATCAACCCGGAGGAGATGGAGCTCATAGACATCCGTTGGTGCATGGCTAGCTTTATTCACCGAGCTCAGAGATTCATGGAGATTACAGGGCGAAACTCGATTGGAGGACCGTCAACAAAGTTAGGTTTTGACAAGTCAAAGGTGACGTGTTTAAATTCAAACAAAAGGGTCACTTCAAAAGAGAATGCCAGAACTCAGCCGCTGATGAAACTGCAAACCCGTTCCATGACGATTACTACAGAAACGCAGTCTATCATAGGAATCGTGAAGAGCCACCAAAAATGAAGCAAATTGAAGACAGTTTAAAATAAAAATTGAGGGCTCTTGCAGTGATTCAAGACGATGAAGGGTTTGACTGGAGTAAAAATCTTCCAAAAGATGATGTTGTTCGTTATGCGTTCACAGTTCAAGTCAAAACAGAATCAACGTACAACAGAGAAAGAAGTCTTGCAACAATAAAATATCAAAAAATATATGAGGCCTTCAAAGAAGCTAAGAAAGCTAAAAGGTGGGATCCAGACAGAGAATGTTACTTGGATCGAAAAGGAAATATTTGCATTGATCCGAAACACTTGATTTCGAAGCTCTTGTAATGTCGATTCCTACAGTAGAGGAGCAGCAAAAACTCGATGCAGAGTACAGAGCAGAGCAGGAGAGACTAAAACAGGAGAGATATGAAGAATATCTGAGGTCAAAGGAGCCAAAGAAGGTGAATGAAGAGATTATTGATGTTAAGGTCGAGTTAATAGCCGAGAACTTGACAAAGATGGCAGACAAAGTGTTGGTGCATACGTCTATCAACTTCGTCTTGTATCGAGTCTAGTATTAGAATTATTAGATCAGAGCGCGTTGTATGAGAAAATAGGAGATTTTAGGGTGTGATTGATCTAATTTTGCTTAAGTGGGTGATTCCGCTTGAAAATGACAAGGGACACTTTCAAGCGAAATCAACCAGCTTGATTTCGCTGGAACTGTCATATGTTACTTTCAAGCGAAATCTCATCTCTTTATATAGGTCTAAAGCGAAATCATTTGTATCTTTCTTCATTCCGGTAACGAAGTGCTGCCGACGCGTCGTTTGAACTGTAAAGTGATTTTAATCAATATATAAGATGATTTATAATGAAACAAGCTGTTTTCAACATCTGTTTCTTTGTTTCCGCCTCTGAAACAGACTATAGCTCTTCTGAACGACTCATTTGGGTCACGTCTCGATCCTACAAGTGGTATCAGAGCTCAGGAAGAAGAGTTCTTACCAAAACAGCCTCATTTTCTGACTTCTACACCTCCTTTTTGAAATTGAACAAGTTTTCACGGTCAAAAAGTTTTGAATTTCACATATTGTGTGCGAAACTGTGTTTTAATAAATCCTTGAAAGATTTGGACCTTAATTAGGCTTAAAACTGATAAAATACTTAATTCCGCTTGATAACACGATCGCAAAAGATGACGTCAGCAGTATTTCAAGCGAAATTAGAAGGTTGATTTCGCTTGAAAACGTGTTTTCGCCTAAAAACGTGTTTTCGCCTGAAAGTTTGATCTTATTTCGCTTGAGTTCATTATTTCGCTTGAAAATACACCTGATTCCGCTTCAAGTTGATATTCTGCTTGAGAGTGTACTGCTTCAAGAGAAATCAGTTATTTCGCTTCAGAGTAATTTCGCTTGAGTGTGATATTTCGCTTGAAATTGTGTTTTTGTGAAAAATTTTCCAAAACATGGACGAGGATTTCTACAATGCGTTTGCTACACCGATTGCACCTGTTACTATTGCTGAAACATTGTACAGTGAGAATGAAACGAGAACTCACCAGAAACCGCCAAAACTTATGTACATTGAAGATTTTAAAGGGTGGCAGAATCGCTTTGAGAACTGGGTGCAAGCTTACAAATTTGATGCATGGGGTGCGTTGGAAAAAGATTACGAAAAACCGAAAAATGAACGTGGGCTTGAAAAGGGTTTTAGTGATTTTACAGAGATTGATAAGTTGAAATAAACAAGTGAGAAAATGATGATCAGTATTCTTCAGCAGGAAATTAAAGAAGACATCCTTGTTTTACTTCAGCATGAGGGTAGTGCTAGATCGATTTGGAATGCGTTGATTCAAAAGTTCAAAGGAAGTGCAGATATGATTAAAAACAGAAAGGCGTTGCTAAAGAAATCTTTTGATATCTTTGTAGCTTTTGATCATGAAACAACGAAACAGACCATTGACAGATATTGTCATCTTGTTTTGGAAATGGGGAGATTGGATATAAAGAAAGATGATGAGGAATGGGTAGATAAACTTGCTGATGCGTTACCACAGCAGAAATAGGGAACTTATTTCATGATTGTGAAACATATGAGGAAGTCTGAGAATATGAATCTGGCTCAGTTTATTCAGAAAATTGAGGAGCATGAATTGGATATTCAGAAAACTGCTTTCATGACGAATCCAAATGCCAAACAAGATGTCAGTTTGTATTACAGAGGGAACAAGTTTGAAGCTACCCCTAACTGTCACACCCTGACTTTTGCAGAAGCGTGATTATTGGTGTGACTTCTTAATACCATTGCATACGATCATAACAACACTATATGATAAAACTAGTAGATGTACATCCATTAATTTAAGTTTAAAAGTAGTACAACATAATTGCCTGAAACGTCGATACCAAATTCAAGTTACAAACCATAACATGTTTTAAGGAGTTCAAAAAGACTCAACAAAAGATTTTAAAACAAACCCGAGCTTAGGACCACGTATCTCGTCCAGGATTAAGATACGTCTCCCAAGCCCTAATGACTTGGATGACATCTTTATTCACAACGCAGCTTAAAAACTCCAACGCCCGCCAGATCCATTTATTAATTTCCTGAAATACATGTTGTTTGAAAAATCAACATAAAGTTGAGCGAGTTCATGTGTAAGTGAGTTTGAATAAACCTTTAAAGTTTGTCTGTATAAATGTATATCCCTGGTATGTAGCAATAAGGAAAAAAAAACAGATCAATTAATGTGTAGCTAATACATTAATAAGTGACATGGCCTAGGAAGCACTCAAACCTATATGCGTATTTCGTACCAGCCCCTCCGGCGGAACGACATAGTCACCAAATGCAGCCACAGACAGGCCCATGGGTGGGGCTCGCAACACCCAACAGATCTATCACTCATGCCCCTTGGTCCTTATACAAGGATTAATGGTCTTATGATAATAGCCTATCCATTCACGTGATCTAGCAGTAAATTCCTTAGCTAATCATACCATATATAAAAGTGTCAGTAATAATTGTGACATGTATTTCACCCCCGAAGTTATAAAACTGAAAACAGTTAAGAGAAATGGGGGACATGAACTCACTGTATTGCGTCTTCAGTATCGTAACTCAAATCCCTTTAGCAAGCACGACTACCTACAATGTGCTAATGTCTATTAGATGAACGGGTCGTGCGTTGTTTCAGTATTGATTAGTGCCTTACGTTTTAAAGTGTCTTCAATATTTTGTAACGATATTACTCAAGTGTTGTTATTCGTATTTCCTTCCCAAAGATGGGAGTATCTCATACTTGTGGATTCGTAGTTGCGAAAAATATATATTTTAAGTCACTCCTAGAAAAATATATTTAACTTATTTGTCCAAAATAACGTGTTTCCAAAATATATGTATTTTCCCAAAAATAATATATTTTACTTCTTTAGTTTCCAAAATAATATTTTTGCCAAAAATATATGTGTAATAGTATTTTCTGGAATATTTCGTGAGTCACGTTTTCGTGTTTGGTTTCACAATATCGTGTGTGAAACTTAGATATTTATTCCTTGCAATTTTTGGTATTATTTTGGAGTTGTAATGTCGTGATAACATGTGAGTTATATTATTTTACCCTAAAATATTATAACTAGTTCACCAAGTAAACAAATATTCACATAAACGTTTTAGTATAAAATATATATTCTAAATATATATGTTTATCCACTTTTATTTACGAAAACCAACCTCTGACACTTTGTATTTTGTTACAAAAATTATGGCGAAGTTTATATTCGAAACACAAGTTATAATACATACTTGTAACCCTTATTTAGAAAAGTATTTTCTAAGTGTTGGAATTTTAGAAAAATTTCGCCAGAGTTTCCTTTGTAAACGGGGGTGTCCATGCTAAATAGCATATCATTTTCTTTACATATAACACGTTAGATCATTCTCAAATAACCAACCCGACATTTAAACACACAAAATACTACTTACATCATTTCAGTTTTAATATACAAAACTGGACTATTTCGGGCATTTTAATAAAATAGTTATCTTATTCCAAAAATTCCCAAATTTTTACAGAATGTTTTAAACAATCCAAATATTATTTTGTAAAAATATCAGGGTCCAAATCATCACCAATATTTTATAGAAAATCATTTTCCTGACTGAAATCAGATTTATCTTTTTCTGACTGCAGTCCGCGGAATATTTGATTTAAAATTCATCGAGAGTCCGATTTACGAAATTCCAGTGAGAGAATTACAAATACATCGGTGGTCATCTACATCACGAATTTCGTGATCTAACTCTACACAGAATTCAAGTTATGATGGAAAACAGAACGCATATTTTCAGCAGTAAAAATGCAGCTTTAGTTGCCGTTAGAAAACGACCCTTTAAAAATAGCAAACGAAGTCCAAAAATTATGATTCTGGTGCCATTAGAACCGTATTTCATAATAAAACGTTATAGACTCAAGAAAATCAGTTTTTCGTTAAGTTATGATCTGGTTACAGCCAGTTAAAGGTGGCTAAAAATGCTTATCAGCAAGCTGTTTATAGGTTAAATGTTACTAAAATGTATACCTACGATTACCATTCCTTCTAATAACGATTTATATCATAATGTGAGTCTTTTACAGCAGGTTATCACTTATATATCTCAGATTTATCATGTATTATTATCTTTCATCTCATGACCTTTATGAAAAGTTCTTATGTTCATGATCTTGTTTATGTTTTTAGAGTTTCTTAATATTTATCATTCTTTCAACTATTATCCGCCAAAAATATGAACAAGATGAAGTTTTAAGGCACTTACTACTAGCACAAGGCTAGGGGAGTTTCAAAGCGTAAAAGTGGTGGATAAAAGAAAACGAGAGCGGTCCTTAAGCTTCCGAGTACACCAAGCTTTCTTGTTCGGTCTCTAGCACCCTTGGATATGTATGGATTGCTTGAAAAGGACTTGAAGGTGGTGGTACGGTGGTGTAATGGTGGCGGCCGAACCCAAGGAAGAGGGAAAAGAGAGAGAGCTTGCAAGTGTTGTTGATTTGTGAATGAAAGATCAAGACCCTTGTGTTTATTTATAATCCAACTTTACCTTTTATCCCAAGTATAATATGCTTCTAATCCTCCAACATGAACAAATAAAATAATGGAAAGAAATGTGGGGGTGTCCCACCCTCACACAACCGTCAAAAGGGGGGGGGGGTGTATGGGGTTAGGTTGTAAAGTGTTAGTTACCTTCTAGTTAGATTTAAGGTGCTTAGTTAGTTTATTTTTTGTGCGTTATGTAATATAAGGTGTGTTAGGGTGTTCGGGGACCCTAACTAGCTCAGAAAAGTAAAAACAATGTGTTTGGCAATATTTTTGTGTTCCGGGTATAGTCCGGTTGTTCGGTTTGGTGTTATCCGATAAAGTGCTAAATTAACCTTTAAAGTGCCTTTTATGTTACTTTTAGTGACACAATAAATTCCCAATACTTTGGAAAGTGTCTAGGACTATTTTACCAAGTTTTTGCATTTTACTAGCATTGTTAAATGCTGAATTTTTGTATTTAGTTCAGAAATTTTGCATTTAGAGTGTGTTTTAGGCACTGCTCGGCACTATAACTATCACCTAATGACGCAATTTTATGGTCCTCACTTCCCTACACTACCTACTAGTGTAGTGTCCTGTCTCTGGCTCATACTGGCCTCATAAACATTGTCTGTCTTTGTGCTGGCATTGTCAGCATGTTTTCTGGGTTATCCGCTCACTGTGCTAACTGTGCTTTGTGCATCAAGTTTGTCACTAAAGTTTGTGTGTAATAAATGGAGTGACAGTATGAATATGATGCCTGTGTATGTATGTATCAGCAATCAGAAAGCAGTTTAATCAACAGTTGTAATTAAGCACAGTCATTAAGCATAAATCAATATTAATTAAACGTACGGATGCATGCAAATTTGACAGTTGTCACATTCTCCCCCCGTTAAGAAAATTTTGTCCTCGAATTTTATACTACCTTAACTCCTTATGGTTTCGTCACACGTGTATGTATGTGAATAATACTGAGGTAAATAATCACTAAACCGAATCTAACCTTACTCACATCAGGCGAGTCCAAGAATGTATAACCACCCGAGTCCTATGGGTAACAGGTGTGTGCTTTAGCATTTGTTGTCAAAGGTACAAGACGTATTTGACGTATAGTCTAGTGTAATCCAGCTAGCAGGGGGTTCCACAAAAGAGGTGTTTTGATTAATAAGATTCTCAAACGATCGATCGCAATATGCAAACGAGTTTTCACAAACCATAGCATCCGCTATATGAATTCAAAATCAACAACTCAAACGTACTAGTAAAATGATATGTCAACCCTCGAATAATTGAATGGTGAGGTTTAGTGTGTTGACATTCTTAAATTTTCGAAGGTACACCGAATGAAATACAAGCGAATCTGGTATATCATTGTCGTGATTCGTAGTTGCATCAGAAATGTTTAAATGACAAGTCAAACAAAAGTATGTGTAGTTTAGTGGGGAACGGTTGACCATGATTAGCACAAGTTACAAGTTTGTAATGACACCACAAGGTGTCGTACTGACATAGTTTAAGTATAGTGGTGACTGAACAAGTTCACCATTTCAGAAATCAAATGAAAGTATGCTGAAACAATCTGAAGATTTGATTTACACAATGCCTTAAGGCTTTCAGTTGGATATGGAACGTCAAAGAACCACTGTTTCCGATGAAAAAGCAATAATTACTGCGGGACGTGTGACCAGAAATGAAAGAATCGTTAAGTGGTACATTGTGATATGAAATGAATCGATGTACCATTGCCTTAACACACAACTATGTTGAGACTGCTTTGGTTGCGATAAACAAAACGGATTTAGAACAAGTCAATAAATAAGTAATTGAGTTTGTGTATGAGGTGCGTAACCAACTTAGTGCAAGCTTATTTTTGTGACAGTATCACCACTAGGTGCTGAAACCAACAAACGATTTAGTAGAGTCGTAGACCAAACAAGTCTACTACGAGTTGAAATAAAAGAATCTTTGCTAATTATTTGAATATGACGCTCTCAATACATCATATGTCGTCTAAAATTGTATATGCGAGATGGATAAGTTCAAGCAATTGAACTTGGTTTTAGCGTGACCCGACAATAAACGTATGTATCAACGAAGGAATCTCATCATGGTTACGAAAATAAACCGTGAGTGTAACTTGAAAGGAGAGATGTCTCAAGACCGTGCATCGACTTGGTAACAAAAGAGCCAATAATAACAATAATGTAGGTCATTCGAATCATGAATCAGTAATTAGGTTTAGCAAGATGATATTTAAATTTCAATGAAGTGTTTGTTCGAAACGAAACCACATGCGTATCAAATGATGCATGTATGTCGGATAAGTTTCCAAGAAAAGGAATAATGAGTATCTGCTAAAATGAAGAAATGACCAGATATCGAAACAAATGTTTGTTCGCTCTCAGCGAGAAAATTATTGTGATGCAACTACCATTAAAGGGGAGTAGAGATGCAAACATCTACTCGCTAGAAGTAAAAGAAATTCAAGTACTCTCTGTTTGGTCAACCGAATTGGCATATATGTCAGGTTAATGGTGTCTGTTTGAGTTAACAGATGTGGTTCCTAAGTAACAACTTTTGTGAATTTGGTCCTGGGTTCCCAACGGTCCTAAGTACATGTTTTCTAGATTCTCAAAGTTTCGTATTTGGTGTAGAATCGTTCTGTGCATCGTGTAGGAAACGCCATTCTTGTGTATGTTTAAAACAAGTTATTGTCCCACAATTTTCCCCCGGTATACTTTCTTCCTGAATCCACAGCTAATGGCACTCGATCACTGATCGGTCGGGAGGTACTGGTTGGATCCTCGCAGTTAATTAAATAAGTGAGTCGTCAATTCTTAGCAAGAGTCGTTAGCTCTTGTTGGCTAGCTCGTTCGGCTCCTGGTGGCTTGATGTTCATTTGAAAATCATCGTCTTTTCTCTTGATGAGCAGAACTGGGGTTACCCAAGACTGAAATTTTGGTCTGTTATCTTCCTTCTCTATCCACTACTGAAATTACACTGTCAATCCTTGCATTTCTGAAGGTGTAATTCTCTAGAGTGCATTACTAAAGACGCGGTGCCTGGAATCAAGTCGATGCGAAATTCGACTTGTCGTTGAGGAGATAATTCTGGTAAGTCTTTGGGAAGGGCTTCAGGATATTTCCTTATCACAGGAATATCTTCGGGTTTTGGTTCTTCGGCTCCCTTGTCCCCGACATGAGCCAAGGAAAACAACACATTCCCTTACGTAACAAATTTTGTGCCTTCCAGCAATTAGTGATCTGTAGAGGCGTCTCCTGCTTCGTGAGTCACGATCGTACCTTCATTCATCATCGGGGTGCGGATATCAACCTCCGCTCGATCGCTCGGCAACTAATCTGTCCCAATTAACTCGTCGAAGCTTCCCAACTCAATTGGCAGTAGATCTAGAGTAAACTTACGCTCTCAGGGTTCTATCTTGCCATTTCCAATTACTTCGTTGGCTTCCACTAGCTTCACTTAGCTAGTTCCATCGAGTACGGGTTATCTAACTTACTTATTACTAAACCAAGCATACTCTCAACCCTAGAGATGCGAAGCTAAAACCTGCGACAGTATCTAACAGAGCAAATGCATAGCGTTGAGTAATATGGGACTTACCGATATCGATGCTTGGATTTATGGCGTGCTTCCCTAGCTCCGGTGTTAGACATTCTCCCCATGACTGTGTTTAATCTCCCTTGGGCAATCTTTCCTAAAGTGCCCCATATCACCGCAGTTATAACATCCCTTACCTTTCTTTCCATGTTTCGTCTCATGCCAACATGTTTCCCTGCTGTGCCCCACCTTGCCACAGTTGTCACACTTCCCATTTTTACATCACCCGATATGATGTCGTCGACACTTGTCGCATTGAGGTAATTTACCCATGTACTCTTTTCCCTTTTTGGCCTTGTTGTCACTATTTGTCTGAGTACCCTGTTTAAAATTTGCGAACTTTCTCTTGATGTCTCCAGATGACTCTACATGAGTCTCCTTCTTTTCCTCGGAGGTTGAAAATTTGTTCAACCTGATTGCCTCTTCAGTCAAGGTAAAACTTAGGTCATTGGCCTCAGCGATCGTCGCAGGCTTTGATGTCCTCACCATGCTCATGATTTGGGGTGCCAATCCCCAAATGAAACACTCAATCTTCTTAAACTCTGGATCTACCATGTAGGGAACAATACGCGATAGAACATGGAATTTCTCCACCTATTCAGCTATTTTTGGTCCTTCCATCTTCAAGTTCCAGAACTTTGTTTCCACCTTCTGGCTTTCTGTTCTTGAACAGTATTTCTTATGCATTAGGTCCTTCAGTTGATCCCATGTCAAAGCATATGAAGCAGCCTCGCCCATCGTCTGAACCTGGAGTTTCCACCATGACAGAGCCCCATCTTGGAACAGTCCGGAAATGTTCATGATCTGGTGCTCTGGGGCGCATTTGCTCACACGCAAAACAGTGTCCGTCTTCTCAACCCAGCGCACGAGGGCTACGGCACCCCAGTGTCGTCGAAGTGTAGGGGCTGGCAGCCTAAGAACTGCTTGTAGGTGCGGCCTGCGATACAAGCAACATTATTCGCGTAAGGTATTAGCAAAGCACTTGTGGAAATGTCCAAACATTTGTAATGTGTCTTAAAGGACTAAACATTACCGTTGGGTGGGTTATTTCCCAAGGTACCTCCGCTGCGCTCAGAGCAAAGGGCCTCGTACTGTGCGATGACCTGTAAGAGGCTTTCTTGAAATTCCGCCTCTGTCGTTGGTAGAGGGTTGTTGGTATCGGTGTTCCCTTGAGTCGACATCTTCCTAGAAGAAAGCCGGTTAGGTCAGGTCTTGTTAAGAACACGAGCACACAAGCCTCTATTTAAGGAATAAGATCTCAGAGGTATATATATATATATATATATATATGCAGTCGTTATAACATTCAATCACGTATCATCACAATTATTGCACAACTAGTAAATAGGAACGTAGCAAGTAAGCATGTAGCATTATAGTTATAGCACAAATATACTGATCAACAGCGTGCTTAGTGGGAACATAGCGACTGAGTTTTTCATTAGTTATTAGTCATAAGTATTGTCGCATGTTTAAAGATGATTGGGCTTTCGTTATCCTCCGGCCACAATCACTGTGTCTTACATAAAGGGACACAGGGTCCCCCTACCCTTGTCCAACACGTATATTAGTGTATCAAAATTATGGAGTCAGAAGCGCTCTTTAAAAGTCTTCACAATCCCGGCTTATCATTAGTGTCTTTACCCAAGTGTAATGCAATCCGCATAAATCCAGAAATCAACTACACTGGTGACTGAGGTGGAGGAGGAAAGAAAAGTAACCGCTAGCACGCGTAAACTCCTCCTCGAGCTTGTATATACATTGAAGTAGTTAACTGATCTGCCGCTCGATCGTAAAAGAAACTAGCATCAAAACCCTGGAAAAGGCGTCATAGCAGCAGATGAGAGTGCAAAAGAAGTCTTTGATAACTGTGGAGGATCAAAGTATACTGGCAATAAACAGGGTGGAGGTTGTGGTGTCAACTCAAGCTTCAACATTCTGTGACTTATATCCTCAAACTGTAGCTGATGTAACAGGTGTACTCATCCCGTGTATAGCCTCCCTAATGTGAGGGATGACAAGGGTCTAAAATCAACATAGTGTAGCATAGGAACCATCGAAATGACTTGTCCAGCGTTGTAGAGGTGAATGTAGCAAACGGTGTGACTTGTAAAGTTAGGAAAAATGTTGCCGTAGCTGAATAATCGTTATGCGGTTGCTGACCTGGAGCGCCTTCCCGGGGTGCGGGTATGTCTTGAATGAAAGCAATAGGAAAAGTGGTGCGATGGACGTCGGACTCCACAGGAGGAAAGGAGTAACATCAGTGGGTGCGGGTGCAGCAGTAAATGTCTCAATGATAGGAGAATCAATAGGTGCAGGCACTTAGCCTGGTACCAGGAGTGCAATGTATGGTAGTCCAAAAGAAATGAGGTCATGTTTAAGTATGATCAACAGGTGCGATATCAAGTTGTCTCAATAGGAAAAGGAGCTGGCTCAGGAGCAGACCCTATGTCGTGTAAGGGTGTGGGATCTCGAGCAGGTGATAGTGCAACAGTCATAGTGGTGTCGTCGTCTGAGTTAGTAGCAAAAAGCGGTAACCTGACCGTCTGTAAAGCCGTAAATGAGGCATACTCAAAGGAGTCTGAAATCGGGTGTATACTAGAATCAGAGGGTAACTTGATCACAGCGGTCTCAAATGTGAGATTTATAATGACGTTCTCGTCTAACTTTCCATCATCATGGGCGTCACTGGAAGGATCATCAATGTCGTTATCAATTGTTTGTCGAGTAGCCAACCTTCGAAAGGAATGTTCCCAAAAGGCGCATTGTCGAGGATCGGAGCCCTGGTGTGCTTACCAACGGGATGACCCGTAATGAAGCGGTCATGGGACAAAACAAGAATGACAGAGGGATCTTCATCCAGGAAGTCATCAACAAGGGTAATTCATCGCCATAGTCTGGCAGCGCGGACGGTTGGAAGTCATCCTCGTCCTAGGTCAGCATGTCAAGGTTACTCTCAGTGTCTGACATAAATATCTCTGGCGTAGGTACAGTCTCATCATTGATGGCGGTGGCAGTAGGGTCATCATCTTCTGACAATTTCTTCCCTGAGGAAGGTGATGTGTGTGCCGGTACATAATAGTCATAGCATGCATATTCACAGTAATCTTTAACACTTTGTGTATTGCAAATAAAGACAATTCATAATGTAATCATGTATCCACATATTCGTCCAAGTCTTCCCAGACTATCCCACCCAGTCTCTCAAACTAAACTCCCTAGTCTCTCAGACTAACTCCCTGGTCTCTAAGACCAACTTTCCCAGCCCCTAAGACTAAATCCCTGGTCTCTAAGACCAACCTCCCAGTCTCTAAGACTAAATCCCTGGTCTCTAAGACCAACCTCCCAGTCTCTAAGACTAAATCCCTTGTCTCTAAGACTAACCTCCCAGTCTCTAAGACTAAATTTCCCCTAGACTAATCCTCCCTCAGCCTCTAGGACTGATCCTACCTCAGCCTCTAAGACCGATCCTCCCTCAGCCTCTAAGGCTGATCCTCCCTCAGTCTCTAAGACTGATCCTCCCTCAGCCTCTAAGGTTGATCCTCCCTCAGTCTCTAAGACTGATCCTCCCTCAGTCTCTAAGACTGATCCTCCCTCAGCCTCTAAGGCTGATCCTCCCTCAGTCTCTAAGACCGAATTATAAACATAAATTTTCAAATGTGTACTTGTGCCTTTTGTTTGTAAAAAAAATGTTTGTTCCCTAGATCTGGACATTTTGTGTATGCAATGAAAACAAGTCGTAAAAACGTTTTCGTGAGAGCCCTAATGATCATAGTATAGACTCGAGAAAGAATCCTAGTTCGCGACGATCGAAGCTCTGATACCAAGCTGTCACACCCTGACTTTTGCCGAAGAGGGATTATTGGTGTGACTTCTTAATACCATTTCATATGATCATAACAACACTATATGATAAAACTAGTAGATGTACATCCATTAATTTAAGTTTAAAAGTAGTAAAACATAATTGCCTGAAACGTCGATACGAAATTCAAGTTACAAACCATAACATGTTTTAAGGAGTTCAAAAAGACTCAACAAAAGATTTTAAAACAAACCCGAGCTTAGGACCACGTATCTCATCCAGGATTAAGATACGTCTCCCAAGCCCTAATGACTTGGATTACATCTTTATTCACAACGCAGCTTAAAAACTCCAACGCCGGCCAGATCCATTTATTAATTTCCTGAAATACATATAGTTTGAAAAATCAACATAAAGTTGAGCGAGTTCACGTCTAAGTGAGTATGTATAAACCTTTAAAGTTTTTCTGTATAAATGTATGTCCCTGGTATGTAGCACTAAGGAAAAAAAACAGATCAATTAATGTTTAGCTAATACATTAATAAGTGACATGGCCTAGGAAGCACTCAAACCTGTATGCGTATTTCGTACCAGCCCCTCCGGCGGAACGACATAGTCACCACATGCAGCCACACACAGGCCCATGGGTGGGGCTCGCAACACCCAATAGATCTATCACTCATGCCCTTCGGTCCTTATACAAGGATTAATGATCTTATGATAATAGCCTATCCATTCACGTGATCTAGCAGTAAATTCCTTAGCTAATCATACCATATATAAAAGTGTCTGTAATAATTGTGACATGTATTTGACCCCCGAAGTTATAAAACTGAAAATAGTTAAGAGAAAAGGGGGACATGAACTCACTGTATTGCGTCTTCAGTATCGTAACTCAAATCCCTTCAGCAAGCACGACTACCTACTATATGCTAGTATATATTAGACGAATGGGTCGTGCGTTGTTTCAGTATTGATTAGTGCCTTACGTTTTAAAGTGTCCTCAATATTTTGTAATGATATTACTCAAGTGTTGTTATTCGTATTTCCTTCCCAAGGATGGGAGTATCTCATACTTGTGGATTCGTAGTTGCGAAAAATATATATTTTAAGTCTCTCTTAGAAAAATATATTTAACTTATTTGTCCAAAATAACATGTTTCCAAAATATATGTATTTTTCTCAAAAATAATATATTTTACTTCTTTAGTTTCCAAAATAATATTTTTGCCAAAAATATATGTGTAATAGTATTTTCTGGAATATTTTGTGAGTCACGTTTTCGCGTTTGGTTTCACAATATCGAGTGTGTAACTTAGGTATTTATTCCTTGCAATTTTTGGTATTATTTTGAAGATGTAATGTCGTGATAACATGTGAGTTATATTATTTTACCCTAAAATAATATAACTAGTTCACCAAGTAAACAAATATTCACATAAACGTTTTAGTATAAAATATACATTGAGGTAAATATATATGTTTATCCACTTTTATTTACGAAAACCAACCTCTGACACTTTGTATTTTGTTACAAAAATTATGGCGAAGTTTATATTCGAAACACAAGTTATAATACATACTTGTAACCCTTGTTTAGAAAAGTATTTTATAAGTGTTGGAATTTTAGAAAAATTTCGCCAGAGTTTCTTTTGTAAACGGTGGTGTCCTTGCTAAATAGCATATCATTTTCTTTACATATATCACATTAGATCGTTCTCAAATAACCAACCCGACATTTAGACATGCAAAATACTACTTACATCATTTCAGTTTTAATATACAAAACTAAGCCGTTTTCGGGCATTTTAATAAAATAGTTATCTTATTCCAAAAATTCCCAAATTTTTACAAAATGTTTTAAACGATCCAAAATTATTGTGTAAAAATATAGTGGTCCAAATCATCACCAATATTTTATAGAAAATCATTTTCCTGACTGAAATCAGATTTATCTTTTTCTGACTACAGTCCGCGGAATAATTTATTCAAAATTTATCGAGAGTCCGATTTACGAAATTCTAGTGAGAGAATTACAAATACATCGGTGGTCATCTACAGTACAAATTTCATAATCTAACTCTACAGAGAATTCAAGTTATGATGGAAAACAGAACGCATATTTTCAGCAATAAAAATGCAGCTTTAGTTTCCGTTAGAAAACGACCCTTTAAAAATAGTAAACGAAGTCCAAAAATTATGATTCCGGTGCCATTAGAACCGTATTTCATAATAACACGTTATAGAGTCAAGAAAATCAGTTTTCGTTTAATTTATGATCTGGTTACAGCCAGTTGAAGGTGGCGGAAAATGCTAATCAGCAAGCTGTTTATAGGTTAAATGTTACTAAAATGTATACCTACGATTACCATTCCTTCTAATAACGATTTATATCATAATGTTAGTCTTTTACAGCAGGTTATCACTTATATATCTCAGATTTATCATGTATTATTATCTTTCATCTCATGGCCTTTATGAAAAGTTCTTATGTTCATGATCTTGTTTATGTTTTTAGAGTTCCTTAATATTTATCATTCTTTCAACTATTATCCAGCAAAAATATGAACAAGATGAAGTTTTAAGGCACTTACTACTAGCACAAGGCTAGGGGAGTTTCAAAGCGTAAAAGTGGTGGATAAAAGAAAACGAGAGCGATCTTTGAGCTTCCGAGTACACCAAGCTTACTTGTTCGGTCTCTAGCACCCTTGGATATGTATGGATTGCTTGAAATGGACTTGAAGGTGGTGGTATGGTGGTGTGATGGTGGCACCCGAACCCAAGAAAGAGGGAAATAGAGAGAGAGCTTGCAAGTGTTGTTGATTTGTGAATGAAAGATCAAGACCCTTGTGTTTATTTATAATCCAAGTTTACCTTTTATCCCAAGTATAATATGCTTCTAATCCTCCAACATGTACAAATAAAATAATGGAAAGAAATGTGGGGGTGTCCCACCCTCACACAACCGTAAAAAGGGGGGTGGGGTATGGGGTTGGGTTGTAAAGTGTTAGTTACCTTCTAATTAGATTTAAGGTGCTTAGTTAGTTTATTTTTGTGTGTTATGTAATATAAGGTGTGTTAGGGTGTTCGGGGACCCTAACTAGCTCAGAAAAGTAAAAACAATGTGTTTGGCAATATTTTTGTGTTCCTGGTATAGTCCGGTTATTCGGTTTGGTGTTGTCCGTTAATGTGCTAAATTAACCTTTAAAGTGTCTTTTATGTTACTTTTAGTGACACAATAAATTCCCAATACTTTGGAAAGTATCTAGGACTATTTTACCAAGTTTTTGCATTTTACTAGCATTGTTAAATGCTGAATTTTTGTATTTAGTGCAGAAATTCTGCATTTAGAGTGTGTTTTAGGCACTACCCGGCACTATAACTATCACCTAATGACGCAGTTTTATGGTCCTCACTTCCCTACACTCCATACTAGTGTAGTGTCCTGTCTCTGGCTCATACTGGCCTCATAAACATTGTCTGTCTTTGTGCTGGCATTGTCAGCATGTTTTCTGGGTTATCCACTTACTGTACTAACTGTGCTTTGTGCATCAAATTTGTCACTAAAGTTTGTGTGTAATAAATGGAGTGACAATATGAATGTGATGACTGTGTATATATGTATCAGCAATCAGAAAGCAGTTTAATCAACAGTTGTAATTAAGCACAGTCATTAAGCATAAATCAATATTAATTAAACGTATGGATGCATGCAAATTTGACAGTTATCACACTAACCCTAGTCCAAAGATTCAAACTAGTTTTAGTGCTGATAGTTCATCTGGAACAAAGAGTAGTAATGTGACACAGAGTGGTGGATCTTCGTCTTCATATTCAAGTTTTGGTCCAAATTTTACTACATCAAGTCCTCAACAACAGAATTCTAAGAATCTGCAGTGCAATGTTACCTTGAATATTCAAAATGGTCAAAATCTGTCTCCGGAAATAGCCAAGCAACACATGGCATAACTCGTTGCTATGTTAGAATCTTATGAAAGTTTGATTGATGGCAAGATTGGAAATCCGATTCTTACTAAAGAAGATTATGACCAAATTGATGTAGAGGAACTTGAGTTGATGGATGTGAAGTGGTGCTTAGCTAGTGCTTGGAGGAGGGCAGAAAAGTTTCAACAAATTATTGGTAGAGATGAGTTTCAAGGAATGGCTACTTCTCCATTTGGTTTTGACAAATCGAAAGTCACTTGTTTTCGTTGCAAAGGAAAAGGTCATTTTAAAAGAGAATGCAAAAACCGAGAAGCAACTGGGAATCAAGAAAAGAATAATTATTATCAGAAATCAATTTTTCATCAGATTACTCAACAAAAAGAACCACAAACTGCACATGCTCGGCCAATTGTTGATGAAAAAAGGAAAATGATCGAGGATGCAAATAAAAAAGCTTGTTTTGGTATCATTGATCAGGATGATGAATTTGTTGCAGAGGGATTTAGCTGGGATAATTACATTCCACCAGGTTCAGGTTTTGTTGCTAGAATTCTGGGTGAAGATGCTAGTGAGAAAAGAATCCCGATTTTTCCAGATGTTGGAAGTGATGTGGATACCGATGATGAGGAAGAACATCTTAACAGAGCTAGAAAAGGCATAGATCCTACTAGTTTTAATTTGTTTTTTGCAGATAAAGTTGAGTTGCTGTATCAAAAGAAGATTGCCAGATTGAAGAAACAACTGGAAGCAGTAAGAATGCTAGCTGATGAAAAGGCAAATACAGAAGCTAGAGAAGCAAATGTTGAACCAGCAACTGAGAAAGTGGTAGAAAAGATCATTGAAGTAGAGAAAGTGGTGGAGAAAATAGTTGAAGTTAAAAAAATTGTTGAAGTTGAGAAATTCGTTGAAGTTGAGAAGATTGTTGAGGTTGAAAAGATAGTTGAAAAAATGGTTGAAGTTGAAAAATCATGTTTGAAGTGTTCAGAGTCTTGCAAAGTTGGTGAAGAGAAAGATAAGAAGATTACTGAATTAGAAACGATTAAAGAAGATTTACTGTCCGATGTGAAGTATGTGAAGGAGTCGTATGATGTTCTGAACAGAACTGTTGATAGTTTGAAAAAGACAAATTTAGAAGTTGAAACTGCTCAGATGAAGATGAATGCAACCTTAATGAAAAAACAAAAGGTCATCAATGAGTATATTGAAGATTGTGCGAAACTGAAGCAAGAGTTGGAACTTGAAAAGATTGAGAGTGAAAGGATTAAACGATTACTGTTGAGTTATACTACTTGTGACTATTTGATTGATCGTGTTTATCCTACTATTGCAGGTCTTGGGGCATTCAGGGAAGAAAAGACTGAAGATACTGATACTGGTAAGAAACAAGGTGTCAAGTATAACGGATGTCCGCCCCCAATCCATGAAAGTTATTCTCCCATGAATCCAAACGAAGAGCGTCTAAAAAAGGCAATCAACATCAAGTTAAAGTCTGAAATCATTGATGAATTACCAGGCAATATTGATGTTACATTCACAGTGTCTGACACTGATCATGAGTCTGAGTTATTAAAAAGAGTGGTCGATCAGGTGTTGGATATGGATGAAGAGTCAAAACCGGAGTTTAAGTCTGAAATTTCGAGTTCGTCAGAAAAGAGTCCGAGTTCACCGGTTAAAAGGGTTTACAATAAAGAATTCTTGTTATCAAAATCTAATTTGAATGACGGATCAATCAAAGTGGCATATACTTTGAATGATTCAGACAAATTATATTCTGATGAGGAATTTCCAATAAGAAGTGTCAAAACTGAAATGATCAAACAGGTTTTCAAATTAATAGAAATTAGTATCTCTGAAATAAAAGATTTAAATCTTCATGAAAAACCTAAAAAGTACACTTCAAGAGTTCAACAGAGATTGAACAAGAAAAAGGGTTACAGTTTTAGTTCAGGTTATCGAAAGAAACCAACCCACAACGTTAATTTCAAAAAACAAGGTCTTGGTTTTATACCCCCAGAAAATTATAAAAATGAGAAAAATTATAAACCAAAAACAAAATTTGTTGCAGGTGGAAGTTGTGAAGATGAGCAGAAGTAACCATTCTGGAAACAGTCGAATCAAGAGTTTCTTGCTGAAATAAAGAAGAATGTGAAGAAATTTGCTACAAGAGTTGACAGAAGAACCTGTTTCAAATGCCAAAAGGTTGGACATATTGCTTGGAATTTCTAGCAGTCCAACAACACAAAACAGGGAGTTACTTCTAACTTAAAATTGAAAGAAAAACTTGTCATTGAGAAGAAACAATCAACTGGGAAATCCAAAGTGTTTGAAAACTCAACTTCCGAAGAAGGTGAAAGTTCAAAATGTTTTTACAAAAGAAAAGTTGATTTAACCAAACAAAGATGGGTTGTAAAATCTGAGAGTAGTTCTGACAATGAATCTGATTCCATAAATTCAGAGGAGTCATTTGTTGAGAAAAAGGTTGATAATTCCGTTCCAGAGTTGAAAGAGGAAAACTTTCCGATATTGGCAAAAGAAAATCTAAAATCAAAAGGTAGGTTTGAGATTTCAGGTCAATTCTTTGCTGGAGAAAAAGAATTTGATGCTGAAAAAGCTTTCAATGGGAAAGTTAAACATATTTTTGGTAAGATGGTAGACAGGAAAGTGAAGGGTGCAAAAGAATTCTACAAATCAAAATGTTGGTGGGATAGATGTGTACCAGAATCTCCCAAGGCTGGTCAGGATTGGGGGAAAGTGTTTCCTAACTAAAATCCTGACTTGCCGGAGCTCCCAGGTTGGTAAGAGTGGAGCAGGAATCGGCATCATTCTTGAAATATTTGGTTGGTAATTTTACAGGTGACATCTTTATGTTGTTATATTTTGATTTTCAAATGGTATGATTGGTGAGAGAACCTACAAGAGGTTGAAAAAGTCTTTCACTTACAAGTGGTAAATCAGGGACATCAAGTTGTACTTGATTTTCTACATATGATATTTTTGGAGGATGAACCCCTAACATACAATTGGTAAAATCAACGAAACTTATTTTCCGGAAAAACTATTTGATTAAAACAAACTTAAGTGTTTTGAAATCACAATGGGAAAATGGTTTGTTGTGAGGGGGAGTTCTGATCGTTTATGCCAAGTGGATGGCGAATTGAAGTGATTTGATATCAGTTGTTACTTTACTTGTATAGTTTGTTTTCAAATTTCCTAAAATGTGTTTGCATTTTAGGGGGAGTAAAAATTTCAGAAAATCCAAAAACATTTGAAAATTTGAAAAAGGCAAAAACATGATAAAATCAAAAATGAGTTTTGTTGTGAAAAGAGGAAATGATAGTACATCAGTGGACTATCACAGCACGCTAAAGAATTGGAAAGTCAAAATGTGATAAATGGCCTCAATGATGATGTGCCAGTAGGTTTTTGCACATTTAGTAGATTGTGACGAGATATAAACCTAAAATTCAAACTTGCTTATATCGTGGGTAACATCTCTCGGATATATGGGTAACCCCCAAAATCTTGTTTGAAGGACCCCTCTTTCTGAGATACTAGGTCTTTATGCTTAGTGATATCTGGGGTATTATCCCAGGACTTCTGATTTTGTGGAATCAATGGCCTAGTCCCGGAGAATACTTTATGCTTGCTTGAAATATAGCCTACCCTCAGCATAAAAAATGATGAAACATTGAAAAATGCTTATCATGTGCTGTTGAAGAAAAGATCCTCTAAAGGGGGCCCACCAAAAGTCGAAGCCGTTATCTCTCTGCTGAACGGAAGTTCTGACCTGAGCTCTCACGGCCTTCGCAATTTAACCCTTTACATATATCATCTAGGTATACTCACTTGTAAGACTGAATATTGGGATCTGGATACAGGAGTACATTCTGAGGTGGGACACGCGAATAAGTTTTAGTCCTTAAAACATTAATCTCGTATCTCGAAACAGTTGAACTTTGTGTGAAAATTTAAGTGGATCAGTATACTGACAATCTAAGTGAATCGTTTAGAACTTAAAATGTTTAAAGCTTAACGGTGTTGGTGATTTGTTTCAGAAACTGATTTGATCCTCTTACACAAACTCACAAAAATATTGTATGTAAATATTTCTTTATTGCATTTCATTTCTGTTATATAAAAAATTTAAAAATATTTTCGGTGTGTTTTAGCATAATTTTTTGAAAATTTCAAAAAGATTTTAGACAACTGATGTTAGAAAGCTGATTTTCAAAATTCTAAATGATAAACATGACGAACAGGTTTGGGAGTGTGTGTTTGGAAAGAAAATGATATACATACAAGTGGTTCTTCAGTGACTTACATTATAAATCTTTTTGTTCAGATTGTGTCTATAAGTGGTTAGCAGGGTTTCTAAATTGGTTATACGTTATCTGATATGAAACTTATGTTTTGGGTAGAGGATTTGCAGGAGAGCTTGGCTGCGATGCTTGAAGCTGAAAATAGCCAGACTACGATCCCAGCACAAGTTGAGGGGGAGTCTGAATGACAAAGAGCCATGTTCTGATTCTGAGATTGCTGATGCTGATGAACTTAAGGAATCAAGAAATTGGAAAGAGGCAAGAGACAGGCCAAGATACTGCAAGCCCGAAGACAGATAAAGAATGAAGACGTTGAAGACTCGACACTTAAGACTCGTCAACATCCGAGGGGGAGTCTGTTGGTGCATACGTCTGTCGACTTCGTCTTGTATCGAGTATAGTATTAGAATTGTTAGATCAAAGAGCGTTGTATGAGAAAATAGGAGATTTTAGGGTGTGATTGATCTAATTTCGCTTGAGTGGGTGATTCCGCTTGAACTGTCATATGTTACTTTCAAGCGAAATCTCATCTCTTTATATAGGTCTTAAGCGAAATCATTTGTAGCTTTCTTCATTCCGGTAACGAAGTGCTGCCGACGCGTCGTTTGATCTGTAAAGTGATTTTAATCAATATATAAGACGATTTATAATGAAACAAGCTGTTTTCAACATCTGTTTCTTTGTTTCCGCCTCTGAAACAGACTAGAGCTCTTCTGAACGACTCATTTGGGTCACGTCTCGATCCTACACAAAGTCATGATGACGAAGGAATTCGAGGTAGATTCCACATCAGCTTCTGAGCCTGAGTCATCAGAAAAGGTCAGTTCTAGTGGTTCAGATAGTGAATCAGGTAAGGCTGAAAATGCTAAATCTGAAGGTGATTGTAGAAATTGCAAGAAAGAGTGCAAAGTCTGTAATACACATGAGTATCTCTCTCGATCATAAATCCAGGAGCTGACAAATAAATTTAACATTCTAAACAAATAAGTGATTGATCGAGATAAACTGATAAAAAGCTCAACTGACAGAATAAATGAGTTAACTTAAAAGATTAAAACTGATAAAAATGATGTTGTGAGATTTCGAAAAGAAAATGAAAAATTGATGCTTGAGAACAGAAAAATTTTGGAGGATTTTGACAAGTTAAAAAGAATTATTAAAGACTCAGACGAACGTAATTCTAAAACTTATAAAGAAAACGTACAAATGACAGGCGTTCTTCAAGGTAAAGAGAGATTAATAAACGAGCAACTAGGTGAGATTGCGAATCTCAAGATTCAGTATCAGGAAGCTAAAATTGAGAATGAGAGAATCAATTTGAAGCTGAACAGTTACACTTATGCCAGCTTTGTTGTTCAACATGTAGTTCACAAACCAATCGGGAAAAACAAAGATGGTGAAGATGTATATTCTGATGGAACCGGGGTTGGGTATCACAAGGTTCCACCACCCATGGACAATAACTTCACCTAAAAGCAATCTGGGTTAGCTAATGAATCTAGTGAGAAAAGTGACGTTGAAAAGTTACCAAATAACATTGATGTCACGTTTACCTCATAATCTGATGAAGATAGCATTGAATCTGAGGTTGGGAAGGAAGTTGTTGAAAAATTGTTAAAATCTGACAACCATTCCACAATTGAGGATGAAGAATGTTTCTTGAACAACTACATCCCGAAACCTAAGTCCCAGAACAACTTAAAGGATGAATCAACTCCTGTCATGTACAAGATGATTGGTTCGGATAAGTTGTACTCAGACAAAGAGTTTTCGATCCTAATGTTAATGTGGATAAACTGAAAAAGGTTTTCAAATTAGTTGAAATTGATGTTTTAGAAGTCGATGGTTTGACAAGTTCTAAAAGTTTTTGAACTTGAAACATGATAAATCTTACTATAACAAACCAATTGTACCACCGCGTTTTGACAATAACAACCAAAACAGAGGGTATGGTGGGCATCAGGGTGGTAAGAATTATCCAAGAAAGAACTTTCAGAAATCAAAATTTGTGAAAAAGATCACATTTTCTCAAGAATCGGAAATTTATGAAAAGTTCGAGCTCAATGGCCGAACAAGAATCGGAAATTTTCTCAAAAACAAATGAAGAGTTCTTCTCCAAAAAGGCATCACAACCACAGACCGAGGGCCAAAGTTGAGTCGTTGATACTCGAACGTGCTTCAAATGCAACCAGATTGGTCACATTGCACGAAAGTGCACCAATCAGAAGCCTAAGTCAGTGGTTGTTAAGAATCCAAAGAAGCCAAATGATGCTAAGGGCAAAGCGCCCATGTTTGTTGAAAAGAAGATTCCAAAGTCTCATAACGTTAAAACTAAATCTAAATCAGTTAAACAACCAGTAAAAAGAAATGGTGAATCTTCCAAACAAGTTACTCCTCCAAAACAAACATGGATGCCAAAATCTCAAGTGAAAGCATCTACGGAGATGAAATGAAAGGTTCCGATAATGCTGCAAAACATACAACTTCAACTAATTTGGTTAAGCTGGATGTACCTTTGAATATGTATCAGAAGCTTAAGAAACAAACTTCTTCGACCCCACCGGGCAAGAAGTATGTTCCAAAGAAGGTCCAACCATCTGGTCAACCACAAAAAGATGAATTTTTCTTATACAAAGAGGTTATGGTTGGAAACCAGAAAAACTTGGAAGTGAACGACAAAAACTTCCCGCCACTTTACACGACGAAAACACACATTAACGTCAAGCTACCCGAGTCAAAGGAGGCTGGGGTTGCTTCATCATCTAACTAAATTGTATGTGAAATGTGCAGGAGCTCCCAAGAAATATTTCAAAGTGGATTATGGATAACGGAGCATCCCGACACATGACAGGGCGAAAAACTCTACTGTACGATCTTAGAGGGTTTAATGGTGGTTATATTGGTTTCGCTGGAAACAAAGGTGGTCGAATTATCGAGGAGGGCACGTTATCTAACAGTGTCGTTTCATTCGAACGAGTCAACTACATACCAGAACTTGAGAACAATTTACTGAGCATCTCTCAAATTTGTGATAGGATGTACATAACTTATTTTACTGACAAGGAATGTTTGATTTTGAAGCCGGGGTTTGTTATCCCCGAAGAATGGATCATTATGCGAGCACGAAGGGAAAATGATCTGTACGTTCTTGACAAGAGTGTTGCAACAACCACTATGGGTCATCCTCAGTGTTTTGTATCGAAAGCTACCGAGAAGGAGTCAGTGTCGTGGCATCGGAAAATGGGCCACATTCATCTACGAAAGATGAATCACCTGGTGCATAACGATCTTGTCAAAGGTGTGAATGTAAATATTTTTCACTTGGAAGGAGAATGCATAAGTTTTCTAAAAGGAAAACAGAAGAAGAAGTCGCATCCAAGAAAGATGGAGAACTCGATCTCAAGGCAACTTGAAAGACTTCACATGGATCTCTTTGGTCCTGTGAATGTGAAGAGTATTACTGGTGAGTTATACTGCTTGGTGGTTACGGATGACCATTCGAGATTTTCATGGGTTTCGTTCCTGAAGTCAAAAGATCAAACATTTGAGAGTTTGATGAATTTGTTCAAGAAGATATAGAACTTGTACCAGGCACGCATTTTTCTATTACAAAGTGATAATGGTATGGAGTTTAAAAATAATCAGATGGAAGAATACTGTGACAAAAAGGGTATATTGCAAGAATTCAGTGCTTCGTACACTCCGCAGCAGAATGGAGTTGCAGAAAGGAAAAACCGGACACTGATAGTAACGACACGAACGATGTTGGCTGACGCAAAGCTTCCTATAAACTTTTGAGGAGAAGCCGTATCTGCCACTTGCTATACTCTCAATCGGGTTCTAACTGTGAAGAAGCAAACCAAGATGTGTTTCGAGCTGATCAACAACCGAAAGCCTAACTTGGAATATCTAGAGCTGTTTGGGTCACCCTGCACAGTTTTGGATTCTGATGGAAAATTTGGTGCTAAGGCTTTGGAAGGAATCTTTGTGGGTTATTCTAATCCACTTAAACGGGTTTTCATTCCAAGTCTTGGGAAGATCATTGAAGCTCAGCATGTGGAATGTTAGGGATACACTATGCCTCCACAAAAACCTGCTAACTCATGGCGATTCGATTATGATAAATTATGGGAGTCATTCGACTCACCGAAAGAGCCTGAGTTCTTTGAGATAACAAGGCTATATCAGGAGTATCAAGCTTCACAAATGGATTCATTGCCGACCAGATCTTACAAACGTCAATAAAATACAAATGATCATGAAGTTAGTCCCAGTCATAGTGGTCAAGATTATACTGATTTGTAGCAAACTCAAACTTCAGAACAGGAGCCTACCCCATAAAATCAAACAGCAGTTTTTTGATAATTTAGAATCTGATTCAGATAGCCCGACCTTTGATCGAGGTCATTCAGAACCCAAGGGGGAGCAAATCCAATCTTCAGATCAAACAGTTCATGTAGATGAACAAGTTATAGATCAAAATGTTATGAATTTGGAAAGCGAGGTGATCGTTCCTGGTGAAGTTATGCCAAGGACTCTATCTTATCACCCCGAAGAGTTGATAATTGGAGAATTACAATCAGGAGTTCAAACGAGAAGTCAAATCGACCAAGGCTTTGCATGTTTTTACACTAAGATTACTCTGTTACAAAACGATTTCTCACTAAGTTGATTTATCTCACAGGTTGAACCACGAACATACAAAGAAGCACTGATAGAATAATCGTGGGTTAACACGATGCAAGAGGAGATGGGTCAATTTGAAAACCTCGGAGTTTGGAAGCTAGTCGACCTACCTGATGGGCATAGAAAGATTAACACCAAGTGGGTGTTCAAGTGCAAGCGAGATGATAGAGGAGTGATAGTGCGAAAAAAAGCTCGCCCAGTCGTTCAAGATTTTAGTCAACAGGAGGGGATAGATTTCACTGAAGTATACGCCCATGTTGCTAGACTCGAAGCCATCAAAATCTTTCTTGCATTCACTTCTTGGAAAGGGTTTAAATTTTACAAGCTGGATGTCAAGTCAGCGTTCCTGTAAGGCAAAGTGAAAGAGGAGGTCTACGTCAGTCAGCCATCGAGCTTCACCGATCCGATTCACAAAGACAAAGTCTACCTCTTGGAAAAAGCTCTATAATGTGACAACCCGAGTTTTCAAGGTCTTTCCTCGACACGTTACTCATTTTGCAACTGCGTTTTCATAATCTATTTGCATTTTAACTTGTGCATATTTGATATATGATTGGTGTATTGTACCTTGTTTGGTTAAGTAATGAACTAATTATAAACTCAACGCATACCTCTTGCATGATGAAACATTAGTGCAACAACCACAAACTGTACTCGACGAAACATGGGAGTTTCGCCATCACCCTGGTCGACGAAACATGGTTGTTTCGCCATAAGGGACGTCGGCCCAAGTAGTTACGACCCAGCCGAGAACGATTTAAAACATAAACTTGTGATAATTGAAACTGTCAATCATAGAATCAAACCCTAGTTCTCTCTACACCTAGTGACGGCAACAAATTCTCTACGAAGCATCACCCTTTCAGTTTGATTTCCTAGGTACGTATCCGGTATTCTAGCGCGAAACTACATTCTCTCTTGGTTAGTCGGTTTGCACTAGCGTTAACTCTTGATTGTTTGTGTTATGTGACGAATCTGTTATGAATTGTTATGTTGTGAGGAACTATAATTGCTCATGTTATTCGTCGATGAACCAGTGTTAGAATACTAATTGTAGGATCGGGATTCGACCGAATGAGTCGATCAGAAGAGTTCTTGATCAATACGAAAGGCGGAATCAGACGTATTGATGTTATAGCAGCTTGATTTACACGTAGAATCACTTTAACTGTCGATTGTATTGATTTGACAATGTTACACAAGCTGGCGACACTTCGGCAGAGCTTCGCTACCGAAATCCAAAGTCACAAATAAAGACCTAGACTCACCTATTTATAGGAAATCCAGACAGCACGAACCAGATCAGTCCAGACCGCACGAGCTCGCCCAGACCACACGAACTGGCCAGAAAGCACCATTTGCCAGAAAGCACGAAATGCCAGAAAGAACGAACTGCTAGAAAGCACGAACTGCCAGAAAGCACGAACTTTCCACTTCATGAGGGGTGGCTGGTTCAGGTATGTTTCCCGTTTCTTTCGTACAACGTGACCTAGTCTATCTATTCTAGTTACAAGACTCGATACAAGACGAAGTCAACAGACATATGCACTAACACTAATAGATTTGATGATCTAGACTGTATGATGATTGAGAACTGTTGTGTTTGTATGTATAATGATTGATTCGCTATTAGGGTTTTTGGATATGTTATTGGTTAAGTCGGTAGATTGGAACACACATGATAAGAATCCGATGTCTTGTAATCGGCCACGTTCACTGCACGATTTTGATGATTCTGTTTCTGTATGGGTATCATGTTGGCTGTGTGTAGTCATGAACAAAAAGGAACTGGAAGTGTTTAGGGTTACTGTTAACCCTGACAAAATACCCTGATGATTCGTTACCCCTCACATCGACAAAACACCTAGTGATTAATCACCCATTGTATCGACGAAACACCTTAGTTTTTTGTTACCTGTCATGACAATGAAACACTTCAGTGTTTCGTTGGTTGATGTTTCGCCACCCAGGGAATAGTTCACAGACTGTCTGATTGTTGAATGATTGTTAACGAAAGCCTATTATTGTTTGATAATGATATAAACATTGACTGAGTAAAACATAATTTGGTTATTATGAGCATCACACTTAACTGTTGAGTACTGTTGTAAATCATACATGTGAATTTTAGATTCATTTGTGTTGAATAACTGTTTATGTGCTATTTGGTGATTGTTGCTTGAGCACACAATATGATTATAATTAATATGCGAGTTATGCAAATGTAAACTGATTACGTGTACATGAACACCATAGGCTTCGATTAACTAAGTGTGAACAAGTAACTAATCTTACCGAGCAAACCATGGTGAGTTCACTGCTCTTTCTCCAAACATGCGTCCCGGGGAGGGACATCTGGTAATTGTTCTAGGGAGAAACATCGGGTTATTGGGATGTTGGTTATTACACTCATTTCTATCATTAAGTCCCCTTACATATACCGATTGGTTACCGAGGAGGCAACAGGGTTATTAGTTGATAGCGCTATTAGGTTTGGCACCCTCACACCGTACCGGGGAGGACGGTCATGAACTAATTACCTTAACCACTTGACCAATGTGTGATAGAGCATTGGGCTTTGGGTAAATAAATCTAGAGCCATCTACGGTAATCGAGTTAATAACAACATCAAATCATTGAATTGTCTTATACTCATATCTGGTAACTAAAATGTATTAACAAACTTTGAACTCACCAGCGTCGTCTGACACACTTGTCTGCATGCTTGCAGGTCGTTAGATTCTTGGACATGGAACTTGCTATCTGGGAGTGCTGGAGTGGTCATGGGTCATAACTCTTGGATATTTATTCTTGGTTTAGTACATTGTTTTGAAATACTTGAACAACGAATAATCTTATGCTTTCGCTGAATGTTTACTTTGGTTTTAATTTATGACTTGGATTTATATTATGAAATGAATCGAATGTTTTTATTTAATTATTTATTAATGGTTCAATGTGATTGGTGGCTTCGATCCTGGTACGTCACACATCCCGCGGTTTTTCCGCAGGTGGTATTTTGGGGGTGTGACAGTTTGGTATCAGAGCCACTGGTTATAGTGAACTAGGTTTTAAAACGTTTTCATAAAACCAGACTATAACTAAACAGTATCGAAAACGACCATGACACTCAGCTCCAGATTGTAAGGTTCGTCCTCTGTTTACTTTATGTATTACTTGTTTAGTAATCACACACTCACGACTTGCATGAAACTACATACTAGATACCACGATCTGATTACCTGTGCTGCATGTTTTAGTGAAATTCGATAGTGTGACACTACTCTTCGACTTTTGTGATCATTAATACTGTAAAGCCTATTGTTTTGCTATTTGAATGTGGGGGAAACTTTTAGCGCAAGTTAAGAGGCACTGAGATAAGCATGCAAATTGCCTTATTATTATCGGTGCACACATAATAATAACGTGAGGTGCATGTGAGTCCTAGTGAGGCTTAGCGAGTGTGAGAAGGGTTATGCCCTATTGTTTGGTGTAAACTTGGTAGTTTGTAGATATCATCGTGAGATTTGACTCCTGCCTCGTCTCGATTCTTAAACTTGTTACCTCTCCTTATATAGAATCATGAGTGGACGAGGCCATGGACGTGGACACATTGCTATAACTAAGGCTGAGTTGACAAATCTGATTAACACCCGTGTGGCTGAGGCATTAGCAGCCTATCAAGCTGGTACGATATGTGCCAAATATTCTTTATTCTTGTGTCGCGTACACAACACTTACCCCTGTGTTGTATTTTCTTGCGTCCATTAGGTCAACAAGCGCATTAGAACCAAAACCATCCGCCTGCTTGCATGGATTGTAAGCCATAGACATTCAGTGGGACTGAAGGGGCTGTGGGGTTACTACGTTGGTTTGAGAAAGCTGAGTCAGTGTTTGCAATATGTAACTGTCCCGAGGGGGACCGTGTTAAGTATGCTATAGGAACTTTGGAGGATGGTGCCTTAACTTGGTGGAATGCCCAGGTGCAAATGTTGGGTATCGAAATGGCTAATGCAACGACATGGGATGACTTTAAGGAGTTGATGCGGGAAGAGTAATGTCCTCGTGACGAGATTCAAAAGCTTGAGAATGAGTACTACGATTTGAATATGGAAGGGTCTGAGATCGAGGCTTACACGAAATGATCTCATGAACTAGCAATTTTGTACCCTAACATGTCTCGACCTCCACCTCGAAGAATTGAACTATACATCAAGGGCCTAGCATCATCGATAAAGAGTTTGGTCACTGCTGCAAACCTCAACAATCTGCCTACGATCATCTGTTTAGCACACAAGATTACTGACCAAGAGGTCGAGCGTGGTGCGTTACCGCCACGTGTTTCTGCTACTACCCCTACTGCTACGGCTACCACACCTGCTAGTGATAACAAGCGTAAATGGAACGATACTGACAAAGCAACTAGTGCGAATCAATCTCGAAAAAGGCCTGACAACGGCAATAACCGTAGTTTCAGTCAGTCGTCCTCAGTTAATCAAGGCCAGGGCAGCAATCAGGATCAAGGCTCCTACGTTGGTAAGAACCCAAAGTGCAACAAGTGTGGTTTTCATCATTATGTATCGTGTGATCAGGCCTGCCATAGGTGCGAAAAGGTGGGCCATGAGGCCAAAGAATGTAGAGCCCCACACCCAAAGCAGCAGCAGCAGCAGTAGAATCAGCAGCATCAGCAACAGCAAAGGCAGTAGCCCCATCAGAACCAAGGCTATAGGAAGGGGTGCTTCCAGTGTGGGGATGAGGGCCACATCAAGCAGGATTACCCTCAACTGAATCAAAATGTCAACGACAACAACAACCGCCAGAACAACAACAACAACAATGCTGGGAACAACAACAATGGGAATAATGGTGGGAATGGCGCTCGCGGTAGGGCATTCACTATTGGGGCAGGCGATGCAAGGAACAATGTCAACGTCGTAACCGGTACGTTCTCTATTAATCGTGTTATTACTTCTGTATTATTCGACTCTGGTGCCGACTGGAGTTATGTGTCTTTGGGATTCAGTCATCAGCTAGGGTTAACTCCTGCGCCTCTTGTAAACAAGCATGTAGTGGAATTAGTTGATGGCAAGTCGATAGAAGCCACACATGTATTCTTAGGGTTTAAACTCGATCTTCTAGGTCAAGTGTTCGACATTAACCTTCTTCCCATCACTCTTGGTAGTTTTGATATAGTCATTGGTATGGACATGTTGTCAAACACGGAGCAGACACACTTTGCAAGGAGAAGATCGTGCGTGTACCTCTCCCTAGCGGGGAATCATTATCTATCCAAGGTCATCGAAGCGGTGCAACCGTCAACATCATTTCATCCATGAAAGCCCAGAAATGTTTACGGAAGGGCTACCCTGCTATTCTTGCACTTGTTACTGATACTCAGCATGAAGAGAAGAAAATCAATGATTTACTAGTCGTACGAGAGTTTCCTGACGTTTTTCCCGAGGAACTTCCAGGTTTACCTCCACATCGTCAGGTGGAATTACACATTGATCTCACACCAGGAGCAGCTCCGATCGCTCACGCTCCTTATCGTCTTGCACCTAGAGAGTTGCAAGAGCTATCCAATCAACTCCAGGAGCTGTTGGATAGAGGCTTTATTCGACCCAGTTCTTCGCCTTGGGGAGCCCCAGTTTTGTTTGTAAAGAAGAAAGACGGGTCCTTTCGTATGTGTATTGATTATCAAGAACTCAACAAGGTGACCGTCAAGAACCGCTACCCATTGCTACGCATCGACGATTTGTTTGACCAGTTGCAGGGGTCAAGGTTTTACTCGAAGATCAACTTAAGGTCAGGCTATCATCAGATGAGAGTCCGAGAGGAGGATGTTCCCAAAACGGCTTTTCGAATGCGGTATGGGCATTTTGAGTTTTGGTTATGCCGTTTGGGTTGACAAACGCGCCAGCGGTTTTCATTGACCTCATGAACCGTGTATGCAAACGGTATATCAACGACTTCGTTATTATATTCATCGACGACATTCTAATCTATTCAAAAAGCAAGGAAGATCACGAGCGGCACCTGCGTCTCATCTTGGCGCTTCTGAGGAAAGAGCAACTATACACGAAATTCTCTAAGTGTGACTTCTGGATTCGAGAGGTACACTTCCTCGGCCACATTGTGAACGAATCAGGGATACACGTGGATCCTGCTATGATTGATGCTATCAGAAATTGGGCGGCACCAAAGATTCCTTCAGAGGTGTGATAATTTGTTGGACTCGCTGGGTACTATCGCAGGTTTATTAAGGACTTTTCAAAGATCGCCCAACCTCTTACTTCATTGACACAAAAAGGCGTTGTATACTCATGGGGAATGAAGCAAGAAGATGCTTTACAGTTGTTAAAAAAGAAACTCTGCAGTGCACCAATCTTGTCTCTACCTGAAGGTACAGAATATTTTGTGGTATATTGTGATGCTTCGATTCAAGGTCTCGGTTGCGTGCTAATGCAACGCGAGAAGGTGATAGCTTACGCCTCGTGACAGTTGAAGAATCACGAGAAGAATTATACGACTCATAACTTGGAGTTAGGAGCCATGGTGTTTGCGCTCAAAATCTGGAGGCATTACCTGTACGGTACTAAATGCACTATTTATACCGACCACAGGAGCCTTCAGCATATTTTTTACCAGAAGGATTTGAATATGCGACAACGACACTGGGTAGAACTTTTAAATGATTACAATTGTGCCATCAAGTATCACCCAGGTAAGGCTAACGTCGTGGCTGATGCGTCACAACTTGGAGTTAGGAGCCATGGTGTTTGCGCTCAAAATCTGGAGGCATTACCTGTATGGTACTAAATGCACTATTTATACCTACCACAGGAGCCTTCAGCATATTTTTGACCAGAAGGATTTGAATATGCGACAACGACACTGGGTAGAACTTTTAAATGATTACGATTGTGCCATCAAGTATCACCCAGGTAAGGCTAACGTCGTGGCTGATGCGCTCAGTTGAAAGGAATCAAAACCCAAACGTGTTCGCACCTTACAGCTTACCATCCATTCTAATTTGCCTGATCAGATCCGTTATGCACAAACTGAAGCGGTGAAAGAGGACAACATTGCAGCAGGGTACTTAAGGGGCATGGAAAAACGACTTGTAGAGAGATCGGATGGTATCCTCTACTTCATGGAGCGTGTATGGATTTCTTTGTTCGGTAACCTTAGAGTGCTTGTGATGGACGAAGCACACAAGTCTCGATACTCTGTTCACCCAGGTTCGGATAAGATGTATCAGGATCTCAAAGTCATGTATTGGTGGCCGAAGATGAAAGCTCACATCGCGACTTATGTGAGTAAATGTTTGACTTGCTCGAAGGTTAAAGTGGAATATCAGAAACCGTCTGGATTGCTGCAATAACCAAAAATACCCATGTGGAAATGGGAGCAAATCGCAATGGATTTTGTCACAGGGCTACCTAGAACTCAAAACGGGAAGGACATAATTTGGGTGGTCGTTGATCGTCTCACGAAGTCAGCGCACTTTCTAGCAATCAAGGAAACGGATAAGTTCTCACAATTAGCTGTTGTTTACCTCAAGGAGGTGGTTTCTAGGCACGGGGTGCCAACTTCTATTATCTCGGACCGTGACCCGCGTTTCATTTTGGATTTTATGGCAGTCGATGCACAAATCGTTCGCCTCGCGTCTCGACATAAGCACTGCCTATCACCCACAGACGAATGGTCAAAGTGAGCGAACCATCCAGACACTAAAGGATATTTTACGAGCATGCGTAATTGATTTTGGCAAGGGTTGGGAGAAACATTTGACGTTGATAGAATTTTCTTACAACAATAGTTATCATACCAGTATACAGGCAGCTCCAGCTAGTCCTCTGAGACAGAGGGGAGATTTCGGAGATTTTAGATCTCTCATAAAAGCTAGTCGACTGAGACAGAGGATCAAAACGGAGATCTTTCAGACAGTTGAAAAACGGTCTCTGAGGCCAAGTTGACTAAGCAAAAACGAAAGTTGATGCCCCAGAAATAAGTCGGCCCTGGCATTTCTTAGTAGTTGCTGTTGCCTATATGAATTTCTATAGTAAGCAGCTACAACCGTCGCTAGGAGTAAGCCTTAGGAGGGAGACTAAAACCCCGATATAGGACAAGTAGTGCTGTGCGGACGGAAATGTCGTTCACCTCTCTGTTGGGCTGAGGTGGGTGACAGCCAGATTACAGGACCAAAACTTGTACTTGAAACCTCCAAGAAAATTGTTCAGATCAGGAATCGTATGGCGGCTGCACGTGATCGTCAGAAAAGCTAAGCCGATAAGCATAGAAAACCTTTGGAGTTCGCAGTTAATGATCGTGTTTTGTTGAAGGTCTCACCCTGGAAGGGTGTGTTGCATTTTGGGAAACACGACAAGCTTAATCCTCATTATGTTGGGCCATTCAAAATTCTGGAGAGAATTGGTAAAGTGGCCTACAAGCTAGAGTTACATGTGGGGTTGGGTAACGTTTATGATGTTTTCCACGTGTCGCAATTGAAGAAGTGTTTGTCCGATGAGACACTCATGGTACCATTTCAAGAGCTGAAAACCGACGAAAAGTTGCAGTTTGTCGAAGAACCAATAGAAATTGTGGACTGGGAGGTCAAGGTCCATAAGCATAGCCGAATTCCGATCGTGAGAGTTCGTTGGAACTCAAGACGCGGACCGGAGTTCACATGGGAACGCGAGGATCAAATGAAGCTCAAGTACCCACATTTATTCCCAAATGACAAATCCAAGTCTGGCAAGTCTAAACCTGGTGCAACTAATGAATTTCAGGACGAAATTCCCCTTCAAGTTGGGGATGATGTGGCACCTGGGGAAAATCCACAATCATCCTGATTCGATATTTCGCCGCTTTTGGGGTACATCTCAAATTTCGGGATGAAATTTCCTTCAAGTTGGGGATGATGTGACAACCCGAGTTTTCAGGGTCTTTCCTCGACACGTTACTCGTTTTGAAACTGTGTTTTCATGATCTGTTTGCATTTTAACTTGTGCACATTTGATATATGTTTGGTGTATTGTACCTTGCTTGGTTAAGTAATGAACTAATTATAAACTCAACTCATACCTCTTGCATGACCAAACATTCGTGCAACAACCACAAACTGTACTCGACGAAACATGGGAGTTTCGCCATCACCCTGGTCGACGAAACATGGATGTTTCGCCATAAGGGCCGTCGGCCCAAGTAGTTACGGCCCAACAGAGAACATTTTAAAACATAAACTTGTGATAATTGAAACTGTCAATCATAGACTCAAACCCTAGTTCTCTCTACACCTAGCGACTGCAACAAATTCTCTATGAAGCATCACCCTCTCAGCTTGATTTCCTAAGCACGTATCCGGTATTCTAGCGCGAGACTACATTCTCTCTCGGTTAGTCGGTTTACACTAGCATTAACTCTTGATTGTTTGTGTTATGTGACGAATCTGTTATGGATTGTTATTTTGTGAGGAACTGTAATTGCTCATGTTATTCGTCGATGAACCAGTGTTAGAATACTAATAGATTTGATGATCTAGACTGTATGAAGCTTGAGAACTGTTGTGTTTGTATGTATAATGATTGATTTGCTATTAGGGTTTTTGGATATGTTATTGGTTAAGTCAGTAGATTGGACACAAATGATAAGAATCCGATGTCTTGTAATCGGCCATGTTCACTGCACTATTTTGATGATTCTGTTTCTGTATGGGTATCATGTTGGCTGTGTGTAGTCATGAACAAAATGGAACTGGAAGTGTTTAGGGTTGCTGTTAATCCCAACAAAATACCCTAACGATTCGTTACCCCTCACATCGACGAAACACCTTAGTGTTTTGTCACCTGTCATGACAACGAAACACTTCAGTGTTTCGTTGGTTGATGTTTCACTGCCCAGGGAATAGTTCACAGACTGTCAGATTGTTGACGAAACCCTATTACTGTTTAATAATGATATAAACATTGACTGAGGAAAATACAATTTGGTTATTATGAGCAGCACACTTAACTGTTGAGTACTGTTGTAAATCATACATGTGAATTTCAGATTCATTTGTGTTGAATAACTGTTTATGTGCTATTTGGTGATTGTTGCTTGAGCACACAATATGATTACAATTTATATGCGAGTTATGCGAATGTAAACTGATTACATGTACATGTACACCATAGGCTTCGATTAACTAAGTGTGAATAAGTAACTAATCTTACCGAGTAAACCTGGTTGAGTTCACTGCTCTTTCTCCAAGCATGCGTCCTGGGGAGGGACATCTAGTAATTGTTCCAGGGAGGAACGTCGGGTTATTGGAATGTTGGTTATTACACTCATTTCTATCATTAAGCCCCCTTACATATACAGATTAGTTGTTGGGGAGGCAACGAGGTTATTAGTTGATAGCGCTATTAGGTTTCGCATCCTCACACCATACCGGGGAGGACGGTCGTGAACTAATTACCTTAACCACTTGACCAATGTGTGATAGAGCATTGGGGTTTGGGCAAATAAATCTAGAGCCATCTGCGGTAATCGAGTTAATAACAACATCAAATCATTGAATTGTCTTACACTCATATCTGGTAACTAAAACGTATTAACAAACTTTGAAGTCACCAACGTCGTCTGACACACTTGTCTGCATGCTTGCAGGTCGTTAGATTCTTGGACATGGAACTTACTATCTGGGAGTGCTGGAGTGGTCATGGGTCACAACTCTTGGATATTCATTCTTGGTTTAGTACATTGTTTTGAAATACTTGAACAATGAATAATCTTATACTTCCACTGAATGTTTACTTTGGTTTTAATTTATGACATGGATTTATATTATGAAATTAATCGAATGTTTTTATTTAAATATTTATTAATGGTTCAATGTGATTGTTGGCTTGGATCCTGGTACGTCACACATCCCGCGGTTTTTCCGCAGTTGGTATTTTAGGGGTGTGACATATACAGATTGCATCAGGCCCCGAGAGCCTGGTATGAGACACTCTCTCAACATTTGCTTTCCAACGGCTTTATTCGAGGAAAGGTGGACGCCACTATTTTCACAAAGGAGGTCGTTGGACATCTACTGATCGTGCAGATTTATGTTGATGCTATAATTTTTTGGTCCAAAAACGAGGAACTCTGCAAAGAATTTGAACAAGTGATGAAGCAGAAGTTCGAGATGTCATCGATGGGTGAGATGAAGTTTTTCCTTGGGTTACAAGTCGATCAGATGTCGGAGGGAACCTTCATACATCAAATGAAATATGTCAACAACGTTCTAGAGAAATTTGGGATGTCTGAGACTGCACCGATGTCCACCCTGTTAGCAACTAATAACGGTATCAACCCTTATCTCACCAGAGAGAAGGTCAACGAGACGCTATACCGTTTGATGATTGGTTCGCTGATGTATCTCAGAACATCTCGTCCTGACATAATTTCCCGACCTACCTCGCAGCCCGTTATCAGTCGAGTCCTAGATCGTCACACATGGTTATCGTCAAACGGATCCTACGCTACCTGAGAGGAACCCTAAGCTTGGGATTGTGGTATTCCAAAAGACGGTGATTTCAAGCTCGAAGGCTACTCTGACTCATATTTCGGATGCTGTAAAATCAACTCAAAGTCTACTACAGTGGGATGCCAGTTTTTAGGACCACTTCTGGTAACTTGGCAATGTATGAAGCAGACAACCGTTGCACTTTCAACGTGTGAAGCAGAATACGTATCAGCAAGTAGCTGCTGCTCTCAAATTTTGAGGATCCAACAACAAATGCGAGATTACGGTTTGTAATTTCTTACTACTCATATCTATGTAGATAACGAGGCAGCAATCAACATAACAAAAAACCCGATACATCACGCTAAAACTAAACACATAGAAATTCGATATCACTTCATCCGAGATTGTTTCGAGAAGAAGTCGATTCGAATAGAAAAGATCCACACCGACGAACAAAAGGCAGATTTACACACAAAACCGTTTGATAAGTCACGTTTTCAATACCTATTAAAACTAAACCGTAAACTTTTGTCGTTAGGCGGAGAAATAGTTGGCGTTGATGAGAAATCCACAGCGGAGGATGTCGAGAAGCAATCTGCTATGGTTTGTCGCATTTTTCATTGTTTTGGTTTTTATGGGGAGATAGTATTATTCAAAAAATAAAAAAAACATTAAAAAATGCAAAAATACAATAACAATAGAAATTTTCAAAATGTAAAAAACAATACAAAAACCAAAAAGAGTTTGTGTAAAAATAGGAAATGATAGTACATCAGTTAGACTGTCACGGTATGCTAAAGAATTGAAGTGATTTAAAACGTTAAACGGTCTCATTGATGATGTGTCGATAGATTTTTAAACATTTAGTAGACTTTTTAGGGATATAAACATAAAAATCGTATCTTACTTATTTCGTGGGGAACATCTCTTGGATATATAGGTAACCCCTGAAATCTTGTTTGAAAGATTACCTGTTTTTGAGATAGGTCGATATACTTAATGATATCTGGGTATTATACCAGGACTTTTGATATTGCGGAAGCAATGACCTAGTCCTCGTATAATACTTTAAGCGCTTTAAATCTTAAAGCTTCCCCTCAGCATAAAAATTAATAAGTATTGAAAAATACAAATAGAAGATCCCTAAGTGGGACACACTGCAAAGTCAAGCCATTATCTCTTTGTCTGAACGGAAGTTCTAACCTGAGCTCTCATGGTCTCACTCTACCCAAAAATAGATATCATATAATATATTCACCTGTAAGACTGAATATAGGGAATCTGGATATGATAGTATATTCTGAGGTGGGACACGTGGATAAGTTAAGTTCTTAATTCGCTAATCCGTATCCTGAATTAGTTGAACTTTGTGTGATAATTTAAGTGGATCAGTATATCGACAATCTAGGTGAACTATTTAAAACTTAATGTGAAATGTAAGCTCAACAGTGCTTGTGACTCGTCGATAGCTGATATGATCTTCTAACACGCTCACAAAAATATATTTGTAAATAGTTTACTATTTTTAGCTTATACCCAAAAATATTTTCAGTGTGTTTTAGCATAAACTTTCTTAAAATCCAAAAAGATTTTATTTCTGCTTTAGTTTAGACAAACCATTGTGGAAAGCTGATCCTCGGAATCTTACATGCGATGCAGAAAGTTTTTGGTAAATGACTAGGGTTGGGAGCTAATCAAAATAGTAGGGAATTTCAAAAGTCAAACAAGTTCATTAATTTGACACATGTACATTTCAGAAAAGTTGACAAAGTTTGAATAAAAAGTCAGTTGGTTTGTATCGGGTCAACCAAGGTCATTAACTTGGAATTGGTAGACAAATTGAGTAACCAGGGTCATTAACTTGGACCTGGATACTTGAGTGGATGTCTAAAACTGACCAAAACTGATAAAACTGAGAAATTTGAAAAAAAAGTTAGAAAATTTGAACAAAGTTGAGATGATCGAATGATCATCCGATTGGATGACCATCCGAGTGGTTGTCAGCTTATATAAGGCAGTCAACAGTTGGTCAAGGTCATTCGTTCAAATACTCATCCGATACACACACACACACTTTTTCTCTCAACTGTTCTTGATCTTTGACTCACATTCTTGCCATTGCAATCACATAGGATTGTTGGTTAGCACATCACTCACTATGTGAAAGGTAAGTTTTGCTAAGTTAACCGTTGAATATCATATTTTTGATGTTTATATGAACCGACGGCACAGACATAGGGTTTATCTTAGATCTAGGCTTGATTAGGCATTGTTTATACAAATTGAACATAGATCTAGGTTAATTGGCCTTAGATTTAAGGTTTTACCGGTCCAATTTTGTGATAACATCAATTAATTTGAACATAGAATGATTTATAAGGTCTGATAGCCGACACACTCTTCATCAAATTAGGGCCAAATTAGAGACTTTTGATAGAAATTAAACATAGGGTTTTGATTATTGGCAAGTTTATCAGAGAAATTGTGTTCAATTTTGAGAAATCATGATAAATTTTGATCTTGATGTGTTGATATTCAAACGGTTCTTGATGTTTGATCGGATGATAATCCGATCGGATGACCATCCGATCCACTACACTTCATTGTTTGAATAATTCTAAGTGTTTATCTGATTAAGTGATGTTGATTATTCAAATTGTTCTTCATGTCTTCAATCGGATGACCATTCGATCAGATGGCCATCCGATCCAAATACTCTTTCATTTTTTATTGATTCATTGTGTACCTAACTGGTATCACTCCAATGACCATCCGATCGGATGACCATCCGAGCAACAACACTTCTCTTGAATAATTGTACAAATAAGATTCATTCGGTCGGATGGACATCTGACAGATCAGTACTGTATAGAGTGAAAAACCGTTAGAAAAATTTTAAGTTTTTTTTTGAAATTTTTCACTATGTACTGAATGTCTTGAAATGCGTGCACATTTTGACAATGATATTTTTGCAGGCAAGAGCTTCAGATTTTCATCAAAAACACAACCTATATTGTATTCTAGAAGAGGATTATCCAAACATCGAGCCATTCAAAGAGGTTGTACAATTTCTGAAAGAGAGCAGAATCTGTAAAGCCTTTATAGAAAAACATATGTGCTACGAATCTCATGTTAGAACATTCTGGAGTGTTGCATGATATGATGAGAAAGAAGAAACGATTTATTCTGTCGTCAAGATTAAGGACGACAAAAAGAAGGACATCGATTTAGAAGTAAAGTTTACTGTAGGAGATGTGAGGAGGCTACTGAATTTGCAAGACAAAGACGAGGATCTTATTATAATCTTTGAAAGGTTGTGCAAAGGTTTTTGGCTATGAATGGGATATACAGTGAACATTAATGACAAAGGGTACATAAAGTCCAAGTTTTGCAGACCTTATAAGTTCCTAGTACATTGTGCTGTTCATGCTCTATCGCATAGAAAGGGAGCTTATGATGAAACTTCGGACTACATTATGAACATCATAGCTTGCTTGGTGCTCAACAGGCCGTACAATATCTCGCAAGTAATTTTCAACCATATGATAGACAACATAAAGGGTGAAAAGTATATCAGGTACCCTAGGTTCGTACAAATGTTGTTGGATGACCAGATTCCAAACATACCGAAAGATCCAAAGGATGAACTTCGTCTGCATTATATGGATAGTGAATCACCGAAGAGATTAGATAAGTATAAAGGTGTGAAGCCAGAGAGTGAGCCAAGGTATAAACCTAAGTTTGGAAAGATCAAGAAGGCAAATTATGTGGCACCTGAAGGTGATCAATGGAGGCATGCTGACAGCAACTCAGAAGATGAAACAGATCGTTTGAAGGAGATGGTTGAAAAGAAGTTAAGATTTTGGTATTTGAAGGACAAGAAGAAGAGAAAGAGAACACCTAAAGTGTCTACACCGAAAGTAGTGATTAAGGGTAAAGTTGGAAAGCAGGAATCATCAGAAAGGCTGGTAGATAATACTTTTAAACATTATACTAACAATGATAATATTTGTGTTGTAGAAACAACAAAGAAGAAATCGCCACCAAGATTGGTAGATGAGCCTGTTGTTCCACCAACAGAATTGATCAAACAAGGCGCAAATCTCTTGAATATGTCATTTGTAGATTATGTGAAGCATACAACTGCTGAAGCTTCTCAAAGTGCTAAAGGTGCTAATGTCGAGAAAGAAGCAGAAAAGACTGCAGAAAATGTTGAAGCTGGTGGTGAAAGTGTAAAGGAGACTCTTGTTGAAGGCTTCGTACATACAGACTCGAGTGCTACTGAAAGTGATGAAATAACCCCAATAAAGATTGAACCAACATCGTATGTGAGTGGCAAGCAGAAGTTCAAAGGGTCGCCAAAGAAAAAGAAAGCGTCTGACGAAGAAGATGCTACATATGAGCCAACTCCAAAAGAGAAGAAAAAGAAAGTTCTTAAGAAGCGTAAAGCTAAACCTTCATGAGCTGTTTCAAGAAGTGTTAGAGCTAGGAAAGACACAATGTCTTTTCCTCAGTAAGAAGCAGCAGCTCCAGAGGTTCCAGAAGTTGAAAAGAATGTTGAAAGCCCTGAGTACGAGAGGGTTGAAAAAGTTGAAAAGAATGTCGAAGATGTTGAAGTAGAATTCATTGGAGTTAGAAAGTCTACACCTCCAACATCACCTATCAATCCAACAATTCGCATTCCTTTTGATCATGAAAAGACTCCAGAGCAACCACCAAAGACTACTAAAGAGCCTCCTTCTGCTACAAAGAAAGCTACAACTTCGAGCTCAAGCCACGGATTTCCAAAGGTTTCTGGTGAATTTCCAGACGATCTTCCTTCTGGCGATTTTGATGTCTTTAATGATGGTAAGATAAATGTATTGACGAAGAAGGTTAGTGTGTTGGAGAAGGCTAAGGCTAAAGCTGAAGCAGAGCTTGAAGCATTTAAAGCTAAGAATGTTGCTTTGAAAAAGGAGTTAGAAGAGCATGCTGAAGTGATTAATCAACTGACTGATGATATTGAAGAGGTAAATGCTAAATATAAAACTATTAATGAGGCTAACACGATGTTGCATGAAATGTTGGGTGAACTGCGTGCATCTACTTCAAGTGAGAATACGGTTTTAAGAAAAGAAGTTGAAGCTTTAAGGGCTGACAAAGTGATAAAAGATGAACAGCTCAATATGCTTTACACGGTCATTGAACATAAGCTTGGAATCAATGTTCAATCTATGTTTGATGAGATAGAAATTCAGAATGTTGAGGCTAGAAGGGTTGAAAGAGAAAGAAGGCTAGCCGAAGAAGCTAAAGAAAAGAGGAAGGGTTTGGTAGTTGATACTGAAGAAGTTGCTGGATCTTCAAGTCATCCTGAAGGTACTGAAGTTGATAATTCACTTGCTCTTGTTCCAATTGGTGAAGTAATAGATGTGACTTCTGAAGAAATAAGGCTTGATAAAAGAAATATTATTGAGAAACATCATAAAGAAAAAGAAGATGATGATGAAGAGGATGAGGAGTTGAAAGATCTGTACAAAGATATAGATGATTATGATGGTGATGATGATGGTGATAATGATGATGATAATGATGATCAAGGAGCTATAGGGTTGATGATTGTGAAGCGTTAAGGCCCTAATACTCTTGAAGACTTCTTAAATGATGAGTTGAATGAACAACAAGAAGATCAACATCATGAAGCTTCTTCTTCTTCTTCTAAACAACATGTTGGTGATCAGGTATTTCTTACACTTCCCAAAGTTATATATTTACATGCTGAGGTTGAGGGGGAGTTAGAAGAGAACAGAACCAGTGAGTCTTTGTTAGAGGAGTTAGGGTTGGAAGATGGAAAGTTCAAGTTTGATATAGAAGATGAGATACAACCTACTCCTGAAAGAGAATATTCTTTCAAGTTCGTAAATGAAGCTGATATTTTTAAAGATGTGATTATTGAAGAAGGTTTTGATCTTTTTGAAGAAGATAATCCATTTCACTACTCTGGAGTTGACGACGACTTTCCTACTTTGACCAAACTATTTCAATCTCACAATGAAGACGAAGTGGGAAGGAAAGTAGTGGAAAGAATTAGTACTGAAGGGGTTCCGGAAACTATACCTCAAGAAGAACTTCTTGAAGAACGAAAGCGATGGTTTAAAGTGATGCCAAAGGAAAGAAAGTACAAAAGGCCTCTACAATACTTTACTGATCATCCAGATAAATCTCTGAGTGATATTCTCTCGTGGGGCTACTTAGAAGACTTAAAAGTTTATGCAATTAGAAGAGAGGATGGAGTGCAATATTTTGAATTCTTATCTGACATTAAGACACTGCCATGGTGGGATGTAGAGGAGCTTGTGAAAACGAAGAATATAAAGTAGTTCTACTATGGTTTAGAAGTTAAAATGCATGGTCAAAAGCTATGGAACTACATAAAGCTTCAAGCTAAAGAAAAGTTTCCTGATTGGAAGCCACACAGGCCTAAACAAGTTGTAAAAGTTGATCCTATAACAGGCGAAAAAGACATTACTTTGAAGATCAAACCTCCAAGATGTCTAAAGAACATGCCGCTTAGAGCCATGGAACAAGACTCTTATGAAGATTTTAAAGGTTGGCTCTATAATCAAAGCACCACAGAAGCGGTAATATCATTGTTCGATAAGAAGACAGGAGAAACCAGACGCATCAATGTGTTAGATCCGATATGGCTGGTTAACTGCTCAAAGAAAGATATCAATTTCATGTTCTTCAACAAGATAGTGTACAATGAGCCTTATAGAGTACAAGCACAACAGTATCAAAAGATGGTGAATATGTGCTTTGCGAAGGATATAAACTCTGGGAGATATTGGGAAACAAGGTTCAGGGATCTAGAGTTAGAATATAACAACCCTCCTAAAATATTTTGGACACCCTAAATGTCCCTAAATATACCCCATACATAAGAACCGGACCCTGAATGACCCTATACTTGTAAAAAAACAACAAAAACCATGTTTGGCAGTCGCTCGTGGGCTGGGACGGAGACCCCTTGGTCTGTCGCGGGGCGCGATGGTCCTTACTTGGGTGACACTACATGATGCCACGCGTCCTTGCCACATGTCAAGCCTACCCTTGACTCGACCAAGCTACTGCCACCTTTTCAGGCTCTCGCGGGCCACGAAGGCCTGAGCCTTGGCTGTCGCGGGGCGCCACAGACCCTCGAATCAGCCTATATAAGGGGGGCTTCGGCTCATTTATCAATCTTTCAATTTTCTTTTCTATCTCAAATTCTCTGATAAGTAGAATTTCTGCCCGAGCATAATAACCACTATTTAGCGAAGCTTTGCATCGTTGTAAGTACTATAACCCTACTATTACATTACGCGATCGATTTAGGATTCCGTAACGCATGTCGGCTCTGCCCGACTCCGTCCTTGGAATTCTGTCTCGTGTGTACACCCGATTGATTTAGAATTTCCGTAATGCATGTCGGCTCTGCCCGACTCAGTTGTTGGAATTATGTCTAGAGTTGTACGCTTAAATTAAATTGGGTTATTTTAATAACACGTGTGCATTATTTGATTTAATAGATAATAACCAAGAGATTCTCAGGAAGCCTTTGTATTATCTAAACTTGCAATGTGAGTACATCTGCTTTTCATAAACTGTTTTTATAAAACCTCAATTGTTTTAAAATTATAATTAACAGTAATTTAGTATTTGTGATTCTACAATTACTGCCGGTATGTTGGGTTTTTGTATACAAAATATGGAAACACGTTATCATTGGACAAAGAGTTAGCCAATGGATAATATGACCCACAAGTCAGGGGTTGACAGTACTGAATGAGTAATTGATTAGATATAAACAAATGTAATTGCGGGTTTCCCTCAATTCTGTTAAAATATTAAAACTGTTTTTGATTAAACTGGGATGCATTAACCAATATTTCTTGCTGACAAAATGTTTTAAAATGCGTTTCAGGTAACGTAATATGAAAGCCCAATAGAAGCCAGCTGGAGAGCATTGAAGGCTTGGAATAGTGGCTATAAAAGTTACCTAAATAGACAAGACATTTTGTTTTCAATAATTAGGGTTTATCCCTAATAATTTATTGTCAAATGAACTTGGGTTTTATTTTCATAAATTATTCTTATAAAAGTTTGATGTTTTACTCTGATAAAAATATTTCCTAACAACGGTCCTGATGTATTCCGCTGCCAAATTAATAAACACCGATACCTCCTGCTCTGAGAACTCGTGGCCGCCCGCTCCCGAGTAGGCGTCGGGGGTTGCGACAGAAGATGGTATCAGAGCTACAGCCATTGATTTAAGCCAAAGAAGTGTTCTGCTGACACTAAAATTTCAAATTATGTGTTAGGAAATAATTTATGTGTTATGTGTTATTTGACTATATGTTAGTTTACACTATGAGTGATCAAGAAACATCAGACACTTATCGTCATTTAGATAGTTTACAGAAAAATGAGGGAACATCATCCCAGCCTGATCCTTCAGGATATTCAGCCGATACGAAAGAGGGAATATTTATTTTTGAGGCACAGTCGGAGGAACCTTTTACTACTAAGAAAAGAGGCTGGTTTAATAGAGGGGCTCATGAGAGAAGAAAAAGAATGAAGAAGATACAGCAACAGATAGCAATAATCAGGGCCAATCGGGAGGCAGATGCACAAATTCAGGAAGTAATCAGTAGACCACCTAGGGAAGAAGAATTAGATAGATAGTTGGCCAATTTCCACATGTTAGCTACTACAGCCGTAGATACTAACCAAAATCAAGAAGCCAAAACACCACTGTTACCTTTGTTCCCTGACCAACCAATGCAAGAACTGACCAAGAAGATCCAATTCCAATCCCTGATGTAGACCCTTATGAGATTCCCAGGATTCCCCCACCAAACCCCATAGCCCAGTACACTGACCTTAATCCTTTAGATCTGTTTTGGAGTAGCAAATAGTGGATGTAGAGTGTAATAAAAAACTCGTATCCTTATGGACAACCTATCCCTCAACACCCTGATCCTGTACCAGCACCCATGCCACCTATGAGCCAGGAAAATTTGGAGGAACTTCGCTCATTAGGTGATGAATTAGAAGAAGAAGGAGATAGAATACGAATAATAGGAGAAAAACTTATGTGGACACAGGTCTTGCGTGACATACATGATTGGATCCATAACTAGATATACGTGTAATTTTGTACTATTGAATATATATATATAGGGTAAGGTTCATGCGAGAACCACCTTTATTGCGAGAACCGCGAGAACCAATGTGAACATAAAATAAAATCTAAAAAAAATAAAAAAAGTACTCAATTTTTTTTAAATATTTTTCTTAAAAAATCGCTATATTTCGTTACCATAAATTTTTTTTTCGAGTAACAGTTATCCGTGCACATGTGCATATGTATCATTACTTCGTCAAATTCGGTAATACGTTATACAGAATAGACAATTGCACTTTAATTTACAATACCATTCGTAATACACTATTTTTTACAATACCAATATTCAAAATGCACATGTGCATCATTAGGTATAACCATGATATAACGCGTTTTGTTACAAAAAGTTTGTGATTTTGAATGGAGAAGTAGGCCCATATACATGTTTTTTGGTTAGTTATATCTAGTGGTTGATGGTTTGGTTATAATTGTCAATTTAATATAATATGTTGATTGGATGGTATAAATGGTGTTTACATACATGTAATAAAGTGAAAATATTGGTAATGGTATTGTATTATGGATAGTAGGAGGTAATGGTATTGTATTATGGATGGTATGAGGTAATGGTAGTGTATTATGGATGGTATGATAGATGAAAGGGAAAGTGTATTCAAAGTAGGGTACCAAAACAACTTATTTCATGTTGATACATATAGATGCATATGTGCATTTCTAATATTGATAATGTAAAACGTATTGTATTACACATGGTAGTGTAAATGAATGTGTAATTGTCTAATAGTTGTAATGAATTACGGAATTTGTCAAAGAAATGACAAAAATGCACATGTGCATGTTTGTGTATTATGGATGGAATAATAGATGAAAGAAAAAGTAGTGTACCAACGCACCTTATTTCATGTTGATACATATAGATGCACATGTGCATTTCTAATATTGTTAACATAAAAAGTAGTGTATTACACGTGGTAGTGTAAATGAAAGTGCAATTGTCTAATTTTTGTAATGAATTATGGAATTTGTCAAAGAAATGATACAAATGCACATGTGCATGGATAACTGTGACACGGATTTTTTTTTAAAATTTTTTTAATTGTAAACAAAATATAGCGATTTTTACAAAAAAAAATGTAAAAAAAATTGGGTGTTTTGTAGATTTTTTTAGGTATTACTTTTTCTGTTCACACTGGTTCTCGCGATTCTCGCAATAAAGGGTGATTCCTAACTGATCCTTCTCCTATATATATATATATATATATATATAGGGGAAAGATAAATCGAAAACCCATGTGAGTTGAGAAAACCCAAATAAACCCTATGTAACATTTTTATTTTTTTTCTAAAAAAGATAGGGAATGTAACATAAATGTACACGGACCTATTTATGAAAAAAAAAAATGAAAAAAATGCTTATTATTTTTTTTTAAATGTTGAAAATTTGTATGTTACATTTTTTTTTTTGACATATATATTATCTAACCTGAAATTTTTAATATTTAAAAAAAAAACTACTTGGTGTTTTTTGTTCTTTCTTTTTTAAAAATGTTCAAATATATGTGTATTACATTTCCTATTTTTTTAGAAATGTTTCTTGAGTTTACATGGGTTTTTTACAAAGGTTTTCTGAGTTTTCTCAACTCAAGTGGGTTTTCGATTTATCCTTCCCCTATAAATATATATATATATATATATATATATATATATATATATATATATATATATATATAGGGAGGGGCTCATGCGAGAACTCCATTTATTGTGAGAACCATGAGAACCAATGTGAACACAACCTAAAATAGCTAAAAAAACCTAAAAAACCTAACCCTCCCCCCCCCCCCAAAAAAAAAAAACCTAAACCCCCCCCCCCCCCCCACCCAAAAAAAACCTAACCCCCCCTCCTCCCCCAAGCTAACCCCCCCCCCCCCCCCAAAAACTAAAAACTAAATGCTAAAAACTAAAACCCCCAAAAAACCTAAAAAAAAACCTAACCCACCCCCCCCCAAAAAAAAACCTAACCCCCCCCCCCCCCCCCCAAGCTAAAATGCTAAAAACTAAACCCCCAAAAAACCTAAAAAATATAAAAAAAATCTAAAAAAATAAAAAAAAATCTAACATATTTTTTTGATTTTTTTAAGATTTTTTAGGTTAAAATCGCTACTTTTCGAAGCAAAAAAAAAAATTTAAAAAAATTTTTTTTTTTTGCTTCGAAAAGTAGCGATTTTAACCTAAAAAATAAAAAAAAAATTTGTGTGATTTTTAGCTTTTTTAAGGCGTTTTTGGTTGTGTTCACATTGGTTCTCGCGGTTCTCGCAATAAGAGGTGGTTCTCGCATGATCTTCTCCCTATATATATATAGGGAGAAGATCATGCGAGAACCACCTCTTATTGCGAGAACCGCGAGAACCAATGTGAACACAACCAAAAACGCCTAAAAAAAGCTAAAAATCACACAAAATATTTTTTTAATATTTTTTATATAAAAATCGCTACTTTTCGAAGCCAAACAAATTAAAAATGAAAAAAAAATTTTGGCCACTAAAAATAGCGATTTGGGCATAAAAAATATTAAAAAAAAATTTAGATTTTTTGGGGGTTTAGTTTTTAGCATTTTAGCTTGGTGGGTGGGGGGTGGGGGGTGGGGGGGTTAGCTTGGGGGGGTTAGGTTTTTTTTTTTGGGGGGGGGGGGTGGGGGTTAGTTGTTTTTTAGGTTTTTTTAGCTATTTTAGGTTGTGTTCACATTGGTTCTCGCGGTTCTCGCAATAAATGGAGTTCTCGCATGAGCCCCTCCCTATATATATATATATATATATATATTTATATATGAAAAAGAGTAAATGTCACAATGATCGACGTTTTTCAATTCTATTATGTGATAATTAAAACATGGTAAATGTTTTGCAATTAAGATGGATAACGAGGTAAATCAGGAAAACCAGAATAATGAGAATAACGGAAACCAAATAGATAACAGTGCCATTCAACATATAGTGGCACAAGGAATAATAGATGCCATACCTTATTTTATCAAGACTATTAAAGAAGCAGATAGATCTGAAATGGAAGTAAACTTCAACACACTGAACCAAGTCACAGTGTGAATAATGACAATGGACCTATCATCCAAGCTCCAATCCCTAAAAGAAGAAGAACCGCTCCATACGGTTGTTCTTTTAAAGAATTCTTGGCCTGCAAACTAATAGAATTCTCCGGAAATGAAGGAGCCATTGCATCCTTACGTGGATAGAAAAGACATAAGTTGTCATAAAATAAGTAAATGCACAGATGAAGACAAGATTATGTTTGCTTCGAATCTTTTCAAAATTGCAGCCTTAGAATGGTGGAATACTATTCTCCAGTCTAAGGGAAGTGACAGAGTTTATAATATGGAATGGATCAACTTTAAGGAAATAGTTAAAAGAAAATCATGTCCTCCTAATGAGAAGGAACAAAGCGCCAATAAGTTCTTAAATCTCAGAATGACGGGAATAGACTGCAAAGGTTACACTACCATATTTTTCGAATATGCTAGGATAGTGCCATCCTTAGCCTCACCCGAACCAGTATTAATCTCTTGTTATTGTTATATTTGGGGATTAATCGGTGAGATTAGACATGTAGTTAAGGCAGCTAGACCGCAAACCATAGAAGAAGCAGTAGAATTAGCTAATACCTTGACTGACGAACTGGCACGTACACAAGAAGAAAACCAGAGGAAGAACCTAGCTCAAAAGCTTACACAGGAATTCCGTTCTAGTAATTCCTACCGTGGAAAGGGAACAGGTTCTTCTGCACCCTACTGTAAGAGCTGCAAAAGAAAGCATTCTGGAAGATGCTCTACATACTGCAAGTTTTGCAAAATCTCTGGACACAAGGAAGAAACCCGTAATGGGGTATGCTTTAATTGTGGAGAAAAGGGACACATTAGACCAAATCGTCCGAAACTAGCACTAGCCATGCCCAATAAGACTAAGACAGCAGAAGCACCTAAGAAGAATGCCAGAGCGTTTGTTCTGACAACTGAGGAAGCCAAGATGATTCCGGATGTGATCGCCGGTACATTTTTAGTTAATGACATATTTACCAAGGTGTTGTTTGACTCTGGTGCAAACCAAAGTTTTATCAATACTTCTTTCTACCAATTTCTTGACCAACCGTTAGTCAAACTTCAACAAGACTTTCTGGTAGAAACGGCCAATGGAGAATCTGTTAAGATAAGTGAAATCTTGCAGGGAGCAAGAATAGAAATCCTAAACCATCATTTCTTTGCTAACCTTTACACAATGAATCTGGCTGGTTTCGATGTTGTATTAGGAATGGATCGGTTAGTAGCCAATCTTGCCAGTATTTTATGTGATCAAAAGTTAGTACAAGTAAGTACACCAAGTGGTGAAAAGATCACAATTAAAGGAGATAAGCCAACTAGATCGACGAAATTCATCTCTATGATGAAAGCTACAAGTTATGAAAGGAAGGGAGGAATAGTATATATGATTTATGTAATCATTAATACTAAAGGAAAAGAATTAAAAGATATTCCTATAATATCTAAATTCGCAGACATTTTTCCAGAAGAGTTACCAGGATGACCACCTGATAGAGAAGTTGAATTTAGATTTCACCTAGTACCAGGTTCGACACCAATTGCCAAAGCACCATATCGATTAGCACCAACGGAAATGCAGGAACTAAAGAACCAATTGGACGAACTTCTTAATAAAGGTTTTATACAACCATGTTTATCCCCATGGGGACCGCCGGTGTTGTTCGTTAAGAAGAAAGATGGAATGATGCGTATGTGCATTGACTATCGAGAATTGAACAAAGTCATGATTAAGAATCGGTACCCACTACCGAGAATCGATGATCTATTCGATCAACACCAAGGAGCTCGATTCTTTTCTAAGATCGATTTACGCTCTGGATATCATCAACTGAAAGTACAGGAAGAGGATATTCCTAAAACTTCATTCAGAATGAGATACGGTCATTATGAAATTACTGTCATGCCATTTGGTTTAACCAATGCCCCAGTCGCATTTATGGACATGATGAACATGATATGTAAACCATACCTGGATAAATTCATAATTGTCTTTATAGATGATATTTTAATTTACTCTAAGAGTAAAGAGGACCATGCAACCCATCTGCATACACTCCTCACATTGTTGAGAAAAGAGAAGCTTTATGCTAAATTCTTAAAATGTGGATTTTGGTTACAAGAAGTGCAATTCCTTGGAAATTTGATTAATCATAAAGGAATTCATATGGATCCCACAAAGATCGAGGCAGTTACTAAATGGAAAGTCCCTGAATCACCAACAGAAGTATGAAGTTTTCTTGGACTGGCAGGATATTATAGACGGTTTATCCGCGATTTCTCTAAAATAGCCATTCCATTAACTAAATTGACCTGCAACCCAGTTAAGTTTGAATGGGGACCAAAACAGGAGGAAGCTTTTAAGATACTTAAGCAGAAATTAACCAACGCAACCATACTTGCATTACCAGAAGGAACTGAAGACTTTATAGTCTACTGTGATGCATCTAAGTTAGGGTATGGATGTGTGTTGATGCAACATCAAAAGGTTATAGCCTATGCCTCTAGACAACTTAAGAAACATGAAGAGAATTACACCACCCATGATCTAGAATTAGGAGTCATAGTTTTTACCCTTAAGATTTGGAGACACTATTTAGATGGAAATAAAATTGTTGTCTTCACTGGTCATAAAAGTTTAAGATAGATTTTTGGGCAAAAAGAACTAAATATGAGACAGAGACATTGGATGGAAGTTCTGAGTGATTATGATTGTGATATCCAGTATCACGCTTGGAAAGCCAATATAGTAGCGGATGCTTTAAGTCGAAAGTATCATGAAAAACCAAAGCGAGTATGTTCTATCAAATTAAATCTACAAGTATATTTAAATGAACAATTAGACAAGTACAAGAGTCAGCAATCAAGGACGATGCTGAAAATTGGAAAGGAATGATTAAGGAATTAGAACAAGGAACAGATGGAATTTGGAAGTTCCATAAGAAAAGGATATGGATGTGAGTTACAAGCATAGAAGATGCAATACTGTGAGTTCATGCCCCCCCCCCCCTTTTCTTTTAACTATTTCCAGTTTTATACTTCGGGGGTGAAATACATGTTACAATTATTACAAACGTTATATACATGGTATGGTTAGCTAAGGAGGGTTACTACTAGATCATGTGAATGGGTAGGGCGATTAAGGCCATCAATCCTCGTAGTAGGACTGAGGGGCATGAGTGATAGATCTATTTGGGTGTAGCGAGCCTCACCCGTGAGTCCGTTGAGTGGACCATGTGGTGACTATGTCTTACAGTCGGAGGCCCGGTGCGAAATCTGCTAGGTTTAAGTCTTCCTGCATCACTTCACACATACCATTGGCTTTGCATGTGACAACCCGAACTTTCATGGTCAGTGTCTCTTAGTCACGTGATCCTGTTTCCTGTTATTTCTCTTTCATATTCCTTAATATGATATAAGTTAGTAAACGCTTGTGACTGTAATGTAATTACTAAACGTAGAACGTGTTTGAGTATGTGTACCTGTGTTAAACGTTTTAGATGTCATTGAGAGAACCAACCCTTTTTGGGCCACGAGTTACATGTTTCTTTTCCCCGGCCTACATCACTCGGAGCCCATTCCGAGTACATACACACACCCCATTTACATCGACATAGGTTTGGGCCTAGTGGTGCTCAAGGAAACTTAGTGTGGGCCGGTTAATGTTAGTAGTGGGCCGGCTCTTTTGGGTGAGTAGATACATGTTTAGGCATCCGTGCGTGTTTAGTGGGCCACCTTCATTAACCTAGTTACATGGTTATTGGACTACCATTTCTTGTAAATGACTTCGGCCCAATCTAGATTTTCTTAAACTGTTTCCTGGCTTACTCCTCTTCGGCCCAATTCCCCACCGCAACTAAACTCTGCCTAGCCTCCCTTATGTATACGTAAATCATGTGCATCAGTGCATAATACATTGTAAACCCTATATTCCCCAAATCATCTACAGCAGTGCATAGAGTATCATCACCGAAGCCCTTCTTCTCTCGTGAATCACGACGACAGTGGACATTTAATTACTGGTCCAGGACTGGTACTCAAAACTCTTGGGAAGGTTGTCTGGATCGGGAGTCGATTGATGACAACGCGTGACCATCAGGAAAGCAGATAAACTTGGGAAACGTTGGAAGATCGCTGTAGGCGATCGTATCGTGTTGAAAGTCTCACCCTGGGAGGGTGTGGGATGCTTGGGAAGCGTGGCGAGCTTAACTGACGTCTGATGAAACACGTGCGATACCTTTACTAGAGAAATTTATCGAACACATGGACCAGGAAGTCAAGGTTCGATTAACATAGTCGTATCCCGATTGTGTAAATTCGTTGGAACTCAAGACGTAGACCGGAGTTCACGTAGGAACGCAATGGGGATGATGTTATCATTAGCGAACTCATCGGAGTAAACTTTAGGATCTGCAGTTATCTAAACGATTGTGTCAACGTCTGTTATCATTAGTGAATTTCGGGACAAAATTCCCTTTCAAGTTGAGGATGATGTGGCACCTGGGGAAATCCACAGTCATCCTGACCTAACATGGTGTCACTTTTGGGTTACCATGTTACTTTTGCGGTACTTATCAAATTTCGAGACGAAATTTCATTCAAGTTGGTGATGATGTGACAACCCGAACTTTCAAGGTCAGTGTCTCTTAGTCACGAGATCCTGTTTCCTGTTATTTCTCTTTCATATTCCTTACGATGATATAAGTTAGTAAATGCTTGTGACTGTAATGTAATTGCTAAATGTAGAACGTGTTTGAGTATGTGTACCTGTGTTAAACGTTTTAGGTGTCATTGAGAGAACCAACCCTTTTTGGGCCACCAGTTACTTATTTCTTTTCCCCGGCCTACATCACTCGGAGCCCATTCCGAGTAAATACACACACCCCATTTACATCGACTTAGGCTTGGGCCTAGTGGTGCTCAAGGAAACTTAGTGCGGGTCGGTTAATGTTAGTAGTGGGCCGGCTCTTTTGGGTGAGTAGATACATGTTTAGGCATCTGTGCGTGTTTAGTGGGCCACCTTCATTAACCTGGTTACATGGTTATTGGACTGCCATTTCTTGTAAATGACTTCGGCCCAATCTAGATCTTCTTAAACTATTTCAAGGCTTACTCCTCTTCGGCCCAATTCCCCACCACAACTAAACTCGGCCCAGCCTCCCTTATGTATACATAAATCATGTGCATCAGTGCATAATACATTGTAAACCCTATATTCCCCAAATCATCAACGGCAGTGCATTGAGTATCATCACTAAAGCCCTTCTTCTCTCGTGAATCGCGATGGTAGTGGACACAAACCCCCCCCCATCGAGGCATCATCCCAACCTATCGAGCTTTCCGGTTAGTAAGCTTGTATATATGCTATTCCGTATTGATCTGATCTAGGTAGTGGTATGCTTGTTTGTACTTGTAAGATACATGTGTGATAAGATCTTGGATATTACGAAACTATTATGGCGATTATTTTGCATAAGTTATGAAATCCGATATGATGATGATCTTGCTTTACAAGTATAATATGTTCCAGTAACCTTTGTATGACTTTGTTTGCATATGTGTGGTTTTCGATGTCAACAGTTAGGGGTACATGCTGGATAGTGAAATTATGTGATAATGTGTGCATGTGGTGTTAACCTGATTGGATGGTGGTCTTGTAGGGTTATGTGGGTTCAGGATAAGGAAATTACTATATTATAAATTTATAATCAGATTATTGAAATAAAGCATGGGATTGATTAATTGGGATTTGGTGTGTTGATAAGTTGAAGTACCATGCAATTGATTCTGAAATCACTATGTTCGGATTTTATGTATATAAGTTGTTGATGCTATGCAAGAAATTTTATTAGGTTAATCAAGGTAATGTATGTTGATCACGAACATATTCAGTCGAACTGGGAGGATGTTGGGCTAAAGGGGGGTCAGAATGGTAATGGGTATCTCGGATTGGGCCCAAGTGGTCATTTATATTTGTAATACTAATATGGTAATTGTGATAATCATAGTCTAATAATTGTTAGATTGTGGATTGTTAACTGTTATTATATGGGCCGCATATATATAATTCAAAGATTGGGCCCACGCATTAGCCCACAAACAATATTGAGGAGTTATTAACTGAGAAGTTGTTTACTGAATGGACAAAATGGTAATCGGTTTAAATGATTGAACAGAAAGGTTATTGGGCTGTTTTATGGGTTTAATAAATGCACATTAGATGTGGGCTGGGTTGGGTAAACATAACAGGCCCTGCATTTATGACCCGTCACGCACACATGAAGTATCTGGGCCGAACTTAGATGGGCCGAGTTGTTATGAGAATTATAATAATAGTTAGGCACTACTAGTAATGTATGTGGGATGTATGACCCAAACCTCTATTGTCATCTTATTATGTGGTTAACTTATGGTGTGCCGTACAATAATGTTAATTGTGTTTGCGAAGTTGTTTACGAACCAATACGTGTGAACTTGAATGTGAACTGAACCAATTGTGATAAGGTGTGATGTGAACCTGTATTGTGATTATAAGTAGGACCAGATACTTGCTAAGACTTACGTAACGATGTGCGCTTTGCTTACTTGTAACTTGTGTAATAAATGCAAAGAATACATGTTCCCGTGTGCACGAAACTAACTGCTATCGGTAACCACAATAGGGACTAATTGATCAATTGCAGTTCCCCTAACTTCTCTAACTCAGAAGAATAAGCCCTTTGAATGGGGTTCTAAACAAGAAGAAGCGTTTCAGACCTTGAAGCAGAAACTTTGTGATGCGCCTATCCTATCTTTGCCCGAAGGTAATGATGATTTTGTCGTGTACTGCGACGCATCCAATTTGGGACTTGGCTATGTTCTGTTGCAAAGGAACAAAGTCATAGCATATGCATCGAGACAGTTGAAGGTGCATGAGAAAAACTACACCACTCAGGACCTTGAGTTGGGTGCAGTTGTGTTCGCTCTTAAGATCTGGAGACACTATTTGTATGGCACAAAATGCGTGGTTTTCACTGACCACAGAAGTCTTCAGCATATCTTCAATCAGCAAGAACTCAATATGAGGCAACAACGTTGGGTTGAGCTTCTAAATGACTATGACTGCGAAATTCGCTACCATCCCGGTAAGGTGAATGTCGTAGCCGACGCTTTGAGTCATAAAGAACATGTCAAGCTTCATTGTGTTCATGTTCAATCTGATATTCAGGCTCGAGCTGATATTCAAGCCCGCATCTCTCAGGCTCAACATGCTTGTGTTTCACAAGACTTGATGGGTAAGGAATTACCCTATCACATTAAGCCTGATCTTGTTTTGAAAGACAATGGATCGTATTACTTCATGGATCATTTGTGGGTCCCAAGCCAAGATGGTCTTCGCACCTTGCTTATGGATGAAGCTCATAAGTCTCGTTATTCTATTCATCCTGGCTCAGATAAAATGTATAAGGATCTTTGTACTCAGTATTGGTGGCCTGGTATGAAGAAGGATATTGCCTTATACGTTTCAAAATGCCTTACTTGTCCTAAGGTAAAGGCTGAACACCAACATCCTTCTTGTCTTTTGGAGCAACCAGAGATCCCAGTTTGGAAATGGGAAAACATCACTATGGATCTCATTACTAAACTTCCACGCACTAAGAAAGGTCATGATGCCATCTAGGTAGTTGTTGATCGTCTTACTAAGTCAGCGCATTTCTTGCCAATCCGTGAGGATTTTTCTGCTGAAAAACTGGCTGAAATCTATGTGGATGAAATCGTATCTCGACATGGTGTTCCTTTGAACGTTATTTCAGACAGAGATGCTCGCTTCTCTTCTCGTTTTTGGAGAACCATGCAATCTGCTATGGGGACCCAACTTAATTTGAGCACAGCTTATCATCCACAAACGGATGGTCAATCTGAAATAAAAATCCAGACTCTGGAAGACATGCTTAGAGCTTGTGTGATCGATTTTGGTGGTAGTTGGGATTCACATCTTCCGTTAATTGAATTCTCCTACAACAACAGTTATCACTCCAGCATCAACACGGCTCCTTTTGAAGCTCTCTATGGTCGAAAATGTCGTTCACCAGTCTGCTGGAATGAGATCGGTGAGGCACAGCTTACTGGACCTAACCTCATTCTAGAGACAACTGATAAGGTTAAGAAAGTTCGTGATAACCTTCGGACAGCTCGAAGCCGTCAAAAGAGTTACGCGGACCAACGACGCAAGCCCTTGGAATTTCAAGTCGGTGATCGTGTGATCAGATTTGGAAAGACAGGAAAACTTGCACCTAGATATGTTGGACCATTTAAGATCGTCGAAAGAATCGGTAAGGTAGCCTACAGCCTTGAATTACCTCTGGAACTGGGAAACGTTCATCCAACCTTCCACGTGTCCAATCTCAAGAAGTGTCTAGCTGGTGAGAACCTCCACATACCCCTTGACGAAATTCGTTTTAACAACACGATGCATTTTGTTGAGAAACCAGTGGAAATCATGGACCGTATGGTCAAATGGCTTAAACGCAAGCGCATTCCTTTGGTTAAAGTTCGCTGGGAATCTAAACGTGGACCAGAATTTACTTGGGAACGTGAAAATCAAATGAAGGCGAAGTATCCACATCTTTTCCCACGAGTCTCCTCTAAACAAATTTCGGGACGAAATTTCCACAAGTAGGGGAGACTGTGACATCTGTGCTTGTAATCATTGTAAACAGTTCAGTTATCAATGAAATAAAGTTATTTGATCCCAATGTTTGTTTGTTTGTTTGTGTTTGATGTTTTTCATGTTTTGACTTTTATTCAATTTCAAACTCTATATCGCTTTCTGGAGAGTTATACACAAACTGGTGCATAAACGTAATTAGTTTAACGCGAAAAATACTCCGAAACATCATTCTATGCTTAAAATACCTTAAATAACCTTTACATAACTTATAAATAACTTTTGAAGGTTTTGGTAAGGCAAAATCAAGTTAATTCGCTTACAGAGACTAAATTTGAAAACTGCGAAAGTATGCCAATTTGAACTGTAACGAACATTCTGGAACATGATCATAAGTTAAACACACCCTAAATATCCTTTACATAGCTTAGAAATAGGCTTTGAGGGGTTTGGTATGCTAAAATAAACTTTATGCTCATTCAGGGACTAAAAGCGTCAAAAAGTGCATAAGTTTACATTTTCACGCATATCTTACATTCTGAATACATCCGGACATCCAAAAATTTATGTAATTATTAAAATATTTTATTTTAGTGATTGGCTTGATAAAATTCCATTCGTCGCGTAATTTGGATCATTTTGCGTTCGTTACGATTCCCGTCGTAATTAACCGATCAACGCAACCGTACGACCAAACGAGCCGACATCCGAGATATTTTTGAGCATGTTTTGAGTTCCCTATACTTTAACTTCATTTTAGAGCCTTGAAATGTGGTTAACAGGGTTCAAACGCATCGAAAAAGGCCTTAAACACGTGCAGGGTCTAAAACTGTCATTTTTGAAACTTTGCTGAATCTGGTACTTGGTGGCGTAGCGCAAGCAACTCCTGCCATGTCCGTGGAACTATGCCAGCACCTGATCTGGGCAGAAACTCCATTTTTGCAACACAAGGTCCATTTTCAGCACTTCTCTTGAAGTTTAGGGGCTATTTTGTAACATTTTCAAAACCGTTTGCTGGTTTTGGGGCACCCCTAGTATCCCAAAACCATGGGCCACAGGTGTACGGTCCAGATCAAAGCACGTTTTACGATGAATGATCTTAACGGTTCTTGATTCTCTATAAATAGCAACCCCATTTCACTTCATTCTCACACCTTGATCAGATTTTTCTCTAAGTTGGAGTAGAAACACTTCATACCAGAGAAAATTTTAGATCAAACATCCTTCTTGGACCCTTTGTAAGTCCTCTTCTTGCTTGTTCTTGTATTTCAAGCATGAAAGTCAAACTATGTTTGACTTTCAGCTTTGACCAGTCAATGGTCAACACAAAGTTCCGTTGAACTTTGCGACGTGAGCGTAATCACGATGGTTATAGTCCCTTGTGACTATACCTACTGATTACCATGTTATCTATGCTCAGTGACGAGTCGTAGTTTCGGCCAAAATGCGTGTTCTCACGTATTTTGTAACCAAACTACTCTAGGGTATCAAAACCGTTTGTTTTGATATCAAAACCTGTTTTCTAACTTAACTAAACATGTTCTAGCATGTTTAGCTCGTCACTTTTAGATTTGTGCTTGTCTAGGGTCGTAAGGGTAAGCGATCTAATCAATCGCTTATGCTTTCCAACCCGACCCATTTGGTCGATCATTAGGATCCGACCAAACACATTAGGTGACCATAGTTGTATAGGGAATAACCTTCCGAGGTTATTCCTTATGGTCACGTCGTTTAAGTTGTTGTATGATAGGTAGTATATATGCCTTAGGTAAATTACCAAAATGCCCTTTTTACGCCAAAATTCATTTTAAGCATATGTTACATAACTTTTGACATCTAAACTGATTTAGCAACAATATTAGACATGTTAAGGCATATTTTACTTGTCATAAGCTACCTAAAGGGTCGTAATGGGTCAAAAGCACTTAGGATAAGTTTCGTTTTAGTATGTAGGCTTTATTAAACCATATTACATGAGTTCCTACACTCATTTTGGTTTACAAACCCTCATGCTACCCGATCCTCCGATTAGGCCCGTTTATTAATGTAGTTACCTATATTAGGTGTCGTTTGATTCCGAAACCTTCTAGCTTTGCTTGGTGGATATCTAAAGTCTATGGAGCAATCTCAAGTGAGTACATAGACCCCTCTTTTACTGTTTTCAAACTGATTTGGGGTGAAAAACATGTGCCTACTTGTTACTTTCATGCTTTCCTTATTTTCATATCATATGCTGGTTATGTTCATTAGTACACTATTAGTACATGATTTTATTTTGTTTTGCTATGTATGTTTACTTAGCATATTTAGCACATTGATTTACATTACATCTTCTTTTGCTATGTATGTTTACTTAGCATATTTAGCACATTGATTTACATTACATCTTCTTTTGCTATGTATGCTTACTTGGCATGATAGCACATTAATTTACATGACTTTTTCTGCTTTGTATGTTAACTTAGCATACTTAGTACATTACTTCCATTACATGTTTACAATTGACAAGACATTTGGTTTGTTTAACGGGTCTAAACTACATTTATTAACATTAGCTATGCCGCTCGGTAGTAAGTAATGGTACCATAGGACTTGACAAATCCCATTCCAGACATCCTAGGTTTGTTTGGGTGTAAGGAATGACTGAATCCGAAAACATTTTACTTTGATAATCTTTACTCTAAGGTTATCCTGCTGTCTCAAGGCTTGAATGTATGCGTTAACTTACCGCATAAATGTTTGTATCAGTAAAACATGCTTTTATTCTACAAAACATAACTTTTGGTTTATTCAAAATACTTTGTTTTGTACATTTTTACTTATGGTTTAAATTAGTCTCATTTTACTTTCCATACATAACTTTTGTTTGCACATTTCATAACTTATATTCAGCTTGGATTATACTATGACATTTGACTATTAGACTAAAACATGGATATTTTACAATGTTGGTTGGTTTGAGTGATTTAAATAGCGAGGCGTGTGTAATATGATACAAATATGGTGGATACGCCGCTGGTACTTCCTATATATAAGTGTTTGTATGATATTACATATCGTAGCGTCATTTAAACCACTTCTGTTTAGACACATTACATTTACAACACATTTTCACTTAAACATTGTTTTACAAATAACTTTGTTTATACAAACTCTTTTTACTTGGTTATTCTTTTAACCATACATTATTCTTTTATATATACATATCATCTGATTTTGCTATTGTTTTCAAATGATTTATAAAACAAAACAATTAACAAGGTTCATGACTTATTTTTATTAAACATTTCTCTAAACTCAAGTCATGAATCCTATTTTCCTAAAACCTATGTATCTCACAGGCATTTTTATGCTAACGTACCTATTTTCACATGTGTTTTCAGGAGCTGTCGCTTAGGATGATGATCGTGACACTAGGGCGGACCTGTGCCTTAGAGACTTAAAATAAAAATAGACTTAGATTAATTATGTGGTGTACTCTTTGGTTCTTGTTTTGAAACAATGTATTCCACCTTTGGTTGTTGAATAAAATGTAATTTTAATTACCATGGTTGTGGAACAATAATTCTGTTACAACACTCCCCGACGTTTCCGCCACGATTTGATATTTTACGTGGTCGGGGTGTGACATTGCAATACCTCGAAAACCTTGTTTTGAAAAGTATATAATATTGCAACATCAATAACCAACTCAAATCAAGATGGTTATAATTTATAAAATCTCATAGCCGTGATTCTCAACTCGAAAACATTTTGTTTTAGAAAACCAATTCGTAAAACATCTCGTTAAAACTCGTTAATAAAACTCGTATGCTTTATATCATTTCGAAACCTCGTTGTGTGACATCATTTCAAATCGTTTCCCAAGTGAACTAAATAATGACACGCAATGTAATATGATAGAAGCACTTATATATAAGATGTACCAGCGGCGTATCTACCATGATTCTATCATGCTACACCCGTCCCATTATCTAATCACTACCCAAAACCAATCGTTCGTTTAAATCGTTTATTTCGTTTAGGTCGTTCCAAATCATTTAATTCGTTCCCAAAATCGTTTTCGTTTTAATTGTGAAAATAATTTTGGTTGCCTCGCTAATAACATTCAAACCATTGTGACTCGGCTACCTCGTTTTCTCATATTAACAAACCACCAAAGGGTAAGTTAACAATCACAGATTCGGTCGTTACCTACATAACCCCCACACATAACCATGGGTGTAGTCTGATAACGGGATTTGTTAGATCCTATGGTACCATAACCTAATACTGGTCGGTTCGGCCAAAATTAATGTATGTCATTCGTTATGTAACTACAACCAACAAGTTTGTTCACATTATCGAAATCATTATTAGTTTAATATAAACCATCTTTATCGTTTTTGAAACCATCGTTTAAATATCAAAATCGTTTTAATACATATGAATCACCCCAAAACAATTCAAAACAGTAAAATAGGGGAACTACGTACTCACATTGAATGGAAGGGTATCCTTGATCTAAAGAACTTAGCGAAGCTCAGACAAACCAAGGAAATACATGTAGTACCTAGTAATCGGATCACTAGTAAATAAATCGACACCTTAATCGGAAGATCGGATAGAATGAGGTCTTGTAAACCAAATGAGTATTGGAACTCATGTGATATGGTTTAACAAAGCCTACATCCTAGATTGGAACTTAGCCTAAGTGCTTTCGACCCGTTACGACCCATTAAGGTAGCTTATGCTACTTTAACGCGTCGTTCGCGCAAAACTATTTTCGGATGGTTAACTATGTGTTATGTCAAGTCTTACATGCCCAATAATACCTAAACATGTTACTAAATCAGATTATATGTCAAAAACATGTTCACATATGTAAAATAGGGATTTATGTTTCAAAAGGGCGTTTTGGTCATTTCTTATGGGCATACAAGCTACTTAACAAATAACTAACTAAACCTATGTGATCATAAGGTATAACCTCAGTGGTTATTCCCTATACAATTATGATCACTAATCATGCTTGGTCGGATCCTAATGATCGACCAAACGGGTCGGGTTCGAAAGTCTAAGCTGTTGTTTAGACCGCTTAACTTACGACCTTAAACAAGCACTAAACTAATAGTGTTGAGTTAAACATGTTAAAACATGTTTAACTAACTTAGAAGACTGATTTGGTATCAAAACAATGGGTTTTGATACCCGAAAATAGTTCCGTTGCAAAATGTGTGCTAAAACGCATTTGCCCAAAACTTTGACTCGTCACTACGCCTAGTTAACGTGGTAATCAGTAGGTATAATCGCTGAGGATTATAACCTTCGTGATTACAATCACGTTGCAAAGTTCAATTCAACTTTGACTTGACCAATTGGTGGTCAAAACCGAAAGTCAAACTGTTGGCCAAACTGTTTGACTTTCTACTTAAACATAAAGAAAAAGAATGAAAGAATGCTCACCAAGGGTCCTTGCTATCTTTTCTACAAAGAATAATCAGACTAGAAAGCTCCAAACACTTGGGAGAGAGCTCCAAATCAGATGTAGAGAAGAGAAGAAGGAAATGAGCAATGGATGAGGAGGTGAGCTTGGCTATTTATACTTGTAGCAAGTTCATGGGATCTTTACACATGTTTGTGTAACCTCCAAGCATTAAATCTCATCCATACACTTGTTTGTTGCAGGTACAAAGCCTTGGAGAGGTGGTAACTTAGCTACCACACAAAGAATTTGCATTAACAGCCCCTGAATTATGAAACAGTTGCTGAAAACAACATTCTGGTCACTGGGCTTCCCACACGGCCTACGTAAGCTGAGGGAGGGGGCTTACGCGCCCCGCCTGGGCTCCCCAGATCAGCAGAAGTTTGAAAATTGGCAATTTAGGTCCCTGCACTTGTTTTGAGCTCATTTCAGGCCTTTTTGATCCCCATTAAGCCATTTTCAAGGCTCTACAAGGTCAATAAAGTTTAGAGGACTCAAAACGTGCTCGGAAAACTCTCGGGTATTTTTGCATGCTGATCACTAAAATAAAAATATTTTAGTGTGTACAAAAATTTTGGGTGTCCAGATGTGGTCAGAACGTAAGATATGCGCGTAAATGCAAACTTACGTCGTTTTTGACACTTTTAGTCCCTGTAAGATCAAATAAGCATGTTATTGCACACCAAACCACTCAAAGCTTATTTCTAAGCTATGTTTAGGTTATTTATGGTATGTTTAGCTTATGATCAAGTTCCAGACTCTTCGATACCATACGAATCAGTATAGTTTCGCAGTTTGACAAAAATAGTCCCTGCGATCGAATAGACTTGTTTTCAACATACCAAACCATCCAAAACTTATTTCTAAGTTATGTAAAGGTTATTTTAGGTATGTTAAGCCTATGTTACTATTCCGGAGTGTTTGTCGCGTTAAACTGACTGCGTTTACGCACCAGTTTGTGTATAACTTTCCAGAAAGCGATTTAAAGCTTGAAATCTGAATTGAATCGAATCATAAAATCATCAAACACAAATACACATATAGTAACACCAAAACACATTGTTTTATTAATAATTAACATTGTTTTGCTTTGTTCATCGATTACAGAGCACAGTTATCACAACTAAAATATAATATTTTAATGATTACATAAATTTTTGGATGTCCGGATATATTCACAACGTAAGATATGCGCGAAAATGCAAACTTGTGCACTTTTTGACGCTTTTAGTCCCTATTGATCAATAAAGTTTATTTTAGCATACTCAACCCCTCAAAGCCTATTTCTAAGCTATGTAAAGGATATTTAGGGTATGTTTAACTCATAATCAAGTTCCGGAATGTTCGTTACTATACAAATCGGTATAGTTTCGCAGTTTGACACAATTAGTCCCTGCAATCGAACAAACTTGATTTCAACATACCAAACCATTCAAAACTTATTTCTAAGTTATGTGATGGTTATTTAAGGTATGTTAAGCCTATTTCACTATTTCGGAGTGTTCGTTACATTAAACTGGTTATATTTACGCAATAGAGCGCGTATAACCTTCCAGAAAGCGATTTAAAGCTTGAAATCGAACAAGAGTTGATATGTGCAAACGATACACATATTTTTACAAATCCCAAGTATGAAATACAATATTTCATTGGTTTGGTATTTGTTTGATGTTTGTGACACAGGTGTCACAGTCTCCCCTACTTTAGGAAATTTCGTCCCGAAATTTAATTTTAGGGGAAACTTGTGAAGACGACTGTGATGGTTTCGCTTTCGAATGAATCCTTCGAACCCTAAGTAAAACTCTGGGCCATGTTGGGATTCTTAGTGAAATTGTCAACAATCAAAGTGAAGTCCTTGTAGTAACAAAACATGGAGTTTCGAACTACGGATGAAAGAACATTTCTCATGAAGACTTATCATAGGAAATTTGTGTGTGCTTGAAATCTGAATTGGGGAGTGTAAGATAAAATGACATCAGTCAAGGTCCAAGACTTCTCCTGTATCATTACTCTTGTCACTGTAGGTCTTAACACATGACAAAACTTCTTGTGGTTTCTGTGCACTGAATTCCATAATTATGTAGGCCTCCATAATTACGTAATTCCTTGCACAATCTGCACAGTTCATTTCATAATGCATAGGGGAAAATCAATTGAATAAACATGAAGCGACTTGACTAGACCACCAAAGGATCTTTTTAACTAGATCAACGAACGATCTTTTTAACTAGATCAACACATGATCTTCTTAACTAGACCGTCATACGATCTCCTTAAACAGACCATTTAAAGGGATCTTTTCAATTATATCATCACATGATATTCCTAACCAGATTTTCAAATCAATCTGTTTAACTAGACCACTCAAGGGGTCCAATTATAGAATAGTACATTAAAACCCAAGGGACTTTACTACAACGTAGAAGTCCATTAAGGATTTAAGATAGTACCTTTGGATATCCTACTATGAATCCCTCATATGAGATATGGAAGATTCTACGAGGATTTAGATGGATCACATAAAAACACAAAACATATAAGAAAACACATAAGCACATATTCATATAATTAGTTAACTTGATTTTTAATTTGTTATCTTTGGTCACGGGTATTTAAAGCAAACCAGGAATCCAATCCGTGGATTTCATTTGGCACTTTAAACATAAGAATCTATCTATGGAGATAGAAAGATCTTAATATGAATTCGGATTTATCCTTATTGAGTCGTAATATACGTATTAAAGCATACGGACAATTCAATTAAGGGCTCCGATTTGAGCGATATTCATCCATAAAGATCTAATTGTGAAGATAAAAAGATCCTATATGGATTTTGTAATTTTTGTAACGAGAGGTGTTTCGACATCTTGCACTAGGCGTGCTTAAGTCGATACACAAGGTAGAAAGTTCATGAGGTTGAGGCATTAGATATGCCAAGCGACATATGAAGCAGAGTTTGAAGGTTGGGTACCATGTATGTTAAGTTGATCATACGAGCATGGTTGACTTGGGGTTGGTTTAGACCACCTTGGTTTGGGTTGATTTGACAAGCATTTGTCAGGTGACCGAGTCATCCACGTGATGCACACAGACGACACTACAGGTAAGCATGGTGAGGTGCATTACATTCGTTGCACATAAACATATACCGGCATTAAGTTTCCTTGCAAGAGGTTGAGCAGCAATAGAATTTGTAACAGCTTTGCTTTGGATTGCAAAGCGGCACATAATAATCAAATATCCCCATTGTCCACTGTGGGTACATTTGAAATAGAGTATCTGATTCGGATGATGACGGTGGCATTGATTTCTCTAAGGAGCGGTTCCCTTGTATGGCTTCATCCCTGAGACGAGTTACGGTGATAGCTAAATCAACAGTCTTCTGGTAGTACGACGCCTAATTGATGGACAATTGTAGCACCTAGTTCAGACATTGTTTTTGCGATGAAGTGGCAACATGAAGAAAATGGGAGACATGGGAGGAAACAAGGGAAATGAAAACAGAATAACAATGCATAAAATTGCGATCATTTGTTTGTTACCTAAGACAAACAAATGAGACGGTGACTAATCAAAGTAAATGGGTCAATATAATGTATCGCGAAGACATGCTAGCCTATAAGTGGACACTCACCCCAAAAGTTCCCAAGTAAGAGTGACTGGTCCGATACTGCGGATTTGTACGAACACTATAGCCTTAGACAGAAGACCCAGGGTACAGGCACCCACCCTTCCAGTTTGCACGTGTTCACATTATAAGACCCAACTTTGACGAGATTTTGAAAACTTAGGGTTCAAAACCTAGTAATCAATCATCCTAGAACAGATGATTAGTTTTCAAAGTAGATTCAAGATTTCTGTTGTGGTTGTCACCTAAGGATAAGTGACGGTATTGTTTTAAAACTAAACACAAGATAACTTGTGTTAGGGTCCTAGGAAGGTTATAGTCTAGGTCAAATCATCACTAATAACCTAATTCCCTATAACCCTTGGCTCTGAAACCAACTTTTCTATCACACCCCGACCACGTAAAACAACAAAACATGGCGGAAACATCGGGGAATGTTGTAACAGAATCATTGTTTCACAACCATGAAAAAAATATTTTTTGTTTTATTGAATAAATGAACTCATTGTTTTAATACAATCAAATAAGTACAACTATTATCTTTCAAGTTTTAAAGTCGCTAAGGCACGAGTCCATCCTAAGTGTAGCATATATCATCAATCATCACAAAGCAGCACCTGAAACATGTGTAAAAATAGGTACGTCAGCATAAAAATGCATGTGAGATACATAGGTTTTATTGTAATTAGGATTCATGACTTATGAGTTTAAAGAAAAAGTTTTAATAAAAGTAGTCATGATCCTTGTAAAAGGTTTTCTTTTATAAATCATTTATAAGAAATCAGATGGTATAAAATAATAATACAGAAAATTTAATAAGTAAGTAAAATGAGTTTGTATAGAATATATTGTTTGAAAAACAATATTTTGATAAAAAGGCTTATAGTATATATAAAAATATACTTTAGTTTTTAAGAAAGTCGAACAAGTAATATATTAAAATATATTTCAGTTCCAATATTGATAACCCAAGTGTACTAAATAACAACACGGTATGTAATGTGATGAAAACACTTATATATAAGAAGTACCAGCGGCGTATCTACCATGTTTTCATCACATCACACCCGTCCCGTTATCTAAACACTAACCAAAACCCAGTCGTTAAACAAATAGTAAATTAAATATACCATAGTTGTTTAAAATAATAATTTTCAGTAGTATATCCAAAAGTATACGTTGGATTTATAAATAACATATTAAACTATGTTTTGGATTACAAATAACATATTAAACTATGTTTTGGATTACAAATAACATATTAACTATGTTTTAGATTTTTAACAAAATATATGTTGGTTTTGTACGATATTACATATGAGAGCATACCAAACTATACTTTTGGGAGTATAACTTAATATACAATAATAACGTGACTTAAGAATTCATTCAGATCTAGTGCATCAAAATATACATTTGAGACTATAGAAATACCACAAAGGCAATCCCTACTTGGATGGAGAAAAATAAATTGGTTTCAGACATTCCATGACAACAGGAATGGGGTGTAAAATCCTATAGCGCTATATCATACTACCAACCGGTCTGGTGAACAAAAATAAGTACTATCCAACAATAATTTTATAATCTTTAAGAAAATTAGAGTTTAAACCATAAATAATCATTTAGTTTGTAAAAAAGATAAGTACTAATATGTATAATCAATTATACTTTTGAAAACAAGAACATAACAAATAGGTACACACATTTCACCACAAACATTTGAAAACAGTAAAAGAAGGGACTATGTACTCACTTGAGGGTGCTTAGAAGTCTTGAACAACTACCAAGCAAGCCAGAGGAGTCCCGGAAATTAAACGGCACCTAATATAGGTAACTACATAAGTAAACAGGACCTAAAACAGAGGATCGGATAGGATGAGGTCTTGCAAACCAAATGAGTGTGGGATCTCATATGATATGGTTTAACAAGGCTTGCTTACTAAAAGGAAACCTAACCTAAGTGCTTACGACCCATTACGACCCGTTTAGGTAGCATACGCTACTTTAACATGTCGTTCGCGTAAAACGCGTTCGACCCGTCTAACTAGTCCTACGACAAGTATTATATGCCCTAACATATTTGTTTCATAATCATTTAAATGACAAAAGTTTGGGTTACATATGCTTAAATATCAATTATGAATAAAAAGGGCATTTTGGTCATTTTCCTAAGGCATATAAACTACCTATCATACAACTACTTAAACGAAGTGACCATAAGGTATAACCTCGAAAGGTTATTCCCTATACAACTATGGTCGCCTAAAGTGTTTGGTCGGATCCTAATGATCGACCAAACGGGTCGGGTTTGTAAGTATAAGCGATTGTTTAGATCGCTTACCTTACGACCCTACATAAGCACTAATCTAAAAGTGACAAGCTAAACATGTTTAAAACATGTTTAACAAAGTTTGAAAATAAGTTTGATATCAAAACAAACGGTTTTGATACCTAAGAGTAGTTTGGTTACAAAATACGCATAAACATGCATTTTGCCCGAAACTACGACTCGTCACTACACCTAAACAATGTGGTAATCAGTAGGTATAGTCAATAGGGACTATAACCATCGTGATTACGCTCACGTTGCGAAGTTCAAACTAACTTCTCATTGACCATAGACTGGTCAATGCAGAAAGTCAAACAAAGTTTGACTTTTAAGCTAGAAAGAGATAAAAGAATGAAAGAGGACTTACAAAGGGTCCAAATAGATTTGGTTCCAAGTATTCACTACAAAAAAATTGCCATTTAGTGACATACAAAAAGTGTCACAAAAAAACAATAAAGTGCCACTAAAGACTCCTCTACGCATGAGCGGCACACAAAAAAAGTGCCACTAGAAGCGGTGACGCTAAAGCCTTTTAGTGGCACTTTTTTAACGTGCCACACAAAGTTTTTGGGCTTTTAGTTGCACTTTTTTTTTGTGCCACAATATAAAAAAACGACTTTTGTGGCACAATTTTTGTGCCTTTAAAAAGTAATCTTAATTACATATCCAAACTAGTTATAGTGGCACTTTTTTTGCCACAATATAAAAAAAACCTTTTGTGACACACATTTTGTGTTGGCAAAAAAATTCTCATTGAATATATGTACTATTTTTAGTGACGAATAATTTTGCCACAAAATCACATTGTTTACGACATAAAAATAAAAATTTGGTAAAATTATAAATGCAGGAATCATAATATTATAACTTCAATAATAAATTTAATCCTAAACATTGTATAATAAGTAATATATTTCGAAATCCAAATGTTCATACAAGGAGTCTATATCTTCTTTTAGGTGAGAATTCACTATCATAAAACTTAGCTCCAAAGCTTCTCTTGATATCTACCGTGCCATCATCAACCATATATTTTTGGTGGAATGAGTCGCTGGGTCACTTATTTTGCTAATCTGCAAAGAGAAAAATAAATGTACAATTTAAATCACCACCCATCTTATTATTGTAACTATAACAAGATAAACAAGCCTTTGTAAATATTCTAGAATAACCAAAGTATGTCAAAAGTGAACTTGGCATTGTAACTATAACAAGATAAACAAGCCTTTATAAGTAATCTAGAATAACCAAAGTATGTCATAAGTGAACTTGGATAGCATCTCATAAACGTAAACCCTAAAGCAATTGAAGACATCTGTCCACATCACTAATGCAATTGAAGATGTGACTATCTACAGGTTGAAACCGATTAACACATATAAAACTATTTATTATAGTCAAGCTAACACAAACCTATTTCTTCTCCGATTTTTCATCTTTAAAGCAACAGGTGGGCTAATCAAGCAATTGAGATCATCATTGCAATTTTTTATAGGTTGACAAAATATTATAGGCTAACAAGACATTAAAAATAACTGAGTAAAAAAAAAAGTTCCCGTATCGTCCCCGTACCCCGATCCCGTACCCGTTCCAGTGCTACTTAGATGCTAACAAAATATACAAAGAGTAGGGAATAGAAAAATACTAGACGTCTATGTACACGTGGGCTTTCTCCAACTTCGTATAAACACGACACTTCATATTGGTCCTGTGAACAGCAAAGAAAGTGTCAAAAGGATCCCAGGTTGCAAAAGATGTCACTCTTAATATATAAGATCAATCTATGTAGTAAGTGATAATAGTGTAAGATTTAAACTTAAAAAATTTTGTACACCTTTCATTTCTTATAATTAAATTAAATTTTAATTAATAGCACCTATCACAATGAAGGTTAATGAGGGGCACTATGCATCATACCTTTAATCTTTGTAGGTAAATATTGAGTTCACCATCACTCCCATCCTTCGATATGCAGTTTTCGGATACAAAAAGTTGTTCTTCACCGGTGTCCTCACCGACCAAGGCTTTCTACAATCACAAGATATACAAGCCATTACGTTTTAACTTAAAAAAACAAGTCTATATACTCCTTTTATCTCCTCACCATCACCATACTTAGTAAATCCCACCAATAGCAAAGCTAAGGTAGGGTCCGAGGAGGGTAAGATGTAGACAGCCTTACCTCTACCCCTTAAGAATAGAGAGGCTGCTTCTAGTGAGAGCCCCGGCTCGATGTATAATATGCCTTAATGTAGGGTGTAAATATATGTTGGGACTAAAAATCTAACACGGTAACGCTAAATTGGAACATCTGGGCATCGCAGTCTTTATGAACAAAAAATATAACTCAGTTCAAAATTGGTAAAAGTATTAGGTATTGCTTTTGCAAGAGAGGATGCACAAAACATACTTGCGGGTTCTCACAATAAAAGAAATAGTATGAGAGGTAGTTCATCAGAATCAGGCCAAGAAATAAAAATTCATGTAAAATATCGCAACTTAAATGTGAAAACGCAAACACACTTCCTTTTCAATTTTCATTGTCATCTATTCTATGTGTTCATTTCACAAAATCTTTCACTTTTTCACAATACTCCCCCACCTAAAAAATCTCTCTTATGATTGCTTTCTGTCCATGTCCTATACCAGGTGCACTATAGAGCTATTATTACTTTGTATCTTTGTTTATATCTATGTTGCATTAACGTATCAAATAATGCATAGAGTTGAGTTCTATGTATACTGTGCTATTTTGTCTCAGGCTTGCGCCTAGGTGAGACGCTGGCCCCTTCGACCTTAACTACTATGGTCGCTATGCATATAGGGTCCCTGATATTTAAGGTATCATACAGGATTAACAATGCCTAAGAGAACTTAATAGTAGTAGACGTAGGTTAGTTGTAAGAGCAAGGCAGCAGGCTAGCTAGTTCCATGGATGGTTGTTTTATATTCTATCAGTCAGGGTATGCCTATAATCTTTCTTGCACTGATCATACAACTCAAATCCTCATAAAAAAAGCCTGATTTACAAAAAAAAAGGACATTCATTAATCGATCGACTACTAGAAGTGAGCTTAACTATTCTACAGCAAGCAACTGTGCAGAACCTAATCTTTAACCACTAGGAACAATACGAATACACAATTCTCTTCAAAATTAAATAAATTGAACTTTTCATTTGTCACAATGAAAGCATGAAACCAATGTATGTAACCATATCCCAGTACAGAAACAGAGATCAGACAGTTACCTAACACCAGCATCACCAACGATTCCAATTGCCATACCAGCAGAAAGACCAGCCAGACCAGAAGAAAGATGAGTGTATCCATCAAACAAATAATACGACTTGGCCTTAGGGTTAATCCCAGTACTAATAATCACAGCAATAATCTGACCTTAAATACCCAACACTCCAGCCATAACCACTGGCACAATCGACTTCATTACCAACTTAGGCCTCATCACTCCCATTGAAGCCACTCCAACGCCACTCTTCGCCGTCCCATATGCTGCTCCCATACAAGAGAAGAACTCCTTTTATCTAAAGTTTTAAATGCCCAGTTCCAGAAAAAAGAAACAAATATGAAGTAAATAAGATCTGAATCAATTTAATGGGTCCGACTTTATCAAAAAATAAATAAATAAATAAATCTTACTACATCATGTCTAGAGATTACTAACTAGATTGAAACAAAGACATGATTACATAAACCATTGAACCTTTATTATGGTAATGTGATTATGTACATACAAATATACTCGAGACAAGGGTGTAGATTGTGGAAAATTAAAGTTTCATAACATATACATCATCAAGTATAGGTGGCAATTTTAGCCTATGAACACATAGATTATGTTTTGACTATAGCAGGAAAAACAGATAAAATAAAAATATGTGTATATATATATATATATTATATATATATATATTAGAAGAGAACGGACACTAGAAACAACGTTGGGTGCTGGTACTCATCTGACAGTCACCAACGAATGCCAATTAACTCATGTATGAATAAAGCTATCATATGTGTTTAGGGATAATAACTTTACCAAGTATTTTCCTTACAGTAGCGAAGTTGTTGGTAAGTCTAGTGGTTGTCTCATTGTGAACGATGCAGACGACCTTAATAGTATGCACAATATTTGCAACCAGTTTTGATGATACAACATCCAAGCCAGCACCTCATCCCCATTCAATCTCCAGCACGGCACATTGAAGCCAAGGCGTTTCTGTTGATCCACCCAAAGCAAACTGAACTGAACAATGATGGATGACACGATCCGGTCAGGTGAGAACCACAAATGAAGCTTTTGTGGTTGTCGATGTGGCTAGCTTCGTAGGGTCATAGACTATAAACAAAGATTACTATTCACATCAAAACGACTCAGGGGCGCAGCTTACAAGGGGCGGGGGGGGGACGTCCGCCCCCCGGGATTTTTCGCTCAGTAGTGTTATATATGTAGTTTTCGTATAGAAATTTGTGGGTATATAGGTTTTCACCCCCCCGGTTCTATAGAAATTTTTGGGTATTCTATAGAAATTTTTGGGTATATATGTTTTCACCCCCCCGCCCGAAAAATCCAAGCTTCGCCACTGAAACGACTGAACCAACTGTCAAGGTTACAGAAACAGGTCTTACTTTATGAGTTTGTCTGTGACTATTACCACGTTTCTTTCACTAATGGTTAGTTCTTCTCCGTGTAGCCTAATTAAAAACTATCAAATTGGATTCTTAAGATTTGTGAAATTAAAATCTATCAATCAGACCTACGCTAACAGTACCAAATTTATTCAAAGTTGAAATGTTGGGATTGGTAAAGTGGTTCTTGACAGCCTCAATAGATATATAAATTGACAAGTGAAATATATCTAATTGTAACATAACTTAAACAATCGATATGAAAGCTTGTAAAAGCCAAGGTATTTTCCTAATTAAATAATCATAAATCAAACACACTGTCAACATTTGACAAATTAATAGACTTAACACAGACAGCCAAACAATATCAAACAGTTAATCATCTAATCATCAAAGTCGTTTCAAGTAACTGGTGTAAGCGTACCAGAGAAGAGAAGAGATGTGATGCCAAACGAAGTCGCCAATTCAACCTGTTTACTGGCGATGCCACAGAGGAAGAAGTCGCTATTTCAGTTTTCAATTCCCTACAACCAACGAATGCTCATCAGTTTATCGAAATACTAAAAAAAAGTAAACAAGGGGATGCAAAGTAGATAGAAAATTAGCAGGTCTGCACACGCAATTTTGAAGATGAGGCCCAAGGATTTGTAGATGAAGCTGAGCGATTATGAAGATGAAGCGAATTAGGGTTCAAACTGAACGATTTTGAGCAATTTGAACAGATTGGAGGGAGATGGTGGCGCCAGATGAAGAGAAATTACATGTTGAATTGGAAGTTAGGGTTTTTTTTAATGGGAGGGAACTTTTAGAGTGGGAGGGAATTTTTAGTGTCATAAAAGCATTCAAATTTTTCATGATGAGAGGGAAATTGTGGGGAATAATTTTTTTGGGGATGAAAGAAATTTTAGTGGCACACGAAAGGAGCCATAAAAGACCTAAATTAGTGGCACAAAAAGATAATTGCCACTAAAAGTGTGTATAAGTAAATATGACAAACCCATTGTGCCACTAAAAACCTAAATTAGTGGCACAAAAGCTATATGCCATTAAAGACGTGTGCCACCAAATGGCATTTTTTTGTAGTGATTCTCAGGTAGGTAGTGAATAATCACAACCACTTAGAGAAATCTCAGACCAAATGTGCAGAAAATGAATGAGGGACATGGCCTTATATAGTTTTTCGCAAACCATTAGGATCATTTCTTGAAGAGGAGGGAATGATCTAAGCCATACAATTGTCAAAGAAAGATTGGGGGACTTGTTCTCCACACAAACCAGCCCATAGTATGAAAAACCATGGATCAAAACCATTGGAACAAGAGGGAATGACCAGATTCAATGTTTCTGCATTTCTGATGTACTGGGCACTACTTACAGACCGTAAGCACATCCCCATATGGTCCGTAAGGACCTTGCAGGTCAGCAAGTTTCAAAAATGGCAGATTTAGCCCCTGAAGCTCCAAAACTTGGTTTTTGATGCATTTTTGACACGTTTAAGCCCCGTTAACCCCATTTTAAAGCTCTAAAATGAAGTTAAAGTCTAGGGAACTTAAAATGTGCTCAAAAATATCTCGGATGTCAGCTTGTTTGGTCATACGGTTGCGTTGTTCGGTTAATTACGACGGAAGTCGTAACGAACGCAAAAATGATCCAAATTGAGCGACGAATGGAATTTTATCATGCCAATAACTAAAATATAATATTTTAATGATTACATAAATTTTTTGATGTCCGGATATATTCAAAACGTAAGATATGCGCGAAAATGCAAACTTGTTCACTTTTTGACGTTTTTAGTCCCTATTGATCAATAAAGTTTATTTTAGCATACCGAACCCCTCAAAGCCTATTTCTAAGCTATGTAAAGGATAGTTAGGGTATGTTTAACTTATGATCAAGTTCTGGAATGTTCGTTACTATACAAATCGGCATAGTTTCACAGTTTGACACAATTAGTCCCTGCAATCAAACAAACTTGATTTCAACATACTAAACCCTTCAAAACTTATTTCTAAGTTATGTGAAGGTTATTTAAGGTATGTTAAGCCTATTTCACTAATCCGGAGTGTTCGTTGCATTAAACTAGTTATATTTACACATCAGAGCGCGTATAACATTCCAGAAAGCGATTTAAAGCTTGAAATCGAACAAGAGTTGATATGTGCAAATGATACACATATTTTTACAAATCCCAAGTATGAAATACAATATTTCATTGGTTTGGTATTTGTTTGATGTTTGATGTTTGAAGTGACACAGGTGTCAAATGATAATACTTCAGATATCTTTCTAAGAATCCAACACATAGAAATATGGAAGAATTCTACAAAGATTTGAATAACTGAACATTTAAAACAATCATACACAAAATCCTAAAGTGATCCAAATAACGCTACAAGAATAATAAAATAAGAACACTTATATAGGAAGTACCAGCGGCGTATCCACCATGTTCTTATTTTATTATACATGTTTCGTTATCTAAATTACAACTACCACATAAACACATAATCGTCAACTTGTTCCACCTTGTGACCACGCATTAAAGTACACAATGAATCCAAACAGGGGCTCCAATGTTAGTACTCTAAATATCCCATACATTTCTAACTATGAAGACAGGTAAATACTATAGGGATCAGGTTCTTATCACATTTTCTAAACTAACATGCATTAAAGTACACAATGAATCCAAGCATGGACTCCAATATTAGTACTCTAAACGTCCCATACAAGTCTAACCAAGAAGATAGATAGATACTACAGGCATCCTGGGTTCTGTCATATTGAATTATTGAATCAAAACAATCCTAAATCCTAATGGTGATTCGGGATAACGCCACGAAAGGTAATACAATAGCCACACTTATATATAGGAAGTACCAGCGACGTATCCACCATGTGAATATTGTATTATCTATTTTTGTTATCTAAATCACCAACAAACTACACAAAAACCAACCATCGATTTGTAAAGTACTTCTTAAAAATCTTACTATGAAGATAGGAAGATCTAAGACTGTACTTCAAATATCCAGCATGAATCTAACTATGAAGATAGGCAGATCACTTAAGGATAAAACATTGAGTTTGCATAATCAGAAATAAACACATAAAAGCACTTAGTGAAGACATATATGCCATACATTTTGAAAACATATCGATTACACATATGAATCACCCCAAAACATTTGAAAACAGTAAAAGAGGGGAACTATGTACTCACCTGGGGTTGCGTATAGTCCCGGTTCAAAGGGTATAACAAAGCTCAAAAGACCAAGAGTAGTGTTGAAGCGGTTCCTCGGGTAACAGATACTATGTTAGGGAATCGACACCAAAATCGGAAGATTGGGTAGAATGAGGTCTTGTAAACCAAATGAGTGTTGGAACTCATGTGATATGGTTTAACAAAGCCTACATTATAAATCGGAACCTATCCTAAGTGCTTACGACCCATTACGACTCATTAAGGTAGCTTACGCCACTTTAACGCGTCGTTCGCGTAAAAGCGCGTTCAAGACGCCTAACTAGTCCTATGACAACTATTATATGCCTTAACATATCTAATTATGTTATATAATCAGTTTAGATGTCAAAATATGTGTTACATATGCTTAAACGGAAATTATGCGCAAAAAGGGTATTTTGGTCGTTTTCCAAAGGCATATAGACTACCTATCATACAACTAGCTAAACGAAGTGACCATAAGGTATAACCTCAGAAGGTTATTCCCTACACAACTATGGTCACATTATATGTTTAATCGGATCCTAATGATCGACCAAATGGGTCGGGTTCGGAAGTCTAAGCGGTTATCAAGACCGCTTGAGTTACGACTCTACACAAGCACTATCCTAAAAGTGATGAGCTAAACATGTTGAAACATGTTTACCTAAGTTAGAAAACAGGTTTTTGATATCAAAACAAACGGTTTTGATACCCAAGAATAGTTTGGTTACAAAATACGCATAATTACTCATTTTGGCCGAAACTATGACTCGTCACTACACCTAATCAACGTGGTAATCAGTAGGTATCGTCACAAGGAACTATAACCATCATGATTACGCTCACGTTGCGAAGTTCAAACGAACTTCGTGTTGACCATAGATTGGTCAAAGCAGAAAGTGAAGCTAGGAAGTATTTTACAAAAATTAACTCAGGTATGAAGCCTCAAAGTGAAGCTTCAACTTAGAGCTGAAATTGGAATCAAATGTGCAAGTGTGAAGTGAAGTTTGGCTTGATATTTTTAGGAAAATCAAGTGCCGTTGATCATTGCCAAGTGTCTTTGGGGGAATCAAAGCAAGATCTAATCCCTACAATTGTTATTCTCTGATTTGGCACCTTGATGAGCACACAAACCAGCCCATAGATTGAAGAAACCATGGGTAAAAACAAAGGAACAACTGCTGATTGCAAGAAACGGGGTTTTTCTGATCTGGGGGTGGCTTACGGACCTTAAGGATGGCCATACGGTCCGTATAGGACCTGCAGACCAGCCAAATTTGAGAAATGACAGTTTTGGTCCCTATGTGTGTTTCGTCGTGTTTTGGAACTTCTAACACCCGCCAAGCCCATTTTTAAGCTCCATAATGAAGTTAAAGTGTATGGAACATGAAATATGCTTGAAAACATCTTGGATGTCGGTTCATTTGGTCGTACGGTTGCGTTGTTCGGTTAATTACGACGAAACACGAACGGACACGAAAAACGATCCAAATTACCCGATGAATGGAATTTTATCAAGATATTCACTAAAATAATTTATTTTAATGATTACATAAAATTTAGGATGTCCGGATATATTCAGAACGTAAGTTATGCGTGAAAATGCAAACTTATGCACTTTTTGACACTTTTAGTCCCTATTGATCATATAAGTTTATTTTTGCGCACCAAACAGCTCAAAGCCTATTTCTAAGCTATGCAAAGGATATGTAGGGCATGTTTAACTTATGATCAAGTTTCGGAATGTTTGATACTATGTGAATCAGCAGACTTTCGCAGTTTGACGCAAATAGTCCCTGAGTGTGAATAAACTTGTTTTTGACACACCAAAGCTTTCAAAACCTATTTCTAAGTTATATAAAAGTCATTTAAGGTATGTTGAGCCTATGTCACTATTCTGGAGCGTTTTCCACATTAAACTGATTACGTTTATGCATCAGTTCGCGTTTAACTTTCCAAAAAGTGATTTAAAGCTTGAAAATGAATTAGAATCAAAATGTGAAATTGTAAAACCAAAATAAATAATTTTTTGAGACCAAAAGACATTTTTTCTTTGATAAAAGATAGTGTCCTACATCGTGTGTGTTTACGGAGCACAGGTGTCACAATCTCCCCTACTTCAGGAAATTTCATCCCGAAATTTATTCAAAGGAGACCGTAGAGTGGAATTGAAACAACTAATGGATAAGCACATTGCTAGATCCCAAAGATGCGGAGCATCATTTGGAAATTTTAGGGAATTCAAAACGTGATTTGGGGTATTCAAAGTATCTCAAGGTATTCAACCCTTTGAAACTTATGATAGTCGACTAGTGTTCAAAAATCATATAAGTATGGCACTATGTTGTACTAAGCTCCCAGTGTAATTCCTAGCAAACGAAGGGGTGTACATTCAAGCCCTACACGTACGCGGTTTCTATCCTCCCACGAGGTACATCCAATGCACCATGAGCATCTCATGCATAGGAGACGGGTCATCATACCTATGGCATCAAGATCGTCACCTTTAACAACATAATATACTCCCGGTCGGCTCGATTTGAGTTAATGAATGTACTCATCGTCTTCCATCAGAAATAACCTCACAATTAACACTAAAACACATAATCATATAATGGTCCAAGATAACATAAAATCACCAAGTGATCTTAGTAACGTTCTGAAGAATAACACAATAAGAACACTTATATATAGGAAGTACCATCGGCGTATCCACCGTGTTCTTATCGCATCATACTTCTCATGTTACCTTAATCACTTTAGATTTTATGCCACCATACTTAATAAGGCTTACTATGATTCTCATGCGTCGAAACTCATAATTAAGTGTGCACCCATAATTGCTCGTTTCATCACATGGTCCACATAGCTTCTCTTGTTAAGCAAGGGTAAACAAATAATATGGTCGAACTATCGTCTAAATCAAATAAACATTGTTACAACATAACATCTGTCAAGTCGAATCGTATTTCATACTAGCAATGATAGCACTACTTATTTTGCAGACAACAAATTCAGTTGTAGGTATTTTGTTCTAGTACAAATATTTATATATGTTTCATATTAACCAAACAGGTAGAATGCAACATATATTAATCATACATTATCACCATAACGTAAGCCTATCAAGAAAATGTTTTCAAATCATGTGCTAGGTATGCTAAGTTAACAAACAAAGTACGTTAAATCAACATACGAAGCAAATTGAATTTATAATCATGTGCTATACATATTAGATAAACAAATCATGTATATAATGCTATAATCATAAAACAGTATTAACTCGTATTGATCGTGTTACCAAGTTTGTACGAATGCACTAGAGTGCAATCACATTATGCTAAATTATAAGATTTAGTTCCTAAAGAATGAAATCCTCATAATTAGCACGAAATTTGAAATCACACATAGTGCAATCACATTAGAGTTTGAAATTGAAATTTGAATAACAAAGATAAAGATAAACTTCTTGAAATTTATATTGTCATTACAAACGTAGTTAAAATATGTACATTGATCTTGAAAATAAACATGAAATTTAGAGGTTCAAATGATCATAAGTGCTTGATCATTAGCTTGAACCTCGTTGATGTTGAGTACTCATCCATTAGCATTGGCAAGCTTGGGGCAGTTTCGCTTGAAATGAATTAAGTCACCACAATTAAAACATGCACTTGGGCGAGTCTGAGTAGGGGCTGCTCGGTTCTGGATACAACAGGTCACAGCTAGATGTCCAAATAAACAACATATTGTACACTGGCGACAAGGGGAATTTGACGTATGATGATAATTGCAATAATCGCACCGAGGTTGCTTCCCACGATAAAATCCCTTAAAGGGTACTGAGTTCAGTGGAGCAGGTGCAGGAATTGCAAAATTATTTGAAGCCTTGCGCTTCCTAGAACTTTTAGAAGATTCGGCCTTTGATCTTTTCAAATTCTTGGTAACAGATTCGGTCTCTTGTTTCTTGTATCCTTGTCGAAATAACTTACCTTTTCTAACATGTGAGTCAGTCAAGATAGCAGCTAATTTCTTAGTCTCCCTAAGCGTTGCAGGTTGGCTGCCAGTGACAATGTCTTGGACAGGGTCAGGTAAACCATCGATGTATTTCTCAATGGCCCGATCCAAAGGTGTGACCATAGTGGGTCAAAGTAGGCTTAACTGTTCAAATTGGTTAGTGTAGGCATGATTTTCCCCACTATCTTGTTTTAAATAATAGAACTCATTTTCAAGTGCCCTTATTTCACTTCGTGGGCAAAATTCCTTCTTCGTAAGATCCTTAAATTCTTCCCACGTCAGTTCCATTGCTACCTCGGCACCTCGGTCCCTCATAATACCATTCCACTAAGTGAGTGCTCTCCTTTGAAAGACACTCGAAGCGAAATCTACCTTTCGCTCATTGGGACACTAAACATGGCGGAATGTGCTTTCTATAGTTTCGAACCATTGCAAGAGTGCGGTTGCTCCTTCAGACCCAGAAAATTTTAGCAGTTTGGCTAAATTAAAGGTCTTGAAATTACACTGGGCATTGTTGTTGTTATTGTTGTTGTATATCTGATGAATATGGGTTACTATGCCTAGAAGCACTGCAGGCATTTTTTGAGCGACGAGGGTTGCGACTTCTTCATTGGTTTGAGGTTGTGTATCTCGTCGAGGAGGCATTTGAAAAATTTAGCTATAGAGAAAACCAATTAAGTTAGATTTATCCAATTGTTATGAGTTTGTAACATTATTGTTCTGAAACAAGAGTTTATTTGAAAATAAACTTTTGTAATATTTTTGGATGAGTGAATACAAACCAGGTTAATGGTTTGTATCATAAATCCTTTACCAGTTAAAAATTTATTACTTTCAAGACAAAATGTTTATAAATTAAAATTTTAAAGTAAAGAAACTTTGTGTTGAAATTTTGAAAATTTTCATCCAAATGGTAAAAAATTTGAAATTTTAAAAGATAAAGGCAATATTTTGAAAATAAAATAGGATCTCGTAGAGTCGTGAAATGAAATGAGATTCATTTCAACTGTATCGAATCAAATATATCACCGAAGGTAATATGATGAAATGGTATTGGGAAAGGGAGGATGCTTCGGTTGTCGTTAAGAGCAAACACATTACTGAGGGTACTATGATGAAATGGTATTGGGAAAGGGAGGATGCTTCGGTTGTCGTTAAGAGCAAACACATTACCGAGGGTAACATGAATGAGTAGGGTTACAAAGGTCGTTTAAAAAGTCATTCGGTAGGGTCAAGATGGATAGGTTTTTATAATGCTTCATGAAGACATGCTTTAGCCTATAGGTGGACACTCACCCTAAGAGTTCCCAGGTAAGAGTGACTGGTCCGAAAATGCGGATTTGTACGAACACTCTAGCCTTAGACAGAAAACTCGGGGTACAGGCATCCACCCTTCCAGATTGCACGTGTTCATATTATTAAAAACCCAAGATTTCGATGAAAAACGTTTGAGAAAAACATTTGAGAAATGTTTTGATACAAATCGTTTGAGATAAAACATGTTGTGAAATATTTTGACAATAACGTTTGAGAAAACATTTTGAAAAATATTTTGATGAAAATGTTTTGAGAAAAACATTTTGAGGAATACCTTAAGGCATAAAGCCTAAGGGTTTTAGGATAAATCATCTAAGGTTATATTATTCGTAAATCATGGAGTGGTTGTGGCATGAATAAGGATGAGGATTAGGAAAGAAGTCCTAAGTCTACTCATGTTTGGGTCCTAGGAAGGTTATAGACTAGGTATAAGGCATGCTAATAACCTAATTCCCTATAGCCAGTGCTCTGATACCAATCTGTAACACCCTAATCGCGTAATACAACAACACGCGGCGGAAATATCGGGGAGTCACGTTACAAATTGCTCACAACTACTGGTACTAAATTGTTTTAATATCATTAACATCATTTTACAAACAAAGAATACATGAAATTGTTCTTTTGTTTTAGAAGTCTAAGGCCCGAATGCAGTCCTATGCGTTGCATGCTTGAATAGTCGAAAACCTGAAACATATGCGAAAACAGTCAGCATAAAAATGCCGGCGAATACATAGGTTTTATTAGCCAAGTAAATGGTAAAACATTTGTTATTGCAATACTTTAACAGCTACGAGCGCTGTTGTTTGAAAATAAATCTTGAAGCCAAAGAATGGCAAAAATTTAGTATTGCATTTCGAAATCTTAATTTGAAAACTTGTGACAAAATAGGTTTGTATATGGCAATATGATTATTACTAAGTCATTTTATGCCTTATATTGTAATCCCGATTAAACCATTGTAAAAACTTGTTAATGTATTATTAGGAATCCAATCAACGATTAATAATAACTGTTTTGAAATAAATCAAAAACTTCTAAAAGTATTATATAAGTCAAATCAATGAGACATTAAAATACTTCAGATATCTTTCTAAGAATCCAACACATAGAAATATGGAAGAATTCTACAAAGATTTGAATAACTGAACATTTAAAACAATCATACACAAAATCCTAAAGTGATCCAAATAACGCTACAAGAATAATAAAATAAGAACACTTATATATAGGAAGTACCAGCGACGTATCCACCATGTTCTTATTTTATTATACCTGTTTCGTTATCTAAATCACAACTACCACATAAACACATAATCGTCAACTTGTTCCACCTTGTGACCATGCATTAAAGTACACAATGAATCCAAACAGGGGCTCCAATGTTAGTACTTTAAATATCCCATACATGTCTAACTATGAAGATAGGTAGATACTATAGGGATCGGGTTCTTATCACATTGTCTAAACTAACATGCATTAAAGTACACAATGAATCCAAGCATGGACTCCAATATTAGTACGCTAAACATCCCATATAAGTCTAACCATGAAGATAGATAGATACTACACGGATCCTAGGTTCTGTCATATTGAATTATTGAATCAAAACAATCCTAAATCCTAATGGTGATTCGGGATAACGCCACAAAAGGTAATACAATAAGCACACTTATATATAGGAAGTACCAGCGGCGTATCCACCATGGGCTTATCGTATTATCTAGTTTCGTTATCTAAATCACGGACAAACTACACAAAAACCAACCATCGAGTTGTAAAGTACTTCTTAAAAATCTTACTATGAAGATAGGAAGATCTAAGATTGTACTTCAAATATCCTGCATGAATCTAACTATGAAGATAGGCGGATCACTTAAGGATAAAACATTGAGTTTGCATAATCGGAAATAAACACATAAAAGCACTTAGTGAACACATATATGCCATACATTTTGAAACAGATCGATTACACATATGAATCACCCCAAAACATTTGAAAACAGTAAAAGAGGGGAACTATGTACTCGCCTGGGGTTGCGTATAGTCCCGGTTCAAAGGGTATAACAAAGCTCAAAAGACCAAGAGTTCATGTGTTGAAGCGGTTCCTAGGGTAACAGATACTATGTTAGGGAATCGACACCTAAATTGGTAGATCGGGTAGAATGAGGTCTTGTAAACCAAATGAGTGTTGTAACTCATGTGATATGGTTTAACAAAGCCTACATTCTAAATCAGAACCTATCCTAAGTGCTTACGACCCATTACGACTCATTAAGGTAGCTTACGCCACTTTAACGTGTCGTTCGCGTAAAAGCGCGTTTGAGACGCCTAACTAGTCCTATGACAATTATTATATGCCTTAACATATCTAATTATGTAATATAATCAGTTTAGATGTCAAAATATGTGTTACATATGCTTAAAATGGAATTATGCGCAAAAAGGGTATTTTGGTCGTTTTCCTAAGGCATATAGACTACCTATCATACAACTAGCTAAACGAAGTGACCATAAGGTATAACCTCGGAAGGTTATTCCCTACACAACTATGGTCACATTATATGTTTGGACGGATCCTAATGATCGACCAAACGGGTCGGGTTCGGAAGTCTAAGCGGTTGTCAAGAACGCTTGACTTACGACTCTACACAAGCAATATCCTAAAAGTGACGAGCTAAACATGTTGAAACATGTTTATCTAAGTTAGAAAACAGGTTTTTGATATCCAAACAAACGGTTTTGATACCCAAGAATAGTTTGGTTACAAAATACGCATAATTACGCATTTTGGCCGAAACTATGACTCGTCACTACACCTAATCAACGTGGTAATCAGTAGGTATAGTCACAAGGAACTATAACCATCGTGATTACGCTCACGTTGCGAAGTTCAAACAAACTTCGTGTTGACCCCAGACTGGTCAAAGAAGAAAGTCAAACACTGTTTGACTTTCAAGCTTGAAAAACTATAACAAGCACGAAAGAAACTTACAAAGTGTCCAAGCTAGGAAGTATTTGATCAAAATCAACTCAGGTATGAAGCCTCAAAGTGAAGCTTCAACTTAGAGCTGAAATTGGAATCAAATGTGCAAGTGTGAAGTGAAGTTTGGCTTGCTATTTATAGGAAAATCAAGTGCCATTGATCATTGCCAAGCGTCTTTGGGGGAATCAAAGCAAGATCTAATCCCTACACTTGTTATTCTCTGATTTGGCACCTTGATGAGCACACAAACCAGCCCATAGATTGAAGAAACCATGGGTAAAAACAAAGGAACAGCTGCTGATTGCAAGAAACTAGGTTCTGCTGATCTGGGGGTGGCTTATGGACTGTAAGTAAGGCCATACGGTCCGTATAGGACCTACAGACCAGCCAAATTTGAGAAATGACAGTTTTGGTCCCTCTGTGTGTTTTGTCGTGTTTTGGCACTTCTAACACCCGTCAATCCCATTTTTAAGATCCATAATGAAGTTAAAGTGTATGGAACATGAAATATGCTTGAAAACATCTTGGATGTCGGTTCGTTTGGTCGTACGGTTGCGTTGTTCGGTTAATTACGACGAAACACGAACGGATGCGAAAAACGATCCAAATTACACGACGAATGGAATTTTATCAAGCCAATCACTAAAATAATACATTTTAATGATTACATAAATTTTTTAATGTCCGGATATATTCAGAACGTAAGTTATGCGCGAAAATGCAAACTTATGCACTTTTTGACGCTTTTAGTCCCTATTGATCATATAAGTTTATTTTTGCGCACCAAACACATCAAAGCCAATTTCTAAGCTATGCAAAGGTTGTTTAGGGCATTTTAACTTATGATCAAGTTCCGGAATGTTTGATACTATGTGAATCAGCAGACTTTCGCAGTTTGACGCAAATAGTCCCTGAGTGTGAATAAACTTGTTTTGACACACCAAAGCTTTCAAAACCTGTTTCTAAGTTAAATAAAATTTATTTAAGGTATGTTAAGCCTATGTCACTATTCCAGAGCATTTTCCGTATTAAACTGATTACGTTTACGCAGCAGTTCGCGTTTAACTTTAAAGAAAGTGATTTAAAGCTTGAAAATGAATTAGAATCAAAATGTGAAATTGTAAAACCAAAATAAATAAATTTTTGAGACCAAAACGCATTGTTTCTTTGATAAAAGATAGTGTCCTACATCGTGTGTGTTTATGGAGCACAAGTGTCACATTCAAGTAGGTGATAAGGTATTATTAAAAGTTTCACCATGGAAAGGAATAGTCAGATTCGTTAAGAGAGGGAAGCTAAGCCCTAGGTATGTTGGACCTTTTGAGATATTTAGAAGAATAGGACCTGTAGCTTATCAGCTCCAACTTCCAGAGGAGATGGCAGGAATACATGATGTATTTCATGTATGTAATCTCAAAAAGTGTTTAGCAGACGAATCACTAGTGATACCTCTTAAGGATATAGAGGTAATGAAAAACTCAAGTTTATCGAGAAACCCGTCCAGATTGAAGATAGAAAGATCAAGAATCTCAAACATAAGAGATTAGTTCTGGTCAAAGTGAAATGGGATTCCAAAAGAGGACCAGAATACACTTGGGAACTCGAATCAGCGATGCAAAGGAAATACCCACACCTGTTCTAGTAGATCTCAAGGATGATATCCAAAACAAGGTGGGGAAGATATAACAACCCTCCTAAAATATTTTGGACACACTAAATGTCTTTAAATATACCCCGTACATAAGAACCGGCCCCGGAATGACCCTACACTTGTAAAAAACAATAAAAACCATGTTGGCAGTCGCTCGCGGGCTGCGACGGAGACCCATTGGTCTATCACGGCGCGTGACGACCCTTACTTCGGCGACACTGCATGATGCCACGTGTCCTTGCGATGTGTCAAGCCTACCCTTGACTCGACTAAGCTACCGCCGCCTTTTCAGGCTCTCTCGGGCTGCGAAGGCCTGAGCCTTTGTCACACCCCGACCACATAAAACAACAAATCGTGGCGGAAACGTTGGGGAGTGGATCGACAGAATTATTGTTACACAACCATTGTATTTGAAGTTTCATTTTATTTGAATTAAAAATATTACATTGTCTTAAAAACAAGGAAACATAACATAATTAAACTAGTCTTGCATCTTTTATTGTCACTAAGGCCCTAGTCTGCCTAAGTGTGTCTTGACCAACCCTATGCATCAGCTCTTGAAAAAACATGTGAAAATAGGTACGTCAGCATAAAAATGCCTGTGAGATACATAGGTTTAGTTGATGCAGGATTCATGACTTGTAAGTTTAAAAGAATTGTTTAACAAAAAGTAGTCATGAACCTTATAAAAGTGTTTTCTTTTATGAATCATACGAAAATCGAATAGAAAATCAGATGATATAAAAGAATAATGCTCGGTTAAATAAATAACCAAGTAAAAATGAAATCTGCATGAAATATGTCGTTCGTAAAACAATGTCTTATGTAAATATGTTATTTGTGTAAAATGTAACATGTTCTTGTTGAAATGATTTAGATAACGCTAAGATATGTAATATCATAAAAGCGCTTATATATAGGAAGTATCAGCGGCGTATCTACCATGCTTTTATCATATTATACATGCCTCATTATTTAAATCACTTATCAAAATAAACCACCTAAATGTCTTGTTTAAACCAATATCAAAATGTTCATGTATAATCAAATGTTATGTATGGCAAGCGAGAGTATCAACTTAAACCATAGGTAAAATGTACAAAACAATGTTTTTGCATAAATCATAGTTTAAATCAAAATGTTATGTTTTGCAAAATAAAACCATACTTTACTGATACAAACATTTATGTGGTAATGTTTATCGCATACATTCAAGCCTTGCGACTGAGGAGATAAACCTTCAAAACAAATTAAAGATTTATCAAAATTATGTATATCGGATTCTGTTATTCCTTACGTCCAAACAAACCTAGGATTCCAGGAATGGGAGTTGTCAAGTCCTATGGTACCACTACATACTACCGAGCGGGGTGATCAATGTTAATGAACGTATTTTTGAGTCGGTAAACAAACCAAATGTCATAACAAATGTAAGCATGTTATGTGAAAACAATGTACTAAGTATGCTAAATGAACATACATAGCAAAATATAAATGTGATGTAAATCAATGTGTACATATGCTGAAATAAACATATGAAACAAATGTATTTATGAAATCAATGTGCTAGCATGCTTAATCAACAAACGTAGCAAAGCCTAAATGAAATCATGTACTATATGCGTACTAATGAACATAACAAGTATATGTTATAAAAGCACAAAAACATGAAAGTAACAAATAGGCACATGTGTATCACCCCAAAATATTTGAAAACAGTAAAAGAGGGGACTATGTACTCACTTGATATTGCTTAGAAGTCTTGAAATAACAATCAAACAATGCTAGAAGGATCACGGAATCAATCGGCACCTAATATAGGTAACTACATTAAAAAAAACGGTACCTAAATCGAAAGATCAGATAAATGAGGTTTCGTAAACCAAATGAGTATTGGAACTCATATGATATGGTTTAACAAAGCCTACATACTAAGTCAGAACTTAACCTAAGTGCTTATGACCCGTTATGATCCGTTTAGGTAGCTTACGCTACTTTAACGTGTCATTTGCGCAAAAGCGCAAACGAGTTGTCTAACTAGTCCTGTGACAAGTATTATATGCCCTAACATGTTAAATAATCAGTTTAGTGGCAAAATTTAAGTTACATATGCTTAAAATGAAATTATGCCCAAAAAGGGCATTTTGGTCATTTACCTAAGGCGTATAAACTACTTATCATACAACTAATTAAACTAAGTGACCATAAGGTATAACCTCGGAAGGTTATTCCCTATATAACTATGGTCAAAAAATACGTTTGGTTGGCTCCTAATGATCGACGAAACGGTTCGGGTTCAAATGTCTAAGCGGTTGTCAAGACCACTTGACTTACGACCCTAAACAAGCACTAGACTAAAAGTGACGAATTAAACATGTTAAAACATGTTTAACTAAGTTAGAAAACAAGTTTGATATCAAAACAAAGGGTTTTGATACCCAAATATAGTTTCGTTGCAAAATACGCATAAACACGTATTTTGACCGAAACACTTCGACTAATCAACGTGGTAATCAGTAGGTATAGTCACAAGGGACTATAACTGTGACATCTGTACTTGTAATCATTGTATAAAATTTAAACAGTTCAATTATTAATAAACAATGTGATTTAATCCCAATATTTGTTTATTTATGTTTGACATTTTACAAGTTTTGATTTTGTTCGATTTCAAACTCTAAATCCCTTTCTGGAAAGTTATATGCAAACTGATGCGTAAACGTAATCAGTTTAACACGACAAATACTCCAGAACATTAACATATGCTTAACATACCTAAAATAACCTTTACATAACTTAGAAATAAGTTTTAAAAGGTTTGGTATGGCAAAATCAAGTTTATTCGATCGCAGGGACTAATTGTGACAAAGTATGAAACTATGCCTATTTGTATAGTAACGAACACTCCAAAACTTGATCGTAAGTTAAACATACCCTAAATATCCTTTACATAGCTTAGAAATAGGCTTTGAGGGGTTCGGTATGCGAAAATAAACTTATTGGTCAATCAGGGACTAAAAGCGTCAAAAAGTGCATAAGTTTGCATTTACGTGCATAAGTGCATAAGTTGGCATGCTAAATTTCCATTCGTCGCACAATTTGGATCGTTTTTCATGTCCGTTCGAGTTTCGTCGTAATTAACCGAACAACGCAACCGTACGACCAAACGAACCGGCATCCGAGATGTTTTCAAGCATATTTCATGTCCCTTATACTTTGGCATCATTTTAGAGCCTTTAAAATGGGTTAACGGGGTTTAAATGTGTCAAAAATGGCATCTAAAACTTTCAGGGACCATTTCTGCCATTTCTCTATTCTGCCCTCATGCCACGCGACGGCTCCTGCCCCCATCTGTCGCGCCACACGACGGCTGCATCTGGGCAGAAACCTGTTTTCTGCAAACAACAGCCACTCCTTGGTTTTTCTTCATGGTTTTAACAAACCTTGAGCTGGTTTTGGACTCCCCTAGTAATCTAATTTAGTGGGTAACACTTGTAAGGTCCAGATTGAAGCTCAAAAACCAAGAAACGATCCTAACGGTTGTCGAAAATCTATAAACACCCATGAGATTTCATTCCACACTTGCTCAAATCTGATTTTCCTCTCATTTATGCACAATAGGAGCTATGCCTTCTGGTTGAAGGCTACTTTCTTCTTGTCTTCTTGTTCTATCTTCAAGCTTTGGACCTCTTTTAAGCTTCTTTCATGCTTTTATGCATTTTAAGCATGAAAGTCAAACAGTGTTTGACTTTCTGCTTTGACCAGCTTATGGTCAACACAAAGTTCGCTTGAACTTTGCAATGTGAGCGTAATCACGATGGTTATAGTCCCTTGTGACTATACCTACTGATTACCACATTGATTAGGCGTAGTGATGAGTCAAAGTTTCGGTTAAAATACGTGTTAACGCGTATTTTGCAACGAAGCTATTTTTGGGTATTAAAACACTTTATTTTGATATCAAACTTGTTTCCTAACTAAGTTAAACATGTTTTAACATGTTTAACTTGCCACTTTTAGTTTAGTGCTTATATAGGGTCGTAAGATAAGCGGTCTAAACAACCGCTTAGACTTTCGAACACGACCCGTTTGGTCGATCATCAGGATCCGACTAAACATATTTTTGTGACCTTAGTTGCATAGGGAATAACTTTCTGAGGTTATACCTTATGGTCACTTCGTTTAGTTAGTTGTATGATAGGTAATTTATATGCCTTAGGAAAATGACCAAAATGCCCTTTTATCGCATAATTTCATTTTAAGCATATGTACCCTAAATTTTGTCACTTAAACTAATTATGCAACATATTTAAACATGTTTGGGCATATAATACTTGTTATAGGACTAGTTAGGCTACTCGTTTGCGCTTTTGCGTAAATGACGCGTTAAAGTAGCGTAAGCTACCTAAACATTAGGATCATAAGCACTCAGGTTAGGTTCCGTTTTAGAATATTGGCTTTCTTAAACCATATCACAAGAGTTCCAATACTCTTTCAAGCATTACTTGATTGTTATCTCAAGACTTTTAAGCTATAACAAGTGAGTAGATAGTCCCCTCTTTTACCGTTTTCAAATATTTTGGGGTGAAACACATGTGCCTACTTGTTACTTTCGTGCTTTTCATGCCTTCATGACATAAACTTGCTATGTTCATTAGTACGTATATAGTACATGATTTCATTTATGCTCTGCTATGTATGTTGATTTAGCATGCTAGCACATTGATTTCATAAACACATTTGTTTCATATGTTTATTTCAGCCTATGTACACATTGATTTACATCATATTTCTGCTATTTATGTTCTTTTAGCATACTTAGTACATTATTTACACATAACATTCTTACATTTGGTTTGTTTAACGGGACAGAAATACGTTCATTAACATTGATTACGCGCGCTCGGTAGTATGTAGTGGTACCATAGAAATTGACAACTCCCGTTCCTGGCTTCCTAGGTTTGTTTGGAAGTCGGGAATGACTAAATCCGATATACATAATTTTGATAAATGTTTAATTCATTTAAAGGTTTGTCTCCCCAGTCGCAAGGCTTGAATGTATGCGATAAACATAACCACATAAGTGTTTGTATCAATAAAGCATGGATTTTGCAAAACATAATTTTTGACTTAAACTATGATTTACTCAAGTACATTGTTTTGTACATTTTACCTATGGGGTTGAGTAATACTATTATTCACCATACATTTCATTTGATTATACATAAACATTATACATATCGTTTGAGTAGTTACATTTACTTGCCATACATAACATTTGATTATACAAGACATGGTTTACATTTAACAATTGGTCATTTATGATACATAAAACTTTTTGACATTTGTTTAAACAAGACAATTTTGATGGTTATTGTTAAATGGTTGACATAACGAGGCGACGTGTAATATGATAAAAGCATGGTGGATACGCCGCTGGTACTTCCTATATATAAGTGCTTTGATGATATTATATACCATAGCGTTATTTTATACAAACAACATATTTTCACAAGATATGGTTTTACAAACACCATAACTTATACAAATTCATTATTACTTGGTTCTTTATGTCACACCCCGACCACGTATAACATACAAAGCGTGGCGGAAACATCGGGGAGTGTTGCAACAGAATTAATTGTTTCATAACCATGGCATACAAAGTTTTATTTATTTATTAAACAAGGGTGTTACATTGTTTCAAACAGGAAAATTAAAGAGTTCAGAACATAATTAAACATAGTCTATCTTCTTTTAAAGTCTCTAAGGCACAGGTCCGCCCTAGTATCATGATCAACATCCTATGGAAAAGCACCTGAAAACACATGTGAAAATAGGTACGTCAGCATAAAAATGCCTGTGAGATACATAGGTTTGTGAAAATAAGATTCATGACTTGTATTTGAGAAAATGTTTAGTCATGAACCTTGTAATTTGCTTTGTCTTGTAAATCATTTGAAAAACGATAAGATCAGTTGATATGTATAAGTAAATGTAAGGTTAAATGAATAACCATGTAAAATGAGTTTGTATAAGATAAGTTGATTGTAAAACAATGTCTTATGAAAAGTATGTTATTTGTATAAAATGTTATATGTATCAAACTGAAATGATTCAAATAACGTTATGCTATGTAATATTATACAAACACTTATATATAGGAAGTACCAGCGGCGTATCCACCATGTTTGTATCATATTACACACGTATCGTTACTTAATCACTTAATCAAACCAAACCATAAAGATGTAAAATGTTCATGTACAAACCAATTGTCAAGTGTTATTGTGTAAACCATGTCAAAATGTCTATGTCCAATGTAAACCACCAAATGTGTATATCAATGTCAAAATGTTTATGTTCAATGTAGATCATGTAATGTGTAACCAAAATGTCATGTATGGTAAGTGAAATGTATCAACTAAACCATATGTAAAATGCACAACAACAAGGTATTGAAGTAAAACACAGTTTAAATCAAAGTCATGTTGTGTGTAACAAATGCATGCTATACTGATACAAACATTTATGCGGTATTGTTAATATGCATACATCCAAGCCTTGAGACTGAGGCGATAAACCCTTAAACAAATTAAAGATTTATCTAAATTATGTATATCGAATTCGGTCATTCCTTTCTGTCCCCTTTCCCTGGGATGTCCGGAATGGGAGTTGTCAATTCCTATGGTACCACTACCTACTAACGAATGGCATGATCAATGTTAATGAATGTATTGTCCCATGTTAAACAAACCAAATGTTATACCAAAAATGGAAGCATGTGATGCACTAAGTATGTAATCAAATGAACATACATAGCGTGAAAATGTAATGTAAAACGATGTACTAAGTAATGCACACAATGGGCACACCTAGCATGAAATGTAATGTAAAATAATGTACCAAGTAATGCACACAATGGGCACACCTAGCATGAAATGTAATGTAAAACAATGTACCAAGTAATGCACACAATGGGCACACCTAGCATGAAATGTAATGTAAAACAATGTACTAAGTAATGCACACAATAGGCACACCTAGCATGAAATGTAATGTAAAACAATGTACTAAGTAATGCACACAATGGGCACACCTAGCATGAAATGTCATGTAAAACGATGTACTAAGTAATGCACACAATGGGCACACCTAGCATGAAATGTAATGTAAAACGATGTACTAAGTAATGCACACAATGGGCACACCTAGCATAAAATGTATTGAAATCATGTACTATAATGTACTAACGAACATAGCATGTATATGATGTGAAAACGGAAAGCATTAAAGTAACAAGTAGGCACATGTGTTCCACCCCAAAACAGTTTGGAAAACAGTAAAAGAGGGGTCTATGTACTCACTTGTGATTGCTCAGATGTCTAAAGATAATCACCAAGTAATGCTAGAGATCTCGGAATCAAACGGCACCTAGTATAGGTAACTATGTTAATAAACCGGACCTATCTCGGAAGACTGGGTAGCATTAGGGTTTGTAAACCAAATGAGTGTAGGAACTCACGTGATATGGTTTAACAAAGCCTACATGCTAAATGAAACTTAACCTAAGTCTTATTGACCCATTATGATCCGTTTAGGTAGCTTATGCTACTTTAACGTATCGTGCGCGTGAAACGCGTTCGGACCGCCTAACTAGTCCTATGACAAGTATTATATGCCTAAACATGTTAAATAATCAGTTATATGACAAAAGTTTAGGTTACATATGCTAAATTACCAATTATGTATGAAAAGGGTATTCTGGTAATTTACCTAAGGCATATAAACTACCTATCATACAACTACTTAAACGTCGTGACCATAAGGTATAACCTCGGAAGGTTATTCCCTACACTATGGTCACCTAATGTATTTGGTCGGATCCTAATGATCGACCAAACTGGGTCGGGTTCGAAGGTATAGGCGATTTATTAGATCGCCTACCCTACGACCCTAGACAACGTGGTAATCAGTGGGCATAGTCCCAAGGGACTATGACCAACGTGATTACACTCACGTTGCGAAGTTCAAACGAACTTCGCATTGACCATTACTGGTCAACGCTGAAAGTCAAACAAAGTTTGACTTTCTGACTCGAAAAGCAGTAAAATAAGGAAAAGAACGAAAGAATACTTACGAAGGGTCCCCGAATGCTAATCTAGATCAATATAGTTCAGGTATGAAACAAAGGTTTCAACTTAGAACACAATTAATCAGATTCTAGTGAGAAATAAGGTTGGGGTAATGGGGTATTTATAGTTTTCGGTGAACCGTTGAGATCGTTTCATGGAAAAGGAGGCACGATCAATACCGTACACTTGTCGGAATGTTATGGTGACTAATTTGGCCACTCACCATAAGGTATCAACACTTGGCAAGGGAAATGGGAGTGGAAACCAGCTGCAAACAGGCTGTTTAAACATTGCACCTGGTCTGGAGACCCCTAGCGCACCGCTACGCTAAAAGTGTAGCGCACCGCTAGGCTTAAGTTTGACAGATTTACACTTTTGGTCCCTGTCATGCATTCAGCCCATTTTCGACACGTTTAAGGCCCGTTAACCCCATTTCAAAGCTCTAAAATGAAGTTAAAGTATAGGGATCTTAAAATGTGCTCAAAAATATCTCCGATGTCGGTTCGTTTAACCGTACGGTTGCGTTGTTCGGTTAATTACGACGGAATGCGCACAAGCGCGAAAAACGATCCAAATGACGCGATGAATGGATTTTTCTTATGGCGAACACTAAAATATAATATAGTCATGCTTACATAAATTTTTGGATGTCCGGATGTATTCAGAACGTAAGTTATGCGCGAAAATGCAAACTTGTGCACTTTTTGACACTTTTAGTCCCTGAATGACCCAAAAGTTTATTTTAGCATACCGAACCCCTCAAAGCCTATTTCTAAGCTATGTAAAGGATATTTAAGGTGTGTTTAACTTATGGTCATGTTCCGGAATGTTCGTTACAGTTCAAATTGACATACTTTCGCAGTTTGTCATATTTAGTCCCTGTAAGCGAATTAACTTGTTTTTGCCATACCAAAGCCTTCAAAACTTATTTCTAAGTTATGTAAAGGTTATTTAAGGTATGTTGAGTATATGTTGATGTTCCGGAGTATTTCTCGCATTAAACTGAGTACGTTTACGCACTAGTTTGCGTATAACTCTCCAGAAAGCGATGTAGAGTTTGAAATTACATAAAAGTCAAAACATGAAAAATGTATAACATAACAAAACAAACATTGGGATCAAATAACATTGTTTTATTGATAACAGAACTGTTCATAGTGATTACAAGCACAGTTGTTACAGTCTCCCCTACTTGTGGAAATTTCGTCCCGAAATTTATTTAGAGGAAACTCGTGGAAAAAGATGTGGATATTTCGCCTTCATTTGATCCTCGCGTTCCCAAGTAAACTCGGGTCCACGTTTAGCTTCCCAGCGAACTTTGACCAAAGGAATGCGCTTGCGTTTAAGCCACTTGACTTCACGTTCCATGATTTCCACTGGTTTCTCAACAAATTTCAGTGTTTTGCCAACACGAATTTCGTCAAGCGGTATGGAGTAGTTCTCATCAGCTGTACACTTCTTGAGATTTGATATGTGAAAAGTTGGATGAACATTTCCCAGTTCAGGAGGTAACTCAAGTCTGTAGGCTACCTTTCCGATTCTTTCGACGATCTTGAATGGTCCAACGTATCTAGGTGCAAGTTTTCCTTTCTTTCCAAATCTGATCACACCTTTCCAAGGTGAGACCTTAAGTAATACACGATCACCGACATGAAATTCCAAGGGTTTGCGTTTTGGGTCCGCGTAAATCTTCTGACGGCTTCTAGCTGCCTGAAGGTTATCACGAACTTTCTTGACCTTGTCAGTTGTCTCTAAAATGAGGGCAGGTCCAGTAATTTGAGCCTCGCCAATCTCATTCCAGCAGACTGGTGAACGACATTTTCGACCATAGAGAGCCTCGAAAGGAGCCATTTTGATGCTAGTGTGATAACTGTTGTTGTGGGAGAATTCAATCAATTTAAGATGTGAATCCCAGCTACCACCAAAATCGATCACACAAGCTCTTAGCATATCCTCCAGGGTCTGGATTGTTCTCTCAGATTGACCATCCGTTTGCGGATGATAGGCTGTGCTCAGATTAAGTTGGGTCCCCATAGCAGATTGCATGGTTCTCCAAAAATGAGAAGTGAAACGAGCATCTCTGTCAGAAATGATGTTCAAAGGAACACCATGTCGAGCCACAATTTCATCTACATAGATTTGAGCAAGTCTGTCAGTAGGAAAATCCTCGCGGATTGGCAAGAAATGTGCTGACTTTGTAAGACGATCAACGACTACCCAGATGGCATCATGACCTTTCTTTGTGCGCGGGAGTTTGGTAACAAGATCCATAGTAATGTTTTCCCATTTCCAAACTGGGATCTCTGGTTGCTCCAATAAACCAGATGGACGCTGATGTTCAGCCTTAACCTTAAGACAAGTAAGGCATTTGGATACATATAAGGCAATGTCTTTCTTCATACCAGGCCACCAATAGTGAATACGAAGATCCTTATACATTTTATCTGAGCCCGGATGAATAGAATAGCGAGACTTATGGGCTTCATCCATAAGCAAGGTACGAAGATCATCCTGGCTTGGGACCCACAAACGGTCCATGAAGTAATATGATCCATTGTCCTTCAGTTCCAGAGCAGGTGTTATGTGATAGGGAAATTCCTTATCCATTAATCCTTGTGAAACACAAGATTGTTGAGCTTGAGAAATGCGTGCTTGAATATCGGATCGAGCTTGAATAACAGATCGAACACGTACACAATGAAGCTTAGTACGTTCCTTACGACTCAATGCATCAGCTACGACATTCGCCTTACCAGGATGGTAGCGAATTTCGCAATCATAGTCGTTTAGAAGCTCAACCCAACGTCGTTGCCTCATGTTGAGTTCTTTCTGGTTGAAGATATGCTGAAGACTTTTGTGGTCAGTGAGAACCACACATTTTGTACCGTACAAATAGTGTCTCCAGATCTTGAGAGCAAAGACAACTGCACCCAACTCAAGATCATGAGTGGTGTAGTTCTTCTCATGTATCTTCAACTGCCTCGATGCATAAGCTATGACTTTGTTCCTTTGCATAAGAACACAGCCAAGACCCAATTTCGATGCATCACAATACACAACAAAATCATCATCACCCTCAGGCAATGATAGAACAGGCGCATCGCAAAGCTTCTGCTTCAAGTGTTGAAAAGCTTCCTCTTGTTTGTATCCCCAATAAAAGGGCATTTTCTTCTGAGTTAGAGCAGTTAGAGGAACTGCAATCTTCGAGAAGTTTTCTATGAAGCGGCGATAATAACCCGCTAGACCAAGAAAAGAACGAACTTCAGTAGGAGTAGTAGGTGTATCCCAATCCTTAATCGCACTGATCTTGGAGGGATCTACATGAATACCCCGTTCGTTGATAACATGCCCCAAAAATTGAACTTCTTTAAGCCAAAATTCGCACTTGGAGAATTTGGCGAAAAGTTGCTCTTTCTTTAGGAGTTCAAGGGTAAGACGAAGATGTTGCTCGTGGTCAGCTTGCGTCTTAGAGTATATCAAGATGTCATCAATAAAAACAATGACGAACTGATCCAAATAAGGTTTACAGACCCTATTCATTAAGTCCATGAAAACAGCCGGAGCATTAGTCAAACCGAATGGCATGACTGTGAATTCATAATGCCCATAACGAGTACGGAACGCTGTCTTCGGAATGTCTTCTTCTTGCACACGAAGTTGATGATATCCGTAACGTAGATCAATCTTCGAAAAATAAGAAGCACCCTGTAGCTGATCAAAGAGGTCGTCTATGCGAGGTAAGGGATATCGATTCTTGATGGTAAGCTTGTTAAGCTCACGATAATCGATACACATCCTAAAGGATCCATCCTTCTTCTTGACAAAAAGAACTGGAGCACCCCAAGGTGAAAAACTAGGACGTATAAAACCTTTGTTAGAGAGCTCTTGAAGCTGTTTAGACAACTCTTGCATCTCAGATGGTGCAAGACGATATGGAGCTCTGGCAATGGGATTTGCACCAGGTACGAGATCAATGCGGAACTCGACTTGGCGTGCTGGAGGTAGACCAGGTAAATCTTCAGGGAACACTTCAGAATAATTCCGAACGACAGGAATATCTGAAATAGACTTACCCTTGCCTTTATCTTCTGTAACATGTGCTAAGAAAGCCACATAGTTCTTCTGCAGATACTTCCGAGCTTTAAAACAAGACATAAGTTTGAGACCAACGGTAGGCTTCTCACCTTGAACCTGCAGGATCTCGCCTGTCGAAAGCGGCACACGAACAATCTTCTTAGAACAAACTATCTCTGCGTGATGCTTGGATAACCAATCCATTCCCACAATAACGTCGAAGCTTCCAAGTTGCATAGGCGTGAGATCGATAGGGAAAAGATGGTCATTTAGGTTCAATTGGCAGTTGTGAAGAACAGAATCCAGAATAATGGGTTCACCACTAGCAACCTCTACTGTCAAAGATTTGCCTAGTTTCGTTCTAGACACGCGAAGCATAGGCTCAAAAGACAAAGACACGAAACTCTTATCGGCACCAGAATCGAAAAGAACAGATGCAGGCTGATTATTAATAAAGAACGTACCGTTCACCACATTATCGTCAGCCTGTGCCTCTTGGGCATTCATGTTAAAAACTCGGCCTCGAGCCGGAGCCTGATTCTGGTTCTGGTTCTGGTTCGCCAGTCTTGGGCACCGATTCCTATAGTGGGTCAGATCCCCACAATTGTAACAAGCACCTGGTAGGTATTGTGGTCGTGCAGCTTGACCCTGTTGCGGAGCAGGAGGCTGAGCAACTTGTTGAGCCGGGTTCTGAACTGCGCGATTCTGAGCAAACCGACAAACATCGGCAAGATGACCTGACTTCCCACAGCTAGTACAGAAACGGCACTGATGTTGCGGCTGATGGTGACTGTTGCACCTATTGCACAAAGGTGCATTCCCTGTATAGGGTTTCTTCGCTGGAGGCTGTGCGGGTTGATTGGGAACTGCCTGATTAGCTTGGGCAGTGACAACAAAATTTTGGGAAGCCTTACGCTTCCTTGACCTCTTCGAAGAACCAGAGTTCTTCCCATTCAAGTTTTGACCTTTCTTGCTATCACTCTTGTCAGCCGACTGTTTCTTGCCCTTGTCACCCTTCCTGTGTAACTTGTTCTTCCGGATCTGCGACTCAGTCAGTGTCGCTGATAACTCGATTGCCTGACGAAGTGTGGCAGGGTTACTACCAGTAAGAATGTCTTGTACTGAGTCAGGTAGGCCATCGATGTATCTCTCGATAGCCTTGTCGAGTGGGGTAACCATAGTCGGGCAAAGCAAACTCAACTCTTCAAACCGATCAGTATAAGCCCTGTGCTCACCACTATCTTGCTTTAAATCATCAAATTCCTTCTCCAAAGCTCGTTGCTCATGACGAGGACAGAATTCCCTCATCATAAGGGCTCTGAGTTCAGCCCAAGTCTGTGCGAGAGCAACTTCTGCACCCCTATCTCTCATAACCCCGTTCCACCATGTCAAAGCCCTCTTCTGAAATACGCTCGAAGCAAACTCAACTTTGCGATTATCCGGACACTGCACATGGCGAAAAATATTCTCACTGCTCTCGAACCACTGAAGAAGCCCAGTCGCTCCTTCAGAACCACTAAACTTGAGTGGTTTAGCCTGATTAAAATCCTTGTATTTGCATGGAACATTGTTGTTGTTGTTGGCTTGATTCCATTGAGCAAAGAGATTTGGAAACTGAGCAGCCATCTGTTGCGCAATAATTTCTGCCAGCTCGGCAGTAGCTATCTGGTTCTCGCGTCGAGGAGGCATTCTAAAAGAGGAAAACATGTAAAGGAACGAGTGAGATGATTGGATGAAAAGAATGAGATGAAACAAAATCAACAAAAGCAAAGATGGTGGTCATTCGTCCGTATCACAAAGCAAACAAACGACACACAGTGACTAATCAAAGTAAATGGGTCAAAAATAATGTATTAGCGAAGACATGCTCGCCTATAAGTGAACACTCACTCCAAGAATTCCCAGGTAAGCACAACTGGTCTCGCGTCTGGTTGAGATGTATACGAAGTGCTTGCCTAGACAGAAAACCCAGAATACAGGCATTCACCCTTCCAGTTTGCACATGTTCACATTATTTAAAACCCAAAACGTTTGACGGGATTTTGAAAATTAGAAGGCACAAGGCCAAAAACCAAACTTGAAAAGGGTTCAAAACCATATAACAGAGGGTTTAAAACCTTACAATTGAGGGTTCAAAACCTTGTAATAAATCATTCAAAAACAGATGATTGTTTTTCAAAAATCGTTTCGGAAAATTTTTTGGCTTTTGTTCTGATAATCACCTAAGGATAGGTGATGTGTATGTTTTAAGATCTAAACACAAATAATTTGTGTTAGGGTCCTAGAAAAGTTATAGTCTAGGTCAAAGCATTACTAATAACCTAATTCCCTATAACCATTGGCTCTGATACCAACTCTTCTGTCACACCCCGACCACGTATAACATACAAAGCGTGGCGGAAACATCGGGGAGTGTTGCAACAGAATTAATTGTTTCATAACCATGGCATACAAAGTTTTATTTATTTATTAAACAAGGGTGTTACATTGTTTCAAACAGGAAAATTAAAGAGTTCAGAACATAATTAAACATAGTCTATCTTCTTTTAAAGTCTCTAAGGCACAGGTCCGCCCTAGTATCATGATCAACATCCTATGGAAAAGCACCTGAAAACACATGTGAAAATAGGTACGTCAGCATAAAAATGCCTGTGAGATACATAGGTTTGTGAAAATAAGATTCATGACTTGTATTTGAGAAAATGTTTAGTCATGAACCTTGTAATTTGCTTTGTCTTGTAAATCATTTGAAAAACGATAAGATCAGTTGATATGTATAAGTAAATGTAAGGTTAAATGAATAACCATGTAAAATGAGTTTGTATAAGATAAGTTGATTGTAAAACAATGTCTTATGAAAAGTATGTTATTTGTATAAAATGTTATATGTATCAAACTGAAATGATTCAAATAACGTTATGCTATGTAATATTATACAAACACTTATATATAGGAAGTACCAGCGGCGTATCCACCATGTTTGTATCATATTACACACGTATCGTTACTTAATCACTTAATCAAACCAAACCATAAAGATGTAAAATGTTCATGTACAAACCAATTGTCAAGTGTTATTGTGTAAACCATGTCAAAATGTCTATGTCCAATGTAAACCACCAAATGTGTATATCAATGTCAAAATGTTTATGTTCAATGTAGATCATGTAATGTGTAACCAAAATGTCATGTATGGTAAGTGAAATGTATCAACTAAACTATATGTAAAATGCACAACAACAAGGTATTGAAGTAAAACACAGTTTAAATCAAAGTCATGTTGTGTGTAACAAATGCATGCTATACTGATACAAACATTTATGCGGTATTGTTAATATGCATACATCCAAGCCTTGAGACTGAGGCGATAAACCCTTAAACAAATTAAAGATTTATCTAAATTATGTATATCGAATTCGGTCATTCCTTTCTGTCCCCTTTCCCTGGGATGTCCGGAATGGGAGTTGTCAATTCCTATGGTACCACTACCTACTAACGAATGGCATGATCAATGTTAATGAATGTATTGTCCCATGTTAAACAAACCAAATGTTATACCAAAAATGGAAGCATGTGATGCACTAAGTATGTAATCAAATGAACATACATAGCGTGAAAATGTAATGTAAAACGATGTACTAAGTAATGCACACAATGGGCACACCTAGCATGAAATGTAATGTAAAATAATGTACCAAGTAATGCACACAATGGGCACACCTAGCATGAAATGTAATGTAAAACAATGTACCAAGTAATGCACACAATGGGCACACCTAGCATGAAATGTAATGTAAAACAATGTACTAAGTAATGCACACAATGGGCACACCTAGCATGAAATGTAATGTAAAACAATGTACTAAGTAATGCACACAATGGGCACACCTAGCATGAAATGTCATGTAAAACGATGTCCTAAGTAATGCACACAATGGGCACACCTAGCATGAAATGTAATGTAAAACGATGTACTAAGTAATGCACACAATGGGCACACCTAGCATAAAATGTATTGAAATCATGTACTATAATGTACTAACGAACATAGCATGTATATGATGTGAAAACGGAAAGCATTAAAGTAACAAGTAGGCACATGTGTTCCACCCCAAAACAGTTTGGAAAACAGTAAAAGAGGGGTCTATGTACTCACTTGTGATTGCTCAGATGTCTAAAGATAATCACCAAGTAATGCTAGAGATCTCAGAATCAAACGGCACCTAGTATAGGTAACTATGTTAATAAACCGGACCTATCTCGGAAGACTGGGTAGCATTAGGGTTTGTAAACCAAATGAGTGTAGGAACTCACGTGATATGGTTTAACAAAGCCTACATGCTAAATGAAACTTAACCTAAGTCTTATTGACCCATTATGATCCGTTTAGGTAGCTTATGCTACTTTAACGTATCGTGCGCGTGAAACGCGTTCGGACCGCCTAACTAGTCCTATGACAAGTATTATATGCCTAAACATGTTAAATAATCAGTTATATGACAAAAGTTTAGGTTACATATGCTAAATTACCAATTATGTATGAAAAGGGTATTCTGGTAATTTACCTAAGGCATATAAACTACCTATCATACAACTACTTAAACGTCGTGACCATAAGGTATAACCTCGGAAGGTTATTCCCTACACTATGGTCACCTAATGTATTTGGTCGGATCCTAATGATCGACCAAACTGGGTCGGGTTCGAAGGTATAGGCGATTTATTAGATCGCCTACCCTACGACCCTAGACAACGTGGTAATCAGTGGGCATAGTCCCAAGGGACTATGACCAACGTGATTACACTCACGTTGCGAAGTTCAAACGAACTTCGCATTGACCATTACTGGTCAACGCTGAAAGTCAAACAAAGTTTGACTTTCTGACTCGAAAAGCAGTAAAATAAGGAAAAGAACGAAAGAATACTTACGAAGGGTCCCCGAATGCTAATCTAGATCAATATAGTTCAGGTATGAAACAAAGGTTTCAACTTAGAACACAATTAATCAGATTCTAGTGAGAAATAAGGTTGGGGTAATGGGGTATTTATAGTTTTCGGTGAACCGTTGAGATCGTTTCATGGAAAAGGAGGCACGATCAATACCGTACACTTGTCGGAATGTTATGGTGACTAATTTGGCCACTCACCATAAGGTATCAACACTTGGCAAGGGAAATGGGAGTGGAAACCAGCTGCAAACAGGCTGTTTAAACATTGCACCTGGTCTGGAGACCCCTAGCGCACCGCTACGCTAAAAGTGTAGCGCACCGCTAGGCTTAAGTTTGACAGATTTACACTTTTGGTCCCTGTCATGCATTCAGCCCATTTTCGACACGTTTAAGGCCCGTTAACCCCATTTCAAAGCTCTAAAATGAAGTTAAAGTATAGGGATCTTAAAATGTGCTCAAAAATATCTCCGATGTCGGTTCGTTTAACCGTACGGTTGCGTTGTTCGGTTAATTACGACGGAATGCGCACAAGCGCGAAAAACGATCCAAATGACGCGATGAATGGATTTTTCTTATGGCGAACACTAAAATATAATATAGTCATGCTTACATAAATTTTTGGATGTCCGGATGTATTCAGAACGTAAGTTATGCGCGAAAATGCAAACTTGTGCACTTTTTGACACTTTTAGTCCCTGAATGACCCAAAAGTTTATTTTAGCATACCGAACCCCTCAAAGCCTATTTCTAAGCTATGTAAAGGATATTTAAGGTGTGTTTAACTTATGGTCATGTTCCGGAATGTTCGTTACAGTTCAAATTGACATACTTTCGCAGTTTGTCATATTTAGTCCCTGTAAGCGAATTAACTTGTTTTTGCCATACCAAAGCCTTCAAAACTTATTTCTAAGTTATGTAAAGGTTATTTAAGGTATGTTGAGTATATGTTGATGTTCCGGAGTATTTCTCGCATTAAACTGAGTACGTTTACGCACTAGTTTGCGTATAACTCTCCAGAAAGCGATGTAGAGTTTGAAATTACATAAAAGTCAAAACATGAAAAATGTATAACATAACAAAACAAACATTGGGATCAAATAACATTGTTTTATTGATAACAGAACTGTTCATAGTGATTACAAGCACAGTTGTTACACTTTATTTAACCAAGCAGTATTCTTTTATATATCATTTGATTTTCTTGTCGCTTTTCATATGATTTATAAAAGAAAACATTTTCCTAAGATTCATGACTAACTTTTTGTTAAACAATTCTTTCAACTACAAGTCATGAATCCTAAATCAATAAACCTATGTATCTCACAGGCATTTTTATGCTGACGTACCTATTTTCACATGTGTTTTCATGAGCTGATGCATAGGGTCGTTCAAGATACACTTAGGCGGACTTGGGCCTTAGTGACATAAAAGAAGCAAGACTAGTTAATTATGTTATGTTTCTTTGTTTTAAGACAATGTAACCTATTTTTATTTAAAATATAACTTAACTTTAGATACCATGGTTGTGAAACAATAATTCTGCCACTCCACTCCCCGACGTTTCCGCCGCGGTTTGTTGTTTTACGCGGTCGGGGTGTGACGGAAGAGTTGGTATCAGAGCCAATGGTTATTGGGATTTAGGTTATTAGTAATGCTTTGACCTAGACTATAACTTTTCTAGGACCCTAACACAAGTTGTCTTGTGTTTAGATCTTAAAACATACACGTCACCTATCTTTAGGTGATTACCAAAACAAGAACACAATTTTCCAAAACGATTTTTGAAAATCAATCATCTATTCTTAGATGATTTGTTAAAAGGTTTTGAACCCTCCAAAATTCTAAAACGATTTTGAAAATAATCACCCACCCTTTGGACGATTCATTTTTGGTTTAATGCCTTCCAAGTTTTCAAAATCTCGTCAAAAGTTTGGGTCTAAATAATGTGAACACGTGCAATCTGGAAGGGTGGATGCCTGTACCTCGAGTTTTCTGTCTAGGCTAGAGTGTTCGTACAAATCCACATAATCGGACCCGTCACTCTTACCCGGGAACTCTTGGGGTGAGTGTCCACTTATAGGCTAAAGCATGTCTTCGCGATACATTGTTATGACCCATTTACTTTGATTAGTCACTGTGTGTCGTTTGTTTGCTTTGTGGTATGAACGAATGACCACAATCCATGCTTTTGTCAATATTTGTGTCATCTCATTTTTTTCATCTTATCATCTCACTCGTTTTCTCTCATGTTTTCTCTTTTAGAATGCCTCCTCGACGTGACAATCAGCTACCTAATGCCGAACTGGCAGCAATCATTACGCAGCAAATGGCTGTTGCACTCCCAAATCTCATCGCTCAAATAAACCAAGCCAACAATAACAACAATAATGCTCCATGCAACTTTAAAAGTTTCAATTCGGCTAAACCACTCAAGTTTAGTGGTTCAGAAGGAGCAACTGGGCTCCTACAGTGGTTTGAAAGCATTGCGAGCACTTTTCGTCTTGTTCAATGTCCTGATAATCGCAAAGTCGAGTTTGCTTCTAGCGTGTTCCAAAAGAGGGCTCTTACTTGGTGGAATGGGTTAATGAGAGATCGTGGTGCTAATGTCGCTTTGGGTCAGACTTGGGAAGAGCTTAGGGCTCTTATGATGAGGGAATTATGCCCTCATCACGAAGAAAGGGCATTAGAAAGAGAGTTTGATGATCTGAAACAGGATAGTGGTGAACATCGGGCTTATACTGACAGATACGAGGAGCTGAGTTTGTTATGCCCTACAATGGTTACCCCACTTGAAAAAGCTATCTAGAGGTATGTCGATGGTTCACCTGACCCCGTGTAAGACATCGTCACTGGTAGCAACCCTACCACAGTTTGTCAGGCCATCGAGTTAGCTACGACTTTGACTGACTCACAAATCAGGAAAGGTAAACTCCATAGGAAAGGTGATAAGAAACAGAACCATCAGTCTGACAAGAGTGAGAATGTCACACCCCCAAAATACCACATGCGGAAACACCGTGGGACGTGTGACGTACCAGGATCCAAGCCAGAAATCATATTGAACCAATAAGTAATAATTAAATAACATGTTCAATTCATTCGAAATAATTAAACCAAGTCATAAGTTAAACCAAAGTAAACGTTCAGCGGAAGAAAATAGTAATAGTTAATCAGCTGTTTCAAATCAAATGTTTAAAGCCAAGGTAACTAGTATCCAAGAGTCTCGATCCATGACCACTCCAGCAACTCCCAGTCAGTAAATCCATAATCAAGTATCTAACAACCTGCAAGCATGCAGACAAGTGTGTCAGACGACGCTGGTGAGTTTAAACTTTGTTAACACGTTCTAGTTACCAGATATGAGTTTAAGTCGATACAATGATTTGATGTTGTAATAACTCGTTTACCACTGATGGCTTAAAGTTGTTTTGCCCAAACCCCATTGCCTCTATCAAAGCAATGGTCAAGACTGGGATCATTAGTTCACTCCCAACCTCCCCGGTACGGTGTGAGGTTGCCAAACCTAAATAGCGCTATTAACTAATATCTCGTTGCCTCCCCGGCAACGATCGGTAGAGGGGACTTAGGTGATAGATATGCGATTATTAACAAACATCCCAATAACCCAGCATTCCTCCACGGAACGTTTACCAGATGTCCCTCCCCGGAACGCATGCTTGGAAAAGAGCAGTGAACTCACCTTGATTTGCTCGGTATGATTAATTACTTGTTCACAAATAATTCAGTCAAAGCGTACGGTATTCATGTACGCATATCAGTTTACATTCACAAGTTTACATACAAATGAAAGTATGCGTTACACACAGTGATTCCCAAATGGCACATAGTAGTTACATAACTCATTCAATCCACAGTTCACGTGTATGTTTTGTATTCATGCTTAACAGTTCAGTGTACTAGGTGTAAGACCCAAATCATGTCACTTGATTATTATTAAACATCGTTAATCAGTAGATACCATGGTTTTATTAATACAGTCATTCACTATTATACTTGCAATTTATGTAAACATCGTAACCCACTGTTCATGCGAAACCTCCCCCGGCGAAACATCCTTTATGACGAAACCTTACATGTTTCGTCAAGTTGCCATGTGACGAAAGTGTACAAGTTTCGTCAAGTTATCTAGTGACGAAAGTTTACATGTTTCGTCAAGTGACATGCGACGAAAGTATACAGGTTTCGTCGCTAACCTTAACAGACGGTTACTAACTCGTGTGATGCTAACAGTTTGACGGTTTCCTCTATTCAGATCAACTAATACTTTTAACCATGAACATATACCATGAATATGAACAATCATTAAACTAATCATACACATTTAGCAATCCACACAATGAATATAGATATACACAGATCATCTAGCAATCATTCGTGTTCCTATTTCCTCATATACAGTGTCAATCTATCGAGTCTTATATTAACAACCAACCCTAAATATATCCCTACTGTTGAATCCGATCAGTGTGTTATTGCAAGAACATTCATACCATCAAACCTAGAATAGAACAAGATCAACTACACAGGAAATCGAATCTGGATTGTAATAATAGGAACTAACTGAGAAGTGTTGATCATGAAGATTGGTTAGAGCGAAAGAAAGATAACGATACACACAAGAGCTTCAAGCTGGAACAGGATGCCGTCAAACTCTCAGAGATAGATTAGGGTTTGCTAAAGTGGTGTTCCGTAACCCTCATGCTTGTTTAAATAGATCAAACAGGACATTGGGCCACAACCGGTTCTAGGCCTAAGCCCCTCGCGATGAAACACTAGCCCACCAACAAAACCCATGTTTCGTCGGCCTCATGATGATGAAAGGTCTCTAGGTTTCGTCTAAGGTTTATGTTCAGGTTACTTGTCACACTAAATTTCCATTAAGCATTTATCTTAAGCTTTAAACAATGATCACTAACATAAATCACCAAACATAAACTCTTAATCATTCAAAGTTAATAAAATGATACAATGGGAGGCGAACTACAAAACAGGATTGCGAGATTAATGATAAAAAATGGAAAGGCCTTGAAATCTCGGGCTGTCACATCATCCCCTACTTGAAAGAAATTTCGTCCCGAATTTTGATAAGCAATCCAAAACAGCAAGACGTTAACTCAGGATGACTGTGGATTTTCCGCGGGTACCACATCATCCCCAACTTGAATGGGAATTTCGTCCCGAAATTCACTAGTTGCATTAGATTTAGACTTACCAGGCTTGGACTTGTCCTCTGGAAATAAGTGTGGGTACTTGAGCTTCATATGATCCTCGCGTTCCTACGTGAACTCTGGTCCACGTCTTGAGTTCCAACGAACTCTCACTATCGGAATACGGGTGTGCTTACGGACTTTAACCTCCCGGTCCATAATTTCTATTGGTTCTTCGATAAACTACAACTTGTCATCGATTTTCAGCTCTTGAAATGGTACGACCAATGCTTCATCAGACAAACACTTCTTTAATTGCGACACATGGAACACATCATGGACGTTACCTAACTCAGCAGGTAACTCCAATTTGTAGGCCACTTTACCAATCCTCTCCAGAATTTTAAATGGCCCCTCATAACAAGGGTTTAGCTTTCCGCATTTTCCAAAACGCACCACACCCTTCCAGGGTGAGACCTTCAACATAACATGATCATTAACTTCGAATTCCAAAGGTTTCCTATGCTTATCAGCGTAGCTTTTCTGACGGTCGCGTGCTGCTGCCATCCGATTCCTGATCAGAACAATCTTTTCCGAAGTTTCCAACACAAGTTCAGGGCCTGTGACCTGGCTGTCACCCACCTCAGCCCAACAGAGAGGTGAACGACACTTTCGTCCGTACAATGCTTCGAATGGAGCTGCCTGAATGCTGGTATGGTAGATATTGTTGTAAGATAACTCGATCAACGACAAATGTTTCTCCCAGCCTTTACCAAAATCAATCACACACGCCCGCAGCATGTGTTCCAGTGTCTGGATGCTTTGCTCACTTTGACCATCCGTCTGCGGGTGATTGGCAGTACTCATGTCGAGACGCGAGCCGAATGATTTCTGCATCGACTGCCACAAATCTGAGATGAAACGCGGGTCACGGTCAGAGATGATAGATGTCGGCACCCCGTGCCTATTAACCACCTCCTTAAGATAAACAGCAGCTAGTTGTGAGAACTTATCCGTTTCCTTGATCGCTAGAAAGTGTGCTGACTTCGTGAGACGGTCAACGATCACCCAAATGGTATCATTTCCGTTTTGAGTTCTGGGTAGCCCAGTGACAAAATCCATTGCGATTTGTTCCCATTTCCACATGGGTATCTCTGGCTGTTGCAGCAACCCAGACGGTTTCTGATATTCCACTTAAACCTTCGAGCAGGTTAAACATTTACTCACATAAGTCGCGATTTGAGCTTTCATATTTGGCCACCAATACATAACTCTAAGGTCCTGATACATCTTATCCGAACCTGGATGAACAGAGTATCGAGACTTGTGTGCTTCGTCCATCACAAGCTCTCTAAGGTTACCAAACAACGGAATCCATATCTGCTCCATAAAATAGTAAATACCATCTGATCTCTTCTAGAGTCGTTTCTCCATACCCCGTAAATACTCAGCTTCATAGTTTTCTTCTTTCAATGCCTCGTCCTAAGCCGAACGGATCTGATCAGGTAGGTTAGAATGAATGGTGAGCTGCAAGGTGTGAACACGTTTGGGTTTTGATTCCTTTCTACTAAGAGCGTCAGCTACAACGTTGGCCTTACCCGGATGATACTTGATTGCACAATCGTAGTCATTTAAAAGTTCTACCCAGCGACGCTGTCGCATATTCAAATCCTTCTGGTCAAAAATATGCTGAAGGCTCCGGTGGTAGGTATAAATAGTGCATTTAGTACCATACAAGTAATGCCTCCAGATTTGAGCGCAAATACAATAGCTCCCAACTCCAAATCGTGTGTCGTATAATTCCTCTCGGAAACTTTCAACTGTCGAGAGGTGTAAGCTATCATATTGTTGCGTTGCATCAGCACGCAACCAAGACCCTGTATGGAAGCATCACAGTATACTACTAAATCTTCTGTACCTTTAGGTAGAGACAGGATCGGTGCACTGCAGAGTTTCTTTTTTAATAAATGGAAAGTCTCTTCTTGTTTCGTTCCCCAAGAGTATACTACGCCCTTCTATGTTAATGAGGTGAGGGGTTGCGCGATCTTCGAAAAGTCTTTAATAAATCTACGATAATGCCCAGCGAGGCTGTTAGGATCTAACTTTGGTTTTGATTGTGTTTTCGTTTGAATTAAGATGAAGATGGATGAGTTGTGCAGCGGAATTAAGATGTAAACAAACTTTGCACACAATCAAACGAGATAATTGCTTTAATCAAACATTTTTCACAAGGAACCGAAAGATTGAATTTATTTAAAAAACGATTACAATGCAATGTCTGAATACAAACTCCCCCTCAGCCTGAGCTCACAGTGTTTGTTCGTACAGGAAGAAGATTTTGCAAAGAGCTAATAGAACAGTACAGAGCACTATTCTATTTATAGGCACAAGCAAACCACTGAGGCATCTAAGCTGACGTCACCATGAAAGTGACATCTAACCTCCTAACAAACTCTAACCTCTGATCTATACAACCTCTACTATGCTAACTACTGCTATTACATTTCATTACATAAAGACATCTAAACAACTGCTGCATCCTTCCACTAATGTGAACCCAGCAGTACTTGTCCGGATCAGCAGAGCTTGACTCAAGGCACTAGATTGAACAGCAGAGCTTTAGTCTTTCATCAGTCTTTTACTTGATCAGCAGTTTGTAGGTCAGTAGTTTGTACGATCAGTAGATAGGAAGTCAGCAAATGTTGAAACCACTTTCAAGGGGAGAGACTTATATTCATAACATCTGCTTATTCTGGATCCACTGCTCTGATCTAGTTTTGGCTTTAATTATCTTTTCCTTTGATAGGGTTCAATCCCAACAGAGACCAAGAAATTGTCGCACCTCGGAAGGGTTCTTTGGTGCCGCCCAATTTCTAACAGCTTCAACCTTTGCAGGATCCACGTGTATCCCCAATTCATTCACAATGTGTCCAAGAAAGTGTACCTCCCGAATCCAGAAGTCACACTTAGAAAACTTCGCATAGAGTTGCTCCTTTCTCAGGAGTTCCAAAATAAGACGCAGGTGCCGCTCGTGATCTTCCTTGCTCTTCGAGCAGATCAAAATGTCGTTGATGAATACTATAACGAAATCGTCGAGATTGTAGGATCTTGTGCGGACCCGAAATGAGTCAATCAGAGGAGTTCTACACAATATGAAAGGCGGAAACATACATATTGTGTGTGAGTCAGCAATATATTCACTTTTAACTGTCTTTCTATTGATCTGGTAACAATTACAAGACTGTAGACACTTCGACAGAGCTTCGCCGTCGGAAAACCTTAACCTAATTCCTTTTCAAATGACACAACCTAGCACCTATTTATAGACTTTCTAATTCCGCTTGAACATGACTCAAGCGGAATCATAGTTCAAACGAAATTACAAATTCAAAACGAAATAAAATAACTCAAATGGAATTACATGCTCAAATGGAATTATCCATCTCAAGCGGAATTAGCCATTTGACTTGAATTCTCAATCTTCGTGCTCTGAACAATGCAAGACTCGATACAAGACGAAATCAACAGACGTATGCACCAACAGACTCCCCCTCGGATGTTAACGAGTCTTAAGTGTCGAGTCTTCAACGTCTTCAGTCTTTATCAGTCTGATTGCTCTCTGAAGTATCTAACAGTGTAGGCATCCTCAAACTTTATCTCTTTCTTCTCCTCTTCAGCATCAATAAACTCTCCTCGAACAATCTCATATCCCCTTGGATGTTGATCATAATCTGGCATTCATAAAATCAGGATTGAGACCTGTCTTTATTTTCAAACTCAGAATCCAGGCTATCCTGCACATCCTCTACCTCACAATAAATTTCACAAATTTAACATTTTACAAATTTATATAACCAGACTCCTCTTCAAATTTATCCAGAATGATTTAACAATGTTAATAACTGATGACCACTTGTAAGAATATACAAAATCTTTTCTCATTTAAACACAGACTCACCCTCACCACATGCTCATCATATTTAGCACTCAGAATTTTGAAAATCATCTCTCCAACATCAGTTGTCGAAAATCTTTTTGGATTTTTCAAAATATATGCTAAAACACACTAAAAATCTTTTTGAATGAAATAAAATGCAGTAAACAAATATATACAGACACTATTTTTGTGAGTTTATGTAAGAGGATCATATCAGTTTTTGACAAGTCACGAGTACCGTTGAGCTTAGTTACACATTAAGAATTAAACAATTCACTTAGATTGCCGATATACTGATCCACTTAAATTTTCACACAAATTTCAACTGATTCAGGATATGAATTAGGTGTATTAAGGACTTAAACTCATTCATGTGTCCCACCTCTTGAATATACTCCCGCATCCAGATCCCAATATTCAGTCTTACAGGTGAGTATACCACAGATGATATCTGTAAGGGGTTAAATGCAAAGAACCATGTGAGCTCAGGTAAGAACTTCCGTTCATCAGAGAGATGACGACTTCGACTTTTGGTGGGTCCCCTTTAGAGGATCTTTTTTACAACAGCACATGATTAGCATTTTTCAATGTTTCATCATTTTTTATGCTGCGGGCAGGCTTTTATTTCAAGCAAGCGTAAAGTATTCTCTGGGGACTAGGCCATTGCTTCCGCAAAATCAGAAGTCCCGGGATAATACCCTAGATATCACTGAGCATAAAGACCTAGTATCTCAGAAAGAGGGACCTTTCAAACAAGATTTCAGGGGTTACCTATATATCCAAGTAGTGTTCCCCACGAAATAAGCAAGTTTGAATTTAAGTTTATATCCCGAACAAGCTTACTAAATGTGTAAAAACCTATCGGCATATCATCAGTGAGACCGTTTAACACTCTTTAAACATTACATTTCTTTAGCATACTGTAACTATCCACTGATGTACTATCATTTCCTCTTCTTTGACACCAAAACTCATTTTTGAATTTTATCATGTTTTTGGCATTTTCAAATTTTCTAATGTTTTTGGATTTTTTGAAAAATTCTTACTCCCCCTAAAATTCAAAATCATTCAAGGAAATTTGAAAACAAACTATACAAGTAAAATTGACAACAGTTATCGAATTACGTCAAATCACCATCCACTTGGCATAAACAATCAGAACTCCCCCTTACAACAAACACTTAAGTTTGTTTTAACCAAAATGATTTTTCCGGAAAATAAGTTTTGTTGATTTTATCACATGTAGGTTAGGGGTAAGATCATCACTTTGTTTCTTTCCTCTTTTCAATGAAATGAACCCCATATATTCTTTAACCACTTGTAAGAAAGATAAATCAAGTACAATTTAATGTCCCTGATTAATCTTGAAAGATAAGTACCACTTGTAAGAAAAATGCCGATACCTACTCCTCAATTACCAACCTGGGAGTTCCGGCACTGTCCACAACCTGTAAAATTTAACAATTTTTAAGATTCATTCAAAAAAACAAACTTTATCAAGAAAGATGCCAATTCCTGCTCCACAATTACAAACTTGGGAGCTCCGGCAAGTCAGGATTTTTACTTATGAAAAACTTCAATCCAAGCCTGACCAAACTTGGATGTTTCCTCCTCAATTTCACTTGGGTAAAAAGTTGCTTTCTTTGTTGCATAAAAATCTTTTACCCCTTTGACCTTTCCCTCGACCATTTTCTCAAAAATCTTTTTCACATGTCCATTAAAAGCTTTTTCGACATCGAATTCCTTCTTCTCAGAATAAAATTGATTCGAAATATTAACTTTTCCAACTTTTTGTTTAAAATTTTCAGCTCTCAATGGTGGAAAATTAACATCATCCATTGGAGGTACTGAGTTTTCCTTTTTAATCTCAAACTGTGGCTCATTTGACTTTGTGGAATCAGATTCATTGCCAGATTTTACATCTGATTTCTTAACAACCCAAGCTTGGTTGTCAAGATTTCCCCTCTTCTTGTAAAATCTTTTCGAACACTCACCAACTTCATATGTTGAATTTTTAAACACTTTAAACCTTTCAGTTGGTGGTTCGGTTTTATCAACAACTATTTCTTTGAGTTTTTCTGAAACTCCCTGTTTTGTGTTGGTTGCCTTAGGATAGTTCTAGGTGATGTGACCAACTTCTTGACATCTGTAACAGGTTCTAGTCTCTTTTCTCTGATGAGCTTCAGTTTTCTTCTTTTCAGCAAGAAATTCCTGATTTGACTGTCTCCAGAATGAACCTTTTGATTCCTCTTCACAGCTTGTCCCTGAAACAAATTTTGTATTTTTAGAAATTTTCACATTTTTATAATTTTCTGGTGGAATAAAACCAAGACCTTTCTTTTTGAAATTACCATTATGGTTTGGTTTCTTTCGATAACCTGAACCAGAACTGTAACCCATTTTTTTGTTTAATTTCTGTTTTATTCTTAAGGTGTAAGGTCTAGATTTTGTAGAAAAAAATTCATCTTTTATTTCAGAAATATTAATTTCTGTCAATTTGAAAACCTTTTTGATCATTTCAATTTTAACACCTCTTATTGGAAATACTTTATCAAAATATAATTTGTCAGAATCATTCAAAGTATATGCATCTTCAAATGTTTCGTCATTCAAATTGGATTTTGACAACAAAAATTCTTTACTATACACCCGTTTTCCCGACGACATTGAACTCCTGACAGACGAACTCGAACTCCTTGACTCGGACTCCTCATCTTTATCTAACACCTGATCGACCATCCTTTTTATTAACTCAGACTCATGATCTATGTCAGACTCGGTGAATGTGATATTAATATTGTCTGGTAATACATCGGTTATCTCGCACTCCAACTTTATATTGACTGCCTTTTTTACTTGTTCCTCATTTGGTTTTCTAGATAAATACCCTTCCCAAATTGGAGGCGGACACTTGTTATAACTGACACTCTGTTTCTTACCAGTATCCTTTTTCTTTGGCGTCTTGTCATCAAACGCTTTGAAACCTGCAACAGTTGGATAAATTCTGTCAATTAAGTAATCAGAACTTGAATAACTTTTTAGTAATCGTCTGATTCTTTCATTTTCAACTGTTTCAATTTCCAACTCCTGCTTCAACTTAGCACACTCTTCAATGTAGTAATTGATCTATTTCTGCTTAGACATCATTGTTTCATTCATCATTGTCAAAGCATCTTCTCTTTCAGAGTTTGTCTTCTGCAAAGTATTCACAGTTTTGTTCAATACATCGTATAACTCTTTCACATTCTTGACATCAAACAACAACTTCTCTTTCAATTTGTCAAGCTCACTAAACCTTTCATCTTTATCTTCACATTGTTTGCAAGGTTCCAAACACGTAAGACATGGTTTTGTGACTTCAACAATCTTTTCAATCTCTACAATCTTCTTGACTTCAACTACCTTTTCCACTTCAATAATCTTCTCAACAACCTTAACTTCTTCCATTTCTTTTGCAGCTTTTCTCTCTTTAAGTTTCTTCAATTTATCTGCAAAATAAAATTCAAAACTGTCAGAAGATAAATGAGTTTTTCCAATGTTTATCTGATTAATTTCTTCAACATCATCATCACTAGTATCTATTGAACTGTTTTCAGAAGAAACAGATTCTTCATCTTGACTTTTCTCTTCATCAGATAACACTGCTATCCATTCTTTCATTAATTCTGGCTTTTGAACAATTTGAGCAATGAAAGCTTTAAATTCCCTATTCTCATCCACAAACCAATCCCAGCTAAATCCTGGAGCCAATTTCTCATCGTCTTGATCAATGATACCCTAATAAGCTTTCTTGTTTGCATCTTCGATCATTTTCCCATGAGCAGTTTGTGAATCTTTTTGTTGATGTTGTTGATGAACAACTTGTTGATATATAGCTTTCCGATAGTAATCATCCTTTCTAAATGGATTCTTAGTTCCACTTGCTTCCTGATGTTTGCATTCTCTTTTGAAATGACCTTTCTCCCTGCATCGAAAACAAATAACTTTAGATTTATCAAAACCCAAAGTAGAAATATGTGCATCCAAGAAATCATTTCTTCCTGTAATCATTTTGAATTTTTCAGCTCTTCTCAAGACACTAGCTAAACACCACTTTATATCCATAATCTTCCTTGGTTAACATAGGATTACCAATTCTTCCAGCAATCAATCCTTCATACGATTCCAAAGCAGTAATCAGTAATGCCATTTGACTTTTAACAACTTCTTCAGAAAAATTCTGACCATTTTGAAGATGCAATGCAACATTGCACTGAATCATATGTCCATTACTAACATTTTCACTTTGAACACTTGGAGGATTAACATTTGAAAATCCACTAGTGTTAATTGAACTTTGACTGACTGATCCAGATGAATTTCCTACACTAAAAGCTGTTTGGATCTTTGGACTTGCTTCAACATTTTAAACATTTCCTTTATAGTACAATTTGATGTCTTGTTGATTGCTCGAGCTGTTCATTCTGGCAATCTTTTGCTGTTCAAGATCCTGTCCCTCAAGCTTTTCAATAAACTGTCCAATTAACAATCTACTAAACTCTCCTGTATTCTTTAAAATCATGAGATATGTACCCCATTCTTTCTGAGGTAAAGCATCAGCTAACTTCTCAACCCATTCTGCCGGAGTTTTAGTAATTTTCAACTGAGACATGGTACGCACAAGATGACAATATCTCTCAATCAGAGTCTTTGTAGATTCACCTGGCATACTTGTAAACAACTCAAATTCTTTCTTCAATAATGATTTTTTGCTATTGATCATTTTCGTACTTCCTTCAAATTTCTTCTCAAGTGACTCCCAAATTGACAAAGCACTACCATCATGCTGAAGCAACACAAATATATCCTCTTTGACAGCTTGTTGTAAAAGACTAATCATCATTTTCTCTCCTTTATAACTATTACTCTCTTTGTCTAAAAATTATGAGATAATTTTATCAACATTCAAAGCAGTCTGTGGTCTAATATATTTTGTTTCAATGCTTTCCCAAGCTCTTAGATGATTTGCCTGAACCCAATTCTCAAAACGATTTTTCCAGCCATGGTACTCTTCAATTCCCATAAGTTTCGGGGGGTTTTTGCAAAGTTCCGGTTTCATTTTCCATGTTCATGTTCTTAGCAACTTCAGCCGGAGTAGTCGGGGATGTAGCAAATGCGTTATAGAATTCCTCTTCCATGTTTCGGTAAACTTTTCACAAAAACAGGCACTTTCAAACGGGATTAATTCTTTTCAAACGGAATCACTGTTGAAACGAAATCACCCTCAAGCGAAATTAACCTTCAAGCGAGATTACCTGCACAATCAACTTCAAAAGAAATTATGATTCAAACGAAATCACTCTCAAACGGTATTACCTGTTGAAACGGAATTACTGATTTTGTTTGAACCTTTCAAACAGAATTACTCAAACAAATGGAATTCTCAAGCGAAATTACTGAATTCAAACGGAAATAAGTGCAATCTCAAACGGAATTACGCTGACATCATCATTTCACACAAACATTTCAAACGAAATTACAAATTAGTCCAGTTTTAAGCAGAATTTAAGTCCAAAACTCTCAAGGGTTTGTTAAAACACAGTTTCTCTTGTGTTGTGAAAAATTCAGTCCATTTTAACCGTTAAAACTTGTTCAATTGAGAAAAGAAGCTGTAGAAGTAAGAGAACAATATGAAATCAAGCTGAAATTGGCAGCACTCCTCCTCCTGAGCTCGGATACCACATGTAGGATCGTGTGCGGACCCGAAACGAGTCAATCAGAGGCGTTCTACACAATATGAAAGGCGGAAACAGACATATTGTGTGTGACTCAGCAAGATATTCACTTTTAAATGTCTTTCTATTGATCTGGTAACAATTACAAGACTGTAGACACTTCGACAGAGCTTCTTCGTCAGAAAACCTTAACCTAATTCTGTTTAAAATGACACAAACTAGCACCTATTTATAGACTTTCTAATTCCGCTTGAACATGACTCAAGCGGAATCATAGTTCAAACGAAATTACAAATTCAAACGAAATAAGCTAACTCAAACGGAATTACATGCTCAAACAGAATTATCCATCTCAAGCGGAATTAGGCATTTGACTTGAATTCTCAATCTTCATGCTCTGAACAATGCAAGACTCGATACAAGACGAAATCGACAGACGTATGCACCAACAGAGATATGGTTTGCTACACGGTTCATGAGATCAATGAAGACCACTAGCGCGTTCGTTAATGTAAACAGCATAACTAAAAACTCATAGTGCCCATAACGCGTTTGAAAAGCCGTTTTTGGAACATCCTTCTCTCGTACTCTCACCTGATGATAGCCCGATCTTAAGTCGATCTTCGAATAAAAACTTGACCCTTGCAACTGGTCAAACAAGTCGTCGATGCGTGGTAATGGATAATAGTTTTTGACAGTCACCTTGTTATGTTCCCGATAATCAATACACATGCGAAAGAACCCGTCTTTCTTCTTTACAAACAGAACTGGGGCTCCCCAATGCGAAGAACTGGGTCGAATAAAGCCCCTATCCAGTAACTCTTGCAGTTGATTAGACAACTCCTGCAATTCTCCAGGTGCAAAATGGTAAGGAGCACGAGCTATTGGGGCTGCTCCTGGTGCAAGATCAATCTGAAATTCCACTTGACGGTGAGGAGGTAAACCAGGAAGTTCCTCAGGAAATACATCGGTAAATTCATGTACAACTGGCAGATCCTCGATCTTTCTTTCTTCAGATGGAGTATTATTAACTAATGCTAGAATTGCAGGATACCCCTTTTGGTAGCCACTTCTGCGCTTACATAGCTGAGATAATACCAACCATCGCACCACTGCGATGCCCTTGAACCGACAATGACTCTCCCCCAGGGAGAGGAATACGTGCAATCTTCTCTTTACACAGAATCACAGCTTGGTGTTTAGACAGCCAATCCATACCAACCACTATATCAAAACTACCGAGGGTAATAGGAAGGAGATCAATATCAAACACTTGACCTACAAGATCTAACTTACACCCAAGAAGGACATGCGAAGCTTCAATCGTTTTGCCATTAGCTAATTCTACTACGTGCGTAACTTCTAAAGGTGTTGGAGTTAGCCCTAATCGCTGACTAAACTCTAGAGACACATAACTCCAATCGGCACCGGAATCAAATAACACAGAAGCAATAAGATTGTTTACAGAAAACATACCAGTCACGACATTGCCGTCGTTCCTAGCATCCCCAGCACCGATCATGAATACCCTTCCACGAGCACCATTGCCCCCATTGTTGCCGTTATTGTTGTTTCCAGCAATGTTGTTGTTGTTCTGGCGGTTGTTGTTGTTGTTGTTAACATTCTGATTCAACTGAGGGCAATCCCGCTTGATGTGGCCCTCATCCCCACACTGGAAACACCCCTTCTTGAAGCTCTGGTTCTGATGGGGTTGTTTCCTTTGCTGATGTTGTTGCTGCTGATTCTGCTGCTTTGGGTATGGGGCTCTACAGTCTTTAGCCTCATGACCCAACTTATCGCATCTACGGGAAACCCGAACACACCGCCCATGATGATGGTAACCACAGTTGTTGCACTTTGGCTTCTTGCCAGCGTAGGACCCTTGATTCTGATTACTGCCCTGACCTTGATTAACTGAGGACGACTGGCTGAAACTACAGTTGCTGCTGTTATCGGGCCTTTTTTGAGATTGACTGGCACTGGTTGCTTTGTCAGCATCATTCCATTTTCGCTTGTTATCACTAGCAGGTGTAGTAGCTGTGGTTGCAGCAGCAATAGTGGCAGAGACACGTGGTGGTAGCGAACCACTCTCCACCTCCTGATCAGTGATCTTGTGAGCCAAACAGACAATCTGAGGTAAGTTGTTGAGGTTCGTAGCAGTAACCAAACCCTTTACTCAAGGAGCTAATCCGTTGATGAACAGTTCTATTCTCCGGTGCGGAGGTCGGGATAAATTTGGGCACATGATAGCCAACTCATGGGACCATTTCATGTATGCCTCAATCTCGGATCCCACCATATTCAGGTCATAATACTCATTTTCCAGTTTCTGAATCTCATCACGAGGACAATATTCCTCCCTTATCAATTCCTTAAAATCGTCCCAAGTAGTGGCATTCGCCACCTGGATGCCCAACATCTGAACCTAGGCATTCCACCATGTTAGGGCACCATCCTCAAGTGTGCCCGTAGCATACTTCACTCTGTCCCCAGCAGGACAGTTGCACATCGCAAACACCGATTCTGCCTTCTCAAACCATCACAGGAGTCCTACAGCCCCTTCAGTCCCAATGAAGGTCTGTAGCTTACAATCCATGAACATCTTGAACGTACAAGAAGGTGGATTGTTTTGGTTTTGCGGTTCCTGACCTAATGGATGAAAGAAAACACATTACAGGGGTAAGAGTTGTACGTGACACAAGAACAAAAGGTAATTGGCACATATTGTACCAGCTTGGTAGGCTGCCAAAGCCTCAGCCACACGTGTGTTGATCAAGTTTGTTAGTTCAGCTTGGGTCATCGCGATGTGACCACGTCTATGACCTCGTCCACTCATGATTCTATATAAGGAGAGGGAACGAATTTAAGAGTCGAGATAAGGTATACATCAAGTATTACGTTGAAATCTACAAATTACCAAGTTTACACACAATAGGGCAGAACCCTTCTCACACTCGTTAAGCCTCACTGGGACTTACATGCACCTCACGTTATTATTATGTGTGCACACATAATAATAAGGCAATTTGCATGCTCATCTCAGTGCCTCTTAACTCGCGCTAAAAGTTTCACCTGCTTTCAAGTAGCAAAACAAAAGTTACTACAGGATTACGAATCACAAAAGTCAAAGAGTAGTGTCACACTATCAATTCACCATAGTGTCTAGTATGTCGTTTCATGCAAGTTGTGAGTGTGTAACTACTAAACAAGTAATGCATAAAGTAAACAGATGACAAACCTTGCAATCTGGAGCTGAGTGTCAAGGTCTATTTTTGAAGTTGTTCGGTTATAGTCTGGTTTTATAAAAACGTTTTAAAACCTAGTTCACTATAACCAGTGGCTCTGATACCAAACTGTCACACCCCAAAATACCACATGCGGAAACACCGGGGGACATGTGACATACCAGGATCCAAGCCACCAATCATATTGAACCAATAAGTAATAATTAAATACCATGTTCAATTCATGTGAAATAATTAAACCAAGTCATAAGTTAAACCAAAGTAAATGTTCAGCGGAAGCAAATAGTAATAGTTAATCAACTGTTTCAAATCAAATGTTTAAAGCCAAGGTAACTAATATCCAAGAGTCTCGATCCAAGACCACTCCAGCCCTCCCAGACAGCAAGTCCATAATCAAGTATCTAACGACCTGCAAGCATGCAGACAAGTGTGTCAGACGACGCTGGTGAGTTCAAAGTTTGTTAACATGTTCTAGTTACCAGATATGAGTTTAAGTCGATACAATGATTTGATGTTGTAATAACTTGTTTACCGCTGATGGCTTAAAGTTGTTTTGCCTAAACCCCATTGCCTCTATCAAAGCAATGCTCAAGACTGGGATCATTAGTTCACTCCCGACCTCCCCGGTACGGTGTGAGGTTGCCAAACCTAAATAGCGTTATTAACTAATATCCCGTTGCCTCCCCAGCAACGATCGGTAGATGGGACTTAGGTGATAGATATGCGAGTATTAACAAACATCTCAATAACCCAGCATTCCTCCCTGGAATGTTTACCAGATGTCCCTCCCCGGGACGCATGCTTGGAAAAAGAGCAGTGAACTCACCTTTATTTGCTCGGTATGATTAATTACTTGTTCACAAATAATACAGTCAAAGCCTACGGTATTCATGTACGCATAATCACTTTACATTCACAAGTTTACATACAAATGACAGTATGCGTTACACACAGTGATTCCCAAATGGCACATAGCAGTTACATAACTCATTCAATCCACAGTTCATGTGTATGTTCCGTATTCATGCTTAACAGTTCAGTGTACTAGGTGTAAGACCCAAATCATGTCACTTAATTATTATTAAACATCGTTAATCAGTAGATACCATGGTTTTATTAATACAGTCATTCACTATTATACTTGCAATTTATGTATACATCGTAACCCACTGTTCATGCGAAACCTCCCCCGGCGAAACATCCTTTATGACGAAACCTTACATGTTTCGTCAAGTTGCCATGCGACGAAAGTGTACAAGTTTCGTCGAGTTATCTAGTGACAAGAGTTTACATGTTTCGTCAAGTGACATGCGACGAAAGTATACAGGTTTCGTCGCTAACCTTAACAGACGGTTACTAACTCGTGTGATGCTAATAGTTTGACGGTTTCCTCTATTCAGATCAACTAATACCTTTAACCATGAACATGTACCACGAATATGAACAGTCATTAAACTAATCATATATATTTAGCAATCCACACAATGAATATTGACATACACAGATCATCTAGCAATCATAAGTGTTCCTATTCCCTCATATACAGTGTCAATATATCGAGTCTTATATTAACAACCAACCCTAAATATATCCCTACTGTTGAATCCGATCAGTGTGTTATTGCAAGAACATTCATACCATCAAACCTCGAATAGAACAAGATCAACTACACAGGAAATCGAATCTGGATTGTAATAATAGGAACTAACCAAGAAGTGTTGATCACGAAGATTGGTTAGAGCAAAAGAAAGATAACGATACACACAAGAGCTTCAAGCTGGAACAGGCTGCCGTTGAACTCTCAAAGATAGATTAGGGTTTGCTAAAGTGGTGTTCCATAACCCTCATGCTTGTTTAAATAGATCAAATAGGCCATTGGGCCACAACCGGTTCTGGGCCCAAGCCCCTCGTGACGAAACACTAGCCCACCGACGAAACTCATGTTTCCTCAGCCTCATGATGATTAAAGGTCTCTAGGTTTCGTCTAAGGTTAATGTTCAGGTTACTTGTCACCCTAAATTTCCATTAAGCATTTATCTTAAGCTTTAAACAATGATCACTAACATAAATCACCAAACATAAACTCTTAATCATTCAAAGCTAATAAAATGATACAATGGGAGGCGAACTACAAAACAAGATTGCGAGATCAATGATAAGCAAACGGAAAGGCCTTGAAATCTCGGGTTGTCACAGAGAACAAGAAGGGTAAGAAAGCCAGATCTTCAAAGAGGTCTAGGAAGTGCAAGGCTTCCCAAAATTTCGCTTTTACTGCACAACTCAACCAGGCAGCTCCTAACCAGCCCGCACAACCACCCGCAAAGAAACAATATGCTAGGAATGCACCATTGTGCAACAGATGTAACAGTCACCATCAACCACAGGTTCAGTGTCGTTTTTGTGCCAACTGTGGGAAATCTGGTCACCTTACCAATGTTTGTCATTTTTCTCTGAATCAAGCTGCACAAAACCCAGCTCAGCAACCTGCCCAACAGTCTGCTCAACAACAGGCTGAAGTTACACGACCTCACTATCCTCCTGGTTCATGCTACAATTGTGGGGATTTGACCCATTACAGAAATCAGTGTCCTAGGTTGGCCAATGCAAATCAGGCGCAGGCTCGTGGTCGAGTCTTTAACATGAATGTTAATGGGGCACGAGCAGACAATTAGGTGGTAAATGGTACGTTCTTTATTAACAATCAGCCTGCATCTGTTCTTTTTTATTCAGGTGCCGATAAGAGTTTTGTGTCATTATCTTTTGAACCATTGCTTCGAATGACTAGAACGAAACTAGGAATGCCTTTGACAGTAGAAGTTGCTAGTGGTGAACCCGTTGTTCTTGATTCTGTTCTTCGAAATTTCCAGTTGAACCTTAATAACCATCTTTTTCCTATCGATCTCATGCCAATGCAACTTGGGAGCTTTGATATTATAGTGGGTATGGATTGGTTAGCTAAATTCCATGCAGAGGTGATTTGTTTTGAGAAGATTATCCGTATAGCGCTTTCGACTGGTGAGATCTTAGAGGTTTGCAGTGAGAAACCTGCTAGTAGTCTCAAACTCATGTCGTGTATTCAAGCTCAAAAGTACTTACGTAAGAACTATGTTGCCTTCTTGGCACATGTCGTAGAGGAGAAAGGCAATGGTAAGTCAATTCAAGACATCCCTGTTATTCGGGATTATCCTGAAGTATTTCCTGAAGATTTACCTGGTTTACCCCCTGCACGTCAAGTTGAGTTCCGTATTGATCTTGTACCTGGTGCTAATCCTATTGCTATTGCTAAATCTACGTATCATCTTGCACCGTCTGAGATGCAGGAATTATCTAAACAACTTCAGGAGCTTTCTGAAAAAGGTTTTATTCATCCTAGCTTTTCACCATGGGGTGCTCCCGTTCTTTTTGTCAAGAAGAAAGATGGCTCTTTCAGAATGTGCATTGATTATCGTGAGCTTAACAAGCTTACCATCAAGAATTGATATCCCCTACCTTGCATTAATGATCTCTTTGATCAGTTATAGGGTGTTACTTGTTTTTCAAAGATTTATCTACATTCTGGGTATCATCAGCTTCGAGTGCTTGAGGAAGATATTCCCAAGACTGCATTCCGCATAAGATATGGGCATTATGAGTTCACTGTTATGCCATTCGGTTTGACTAATGCTCCTACTGTTTTCACGGACTTGATGAATAGGGTTTGTAACCTTATTTGGACAAGTTCATCATCATTTTCATCAATGACATGTTGATTTATTCTAAGATGTGAGCCAATCATGAACAACATCTCCGTCTTACTTTGGAACTCCTAAAGAAAGAACAACTTTTCACCAAGTTCTTGAAGTGCGAATTTTGGCTCAAGGAAGTTCATTTTTTGGGACATATTGTTAACGAACAAGGTATTCATGTAGATCCCGCCAAAATCAGTGCGATTAAGGATTGGGATACACCAACTACTCCTACTGAGGTTCGTTCATTTCTTGGTCTCGTGGGTTATTACCGCCGCTTCATCGAAAACTTCTCAAAGATTGCAGTTCCTCTCACTGCACTAACATATAAAAATAAACCCTTTGAATGGGGATCCAAACAGGAAGAAGCATTTCAGACCTTGAAGCAGAAACTCTGTGATGCACCTATTCAATCTTTAACTGAGGGCAACGACGATTTTGTCGTGTATTGTGATGCATCAAATTTGGGTCATGGTTGTGTTCTTATGCAAAGGAACAAAGTCATAGCTTATGCATCAAGGCACTTGAAGGTTCACGAGAAGAACTACATGACTCATGATCTTGAGTTGGGTGCTGTAGTTTTTGCACTCAAAATCTGGAGACACTACTTGTATGGTACAACATATGTGGTTTTCACTAAACACAAAAGTCTTCAGCATGTTTTCAACCAGAAAGAACTTAACATGAGGCAACGACGTTGGGTTGAACTTCTAAACGACTACGATTGCGAGATTCGCTACCATCCTGGTAAAACGAATGTCGTGGCTGATGCATTGAGTCGTAAAGAGCGTGTCAAGCTTCACTGTCTTCAAGTTCGATCTGATATTCAAACCCGCATTTATCAGGCTCAACATACTTGTGTTACACAAGACTTGTTGGGTAAGGAATTACCATATAATATCAAGCCTGATCTTGAACTGAAAGACAATGGATTGTATTATTTCATGGACCGTTTGTGGGTCCCAAGTCAAGAAAATCTTTGCACCTTGCTTATGGATGAAGCTCATAAGTCTCGTTATTCTATTCATCCAGGTGCAAATAAAATGTATAAGGATCTTCGAACCCAGTTCTGGTAGCCCGGTATGAATAAAGACTTTGCCTTGTACGTATCCAAATGCCTTACTTGTATTAAGGTTAAGGCTGAACATCAACATCCCAAGGGATTATTGGAGCATCCAGAGATACCAATTTGGAAATGGGAAAACATTGCTATGGATCTTATTACCAAGCTCCCGTGCACTAAGAAAGGTCATAACGCCATTTGGATAGTTATTGATCGTCTAACCAAGTCAGTGCATTTGTTACCAATCCGTGAGGATCTATCTGCCGACAAGCTTCCTAAAACGTATGTGGATAAGATTGTATCCCATCATGGCGTTCCTTTAAACATTATTTCTGACAGAGATGCTCGATTCTCGTCTTGCTTTTGGAGAACCAAGCAATCTGCAATGGGAACCCAACTTAATTTGAGCACAGCGTATCATTCGCAATCAGATAGTCAATCTGAAAGAACAATCCAGACACTGGAGGATATGCTTAGAGCTTGTGTGATTGATTTTGGTGGTAGTTGGGATTCGTACCTACCGTTGATTGAATTCTCCTACAATAATAGTTATCACTCCAGCATTAACATGGCTCCTTTCGAAGCTCTCTACGGTCGAAAATGTCATTCACCAGTCTGCAGGAATGAGATCGGTGAAGCTCAGCTTACCGGACCTGAGCTCATTCTAGAGACTACAAATAAAATCAAGAAAATTTGCGACAACCTTCAGACAGCTAGAAGCCGTCAAAAGAGTTACACGGATAGACGACGCAAGCCTCTGGAATTTCAAGTCGGTGATCGCATCTTACTTAAGGTTTCACCTTGGAAAGATGTGATCAGATTTGGAAAGACATGAAAACTTGCACCTAGATATGTTAGACCTTTCAAGATCGTCGAAAGAATCAGAAAAGTGGCCTACATATTAGAGTTGCCTCCTAAACTTGGAAATGTTCATCCAACCTTTCACGTGTCCAATCTTAAAAAGTGTTTGGCTGATGAGAACCTCCACATACCACTTGATGAAATTCGTGTTGATAACACGATGCATTTTGTTGAGAAACCTGTGGAAATCATGGAACGTGAAGTCAAGTGGATTAAACGTAAGTGCATTCCACATGTTAAAGTTCGCTGGGAATCTAAACGTGGTCCAAAATTTACTTGGGAACGTGAAGATCAAATGAAGGTGAAATATCCACATCTATTCTCACAAGTTTCCTCTAAATAAATTTCGGGACGAAATTTCCTCAAGTAGGGGAGACTGTGACATATGTGCTTGTAATCATTGTATAAACTTTAAACAGTTCAGTTATCAATAAAACAATGTGATTTAATCCCAATATTTGTTTATTTATGTTTGACATTTTACAAGTTTTGATTTTGTTCGATTTTAAACCCTAAATCGCTTTCTGGAAAGTTATACGCAAACTGATGCATAAACGTAATCAGTTTAACACGAAAAACACTTTGGAACATTAACATATGCTTAACATACCTTAAATAAGCTTTACATAACTTAGAAATAAGTTTTAAAGGGTTTGGTATAGCAAAATCAAGTTTATTCGATCGCAGGGACTAATTGTGACAAACTGCGAAAGTATGCCGATTTTTATAGTAATGAACATTCCAGAACTTGATTGTAAGCTAAAAATACCCTAAATATCCTTTACATAGCTTAGAAATAGGCTTTGAGTGGTTCGGTATGCGAAAATAAACTTATTGGTCAATCAGGTACTAAAAGCGTAAAAAATTGCATAAGTTTGCATTTACGTGCATATCTTACGTTCTGAACATATCCGGACATCCAACTTTTTTTAATCATTAAAGTATTTTATTTTAGTAATTGGCGTGCTAAATTTCCATTCGTCACACAATTTGGATCGTTTTTCGCGTCCGTCTGAGTTTCGTCGTAATTAACCGAACAACGCAATTGTACGACCAAACGAACCGACATCCGAGATGTTTTCAAGCAGATTTCATATCCCCTATACTTTGGCATCATTTTAGAGCCTTGAAAATGGATTAACCGGGTTTAAACGTGTCAAAAAATGGCATCTAAAACTTTCAGGGACCATTTCTGCCATTTCTCTATTTTGTCCTTGCGCCACGCGACGGCTCCTACCCCCATCTGTCGTGCAACGCGACGGCTGAATCTGGGCAGAATACTGTTTTCTACAAACAACAGCCACTCCTTGGTTTTTCTTCATGGTTTTAACAAACCTTGAGCTGGTTTTGGACTCCCCTAGTAATCTAATTCAGTGGGTAACACTTGTAAGGTCCAGGTTGAAGCTCAAAACCCAAGAAAGGATCCTAACGGTTGTCGAAAATCTATAAATACCCATGAGATTTCATTCCACACTTGCTCAAATCTGATTTTCCTCTCATTTCTGCACAATAGGAGTTATCCCTTCTGGTTAAAGGCTCATTTCTTCTTGTTCTATCTTCAAGCTTTGGACCTCTTGTAAGCTTCTTTCATGCTTTTATGCATTTTAAGCATGAAAGTCAAACAGTGATTGACTTTCTACTTTGAACAGTTTATGGTCAACACAAATTTGGCTTGAACTTTGCAACTTAAGCGTAATCACAATGGTTATAGTCCCTTGTGACTATACCTACTGATTACCACGTTGATTAGGCGTAGTGACGAGTCAAAGTTTCGGTCAAAATACGTGTTTACGCGTATTTTGCAACGAAGCTATTTTTGGGTATCAAAACACTTTGTTTTGATGTCAAACTTGTTTCCTAACTTTGTTAAACATGTTTAACTCGTCACTTTTAGTTTAGTGCTTATACAGGGTCGCAAGATAAGCGGTCTAAACAACCGCTTAGACTTTCGAACCCGACCCGTTTGGTCAATCATTAGGATCCGAACAAACACATTTTTGTGACCTTAGTTGCATAGGGAATAACCTTCTAAGGTTATATCTTATGGTCACTTCGTTTAGTTAGTTGTATGATATGTAATTTATATGCCTTAGGAAAATGACCAAAATGCCCTTTTATCGCATAATTTCAATTTAAGCATATGTGACCTAAATTTTGTCACATAAACTAATTATGCAACATATTTAAACATGTTAGGGCATATAAAACTTGTCACAGGACTAGTTAGGCTACTCGTTTGCACTTTTACGCAAATGACGCGTTAAAGTAGCGTAAGCTACCTAAACGGGTCATAACGGATCATAAGCACTTAGGATAGGTTCCGTTTTAGAATATAGGCTTTGTTAAACCATATCACAAGAGTTCCAATACTCATTTGGATTACGAAACCTCATTCTATCCGATCCTCCGATTTAGGTGCCGATTGATTTCGTGATCTTTCAAGCGTTACTTGATAGTTATTTCAAGACTTTTAAGCTATTACAATTGAGTACATAGTCCCCTATTTTACCGTTTTCAAATATTTTGGGGTGAAACACATGTACCTACTTGTTACTTTCATGCTTTTCATGCCTTCATGACATAAACTTGCTATGTTCATTAGTACACATATAGTACATGATTTCATTTATGCTTTGCTATGTATGTTGATTTAGCATGCTAGCACATTGATTTCATAAACGCATTTGTTTCATATGTTGATTTCAGCATATGTACACATTGATTTACATCATATTTCTGCTATGTATGTTCTTTTAGCATACTTAGTACCTTATTTACACATAACATGCTTACATTGGGTATGACATTTGGTTTGTTTAACGGGACAAAAATACGTTCATTAACATTGATCACGCCGCTCAGTAGTATGTAGTGGTACCATAGGAATTGACAACTCCCATTCTTGGCTTCCTAGGTTTGTTTGGAACTAGGGAATAACTGAATCCGATATACATAATTTTGATAAATCTTTAATTCGTTTAAAGGTTTGTCTCCCCAGTCGCAAGGCTTGAATGTATGCGATAAACATTACCACATAAGTGTTTATATCAATAAAGCATGGATTTTGCAATACATAATATTTGACTTAAACTATGATTTATTCAAATACATTGTTTTGTACATTTTACCTATGGGGTTGAGTAATACTACTATTCACCATACATTTCATTTGATTATACATTAACATTATACATATGGTTAGAGTATTTACATTTTACTTGCCATACATAACATTTGATTAAACAAGACATGGTTTACATTTAACAATTGGTTATTTATCATACATAAACTTTTTGACATTTGTTTAAACAAGACAATTTTGATGGTTATTGATAAATGGTTGACATAACAAGGCGACGTGTAATATGATAAAAGCATGGTGGATACGCCGCTGGTACTTCCTATGTATAAGTGCTTTTATGATATTATATATCGTAGTGTTATTTAAATTATTTCAACAAATACGTGATATATTTTATTCAAACAACATATTTTCACAAGATATTGTTTTACAAACAACATAACTTATACAAATTCATTATTACTTGGTTATTTATTTAACCAAGCAGTATTCTTTTATATATCTTTTGATTTTCTTATCACTTTTCGTATGATTTATAAAAGAAAACATTTTCCTAAGATTCATGACTAACTTTTTGTTAAACAATTCTTTCAACTACAAGTCATGAATCCTAAATCAATAAAGCTATATATCTCACAGGCATTTTTATGCTGACGTGCCTATTTTCACATATGTTTTCAGGAGCTAATGCATAGGGTCGTTCAAGATATACTTAGGCGGACTTGGGCCTTAGTGACATAAAAGAAGCAAGACTAGTTAATTATGTTATGTTTCTTTGTTTTAAGACAATGTAACTTCTTTTTATTTCAAATAAAACTAAACTTTAAATACCATGGTTGTGAAACAATAATTCTGCCACTCCACTCCCCAACGGTTCCGCCGCGGTTTGTGGTTTTACACGGTCGGGGTGTGACAATAACCATCGTGATTACGCTCACGTTGCAAAGTTCAAACGAACTTTGTGTTGACCAATTTATGGTCAAAGCAGAAAGTCAAACTATGTTTGACTTTCATGCTTGAAATACATGAAAAGCATGAAAGAAGCTTACAAAGGGTCCAAGCAAATGAAGATTTGAACTCAAAATTCTCAGGTATGAAGCTTCACAAGTGAGAGCTTCAACTTAAAGAAGAATTGAGATCAAATTGTGAGGAATGAAGTGAAGAACCCACTTCTATTTATAGTAAGCTTGGATTAACAAGATCATGAAAAGTGTTTTTGCAAGAATCAAGGTTCAATCCTAGCCATACACTTGTGGAACATGGTTTTGTATACAATGGGAGCTCCAAAACTAGTTCATAGTATTGAGAAAGTTGCATAAAATACCCTCAAGTTCAAACTAGTTGCTAAAAAATGGATTTTCTGCCAAACGTAGGCCGTGGCGTCGCACCACGGCACCACCCCTTTGGGTTCACACTACGCCACCACACACCGGAACCAGAAAGTTTTGAAAACTGGCAAAAATGCTCCCTGCAGCACATTTAAGCCATTTTGACGCGTTTAAACCCCGTTAGGCTCAATAATGAAGTTTATGTATAGGGGACAAGAAATATGCTTAAAAATATCACGGAAGTCGGTTCATTTGGTCGTACGATCACGTTGTTCGATTAATTACGATGAAACTCGAACGAATGCGAAAAACAATCCAAATTGCGCGACGAATGGTATTTTAGCACTCCAATCACTAAAATAAAATATTTTAATGATTACAAAAATTTTTGGATGTTCGAATATGTTCAAAACAGGAGATATGCGCGGAAATGCAAACTTATGCACTTTTTGACGCTTTTAGTCCCTACTTGATCCATTAAGTTTATTTTCGCATACCGAACCCCTCAAAGCATATATCTAAGCTATGTAAAGATATTTATGGTATGTTAATCTTATGATCATGTTTCGGAGTGTACGTTACTATACGAATCGACATACTTTCGCAGTTTGTCGCAAAAAGTCCCTGTAAGCGAATAAACTTGATTTTGCCATACTAAGCCCTTTAAAAGTTATTTCTAAGTTATGTAAAGGTTATTTAAGGTATGTTAATCATATGTTGATGTTCCAGAGTGTTTGTCGCGTTAAATTGATTACGTTTATGCATCAGTTTGCGTATAACTTTTCTAGAAAGCGATTTAGAGTTTAAAATTGAACAAAATCAAAACATGTAAAATGTCAAACATAATTGAACAAACATTGGGGTCAAATCACATTTTTTATTGATAAATGAACTATTTAGAGTTAATACAATGAATACAAGCACAGATGTCACAGTCTCCCCTGCTTGTGGAAATTTCATCCCGAAATTTATTTAAAGGAAACTTTGACGATAGGTATGCGCTTGCATTTGAGCCATTTGACTTCATGGTCCATTATTTCCATAGGCTTCTCAACGAAGTGCATCGTTTCATCAACATGAATTTCATCAAGTGGTATGCGGAGGTTCTCATCAGCTAAACACTTTTTAAGATTGGACACATGGAAGGTTGGATGAACATTTCCGAGTTCAGGAGGTAGCTCTAATCTGTAGGCCACTTTTCCGATTCTTTCGACGATCTTGAATGGTCCAACATATCTAGGTGCAAGTTTTCATGTCTTTCCGAATCTGATCACATCTTTCCAAGGTGAAACCTTAAGTAAGACGCGATCAATGACTTGAAATTCCAAAGGCTTACGTCGTCTATCCGCGTAACTCTTTTGACGGCTTCTAGCTGTCTGAAGGTTGTCACGAATTTTCTTGACTTTATCTGTAGTCTCTAAAATGAACTCAGGTCCAGTAAGCTGAGCTTCACCGATCTCATTCCAGCAGACTTGTGAACGACATTTTCGATCGTAGAGAGCTTTGAAAGGAGCCATGTTGATGCTGGAGTGATAACTATTATTGTAGGAGAATTCAATTCAATCAATGGAAGATACAAATCCTAATTACCACCAAAATCGATCACACAAGCTCTAAGCGTATCCTCCAGTGTTTGGATTGTTCTTTCAGATTGACCATCCGATTGCGAATGGTAAGTTGTGCTTAAATTAAGTTGGGTTCCCATAGCAGATTGCATGGTTCTCCTAAAGCAAGACGAGAATCGGGCATCTTTGTCATAAATAATGTTCAAATGAATGCCATGACAGGATACAATCTCATCCACATAAATTTTAGCAAGCTTGTCGGCAGATAGATCCTCACGGATCGGCATGAAATGCGCTGACTTGGTAAGACGATCAACAACTACCCAAATGGCATCATGACCTTTCTTAGTGCATGGCAACTTGGTTCAGCCTTAATTCAGAGGGATATTGATGTTCAGCCTTAACCTTAAGAAAGTAACGCATTTAGATACGTATAAGGAAATGTCTTTCTTCATACCGGGCCACCAAAACTGGGTTCGAAGATCCTTATACATTTTATCTGCACCAGGATGAATAGAATAATGAGACTTATGAACTTCATCCATTAGCAAGGTGCAAAGATTATCTTGACTTGGGACCCACAAACGATCCTTGAAATAATACAATCCATTGTCATTCAATTCAAGATCAGGCTTAATGTGATATGGTAATTCCTTACCCATCAAGTCTTAGGAAACACAAGTATGTTGAGCCTGAGAAATGCGAGTTTAAATATCAGATCGAACCTGAACGCAGTGAAGCTTGACACGCTCTTTACGACTCAATGCATCAGCTACAACATTCGCTTTACCAGGATGGTAGCGAATTTCGCAATCGTAGTCGTTTAGAAATTCAACCCAATTTCGTTGCCTCATATTGAGTTCTTTCTGATTGAAAATATGCGGAAGACTTTTGTGGTCAGTGAAAACCACACATTTAGTACCATACAAGTAGTGTCTCCAGATTTTGAGAGCAAAAACTACTGCACCTAACTCAAGATCATGAGTCGTGTAGTTCTTCTCGTGTATCATCAACTGTCTTGATGCATAAGCTATGACTTTGTTTCTTTGCATAAAAACACAGCCAAGACCCAAATTTGATGCATCATAATACACGACAAAATCATCGTTGCCTTCAGGTAAAGATAGAATAGGTGCATCACAAAGTTTCTGTTTCAAGGTCTGAAATGCTTCTTCCTGTTTGGATCCCCATTCAAAAGGTTTATTCTTCTGAGTTAGAGCGGTGAGAGGAACTGCAATCTTGGAGAGTTTTCAATGAAGCGGCGGTAATAACCCGCAAGACCAAGAAATGAACGAACCTCAGTAGGAGTAGTAGGTGTATCCCAATCCTTAATCGCACTGATTTTGGCGGTATCTACATGAATACCTTGTTCGTTAACGATATGTCCCAAAAATTGAACTTCCTTGAGCCAAAATTCACACTTGGAGAATTTGGCGAAAAGTTGTTCTTTCTTCAGGAGTTCCAAAGTAAGACGGGGATGTTGTTCATGATCAGCTCGAGTCGTAGAATAAATCAAGATGTCATCAATGAAAACAATGATGAACTTGTCTAAATAAGGCTTACAGACCCTATTCATCAAGTCCACGAAATCAGTAGGAGCATTTGTCAAACCGAATGGCATAACAGTGAACTCATATTGACCATATCTCGTACGGAATTGTAATATCCCCTTGGTTCGTATGGATCGTCATAGAATTGCCAATCCAATCTAGAGTGCGGAATCCTCTAGACCAGAATAGCACAGAAACGAGTAGAAACAGAATTCACAATTAAACAGGTCTTCTATTGATTATCTAACTTGCAGTTTACAATCAATTCAAGACCTCATAACCTCACAGCCACTATCTGTGACCTTGCTACAAACCCCAATATGAATTCTTTCTCTCTCTCTCCATGATTTCTCTCTCTAGAATTCTCTAACTCTGATTAACTCACTAAAACCCTAATCACAAAACATGTTTATATACCACATGTCTGTGAACTGGGCTTCCTGCTGGGCTAGGCCATTTTCCAAGCCCATTACAATAATAAACTAACTAACCAATAAACTAAGCCCATTACAAAATATCCAAAGACTAAATAATTAAACTATTAAGCTGTTGTCACCGAATATGCACCAACAGGAATGCAGTATTGGGGATATATTCCTCGAGTACATGAAGCTGATGATATCCAGAACGTAGATAAATCTTTGAAAAACAAGTACCACCGTGTAACTGATTAAAGACATCATCAATGCGAGGTAAGGGATTTTGATTCTTGATGGTAAGCTTGTTAAGCTCACGATAATCGATGCACATCCTGAAAGAGCCATGTTTCTTCTTAACAAAAAGAACGGGAGTACCCCAAGGTGAAAAGTTAGGATGAATAAAACCTTTGTCAGAAAGCTCCTGAAGCTGTTTAGATAATTCCTACATCTCAGACGGTGCAAGACGATACGGAGATTTAGCAATAGGATTAGCACAAGGTACTAGGTCAATACGAAACTCAACTTGGCGTGCTGGGGGTAAACTAGGTAATTCTTCAGGAAACACTTTAGGATAATCCCGAACAACAGTGATATCTTGAATTGACTTACCTTTGCCTTTCTCTTCTACGACATGTGCCAAGAAAGCTACATAGTTCTTGTGTAGGTACTTCTGAGCTTGAGTACATGACATAAGTTTAAGACCACTAGCAGGTTTCTCACCATGAATCTCTAAGATCTCACCAGTTGAAAGCGGTACACGAACAATCTTTTCAAAACAAACTACATCTGCGTAGTATTTGGCTAACCAATCCATACCCACTATAATCTCGAAACTCCCAAGTTGCATCGGTGTGAGGTCAATAGGAAAAAGATGGTTATTAAGGTTCAACTGGCAATTTCGAAGAACAGAATTGAGAACAACGGGTTCACCACTAGCTACTTCTACTGTCATGGGCTTTCCTAGTTTTGTTCTAGTCATGCAAAGCAATGGTTCAAAAGACAATGACACAAAACTCTTATCGGCACCCGAATAAAAAAGAACAGATGCAGGCTGATTGTTAACAAAGAACGTACCATTCACCACCTCGTTGTCTGCACGCTCCTCATTCGCATTCATATTAAAGACTCGTCTACAAGCCTGAGCCTGATTCGCATTAACCAATCTTGGACACTGATTTTGATAGTGGGTCAGATCCCCACAATTGTAGCATGAACCAGGAGGATAGTGAGGTCGTGCAGCCTGTACTGGTTGTTGAGCAGGCTGTTGAGCAAGTTGCTGAGCTGGGTTTTGTGCGGCTTGATTGGGTGAAAAATGACAAACATTGGCAAGATGACCAGATTTCCCACAGTTGGCACAAAAACGACACTGAACATGTGGTTGATGGTGACTGTTACACCTGTTGCACAATGGTACCTTCCCAACATGTTGTTTCTTGGCAGGAGGTTGTGCAGGTTGGTTAGGAGCTGTCTGATTATCTTGTGTGGTAACAGCGAAGTTCTTGGAAGCCCTGCGCTTCCTAGACCTCCTTGAAGACTCAGATTTCTTACCCTTTTTATTCTCACCCTTGTCGGACGACTGATTCTCTTTCTTGTCACCCTTCCTATGAAGCTTACCTTTCCTGATTTACGACTCGGTCAAAGTCGCAGCCAGCTCGATGGCCTGATGAACTATGGTAGGGATGCTACCAGTGACGATATCTTGCACTGGGTTAGGTATACCATCGACATACCTCTCGATAGCTTTATCAAGTGGGGTAACCATTGTAGGGCATAACAAACTCAGCTCCTCGTATCTGTCAGTATAAGCCCGATGTTCACCACTATCCTATTTTAGATCATCAAATTCCCTTTCTAACGCCCTCTATTCATGACAAGGACATATTTCCCTCATCATAAGAGCCCTAAGCTCTTCCCAGGTTTGAGCTAAAGCAACATCAGCACCATGATCTCTCATTACCCCATTCCACCAAGTAAGGGACCTCTTTTGGAATACGCTAGAAGCAAACTCAACCTTACAATTATCGGGACACTAAACATGACGGAAAGTGCTCTCAATACTCTCAAACCACTATAGGAGCCTAGTTGCTCCTTCAGAACCATTGAACTTGAGCGGTTTAGCCGAATTGAAACTTTTGAAGTTGCACGGAGCAGGTGCATTGACATTGTTGGCTTGGTTAATTTGAGTGATGAGATTTGGGAGTGCAGCAGCCATTTGCTGCGCAATGATAGCCGCCAGTTCGGCATTAGGTAGTTGATTGTCACGTAGAGGAAGCATTCTAAAAGAGGAAAAATGAGAGAAATGAGTGAGATGATAAGATAAAAAAAATGAGGTGTTGCAATAACCAACAAAAGCATGGATGGTGGTCATTTGTTCGTTACCACAAAGCAAACAAACGACACACAGTGACTACTCAAAGTAAATGGGTCGCAATAATGTATCGCGAAGACATGCTTTAGCCTATAAGTGGACACTCACCCTAAGAGTTCCCAGGTAAGAGTGACTGGTCCGATTATGTGGATTTGTATGAACACTCTAGCCTAGACAGAAAACTCGAGATACAGGCATCCACCCTTCCAGATTGCACGTGTTCACATTATTTAAACCCAAACTTTGATGAAATTTTGAAAACTTAGATGGTTCAAAACCTTATAACAAATCATCTAAGAATAGATGATCGATTTTCAAAAAATCATTTTGGAAAAATTATGTTCTTGTTTTGGTAATCACCTAAAGATAGGTGACGGTATTGTTTTAAAAATCTAAATGCAAGAAACTCGCGTTAGGTTCCTAGAAAGTTATAGTCTAGGTCAAAGCATTACTAATAGTCTAATTCCCTATAACCATTGGCTCTGATACCAACTCTTCTGTCACACCCCGACCGCGTAAAACAACAAACCGCAACGGAAACATCGGGGAGTGGAGCGACAGAATTATTGTTACATAACCATGGTATTTGAAGTTTCATTTTATTTGAATTAAAAAGATTACATTGCCTTAAAAACAAGGAAACATAACATAATTAAACTAGTCTTGCGTCTTTTATTGTCACTAAGGCCCAAGTCTGCCTAAGTGTATCTTGACCAACCCTATGCATCAGCTCCTAAAAACACATGTGAAAATATGTACGCCAGCATAAAAATGCCTGTGAGATACATAGGTTTAGTTGATGCAGGATTCATGACTTGTAAGTTTAAAAGAATTGTTTAACAAAAAGTAGTCATGAACCTTATAAAAGTGTTTTCTTTTATGAATCATACGAATATCGAATAGAAAATCAGATGATATAAAAGAATAATGCTCGGTTAAATAAATAACCAAGTAAAAATGAAATCTGCATGAATTATGTCGTTTGTAAAACAATGTCTTATGTAAATATGTTATTTGTGTAAAATGTAACATGTTCTTGTTGAAATGATTTAGATAACACTACGATATGTAATATCATAAAAGCACTTATATATAGGAAGTACCAGCGGCGTATCCACCATGCTTTTATCATATTACACACGCCTCGTTATTTAAATCACTTGTCAAAATAAACCACCTAAATGTCTTGTTTAAACGAATATCAAAATGTTCATGTATAATCAAATGTTATGTATGGCAAGCGAGAGTATCAACTTAAACCATAGGTAAAATGTACAAAACATTGTTTTTGAATAAATCATAGTTTAAATCAAAATGTTATGTTTTGCAAAATAAAACCATGCTTTACTGATACAAACATATACGTGGTAATGTTTATCGCATACATTCAAGCCTTGCAACTGAGGAGACAAACCTTTAAACAAATTAAAGATTTTATCAAAATTATGTATATCGGATTCCGTCATTCCTTACGTCCAAACAATCCTAGGATTCCAGGAATGGGAGTTGTCAAGTCCTATGGTACCACTACATACTACCGAGCGGCGTGATCAGTGTTAATGAACGTATTTTTGACCCGTTAAACAAACCAAATGTCATACCAAATATAAGCATGTAATGTGAAAACAATGTACTAAGTATGCTAAATGAAAATACATAGCAAAATATAAATGTGATGTATGCTCAATTAACATACGTAGCAAAGCATAAATGAAATCACATACTATATGCGTACTAATGAACATAGCAAGTATATGTTATGAAAGCACGAAAAGCACGAAAGTAACAAATAGGCACATGTGTATCACCCTAAAATATTTGAAAACAGTAAAAGAGGGGACTATATACTTACTTGATATTGCTTAGAAGTCTTGAAATAACAATCAAACAATGCTAGAAGGATCACGAAATCAATCGGCACCTAATATAGGTAACTACGTTAAAAAACCAGACCTAAATCGGAAGATCGGATAGAATGAGGTTTCGTAAACCAAATGAGTATTGGAACTCATAGGACATGGTTTAACAATGCCTACATACTAAGTTGGAACTTATCCTAAGTGCTTATGACCCGTTATGACCCGTTTAGGTACCTTACGCTACTTTAACATGTCATTTGCGCAAAAGCGCAAACGAGTAGCGTAACTAGTCCTATGAGAAGTATTATATGCCCTAACATGTTAAATAATCAGTTTATGTGGCAAAATTTAAGTTACATATGCTTAAAATGAAATTATACGCAAAAAGGGCATTTTGGTCATTTACCCAAGGCATATAAACTACCTATCATACAACTAATTAAACAAAGTGACCATAAGGTATAACCTCGAAAGGTTATTCCCTATACAACTATGGTCACAAAATATGTTTGGTCGGATCCTAACGATCGACCAAACGGGTTGGGTTCGAAAGTCTAAGCGGTTGTCAAGACCACTTCACTTACGACCCTAAACAAGCACTAGACTAAAAGTGACGAGTTAAACATGTTAAAACATGTTTAACTAAGTTAGAAAACAAGTTTGATATCAAAACAAAGAGTTTTGATATCCAAAAATAGTTTCGTTGCAAAATACGCATAAACACGTATTTTGACCGAAACTTTGACTCGTCACTTCGACTAATCAACGTGGTAAACGGTACGTATAGTCACAAGGGACTATAACCACTGTGAATACGCTCACGTTGCAAAGTTCATACGAACTTTGTGTTGACCAATTTATGGTCAAAGCAGAAAGTCAAACACTGTTGGACTTTCATGCTTGAAATACATGAAAAACATGAAAGAAGCTTACAAAGGGTCAAAGCAAATGAAGATTTGAACTCAAAGTTCTCAGGTATGAAGCTTCACAAGTGAGAGCTTCAACTTAGAGAAGAATTGAGATCAAATTGTGAGGAACGAAGTGAAGAACCCACTTCTATTTATAGTAAGCTTGGATTAACAAGATCATGACAAGTGTTTTTGCAAGAATCAAGGTTCAATCCTAGCCATACACTTGTGGAACATGGTTTTGTACACAATGGGAGCTCCAAAACTAGTTCACGGTATTGAGAAAGTTGCATAAAAGACCCTCAAGTTCAAACTATTTGCTGAAAAATGGATTTTCTACCAAAAGTAGGTCGTGGCGTCGCGCCACGGCACCACCCCTTTGGGGTCGCTCTACGCCACCACACACCAGAACCAGAAAGTTTTTAAAACTGGGAAAAATGGTCACTGCAGTACGTTTAAGCCATTTCGACGCGTTTAAAACCTGTTAACCCATTTTCAAGGCTCAATAATGAAGTTCAAGTATAGGGGACATGAAATATGCTTAAAAATATCACTGATGTCGGTTCGTTTGGTCGTACGATCACGTTGTTTGGTTAATTACGACAAAACTCGAATGAACGCGAAAAACGATCCAAATTGCACGACGATTGGTATTTTAGCACTCCAATCACTAAAATAAAATATTTTAATGATTACAAAAACTTTTGGATGTCCGGATATGTTCAAAACGTGAGTTATGCGCGAAAATGCAAACTTATGCACTTTTTGACGCTTTCAGTCCCTGCTTGATCCATTAAGTTTATTTTCGCATACCGAACCCCTCAAAGCCTATTTCTAAGCTTCATGTTCCGGAGTGTACGTTACTATACGAATCGACATTCTTTCGCAGTTTGTCGCAAATAGTCCCTGTAAGCGAATAAACTTGATTTTGCCATACCAAACCCTTTAAAACTTATTTCTAAGTTATGTGAAGGTTATTTAAGGTATGTTAAGCATATGTTGATGTTCCGTTTGTCATGTTAAACTGATTACGTTTATGCATCAGTTTGCGTATAACTTTCCAGAAAGTGATTTAGAGTTTGAAATTGAACAAAATCAAAACATGTAAAATGTCAAATATAATTGAACAAACATTGGGGTTAAATCACATTGTTTTATAGATAAATGAACTATTTAGAGTTAATACAATGATTACAAGCACAGATGTCACAACCTTGGCTGTCACGGGGCGTGACAGACCCCCGAATCAGCCTATATAAGGGGGGCTTAGGCTCATTTGTCTGGTGATCCAGAGTATCGTATGTGGTGAAATGAAACAGAGAGACCTTTGAGTAGACAGATGTTAGAAGAAAGGAAGGAAAAAAGAAGATAAAAGGCTAGAGAGAGCAGGCGCAACAGGAAGACGCATTTAAGACTATATAGGAAGGAAGACTGCAGCTACATCCAAGGGGGAGTCTGTAGATGCATTATGCCTGTAGCTTCCATCTGTAATTAGTTTATAATTTTGTCCTGTTTGTGTCATTGTATAGTTTTTGTTTATATATTATCGAATCACGGACGAAACGAGGATTGTATAAGCTTCGTATAAGTCCATCCGATCGGATGACCATCCGATCGGATGGCCATCCGGATGGTTTCTCCCTGATTCAGCTCCGCCTATAAATAGGAGACTTGGGTCTCAGTTGTAAGAAGTGGCATGTCATTTTGCACATCTTAATGATAATGGAACCTTTAAACGTTACAATCGTTGTTGATCTGATTCCTACACTGTATATGGATTCCGCACAGCTACAGTGATCGAGATCTGACCTGAGTTGTTCAATCTAGAACCGAACCACGTTTATCATGTTAGAATAAGTTGATCAAAGATGATATTATGATGATCTTGATGCTTATATACTGTAGTAATTTATAAGCATGTTACACTTGCCATGTTAAACTTGAAAATATGATTTAAACATGAATATGTTTAAATCATGCAAGATCATCATCCCTAAAATCATGAGCTTTACATGTGTATATAACCTTTATTATGGTTCTTGAAATATTAAACATGTGATGGACATGAAACTTGACTTTTAAAAACTAGTAAACTTGATATTTATATAAAAAAAGTGGACATATAAAGCTTGTTATAAAAAATGGTGATATATAAAAGTCTTGGTATTTTACTAACTTGGAATATATATATATATATATATATATATATATATATATATATATATATATATGTGTGTGTGTGTGTGTGTGTGTGTGTGTTAAAGCTCATGAAAGAATGAAAGCATGTGTAGCTCCCCTTGATGTGTGGATCTTTCACAGAATTGTCTTCCCAATCAAGAGTGTGGAATCCTCTGATCAGAATATAGCAGAAAATGTGTAGAAGAACATAAATCACTTTCAAACGGGTCTTCTATTAATTATCTAACTTGCAGTTTACAATCAATTCAAGACCTCACAACCTCACAGCCTATCTCTGTGATCTTGCTCTAAACCCTAAAATTCGAAATTCTCTAACCTCACAGATTTCAAATTCTATAGTTCCTCTCACTATTCTGACTAACTCCTCAAACCCTAATCACAAAAACATGTTTATATACCACATGTCTGTGAACTGGGCTTCCTACATGGACTAGGCCATTTTCCAAGCCCATTACAAAAATAAACTCACTAACCAATAAGCTAAGCCCAATACAAAATATACAAAGACTAAATAATCAAACTATTAAGCTGCTGTCACTGAATATGCACCAACAGACTCCCCCTTGACAATAGCTTCATAGTGTAACTTTGCCTTCAAACATCTTGTGTTCTTTTGGTCTTTGGATAGCGCCAGCTACACAGTTTCTGACATCAACAGACTCCCCCTTAGCTGATGCTTCCAATCTCCAAAACTTTAATTCATTTGTAGATCAGTTAGCTAGCAATCCTTGGTTAAGCAAGTAAGCTCCAACTCTTCCATATCTCTCTTTCTCTGCAATGTAGTAGAAGGATCCTACCATGCATCTTCACGCATCTTCACTTCACTCATAATCTGCACTTTACTTGTATTCTGCACTTCATTTTGATAACTGCATCAATCTGTTTAGCAACACAAGCAAGTATCTCGAAAAACCATTAGTCTTTTTCACATTTAAAGATAAACCAGTATTTTATCTTAATTTGCAAAAACAACAATCTGTCAATTCAAAATGGAAGTCCTTTTAAAAAGAAATATTTTTTGGTATTTTTGATATTTTAAGAAAGCAGTAAACTATTTACAAAAGCAATAAACACTATATTTTTGTGAGAATCACCGGTAAGAAGATCATATCAGCAAAATCAAATTGTTTTCACACTATTAGATAATTATTTATTTATTTTTTCTTGAAAAGAAGTCCAAGACGATTACCAGTATGTCCGTCCTCTTAAACAAAATGCATGAACATTTCAAGTTCCATTACCGTATGATACGTTAAGGTAATATTATTACTGATATACTAGTGTGTCCCACTTCAGGATATACCCCCGCGATCAAGGTATGCACAAAGATTCATCGTAGTAGGTGAGTATACTGAATTCATCCATTTTGTTTTTCAACATTTAGATAATTGGTGAACAGGTCAGTACTTCCGTACAGCAAAGAGACCAAAATATCTAACGAGGGCTAAGACAAATACCATTTTTTTGGTACGATTTATGCATTTTGCACTTTTTGAATGACTCTCTATGAGAGCTACTTCATTTATGGGATTTGGCATTTTTGCTCTTTTAAGATATCCTTGTTGTGCCTAGGTCAGCATGTATCTGGATGCAGCAGAAGGACGACCCTGATATCCCCAGATGAAATAAAAGTATAAAGACCCAAAACCTTAGATTTTGGCAATCTATCAATGCAAGATTTAAGGTCATTAAACCATACACCACTGATGTGTTCCCCACTCATACACAGTTTATTTAGGTTTATATCACATAGGTAAGTTGATTATTTCATGCTTTTTGCCTACTGGTACATCATATGATGAAGCCGCTATCACACTTAAGCAATTTAATTCATTTTCAGTGTGACAGTCTAACTTGTTGATGTACTATCATTTCTTCTTTTTTCACACAGTGATAACTCATTTTTGATTATCTATTTTGTTATGTTTTTGTATTTTTTTTTTATTTTTAAGATTTACTAACTTACTCCCCCTAAACTCACGCACTATCTAAACTCTTTTTGGCTTAGGGAAATTTCTCCACCTAAATTTTTGTTTTTATGGAGCAAGTTTCAAAAACACAAATTTAAAAACACAAACAGATTCCCACTACAATCTGACAATAAGTTTTTCACCAATAAATCATCAATCAATCACCAAAGTAAATAGTTTGTTACCCATGTTAACCTACTATTCACCTCAGACACTTTACAAGAATAATCACTGTCGAACATATCAACAGTCCTTCTTGGTCATCCTGCACACACTCAACAACTCAGTTAGTCTTGAGAACCCAAGCACTGATAGTCTTGGGTTTTCCAAATTCATCCATTACAGTAACATCCATCCAATATCCATCACTCCTAACTGGAGTCTTGGATTGCTTACCCATTGTTGAACAAGAATGATAATTTCCACTAGGTCTTTGATTGCGAGAGTTCCAATAACCTTTCGGATTTTCTGACCTTTGGAAATTATTATCTTGATATCTTCTTCTCCCACTCTCATACCATGAATTTTGAAAAAAAATTGGATGTTGTTGAACATTTGAGTTACTAAAACCCCTATGTCCATTTCTTTGTTGAAAATTTCGATTACCAGCAGTTTGCTGTCGAGTTTGATATCCAAAATTTTTATTTTGACTTTGAAACTGATTTGATTTACCATTATGATGACTAAATTGTGGAGAAATACTTCTTGGTCTATCAAATCTTTTCGAAGTTGAAGGTTTAGATTGAAATTCAGGTTTCTTTGTCTGACAACTTATTTTTACACTATTGCTTGACCCAACCTGATTCCCATCTTTAACCTCATCAACTTTTTGTTTACCTTTCTTCAAAGGACAACAACTCGCCACATGTCCTTTGTTTTGACATCTAAAACAAGATCTTTTCTTATAAGTTTTCTTTTTGTTTGATCCCTTTTTAGATGTGTTGGCCTTTTTGTCTTCAGTATCCTCATCCACTTTATGAGGTGTACTGTTAGACCCTACAGATTCTTTCAAAGAAACTGGACTATTTGGTAAGTACACAACTATCGGATCACTTTCTACAGCTGGTGTAGTAGGCACAAAATCAATTAACTCATTTTCATCAGGTAAAAAAGAGTAGTCTTGATTTTTAGAAGATGAAGCATTACTAAACCCCACCCCTGTTTTATCATTACTCCTTTTCAGTCCTTTTTGAATTTGAGTCCTAACTAATGAAGAATTTCCAAATTTGTCTAACTTTTCTTTTAGTTCAACAATTTGGTCTTGTGCAATGGCCAATTCCCTGCACTTTTCAGAAAATTCATTAGTTTTGTCCTTCACAGTTTCACGAGCCAAATCAATGATCTGTAACAGTTCATTGACTTTGCTTGTTAAACTGCTGATTTTTTGTTCATTTGATTTGAGTTCATTTAAGCAATTTGACTCTCTTTTAATCAAAAGAACATTTGACTCTTTTAATTTTTCCAATTCAGCAAACAGAATTTTGTTTTGCTCCGATAGGCTGTTAACTTTACCATGTAGTTCAGTGCAATTATGACATGCATGACTGACAGATTCTGATGATATCTTTACCTCTGCTATAAGTCCATTCACACCATTCATGCATTATGAAACTTCTGCAACCTTCTTCTCAATATTCTCATTATCTGCTTTCTTCTTCTCTTCTATACTTTGTCTAGATGAACTCTGATAACGTTTTTCTAAAGCTTCCCACAGCTCATAAGAAGTCCCATAGTGCTTGATAGTATGTTTAATTCCCTCAGGCAAGGACATCTTGATCACTGCTAAAGCTTTCTTCTCAGCATTTACCATGAGTTTCTCAGATTCATCCATCATCTCATAAGAAATCACTTTAACTCTTCCTTCAACACGACGTGTGGCAGCAATGTACCCATCGATCATACATCTCCACATTCTCATATCTTCACCTTTCACAAATGCCTCAAACTCCTCTTTCCAGATAGCATTTTGTTTAACGTTTGTAAGCTTTGGCCAGTTTTTAACAGTCTCACTGACCTTTTCCATTTTAACCATCTTTTAACACGTTTTACCGTAACGTACTGATAAAACCGTACAAAATATCTCCGAAAACAGTGGTTACCAAATTACACCGTTAGATTCGTCTCGAAAAAACGAATCCAATGATATGTAATGTCGAAAACCAAATTCAGGAATTTCCAGTGCAGACGGTTTAGAGAAACGAGCTACGAATCACTTTCTATGCACGAAAACGTGAAATTTTTCTTACGCTTGCCAGGAAATATTCCACCACATTAATTATGCTAGATTTTAATTCCTCTAGCTAATTTTGCTGGCAAACCAAGTCAAATTCGCTACCACAATTTCGCTGCACACTTTCACTGATCACTTAATTTCGCTGGTTAACTCCTCTGGTAATTAAATTCGCTGGTTCAACTTAATTTTGCTAGCTGATTAAATATGCTGGTTAAATATGCTGCCAAGTCAAAATAATCCAGTTAATTTCGCTGGTAATAAAGTTCGCCAAAACGACGACTAGTAACTTCGCCGATCACCGTAATAATCTCGCTGAGGACGATTACACGGTTACCAAAGTCGCCTTTGGATTTAATTTCGCCGGTCACCGAGTCACTAAGCGCCAAATTTGCTGGTAAATTTGCTGGATCAGATAATTCCTCTGATTTGTCAGCGGAATTGTTAATTATGCTGGCAAATTTAGGAAACTCAATATCTTTGAAATTTCTGAAGATTTTCCAGATTCTTTTAACAACTTCCTTCAAAATCGAAACACCAAAATCAGTCCTATTTTTCAAAAAATATGAAGAACACGAAGAACACGACGAACAATCTTCGAATCTTCAAGACTTTCTTGCCAAAATCCTTTAAAAATCAATCAAACCTGCAACCAAAAACACTTTAAACAGCAAAATTAAATATGCAAACAGATCAAACACTTCAAAAATTTCAAAAATCAGCCTCCAAAATTTCGAAACCCTAGGTCTTAAAAACTGAAAATTTTTGAAAATTGCCAAAACAACCCGAAAATCAACCCTTTTCTGCAGCAACAATTCTGAACCGAGCTTCTTCAAGAGCCTAATGCTCTGATACCAATTGTAGCTCCCCTTGATGTGTGGATCTTTCACAGAATTGTCTTCCCAATCAAGACTGCGGAATCCTCTTGATCAGAATATAGCAGAAAACGTGTAGAAGAACAGAAATCACTTTCAAATGGGTCTTCTATTGATTATCCAACTTGCAGTTTACAATCTATTCAAGACCTCACAACCTCACAGCCTATCACTGTGATCTTCCTCTAAACCCTAAAATTCGAAATTCTCTAACCTCACAGATTTCGAATTATATAGTTCCTCTCACTATTCTGACTAACTCCTCAAACATTAATCACAAAAACATGTTTATATACCACATGTCTGTGAACTAGGCTTCCTACATGGACTAGGCCATTTTCCAAGCCCATTACAATAATAAACTCACTAACCAATAAGCTAAGCCCAATACAAAATATCCAAAGACTAAATAATCAAACTATTAAGCTGTTGTCACCGAATATGCACCAACAACATGTATAATTATTACTTGAAAAATGGTTTTCGGTAAAGCTTAACAACTTGGTGATGATTTGGAAATTGATATGTGGTTTAAATACGTTTTTGAAATGTGAAAAAGTGCCATAGTTTAGTCGTCTTAATCGTCATTATGGAAGTTTTGATGAAAAGGGTTAAGGTCTAAATATTCAAGAGTTCTTATAAACTCATATGCGTATTTTCACTAAAATAAATTGGTGAAAATAGTAAATATATGTAAGTATAATTTTTGGTAAAATTATATATTCTAAATACTCCTTAGTGTATGATATTTGTGTACTATTTGTATGTATTAATATTAGGGGAATACATATCAAAATATTGAATACATTCTACAAGGAAATAATACACAAGTACATGTCATGAAATACTTGAAAGAAAACAAGTAGAAAATACTACACATATACATATACACCAATGTTCATAAAATACCAAAGAAATGCTACAAAAACGGATATACATAAATCTTGTCTATAATATATTCTCAAACGAATAAACGGACGAGCAAACAAAACGGATGTTGGATCGTCATGTGACCCGAACGAGTCAATCAGAAGAGTTCATGATCTATTTCAAAGGCAGAATCAGAGAAATAGACTTGATACAGCTTGATATTCCCTAATTATCTTCTTATTAATGATTTCAAAGCTTTTACAGATCGTTTGACAAACTGGCAGCACCTCAGCTCAACTCTGAATCGGAAAAGTTACAAATGACTTAGCACACCTAGTATTTATAGGCAGGGTGATTTCGCACGAAATATCACAAACGAAATCACTTTCACACGAAATATAATTTCGTGCGAAATTAGCTAGTAATTTCGTGTGGAATTACAACATGAAATTTCGTGCGAAATTACCTCCAACCCTATTTTTAACATATTTCTCATACTACGTGCCCTGATCTATTAATTCTAGTACAAGAGTCTATAAAGACGAAGTTAACAGACATCTATGCACCAACAGACTCCCCCTTGGATGTTGACGAAGTCTTTAGCATCAAATCTTCAGTCTTTAGTCTTGATCTATCTTCTTCTTTGTCCAATTTGTTTGACACTGTAAGCATCCTTCAATCTCTATCTTCAAACTCCCCTTTGAATGTTGATTCAGAATGTAGACTCCCCCTTTCAATATGCTGGAGCTCGAATTCTGGTTCAAACTTTACACTTTCTTTGCCATGGGGATCTTCTTACCTGTTTCTCAAGAATTTGACATTACAATCTATTGACTTTTAACATCATTTCTTATTTTTATCAGTTTTAATAATCCACTTAAGTATTCAGGTCCAAGTTAATGACACTGAGTACTCAATTTATCTACCAAGTCCAATTTAATGACCTTGGTTGATTCAAGACGAAACAAAACAGACTTTTGTTCAACATAGTTTCAAAACATTTTTATGAAAATTACAAGTTTCAACTTAATGATCATGTTTTGACTTTTCATTTTCCAGGTTAAACAAGATAAGCTCACAACTCTTTTGTCCAGCTCAGAAACTTCCTCCATCTTCTCCAAACTACGAATCTGAAGATCAGCTTTCCACTTTGGTTTGTCGGAAAAATAAAGCAGAAATGTAAATTTTTTTTGGATTTTGAATAAATTTTCTATACTAGAATGCTAAACAGAAATGAAATGCAGTAAATGCAAACTATTTACAAAATATTTTTGGTGAGAGTGTTAGGGAATTATATCAGCTGTCGACAAGTCACGAGTACCGTTAAGCTTAGATTTCATACTCAAAATTAAACAATTCGCTTAGATTGTCGATATACTGATCCACTTAAATTCTCACACAAATTTCAATCTGTCCAGGATACGAATTAGGTGAATTAAGAACTTAAACTCATTCATGTGTCCCACCTCTTGAATATACTCCCGTATCCAGATCCCAATATTTAGTCTTACAGCTGAGTATACCACAGATGATATCTGTAAGGGGTTAAATGCGAGGGCCGTGAGAGCTCAGGCTATTGCTTCCGCAAAATCAGAGAGATGACGGCTTCGACTTTAAGTGGGTCCCCTTAAGAGGATCTTTTTTACAACAGCACGTGATTAGCATTTTTCAATGTTTCATCATTTTTATGCTGAGGGCAGGCTTTTATTTCAAACAGCAAAAAGTATTATACGGGGACTAGGCCATTGCTTCTGCAAAATCAGAAGTCCCGGGATAATACCCCAGATATCACTGAGTATAAAAACCTAGTATCTTAGAAAGAGGGATCTTTCAAACGAAATTTCGGGGGTTACCTATATATCCAAGTAGTGTTCCCCACGAAATAAGCAAGTAAAGATTTAGGTTTATATCCCGAACAAACCTACTAAATGAGTAAAAACCTATCGGCATATCATCAGCGAGACTGTTTAACACTTTTTAACCTTTCCATTTCTTTAGCATACCGTAACTGTCAAGTCGATGTACTATCATTTTCCCTTTTTACACAAGCTCTTTCCGGTTTTCTATTGTTTTTGTATTTTGAAAATATCTCATGTTTTTGGATTTTTTAAATTTTTTACTGTTTTTGTATTTTCTGAAAATATTACCCTATACTCCCCCAAAAATACAAAAACAAGTAAAAAATCGACAAACCATTGCAGATTGCTTCTCAACATCATCTAAAGTGGTACCTTCATCTATGCCAAGAATCTCCTCCAACACCGATAAAAGCTTCATACCGTTCAATTTTAACAAATATTGAAAACGAGTTTTATCAAACGCTTTGGTATGTAAATCAGCTTTTTGTTCATCAGTGTGGATTTTCTCAATTCGTATCAACTTCTTCGAAACAATCCCGAATGAAGTGATGACGAATTTCAATGTGTTTCATTTTAGCGTGATGAACAGGATTTTTTGTAATGTTTATCGCTGCCTCATTATCAACAAAGATTGGGGTGTTAAAAATTGCAAACCGTAGTCTCTCATCTATTGCTGGATCCACAAGATCTGAGAGCAGCAACTGCTAGCAGATACATATTCAGCTTCACATGTGGATAAAGATACAGAGGTCTGCTTCTTGCATTGCCATGTGACCAATCGTGGTCTGAAAAACTGGCACCCCGCTGTTGTTGACTTAGCGTTAACTTTGCAGCATCCGAAATCGGAATCGGAATATCCTTCGAGCATGAAATCGCCTTCTTTTGGATACCACAACCCCAGTGATGGAGTTCCTTTCACGTAGCGTAATATTCGTTTCACAATCACCATATGCGAAGCTCTCGGGTTAGATTGAAATCTTGCTGCGAGGCAGGTTGGATACATAATATCGGGTCTTGAAGCTGTCAAGTACATCAGCGATCCGATCATGGAACGATACATCGTTTCATCTACCTTCTCTCCGGTGAGATCAGGATTTATCCCATGGCTCGTCGCTAACGGGGTGGAAGCTGGAGTAGTCCCAGACATCCTAAATTTCTCTAAGATATCATGAACATAGTTTGTCTGATGTATGAAAATTCCCTTCGGCAATTGATCAACTTGAAGTCCCAAAAAGAATTTCATCTCACCCATCGATGACATTTCAAATTTTTGCTTCATTACTCTTTCGAATTCTTTGCACAAATTATCATTTGTTGACCCAAATATGATGTCATCCACGTATATCTGAACTATCAGAAGATGTCCGTCGACTTCTTTGGTGAAGAGAGAGCCATCCACTTTTCCATGGATGAAGCTGTTGGCTAGCAGGTGTTGAGACAAAGTCTCGTACCAAGCTCTCGGGGCCTGGTGTAAACCATACAGCGCTTTATCCAGTAAATAAACCTTGTCTTTGTGGATTGGATCGATGAAGCCCGGTGGCTGTCCTACATATACCTCATCTTTTACCTTCCTATAGAGAAAAGCCGATTTAACATCTAGCTGATAAACTTTAAAACCTTTCCAAGATGCAAATGCTAGGAGGATTCTGATTGCTTCAAGTCTAGCAACCGGAGCATACACATCAGTGAAATCTATACCCTCCTGCTGACTAAATCCCTGGATTACGAGTCGAGCTTTGTTACGAATAATAACCCCTCGATCGTCCCTCTTGCACTTGAACACCCACTTGGTGTTTATCCTCCTGTGACCATCAGGCAAGTCTACCAATTTCCACACTCCTAACTTCTTAAACTGACTCCGCTCCTCTTGCATCACGTTGACCCAAGAATCTTCAGTTAGTGCTTCCTTATATGTTCTTGGTTCAATCTGCGAAATAAAAAAAACTAAGAGAAAACTCTGTTTGTAACGGAGCAATTGTAGAATAAAAACAAGTAAGGCCTTGGTCTATTTGACGTCTTGTGCGAACGCCTGATTGTAATTCTCCAATAATCAACTCTTCTGGATGGTACGAAAGAGTTCTCGGCATCACCTCGCCTGGAACATCTACCTCGCCTTCCAAATTTGTGACATTTTGATTTGCACCTTGTTTACTGACTGGAATTGTTTGACTTGATATCTGGATCTGCTCCCCTCAGAATCTGAATCACCACGATCGAATATAGGTCTATCATCAGATTCTAGATTATCATTGACTGCCGTCTGATTATCAGGAGCATGTTCTGAGGATTATTGAATATCATAATGTTCACCAGCATTGCTTGGACCAGCTTCATCATCATTTGAAGTTTGCCGTTGACGTCTAGAATACTCAGCTGGAAACCTTTCTTGTGATTCTTCATATTCTCTCAGAATATCCAATTCGTCAAAGAAATCTGGTTCTTCTTCTATGTTAAACGAATCCCACAGAGTATCGTTATTAAAGCACCATGAGTCGCCGGGATTCTGTGGTGGCATTGTGTAACCTTGGCATTCAACATTGTGTGCTTCAATAATCCGCTTCAAGCTTGGAACAAAGAGTCGCTTTAATGGACTTGAGAACCCACAAATATTCCTTCAATGCTCTTTGCACCAAACTTTCCAAAAGGCTCTAGAATTGTACAGGGAGACCCAAACGGTTCTAAATACTTCAGATTCGGTTTGCGGTTGTTGATCAACTCAAAACACATCTTGTTGAATTTCTTCACTGTGAGAACCCGATTGAGTGTATAGCAAGCGGCTGACCCTGCTTCTGCCCAAAAGTTGACTGTAATTTCAAATCAGCAAGCATCATTCTGGCCGTTTCGATTTGCGTCCTGTTCTTTCTTTCAGCTACTCCATTTTGTTGTGGAGTGTAAGGAGCACTAAATTCTTGCAGTATACCTCTCTCATCACAATACTCTTCCATCTTGTTGTTCTTGAACTCTGTACCGTTGTCACTCCCGATTCTTCTGATTCGAGTTTGGTACAAGTTTTCAATTTTCCTGAACAACGTCATCAAACTTTCAAACGTCTCATCTTTTGTCTTCAGAAATGACACCCATGAAAATCTTGAGTAATCATCTGTTACTACTAGATAGTAGAGATCTCCAGTTATGCTTTTGACGTTCACTGGACCAAAAAGATCCATATGAAGTCTCTCTAACGGTCTTGAGACTGAGTTAACCTTCTTTCTAGGGTGAGATTTCTTCTTTTGCTTGCCTTTGACACAGCTAATGCACTCCCCCTCAAGATGGAAACCTTTCACATGAACACCAATAACTAAGTCGTTATGCACCAGGTGATTCATTTTTCGCAGGTGAATGTGGCCCATCTTTCGATGCCACAATTATGATTCTTTTTCCGTTGCTCTTGACATAAAACAGTGAGCCTGACCCGTGGGTAGTAATTGCTACACTCATGTCCAACACGCACATATCATTGACTATGGGTGCTCTCATGATAACCCACTCTTCGGGAACAACAAATCCTGGTTTCAAGATCAAACATTCTTTGTCTGTAAAGTGCGTTGTATACATATGATCACAGATCTGAGAGATGCTCAGAAGATTGTTTTCAAGCTCGGCGATGTAGTTTACTTTTTCAAACGTGACAATACCATTTGATAAAGTTCCTTCACCAACTATTCGACCACCTTGATTTCCTGCAAATTCCACGTATCCTCCATTAAACCCTCGAACATCGTACAGCAGGGTCTTCTTCCCCGTCATGTGCCGAGAAGCTCCACTATCCATAATCCAACGTCAAACGGATATTGGAAGCTCCTGCACATATCACAATCATTTAGTTAGATTTTGATGCCACCCAAGCCTCTTTCGACTCGGGTAACTTGACATTGAGGAGAGTTATTGCAGTGTATAATGGCGGAAAATTCTTGTCATTCATCTTTAAGCTCTCTTCAGACCCAATCTCAACCTGTTTATATAAACATAAATCATTTTTAGGAGGTTGACCAGATGATTGGTCTTTCTTTGGTACACATTTCTTTTCAGAAGTATTAGACTTTTGATTCTCAAGTTTCTCATAGCAATCCACATGAACATTCATCTTTTCCTTCTAAGAAACCTTTGGATTTGAAGAACTTGATTTCTTTTCAACTGATTTTGGCTTCCATGCTTGTTGAGGTGAAGCAACCCGTTTGTAAAATTTGTCAGTTTTAGTTACCACATTCTTTACAGGTTCAGTTTTGATTTTGATGTTATCATTTTTCAAAACTTTCTTCTTAACAACCATTGGAGCTTTGCCTTTTGCATCAGCTTTCTTTTTCTGACTCTTAACAACTTCAGACTTAGGCTTTAAGTTGGTACACTTTCGTGCAATATGTCCAACTTTGTTGCATTTAAAGCATGTACAAGTATCAACTACCCAACTTGTGCTTTCGTCTGAGGCTGTGAGGCCTTTTCTTCAAAAAACGCTTCATTTGATTTTGAAAAAATTTCAGATTCTTGCTCGGAATGAGAACTCGAGCTTTTTACAAACACCTTTTTCTCAACACACTTCTTGTTTTGAAAGTTCCTTCTTTGATAATTCTTACCACCCTTATAAACACCCGACCAATTGTTTTGATTGTTGTTAGAAAAATGCGGCGGTACAACATGTTTTTTTGTAGTAAGCTTTATCCTTTTCAAAGTTTAATTGCCTCGTGGAACGTTTCAAACCTTCAATTTCAGACACATCAATCTCAATCAACTTGAACACATTTCTCAATTTATCAACATTCACATTCTCCAAAGGAAAATCACGATCCGAATACAACTTATCAGATCCCGCCATCTTGTACATCACAAGATTAGATTCTTCATTTAAATTGTTTTTGGATTTTGATTTTGGAATATATTTGTCCAAAAGGCATTCATCATCCTCAGTAGTGTCACTTTCAGACTTTAAAACATTTTCAACCATGCTTTTCACAACTTCAGATTGGACACTATCTTCATCGGAAGATGAAGTGAATGTAACATCAATTGTGTCTGGAAGCTTAACTTCACTTTCTTCTTCATCATTAACCAACCCTTATTTTTTCTTTGAAAAATTGTTTAAAACTGGTGGTGGAACCTGATGAAACCCAACCGCGGTTCCATCCGAGTATACATCTTCTCCTGCTTTGTTCTTCCCAATTGGTTTAGGAACTATATGTTGAAGAAGAAAACTTGCGACTTGTAACTGTTCAGTTTTAACTGGATGCGTTCATTTTCAATTTTAGCTTCTTGAAACTGAAGCTTCAACTTAGCAATTTCATCCAGTTGTTGGTTTATTTGTTCTTCTTTAACCCTAAGAACTCCTGACAGTTGCACATTTTCTTTGTTTGTCTTACCATTTATCCCATCAGAATCTTTTACCTTTCGTTTTAGCTTCTCAAAATTTTCTGAAAGTTGACGATTTTCATGAATTAACTTTTCGTTTTCTTTCCTAATTCTTTCTACGTCATTTTTATCAATTTCGATTTTCTCAGTTAATTCTTTTAATTGTTCATTTGAAGCTTTTAACATTTTGTCACGGTTTAAGATCTGATCTTCAACGTCTCTGACTCTTCCTGTCAGTTCTTCGGTCTTTTTACAGTTAAGGTAAGCAAGTGTACTACAAACCTTGCAGTTTTTCATGCAATTTTTGCAGTCACTCTCATTTTTAGCTTTCTTACCTGACTCATTGATTGCATCATTCTGACTGACCTTGCTTTTAGACTCAGTTCCAGAACCAGAAACAACCTCTAGTTCTTTCGCAGCAAGTACTTTGTCAGCCATCTTCTTCAAATTTTCAGCTGTGAATTCTTGTGACGTATCAATAATCCCGTCATCAACTTTCTTTGTCTGCAGCTCCTTCTCTTTTTCTTTTTCTTTTTCTTCAGTTTCTCCTCCTCCCCACCACAATCTCTGATTTGCTTCTTCTTCGTCAGCAATTTATTTGATGAGAGTTTCAACATCAACAGTATTTGGATCAACAACAATGTTTCCCTTGGGATCTAGGTAACATTCTCTATCAGCATCCCATCTTTTCGCCAATTTAGCTTCTTTGTATGTACGATAGATTCTACTAATCCTGTTCTGAGCTAGCATCTTTCTGTTGATGTATTTCACTTCTTCTGTTCTGGAGTCTTTGAATGGAACAATCTTTGTCACAAACGCATAGCACACTGTGTCTTCTTCTGGTAACACTTCACTCCAATCATATCCCTCATCGTCATGGATAACAGCAAGTGCTCTGGATTTTTCTTTGGGATTTTCTTCTATCTGCGTCATTCTGGGGGATTCAGATTTGTTTTGATGATAGATGGCTCTTTTGTAATAATCTTCACGGAACGGATTTGCCGTATCATCAGCATATGCATTTCAACATTCTCTTTTAAAATGTCCCTTTCGTTTACATCTGAAGCATGTAACTTTTGATTTATCAAATCCGAGCTTTGTGGAAGGTCCGTCAATAGAATGTCTGCCTGTAATCTCCATGAACCTTTGTGCTCGTCTGACTACACTAGCCAAACACCACCTGATATCGATCAACTCCATCTCCTCTGGGTCAATCTGGTCATAGTCCTCCTTGGTGAGATTAGTGTTTCCAATCTTTCCTGTAACAAGGCTCTCGTATGATTCTAGGACAGATGCTAAAAACACCATTTGCGGCTTTGCGGATTCTTCACTAAAATTTTAAGCATTCTTTAGATCCACAGCAATGTTGCATTGAAACAGATTCTTTGGAACTGATTGACTTGAAGTAGTTGACGATGAACCACTATGAAAACCACTGCTTGAAATTTCTTGATTTGATGTGTTAGAACTTTCAGCTGAGAAAGCTGTCTTGGGGGACATAGTCTTCGGGATCATACTACCTCGATAATACAGCTCAACATTCTGCTGATATGAGGAATGATTGACTTTGTTTGTTTTCTTGATCTCCAGCTCATGACTCTCCAGTCTTTCAATTAACAGATCAACCGTCAGATCCTCCGACTTGATTGTATTCTTCAGCATCAAAGCAAAGTACTACCAGTCTTTATCATCAGGCAGTGAGTCAAACAGTTTGTCAACCAATTCTTCTTGAGTATTAATGATTACATGCCTTGCCAGCTCCAGCTTCAAATGTCCGAATCTTTCGATCATCTTTGACACAGATTCATTTTTCAAACATCCAAACAAATCAAATTCTTTTCTTAACAACTTCTTTTTGTTTTTTACTATCTCAGCACTACCCACACATTTTACTCTCAGTTTCTCCCATAGATCTTTCGAATTTGTGTACTCAATCAATGATATTATGTCGTCTCTCATAGACTGATGAAGCAATGCAATGCACTTTTGTTCAGCAACAAAACTATCTACATCAGTATCTGCTATATTTTCATAATCCGATCTTCCCATATTGAAACCATTCTTCATGCTCTTCCATCTGGGATACGCAAACGCTTTCAGCCACTCTTCAAACCTTTTAGCCCATCTATTGTATTCTTCAATCGCCATCAGTTTGGGAGGTTTGTTGTATGTGCCATATGCACTTTCCACACTCAAAGCATCAGAAAGAGTTTTCTTTGCACTCGGATTAGGAACATTTTCATTTGTGTTGTTTGATGTATCATCTCCGGTGTTTCCCGTGAAAGCAAACATGTCACTGAACGGATTCATAAACTCATCCATCTTCACGTATCTGAAACAATCAACAAACACTTAGAAAAATTTTTGGATTTTATCAAAAACAGTTTCAAACGAAATCAGTTCAAAGAAAATATGAACTCAAACGAAATAACAGCCTTCAAATGAAAACAGATTTCAAGCGAAAATAGTTTCACACGAAATACAAACTCAAACGAAATCAGTGTTTTCAAACGAAATAGTGATTTCATTCGAACTGACCAAACGAAATATAATTTCGTGCGAAATTAGCTTGGATTCAAACGAAAATAGCCTCTTTGGAACGAAATAGTAATTTCGTATGAAATACTTCAAACGAAATCTAATTTTGTACGAAATAAACAGCAATTTCAAACGAAATTAATCCCAAACCGTAATTTCGTGCGAAGTTATGAGGTTATTCCATGCGAAATCAGGTTGACATCAGCATGTCGGCCACCATTTTGTCAAATTGATCCAGATTTTGTTCGAATTTTGGTCCAATTCTTTCAAGGATTCTTTAAAACAGTGTTTTACGTGATATATGTGAAATTCAGTTCATTTTGTCCGTTAAATCTCGTTTAATTTTAAAAAGAAGGAGTAGAAGTGATGAATACAAGCTGAATTGGTATAAACTCTTCTTCCTGAGCTCTGATACCACTTGTTGGATCGTCGTGTGACCCGAACGAGTCAATCAGAAGAGTTCATGATCTATTTCAAAGGCGGAATCAAAGAAATAGACTTGATACAGCTTGATATTCCCTAATTATCTTCTTATTATTGATTTCAAAGCTTTTACAGATCGTTTGACAAACTGGCAGCACCTCGGCTCTGAATCGGAAAAGTTACAAATGACTTGCACACCTAGTATTTATAGGCAGGGTGATTTCGCACAAAATATCACAAACGAAATCACTTTCACATGAAATATAATTTCGTGCGAAATTAGCTAGTAAATTCGTGTGGAATTACAACATGTAATTTCGTGCGAAATTACCTCCAAACCTATTTTTAACATATTTCTCGTACTACGTGCCCTGATCTATTAATTCTAATACAAAACTCTATAAGGACAAAGTTAACAGACATCTATGCACCAACAACGGACAACGGACGAGCCCACAAAAATATATTCTTAAGAAATAATATATCTTTCAAACCGATAAGTAAGAAACATAATTTATTTTGGTAAATAAAGGAATATATAACGCCACCGGCGACAAACGAGCGTATAGTCAACGTGGGAAGCTACGACGACAACTGGCGTTTCGTTAATACAAGAAATATAAATTAAACGATCACAACGACGTCTCTGACAATATATATTTTTAGACAACCGGACGAATATATGTATATATATTACCGATAACCAAAAATCCGGAAAGTTGAAAAATACAAGAATTACTAAATATCCTTATAAGAAGAATTAACATTATAAAAATTTAATACTTAGTAAACTTTGAAAAAAATGCAAGATGATTTAATGGACTCATAGAACTCAAGTTGGGCTAGGCCCAAATTACTTAAATACATGGGCTAAGGCCTAATGACAATAAAACATGGGCTAAGGCCCAATGGCGTTAAAACATGGGCATGGCCCAATAACAGTAAATTATGGGCAAAAGCCCAACAACAATAAATCATGGGCTAAGGCCCAATGACATTAAAACATGGGCATGGCCCAATAACAATAAATCATGGGCTAAGGCCCAATGACATTAAAACATGGGCATGGCCCAATAACAATAAATCATGGCTAAAGCCCAATAGCATTAAAACATGGGCATGGCCCAATGGCATTAAAACATGGGCATGGCCCAATGACAGTGAATCATGGGCTAAAGCCCAATAACGTAAAAGACATTGGCTTGGCCCAATAACATAAAAGACATGGGCTCAGCCTAATGACACAAAACATGGGATTGGCCCGATAACATAAGACATGGGATCGGCACAATGACATAAAACGTGAGCTAGGCCCAAAGGCATGGGCTTGGCCCAATGACACGCGTGCGAAGCATGAAGACATGTGAAGGGCGAAACCCGTTCACACACAATTCAGTACATATAAAATTTATGTATACACTTACGAAATCAATATATATATATATATATATAATAATCAAACAAACAAACTACCAACACTCTAAAATACAAAGTTGTTCCAAATACGACAAATGAGAACATAATAAGAATTCAAGATGAAAAACCTGTACGAGGTCTGATAAGACCTAGTGTCTAACTAAGTTAGTATACATGTAGGTTATCCACACGTACGGACGCTCACTTTATGGTATCACATTACACGGAATGCAAAAGTTGTGAGTTCATGTCCCTCCTTTCACTGATTTCAATGTTTTGTTTTTAAAACATCAAGGGGAAATACATGTTAAGCAAACGGTATGTTAGCTATGGAGATAGTAACATGATCAATGTACATAAGTAGGATGATGACATTAGTAATCATTAATCACTTAGTGACCAAGGTGCAAAAGGTGTAGATCTATAGAGCTTGAGACATGCTCCACTCCTGGTTGGTGCCATAGTAGTGCTTTTGTGATCCCAATGATGTCAAAGTTGTCTCTGGTTGGTTACTTACTTATGGTACATAATGTTACTATGTTCGCGGCACGCTGATAGATCCTTAAAATCCAAGAATGCTAATACATACCATGATTTCATTAAAAGATAACATTTATGAGATTTCATATGATAACATTAACTGCATGAACTCGCTCAACTTTTGTTGACTTTTTAAAATTACATGTATTTCAGGAAACAAGTCTTGAGCCGGTGATACAATACGGGAAACTAGGATGTCAATGACAATGATAGCCGCTTTTGGAGAATTTGTCTTCTATATCTCAACTTCGAATGGGTATATAGTGGACAAAACCTCAATATTTTTTATGTCAAAAACAGTCTTTTGTGATATGTAAAATAAGTTAATATCTATGTTATGGTTAACGTTGTTGAATCTTGAAAACACATGTTTGAAAACAAGTAAACTTTGTTGCAAACTAATATATGTATGGCATCGTTGTGGCTTATTATGTTTACACATTTGGATGCAATGATTACCTTTCTTACGTCACACACAATACGCTTCCGCTACTAGCAGGGTGTGACAAAATTTAGCCTTGAAAATTTGTAGGATTGATTAAAACTGGTTTTCAAACAACATATTCAAAATTTAGCCAATTTTAACAGTGAAATCTTTGTAAATCTGAGTTTTAAATTCAAAAAGAATGTGTAGAAGATGAGTAGAAGAAGATGAAGAAATTTGCCTCTGAATCTGATGAAATTGCTTGAATCTTCGTGTCTTCAATCCGTCAAACAATCACCCGCTCTGATACCACTTGCGGATTCGCTCAAAGGATCGATTCCTTTACCGATGAATGAGTAAGAACACGTATCTTGTGCGGAATCCAAGTACGTGTGTGGATCAAACACAAAGAAGTAATTATAAGTTGTTTTCTATTACTGATTTGACATTTTATAACCACGAAAACAAACTGACAGAGTTTCCCCTCTTAGATCAGAAAAAGTAACAAATGAACAAGACCCATCACACATATATATAGGAGACCTGGCTTCGTACGAAGCTGTGAAAGACTCCCTTCATACGAAGTTTCCCACTTCGTACGAAGCTACAAATAGCTCTCTTCGTACGAACATGCAATCCTTATACATGCACTTTATGGTTTCTTCTGTTCAGTACCAGTCTTGTCTCATCTGTTTAAGCTACGATACATGATTGACGGCTGTAACATTATGCACTCACAGCGTGTTTAAAGAATGTGTGGAGTGTTAAGTTTTGTTTACATGTTCTACTTATATAGTGACCTTTTTTTGTCGCCATGTAGGATGTAGTCCCATAACGTGACAAGTGAAAAGATAAATAAATTCAAGTGTCCATAGAGTGGCTTTTAATATGATAAATGTTAGTAATAAATTTTTTGCCGTTTCATTTACTGTTTGTTCAACTTTCATGTGATAAGGCTGTAACACATCCCATCTTTTAGATTTTGGCGTTTTGTATTTTTAATGGCGTTTAGATAAAGATGGCACATTGTTCTATTCTCTTGCACATTGTTTTATACATTTCTAAAGTAATTTTTAATTTTATTATAGATTTTGGCATATTTTTTGGAGTTTTTAATAATACATATCTAATGTAATTTTATTATAGTTTTGTAGTTTGGTGTTTGTTACATCTTGGCATTTTACAAGCATTTTTTTAGAGAAATAATGTATTTTTTAGCAGAAAATTAGATAACAAACCACAGAAAAAAATGTCACACCCGCTCGTAGCGGAAGCGCGAGGTGTGATCTGATCGGTTCTCATTGCATAACAATATAAGTGAACATACTAAATGAATAAAAATAAGCTCCAATGCCATTGTCATAATTGTTTCAAAAGAATGCAACATAAGTTGAATGTATTGGTTACAAACCATCAAATGAAAATAAGTTGTCATCGTTTTATACATCAAAATGTACATCTTAAAATGTCAAGACTTTGACCACTATATCACCGCAAAGAGGCGGTATATAACGGGCAAACCCTTCAATAGTTGGCATGGAGTATTGATACTTGTTTTCCTTGAGCTGAAATCGTTGCATTGGTCCACTAATTCCCTGAAATACATGTAAGTTTGAAAACATCAACAAAAGTTGAGCGAGTTCATGCAGTTTAGTTGTATGAGATGTATCTGTAAAATGTGAGTTGTATAAACTGTATCCATAAAATGTGAGTTGTATAAACTGTATCCATAAAATGTGAGTTGTATAAAATGTATCTGTATGTAATGATGTAGTATGTAAAGCGTCAATGAAATCGTTGATCATTAATGTTTCGCGAGGACACTAATATGTGTGACGAATAGGAAGCAATCCAAACCTAGACGATTTTGTGTCGACTACTATCGACTGGGACACAAACGCACTCTTCTGTATGGGTCCACGACCAAGAGTGGGGCTCGCCAAAACCCATTAGATCTAACCACTTGTACCTAGGTCCAAACTGGATTAATGGTGCTTAGATGTATAAACTCTAATTCGCACATGATCTAAGGTGTTTCATTCCCTAACTTTAACATACGTTGAACATGTATTTTCCCCGATAGTTGTAAAGTTGTAAAACATTTAAATGAATAGGGGACATGAACTCACAGAATTGCGTCCATGAATAGAAGTAATTATGATCTCGCGTGTGGTTGTCTTGAACAATGTTGCGACCTACAAATGTTCTTTATTTGTTAGACACTTCGGTCTTTATAAATGACTTGAGTATAAGTCTTCTGTCTTGAATATGTGTTAAGACATGTATGTCTTTGTTATACATTGAACTGTGTATTAGAGGTATTAACTGATAAATGTTTAGTGTATATATTTCTCCAAATACATATTCTTGTATCTCTTGAGTTGTATCATCGGGTCTTGTCTTCTTGGTTTCGTGTCTTGTATAAGTAAATTGTATAATTGTAATGTTTATCAATTATATGTCATTGGGCTTAGCCCAAGAATTCATGTTATTGGGCCCAAATAGTGTTGGGCCTAAATAGTGTTGGGCCTCAATAATGTTGGGCCTCAATAGGGTTGGGCCTAAATAGTGTTGGGCCTCAATAGTGTTGGGCCTAAATAATGTTGGGCCTCAAATAGTGTTGGGCTTAAGTAGTGTTGGGCTTAAATAGTGTTGGGCTTAAATAGTGTTGGGCTTAAATAGTGTTGGGCCTTGGCCCATATGTTTGGTATTGGGCTTAGCCCATGAGTTTTTGATATTGGGCTTAGCCCATGTATTTATGTTAAGCCCATTATGAAGATAAACCCATTAAGAAGTGTAAGCCCATTTGTATAAAATAGTCCATTAAGAAGTGTAAGCCCATTTGTATAAAATAGCCCATTAAGAAGTGTAAGCCTATTTGTATAAAATAGCCCATTAAGAAGTGTAGGCCCATTTGTATAAAATAGCCCATTAAGAGGTATAAGCCCATTTGTATAAAATAGCCCATTTGAAAGTATAAGTCTTTCATTTTTATAAAAACGTTTTTATAAAAATCACTAAGTATACTTTTTAGTTAATAAAAACATAATAGTTTTTATAAGTTTCAAAATGTCCGAATTTTGTTAATGGTAACGTTATTTTTGTGTCCGCGTCGAAAGATCGTCTATACGTCGTAGTAATTCCTCGGAATGGCGATATGTTTATAAATTCGCCCGTCCTCCGTTTCGACCATAAGTTGTGTCCGAAAGCTCGGAATGTCCGTAAGTTGTTTTCAAGTGTGTCTATATGTATTCTTGTAAGTCTTTAGTTGTAAGTATGTCTTCTATTTATTTGTGTCATTGTTATCAAGTCTCTAACTTGTATATATAACTAATACAAATAATAACACATAGCACATAATTGATATGTTCAATAAATATGTATTTTGCCATAATATATATTTATGTCAATTTTTATGTTTAGAAAGACCAACTTTCTAATCTTGTAAAGACTTTGTAAAAAAAAATGATAGTTTTTCTAACATATGATTTCTAAGAAAAGTTGGCCATAGTTCCTTTGTAATATGAACTTTGCCATGTTTATTTACATATCATTTTCTTTTCCAAATCACCATCAATTTACTCATAACATCTTAACTAAAACATATGAGATTTTTATAACATAAACTTATCAAAATGATCTCCAAATCATGTAGGATTTTATACATGATCATAACATATGCTAACTAGTTCAAAAACCAAGTTTAATTCTAGTTTTAACAACTTTTATAAAAATCTCAAGTTGTATGTTACTTTTTATAATCTTGTAAAATTATTGTTTTTAGTGAAAAACCTCAAATACTTTCACAATATCAAATGTTATGATCATCCCTTTATACCTTTATGTTAAAAACCCTTTAACATAAACATGTATAATTGTTAGATCATATTTTTAAAACATCCTCTAACAATTTATTTATATCATAATCATCATAACAAGATCAAATATGCATATAACAATTCTTAGATCACAATATAAACCAACATAAATATATCATGATTATTATTTTTGCTTCCTTGTATTTTTCATGTTTATTATGTATGATTATTTAGTTATTTGTTAGTTATAATAACAATCATAAACATAATATAAGTATAAAAAAAATAGATCTTGAAGCTTACTTCTAGCACTTGGCTAGGGATGATCTTAGAAGATGATTAAGAACTAAGATGATGAAGATCTTGATGGTAGAATACTCTTGAATGGATGAAAACCCTTCCTTTAACTTGCAAATGCTTTAGATCACCTTAAGCTCCATGGAACTCCATGTTGATCATCAAGATGTGATAAAATTTAAATGGGTTTTTATGGTGTTCTTGGTGAAAATAGGAAGATGATGAGAGTATTCTTAAGTGTATGTAGAATAAGGTGAAATGTGAGGATAAAATGCTAGTAAACAATATGATTAAATGTTATAATCATCCACCAATTTCATCCACTTGCAAACTAATAAAATATCTAGATATTTAACAAAAAAATTAGGGTGTGGGACCCCTTAATTCACGAAAATATGAAGTTGGGAATGGGTCTTATGTGTTGCAAAAATGTTAGCCATTTTCAAGGGTTTAAAATGTGATGAAAAGTTCAAGTGTTTAGGTGTTTACGTTTCACAAAGTTTCAAGATGTTTCATGACCTAAAATGATCATAAACTAACTTTTAAAGACCAAAATAATATTAGATGGTTACTAAAAAAAGATTAGATATCGTTCGGATAATCATTTCGAATTATTTCGGTTAGATGTTATTTGAACGCTAAGTTGGGTAACTTGTGTGAATTGATGTAGTTATTGGCTCGGATGATACCCGAATGTATCCTTACATGAATTCTATGTTAAATAATATTTTTACATGTCGTAAAAATATTAGAAACTGATTTTTGCAGAATTTCTGCGGAAAAGTGTAGAAATCGTCACTTTTAGTGCTTTTCGCGCATTTTTTAGTGTAATCGGACTTCGGAAAGGTTTTAAATCAAACCCTTGCATTACTAGTTAGGGTTTAATATATATTAGATGTTGAACTTTCAACCGAGTCCTAAAGATGTCATTTAAATGATTTCTGAGATCCTGAGTTTTCGTCAGCACGCTAGTTTACTAGATACTACTCTAGTTGTTTTGATGCATTGTTTACATTGTTTCAAAGGTAACCAATAAAAATGAATAATGTGCATCATAAATGAATATTCCTTGAGTGTTCTAAGATGTATATCATGTAATCATGCAGTTCGAATATTCAAAACACATACTTGTATAATGTAAATCATTGCTTTAAATGTACGTAAATTACCCGAAAGTGGCAGTTGTCACAAAAAATAGAAGCGAAAAAAATTAATTGAAAATCCTAATCCAATTTCTCTTCCAATTCTTCACTGTCATCAGTCTCTTTCTTCTTTGAAACTACAAGAACTGTCACAAATATATGGTGTTTTAGTTTTGGTGTGATTTTATTGTTGTTCGTTGTTGAAGTGGCTTTGTGGATGTTGGAGACATTGATCGATGTCGTGTGGGTGGATGCTATTTTTCCGTCATCTTCATTATCATCATGGAGTCCAAAATAGTATTGACACTGTGATTGGTCTCTTCTTCTCATCCAAACCTACTTCAAGAACAAAGCACACAAAATGACATATGACTGTCATCAGTCTCTCTTTCTTGAAGATTTTTCCATCTCATGCAGCAAATGTAACACCTGTGCATCTACGGCCATCAAACAAATACCGAACCAATGAAATATTATATTTCATACTTGGGATTTGTAAAAATATGTGTATCATTTACACATATCAACTCTTGTTCGATTTCAAGCTCTAAATCGCTTTCTGGAAGGTTATACTCGCACTGATGCGTAAATATAACCAGTTTAATGCAACGAACACTCCGGAATAGTGAAATAGGCTTAACATACCTTAAATAACCTTTGCATAACTTAGAAATAAGTTTTGGAAGGTTTGGTATGCCGAAATCAAGTTAAATAGCTTACAGGGACTAAAGTTGACAAACTGCGAAAGTATGCCAATTTGAACTGTAACAGACATTCCAGAACATGACCATAAGTTAAACACACCTTAAATATCCTCTACATAGCTTAGAAATAGGCATTGAGGTGTTCGGTGTGCTAAAATAAACTTTTGGATCATTCAGGGACTAAAAGTGTCAAAAAGTGCACAAGTTTGCACTTTCGCGCATAACTTACGTTCTGAATACATCCGGACATCCAAAAATTTATATAAGCATGACTATATTATGCTTTAATGTTTGGCTTGCCAAAAATCCATTTGTCGCGTCATTTGGATCATTTTTCGCGCTTATGCGCATTCCGTCGTAATTAAGCGAACATCGCGTTCGTACGACCAAACGAACTGACATCAGACATATTTTTGAACATTTTTTATGTCCACAATGTTTAGGCAACATTTTAGGGCCTTAAAGTTGGCCTTACGGGCCTTAGAAGTGTCGGAAATGCCTTAAAACACGTGCAGGGACCAAAACTGTAACTTCTGAAACTTAATTCTGATCTGTACAGGCCAGGCGGCCCGCCTCAGTTTCTGTTAATCCTCACGCGGGCCGCGTCCGCATATCAGACCAGATTCAATGTTGTTTTCAGCAAGTTGCAGCTGGTTGATCCACCACCACACATTCTCATATGCTTAGTCAGATGATAAGGACCAAATTTTAGTCACCATAAGGTCCCGACACTTGTACGGGTGGGATTAAGGCACGTTTTCCATGAAACGATCCTAACGGTGGACCGAAAACTATATATACCCCATACCCCCCATTGCTTAAACTCACAAGAATCTGGATTTGAGAGCTCTAAGTTGAAACCATTGTTTCATACCTGAGTTCTTGGATCGAGATTAGCATTCGGGGACCCTGAGAGCTTTTGTTTGACTTTCAGCATTGACCAGTAATGGTCAATGCGAAGTTCGTTTGAACTTCTCAACGTGAGTGTAATCACGTTGGTCATAGTCCCTTGGGACTATGCCTACAAATTACCACGTTGTCTAGGGTCGTAGGGTAAGCGATCTAATAAATCGCTTATACCTTCGAACCCGACCCAGTTTGGTCGATCATTAGGATCCGACCAAACACATTAGGTGACCATAGTATATAGGGAATAACCTTCCGAGGTTATACCTTATGGTCACATCGTTTAAGTAGTTGTATGATAGGTAGTTTATATGCCTTAGGTAAATTACCATAATACCCTTTTCACGAATAATTGGTAATTTAGCATATGTAACCTAAAATTTTGTCACATAACTGATTATGTAACATGTTTAGGCATATAATACTTGTCATAGGACTAGTTAGGCGGTCCGAACGCGTTTCACGCGAACGACGCATTAAAGTAGCATAATCTACCTTAATGGGTCACGATGGGTCGATAATACTTAGGTTAAGTTTCATTTAGTATGTAGGCTTTGTTAAACCATATCACATGAGTTCCTACACTCATTTGGTTTACAAACCCTCCTGCTACCCAGTCTTCCGATTTAGGTCCGGGTTAATTATATAGTTACCTATGTTAGGTACCGTTTGATTTCCGGGACTCCTCTAGCTTATTTGGTAGTTGTTCAAGACTCCTAAGCACTCTCAGGCGAGTACATTATTCCCCTCTTTTACTGTTTTCCAAATGTTTTGGGGTGACTCATATGTGCTAAATGCTTTATCAATGATTTCAATAACAATTACAATGTGGTTTCAAGAACGATTACAATGATTTCAATATGGTTTCAAGAACGATTTCAATGATTTCAAAAACTAATTACAATTTCAAAAAAGTGAACAAACTTGTTGGTTATAGTTACATAACCAAATGACATTCATTAGCAATGATCAAGCCGACCAGTATTAGGTTATGGTACCATAGGATCTGACAAATCCCGTTATTCTCTATACCCATGGTTATGTGTGGATATTTTGGGTAATGACCGAATCTGTAATTATTAACTTACTCTTTGGTAAGGGTTTGTTAAGAACGAGAGCGAGTTGGAACGATGAACGCGTCAAAAGGGTTTGAATGTTATTAGAATCGACCATAAAGTAGTTTCACAATTAAAACAAGAACGATTTGAACGATTAAAACAAGAACAATTTGAACGATTAAAACAAGATGTTTTTGGACATGATTTACATTTGATCATGCATTTCCACAAAACATCGTATTGATTTAAACCAAGTTTTACTTCAATACTTTGTTTTGTGCGTTTCATCTATGGTTTAGTTGATGCATTTCACTAGCCATACATATCATTTTGGTTACACATTTCATGATTTATATCTTGACATGAACATTTTGACATATTATTTCAATACATTTGGCAGTTGGTTTAAACATAGACATCTTACATTGTTGGTTTGGTTTGAGTAAGTGATTAAGTAACGAAGCGTGTGTAATATGATACAAGCATGGTGGATACGCCGCTGGTACTTCCTATATATAAGTGTTTGTATGGTATTACATATCGTAGCGTTTTTTGAATCATTTCAGTTTGAGACATAGAACATTTTATACAAATAACATACTTTTCACAAGACATTGATTTACAAACAACTTATCTTATACAAACTCATTTTACATGGTTATTCATTTAATCATGCATTATTCTTTTATTTATACATATCATCTGAACTTATTATTTTTCAAATGATTTACAAGACAAAGCAAATTACAAGGTTCATGACTAAACATTTTTCAAAAACAGAAGTCATGAATCTTATTTTCACAAAACCTATGTATCTCGCCAGCATTTCTTTGCTGACCTCGTTTTCACATATGTTTCAGGTATTGTTGAAAGATATCGATTGATAGGATGCATGCTCACATAGGACTGGACAAGGCCTTAGTGACTCAATAACAATGATAGACTATGTTTAATTTGTGTATTTAGATTTCCAGACGATGTAATTATTCAATGTTTAATAAAACAAAACACTTTTTGGTATCCATGGTTATGAAACATTAATTCTGTTACAACACTCCCCGATGTTTCCGCCACGTTTTGTTGTTTTACGTGGTCGGGGTGTGACAGAAAAGATGGTATCAGAGCCAATGGTTATAGGGAATTAGGTTATTAGTAATGCTTTGACCTAGTCTATAACCTTCTTAGGACCCTAACGCGAGTTTACTTGCGTTTAGTCATAAAACAATACCGTCACCTATCCTTAGGCGACGACCACAACAAGAACATAAATTTCAAAACCGCTTTGAAAACTAATCATCTGTTCTAGGATGATTGATTACAAGGTTTTGAACCCTCTATTGTAAGGTTTTGAACCCTCTGTTATATGGTTTTGAACCCCTTTGAATTTCCAAAATCTCGACAAGGTTTTGGGTTTTAAATAATGTGAACACGTGCAAACTGGAAGGGTGAATGCCTGTATTCTGGGTTTTCTGTCTAGGCAAGCACTTCGTATACATCTCATCAGACGCGAGACCAGTTGTGCTTACCTGGGAATTCTTGGGATGAGTGTTCACTTATAGACGAGCATGTCTTCGCGATACATTATTTTTGACTCATTTACTTTGATTAGTCACTGTGTGTCGGTTGTTACTTTGTAGTAACAAACAAATGACCACTATCCTTGCTTTCATCAGAGTTTCTTCATCTCATTCTTTTCGTCTAATTCTCTCACTCGTTTCCTTTCATGTTTCCTCTTTTAGAATGCCTCCTCGACGCGAAAATCAGATAGCGACTGCCGAACAGGCAGAAATCATTGCACAGCAAATGGCTGCTCAATTCCCAAATCTCTTTGCTCAATGGAACCAAGCCAACAACAACAACAATGTTACATGCAAATACAAGGATTTTAACCAGGCTAAACCACTCAAGTTTAGTGGTTCTGAAGGAGCGACTGGGCTTCTTCAATGGTTCGAGAGCATTGAGAATACTTTCCGCCACGTGCAGTGTCCTGACAATCGCAAGGTCGAGTTTTCTTCGAGTGTGTTTCAGAAGAGGGCTCTCACATGGTGGAACGTGGTTATGAGGGATCGTGGTGCAGAAGTTGCTCTGGCACAGACATGGGCTGAACTTAGGGCTCTTATGATGAGGGAATTATGTCCTCGTCATGAGCAGCGAGCTTTAGAGAAGGAATTTGATGAATTGAAGCAAGATAGCGGTGAGCACAGGGCGTATACTGATAGGTTTGAGGAGTTGAGTCTGCTTTGCCCGACAATGGTTACTCCACTCGACAAGGCTATCGAAAGGTACATCGACGGCCTACCTGACTCGGTACAAGACATCCTTACTGGTAGTAACCCTACCACACTCCGTCAGGCGATCGAGTTAGCTGCGACATTGACTGAGTCGCAGATTCGGAAGAATAAGTTACAGAGAAAGGGTGAAAAGAAGCAGGGATCTGACGAGGAGGATAGCAAGAAAGGTCAAAACAAGAAGGGTAAGGATGGTGAGACGTCAAAGAAATCAAGAAAGCGCAAGGGTGCTCAGAACTTTGCTGTTACAGCACAGATTGCTCAGAACCCGCGGAACCCACCAGCTCAGCCACCTGCAAAGAAAGCATATGCCGGTACTGCACCTCATTGTGCACGCTGCAACGGTCATCACGCGTTACAACAAGTTTGCTGGCAATGCACGACGTGTGGTAAACTTGGGCATTTGGCCAAAGTTTGTCGTTTGGGACAAAATCAGGCTGCTCAGGTTCAAGCTCCGGTTCAAGGGAATGCTACGAGATTCCCACTGGGTTCATGTTTCAACTGCGGAGAGATTGGTCACTTCCGCCACAACTGCCCAAGGCTGGTGAATGCAAATGCTAACGCAAACCCGAATGCGAATGTCAACGTCAATGTAAATCCAGCACGTGGTCGAGTGTTTAACATCAATGAGGCAATCGATGATGAAGAAGTGAACTTTTAGTATTTTGTGATTTCCTCTGGTTGTTATCTTGTAACATTTAAAGACAATGCGGTTGTTATATAAATAAAAATTTGTGGTTTTTATTTTTAACTAATGCAATTGTATGAATGTTTGATTCAACCTTATGATGTCAACACAAAGACAAAACTACTCGTGTGGTTCTGTCATTCTTATGATCACTTGTGATCTCCCTAAGAACCTCGAATGCTTGTTTCTTTTATCTTATCATCTTGCACCGTTCGAGATGCAAGAATTATCAAAACAGCTTCAAGAGTTGCCTGATAAAGGATTCATTCGTCCGAATTTTTCTCCTTGGAGAAACTCCTGTCCTCTTTGTGAAAAGAAAGATGGATCTTTTCGAATGTATATCGATTAACATGAGCCTAGTAAGCTAACCATCAAGAATCGATATCCCCTACCTTAAATCAACGATTTCTCTGATCAACTGCAGAGCGCTTCATACTTTTCCAAGATCGATTTGCGTTCTGGGTATCATCAACTTCGTATTCTCGAAGAAGATATTCCCAAAACGGCTTTCTGCACGAAGTATGGCCATTACGAGTTTCAGTCATGCCTTTTGGGTTGACAAATGCTCCAGCCATCTTCATGGACTTAATAAATAGAGTCTGCAAGCCTTATTTGGATCAGTTCGTCATTGTTGTTATTTATGACATCTTGATCTATTCATGTTCCGAGCCGATAACGATCAACACCTTCGTTGACATTGGAACCCCTAAAGAAGGAACAAACTTTTCGCTAAATCCTCCAAGTGAAGATTTTGGCTTAAAGAATTCCAGTTTTTGGGTTATGTAGTCAACAAGTAGGGTATTCATGTGGATCAATCCAAATTGCTGCAATTAAGGATTTGATTCCTAGTATGCTTTAAATACCCGTATCCAAAGATAACAAATTAAACGATTATATGATTATGCAATTGAACGATTATGCGATTATGCAATTATGTGATTTTGTGATTATGTGTTAATGTGTCCTCCTCTATGTTTTTGTGTGATCCGATTTTCAAATCCTCATAGAATCTTTCATATCTTCATAAGAGGGATTCATAGTAGGATATTCAAAAGGTACTACCTTAATCCTTATGGGCTTCTACGTGGTAGTTAAGACCCTTGGATTATATAGTACCACTCCATGATTCATGAGAGACCCTTTTGGTGGTCTAGTCAAAAGATTGATTCACAATCTGGTTAAAGAACGGCATCTAGTGATGTAGCTGAACAGACTCCTTGATAGTCTATTTAGATCATTCATTGATTTAATTAAAAGGACTCAATGGCGGTCTAGTTACACTCATCACAGGATTGTTCATTTGGTTTTACCCTACACATTATAAAGTAGGCTGTGTAAACTGTGCAAGGAATTGTCTAATTATGGACGCGTACATAATTATGAAATTTAGTGCACAGAAACCCAGTAAGATTTATTATGTGTAAGAACCGATAGTGACAACAATAACAAAATGAGAACGATGTAATGTAGGTACGGTGGACGCACCAATGACGCTTTATATACTTGTATATAAGTGTCCCTCTTACATTGCGAGTATGATGTTATTAAGGTTACTAGAAGTTCAGAACCCTAACCAATGTTGTTCGATCTTTTCAACTTTATGTTTTAAACTCTCTCAAGTTTCCTCTAAATAAATTTCGGGACGAAATTTCCTAAAGTAGGGGAGACTGTAACACCTGTGCATCTACGGCCATCAAACAAATACCGAACCAATGAAATATTATATTTCATACTTGGGATTTTTAAAAATATGTGTATCATTTACACATATCAACTCTTGTTCGATTTCAAGCTCTAAATCGCTTTCTGGAAGGTTATACTCGCACTGATGCGTAAATATAACCAGTTTAATGCAACGAACACTCCGGAATAGTGAAATAGGCTTAACATACCTTAAATAACCTTTACATAACTTAGAAATAAGTTTTGGAAGGTTTGGTATGCCGAAATCAAGTTAAATAGCTTACAGGGACTAAAGTTGACAAACTGCGAAAGTATACCAATTTGAACTGTAACAGACATTCCGGAACATGACCATAAGTTAAACACACCTTAAATATCCTCTACATAGCTTAAAAATAGGCATTGAGGTGTTCGGTGTGCTAAAATAAACTTTTGGATCATTCAGGGACTAAAAGTGTCAAAAAGTGCACAAGTTTGCACTTTCGCGCATAACTTACGTTCTGAATACATCCGGACATCCAAAAATTTATATAAGCATGACTATATTATGCTTTAATGTTTGGCTTGCCAAAAATCCATTCGTCGCGTCATTTGGATCGTTTTTCGCGCTTATGCGCATTCCGTCGTAATTAAGCGAACATCGCGTTCGTACGACCAAACGAACTGACATCAGACATATTTTTGAACATGTTTCATGTCCACAATGTTTAGGCAACATTTTAGGGCCTTAAAGTTGGCTTTACGGGCCTTAGAAGTGTCGGAAATGCCTTAAAACACGTGCAGGGACCAAAACTGTAACTTCTGAAACTTAATTCTGATCTGTACAGGCCAGGCGGCCCGCCTCAGTTTCTGTTAATCCTCACGCGGGCCGCGTCCACATATCAGACCAGATTCAATGTTGTTTTCAGCAAGTTGCAGCTGGTTGATCCACCACCACACATTCTCATATGCTTAGTCAGATGATAAGGACCAAATTTTAGTCACCATAAGGTCCCGACACTTGTACGGGTGGGATTAAGGCACGTTTTCCATGAAACGATCCTAACGGTGGACCAAAAACTATATATACCCCATACCCCCCATTGCTTAAACTCAAAAGAATCTGGATTTGAGAGCTCTAAGTTGAAACCATTGTTTCATACCTGAGTTCTTGGATCGAGATTAGCGTTCGGGGACCCTGAGAGCTTTTGTTTGACTTTCAGCGTTGACCAGTAATGGTCAATGCGAAGTTCGTTTGAACTTCACAACGTGAGTGTAATCACGTTGGTCATAGTCCCTTGGGACTATGCCTACTGATTACCACGTTGTCTAGGGTCGTAGGGTAAGCGATCTAATAAATCGCTTATACCTTCGAACCCGACCCAGTTTGGTCGATCATTAGGATCCGACCAAACACATTAGGTGACCATAGTATATAGGGAATAACCTTCCGAGGTTATACCTTATGGTCACATCGTTTAAGTAGTTGTATGATAGATAGTTTATATGCCTTAGGTAAATTACCATAATACCCTTTTCATGAATAATTGGTAATTTAGCATATGTAACCTAAACTTTTGTCACATAACTGATTATGTAACATGTTTAGGCATATAATACTTGTCATAGGACTAGTTAGGCGGTCCGAAAGCGTTTCACGCGAACGACGCGTTAAAGTAGCATAATCTACCTTAATGGGTCGCGATGGGTCGATAATACTTAGGTTAAGTTTCATTTAGTATGTAGGCTTTGTTAAACCATATCACATGAGTTCCTACACTCATTTGGTTTACAAACCCTCCTGCTACCCAGTCTTCCGATTTAGGTCCGGGTAAATTATATAGTTACCTATATTAGGTACCGTTTGATTTCCGGGACTCCTCTAGCTTATTTGGTAGTTGTTCAAGACTCCTAAGCACTCTCAGGCGAGTACATTATTCCCTCTTTTACTGTTTTCCAAACGTTTTGGGGTGACTCATATGTGCTAAATGCTTAATCAATGATTTCAATAACAATTACAATGTGGTTTCAAGAACGATTACAATGATTTCAATAACAATTGCAATATGTTTTCAAGAACGATTAGTTTTAAGAACGATTTCAATGATTTCAAAAACTAATTACAATTTCAAAAAAGTGAACAAACTTGTTGGTTATAGTTACATAACCAAATGACATTCATTAGCAATGATCAAGCCAACCAGTATTAGGTTATGGTACCATAGGATCTGACAAATCCCGTTATTCTCTATACCCATGGTTATGTGTGGATATTTTGGGTAATGACTGAATCTGTAATTATTAACTTACTCTTTGGTAAGGGTTTGTTAAGAACGAGAACGAGAGCGAGTTGGAACGATGAACGCGTCAAAAAGGTTTGAATGTTATTAGAATCGACCATAAAGTAGTTTCACAATTAAAACAAGAACGATTTGAACGATTAAAACAAGAACAATTTGAACGATTAAAACAAGATGTTTTTGGACATGATTTACATTTGATCATGCATTTCCACAAAACATAGTATTGATTTAAACCAAGTTTTAATTCAATACTTTGTTTTGTGCGTTTCATCTATGGTTTAGTTGATGCATTTCACTAGCCATACATATCATTTTGGTTACACTTTTCATGATTTATATCTTGACATGAACATTTTGACATATTATTTCAATACATTTGGCAGTTGGTTTAAACATAGATATCTTACATTGTTGGTTTGGTTTGAGTAAGTGATTAAGTAACGAAGCGTGTGTAATATGATACAAGCATGGTGGATATGCCGCTGGTACTTCCTATATATAAGTGTTTGTATGGTATTACATATCGTAGCGTTATTTGAATCATTTCAGTTTGAGACATAGAACATTTTATACAAATAACATACTTTTCACAAGACATTGATTTACAAACAACTTATCTTATACAAACTCATTTTACATGGTTATTCATTTAATCATGCATTATTCTTTTATTTATACATATCATCTGAACTTATTATTTTTCAAATGATTTACAAGACAAAGCAAATTACAAGGTTCATGACTAAACATTTTTCAAAAACAGAAGCCATGAATCTTATTTTCACAAAACCTATGTATCTCGCCAGCATTTCTTTGCTGACCTCGTTTTCACATATGTTTCAGGTATTGTTGAAAGATATCGATTGATAGGATGCATGCTCACATAGGACTGGACAAGGCCTTAGTGACTCAATAACAATGATAGACTATGTTTAATTTGTGTATTTAGATTTCCAGACGATGTAATTAATCAATGTTTAATAAAACAAAACACTTTTTGGTATCCATGGTTATGAAACATTAATTCTGTTACAACACTCCCCGATGTTTCCGCCACGTTTTGTTGTTTTACGTGGTCGGGGTGTGACAGCAAAATCTTATTGAGTTACCCCCCTCCCTAACAATCCATTCAGTGAAACTTCACGCAGAACAATACTGAATATCCAAGAAACGATGTTTGCCATATTTGATTTCTTTTAACTTTTTTGGCTTTTTACAGTGAATGGTATTTAGGAAACATGGTGTTTGTTTTGTGGTATGATCAATGCAAGGTGCTGAGACGTTTCTCTATATATGATATTTTTAGCGCGTAGTTTAGGCGGGATATTATTATAATAGGTGCTACTAACAAAGTATCCGTCGTTTCAGTTACTGTTTGTATTTACTGTTTTGTTCAGCTTAATATGTTAAAAATGATACTACTCTAGTTGTTTTGATGCATTGTTTACATTGTTTCAAAGGTAACCAATAAAAATGAATAATGTGCATCATAAATGAATATTCCTTGAGTGTTCTAAGATGTATATCATGTAATCATGCAGTTCGAATATTCAAAACACATACTTGTATAATGTAAATCATTGCTTTAAATGTACGTAAATTACCCGAAAGTGGCAGTTGTCACATTCTCCCCCTGTTATTGAGAATTTCGTCCCGAAATTCAAGCTGAGTCATCCTATATAGGAGAATACTCGAACAGGTGGGAGTATTTGGCTTTGATTTAATGTTCACGTTCCCAAGTATACTTGGGTCCGTGTCGAGAGTTCCAACGTACATTTTAATAATTTGATACGACTCCTCCATGATTTCTAGACTTTACAGTCCATGACTTCAACAGGTTCTTTAGTGAATTGGAGTTTGTCGTCAATGTGAATAGAATGATAACGGTTGCTTGTGTTGGACTCTTTTTAAGATTCGACACATGAAACGTGTCGTGCACACTGTTAAGTTCATCTGGTAACTTCAACTTGTAGGCAACAGTGCCAATCTTTTCTATGATTTCAAATGGTCCAATGTAACGTGGGTTAAGCTTTCCACGTTCACCGAACCTCGCTTCGCCTTTCCAAGGCGAGACTTTCAACAAGACTTTGTCTCCATCCTTGAAAGATAATGGTTTTCATCTTTTATCTGCATAGCTATTTTGTCGATCGTGAGCCGTCTTGATACGGTCTCGGATCTGAAAATTTTTATCCGTAGTCTCTTGGACTAGTTCCGGACCAATTAATTGACTATCGCCTGTTTCCGCCCAACATAGCGGAGAGCGACACTTTCGACCATAAAGGGCTTCAAACGGTGCAGCTTGTATACTAGTATGGTAGCTGTTATTGTAGGAAAACTCAACTAAAGGTAGATGAGTATCCCAATTGCCGCCTAAATCCATAACACATGTGCGAAGCATATCTTCGAGTGTTTGGATTGTCCGTTTGCTCTGGCCGTCAGTTTGTGGATGAAAGGACGTACTTAAATTCAAATGATATCCAAAGGCCTGTTGAAATGATTTCCAAATTCTTGAAACAAAACAACCGTCTCGGTCCGAAATGATTGAAATAGGCACTCCATGACGAGCCACTATTTCTTTGAGATAGAGTTCCGCTAGTTTCTCAATACTATCCTTCTCCCGAATCGGTAAGAAGTGTGCGCACTTTGTTAGTCTATCGATGATTACTCAATCATGTCATGACCGCATGAGGTCCTGGATAACTTCGTAATGAAGTCCATCGATATTTGTTCCCATTACCAAACAGGAATCTCGGGTTGTTGTAACAAGTCCGAGGGATTTTGCTATTCGACTTTGACTTTCGCGCACGTCAAGCATTCTCCGACATAAGTCGCGATATCACTTTTGAGGTTAGGCCACCAATAGTATTCTTTCAATACTTAGGCCTATGTGCTTCCTCAACATATCATCTCGAAGGCCGCCAAAGAATGGAACCCAATTTCGACCCATAAGGTATAAAGTTCCATCTTCTTTCGGCACTAATTGTTCCTTCATGCCTCGAAGTGTTTCTGCTTGAATATGCTCTTCCTTGAGCGCTTGTGAATCATCTTCTCTAATGCTTGAACTCTCAGTGTTCTAACTCGCTCCTTGCAGCTCAAGGTGTCAGCTACAACGTTTGCCTTGCCCGGATGGTACTTTATTTCACAATCATAGTCGTTCAACAATTCAACAAACATCGTTGACGTATATTTAATTCTTTTTGGTTGAATATGTGTTGAAGACTTTTATGATCCGTGAAAATAATGCACACCACGCCTAACTCAAGGTCGAGAGTGGTATAGTTCTTCTCGTGAACTTTTTAATTGACGCAACGTGTACACGATAACTTTTTCACGTTGCACGAGTACACAACCCAATCCTTGATGCGAAGCATCATAGTTTACAACAAAGTCATCGGTATCGTCGGATAATGATAAGATTGTAAAATGTTATGCACCAATCTTAAGAATAAGTTGTAATGTTATATCTTGTTTTTCGATTGGGGAGAATTTATTGTCTTTATGGGTGAGGGAGGTTAGAAATTGAGTAATTACAAAAAAAAATCTCCATAGATCTCCGATGATATCACGCTAATACCAAAAATTGTCGGACTCCAGTTGGGGTCTTGGACGCTTCCCAGTTCTTAATTGCTTCGATCTTAGCTGGGTCTACTTGAATGCCTTTCTCGTTCACTACATGCCTGAGGAGTTTTACTTCGCGAATCCAAAATTCGCACTTGGAAAATTTCGCGTATAGTTTCTTCGTCTTTAACAACTCTAAAATGGTTCTCAAATGTTGTTCGTGTTCATCAGTCAATCGTGAGTATATTAATATGTCATCAATAAATACTATGATGAATTTGTCGAGATACGGCTTGCACACGCGATTCATTAATTCCATGAAGACCGCTGGTGCATTTGTTAAACCAAAAGGCATAACGAGAAACTCGTAATGACCGTAACGAGTCTTAAAAGCCGTTTTCGGTATGCTTTCCTCTTGAATTCGTAACTGATGATACTCCGATCGTAAGTCTATCTTAGAGTAGAATCTAGAACCTTTCATAAACCATTTGAGTTAGTTGGAAATTCATTTGTAACATGGTTTAGAAATATGAATTTTCATTCATCGAAATGTTGTGCACTTTTGCAAAACTTGCATGTCTTTCCAACCCCAAAACCTTTATAAAGATGTATAGTGGTAAAGAGTGGGGGTTATGAACTCACAACATCTTTATTCGGTCAACTAAAAGGTTCAGAAGATGCTAATCGACAATGGAGATTTGGCTATGGGTGCGGTTCCCGGTACCAAGTCGTTATGAAACTCGACTTGTCAATACGGTTATAGTCCCGGCAAGTCTTCCAGAAAGACTTCAGGAAACCATTTTGCCAACGTAATACCTGTCAGCTTCGGCCCAACGGCCTTCTTGTCGACAACATGTGCCAGAAAGGTAACACAACCTTTCCGTAAGTACTTCTGTGCCTTCATGCAATATATGGTCCGCAATGATGTGTTGCACTTCTCTCCATGGATAACAAGTGTATCTTCGTTTGGTAGTGGTAAGTGAATGATCTTCTCATGACAGAAGACTTCAGCTCGATTATTGGATAGCCAATCCATGCCAACCACTACATCGAAAATACCCAACTAAATGGGTAAGAGATCGATATGAAATTTCTGCTCCTGACTTGGCTAGTTTAACATTTGCCAATTCTATAGAATGAGGAGACGTCTAGCTTACTTGACTTTAGACCAAGTACATTTTGAATTCTATGTAGTAAGGACTTCACTGTACAAATGTAGAGGATAACCCAATCCCTATGTTTAGATGTAGGATAACCCAATCCCTATGTTTAGATGTAGGATAAATCAATCCCTAATTGTAGCTAGGACATTCCCGTCACTAGCCATGAAACTATGCATGCGAAATGTTGAGATAAAGCTAAAAATTGACAATGGTATCAAATAATATGGATGTGAAATGTTGATTGTTAGGATACATACCGGTGACCCTTAATGATTTGACATGTCTCAGCTAATTCCCCATTAGCTAACTTGATATAGTAATGTGTGTCCAACATAACTCTAATTCGAGTATATGCTTAACATTTAAAGACAATAGCTAAGCTAGTTGTTGGTATTAAAAGAATTGATACATGATGATCGTAGAGTGTACGTACTCATGAATTCATTGGGATTTTGTGGAGTATTCATAGTTCTAGCCACACACACACTTATTCACTAGCTTGATCCATTCTTAAGTATTATCGTCTTGCTTATCTTTGTTTTGCGCTCGGTCTCAGCACACTGCTACTCTTGGCGCTTTTGCAATTGCCCTCATGATGAATGTCTCACTTGTCGCATTTAGGATTTCGGCAAATTACCAGTATACATCCTGGTGCCAAAATCGTTTATGGCAGTAATTGCCTTGATTTCTCTCATGGCGAGAGTTATTGTTTGAGTGATCGAGGTAGGGAGGGATGATGCGGTCATGCTTCGGATCTCCGCGGCTAAACCCAAAATGTAACACTCAGTGTGTTTGAATTCGGGTGTTTCCCAGTATGGAACAACCCTTGAGAGACCGTGAAAGCATCAAGTGTAACCATCAACATTGGCTCAGTTATAATCGAGTTCTTTTATAAAATCATATGAAAATAGATATGAAAATCAGATGATTAAAAGAATGATGTATGGTCAAATAAGTAACCAATGAAAATGTAGTGTATAAATATATCATGTCTTGAAATAGAATATTATGTCTTGTGTAGAGGATGTCGTGTTTTATGTAAAAAAATGTCATGTCTTGTCTTTGTCGAAGAGGTTTGAATAACACCACGATATGCAATATAATATAAGCACTTATATATAGGATATACCAGCGGCGTATCCACCATGCTTTTATCATATTACACACGTCTCGTTATTTACAAAAATGTCTTGTGTATACCAACGTCAAATGTCATGTATAACAATGTCATGCGTAACAGTGTCATGTATAAACCACGTCTTGTGTAAAAGCAATGATTTTCAACACATAACTTTTAACTTAAACAATTGATTCTTTTGGCACCATGTTCTTTTTAATACACACTATTAAAAGAATCTAGACATGTATTTGGATAAATAAAGTCTATCATGTGCCCAAGAATGAAGAATGCAATCAGTCATCGAAACCTTAAGACCGCATGGTTCATATATGTTTGAATAAATGATAATACGAATAACCGAAAATGAATGATAATGTGGATAACCAAAACCAAAAGGTGTAATGCCTCTTGCATGTATTGGTCTTACGTCTAAATGGAAAGAGAAATAATGCGTTGAGGAGGGGAAACCAACCAGTGGTCTTCGTCCATATAATATGTATTCCCTACTCTATGGACCTCGTTTGTCCTAAGTAGAGAAAATCCTTTGTCTTACTTGTCCATGTGACAATTATGGTAATAGTGCTTGAGTTTCACGAGCTCTAGCAAGATTATTAGAATCTCTAAAAATGTAGAATAGAATGTAATGAGGGAGTTGTAGCATGGCTCATGCCATACCATCCCTTGGAAAAAGACAAATGTCAAACGACGGAATTTATTGTATTACTTCCAATAAATATGATAAGGTGGAATATGATAAGGTAAGGTAAGGTAAAGTAGGGTAAAGTGTCATAGACACCATGGAACCAACCCATGTTCAAGAATTTCGAGAATGTTGAGGAAAATCCTCCATGAGTAGCTAACAAGTTTTGTTTGTTTAAATGACTAGTCTCAACTGAATCGTGATATAGATCGAATGTTAGGTGTGAACAAATACGTGTCGTCTTCCTGTATTGTGTTGTATTGTATTGTAGGGTGTTATACTAACCACCACAGTTCGTGTTCTAATAGAATCTCAAATAATAACTTAAGAATTTCGAACAAATAGTGATCATTAGCTTGGCCCGCAGAGTCCACCAGAATTCCCATGCACTACAAGTTGTTATTACGTTGGCCACCGTAATAATAAATTGCCTTGCATGGTCACCCTAGCATTCTCTCGTACGAAGCAGCCGATCAATAAGAGAGGAAACATTATTGTCAATATACCTTCAACATAGGAGGGACCTTCGTGATAGCTCACGTGTCAACGTTCGTTGTCATTACTCGCAGAACGGTACGGCGTTAGGTGAAATAGAAATGAAAAGAATCTGTAACAATAACAACTGAAGGGGCACCTTCAAGATGAGTACTTCATCTTCCTTGTAGGGACAAGAGTATATCAACCTTGATTAGCATGAGTCACAGGGATCTCGTCCCACTAATGGAGTTGTTGTCCAAGGTAACCACCTCCGCCTCGTCGTCATTATCATGGTCAGGCGTCTCAGCCTTCGCGAGAAAGCAACCATATTTTACGGAATTAAGTTTAAGATTTCACTTAGGAATCATGTTCGCCATAAGCTCCACAATAGACATGAGGTCGATATTTTCATCGTGCGAGTAAAGAATAATAATAGAGTTTGAAGTCGAAGATATTTTGTTTCTGCCAAATATTTCATGCAACATATACATGAACAACTTATATATATAATCATGTAAAATCCTATCAATCAAGGATTTCTATCTTGTACAAGCAGAACTTGTAAACTGTTTATAATGCATAAACTGATAATGTAATGTATTGTAGGCACATAGTCTATTAATGTATCGTGTCTATTTCTCATAGACTTCACCCATGGAAATGTCCTCGCTTGATTTATGTGAAATGAATTTTTGTTGTAGTGGACCTTGAAAAATGTTTATGCAATGAAAACCTTTTGACCTGTCCAATTTTATTTATAATCTGTTCAACATGAACAAGAGGTTTTCGTGAGAGGTCCCTAGTGATTGTAGACTTAGACTCGAGAAAGAATCCTGGTTCACTACAATCGACGCTCTGATACCAATCTGTCACACCCGCTCGTAGCGGAAGCGCGAGGTGTGATCTGATCGGTTCTCATTGCATAACAATATAAGTGAACATACTAAATGAATAAAAATAAGCTCCAATGCCATTGTCATAATTGTTTCAAAAGAATGCAACATAAGTTGAATGTATTGGTTACAAACCATCAAATGAAAATAAGTTGTCATCGTTTTATACATCAAAATGTACATCTTAAAATGTCAAGACTTTGACCACTATATCACCGCAAAGAGGCGGTATATAACAGGCAAACCCTTCAATAGTTGGCATGGAGTATTGATACTTGTTTTCCATGAGCTGAAATCGTTGCATTGGTCCACTAATTCCCTGAAATACATGTAAGTTTGAAAACATCAACAAAAGTTGAGCGAGTTCATGCAGTTTAGTTGTATGAGATGTATCTGTAAAATGTGAGTTGTATAAAATGTATCTGTAAAATGTGAGTTGTATAAACTGTATCCATAAAATGTGAGTTGTATAAACTGTATCCATAAAATGTGAGTTGTATAAAATGTATCTGTATGTAATGATGTAGTATGTAAAGCGTCAATGAAATCGTTGATCATTAATGTTTCGCGAGGACATTAATATGTGTGACGAATAGGAAGCAATCCAAACCTAGACGATTTTGTGTCGACTGCTATCGACTGGGACACAAACGCACTCTTCTGTATGGGTCCACGACCAAGAGTGGGGCTCGCCAAAACCCATTAGATCTAACCACTTGTACCTAGGTCCAAACTGGATTAATGGTGCTTAGATGTATAAACCCTAATTCGCACATGATCTAAGGTGTTTCATGCCCTAACTTTAACATACGTTGAAAATGTATTTTCCCCGATAGTTGTAAAGTTGTAAAACATTTAAATGAATAGGGGACATGAACTCACAGAATTGCGTCCATGAATAGAAGTAATTATGATCTCGCGTGTGGTCGTCTTGAACAATGTTGCGACCTACAAATGTTCTTTATTTGTTAGACACTTCGGTCTTTATAAATGACTTGAGTATAAGTCTTCTGTCTTGAATATGTGTTAAGACATGTATGTCTTTGTTATTCATTGAACTGTGTATTAGAGGTATTAACTGATAAATGTTTAGTGTATATATTTCTCCAAATACATATTCTTGTATCTCTTGAGTTGTATCATCGGGTCTTGTCTTCTTGGTTTCGTGTCTTGTATAAGTAAATTGTATAATTGTAATGTTTATCAATTATATGTCATTGGGCTTAGCCCAAGAATTCATGTTATTGGGCCCAAATAGTGTTGGGCCTAAATAGTGTTGGGCCTCAATAGGGTTGGGCCTAAATAGTGTTGGGCCTCAATAGTGTTGGGCCTAAATAATGTTGGGCCTCAAATAGTGTTGGGCTTAAATAGTGTTGGGCTTAAATAGTGTTGGGCTTAAATAGTGTTAGGCTTAAATAGTGTTGGGCTTAAATAGTGTTGGGCTTAATGTTATTGGGCCTTGGCCCATATGTTTGGTATTGGGCTTAGCCCATGAGTTTTTGATATTGGGCTTAGCCCATGTATTTATGTTAAGCCCATGATGAAGATAAGCCCATTAAGAAGTGTAAGCCCATTTGTATAAAATAGTCCATTAAGAAGTGTAAGCCCATTTGTATAAAATAGCCCATTAAGAAGTGTAAGCCCATTTGTATAAAATAGCCCATTAAGAGGTGTAAGCCCATTTGTATAAAATAGCCCATTTGAAAGTATAAGTCTTTCATTTTTATAAAAACATTTTTATAAAAATCACTAAGTATACTTTTTAGTTAATAAAAACATAATAGTTTTTATAAGTTTCAAAATGTCCGAATTTTGTTAATGGTAACGTAATTTTTGTGTCCGCGTCGAAAGATCGTCTATACGTCGTAGTAATTCCTCGGAATGACGATATGTTTATAAATTCGCCCGTCCTCCGTTTCGACCATAAGTTGTGTCCGAAAGCTCGGAATGTCCGTAAGTTGTTTTCAAGTGTGTCTATATGTATTCTTGTAAGTCTTTAGTTGTAAGTATGTCTTGTATTTATTTGTGTCATTGTTATCAAGTCTCTAACTTGTATATATAACTAATACAAATAATAACACATAGCACATACTTGATATGTTCAATAAATATGTATTTTGCCAAAATATATATTTATGTCAATTTTTATGTTTAGAAAGACCAACTTTCTAATCTTGTAAAGACTTTGTAAAAAAAAATGATAGTTTTTCTAACATATGATTTCTAAGAAAAGTTGGCCATAGTTCCTTTGTAATATGAACTTTGCCATGTTTATTTACATATCATTTTCTTTTCCAAATCACCATCAATTTACTCATAACATCTTAACTAAAACATATGAGATTTTTATAACATAAACTTATCAAAATGATCTCCAAATCATGTAGGATTTTATACATGATCATAACATATGCTAACTAGTTCAAAAACCAAGTTTAATTCTAGTTTTAACAACTTTTATAAAAATCTCAAGTTGTATGTTACTTTTTATAATCTTGTAAACTTATTGTTTTTAGTGAAAAACCTCAAATACTTTCACAATATCAAATGTTATGATCATCCCTTTATACCTTTATGTTAAAAAACCCTTTAACATAAACATGTATAATTGTTAGATCATATTTTTAAAACATCCTCTAACAATTTATTTATATCATAATCATCATAACAAGATCAAATATGCATATAACAATTCTTAGATCACAATATAAACCAACATAAATATATCATGATTATTATTTTTGCTTCTTTGTATTTTTCATGTTTATTATGTATGATTATTTAGTTATTTGTTAGTTATAATAACAATCATAAACATAATATAAGTATAAAAAAAATAGATCTTGAAGCTTACTTCTAGCACTTGGCTAGGGATGATCTTAGAAGATGATTAAGAACTAAGAAGATGAAGATCTTGATGGTAGAATACTCTTGAATGGATGAAAACCCTTCCTTTAACTTGCAAATGCTTTAGATCACCTTAAGCTCCATGGAACTCCATGTTGATCATCAAGATGTGATAAAATTTAAATGGGTTTTTATGGTGTTCTTGGTGAAAATAGGAAGATGATGAGAGTATTCTTAAGTGTATGTAGAATAAGGTGAAATGTGAGGATAAAATGCTTGTAAACAATATGATTAAATGTTATAATCATCCACCAATTTTATCCACTTGCAAACTAATAAAATATCTAGATATTTAACAAAAAAATTAGGGTGTGGGACCCCTTAATTCACGAAAATATGAAGTTGGGAATGGGTCTTA